>OY992510.1:4903617-9807234 GCA_963921215.1 Scoparia ambigualis
TCGTTTTTTTTAACCGTGTCGCGTATCGGTGAAAGAATACTACCACCCCCTCTATTCCCTTGGGTGTCGTAAAAGGCGACTAGCGGACTAAAGACTGCATATACTTCCAACAATAGAGCAGCGATGGGTTTACCACCTGTCACGCTGAGCACATGTGCAGTCGCTATTTGGTGAAAAGGGAACTATGGTAGAGGACTGTTTTTGCGGTCCTCATTGCCTAGTCTCTGACTAACCCTTCGGGGATAATAGTCGTGATTATAATATCTATGTATATCTCCAAATTATCAAAATAATAGCCTAAAACTACGTTTGTAACTAACTACAGTTTATTTAACTAAATGGTGACGCGGTAATCTGCTAAGCGCGTGTGGGAATTAAGTTCGTTTAGTGAAAGTGTGATAGTATCAAATCATTTTTTTCTTATTCATATTAGGCCGCTACGTCCATTAACCTCGTTATTAATATACTAATCAGGTATCAAGTTACCACAAAAAGGTCTACGTTCTAGTTTGGTAACTTTCAAGCCCATAGCATATGAAGTTACCTGGAATGTATTTGTATAGTAAAAGGTTAGGGAAAAAGTTTATTCGCATTCTTTAAGAAAATTCAAAACATTTTTAATATACTTTATTTACATCACACTAAAGTATTTAGGTGCTATATTTTTCGATAACTTTTTGCCATCTTGTAGGGAGGAGGGACAGATCCCATTGCTATAGAAATTTTGGGGCTTCTGATCAAAATACCGCGACAAGTGGTTTTGGCAGTCCTCTCGTGATGTTAACCTAACACTGCCTAAATAATTCTGAAGAGACCGAAACAGGTAGAAATCTGAAGGTGCAAGGTCAGGACTATACGGCGGATGCATTAACACCTCCCAGCCAAACTCTTTTAATTTTTGCTGAGTGGCTAAAGATGTGTGAGGTCTAGCGTTATCATGATGAAAAACCACACCCCTTTTCTGTTGATTAATTCCGGCCGCTTTCTCTTAACTTCTTGCTTTAATCTCATCAGTTATTCGCAGTAGAGTTCAGAATCGATGGTCCTGCCTGGTGGTAACAGCTCATAATGAATAATGCCCTTCCAATTCCACCACACACACAGCATCACCTTGTTGCGAGTTAACCCGGGTTTCGCCACAGTCTGTGAAGCCTGACCGGCCTTTGACCACAACCTTTTTCGCACGTTCTTGTCGTACGTGATCCAATTTAAATCACCAGCTATCAGCTTCTTCAAAAATCGTTCAGTTTCATTACGTAATCAGGAATCTGAGTACACGGTTCATTAGGTTTGTTTCAGTGAGGTACCCAAATATCAAGCTTTTTAGTGTACCCAGTTTTTCAAATGCGCCAAAACTATTTTGTCGTCAATACTCAGTTTTTCTGCTACGTCGTAACTACTGATATGCCGATCTTGCTCCACTTTTTCAAAAATGGTATCTATTTTATCCGTAATTGGGCGACCAGTGCGACGTGCATCTTTAACATCAAAATTTCCGGATTGAACACGCTTAAACCAAATTTGTGCTACTCTCACAGACACTGCATTAGGTCCATAAACATCGCAATTTTTTTTAAACGTTGCATTCTTACCTTTTTTGTTTCTTCATTAGATTCACATAACTTGCCAGTAAGAAAAACAAATGAAAATCACACATTATCCTAATTTGAATTAGGAATTGTCTTCATTAAAATTTAAACTTTTATTGATACCAAAACCAGCCAGATACAAATAGTATAGCCAATGAGATTTTATTACAAGTTCATACATACTACGTATATGCGAAAAGACTTTTTCTCCAACCTGAAGTTTAGTGGCTCGCACAGTGCCAAAAAATATATAAAAGGTGTTTGATAATACGTTAACGTTTAGGTCAAATATTATTTCCTGTTTTGTTTGGAAAACCTGTTTATTTTGTCGTCATTTCAGAGTGCTCTTATACAAATACACTAGTTCTTTACACTAAATAGAATGGCTCAGTAGATGGTATCTACCTATTAACAGACACCTAGTATAAATAAGAATTAACTGTATTTTCTACACTATAGCTTTATCATAGGGGAGAAAATACGGTGGAGACAAGATTTATCCGACACGCGACCGACGAATGGTACGAATTACAACTCACCTCTTTATATATTACTAGCTATTTTTCTCGGTTTTGTTCGCGTTAATTTTTTGCCGGACAAAGTAACCTGTAATCCGTCTCAAAGTAAGATTCACCGACATCGGTTAAAAAGTTATGACGTAAACGCGTAGCAACAAATAAATAAGTAAGATAAGGATAAGTACTTACTAGAACCACTTGGTACCCATTTGATACCGATCCACCAGAAGGAAAACATGGTGGAATGGTGGTAGACGTGGAGGAAGGTCAGCTGCTCTTCTTTCTTGCGGAGAATGAAGAAGAACGTATCACAGAACTCCAGGAGTTTGGAGAAGTAGTACCACCATACCGCGTTAGCTATCTAAAACCAAAATCTTATTTAAATTGTTGAGTTTTAATATACTTATAATAATTTAATCATCCCATAAACGTCTCACTGCTGGGCACAGGCCTTCCAACGTAGAAGAGACACATACGGAGAGGTCATAAGCCACCAAGATGGCCCAATGCGGGTTGGTGGGTTATTACCGTGTGTTCCTATTCCTATCCATCCATCCATAAAAGAAAAATTAAGTTTAGACGATTCAAAATGCTTATTTTAAGCTTACTGAATAAAGATATTTTGATTTTGATTTTTTACAGAAAAGATAAAAATATCATTATATGTAAGGTTTTTGTTTACGAGTGATTTAAAACTTCAGGGCTAATGAAACTTGTATATATGTATACGTTTACAGAAAAGATAAAAATATCATTATCCATAAGATTTTTGTTTACTAGTCATTTAAAATTTCAGGGCTAATTAAATTTAAAAGATTCCCTGCTACTTATGTTCGCGATTAAGCTTAAATCATCTTATCTTTTGATTATACTCTTCAGTGTCAAAGCGTATCATTTTCAGTCTCTTAAAGGATTGTTCCAAAAAATTTATCACTGATCCACCTGAAATGTAAACTCTTTGAAGTTCTCTAAATTAAAAGTAACTAAGCCCTTTAATTAAGATAATTCTAGATGAAATAATAAATGGTGTCACCGTCTTCTTACTTATACTAGCGAGATATGTTGAAGGTATATAATGTTTTATCGTTGCGACCTCTGAAAATTAATTTCTTTAAAGATCTTTGAACCTAAAGTAGTTTGATAGTGCAGCTCTTCTGCTGTCTCCAAATTCATAATATAAGTGAAGTGACTCTCGCAACTTTTCTCTGATAAATTAAAACTTTGTTTTTCTAACTTTGAATTTACGATACTAAAGCCTTCATCCCAGCCTAATGGCTCGCACGTGAGATGACTGCGAATAAAAAGTGGTTGTGAAAAAGGTAACATCTGTTTTGGAGCATCCTACTTTTAACATCGTGAACTAACATTTTCATTTTCTTTTACAATCACAAAGAAAACAGTGTCTACTTGGCATTAGTAATTCTCGTCTAGAAATTTAAATAATAAATGATTATATTGGTACCAAAGGAATATAGAATAATACATACGTACAATAATCACGACTATTATCCCCCAAGGGTTAATCAAAGACTAGGCAATGAGAACAGCAAAAGCAGTCTTCTACCGTAGTCCACTTTTCACCCAGTAGCACCTACACATGTGCTCAGTGTGACAGGTGAGTCCATCGCCGCTCTATGCCGTTGGATGTGTGTGCAGTATTTAGTCCGTTAGTCGCTTTTTACGACACCCAAGGGAAGAGAAGGGGTGGTAGTATTCTTTCACCGCCACGCGACACGGTTATAGAATAATAATGTGATAAGATTGTATATTTTTTAGATCTTTACACCAACGTAGGTTAAATAAAAAATATAGTTTAATGCAGTACAATAATAACAAATTCAGTATTTTCATAAGCATGCAGAAGCAATTAATAATATATAACAGAAAGAAGTATTTAAAGTGTTACCTGCATCTCATCAGGGTCATATTTCTGACGACAAGGCTCGCAAATGTAGCTATATCTGAGCCGGAACGACGCCGTTAATAACCTGACCGCGATGAACGCGTTGAGCCCCGCCATGGCCAAGTTATAAGGTACTAGCAACCATGTTAACTTGAACGGCCTCCTGTCCTTCATTAATTTAGGTCCTATCCAGACTATGAATAGGTACAGCAGTGTGTACAACACAGTCGGCACGGGGGAATCGACCAATGGCCATCCTTTTGTTCTGTCATCTAGAACAATGAATGTTAATTTCAATAAGAGTTCCAAGTAGTCTTCATACATCTACTTCATCTTCTTAGAAATTTCTTTAAATCAGGATGATATAAATGACACATAATCGAGTTTCTTAAAAGTCTTTAGGTTTTCCTGATAACAACTCCAATACCATGAACATTGAATCTAGAATAAATTTGACAATAAAATAATGTAATTTATGATTGTCAGCCTGGGTTTCGAAGCGACCTACATTACTTCATCATCATCATCATCAGCCTATAAACGTCCCACTGCTGGGCACAGGCCTCCCACGTGGACAATGGCACGTAGCATTATGGGCCACCACGCTGGCCCAATGCGGGTTGGTGGGTTTATAACGACTGTCATCTTACGACAACAACCGGGACCAACGGCTTAACGTGTTTCCGAAGCACGGAGAAGCTGGAGATGTTTTTTTTCTATTGGTCACCCATCAGGCGACCCGGCATTGCGAAAGTTGCTTAGCGGGCAAGATCGCAAGCCGAACGCGCTAGCCGCAGCGCCATCGAGCTCCTACATTATTTGATCAAACAATATTCAAGCCCTTTCTAGAATGCGATTCGCTAGAGAAATTGGGAAGCCGTGTACACTAACACAGCTTCCCAATTTCTCTATCCTGGCGTCGCATTAAATTTTTATTTAGTTGCATATTTTAAAGTGTACTTAACTATTTTATTGTATCTTGTAAGCTCAGAGTACATAAAATTAGCTTGTAAGATGGAATAAAGTTTTACAAGGAGAATTTAAAGATTATGAAACTCGTCACATGTAGCAACATTAAACTATATTTTGATAACATACTTATTTTATAGGCTTCGACTGATAATGTACAACACGCAAAATGCTAACTGCACGCATAATGTGCAAACGGTCAAAATGTACATTCGCAACATCTACATCATGACAAATGTACAGTACGCGAAAATTTACACATTTCGCGAATTGTTTAGCCGACACTTTAAAAAATTTGCGATATTTTTGTTGAGGTTACAAAGACAAATTTTGTTGAGCATGCCAAAAATTGAGGAGCTCGATGGCGCAGTGGCTAGCGCGTTCGGCTTACGATCTTGCTTGCTAAGCCACTTTCGCAATGCCGGGTCGCTGGATGGCTGACCAAATTTAAAAACATCTCGAGCTCCTCCGTGCTTCGGAAGGCACGTTAAGCCGTTGGTCCCGGTTGTTGTCGTAAGATGGCAGTCGTTAAATCCCACCGACCCGCATTGGGCCAGCGTGGTGGGTTATGGCTCAATATCCCCACGTGCTATTGTCAACGTGGGAGGCCTGTGCCCAGCAGTGGGACGTTTATAGGCTGATGATGATGATGATGATGATGGCAAAGACAATTATTTATTCAATCCTTTACAGGCACTTTTGACGTCAATACTAATCAAAAAAACAGTTAACTAACTTGTAGTTAAGACTTAACAACTTATCTAACTAACCTGCTATACCTACCGTTAGAAATTTAAGGTGATCGCGAAGCGGTGTGGAGCTACGGGAGGGCCAACATTTCGTTGTGCCGCGTCCGCACGCTTGCTACTTGCCGCAAACTCCAAACCTCTACAAACGTTTGGATTTGTGATTTGTTCGACGGATCGGCTACAAGCGCTTGCAAACCAAGCCAAACGCTCTATCCACACGTTTGAATTTGTGACGGCTTGTTGAGGTTTGCCAAGCGGGTGGTCGCGGCATTACATTTTAGCTACAACGCCGACGCACCGTTTTCGAGATATTTGCGTTTTTATAAAAAGTTTCCTTGACATTTTTTTTAAGTCCTAAACCCCCTTTGCGAGTTTTCCGACACAAAAAGGAACCAAGCGAACAATTTTACAAGTCCAAACACCATACAAAAATATCGCAAATTTTTTTAAGTGTAAATTTCTTTTACACATTTTGCGCTAAGTGCTTGAAAGCACTTAACGCAAAATGTGGTAGTAACCGCTGGAAGCGTAAGTACATTTCGCGTACGTACATTTGTCATGATGTAGATTTTGCATATGTACATTGTACATTTTAATGTTTGCACATTATGAGTGCAGTTAGCATTTTGCGTGTTGTACATTATCAGTTACTTAATAAGTACATTATTAATTTTGAATGTTACTGCCAATACAAAAAATATTGATTTTAAAAGCATCCAATATCGGTTATGTACAATGGCGGACTCCGTCGCTTTACCAGTCTAAATTCCAAAATCCCTTGCACACCGCGCCGTCTATTTGGTACGGGCACGTACCAAGGCGGTCGGTGCGCTTCATACGAAAATCGCTGCAAAGTGGTAAAGCGACGGTGACCCCGACCGTACACTCTTTCACGAACATTTTTCACAGATTCGAATTGTATTTGGATATGAATAAAACATGACTGTTTCACTTTGGCTTAAAAAAGTTTCAGATTTACAAATCCTTTAGGAGGTAATAAATTTGTACGTTAGCAATCCCTTACGCGACAAGACCTTTTTAGATTAAAAAACTTACCTGAAAGTGATAAAGTCCACAAGTAGTAAGAATAAGTCTCCTTCAGGACACTTTGTGTTGAATTCACTATTACAGTTGCCATTTTGCTATACTTCCTGGATGCCTGTAACAAAAGAACCAAATATATTAAATTCATATTTAATTTGACGACTTCATAGGATATTTAAACTTGAGAAGTTATGGTTAAAACTTTATGAAAAGATTAACTAGTTTAGAATCCTTGCGAACTTTCCTGACCAGTAAAATTTTAAACACTGAAAAAAGACGACAACCTCAGGTGGGAATCAAACCACGCACCTTCCGCATTCCGGGCGGCTGCCTAATTTGTCGTCTTCGTATTTGTCGTCTTTTTTCAGTGTTTAAAATTTTACTTAAGTGTATTTAAGCGTTAAATGTGACGAATTTTTTTAGGATGCTGCTAAAACAAATTTCATCAAATTTAAATATGGCGGCCATTCCAACAGGGTGCTAATAGGACCCTATTAAAGGTGTTAATATCGATAAATTTGAATGTATAATATGCCCTTAAATTATCGCTAACCCTATCCCGGACACACTGTATATAAAAAAAAAACATTTTAGAGACCAGTTTATGTAGTACGTTTAGATAGCCTATCCAAAACAGTATGTCAGACATTAAACTTGGTTGATTGTTGCATAAAGGTTAAACAGTAAAAAGCAGAATGGTCAGATGATCAAGCTTACTTATTTTAATTTAAAAAATGTTAAGTTTCCAATATCGTAGTGAAATAAAGTAACGGTGTGGATAATATATGTACTGGGTTGATAAGGTCGGTTTACGTACTATGACATCTCTCCTCATCAAATTTGAATCACCTGTGACTATCTTATGTGTTACTTCGGTACACGTAGGTGTTCATGAAGCTGTAAATTTTCTTGTGCCCATTCTTTCTGCTTATATATAAAAGACGTCCTGAATGGGTGGTTCTTATGTACCGATGAAGTCTCCATGAATAAAAATATTTTATTTTTGATTTAGTTCTCTTCGTTGACGTATTTGTTACTGTTTTTGTAAAAATGTCTGCAACTCATCATCATCATTTTCATTAGCGGCTGCGTCTCATTGCTGGGCACAGGCCTCATCACAATTAATCATATTCTTATATACCTTTGTAGTTTAAATTTATCTAATTATTAGAATGCCAAAACTTTGCTCCTTTAAAACTAAGACTAAGACCGGTAATATCAAGAAAATCAATTGTCAATTAAACACCTTAAAGTCCTGAAACACCAGAAGCTTTTTAATCTATGGTTGTTACAAACTTATATTAACCATTATTGCACGTTATCGTTCATCTATAATTATAATATGGATGTAATCAATACATTTGCTATGATAGCCACGTGACGTATACCTACTATTTATTTTCTAGTACACATAGAGTACTCAATAATACTACAAAATATCTCTCTAACTTCTTTGGATAAAAAGTTTGTTTGTACTAATGCACTAGTTTTATTGATTGCCTCTGATATGCCAGGAAGCTTTATTATTCTTTACTTTAATAGCAGAAATTATACTTATATGTCTTACTAACATTATTTATTGTTAATATTCATTTGAATTTGAGTTTGAGTCATTATTTAGAAGCCAGGCAAAACTCCTCAATTTTTTTTATAAAAAAAAAGTCTCTGCAACTTATGTAAATACCTTTGGATATTGTGCCGAGCGCTACGCCACTCCACCATCGAGCCAACTTTAATAAGTAAAAATTTTTGAAAATCCAACTGTGCGAGTTAACTAACCTCTTGTAATAAAATCTCGAAGGACCAATCTCAAAAAGTCTTACCTTCGGAGAGGTTTCAAAAAGTTTTTACAGTGTACTTTATAAAACATTGGTCCAGCCAAGTGTTTTTTAAGCTGATAATGGTGATTTACAATGACAGATTGACGGTTTACGACAGTTTCGCTAAACGTAAATCAAACAATGAATAGAGTTAATTTATTTTTGTAAGTTTTATCACTTACCTACTGGTGGTGTAGATTTTTTTAAATGTACCTACCAACATCATAGAAGTTTCATATTAGTTAAAATATTAATAACAAATTGTAATGCATCAATATGAAATTCCATTGTGAGGCATTGCTGAATCATTACTAAGAAGTGTTGAGGTGTTTCCATAACGCGCCTATCTAGAAACGTCACACGTCAAAACCATTCAGGGCAAAGCTAACCCACTTAGTGGACCGGTACCAACAAAGCATCGACGATCGCAGTTCACTTCCTCATCTCAATGGAACGGTCACTCGAGTGAAAGTGGTGAGGGAGCGAGAGGCAACACGTATTCGCATATGAAAGAAAGAGACAGCCCAGCCTCCGAGCCACGTACCGTTGTTTCCGTGTAGTTCTCGACAGGTGATAGTTATGTTGCCAAGACTTCAGTCGTCCTTGAGAAAACGTTAGGTTTGCACGTTTTCGCACTTAACATGACCAGGACTAGATGATTCGTTGATTTATAATTTAAATAATAATATCTCTTTATTATTAAGAGCCGTGTCGCGTGGCGGCTTATTAAAAGAATACTACCTTCCACATATTACCTCTTTCCTTGGGTGTCATAAAAGGCCACTAACGGATTAAATACTGCACTTACTTACATCCCACAGCATAGAACGGCGATGGGCTTACTACCACCTGTCACGTTGAGAACACATATAAAATGTCAACGTATAATAAGACTTTAAACTATCGCGTTGCATTGCATTAAAACTGTTTTAACGGGACCTAACACGATTAATTTTGTAAGTAAGTACATATCTACTTATTGCTTGACGTTTGGGCCGCGATGCTGCGGCCGTGGTCACAAGCGAACTTATATATAATATAGATATAGAATAGAATTCAATATTCTATTAATTGACGTTTAAAATTTTTCAATTGACGTTATGCTAAATTAAAATTAGTAAAAGCGAATAAGTATTAGCTACAAAGCTTCCGTTTTTTATGTAACATTGATTATTGCTCTTTAATATTTTTTTAAAATTTATAAGCCAAAGATGCGATCTAAGAGCCAAATTCACTATTGACACTTAAAGGCTACGGAATTTTAAGTACCAAAGTAATAAAATACGGAACTCTGAAGAATGTCTACTCTATTTGTCACTCTGCCGACTAAACTAATCGTTGGATTCGCGACAGCTGAAAAATTGTTTACTTTCATTTGCTTCGGGGGTCACCGGTTCAATCTGCCACTGTCACCGTTTTAATCAATGCTGTTATTTTCTACTTGTTTGTCACAATTTTAAATGACACAAATTAATGACTATACGGACTTACATTTACGAGCATCGAACCCACCGAAAGTACCTTACGGTTCTGATATTTTTATTTTGTGTAACCAATCCTTTGACCCGGCAACACGAAAGTAGTTTGACTTGCAAGTTAGCCAACCGGACGCGTTTCGTAGCCCTATACAACGTTTTAACTAAATACCATAAAACCTGAAGTTTGTTCCGAATCGAGAGCAGAAACGATTTCACCAATAATAAATATGGATATAATTTGATAGAAACAATATTTTGATTGCGCTGATTTATAAATTAACTTAACTCTATCGTTTTCTTAGCAACTTTGCTCTGACAATTAATTTGAATAGCAAATATCTTCTTAATAAATTCTCAAATATTTGTAACAATTGTATTTAAATAAGAATAAGTTGGGTTTGAGCTATTTAAATAACACGTTGTAAAATTCCTTTGATATTCAAACATGAGGTTCAAATACAATTTAACTTTGTCTACCGTATGTGGGAAGCTAGTTAGCTTTAACTAGTTACAACATTCCGCATAATGCAACTTTGAACGCAAAGCCAAAACCTATTATTCTATCTGAAGTAAGACGGTTATTCAAACCAAAACAGCTTTTTGGACCATTGCGTTTTAATATTAAATTTTCAATCATAACTCTCTTTGGAATTGCTTTGTCAATTAATAGCTTCGTACTTTCACACAGTACAAAGAAAAGCCAAAACATAATTAGCAATTACCAGATAGGTATCAGAACTTTTTTACCTAAAGTGACGAGAAGTTATAATACAAAGCGGCTAAAACCAATAGAGGTTTTTGTTTCTTTTTCGAGTATCATGATCCGTGGCTGTCTCAATTTTTATGCTAAAACTAATGATATAAATATGAAAACATAACTTACAGATTTATTTTTATATTACAATAAAAATAAATCCTACTTATTTAAAAAATTTTCATTTTAACGTTAAAATATCGCAAGATCAAAAAGTACAGTTTGTTTCAAGCGTCAAAGAGTTAATTTAAAAAGTTTATGATAATTTGGTGGTTGTAACCACTCTTTATCGTATCTTGCTGCCAACTTTAAGCTTAGCCCTACCTTTTGAATTCACTAGTAATTACTCGTAAAAAGCTCGCTTCGAGTTCTATAGAGTGCAATACGGAGATTGTGTCGTCCACCATTATTATACGCATAACCGTACAGTAACTTTGCATCGGTGTACCGGTAATCATCGCCTTTGTGTCAACTAAAGGCGCCTTTTAATCTTCCGAGTTTTTCAACTCGACAGTTTCTATAAGCTTATCCCTACCTATTGAATTCACTAGTAATTACTCGTAAATAGCTCGCTTCGAGTTCTATCGAGTGCGAAAAATCAAAAATCAAAATTCAAAAATTCTTTATTCAGAAATGTTAAAATAAGCGTTTAGAATCGTCTAAATTTAATTTTATTTCTATGGATGGATGGATAAGCATAGGAACCCATCGGTATACCGGTAATCATCACCTTTGTGTCAATTATAGGCACCTTGTAATCTTCCGAGTTTTTCAACTCGAGAGTTTTTTTACACATACCTTGATTAGTTAAGCGCTCTACTTGATAACCAGATGACCAGGGTTTGATTTCCAGGTCGGGCAAATTGTGTTTCCGATTTTTCGATGCATAACCCGGGGTGTTATCACAACCTATTTGGCAAACGTGACGATAAAGTCAACGAAGCATTCAATTAAAGCGAGGAATTGATTCCAATAATAGAGGCTTTTGCTCAACAAAGGCATAGTACATAGGCGAGAAGGTAAATGAGTGTTAACTTTTTGATTACAAACATTTTTTATCGAATTTGGCCGTAGTATATACCCATCTGGGTGTTTTCTATGTATAACAAGTATGTATTTAAGTATTTTAAGTATGTTTATCCGTTGTCTAGTAACCATTTCACGAGTTTCTTTAAAGCTTCTATTGGGCTAGATAATTGGTGTGGTACCTAGCAGGAAAGTTTTATTTATTTTATTTTTATTTATACAACTAGCCAAACTTATACAATCGTTATTTGCCCTGCCCTAGGAGGCAAATCTTGGGTTTGAAACCTGGTGAAGTAGCCACTTAACCACAGAGTAAACTTTCATCATCATCACCATCATCAGCCTATAATAATCCGACTCCTGGGTACAGGCCTCCCACGTGGACAATAGCACGTGTGGATATTGGGCCATAACCCACCACGCTGGCCCAATGCGGGCTACGACAACAACCGGGACTAACGGAAGCACGGAGGAGCTCGAGATGTTTTTAAATTGGTCACCAATCCAGCGACCCGGCATTGCGAAAGTTGCTTAGCGGGCAAGATCGCAGGCCGAACGCGCTAGCCGCTGCGCCATCGAGCTCCTCGAGTAAACTTTAATAAGCGTTAAAAATACGTTCAAAAATATTTATAAATGTTAAAATTCACAAAAACCAGGTGCCGAAATAGGTTACGTAACCTTTTACGCTTTCAAGTACATTTTAAATGATTTTAGTTTAAAATTGTAAATTCTAAGCCCAGCGTCCAGATCATATTATTCATCAAAGATACGACGAGTAGCACGTTTTAAACATCTCGCCCTATTGTATATACACAGTACAACGAGATTAAGTTTCTTGACCTTGCAAATTCAGTATCTGCTTTGATTTTATTTAAGAACGGTTTACAGTTTTGAATTCACATTTTACAGAACACAGCTACTTTGTGTTCTTATTAATTAACACTTTGTGTTGTTTGATTGCCCGTCGCTGTTTCAATTTTTTCGCAAAATAGAATTACTCGTGTTCCAAATAAAAACTAAGTTCGCTTTCAATTATTTTTCGTTACAAGATATTTTTCCATTCGATGCGCAAACGTTACATGGAAATTAAATAATCTTTCAATGTTTCAATGAGATTTTCCTTAAATTAAGCTCATTAGCAAACGACTCAAGTACGATTAATGTTTATTATATATTTTAGCGTTTTATTTACGCTTAAATATACTTAAGAAATTTTTTTTTTCAAAACTGAAGTACGAGTTAGTTAGTTAACAGAATGTTTGATAGTCTTATTATTATTATACTATTGTTACATTGTTATTATTAATGATACTACAGAAACTTTAAGTTTTCTTTAGAAACATTTTTGTGATAAAATTCTGCCACTGCAATAGTAAAGAAATTTTATCAGCTGGAATATCTTCAACCCCGTCATAAATTTTGAATAAATCATAATAAATTGGTTTAGTTTATTACTTCATTTTATTAACTATATTAGATCTTTATAAACATAAATTATCATTTACTGTTGTGCAGCATGTTTACTATTTATGAACTACTGTCTAGCTTAGCATAATGTTTGGATTTTTATTATACTACCTATTGAAGCGGAGCTTGATAACACAGCGAGTTTACTTGGCAGTGAAACAACTTGTCGATGCTGTGTAACTGGATGGGTGACCATGTTAAAAACATCTCGAGGACTACCGCGCTTCGGAAGGCACGTATAGCTGTTGGTCCCGGTTATTGTCGTACAATGACAGTTGTTAAACCCCACCATCCGTATTAGCACAGTGTGATGGGTTATTAACCGTGTCGGTGAAAGAATACTACCTCTCTTTTCCCTTGGGTGTCGTAAACGGCGACTAACGGACTAAAGTTCGCACAAACATACAACAGTATAGAGCAGCGATGAGCTCACCACCCACGCTGAGCATATGTGCAGTCGCTATGTCGTGAAAAGTGGACTATAGTAGAGGACTGCTTTTGCTGTTCTCATTACCTAGTCTGTTAGCGACGCGCTCTAAAGAGTTTTTATTACCTATAAGTATTTATGTTATTCTTTTAAAAAGGATAATGCGGCTGTCAGTTCAATTCATCTGTCAATTGTTTTCTCGCTGAGTGACGCCGCATTACACCCTAGCGGAACTAATATTATTGTTATACCATTTTTACTTTATTAAATACTTAAACATCTAAAGGAGTCTTTACCTGTGGTCCTGGTGGGTCGACCCATTACCGGGTCCACGGGTAATTTTAATTACCCGTGGTCCCATGGCACTAGGGATTACATTTGGATTAATATTTCGACTTCGATTATATCTATACTAAATTATTTACAACCATGAACTTCAACTTAAAGTTATGTATTATTATGCACATACATCCTTCAGCATAGAGCGGCGATGGGCTCAACAAAATAATACTACCAACCCCGTTCTTCCTTTAGGTGTTGTAAAAGGCGACTAATGGACTAAAGACTGCACATATATCATCACTTAGTTACTTAGTAAATATATTATTTTTGTTTATTATACTTAATTACTTATTTTTTATATTTTTCATGGTTGTAATTAACTTAATATCGATATAATCGGAATCGAAATATTCATCGAAATGTAATCCCTAGTGCCATGGGACTGGTAATGGGTCGACCCACCGGGACCACTGGTAAAGACTCATCTAAAGGCGTACTTACTGAGACTTCACCGGCACCCGTAACATAGTCTCTGAATAACCCCTCGGGTATAATAGTCGTGAATATACAGGGTTAATGTTGAACACTCCACCAATTTTTTTTACGTGATTCTTTTAGCAGCAGTACAACCAAATAATTATAAAAAAAAAACATTTTTTTTTCATTTTTGTCTCAACTTTTCCTTAAGAAAATTAAAATTATTGTCACCTAGCGCGCGGCCTATCGCGGTTATCTACGAGTAGCTAGGCGCGTGCACGTGACCGCTATTATTCACCCCGTGTACCAATGGCAGCGCGCTGTCGGTCGCTTTGACCGCGAGCATGAGCGCACGCACCTAGAACTAATATAGAATATAAAAAGTTGAAATTTATAAGAATAAAAAAATTATTATTTTTACGTCAAATATTTTATTATTCCTTTTTTTACCCCATACTTACTTTTGGCGGGGGGTTCAAAATTAATAATAGTCCATAATTACAAGTATGTATAATGGGTTATCGCCTAATCTGCCTACGTGCTGTTATCCATGTGAGAGGGCCTAAGTCAAGCAGTTTAAAGGAATCCGTCTTTCTAGTTATACATATGCAATGGGGAGAGATGATCAGCATGTGATGAGAAAGGTTATGAGCATGAAAATTAACGGCTGTCTTTTACGACGCCTAAGGGAAGAGATTGATAGCATTATTTTAAAATGAACCATCACCACACAGTAAAGGAAAGATTTACATACATACATATAATCACGAGTATTATCCCCGAAGGGTTAGTCAGAGACTAGGCAATGAGGGCCGCAAAAGCAGTCCTCTGCCATAGTTCCCTTTTTACCAAATAGCGACTGTACAAATATGCTCAGCGTGGCCGGTGGTGGCAGGTGGTTAGCTCTATGCTGTTGGATGTATGTGAAGTCTTTAGTCAGTTGGTCGCCTTTTACGACACCCAAGAGAAGAGAGGGAGGTGGTAGTATTCTTTCACCGCTACACGACACGAAGATTTACTTATTTTAATGGTTAATGTTATCCCTCCAATACCCTTGAGTTTTGGTAAAGATATGGGGCGTTACTGAGATCTCACAAGCACTTCTTCAGAGAATTTAGAAAGTGATGTTGCACTGTTTTGTTTTATTTGCCAACCAACACTCATGCACGTTCACGAACTAATCCACCAATATTTTACATTAACATACATACATAGATATAATCACGGCTGTTATCCCCGAAGGGTTAGTCAGAGACTAGGCAATGAGGACCACATAAGTAGTCCTCAGCTGCCTTAATCAACTTTTTACCAAATAACGACTGCACATGTACTCAGTGTGACACGTGGTGAGCCCAGCGCCGCTCTATGATGTTGGTTGTATGTGCAGTCTTTAGTCCGTTAGTCGTCTTTTACGACACCCAAGGGAAGAGAGGGGGTGGTAGTATTCTTTCACCGCTACGCGTATATTTCATTTTATAACGATAATGGTTTAAAGCATCCAAAAGTGTCATGTTCTTTGTGTGGTAAGCAGTACGTGAGCAATGTCGCGAAGATTCTTTACGACGGGCGCTTTCAAATACCGAAAAAAATGGCTTTCTTTGTTCCGGTGACCTTTATGCATCGTCGTCGCAAACAAAAGAGCTTTTAACTGTTTTATCAACAACCGGCTAGATTTTGGAACGGCTATGCTTTTGAACAGCTTGTTGGCGTCAAGTCCTATATATTTTAATCAGCGCAAGTGCACAAAAGTCATCTAACGTTCATTACTGTATATTTTTATTAGCCTATATTGTTTTCTACTGCTGCGTCCCTATAAGGTCGTGGGTCACCTCATATTACCAAGATAAAGTCGTCACTCCTTTTCCGCCTCGGCCTGTCACGCTTACGATGTTTGTCACGTGGAACTAATCAGTGTCGATCTTCGCCCATAGTTATTAAATAAAAGTAAACAATAGTAATATATCCAATTTGATTAACACCCATCAAAACATGCAAAGTGGACAGATATTATATTAACATTATGTTACAGACATCCGTTCCGTTCGGAAAGGATCGAACTAAGGAAGGTTTTTAAACTGTCGTCACTAGCAAACGTCAAATTGCACTTAGATTCTCTCCAATATGAATAATGGATATCTAAGGAAATTCAAACGTGTGAACTATTCGAGTTGGTAGAATTAACGTTTCGTGATTTTTTAATTTGGTCACATTGAGAACACTTCGGTGACCAAGTGGCTTAGCGCTCTGCCCGAAAACTGGAGGTCCTGGGTTCTTTTCAGCTTGGTAAAGTGTGTTTCTGATTTTTAATTGCATAGCCCGGGTTTGTTATCACCAACCAGGATTTGGCAAGAGTGATCATTTAGCCATTCACCATCAATTGTAGCGAAGATTTGGCTTCTATGATGGACGCCTTTGCACAGCAATGGGACAATTTATGGACTCTTAACTTTTTTACATTGCGTACTTCCAAGATAGCAACACGCTGTCATGCTCTTCTGAGCTGAGCTGATTATTATATGAGAATCGCTCAATGCCCTTCTGGACGCCAGCCCAGATTGTGATGTGTTTGCGGATGAATGGAAGGTGATTTTATCTGAAAGCTGGAAGTACTGTGAGAGGAATGTAAGATAGTTGTCTCACTTTATTTTATTTTTTATTTTTGTTTTATAGTACAATTAACTGGATTGTTTGCTATATTTAATGTTTAATTATTATTGAAATTTTTATTGTCTGTTTTGTTAATATTATATACTTATCTAATTGAATTTAGTTTAATGTAATGTAATTTAATTGTACTGTGCATTAATTAGTGTAATTGGCATTAGCCGTACTGATTCAATTAAAATAAATAAATAATTATTTGTAATTTGTAATATTATTTTTGGTTTCATAGAAAGCTGTGGTCCTATCCCTCCGGGACACGGCCGTGATGTATGTAAGTATGTGTGTCTTTAATGTCTGGCTAAATATATTGCATGGAAAAAATTGAAAAGTGACACCCTTTTCCATTTTTTTCCCATAAGATAACCATAAGGTTGATGCTAATTACCATCATATTGCCATCATGTTTTTATTTTAGTTTTTTTAAAACTTCACTATTTTGTAGTGGAGTTCTGTTGAACATAGTTGGCAGCGCGGCGCGGCGTAGCGTAGGTAAGCGTTAGCTCTTCGTAGCATGGGCGCACTGAATGGGCAAAGTAACTCCGCTTCGTCGCAACTTGTCGATACAGCGTTACGATACTTACAAATCAACCCATATTGTTATAATAGATTAGTATGAACTTTTGCAGATGTTATCTATATATGTACAATATGCTAGTAAAATACTAATAAAACATTATTTATTATCCAATAAAACAAGTTAATATAAAATTAAATCTATGTAAAATAAAAAAGAAGAGAGATAAACAGTAAATAAAAATACTGAAGAATGTTATGAGAGTAAGTACCTATATTAATCCAAAACAAGTAAGTATTCATAATATTTGTTTTTTTGTGTTAATAAAAAAATAAAAACGCCGCTCAAATAAACTCGAATAAACGAAATTTTGAAAAAAATTACTATCTCAGGGGTAAAGAAATATGTCAGGATCGCACAAAATGGATAGCTGTCGTCTCTGTATAGGTACAATAATGAATGAACAAAAGCGTAGGTATTTTGTTTATAACCACAAGTGAACAATTAAAATATATGTACATTTATAATTATTGAAAGCTTAAGAATGGTAAAATTTATTTTGATGCTAATTGAAAGAGTTGACGGTCTAGACAAGTGACGTAAGGAATATATTGTTAAGTGTATGGGATTTGACTTAGGTCAAGACTCGTCATTTAGAAAACACTATATTGATAATTTGAAAACTTGAATGCTAATTTATGTAAAACCATTATATATCTAAAATAGACTAAGTCTTATTTAATTGTATATTCTGTGGTAGCAATCTACTAGAGTTAGCATTTGTTATCAAATGCTAACTGTAGTAGATTGCTACCAACTATCTATATATCTGTAAACTTGTCTACCAATTGACTATTGGATAAAATGTTTACTGGAAAAAAAACAACCAGTCTTAGGAAAGCTCGAACTTGAATCGAAACATGACCTTTGGATTGCCAGAAGACTCTTTGATTTTTTTCTAGTATTCTTCTGGGGTCTCGGTAGCTTAGCGGTTAGAGCAGTGGACGGGCAATCCAAAGGTATGGTTCGATTCCCATTCGAGCTTTCCTGAGACTGGTTTTTTTTCTAGTAAACATTTTATCCTATTTCTATAATAGCATTGTGAATGCATAAATTTCAATAATAAAGACAATTGACTATTGACAACCGCTCAAGAATAGACAGGGTGCGTTTTCCACTTGTTTGGAGGGGTTGGTACCTAATTGAAAATATAATTTATTAAAGATTAATGAGATGAGTTAATATGATAAATTAATATTGACCAATATTGGATGTATAATTTTGATTATCGTATTCCTAGCTAATATTAGAAATACCAAGTGTGTTTGTTTGTTTGTTTGTTACGCTTTCACGCTTAAACCGCTAAATCGGTTTTGAATTTTGGCATTATAGAGTAAGCCCTAGAAGCCCTAGACAGTTGTATTTTTTTCCCGCGCAACAAAGGAATACTTATTGTTTACAATAAATAATCAAATTCTGCATATATTTTGATCTCCTTCACATATTATTATCCCTTATCTGGTATCGGGGGTCAAAAATCACCCCAGAGAAACATATTTCTCATCATAACTTTGGAGTTTCATGAGATTCACTCCTGCGCGTTCATGTAATTTCATTACGTCGCCGGGTGCAGCGTACGACGGACTGTTGTCACTCTTACATTATTGGGAGCGCTGCGGAGGTATGCACACTGCTGGGGTCAAATGTCACCCCCGACACGTCGTTTCTATAAGCATATTATATTTTATTATTATTTCAGTAAATACCATCTTAAGCTGCGAATTTGAATAAATATAAAATTGCGCAATTCTACGGATCACGAATCTAATCTAGATACCATCTAGGTAGATCTTTTTTTTTTATTATGTGTGTTTATCTGCAATCAGTAGTCGACTATAAGCAGATAGCCTGTGTGCTCTTGTAAGGTCGAGTGCGTCCTCCAGCGAGGGCAGCTACTCATTGCACTTTGGAAGACTATTGGCTTAGGGTTTCTTTTAAGACGTTTATAGTAACTAAGCCTGGTTAAACCCACAGCAAGGGCGTTTGGGTGTTTTTCGAGTCGCTTTTTGTATTTTTCTATGGATTTCTGAATCTCTTCTTTCACAGTAGCTACATTCAGATTTTTGTGGATTTCGGTGTTTGTAATGAACCAGGGAACCTGAGCCATTGTCCTTAAGATTATATTTCGCATTCTTTGCAACATTGCGATATTTGAATTGCTAGCACTCCCCCAAAGTTCAATGCCATACATTCAGGTAGGTTTTAAAATAGATTTATATATGAGGAGTTTTTTATTTACGTCCCAACATCCAATAGAGCTTTCTATGTCGTATATTGATTTCGTCTCTCTTGCTTTTAATATGCTGATTCCACGTCAAACGACGATCCAAGTGTAGGCCCAGATACCTGACACTATCTTTATGTGGTAATATAGTATTTTCCAGGTGCACAGGAGGACAATTTGCTCTCCGAAGTATGAAAGTGACATGCACAGATTTAGTTGCGCTACTTTTTATTCTCCATTTTTACATCCACTTGGTAACAGCGTCGAGCCCTAGTTGTAAAAATCTAGGTAGATCTATGTACCTACTTATGATCCAGAAACAAACAGTTAAAAGAGAGAGGGAGGTGCCAATTAAGTCATCTGAAAAAGAACCTGAAATATGCAAAAAAGGGTAAAAAATGAAAGACCATAATTACGGTTACATGCAGTTACATGTTGTACGAAATGATAAGACTTTTTGGTTTTTTTATTGCTGACGAAAGTGAGTTTGAGTGGTTAAGGTTGAAATTTTTTAATTTTTTTATTATTCTCATCTCAAGTTTCTATTTTTGCTATTAAGACTACATAAGAAATTGATACTACCAATAATTTTTGTGTTATTATTATGCTTTTGTAGAATTTAGTGATTCTCAAGTCGTCTCCTAATTTTTTTTTAAAGTTTTCAGTAATATGTCGTTAGATGCTTAGACTATTACAATTGATTCACTAATTAAAATAAAAAAAATAGGAAACAGTTTTTTTATTTTCTTAGTTCATTTTATAGGGGTCATTTTTTACCCCCAATACCAACTACGTTGCCCATTTTAGCGAAACTAGCTAAGTATTATCTATTATTTTTTAAATTACCCCTAATAAAGAGTGAAATGAGGTTTTTAACATATTATAGGAAAGTCGACATTATCGCGTGCGAAGCCGCGGGCAAAAGCTAGTTTAATGGATCTTGTATAAACATTAATTTTATTAGCTATTAATATTTTGTGCTTATCATTAGACTAAATAATACCTAAATAGTTTCGATTCCTGTTAATTTTTTATTTTTCCTGTTAACTGTTTAATTTTTACGTTTGGGAGTATGTTTAAAGGTAAATGTAAGGTTCGTAGGTATAATTTTTATTTAAGAGATTACTAATGATATATTTTTTGGGTAAAGTACTAGGTACATAACAATAACAATAAGGCTTATATTTGAGCAATGTGTTAGCTTTCCCGATTGGATAACAGGAAGATACTAATGTGTTAGTTGTCTTTATAAGCAATCAAATAAAAAAAACTCAGCAGATTATACGTCCCACTGCTGGGCGCAGGCCTTCCCACATAAATAACATCACATGGGTACATTTATAAACAATGTTTAAGAGTAATTGAAAGAATTTTGAAACCGGAAGTATTTTATTTAAATTCAATTTTGCTGAATCATCTTACAAGATAAGGCTTTAACACGATGATGATTGATGATGAATTGATTTTGGTTATGATAAGGATTATTTGACCACTTTGCTTTTATATTTTATGACTGTTGTAATGACCTGAAAAGATATTTTATTGTGTTTATTGTCTATATGCAAGTAGCAACTATTTTAATTATTTCCTAAAAGCCACAATTAACATTAATTAAAAAAATAGCTACTTGTGTATCGACATAAAATATAATTTACTTCTCACAAATATCTAAAGATGTTTCTTTAGAGCACTACTAAGCATTTTTTGAAAATATTTTTAAATCCTACTAATATTATAAACGCGAAAGTTTGTAAGTATAGATGGATGTTTGTTACTCTTTCACGTAAAAAACTACTACTACATAGAATACTTTTTATCGCAATATTCCTACGGGTTACGGAAACCACGCTGGTGAGACCGCGAGCGGCCGCTAGTAAACTCAATGAGGTCAGCACAGTTGCGACCTCATCGGAACTTTTCCAAACCATGAAGAAAAGCCAAATTTTTCGCTGCACGGTCTATACTATAATTAATTAATAGTACACACGATAAGCACAGATTAAAGAAATTGAAAATCGTTAATGCAATATTTATTCGTACATCTCTGCTCAAAACGCGCAAACAGACTTTTAAAGTCGGGCGGGAATATTAAAAATACTGCACAGAACTAATCTGAAGTCCACTTCGTTTTAGCGAGGAGCATCCATTGTGATTTGCGAACTATCTATTTCATAAACAATCTAGGTATATCGAGACAATTAGTTGGCCAGCGGATAGTAGTCCGCTCGTCGTTCGTCAGTAAATTATTTGGAGAAGAATCTCCAAATAATTTACTGACCACAAACCTAGACACATTTTTATCGCAGTTATGTATCGTTCCTTTAGTTTCACCATGTACATCATCTTAAGAACCATAAAGCTTATTTTTCATTATAGCAACATTATACCAACTGTTTAATTACTACATTCCTGATTATTATTCTGATTGATGATTATTATTCCTGATAATTATAATTCTGACATTTCGAACCCTCTACAAGGTCCTTGATCACAGGCATGCCAGTAACTATTCTATAATTATGAGACAATCAATACCAGTCTCCCTTTGACTACGTATCCTGTTAAGGGTTCGAAACGTCAGGAATAAATAAACAATAAAGTAGGCTAATAAAACGCGCATTAATCAAAAAAAAGTGATTCATTTCATTATGTAGTGTTCGCTAAAACCTTAAAAATAATAATATAAACTGTAAGCTAAGACAAAATTACCTTTTCAAAAACGTAACGCTCTCCCGACCAGTCACAACACAGTTCGCACTCGCGCTACAGACTCCCGCGCAGTCGGGCGCGCTTCGCCAGCATCTACCGCACACTGATGGACCGGGCGGATGCAAGCACGCGATCTCTACGAGTGACAGTGCCTTGCTCCAGTGCGGAGGGTTATGCAATCCAACACGTGCCAATTAACATAGTTAATTTGATGTTGTTTTTAATATAAAAGGTAACTAAAGCACATAATCTCTAGTTAAAGTAAGTTTATAGATCTTAAGGGTTAATATAAAAGGTAACTAAAGCACATAATCTCTAGTTAAAGTTAGTTAGATTAGGTAGTTACAAAAATTATAAGTAAAAGCTAGCAGGCGGCCTAATTAAATGTTTTGTTTGCTGTCCTACCGTGATGGCAAGTGTCCTTCTACGAACAGGGAGGGTTCACCAGCATCTACCGCACACTGATGGATCGGGCCTGTGGTAAGCACGCGAGCACTACAAGTGCGACAGTGCTTTGCTCCAGTGCGGAGGATTATGTAACAGATACGTGCCAATTAAAATAGCTAATTTGATGTTGTTTTTATTATATAAAATTATCGAAGGCAACTCTATGCATAGAATCTCTGAGTATGTTAGTTCATGAGGTAGTTCTAAAAGTTAAAGTGAAAGCTTGCAGGCAACCCATTGTAAACCCTCTGAATGGTTTGAAACATCAGGACTAAAACATAACCCTAACTTGCTCTAAATAAACGCGAGTTATATCCGTAAAAGTGTTTCATTTCAATGGAAAATGTCCTTCTATGAACATATGGATGGGTCACCAGCATCTACCGCACGATAAGTACCGCTGAACCGAACGGGAGGTAACGAGCATTACGAGTCATAGGGCCTTGCTTCGGACTGAAGCTGACTCTGAATAGGCAAACCAGGGTCCAGCCCATGTAACACATAAGCAGGATAACAGTACACACTTAGAACTTTTAACAGTTCAAAGATGAATATGGTTTGTGTAAGAGCTTTGGGAATAGCCATATACTGAATAAGGTTGAGTACGGACCCTTAAAATACTTAACGCTTAATAAATTCTGTATTTCTGTCCTTTCCTTCTTTACGCTTAATAACCAATCTCAGTAAGATTATTAGACAGATGTTATTAAGCATTACGCATTCCAGGTGGCTTAAATCTGAAAAACAGTGCCTTCGGCAGCATTTATCTGATTAACAATAATCTATACTGCTATTATTAAAGCAGTACTAAGCTTGTAGCGTTAGAAACAGCTAATTGCTGAATAAAGTATCACCTTCTGAATAATATTGTTTACATAATTCTGGTATTCAGCTTGATACTGAATAATTGTTTTTACTTTATCTTTAAACTGTATAAGATTCTGTTTTACTAATTATTCAGCTGCTGAATAAACAATATTATTTGTGTTTTTAATAAGCTTATTTCAGTATAATAAAGAGTTTCAACTAACTTATTCAAATTAAAGACCACATTTGTATTGATATAGCGCCCATAGCTTAATACCAGCAATTAGAATATTATTGTACGTATTTATTTAATGCGTTGTTTAAATTATGGATCAAAAGTCGTGGCAAAAGCGTAAAGAACCGGTCATATCGAAAGAAAATTGTTAAAAGAATATTTAAATATCAGCAGTAGTAGGTAATTGTCCAAGTGTCATCAGCAGTAATGATCATGACAGGATTTGTGAAAATAGTTTAAACAAAACTGAACCCGGTCCCAATCAGCAAGCGTGTTTTCCCTTTAATGATAAGAGTTCCGTCCTCATAAAAAATATAACTGATTTTGGGATTGGAAAACCAAAAGATCTAAAAATCTAAGTATACAGAAAATTTCATTTCTGAAATGGTTATTTTATTAGCAGAAGGTATCGCAATACAAGAAAATAAAATTAACGTTGCGATAAAATGTTTTATTTGCGTTGTTTGTTTGTTTCATCGTAAGCCAATCTACGCGAGGTTGGACACTGCTGTCTTTACTTAATTAATAAATCCGCATTATATCTTGGCCATCGAAGTTGTTCTTTGTTCTTCCATTGGATCGGCACAATACACAAATCTGAATGACCCTTACAACGTGTTGAAATTATTTTAAACGTCATTTTTCTGAAACGAAATATAAATTATAATTAATAATATAATAATAAGTCCGCCATTTGTACATCCTATTGTTGTGCAATAAAGATTAAATAAACTAGGACCCAGTGCACACCACACACACGAAACCTGAAATTTTTTTTAAACATAATAGATACTATTAATATAATAGTCTTTTTCACGAAAAAAAAATAACAAAGATGCTGTGATTTTAAATGTAAGTAATCAATTTAGTGAAAGCCTGATGGGAAAGTTACACATTATAAAAGGTTTTTGTTCGTTCGATTAGAGAACCCTAAAAATGTGAGTAACTAATATAGAAATGTGGTCAACTATATAAATGTTATTCATAAGTAAGTGTAAAGAGACTACTCTTTTTCAAGTTATAGTTTAGTAACAAAACATGTGTGCACTTTTATTCAGCATTATAAAACAAAACATCGATCGCCATTGAAATTTTTGTAATTAATTCTTACAAGGAATTTACGATATCACCAAAATGCTTATTAATCTTACAACTACAACGTTTCCAGCTCAAGTCATGTTATTTTGTTGGATAAAATTGCTAGAATTAGATAATTCATCACAAGTACTTTTGTCAGACCTAGTATGTATGTATGAAAATACTATTTACAACTAATTATCTTGATTATTAGCGAGGCGCGTCATAAAAAAAAAACAAAACACGTACTATTCACGACAAAATTACTTGCGCACTAATAATTAACATGTAGCAGACCGCTAACTTGTAAATTAAAATTTACTTACCGAATAACTTAAAGTTCACGTCATGTCAAATAAAGGTATCGACATTATTATTGAACCCAATTTATTTCTTCTTTTTCCAATTTCTATGAATATTGCTTGCATAAATGTCAATAATAAATTAAATGCTTAATAAATTCTGAATACTCTAACTAACTCGACGTAGCTGAATAACTGTGTTGTAAAAGCTTTATAAAAGCAATGTGTGCAGTTATTTAAAAGTTATTAAGCTAATTGAAACATTATTAAGCTCCTACTCAATTGTTACTCAGATGTTATTCAGCGTTAAGCATTCAAAATTGGGGCCCTTTTTGCTTGAATAACAGCTGAATAGACGGTACTCAGACGTTATTCAGCTTAGTATTCAGCTTATGCTCTTGATGAGTGCTCTTAATCAATCTTTATTCAGCACGTCTGTGTTACTTGGGAGGGTTCAATACCCAGGGCAGGAAAAGTGTGTTCCGGATCTTTCCGATTGATAGGCTGGGTTTCTCTTTTTTTTTACTCTTCATCTCCAACGTGGATGTTTGAAGACTTTTCTATTGCTATTCTACTCTCACTTAGTTCTTTTTTAACAATTAGTTCTCTTTTTGGCAATTTTCTTGCTTTGTATCTTGTCCTATACATTTCTTGTCTATCTTATTTTATAGTTATCTTTATTACATTTTGCTGATTTGTAGTACAGTAGTCTTCTAACTGGTACATTATGTAATTGCTTTATTTTCTTTTATATTATACATTTTCTTGATTATGCCATATTATATATACTTATCACTACTTATTATTATATGTTTTTATTTTTACTTAAGAGGGTTTACGCATTTCGGTTTCCCATACAAACTTACAAGTCGAAATTTTTAAAAACCAATAAGCTAATTTTGATGAAACTTTGCATGCTAAAGTAAAACACAGGGATCTAAATAGTTTGTTGAAAACATTTTTAAAAAACGTTTATTTAAGTGAGTTATTGCGATTTTAAACTTTCTATAGTGGACTTTAAATCGCAATAACTCAGCTAAATATACGTTTTTTTAAAATGTTTTTCAACAAACTATTTAGATCCCTGTATTTTACTGCATGCAAAGTTTCATTAAAATTGGCTTAGTGGTTTTTAAAAATTTCGACTTGTAAGTTTGTATGGGAAACCGAAATGCGTAAACCCTCTTAAGTAATTGCATTTTATTTAAGTAAGTGATTTTGTTTAATTGTATTATTGTTTACTAACTATAGAATTAAGTACCTTTGTAACTAGCCCTCTATAGACTTTAACTGAAATAAACTTTTGAATTGAATTATAAAACTTACTAATTATTTATATAAATTGAATTTATATAAATTTAGTGCAACATTTTCATTTATATACATTTAATTGCATGTTTATTTATTTTTATTTTTGTTTACTGCATTGACAATTTTGTTACAGTAGTCCAGAAATATTTTACTGGATTTGCAAGCTATAATTTTACTATAATTGTCTGGGGTGAGATCTGTGTCCAGTTGCGCTTGTATGTTATATCTCTCCAGAGTGTGTATAGGGCACTCGGGAGTGTTATTGTTTGTGTGGAGAGTGTTTTGTGTGTTATTGAATGTCAGGGCCGCAGACACACGATATGCTATCCTAACGCTTGAAACGAATCAAGTATGCAGCAAACCCACCGTGGTCCGTGAGTATTTGTGTGGTGGACTGTGTGTGTGTCAGCTTTCGTGTTGTCTTGTATGCTATGATGGCGTCAGGGAAGGAGAGTTTTGTAACCTCAGCTGTAGTGCCTTTTTTGTATCTCGAGTTCCATTCCTTAAGCGTCTTATTACGAATGAGTCGCTTGACGAACGAGACCGGACACTTGTCATAGTCAGGTATCTACTTAGAGTTCATAGCTGCTTCCTTGGCTAGTAGGTCGGCCCTCTCTTTACCCTCCAACCCGGCGTGTGCTTTGATCCAATACAGATCTACAAATTTGCCCTGTTCAAATGCTCGCTTTATTTTCGTTTTGTGTGGAGCCAGGAGCTCTGCTTGATAGACGGTGGCGTATGAAGGCTGGACAAGCTTGATGGCTCTGGTTCCGGCTGCACCTTTCCACAAGATCAGGGCCGCCCCCGCCTTGCCATCAATCTTGCTGCCGTCAGTGTAAATACGGATATTTGTTGTATTTGTGCCTGCGTGTGTGTTGTCTGTTATGAGCTTGAGCTCCCGGATAATGTGTTTTGCTGGGTGAGGTGTGTGTAGTGCGGGGTGTAGTGTTTCTATGTCACTGTCTTTTAGTTCTGGTCGGGACATCCCCCTGTCTCATAAAGGGCGGCTGCCTTTTTATACGGAGGTCGAGGGGGATTGTCCCGGTCAGAATAAGAGCTGCGTTCAAGGACACATAGCCTGAGTTTGTGACCTATCAATAGTAGCGGTGACTTGATTTAAATGAATAAGACATTTTCCAATGAAACAGTGTACATGCCGTACTTTGCTATGCTTTACTCTAAGATTCTCTCTAAAGTCGAAGATATCTAAGTAAGATACGAGTATATAAGTTTAAGAGAGTAGGCAGAGACTACATAATTCTAAGAATCCGGCAAACGGAAATGTTTTATGTATGTCTAAGAAATTTATAAGAAGTAATAGGCTATTTAGTGTCCCCTATAATAGAATAATGCCCTTCAATGGATGGGAGGGCATTTTTTAAACCAAGGAGGTGCATGGAGTCCGGGTGCCTACCAACTTTTTAAAGACAACAATTCTAATAAAATAGCAAAAACTACATGACCTTTTACAAATATTTTTCATTTAGTTATACAAATACAAAAATACAAATATATATTTACCTCTTACGTTACGTTATAGAAAAAGCAAAATAAAGAAAAAAACTTTATGTAAAGACTGAACTTCGTCGTTATTCGTAACAAAACAAAAACAAACATTATGCATATAGCTCAATGCATTATGCCTCATGATCGGTTTAACGACGACATCTCACGACAACAACCGGTACCAACGGCTTAACGTGCCTTCCGATGAACAGTAGAAAATTTATTAACTTAATGCTCAATGATCTGCCAGTAACTTACTTAATGTCCACTAACCACTGAGGCCACTTATCTTATCTTATCTAGTGGGGCCTGCAGAGGTTTCCTCTCGCAGCAGCACGTCGAACCATTGGGGTCTTTTGTGCAACCCCGTCCTATCACTCTGCCTCCTCAGTGAAGATAATAATTGTCATAGCTTGGCAATGTCCTTGAGGGCGAAGAGCCTAAAATCATCTGGTTTCGGGTAGGCCGATCCCAGAAGTTTCATTATTTTTCCCCCAAAATAGTCGCAGTCACATAGTAGATGCTGCATGGACTCCGTTTCCCCTCCACATGCCCTGCACAGGTGGTCCGTTGCTAGTTGCATTTAGTGGAGCATTTGTTTGGTGGCATGGTGCACAGTCATCGCACCGGTGATTAATCGGGCCTGCCTTCTGCTACCTCCGGATATAATCTTACTCCGTCCTAGGGCCTGAGGCCACTCCTAACCCCTGGTGGGTTATGTATAGGACATCAAAAATTATACTAAGTAAACTAAGTATTTGTTAGTTAGATTACTATCACTATACTTAATTTGATCTAACCTGTTTTTCGTCTTCACTATAATATAACCTTACTTTAAATATTTTTTATCCTTGTTTTCCATGTTGTTGTTTAATTATATACATACCAAGTTGCATCAAATTTAGAAAGAAACAATTAATATCCACTCCTAACCCCAGGGGTTAGGAGTGGATCCGGCTACATATCTCATCTCTTTTGGTCAGAACATAACAATTCTATTAAATAACGGGTATAAAAGGTATGCTTAGGATGCCTTTACTAAATAGTTTTGCGTTAAATCCCGTTTATATATGTGTGCAATTCTAATAACTTCAAGCAAGTCCTACCACCAACCACATCGAGTAAAACAACAAATGAGCGGGACGTCTATAGATCTTAGACCGATGGATGATTTAATTACCAACCAAAACCACGGAGGTGGCTATTTAGAGAATACTTTCTAGAACACGGTGTTATTGTACATAGGTATTAAGAAGTAAAAATTTTTCTTTTTAATCAACACTGGTTACGTACAGCGCGTTGCTTAATTACCTACCTAGCGAAGCGCAAACTAAATATAGGCTGTTACACAATGTTAGATGTCAGTGAAAGTATTCTAAAATAGTAGTTGTTAACATTTTAGTTGGTACATACAAGATTATACATCATCATGGTGGAAGTATAGTGAGCTAAGTAAGTCTTTGTCTTTGTCGAATCAAAAATATTGGTATCCTTAGCCAAAAAATGTCGTAACCACAAAACATTGAGTAACTTATGTAACTTACGTCTCATGATATTTTTGATGTTGCATAGATCAATATATGCCTACTGCAACGAGTGGACATCGAGAGCTCTTGACCGCGAATAATAGTT
The DNA here is from genome assembly GCA_963921215.1 of Scoparia ambigualis. Taxonomy (NCBI): domain Eukaryota; kingdom Metazoa; phylum Arthropoda; class Insecta; order Lepidoptera; family Crambidae; genus Scoparia; species Scoparia ambigualis. The sequence continues at coordinate 4,933,609 of OY992510.1, forward strand.
AGCTAAGTAACATTGCATACCGATTGAACTAGCCTCTGCACCATCGACCTCCTTCGCTAATTATTGACATGAATAGTTGCTTTCAGGTCCCTCTATGGGCTGTCATCGTTTTGTTGGTGTTTATAGCGACTATTTAAGACTACTACTAGAAAAGGGAAGGGAGGTCTTTGCCCTGCAATGGGACGACCGGCTGAATGGTTTTTTTTTTGTGTTGTTGTAGTTGATTGATAATACTAATTGTTGACCATGGAATCCAGTAACAACCATTAGTATTATTTAGCAACAATTTGTTTATATACATAAAAGATAATTTTTCTTTATATGACTCGTCATAGTAACCACATCCTGCCTGATGGTAAGCAGCCGATGCAGTCCAAAACAAAGAAAGCGCTCCTCACCGTAGAACAAGCACGGTAACAAGCGCACCCATTCATGACGGCCTGCAGATACTTTTACTATTACCCATTATTATTATTACTTATCCCACCAACGCACATTAGGCCAGCGTTTTGGGTTATGGCCCATTTGCCCCATTTGTGTCTCTTCTCTGTCTCTTTGCTGATCCGAGTCTACCTACTCCCAAAGCTACCTACCATGTCGTGCTGCCGAAATTCTACACGAAATTATATAACCCCGAAATCTTTGGGATTCTTCCACCGGGTTCCTGCCACCTACTTACTGCTGTAAACTACTGCTGCCCTAACGCAGCCAAACTACTAGGGCAGGCAGCCCCTACTGCAGTCTATCTACCCACCGGATTCCTGCGGGTGACTACCTCTGCGGGGTCCATTTCCTGTCAGCGCGGTCTTCCTGTACGCGGCCTAGCTTTCGCCTCTGCACGCCGTCTTTCAGGAAGAGTAGCCGAAGCTAAGTCTTTTATTTAAGCCCTACTCAAGCGGGCAGAGTGAGCGATCCGTATACCCTCCCTGAGAGTTTTGTAAATTCTTTCTAAAAGAATGGTAATAAACTTTGTTACCTATTCGCTGTTTCATTCCTATTCTGAGGCAGGGACTAAACCGCTACATACTAATTGTAGGAGGTTTAGCCCCTTCCATAAATCGCTTCAGTGGAGTCCATGTGGGAGGGCTGTGCCCAGCAGTGGGACTTTTATAAGCTGATGATGATTACTATTATTTCTTCCAAACCGCAACATCACGGGTCCAAATAGCAATAAATATTACTATTATAAAATTTACAAGCAAATAGATGAGCGCTGTGTGTGACAGACAAAAAGGTAACAACGGAAGTCCGCTCCCTACTGAGCATTTATGGCGGTGACATAATAGTCATAAATTTTTTTTCCGGTCGAAAGTTCTTTTTTTGAATCGAGTGTAACATTGATCACATTTATATATCATACATACATATTATTATAACCACGACTATTATCCCCGAAGGGTTAGTCAGAGACTAGGCAATGAGGACAGCAAAAGCAGTCCTCTACCATAGTCAACTTTTCACCAAATACCGACTTGCATGTGCTTAGCGTGACAGGTGGTGAGCCCATCGCCGCTTTATGCGTATGGTATATGCAGTCTTAGTCCGTTAGTCGCCTTTTACGACACCCAAGAGAAGAGAGGGGTGGTAGTATTCTTTCACCGCTACGGTACACGGTTTTTACATTTATAAAATAATAAAATAAATAAATAAACTTTCCTACACTCACACCAATTATCTAACCCAAGAGAACCTTCGTTGTGAAACTCGTTAAATGGTTACTAGACAACGGATAAACATACATAAAATACTTAAATATATACTTATTATACATAGAAAACACCCAGACCCGAGACAATTTAGAAAAACAATAATTTCCAAATTGACTCGACCGGGGATCGAACCCGGGACCTTAGAGATGGCGACACCATGACAACCGGTGTACAAACCACTCGACCAAGGAGGTCATTTATAGATCCTTAGTAACTGTTAAAATTGTTATTCCTGGAATTCTAGGAATCTCAAATGCGGCTACCTCCAGAATCATGCCGTAGGTTTACATGTAGAAGACAGCATCAAGGAAATGGGGCCTTACATAAACTCATATATGGCAGTATTACTTTAATCTTACTATGCAAACTCTCATACGAATTTTGAATTTAAGATTGGTCTCCAGGAGCTATGATCAATGTTACACTCGATTAAAATTTCAAGCATTTATTTAACTTGCTATGTATGTAGGTATAAGTATATATGTTCGAGTCAACTCATACAAGGAAGATTTAAAGCACTTTCCGGAGACCGATTGAGCTGAAATTTGGTAAACGTAAACTTATCCTCATTGGCAATACAACAATACGGCACCATGGAGGAATAGAAATTGAATTGTTACTAAACTAATAGCGGTTTTCTCACAGAAGAGAGGTTAAAAGTTACGCATGAATGAACAAAGAATTATTAAATAAACGAGATTTAACTAGATCACGATACCTATTGAGGTTTCATCAAGAATGTGATGAACGTTGATAAGTGAGCTCATTGGCACACAATTTTAGAGCGAGACAGCCGACGCATTTAAGGCGCCGTGAAACAAAACAATTTGTCAAAACTTTCACTCGCCAAAGCTTAACAGTTAAATATCAAATTGGTCACTCCTCCGTCGCGGGGTCAACAGTATCTACAAACAGACATACATCACTGTTCGTTAGTGTTGAACAATACAGGATATATACATTCAACATAACGTCGGTCCCAAAGAATTACGTCATATCTGCGATATAACTATCTTGCAGATATGACGTTATTCTTCGGGCCCGTCGATAAGTTAACTTGACTCTTATACGAATCAATATTTGACTTCCTTATGGGTTTTCAGCGTAAGGACGGCGAAAGTTATCTCATAATTCTTGGATATACACGGTAAGTTAATGGATATAATATTTTTATATTTCCTCAAAAGCCGGCCAGGCGTTTGTGTAAATTATTTTAATTTAATAAGTTCACCATCGTGTTTCATCGCAGCGCCATCGGTATTGGGCTAGATGGCTATATATTCCCACGTGCTGTTGTTCATCTAGGAAGTATTATAGCCCGATGATGTTGAGACTGATTTTGATTTTTGAACTAAAGGTCAAATGTAAGAAACATGCTTCTGAGATAGAAGAATCAAGCAAACATACATATAATCACGACTATTATCCCCGAAGAGTAAGTCGAGACTAGGCAATGAGGACAGCAAAACCAGTCCCTAACATAGTCCACTTTTCACCAAATACTTAGCGACTACACATGTGCTCAGCATAACAGGTGGTGAGCCCATCGCCGCTCTATGCTGTTGGAAGTATGTGCAGTTTTTAGTCTGTTAGTTGCCTTTTACGACAACCAAGGGCAGAGAGGGGGTGGTGCATGTTTACCATTTATACAGGAAAATCCAGATGCTCTTTACAAGCATTTTTTTGATCTTATAAACGGTGAATTTAATAAAACTTTCTCTATTAAAAAGTTTAAAACTAATATTTCAATTAAATTTAGGGATTGGCCTACAGCTGGTTTGCATAAAAGTAGGGCTAAGTTGTATGACTTATATGAGCAGAAAAAATATAATAATAGTCCAAGTTTTCTAGAGTAGGTATATCAAAAAGTATTCGAAAACTTTTAGGAAGGCTTGTGCATGTGCCAAGTCATTATTTATTAGTGAAAAAATTAAAAAGTCTGATAACAAAATAAAGGCAACATGGAACTGCATAAACCGCGAAACTGGTAAAATAAAGCCACGTGATACTAAGTTTTCTTTAAGAATAGGCAATAGCTTTTTAAGTGAAGACAATAAAGTTGCTGATGCTTTTGAACAGTTTTTTACAAATATACCAATTGCCACAACTATGTTACTCAACTCTTCACCAAGTAATGCAGAAATTCTGCTAAAAATGTACCCATGTGTAATGAAGTGTTCAAATTTAAACACGTAAACTGTAAAGACGTACTTAAATCCTTTAAATCTTTAAAAATAAAAAACACTTGTGATTTGTGGGATATTTCAACAAAAATTATTTATAATATTATCGAGTCCATTGCGCCTTTTCTTGTAGTCATATTCAATAGCTGTGTTGACGAAGGAGTTTTTCCAGATCTCATGAAGCATAGCAAAGTTCTGCCACTTTTCAAATCGGGTTGTAAAGATGACCCAAGCAATTTCAGGCCTATTTCGATTTTACCTACTCTTAGTAAAGTTTTTGAAAAACTTATTTTAGATCAACTCGGCTCCCACTTCGCTATAAACCACCTTTTTCACAGTGAACAGTATGGTTTTACCAAGGGAAGGTCTACTACTGATGCTGGTATAGCTCTGCTAAAACACATATTTGAGGCTTGGGAGGGATCGCAGAATGCTTTTGGAGTGTTTTGTGATCTCTCCAAGGCTTTTGATTGCGTTGAATACAACACCCTTTTAATAAAGCTAAAACACTATGGAGTGCACTCTGATGCCTTGAAATTGATTCAATCATATCTTAGCGGCAGAATCCAAAAAGTTAGCGTGAACGGATCCATATCATCCGGATCTTCTGTGCTAATGGGGGTCCCACAAGGGTCAATACTAGGTCCATTTTTATTCTTAATTTATATTAATGATTTACCATTTTATGCGGAAAACTTTTGCAATATTGTTTTGTTCGCTGACGATACATCTTTGATATTTAAGACTGATCGAAATAAAAATAGTTTTGATGACATCAACAGTGCCCTAACAGATGTGTTGAATTGGTTTACTACTAATAATCTTCAATTAAACGCGAAGAAAACCAAATGTATAAATTTTACTCTACCTAACGTAAAGAATATTATAGGAAATAAAATTAAACTGAATGGTGAACTGTTGGACCTTGTTGATTCAACAGTTTTCTTAGGTATTACCTTAGATTCAAAAATACAGTGGTACCCTCATATTAGCACCCTTGCGTGGAGACTTAGTTCAGCTGCTTACGCTGTTAGGAAAATTAGGCATTTTACAGACGTGGAAACTGCTCGATTAGTCTATTTTAGTTACTTTCACAGTGTTATGTCCTATGGTATACTACTTTGGGGTAAAGCAGCAGATATAGAAACCATTTTCATTTTACAGAAAAGAGCAATAAGGTCCATATATAACCTAGGATCACGTGACTCCCTTAAGGAGCTGTTTAAAGAAATAAATATTCTTACAGTTGCATCACAATTTATTTATAACTGTATTGTTTACGTGCGTCAAAACATTACTCATTTCAAAAAAAATTGCGATATACACAAACTAAATACTAGAAATAAGTATAAACTTGTAATTCCTAAATTTCGACTTCAGAAAGTTTATGGATCATTTATGGGACAAAGTGTCATAATTTACAATAAAATACCGAACGATGTTATAATTTTGCCCTTTAACAAATTTAAGACACATGTTAAGGACAGACTTTTAGAAAAGGGCTATTACACTGTAAGCGATTACATCAATGACAAAAATGCATGGAATTAACATTCCTCTAGTTTCGCATAGGTACATTGTTCTAATGCGTTCATAGTGCCCGAGTAAAACTTGTAGATTCACTTTTGTTTTTATCTTTTATTTTATATAATTGTTTTATGACTATTGACTGTATAATTTGGTAACGACATATTGTTTTGTAAATGTCGTTACCTCTATATTATTATAAAGCTGTGGAGTTTGTTGTGCTCGTTCTTCTCCACAGCTAAAAGACTTCCTGAATGGGTGGGGTAGGTGGGTGGGTTCCTGTGCCTATCCATCCATCCATATAAAAAAAAAAATTTAGACGATTCAAAACGCTTAATTTAAGCTTACTGAATAAAGTTATTTTGATTTTGATTTTTTTTTGGTAGTATTCTTTTACGGCTACGCGACACGGTTAAGAATGGAGCAAATATTTTCCATATCCGCTCATTCGGACACTGATGCAACACGAAAAACACAGCTTGCCAATTTTGGAGACGATCAATGATTCTATCCAAAGTTGGAAGACAAATAACTTTCCAATTTACAACATCAATATTAAGATGAGTTGTGATTAAATATCGGAGGACCTTTACAGTGGAGCATCATGCACTTAAGTCTTGCGAGTTTAACAATTAATTGCTGGGTTCTAAATAGGTGACCAAATAAAGCTTTTTGAGAAGACGGAAGGTATGTTTAGCCGTTGGTTCCGGTTCTTGTCATTAGATGGCAATCGCAAAACCCAACAAGTAAACGTGGAGGATCACCGCTCTCTCTCCATATGCCGTTGTTCACGTGGAAAGACCTTAACCCTACAGTTGTATACTGATGACCATCACCCAAAAAACTTCACTGCTGGAAAAAGGATTTCCACAACGAACGGTCCTGTGCTGTTTGCATCCAGCGGCTACCTGCAACCTTCACCAGATCGTCGGTCCACTTTAGAGGAGTATCACATATAAATATTATAAAGGATCAGTTTCATAAAATGGTTAGAATATTTTATAGTATCTACACAAACTAGAGATACGTTATAATTAATAAGGCTTATACTTGTAGTGATATCTTTCAGACAATCGAGGGATGTGGAAGATTGATATTATGACATTAAGGGTGGATTCGACCAAACTGAAATAAGACTTACTCCGAGATTAGTCCATACAAATTCGGCATTTAATCTAGGTATAAAACCTTATTCCAGTTTGGTCGAATCCACCCTAAGATGGAGTCAATGAAATTGTGTACATTGACTAATAATTATATATATTAGCAATGCTCAGAGGATTATTTCTGCTATGTATTCCCAAATAATTGCAAAAATATATAAAATCTCAAAAACACGAGCAGACAACGGCACAGACATTTGAGCTTTACCGTGATAATCTTAAATGCGGAAATAGTGCGGCAAAGGTTCCATGGCAAGCAACATGAGTGAAAGGAGGCGCCGAATGGAACTTGCTTTCGATTCTCAGTATTGCAACATCACAACCGGAATTTAGCGGGGCATGCCGCAAATTATGTATTCATCTTAGCACGCACAATTTTTAGGCATAATTTTAATGCATAACTCTGAATGTTGGATCGCTGTTTCTCTGATGCCTAATCATATGTCTTCGATATTTAAATGCATTCACAGATCCGGTATTATGATACATTGTTTAAGTTGCTTTTTTAAGGTATTTTTGTAGGCAGCTTTTCTAGTTATGATGGTACTCGTATTTAACGTTGATCTACTTTCAACCGCTGTATGTGACACTTTCCTCATTCAAATAAATAATTTTGATTTTAACTGTGATGTGAAAAGTTTGATGACACCGCAGCCTATTTAATATTGCTAGATAGGCAGATTTTGCAATTCCGGTTTACTAGATTGGCGACCAAATTGAAATAGGTCAATCTACATGAGCTTATCGTGCCTAAGCTTTTATTACCGATTGCTGTACTGATGGAAGCCGTTCAAACCTACCACCTTGCAGGTTAGTAACTAGAAACTGCATAGTGAGACATTGCTGTCCATAATTATGTCATGAGCTATCATCATCATCACCATTACCAGCCTATAAACGTCCCATTGCTGGGCACAGGCGGAAGGCCTGTGCCCCACATAGACAAAATAAACTGGGAAGTTTAGGCCATTACTCTCCACGCTGGCCCAGCGCAGATTGGTAGCTTTTAACTACTACCATCTTGTTTACTAGAAAAAAATCAACCAGTCTCAGGAAGCTTGAGTGGGATTTGAACCCACGACCTTTGGATTGCCGGTCCACTGCTCTAACCGTTGAGCTACCGAGACCCCGAGGTTAGAGCAGTGGACCGGCAATCCAAAGGTTGTAGGTTCGAATCCCACTCGAGCTTCCTGAGGATGGTTGATTTTTTTTTCTAGTAAACATTTTATCCTATATCTATATCAGCATTGTGAATGCAAAATTTCAACAATAAAGATACTACCATCTTATTACAACAGCCAGGACGAACGGCTTTAGGTACTTACGTTTTTTTCCGATCGCCTTAGCCGGTGCGCCATCTAGTTCCTTGGACTTGTTCAATTCAATTCAATTATTTTATTCATAACAATATACATTGTGTTGAACATTAAAAAAAATTAAAAAACATGGATAATAAGTAATAATCAAAAAAATAAAATTAATATAAGTACATTAAGAAAAAAATACAAAATGTCACAATAATAATGAGAACAAAAGTAATTAATCAATAATGGCTAAATAAAACAAAAAAAATCGATTTAAAAATAAAATAAGATAAAATCATTTTTACATGGAAAAAATTTGGTAAAGATCGCGATCCCTCGATGAATTCCTCAACTGAGTAAAAGCTATTTTCCAACAAAAAATACTTTAATTTAAGTTTAAAATTACCCTTGGAGATTTTCAGGTCAATAGGGAGTTTGTTAAATAATTTATATGACTGATGTATCAATGTATGCGAGTATAATATAGGTAGCGAATCTGTTGGGTGATAAATGGCCATAATAATGTTGCCCCCACCAAACCGCATAGGGCCAGTGTAGTGGGTAATAGTCCAATCTCCACATATCCTGTTGTCATTGTGGGAAGGTGTGTGTCCAGTGTAGCGGGATGTTTATGATGATGAGTAGTGATTTTTTTGTGTTTTCGCGTGCAATTGCACTGGTTGCCTCGCACCGCCTGCGTCTGAATGCACCGTGAAAGTTACAAATCATACGCTAACCTTTCTCCCTGTAGTTTGGTCAAGCCCAGAACAGGGTTTCAAGAGAAAAAAAGAACAGACTTTTTTCTTGCGGCAACAGAACATTGAACAAATATGTGTTGAATTAAGTGGCAAATGGAATATATGAAATTAAACGTTGAAAAAAATATACCTAATTATAATTATGCACGATCTGCACTACCGACCAATCTCTTTGCTTGGTTATCGTAAAAGGGCAACTAACGGACCAAAGACTGCACACATATCCAACAGCATAGAGCGGCGATGGTCTCACCACCTGTCATGCTGAGCAAAATCTTGTACAGTTGTCATTTCATTCACGTGGACTGTTGCAAATTTTAGGAGCTCGATGTAGGGATAGCGATCTGATATCGATTAATCGAAGAAATGATTTTACGGGTTCAAAAAATCAATTTTTTTTAATATATGTATATATATTCAAAAAATTGACGATATGTAGACTGAATCGATCCAGTGAATCGATATTTCAAAATAGAAAATCGAAATTCGATTTTTTTAGTTTGTGGTCCATACCATAAAATGATTTAGCTGTAAATTGAAATGAATTAAAAATTAAATTGAATTAGATAAAAAAAAGATGTACTCAAACACATGTACAGAAATAATAGTTTTCCGCTAAATTACTCAAAAACTCAAGAGATGGCTGTGTGCTTAGTTTTCATCGCCTCTTTTTAATAAATAAAAGCAATGAAAAAAAAGTTACTTTTGTAATCTAATTGATTTGTTAGTATTGTCAATACAAACTCTAAAATAAATTGATATTTGAGAGATCAATCTTTTAGAACTCGATTTTTTTGTGAATCGATTGTTTGATTACGTTTCGAACCGATTGAAATCGATTATTTTTAAAGAATCGCCATCCCTAGCTCGATGGCACAGCGGCTACCGCGTTCGGCTTGCGATCTTGCTCCCTAAGCAACTTTCGCAATGTCGGTCGCTCGATGGGTGACCAAATTAAAAACATTTGGAGGTCCTCCGTGCTTCAGTTGTTGTCGTAATATGACAGTCGGTAAAACCCACCAACCCGCATTGGGCCAGCGTGGTGGGTTATGGCCCAATATCCCCACGTGCTATATTGTCGTGGGAGGCCTGTACCCAGCAGTGGGACGTTTATAAGCTGATGATGATGATGATGTATGTAATTTTGCCAAACAGGACAAACATTAACCCAGATTACCCTGAAATTATTTTTGGTCTCCAAAGATCATAATTTTTTAATATGTGCGTAGTGAGGGTTCTATTGACTTAGGAAAAATACTGGAAAAAATCTAGCTCAACTGGAAAAGCGGAAAAGCGATGGGTGTTTAAACGCCCCGTAGGGGAATCCACTACTAACATAAAGTATGAAAGGTACCTATGTATTACTGCATTAAAAGGCCATATGTGTCATAAAACAAACATTATTTGGTATAAATATTAAAATAAAATAGATGAAATAAATAAATAAAAATTCAAACAACAAAACATGGTTTCATAGTAAAAGTTAGTAAATGTGTTACAAAATAAATTAGTTTTCTCCATAAATACACAAACTTTTCTGTTTTCACCCATATAACTGAACTTATCAAATCAGGTAGTTTTACGACCGTCTGACTTACACTCTCTGATGCTCTTTTGTTCATTTCTAGCAAGCCTCTTGCTACTACTCTGCGGTATGATGGTGGTATTCTAGAGAGTAACGAAGGCTCGTCACCCTTTATGAACTATCATGCATTGTCAGCAGCGGACATATAATTTTTTTGTGCCATGCTTTGCCAATGCTAAAGCTCAAGTGGATTATAACATTCATTATCTTGGATTATAACAGTTCTTCTGATTACATGGCACACTCAGGGCAAATACAACGTCATGGATGGAGACAGTTGCAAGCTGATATCAACTACTGCAAATGTGACCGAGGGCATCAGTGCCCTCGGTCACATTTGCTCATACATACTCGCATTTTGATCCACAGGTGCATATGATTTACATCTTCTTTTCGCTAATTCAGCCAGCACATATTTACTGCCCAAAGATTATTTGTCTGTAAATACTATGAACGCTTGAGCCCCCAGTTGCGAGCCTGCTGCAACATTTTGTCGCCAGATCCCTCGTCTGTGATTTCTGCGTTCACATTTTCTTAAGGCAAAATAGCTACGCCACCCCTGAATTGATCATCGGCATCAAAGTATTCCAAATTTTTAATCATTTTAGAAAGTTTTGACGATTATCTATGTGAAGGTCTGAAAAATATGACAGATGTTGATTCCCCTACAGGGCGTTTAAACGGCCATAAACTTTAGAGACGGATATTGTTAATTAAAACTCAATGCTAAAGTTTTATTTTCTATTTACGTACTAGGTAGTGGTTATATATTAATAAAAAAATAGGTGTTGTAAAATTTTAAAGCAAAATATTGACAGAAACTTATCTTTTCGGAGCCATGGTGCCACCCAAAATTCTCACTTAACTTTGAAACCAAAGAAACAACAATAATCTATTTTTTTTTATTCTACTACTTACTTAAACAAAGACCCAAAGCATCTGTAATCTATATTGAAGAAAAAGTTGATCACACTACACAAAAACTACATTTAATTGAGTGTAGAATTAATGCTCTTTTTTTGGGCGTTTAAAAGCCCCGTAGGGGAATCTGGGTTAATTTACACACAATTAGTAACTATGATGATAAGTATAAAATATGCAGTGAAATAATTAATTATGCAAATATTTATTCGCTATTTCAACTAGACTTTTCGGTCCAGTATTTCACCAACTTATTTAAAACTTGTTCAGGTCATACGAAAGACGAAAAAAAGGTCACAAAACTGCTTACTAGTAAGTCATCGCCAGTTTTACGTAACTGGCGTTTTTAAAAAGAAAGCTGAGTTATTTTAAAAATAACTATAAAAACTTGTTTAAACATAATGACTGAATGCCTTTTGCAGATGAAATAAGAAAAGAACACTACATTGAATAGAGAGACAGTTATTTTTTACATAACCCGAACATGAATAACGTTGTTAAATATTAAGTACCAATTTACTGTCATGCCTGGTGTTGTACTTAAACACATCTTTACATAAAAAAATGATTCTGTTCTGGGTATTTTTTATGTAGGTGTTTATTAAAAAAAAAATTATATCTGTTTATTTTTAAACAAGTTAAATGAATTTTAAGTTGGACTAGGTCATTGGTGTGTGTATGGAAAAGTTATTTTTTTAAATTATTATTTTAATTATATTTAAACGTGTCGCGTAGCGGTTAAAGAATACTACCACCCCCTCTCTTTCTTAGGGTGTCGTAAAAGGCGACTAACGGACTAAATACATCATCACCATCAGCATAGAGTGGCAATGGGTTCACCAGCTGTCACGCTGAACTCATGTGCAGTCGCTATTTGGTGAAAAGTGGACTATGGCAGAGGACTGCTTTTGCTGTCCTCATTGCCTAGTCTCTGACTAACCCTTCGGGGATAATAGTCGGGATTATATAATTTCAATTAAATCTATAAATATAAAAATCATTTGCCATGAATGATTGACATTTCAAATTTTGCATGAAAAGATGATTTTGGAAATTCGTCAGCGGATATGGAGTGTTCCTCGCCTTGTTGTTCTTTGAAATAGTCGAGAGCGGGCCGCTAGTAAATAAATCTATAATTGTTACTAATTACATTAAAATATTTAGTGACAGGAACATACTTTCAACAACAATAAAATACAACAGTCCAGTTAATAAAATATTTAAACTGCACGAAATAGAATAAAGTAGAACAGCGTGGTGGCGGCTTATTATTAAAAGAATACTACATCCAATCCTAGGGCATAAAGCGGCGATGGGCTCACCACGTATCACGTTGAGCACATGTGCAGTTGTTATTTGGTGAAACGTAGACTGTGGCAGTCGTAACCCTTCGGGATAGTAGTCGTAAGTGAAATATAATGTTAGTACGTAGTTTAAAGTATACTAAGGTTCCTTTTTGTTCAAATTCTGTGTGTACTGTAAAAAAAACTCAGTGCAATAATATCTGAACCTAGCTGTCAATATATTTTTACAAAAAGATTTTTAATTTTTATTGACGTTATTCTTCTAAAACATTATTTTTATTTAACACAATGTTTTTAACAACTTTTTATTTATTATTCTCTTTTGTATTTCGCATTTAATTTCAAACTGTTCTTGTTTGGACTATGTTTTAGATCTATGTGCAATACAAGAGAATCTAATAATTTTAATTTAATTAATGTAGCGTATTGAATATGACCCCTATTCTTCTTGTTCTGTGTCTTTGACTATAGCGAAAGTCAAGAACAACTCTCTTTTGCGCGTTTCCTAAAGTAATTATTACATCGCAAAGTTTCAGTTGAGTCGACACGACAGTAAGGCATGAAAAGAGGCTTACCTATACAAATATGAACTAACTTTGACTATAAAAAGCTGGCTCTTAAAATATGTTTTATGCAAAGCATTTTTATTAAATCTTTAATGTGCGTTTTTGTTTTACTGTTTTTCTTTCTTAGTCAATGCCAAAAAAAATAAGTTTCTCATCTTTTTCTATTAGGGATTGAAAGATCAATTATTTCCAACCACTACGAGAAAACAAAAACAAACTCTTTAATGAGCTTTTAAGTTTTTTTTGTTAAATTCTATTAAATTTACGCCTTTTTTATTATTACGTACTTTTTACGCCTTAATAATGCAGTCTGCAACACTTTCGCTAAATGTGACATCATAGATTTAACTTTATAACGAAGCAATAAGGTCGAAATCGAAACCCTGTGAAAAGTTTTAACATGTTGCGCCCGGTTTATGTAGGGCTAAAGAGTTTTTAATAAGACTTAATTTAAATCGCTTGTGTGCCTTCGAGCAAGTTAGGCACACCTTCTCACTATGTTTTAACTTACAAGCAATGGGCGTTCATTTTTCTACGAATCCGTTTGTTGTCACAGATTTACACTTTCTACTTTCGCTTACTATATAAAAAATAACAATCGCATAAAATTTTATTGCCATCTAACATTTGGAGGAGACGAGTGAAATATATCTATTTAATTAACGCTTTTACCGTTTCAAATGACTGTTAAAACATTCAATCATAAAAGATGAATGATAAAAGGTGACAAACAAGTAATAAAGACATAATAGGTACTTTTATTGATAAATCAGAAAAGTAAATGTTGAGAAATAGCATAAAACACACACACACGAATAAAAACTTGGCTGTTTTCTCGCTTATTTTATTTATTTATTTATTTATTGAAAACACTTTATGCACATCTGTACGGAAGCGGACTTAATGTCTCAGGCATTTTCTACCAGTCAACCATATGATGGTGCAGAGGCAAATAAGTGGTGGGTAGAGTAGTCAACCAAAATGCCATGTATAGTGAAATAGCTGCCATCTTCAACAACAACCGGGAGCAACGGTTTAATGTGCCTTCCAATGCTGGGTGGAGCTCGATGTAGATTTTTCTTGGTATCCCGTCATGTTTATGCCAGTCTTGGCCAGATATTTGACATAAATCGATATATATCTGGTAAAGATAAAAAATTATAAAAATAATCTCTTTGGAATCTCTTTAGTAAAAGTGACGTTTAAATTTTTTTATTTACTTTTTAAAACGCCTGACTATTTTCTCTACGCAAATACACCAAACGTCCAATATGCCATCTTAGTCAAATGGGTTTTAGTTGAAAGGCTCGCTGTCGTAGTGTTGGTAGCAGAATTGAGTTACAGTCATGAAAGCTCAGTTACTTTCGCCAAGCTGAACTCGCGGATGGAAGACAAAGATAAGATAAGATAAATAATACGTACTTTAATAAATATTTCCCGGTATATCGTTGACCGGGTGGGTCTTTCTTTGGTGGGTGGTACTTTGTAGGTAGGAACCCTAATCTTCCCTTGTGCTACATCAGCTGATCTCAGCTGTTGGTCATAGGCTGAAAGGATGTGTTTTGAAGATAGTAAAACGTTAAAAAAATAACTACCTCATTGGGAATCAAATCCACTTCTTTCTCTTTGCAGGCGGTTACGTTATCCACTCCGCTACCGAGGTATTGGTTTGACCTATTAACATTCTTTAAAGGTTTTACTTATATGTATTATAGAGGAACATTCAATAAAATTCAAAATTCAAAAATATATTTATTCAATAAACTCAATTAATAAGTACTTTGAATCGTCCAAATCTTTTTTAACCTACAGGACATAATTTTTTTTTGTATAAATTTTTTTATTTATTTTTTTATTTTCTTATTAATTGTCACTTTCTCTCGCTCTCACCACACACAAACCTCTTTGAATAATTTGCAACCTAAGAGAGAGAGAGAAGAAAATGAAATATTTTTACCACTAGTCCAGTAAAGCGATTTTTACAAATTTTGATCTGGATTAGAGAAAAAGTGACTTTGGTACGCTATGCTAAGTTAATTCTGTAACTCCAGAGTCAAATAAAAATTTCAACCTAGCTTTATATGGTTCGAAACCGTTAAACTTAATCAAACAACACATGGAACAAATAAAATATAATACATAAGCCTAAGCAGAATAAAAATATACATACATCCATACATATTCTGCCATAGTTCACATTTTACCGAACAGCGACTGCACATGTGCTCAGCGTGACAGATGGTGAGCCCATTTGCTGCTCTATGCTCTTTGTTGGATGTATGTGCAGTCTTTAGCGCTTTATAGGTTACTAGTCTAAAGATATCCTCCTCCATAAATCGTTTTCCCAATAGTGATCGTAAAAGCTGCCTATTCTGTTTTGCTATTTATTCCAGTTTTCAGCAACAGCTACAGTTGCCGCGATGTTAGTTTAGAAGGTAGTATGTGTCTTTGATCTGTTCAAGTATTGGTTCTATTTCGTAACCAGGAATGTATGTAGTTCAAAACTAAAAACGCAGATTCTCTTTCAATCTTTCAAACCGATATTATTAATAATATTATTAATAATATCGGTTTCCTTTCAATCTGAAAACTTTGTGCGCTGACTAGTTAGTTCCACAGAACAAAAGAGAGAGTTTAGTTCTATGGATACAAGCACCCAAGCAGAGCTCTTAATGATAATCATTTTCATGTTTATCATTAAGAGCTGTTTTATCATTAAGTTTATATAATCTATCCTATTCTGTGTTATTACACGTCTAAAGGCTCTCGTTCACTGGAATGATCAATAAAGCAGTGAGAATAATTATTGTAAGTGATCGCGCTTTCATACATTCGGCAACTGATTTTTTTTATATAGGGTCTAACAATATCACTTAGCGAACGTTTAAGTGGAGCATCTATACATCTATACATTACACTGAGCATGCTCACCAAATTTGGTCCAAAACTACAGGCTTGTTACCGAGATAATCAACAAAACATTATCATAATCCACCAAAAATACACCCTTTCCAAACCCTTACAGCTGTACTACACGCTTACAAAGATAGCTGAACATGCACACTACCTTTTTATTGACGATGCGTGCGTGTTCGTAAAGATACAGCATGTTTCATGATGAGCATTATTTTAATTGATTTAGTTAGAAAACATAACTTTAAAAAATCACTATAAAACTGGAGCCCATTTTTTGTCATTGTATTCAGAATGATGTACACCGCCCTTAAACGTTCGCTTATTGATATTGTTAGACCCTGTATATAAAGATGGTAATCTTAATTAAAGCACACTGTAGCCTAAATGTCCAACCCCAATGCTGGGTAAAGGCTTCCATAATTGAAGTCAATTAATAGCTATAATCGGATACATAGCCAAATGTGCAAGTCGCAAAATGTGCAGGCTGCGTAAAATGAGCAAAACGCAAAATGTGCAGATCTCACATTGAGCAGATCACAAAATGTGCAGATCTCACAATGAGCATATCGCAAAATGTGCAGATCTCACATTGAGCAGATAGCAAAATGTGCAAGCAGATCTTATATTGAGCAGGTCGCAAAATGTGTAGATTTTGAAATTGAGCTAATTCAGCCCACGGGGTTGCTCGGCGGCAGTTGGAGGGGATGAGGGTGTGGGGGAGGGGTGAGCGGGGACACGCGGAAACCCATAGTTTTGTGATTAAGAAAAAACGACATAAATAAAGCACCGTTTGCATGTAGTCGGTAGTATACAAAATTGAAATGAAGCTTAAGTTGTTTTTTAATAATAGGTAATACTTTATTTTGTTTTAAAAGCGTAGAAGTAATGCGGCCATAACCATAATGACAATCGCTTGTTGAAATTGAATAAACCCACCCACGGAAGAGTGATAAGGAAATCAATAGCCTTTCGTTTCGTTTTCTGTACACGATTGTTATCTTGGCTTAGTCTCCAAGTAAGTATGTTAAGTTTAACTAATTGTAATGTTTGTTTATGATAATAAATCTTTAGTATTATTTGGGTTTATTTTTATTTTTAAAGATTATTGTTATTATTATTTATTCTCTTTATTTAAATCATATCTTAAGAAATTTTTTTTACAATATTTTATGTAAAAAAACATATTTACAATATAAAATATTATAAAAAACTTAACCTAGGTTGCCACCGGCAGCAGGGATTGACCCAAGCTATCGGTGGTTAGGGCTGCAGAGTGAGGAACCTCCTCACAATACGTGCCGTGTCAAGGAGTACTGCCTTCTGTATCTGACCCTTGACCCAACCTTTTAGCGAGAGCCTCTCTAGAAGACCGTGTGCTGAAACGACTATCGGTACAATAATAGTTGAATCCACATCACACATGGCGGCAACCTCGTGAGCCAAGTCAAGGTACTTACTGAGCTTGTCCTTCTCGGCTTTCACGAGGTTCTCGTCATGAGGTATGGCGATATCAACCAATATTGCTCGACGCTGAGATCGGTCGATCACCACGATATCAGGCTTATTAGCGACAATAGTCCTATCCGTGATGATAGAGCGATCCCAGTAGAGCGTTGCATGACCATTTTCGAGAACTGGCGCAGGTGCGTACTTATAGTACGCCACCTCTGATTCAACAAGGTCATATTGAAGAGCAAGTTGCTGGTGAATTACTCTGGCTACTTGGTTGTGTCTGTGCAAATACTCTCCGTTAGCAAGATGAGAACAACCGGAAATAATATGTCGGAGTGATTCTCCAGGACGGCGGCATGCCCGACAGATGTCGACCGTACCGTCCTTCATAATATATTTCCGGTAGTTATTCGTCTTGATAACTTCACCTTCAATGGCACAGACAAAACCTTCGGTTTCCCCAAAGAGGTCACCGAAACGTAGCCAGTTCACCGAGGCAGGCAAATTTACATCAGGCCCAGTTAGAGCCCGATAGTAGCGCCCGTGTAGCACCTTGCTCTTTCATATGTCCTTGCGATCGAGAGTGCTTAGCACCACTGGTTTGCGCCAGTTTTCTGTTGCCAAGGAGAGCGGCGTAAAGTGTCTATCAACTGCCACAACATCCAAATGCATCCCGCACTCACTGTTAAGGAAATAATCCCTGAGACTGCACACCTCACGGTTATGTAGATCCTTGGCATTTAAAATGCCGCGACCCCCACATCTCCGCGGGATGTACAGCGTCATAACAGATGAGGGCGGGTGTAACATTCTGGAAGTCGTGAGCCTTTGACGGACTCTTCTATCCAAGGCGTCCAATTCGGTCTGAGTCCATCTTAGTATGCCAAAGGAGTATGTGAGGAGAGGCATAACCCAGCCATTAAAAGCACGCGTCTTATTGCCACCCGATAAAAGACTGTTAAGTACTTTTCTCAGGCGGCAAAAGAAACGCTGCCGTAATAACTGTTTTATGTCCCTGTCCTCAACACCTAAAGACTGTGACATACCAAGATATTTATATGTTTCAACTTCGGAGAGAGATCTGAGGTTTATCGTTTCGGAGAGTTGTAAATTGGTTGAATTTACTACTCTCCCACGCTGTACATGCATAACCGCACACTTATCCACACCAAACTCCATCTTGATGGCACTGCTGAAAGTCTCAGTAATTTTCAGCAGTTTCACCAAGTCTTGGCGGTTTGGGGCGAATAATTTGAGGTCATACATGTACAACAAATGCGACATAACTTCACCCCCTCTCCGCAGTTGACAGCCTAACTTTGAATTTCTCAACAAAGTACTGAGAGAATTCAAAGCTAGGCAAAACCATAAAGGACTCAGACTGTCGCCCTGGAATATGCCACGCTCTATCCTTATAAGATCCTGCGTGGCAAAAACACAATCTCGACATCCTGGTTGACACAAGACCGTGGTCCACTGCCGCATACATGACATCAAAAAGGATTTTAAAGTTATATCAATTTTATATAACTCTAAAATCCTCACCAACCATGAATGCGGCACCGAATCATAGGCCTTCTTATAGTCAATCCAGGCTGTAGAGAGAGTCCCTCTGCCACGCCGGACCTTCTGGCATATGGTCATGTCAATGAGGAGAAGCTCCTTAGTACCACGGGACCCAACCCTACATCCATTCTGAGTCATGTCCAAAATATTGTTTGCAACAATGTGCGTGTTAATTTTTGTTCTCAGAATGGATGTAAGGAGCTTGTATAAAGTAGGTAAGCACGTGATGGGTCTATAATTTTTCGGTTCCGTGGTACTACCTGATTTATGGAGCAGAAAAGTGACACCAGTAGTCAACAAACTTGGGAATGAGCCGAGCTCTATGGCTTCTTGGAATTGTGTTGCCAGTAACTCGTGTGAACATCGAAACCATTTGATCCAGAAGTTGTGCAATCCGTCCGGTCCTGGGCATTTCCAATTTTGGGCCGTACGGATTGCACAACTTACGTCAGCTGTACTAATATTAATAGGCTGCATGGTCTCGATAGGTTCACACGCGTCACTGACAACACTCATCCATTCACCTTCCGTGTGCTCGACGGGCACCGACCAAATGCTGCGCCAGAAATTAGTCATGGCATCAACATCTGGTAGCTGTCCGTCGCTCACACGTTGATCAGCTCCTTCCCAACGTCTGTATACTTTTCTTTAGTCACTTTGAAAGAGGCGATTTTGTTGGTATCGGTCCACACGCACTCTGTAGCGACGTATACGGTTTGCCCACGCATAGACTTTTTGCTTCAGAAAGTCAATACGTTCCGTCACACAAGCCATATAGTTTTCCGGACGAACATCAGTCCCAACAAAGGCTTGTGTGACGAATCGCATGACGCGAGGCCGATTATTGCCATTTCTGTAGCAAATTAGTTGCAATTAGTGTCCTGAACTTATTAATACGCCCCTCGATCCTCAATTGCCAAGCAGGGGCAGTCCCGGTACACCGCGGTACTCGGTCAGAACCCTGGAATTTGACACGAGCAACGCGACACACCGCGATGGCCCCACAATAAAGGATCGAGTGGGTATCAATTAAACTTTCACTGGTTACAAGATAAGGAACCAGTAAATCGTTCAAGGCACTCATTAACGCCAAATTATGTCTATTCGTGGGCAAACAAGGTATACGCGGCCTAGAGTTACGCGTGTCACGATACTGTAGAATAGCATCTTTCAAAGCGCTCCTCATTTGCTCATTCGTCTGTGTACTTACATTCGTATTTATGAAATCTTCATCGTCGGGTACCGGATCTACTCGCGCCACCAAAACCGGCGTCACCGCCGGTAATTGTGGGGCAGGGCGATCCTGCACCGAAGAAGAAGCCGCACAAATACGTAGTGACTCCAGGCGTAGCCGATCAAGTGCTGACTGATCCAGCAAGTTGTTACGCTGGATCACCCGCACTTGATCCGACAATCGTTGGGCAGACACGTCGATGGTCGGTTCAAGGGCCTGAAACAAAGACAGCAACCGAACACGATACGCAGTGAGGTTAGTTCCTCCCTCTGTTGCCCCGTAGTAGGCGCGCATGCAGTTCTCATTTATTTGTTGAGTCCATCGCATGCGGCGCACTACACCACCGGTAGCGGGGGTCGTACGCGGGGCAGATTGCCCCACTGATCCCAAGCATGCCGGCAGCGGTGGTCGTCCACGTCGCGCAGGTCGTTGTGGCGGCGGAGACGGCGATCGCCCGCTCGCGCTGCTCGACTCGTCAGTTGACACACTGGTGAGGTCATCATTCGACGAGGAGCTTGAAGTCGAATTATTATTATTATTAGAGATCCCGGTATCCGGGTTATATGTGGAAACGTGTAGGTACATTTATCCTTAACACAAGTGGTACTAACAACCCGAAATACACAGAGCCGCCAAAAAACTTTTCCTTCAGAAAACGGTTAAGTTCAACCCATCGGATTACCTCTACTCGCCGTGGATCGGACCTGCGTGTACGAGTATAGTGTAAATAAGTGCACATTTAACGATTTGCACATATTGCGACCTGCACCTTCTGCGATTTGTACATATTGCGACCTGCACCTTCTGCGAATTGCATAAGTGCACATTTTGCCACTTGCACATTTGGCTATGGATCCCTATAAATTTAATTAATAGCTATTGTCTTTATCACCACGTTTGCCAAATGCGGGCTACGCATGGAAACATTCGAAGCATACTTGGCCTGCTATGGGAATTGAACCCTGGACCTCAGATGACCTGCGATTAGCCATTCAGCCACCGAGGTGTTAATAAAATCTTAAAATTAAAGGAACGCAAAGATATCCTAGCTATAGGTAGATCAGTACTCGTAACTGATTTATCTTTATGAATATACATATACATACGTACGATGTACATAACGTCAATACACGTTCACATCACTCACGACTATTTATCCCTAAAGGGTTGGCAAAGACTAGGCAAAGATTACCGCAAAATCAGTTCTCTGAAATAGTCCACTTTTTACCAAATGACAACTGTGCATGTGCTCTGCGTGCGTGATATGGTCAGCCAATCGACGTAAACGTTACGTTTCAATCTACGACACTTCAAATTAAGCGCAGGTCCGCTTAGAAAATGCAATGTGTCGTGCTCGTGTCTGCTTCTGTCCCGCGCTGCTTCTGCATGATCTGTCATGGTTAACGTGGTTTAAAAACTAAAAAATAAAACTTTCCAACACTCACACCAATTATCTAGCATATGAGAAGCTTCGAAGAAACTCGTTAAATGGTTACTAGACAACGGATAAACATACTTAAAATACTAAAATATATACTTATTATACATAGAAAACACCCAGACCCGAGACAATTTAGAAAAACAATAATTTCTAAACCGACCCGACTGGGGATCGAACCCGGGACCTCAGAGATGGAGACACCATGAAAACCGGTGTACAAACCACCTCGACCAAGGAGGTCGTCAAAAAAAAAGAAAAGGTTTTGAAAAATTAAACACGTACCTACGTAAAATGAGGCTAACAAAATTGTGTTGAACAATTAATCTGACATTTATTGTTTTATATAAGATCCCCAAGGGTCAACTGCTACTGCGTGAAAATAATATATTCTCCCTCAGTAATTAATAATAAATAATAGTAATTATTATAATTAATATATTCTTGTTATATTGTAACAAGATCTTATATTTAAAACAAAGTCGTACATACCGTTTTTGAAAAATTAAAATTCGAACAGAAAAGTTTCGAAAGAATGATAGGTTACACCGTTTCGTATTGTGGAAGTTTTTGAATGAATCCAATAAATAATTTGGTAAAGTTTTGTCCAACATATTTGGGATGTGTGCCAAGGTATTCGGCAGATCTTTACTTACAAATAAGTTAACTAGTTTTTGATGACTATTTATTTTCGTTATGGAGTTAATAGCTACAACCTTGCTACAATTAAGTGTTTAACGTGTGCGTAATACCCAATATTTGAATATTTTTGGTTCAATTATTGTACTGTAAAAGTGTTAAACATAAGGGGGGTTAGGTGGCCAGCAAAAATTCCGGGCTCTCGCGGGTGTTGCGCGGTGCGATCGTCAGCACCATTAGCGTCCAGCCCGGCCGAGCACGGCTCGCAAGCCACGCTCGGACTTTGCTCATTGCGAGCGGGCCTCGCGAGCCAAGGTGAGCCAGTTAGAGCAATTAGTTTCTCTCCTATGGAGACAAACTAAATCCGTCCACAACGCGCAAGCAGCTCAGACTGAGGCGTCTTTAAGCATCGGCAAAAACCGACAACGTATGACTCGTGGCCGAGCGCCGCCGCTCGGCCGCAAGCACACTGGCACACTAGAGAACAGCAAATTAGAGCAAAGTGGAGGCCGCGTGACCTATCTACTAGGGAATTGAACCACGGGATCCACCCTGACGTCCGTATTTGGATGCCTATACCCCCGAGCGAGCATACACCATAACCCGCCCGAGCGCGCTTCACGCACTAGCATACAGGCGTTCCTCGCGACACGAAAACGAAGTGTAAACAAACAAATACTCCTACACCTCAGATCCATCCTCCACGTTTGGGTTGGATTCACAGATAGCTAGGGCCTCCTCCTGTCCTCCTCCTTCGCGATGGTGCTGCATCGGTGGCAACCTCACGGGCCCGTTCAGCCTTTTCCTTCAGCCTCATGACTTCGGAGCAGAACCGAACCATGGCCTTCCAGACGTAGTCTCTCGCCACCATCATCTCCACGACGATTGGCAGCGAGATACTCCCAACTCTCTTTATTGCCTCCCCCAGAGCCTGGCGCTGATGCAGATACTTATCGAAACATTCATGCCCAGTAAGCATCTGCGTCAGGTGGTAGTCCAATCCCCCATAAATCCTATCTAGCCACGCCAGCAGGACGGGGCGAATTGCGTCAATCGTACGCACACCGGCTTCTGGGGACTCGAGTTTTTCCTACCAGAGCCATAGCGCCATCTCGCGTGAAGACGCCTCTCTCCTTCGATTTCAGCCGTTTCAGAGTGCTCTCCACTCCTTCTCCGTTCCGTACGGAACTCGTAAACTTCGATAAGAACCTTAGCCTCGAGCTCCCACGGAATCGGTCCCGCCAGAACGGTAGCCGGCGCAAACGGCAGCCATTGCCCAGGCCTCCCACATTAGGCAGCAGGCGTGCTAGCGCCATCGCCGCACCAACCACACGAGGAGCCATATCTGCTATCCAGAATCAGTGTTTGGGAGCTCACCTTCACTTTGACACTATCTACAGTGATGTTCGCAAGTCTGTACGGTTTGCACCGGGGGCCTTATAAAACCATGGCCTCCGTTTTATGAGTCGCAAGTTTGCTTCTTGAGCCTCCATATCGCGGCGTTCAGCCAAGATTTGAGGCCTCGATCCTCCCCCAACCGGTAACACGAGGCTTCGTCCGCCTCCTCCTAATAGGACTCTATCGTCATGAAATTAACATCTCTTTTGACCCCAGAAACTGCTAGTGGGCCCCTCCTTCGTACCGCGGTATTAACTTTTGGAGCCAGCTGGACACCCCCGATGACCTCTTCATCATCGGAAAACTGCGAACACGTTCGCTTGCGGTTCATGTTTGCAGCCTTTCTTCCATCATTGATTAACTCCAGCCTCCCGGATTAACTCCGTGATCTCTAGGTCGTAAGATCTATCAGAGTCCTCTCCAGAGCACACTACCTTTTCGCCCTTCGCAGGACTTCCACCACCGCTCTTCAAGAGCCCACTTCTCGTCAATCTTCCAGAGACATCGTCGGTCTCCAAGGCCTGGTTGCCTACCTTGGAGTGGCCTATGGTAATAAATTTCACACTCGTCGCCCCTGGCAACAACGAGCGGCGAGGGTCAGCCGCAGAGCATGACAAACTATTTTCGAGACCGGACATTTTTATACTAATTGTGGTAATTTGAGGGTTACCATCCTCTGCTTTTAACGTCTCTGCTGACGGCCTTGATTACCTTACCCGCAGGCTCGGCGGTACTACCGGTGGGCTCGGCGGTACTACCTGTGATACTTCCGAGACACCGCGGGTCAATGTCCCAATGCCAGGGGTGCCCCATATACGCCGAAGAGTATTTTCGTATTTTTCTTTACTTCTCTTTAGTAGGCTGCATGCCGGTGTGACCAAACTGCGACATACCGGGTTAAGCCGGACCGGGGTCGTTATCACATTCGGGCAGAAACGGCGAAATCTTTAAGTACCTCAAAGTATTAGGCTGGCACAACACCTTCGCTATACTCAATGTACGCACAGAGGCGCTTAAGTGACGTCCAGAAGGGACCCAGAAAGGGTGCCGGTAAAAAAACACCCCACAGGTCCAGAAGGGATCTGCCTATTGTGCAGTCCTGAAGGGACAGACGCCTACTGGGGCTGCGGGCCCAGAAGGGGCTCCGCTTGTGCCAGGTTGTTAGCCGATTATACCCATCCTCTTCCTCACGGAAACTGATGGGGCTACTCGTTGCCCAGGGTGCACCACGTGGAGGTCAACCCGACACACACACACCCCCAGGAATATCCATACCTACTGAAATATATTGCTACTTTCATTGCTTTCGCAAATTGTAACGATAAATGTATTTATTTGAAGCCTTTGTCCAACAGTGTGATGATTTCATCATCAGCATGATGCAATATAATATTTAGCTTTCAAAACAATATTTTACACAGATAATATTGACCGTAGCCGTGTCGCGCAGCGGCTCATTGAAAGAATACTACCACCCCCTCTCTTCCCTTGGGTGTCGTTAAAGGCGACTGACGGACTAAAGACAGCAAGCCTATATCCAACAGTATACAGCGGCGATGGGTTCACCACCTGTTACGCTAAGCACTGTGCAGTCGCGATTTGGTGTATTTGAATAAAATTGTTTTGTTTTGTTGCTTTTAAAAATAATAATGGGCAAGGTATTCACGTATTATTTTTGTGAAATAGGCACACAAATACTCTTTTAAGTTAGGTAAGTACTGATCAATCATATAATAAAATTGGTAAAACATGCGTATCCATGTTACGAGTTCTATTTTAATTAAACGGACACAATTTAAAACAAAAATTTATGATAGGGCAATGATATTACAAATAACTTTTTTTACTTCTTTATAAAACTGTGCAGTTTTTTCGCTCAATTTTCTCCACAGCTTAAAGAAGCTCTGAATGAGTGCTAAAACACAACCTACGTAAAAAGATTTTTAGGCGATTCAAAAGTGTTTAAATTATGCCAGCTTGGTATGAAATGATATGCCCACACTCTGAATGAAATTGTTAGTACAAGCCATGGGACGTTTATAGGCTGATGATAATGATTATGAGTATTTCACGAAGTAGACAAATGTTTCATCAATCTGCTTCAAGTCTTTAAAAGAATATTATAGTCTATATCACAATCAATATCAAATCTATTAGTATCTTGATAATAAAAATGTTTTACGAGCGTCCACGTTATGGAATTCTATTGAATACACGAAATACCTCAGTTCATTGCTAACATAGTATTAAAGCTAGTGTGAATATACTTAGGACTATAGAATAACTGTATATAGGCGGTAGTAAACTGTACCTATGTAACGAATGTCATATAATTCAGTTAAGTCGCTTCTTAGAAAATTGAAGTACCTAGTACTCAACATTTCGTTTGTATTTATCAATTCTGGCGGTTACAAGTAGATACTATTGTTATTATAACTAAAACATGTCATCAGTTCTATTGATAAAAAGAAAATTAATCCTTAGTGATATCATATTTTTTCTTAATAATTCAGTAAGTAGCCAGTTGGTTCAGTACAATAAATTTAGGTAGTTAAAATCTCTCAATTGTCAAGATGGAAATAACCCAGCAAATAAGCCCTAATAATACTAATCTACTAGACTCGTAGGCCAATAGTGAAACGGTTAACACTTAAGGACTTGCTAATGGTTGAAACTTTGAAACGGACCTTTGTTTGATACTTTAAAAAGATTACGTTTGACACGTTGCTTCTTATTACCTTTCATCGACAGTGTAGCACGAGGGATCTTAGGGGATCTAAAAGTGAAAGGATGGGAGTTTCACTACAGATCCTGGTGGATCTAAATGGTAGATAGAAACCTTAGCAGACCCCACAAAAATATAATCTGTCAACCCATCATGTTTCCTATTGTCACCTCTTAAAGCAATATTACTTTAATCTTACTATGAAAAATTTGTATGAGAATTTGCATAGTAAGGTTAAAGTTTGATCTAAGTGTTATGCTAAGACTTATCACCTGTCACGCACGCACATGTGCAGTCGCTATTTGATGAAACGTATACTATGGCAGAGGACTGCTTTTGCTGTCCTCATTGCCTAGTCGCTGACTAACCCTTCGGGGATAATAGTCGTGATTAATATGTATGTTAAGGTAAGGCCTCAGAAACGCGAAGAAGTACTATTATTATGTTATTGGCTTGTTATTGTAATTAGTAGTAGTCGTAGTTTCTACAATAGTTTCACTAAATTTGATTTAAATAACCTTATTGTATATGTTTCTAAGCATGTTTATCACTATTTCGGTTTTGCAAACCTACAATAAAAAATAAAAAAACGCGGCGTCGTACGCTGTAGTGCGTGCAAAGCGTATATCAAACGACATGTGCGTGACAACGTTTCTGCAAGAGCGTTTTTATTTAGGCTTGTTTCATTTGGGCTTGTACGCGACGCGATTCGATACCTGACAACTTGTGTTCCAAACGGTTAAATTGAAATGCATTTTGAACTTTACTATTCATTCTCTCAATCTTTTTTATTTCTATTTTACAAGTTAACGTGTTTTAGGCATTCCAAGGTGCCTGGGGAGACGCAGATGGTGATGTATGTTATGTATACTGACTAAAAGCTTCTGTGATGTAGACTTTTTTCTTTCACATGCGGATTGCCTTAGACCAGCAAATATGCAGTCAGATGTGTTTTCTCAGGGGTAGATATTGTAGTTATTGCGTGTGCACTACAGGGGATTTTCTCCAATGAAAATGTACTTGTTTACTAGTGTAAATCGTGTAACATTACGTCACTCCAAAATATAGTGTCAACATCTTACAGATAACGCATACTTTTGTTACTAGCGAGAAAATCATTGAGAGCATAAGCAACCTGGTGAGGATCGATCACTATCTCTCCGATAATCATGACAGTTGCGACATGTAGGTACATACGATACGAACACTTAAAACAAAACACTTACGTATTTTAACAAAAATATTGAATGTGGCCATCAGTCGATTATAAGTAATAATGTTACTTTGATGTCTTGCCTCCGATAAATTTTATGAGTTGCCATTTTGGTCTGTCGTGCGCTACCGACTTCCAATCTTGAACCTGGGGCTCCTACAAAACCCGCATGACCTACTCTCTTTCTCTGAAAACGCTACCGACCTCCAATCTTGAACCTGGGGCTCCTACAAATCCCACATGACCTACTCTCTTTCTCCGAAAGCGCTACCGACTTCCAATCTTGAACCTAGGGCTTCTACAAATCCCGCATGACCTACTCACTTTCTCTGAAAGCGCTACCGACCTCCAATCTTGAACCTGGGGCTCCTACAAATCCTACATGACCTACTCTCTTTCTCCGAAAGCGCTACCGACTTCCAATCTTGAACCTAGGGCTTCTACAAATCCCGCATGACCTACTCACTTTCTCTGAAAGCGCTACCGACCTCCAATCTTGAACCTGGGGCTCCTACAAAACCCGCATGACCTACTCTCTTTCTCCGTTCTCTCCGTCCTCTTTTCGTTTGCTATTTACAACGGTTTCCATTCCTTTCGAAATTTCGTTCATACAAAAAAGGTTTGGCATTTAGATTATTAATTTTAGAAAAATGTTTGAAATTTCAAATATGTATAATGAAAAGCGCTATAAATAGCAATTGAAAATCGGCCGAAACTTCGTTTTGGAGAAAGATAGTAAGCCAGCGTAAATCAATACACATTTTTATTTTTATTCAATTTACTCAATATGTTTGCACCTTAACCTACTTAAAAATTCAAATTAAAAAATTGAGCAAGGCAAAACACAATTATCGGCAAACTCAGCATGAGTTATATCAACAAGTCAACTAGGCAACAAACCCTAGACTTTATAATTAAGTGGATACAATAACAATTGAGAGGTTAAGATATACAGATGGACAGAGATTTATGTAATATGCCTTTTTTATAATCCAAATATTTTTTTACTAAATAGCTTTTCTTTTATTTATCTTTAAATAATCTAACCTATATTAGATAGGGAGAAAAAAGGATCCCTTAAAATAATCCTCAACAGACTATAAACGTTGACTATCTGCTATTTTATGCTTAGAAACCAACGGGTTAGTATGTTGCCTGAAAAACGTAGGAACTTGACATATTTCAATTACCAAGGTCACCCATCTGCAGATCAGAGTTTTACTTAACTCGTACGATCGTAACCGGAATGTGCTATCAGCTAAACTCACGAGCTTCTTGTACTTACTTATATAACAAATAAAAAAATATATTTACCCTAAATACGAGTACTATCCCACGAAAAAAGTAGGTATACCCTAAGTACTATCCCACAGCTGGACATATTCCTCCATCATTTAAATCAAGTCGTGCCACAATTGATGGGAATTATTTATTTTTATTTATTTATTTTAATAATTACACAGGATTTTTGCCAATTACATAATTATGACAAAACATCTAAATTATTAAAGTAAAATTCACAAAATAGTTACAATAATAAAATCATTCACTAATTATTATAACGAGACATTACTTAAAAAATAACAAATTTAAACAAAATTACAAGATTTCATAACAATAAAATTACATAATTTCACTAAACTCCAAACATGGAGACAATAGACATTAGCATTTCGGTTTTCCATACAAACTTTCAAGTCGAAATTTTTATAAACCAATAATCCAATTTTAATGAAACTTTGTATGAATAAGTAAAATACTGGGGTCTAAATGGTTTGTTGAAAACATTTTTAAAAAACGTTTATTTAACTGAGTTATTGCGGTTTTAAATTTTCTACAGTGAACTTTAAATCGCAATAACTCTGCTAAATAAACGTTTTTTAAAAATGTTTTCCACAAACTATTTAAATCTCTGTATTTTACTTTAGCGTGCAAAGTTTCATTAAAATCGGCTTATTAATTTTCAAAAATTTCAACTTGAAAGTTTGTATGGGAAACCGAAGTGCGTAAACCTTCTTATTCATTGCGCTATCCAAATGCAGGTTAGTAATCACGAACGGGCTATGTATCCGAAAATCCAAAACACACTTTGCCTGACCTGGGAATTGAACCCTGGACCTATAGTTATCGGGTAGAGCGCTCAATCACTAGGCCAACAACGTGTCAGAAAGCTTTTCGTTTAATTTGTAAAGTATCTAAACGAGTCAGTAATAACGAATCTGAAAAAGAAAAAGGTGGGCGTTTATTGAAGATTGATTCATGGTTTTTAGTTCATTTGACCGGAAACAATTTTAGGGTATATTTAATTTTTTTAGAATGTTTAATAGGATAACGAAACGTTGAAAAATAATGTCTACCGCAGGCGGGAATCGAACCTGCGTCCTCCGCAATCCGGGCGGCTGCGTTGACCACTCCGCCACCGAGGTTGGACCTGACGAAATTTTTCAATGCATTTTTTTCAACGTTTCGATAACTGAGTTTATTTGCGCGTTTTTTCACACAAATAATCAAAGATTACCGAATGTTTTATAATATTGTTCTTTTTATTACATTATATCAGCAATATGTTCTTGAGAAAGAACTTCGTCGGTAGTCATACGCATAGATGCTTGGGTTGATTACGAAAGATCTAGGTTCATCGCCTAAAGCTCCGTTACACTACAAGCTTGAACCCACTTACAACACAAGTGTTTTAGCTGTATGGATGGGTGAATAGGACTATTCATGAAGTGGAAATAGCGCATAAGAATAACTAACTCAGGTGGGAATCGTACCTACGTTCTCCGCAATCCCGGCTGCGTCGACCGGGTGCGTATTTTTTCACATAGGTAACTTTTTAAGTTCAATTATCGGAAGTCCGAAAACATTTCTCATATTATTTTACATCATCTTATAACGATCAATCTTCAAAAAAATATTTAATACTAACGATCGAACGAAACTCCTAATCATTCAAATACATAACGCCAATATTCATAAATTGGTTTCATACTAATATTTGTTTTCATATATTTCTTGATCTTATTATGTTTTTAAGAGCTATAAGGAAAAAGTTAAGTATGCAAAACTATAGAAAGTTCCGATGGTTAGATTAGGTTAGATTTGTGACAAATAACTTTGTAATTTTAATAAACGCTGTATGCTTGCATGCATGATAAATGCATGTTGCAAGTTTTTTTGGAATACTGCATGCGTTCTTGCTTGCATGCTGCAAGCTCCATAATTATGCTTGCTTGCATGCCGGGGGGTGCAAGGAGCCCCCCCAGGGTGTGTATGAGCCCCCCGCTGTAAAGAAAAAGTTAAGTATGCAAAACTTTAGTTCTGTCGGTTGGGTTAGGTTAGACTTTGACAAATAACGAAGGGGGGCCGAGGGCCTCCCGTCCCCCCCCCCCTCCTATTTCTTAATCATAAGTGTATAATGTATCGAAAACAATAATATGAGTTCAAATATTTTCTGAGTCATGATTTTATTAAAAAGAAATGTATGGGAATTGTCTGTTATGAAGGAAACAAATGAAAAAGATTATAACTTCAAACTTGCTCTTAGTAATGACAGTAATAATAAAAAAATATGATCTGTCTGTTATGAGTTCCAATAGTAGTAATAAAAATTTACGAACAAAATAAAGTATGAGGATAAAAATTAGGAAGAGTGATTAACACAAATCGGTAGTGAAATAAAAAATAGGAATAATAGTTTACCGCCCGCCCCGGCCACTTCGCTTTTACAACGTTACGTTATCATCAAGTTTATTCGAGCTTTGTTAACGCAAAAAAAAACAAATGTTACGGATTTAAATAAGAATAATCATCGCAAAATGGGATGGTGATGGGAGGATGACATCTATAAAAAAACTTTCTATATCGTCAGCCGATAATCATCTTACTGCAGGCATATGCCTCCCACATGGACAATGTTTTTAAATTAAGATTTTGCCGTACCTAAATATATTTTTATGGTCAACAAGGTTAGATTATAAAGGTCAATGTCCAAAGGAGTTAATATTGTCAATTTGGTTAAGATTATGGCGAGAACAGCTTATAGAGCCTATTGCAGTTGATGCTAAGGTTGTGTTAACATATTATATAAGTACCTATTTATAATAAGTATTATTTTTAAATACCGTAAGATTTTCTTATCAATCGCAAAGTAAACTTGGACTTTCAAGGCGCCTTCAGATCTTGTTTTATATCTTTAAGCTTTTATTTTCCCTTAGTTCCCTAATTGTAAATTGTAGGTTTTTTTACTAATGTCACACCAATCATTCAGCCCCTAACTAAGCATGGCCCGAACTATGGTGACTGAATAACGGATAACACGAATAACAAAATAACATACATCAATAATAATGAACATCCATGACTGTTAACATTTGTATTGCTATTTAATTTTACTTTCATAATTACCGCCTTAAAGCTAATTCGGGCTTGTTTGAATTAAATCGATTTCTAACTATCATAATTAATTCATCTAAATGTGGAGATTTGTCAATGACATTGGTTATCTCATATTGTTGTTCAATAGTTAACTAAACAAAATGTATAAAAAAACGTACATTTATAAAAACCTGAATTGAATAAATGAAGCGACCCTATATCTTTTAATGCTCACTATTCGTAACATTACAATAAATATTATGTCAAATATGACAAGGCATAAAGAGCCCGATAAAATGAAATACAGCGAATGAAATGACTTTTATATTCATGTTTAAGGAAAATAAATTCAAAAGATCTTTTTAATTAAAAACAACCCAATTTCCTTATTTTTTATGAAAATGTTAAAAGAAAAGCCTAAGTTAATTGATATCTTAAGTCACTGTACCTTTCAAGGCTCGACTTGTACTGATGTTTATTTATAATTAAATGGCCGGTCGATTTTCAACGGATTCTAAACAAGTGAAACCCGAAAGGTTTTCGCATAATGTACTTAATAATGACTTGTGATTGTGACAGCAAAACAACTCTTGCGTACGACCATAGATTTTCTTAAGCAACTTTTGCTTATTTTATGCATAGGTAAGAAAGACCCACTCCAGTGGGTGTAACAATTACCACTAGCACCCGATTGGAATTTTTACAGTAATTCTTTAACAGGCACGCACGGAGGAGCTCGAGATGTTTTAAATTTGGTCACCCATCTAGTAACAATCCGGTGACAATCGTTACCCGAAGCCGTAGCCGCAACGTCATCGAGCTTCTTGATTAAATTAAATAACCATCATCATCATAATTTTTATATATCATAGGACTCTATCTCGTTTGCGATTTCCTTCTGTTTTGACCTGATGACATCCCAGGTTTTTACAGTGACATTATTAATTTCAAT
The DNA here is from genome assembly GCA_963921215.1 of Scoparia ambigualis. Classification (NCBI taxonomy): domain Eukaryota; kingdom Metazoa; phylum Arthropoda; class Insecta; order Lepidoptera; family Crambidae; genus Scoparia; species Scoparia ambigualis. The sequence continues at coordinate 4,966,539 of OY992510.1, forward strand.
AACGATTATCATATTTATAAGAAGATGGTTAGACGTGATTTTCTCGTGTTAATCTCTAACGGCCGTAACACAAAAGCTTGTCTAATGTTAGGCAATTGTCTTTCACTTTTTGGACAATATTATATGAAAGAGACGCAACGTTTTTAATGCACGTTAAACACATGACTTGCTTTAACACCGTTCTGTAGTAAGGCCATAAATGTTTTAGGACATAATTGGTAGTAGAACACCTTGACCGAAGCTGAACAATTAAATATAGTTAATTGTAATAGTATTTTTAGTTAACTGTTGTTGTTGTTATTTTCCTGCGTGGCCAAGTGGATAAGGGCTCTTCCTGATAGTAAAAAGGCCTCAACAAAAAAGGGTTCGATTCTCAAGACAGCAAAGTGTGTTCTCATACTGTCTGGAGCACAAAGGTTATCCCTTACTTTTTTACTATATTGACCTGGATCGGGAATTTAAGCCAGAGATGGCGCAACGCCAGAACCGGCGCGCTTACCACTCGAGCACAGAGGTTGTCAAATCGATTAGGCCAAATCATGTTAGTGAGTGTTGTACACATATTATTTCTTTTCTAAATAATATAAAACTGACCCAAACTGACCCAAACTGACCCAAACTGACCCAATACATTAAAAAAGAAAGTATTTGTCCTGAAAATGCGTCCTATCGATGATCGATGATATTTTAAAGTCAATGAATAGTCCCAATAAGGTTCGTGTTTAATCTGGGCGTACTTGAGGTATGACCTTCGCTGAAAAAAAACTGTATGCCATTCCATTTTGAACTTTGTCCATCGAATTTAAAGTCAAATTGTACCGATGATTGGCCGTGGTCTGTCACAGCTCGATTGCCCGTGCGCAGGGCTAACAGTCAGTTCGATTTCACTGGTCTCGTAATATGCACTGATCTTCGGTTCGTTTTTTTTATGTCGCAACTGATAACGCTCGCGAGTGACTTAGTTATCAACACGTACTGTTCGTAAGGTTGGTATCTTCGTTTGGAATTGTATTTATGTTTTATGCTTTTTTTGTGGGTTGCGGTAAAGTAATCTGGATTGGGACGGATTTTTTGAATTTTGCATTTATTTAACTATAGATAAAAAATTACTTTTTAGGAGCAAATTTTATTTTATTATCTGTTTTTTTTAAGCCCTCCCACTGCTGGGCTACGGACTCCTTCTATATCTTCTACTGATTGCATTTTTTAATCTTTATAAGTGAAGAGGAACAAGACATAATATAACTTTTCTGGTTTCAAATTTAATTTTTTTCAAAGGTTTAAATGAAATAAATAAATAAATAAATCTTTGCTACAATCACACCAATTATCTAGCCTAAAAGAAACTTCGAAGAAACTCGTTAAATGGTTACTAGACAACGGATAAACATACTTAAAATACTTATTATACATAGAAAACACCTAGACTCGAGACAATTTAGAAAAACAATAATTTCTAAATTGACCCGACCGGGGATCGAACCCGGGACCTCGGAGATGGCGACACCATGAAAACCGGTGTACAAACCACTTGACCAAGGAGGTCGTCAATGTTTGTTGTGAAATGTTTTTTTAACTTCACTGACAGCTCGCGTTTATATTTACTGGTAGATCACCTGCGACTTCATCTACGTGAACAAACACCCGTGTCCTAGGATGGTTAGGTACCTATGCTTATATGAAATACATACCTACATAGACGACTTCCGTGGTCGAGTGGTTAGCACGCCGGCTTTGGCATTGCGCCATCTCTGACGTACCGGGTTCAATTCCCGGTCGGATCAATTTAGAGAAAAACTGTTTTTCTAAATTGTTTTCGGTTCTGGGTGTTTTTTTTCTACGTTTATGTATATTTATCCGTTATCTTACCATATTAACCAGTTTCAAAAGAGTATCTACTCATCCTGGTCTTGATAATGGTGTGAGCGTAAACATATTTATCATTATGTATTAAACTAGCATACCGCCGGCGACTTCGTTCGCGTGGACCTCGTACCCCGTGACGAATTTTCAAAATGACTCCCCTCCCAAGAGCACGACTTATTGTGACGTAACTAAAATAGTCATAATATGCTAACCCGACACTTTTTGTAAATAATAGTGTGTTCTGCATAGTCATAGTACATTATTTTATTCTATCATCATTAGTTTTCTTAGCGCACGCGATTTAAGGAATTTATTTGAGTTTTAGTAAGAATCCCTAATTTTTTTGAAAATAAAATACAGCCTATGTCACCCGGAGATAGTGTAGCTTCCCAACGGTGAAAGAATTTTTTAAATCGGTCTAGTAGTTTCGGAGCCTATTCAATACAAACAAACAATCAAATGTTTCCTGTTTATAATATTATTATAGATTATACATACCCTTCACGGCATACTAATACAACTGCACACGTGCTCACCGTGATAGGTGGTGAGCCCATGCTCTATGCTGTTGGATGTATGTGTAAATGTTAGTCTGTTAGTCGCCTTTTACAGCTCCTAAGAGAAGAAATGGGTTGGTAGTATTATTTAAATAATGAACAGCCACCACCACACAGCTACTTCTAATCAAATATCATTTAATATCATAATTCCGGATTGATTGCTCTTGTTAAACTAGCGGCCGCTTGCGGTTTCACCCGCGTGGTGCCCGTTCCCGTAGGAATATCGGGATAAAAAGTATCCTATGTGTTAATCCAGGTTATAAACTATCTGTATGGCGAATTTCATCCAAATCCATTTAGTAGTTTTTACGTGAAAGAGTAACAAACATCCATCCATACTTACAAACTTTCGCGTTTATAATATTAGTAGGATAGTAGGATATAATGTTACCATAAAATGTATCATTAACTTTTTGTCCTAGGTAAACTAAAGTATACAGCGTGTTAGTTAACACGAGGGACATATTTAATCCTATGGTAGTTTATGACTGGGTAAACATAAACAAATAAAATAATACTACTCGAAGCATATAAAATATTTTAGAAAATCGATGTTAAAATTTCATAAAATTAATGTTTGGTCACCCTAGTGTTTTCAACTCATTTACGCGTATTGGATAAGTAGCTGTCGTAGTGACCCGTTTTTCCTTTAAACTTGATCATAATATTTGGTCTTTTATGTCGTGTACACGCTAACATTGTTTAATAGAATAGTTACGCAAAAAAAATAAAGAATTTTTTTAATGAATTGGATCGGGAATCGAGTACCTAATGCCTCCCTTAAGAGGCCTATTACATCTCGAATGTGATTTTTGCGTAAAACGCCCATTTTCGCTTTTTGTAGTAATTTTGCTGTTCTATTTATCTTTTTGATCGAAATAGGATAATAAATTTGTGCATAATATTACAAATCTCCATTCTGTGAGCATAAGTTAAATTCGGACGGCCGGCGCATCGCATTTTGTAGTAATTTTGCAGTTGTATTTATCGTTTTTATCGAAATAGGATAATAAATTCATTATACAATCTTTATTTGTCATGAAGTAACAATTACTCTGGTATAAATTTTGCTCAATAATATTATCGTAGATAGGAGATATTCACAGTTGACTTATAGCGATTTTCGAAGTTTTTTGGTTTAGAATAAGATTTTTTTCCTATATAAAATCAATGATATCTAAAAATTCCCAGGCCGCTAAGCATTATTCGACTATATAAGAGATAACATTATAATTTTTTTATTTCACTTGTTTAGAACAGTAGTTCAATCGATAAGCTCAAAAAAGTGCCTTCGCGCACTTTATGAAAATCTTTCTCTGCAATTTTGGCTTTAATTAAAAAGTTAAGCAAAATTTACAAAAAGCGACGCCGCTACGCACTATTCCAATAGCTATTCTACACTATTCAATAAGTCATACTTGTTAATGTATTTTTGTTTCTGAGATCCATAACGCCAAAATTGTACGCAAAAACCACAGTCGAGATGCGTTGCGTTGTTAAATAAAGTATAGAATTAAAGTATAGTATAAGTTAGAAATAGAAAATAGAAATAACCGTGTCGCGTAGCGGTAAAAGAATACTACCCCCCCCCCTCTCTTCCCTTGGGTGTCGCAAAAGGCGACTAACGGACTAAAGACTGCACATACTTCCAACAGCATAGAGCGGCGATGGGCTTACCACCTGTCACACTGAGCACATCTACAGTCGTTATTTGGTGAAAAGTGGACTATAGCAGAGGACTGCTTTGGCGTTCCTCATTGCCTAGTCTCTGACTAATCCTTCGGGGGTAATAGTCCTGATTATATGTTTGTGTGTTATTATGTAAGCAATAAATTATTTAGCGAACTAATTTAAATTATAAAACTTTTAAAAGCTCATTAATCTATTTATTCTATTTTATATTCTGTGGTAGCGGTCGAATAGAGTGTCATTAAACTTGTCTACCAATTTACTATTGACATACGCTAACGAATCGACATGCAGCGTATGCCACTTGCCTGGAGGGCTGAACTGCGGGAGTGGGGGGAGAGCCCCACATAACGAAAAAGGGGGCTGAACCATTGTCTTGTCCTGGGGCTCTACTGTCACCTCTTATAGCAGTATTACTTTAATCTTACTACGCAAAATTCGTATGGGAATTTACATACTAAGATTAAAGTAATACTGCTTTAGTCTTGCTATGAAAAATTCCGAGATTTGATGGTAAGTCCCCAAGTTTTTTGCCATAGCAGCAGTTTTACTACCATTGTTGTGTAGCTACACAGCTAATTCCTAAATAGTTGGAGGTTCAAGCCTAATGCGCTTTCATCTTCGGCCTTGTCGTTACTTACCATCAGGTGAGATGAAGGTCAATCGTTTCCTTGTTGTACAAATTAAAAAGACATCTCTCACAATTGACGGAAATACAACGATGTTTTAATTATATATAGCGCCTATCGGCATTCAAATTTATCAGGTTGAGGTTCAAGATAAGCGCTTCTACGTTGTGAAATAAAAATATATTTCTATAATTACTTTCACATGCCCTGTAGTATAGTGGCTCACTTTAAGGATACTAATTGAAAGAGACAGTGTCGAAAAAAATTCCACGAGCAGGGTTCAAACCCGGTACCCTTCTGGCAATCCGGGCCAGGCGCTCTTTCCAGTTGCGCTACCGTGGACTTATCCAGCCCTCCGAAATTAATCAACACCATCTTTTTTTTACTTTGAAAGCCAAAGGCGCCTATTCAATGTCAACAAACTACGTTTTCAACATCCGATCTCGATATTTAATTAATAACATAATTATAAAAGAATAATAACAACCCCTCTCTTTACTTGGGTGTCGTAAAAGCTAATAACGGACTATGGGTGGATTCGGCCAAACTGGAATAAGGTCATGAACCTAGATTAAACGCCGAATTTGTATAGACTAATCTCGGAGTAAGTCTTAAGGTACTGATAGACACTCTACTAAATAAGTATGCTTATTAGCATGCTTATTACAAGCGTATACGTACTAAGCATGCTAATTACTAGCAACGCTTTGACACACATACTACTAAGTAGCCAATTGCTTAATAGTGGCATGCTTTCGTGCTAGTAATGAGCATGTCTATCTGTACCTTTATTCCAGTTTGGTCGTATCCACCCTAATGCTGCACATTGATCGAACAGCATAGAGCGGCAGCATAGGCTCACCACCTGCCATGCTGAGCACATGTGCAGTTGTAATTTGGTAAAACGAGGGCTATGGCAGTGGACTGCTTCTGCGGACCTCATTATCTAGTCTCTGACTTACTGATTTAAGATTAATCTTTGTGTCCTGAAATGGAAACTTCGCAGTTCACTGTGTTGACAATTTTGTAAACTTTTTTGTATGTCGCTCAACGTTTGATTCTCAATTAAATTGAAATTCAATTAAATAAAATAGATTATTACCTTAAAGGAAGTACTCGTACATGACAAATTTATACTTAAATGCGTACATTCACTACCTACTAATACCCCTAAAGTGTTATTCAGAGACTAGGGAATGGGCACCGCAATAGCTGTGCGTAATTTATTAGGGAAACTAAAGTAAAAGCTGTCGCCCACACCCGAAAGGTCGTTGTGGGTTCAAGACTCACCCATGGCAATCCTCTTTTTCAAGAGCTGTTTTCCTTTTTTCAACCAAAGTTAATACCTATCCTATTGTTGCCGCTTGATTCCAGTACCTCATTCTGTTTTATGTCTTCACGTGTCTTTTCAAACTCGTAAAAATGTTTCGTCAACTAAAGACTTAAATCTTTATTACTCTAATAAAACATTGTAAGTACACACATGTTACAAGTTGAAACTCAATTCAGGGGACTTTACAGGGGAGACTTGATACATTTAAAGCGAGAGCATGCTTCAGAAGGCACGTAAAACCGTTGGACCCGGTTTGATCCCGGTTGTTGTCGTAAGATGGCAGTCGTTAAAACCCACCAACCCGCATTGGGCCAGCGTGGTAGGCTATGGCCCAATCTCCCCACGTGCTTTTGTCCATGCATGCACATCATCACCGTCATATAAAATAGAATATGTTTTTTTATATCATTCTAAGGTGTCAATCGGCTCTGTTCAAAATTAAATTGCATAAATTCAGCTGTAGAAACGCTTTTTTAAGTATGTTTTTACCAATTATTTAAATCTCTGTACGTTACTTAAGCATGAATGTATTAATAAAATTGTATAATTAGTTTTTGAAACTTAGAATTTCGTTTTAAAGTTTTTATGGGATACCGAAATGTGTAAACGTTCCTAACGGACTCAGCATGTTGATATTTTTACTATTGGTTTAGAAAATATATTATGACTATGTCGTTAGATATATTGACAGTGAGCATCTGGCACGGTAATTAAGATGCCGCCCAGAATCCGACTGAATAACGGCCACCCTATTATTAGCAGCTTTGTTTTGACGACCTGGTCGAGTAGTTAGAAAAAGTAGTTTTTCTAAATTATTTCGGGTCAAAACACCAAACTGTTTTTTATACATAAGTAACCCAGAATTCAAAAGGAGTTCAAAGTTTACAGGCTGATAATGAAACTAAAAAAAAACAAGTCCTTAAAAACCTTTAACTGGCAAAATCACAACTCAAATACGCAAACTGATGCACCATCGCGCTCTATACCACGGCATTCTTCAATGAACAAATAAAAAGGGATTTTCCACTCGTCAAGTTTATTGACCCCGTATCTTTTTAACGATCGATTTGACTTTGGCAAGGTGAGCACGGCGCAATCACACCCATTCGCCCCGGATTCGAGTGAAACACTGCCATGATTACTTCACAAGTCAGGTCGTAGTCATTAAGCTGCATCTTCTAAATTGGAGTGATAATTGAAATGAGAAAATACGTAAAGGTTTGTAGTAAACATGACCGTGACATAGTGTATTGCTAATGCCTAATGTCACCACGGTCATGTATGACATACATACACACACTCACGACATCCCCTAAGTATTAGTCAGAGACAAGGCAAATGGGACCGCAAAATTAGTCATCTACCATAGTTAGAGTTGCCACCCGTACTCTAAAATAGAGTATTGTACTCTTTTTCATGTAGGCGTACTCTATAATCTACGACACCAATAGAGTACGCTAAAATACTCTATTTACAAAAAACTGATCGTTACTGGTTATGACTACTTCAGAGTTCACTGAGAGAGTCTTCTCCATTATGAATTTAAAGTAGAGACGAAAGGAATAGAGCTACCCTAAGTTTAATGAAAAACGAGTTGATTTTATAATTTTAATCTAAATTACGATTGCAAAGAGGCTGTTAACTAAGAATTATTTAGAGACAAGGCAAATGGGACCGCAAAATTAGTCATCTTCCATTGTTAGGGTTGCCACCCGTACTCTAAAATAGAGTATTGTACTCCATTTCATGTAGGCGTACTCTATAATCTACGACACTAATAGAGTACGCTAAAATACTCTATTTACAAAAAACTGATCGTTACTGGTTATGACTACTTCAGAGTTCACTGAGAGAGTCTTCTCCCTTATAAATTTAAAGTGGAGAGACGAAAGGAATAGAGCTACCCTAAATTTTATGAAAAACGAGTTGATTTTATAATTTTAATCTCAATTATGATTGCAAAGAGGCTGTTAATATCTTCAAGAAAGACAAATATTTGTTCAATGTCGCAAAGAGCAACAAAAAAATAGTTTTTAAGGACAAATAAATAAATACTCTTTTTTATGATATGTACTCTATTTTTGTTTTAACAAAATGAAAAAATACTCTATTCGTCCTAAAAAAAGGTGGCAACCCTAGCCATAGTCCAAGTTTTACCAAATAACAACATGCACATTTGCTCAGCGTGACGGATGGTCCATATGTGGCATGGTGGCCCATTGCCGCTCTTTGCTGTTGGATTATGTGCAGTCCTTAGTCCGTTAGTCGCCTTTTACGATACCCAAGGGAAGTGATGGATCGATAGTAGGTATTATTTTAATGAACCGCCACCACACAGCTCATTTACAAATCTATTTGAAATGTGAAATTAATAATTTGATTTGCAGTACATACATATAATCACGACTATTATCCCCGAAGGGTTAGCCAGAGACTAGGCTATGAGGACCGCAAAAGCAGTCCTCTACCATAGTCCACTTCTCACGTAATACCTACTGTACATGTACTCAGCGTGACAGGTGGTGAGCCCATCGCCGCTCTAAGCAGTTGGATGTATGTGCAGTGTTTAGTCCGTTAGTCGCCTTTACGACACCCAAGGGAAGAGAGGGGGTGGTGGTGTTCTTTCACCGCTGCGCGACACGGTTGCAGTTAAGCTTGTCATTATAGAATCATACATACTTGCAGGGCGGTTTGCAGTCCGCCGCTGTCATCGGAAAATACCACCTTTAACATTATTCTGTCACCACCTGCTGGCTGGAAGAAATCCCTGTTTTGATCCTTTTCTACCCTAAATGCAAACTAATTAATTTGAAATATAAAATCAATTATGGAAATATAAAACTATTTACTCTCGTGCCTTAATGGTTAGGTACTAATGTTTTCCAAAACTCATTTCAGTCGTTACTTTATTTTACTTCAAAAACTCTCCAATTTCTATTACTTACCACAATATCAATACGATAATTGGAAATCATATTTAATTTTATTCCATTAAGTTATAACTTAAGTTAAGAATTCATTATGATTTATCATTTTTCACCTTTCATCCCAAAAAAACGATATATTACCTATAAATTTTAGCTGTTTGTGTCGCTAGGGGAGAGACACTTGCCCGCTATTTTTTCTCGTACCAGGATTCGTATGTTTACACAATTCTATGACCACGGCTTATATTTCGGTTCGACGCGATTCTGTTTCGGCGTGCAGTGGTACTGAGGGTAGCGATGCGCATTTGTCTGGCACAGACTATAATAGCTCGTTAGATTAGTTGTTAAGTCTTAACTATAAGTTAGTTACTTAACTGTTTTTTTATTATTGTTAGTATTGACGTCAATAAGTGCCTGTAAAGGTTTACATTGAATAAATAATTTGACTTTGACTTTGCCGTCTCTGCGAAAAATATATACTTTCCATATCAATTTGTAGAAATCTAGATTAGGAATATCGTTAAAAAGCTGTTTTTCAATGTTTTCAAGTTCTTTTCAACATATGTTGTACATATATACATACATACATATAATCACGACTATTATCCCCGAAGGGTTAGTCAGAGACTAGGATATGAGGACCGCAAAAGCAGTCCTCTACCAAAGTCCACGTAATAGGTGGCGGTTGTTTATTCGGGACTAACGGCCTAGGATACGGTTTCTATGTTTCATACAAACTCACTCGCTCTACAGCTATAGAATCGTACCGTATCGTACAAGGATCCTGTACGATAATCGGAAACGCTCACTTCAACAAAATCCCTTCATTATTGTGCCGGTTGACTAGTAACGCAGCAGTCGACGCGCTTTTGTCGGTTTGCTGCACTCAATTATGAGGTACCCACCTTTAAAGCTTTTTCACCTTCCCAATTTGCTTCAAGTGGATTCAAACAGTTTTATCACTAACACCGCTGCCTGCCGCTAACTCGGACGTGGTTTGCGATGGATCCGCTTCCACAATAGCCTTAAATTCTTCGTTATAAACTTTGGTCTCCGGCCGTCCACGGGGCTTGTTCTGCCGGTCGAAATTTCCAGAACAATAACGTTGAAACCAAAAACGCACTGTGTTATCTTTTGCGACACCGCCGCCATACACATCATGAATCCTTCGAGCCGTTTCTGCAGCACTGGTGCCACGATGGTACTCATACTCGTAAATAATGCGATATTTCAAGTTTTCCATTTTGTAAACTGAGTGACGCAAAGAAAAAACCAAAAGAGGAAAAAACAAATGAATTACGGTTTTCAAAACACAAACGCATGAGTAAATAGCATAGAATAATTACTAAAGCATAGAAGAGTCCAAATGAGACTCGTATAGTTGTCCTATTTTTTCAAATGGGCCATAAACATTGAAAGAAAAGAGACAAAATAAGTTGCGACCTATTCAAATGTAATTCGAATGGTGACCAAACGGATTGCCCACTCAAATGTCATAGCACTCCTCAGCTTTAGTTATTCTTCTGAGGTAAATAGCTGTATAATTGAAATTGGAATTCCTAACCAAAGAGGAGATATTTGAGATCAAAGTGGCCACTACGACAAAACGCAAATTTCATATGTAAGTACTACCAAGCTATCCCTTCTCTTCCATACACACATATAATCGCGACTATTATCCCCGAAGGGTTAGTCAGAGCTAATATTTCGGTTCGGGCGTTACTTGACGTGGGATCCCAAGGATCATTTATTTGTATCAGGCTGGCACGGAAGCTAGTTTGTCACTACAACCATTAAAGAAGCGATGAGAGGGGTAGGATTTGAGGTTACGGAAACTTTCGGACGTTCGATTATTTATTTTACTCCAATATATAAAGAGTTTCCTATTGTCGCCACACCTGTGACGTGTTTACGGGACTTGGTCGGTAACCAGTCAGCTTTTCATTTATCGGATTCGGTAGCTAATCTCACTATCGGTTTGGAATTGGCGGATACGGAGTTTTACAAATAAGCCCGTGGAATTATTGCTCGGTTCGGATTTTTTCGGTTCACTAGTAGGTGGGGATAAAATTAAATTTGTTTATGTTACCACTAACGAATTTATTATCACCAACCCTTTGGAAAGCGTGGTGACAATTTAATGTTCAACTTTATGATACAATATGGATGGTGAGCAGTAATCAGAATAGGTTCATTCATTTAGGGTCAATAAACTGAAACATAACATTAATAATATGAACACAACGTTTCGTAATGTGGTAATTAATAAAATATTTTTCCGAAATTTTATAATTATTTACTTTTAAATATATAAAAATGAGCAAGATTTTTTTCTTAACGCTTTCTATAAGTCACCGGGTATTTATAGTAAAACTCTAAATATTCAGAGACTAAAATTAAAAGCTTAACAAAGTATAAAATGTGATACAATTTAGTAATACATTATTAGTAGGATATATATTTTATAGAATGCCGAAAAGGGTTTTCTAAAAAATGCCCTATCATACTAAACTATCTATGACTATTAATGATGCAAGTACAAAAGTCAATCTACCTACTCCCATCGCTGATGATGAGTGTTATAAGTTTGTCAGTTGTGAGACTACTGACATAATTATAACACTCGCCTATATTTTTAAAAGTGGATTCTGGTTTTGCACTGAAAAGATAGGCACAATGTAAGTAATTAAAAATTGAATAATAAGCATCATCATTTCAATGTTTGAAGACAAAGAAAATATAAAAATGGCTCGTTTAAACCGCTGATAATTAAGAGTGACAACATAAAGCTTTCAAGCAAAACATGCTTTGTTGCTTATTTTTTGTGTAACAAGAACTGTATAATTTTTGGTAAGTGATAATCAGATAAAGACTATTTTCATTTACTTTGTAAATTTCAACATAAAAAGATCAGGTAAATGACTTATTTTCTTTTGATGAAACATCATATTAGAACCAACAAAAATCGAGTTTGAGACTTACAGTTTCATTTACGTTTCATCGTACGATGTAAGACGACTATTTCAATTAATTATGAAACATATTCATAGAACAGGTGCCGAGAATAATTTAATTAGTCGACTCTGTGGTATAGTTGTCCTAGTAAGCTCAGACAGGGGCCAAGGTTCGATACCTAGCGGGAGTACATATTTTACTTGGTTTAAATGGCGGTTTGGCTTGTTCAAATTTCGCCTGTCTAGTTACAACTATCTTAGCTTTAACGAAGCTTGTCGCCATAACAACAATATATACTTATCATTGTTTTGTTCCAAGTTAAAGATAAGAAATCATTGAGCCTTCCAAGAGAAGTGAACTAGCATCTTCTGACTAATCGTACGATCTGATGAGATGAATATCAAATATATTTTTATACACTTTTAAACTTTCCCGTTTCATTATAAACATACATTTAGACAGGGATTAACGCTATCTACTTATTAAAGGCATACTACGCATACCTATTATATTTCGGCGCATACCTATACCTATATTTTGGCTTTATTTCGGTTCGACGCGATCCTGTTTCGGCGTGCAGTGGTACTGAGCGTAGCGATGCGCGTTTGTCTGGCACAGACTATGTTCGTTAGATTAGTTGTTAAGCCTTAACTACAAGTTAGTTAACTGTTTTTTTTATTAATATTGACGTCAATAAGTGCCTGTAAAGGTTTACATTGAATAAATATTTTGACTTTGACTTTTGACTTTATTTATACCCGACGTTTCGACCGAGTTGCACCGGTCGTGGTTACGGGCTGACTACGTCGAAACGTCGGGTGTAAAAAGATAAATATATTTTTGTTGTAAAGGCATAGGCCTCTCTTATCATGAAATTAAAAATAAATACTTCTAATGAGAAGCTCCAAACGCAGTGGTTCAGGCGTTCGCTTTGCGATCGTTACTGGTTAGGTGACCAAGATAAAAACAGTCGTCAATCGTCCCAACTACCAACCCGCATTGGGCCAGCGTGGTAGGTTATGGCCCAATCTCAACACGTGCTGTTGTCCATGTCGGAGGCCTGTGCCCAGCAGTGGGACGTTTATAAGTCGATGATGATACTTCACGCTTGGCGAATACGAGTGATCATAAGCTCGGGTTGTGCATCGAAAAATCCGAAACACAATTTGCCCGACCCGGGAAACCTGAGAATGAAACCCTATACCTTCGCTAATCGAGCCGAGCGCTTAACCACTCGGCCACTGAGGTATTTACCAAGGTAATTTTGCGTTTTCAAGTTTATTTATTGTACATTATATACGTTTCAGGTAAACTGACAAGATGGACAAGGATAAAAAGCAGAGCCTTCAGATGGATAACTTCAGCTCAACGTAAGTAAGATAAATGATTAAGGAAACCAACTCTTCATGAATTAAGTTTATTTAGTCTTGGCACGCGACAACGGATTAGGGGTCTTTTTATCGAGTGTTTACCCGTGGACCCGGTTGGTCGACCCATTACCGGGTCCACGGGTAATTTTAATTCCCCGTGGTCCCATGGCACTAGGGTAATACATTTGAATGAATATTTCGACTTCGATTATATCGATATTAAATTATTTACAAAAATGAGAAATATAAAAAATAAGTAAGTAAAAATATAATAAACAAAAAAAAATATACTTACTAAGTAAGTAAGGAAGTGATGATGTATGTGCAGTCTTTAAGTTCGTTAGTCGCCTTTTACGACACGCAAGTGAAGAAAGGAGTTGGTAGTATTATTTTGATGAGCCCATCGCCGCTATATGCTGTAGGATGTATGTACATAATAATACATAGGTAATCTTAAGTTGAAGTTCATGGTTTTAATTAAATTAATATCGACATAATCGAAGTCGAAATATTCATCCAAATGTATTACCCTAGTGCCATGGGACCACGGGGAATTAAAATTACCCGTGGACCCGGTAATGGGTCGACCCACCGGGTCCACGGGTAAAGACTCGGCCTGGAGTGTTAATTAAAACCATGAACTTTAACTTAAGATTACCTATGTATTATTATGTACATACATCCTACAGCATATAGCGGCGATGGGCTCATCAAAATAATACTACCAACTCCTTTCTTCACTTGCGTGTCGTGAAAGGCGACTAACGGACTTAAAGACTGCACATACATCATCACTTCCTTACTTACTTAGTAAGTATATATTTTTTTGGTTTATTATACTTAATTACTTACTTATTTTTTATATTTCTCATTTTTGTAAATAATTTAATATCGATATAATCGAAGTCGAAATATTTATCCAAATGTAATCCCTAGTGCCATGGCACCACGGGTAATTAAAATTACCCGTGGACCCGGTAATGGGTCGACCCACCGGGACCACGGGTAAAGACTCTTTTTATCAACGTAAATATTAAACAAACATTTTTTTTTATTAAATTTGTTTACGCTTACACCAATTAACTAGTCCAAGATAACTATTCTTATGAAACTCGTTAATATAGTAAGATAACGGATAAATATACATAAACATAGAAAAACACCCAGACCCTAAATAAATTTAGAAAAACAGTTTTTCTCTAAATTGACCCGACCGGGAATTGAACTTGGACGTTTTAGCGTTAATCCCCGTCTAAATGTTTGTTTATAATGGAACGCAAAAGTTTAAAAGTGTTCGTTAATATTATTTTAATTATAACTCATTTATAATTGAACCAATCCACGTTTTAACTAAACATTTTTCGTTAAATAAAAGCGTCAAGCATTTTGAATAATGTCTGAAAGTTTACGTTCAACACAGTTAAGATGTAATTAGTACAAGCTGTAGTTAGTTGCTTTCAAGAAGAAATTCTTTATCGACAAAAAAATTACAAATGAGGTTCTTTGTTCGGTTCTAAGTACTTATTGTAACGAAATAAAATTGATGATAGGCTGACTACTCAACTTTGGTACCTAATGTCTGCATTTCAAGTAATAGGGTAAGGCCACCGGGGTGAACGCACTACCAAAGACACACTAACTCTTATGTCAGACACACATTTATGAACTTAATTGTGTGCATAGAACAAACTATAGTTAATTATATTCACACAATTAAATCATAAACCACTCTCAGACAAGTTTTGCTAACACTTGACTATCAGTTTGCTTAAATGTACCGTTATAATCGTATTAATTTATTTTATTAGTCTTTAAAAACGTCACTCTATACTCTATTACAACTCTAACAAAATGCGGATTGATAGGTATTAACGACTGCTATCTTACAACAACAGCCGGGACAACGGCTGTACGTGTCTTCTGGAGTACGGAGAAAGCTCGAAATGGTTCTAATTTAGTCACCCATCTAGTGACACGGCATTGCGAAAGTTGCTTACCTGGCAAGATTGCCAACTGAGCGCCTTAGCTACGGCGCCATCAAGCTCGTTCATATTATCAATTAGCTTAAATTATTAATTAGTTACTATACGAGCGACGACGCCTCGGTGTAAGAGTATCATTTGAGCGCTCGACCCAGTTTCGGAGGTCCTCAGTTCAATTTTCAATCCAAGTTCAGTTCAGTGTTTCGGAATTTCAATGCACGCACAGCACCTGTTTGAGATCACCAACCAGTATTTGGCAAGCGCGATGTTTAAGCCAATACCCATCAATTATAGCACTAACTTCGTTTTCATGATAAAGATTTGCCCAGCAGTGGGTCAGTATTTAGGTAAAGTACACGTAATTTTATACAACATTAAAAAAGAACATTCTTTGCGTTGCGTGCTCTTTGGTGGCTTTACCCTACGATCTAAATCAGAAGGTATTATTATTATAAGCCTAACTGTAGTATTTGCTACGCCTCATTTTACTTTATTAAGTTGTGATCCATGTTACAACTTGGTTTGTTGATTGGCACTCATTTGTCTGACCATCTGTTATAATAGTCTTAACTTTGTAAATGAACAAATCACGAAGTGTTAAGACCTTGATTAAAGAGGTTTTCTTTTCTCCGCACTGTTGGTAAGTAAATAAACATGTTTCGTGAGAGATTAGATGAAAAGTTTTAATTGCCTTAGTTAATTTTTTGCCTTAAAAATTCTCTCTTGTAACTTAGATACGTCATACTTAACGAGTTTTGTTTTCGTCACTTTTATGTTCATTATTCTTTATGATACATTGTTAAGCATTTGTTAATGTTCGCTTTAAGCTATGAATTAGTAATAAGATATACGTTTGCAACTAAATGGTAAATAAATTGATATCATAGGTAACATGACTGTATTTATAGGCCGGTATACAAATGAATAACAAAACGTTTAGTTTTTTTTGGAAAATGTATTTGGTTTCGAAATGTAAATAGTATTTACCTAGCGTCCTAGAAATTAATAGTTAGAGTTCAGAGTAAAGTTATCCTTAAACGTTTGCAAAAACCCTGTAAACAGATATTTTTTATGGAAAATTTTCGCGCAATCTAACTTTACAACCTCCTATAAAAAAATAATCCCATGGCTTACCCCAAAATGCAAATCTAAATTTGCAGTAGACCCTGCTTTAAAATCACATTTATTTGGTACTGCGTCGACGTCGTAATTTACATAATATCACACTTGTAACCTTTTTTGAATGTAAAGATGGAAATGCTTTTAACGTAGGTTACTCTTCTATAAGGCAGTCGAAAGCTATTTTGTCATAGTTTCCACATCATTATGTTCACAGTCTTAGTTTTCTTTTTAACCCTTTTAAAGCTGATTTATTGAGAGAGCCTACTTTAAGTAACATCATAATTAACTCTTTAAAGTTTTTTTTGTTTAAAATTATTCTGTGGTAGCAATCGAATTGAATGAGAAAACGTCAAGTATCTTTAAACTTGTCTACTAATTTACTATACACAAACTCTATCAAATCGAAATGGAGCGGCTATTCTATTCCACCACCTCCACATCATAAGTGGAGCCATTCCTTAGTAGTGAAGAATCGGCGTGAAATCAGGTGAGGTAAAGACGCAAATTCGAATAGGAAAAAAATAATTATGTTAGTTCTTTGTAGAGACGAAGGAAAAAGTAACAAAAACTATGAGTAAGTTTGCTAACGTTATCCTCTTCGTGAACACATTACTAAATGTTATCAAACTCATAATGGCACTGCCTCTGGGCTGAACTTTACTGAAGTAAATAATTTTTACGTTTTAAGGATTTTTGTTCAATAATTATCTAGACTATAACTGCAATTTAAATTAAATTTTCCGCCGTAGTATGTCTGAAGTGCCACAACTTGAATGATACGGCGGAGCGTCACTGCGTGAGGAGCCCTCGTATAAGTACACTAGTGTCAGTTGCGTTTAATGTTTAAGTTATTTGGAACTAATTATGTAAATTAATACAAGTTAATTTTAACAAATACCTACATTACAATTTATTTTATTCCCTATCATAAATTAAACAAATAAGTTTTCCAAAAACAAAGTCATTAAATACCACATACAAAATTTGACGTTGAGCAACTCCCCACGTAAAATTCAGGAAGTGCCATTTGATTTGTTAAATGATTTGTATGTTCCGACGTAAAGTTCAGTAAGTGTAAAATAACATATACACAATATATTACAAATCGTGTTAATACATATTCAGTACATTCTTAACTTAACCTACTATTTACTTGCCTAATTTGGTAATCACAGCTTGTATACTTTTAAAGTTACTGATAAAGACACTTTCAAACGGCTCTCCCTAAAAATTTGCGATTTTCACCTATGGGATTATACGTAGGGACCGTCGATCTGTGGTATCTGCCTACTACCCCTGTGTGTATAAAAAAAAAATATCATTATATTATCAGCGACTTACAAATACTTATAGGACAGACAGACAGGAATACAAACATTTCAGAGCTGCGAACAAAAAAGATTTTATTGTTTGTTTTTTGTTATTTTAATGATATTGAAAAAAACACGAATTCCTTATTGTAATTTTAGTCATGTTTAAAACACTTGACCTGACCAGCTCTTGAAGTTTCTAGCGGTTTCTAGCAGTCACCATATATATTACCTACATAATCTTTCGATAAATACGCCACAGAAAGCAGTTTAGTTTTATCTAATTTGCTGTAGCTACAAAGAACAACTAAAAAGACATATTTTAAAAACCGATGTCCCCTACGACCGACGATTTTACATCCTATTTGGTCCCCTAGGATTTTGAGGCCACAAAATAATACATGTAACAATTTCTTTAGAGATATTATCATTGTGCATCTGTAACCACTCGACGATGTAGGTGTGTGTCATTTTGTCAATCGAAACATCTGACTATCAAAGAAATATGCAATCAACGATGTTCTCCTAAAGATCAGATCAGATCAGATAAGTTACCCACCTGTCGCAAACACCACACAAAAGAAAAATACCTACATTAAGCAATACTTTTAACATCTCTTTTGTGAGTAGGGACAGACTATATACAGGGCTGCGATCTTGAAATTGACAATGAAAACACAAACCGACAGCAACACGTAAACCATAAAACCACCTGTTCATACATTTTGTGTCCTTCCGTTTATTATTAAGTGGATAATTATAACTATTTCAAAGTTGGTGCCAAGCAAAAGTTTTTTCCGGATGTAACACCATTTTACAAACAACCTGTATAGATCGATCACCGTATCGATTTATCTACAAAGTATCTGGGGATTATCGAGTATTATCTGATAACGGCGTTGTGTAATATTATATGACAGGTGTTAAAGTCCGAAATCGTTTACCGTCTTTTTAATAAAAAATGCCAAATGTTACACCTCGGTGACGCTGTCTCGTTTTTGTTAAAGAAGACGGATAGAGACAGCGTCAATTTAAGAGGCCTATTACATCTCGACTGTGATTTTTGCGTAAAATGGCCAATTTTGGCGTTATAGATCTCAGAAACAAAAATATATTAACAATTATGACTTATTGAATAATGTAGAATAGCTATTGGAATAGTGCGTAGCGGCCTCGGTTTTTGTAAATTTTGCTTAACTTTTTAATTAAACCCAAAATTGCAGAGCAAGATTTTCATAAAGTGCGCGAAACACTTTTTTGAGCTCATCGATTGAACTACTGTTCTAAACAAGTGAAATAAAAAAATTATAATGTTATCTCTTATATAGTCGAATAGTGCGTAGTGGCCTCGGAATTTTTAGATACCATTGATTTTATATAGGAAAAAAATCTTATTCTTAACCAAAAAACTTCGAAAATTGCTATAAGTTAACTGTGAATATCTCCTATCTACGATAATATAATTGAGCAAAATTTATACCAGAGTAATTGTTACTTCATGAGAATTAAAGATTTAATAATGAATTTATTATTTTATTTCGATAAAAACGATAAATACAACTGCAAAATTACTACAAAATGCGATGCGCCGGCCGGCCGAATTCAAATTATGCTCACAGAATGGAGATTTGTAATATTATGCACAAATTTATTATCCTATTTCGATAAAAACGATAAATACAACTGCAAAATTACTACAAAATGCGAAAATGGGCATTTTACGCAAAAATCACATTCGAGATGTAATTAGGCCTCTTAAACCTAAGTGTATCTTTAATCAACGTTTATTAGTCAATAGTCAATAGTCAAAATATATTTATTCAATAAACTCAATTAATAAGTACTTTGAAACGTCCAAATATTTTTTAACCTACCACCCATTCAGGACATCATTTTTTAACTGTGGCAAAGAAAGGGCGCAAGAAACCACAGCGCACAGAAGCAACGACATTTACAAAAAATATATATATTATATGTCGTTACCAGGTCACAAAATACAAAATATGAATTTGAATGTAAATATTTTAATTAAATATGATGCTCTATATAAATTAATTATAGGCAATTAGAAATAGCTGTTGGAGTAGGTACTTGGAGCATTTCAGACCCAAGCTGTTTTGTCTTCTGTATAATCCGACACTTTATAATAAGCTTTTTTATAAAGCTTTTCTTTGATTTTGATTTTAAATTTATTTTAAGATCTAATTTCTGAATATCATTTGGTACTTTGTTGTTTAATCGTACACACAGACCCTTAAAAGAATTATTTATTTTATGGAGCCTAGTATAAGGCACTGCTAATTTGTTCTTACTTCTAGTATTTAATTTGTGAATATCACTGTTTTTTGAAAACATTTCAATATTTTTATGAACATACACAAGATTTTCATAAATATATTGTGATGCAACTGTCATTATACTTATATCCTTAAATCTCTCTCTGAGAGAGTCACCAGTCTGTAGGTTATATATTGCTCTAATAGCCCTCTTCTGCAGCACAAAGATAGTTTGAATGTCGGCAGCATTTCCCCACAGTAAAATGGCGTACGACATTACACTATGAAAGTAACTGAAATAAACTAATCTAGCTGTATCAACGTCAGTTCCGTTCCGTTCAGCAGGCCTCCTGAGTTTCTTGCCAGCTCTTCTCGGTCGAAGGCTCTCCCAAAATCCGAACTGGTGGTAGATTGGTTAGGTAGGTAAATTAGGTAGGTAGATTAGGTAGGTAGATTAGGTAGGTAGAGTAGGTTATGGTCTATGCCAGCTAGATGTGCATGAAGGGTCATTTACCCCATTTGTACCAGTGGGGTGCTGCAGTTTAGGTACGTTCGGCCGGCGTGCCTCCCAGGAAGGCCGCCTAGGCGTATGACAGTAAAGGTTGCCGCTCGGCTCTCACGCTCCACGTCGCGCGTCGTCGCTTTCTCTCTCGCGGCTTCTCTCTCGCTCTCTCGATGGTACGACGGTACGGGACGGGTATAACAGCGAAGCGGCGCGTTTTATAGGTTTTATTGCCTATATTTATAGACTTTATATATAGGATTCTCTGCTAATTTATCTGCGAATTATTTGTCTTTCGTTGAGTACAAAAATTAAATGTAAAGTATCAGTATCGTATCTATATATGTGTATAGTGTGTATGAATGTATTGTATGTGTGTATATATATGTATGCATGTATATATATTATATTTTAAAATAATTTTATATCTTATTTGGTGGATTTGGATCAGTCGTTTTCGGTTGCATTCGCATCACTGTCGATCGAGTTGGACTTGTGCCGATGCTGCGTCCCTAGCCTGGCTTCTGCTACTCTCGTCATTTTTTGTCCTCGGTCCTGTGGGGGTGAACCGGTGTCGCGTCGTGTCGCGTAGGCAGGCTGGATCGGAAGTGAATATGGCCGACGCGTCGCGACGCGATGTTGGTTTGCCCCCGTAGGATCGGGGATGAGGAGTGGTGGGGGTGGTGGAGGTTGGGTTGGGGACGTGGCGTCGGTGCGGGTCTGGTTCGATTGATGGTGATGTGAGTGTGGTTGAGTGTGATTGATTTAAATCTACCACTTATTTATTAGGTATATCTCATCTCAGCTGCAATTTAGGCAAGCAAATAGGCACAATCATCACAGGTTATTTAAGTTTAATATTTAGTATTTAATTTTTAGTTATAGTTTTGATTTTTTTTTTCTAACGTTGGTAAACGTACTCGCATTTATACTCACGGTTGTAGCTGAAAACCAGCGATTCGCGGCTAGCGAATATGACGATGACCTGCCACCCTTGTGCTGCTGCGGCACACACACACATATTTATTATCTTTTTTTTTGTACTATGTTTTTTATTGTGATTTTTGTGTACCAACATGTGTGTGTCTTTTAGCAGTAAATAAAGTTTTTATCTATCTATCTATCTATCTATCAGTAGCTTAGTCATAATATTGAAAAAACATTACAAAAAGGGGTAACTTTGGGTTTTTTTTTATTTATTTATATATATATATATATTTTTTTTATCGAGTGATGTTTATAGGATTTTGTAACTGAATGTGGCTTTGAATAGATTGGATCCTTAACTAATACATAGTTTTTTTTTTTTCCAGAATTTAAACCTTTATTTTCTATGTCTCAGATGGTTTGAAAAAACTTAAAGCGCGATCTATCTAGCCTTGAGAGGAAACACTGCGTCGGCGTGACGTTCGGGATTCTCATGCGGGGCGCGGGGGAGCGGCGTTTCGTGGTCCCCTGTTTCCTCCTTCAGAGGTGGACCAATTTTTATTTAAGCGTCGGTTGGGGGAGGAGGTTTTCTGTGTCTGTATGTTTGATTTTTTTTTAAACGAGTTACTTAATGTTTCTGAAGACGCCTTAAAACGAAGTGATTGGGCTTAATTTTGAAAACTCCTGGTTATTAAATAAATGACTTAATGCAAAGGAATTTAAGCATGCGGACGTGAAGGGTCTCTTTCTTTAACCGTTGCTGAAGGGGTGGTGGGGGTTGGTCCGGTTTTGGAAGGGGGCTGCGGGGCGTCGTTTTTCTGTGTTTTGTATGGGAGTTTTGGGTGCCGCGTCGGCGTGGTGTTTCCTCTTAACTCGTAATCCCTACGCGCGCGCGTACACCCTGCGCTCCTGACGGACGTCAAATCGATATCGAGTCGGCTGTGCTTATCGGAATATGAACGCTCGGGTCACGAGATAGGTTTCAGTTTCGCGTGGGGGTCGTTGGAGGGTGAACCTTCTGTACGGTAGTAGTATTAGTTATTCTGTGCTTGTACCAAGACGAAAAACGAAACAATTTTAAAACACACAAGTTTATGCTTTTTAATTTTTGACGTTTTTTTATGCTTAAGTTTTTATAAAAAAAGATATTTGAATGATTAAAAATGTCAACCTTATTGGTTAGGTACTAATGTTTTCCAAAACTCATTTCAGCCGCTACTTTATTTTACTTCAAAAACTCTCCAATTTATATTACTTACCACAGTATCAATACGATAATTGGAAATCATATTACACAATTCTATGACCACGGCTTATATTTCGGTTCGACGCGATTCTGTTTCGGCGTGCAGTGGGACTGGGGGTAGCAATGCGCATTTGTCTGGCACAGACTATAATAGCTCGTTAGATTAGTTATTAAGTCTTAACTATAAGTTAGTTAACTGTTTTTTTTATTATTATTAGTATTGACGTCAATAAGTGCCTGTAAAGGTTTACATTGAATAAATAATTTGACTTTGACTTTGAGTTAACTGATGGATCTTCATTACTGCATAAGCCGCAGAGCTAAGTCTATTCGACAATTTAGCTATATGTGGGCCCCACTGAAGCTTGGCATCTAACGTGATGCCTAGAAACACAGTGGTGTCCACAGGATTCACATTCTTATCTTTAATTTGTACACTAGTTATTACCTGCTTAACATTAGGCAATACAAATCTTACACATTGGTTTTTCCCTCGTTTAATAGCAAGTTATTAACACTAAACCAGTGAACAATCTTAAAGACCGCATAATTCACATCGTCATAATTTGGGTGTCGTCGTTTCACTTTGAATAAAAGTGAAGTATCATCAGCAAACAATACTATCTCATGACTGTCTTTTAAAAAATAAGGTAAGTCATTAATATAAACTAAAAACAAGAATGGACCAAGTATTGAACCCTGCGGAACTTCCATTTTAACCACTGATCCCGGAGATCTTTTACCGTTAATGTCGACCTTTTGAATCCTTTTACTCAAGTATGAGATTAGAGGGCTCAAAAAAGCATCCCTAATTCCATAGTGGTTAAGCTTCCTGACCAAAGTTTCATGTAAAACACAATCAAAAGCCTTGGATAAATCACAAAATACCCCTAGGGCATCCTGTAATTCCTCCCAGGTATCAAATATTTGGATTAAAAGCTCAACACCAGCGTCAGTTGTAGAGCGACCCCTAGTAAAACCATATTGTTTACAATGTAAAAGTTTATTTTTATAAAAATGAATTTGCATTTGGTCTAGCATTAACTTTTCAAAAATTTTACTAAATGTGGGTAGCACAGAAATAGGTCTAAAATTAGAGGGGTCAGAAGTGCTATCTGATTTAAATAATGGAATTATTTTACTATATTTCATGAGGTCAGGAAAAACACCACAGTCAATGCATTCATTAAATATGCAAGCTAAAACTGGAGCTATTGTCATAATTACAGATTTAGCGACGTCCACGGGATTACCCCACAGATCAGCAGTTTTCTTTTTATTGAGAGTGTTAAATGTTTTTATTATATCTATAACACAAATTTTTTGAAAACTGAAATTTCTTTCACAATCTTTAACATTCTCCTTCAAAACAGATTCAGCTACAGTGGGGGAGGAAATCAAGGCTTTTGTAGTTGAAACTGGAATGTCAGTAAAAAACCTCTCAAATGCTGCAGCAATATCAGCATCAGAAGTCAAGGTTTTATTATCACAATTTAAATTGTACTCATTATTACGACTTTTGACCTTTCCTGTTTCACTATTTATAATATTCCATGTCATTTTTATTTTGTCATTACTATTCTTAATCTTAGAACTCAAATAGTTTGCCTTGGCTAATCGACATACTCTTTTGAATAACTTTGAATAATTTTTAACATATAATCTGAAGTCATCGCTGGTGTTATAGTTGCGTTCACCATAAAGTTCATAAAGGCGTTTCCTACTTCTGTGAATACCAATTGTAGCCCATTCATTAAAAGTGACAGTACCACTAACTGAGATCTTTTTTGGAATAAAAGTTTTATTAAATTCTGAACAATAAATGTAAAAAAAATTATTGTAAAAGACATTAGGGTTGTCATTGTATTCTAAATAATTTAATTTTGTATCTAGATTGCTTTTAAAGCGTTCCAGCCGACCTGCAGTTTTTGGTATAACCGTGATATTCTTTTTCGTCACTTGTTTACGCTGGTGTGGAAAGCTGACCATTTGGCCACAATGATCAGAGTCCAGGTTATTAATAATTTGCTTAGCCAGTGGTTTTACATTTGTATATATGTTATCAATACAGGTGGCCGAAGTGGCAGTTATTCTTGTCGGCTCCAAAAATAAATAATTTAAGTTGTATGATAGAAATAGGTTTTTAATTTTAGTTGACATTGTGGAATTTTCTAACAAATTAATATTAAAATCCCCGCAAACAATTATTGTTTTACCCACATTACGGACTTTATGTAATGACTCATCAATAACTTTTTCGAAAAAATCATATGATGCTGAAGGAGGTCTGTACACACTTAATACAACAAACTGCTCCAACTCCACACAAGCTATTTCTATTGTTCGCTCAACCGAGAGGCTCACTATGTCTTTGCGTTCCTTTAATTTAAACTTTTTACTAACAATAATTAAGGAGCCACCATGTATTGCATTTCCTCGACTGAACGAACTTCCTACCAAATGATTCTTAAAATTTAACATGAACTGATGGTCTTTAAGCCAGTGTTCTGTTATGCAAAGAATATCAATTTTATTACAGTTCATGAACAATTCAATCTCCAAATCTTTGCCCATCATTCCTTGGATGTTCTGGTGGACAATGTTTAAAGATTGTACATTTTTTAAATTTAATGATTGACATGGGCTTTTGCTAAAGCTATTTTTACATTCATTTAATTTCATTTTATTAACAAACATTTCTCAAGTGTTTTCCCCTTTTGTCATATAATTTAATCTCGTAATTAATTGGAATGTCAGTAGAAACACTACTGACGTCTATGTCAAATATACATTGCTCAATAGAAGCAACTTGTTTAGCCAAGTTTTTGGCTGACGTTTGAATACAATAGGATAGCGATAAAGCTATTTGTCGCTTAAAATAATTTGGCAGATAATAACTATCTCTTGTCAAATAAAAATTACTAACATAATTGTTAGTGTCAATTAAATGCATTATGTCATTTTTGCAAAATAAATGTAATGTCAGGTTAAGCTTATGTCTAATAGAATTTTCCTCCTGTGGCAAACTACTACAATAGGGTAATGTAAACAATATAATTTTCTTTACAATTAACTTATTCAAACATTCTAAACATTTTATAAGGCTTGTTTTGTTCAGATTACCTCTATTACCAACAAATAATAATAAGGTGCTATTGGGGTTATATTTATGTTCTACAGCTTTTTTCAAAATATGTTGATAAGAAGCACCCGGTATACAATAATTGATAACTGAATGTCCCAAGTCAAATAACAACCGACCCATGTTTTTACCAAATTCATCACTAAATATTACCAAGTCACTATTACAATCTGTCTTACATGGAATCTGGTTGGTTGGTATAAGTTGTGGTACATTTTTAATTGTGCACTGAGTAAGGGAACTTTTGGAAGAAACATCATAACAGTACTAGAGTACACATATTAATAACAGTACTAGAGTGTAAAGTCAAAACGTATAAGCGACACTGCGGATGATGCTGAGTCAACAAGATGTACTAAAACTCAGTCAAGATTATGATCCTTCACTTTGACAAAACATAATTTTTTTTATGGATAACTAGGCCTTCTTACAAACCTTGTTCTGACAATAATTAAAAAGTCAACAAAAAAGTTATTTACCAAATAGCTGCAGCGGATAGTAATGCTCTAACACTACATTCGTGGCAATTGAATTTTATTTATATTGAAATGAAATAAAATATTTATTTGCTATAGAGACACGGTTTACGATATTGGTATTCAGACATTTTATAATAGTGCAGGCGTGCTCTGCCGATTCCTCAGCATGCAAAAACTTAAAAATTAAATTAAAACAGGACATGATCATTATATTAATTGGAGATTATACTTATTTAATTTAAAATAGAAAAAAAGAATTCAATTAGCGCATAGATAATACAATAATATAAATTTAAAACAGATTATGGTAATTATGATTGTTGCATGTCAAAAAACTCCTTCAAGTTATAAAATCCATTGTCAATAAGCCATTTTTTTAACATTCTCATAAATAATGTAGTAGGGTGCCTTCTTATATTAACAGGTATTGCGTTATATATCCGTATTGGCATTATATGGCAGTTATTCTGAAAAAGAGCACTATTACACCTAGGAACTACCAGTTTGAATGGATCTCTTGGCCGCAGTCGATGATTTTGAACTGGAACCCTGAATAAATCCTTATTCTTCCTAACGAAATACCCTACTTCGAGAATATAAAGCGACGTTAATGTTAATAATCTATAATTTTTAAACAATGGTCTACAGCTATCTCGAGGGCCTGCACCGCCAATAGCACGCACACATTTTTTTTGTGTTAAAAATACCTATTTTATTATTATATTTAAAAAAAAATGCCTAACTAAAAAGACCCGGCTTGGCTGATATTCGGAGATCCTGTTAAATGATCAGGTTGAGCAGACGCTGGCTGATAACCAACCCGTATTCGACAAGAGCATTGTGAAGCCAATACTTAACACTTGTAGCGATTAGTTGATTTTAATTATTGAAGTCTTTATTTTTGCATTACATACATAATCACGACTATTATCCCCGAAGGGTCAGTCAGAGACTAGGCGATGAGGACCGCAAAAGCAGTCCTTTGCCATAGCCCACGTTTCACCAAATAGCGACTGCACATGTGCTCAGCGTGACAGCGGGTGAGTCCATCTCCGCGCTATGCTGTTGGATGTATGTGCAGTCGTTAGTTAGTCGCCTTTTACAACACCCAAGTGAAGAGAGGAATTGGTAGTAAGTATTATTTTATAGAGCTGTGACGTGACACGCCTTTTTTATAAGATTAATAAGACTATCGCTGTCCTAATACGGCCTTCTGACTATTCATCCGACCTTGTGCGAATGATGATGTTGTGCTCAATGGACCGCGACGCGGCGCTGTTGTGCAAATCTGTCGATACTCCCATTGTGATCGACTTGAAACGAATGAGTGAACTCGCAATTTGTCAACATAATGATACCAAGCAGAATAAAAAGTACTTACAGTGTTTAGTAATAATTAAAAACATTGTTATAGTTCCGTGGTAGTAATCTTTTAAAGAATATTACCGACCTCCCTCTTTCCTTGGGTGTTGTAAAAGGCGACTAACGGAATAAAGACTGCACACACACCCAACACCATTGATGGGCTCACAACCTATCACGCTGAGCACATGTGCAGTTTAATTTGGTGTAACGTCGACTACGGCAGAGGATTGATATGGTGGCTATTATATTGTTATCCTGGTTAACTAAACCTAAACTAAAAACGTAAAACTAAGCTTGACGACCGCCGTGGTCGAGTGGTTAGCGCGCCGGGTCTGGCGTCGCGCCATCTCTGAGGTCCCGGGTTCAATTCCCGGTCGGGTCAATTTAGAGAAAACTGTTTTTCTGAATTGATTTCGGGTTGGGTGTTGTTCTATGTTTGTGTATATTTATCCGTTATCAAGTTTGACTATGTTAACGAGTTTCAACAGAAGCTTATCTTGGGCTAGATTATTGGTGTGAGCGTAAACAATAAAAAAAACAAAAAAAAACTATAAACATACATACATAGACTCACGACCATTATCCCCAAAGGGTTAGTCCAGAGACTATACTGGGCGTCCCACGGAGATGCCACATGGAGGGAAAGTACCTTGAATATTGCAGATGGAACATTTTATTGAAAAAAGACATTATTTTAATTTAAAAAACAATTTAAACTGCTTTCATAGATATTTCAATAATTACATGGTTGAACCGAGAATCGAACACGTTACATGAGAAAAATAAGCTACAGGAGCTTTATCACACCGATCGAAAGGCTTCATCATAAGGATTATTTTTTGCTAAGTAACATAGTGTCACAAATAAAAGGAAGAATTTCAACATTTTTAATACTAAACTAATCAATTTATGTATGTATTTATTTCAATGTCAGTTGTAATGTACTTACGGCAATGTCAGCTTTTCATTTTTCAAAACAAAATTTCACATCAAATGTTAAAAT
This sequence comes from Scoparia ambigualis, assembly GCA_963921215.1. NCBI lineage: Eukaryota > Metazoa > Arthropoda > Insecta > Lepidoptera > Crambidae > Scoparia > Scoparia ambigualis. Next base: position 4,995,222 of record OY992510.1, read on the forward strand.
TCATGGTCTTCCTTTTATTTGTGACACTATGTTATTTAGCAAAAAATAATCCGTAAGATGAAGCCTTTCGATCGGAATGATAAAGCTACAGGTGATTATTTTTCTCATGTAACGGGTTCGATTCCCGGTTCAACCATGTAATTATTGAAATATCTATGTATGCAGTTTAAATTGTTTTTAAATTAAAATTATGTCCTCTTTCAGTAAAATGTTCCATCTACAACATTCAAGGTACTTTCCCTCCATGTGGCATGTACGTGGGACGCCCTGTATAGTCGCCATACAACAAAATACTAAGTATGTCTAATGAGTAATGTTAGACAATGTCAAGAACTAATGCTCACACTCTTCGCCCATATATAGTTTAATAAACTAAACATTTTAAACACACAGAGCCTTTACAATAATTATATTTAGTTGAACATTGTTTTGGCTATTTAAGTCAAATTCTAAAGGTCGTCTGTGAGACGTAGACAAAACAATGTTTAACTAAATAATGCTTAAATAGTGTTTATAAGTGAGGCCGACATTAAACAGGTGGCTAAAAACACTTTCGGTGTATATTGGTACAACCGACAAACGAAAATAATAACCACCTGTCTGTCCCCGCCGTTTTACCCTTAAGAGGGACTAACCTATAAAACTAGATGTATTTGTGTGACTGGATATAAATGAGTTATTATGAAATAACTTATATACAGGGTTATTGGAAATACGTAGAGATCTCTTTAAGGGGTGATAGTGGAGATCAATAGCAATCAAATTGCCCTCGGGTAGATGGGACAAAAATGTACCGATTTCGAAAAAAAATATTTGTAAAGAAATATTTAAAATATTAAGAAAAGTGGGTCAGGCTCATCAAAGTGGATTAAAAGAGAAATTTACGTATTTTATGGTTGTTTTTGTGTGTTTTTAGTTTGCTAACACTCTAATATGTAAATAAAGGAACAGGAATTTAATATAGAAAAAAAATATTTCTAATCCGGCACTTTTTTGTCCCATCTACTCTAGGGCAATTGGATAGCTAATTATCTCTACTATAACCCCATAAAGGGATCGCTACGTATTTCCAATAACCCTGTATAGAGCGCTTTAAATTAAGTATTATGTTCACACTCACAAACTTTCGCCTTTATAATATTAGTGTGATAACTATACCTATTGGAGTGTTTCATTGCTCAACCGAAACACTTCAGCTTGTCTTTACCAGTCTAAATACCCGCTTGACGCGTCGCGAGACTAAAGCGATCGTGGCTGAGACAGTAACCGTCAGCTAGAGTGTGCATTTAGCTCATCTCGGTTTAAAGTGGTTTTCCGTGCCATTGGGTAAAGGAGGGGGGTGGATGCATTTGTTGACTGCGCGTCATTTATGCACTAAAATGTTTTGTCGGCAAATAAGAAGTCGCCGTATCATAGATGACATCATCATTGACGACCATCTTGGTCGAGTGGTTTGTACACCGGTTTTCATGGTGTCGCCATCTCTGAGGTCCCGGGTTCGATCCCCGGTCTTGTTAATTTAGAAATTATTGTTTTTCTTAATTGTCTCGGGTCTGGGTGTTTTCTATGTATAATAAGTATGTACTTAAGTATTTTAATTATGTTTATCCGTTGTCTAGTAACCATTTAATGAGTTTTATAACGAAGCTTCTCTTGAGCTAGATAATTGGTGTTGAGTGTAGAAAAGTTTAGTTTTATTTATTTATCATAATAGAAAGAGCCCAGCGAATCTTGTTAAAGGTTATGTTTTTTAGAAAAAGAACGTTTTCCACCCAAAATCTTTACTTAGTTACCAATCTATTGTCTGTCCGGAAACTATACATTACTCACGTAGTATTAAAAAACACAAAACAATAAAATATGTTCCTATTTTACAAGATAGAAGGAGGAAACACAATATAGTGCATATACCCTTTTTTAAGACCGTGTTTGCGAGCGTTCAATTTGAAAAACGATCTGCCAACTTATATAATAAAATTAATAAGAGTCTACAAATCTATTATAAAACATTCCACGAGTGTAAAAGTGTGACAACCGGATGGATACTTGAGCTATCTTATGAAGAAACGAAAGCATTCATGCAGGTCACTAATTAGTCTAAAATTTAATTAAGTAGGTATGCCTATTTAATTGTTATAGCATTTGGATTTATCTATACATATTTGATTGTACACTTATATATTCATATAAACACATTAATGCATAACATTCCCAAACATTTATTATTTTAGATAGAAGTTTTATTTTTATTTTTTATTTCCTTGTTTATTACCATAGTACAATAAGTTGAGTAATTAAAATTTTAACATACTTACTTACGTACGTCATACTTAAGTTATTTGTAATAAAAGATATGAGAGAGCGGAGTCTTCTGGAACAGGCAGTGATGCTTAAAATGAGACTTCGTCAACTAGAGTTAAGCAATGCAAATGTATGTATAAATAAATTCTTTTTCATCCCACCATCTCGGAAAGAGTATTTTTAATCTTCAATATCTGAATGGAAAAGCCGTTTTTATTCTCTAGAGGATAAAGTAAATTGAATTTAGAACATCGTGTGCACTAAGTTTGTGAATTAAAAAAAAAACATTAAACCTATTTACTGCTACCTCTATGGTGCCGAATATATCATCATACTACTTTTTTTTAATTTGTTAAAAAATAACTGTAGTGTGTTTAAAATTTTCTTAATTATACCTTAGTATTATTTTGTTATAATTTAAAGATTATTCTGTAATACTTACCTGTCATAATGTAGTAGTTAATACCTAAACTGAAATAAAAGTATCTTGTGAATGTAAATGTTTTTTTTTTGCATTTAGTCATTTCCTCGCTGAGGTGGGATGAAAAGTTACGTGTTGCACTCGATTGCAAAGATTTTTCACCTCGTGCTCTTTTGATTCCCTCGCTAACGCTCAGGATTCTAATGTTTGAATCACTCGCTGCACTCGTGATTCAATTTTAGAATCCTTCGCTTGCTCGGTCATCAAAATTGAGCACGCGGTTAAAAAGCAACTTTGCAATCTTGTATAACAAATAACTATTTCATTTTTTAATTTTTCATAATAATTACTGCATTCATACATACTTAGATATAATCACGGCTATTATCCTCGAGGTATTAGTCAGAGACTAGGCAATGAGGACCGCAAAACCTGTCGTTTACCATATAGCGACTGCACATGTGCTCAGCGTGACAGGTGGTGAGCCCATATGTGCAGTCTTTAGTCCGTTAGTCGCATTTTACGACACCCATAAGGGAGAGGGGGTGGTAGTATTCTTTCACCGCCACGCGACACGGTGGCGAGGAGCTCGATGGCGCAGCGGCTAGCGCGTTCAGCTTGCGATCTTGTCCGCTAAGCAACTTTCGCAATGCCTGGTCGCTGGATGGGTGACCAAATTAAAAACATCTCGAGCTCCTCCGTGCTTCGGAAGGCACGTTAAGCCGTTGGTCCCGGTTGTTGTCGTCAGATGACAGTCGTTAAACCCACTAACCCGCATTGGGCCAGCGTGGTGGGTTGTGGCCCAATATCCCCACGTGCTATTGTCCACGTGGGAGGCCTGTGCCCAGTTGTGGGACGCGATACGGTTAGTCACTTAGTTAAAGGCTCGGAGCATTTAACTCCAGCATTATGCTCCATATGATTGTATTCAAGTATCACTACAACTGACGGGTATTGGCAGAGTCATCACTCTTGCCAAAAGCGGGTTCGCCATCACCATACTAGGCAATGCACCGAAAACTCCTGAACACGTTTCGCCCATCCTGGGTATTGAATCCAGGAACTCTGCATGCGGGCCGAGTGCACTTTCGCTATTTTCATCTTCCCTGAAGTTTATTTTATGAAATCCTTACCTGCAAAACCTATGGTCGTGACGTGAGCTAAATAAATTCCGCAAGGGGAGCATTCGTGAGTCATAAAACGATTACATATATGACATAATTATGATTAATGTTTTTTTTTATATTTTAGCGTTTTATTAACGATTAAATATACTTAAGTAAAATTTTAAACCCTGAAAAAAGACGACAATCTCAGGCGGTAATCGAACCACGCACCTCCCGCATTCCGGGCGGCTGCCTTAACCACTTGGCTACCGAGGTCTGGCTTTCAACCGTCGAAATTTGTCAGCGCTTGATGCTTATGTTTTTAGTCAACATTGCTATAACAAATCTTAGAAGTTTTCACCTCTGAGATTCAAAAGAAATATTTTTACAAATATTTAAACATTCGGTTAAGATGAAGCTGCGTTTATAGATTAATGATTTTTTTTATATTTTAGCGTTTTATTAACGATTAAATATACTTAAGTAAAATTTTAAACACTGTTAAAAGACGACAACCTCAGGCGGGAATCGAACCACGCACCTTCCGCATTCCGGGCGGCTGCCTTAACCACTTGGTTACCGAGGTCTGGCTTTCAACCGTCGAAATTTGTCAGTGCTTGATGCTTATGTTTTTAGTCAACATTGCTTTATCAAATCTTAGAAGTTTTCACTTCTTAGAAAAAATTTAAAAATTTACATAATTATGATTTCTGAAGTTTTTACACTATTTACAAATCTTTTTGCGATTTATTTTATATATTATTTTATAATATTATGGCAATATAATTAGATAAAATGATGGTAGATAAGCTAGCCAGGCGGACTTAACAAGCCCTGTTACAAACCAAACCGAGTACAAACATCTAACGCTCGCTGGGAAACGAATCCGGGACTTCTGGGACTTTAGACCAGCCAGAGTGTTTATTTTACGTTTTAAACCTAGCCCGGACAGTTACAAACACAACAAAAAATAATATGGGAGTAGCCGTTCTGAATTGATGAACGAACATGCGTGAGCATACATTTTTGGGGATTGAGTTTTGTTTAAACAGAAAATTATCTTTCATTTCCAGAGCTGAGCTGACTAGTAACCAAGGCTTTCAGTCATCACTGAGCATCACATCGAAGGGAACCGACAATGAAAAGCCTTACCACCCGTTCGACCACCGCCAATTGGATCACCCGAACTCGTAAGAAATTATATTATAACCTATACCTATAATGATTAAAGGCAAATGATAAATAAGTGTGTGTGTTGCTAGTGATGACATACGGTACCGAAACGTGGTCGCTCACTATGGGCCTAATTAACAGGCTCAAAGTCACGCAAAGAGCAACGGAGAGGGCTATGCTCGGGGTTTCTCTACGTGATCGAATCAGAAATGAGGAGATTCGTAGACGAACTAAAGTAACCGACATTGCCCAAAGAGTCGCCAAGCTCAAGTCGCAATGGGCAGGGCACATCGCCCGTAGATCCGATGGCCGTTGGGTCAGAACAGTTCTGGAGTGGCGACCGCGCACCGAAGGACGCAATGTGGGCAGGTCTCCAACGAGGTGGTCCGACGATCTGGTGAAGGTCGCGGCTAGCCGCTGGATGCAAGCAGCACAAGACCGGTCCTGGGGGAGATCCTTCGGGGAGGCCTTTGTCCAGCAGTGGACGTCTTCTGGCTGATGATGATGATGATGATGATAAATAAGTATAATGACTAATAATTTTTATTGCTTATTAATGATTAGCTTTTGCCATCTGTTACGTGCAGTTGAAATGATCTCGAGGTTTAGGTTTCTTTATTCAAATTGAGTTAGTTTGATGAGCTCTTTTGAATTGTCAAAAAAGTTGTTCTACGTAATATCCATACAGGACGTACGTATTTTAGCTGTGAATAAGAACAATTAGAAGAAACTGCACAGTTTTAGGTATCCAAACCATGTTAATGTTACATTGGTTGGGTACTACAGTAGTGTATAGTACATTATTTTTTTTGTTTATATTACTTATATGAGCAAATATATAAATAAAAAATTACAACAATCTATAGTTGCTTTGACAAAGTACTACTTAAAGTGTTCAAGGACGAAGTTGTTTGACTATACTCCCAATGGGAATCAATCTGAATCGAACGTTTCGGTGCGAGCACGTCACACCGAGCCACTAGAGAGCAGTTTGACGATTCCGGCTTAGTGCGTTTTCATTTTCGATTTTGTTTACCATCAGGTAAGATCAAGGACAAACGCTTCCTACTGCAGAATATAAATGAAATTGCTATTAAGAACAGGTATCGGTTTAAGTTATAAGTTAATATAGCTGCAGAAGAGATAAGACTGAACCTTGCTGACTGGTACAATTGTAGTACTAGCTTGTATATTATTCTGTGGTACTAGTATCAAATATTCTGAACCACGTCACGGGTTCAAGGGGCCATAATGACAGCCAATCTCCGATAGGAGATGGTATAAGAAAAAAAGAAGAACATCGTTTTAAGTGCTTCTTTGAAATAAGGTTCATTTTGGTTCAATGTTTTGTATGTCTTAATTTTCTCGTCAATAATTATTTCTTGAAAAGAAAATTACTCAAAATACTAAATTACTAAATAAAATGATAATGTTTTCTATTACAGTTGCTACAGCACGTACTCATTCTAGTGTTGAGCACGTTTCGCGATTACTGCTAAGTAACGAAACATTTATTCAGAATGACTTTATGCTGGAGTTTAATCAATTTAATTAAACTGTTCCAAAAACCATATCTTGCTCTTTTCTGCATAACAACATTTTCTTTCTATCTATCTACACAAAGGATATTATATTGACTAAAACTTTTTAAGCAGACCATGGACTTAATACATAAACGATGTCCATGAAGCAGAAATAGACAGATGTGTAATTTTATGAGTTTTTACATTTTTTTAGAACATTATTAAACTTTTTATAAGACTATTGGTTCTAGGTATACTGATTATTTTGATAACTAGAAACTGTATTTTGCTTAGTATTTTTCTAAATACTTAAGCAATTGTTTTTCGTGCTACCAGTGTACGGGAGGTCAAATACATCTACTTAAATCTCTTCAGGCTGTAGAGATGAAATTTTATCAGGTGTTATACTTCTCTTAGTGCATTATAAAAATGTTTGTATGACTATCGGGTCTATACTGCACCTCTTGTAAATCAATATTTGTAATGTTTTCTATGTAACCATATTATTTTTGGAGTCTGACACTCTAGTTCGAATGACGTTACCTCGATGGTCATTACCTCGATGTCTCTACCTTGACGGTACACTTCACCGATGGCATTTGATCAATGGGTTGTTACCTCGAAAAAATCATCAAAAGTACAGTAAATGTAAAGTATTTGTGTGTGTAACTGAAAGGTGTAAAAATACTAGTGAATTGAAATGAATATCGATATAATCATAGAGGCACCATTTATTATCACTCTGCATATAAATTTACAATTTCTATGGTTCTTAAGACACTTTTGTCTTATTCTTTTATCAAAATGTTACTAAAAATACACAATAAAATAAGGGAGACTCCTAAATGTCATAGGAATTATAACTGTACTTTTTATGATTTTTTCGAGGTAACAACCCATCGATCAAATGTACCATCGAAGAAAAGACCCGTCGAGGAAGAGATCCTTCGAGAAATTGACCTTTCGAGGTAACGAGCCATCGGTGAAGTGTACCGTCGAGGTAGACACATCGAGGTAATTACCATCGAGGTAACGTCATTCGAACTAGAGTATCAGACTCTTATTTTTGTGCTATCAACCTACGGCGTTAAAATTATATTGGCTAAAACGCTTAATAATGTGATAGAGTTGTAATTTTAACAACTTTTACAATTCTTTTAGAACATTATTAAACCTTTATAGGACCATCGGATCTATATTGCATCTCCTGAAAGCATGTCTGGGCTCCGGGATACTCGCCATGCCTGCTGCCTTCAAAAACGCTGGACTGGTCATCGGCGTTATTGGAACAATACTGGCTGGCTTTATATGCACACATACAGTACACATATTGGTAAGATAACCATTACACTTGCTTAACATTGACCAATTTACTATTGCGCATCATCTTATATAAGTCAGTGACACTCCACTGCTGGACATAGGCCTTTCCCAATGCATGCCTCTGAGCCTGATATAAGACTCTCCTCATCCGTCTGCTGCTAAAAAGTCGTACACTGGGTTTGCGAGTCGCAGTCTCCAATCCAGAGCCCCTGTCACCTCTTAGAGCAGTATCACTTAAATATGCTATGCAAAATTTATATGGGAATTCGCATAGTAAGAATAAAATATCAACAATTTTACATGTTAGCACTTTATTCATTATTCTACAGATGTCCTTTACCCTCCTATCCGATCCTATTTCACACCTACATACATACATTCATTGCATTACATACTAACATGTTGTACTTTATTAATACCTACTGCTGTAAGAGTTGTTTTTTTTTTATAATAATAAATCATTTATATATCTTTTCACAAACATGACATAACAGTTTTATAATTGTCCATATTTGTGAGACACTGGTGCCCCAGAACATTCCTGCCCCTGCAGTTGTCGGTCCTGCGGCTCATATGACCATCTCACTCTTACCGCCACAATACTGACTTTGAATAGTTATTTTTAATGTTTATTACACTTTTCAGGTTAAAACGTCTCAAGAGGTATGTGTGGACGCAAAGAAGCCCTCCATGAGTTTTGCGGAAACATGCGGCGCCGCTTTTACGTATGGACCCAAAAGGGTTCAAGGTTGGGGCGGAACTATGAAGTTAGTAACACAACTGTATTAATACTATAATAAAATACTATGATAAAATTCATCATAATTTATTTAATTTGTTTAGTTTTTTTTAATTAGTACAAATTGTTCAGTTAGTACAAAAACTTAATGTTTAGTTTCAGCACATAATTTTGCACAACTTTTATTTTGTGACCGACTCTGAAGTCATGAAAAAAAATCGCCATACATTTTAATCGATCTAGGTATAAGTATTATAACATAATGATTTCAAAGTTGGTGCCATAGCTATTATTTATTATGTGGCCATAGTTAAAGTTGTAAAAATGATAAGCAGAAAGTATGTTTAAAGTGATTGTACTAATTAAAATATATGGGTATATTAATGTTGATTTTTTAAAGACAATAATTTAAAACAACAAAATAACTTAAATACTTAAACAAAATTAAACTACTTACCTAAACATAAAACTATAGAAAATAAAACTATAAATAAAAGATGTCCTCCAACTGTGGGCTCATGGGGACGGTACCAAGAATGCTGGCAACGTTACCTCTTTGGATTGCCAGGCTGATACGCTGGCAGAGGTAGCTGCCAGCTTTCTTGTCACCGGAGGCTTCAATAAGTAGAGTACTTAACTCTTTAACGAGCTGTTTTGCCTCCGGCCCCCATGGACCCAATGTCTCCACCGCAAACGGAACAAATATATAGTTGCGGCCTAGATTCGCGTACTTGTTCCGCTTGGGACTTTCAGCACTTACCGCAGCAGCTCCGACATGATGCGAGGTTGCGCGTACATGTGAGGGAGCCACGGTGTCTGCACAGGTCGCATCCCACACCAACGGCCTGCCAAGTTTCCAAGGTCCAATGGTCATACCGTCAGGTCTTTTGCCATCGCTGCGAGAGATACCAGCTGGTTCTAAGACAGCCGGTACACCAACGGTGGCAAAAGCACTGCGGATGATGCTGTTGAGTGAGGAGTGCCGTAACATACGGCCAGCACTGCGAGTGCATGAGAGGCCGTGGTGGCCAAGCTCGTCAACAGCCTCCCCACACACACAACGATGAGGGTACTACCTACTACCCTGGCGCCAAACCGCTATAGTGAGGAACGGCCCGTCCAACAAGGTACCGACATTAGCAGATGGTAATGCCTGGAGCCAGTGGCCTGACTCTCTCTCGGAGACGGCAGTGAGACGAGCATGTTCTGCTGTATTAGCAGAAGTGGATATAAGCTCCTTAAGAACTAGTTTGCAAAGTGGCTCGTCCTATTGCCTCTGCGACTGTGGCATCAAAGGGAGGTCTGAATTTTGACAGATGGATTTCCAGGCGTTTTTGGCATCCGACACACACGACAACTCTACGGAACCCAAGGATGGGTTGATAATCTTCCGGTAGAGATTGTACGTGCTATGCGCAGAAGACAAAAATGCTGGCAGTGCCACACTGCTTAAATTTCTAATGCCTAGGCCCCCGAAGCGTACAGGAAGGGAAGCCTGTAGCCATCCGCGGTCGCTCATGGGACAATTTAGAATTTTAACTAGAGTATCTTTAATCAGAAAATCTAAGTTTGACAATAAGTTTGGAAAAAGCCATAGTTGGGAGCATCGGAGTACGTAGGTAAATTTTAGAAACGAAGAGACAAAAACGAATAATGAATAGTGCCATGTGTGGATTAATTTGGAATAGACGGTCTGAATTTAAATTGAATTTAGCGATGGCATCATCAATAAAAGCCGGCATAGCAGCATCGAGAAGTGGTGCGCCTAATAAAAACAATGAGTCGTCGCTAAGAATTTTGATGTTGGGGGCCAGAAGTCTAAAGTCAGAAATAATTTGAGCTCTACGGTCCGGGGCCACGGTATTCGATATGTATAATTCACACTTCGAGAAATTTAGTTCCAAACCTATGGTGCCAAACTGGTTTATTAAATTCTGTAGGTCCTCGAGAACCATGTCGGAATTACCCCCTAAAGTGCCGTCATCGAGGTACCAGACGTTAAATTTGGAATTTGGATTTGAAATCATTTGGTGGATAGCCAAAGAGAAAATAGCTGGACCCAGAGGATCGAACTGCTGGCAACCAACGGCAGAATGTAAAAGATTGTTACGGTGAATCAATTTAGTTGGTTCACTGTAACATTGCCATATATAATTAAAAAATATAGGTATTTCCTCTTTTACTTTCGCCAGCAGTGCACCCCTGTCTACGGAGTTGAAGGCGTTTTTGATGTCCACCTTCAGCAGCACTTCGCCACCATCATTGAGTAAGAAAGTGCGGGCTGAGTGAACGGCGGCCTCGCAGCCACCCTTCGAGCCGAACCCGAGTTGTATGGGCTGAAATTTTGAAGAAAGGTCAGAAAGGATGTGTTTGACACAAATTTTGGATACAATGCGCCTGATGGTACACTCTACGGCGATCGGCCTTATACCGCCATCTTTCTTTTTTAAAGCGCAGAGGTTAGCGCCGTAGAGTATACCAGTGATGTCATGCGGTACTTTACCAGCAAGCATGAGGTTGGAAAGTTGTGTAATTTTGGTGAGAAGGAATCTGCCGGCGTCTCCACAAACCAAATCTTTGAAATGTTGCGGGGAGAGACCGTCGAAGCCACCGGCAGATCCATTTTTGAATGAAAATATAGAATTATGTACTTCGTCTTCGTTGGTCGAAGGCGAAGCATCTGTAGACTCGGGTGGATCAGGGAGGCGAAGTGTTGCTGCAGGAGAAGGATGTTTCGAAATTAGTAATGCCACAGTCTCTGGAGAGTCAGGAGCAACGGTATCACTAGAAAAAATCAACTGGGAGGCCCCTTTTAAATCACCTTCATTAATTTTTTCTTCAACCTTGCTTATGTTAAAAGAAGTGGTTTGTGATTTTCTAAATCTAACTACTGAACTATGAAACGGTGGTAACGGATTTGTACAGTTCGATTTGATTTTATGGATTAGGGTACCACTATTGCCATCCTTGCTTACATGAAGAACGCGATAAGCAAATGACAATAGTAGTTCCCAGCTGTGAGAGGTGTTATCATGGATGACCCTATCGATGGTTTGTGCTAGAGAATGAGCTACTGAGGTGCGAGCTCCTCTCGGAATTCGTTTTATTATTGGTGTATCATTTTTTAATTTTGCAAGTTGTTGCCAAAAGTAAATATTTTGTTGGATGGGTGGGTCAACTGAACGAGAGGGTACACAAGGAGTGGTTTGGGGGGCATTAGAAGGTCTGTGCACCTTACCAATGTGGACGTTTAGACCCCTGGTGCCTCTAAAAAATTTTGGTTGAGTGCAGAGCTCGCACCTCACATAATGGCCATTGCCGGTATCTTGGCCTAAGTTAGTGGAGTGTTGGGACATCTATAAAATTGATCCATTTAAAATTAAATTACTTACAAACAAATAAGCCTAAAAAAAATGTAAACAAATAACTAGAAAACAAGCTGACTAGTCTTACGTACGGCAGCGGGCGCAGGCGCGAAACGTCAGCGGCAAGTCGGCAGCACGAAAAATCTCTGTCTTTATTGGCTCGGAAGTGTGGGCTCAACGCTTATTGGCTAAAACGGAGCTGTCGTCAAGACGACAAACAGCAGCGTGTTGTTTACACTATGACAATGGCAATGGCTTGATGGATCACCATAAAACATCGGGTGCTCCACAGTCGCCACAGCGGCGGCGCACGCAGTTGAAATATATGCGCAGGCGTATTACAAGGCGGGCTTACGTAATACACTTAGAGCTTGTCAAAATATGCTTTAAAACTTTATTAAATTAATAAGAAAGAGCGAGTGTAAGTGTCACACTCTAGCTTGACAAGAGACCTCTTTTTATATTAATGTTATTTTTGAAATTTTCTCAAACGTAGTTTCCATAGTTGATATTCAAATAATTTGAAATAGCGAACATTTTATTTGATTTATGAAATTTTCGCAAACATAGTTTCCATAGTTGATATTCAAATAATTTTAAGTTCATCAGGTTCAAATAGAAATCCCAAAGCAATCTCCGAGATGTTTTGCCGCAACTCGTAAATTATGTAGATTTTCAAGTACAGTACGTACCTATGTAGTTTTGGATCTAATCAGCAACCGTAGATTTACATTTTGATGGTTCGAAATATGGTTTAAAAAATATATGTAAAATAACCGTGTCGCGATAGCGGTGGTGAAAGAATACTACCACCTCCTCTCTTCCCTTGGGTGTCGTAAAAGGCGACTAACGGACTAAAGACAGCACATACATCCAATAGCATAGAGCGATGATGCACAGGTCATATATACACATATGATACACGGTCGGGTTCTGACCCTGGCCGTTAAACAACTAGGGGGTCGTCTACGTGAAGCCTTTGATACGAGCCTCCGGGACGGGCAGTTCCCGAGCTCGTTGAAAGCCGACTCCCCTTCTGCCTACCGGCCAATCGTCCTCTTAGACGAAGCCGGTAAGCTTTTTTAAAAGGGTTATAGCCGCCAGAATAGCTAAGTACTTGTCAACCGGACCGGACCTATCTGTAAAACAGTTTGGTTTCCGGCGAGGTCGGTCGACAATAGATGTGCTCAGCTTAAAAGCCTGACGACTGAAGCAGTTGCACGGGGTAAGTGTGTCATGGCAGTATCATTAGACATCGCTTACGCCTTTGGTACACTCCCCCATGCAAGCATAGAGGAGGCACTTTGCTTCCATGAAGTACCCCTCTACCTACGCCGGATGGTAGGCGACTACCTGTGAGACCGGTCGGTCCTATACGCGGGAGGGGATGGCACCATGAGACGTCACCATAGGGTGACGTGTAGCAAACAATCTAGTTAGGGGCGTTCCCCAGGGCAGTGTATTGGGGCCCCTCCTCTGGAACCTAGGTTTCAACTGGGTGCTAAGGAGAGCCCTTCTACCCCGGGCCGATGTCGTCTGTTATGCAGAAGACATCAGGTGTGAGGGGATGGTACAAGCTGGTGTTTTAGTGGGTAGGGCCACTTTTCTCCAGAATCCCTGTCAAGGCCATCGGACCTAGACAAGAAAGCAAGCGCTAAGGGGAGAGTCCCATATAACCAGCGGGCTTCCCCATGCCCGCTGTGTATTCATAAAAGAATTTCAAATTGTATAAAGAAAGGGTGACAACAATATGGCACAACAATATAATTGTTGGCTTTGGTCCCTAAATCTTTTTAGACAATAATTATAATATGCCTATTGAATAACAAACCATTACACCAGTGTAAATGCCGCTAAACGAGTATCATAAGGTCGTAAAATTATCCCAAATAAGGTTTTCTTTCTTACTCCAAATAAGGCAAATGGCAAGACAAACACGAAGTTTTATAGGATTTATGAAGAAAGCATAAATATTTGTTAATAATTGCTGGATTGCCTCTTTTTATATTTTTAAATTTAGTAAACAAACAATCAGAATAACGTAAAGGGGAGATAAACACATTTTGATGAACGGGATAAATGTGGAAAAGAACGATTTTCCAAGAATTCATCATTTGAAAACAACATAACGCGCCATTGGTGACGTCCATTTGAATGAAGTAGTTTATTTTGAGTTAAGTAATGTTCACTAATTTAAGAATTATTATAATTATAACTTTACCTTTCAGAAAAATAACTGACGCTTCAATGACGTTGGCGTACCTTGGGGTGCTGTGTGTGTACGTCGTGTTCATCGCTTCATCTTTCAAAGAAGTACGTACATTTTAATTAAATAATCTTTTCCTGTACGACTGCTTTTATCTTTGCTCTCTTTGTCCGTAAGATGTTAAGTCCATTGAAACCTCTTAGTAGGTAATGCTATTCAAAGCTGATTAAAAATATCTCCATTTTTGATGCTAGCACGTAGCCATGGCATGTCTTACGTGCCATCCTCAAACGAATATCTAATAATAGTAGACTCTTCTTTGATCTGAAACCTGCGTCATAAACACGCACATTCAACAGCAAAAGTCAATGATTGAAACCAAAATGCCAATATTAACACAACCAATAATAGTAAGTAATAAATTTTTACACACATTCACAACTTACAGAAAATTTACTCAAAAGATTGAACATTTAGTAACGATCCAACGAAAGAGCGCCCAATACAGGTCTTTTGAAAAGAGTTCCTTTGTACAAAATTCTTTGTATTTGTATGATGTATAACAAAACTTTAACGGTATATGTAGGCTGTAAAGGAAAATCATATGTGTATATACTTATATTGTGCTTGGTTTTACAAAAATAATATGACGACGATAATATACGAAAACATTCGCTACTTAGGTCATTCTTTTAATTTATTTGTTATGGAGTTTTGGTTTTGATAATTGACTTTTGCTGCTGACTCTACTTTCCCTTTCCAACCTGGCACAGCAGCGTTGTTGTCGCACTAAGGATGCCATAAAACAAGGTGTAATTTTTAAATCACACAGGTAGCGATTTTAAAATGTCACTGGCAGCGATCTCGATATCAAAACTGTCCCCTTACTCTAGAAACCGATCGCTATTGGATCGAATTGGTATTGTGAATTTTCGTACTCTTGAGTTTCGACACTAGCGATAAAATGGATTCATGTCGCGCGGATATTGCGAGAACTAAATGACATAAAGTTTTGTTGAAATTCCAAATGACCAACTTATCGAGACCGTCCAAGCGGCGACGGACTCCCTTCTCCAACGGATCCCCTCGGCCGAGATTGTGGTATTGGGAGACTTCAATGCCCATCACGTCGAATGGCTTGGTTCACGCACAACTGACCACGCGGGTAGAGCCGTTCATGACTTCGCTTTAGCCTACAGTCTGTCCCAATTGGTAACAGAGCCAACACGGGTTCCAGATGTGGAGGGCCATGCACCTTCTTTATTGGACCTTCTGCTGACCTCGCACCCAGACGGCTATCAAGTTTCTGTTGATGCACCACTAGGATCATCAGACCACTGTCTGATTCGCAGCACTGTGCCTCTCACAGAAACTTCAAAACCGCAGCCAGCGGCTAGTCGTCGAGTCTGGCATTATAGGTCAGCGGACTGGGATGGGATGCGAAGTTTCTTTGCGTCCTACAGTTTGCTTCTCGCTGGATGATCCTGATGTTGCCGCTGACTCTGTTGTTGATGTGATACTGCAGGGAATGGAACTTTTCATTCCAAACTCTGTAGTTCCCATTGGCGGCAAGTCCCAACCATGGTTTGGTCGTTGCTGCAAAATGGCGTCTCGCCAAAAGCGACAACATTACCAAGCCTGGGCTAATGCGGTGTCATCAAAGGATCCAAACACCAGTGCGCTCAGAAAGAAGTACAACTTTGCCGCCAGATCCTTTAAGAAGGACATTGCCAAGGCGAAGTCATCATTCATAGGTAGAATTGGCGAGAGGCTAGTGCGCCTTCCTTCGGGGACGCGTGCGTTCTGGTCTCTCGCCAAAGCTACCTTAGGGAATTTTTGTCAGCCGTCCCTACCACCATTGCACAAGACCGATGACTGCCTGGCCTATACTGCAAAGGAGAAAGCCGATCTCTTGGGCTCTCTTTTCGCTTCAAACTCGACCTTGGACGATGGGGAAAACTCTCCACCAACCATACCGCATTGCGCTTGTACAATGCCAAACGTTCAGTTCCTGCAAAGGTCAGTTCGTAAGGCTCTTTTTTCCCTTGATATCCACAAGGCGAGTGGGCCTGATGCAGTTCCACCCATTGTGCTTCGGACGTGTGCTCCTGAATTGGTACCAGTTCTAACGCGCCTTTTCCGGCTCTCTTACACTACTGGCGTCGTCCCGAGCTCTTGGAAGACAGCCCTTGTCCACCCGATTCCAAAAAAAGGCGATCGCTCAGATCCGTCCAACTACAGGCCAATAGCTATTACCTCTTTACTCTCCAAAGTAATGGAGTCCATTACAAACCGCCAGCTCTTAAGGTACCTAGAAGAGAACCAGCTACTAAGTAATCGCCAGTATGGTTTTCGTCGCGGTCGTTCGGATGGTGATCTTTTAGTGTATCTTACTCACCGATGAGCGGAGGCAGTCGAGAGTAAAGGGGAGGCACTGGTAGTTAGCTTGGACGTAGCAAAAGCCTTCGACAGGGTATGGCACAGGGCTCTTCTCTCTAAACTTCCATCATACGGGCTTCCTGAGAAATTGTGTTCATGGATTGCCAGCTTTCTCACTGGGCGTAGCATCAGAGTCGCAGTCGACGGTTCGTGCTCCGACATGAAGCCCGTGAATGCTGGAGTCCCGCAGGGGTGTGTGTTGTCCCCTACTCTATTTCTTCTGCATATCAATGACATGCTGCATAACAACAGCATTCATTGCTATGCAGACGACAGTACTGGGGATACGCTCTACACCGGGCGAGCTAATATTTCTCTGGAAAGCGTCATCGAGAGCCGGAATAAACTTGTGACTGACACCGAGAACATGTTAAGTCATGTCTCGGATTGGGGCCGACATAACCTAGTCCGCTTTAACCCCTCCAAAACACAAGTTTGCGCATTTACCGCGAAAAAACATCCCTTCGTCGTAGCTCTGAACTTTGAGGGAGCTCCCCTTGGTACCAATCCGACTATTGGAATCCTTGGCATCGATATTTCAAGTGACGTTCAGTTTCGTGGTCATTTGGAAGGTAAAGCTAAATTAGCTTCAAAAAAGCTGGGTGTGCTTAATAGAGCGGGTCAGTATTTCACGCCGGCCCACCGTTTACAACTGTATAAAGCACAGGTCAGGCCGCATATGGAATACTGCTCCCATCTCTGGGCTGGAGCACCCAAATACCAACTCCTTCCATTTGACCGCATTCAACGCAGAGCTGCTCGAATTGTCGACGACGTAGTTATTTCAGGACGGCTCGATCCACTGGCTCTTCGGAGAGACGTTGCGTCTCTCTGTATCTTGTACCGTATATATCATGGAGAGTGTTCTGAGGAATTGTTCGGCTTGATCCCTGCCGCTGATTTCCTTCACCGCACTACACGCAATCGACTGTCATTCCATCCACATCACCTTGATGGATGGCGGTCTACTACTGTGCGTTTTTCAAGAAATTTCTTGCCTCGAACTACAGTGTTGTGGAACCAGCTCTCGGCGGCGGTATTTCCGGACCGTTATGACTTAGGGATCTTCAAGAACCGAGCCTATTCCTTCCTTAAAGGCCGGCAACGCGCCTGCGATTCCTCTGGTTTTGCGGGTGTCCATGGGCGGCGGTGATTACTTTCCATCAGGTGACCCGCTTGCTCGTTTGCCTCCTTCTGCTATAAAAAAAAAAAAATTCGTACCCTGGACGCTATTTTGACAGTTAAATTTGGTATTCTGATGGTGTTTAGATTGGCTGTCAATTGACATTGTCACAATAACTAAAGTGGTACTTTATGTGTATTGAAATTACGTATTTTTCGGTAAATAGGTACCTACTCATTTTTAAGCAGCTGTGTCACAGTATAAATATGAGCTAAAGCAGTAAGGAAGCTACGTACAAACGCTCGAATCGACGCACGCCCACAGACGCACGTCTTTACAGAGCCCCTAAGCGGACATCGCAGTGCTCTCAGTAGCGCGTGTGGCGTCGAACCGAGTGTTCACTGTTGCATTTTGCGGGCGCTGTGCGCGCGATTTTTGAAATATATGCCGCGAGTGTATTGCGTAGTATACGTGTTAGAAAACTTAAAGACTCTTTGGTTTATATTTTCCTTTATGTTTCTTCACTTTGATGTATTGCGTTTGAATACGTCTGTCTATTAGAATAATTTGTGTTGTCACAATGTATCAGATTATTTTCTTTGTAAAAATATATTTATTTTCCAGTTCATTTGTATAATTTCACTATCTACATATAGTATTTTATCAGGTTATGGGCTAATGGGCTACTTAGCCAATTATGGGCTATAAATGTAGTATGTGATTTTATATTTTGAAGTAATCCCATGTATGTTTAAAGAACGTGATTCTATTTTTTTTTCTCTCGTGGAATATTATTCTATGAAGAAATAAATCACTGGATGGATATGTGAGCATGGAGAACATTATTAGCTCTTCGAGTATGAATAATACGATAGTAAGTAATTCACACACATCTATTGAGAAACTTAAGGGTGTTTCAAACTATCAAAACTGGAAGTTTCAGATCAAACTTTTATTGATCGATAACGGCTTATGGGATGTTATTACGAGTACTATCCCGGACCCCATAAAAGACCAGAGAGCATATGCCAAAATATGTTTGAATATCGAGCCGATTTGCTATCCGCATGTTAAGGTTTCCAAGACGGCGGCAGACGCCTGGAATAATCTAAAGGCAGCTTATGAAAATAGTGGCATTAGCCGACGATTAAGTCTTAAAAGGAAGTTATCGCAGCTCAGATATGTTGATCATAGCTCAATGGACCATTATTTAGGAAATATAATTTCCGTAACCCAAGAATTGGCAGATATTGGATGTCAAATAGAGGATGATGAATTAGCCGAAATGATGCTAATCGGATTACCAAATGAGTTTGACTCATTGATATGGCCATGGATGCCACGAATATTAAACTGTCATCTGACTTTGTGAAATGTCAGTTGATACAAAGCGAATTTAAAAGAGGAACTTTCATTTCGAATATGGAACCTACTGAGAAGATTCTTGTTGCAAAAGACAAATTTATTCCAACGTGTCATAATTGTCAAGAAAAAGGGCATATTAAGCCAAGGTGTCCCAAATTAAAGAAGAATTCGAAGAAGATTCCTGATAAAAGCTTGACGCCAGATGCATCTTCATCTACAAAGAAGGGAAGTAGTGCAAATCTGACTGTATTGTCTAGAGAAATTGCTTTAGCCAATAACACTTGTGACAGTGATAGCTGGATCTTAGATTCAGGTTGTTCTAGTCATATGACTAATCGGAAAGACTGGATGAATAATTTTTCTAACAGTATACAATCCGAAATTACTACTGCGAATAATGATAAGATATACAGTAAGGGTGTTGGTAATATTACTGTAACGTTTGATGATAATATTAAAAAAGTCATTACTGATGCTTTGTATGTGCCGAAAGTAGCAGCTAATCTTTTGTCTGTCAGCAAAATTGCAGCAAAAGGCTATGTTTTATTATTTGATAAATGTCATATTTACAGAAAGGATAACGTCAATGTGACTGGTTCCAGCGTTGTGACAGCTACTAATGTGGACGGCATTTACAAAATTGATCAGAAAAGGGATAGTTACGTATGTAAGGAAAACCAAGAGCCTAATATTCGCACTGAAGGTAATGCTTTTGTGTCCAACATTAATTCATTGAAACTATGGCATCGTCGCCTGGGGCACTTAAGTTTAGCGGGTATGTTAACACTTCGTGATAAATTAGCGAATGGTATTAAGTTTACCAATGGTGATTTGACACCATGTACTCCTTGTTTTGAGGGTAATCATTTTCGCGTGGTCAGGCACATAGGAGCACGACTAAACTTGATTTAGTTCATACGGACATTTGCGGACCTTTTTCGGTCAATAGTTGGAGTGGTTATCGTTATTTTATAACTTTTACGGATGATTTTTCGCGCAAATCGTTTATATACTTTCTGAAACGGAAAGATCAGACGACTGTCTTGAATACATTTATCGAATTCAAAACTTTGGTTGAAAACCAAACTGATCTTAAAATAAAGCGGATTAGGAGCGATAATGGCACAGAATACTGTAATAAAAGTTTCGCGAATCATTTTAAGCAATGCGGTATTATTCACGAAACGACAGTTCCGTATACACCTCAACAAAATGGCGTTGCTGAACGCTTAAATAGAACCCTAATGGAAAAGGTCAGAGCGATGTTGCAAGATGCTGATTTGGGGAAACAATATTGGGCTGAAGCGGTAAATACTGCGTGTTATTTGAAGAACCGTAGTCCAACTGCAGCTGTGAAAGATGCTACTCCTGAAGAATTGTGGACTGGATCTAAAGTGGATCTCAGTAATCTTCGAGTTTTTGGCAGCACAGCTTATGCTCTTACTCCACAACAAAAACGCAAAAAACTTGATCCCAAATCTAAGCCTTACATTATGTTGGGATATTGTGATCATACCAAAGGTTACAGACTTGGTGATCCAGATGATGGTTCGACGTTGATTAAAGCTCGTTCTGTTGAATTTATTGAAACTGTTCGAGGTATAACCTACAAGATATCAAATACTTTAGAAAGCTCTAAAGATTTGACAAATACTGTTGAAGTTACGGTGTATCAACCAAGTACTTCTCATGGACTTATCCATGAATCTGACAGTGATGAGTTTGCCACACCAGACATATCGTCAACGGATATTGATGTTCTAGATCCTGTTGAAGAAGAATCTCATGTCGAAGAAGTACTTACATCTAATGAACGGGAAGAAACTTCGTTGAATAATATTCAACCAGACTCACAAATAATGGAACAGAATATTTCAGACCTGGAAGTTGCTGAAAGTTCTAGACCTAAACGTGATCGCCATCCTCCTATTTGGTTCAAAGATTATGAAGTGAACTATTTCTCTGATCTAGCTTTGATGGGACGCTGTGAGCCTAAAACATATAACGAAGCGATCAAAAGTGAGAATGCTAAAGATTGGATAGAAGCAATGCAAGATGAATATAACTCGCTAATGTCGCATGGTGTCTGGGAACTTGTGGATCGACCTAACAACGGTAATGTGATAAAATCCAAATGGGTTTTCAAAGAAAAAGTAGATCCAAGTGGAAAATTTGAAAAATTCAAAGCACGATTAGTTGCAAAAGGTTTTACTCAACAATATAAAGTTGACTATGATGAAACATTTGCACCTGTTGTGAGACATAGCACTCTACGATTACTCTTTGCGATTGGTGTTGAAAATGATATGGACATTGAACATGTTGATGTCAACACAGCATTTCTCAATGGAGATTTACATGAGCAGATCTATATGGAGCAACCTACTGGTTTTCAAATTGAGGGGCAGAACAAAGTGTGCTTACTCAAAAAGAGTCTATATGGGCTCAAACAAGCCAGTAGAGCTTGGAATGAAAAAGTTCATAATGTTTTGGTCAACAATGGTTATAAACAGTTGAAGAGTGAACAATGTGTGTTCTATAAAGACAAAGTAATAATACCTTTTATGTTGATGATTTTTTCATATTTAGCTCCAATGATCATCAAAAGAAAATGCTATATGAATTGCTCAGTTCCAAATTTAGTGTCAAATTGCTTGGACCTGTTACACAAGCGTTGGGTATGAAGGTCAAAAGGAACAGGGAGCAAGGGACATTGAAACTGACTCAATCTGAGTATGTGAAAAATATTTTGATAAAGTTTGGAATGGATGATTGTCACAAAGTCGCAACTCCCATGGAAGTGAACTTTAATCCGCCAAAAGCTGAGAAGATTGATGCGAGGTTTCCATATCAGGAATTAATCGGGAGTTTAATGTATCTCGCTGTATGCACTCGTCCTGACATTGCATTTGTGTGCAGTAAGCTCAGCCAATATAACACATGTTATAATGAAACACATTGGCTTGCAGCTAAGCGCGTGCTACGATATTTATCTGGTACAACTGATTACGGACTCAATTTTAGGCGAGGTAGTAACAAATTTGAAATTTCATCCGACGCAGATTGGGCGGGTGATAAAAACGATCGAAAATCCTATTCGGGTTTCGTGAGTAGATTTGGACTGAATGTAATAAATTGGCATAGCCACAAGCAAAACAATGTTGCTTGTTCTAGTACAGAAGCTGAATATTACGCTCTTGGTACAGCGGTAAAAGAGGCTAAATTCCTACATAATGTTATATATGAATTGAAACCTTTCAATTTATCGCGTGAGCCTATCGTTATTTATAATGACAATAAGAGCACGCTCAAAATAGTTGAAAATCAATGTTACCGCAGAACCAAACACATTGACATACAACACCATTTTATTCAAGAATGTGTTGAGCGTAAGTTGATAAAGATATATTATAAGCCATCTGCTGAATTGGAAGCTGACCTATTCACAAAAGCCTTGCCAAAGGTAAAACACAATTGTTTTGCTAAGTGTCTAGGTTTAATGTAGGTTTTCTTATTTTAATTGATTTTTTTTGTTGTACTCATGTGGTGTACTCTTGCAATAATGGTTTTAGTTTATAACTTTATGATTGCTAGAGTAAGGGGCAGTGTTAGAAAACTTAAAGACTCTTTGGTTTATATTTTCTTTTATGTTTCTTCACTTTGATGTATTGCGTTTGAATACGTCTGTCTATTAGAATAATTTGTGTTGTCACAATGTATCAGATTATTTTCTTTGTAAAAATATATTTATTTTCCAGTTCATTTGTATAATTTCACTATCTACATATAGTATTTTATCAATATGGCTGCTTGAACTCGGCTGCTTCAAAACCGGAGCTTTCGTTTTTTAAATTTCCTGCTGATGTTGAAAGAAGAATGATTTTATTATTAATAAATAAATTGATTTTTCTTTTAAATAAATCGTTTGGTTGTTTAGGTGATATTTGGAGTATTTACGTATATTTTTTGAGCGCGCTGTATTGTAATGGTTAAAAATAATAAGAATTGATACTACGAAACTTCATCGTTAATAAACTTTGCTTTAAAAATCGATATCTGAGGATCTGTGTGGTTTCTGACAATGAATCCGTTATTAGAATGAGAAAAAGTAGCCGCCATATTAAACTTTTTAGTTATTTAACCGATTGCTTTGAAAATCGATATCTGGGGATCTGTGTGGTTTTTGACAACGACTCCGTTATTAGTATGAGACAAAATAGCCTCCATCTTGAACTTTTTAGTTATTCGACCGATTGCTCTAAATATCGATATCAGATCTGTGTGTTTAACCGGAGTTTACTAATTGTACCACCGGATGATTTCGTTGAATATATCGAGAAAATGGACGAAAGTTTTCGCTGTTGTTTTCAATGAGAACACATTAATTGTAAAGTAGCTGTATTAATTTATAAAGAAGTAGACAAAATCAGTTTTATAGTGCCGTGTCCATGTTTACCGATAATTTATTTAAAAAAGCTATTTATCTTTCTTTCCTACAATCACACCAATTATCTAGCCCAAGAGAAGCTACGAAGAAACTCGTGAAATGGTTACTAGACAACGGATAAACATACTTAAAATACTTAAATACATACTTGTTATACATAGAAAACACCCAGACCCGAGACAATTTAGAAAAAAATAATTTCTAAATTGACCCGACCGGGGATCGAACCCGGGACCTCAGAGATGGCGACACCATGAAAACCGGTGTACAAACCACTCGACCAAGGAGGTCGTCTATTCATTAGAATAAGAATTTTTTACACTATAAAATTTAATAATAAAGCTTTTCGAACGTGTCGTAGCAGGCGAAAGTATTTTTCAGTAAGTAATTTATAATAACGAACGAAAAATAAAGACTTCTTAAAATATTAAAGATTTTTTAATTACACAATTTTGTTTGTAAACTATTCATTTCATTCAATTATTTGATCATTATAGAACCCAAACAAACGTTTTGAAAAATAATAGAAAAATTACCTTTTAATTTTATAAAAATTAAAAGTGACAACCCTTAAGCTTTGCTAGTTATCTCTAAAAAAGCGCTAACTAGCTGAGATACATCGCTAACTAAACAAAATCTTTATCAATTTTACAAAAATAAGAGGACAACCCTAACGCTCAATTGACGCGTAGGTATATAAAACAAGAAACAGGCCCAGCTTCCGTACTGCTTTAGCTCATATTTATACTGTGGCTGTGTCGCGTAGCGGTGTAAGAATACTACCACCCCGTCTCTTCCCTCGGGTGTCGTAAAAGGCGACTAATGGACTAAAGATTATTAATGTGTGAAATGTGTTAGGACTTGATACCTACTTACATAAATGATTTATAAGAATGCACATCTTAGATTAATACAATGTTTTAATCTAAGCTGCACATACATCAAACGGAATAGAGCGGCGATGGGCTTACCATCTGTCACGCTGACCACATGTGCAGTCGCTATTTGGTGAAAAGTGGACTATGGTAGAGGACTGCTTTTGCGGTCCTCATTGCCTAGTCTCTGAAGTCTCTGACTTATCTTTTGGGGATAATAGTCGTGATTCAATGTATGTATATACGAGTATGTACCTACTTATTTGTAAGTACTATGATGGCGCGTTTGGCTCTTTATTTTCTTATTTTAAGAAACGCTCTAAGAACCGAGCTAAAATTAAGCAGGAACCTTAACGTTGCTTAGGTATTGGGGAACTGGGTGCCTCATATGATTTATAATAAATTTTAAATAAAGTTTCTTTGGTAAATTAAGTAAGGTTATATTTAGTTTCTTTAACTCTCAGTATCTTTACAAAACAAATAAGTACTCTTTTAATAAAACAATAATACTATTCAGCAAAATTTATTGCCTAACACACAATTGTATACCTACTGCTTGCTTACAATTATTTAATCCAGTTAACAAAAAAATACACATGTCTTCATTAGCTTCATTATTTATTTATTTGCTGTTTGTTGGAGAGCATTGGCAACCTCACGTCCGTGCCTTAAAAATATCTTGTGCTGGAAGCTCTACTGCATCTGAGACGGTCCAACCACTTTCCTTACTGCCTCTACTCGTTTGCCTGATTCATCAAAACCGAATACTGAGCTTTTATTGGTCATTTTTTAAGCCCAATACTATAAAATAAAGGTGAACAATGAATTTTATGATATTTGATTCGATAATCCCAAATATTTTTCAAGACGTTACGAATGTTTGAACCGTTCACTGTCACTTGAATTGACTATTGGTGAAATAAGTAAAACTTAGGTCGTCGGTCAATTATAGCAAGTGTAATATTAATCTTTACTTTCACAACAAACAAATTTATTAAATCTTACATCGCAGAAAATTAGTAGGTAATAATTTATTGTCCTTCATGACAAAAAGTGATGTTGTCAAATCAGAGACAGACAGACAACGCCACAGACAGATTTTTTACTTTTTAAAGCATTTCAAAGCGAAGGCAGCGCTTCATACGTCCTAAAATGTTGATGTCGCTTTAAATAATGCAAAATTGTTTTGTAAATTCTGCTTAACATTGAAGGATTTATTGATATAAAATGAGTTATAACTTCATTAATTAGATACAGCTATAATTTTAGATATTAAAGTGGATTTTTATTATGCATTACATTTATCGATACGTCAAAAACACAAAAGGTTTTCATTATCGATGACATTATTGGCAGCAAACTTCATACGTATCTTTCCGATATGAACATGATTTCGATGTCAATCTGATCCTGAATTTAAGCGCGTCAAGAGTACGCCCTTATTATTGTATTGTTATTTGACGGCTTTGATATCGACATTGAGATTGGATTCGAGAGTAAGGGGGCAGGTTCTGACTGGCGCGTTAGCGATCTACTAGAGTTAGAAATTTTACGTACAAATTATTTCAAATTTCTTACTCTAATAGGCAAAACAACAGATAGATTAATTATTAATTTCGGCCGTAAACCAACGCCCGACTACGACTCTACTGCCTTTTGAAGCATATGTCGCAGCTCGAGGTCGCTACTGCCTCTATGGCCCAGTGATTGGACCACCTGTCGAATACCTAATGGAACCCATTGTTTCAAGTCCGCTGGCTAGCTGTCTATTATTCAAATATTTTGCCATGACTTCAATGTTGATAGATTCTTGTGTTCCGTCAGTTAGAGATAAGATATCCTTCATCATTCATCACCTACTAATGAGCTCCTCTATAGTTGAAATGAAAAACTTTTTGGGATCTAACTCGCGTTTATTACATTTTAGGGTTTTCATTTAGATTTAGACGTTTCGAACCCTTTACAGGGTCCGTGGTCACAGGGAGATTAAGGTGCTGATCGTCTCATAGTTAGAAGTTATTTGTACAGTCAATCATTTTTATATGTAACCGGGTACGTTCAGGTTTACACATACAATGCGAGCTAAAACATTTTTAGGTCTTGCAAAGTATTGGGGCTGGGGTTTGACGACCTGTATGATGGGCCCCAGGCAGGTTCTAAATTCCAACCATCCTCTCTATTGAAATATTTGATGTTTTTTAATTTCAATAGCCTCGCGTATCATCCCAGGAACGAACCGATGTTCATTGGCGAGTATTGAGGGTTTGTCAAATCTGTTGTAATGGTTGGGTGCCTCGGGAGCATGTTCGCACACTGCAGACTTATTTTCGCACCTATGCTTGACGTCGGCTTTAAGTTCTATAACGCGGGTTCCTACAATTTTTGCCCGATGTATGAGAGCCCACAGTCGCAGTCCATTTTGTACACGCCTGCGTCTTGAAGGGGTATGTTGCACTTGACAGGTCGTAAATTTGGTTGATCTTCTTTGGCGGTTTGAAGTAAGTATTCATTAAAACTCGCTTCAAGATGTGACCAATCTTGTCAGTGACACCATTCATTTATGTAAGTATGGCAGGTTGGCGCTCGACTGTGGTTGGCTTTTTGCGTTTTCTGTGACGAAGCCGCGGTACTTGCAGTCTGTTATCCTGTAGTACATGCTTGACATGCTGAAGTTCAGCAGCCAGGTGTTTGGTATCACAGATGTCGCGTGCTCTCTGAAACAAAGATTTCCCTACAGTAGCCAACTGTCTAGGATCATGGTGAGAATCACCATTGAGGTACCTATCTGTATGGGTTACTTTACGATACATAGTATGGTTTAAACTGTGGTCAGGATTTCTGATAATTAAAGTGTCCAAGAAAGCTAACTTATTATCTGCCTCCAATTCCATTGTGAACTGAATTTTAGGGTGTATGGAGTTCAGATGACTCAGAAAGGCAGATATTTTATCAGTTGGTAAGATAGTGAAAGTGTCATCTACCTACAGCTTGTAGAACCTTGGGGTTACAGGTGCAGTGCTTAGGGGCTGCTCCTCGAAGTCTTCTATGAAGATATCGGCGATAACGGGAGATGGGGTCCCCCCAAAGCAACACCCTCTACTTGCAAGTAGTAAACTTCATTCCACAAAAGGTAGCCAGATGTTAGAAAATGCTCTATATCATCTTCTTAAATCTGCATTCTTTTTTTGGTAATCTCAATGCAATCCTGTATTGGTAGACATGTAAGTAAATAGGGACGGGACATCAAAACTAACCATGGTTCCATTGCCAGCAAGATGTAGGTCTTTAATATCATTGACAAATTGGTAAGAATCCTTCACATAAGCTGTTGTATTACCTCTTAGTGGGGAAAGTATTTTGGCTACATGCCGGGCCAAAGCAGTAAGTTGGTGAGTCGATCTGGCTTACAATCGGACGCAGCGGAGCCTCGGGTTTGTCTATTTTCGGTAGCCCATACAGTTTGGGTTTAGGGCAGGAAGGTATTAAATATTAGCGTCTAGATGTAACGTTTCGGAGTGTTGTTTGACTTTCTTTAATATTTTGTTAGTTTGATCGCATTTAACGCGTTAGTAGGTCTCGCATCTGATAAAAGTTAAGTTACTTTTTTATTATAATCTGACGTATCCATAATTATTATTACCGTAGCATTACCCTTATCAGCACGAAGGATAGTTAATTCTGGCTTAGCTCGCAGGTTCTTTAGAGTAAAATATTGATGGCGTCCTCGCCATCAAGTTTGGATTTCGGCACTTTGCTCCGGCAAAAGACAAAAGATATGTCTTGACGTAGTGCTTTAGCATCAGCCTTTCTAATGTTAATTTTAACTAAACAATCCTCTAAGTTACTAATGATGCTTTCATACGGTATGCTACCCTCGCAGGATACCGTTATGAAGCCGTACGTAAGACGTCGGCTACGGCGTTATTAAGCATCTTTTACCTCCGTAGTGGGCCTGTCCATTGTTTGTTTTAATAAGTTTGCAATATTAGGGGGTTAAAGTTACTCGCGTCCGTAGGTTTACCCTTGAGACCCTACACGTGACCCCTGGGTGGTGCTAAATGAGTGACACTGACTGAGTGGTAGAGCCACGCTGCGTTGCAGCACACATTGAGCCGGCTCGCCCGGCGTCATACCACCCTCTCACGAATATCCGGCGTGAAATAATGGTGCTGTTGTGTTTCGTCCGGCCAGTGATAGTTCCGGAGGCCCATCCCCCCCCCCCCCCCCCTCACACAATTCCTATTTCTTCCTTAACCCTACTCCTTAAAGGCCGGCAACGCGTCTGTCACTCTTCTTGTGTTGCGGGTGTCCATGGGCGGCGGTGATTACTCTCCATCAGGTGACACGCCTGCTCGTTTGCCTCCTTCTTTCATAAAAAAAAATATATATTGTCCTCTCATTAATTTGATTTTGTCGTTTGTGGCTGTCTCATAGAAAAATAACTAAAGCAGTCTATTGTTAGTCGTGTTCCATTTCACAAACTTTTTATTTTCGAACGCAGTGACATTGTCAATGTGCTTGGGAAAAGTATTTTTTTTTTTAATATTTACATTTTAACTTAAAATTTTTCAGTAGCCCTTCAAAATACTTAAAAATATTTTTTTAAAGATTTATAAAAATGACCACGCGCTATTGTTTTTGTGACAATCAAAATACGCGCGGAACCCGCGGCGTGACGTCATCGGATTCCATTCTCTTGCACGGGTGGCGCGACTCGCGCGACTTCGTTTTATTAATATGTCCTAGAACCAGTGCAGTTGTGCCACAGATTACTTAATAATTAATTGTGCAAATTATTATATTATTATATTTAAGTAATGTAATCGGACGCCCGCCGGGTGCGGCGAGGGCTATCGGATACGATGACGTCACGTCACGTCAGTCGAGTGCCAGCGAACTAAGTGACGTAGTAGCGAGGTAGTATCGAAGTGAAATAAAAACTATTGGTTTTAGAATAACGACTTCATAATGGTATAAAGTAAAAATAAACTTTTTTTTCATTTTTCCCAAGTCCAAACTTCTTAGATAGAGATAATTTAGTTTTTAATAATTAAAAACCTTTTATTTGATTTCGATACCTAACGTTTGTAATTTATCTATTTGTCCTATAAGGTTGAGGAACCCGGGTGACACTTCAAGGGCACTCGCTTCCACCATCGGCCTTTTTATCACCTATCATAATAAGTGATGAAGGCCAAGCTTAACGTATAAAAAGATTAATGTGGTCTCAATTAAAGTAGCTTGGAGTTAAAGTGTTAATAGTGGACTAATTGATTAGATACGACTGGGGACCACATACGCGGTGTGAGCGAAATGAGCATACCGCGCAAACGTTACTAAACTTTGTTAATTAAACCGTTTTAGTTGGTTTAAATTAAAGTATTACGGACCCTTTAGACGCATAAAACCATAAGGGTTGTTGTACATTCGCCACAAAGTTAGTTTGCCACAGAAAAAAGTATGTGTAAATTCGCCACACTCTTATTTTCGACACAGACAGCAGAAAATCAAACAATAAGTGAAGTAAAAACAATTAAACGTGAAATAACAACCCGAGGTTTTGTGGTGTTTTGCGGATTAGTAGAAATAAAGTGTTAGTCAGAGACTAGGCAATGAGGACTGCAGAAGCAGTGCTCTGCCATAGTCCACTTGTCACCGATTAAGGATTATACTCATAGGGATCCCATTGGGAGGTAGACAGGACCTGTCTACCAAGGAGCGTGGTGTAGCACCTGGTGTAGGTCTTAATTTGGACGGTAGTTTCCAAAAGTTCGCAATTACTTAGTTTCTTTGTTCATCACATAAACACACACCGACAGGCCCCGCCAGAATAGGGAAGATTGATACGTCCCGTTCGCAAAAACACAAGCTGAGGCGGGGTCCTGATTGACAATTGTTGTTTTATTATTATATTTGTTAATATCGTATTGTTTTTTGTGTCAATAAATGTTTTCTCTCACACTCTTTCATTTATCACCTTACTCAAAGACTTACTAATTAACCGCTTGCGATTTCGTTGGCGTTATGGCGTAACACTTTTGTCTTTGTCTCGCCTTGTCTTATTATTTGTCTGCCTAAATCTTAAAAATAATCTATGTTCAAAAGTGATTATTCTAGAAGCGGAAGACAGCGTCAATTTAATCCTAAGTGTATCTTTAATCAACGTTTATTAATAACAGGGTGAGAGTTTGTTAACAATTTAATTTCTATTATGTCTGGTATTACGATCGCCCAGCTCTTATCATTAATTAATAATCATTGTTATCTCTAACTACAAAAGAAAATAAACTTTATCAGCCTACACACTATCCCACTCCCGAGAAAATATGGCTTTCATCCTGGAAATTGAAGCGTTTTTTGGACACAGTAATATGATTTGGCGGAAAATTGTATACGGACAGTCCAAAATAGTACGAAGTAATTTGGGTTGATCTTTCAGCCCACGTTACTTGACGCCTACCCCTAATAGGTGGAACGTAACTTTAGATGATGATGCTGATAAATATAATCTAAGTATCTTGTAGCGTGATGTTTAGTTGGTGTAGAGGTGTTAACCAAGTGAATCCGAAAAAGTGTTTATTTTAAGTGTATAATGTTCGCGTAAAACTAAGAAAAAATAGATAGATAGATAGATAGATAGATAGATAAACATTTATTGACCAAAAAACAAGGTTAACAAATAACACAGCACAAAAAACAATAACAACAATAACACAAAATTTTAAATAAGAACCTATACATAATAAATACGCAGTGGTCGTATACGTGCGTAACGTGCTGTGCACAACGGATATTGTAAAGTTTGGTCAATAAGGTGCGTGCCTCAGCATGTGCTGCGGCAGCCCGAGAGCCGCTGCAGCAGCACTGGTATTCTGACCGCACCTTATGAGTGCACGTCGCATTCACTGACCGACATTAAAATATTAATGTAGGTCAGTGCATGCATTACATTATAATAAATAACTAAGAATAAAAGAATAAAGGTATCAGTGTAATAATAGGTATCAGTGTTATGAAAATATTGTTAATAAGTACGACGTGAGACGCGTTGGTAAACAGGTTATGTCTGGCATACACGAACATTAATATGTAATAAGCTAGCGATAACGATGTACCGCTTTATTCAGTAATTTTCTGTGTAGGTTGGATAGATTTTTCCTCGGCGGATACTTTCAAAGTAGGGTAAAAAGGCATTGAGTGAGTTTCTACGTAGCCGAGGTAAAAGCCATTTTATTTTGTCACGTATTCACCAAACCGTACTTAGCATTCCATAAGCAATGACAAAACAGAGAAATAGAAAACTTTTCACGCTTTTCAGGGCTGTGTTTTTCCAGTCTTTGGATGAGATATTAATTACTAACGTACATACATAATCACGACTATTATCCCCGAAGGATCAGTCAGAGACTAGGCAATGAGGACAGCAAAAGCAGTCCTCTACCATAGTCCACTTTTCACCAAATAGCGTCTGCTCATATGCTTAGCGTGACAGGTGGTGAGCCCATCGCCGCTCTATGCTGTTGGATGTATGTGCAGTGTTTGGTCCGTTAGTCGCCTTTTCCGACACCCATGTTTGGAAAAGAGGGGGTGGTAGTATTCTGTCACCGCTACGCAACACGGTTAATTATTGACATTATTTCCTTTTTTATTGTATTAGGTACCTACTTTGGTATCTCTCCATACGCTGTTAGTTCATATGGGAAGGTCTGTGACCAGCAGTGGGACGTTTATAGGCTGATGATTAAGTTAAATTAAATTTGTTTACGCTCACACCTATTATCTAGACCAAGATGAGTATTCTTTCAAAACTCGTTAATATGGTAAGATAACGGATAAATTTAAATAAACATAAAAAAACACCCAAACCCGAAATCAATTTAGAAAAACAGTTTTTTCTAAATTGACCTGACCGGGAATTGAACCCGGGACCTCAGAGATATCGCGACGCCAGACCCGGTGCGCTAACCACTCGACCACGGAAGTCGTCAATTATGATGATGATGTAATTTGGTAATTGCCAAAAATAAAAGTAGGTAAATGTTAGTTTTTTTTGTTATACCATGACTGATAAAAGACATTTAAGAAAATTGCAATATGTTTAAATACACTAACCTGCTCTTAACAGATTTCTGCAATTTCGATTCATTTAACTGCTGTCAGATGTTATTCAAAAATAATCCAAATATGTAATGGAGCGTTCCCACGGCGTGTCTTAAGACAATCCGCGCCGCGCCGTGGGAACGCTTAACTGCCACGCCTGTCGCGGCGCGTCCGCAAACGGGCCGTGGGACCGGCAATGCCTGTCGCTGCTTGTAGCGGCTTGGCGCGGAGTGCCAAAGCGCGGCGCAGCGCGGTGCGGATGATGGATCGCACAGGCGACGACACGCCGCGGCAGGCTTCAACGGATGCGTTGATTCCCACGGCTTGTTGGCGCGGTTGGGCGCGTGGACAGACAGGCCGTGGGAACGCTCCATAAGAAGGGTTCACCTTTGTATGAAATTGCCAAAGATGGTATATATTAACCTAATCAAAAAATGTTAACAACCCCTTCCTGTACTTCTGTTTAAAAATAATAATCGTCAATTTTAATTTATTTTATTTTTAATTTCAATTTATTTTTTTACAACTTTGTTTTTGTTTTCATCTTTGTATATTGTATTAAGTATAATTTTAACTGTAAAGTATGGGTCAAGTGTCTGCAATAAAGATTTAAATTATTATTATTCATTTGTTTCAGGTACTCGACGTGATATATCCCGACCACATCCTGTCCATTCAGATGTACTGCCTTCTAACGTTGGTCCCGATTCTGCTCATCTGCCAGATCAGGAACCTGAAGTACTTGGTGCCGTTCTCAGCGGTGGCTAACGTGCTCATACTCTTGGTGTTCGCCATCACCATGTACTATGTGTTCCGAGACTTACCATCGCCTAGTGAAAGGGAGAAGGTGGCCAGTATCAACCAGTGGCCTTTGTTTTTAAGGTAACCATTACACATTTTATGTTTTAAATTCTTGGGTGCTTCTCACCAATGTCGTCTTTGTTCTAGAAATAATCTGGCACTTCAAACTCTTTCTCATAGCTATAATTTCGTTTACAATTTCTTCACTCTCACTGCTTTTCGACACCGGAATGCACTTCCTTTGAACATCAGTGATGCTAAAAGGAAGAGTTTAGCACGCAAGTATATACTTTCTTAAATCTCTCTGGAAGATTTAACTAACTCACACCATATTTTACTTTTGTTTATATATTTTAAAGAGTGTATACGTATAATAACGACTATTATCCCCGAAGGGTTAGTCAGAGACTAGGCAATGAGGACAGCAAAGGCAGTTCTCTACCATAGTCTACTTTTCACCAAATAGCTACTGCACATGTGCACAGCGTGACAGATGGTGAGGTGCTGTTAGAAGTATGTGTAGTCTTTAGTCCGTTAATCGCATTTCAGTACACCCAAGGGAAGACAGGGGGAGATAGTTCCGCTCTTTTAACGCAACGCGACACGGTTTTATTTATTTAATTAAAACGGTAAAAACCAATTACAATAATTATCAAAAAAATACATTAACTATATTCAAAACAATTCATAAAATTAAAAAAAAAACAGCAAATTAAATTCAAAAAAAGAAAAAATAATTCAATTAAATAAATGAATTCAAATTATACAATAACATATTAAAAATATAATTCATTCATTTAAGTTTAATCACAATGACAAGACAAACAAAAAAGGAATTTTAAAATTTAATAACTTAACGTTATTTATTATAAAACACACGCATTCATACATTTCGTTCACAGAAACGCAAACACTCTGACAATATGTTCAGCCATCCATCTGCAAACAAATCGCTTTCGGGATTGGCTTCTAGGAGAGCATTGAGTGACGAAAGGCCGACTGGGCGCGGGCTTCTGTGCGACAAGGCGGCACTGCAACAACTTATGCTTCCTACTCCGATTATAGTTGTTAGGAACAAAAAACCGAGACAAGTCACCGTGCAGATCGGGGGCGTCAATTTTCCCATGTAATATTTTGCACATAACTATCATCTGATGCTTCTCCTGCCTGACCTCCAGCGAGTTATATCCGAGGCAACCAAGAAAGAATTTTGTGGGGTACATATATGGATAATATCCTCTGACGCATTTGTAAAGGTACCTACCTAAGGAAAGCTTTTTGTACCTTTTCAAGTAAAAGTACATATTTGCTTTCATGTGGATTCCACACACGCATAGAGTTTTCCAGCTTGTATCGCACCAGCGCAGCAAATATCAAGCGTATCAAACTGTAGTAATTGAAGTCACGGGAATTTCTAAGTATGAGACCCAATCGCCTAAAGTGTTACTTTCATGATCTTATTTGTAAACTACGAGTATGTTTTTACGAAAGATTTTATCGTATCATTAGATTTTGAGATTACATTCTTTTTACATCCACACTTATAAACTTTACCGCTTTAGTGTAGATTTGCTTTAATTTATTCAGTAAACGGAAGAATAACGGTATGTGCGTGACCTAGATTCAGATGACGTGACCGAAGATTTTAAGGGCATTTGTAATAAGTGTCAGACCCATATCACCTCTTAGGTATCATTATGTCCTTTTGCTAGAATGTCTTTCAACTTTGACTCACTATTTGCATCCGTAAATTCTTATTAGGTTGAGAATCTGTAAAGCTGTTACTATGCTCCCTATACACAATATAAAACTGCAATTAG
The DNA here is from genome assembly GCA_963921215.1 of Scoparia ambigualis. Lineage (NCBI taxonomy): Eukaryota > Metazoa > Arthropoda > Insecta > Lepidoptera > Crambidae > Scoparia > Scoparia ambigualis. The sequence goes on from OY992510.1 coordinate 5,030,349, forward strand.
ACTAAACGGCGGAGACGGGCTCACTACCTGTCACGCTGAGCATAAGTGCAGTCGCCTTGGGGAAAAAGTGGACTACGGCAGAGGACTGCTTTTGCGGTCCTCATTGCCTAGTCTCTGACTCACCCCTTGGGATAATAGTCGTGATTATTATGTATGTCATAGAATAATAACGCATAGAACGATAGTCTCGTATTAGAAAACTGTCATGGCGTGAGGCAAGAAAATAATGGATGTAGGAGTAAGGTACGCGTACTATCTCGGCGACACGCACACAAGTGTACAAGTAATGTTGCTAGAGGAATCAGATTTGCCCCAAAAGTAAGGAAATTGGAACTGTTGATAGATAGATAAGTCTAGATTATTAGTACTGACGCGGGCCGTTGCGGTACCAAGCCAATATGGCTTGGTTTTACTGGCCTCATTTATCGTGCGTGTCGAGAACACGTTTTTCTATGCGTTATTATTCTAAGATGTATGTATTATTAGCACGGGAATGGTTAGAACTTAAAAAAAAATAGGTACTACAAGAAAACAAACTGATTTAATTCTGAATTTTTACAATTGTCGATAATTACGGAACAGAGTAATCAATAAAATGAAACAATCGAACCAAATCTCCGCAAAGCTCGCCGATCACGATCCTACTGCTCGAGCGCCGCCAGAAAAGTGAGCCCGCGCGGCATTTGTTAGCCGGTTATATAGGCGAGCGCTGTAGAGGTGGGATCAAAATTGTGATGCCTGACTTCACGATTCTAATAGTATTATACTAAATTATCGCCCTTGCAGTTCGTGAACACCGTGTATCTCCACCCAATAAACCATGCTCAAACTGTGCTGTGTCGCGCACGGGTTTATAATTGATATCACTTATTTAGTACCTACTAAAAGATTCATCATGAGCAAAGTAATACTTGAAAAATTATAATAACTTTGACGGCAATTGTGTAACTCGGATTACCCATCTTGCGTGTAAATAAAGGTGTGATACAATTGGCTATTTGGCAGTTGTAACAATAAAATATGAAATATGTCGGAAATGGTAGTTTATGATTTAACGATAATTATCTACTACTTTTTTATTAAGATAATTGCTAAATATTTTTTTTTACAAAATTAATTTGCGATTTTTTATCTGTGGATTACAAGACCCGAAACACGGGCGGCCATGTTTGAAGAAAAATTTCTTTATTTATTGGAATCACAGAGCAAAATATCACGTGACCAACCGTTTTCGCGCGAAATTTGAAATAATTAATAAAGAAAAATACGTTTATTTCTATTAAATAAAGCTTTTTCGAGAAAGAAAAAATTGTACGGGGTATATAATAAGCGTTTGTAATTTTTAAAATACTTTTTCGAAAACTGTCAAGTAGCCAATAACCTATATGACAGCTATTTAAATCATCCGAAATCAATAAGATATTCGAGTAATAACATTCTGTCAAAAAAGTTTCGGGAACGGATGATTTATTTATGATAATAAATAAATAAATAAATAAATGATTCCAAATTCAATTTTTTGTTTTTTTTTTGTTGTTAGATTGGCACAACTGTTATCCATTTTGGCGCGGAGTTTGAGTTGCATCAGATAATTAGTTTAAATACAGTGCTGTTTTTAGTTAGTTTATATCTAGTGTGTATTGCGAATTTCATAATGGATAAAAACATCGAACAAAGAGTTGTCTTAAATTTTGCGTCGCCAATGGAATTTCGTGTTCGGAGTCACTGAAAATGTTACAGAACACTTACTTACTTACTTGCTTACATTGAATCGACTTTATCAAAACCACGTGCTGAGGAGTCGTACAAAGCTTTTAAAAGCGGTCGAGATGTGATGGAAGATTTGCTTCGCTCTGGTAGGCCATTAACATCTTCAACTGAAGTTAACATCGCAAAAGTGAAGCAAATGGTGACTGAAAATCCTCATTCGAGTTTGAGAGAGATAGCAGCTGATTTTTCTGTGTCTCACGAGTTCCATACCATTTTAAATAATCACATGGGTATGAAACATGTTGCCGCTCGGCTAGTCCCAAAAGACCTGAATTTTTTCCAAAACCTCAATCGCACAAGAGTCGCTGATGAATGCTAGAACGAGTCAATTTCGACCCAACATTCATGCAACGCATTGTTACTGGTAACGAGATGTGGGTTTACGAGTTTGAGATGCAAACAAGTCAACAAGCTTCGGAGTGGCGCCTTCCGACTAAACCGAAACCGAAAAAACCACGCCAAAGTCGATTAAAAGTCAAAGTCATGTTGACTGTTTTCTTTGACTATCTAGAATTCTTGCCGGAAGGTCAAACGGTAAACAAAGAATATTATTTGAGTGTTATGCGGCGTTCAAGAGAGCAAATCCGACGAAAAAAAGCCAAATTTATGAAAAGAAAATTCTTAGATTTTGCACCACGATAATGCGCCTTCGCACAAGGCCATCATTGTGAACGAATTTTTGACCAAAGCCTCAACAAATACCATAGAGCAACCACCTTATTCACCAGATATGGCTCCAGCCGACTTCTTTCTTTTTCCTAAACTCAAATTACCACTTCGTGGCACCCGTTTTCATTCGGTAGAAGACATAAAGGAGAATTCGCGGCGAGAACTGAACTCAATTCCGGAAAAAGCGTTTTAAAAAATGATTTGATGACTGGATTATTCGTTGGCGTAAGTGTATCGTTTCTGAAGGAGCATATTTTGAAGGCGATAAAATAAATTTGGATGAATAACTACCATGTTGTGTATTATATAAAGATCTTTGTGTATTATTGATCTTTTCCCGTTACTTTCTTGACAGAGTTGTATATTCTTTTAGTAACAACACGCGTTGTGAGACTCCATTTTATTTTAATCTACCGTACATACTAACTGCCGGACTCAGAAACGTCAATTAAGTTTTAATAACAGTTATTGTTTTGATTAAGTTCTATGTAAATCTTTGTTGTGTTGCAATTAAACTGTTGTCTATCTATTTATCTATCTAAATGTCGTTCCTTCTCTATTTATCACTATACATAAGAATGTGACAGCAAGAGTCTTAATTGTCAATAAAACTTAATTGACTCTCTGAGTACGGCAGTAAATGTCCTTTAATAGTACATTATGATATAGGTGCGGTAAGTTGAAAATTACAGCCGAGGCGATATTGCTAGCCCGAGCCGCATGCGAGGGCTACAAGAAACCAGAGGAGTGTTCCTCTGGTTTCCTTGAATTCCTTTTTCGTAATTTTTGCCATGTTTAAAACACTTGACCTGACCAGTTCTTGAAGTTTCTTGCGGTATCTAGCAGTCACTTTATGTAGATAGCAAACGAAAATCGGCCGAAATTTCGTTTCGAAGAAAGAGAGTAGCTAGGCCCTCAGGTACAGGCTACAGTAGGAACGTAGGTGTGATCACAAACCCGCATTTCGGCTAGCGTGCTGGTGATTGAGCCAATACTTGATTTCAATGATGGAGGCCTTTGCCCTTCAGTAGGACAGTATACAGGCTGTACTTTACTTATTATATCTAGATTTTTCAACTCGATTTAAACTAGGACGTCGCGGTCGGTGATCCGTCGGTGACGTGCGGCCTCCGTCGCCGCGCTCTCGTAAAGAAGTGCACCTAAAAGATGGTTGCTCGTTTGACGTTCCGCCAGAGTGCCGATGCCAGCTCACTCTCGTCTAAAAAGATCTCAATTATATCGCGCCGTCAACTTAAATTACTCGGCAGAAACGAACATCTAGAAATTCAGAAAGACAGAAATCTTTTAACCAAAGCTCTACGAGCCACGAATTATTTATAAGTGCTTCCTGCTACGTTCTATATTTAATTTACGAGCCAAAGCCCATATATGTCTAAGTAATAATAAAAATAGCAATTATTAAAGATAACGAAACGTTGAAAAAAAATGTCTACCACAGGCGGGAATCGAACCCGCGTCCTCTGCAATCCGGGCGGCTGCGTTGACCACTCCGCCACCGAGGTACTGGTTACACCGACGAAATTTTTCAACCCTTTTGACTTTATGTTTTTATAGCAACGTTTCGTTTTCTTCAACGTTTAGTTATCTTTGAGTTTATTTGAGCGTTTTTTAATGCAAATAATTAAATATTACGAGAATTGCAATGATTACTCTCTGCTCTGGCTTTACCTATATATTTTAAAAGCGCGCAACTACTTAACCTACTAATATTATAAACGCGAAAGTTTGTAAGTATGGATGGTATGTTTGTTACTCTTGCACGTAAAAAACTACTGAATGGCTTTGGATGAAATTCGGCATACAGATAGTTTATAACCTGGGTTAACACATAGGATACTTTTTATCTCGATATTCCCAAGGGAACGGAAACCACACGGGTGAAACCGCGAGCGGCCGCTAGTTCAATATAATCTAAACTGGGTTTGATTGATAACTAAACCGACCTGCATATATGAGGCAATCTAATATAGAACGAGTAATTGAAGCAAAAGGATGTGTGTTAGGAACTGTGGTCTCGGCATACCCCTCCGGGAACGGGCGTGATGTATGATGGAATTATGTAAAAAAAAACTAAAGAAAAAAAACTTCCCTATACTCACACCAATTATCTAGCCCAAGAGAAGAAACTCGTTAAATGGTTACTAGACAACAGATAAATACTTATTATACATAGAAAACACCCAGATCCGAGACAATTTAGAAAAACAATAATTTCTAAATTGACCCGACCGGGAAACGAACCCGGGACCTCAGAGATGGCGACACCATGAAAACCGGTGTCCAAACCACTCGACCAAGAAGGTCGTCAAAAATATTCGTGTATGCCTATTTTTGAGTTCACTACTTTCAAACTTTTAACGATTTAACTTTAATCTAATTTAGACTGACTTTAGACCAATAAATAGTAATTTATTAGATTACATTTTGCTACCAATCATTTTATACAAACAAACTCATGGTCAGATTTTATTTTATATATTTATTTAGCACTTTATGCACGTGTGTACAAAGGCGGACTTAATGCCTTTGGCATTTTCTACCAGTCAACCGTTGGATGGTGCAGAGACAAAGATGGCACGGTGCACACTAAAACGAAAATACAAACAAATAAGTATACAAAATATATTCAAATGTAATGGGCCGTAGGCATTGTCCTTTCTACAATAAGTTTTGAACTTTATGGTTTGGTTCATCATCATCAGCCTAAAAACGTCCCACTGCTAAGCGCAGGCCTCCCACGTGGACAATAGCACGTGGGGATATTGGGCCATAACCCACCACGCTGGCCCAATGCGGGTTGGTGGGTTATAGCGACTGTTATCTTACGACAACTTAATTGGTTTGGTTATAAGGATAAATATTAATTGGTGAAATTTGAAAGCTATATAGGTTGATCTGCTGGCGTTGTACGTTATCCCTACAATGTAAAAATGTGTTTCAGCCGTAAAAAATATTTTTTAAAAATATGAAGTGTCCGCGTAAACAATATACTATACAATATTCTATATTTCCATTTCCATTTTAATTGAAAGTAGGTTTAACAAAAGCGTGTTTAATGAAATGAACCAAATCGCTTTTTAAAGTAACCTAGACTAGGTACCAAAATTTTATGTTGTGTGAGAATGATTTTACTTTGATGTTTACAATAATTTACGGTCACCCAATGTACTTTAAAGAATAACAACCATGTCACCATTAATAATTCTTGCTCTTCGTCGTGTCTTCATCGCAATATACTTCAAGCGGCTAAACGTCCGTCAGCTTGTTTAAGGCGTTGTTGTTAAATGCGTCATTAATTACAAAGCCTAAAGGCATAGGAAGCTTGAGGGTTGGAAACGCAACCAACAAAACCCCTTTGTGTTAACATAAGCTAGTTGTTCAATAAAACTGTTTGTTACAGCACTGTGATTTTCGCAATGGAAGGCATCGGCGTCGTGATGCCCGTGGAGAACGAGATGGCCAACCCGAAGCGGTTCCTCGGCTGTCCAGGGGTGCTCAACATTGCCATGGTGATAGTGATATCCCTGTACGGTATCGTCGGCTTCTTCGGCTACATCCAGTATGGTGACTACGTCAAAGGCAGCATCACACTGAACTTGCCCCAGGGTGATATGTGAGTTGATGACTTGTATGACATTGTGCTAAATTTGCATTATTTCAATTAATTTAAATTTATTTCACCTCATACTAATGTGCGAATATGTGACTCTTAGAGTATCAATATATTTTTACTATAAGGTGACACTGAATAAATTATTTTTATTTTGAATAAATTTCCTCCTTCGACGACGGCGGCCATTAATTTTTAAATTTTTTTTTAAATTAAAATAAATAATAAATATCTTACGAGTATTAGCTATAGCGATGACTTGATTCATTGTACTTTACCTTTCTTTTACAAAGGTACATTATTGGTAAATTAATAAATTGTGTTGTTTCATTTTTAGCGATTTCCTTCGTTGCCTAATAATATATTAATTGTACTGTATGGTAGAAAAAAAACTTGAGGACTTACCATCAACTCTAAAAGCAGTATTACTTTAATCTTACTTTGCAAATTAACATACGAATGTTACATAGTAAGTTATAGTAAATAACTTTATAATTAAAATTTTGCATTCACAATGCTATATAAATATATGATAAAATGTTTACTACTTACTTACTGGCTTGCAGCGTAAATCAAACTACTAGGAAAAATTTAGCTAGTCTTCTGGGGTCTCGGTAGCTCAGCGGTTAGAGCAGTGGACCGGCAATCCAAAGGTCGTGGGTTCGAATCTCATCCGAGCTTCCTGAGTCTGGTTGATATTTTTTCTAGTAAACATTTTATCCTATATAGTAATTAAGTTAAATAATAGGTACTGCTTTAAGAGGTGACAGTATGCCCCTGAAAGTTAAATGAAAGAAGTGTATCCAAATATTTGCAACCTGTATTGTTTCAGATTGGCTCAAAGTGCGAAGCTTCTGATGGCCCTATGTATATTCCTCACGTACGCGCTCCAGTTCTACGTGCCCATGGAGATGGTCACCAGATACCTCGAAGCGAGAGGCGCCCCCAAATGCAACAACCTTATTCAAATGAGCATAAGAACGGGAATCGTCTTGTTCACCGGTATGTTTATTATCTTAAAATTAGGAGTTTTAAATAACTTTATTATATAGCCCGGGTGAACGATCGCCAACCAACATTTGGATTTTTTTTCTTTTATTTTGGCAACAAACGGTCACCCCTCAGTCTTGGAAATTTTTAACACAAAAATTGGCGCAACTGTCAACGTCAAATTTGACAGAATCGAGCATAGACTGTGCGATATTTTGCAATAACGATGCATAAGATGTACCACAGAACCGAAATAACCAAACTTATTCATACTAAAGTAGTCTGTAAGTCTATGAAAACACGATACAAAGTCAAGTGTGTTTTTGTAGGTGCGGTCTCATGCGACCGCTTGGGGCCTGAAGGGAAGAGGCCAAACAGAATAATAAAATCACAAACAATTATAATAATACAGACCTACAGTGCCATACCATTATGAGTAGGTATGGTTAGACTTAAGTTCTCAGACAGAGAAGTTATAGTTATAAAATACACAAAACACAAGCAAACAAAAATTTATCATTATATAAAACTACTGTGACTGGATTACAATATTATTGAAAAAGACGACAACCTCAGGCGGGAATCGAACCACGCACCTTCCACATTCCGGGCGGCTGCCTTAACCACTTGGCTACCGAGGTCTGGCTTTCAACCGTCGAAACTTGTCAGTGCTTGATCCATATGTTTTTTTTTAGTCAACATTGCTTCATCAAGTCTTAGAAGTTTTCACCACTGAGATAATAAAAAAAAATAAGTATATTTAAGCGTTAATAAAACGCTAAAATATAAAACATTAATCTACAATATTATTATTTTAGTATTTTAATGAATTCCTGTTTCAGTGATGAAATTGACAAATAGAAGGTGTAAATTTCCTAAAATTCTTTATTGTAAATGTTGGTAGAACGGTAGACAAAAGAGTTGCGCGTATAATTCTTTCTTAATTTTGGAGGAACAAAAAGGCACGGGAATCGAACACGGGACACCAAGGAAATTGCGATAATTAGTCAATACCATCTATTGTAGCGATGACTTGATTTCAATGATGGAGGCCACTGCCCAGCAGTGGGACAGTATACAGGGTGTTTACTTTACTTAGTTTCACACCTTTTATATGTACCAGTTTATCATGTAGCATTTTCATTTGCTGATGATTGTTGATGATGGTTAAGCGTATAAATGTCTGTCCCAGGACCTACCGCACAGTCTGTGTACTTAAGGAGATCGGGCCCTAACCCACCACGCTGACCCAATGCGGGTTGGTGGGTTTTAACGACTGCTATCAAAGCAACATCCGGAACCAACTGATAATCATTCCTTCTAACGCACGGAGCGGCGACTTATTTAAATTTGGTTACCCATCTGCTGACACGGCATTGCGTAAGTTACTTACCTACTAAACTTGCAAGATCGCAACGTCCCTGAGTTATTATTAACGTCACTTCTAATACTACTACGCTATAACAGTGCTCAGGGGCCTTTACTGATGCTTTTAGCAGTATTGCTCAAATTCCAATACGAATTTTGCATAGTAAGATTAAATTAGTACTGCTCAATAGTTACCAGTACTCAAAGCTACTAATAACGACACCTTCTGTCTTTATCAACTTTAAGAACCCCGAAGGGTTAGCCAGACTCTACGCAATTGGGACCGCAAAAGCAATCCTCTGCCATAGTCCACCAAACAGCGACTGCTACTTTAAAATGTGCTCAGCGTGACAGGTGGTGAGCCCATCGCCGCTCTATGCTGTTGAATGCATGTGCAGTCTTTAGTCCGTTAGTCGCCTTTTACGACACCCAAGGGAACAGAGGGGGTAGTACTATTCTTTCATCGCTATACGCGATACGGTTAAACTTTATCAGCTTTATCAACGATGGTTCCGATAGTTAAAGGAGCTCGATGGCGCAGTCGGTTTGTGATCTTGCCAGCTAAGCAACTTACTTAACTTTGTCAGTTCTTCGATGGTTGAGTACCTATTCCGTTCAAAGCACGTACGATCTAAATACGGTTTATTAGATAACTAACAATATTATACAACATTCACCTGTATAAAACTACTGCTTTAAATAGCCCCAAATTGTTTGCTATTTGAAAAACACTTGAATTCACACTGTATTTGTATTATTGCTTCAATTGTTTTAATGTTAATTTTTCTTAAAATTTTCACGGAAGTAGTAAATGACGCCAGTTATGTTATTTTAAGTGTTCGACTGAATACACACGTATTAATAACACAGGTTAAATTTAAACAAGTACATAAATTATACTTGAAAACAGAATCCTTATCAGACTATAGAATAATAAACAACATATATGCGGGTTTTTCCTCAAATCCAAATAATTGGGGTTGTCTCCATTTGTTAAATGTTTCATAAAATAAAGCCAACAATAGCAATTCGTACAAGTTTGCTTGATTTCTATTAGTAGGGGAAATAAGCGACTAAACCTTGCACTTTTGTCGCGGAAGACGCCACTTGGCACGATTGTTCTCTGGGTCATTCTGAGCTGATTTAGCCCGGTAGCCACGGAATTGCCCACTGTTGGTGGCCACCAGGGGGGGAGGGGGGAAATTATTCGTCTCCCGCGTTGCAGTCGGTGCATAGTTCCATTCCACTTATAGCTACTAGGGCAAGTTTGGTATCGTTTTCGTATAATTTAAGGATGGGGAATCCATTTCTAGAACAAACTTTTTAACCCGTCATAGTAAAAAAAAAATTAAAAAAAACGTAAAAATATATTTTTTTTAAAGTGCTCTACTACAGCGATACCACATGGATTTTTGGCAAATAAAAAATATGGTGTTATAGACTATTTAATTGTAAACCTAAAAAGTATAACTTGAACAATTACTTTTAAATAGAATGTTCGTCAAAAAAAATTTTTCATTACTTACGCAACCTGGATTTCACTTGTTCGATGGGATTTGACATGGGACGATTACACTTTCGCATTTAAATCTTACTATAAATCATCAATATGAAATATTTTTGTAAACAGAAGCTACCGCCGTGTTATGAATGTATATACCGAGAAGAACCGTCAAGAAACACGATAGTAAAGTTACTCTTTTCAATTGCCCCATAGTTATTTTGTCAAAGCTTATCTCTAGTTATACAGTTAGCTCTTTTAGACTTAGGTAAATTAATATTTTATTTGCAAAATTAAGATTGCTCCTCATGTATTGTACATGAACCGCCGCACCCGCACAAATCTGTACACTTTAATTGTCTTATGGTACAGTTGCATCTGTTATTTCCGCAGGTCACCTTCCACTTGCATTTTATCAGTTCCAAACATGCTTTATCAGCGAGGGGTAATGTGGACCAAACAGGCTTCCAAGTTTGGTCTTATTTGTACCATCTCCACTTAGAAGGACATGGCAGGTCTTGATGGGGGTCGTAAGATTTGCCCGAAGACATGCCCTCCTTGGTAAACAGCCCGCAATACTCGTAGATGCTGAGTTAAAGCGTCTCGAGTCAGCGGCAAGTTTTCATTGTTCCTGGACAATTCCAGCAAAAAAATTAACACCAGTCATCTGGGTATCGGTGGCAACTAGAAAACCAGTCTATGTAACTGAGCAACTGACTCCGGAAACTAAATTGTTGCATGCGGCGACTCGTCGCACTGCCTGGGAGCTAAAGTATAAATTTATCGTACGCGCGACGGAATAAATTTTGTGCGGAAGAACGAGGAATCCAATTATGTACGCATCGAGACTCTCAAAACACTGTTCTAAGTTTATTTTTTTTCACTAAAAGGCTTAATTGTTTATTACCAAAATGTAAGAGGTTTGCGAATAAAGACTGTCGATATTTTTAATAATATAATTTTTAATTCTTGACCGAAATGTGGTTGAATGACGGCGTTTTTGATTTCCTTGATCGTTGTATCTATTATACAACGTGATCGCCAAAGCAGTGGGTTCCATCCTTCAAAGAATGGTGGAGGGGTGTTAATCGTTGCCACTAAACGACTTGACTCAGTACGACTTTATTCATGCGAATCTGACTGTGAGGACTTGTTGGTGTGTGTCGGGAGTGACAGGGCCGATTCCGCGAGGTGAAACATTTGCGTGTACCTGTACCTGCCACCTCCTATTCAAAAACATATTTTGAAACACTAGACAATTGTAACCGTGCTTTAATGCACTGGTCGGCGATACGCTCATAGTGAGTGACTTCAATTTAGGCAGTACCTATGTCATGGATTGCGGGAGCGTGTAATGATCTTTTACCAGGTACTCAAACAGCGAACTACATAATTATGTTAACAGATTTCCCTTCCCTTGATAATTTTAAACAGTACAATGGCATAACTCAATGGAAAATCTTGAGTTTAATTTTGTGCAACATAGCAATCGCTGATTTATTTATTTATTTATTTAAACTTTATTGCCTAAAATACAGCAAATGGCGGACTTAATGCCATAAGGCATTCTCTAACAGTCAACCAGTGAATGTGTACATAAATTTTTGTAGGCGGTGATATTATTAGAAACTTACAATTAATTTAAAAAAGAGACAAATGAAACACTTAACTTAACTAGCACAAATATACATAAGTACATGCATTATACACAAAATATCTATAACTATACACATACATATTATACTTGATATATATAATTATATTTTATATAAATATATATATACAAACGACAAAAACATAGTGTAAATCAGCTTAAAACTATTGGACGGATTTCAGAAAGTACTCACGCGCTAAACTCTTGAAGGCAACCTTGTTGGAAGCATTTCTAACGTCAAAAGGCAGTGCATTCCAGAGTCGAATAGCAGTAAGAGTGAAAGATTTAGAAACGAAATTAGTGCTATGAGAAGGAGTTTGGAGTACCAGATTAGTGCTGGAGCGAAGATGGCGTTGGTGTGAAGCACCCAAGAACTGAAAGCGGGATTTAAGATAAACCGGGACGCGTGGATCGAAAAGGATATTAAAAAGAAGGCAAACCAACCTTAGGTTTCTGCGCTCACGAATAGGGAGCCACTTAAGTTGGTTTCGAAAGTCAGAGATGTGGTCGTATTTTCGTAGACCGAAGACAAAGCGTATAGTACTGTTGAGAAGACGATCCAATTTGTTGAGAAAGATTTGATTAATATCGGACAAACAAACATCAGCATAATCAAAAAGCGGATGAACAAGAGCTCGTACGAGCACAACTCTAGTGCTGGGTGGTATAAAGTTTCTTAGTTTGTAAAGTGCGCCAAGAGTCCCTTGTACTTTACGACTAATATTTTGGATTTGACCCTCCCAACCCAAGCTGCAGTCAAGGACAAGCCCAAGGTTCCTCACGGAAGTAGCGTATGGGATTGCAATGCCATTAAATGTCAGAGCCAGAGTATTACTCAAATTGAGTTGTGAGAGCTAACGAGAACTGCCAATAATGATGGCCTGACACTTGTCTGGGTTAACAGAGATCCCAAAACTATCCGACCACGCACGTATCCTATTCAGGTTTTGGTTAAGGAGTGTTATAGCGTTGTCGAGGTTGCGCAGATCACTCTGTGCATATAACTGCAGATCGTCAGCGTACAGATGATAAGAAGAGGAAAGAATAGATGTAAGAGAATTAATAAACAAGGAGAAGAGAAGAGGTGAGAGCACGCCGCCCTGAGGTACACCAGCAGACAAGTCGGACCAGTTAGAGACCAACTGATTGACTCGCACTGCTTGTTGGCGCCCCCGAAGATAAGAGGTGAACCACAGAAGTGCAGAGGATGAGCAGCCGTAAAGGGAGAGGAGAGAGAGGAGAATGGCATGGTCCACTGCGTTGAATGCGTTAGAAAAATCAATTAAGACTAATACAGTATTGCAGGCATTCTTGATTCCTTGTCTATCGTGGACCCGCTGCACCCTCCAATAAGCTTTTCTTACCCTTACATATGTAATGACACTTTATCACCCAATAATGACGCCAGATTTTGTTTTCACAAGGCCGGCACGGTATAGTTATACCAGTGTCATTAAAGATTTGCACGCTATCAATTGGAAGAAAGAATTTACCATTCCTCCCCATGGGGGGGATCCCCCCCTGGGCACGTGCCAAACCAGTAAGTAATGTTTCATAGTCAAAACTTCTCTACGTGAATTGAATAAAGAAAACTGATAAAATAACCCCGATCAGTAACCGAAAAAAAAATCTAGCAATCTTTTCATTTAGAAACATTCATTCAAGTAATACTTTTAAGGTTCATGATTTAATAGGCTATAACATCACAGTTTTTATTTACCAAATATCGCTGTAGTAGAGCATCTTCTAAAAAAAATTTTTTTTTCATTTTTACGTTTTTGTTAATTTTTCTTTTTTTCTATGACGGGTTAAAAAGTTATTCCAGAAATGGATTTCCCATCCTTAAATTATACGAAAATGATACCAAATTTGCCCTAGTAGCAATAAGTGGAATGGAACCATGCACCGACTGCCACGCGAGAGAAGAATAATTCCCCTACCCCTGGTGCCCACTAGCAGTGGGCAATTCCGTAGCTACCGGGCTAAATCCGTTTAGAATGACCCAGAGAACAATCTTACCAAGTGGCGTCTTCCGAGACAAAAGTGCAAGGTTTGGCCCAAAATCGACACTGATTTCCCCAGCTATATTTCCAATTTTATTAAATTAATTTTTAGCATGTTCAATATTTTTCTTTCCGTTTAATTTCTTAATGTGTATCATTATAGATAACATAACAAAGAACAATCTTTGTTAGGTTTTCGTGGGTGTAGTGTAGTGTGGCTCGTGTGATGTGGAAGCGAGTGTGACAGGTGCGCGTTTGAATCTTGGTATAGGCGTATTGCAAAAAGAGTTAAAACGCATGTTACTAGAAAACTGTTGAGTGAGGAAGACTCCTCTGTTGTTAATGGACGGAATTGGTGGCTAAAAAACATCATTATCTCTCTTCTGTCGGAACACGACAATTACTAACGTCTTGTTTTCTTAGAACCAATTTCTGTGTCGCTTATAGTTTTTAAAATTCCCATTCTGACCGGTCTTTAGGAAATATTCTTTTTGGGTTAGGCAAGGGCCCTACAGTGTTATCGCTTATAGCAGTATTACTACTTTAATCTCATCCAATATTAGTATAGGAATTTGCATAGAAAGATTAAAGTAATACTCTAGTAATGCTCTAGGAGTTAGTGCTAAGGCCCCACGTACCAGTGGATTACCACCGTACTCAGAGACGTCAGTTAAGTTTCAATGACTATTGAAGGTGGACATTCACGGTAGCGCCATTTGGCGTAACTCCAAACGACTTAAATCGTTGTATATCCCATTCACGATCTCTCCAATTTTCATTCATTTACGTGTTTGACAGGGCCGAAAGGCGTTTGAATGAGTTAAAAATGGGTGTGGGTTCGGGCATTCACGAGCAACCGCGGCGCGACGCCACGGCCCAGAGCGGTGGATTTTGGCGCGAATGGAAATCCAGAGTTTTACATCAGTCCAAACGGGTTTCACACTCATGATCAAACTTTGTATGTATATCACGCCATTTGACGCGATGGCGTGACCGTGAATGCCCACCTTAACTCTCTTGCTGTCACTTCGTTTGTGTAGTGCTAAATAGAGACGGAAAGACATTTAATTGTCATTAAAACTTAATTGACGTCTCTGAGTGCGGCAGTTAGTGTGCTTCCCATTAATGTGAATATTCTTGTTAACAGTTATCGTGGCTGCAGCATTCCCCAACCTTGAGCTGGTGATCAGCTTAGTTGGAGCAGTGTTCTTCTCGACGTTAGGTCTTTTGATACCCGCTATAGTTGACACAGTGTACCACTGGGATAGAGACTTGGGACCTTTCAACTATGTTCTGTATAAAAATATAATAATTGGAATAATTTCCATTATAGCCCTTGTGTCAGGAGCCTATGTGTCAATTCAAGGTATGATCAAAGATTTCTCTGGAAGTGGACATGACGTTCACAAAGATCATGATAATGTTACGCTAATATAATGTCTAGTTTTTTATTAATAAGTTGTTTTTAATTGATCGATTGTGCAATATGCTAATAAAAAAATATTGCTGTAAAAGTAAATCATGTTTCCGTAAATCATTTTGTGAACCTAACTTTTGATAAACCTCTTATGTTAATGTACAAAAAAAGCGTTATTTCAGATGTATGATTGTTCAGAAAAACATGATAACCAGGCATACAACTTCTTAAAGTTGTTGCAGTAGTAACTCATTGTTTAATAATTGGTGTAGTGTTTTCTTAAATAACTACGACATGACGTTTCATAGTTAGGCCAGCAACGAAAGTCACTGAATATTTTTAGTACCATGTCGTAATAACGATACTGAACGTTGCGAGCGCCTATAGCTGCTTTGATAAAGTATTTAACCCTTCTTTGCATAGTGATGGAAATTTCCATCAACCGGTTTAATTGCTTTTTAAAAAATTTATTATAATTTAATAATTTTATATTTAAATTAAAATAAATATGTAGATTATACTCTGTTTAATTAAAACATGTTTTTTTTTAAATATTATAATAAAACATTTTTCTTTATTTTAACATCATAGACAAGGAAGTTTTGACGGAAACCTCTTTGGATACGAGAATGCAACCTTTTTTGAAAAAATAAATAAAAATACTTACTTATATATGTTATATTTTATTGATGTAAATTGAAATGGATTCGTAATAATTTAAACAATTATAAAGTGAAAAAATAACATAAAATAAACAAAATTAAAATATTTTTTTAAGGAAAGCTTTTTTTTAAGATTTTTCGTATTTTTTTTTATTAAAAAAGTGCAGTTCTAAAAATTTTTTTAAATATTTTTTTCGATGTTTTGGAATCACATAGTATCCATTAAAAAAGCTTTTTATAATAATCAAAAATTCATGCAAATAAGGGTTAAACGTTCAGCGAGTTCTGAAGTTAACTGCACGCTATGCATCTGCTCTGCATGACTTGGTGAAAGGTTTGTGATAAAATCACAAAGAAGTATTAAGTAAACAACAGTATTTTGAAGAAACGAATGATAAGATAATTAAATAATACAGAGGTGTGTTCATGAAGGTATTATACCAAAGGTACCTAATTAAAAAGTAGGTACAGTAACTGGAGTAGACTTAAATCAAAATATAATTTAAGCTGATAGATCAACTAACAAGTACCTTACGTAGGCTGTGAAGTTAGATATTTATAAAATAATAAGTTATTATTAGCTATTAAAACTAGAACAATATTAAATTAAACCCACTGTGTAATCTAATATGTGAACTACACTAGACATAAGAAGATATTTCACAAAACAATATCAATGAGTTTCATAATTTATTTGTTTAAAATGTTATTAATAGGTTAACTTGAAATAATAAAGTCTGCAGTTTCTGTTTTATTGTAGGATATAATTGATTGTTACCTGATTTTTATGATAAAATTTACGCTATTTATGAATTTATATAAATATTACTAAGTGATAATAAAAGATAGTTAAACAACATCTTGTTTTATTAATTTTTGATACACAATCGAGCTCTACTTTTATACATACAGCGAACCTGGCAAGCCAGCCAGACTATTATCCCCGAAGGGTTAGTCGGAGACGTCTTGGCAATGACGATATCAAAAGCAGTCCTCTACTATAGTCCACTTTTCACCAAATAGCGACTACACATGTGCTCAGCGTGAGAGGTGGTGAGCCCATTGCCGCTATATGCTGTTGTGTATGTGCTGTCTTTAGTACGTTAGTCGCCATTTACGACACCCAAGGAAAGAGAGGGTGTGGTAGTATTCTTTAACCGTTACGCAATACGGTTGGCTATAAAAAAATGTGTTTACGTTTGAGTTTATTTTATTAACTGAGAATGATAAACAAAGATAAACGTTTAGAAAGCTTAAAGTTAAATGAAAACTGTTTTATTTTCATTGCAAAATCCTATACAGCACAAATGTAATGTACTCGTATGAGTTCACTCACCATCGCGTTAACCAATCCCGCCGGTCTTTATCTGTCTAACCACAAACGAAATAACTCATATTTACTACAAGTCTGGATTAATATAAATTGAATATAAATTGAATAAAACATTTTATATGGATCTAGCTTTTACATTTCGCATCATTTTATACTGTTTTGAATGTTTGACCGGTCTTAGACCTAGAGGTTCCCGAGTTCGGTTCCCGGCGCGGGGTGCATCTTTGTGTACTTGGTTTGGTTGGTGGTAGAGCTTGTTAAGTCCGCCAGGTTTCTTATCGAAAATCTGGCTCCATAACTACAATGTTAACAGCATTTTTGTCTTCCGAAATCGACAGTTTAGTGATAAAGATAGCCTGCATGTTCTTTAGTACCTAGTTGAGGATGCCGGGTATAGCTCGCTTCCACCGTCGTCGGCCCTTTTGTCACTTACCATCAGGTGACATGGATGCCAAGTGATTTGGTTGGTGGTAGGGCTGTTTAGTGCGCCGGGCTAGCTACCACCACCTTATCTAAGTATATGTCACCATAACAACGATATTTACATCATTTTTGTGTTCTGACAGTTTAGAGATAAGATAGCCAGTTCCGCAGTGGTTATGGATTCCGGGTGAAGCACGCTTCCACCTTCGGCCTTATCGTCACTCAACATCAGGTGAGATGAAGGCCAAGCACTTACCCGTCGTAGTATAACGAAAAAAAATACTTTGTCAACTTTTAGTATTTGGCAAGAAAACGTCAGCCACGGCTTTTCTTATGTTTTGGGTATAAAAAAAAAATATAGGTTTGATCTCGTACTGCGTCTTTTAAAAAAAACAATTTGAGAATACGCAGTTAAATTATAGAGGTCCACCCGTAGTGTTAGGAGACGTTACTTCAACAACTTTGCGCGGGTTATGGATTTTTTAACCACACTCACTCACTCCAGAATATTTCAAGGGGTATTCGTTGAAGAAAAGTACACAAAAAACCTTTAAGTTTAATAATTTATACAATTTTATTTATAAGGCTATAATTACATTTTTTGCAGGTATTAGTTACAGATGTCATATTATTCATTGTTGATCAGATAGGACAACGGATCTTTCCAACGAGCGCACGACGAAGCTATTAACTTTGGAGGGGCTAACTAAACGCACGGATACGTCTACTTTGGGGAAAAACCTGCTAGAGAATGTTAGCTCACCATTTCCGCAAAACAGCTCAATAGAGCTGGCGTCAATGAACAGCTGCCATTTTATATTGCCTTGCGGCGTCCACTCAGCAGTTCGCACACCGTCTTGACCACCGCGATCCAAGGACACAGTTCCCAATGAGTGGTCGTAACGGATAGTAACATTAGCAGAGCTATCACTAGATTCAATAATCAAATCAATACTTTCAGTGTTCTTCGCAATTATGACAACTTCCCCAGTTTTATCAGTTAACAAAATTTTCTCATGGTTCCTATTGTTACCACTGTATAACGTTTTCCTTCTTATGTTAGCAACTTGTTTCACAGGCTTCTGCAGAAGCACGTAGTCTTTCGTAAGTGATAGTTGTCTTGGTATAGTCATTTGACCAGTCCAACCGTCCTGTCTCTCTGGGTAGTCTTGTTCCCACATGTCGAGCCATGCCACAAGAATTCTACGCCCCAAACTGTCTTCAGTAGTCTGCGTAGCATAGAAATCATGACCGCGATCCAACTCAACAAACGAAGTAAGAGGTTTAAACACATTAGTCGTATAGTCAAAATCACCGACTATGTAACCGGTTTGATAAAGGTTCCTGTACATATCACCTTTTGGTTGGATGCCTTGGGGAGAAAACAAAAGAACAAACTTTCCGTCGATTTCAAAGAAATCTGGACATTCCCACATATAGCCAAGCGAACCATCAGATTCATCAAGAATGGCGACTTCGTTCCAATCAATAAAATTTTTAGATGAATACAAAAGAGCACGACCGAGGGTATCGTTATTAAAGGAATTACCCAATACCATATAATACGTTCCACCATGTGCCCACACTTTTGGATCTCTGAAATTCGGTTGGCGATTTTCACCTTTGATTACTGGGTTTTGTATATATTTGAAGAAATTTATTCCATTAGCACTGATGCCCAATGCTTGAACTTGCTTGTGATCAGGGTCACTACCAGGCATATTAACATTTCCAGTGTAATAAAGTAACATTAAATTACCCACAATAAGTGCACTTCCTGAGAAAACACCAGATCTATCATAGTCGCTATCTGGTTTCAAAGCAATCGGTAGATGTTCCCAGTAGAATAAATCTTTACTTTTGGCATGACCCCAGTTGGCGATGCCTGGTTCTAAACTACTATTTGGGTTAAACTGGTAGAACAGATGATATTCGTTGTTGTAAAAGCAAAAGCCGTTGGGATCATTCATCCATCCGTGGGGTGGAGCCAAATGGTATCTAGGATAGTACTGATCATTTACATCTGACGTTATTTCGTTGAAGAGTAAAAAGAAAAAACACACTTTTAGTACCTCCTTCATGCTGATATTAGACGTCTCCACTACTCGGCTCGAGCTGTTTTGATATTGTCACTTATATATCACACTCACCGTTCATTAAATAGCCGGGAGGTCGTGTCAAGGTAAATGTTTCATTTTATTCAATACAGTGTTTACCTGTAATTAGTAACGGCTTCGGAATCTTAACACTTAGAGAGTCGCAACAAAATAATATATCACGCAAAGACGCCACTGGGTCTACTAGACCTATACTAATAAATAATGTCAACTTACTAAATGGACGGGTGGATGCCTTGAACTTCCCGCCTACAACCTTACTGGATGTGGTCAGCTAAAAAAGGAAAGGGACATCATTTTTCATACATACTCGTATTTCGGCGGACCAACAACAGTGATTTATGATGCTATCTTTTAAAAAAATAATAATTTTAAATACAATTGCCTTCTTTTGATTAAAATATTAATTCAAAAAATAACTGCACGCAGAACCAACTAAAACTCAACGACAATTTTCCGATAAAACCGGTTAAAGAAAACTAGAAATGCTTCGGGACGCGCTACCTTGCATTTTTGATACGATTGCTACGGGACGTAGATTGTTAAGTTATTTTATAAAACGTTTCGGGGCACTGCATCGGGGTATGATTTTTACCTGCGTTTCAGGTGTAAATTATCTAGATAAACAAATGCTATAGGTAATACAAATTCTCCAACAAAACGAACAAGAATAACGTATATTGAGTCAATATCTACAGAACCGCACACGGATACCGAAGCGAATGGTAAATTTATAAAGTGACCATATAACGTTTCAAAAAGATATATTATATGTAGTTAAATACAGCAATAAATATTTGGTTTGCCACAAACTTCGATCATATTATAAACAATAGATACACAATATTTTTACACCTTATTATAGATCACAAATATAAGTAAACATGAAATAACATAGAACTAGGTTAAGTATATAGTAACTTTGTAAGACAAATGAAATAGGTTACCTATACATATAGTAAAAGACAATAACAATAAATTCACATAATAAAAATCTCAACCACGGGGACTTTATTCTTGTATAAGCGGCAACACTGAATAGCGTTTATGGTTCATGTTATTTTATGATGAAATTTTGAAATTATACGATACTTACTGATGGTATGTGATCCCAGTGTCCTTCTTATTTTTGAAGTATTATTTTTACACAGTTTTACAACGCAAACTGGCATTTTAGTTTGAATTATGTCCAAAACATTCGGTACGTATACTTCAAACACAGCTGTCAGCGTGACTGGGTCGGGTACGCCGATTTCGACGTACTATTTGTCGCCGCATTTGACAAGTACGACGAAGGTATCTAGTCGAGCGCAGCGAGACCAATCATTCATAATAAGATTACATTATAAAATATCAAAATAACATGGTAAGTCTAACCATTTTGGCACTTTAGATCTTTATCTCGACGTTTGACATCTTGTAATTTCAAATTATATATTTTATTTATAAATTACTACAATTTTGAACCTGACAGTACCTACTAACATATCATTGACACTCCACCATACAGATAGGGATTTACTTATTGCTAGCTTTTAGGCTTTAAAAAAAATGCATAAGGGCTATTATGTAATGCTTGGAGTACTCAAAGTTAACATCTATTTAAAGATTTAAAAGTATTTGCCTGCATGTATATTAAACCATTGCTGCTGTGCAGGAGTCCATGGTCTCTAGCTTCATAGTAGGAGACTCAATCGTTAAAAACGAAATGCTAGTTGCAAATGGTAGTAGTACATTATATCAGAAGTTTTAGGGCATAAGCATTTATTCAGAAGAAGCGTAACAACAGATACTCTGCTAAGAAAATTGGTTACGGTGAATGCCCGACTGACACGAACGCCTTAGAAGGAAGCCTTGGCTCAGCTCAATTCACGATTCATCTGGGTCAACAGAATAATGGCCTGTTGGGATAATTACTCAATTAAACCTTTAGTTGTAAGTCATTGTGAAAAGACTCTTTCAGTCAGTGACATATATTGTGTACACAGGATGGTTATCTTTTATTTTGCACGTAACACATTTTGTAATTTATGTTTTGTATTTCCGACATAATAGTACTGTTTTATAAAACAAATAAACTATGTTTGGTAATAAAAATCAGCATTTCTATACATAACTGAAAAAAACTATTCGACCTATATGTTTGAAACAGCTGTTTCTTTTTTCGTTTTCATAACCAGATAAGAAAATACAGGTAAATATCAATTTTGTATCACAAAAACTTTGACAGTTTGTCTGGATACAAATCACACGTATCTCATAGGTACATAGACTGACAAGGGAGGGCCGCGGCCTAGTGTAGAGGAGCACTAGGCCGCATGGCACCAGCCCTCCACCCGCTTGGGAGCAGTCTGTACCTACCAGACTGCTCCTCCTTGGCGCGGGGGACCCAGGTAAAACTGGGTCCGTAGCGGGCGGCGTATCGCGGGGCGTATAACGCGTATAACACGGTACCGCGGCGCCGCGTCGCATTCCTGAAGGTAGGTGTCGGTTCTTTTACCAGGTCGGGCCCGTATGTCCTTACTCACCCGTTTCCCTTACGGGGGGGGGGGGGGGGGGACATATGGGTTCCAGCCCTGGACAGTGCATGGGGTGTCTCACGCTCCTCTCGAGGCCTCATGCCAGTGCAGAGAAGCATTTTCTCCGACTAAAACAAAGAAAAAAAAGGTACATAGACTGACGACATATTCCCAATTGATTAGTCAGATACTATAGGCAATGAGCACCGAAAAGCAGTGAACAGCCATAGTCCACGTTTCTCTAATATATCAACTGCACATATGCTCAGCGTTATAGGTTGTGAACTGTTGGATGTACGTTCCAATTTTCCGGAAGTCCATCTCTCACTTCCTATTCCTTCCTTAACCCTATTCCATCCTTAAAGGACGGCAATGCGCCTGCGATTCCTCTGGTTTTGCAGGTGACCCGCCTGCTGGTTTGCCTCTTTCTTTTATAAAAAAAAATGTGCAGTCCGTTAGTCTTCTTTTACGATACCCAAGAGAAGAGATGGGTTGGTAGTATTATTTTAATACAGCTCTGTTTAATGTGATTAATCTTACACGTGTTTAATGTTAGTCTAAAATGTTGCATTTCTTTCCTACAGCATTGGCGAAAAAGAGCGATCACCCGTTTGTTTATCAGACATTGTCTAACTTTAAACATGGTTTTGTGGTGCGGTGCAGTGCATTTTATGCATAATATATTATTTTTTAGACGTGGAGTCTATGAACGAATCTTAGTAAATAAATAGAATTCAAGCATCTTCAATGCACTCGTTTTAAATATTAAACACTGCTATTGTTTCGTGACAAACAACCAACTTAAGTAGTCACAAACAAAACACTAAATGTAGTCTTTATGCAACAGACAGGCACTTAAGAATGATAACTCCTTGTCAGACATTATCTGACTATCAAGCGTCTAGTGTAGCGAGACGAACGGATTAATGCTCGGGTTGAAGGCAATAAACCGTGATTCGAGGGGTGTCACTCCGCAGTTTAGGTACTTTCGGCCGGCGCGCCTCCCAGGCAGGCCGCCTAGGGGTATGGCAGTAAAGGTTGCCGCGAGCCGACGCACCGAACACCTCGCGCCGAGTCGCTTAACTCGTAATACCTGCGCGCGCGCGTAAACCCTACGCTCTGTGACGTCATGACGTCAAATCGATATCGAGTCAGCGTTGCTTAACGGAATATGAACGCTCGGATCACACGATAAGTTTCAATTTCGCGTGAAAGTCGTTAGAGAGTGAACCTTCTGTACGGTGGTACTATTACTTATTCTGTAGTATTATCCCCGAAGGGTCAGAGACTGAGCAATTAATACCGGATAAGCAGTCCACTGCTACAATCCACCTTTAACCAAAAAACAAGTGCACATATGCTTAGCGTAGTAAGTAGTGAGCCCATCGCCCCTCCATGCTGTTGGTTGGATGTATGTTTAGTCCGTAAGTTGTCTTTGACGACACCCAAGGGAAGGGATGAGTTGGTAGTATTCCTTAAATTATGAACCTCTGAGCCCTTACAGCTCATCGTGATTCAATCTTGTAATACAGTTCCGTTACACAAATGATGCATATCAGATCCCGCGTAAGACTAAGAGCGAGATCATGTTGTATAAGTATTGTAAGTATCCACTGTAATTTCAGTACATTTATGATCATAAAACGTGCACTTGTGTATTTAAATTAAAACCAACTGCGGTCTATTATCTGTGGTGTGTTTATTAATAGAGAATAAAAAAGCTATCCGTGTAAACAATTACAAAAAACATATATCGTCAACATTTGCTTCGTTCTGTTATCTATCTTACCCTTAAATGGCAACTGCTTAATATGTATATTCGTTAGCATTGTTAATAGTAAACTGTTAGACAAGTTTACAGATACTTGGTAAATGTCAACTCTAGTCGATCGCTACCACAGAATATATAATTGAATGCATAAGGAATACATAAATAAAAAATTATGCTCAAATAAATAAGCTCTTCAAAGTTTTTAAAGTACTAATTTAAAGTTCGCTTTGTGACGAATCGTTGGCATAAGTTATATCCATACATTCATTCTATTATACAAGCGTGTATGCCACTTGTCTTGGCCCTCGTTGCTCGTGATAGAATACAATGAGAATCATGCAGAAAGTATTTAGACTTTAGCTTTGCTAAAATAACGAAGAGGGGGAGGAGGAGTCTGGCATAATTGGTGGGAGCAACTTTTAGCGGTCGACATAGAATTCTTCGGCGTAAATTAGCGAGTCAGAACGAATAAGAACTTCCATAACAATGCTAAATATTTGGCTATTGAAATAAAATTTTGCTACTTTTTGTAAAATACACCGTGTGATCGTGTCCGTAAGAATGACACATCCGACGTTTATTTTGTTGTTACAGCATTTTGAACTTATACTAGTACAATGACTCAATAAAACATCGTATTGTTAAAAATATTGTTCATTGCATTTTATTTCTCACGTTAAAAATGTTTGGAATGTCTGCTTTCTTCAACACAGTCGGGTCGCTATTGTTCTCTTGTGCAATGAAGCGCGTTTAGCGCACATAATTCAAGACTTTATGCTACTCGTAATAAGTTTTATTATAGCACCTTTAGTTACTCTTTGCTTATACTTTCGTTTGACTAGGTAATTATTTTCTTAGTCTGTTTTTATTTTGTTGCAATGATGAATTTTAACCGCCTCTGTGGTCTAGTGGCTAAGCCACTGGTTTCAGACCCAGAGGTCCCGGGTTCGATTCCCAGCGTGGGGTACATCTCAGCACAGCAGTGCTCGGTTTGGTTGGTGGTAGGACTGTTAAGTCCGCCTGGCTAGCTAATACCACCATTTTATCTAAGTCTGTCGCCATAACAACGGTGTTTATAGCATAGTTGTGTTCCGACAGTTAGAGATAAGATAGCCAGTTGCTCAGTGGTTGAGGATTCCGGGTTAAGCGCGCTTCCACCTTTGGCCTTATCGTCGCTTACCATCAGGTGAGATGAAGGCCAAGTGCTTACCCGTTACCCGTAAAAAAAATGAACTGCCATTTTTACAAAATACTTCGCGCTGTTTTATTCAAAATGAAGTGTGGTGATGCTAGTAGAAATGTAAAGTTTCGAACTTTCTCGTACTCGAAATCTATTTTATTATAGAACTAGCTGCCCTCGTGCCACTTCGTCCGCATGAACCCGTGACGAACTTCCAAAAAAATTCCTTCCTAAACCCTTGACCTGACAATTACAAACAACAAGAAAATAATAAGCCAAACATTACCTACTTACGTTCGTGGAAATAGATTTTATTTTTATAGTTAATGAATATAATTTATTACTTACGTACGAAAATATTATGAACTTTCATCATAACTTTAACTTAAGTTGATGTTATGACGGGAACTTGATTTTTGGAGCGTCTAAATATTTCCGAGTTCTTAGATGATAAGTAGTATACATACGAGGGCGGTTTGATAAGTCCATGACTTTGGAAAGAAGAAACACTCTTTTTGTATATATTTTTTTTATTTTTCTATATAATCTCTTTTCAACTCTACGCACTTTGGTCCAGCGATGTTCCAACCTCTTCAACCCATCAAAAACATATCTTGTGTCAAACGCTGACAAAAAGGCCTCAGTTTCGGCTACCACCTCTTCGTTTGAAGATAATCTTTGCCCGCCAAACCATTTCTTCATATTTGCGAAGAGGAAAAAGTCACAGTCATGTTTGATGTCGCGATTGCAGACGAGTGGGCCGGTGCATTATCCTGATGAAATCGAATTTTTTTCATTGCTAGATGCGGTCGTTTCTTGATCAACTTTTTATTGAATCTACCGAACAATGCAGCATAGTAAGCTCCGATTATTGTCTTGCCTTTATCTAAAAAATCGATGTAAATAACCCCTTGGCTGTCCCAAAAGACTATGGCCATCAATTTACCAGCTGAGCAAACAGTTTTTGCCTTCTTTGGGGCACGTTCCCCGGTAAAAGTCCATTGCTTCGACTGTTGCTTAGTCTCTGGTGTATAATGATGGACCCACGTTTTGTCAACTATTATGTACCGACGAATAAACTCACTCGGATTGCGATTATACATGGCTAGGCATTCCTCAGAAGCTGTTACACGATTTCGTTTCTG
Source organism: Scoparia ambigualis (assembly GCA_963921215.1). Taxonomy (NCBI): domain Eukaryota; kingdom Metazoa; phylum Arthropoda; class Insecta; order Lepidoptera; family Crambidae; genus Scoparia; species Scoparia ambigualis. Next base: position 5,056,502 of record OY992510.1, read on the forward strand.
GTCGACTGTTAGTAAACGCGGCACCCATCTCGCAGAAAGCTTTTTCATGCCCAGAATATCATGCAAAATTTAAAAAACTCGTTCAGTCGAGATGTGCACAGCATCACTTATTTTGCGTATCTTCACTCGACGGTCTGCCAAAAAAATATCATGTATTTTATTAACCATGCCCTCCGTAGTGACCTCAATCGGCCTTCCTGGGCGATCCGCGTCATCAGTGGTAGTACGTCCACAACGAAATTCAGTGAACCACTTATGTACCATCCCCTTAGAATAATAACACTATAGAAAGATAGTCTTCATACAAGCGCTCTGTCAAAAATGAAGCACTAAACCGATGCGACACATAGACGCTGCGCGCATGGCTGTGATCTGCTGTCTCTTTCCAATTCTATGAATATGAAAGAGACAGAGTCAATCCTCAGCGCGGCGCCGCCGCCGACGGCAGCCGCTGCTTAGAGAATCATACTGCAGTACGTTTATATTTTGACCTAATTAACTACAAGATACTATGAAATACTGAAAGCTTACCTGTGAAAAGTGATGTTATTACACTTCTTTTGTTTTTCAGATGTGTTGTGCCATAATTTAACTGCACAAACCGTCATATTTTTTTTTGTTTTTACGAGACACGTTCGGCGCGCTTTGACATTGAACACTACGGAGCAGTCCGGCGTTTGGAGCCATTAATGGCTCCGATTAAGGTGCTTCAAAATAGGCGCGCGGACTTGGTTTCTATAGTGTTATTATTCTAAGACCATCCCATAAGAAGGCGCAGAATCACCATAATACTTTTTCAATTTGTCTTCGGTCTGCTTAATAGTTTTATCACATAAAAAATAGTGTTTAATTAGCACTCGAAACTCACTTTTCTCCATTTTCAAAGAATACTTAGAAGTAGCCTAACTTTTTTGTTTTTCAAAAGCTTGTTTTCGCGCCAAATTTGAAAAAAGAACGGCATGCGCTTCGTAGTGAGTTTCCAAACATGAAACAAAAAAAAATATTAAAAAAGTTTTTATTCAACCAAAGTCATTGAGTTGCCAAACTGCCTTCGTACAGTGTAGTAGGGTGATTATCAGATTTCGTGCACATCCAAGCAAAATTTGATATTTTTTTAATTACAAAAATGTATTGATATTATCAAAATATACATTATTATATCTGATATGCTGATTTATAGACTCTCACAAACTTAAAGACTAGCACTCACAAATTGAGAAGCTATGAGCTTTTTAAAAAAAATATTTGGAACCGGAAATGATAACAGTCGAATGGTAATGATAACAGTGCATACTGTGTATTGGTAATGATTAAAAGCCATTCCTTAAGGCTTTTTATGTGAGATGTTTCAAACGGTAATGATCACTTTAAAAAAATACGTTGTAGATAATTCTAAGTTTAATCAACTTCTTCTTCTTACTCTATAATTTCAAAAATAGTAACAATCATAATTACAAAAATATTGGTTGAATTAAAACAAAATAAGCTATTGCTGTGCAGTCCCACAATTATCATTTTATAAGATAAGGAAAGGATTATTTGAAGCGTGAAGAACAAAATAAAATAAAAGATAATAATATACAACATTTGATGCCACGGCAACAAAGACAACAAAGAAGAAAGTGGCGAGAAAACTGGCAACGCTATTTAGAAAAGAAAATCTTTTATTGTTCTTGTCCTTTTAGTTTATTTTGTTCTTTAGGCTTCAAATATCTTAACTTTTCCCTATTTCTTGCACTACATATTTCTCAGGGTCATTTTTTATCTCTTCATACTTTTGTTTCTTGTGAAGTCATGCTTGGGCTAGCTTTTCCTCACGAGTTTTCTTACTTTTGATCTTCCCCATTTTCATTAATATCTGAAAATATCACAATAAATAATTGCGTAAAAACAGCCTACCTAATACACGGTCTGCCTACCAGTAAACCTACAAAATACACGGTTGCGGGTTCAAATCCCGCTATTAGTGTTAAGTATTTGGGCGATGGACATGACATTTTTTACATGAATCAATAATGTTTATAGTTTGGTTATTCGTTATCGCTCTTATTTGTCACTGTACAAGTTCTGCTTAGTTTGAGATTGAGAATTTGTTGTTGAAGTATTTTTATACTTAAAAGGCGACTAACCGACTAAGACTGCACATACATCCAACAGCATAGAGCGGCGTTGGGCTCACTATATGTTGTTTTTCCTAAAAACCTTTAAACTTAGCAGTTCATATTTAAGTAGATATTGTAGCTTACTGTATAGTACTTCGTTAAAACAAACCATCCCAAAGTAAAATACATATTTTTATACACCCACGGACATAGAATGTGCACGAAATCTGATAATCACCCAGTAGCCTGGCGCGTCGGGATTGTCATTCTAATCATAATAACTAATAGTTTAAATGGGGAAGTAAGTTTGTTTGTCCCTTACGCTTTCACGTTTAAACCGCTAAACGAATAAACGTAGAGATAGATGAAGCTCTGGAGACAGGAGGCTATATGCTATTTTTTCCCGTAAAAATAAAACTTGAAATAAAACTTGAAGGCATAACATGAGGGGGTAAACTTCATACGAAACTTTTTATTGCGCCGGTCCGAATTTCTTCAAACTTTGCTGAAGTATTGTGTAATCAAGTATAACAATAAGCAAGTATAACAAATAATAAAAGTCGAGACGCATTTTTGATGGCCTCTCATAAGTTTAGCCGAAATACGTCTCGTCCACTGTTGGTCAAAGCCTTCCTTAAGATGTCCATTGCACCGGTATTACGCCACCAGATCCCGACCTTACAGATCTTGCGACCCGGCGACTTAATATAACGGCACCGGGAAAGCGGCATAACAGTCACATCGTTATACATAATTATGTTTAAATTTTCCATCGCGCACAAAGTAATTTGGTGACTCGACTTATTGTCGCACCGTCAAAAGATAGTCTACCAGCACATGTTACATGTTTTCTCTCGTCGCTATAATATGGGCTCCTTTAAAGGAGGCGTAAAGAGGCACCTTATGAGCTGGCAAGGTGAGAGCGACTGATGCTTTGTTTTGTTAACGCTGCACCAATCTTGACGGCTGTTCTCCATTTCCATTTAGCATCAGGCGGAGTGGAGTCAACTGACATGATACGTATTAAAAAATGTGGTAGAGACCACAGCCTGCTGTGTGTAGGTAGAGACCTAGCTCTTTTGGAAACGGACATAATGTATGTATATACATACATATAATCATGACTATTATCCCTGAAGGGTCAGTTAGAGACTAGGCAATGAGAACCGCAAAAGCAGTCCTCTGCCATAGTCCGCTTTTCACCAAATAGTGACTGCACTTTTACTCAGCGTGATAGGTGGTGAGTTTGCTCTATGCTGTTGGATGTATACATGTGCAGTCTTTAGTCCGTTAGTCGCCTTTTACGACACTTAATGGAAGGAAAGGTGGTAGTATTCTTTCACCGATACGCAACACGGCTATGATGTATGTATGTATCACTATACATAAAAAGTCAAAACAAACAGTATAGAAATAATCCGATCATTCAAAAATACCCTTTGCCTTCATTGGGTACCTCGGAAGAAACAAAATGTCATCGTCACGCCAAATCTACCCAAAACAACTAAAGAGGTGCTCGCCTCCGTGAAACAGTACGAATCATCATAAAATAAGAGCACAAGTCTTGATCTGACTTAACCTTCGGGGATAATGGTCATGATTATATATATGTATTATTGTAATTTCATATTATTATTTTCTAATTACAGTACAACAATAGTTAACGTTTCATATATTTTATTATTAATTGTATTCTTGTAATTTGTTTTAATTAATATAGTAGCATTATCAGCAAACAGCAAACACTTTCGATTTATGTCACTGGGTAAGTTATGTAGCATAAAAATAGTAAAGGGCCAAGTACACTTCCCTGTGGTACTCCGTAATTATTTTCGCGATAAGACGATCTCAACGTTTGCATAAAGTAAGATCTATGACGTTTTGTAATAATTATTTTCATAGTTTCCACACACTGCTGTCTGCCGTGAAGGAAACATCTAATGCAGTCATTTGTTACCCCTAATGCCAAAGACTTGTAGTTTTTGCAAAAGAATTTCATGACAAACCAGATCGAAAGCCCGTCATGTCTAAAAATATAGAAAAGACCCGGAAACCGTTGTTCAAACTTTCAGTGACCCACCTAATGAGAAAGAAGCTGACCAAAGCAGTAGAGCTCTCCTTCCTAAAACCAAACTGTTTATCACTTAAAATATTGCAAATTAATGAAGAAACTCTAAAATATACTATCTGATTGGCGCACGTAGTTCTTTCGACCACATTTTGGTACTTACACAGGCCGTACTGCGACACAAATTGAATAGCAAAGATCAGGGCCGCGCATGTTGATGAACTTGGTAATGTTTCTGATACTTACTACTTTTACCGCCTCTGTGGTCTAATGGTTAGATCATGGTAAGCCCGGTCTCAGAATTCAGAGGTCCCGGTTTCGATTCCCAGCGGAGGGTACATTATATTCGGTTTGGTTGGCGGAAGGGCTTGTTATAAGTCCACCTAGCTAGCTACCACCATCTTATCTAAGTCTGTCGCCATACAATGTTAAATCCAAGGTTGGTAGGTCAACGAAACGCCGACGACGTAGTGAAAGACGTAATGAGAAATTAACTAATGTATAATAATAATAATATTAACCCTAGTTATTACGCATCTATGTTTGACACAACATCAAATCGGGTCTCTCGGAGGACGGAGATTCGTAGGTAAAAAACTGTTCTCTGAAATGTTTACAATTACTCTCTACAGTTGATAAAAACGGCCATTTTGTTAACCCCGGAAATTAACTCAAAGCTGTCTCCGCGCAGGCGGAATCCGCCGCGCACGAAACAAATACTCGACATGTAAGAACCTGTCCGAACCGCGAGCAGGCGCGCTTACATACTTTATTTCTACGCTCTGCAATCCGCTGCCGCAATGCGCCGTAACTCAGGAGGGTTAGTGGCGTTTTTCCCCAGGTTCGATTTCACCAGAAAATTAAAAAATAAATTCTAGTGTCGTTTTTACCCGAATTGTTAAATGGTACAAACGCTTTCAAAACTATAACGAAATAATTTATTAGTTATTAATATACTAGCTGCCCGCCCGCGACTTCGTCCGCGTAGACACGCACGAAACAAAGAGCACACGGTTGTCCAAGGTCGCGGTTGTCATACGTTTTTTGAGGCGCACTTATAATATGAAGGCCAAGTGCTTACCCGTATTGTTTTTTTCTTTTTTACTTAACCTACAGTGTTCCACTGCTGGGGAAAGGTCTCCCCCAATTCTTTCCTATTCTCTCTTTCCTTGGCCAGCTCTAACCAATTTTTGTCGAAGGCATCGAGGTCGTCGCGCCACTGGTTTTGCTTAGTTACAATGTTTTTCCGATGTTTAAGATGTTTTTTTTTCGATGTTTAAGATGGTTTTTTCCGATGTTTAAGATGTTTTTTCCGATGTTAACCCTTCAAGGATCATGAGACCGCCGGCGGTCGCGAAACAATAGGTTTTTAATTGTGTCTGGTTTTATGGTGCTCCAAGGATAGGTAGTTATTACGTTGTAGTTTTTTTATATTTCGTTTTCAGTTTACGCATTGTTATTTATGCATGTATGAGCAGACATGAGTGCAGGATGTCCGCGTATACAATGAATGGAGGATTTCCCAAAATGGTGGTTGAAAACAAAAACTATTTAGGTATTCATATTATGTTAAATGCCTTTTCCATATTCTCCTGCGAGCAAAAATCATTAAATGCATGCGATAAATTCATTTATATTATATTTAGAATAACATCTTTTTTCTACAAACCATGATGGTGTGTTGCAAATTTTGCTGTCTATTTCAATATCGACCGTCAGAATCTGCGCCGTTTCATGATCAGACAATCCTAAATAGTGTTTGTTAAAACGAGTATTAGATATGTTACTACAGTTATGAGATATAAGCAAGATAATTATCCTGTAGGTTTCAAGATGTGATGATGAAAATTAAAGTTTGCAAGACTGCCACCGACCACACGATGACAACAACTAGGACCATCGGTTTTAAAACCGATGGTCCTAGTTGTGTCTTTGATTAAATTAGCTCGATATGTTTTCATTTTGGTCACCAATCCAGTGACAGGTTACGGTAAGTTGGGGTCGGGTAAGTTTTTAACAGACAAGATCGCGCATCGTTCATGGCACGAAACGTTCGAATACTTTCCGGATTTTATATTACACATCGTAGGAGTAAACTCGAGTAACTATACGTCCCAGCTTTGAAAACGCTTTGAATTTTTTAAATGTTACTTAAAGGAATATAACTCCTATATTGAAAAGTAGTAGGAAATTAAGCAAGCTTTAGTAAACCGCAGAATCCCGACTTTTTGTCTGCCCGATTATCGGACCGCACGGCAGTGTCTTTCATTCCGACATTTTAACTATCTCAGCGCAAATAGGTCGTCGAATGTTTTATTTTGCCGGCAACCGACGAAAGACGCTATTGGTTTTTAGTTGTACCGACTTTTTGTGGGACGAGTGCGTTAGTATTGTTAAATACATAATGTTTCATTATTTCCGATCAAGTTTTTTTATATTAAGCCCAATGCCAAAGTCAAATGATTTTTTCAATATAAACCCTTCAAAATAGGTACTTATTGACGTCAAAAAATATTTATATTATAAAAAACAGTTGCTAAATCTCAACAATTAATCTTACTAACTCAACTACCTACCTAACTAATCTACCACCAGTTCGGATTTTGGGAGAGCCATTGACTGAGAAGAAGCCAGCAAGAAACTCAGGAGGCCTTACTTTTTTCTCCCTCTACGTAACAAAAGTTACAATGTCGTCACCAAGTCATCCAAAAGATGTTAAGTGTAAGTAGAGCCCAGGCGCGAAGACACCTGGTGCAGCGTAAGAGACGTAGCACCAGTCACCCTCACGCCGCCGCGCCGGCCCCACCGGCCCACAAAGTGAAATGAGACCAGTTAGTTGTCTGTCGTAAGCACATACATACATTTATATCACGCCCGCTTCCCTGGAGTGTGGCGATGACTTTCCTAAAATCGAATTTTACTGCAAGCGATTTTTCCATTAGCATATTTTCCCAATCGAATCGTTTTCTGATATATTTTTTTCGGAGATTAATTAGAAGCTATTTTTCTTTTCGCATTATTTCCCAATCTAATCTTTTGCTGATAGATTTTTTTCCGGAGGTTAATTTTTTCAGAAGCTATTTTTCTTATCGCATAATTTTCGAATTTTGATTTTATTTATTTTTTTCAGATAAGTAAAGACATAAGCTCGCTGCACCTCTGGTTTCAGAGGTGCACCGATAGCTTATGTTATATTAAAACAGGTATATGACTTAAATCGTACTACCTTGAGGTTGCAATGGGTCATGCCATCTCATATAGGAATAAGAGGCAATGAAGAGGCTGACAGATTAGCAGGAAAAGCAGTTTTAGAAGGAATCGAAATTCAAATGTCCCCTTGTTATACGGAAATATTAGCTAAATTTAAAATCATGTGTTTCAACCAATTTAAAGAATATTTTGATCAGAGAAGTAAAGAAAAAGGTATTTGGTATAAGACCATCCAATGTCAGCCGCTTCGGACGCCATGGTTTGTAGAAACAAAGTTAAGTAGATTTTATGTAGTTCTTGCTCACAGATTACGATCCGGACATTTTCCTTCTAGAAAATTTGCACACTTGATGAGAAAGGTCAATTCACCAAATTGTGAAGTTTGCACTAAGATAGACGATGTCCAACATTTGTTATCAGAGTGTGAGAAAAACAGGAGTGCAAGGGAGTCATTGGTGCAAAACCATAACCTAAACATGTGCCAATTGTAAATATTAGCGCAACCTAACTCTGATATGGCAAGGTCGGTGTATGATATGGTTTTGGCATCAATAACTCTTAATTCTGGTTAGACTTTAAGTTTCTTAAAATTATTTTAGATTAGGATATAATGAGGCTGACATGCTTTTGTTAAGCAAAAGCCTCTAAAAAAACATAGATAAAAAAAAAGATAAGTAAAGGTTTATTGTCTTATCAGCAGCTTGTCTTTCATTGGATTTCAGCAGCATCATCTTTTAGTACCAAAATTTCGATATTACATAGTTCTATTTTATTGTTATAATTAAGACAGTAAAAATGTTTTAGTAGGTTTTTCACTGTCTTACAATTAAGACAGTAAAAAACCTACTTTTTTTTAAATAGCATATAAATTAGAATGGGAAAAATTGCTTACAGTAATATTTCCTTGACGACCTCCTTGGTCGAGTGGTTTGTACACCGGTTTTCATGGTGTCACCATCTCTGAGGTCCCGGGTTCGATTATTTATTTATTTCCTAGTGAGGGGTAGGCAGAGACCACAGACTTCTATTGTCTACGATCCTGACTCACATCCTTTGCTTCACTCACTCTCATAATATTCTTCATACATACTCGTCGGTTTAGGGTTTTGCTGTCGTAAAACGCTCACAAAAAGCACGTAGCACAACGCCAGCGTGTACGCAATGTTCATACTGTTCAAACGTGTCGGAGGAACGCGCACGGCTGGCTAACGCTAAAGTGGGATCATCATGTCGATTCTCTAATCTATTGTAAACTCCTAATCCATGTTTTGATCAAAAGTGGCATTTGTGACGTTAGCTTAGTCGAATTTAGAGAAAATGGATTTGATAAATCGCTGTGGATCAAGCATGTCGTCATTAAATCCGCATTCTTAGACGCCAATCACGATCGAAGTGCCAACGTCACAGAGGTCACTTTTGATCGGAACGTGGTGATCGAAGGGAGCGCGAGTTTACGATCGGGCGTTAGAGAATCACACCCTAGGGCCTAATTTGTTAAAATTTCGCTTTTTGAATTTTTATTTTTATAAGTATACCTTTACAAATTAATATGAGCAGGCGACAAATCTAATTTCGAGTGGCGATTTAATTCTTCGGACTTTTATGACCATACGACGAACGGGCGACCGCCCGTACATCATTTCACTGAGATTATTTACGATCCAATATGATACATTCATAAACATTGTACCAAATATTATAACACTGTAAAGAAAAGGAGTTGTATTTATTTGTAAATCCTTAGCCCGTCTTCCTTTTATGATATTAGTTAATACTTTATTAAATTAGATAATTATGATTATTCAAAAATAACGAAACGTTGAAAAAATAGCGAAACATTTTTTTGTTATCTCTGAGTTTATTTGAACGTTTTACGCAAATAATCAAATATTACGAATATGATTGTTGTTGTTAAATTTGTATAACATTACAAATATTCTTATATTTATGTCCTTGCATTTATGGCTGTTGTTGTTGTAGGTTTGTAGAAGTACAAAGAAGAGATTACTTACTTAATTAAACAATACAATTTGGCGGATTAATCGCTTTCAAGCTTCTTCTTCTTCAGACTACTCTTAACACTTGACCATTACCAAAAAAAAAAATTTCAAACAAAGTCCTGACAAATACAAAAACAACAAAAACATTATTCTAAATGCAAATGGCAAATGAAATTTATATATTATAATAATTATACACTTAGATAACAATGAACAATTGTAGCCTCCTATGACTTGCTCGTCTGAATTTCCATAGTAAAACAGTTTCATGTCTTAAACACAATACTCATTTTATTTTCGATTCGAATAGAAATCGTGTTGTTTACTAGGAGCAGTGGATTTAATTAAGCGCTTATTCTCAATCATAGGCGTATATGAAACGATCACCATTGGTTAACATGACGTTAACACGTGTTAAACTTACCTTTTTTTTATAGCAGAAGGAGGCAAACGAGCAAACGGGTCACCTGATGGAAAGTAATCACCGCCGCCCATGGACACCCGCAAAACCAGAGGAATCGCAGGCGCGTTGCCGGCCTTTAAGGATGGAATGGGCTCGTTTCTTGAAGATCCCTAAGTCATAACGGTCCGGAAATACCGCCGCCGAGAGCTGGTTCCACAACACTGTAGTTCGAGGCAAGAAATTTCTTGAAAAACGTACAGTAGTAGACCGCCATCCATTAAGGTGATGTGGATGGAATGACAGTCGATTGCGTGTAGTGCGGTGAAGGAAATCTGCGGCAGGGATTAAGCCGAACAATTCCTCAGAACACTCCTCATGATATATACGATACAAAATACTGAGAGACGCAACGTCTCTCCGAAGAGCCAGTGGATCGAGCCGACCTGAAATAACCACGTCGTCGAAAATTCGAGCAGCTCTGCGTTGAATGCGGTCAAATGGAAGGAGTTGGTATTGGGGTGCTCCAGCCCAAAGATGGGAGCAGTATTCCATATGCGGCCTGACCTGTGCTTTATACAGTTGTAAGCGGTGGGCCGGCGTGAAATATTGACCCGCTCTACGGTATAAAGTCAAGTGTGTTTTTGTAGGTGCGGTCTCATGCGACCGCTTGGGGTTTGAGGGGTTAAGCACACTCAGCTTTTTTGAAGCTAATTTAGCTTTACCTTCCAAATGACCACGAAACTGAACGTCACTCGAAATTATGCCAAGGATTCCAATAGTCGGATTGGTATCAAGAGGAGCTCCCTCAAAGTTCAGAGGTACGACGAAGGGATGTTTTTTCGCGGTAAATGCGCAAACTTGTGTTTTGGAGGGGTTAAAGTGAACTAGGTTATATTGGCCTCAATTAGAGACATGACTTAACATGTTCTCGGTGTCAGTCACAATCACAAGTTTATTCCGGCTCTCAATGACGCTTTCCATAAAAATATTAGCTCGCCCTGTGTAGAGCGTATCCCCAGTACTGTCGTCTGCATAGCAATGAATGCTGTTGTTTTGCAACATGTCATTGATATACAGAAGAAACAGAGTAGGGGACAACACACACCCCTGCAGGACTCGAGCATTCACGGGCTTCATGTCGGAGCACTACCGTCGACTGCGACTCTGATGCTACGCCCAGTAAGAAAGCTGGAAACCCATGAACACAATGTCTGTCCTGTCTTGAATGGTAAAAAAAATTAAATACTCACAAATATCAATACGAATTTAAAGGTACTCGCAAATACTCTAGAAAACCCGACAAGAGGAACCAGTGACACAAAATACAAAAATTACAAAGGTATTATTAATCAGCTGCGGCCTACACACCAACACCCTTCTCTGGACGCAGACCCATTGCCTTTGAGAAGTCTTCATGCTTAGTCCTCTGGAGACTCTTGGTCATTACCTGAAATACTGATCGCACTTTGATTATCACAAAACATTACAATAGGTGTACCTACCTGACAAATTAAGCCAAAAATCGTCTTCCAATTGTTTTAGCCATATTGTCTCCTGAATTGCCGAGGCCAGCGACATGTGTATTCTGCCTCAGTAGAAGAGACAGCAATGGTTGGTTGCCTTTTAGAGCACCAGCTGATAACAGCACCCTGGAACATAAAAATGTAACCGGAACACGATCTTCTATCTTCTAGATTGGTCGCCCAGTCAGCATCACAATATCCAATAATAATATTATTGTTTTTATTGAAGACCGGTCTTGTGTTTACTGTTCCTTTTAGATATTGTAGTACACGTTTTACACATGCCCAATGTTGTGAATTTGGCTGGTTATTGTATCGGCTTAATAAGTACACAATGCAAGCAATGTCAGGCCTGGTACCCTGTGACAAATACAAAAGACATCCTTTAACTTCTTGGTATGGAATGTCTCTCAAAACCTCTTCCTAATACTTTTTTACCTTTTGGTAAATCTGAGAGTCCATGTCTCGTTATCTAATAACGATTGATATTCAGACTTCATGGCTTCTTTCCATTCCTCCGCTTTTTCGCTTTCTAGAGCTTCTGAAAGACTTTGAGGGTCACTATCCAAAATACTCATTGCAGATTCACCATTCATACAAACAAATGGAGCAGGACAATCAGAACCATCATAAAATTCATCGCTGTGGTCATCTATAGGATTTTATTTTTATTTTTTTAGTCCAACAGTTTTACTAAGATGTCCGTGTTTTTTTTTTTTTTTTTATCCACAACGGGTAAGCGCATGGCCTTCATCTCACCTGATGGTAAGTGACGATAAGGCCGAAGGTGGAAGCGCGCTTCACCCGGAATCCTCAACCACTGAGGAACTGGCTATCTTATCTCAAACTGTCGGAACACAACAATGCTATAAACATCGTTGTTATGGCGACAGACTTAGATAAGATGGTGGTCGCTAGCCAGGCGGACTTAACAGTCCTACCACCAACCAAAAATACTGTTTATTACAGTTAAAACATCTAGGTCCCTTTGTTCCTTTTTTGTTGAAATTTATTATATTTAGTCATACTGTTTCTGGAATTTGAATAAAATGCGCTACTAATCAGTGTTTTATTTTCTGTAATAGTTTTGTCTTTATTTAAATCTGCACATATATGTTAATACCAGAACTTTCAATTTCCATTATCATAGGTTTGTGACTATCCGGCAAACCTGTAAGCATCAATGTGTCCAGCCATTCATCATCCACTTGAAAGTTTTTGTTCCTCGATCGGTGTGCAGACATCATTATTTTATTTACATAATATTTGATGCTGGTGCAGTTTTCTAGCGGTGTGTTGATTAGATCTCGCAATAAGCCGACTTTTCTGGACAGCCCGGAGTCTTCGAATGCATTTTGCAGGTGTATCCATACTTCTCTAGATAACTTTGCATTTTCAAAGACGTAGTTTATAGGTTACACCCACAAAATTATTTTTGACTTAGCTTTTAGACGCCTTTTTTTCTGTCGTCAACGGTGCCGGAATAAACAAATTCCCACAAATCTTCATGTTATAAGCATAAAATCAAAGGTTATAGTAGGATTTAACTGCAAATCTCCAGGTCGAATAATTTTCGCGACCGGCTAACTCTATTTGAAAATTAGACGTAGCTATTTTTCTCGGAGACTACGTACGGTAAAAAACCTGGGCGCTCCAGTTCTACGAGCCAATGGAGATGGTCACCAGGTACCTCGATGCGAGAGGCGCCCGCCCCCAAATGAAACAACCTAATTCAAATGAGTTTATGAACGGAAATCATCTTGTTCACCGTTATGTTTATATTGAGAGTTTTGAATTACTTTATTACATAGCCGGGGTTTGTAATCACTAACTCGTATTTTAAATATATAAATATAATTACGACTATTATCCCCGAAGGGTTAGTCAGAGACTAGGCAAAGCAGTCCTCTGCCATAGTCTACTTTTTACCAAATTGCGACTGCACATGTTCTCAGTGTGACAGGTGGTGAGCCCGTCGCCGCTCAATGCTGTTGGATGTATGTGCAGCCTTTAGTCCTTTAGTCGCCTTTTACGACACCCAAGGGAAGAGTAGGGATGGTAGTATACTTTCACCGCTACGTGACACGACAAAATGTATAAATTATAATGAAAAACCATCCTAAGTTAGTTAAAGCCGCATAAAAATCCATTGCGTGGTTTAGAAGAAGAATGCGGAGCCACAGACTCAAGAAAACGGCAACTTTTTATGATGTAAAATAATATTTATTCTCAGTAATAATATACTTAATATTCTCAGACTCACCAGAATAACATCACTTCGGAAGCTTATCTTGAAAATGTATTTACAGACTTTGCCCCAGTTTCTAAACCAGTCCTTAGTAGTTACTTCCGACCACTGCCTGCAGGCAGAGAGTCACCTATGATTTTGCTACTAGGGAATAGCTGAAACACTCGGGTCTGCTGCCATTAGAAAAATAAGAGAGTTAACAGACGTTGGAATTGCTACATCATTTTAGTTACTTCCATCTCGTATAGCGTCTTACTGTGGGGAACTTTAAAACTATATATGATTTATTAAAACTTGCAACCATCTCTAAAAAGACTCACGAACTTTTGTGAGATATATTTTTTAAAAGAAATTGGTTTTCTTTTCTATTAAGTAGTTCCTGCTGCACGTGATGTACAGTATTACTTTACTAGGTTTACTATGTTTGATTGTAACGTTGAAACTATGTTTGATTTACTAAAACAAGCAGCAAGCAACTATCTCTATTAAAAAGACTCACTAACGTTAGTAATATGTATATTTTTAAAGAAATTGGTTTTCTACTACGTAGTTGCTTCTCAGAATAATTATCAATGTCAACTCATTTACTATTCACGTGACGTACAGTATTTCTATACTAGGTTTACTTATTTATTTATTTGAAAAACCAACAGCGTTTCAAAATACTCTTACCTTGTTTACTAACCTTTACGAACTAAATAACAAGCAATATTAGCCACTAAAAGTTATGCAAACTGTCCCCCTTCCATAGAAACGTTACTTGTATGGATGTCAAATCTTATGTAACACAAATATTTATATGTCGGGCCTTAAGTCTATAGTAATATTAAGAAAGATTTCCGTTGATTGATTTAGTTATTTATGTATGTGGTTTATGTTTGACTAATATACTTAAGTGACTTAATTTAATAATGATTGATAACCTTTAATAAAAATTCATTAGATTTTGTAGCATATAATTACATTGTTTTCTTGTGTATTAACTAGAATAGTGTAAGTGTGTCAGCTGCTCTATATTTCCTCTCCGATGGAGGGTCGTTAAGTTCCTCTAAATATGGTTGAGCGAAGCGATCGCTGAATCATGTCATGTTAGAACGGGTGTCGTCTTTGGAGACGAGTCTGTTCTACTTATTTTTGTAGGTCATAATATGACTTCTTCTCATAAATGGTTAAGTTTTTCAACAGTACTATATTCGACTTTATGTTTTGCAAAATGAATTGCACTTTCATCGTTGTAACCATATTGAGTAGAAAGGGAAAAAATTGGAACACCTTTGCTGAGTTTTTTGTCTGTTCTTTTTAGTGGTCTCCCGCAGTACACATACGTACACTACTGAATAATAGAGTAACGTACGTACTCATAAAAGCTTTTTTTATTGTTTAAGCGACTCTGCACTAATTTCCAATGCAGTCCGAAAGAATTTGACAAAACTATATTTCGAGGTTCTTCGTGTTTCGGACGGCGGCAGAAGTTAATGCTTGAAAAATAGCTGTGGTTAATGATCCACTAAATATTTGATTGTCGCATTATTTTCATGCTTTTATACATTTGCCCTGTTAATTGGTTTCGAAGTAATCAATATATTGAGTTGTTCACTTTATTGCAGGATACTTAGCGGCATTATGTAAAAAAATATTTTTCATGGAAATTGTAACTCGAAGTAGGTTTTTGTTAACGATAATCGCAGTACTTGCATGAAAAGATGTATCCAGCATTTTTCTCCAAAACGCTATTTTGCAAATTATGCATTTACAATTAACAGAGCAGACATGTAGGATTTAATTTTTAATGTCATAATAAATAAAATTTTACTATTTGTCATACAAAATACATGAAATTTACAAGTATTTCCCTACATGCTTATAGCTTATGCAAGTTCCGATGGCCGGATCAAACAGGACGGACTGTTAACTCAATCTCGCTCCAAATCGTAAACAGATTCGCACTCATCGTTATCAGTTATCCCAAACAAACTGCGAACTCAACCATAAAGCAGTGCACGGAGCGGGCCCTTTTCCCACCGCACATGCGTATTGTGACCCGCTGCCAGAAGGCTCCAGTGTTATAGAGGGTGTCCTACTGGCAACCTGCTTTGTGCCTCCACGCGAACTTACCAAACTTTACGCGTACGAACTTGGCGAACGCAAACTTACGAACCAAAGGATTAATGAAAAGTGTTTTTAAGTGGTATGCTATAGGTTAGCTTGTGATGTGTAAAACCGTTGTTGTTAGTGTTAATTTAAGAACAAAGTAACATATTATTTGTAGTGTTTTATTAAAATGAATATTATATCATAGTAAAAAAGTGATGATGTGAGAGTGCTAGTTAGAACTGTTTTGTGTGCGAAGTCATGCAGATAGTGACAAGTTAGGAAAATAAAAGAAATTTAAACTTTTGAAAACGTAAGTTTTTAGATTTATGATAATATGTAATAGAATAAATTATATTAAATAACAAATTTATTTACTAGTACAGTAATATTTAACAATATGGCGGTCTCTTCGATTTCTTCTATGTTGTCAAGAAGAAATCGCCATAGAGCGACAAAAAAAAATTCTGTCATTTTAAGTAGAAAGTAAAGTCAATTCTAGTTTAAAAAAACAATTTAGGGCGTTATACTAAAAAACATAAATTATAATGTACATAGAATTGTTCCAACCACGGAATAGATAAATATTCTTTTAACTGTTATGTGGTCACAACGATATTTAAAGTGATATCTTGTTTTCCTTTTTCAGAAATGTTAAAACTTTAATAATTTAAAATACTCTTAAATTGTTTTGTAGAAAAATTTAATGTTATTAATTTTACACACACAGTTATCTCGAATATTATTGTCGTGAAAATTAGAAATTAGAAAAATGCACATAACTTTTTCCTTGATTTCTTGCGTTTATTTATTGCTTACTTTTAACCTCGTCTGTGGTTTAGAAGCTAAGCCAATAAAAGTCTTTAACATTGTGTTATAACCGTAGCCAATTTTAGTCTTTAACTAATAAAGGAGGCTTCCACTACCGATCACACTAAAAGCAAAGTACCTACTTTGGTTGGTATCCTAGATTTCGCTATTCTGAACATCTTTGGTGATCTTTGCAGTCATACATTTATCTGCCATTGCCCAAAAAAATTATGACTGGCCTACTCCTGTAGGTAACGTGATAGGTTAGTGTGATATAGTGAATTACACTATCAGCACGTACTCAATAGTACGTGATAATTAAGGTCTTCCTGATTGACAAGGCGTCCTTCCTCTAGTCACGTATAGATGTGATGTTAATTAGTATTTAAGATGATACACTAGAGGATAAAGGAGAATTGATTCAACGCAAGACATTGTTTCATTTCGGGTCTCCGTCCCAACACCATTACATGGCGACCGTGACATGGTGTCACAAGTCCGCGCCGCGAAATCGCTAGTTGAAGTCTACAAAATATCAGGAAAATAGTGCTACACGGGCCTACAAGAAGGACGAAGGAAATAAGAAGAAAAACTGTAAGCCAAAATTGTTTAACTATGGGAAACCCACAATCTAAAGACAATATTATTGTCAGTCAATCACCAACTCAATCGGCGGCAGCATCAACTCCCTTGGCCGTTGGGATGCAACTTTCAGAGATCTTTTTACTGACCATCGTCGTTGTACTAGCGGGCTATATAGTACTTAGGCTGCTACGTTACTTCAACGCACGACTATTAGAAGAGGTAGAACGCAGAGCGGTTCGACGGGCAATTGGACCAGCACAGAACGTGTAAGCCAGCACGAATTAATATAACTATGCTACCAAGAATCTATGTGTGTGTGTGAGTGATTTTTTTTTTTCTAAAGTGTGTTCATGGCAAACCTGTCAGAACTCTTGAGTGAGCTTAAGGCTATTAGAGACTCTATTATTAAATTAAGTAAGGACAAACGTTATTCCGCTCAGGGGCAGAATAAGTTTTTAAGAGCAAAGGAAATTAAAAATATTTTTGAACAAATATCTGCAGACTTATGTAAAAAAGGGATAGATGCTGTAGAATTACAAATAACAAAAGCAATATCGTCAAAGTTTTTATGTAATTTTGAGGAAATCGAGTCACTCGTTAACCCGCATCATTCAGAAACGATCACAACCATGGCCACGTTCGATCTAAAAGTCGCGCTCACGCTCCTCCCAGTAGTAGATTGCGACGAAACGCAAATTAACCAACTAATAGACGGAATAGAGTATTATAGTAGTACCCTTAGAAACGAGGACCAGCCTCTGTTAATCAATTTTGTTTTAAAAACTCGTCTTTCTAGCAGTGCTAAAACAAAAATTAATAAGTCTTATGTGTCTGTGGCAGACCTAATAAAAGATATAAAAAATGTTTTAATTCCGATTAAATCATACACAGCCATTTTAGACCGAATGCTACGATGTAGGCAAGGAAACAAGACCATAGAAGTGTTTGGTAGTGAAATCGAAAAAATGTCCAACGATTTAAGTACAGCACAGGCTAATGGAGACGAGTCGGCATATAATTTATTAAAGCCGATTAATGAAAAAATGGCTATCAAGCGTTTCGCTGACGGCCTAAACAATGCTCGTACAAGCATTATAGTTACGTCTAGGTCCGTAAGCACAGTTAGGCAGGCAATAACTATAGCCTTAGAACAAGAAGACTCGGTAGTGAAACCACCAATAAACAATTATGTTAACTATGTTTCGAACCAGCGATTTGAAAAGATAAATAAAAACTATCATCAACAATATAATAAGTCACGTAACAACAACGCGACGAGTCAGCAAGGTCGGGGTCGTGCCTACTATAACTCGAATAGGTTTCAGGGTCAGCGCAACACCAGGTTTACGTCACCTCATAATAAACGTAGGAATGTACATTTCTTAGTTGACTCAGCAGAACAGTCTAATGACGAGAACGAAAGTGAACGTCAGAGTATACGTCAGAACGAACATCATAGCGATGATTTTTTTCGTTCTGAATAGCGCTGAGGTAGATATTTGTAGTTATGGTAGTGGTAATTACGTTTGTTTTACTTGTAGTCAAACTCAAATTTCTCTATTAGTAGACACAGGAGCAAGCATTTCAATTTTAAAGTTAGATTGGTTAAATAAACTCCGTAGCGTGTCCCGCGACGCAAAGCTAGTAAGGGATGAAATTAAGATTAAAGGAGTATGTGGGGATTTAGTATCAATAGGTTATGTTTATCTAGACTTATGTGTTAACAATTATAATTTTAGGCATAAGTTTTATGTGTTTAGCAACTTCCACTGTAAAAATGATGGAATTTTAGGAGAAGATTTTTTATTAAAATATAGTTGTAAAATTAACTATGAAAATAAGCTGGTTACATTACAGGATAAGATAAGTCTAGAATTAGGCTTAGGTAAAAACATAATAACGACTATTCCAGGGAGATGTGAGGTCGTAAAATATGTTTCGTCAGAGATAAAGGGCGAATGTGTCATTTTAGCGGAGGAAGTTATTGCAGGCGTATTTGTAGCAGGCGCCGTGGTAGTAGGAGACGGGAAAAAGATTCCGGTGCGATTTTTAAACACACGGGAAGAAGATGTAAAATTAAATAACTTTAGCCCGAAAATTAGAAAATACTCGGATTATTTCGTATGCTCTTTTGATACGGAAAACGGAAAATCTGTCGAGAGGGTTAAACAACTATTCGATTTTCTTAAATTAAAAACATATCTTGGTGATGAAGAGAGACGGTCTATTGAGAAAATATGTGCAAAATATGCAGATATCTTTCATATGCCGGGTGATAAGCTATCCGTTACAAACTTATACGAGTACAACATTAAACTGCAAAATGACGCGTCTCCTGTTTATGTCAAACCGTATAGAATACCGCACGCTCAGAAGGCTGAGTTAATAAAACAGGTAGGTAAATTGTTAGAAGAAGATATTATCGAAGAGTGTACCAGCGAATGGTCTTCTCCATTATTATTACTTCCGAAAAAAGCTGACAGTAGCGGTGAAAAAAAGTGGAGAATCGTAATAGATTATAGACTTTTAAATAAAAAAATAGTAGACGAAAAGTTCCCGTTACCAAATATACAAGAAATTATTGACTCACTTTCGGGATGCTTATACTATTCTCATTTAGACCTCAGTTCTAGTTATTACCAGCTAGGGTTATCACCTGAATGTAGGAAATTCACTTCTTTTACAGCTGATAAGCAATATCAACTGAAAAGATTACCTATGGGTCTCAAAACGAGTCCTAGCGTATTTTCTAAACTTATGTCTATGGCTCTATCGGGTTTAAATCACGAGATATGTTTTCTATATCTCGATGACGTAATAGTTTTCGGGAAAAGCCTATCGCAGCATAATACAAATTTAATGAGTGTATTTGAGAGGTTTAGGTCAGTTAATTTAAAACTAAACCCTTGTAAGTGCGAATTTTTGAGGAAAGAAATTAATTATTTAGGGCATGTTATTACGCCAAACGGGGTGTTGCCAGACTGTTGTCTGGCAACACCCCGTTTGACCCAAGAACAGTAAAATCGAGGTCTTGGAAAAGTTCCCAGTACCTAAAAATGTAAATGAGATTCGTCGTTTTGTGGCTTTTGCGAACTTTTATAGAAAATTCATAAAAAACTTTGCCACAATAGTGTACCCACTAAACCGTCTTTGTAAGAAACATGTCGAGTTTCAGTGGACGGAAGAATGTGACGTGGCATTTCAGACCTTAAAAAAGTCACTTAGTTCATTTCCTGTCTTAGATTATCCAGATTTTGGAAAAGATAATGTTTTCCGGTTGCAAACCGATGCGTCAGGGGTAGCCTTGGGGGCTGTATTATCAAATGGAAATAATAAGCCCGTAGCTTATGCAAGCAGACAATTAAACAGTTCAGAAATAAACTACCCAACCATTCATAAAGAGTTATTAGGGGTAGTGTGGGCTATAAAACATTTTCGACCATATTTATACGGACGAAAATTTAAAGTATTAACAGATCATAGACCATTGGTTCATTTATTTAGCATAAAAGATCCTAGTAGCCGTTTAACTAAGTTTAGACTTTGTTTAGAAGAATATGATTTCGATATTGAATACATAAAAGGTTCCGAAAATGTAACGGCAGATGCCTTATCGAGAGTCATTATAACATCAGACGAGTTAAAAAATCTAAATTCAAATTTTTTGGGGGTAGTAACCCGTTCAATGAAAAGAACCATGGAGCAAAATAATGAACCCGCTACCTCTGGAAGTAGCAGGGTTGAGCCCCCTGTTGATCATAGGCAACCAAGAGTGGTAGATATTATGCAGAAATCACAAAATGATGTAAGGTTAGATATTTGTTCGTATGAAAACTTCGTGAAGTTGAGGAAAAAAAAAAGATACGTCTCACAGACGGGTGATATGTTATTTAGTGACTCTACTATTTACATAAATCAGGAATCTCTACTAACGGAGGCGCGCCGAGACGCAACGATAGGAGAACTGAGTGCATTTTGTAAAAAATATAATATTGTAGAAGTCGTTGTGATTAAAAATGGGTTTAATAAAAAGTTTATTAAAATTTTGACCCAAACTTTCATGAAACATAAAGAATTACCGCGGTTATGTATTATTAATAACCAAGTTGAACATGTTACAAATAAAGACTTGATACGTGATATACTAAATGATTATCATTTATTGCCGACAAGTGGTCATGTAGGCATAAATAAAATGACTAAGAATATTCGAAAAAAATATTTTTGGAGTAATATGCAAAAAGACATAACTGAATATGTGACTCGCTGTAAAGATTGCCAAAAGCAGAAATTTTGTAATAAAAATAATAAAGAGAAAATGGTAATAACCACTACAGCATCTACTTCTTTTGAAAAATTATATTTAGATATTGTGGGGCCGTTGGAGGTCGATAATTTTGGTAATAAATACATATTACTCGTAACAATACAATGCGAATTGACAAAGTTTGTAGAAGATTACCCAATACTTGATAAGTCAGCTGAAACTGTTGCTAGGGTTTTTACTGAAAATTTTATTTTACGATATGGTACTCCCAGGGTTATTGCGACTGACTGTGGAACGGAATTTATTAATTCCACGTTAGAAACAGTATGTAAATTGCTAAATATTGATAAGTTAAATTCAACACCCTATCATCATGAGAGTATAGGTTCGCTAGAAAACTGGCACAAACATCTCGGATGTTACTTGAGAATACAAACACAGAATCAGTCGGCAAATTGGAGTACCTGGATACCATATTGGTGCTTTGCTTATAATAATTCTGTAAATACTAGTACCAAATACTCCCCTTATGAACTAGTTTTTGGGAAAACATGTAACGTACCTAGTAATTTAGTTAGTAAAGTTGATCCCTTATATGTATACGACAATTATCCATCGGAGTTAAAATTTAGATTGCAAAAAGCTCATAATGATGCCAGGAACAACTTATTAATATCAAAACAAAGTAGAAAAACTAATTATGATTTAGATTGTAAGGAAGTACACTACAAAAAAGGTGATCTACTCTTGTATAAGAATGAAAATTATAATAAATTGAATGACTTGTATTTAGGTCCATTTGAAGTTTTAGAAGAGCTAGGTACTAATGTAAAAATATTAAAGAATAATAAAGAATATATAGTTCATAAGAATAGGACTAAGATATTTAGAAAATAAGAGTTTACTTTTCAGGGAAGGGATGCCTAGCCTTTTCAGGGGAGGTGTGATATAGTGAATTACACTATCAGCACGTACTCAATAGTACGTGATAATTAAGGTCTTCCTGATTGACAAGGCGTCCTTCCTCTAGTCACGTATAGATGTGATGTTAATTAGTATTTAAGATGATACACTAGAGGATAAAGGAGAATTGATTCAACGCAAGACATTGTTTCATTTCGGGTCTCCGTCCCAACACCATTACATCATTAATTTTGGGCTAAATCTGAAAATGCTGGCCATCCGAAAATATTTTGTTATCTGTTTTTTTAATATTATTTTATGCATTAGTTACTATGGGATCAAAGCTATAGGGTCATTAAGTCCTTTGTTTTGGGGTTTCATAAATAAATTTTTTTTTTTTTTTTGCGACTGAAATGTAACTACAATAAAGGTAGGTAGTTAATTAAAATATATATTTTTTAATTTCAGTAAACACTATAAGATTAAGGCTGGGGTCAATGAAATCTATTTAGAAAATAAAGAGGAAACTTATGAATCATACAATTTCAATAAAAATACCAGAGTTAATTGATTTACTTTATTAGTACTGGATTACTACATTTATTTAAAAGTAAAAAGTTTTTGTATAGAACGAATTTACGAACTTTTGTATAGTAATATTTTGTCCGAAAATGCTAAAATAATAATTTTCGAATGCACGTAACATAGCAGAGAATGGCCCTACAGCTTTGGTCCGATACTAACAAATAGATATAAAAATATATTCTAACAAGCTATAAGATATTTCTTCTTTGGCCGGCACTTTCTGATTTAGCCCAAAAATGTATGGACGCTGAATGATCTCCATTAAGACAATTGCCAAGCGAAACATTAGACAACAAAAATCTAGCTCCATACAAAAATTCTCCGCACTACACTCTAAACTTAATCAAGTAATATAATTATATCATTAAACTTGAACCGTATTAAAAATTATATTATCCTATGTTAAGTAAGTGTTGTGTGGTAATCTCGATGTTTAAAATATGAGAAGGTACGTCAAAAATTATTATTATAAGTACAAAGAATTAGAAATAGAAATCTTTATTGTATAACAGTGTGTAAAAATGTTATTAAATATAAAAAAGTATCAAGAGCCTATCCATTTCGGACGTACAATACGATTATTATTATTAATCAAGTAATACCTATAAATATAGGTATACCTACATATTTTTAAAAAGGAGCGTCAAATCAAAAACCGATAAATCATATTTTGACATTTTATTACGATGCGAATTGGTTGTCCTCGTATATATTATTTTGCTCTATCGAAAACTGATAAATCCGCTCTAAATACGTCCGCGAAATACACGGATCTGAACATAAACCGATAATTAACATTAAACTCTAAATTAGAAAACCATGAACTTGGCCATTTTTTACATTTTTCCACAAAGAACACAAATGTGATTTATTGGTTTTTGTTCCGACGCTCTATTCCTTGAAATTATAATAGGCTTTTTAAGTCATGCTTTCAAACTATTTTGGAATTTGTTAAATTCTAACAATTTTAAACATAACTTGCAACTTAAAATAAATTTTGATTGCACTAATGTAGGCACCCTTGTTAACCTAACAATTATTACTTTTCACCACAAAGAGATTAACTAGTTTAGTTCGGGTGGATATTTTTATTGTGAAATATTCTATATCTCAAACCCCAATAAATACAAAAACACACTTGACTTTGTACCGTGTTTTCATAGATTTACAGACTACTTTAGTATGAACAAGTTTAGTTATTTCGGTTCTGTGGTTCATCTTATGTATTGTTATCGCACAATATCGCATAGTCTATGCTCTATTCTGTCAAATTTGACGTTGACAGTTACTGTCAAAAAAGTGTCAAAAAAATCCAAGAGTGCCACTCACTCTTGGATTTTTTTTTACATTTTTACACAACACAACAAATATTGTAATTTGTAATTTTAACACATACATTTAATTTATTAACCAGACGGTTGTAAATTACTAATATTGACTTACCTGTTTACACCGGCCTGCCCAATAGTTGTGACGGGAAAAAAATACCAACCTAACGTTTGCATATTCTATAGGCTTCATACTTTCGAATGGTAGGTACCCATATAATTTATCTATTATCCAAACCAGTGCAATATTTAAAAAAAAAACATTGTAATCTTAGATTAATGATTGGTCTCGCTGCGCTCGACTAGATACCTCCGTCGTACTTGTCAAATGCGGCAACCAATACTACGCCGAAATCGGCGTACCCGAGCCAGTCACACTGACAGCTGTGGGTGACGTGTACGTCCCAAATGTTTTATTCAATTTTGGACTTATTTCAAACTAAAATGCTAGTTTGCGTAGTAAACTTGTGTAAAAATAATACTTCTAAAAATATGAAGGATCACATACAATCAGTAAGTATCGTATAATTTCGAAATTTTTTCATAAAATAATATGAACAATAAACGCCATTCAGTGTTACCGCTTATACAAGAATAAAGTCCCCGTGGTTGAGATTTTTATTATGTGAATTTATTGTTATTGTTTTTTATTATATAGGTAACCTATTTCATTTGTCTTACAAAGTTACTATATACTTAACCTAGTTCTATGTTATTTCATGTTTACTTATATTTGTGATCTATATTAGGGTGTAAAAATGTTAGCTGACACTATATCAAGGGGATTCTACCGATGAAACTGAACAACTTTCCATGGAACATGGGTCGAAAATTTATTATTTTTCCCTATACAAAATGCGCAATCAGCTGATTGACTCCAGTACGGAAAAGCTATTTTTTTAATTTTGACCTATGTTCCTGAAATGTAAACTTTTCGTGTCTGTACTTACATTGAAAATATTTGCGAAAAACATAATCTAGGGGATGAAGGATACGTGAACATTAGAATCTTTTTTGGAATTTTTGTCTGTCTGTTTGTTTGACGCGCATCACAAAAAGCGCTGGACGGATTTTAATGAAACTGAGAACAGGGGCCCAAGTCTGCTAATTTGCGAATGGCATAATTGAATCTATTCTCTTACTCATTTAAGAATACCAAATGTGTCAAACAATTACAATGCGATCCAATTGCGATTCAATTATGCCATTCGTAAATTAGCAGACTTGAGCCCCAGGTGTATAGCTTATGATTTGGTTAATATTATAGGTTAAAGGTTGCTTCACACATATCAGTGAAGCCACAGTTCTGACACAGTACCGGCACAGTGTTTTTCATACATTCTCTATGAACGCATCCCCACTTGTCAGTGATAATGCTCTCAGTGTCAGTGCCGCCACCGGCAAATCACGGACGTATTCGTTTTGAAAAAATTCATAGACAATGTTTAAAATAATATTTTCACTCCTCTTGTAGAGACCATCATTGTAGCGTTGTAAAGCGAGGCTACAGTAGTTTTTCTTGCCCTAGGGGAAAAAGTAATTTTTTTTTTGTCTGCCATATGACAATATGCCTCACAGACGTAATACGTCTGTGATATGCCTACAAAAACGAAAAAGTATTTAGTCATATGTAGAATAATCATGAATAAAGACTCGACTTATTACTGTTTACTTAGATCAACAACTTTTTTGAGATAGATAATATTAAAGTTTATGATAAAATTAGTAATCATTTGAATCTATGGATAATACAGACCACGCCCACACAGTCCACGCTTCAGCGGGCTAAAGGCAGGTGGTGAGCCTTTAGCCCGTTAGTTGCTTTTACGACACCAACTGAAGAGAGGGGTTGGTAGTATTATTTTGATGAGCCCATCGCCGCTCTATGCTGTTGTATGTATGTGCAGTCTTTAGTCCATTAGTAGCCTTTTACGACACCGAAGAGAAGAGAGGGTTTGGTAGTATTATTTTAATGAGCCCATCGTCGTTCTATGCTGTTTGATGCATGTGCGGTCTTTAGTCCGTTAGTCCCCTTTTACGACATTGAAAAAAAGTGCGGGGTTGGTAGTATTATTTTGATGAGCCCATAGTTGCTCTATGCTGTAGGATGTATGTGCAGTATTTAGTCTGTTAGTCGCCTTTTACGATACCGAAGGCAAGAGAGGGGTTGGTAATATTATTTTGATGAGCCTATCGCCGCTCTATGCTATTGGATGTATGTGCAGTCTTTAGTCCGTTAGTCGCCTTTTTTTAGGTTGGTAGTAATTAAAAAAAACTACAAAAAAAATGAGGTCTAATCATTGCTATACATTACCTACCATTTTTCTACAGAAGAAACCTACGTCTAACCTACATAATAATATAAACAATTATATTGATACATATTCGCTTTTAATTGTTAATTTTTAAATATTTTCTGAGCTATATATATTTTTAACCAAACTAATACATCACAGCAAAAATATTTTTCCTATTAACTCGGGTAACAGTTGAGCAGGTGGCAACAAATTTTTCACGCACACTAGCATCCTGGCATATTGTCATTAACACACTACAATAACGAGTTGCCGCATTTACTAAGCTGTGGTTTATAGGTAGCGCGGTATCTAGACGAGCGCAGCGAGGCCAATCATTCATCTATGATTTTAATATTTAATTAATCACATACCTGACTGAAATTTTTCAGCCAACCTACTAGCAATATATGTTTTAACATATTAAATTTGATATAAAATACTTTTCATCCATTAACCGGCCCGGTGAAGGTCATGTAGGTATACTCGGATTCTTTACTAAAAGAACAGAACAGAAACAGTGTGAATTAAGTTAGATTAAGGCCTTCTTTGGGTATCTATCAATCATTTCTAAAAACGGCTAGTCATTCCCACGTATGTCTGAGGCAAATAAATATACAATGAATTAAAATGATATGTGACATTTTCTCATAATAATAATATAATATTCTGTCATCCTAAAAAGGAACACTCTCATATGATACATTTAGCGACTATGATAGATCACACACGTATCTACGAAGAGGCTTATAAATCTGGTTTAAGTTCTAATCAATGACAGTGTATCAATAATATTACATCAGTGTTTTTAATAGATTCCTTCGATTGTTGTGCCTATGCGGATTGCGAAAATTTAAATACATGCATACATACTTAAAATCACGACTATTATCCCCGAAGGGTTAGTCCTCCTCTATGTCCTCATATAGTCTCTACTAGGCAATGAGGACATGGAGGAAGACAAATATAGATATAGGATAAAATGTTTACTAGAAGAAGAAAAAACATTTTATCATGTATCTTTAAAGCATTGTTAATGCAAAATTTCAATAATAAAGATATTTATAAGCATTTACGACTTTATCGATTGTTAAATACTTGCAATAGTATTTCTTTCGAATGTGAGGGTAGACTTCACAGTGACGTAATACCGCTGGCTTACGGCGTATCAACTTCTAGAAAAAATTCAACGAGTCTTCTGGGGTCTCGGTAGCTTAGCGGTTAGAGCAGTGGACCGGCAATCCACGGGTTCGAATCCCGTTCGAGCTTTTCTGAGACTGGTTGTTTTTTTCTAGTAAACATTTTCTCCGACTGCAAAAGTAGTTCTCTATCATAGTCCGCTTTTCACCAAATAGCGACTACACATGTGCTTAGCGTGATAGGTGGTGAGCCCATCGCCGCTTTATGTATGCTGTTTGACGTATGTGCAGTCTTTAGTCCGTTAGTCGCCTTTTACGACACGCAAGGGAAGAGAGGGAGTTGTAGTATTCTTTCACCGCTACGCGACATAGTTGCGAAATGTTAAATTTTTTTTATTACATGATGTCTCGCGACGTTTTGTCTTTATCTGACCTGCCCCCTGAGCACGGATCTTATAAGGACCGATAAAGTGACATTAAAGGATAAAATTTGACAAGCACTGCCGATGTCAATATGTCGACGTCTAATGTCACTTTATCGGTCGATAAAAGATCCGTGCTTGCACTGCTGAAGTGACGAAATAAGATGGATGTGCTTTTGCCCCTCGGAATTCGCAGCTACGGAGGAATTAGCCCATAAAAACGTAGGTATTGGGACAGCGTGGTGGGTTATGGCCCAATCTCCTTATGTGTTGTTATCCATGTGGAAAGGGCAGTGCCCAGTAGTGGGACGTCTACAGGCATCTACCCCTAACTGTCGGAACACAGTAATGCTACTTATATCGGATTTATTATTTTGATATCAGCACTCGTACTCGTATTTGGAATTCTCTGCCGGCGCATGTGTTTCCCAGTTCCTATAATCCCGGGTCTTTTAAACGGGGCGTGAAACGGCATTTATGTAGGCCGTCATGAATGGGTGCGCTTGTTACCGTGCTTGTTCCACGGTGGGAAGCGCTCTCATTATTTTGGACTACATCGGCTGCTTACCATCAGGCAGGATGTAGTCACTATGACGTGTCAAATTAAAAAAAAATAATCTCATCTGATGTTAATGAAATTTCAACTACCAAAGGACACTCGAACAATGAATGAACACAGCAATGCTAGATAAGATGGTGCTAGTTAGTAGTAAAATTTGTTAAAAGCAAAGTCTAAGACAATAATTTTTATTCGAGTAAATTTAAAATCAATGACTACTTTCGGATCGTCCAAAATATTTTTTTTACCTACCATCTCCTACAGTTAGGACACCTTTTAGCTGTGGGTGAAAGAAAGTGCACAGCTGTACATAGAAGTATAACAGTACAATTTATGTGCCTACCTAACAGTATAACAATTGGAAGTCAAGAGGCGGAATAAGATTTTTTTTAAAAAGCAAAAACGATAAAAATCAAATTATAATTAAAATATTTTTTTGGCATAGTTTGAGAGTTCGGCGGTCGTAAGGGTTTCTGATTTAATAAAACTATCGCGGGACACTGGTACGCGGACGAAATCGCGGGGCGGGTATGGGTTTTTTTATTTATTTTTTTCGGCAACGGGTAAACGCTTCGCCTTCATCTCACCTGATGGTAAGTGACGATAAGGCTAAAGGTGGAAGCGCGCTTCACCCGGAATCCTCAACCACTGAGGAACTGGCTATCTTATCTCAAACTGCTGGAACACAACAATCCTATAAACATCGTTGTTATGGCGACAGACTTAGATAAGATGGTGGTCCAACCTAAAGAGAGCTAGGCTATTTATTAAATAAACAGCAGGGAATTAATCAAAAACATTAACGCGAGCCAGCTTCCAACGATGGTAAATTACATTATTTAACTCTGGCAGGCTCCTGTTTTACGTAGATACGGTCGGCCTCAGATGTAGTTAACACTTTAGTACCATATCACACTAACTCGCTTGGAACGATCGCTCTCGTGCAACTACTATTAATTTATGAACGCAGTAGTTGGTATTGCCAAACCTTTCAACTGCGGCCACACACTGATCAGTGTTCAATAAATAGAATTTCTATTGTGTCTAGTGGAGCCGCGTTTTTAGTGTTAAAGTATTAAGGTACTCCTAGGCCAGGCGCCAGAAAGCGACAAACACGAACGAACCAAATACTTATCTAAGTCTGTCGCCAGAATGAAAGTATCAATGTTGTGTTAAGAAAAAAAGGTTGTGATTCCAAACATCTTAGCATATCATCTTCGAACATATATAATTAATATCATACAAACATTGTATTTTACTGGTCATAAGCTTTTATTATTATAACAATCATCACATCGCTTGTCCTGTTCCGATTGATTGGGGTCGGCGTAGTGAGTCTTTTTCTTTCACACGACTCGGTCATTCGTCATCAAATAATCCAATCCCTTCTCATTATTTTATTATTATACCTAATGATAATGTGGATAATGTAGCCATGAAGAGTTGCAACTCAACTGATAACATCTGCAAACCACTCTTTAAGCAGCTAAAAATTCTGACTCTCCCTTCACAATACAATTTTACAATGTCCACGTACGAGTATGTCAGGCAAAACCTCCGCATGTTTACTACATTCTCTGAAAAGAATACTAAAAGAAGCCACAGTGGAAATAGAATATCCATTAACATTTCAAAATTGCATTAGCTCAAATTAGTTTTTTTGGTATGTAGAATATAATAAAAATAACACATAGAATATAAATAACATGATTCCTGAAATCTTAAAGGGCTTACCAGTACACATGTTTAAAAAACGTTCGGCAACTTTGCTCACTGACAAAGCTTACTACTTAGTCAAAGAGCTTTTAGATGATAACTCCATAAAATAATAAGACATATTTTTACATTTTTTGTTACATTCACTTATACGTTTACCTAAGTATGATCTGTATAGAAGAAAATGTGATCAAACGTTGGTAAACTAATCAATAAAATAATATAAAATCAACCAAAATCAAAATATATATTTCATCAGAGACATCGTAAAATTGTTTCGTTTTGATAGTTATATTGACATTTTATTTTGTAGCTTATTGACATTGTTAATTGTTTTGGCATAATTTTATTCATTTTCTTTTGTTATTATAACATTTGTGTAAGTACCTTGACAAAGATGGAAGTGTAGTGATATCAAAATGACCTGAACATGGACCTATCAATGTAAAACTAACTTGTATTTCACTAATAAGTCTGTCTGGCTTAGCCACTAGAACAAAGAGGCTTGTCCGTATGTGTGGTGTAGTGGCTAAGCTACCGGTCTTAGACCCAGAGGTTACAGGTTCGATTCCCAGCGTTGAGTACATCATTGTGTTCTTCTTATCTTATCTTCTCTTATCTTATCTAAAGTCTGGCTCCATAACAACAATGTCAACAGCATTGTTGTGTTCCGACAGTTTAGAGATAAATAGCCAATTCCTCAGTGGTTGAGGATTCCGGAAAAGCGCGCTTCCGCCTTCCGCCTTATCGTCACTTGCCATCAGGTGAGATGAAGGCCGGACGTACGGCTAAAATGTTAAAAACTAATTTAAAAAATCGGAAGTTCTATACAAAACTGTAAATAATATTCTGTTTTTCCCTCAGTTTCGGAATTGCTCCCTTACAATTAGTTGTGCTTTGCACCTAACATTAGTGCACATTAACCTTACAGTAGTGATACAAACTCACAAAGTATTCCCAACTTTCTCAACAAATGCATTATTGTGCAGGTATCACTGTGGTGCAGACTAGTGAAGAGTTTTGTTCGTACATCTTAAGATACAATGTAAGTGGCCTGTGAAATTATAGGAAAATCTTTAGTTATTTTAAAATGATATTTTGCTGAGGAGCTCGATGGCGCAGCGGCTGGCGCGTTCGGCTTGCGGCCACCCACTAAGAAACTTTTGCAATGCCGGGTTGCCTAATAGGGACCGATTGAAAACATCTCGAGCTCCTCGTGCTTTGGAAGGCACGTTGAGCCGTTGGTCCCGGTTTTTTGGTTTTTGTAATTGGGCCAGCGTGGTGGGTTATGGCCCAATATCCCCACGTGCTACTGTTCACGTGGGAGGCCTGTGCGCAGCAGTGGGGCATTTAATAGGCTGATGATGATGATATTTTGCTTTATCAATGCTATTTTATACTTAAACTGAAAACTTTAAAAATATTACTTGTCTTAAGTGAGAAACTCTACTCGGTGCTTGCCGTTTCAGTGGCCGACCCAACCTCTGGTAAAGAATAATTTTCTACGCTCACTCCATTTATCTAGAAGTTAAGCTGCTTTTGAAACTTATTTAAATGTTTAACATTACGGATAGATAACTTACAGATCTGTAATCAATTGAGAAAGAATTTCTTTCTTTCTTTCTTTCAAATAACGACTGCACATGTGCTCAGCGTGATAGGTGGCATCGCCGCTTTATGCTGTTGGATGTATCTGCAGTCTTCAGTCTGTTAGTAGTCTTATACGACACCCAAGAGAAGAGATGGCTTGGTAGTGTTCTTTACTTAATAATTAAAGGCGCCACTGTAGAGCTCAAGCGATATAATTTTTCAAAATATTGACTTTTCTACAAAGAATGACGTTTATAATCTACTAGCGGTCGCTTGCAGTTTCACCCGCGTGGTTCCCGTTCCCGTGGGAATATCGGGATAAAAAGTATTCTATATGTTAATTCAGGTTATAAACTACCTGTTTGCCGAATTTCATCCAAATCCATTCAGTAGTTTTTACGTGAAGAAGTAACAAACATACATACTCACAAACTTTCGCCTTTATAATATTAGTGTGATAGCTATTTCCAATTTTGTAAAAAAGTTAATGGAAATCCATTGTATGTCCTCCATTTCGATAAAGATACTTTATTTGTGGACGGTCATAAAAATTTGCATGTGCAGTATATCAAATACTTTTATACGAACAAATACGCTACAAACCTATGTGTAAAAATAGGATTCTAATCTTGAAATAAAGCCATCGGTGCTAATACAAACTAATGTTTATTGGAAAACGATGAAAGTAATTTTAATTTGCAACAATGACATCGAACTGGCGTAAACAACCGGTAGCGTGATTCAGTGGTGCATACTGACAGCGCCATCTGTTGCCGTTTGATGGAACTACACATTAACATTACATATACATAATACAATTACGACTATTATCCCCGAAGAGGCGCCCCCAAATGCAACAACCTTATTCAAATGAGTTTATGAACGGGAATCGTCTTGTTCACCATTATGTTTGTATTGAGAGTTTTAAATTACTTTAATATTTATTACATAGCCGGGGTTTGTAATCACTAACCCGTATTTTAAATATATAAATATAATTACGACTATTATCCTCGAAAGGTTAGTCAGAGACAAGGGAATGAGGACCGCAAAAGCAGTCCTCTGCCAAAGTGCACTTTTCAATAAATAGCGGCTGTACATGTGTTCAGCGTGACAAGTGGTGACCCTATCGCCGCTCTATGCTGTTGGATGTATGTGCAGTCTTTAGTCCGTTGGTCGCCTTTTACGACACCCAAGGGAAGAGAAGGGGTGGTAGTACTCTTTCACCGCAACGCGACACGGTAAGGTCAACAAAACTAACTGAAACAACTAAACCATTCATTATCAGCTATTGAGTAACAAGTAAAACCCTACTAATATTATAAACGTGAAAGTTTGTAAGTATGGATGGATGTTTGTTACTCTTTCACGTAAAAACTACTGAATAAATTTGGATGAAATTCGGTATAGGTACCTATAGTTTATAACCTGGATTAACACATAGAATACTTTTTATCCCGATATTCCCACGGGAACGGGAACCACGCGGGTGAAACCGTGAGCGGCCGCTGGTATAATTATAAATAAAATTCACCAAAATTCGCCACGAATGTTTGTTTAGTTTTCAACAGTATTTGCTCTAGAGCCTTGTCCAAAAAACGATGGTTTTTAAACGGGGGCAACGCGGCCGGGTGCATACCGGAATAACAACTTTTACAACGTGGGTGCATACCGGCTGGGGGCAAACTGGACTGGGATGGGACCATAACGGCTGCACTTATTGTTCGCGCATCATTATTTGGCACATAATTTTTTTGTTGTGTTTGTGATGGTCAGGACAAGATTTGTATATGAAATACATTTTTTAAAACACGTCACGGGGTACGGGTATTATTTTGTAAGTAACTACATATCTACTCAGTTCGCTTGTGATCTTGGCCGAAACGTCAAGCATTAAGTAGATATGTACCTACTTACTTATCAAATTAATCGTGTTTGGTCCCGTTAAAATAGTTTTAATGCAATGCAATGCGATATGCGTTATTGTTCTGAGGTTTAAAGTCTTTTATGTACTATCTATTTTGAAACTTACTAACCATTGACCTAGAAGTATAGACAAGAACTTCATACAAACCATTTGTTCAAATTCTGGAATGAGAGACCTAAAGTTCGCTGCAGCCGCTTCAGCGCTTAAACATTTATATCGTCTAATCAACAGACAGATATCGCAGCGCTGCAGCGCCAGATCGGTCAATGACAACCAAGACTTTCAAGGTGGCGATGGCGTCCCAAATAGATTGTCAATATCAATAATTGAAAAAGATATCTTTTCTATTCTAATAACACGATTTAACTACATCATTATGACTTGAATATCAATTAATTACACCTACTTGACAACTGAATTGTAGTAAACGTCTAGGTGTACACTTTGAAAAGAAATAGAGAATTACTTTCGCCGCTCCGCACGCGCGAATGTCAAAGCCACACTAAAGCAAGGTGCCGAGTCGACTCCGCAGATGAGTGGAACATAGTGCGTGTTCGGAACGGCCTATCTAGTGTAACGTATTATATCGCTGATGCTAACATACACGTTTCTCTTTTTACAGGTCAAGTCAAAACAAAATGCAGGACGGGAACCTCACAGTGATCTTCAACACCTCGCTGCTGCGGCTGCGAGACGTGGCCACCTCTTCAACGCCTTACGTGGTTCGAAACACCACCATCGCCAAAGTCGCCAGTAACGCGTACGAGTGGCGGTTCGTGCTGCCACCCTACTTCCTGATCTTTCTCCTGTCCATATCTGGCAACTGTATGGTGATAGCCACCCTCGCCAACAACCGGAGAATGAGGACCGTCACCAATGTGTACTTGTTGAATCTCGTAAGTATGTTGACGTTTTAAAGTAAATCGTACTTACAAGTACCTAGTATTACATACATGCATACATACATACATAATATAATCACGAATATTATTCCTGAAGAGTTAGTCAGAGACTAGCAATAAGGACAGCAAAAGCAGTCTATGCTGTTAACCGTCTTAAGAGGAAACACTACGTCGAAGTGGCATGCAAAATTCTCCTACAAAACACAGAAAAACGACGTTTCGTAGTCCCCTGTTTCCTCCTTCAGAACTAGACCAATTTTTATTACTTTTCCAGCATCCGTTAAAGAAAGAGATTTTGTATGTCTGTGTGTTTGATTTTTTATTTAAACCAGCCACTTAATGTTTCTGAAGACGCCTTAAAACGGAGTGATTTTGCTAAATTTTGAAGGCACCTTGTTATTAAATAAATAACTTACTTAATACAAAAAAAAAACAAACAGACATAGAAAATCTTTTTTTTTATCCGATGCTGAAAAAGTAATAAAAATTGGGCCAGTTCTGAAGGAGGAAGCAGGGGACTACGAAACGTCGTTTTTCTGTGTTTTGTATGAGAATTTTGCATGCCACGTAGACGTAGTGTTTCCTCTTAACCGTGTCGCGTGCCGGTGAAAGAATACTACCACCCCCTCTCTTCCCTTGGGTGTAGTAAAAGACGACTAAAGGGCTAAAGACTGCACATATTACCTAAAAATGTCCACTATGTCTACATGTCCACTACTGGGTACCTAAAGCTTTTTCATGAGAAGAATGGGCCATGACCCTCCTTGACATTTTTAGTCTCTGTCCCCGAATGTCAGAATGGTGCATGTTTGAATTCTGATCGTGGAATGTTGTGTAAATGTTTTACAACATTTAAAAAAAATAGATATAAAATAATAATAATTTTAAGGCACTGCTTATTAAACTGTTTAAGTACATGGCAGAAAAAAGGTTGCGTTTTTAAGTTTATGCGAATTAAAATCTTATTTTTGATGTTATTATAACTCGAGCAATTAATTTGTAAGAGCTGTGTGGTGGCGGCTCATCATTTAGGTGTCGTAAAAGACGGCTAACGGGCTAAAGACTGCACATAAACATCCAACAGCATAAAGCGGAGATGTGCTCACCACCAATCATTCTAAACACATGTGCCACCAGATAGTCAATGACAACCCGTCTACTCACTGTACTTTCTCACTGGTGGGTGGACGGGTAAAACACGATTACTCCTCTACCCACTACGCTAGTGTGAACTAAATTAAGTACGTCAGTAATCGATTTATTTTAAAATTCTCTAATATATGTAAATTCTAATAAATTTAAACATTTATTTTGCTTACATTTCAATACATTAAAAGTCGTTACTCAATACCTACTCATTTTCTTTATAAAGAGAGCAATTGTTTGTTTTTTTAAGAAAATGAAAGCAAAATGTTTTAATTTATTAGAATTTACTTATAGATTTTTAAAAAAAATCGATTACTGATGACTTACTTCGGTTCACACTAGTGTATGTAGCGGGTAGAGGGGTAACCGTGAATTACCCGTCCACCCACCAGTGGGACAGTCCAGTGGGTGGACGGGTCGTCACTGCAAATCAGAGATGGGCGTAATCAACTACTTTTGTAATGAGATTAATAATCTGATTGAAAGTTTGATGGGGGGCGATGCCGCCGCCCGCGTAGGTATCCACGCGGTCGTTCGCCGATATGCAAGGGTTGTCACAACATCGAAATCCAATAATCATTAAATTTTTATAAAATAATTATTTATTATCGATATTGTAATGCTTATTTTACATTTGAACAAATGAACATGTAACAGAAAATATACAATATTTGCTCACAAGAATAACATAAAAAATAAAATAAAAATCTTTCCTACACTCACACCAATTATCCAGCCCAAGAGAAGCTTCGTTATGAAACTCGTTAAATGATTACTAGACAACGGATAAACATACTTAAAATACTTAAATACATACTTATTATTCAAAGAAAACCCCCAGACCCGAGAACAATTTAGAAAAACAATAGATTCTAAATTGACCCGACCGGGAATCGAACCCGGGACCTCAGAGATGGCGACACCATGAAAACCGGTGTACAAACCACTCGACTAAGGAGGTAGTCGTCGTTCGAATAAAATAGAATAGAATTTCTTTATTGCGTGTAAACTGCATTCATTAATTGTTAATAGTTGTTCAACACCTACATCAAAAAAAATTGTGATCGGGGCGATGACAACCAGGATCGACGTCGGCTTTCGTGCTCTCCAGTGATAAATATATATGGAACATTTAAAAAACTTAGTATTGCCCAGGATCGAACCTAAGCCTCGCCGACGAGAGGCGGGACCCAATACCTACCACCAGGCTTTCACGGCTTAGTAGCACGTTGGTATGCTAACTTATTACCCGTCTGCGGCGAAGCCAAAAAAGTAGGGTTTGTGTTTGACCTGGGGCCCAAGTCTGCTAATTTACGAATGGCATAATTGAATCGCAATTGGATCGCATTGTAATTGTTTGACACATTTGGTATTCTTAAATGAGTAAGAGAGTACCAAATGTGTCAAACAATTACAATGCGATCCAATTGCGATTCAATTATGCCATTCGTAAATTAGCAGACTTGGGCCCCTGTATATGTATGCCCATTTTTATGTTCTCTCTTACCTAATAAACGGCTGAACCAATATTGACTAGTTGTTAAATTCGTCTTTATTGCGCGAGTGTCGAGTTAGTATATCAAATTAAAAAAAAAAAGAAGTGGATTTGTTGTGCCAGCCAAGTTAATTTATCTAACAACTAACGATTTAAAGTTAATTACGACTATATTCACTTCAATTTCGCAAGCCCATATTGCAATGTCTAGAAAGCAACATCTTTAAATAATATTAAGTAGAAAAAAATAATGATAATTTATTGCCATACAATATGTTCATTTATTTTTTAACGTTCCGACTGTTGGTTTTATTAATCAATCATAAAAGTAATCAAAATTACGATTACAGATTTATATTTAATTATTTTTAATAATTAATCACCGATATGATTACATTTTTGATTAATTTTTGTAATCTGTAATCGTGATTGAAGATTACATATTGTAATCGTAATCCTTAATCATTAATCTGATTACTTTTTGCCCAAGACTGCTGCAAATAGTCACCAAATAGCAACTCGCCAAAGTCTGTAAGTGCACTGCATTTGCGGTTCTCGTTGCCACACACACACACTCACACACGCGCACGCACACACAAGCACACATGTAAAGCATTTATAGAACTTTCAATATAAGTATTTCCAATATCGAAATATGTAATTATTGTGAACATTTCGAATTTATGTTTGTGAAACAGCTGTGTAGTTTCTGAGAGGGTTCCCGTTTTTATACGAAACTATTTGATTATTACGTACTTAGGTACTTACTATTTTTTTAATGCAGTATTCACTGCAAGTTGTAATGCAATTTAAAATCGACTACTAAGAAATAAACTCAATTCATCTACATTGTTATATTATTATTTTAAAATCAAATAGTTTTTAAGTCAACAAGTGCCTATGATGGATTTAATTAAATCTTGGTCGATGGCTCGCCATGATTAAGCTAGTGTCTAGTAACTAGACAAAAACTAATAACTATTATTAAGCAGATGTGGGTGGTGTTAGATTTTGTCTAGAGAGGCGTTACATAAATAATTAGACTTCGGTTCTGACATGTCGTGGGTAACAGATAGTAAGAAATTAATTCACCGTTAAATGTGACGTTCAAAATTGAACGTCCGACGTAGATCTTGAAAAGGGTTGGAAGATGCTAGTAGATAGTTGCTTCAAGGTGGCTACACTAATTTATGGTTTGAAAACATAATGTAGTGTGAAATGAAACACTTTTTTACGGATTAACTCAGGGTCCATGGTCACAGGGAGACCACGGACCCTGTAAAGGGTTCGTAACGCTAGCATAATATAAAAAACTATGTAAATAGTAAATTAAACGCGAGTTAATCCGTAAAAAAGTGTTTTATTTCAATGTGTAGTGAAACCTCAGAAAACAATTTAATATAGTGTATTCGACTACGCTCCCTGTCTACCTTGAAGAGGGATTTTAGAGATTAAGCATCATTTAGTATCAATTTAATAGAGGCATCTTAACAAGGAAAAATACTTACATATTTAATGAATATACGTAAAAAAAAATAACCAAGAATACAGCTGAGTAGGAATATTGGTTACCGTCTTTTAAAAAATAAAATGGAAACGGAGAAGAGCAAACTTTCGTGGCTTAAACTTTAAGATCATGCCAATTCCAAAAAAAAAACATTTTGTTACTAGGGCCATTTTCAAATTCTCTGCAGGTAAATGTCACTTCTATTTCAAAAACAAAAATTTTACAAACTCTCTAAACATTACTTTTTCCTACATTTATGAAGAAAGTAACCATCAAATTTTGATATCCTGTAATTAGCCGCGAAGTTTATTAATAATTTTAGATGTTATTTCAAATTTTATGTGGTGAAAATAAAGGTAAAAATAAATTCCACTATTTTACCAACACGAAGTATTGTTTATTTTAATAATGAACTAATGAATCACTAATATTTTGGTATCATTATTAATAGTAGAGGATCCGAGTATACAACGACCTTCACCGAGCGGTTAATGGATGAAAAGTATTTTATATCAAATTTAATGTGTTAAAAAATATATTGCGAGTGGGTTGGCTGAAAAATTTCAGTCCAGTATATGATTAATTAAATATTTAAAAATATTTTTTTTTAAATATTGCACTTGTTTCGATAATAGATAAATTACATAGGTACCAATCGAAAGTATGAAGCCTATAGAATATGGAAACGTTAGGTTGACTATTTTTTTTCCTGTCATAACATTGGGTGAGGCAGGTGTAAACAGGCAAGTCAATATTAGTAATTTGCAACCGACTGGTTAAATAAATAAAATTTATGTTTATTTATAGATAAGCTCATTACAAACACACACACACCAAACTAGTGCAATGTAAAAAAAATATTTTTTTAAATATAAAATTAATCATTAATGGTACTGGACTGAAATTTTTCAGCCAACCCACTCGCGATATATTATTTAACATATTAAATTTGATATAAAATGCTTTTCATCTATTAACCTTCCCGGTGAAGGTCGTTCTATACTCGGATCTTAAGACTATAAATACAGCCTTTTATCTCTGAATAACATGCAAAATCACATTTTGTTATTATTGTTAGTGTTTATAAAAAATAAATCTTATACAACTATGTTACTTATATCGGTAACAGTGTGGTCACGCAATAAACACACGCGCCTCCTCCTACGATTCCTGGTCGACTGACTGGCGTTGCGTTGCGTCCAGTGTTGCCAACTGTACAGACGTATTATTGCAAAAAGTAGCTAGATTGCTCGATTTTTTAACCCCAAAAAGGTGCTAGAAGTAGCTAAAAGTTTCTTATAAAACAAAAGGTGTTAGAAGTTGCTAAATGTTTCTATAATAAACAATTAAACGAAAAATGTATGACAATATCGGTTTTTAAATAAAATTAAACACAATAGTAGGTATTCTTTTTGATATTAAAATATAATTAGAGTCTGTTCAATAAGTCAGTTTACTTGGTAATTTTAGAAATATGTAAAAATCTAATATTAAAATAAATGTCACTTACAATTTATTAAATCTTTAGTAAAAACTGTTCACGACTATTATCCCCGAAGGGTTAGTCAAAGACCAAGCAATACTTTTCGTGAAGTAGCTAGAAAAAGTAGCTAAAAGATTTAGCTACAAGTTTCATTAAATTGTAGCTGCCTGGCTTCCAAAAGTAGCTAGATCTAGCTACAAAGTAGCTGAGTTGGCAACACTGGTTGCGTCCCTCCCCAGGCCCCGCGAACTATCTAGAATGAATTCGGACACCACGCCAATATAACTGCCGGTACAACAGTAGCGCCATCTGCTTTTTTGGGTGGAATTTGCTATAGTAACAGAGTATAGTTACAAATTTATATGGACAGCGGGACAAACTTTCGAAAAATAGAAAAAAATACATTTTATCACCATCTTGTGTTTTAAATAAGTTAATACGTTTTATCAATATCTGTATTTATATACTTAACCCATTATTTATAAGTGTGGTATAAAAACAAATTATTAACGATATTTGTACTGCCCTACTGTCTGGGACATAATGATTATGCATGGAAAACAATGTTACCAAGAATGACCATAATGTTACTTTAAACAAAGTACAAAAATATGAAATTAGATTATTATTTTTAATTTTCGATGCTTAATTTAACAGTTTATTTTGCATGTATTTACTTTACATTTGCAGTATTCATGACAAGGTTAGAGACAAGGTTACCTGCAGAGAATTTGAAAATAGCCCACTAACGTTTATAAACCGTTTAACCTAGAACATAAATCGCTGTAATTAAGCTAGTTTGTACTGAACACTGAAATATATAAAGCTTTTAAAATGCAAGCGAGAAACACTAAACTCCTAGATGAATGATTGACATTCATCTAAGACTTAACTATTATTTTTATTTAGAACACTATACAAGCTGCGTCCCGAGCCGTACCGAAGCATAAAAGGACTTAAGAAAATACAACAGAAATTCAGGTTACGATAGTGAGAATTTTTTTTTTTTTTCAGTAAATTGTGAGTATTTCAAGCTCCTCCTTTCTTCAGAAGGCAGGGCACGAAGTCTCTGTCGATGGTAGACAGTATTGGAGCGCCATTGTAACATCATGGTTCCAATTAGTGTTCAATAGAACTCTCACAAGTTTGTAAAACGTACGATACAATAAACGCTGACTACTTACTGCGCTCGACTGATACGTCTCGATTTAGAGAACACTTTAAAATGAAGGGTCACCGGATGGTTACCTTAATTAAAATGGTTCCAAGTCATTTAGTGATTCAGATCATTTCCTTATCTTAAAGAAGACTTCTGGAAAAGAAACAGTCGTTTAAAAACCCACCTACCCACATTGGGTCGGAGTGGTAGGTTATGGTCCAAATTCTATGCCATTTTATATAGGAATGTTACATACCAAAAGTTAAATGTTTATATGCCAATACATAGACGAGTGTGAAATGGAATCCCAAAACACGATTAATAAAATAACTAAAGGCTAAATGAACGATATCCCAAATCACGTTTCACCAAAAACATCCTAAATCGAATCACGTTAACCCAAAAGAACGGCGGCTAATGCGTTCGATTTGCTACCTTGCCGGATAAGCAACTTTCACAATGCCGGGTCTAATTAATAATAACATCTATTGGGAAGGGGATCTGTGGGAAGGCCTTGCCCAGCAGTGAGACGTTTGTAGACTGTAGATGATTATTGCTTTCTTACATTCGTAACCCGCTGTCTCCTTTCTCAACTTTCGTATCAAAATTATTAACCGACTTTTTTGTTGCAGGCCATTTCGGATTTCCTGCTAGGGGTGTTCTGCCTGCCATTCACTCTTGTCGGCCAGGTGTACAGGCGGTTCCTATTTGGTGCAGCGTTATGCAAGCTGATCCCATTTCTTCAAGGTGAGTGTACCAAAAGTATTTCTCTTATTAACGATATTTTAAAGTAAGAACCCGTCGATGATGAAGCGTGCTGTCGAGGTATAGATGGTGTTTGGTAACAGGTCAATTATAATCAAGCATGATGGCCTATCATATTAGGTGCAAAGACAACTATTTTTGTGGCAGCTACTCTGAAATTCCGAAAAAATGTTTAGTATATTCAGTTGTATGGAACAAAACGGGAAATACTATTCGGCCATATTGTATGGAACAGATAATAGCACAGTTGCGGAATTTTAAACCTATTAACGAATATCCAGTTGATCATTTAATGTTAAAAACGTGAGACCCATAGAAGAAGTGAACGAACGAGGTAAAATCATCACGGTAATATTATTCGACGTGATATTAATCGAATTCCATATACGCCATTTATGAAACCATTTCTGAGATGTTTTTTTTTTGCAAAGTTTATTATAATAATTAAATAAATTGTGACATTAGTTAAACTTCCAATAAAGTTTGGGATCATTGCTGTTGAATCTTACTATTACGCGTCCCGTTGACTGATGTCTGAGTTTATACTAAAAAAAATGACATGTGTTAAACTGAAAAAAAAACTAGACTTAATTAAAACTTTTAATTAGGGAATTCGTAAGCGCTCACCGCGGCAAATTAAACTATGTTTATAATAATTAAAGGGTATAAGGTTTATATAAATTACAGGGTATTAGCAGTAACTTAAGAACTAGGTTATTAGTACCTACATAACATATAGGAATTGACTCCGCTGAATT
This sequence comes from Scoparia ambigualis, assembly GCA_963921215.1. Classification (NCBI taxonomy): domain Eukaryota; kingdom Metazoa; phylum Arthropoda; class Insecta; order Lepidoptera; family Crambidae; genus Scoparia; species Scoparia ambigualis. Next base: position 5,099,487 of record OY992510.1, read on the forward strand.
TACTTTCACGCCGAGGGATGCTCTGTTTATAATTCATATTTAAAAAAATTATGAAATTATCTTTATATAATTATTTCACTTTAATATTCTGCGTATATCCACGTTTCTAGTTTCGTTTCGTTTCTCTTTCATAAAATTACAAAATAAACTTCTAGTTTATGTAAAGCGATGGAGAATTTTCTCGCTCGAGGAGACAGTGAATTTCATAACATATAAAATGCAAAGGAAAAATATTATGCAAATAAAAATGGTTGTGTTCTACTTAAACTGCACGTGCTCCCATTCAAGCTTCGATCAATGTGATGGAAACTATTAAGACTTTTATACGCTTGACGTTTTTTTCAGTTTGTAAATATCAGAATCCGCTCCTTTAGACATGACAACCGCTCCATGTCAATTCTATTGCGTTAAACGGTGACGCTTTAGCGTTGTCATAATAGTAAATTGGTAGACAAGTTTACAGGTACATGAGTGGTAGAGCCACGCTGCGTTGCAGCACGCATTGGGCCGACTCGCCTCACTCACGAATATTTGGCGTGAAATAATGGCACTTGGTGCTGTTGTGTTTCGTCCGGACAGTGAGGGTTCCGGAGGCCCTTCCCCAACCCACCCACCTTCACAATTCCCTTTTCTTCCTTAATTCCTCCCTTAAAGGCCGGCAACGCGTCTGCGATTCCTCTGGTTTTGCGGGTGTACATGGGCGGCGGTGATTACTCTCCATCAGGTGACCCGCCTGCTCGTTTGCCTTCTTCTTTTATATAAAAAAGGTACTGCACCAATGCTCACTCTGTACGATCGCTACTACATGAGATATAATTTAATAATGAATCATTAAATGAAAAATTATGTTTTTGAATTAGCTTTTAAAAATTGCCAATTTATAGTTTGCTAAATAACGTTTCGTTGAGAAAAGTCAATTCTATTCTGCAAGCGTTTATCTCTTAAATGCCTGAATTTTTGTATATAATAAGAAGCTTTTTTAATTAATACAACGTAGTTCCAACACATCGGAAATTTAATTTAAAAAATACGTAAATCTTGAAAAAATGCTCTCATTAATAATTTATTTTCATTTTCTTCATTTCGTATTATTTTTTCACTTTATAATTGTTTTAATAATTTTCGAATCTACACTGGCCTGCAAAAATAAGTATCACTCTTTAAAAATTGAAGTTAGAGAGATAGATAGATAAAATTATTATGTTAGATTTACATAAGATTAAATAAATAAAAATAAATAAATAGATAAACTATAGAAGTTAGAGATTAAAAAAAAAAATTATCAGCTTTTTTTGAAGCTATAGTAAATTATACAATAGTGACATTTTTAAGTCTTCTCTGTCTTGTTTATCTTGTGTACTTTAAAAGTTATTACAATTTTAAAATTGTAATACTTATTTTTGCAGGCCAGTGTATTTCAATCATTAAAATAGAACTCAAAGAAGTATTTTTATTTATTTTTTCACAAATAGGTTGCATTCTCGTATCCAAAAAGGTTTCCGTCAAATCTTCCTTGTCTGTGATGTTAAATTTAAGAAAAAAATAATATTATAAAATAAAAAAACAATTTTTAATTACAGAGATTAATTAGTCTAAATATTTATTTCAATATAAATATAATAGTATAAAAAATAAAATGAAAATTTTAAAAAGGCTTAAACTTACCGTATCGCCTAGGCTCTCATGACATTTTAAATAATTAACATAAATAACACAATCGAGGCACAGGTCGCATTTTTAAATTTATCCATATCGCTCATTTCGTTAAACGCCCATATCCGTAAGTGGGACCATACTCCGTAGAACCTTAAAGTACATATTAAAAGCATCTGAATCTAACAAAAGACAATAAAATTTCTCAACTCTGTTTCATATTTGTAAATCGTTGAACATTAATAACAGTTAAGGCAGACAGACTGTAATATTATTCTGTTAAAAAAAATCACTTACACCTGTTCCAATAAAATTAATATTTCCAACAAAGAATATTTCGAGCTTATCTCGACATTTCATTTTCACAATCTGCGAAATTGCACATGAACGCATGAATAAAACAAAATACCTATGAAGATATTCAGAATGAACGTTTGTACAAAATCTCCTCAAAAAGGATCCTTTACAGAGTTAACTAAATATTAAATTAGACTGTTGATTACTAGTTATCCAGTTGGAATCAAGAATGTAAACATTTATTAACACAGAGTAAATTTTATTAGACTCAAATTGGGAGAAAATTTGGTTTTCAGACGAGACGAAGGCGTTGTGGAATGAAAAATATATTTATTTAAAGGTACCTAACTAATCATACTATTGATCAACAATAAATGAAATTAAGCTATCATATTATGTTAACGGACATAGTTTTCTGTAAGGTGCTGACGTATAACTAAATATCTATCACAACTAAAAAAGATTTAACTATGATGGAAAGAGGTCAAAGTCTTTCCTCTATTAAATGTTGATTGAATGTTATTTGTACATAAGCATCGTTACTACTCGTAAATATATTCGACCGTACCGTAAAATAAGACAGTAGCCAGGCGATTAATATTAGTCTTATCAGAAAACGGCAGGCGTTGAATTCCATTACGTACAAGGAAATCTACGCAAACAATAAATAAAGCTCACATGAAAAATCGTTCCAAAAATATAGCTAAAGTAGGATAAGGATAGGATAGTTAATAGCCTTTTCTGATAACATCGACAAAATGTGCGCGAAAATGATTCAGTTATTAGTTGATAACAGTATTTCTTGAGTCATGCTACGTATTATGTTGGTTTATCGGGTACCAAACGTCGAGATTCGACGTAGTAGGTACTAAAGTTGAAGATGTAGGTGCTCGTATTGCCAGGCTTAAGCGGAGATGAGCGTGATACTTATAGTGCACGGGCAACACATAAACAGGCAGCGCATTTCACTCTTTGGCGGTTCGTATGAGAAAGGAACCAGCAAAAAGCTTGATACGGAAAGGTGGAATGTAAACTATGTAAATGTGGTAAGGCAAGCCTGCGCCTAGTGTACCGATGGTGGAAAGGGGCTGGACGAACAAGATCGTGTAGTCGTGTTCCTTCGCACACTTTCAAAATAATGTATTCAGTAAAACACCGAAATATGTGATGAAACACAAATTTAATTGTGGTTCAAAATGATGTTCAACCACTCCAACATCTGTTCTTATTTTAGATAAATTGTTAATAATAAGATTAATCTGGTAACGACATAATAAATAATTTGTAAATGTCGTTTCTTCTAAATGAAGCTGTGTAGTTTCTTGCGCCCATTCTTAAAAAAAGACGTCCTGAATGGGTGGTAGGTATAAAGTGATATAAGATGATATGATTACGATTATTGCCTTTGTTGCAGCGGTGTCCGTCTCAGTGGACGTGTGGACCTTGGTGGCCATATCTCTGGAGCGGTACTTCGCCATCTGCCGGCCGCTGAAGTCGAGGAAGTGGCAGACGCAGTGCCACGCGTACAAGATGATCGCCATGGTATGGATGCTGTCAGTGGCGCTGAACTCACCCATCCTGATCGTGTCCACGCTGCAGCCGATGCGGGGACAGGGTGAGTAAATTTTACTTATGTATTTATTTATTCACGGTAACAAGATACAAATCAACCATTACATTTAAATAAATATTTATCCTACTAATATTATAAACGCGAAAGTTTGTAAGTATGGATGGATCTTTGTTACTTTTTCACGTAAAAACTGATGAATGGATTTGGATGAAATTCGGCATACAGATAGTTTATAACATGGATTAACACATAGGATACTTTTTATCCCGATATTCCCACGGGAACGGGATCCACGCGGGCGAGTGGCCGCTATTATATAATATATCTATTTACACAATATTAAATTTGCATTTCGATAACACCCGACCGAGCAAAACATTAAAATTAAATATATTGTTCTAATTAATTTTGCATCATCATATTGGACTTTTTTTTAAATCCCCGGAATAATGTACCTATGTATGTATATTTTTTTGTAAAGTTTTCATCCATAATGGACTAGGTCCGCAGGCTGTTACTTTAATTTGATTTAATTTATTTAGGACAACCAACAAAACAATCACGTAAATATTTTTTCACTCCTCTTGCTCAAAAAGACCGTCATTGTAGCGTTCTAGAGCGGGGCTAAAATAGCTTTTCTCGCCCTAGGGGAAAAAGTATTTTTTTTTTAAATTTTGGTCTGTCACATGACAATGGGCCTACAAAAACGAAAAAGTATTTAGTCTTATGTAGAATAATCATGAATAAAGACTCGACTTATTACTGTTTACTTAGATCAACAACTTTTTTGAGATAACACAGACCACGCTTCAGCAAGAAAAAACTGCACAGTCTGCACATATGCTTAGATAGTGAGCCTTTAGCCCGTTAAACGCTTTTACGACACCCAAGGGAAGAGAGGGGTTGGTAGTATTATTTTGATGAGCCCATCGCCGCTCTATGCTGTTGTATGTATGTGCAGTCTTTAGTCCATTAGTCGCCTTTACGAGACCCAAGGGAAGGGAGGGGTTGGTAGTATTATTTTCATGAGCCCATCACCGCTCTATGCTGTTGGATGTATGAGCAGTCTTTAGTCCATTAGTCGCCTTTTACGACACTGAAGAGAAGAGAGAGGTTGGTAGTATTAATTTGATGAGCCCATCGTCGCTCTATGCTGTTTAATGTATATGCAGTCTTTAGTCCGTTAGTCCCCTTTTACCAAATCGAAGAAAAGTGAAGGGTTGGTAATATTATTTTGATGAGCCCATCGCCGCTCTATGCTGTTGGATGTATGTGCAGTCTTTAGTCCGTTAATCCCCTTTTACCAAATCGAAGAAAAGTGAAGGGTTGGTAATATTATTTTGATGATCCCATCGCCGCTCTATGCTGTTGAACGTATGAGCAGTCTTTAGTCCGTTAGTCCCCTTTTACCAAATCGAAGAAAGTGAAGGGTTGGTAATATTATTTTGATGAGCCCATCGCCGCTCTATGCTGTTGGATGTATGTGCAGTCTTTAGTCCGTTAGTCCCCTTTTACCAAATCGAAGAAAAGTGAAGGGTTGGTAATATTATTTTGATGAGCCCATCGCCGCTCTATGCTGTTGGATGTATGTGCAGTCTTTAGTCCGTTAGTCGCCTTTGACGACACCCAAGGGAAGAGATGGAAAGACTGCACATATCTACTATCCAACAGCATAGAGCGGCGATGGGCTCATCAAAATAATACTACCAACCATTCTCTTCCCTTGGATGTCGTTAAAGCAACTAACGGGTTAATTTTAAATAAAATAAACCAATTCATATTGTATTGGATTGTTTTATTTTCTCGCATTCATAGTGAAAAGCAGAGTGTAACACTCGGCGCTAAAAACCCATTAAAACTCGGTTTCTATTTACTCCCTCGCTAAAGCTCGGGAGTAAAACTACCTCGTATATAATGGGTCATTTTAGCCCCTTGTATAACAATCTACTATTTCACTCCTCTTGCTCAAAGAGACCGTCATTATAGCGTTCTAGAGGGAGGCTAAAATAGCTTTTCTTGTCCTAGGGGAAAAAGTTTTTTTTTTTAATTTTTGTATGTTACATGACAATGAGCCTACAAAAACGAAAAAGTATTTAGTCATAAGTAGAATAATCATAAATAAAGACTCGACTTATTACTGTTTACTTAAATCAACAACTTTTTTGAGATAGTTATTATTAAAGTATATTTTGGTAAAATTAGTAAGTAATCATTTGAATCTATGGACAACACAGACCACGCCCACACAGTCCACGCTTCAGTCAGAAACAACTGCACAGTCTGCACATGAGCTTAGGTGGTGAGCCTTTAGCCCGTTAGTCGCTTTTACGACACCCAAGAGAATGTATGTATGTGCAGTCTTTAGTCTATTAGTCGCCTTTTACGAGACCCAAAGGAAGGGAGGGGTTGGTAGTATTATTTTGATGAGCCCATCGCCGCTCTATGCTATAGGATGTATGTGCAGTCATTAGTCCCTTAGTCGCCTTTTACGACACCTAAGGGAAGAGATGGAAAGACTGCACATACCTACTATCCAACAGCATAGAGCGGCGATGGGCTCATCAAAATAATACTACCAACCCTTCTCTTCCCTTGGTGTCGTTAAAGCAACTAACGAGTTAATTTTTAATAAAATAAACCAATTCATATTGTATTGGATTGTTTTATTTTCTCGCATTCGTAGTGAAAAACAGAGTGTAACACACGGCGCTAAAATCCCATTAAAACTCGGTTTCTATTTACTACCTACTAACAACTACCTCGTATATAATGGGTCATTTTAGCCCCTTGTATAACAATTTACTATTAGACACATTTTTTAGTAACGTGTTAGTTACACGACGACGGTTGCCACGACCTGCGTTTTGTCAAACTTAAACTTTTAAGTAGGTACTTTGGACGTGAAAGTCACTCGCGTCCGTAGGTTAACCCTTGACACCCTGCACGAGACCCCTGGGTGGTGCTAAATGTCTAAATGAGTCACACTGCGTTGCAGACAACACGAATTGGGCCGAATTGGCTCGCCCGGCGTAATACCACCTTTTTAAGGAACATCGGCGTGAAACAATACATGTCCATAAACAAGTTTTACAATGTAAATAGTGATATTGATTTAGTATTAATATATGATTGATTTATCAGTTTCTTATCGACTTTTTATTGTTTTATAAAAACTATCGATTCCACTTACGGTCTTTTCTTGACTGTATTTTGAACCGGTGCGCTGTAGTTAAATCAGACTGTTTAGAAATGCTACCGAAAATGCGAAAATAATTTAACTCCACTTTACTTAAAATGCGTTAGGTTAAAATATAAATATTGTATGGAAAATATGAATTGATCCGTGACAAATTGACAGACATCATTGAATTTCAGACGTTATCACGGCTTTACGTTTTCAGCGCTAGACTAAACCTTCATTGTTTTTACACTATCAAACTCGTTTCAAAAGTTAAGCCGGGAAGCCTAGAAAGGCATACCTTTTGAAATACCCGATATCAAAAGGTTAGTGGTTTTTACACTCCGATTAACAGTGCATCATCCTAATTTAAGTTCTTTTCAAAATTATAAGTTTTTTTCAAAAGGGAAGAAATACCAAATAATAATTTATCACGCTCACACCAATATCTAGTCCAGGTTAAGTTTAATTGAAAATTATTTATTAATTGGTTAACTAGTGTATCAACATGTTTAAATACATACTTATTATACATAGAAAACACCCAGACGCAAGACAATTTAAAAACAGTTATTTCTAAATTGACGGCGGCGGCGGCGCGCGGCTTGTTGATCAGGTTCGGTCGTAAGGAGTAAGAAAGGTTATTCCTTACGATCGAACCTGACGGCCGATAGAGGATAATGGTAGAGAATGAGTGTTGTCCCGACCCTAGGTAGACCTAGAGGGGTAAGGGGGGCAGAAAGATTACAACGATGATGATCGAGAATGGGATGCAAAAAAGTAAAAAAAACATTATTGTATGTTTTTACATACATTTCATTTCTTCCGCGTTTTTAATCAACTTATCTGATACGAAGACTCCTAAAGGTTGTTAACAATTGAATTTCTATTGTATCTGGTATTACGACAGCTGAGGTCGTATCCAAACTATGTTTCAGTGTCAACACTTCTTAGATATGGAAGTTTTAATTGCCTGCAATTGAGAGGGGTGAATCACTTTGTAATTAACGTAAAATTTAATTAGTACAAAATTAAACTTAAGTATAGTTTGTTGACTTTGAAACTGGAGGGGTAACGAAGATTGAGTGACATGATACGAGGAGCTATATTTTGTCAGTCAGCTCAATAACCTCACTATATTAGTCATGTTGTTTGGATTAGTTACTGATAAGCTAAAATGATCGTTAAATTAGTTAAAATATGAAAGTAAATATGAGCGTATATGGGCGCATAGAGAGGCAATGGGCGACGACTATTATCCCCGAAGGTTTAGACAGAGACGACGCACGAATCGCAACCATCAAATTAAATAAAAATTATTGGGCGCACGAAACGCGACTATTCCATGAAGGCAGTTTTTATCATGTTTTTGAAACGCACGAATCGCGACCAACTTATTTGTTTACTAAAAATTTACGACGCACAAACCGCGACCAGACCAGCTTAGCGGTTAGAGCAGTGGACCGGCAATCCAAAAGCCACGGGTTCGAGTCCCATTCGAGCTTTCCTGAGACAGGTTGTTTTTACTTAGTAAACATTTTATCCTTTATCTATATAGCTTTGTAAATGCAAAAAATTTAATAACAAAGATATTTATAAGCAATTACGACTTTATCGATTGTTAAATACTTGCAATAGTATTTCTTTCGAATGTGAGGGTAGACTTCACAGTGACGTAATATCGCTGGCTTGCAGCGTAAATCAAACTACTAGAAAAAATTCAACGAGTCTTCTAAGATCTCGGTAGCTTAGCGGTAAGAGCAGTGGACCGGCAATCCAAAGGTCACGGGTTCGAGTACCGTTCGAGCTTTCCTGAGACTGGTTGTTTTTTTCTAGTAAAATTTTATATTAGTACCGATAGTTTTTCATTTAAAATCTGTAATTAGGACGTCTTTATAAGATACTTTTTACAATGAAAATCATAGATGCTAAGTGATCATTATCGTTCAATAACGTGTCTGAGCTTACTCGCAGACAACCTTTACTTGACTTAACGAACCCCTTAGCGTTTGTCCCTTAAGATGGTGCCGGGCGATCGCAAAACCTAACATAAGTCTCATAATGAACGTCAAAGCAAAATTAATCATATTGATATTTAAAATTAGAAATATTCTGCTTTGAAGTTTCCGACCTAGTAATTTGATAAGAGCAATGTTTTTATTCTGCAAAATTTACAAAACCATCACGTGCTTGTGTTAGAAATTAAAATTTACTTTTTTAAGATGCGAAATATCAATACAAATATTTTCATGTAAGACTTATTGTTTCATGCGTAAAATTAAGAAAGTTGTCGAAAAACATGTTTTTAGGAGTCATTTGATTTATGTATTGTATGTTATTGTTTCAAATTTCAACAAGGCCACGACCTTGTGCAATGGTCAGGCTAACTTACGGAAGTTCTTTTAATGTATTGAACTAATTCAGCGCATAGTACAAGTAACTTAAAAATACGTAAATTTTCACAATTTCGTGCAGGATCCCGTTAAGTTTTTATGCCATGCCATACAAAAGTAGTTGACCGGTGAATCAATCGAAAAACTTATTAGTAAGTAAGTACTTGCCAGAAAGAAATTCTTTCATAGAATATGTATGAGATTAAGGCCTTATGACGTCACTATTGAGTCGTCACGCTATCAATGGAGTGTTCATTAAGCACATAAAGGGTTACGGAAATTGCGTGTTAAGGTTAAATCAACAAATCAATCTAGACTCGTCAACGCTTGACACCTATAGTAATGTAAACATCTATAGGATACGGTGACTGTTTAACCTTATGCAGCCAAAATAAACAGCGAGTAAACAAAATATTTAAAGTACCTACTTAGTGAAGACATGACAGAACCGCGAAGATTTTAAAGTATACCTTTTGTCAACATCCTTATTTCAATTGAAAGGAAAGCAAAGAAAAGCTCACTAAATATAATAATTGTGATTTTTCTTCTTATGTTTCATGACACATTCTTTCGTTTCTATTAAGTTCTAATGCTCAAGTAGATACTCCATTAATAACACGTAGGTGGGCGAGTCAAAATCTAGAAACGGCTGACAGTGAAATACGATTCATATTTGTTAATGGTCCTTTGGGTTCCCTACGTCATTCCGAAAGCCGTTTTACCGATTTTCATTATGTTCCAGTTTTATCAACAAATGCCTTATTTCTACGAAGCTTTAAATAGCCGATGTAACGTTTATCTGAAAAACCTATTACCGAAATGAATTTCAATAATAACCAAGTATTGGCTCGATGCATCCCACGAAAAGTTAGCCCTTGATTTAAAATGCATTGGTTAAAACAAACTAGTCAAAATCGTTTACCATTACGATTATCTAACATTAAAACATTAAAACAATAAATAAAGAAACCCAACTCCTTAACTTAAAACAATTGTTTGATTATAACACATGCAATCTTCGCCATCGCCGCGATTGTCTATTTTAACAATTATGTATCTGCCCTACATTGTAATTGTTCTTAAGTTTATTGTTCTGTATGATTAGTATTTCATGTACTCATGTAAGTAACATGTAATTTGTATAAATCAGTAGGAAATAAAGTTCTTTAAACCAAACCAAGCACCATTTCAGCAGGTTTTCTCAAATTACTTACTTTTCTTGCTTTCCGGAGGGTAGGCAGAGATCACAGCTGTCCATTTGCTACGGTCCTACAAATCTTCGTTTGACTTTGCTTTATTTACTCTCATAACGTTCTTCATACATGCTCCTTAGTTTAGGGAATTATTTACCTGACCATAAGATTATAATGTATAAATTAAAAATAAAGTAAAATCTTTTAAGTGCTATAATATGATACGGACAATGATATCAGAATAAAAAGAGGTAGATAGGTTATGTCTGTACCATTGAGTTATTATGTACTACGTACTAGAGAAGACATCTCAACTAGATTGTTTGTAACACGCGTTAGAGCCAACTCGCTCCAACTGTAGTAGTCTCTGGCAGGCACCAGACGCAACAATAAGTGTGTATTCTGTGTTCTATTTTATTAAAATATACCTTTATGTGTGCTAAACAACTCAGGAAATACAAATAAAACCAAAGGAATCACTTTTCACCTGGAAATACGTACTAAATTATCGATGTAACATGCATTTGACTAATAATTTTATCTAATCGCCGAGACATGAAGCGGCGGCCATGTTTCGGTAAAATGCATATAGAGTAACAATATTTCTGTTTTGTGCAGAAGGGACACTTTTAACACTTTATGTGAAATAATTACTAGGGTTAAGATTATGGTGACAGTTTGATTGGGGATTTCGTTATAATTAATAAACTTACCTAAAACACTTTTTTATTAATGAACTTGACCGTTTTTTTCGAGATCATTAGATATGTTAATAAATATTAGATATTTACCTTCGGGGTATCACAGGATTCACACGGCGTGGAAAATAACTTTATTCTTTAGCTCCGATGCATCGTTTCTGTGTGATATTTTTATTTATATTTTAGTACCTACTACCTAGGCAGAAGAAATAGTACGTATGTATATAAATGTATTTGGTCATAAATAAACGCAAAGAGTTTCTTTCATTTTATCAAACCATAGTATTATCTGTGGTTTAATCTGAAATAATAAAATGTAATAAAGATTGAATTATAATTAAAGGTAGGTAGAAAACATGCACAACAACTATGTCCGTTCTGCTGTGTAAAATCTATTATCTGTTGCACTACGTTGAATATGGTTGAACAAAACGCGTAAGCGCGCCGTGCAAATGGCGGTGTTTAATTTTTTTTTAAGTTTATTTATTATTGTACGGTAGATAGAAATAAAATGGAGTCTCACATCACGTGTTGTTGCTAAAAGAACACGGGAGAAACGCTGTTTAGTCACTTCCCAGCGATTACGTTGCCTATATAATTGTGAATAATAGGAGGCAAGGACAATTTTTTCCAAAAAGTCGTGTCCTAATTTTAAAAACAATTGGAACGCGATCTTTTTATTTTACTTTATGGCTGTGAGTAATTAAACTAATATTCGTAAAATAAGTAATTCAGATGAAGCGGGCAGGACTCAAATACGATTTTTAATCTCATCTCAATAATGCTTGAAAAAATTGAGCATCTGGATATTTGATACTGAGTAATATTTTTACACGTACCTACTTAAAAAAATATTTTTTCAAATTAATTGAAAAATTTTTTTTTTTTGACTAATGTTTTATATTTTAACGTTTTATTAACGCTTAAATATACTTAAGTAATTTTTTTTTTAAACACTCAAAAAAAGACGACGATTTTAGGCGGGAATCGAACCACGCACCTTCCGCATTTCGGGCGGAGATTTTTGTTATTTTAATGAAATATGTATTAACTAAATTATTTACTTACTTTTATTTTTGCCATTAATTTACTTATTTTCATTTCAATATTACAATTACAACAATCAATAAATATAAAAACTAACATATTAGTTTTTAAACAACATTAACTTACAACTTTACAACTCTGTAATAAATCTGTATGAACAGTGTGTCGCATCTGCGCTTAGACATTTCTATGACAACTAGGTAAGCCCCGCACCACGGTACAAGTATCATTGTAGCTGTGCACAACTGCACATTTATTGTATGGGACGTCTACTCTAGTATATTTACCTCAATGGTCTGTACTAATGTGATGTCAATAATGGACTTTGGTCCATTACGATGTTAACATCCCATTATTTTTATTAGTCTTAATTGTGTTGTTTCTACAGGGTCGTATTACACAGGACGGCATTTTTAAACTAATTTACGGAAACGAATATACGCAAACTGACACTGTCAACCAAAGACCGCTGTCAACGCTTTCCTGAGAATTAGCATAGTTTTCTGTTGCCAGTTTTTGGCACATGTTACGCATCTATCTCTTTTTATTGTAACATCATTGGATGCGGACATTAAAAATGGTTATTGAGCTGGAGATGAGTTTATTTTTGGTTTATTTCAGTACAAGGTCTTCCGCCCCGTAGACATAGGGAATCGTAGATGGCGTGGTGACATACTTATGAGCTCAAATGTTGTAGATAAAAATAAATAAAAGATATATATTTGTTTTCTTTTCGAGAGCGTTGATCGTTTATTTGTCTTTTTGAAGTATCGAAATTGAAAAAATTAAAGTGAAATTATCAGGCATATAAAAGTACTCATAATTATAGTAATATATTAAGGCATTATATTTATTGTAATCATTTTGTGCAGTTGTACTTGCAAGTACTTTAAAGTTTAATAATAATGATTACAATAAATATAATGCCTTAATATATTAGTATAATTTTAACTTTTAACTTTAAAGTTTAAAGTACTTGCTCGAAGTTCTTGACAGGTTGCAAAGACGTGATGTCCGTATTATCGGTAACGATGACGTTACGACAAGTCTGGAGCCGTGACAGCTTCGTAGGGACATTGCTTTCCTTAGTGCTTTCTACTGCCTTACCACGGTGAATGCTCTGAGGAGCTCTGTGACCTCATCCCTCCCTCTCCTTTCCTTTCCAGATCGACGTGTGCAGGTCTTAGAAGCTACCCTCATACCGTGCTGACCATCAAGACACACATACCAAAAAGTTTGGACAATCGTTTTTTTGCCGAACTGCCCGTACGCGGAATGCGCTTCCTGCACACGTGTTTCCCTTCTCTTTCTCTCCCGGGTTATTTAAGCGGGACGTGAAATAGCATTTATGCAGGTCGCCATAGTGTGAGCGTTCGGCATATCGTGGTAGCGCTGTGATGAACGCTTTCACTTCTTGGGCTTCACTGACTGCTTTTCATCAGGCAGAGTGAGGCCATTATGGCGTGCCACAATAAAAAAAAAGTTTATCAAGCTTGCAATGGCTCCAGATATTTAACTTCATAAACAAACAAATCTAAATATTTGACTATTTATCGTCGTGTTCCTAAAGTACAGACTTTCTCTAATATGCGACTTAAACGCGGGCGACTGCGCGAGCCGCCCTGCTGCGGTGTAATGTAAATTAAAAGTATTATCATTAATTGCTATAATAAAAGCAGATATAACTGCATAAGCAGATATACTATTAAATTTAAAACAGAAGACACTGGATTCTATAATAATAATAATTATAGAGCTGACAAAACAATTATTATCTGTTTTTCTTTTGTCTTATCGAATCCTAACAAAGATTCTCGTTTTTATTATATTTAATTAAACAAAGCACTATAATAACATCGTACAAAATGTTAAAACAAAACAGCTGATGGCATTTCTAAAAGCTCGAGATTTAAACTTTAATTTTTAAGATTTATACATAGTGCCCTCGAATGAAAATAGTATTTCAAAACAAGTTTGTATTTGTTTAAGTGCTTCTCGTGGACCATCTGTTTGTAAAATATGTAAATAAGCTCGATGCCATCTCCGAAGTTATAATTTTTCATCTCGACGTGCTTATGTAGATTGTGTACTTTAAATCAAACACCCAGAGTAGGAACTTTAGAGAACTTCATAGAGGAGCATAGCTTTAAATTCATCAAAGCCCCTTTCCGATTCTTTTAATACACAAACATGGAATTATCCTTCGGTTACATATGAAATCTAATTATCCTTATAAGTCACGCATGCACATTAGCACACGTGTAAGGATTTACATTTAGGGCGGCTTGCAGGAAATATATAAATCTAGATTTCTAGAGTTAAAACTAGATTTAAGTTTCAATCCGATCCAATGCGATAGATCGTCTTGGACATCAGCAATTTATCTTAAATCACGAATTTAAAACTTTATTTTTTAATGGGCATCTAGCTCGGTGTAAAGTATGAGAAAAAAAATCAAAAAGTGATCGCTGAGACACGAATAAGAAGTTTTAAAATTGAATTAATACTAAACCTTGTCGCGTAGCGGTAAAAGAGTACTAACACCTCCTCTTTTCCCTTGGGTGTCGTAAAATGCGACTAACGGACTAAAGACTGCACATAAATCAAACAACATAGAGCGGCGATGAGCTCACCACCTGTCACGCTGAGCACATGACTGCAGTTGCTATTTGGTGAAAAGTGGACTGTCGTAGTGGACTGCTTTTACGGTCCTCATTGCCTAGTCTCTGACTAACCCTTCGGGGATAATAGTTGTGTTTATATGTACGAGTATGTATTGTTTGCATGGGCCTTTCTCCTTCCCCTGCAGCACGCGGCATGGTCAAAGATGTCGTAGGTCCTACTTTTAAAGACAACCTTAATTTTTACTTCGATATACTTGTATTATTGAGGTACGGAGACAGGCGCGTTATTTATTATTTTTAATGAAATTTAATTTAAAAATTGATAAGTATGTAAGTTTATTTTGTATTTTTGTAAAGAATAAAATTAATGTGAGATTCTTTCCTCCTTCATCTCTCCACCTCCGTCTGGGTCGACCTTGCTGCCGTTTGACCCCATTGTCGTTTTTTTTTGTAAATAGATTTTACTAGGTATTGCTACATTGTCGTATTAAGCTGGCACCGACTCCAAAAATATTTTTTAAGATTATAAGATTGAGCAAAATAAGGGTTAATATTGCAAGTAAATTGAACAAACTAAACTACGCAAATATTTTTTACGTTTTAGTGCAATTATTTCAGTAAAATTTTTGGAGTCGGTTGTTTTTTTTTGTTAAAATTTTTGTTTATTTCTCGCTTTTTAGTGAATCGTTCCGATCTATTTATCGAAAGCGAATATTGGTAAACCTACAAAACGCGCTGCTTGTATGAGACAGCGCCGTTTAAATGCGACAAGAGGAGAAAACGAGAAACGCCTATCACAAAGTAGGAAATCAACATCCAAAACAGACGGCAAGTTACCCGGATATACTCGTGAACGCTGTATAAACCCCCTACGATGATGACTTGAGAGTTACTAGGGTTCACCGTTAGGCAAACTAGAGGGACGTTTTTGACTTGCTCCAGTCGTAGATCGTAGCCAAGTCACTATTGATCTGCTGAATCGCTTCTGAGAGGTTCTCAGCCCAGGCCTGAGAGTAAATTTGTAAGTCATCGGCATAAAGATGTAAAGAAGAATTTAGATAAGAAGTGACAGAATAATTAGTGTGAATAGTGTATTTTTAAATCCTAATAGAAATGTTTCGGAAGGAGTGATAAAAAGTGGCCTATGTCACTATTGTTCTTCAGTTATCTATGTGCAAAATCAGGTCAATGCGCAAGTGAGAGACGGACCAACAACCAATCACGCTTTCGCATTTACAATATTAGTTAGGAAGGATTTATTGCCGGAGTGGATCTCATTTGACCTATGGCTGAAAATACCAAAATCGCTATAGGTATGCCTATAATATTTGAGGAGTTTCCTTAATTCCTCGAGGATTCCACCATCAGAACTGAGTTCCGGTACCTGCCTTCTTTTAATACGTCATAGTCGCTTAACTATCTTAATCAAGATATCTTATCGCCACCCGTGAAATACTTATCATTGAGGAGTTCCAATGACATTCTGTGGTCTTCTCCATCAGTTCTACTTCATCAAATGATATTTTCTGAATGCAAATGCTTGACTTATTGCTGAAAATACTAAAATCGCTATAGGAATGCCTACAATATTTGAGGAGTTCCCTCAATTCCTGAGAATTCCATCATCATAACTAGATTTTGATAAAAATGGGACCAATCTGAAAGTATATCCTTTCAAATAAAAAAGAATTTTCTAAATCGGTGTATAAATTACTGAGTTCTGAGGTAACAAACATAAAAAAAAACATACAACCGAATTGAGAACCTCCTCCTTTTTTGAAGTCGGTTAAAAAGAAAATTATTTTCTAAAAATAATAATAATAATCAAGAAAACTGCCGCAAAACTTAATAAAAACGTGTACATTAGCTTTCACGACCCCGTCTTAGGCAGTTGTCCCACCGCCGACGATGAAGGAGAAGCGAGTCGAGCTAGAACTAGAAACGAATTGGCGAGCAGCGGAAAGCGAGTGTGTAGTTCCGATAGTTTTGTATACTGTAGTTTTGCCGCTGGGCTATAAGCGAGTGTACGAGTGAGACGGGCGATTACTCGCGCCACTCGCTCGCGGCGGCCGAGCCGAGCGTAGAGCAGTGCGACTCTCTACGTTAAAACCTTAGTAGCAGCGGTTGCCATAGCGCTGAGAATGTACTCTGTCTCTTTCATGTTCATAGAATTGGAAAGTGACAGCAGATCATAGCCATGCGCGCAACGTCTATTGTCAATCAGAGAATTGTATAGCAGTCCTCTTGGCGGGAAATGACCGCTGCCGCTGGTTGGCCTCTCGGCGTGAATTTATCTTTGATAGCTCCTGTCACTCATTGCGAAACTAGTGGAGCGAGTGCTCGCCAGCAGTGTGAACAGTCAGCGATCAACTATTTATATATGCATCTCTTTTGTTTACACGGAATGTATATCTATTATTGTACGTTTCTTGAGCGAGAATATAGCCAATAGTTAGTCGCCGTTGGTGGGACAACTGCCTTAGATAGTGTAAGTCTACACTCGAGGAGCGAGGTGCGAGGAAAGATATAATCTCACTCTCAGCCTAAATATTTGTACACACAAGATGGCGTCTGTGCAAATGGAACGAACGATTTTTATTTGTATATATATTATTTAGGTCCACATTTTGACCGCTATCTATTGACTGATATCCTACGAGGGCGTAGGCGTCTGGTACAAATAAAATCCAACAATGAAGATTTGTACTTTACGAGATGACTTATTTATAGACTTCTAATTTTATTACTCCGTCATAGAGTGAGATTTATTAAAACCTGGTTTGGTTATGTACAGAAAAAAGTAGTTACTGTTTCTTCGAATCTAGGAAGCCGACGTTAATATTTTGGTAGACCATCGAGCCGCCATTACGCTATTGTCTACGCCACACCATCTAAATATGTATGTAAATTAGGCAAAAGACACCTTCTTTTGTTTGACACACCTGTCAAGATCGTTACTAATGGAAAACTGCGGTCTAGTCCCACCTCTTCGGATAACGGTCGTTAGGTACGTATTTATAATGTATGTACTCACTGTAATGTTTATGTATTTTACTTTGCAAGGACAACGTTATTCAATGATCCATTAGCTTGTTTGCCAATTCATTCTGAGAATCGTTAGAAATGTCTACAAAACACAAAAAAACATGAAAGAAATATTTTATTTTTCTTCGATGATAGAAATAGGTAAAAAGGTTTTGTCGAGGCTTTCAAAATATAAATTTGCGGCGACCTTTATTTACTTCGAAATTTACGAGATAGAATTTTGCAGCAAATACAGAGTGACCAATCCAAATGGGTCAGAAGGGAGAAATCTAAAACTTTACGAGATAGGGAAATCTGTGCTTAGGAACCATGGCGTAAATTTTAGATTTAATAAAAACTGCATTATTATTTTTTTATATTTCATACGTAACCGGGAGTCGAACCTGCGGTCTCTATCTCTGTAAATAATATTATAAATTCTGCAATCTTGTTTAAATAATTAAAATAAATCCCAAAAATAAGATAATTATTTTTTTAAGGAAAATGTACAAAATGATAGCCATTTTCCTGAATGCAAAAATTTATTCTCTTAGATAACGAATGCAATACTTATCTTCTAAGTCGGGTACTCTTGACTTGATTTGACTTGTGGTTATAGGGGGCTTGGTGAATGACGGCTCTCGTTATTCGTCTCCATTCGGCTCTGTTAGTGGCATTGTGGGAGCAGTCGGTCATGGTAGATTGAATGAGGTGCCTACCCATCTGGTTGGGGAGCGAATCTCTTGCCCTCCATTTCATTCCAGCAGGGCTTTGCTCCACCGTCCATCACCGTGTCACACCACGTGTTCTGCCCATCGCCATTTGAGCTTCGCGATCCGGTTAGCAACGTCCTGGACTTTCGTCCGTCTTCGAATCTCGGTATTGCGAACTCTGTCGTTGAGAGTTAAACCTAAGATAATACGTTCCATAGCCTGCTGTGCAACTTGGGCTCTATGCACAGTCGCTTTTGTGAGCGTCCATGTTTCGGCTCTGTATGTCAGAGTGGGCATGACACATTGCTCAAACATTTTGGTTTTCAGGCACTGTCGTCACCGTCATTAAGCCTATGGAATGCAGCCCAGCTAAGCTGAATTCGGCGACTGATCTCTTTGTCCCGCTGTTCTCGGTCAAAGGACAAATAGTGTCCAAGGTATATTTACCACTATATTTAGTGGTCCGCTATTTCCAGCGGCGTGCTCCCAACAACAAAGTTTGCCGAGGCTCCACCAGGGATATCGGTCATGACCTTAGTCTAAGCCGTGTTCATCTTTAGACCTACTTTCAAAGACGCATCAAACAGTTCTTCCAGCATAACTTGGACATCCGGCATTCGCTCACTAAATAGGACCAAATCATTAGCAAAGTGGAGATACGACATGAAGTCACCGTTGATGTTGATTCCTTTACAGTCCCAATCAAGCCTTTTCAGTACATCTTCTAAGACGGCAGTAAAGAGCTGGGGTGATATGGTATCTCACTGTCTAACTCCACGCTCTATAGATATGTGATCAGTGAGTGCATGCACTCGAACATGCAATTGCATAGTCGCCGACATGTATAGTTCCCGAAGGACATCCACATATCGTGAATTGATGTGGCATCGATGGAGAGAATGGAAGACGGCCGAAGTGTTCAACGTGTTCGACGCTGTCAAAGGCTTTTTCGTAATCTACGAACGCTAAGCACAGAGGCCGCTTAAACTCGTTATATTTCTCCATTAATTGCTTTACAGCGTGGATGCGATCGATAGTTGAGAATCCGCTCCGGAACCCTGTCTGCTCAGTCGGCTGGTACTCAGCAATCTTGCGTGTTAAACGATGGCAATTCACTTTGGAGAAAAGTTTGGATATTTGAGAGAGGAGACTTATGAATGGGGCGATAGTTTTCGAGATTCGTGTTATCTCCTTTTTTATATTTTTACTAGTGAATTTTTAGATCTTTTACTTTTTAAGTATATAGTTTTCCTATAATAATAAATAGTATTATTTAATTGCTCTGGCTTCAATATTAATCGCTCTGGTCACAAAAATTTCAAATTTAAATATCTTATCAAACGTTGGTAGAAAAAGAGGGACAATAAGAAATAATGTATTTTGATACGGTATTATATATGTAAACATATATAAAACTCATTAGCTATCTATAAATATAAAGCGCCAGAGCGATCAACAAAATAACGTTATTTTGGAGAAGTATAGCCATGAGCTTTAACAAAAAAAAATGCGGTTTTTATTAAATCTAAAATCGACGCCATGGTTCCTAAGAACAGATTTCTCTATTTCTTATAGTTTTTCATTATCTACAGATCGCAAAGTGGATATGTAGAGGCGACCCGGCTCATGAACCACCTCAGTGAGAAAGCCGGTGTGGTTCAACAAAAGTACCCTACAGCCCAGCTAGTGCTTCTGGGTGATTTTAATGCTCACCACAAAGAGTGGCTATACCCATACCAGAGCACCGGTCACGCTGGAAGAGAAGTGCGTAAGCTTGCTTTGAGTCATAACCTTACCCAACTGGTTCAGGAGGCAACAAGGATACCAGACGTTGATAGTCACACACCCAATTGATTTGACCTTCTGCTGACAAGGGATCCAGACCGCTACTCAGTGTCAGTTTCTTCACCTTTAGGTAGCTCTGACCACTGTCTGGTGAACTGTATCAGCTTACTCCCCTCCCGAACCCAACCAAGGAGGCACAAGACGAGTATGGCTTTAAGGGTCAACAGATTGGGATGACACGCGTTTTTTCTTTGCATGCTATCCCTGGACGGCAGGTCTGCTTTTTTCTAGCAATCCCTCAACCTGTAAAATGGCTGTGGCAGAGGTTTTGCGTTAAGGAATGGAATATTATATTCCGTTCTTCGATGTTCCTCTGCGGAAGCGCTGATGCATGAAGCTTATGGCCTGGGCTGACGATGAAGGCCGTGGATGTTTGTGAAAAGAAGAAAGCCTTTAACCGTGCCGCCAAGGCAAGCAAAAAGGCGCAAAACAAGGCTCATTTCAACCATATAAACCGAATTGAGAACAGACTGGCTTTATACCCCTCGGGTACCAAAGCGTTCTGGTCCCTGGCCAAATCGGTCGCCAACTTCAAGCCAACTTCTGTCGGCCCTCACTTCCTCCACTGCTGAAACCAGATGGGTCGCAGGCTCACACCGCTACTGAGAAGGCAAATTTATTTGCCAATCTCTTCGCGAAATCTTCGCATCTTGATGATGGCGATGCTGTGCCCCACGTGCAACAGTTTGCGAAACGATCATGCCGGAAATTCGCATACGCCAGTCGGAGATACGGAAAGCACTACGTAATCTCGACGTGAACAAAGCTAGTGGTCCCGATGGGATTCTAGCTATAGTCCTGAGAACATGTGCGCCGGAGTTGACACCTATCATGACACGCCTCTTTCGCCTTTCGTTTGAGACCGGTATCGAACCAGTGCTCAAGTGGGTAGTCGTGCTGAACCCTCCAACTACCAGGCCAATATCAGTCACTTCCATTCAACTCTTACCTGGAGTCTAAGTCACAACTTGCATAAAAAAAATTGGGTATGTTTTTAAAGGTGAGAAGGTACTTCACACCGGGACAACTGCTTACTTTATATAAAGCACAAGTCCGGTCGTGTATGGAGTATTGTTCGCACCTATGAGATGGATCCGCTAAATACCAACTTGGGACACTGGAGTCGATTGACTGGAGAGCCAAAAAGCTCATCAACGATGACGACCTTTGAGACGCCAAGCTGCAGAGCTTAGAACATCGGCGCCAGGTCGCATGTCTATTAGTTTTTTATAGGATACGCTCCAAGAGTGTGCCATGGAATTATTCGATTTATTTCCTCTATCCCCTTTCTACCATAGGACAACCAGTCAAACTGAGCGACGCCATATAGATTCATAGTGGAGACTCCGCATATGCGTACGAAGCGGCTTGCGTCTACTTTCATCATTCGTACTGCAAAGATGAGGAACTCCCTGCCAGAGTCGGTGTTTCCTATCAGGAACATATTGGGGTCTTTAAATCTCGAGTGAACAGGTTTCTTCTAGGCAAACATGTTCCACCTTAGGCCACATCATCACTTACCATCAGGTGAGATAGTGGTTAAATGCAAGCCTATTACTCTGTAAAAAAAATGTATACTGTCTTCCCCATTTAATAAATCATAACATTCTCAATACAATGCAGACATTAAAAAAATATAAGAAACTGCTTATATTAAGTTAGTAGGTGTGATACTCGTAGTTGACCAACATTTATATTGGAAACAACACGTTGAGCCTGTGTAGTAGAGTTAGTAAATTTGCAAATGCGCTAATGGAAGTGAGACGCATTATAAATAAAAAGAGGCAGCAATCACGTGCTACTGTGCTTGTAATTATAGCCTCGATACTACGTTACGAGATTTAGGCGGAGGGTAACAGTACCGACGTTATCAGGGTGTTTATTTCTCAAAAAAATGTATAAGGGCTCTATTTAGAATCTCCCCTGACGACCTTGGTTTGTTTCCACTACCATCGCTATACATTTACGAAATATGTTCATTCGTAAAAAGAACATACGGTGCTTTTTACAGCAGGCGAATCTTATTCTAGATTAAAAAGAAACCCGCACAACACTTTGTCGTAAGATGGCTGTCGTTAACCCTTTAACAGGCACAGCATGTTAAAAAATTTCATTGCTTTACGACCTTATGTTCAGCGTATAAAGTTCAAAATACGATGTCCATTATACAGGGTCTAACAAAATTAATAAGCGAACGTTTAAGGGTGGTATCTGTGCATCATTTTAAATACAATGACATAAAATGGGCTCCAGTTTTATAGTTATTTTTTAAAGTTATGTTTTCTGACAAACTAAATCAATTAAAATAATGCACATCATGAAACATGCTGTATCTTTACTAACACGCACACAAGCGTCAATAACCGCCTCTGTGGTCTAGTGGCTAAGCCACCGGTTTCAAACCCAGAGGTCCCGGGTTCGATTCCTAGCGGGGGGTAGATCTTTGTGTGCTCGGTTTGGTTGGTGGTAGGGCTATTAAGTCCGCCTGCCTAGCTACCACCATCTTATCTAAGTCTGTCGCCATAACAACGATGTTTATAGCATTGTTGTGTTCCGACAGTTTGAGAAAAAACAGCCAGTTCCTCAGTGGTTGAGGATTCCGGGTGAAGCGCGCTTCCACCTTCGGCCTTATCGTCACTTACCAGCAGGTGAGATGAAGGCCAAGCGCTTACCCGTTGCCGATAAAAAAAAAGATAGCTCAGTGTGCTCCAAGTTTAGTGTGCATATTTGGCTAACTTTGTGTGCGTGTAGTACAGCTGTACGGGTTTGGAAAGGGCGTATTTTTTGGTGAATTATGATAATGTTTTGTTGATTATCTCGGTAACGAGCCTGTAGTTTCGGACCAAATTTGGTGAGCATGCTCAGTGTGATGTACAGAAGCTCTATTTAAATGTTTGCTTATTGATATTGTTAGACCCTATATAGATAGAGCCTTTTAAAGGGTTAAAGCCCACCCGCATGGGTCCAGCGTCTGGGTTATGGCCCAATCTCCCCAAGTGCTGTTGTCTGGAAGACCTCTGCCCAAGAAGTGGGGCGTTTATAGGCTGACAATTTGACCACCTAGCTATATTTAATGAGACTTGGAAACAAGTGGACTTCGTAGTTCAGATTTCGGTTGATGAAATTAATCTACTACAATGGGCTTTATGTGATTGCTAAAGCTTTGTATTGGCGGAACAAAACTTTTTTCATTGAGAAATACCATTGTCGCAGTCGTTGATTGATAAAAACTATTTAATTGTCACAGAAATTTACATCAGATTTAAATAAAAAAAAGTTTAAACTAAAATCTGGCCACCATTGATGTTCGCGCATGAAAGAAATTGTTTGGAAATTCGTCACGGGGTACGGGGTCCACTCGGGCGAAGTTGCGAGCGGGCCGTTAGTTAAACAAAAAAGTTTTAGTTTAAACTTTTTTTTCTTGGTTTTGTCACTTATTTTTTACGACGAATTCTCTCATCTTTGACCATTTCTTTGTTGTTTTCTCTGGTCGAGGTTTTCAACAATGTTAATTATTTGACGAATTTTTCTTTTCCAAGTGGAAATTCCAAATCTTATTAAGTGCGTATGTTACAGAAGAAATGATAATTATCCTTGAAATGAAATGAAACACTTTACGGATTAACTCGCGTTTAATTTACTATTTACATAGTTTTTATATTATCCTGACGTTTCAAACCCTTTACAGGGTTTTTACACAAATTCGAATTAAATTCGAATATTTAACCGGGTGCGTTCAAGTTTACACACGGTTAAAAATAAAAATTATTGACGGTAGGCAAATAACTTCTAACAATGAGACGACCAACACCTGTCTCCCTGTGACCACGGACCCTGTAAAGGGTTCGTAACGTCAGGATAATATATAAAAACTATGTAAATAGTAAACTAAACGCGAGTTAATCCGTAAAAAAGTGTTTCATTTCAATGTGTAGTGCTCGCTCAAACCTCAGAAAACAATAGCTAATTATCCTACAAAAAGCCATGTTAGGTACAAATTGTATTTATTAGGCTGTTTTGTTAAGTTACACTTTTAACAGACATTTATTATTTGGGTCCATCGTAATAGAGTCTGGGCTGCAGTTCGACGACTCAAAGCCTATTTTATCTTACTACTCACCCATTTCTTACATTTTCTTGGTTAGCTGTATCTTACATTTAGTTCAAATAGTTTAAGACGCATTCGCTGAACACTATCAATCGTTTTCATGTTAAACGTTAATATTTCACAAACAACACAGAAATAGAACCGATTTATTAGATTGCAGCTAACGTCATAGCCTTTAGAATTGGATTGCCGCAAATGAACCGACCACCTTCAAATTGGTTAAGGCACGCAAGAAAATGGTTTTTTACGTTTCATGGTGCGTAGTCCACTATATAACGGTAACGATTTCCTTCCAATCAATCATTTAATCATGAAACTATTTTAACGGGACCTAACACGATTAATTTTTGTTATTAAGTACATATAAGTTCGCTTGTGACCACGGCCGCAGCATCGCGGCCGAAACGTCAAGCAGTAAGTAGATATGTACTTACTTACAAAAATTAATCGTGTTAGGTCCCGTTAAAATAGTTTTAATGCAATGCAACGCGATATTTAAAAGTCTTATCATTTAATCATGTTTTTGTTTAGTAACCCTTATTTTCTTTTATTATTTTTAAAGCATTGATACGTTTGATTGGAATATTCTGCTTTAAATCCGCCTGACCGACAGCATTAGACTCTTTACAGGTTACTAAAAACTTACCATATTGAAATTTTCGCAAAATCAACTGCTTGGCCGTCGAGGCGTTTACAAAAAGGAAAAATACATACACCGGTTAAAAATCTGCACCCCTGTTGCAAAAAACAATGAAGTTTAGGTTTCCGTTGCGCCATAAATATAAAAATAAGCAAAGTAACTACCCCGCCTAACGTTCGAAGTTTACGAAAACAACTTTTTGTTTGCTGCACTGCACTCAAGTAGATGAGAAAACGTTTTCATGCCAGTGAAGACACTTGATGTTATTATAAATTATGTGCTCATTAACTTCGGATGACGGGACTTCGGTTAGCATTATACTTTGTGTCGGCACTGATAAATGGCCGGGTGTAAATCAGTCAGCCCTATAATTCGCAAAGTTAGTAAGTATCCTCATCATAGTGAAATTTATTACCTTTTCCCCAATTTATGAGAT
The DNA here is from genome assembly GCA_963921215.1 of Scoparia ambigualis. Classification (NCBI taxonomy): domain Eukaryota; kingdom Metazoa; phylum Arthropoda; class Insecta; order Lepidoptera; family Crambidae; genus Scoparia; species Scoparia ambigualis. Next base: position 5,124,912 of record OY992510.1, read on the forward strand.
AGCCCTGAATATTGAATTCGGCGAAACCTAACCAGTTACAGAAAACGACGGTTCGAAACTTCGGTTCCTACCCCTCAGCCCCCGAGCGGTCGCATGAGACCGCACCTACAAAAACACACTTGACTTTGTACCGTGTTTTCATAGACTTACAGAATACTTTAGTGTGAACAAGTTTGATTATTTCGGTTCTGTGGTACGTTTTATGCATCGTGATCGCAAAATATAGCGTAGTCTATGCTCGATTTTGTCAAATTTGACGTTGACAGTTGCGCCAATTTTTGTGTCAGAAAATTTCCACGAGTGTGTGGTTTGGAAGAATACTAACCAACCCATCTCTTCTCTTGGGTGTCGTAAAAGGCGACTAATAGACTGAAGACTGCACCTACATCCAACAGCTCAAAGCGGGTTTGGTCTCACCGTCTCTCACGCTGAACACATGTGCAGTTGTCATTAAAACTTAGTAAAACAAGGATTCTGGCCTTTGCAGTCTTCATTACCTATCTCTGACAAATCATTTAGGGATAAATTATAAATGTAGGTACGTAGTTATGATAGGATAACAATAAATTATCATGGCCGGTACAACTCGGTATAAACGTCGGATATGAAAATGTATGCATCATAATCAGTGATAGGAATTAGGCAGACTGTTTTACTTACCTAAAATTCTTGAAGTGACATATAAACATGGAGCTGTTAATACCACCACATTTAAAGCCGGTATTTTGTATATACCGGAATTTCCCGAAAACTCCGGTATTTCTTATTCTACTTAGTACCAGTGGTTGGAAGTATTTAAACATACAAACTTACATACATACGAGATTTACGACTATTTAGGTACAATTTACAATACTTTGAACAATTTTAACTAATTATTATAAATAAATAAAGTATAGTTTTAAACACTTCCAACTACTGCATTGGTACTGAATAGAAAAAGATATCTGAGTTTTCGGAAAACACCGGTATTTACAAAATATATATTTACAAAATACCGGTATCGGTGATATTAACAGCTCCGTGTTATGTCCCGTCAAAAATTTTAGTTAAATACAGTCTGCCTATTCATACCACTGATCATTATACACGAGCTGTAAATCTCGGGTATTTTCTCTCTGGCGACGACCGACGGCGGAGGCGGGCCGCTACACTGGGGTGAATTCCAGTGATTCCTTAAGGCGGCTGGAAGCACGTGAAGGGAAGTAAAGTAGTGTTTAATGAATTTTACTTGGTCTCGTATAACCATTTGCGTCTCGCCGGGCTCAGTGGCATGCGTAATACATTTTTAAATTAATAAAAACAAAGGGGACATTATTATTATTTAATATTTGTATGAATTTATTTATATAAAGCTTTTATTAATGTCTTGGAAAATCGTATCTCTGCTAAACATGACCTTCACCAGCCTGCTGAACAGGCAGGGTTTCGGAGAGGCCTCTCCACACAGATCATTTACACTCTCTTTAACCAACTAATTGAGAAACATCATGAATCTACCAAAACAGCACAGCAGCAGTAAAAATAAATATATTTTTACTGCTGCTGTGCTGTTTTGGTAGATATTTCTTATAAGAGTAATGTAAGTAGGATCTCTGGCTTTTAAGTGCGGTGAAAAGAGAGGAATGGGTGATGCTGTCAAAGGCTATAGAATAGTCGACAAATGCTAAGTACAGTGGGAGTTTAAATTCATTTGAAGCGCGGAATCCTCAACCACTGAGGAACTGGCTATCTTATCTCAAACTGTCGGAACACAACAATGCTATAAACATCGTTGTTATGGCGATAGACTTAGATAAGATGGTGGTAGCTAGGCAGGCGGACTTAACAGCCCTACCACCAACCAAACCGAGCACACAAAGATGTACCCCCCGCTGGGAATCGAACCCGGGACCTCTGGGTCTGAAACTGGTGGCTTAGCCACTAGACCACAGAGACGGTTGACGCTTAGGAGCGATTATTACTTATAGCAGGACAGGAGGAGAACTTTACCAGATTCTTAATTCACCAGATTCGCAACTCACCAGATTCGCAACTTACCAGATTAGCAACTAGCCGGATTTTGTACATTCTACAGGAAATGCGTTACGGAAATGTGTACTCAGCCACGAAACTGCTTATTTCTGTACACGTACACACATATAGATAAACATAAAGCGGCATTAATTGCATGGAAAATGTTTCTATTTGTAAAATATATATGTATATATTTAAATTATAGTTACGTAAAATAACATACTTTGTTACTTTTTATTTGATTTTTTTTAGTTAAACTAATTGGACGAAAATTTTCCAATTATTTCCAACTTTGTAAGTGTTAAGGCGGGTCTCCTGCGACACTGTTTTGTGTTTTCTAACACCTAACATCAAGCATCTAACAAATATGGGAGTGGCCTACGTACATATTTTGACATTTTTGTAAGATGATTGACGATAGGTGGTAGAAAACACAAAACAGTGTCGCAGGAGACCCGCCTTTAGGAATGATTACATTAAAGTTGAAATATTTTGATTTTTTACTCCAACTAGTTCAACTAGTTGAAAGTACCAGTTTAACTTTGTGAAATAGAGGTATTTCTATTAAGGCGAGTCACCGGTAAACGGTTTTGCTAGATCAAATGGTTTATGTATTTACTATTAAATTACGCTTTTATAAAAAATATATAATACACTAAAGGATATTGCCTAAAGAATATGCTAATTTGTTACGCGATTAGATGCACTTTACTCGATTATAAAAAATCCCGAAAATAGGCCAAATAAGAGTGTAAAACGGATGATTTCTTATATATTTTTAAAATTTTCGACATAGTTTTTAGATGTAAATATTTATTTTAAAGAACTACAGAGATCATGCTAATTCATGTAATCCTATAAAGTCTATGCAGGCAAAAAAACTTATAAAATCTATAAAACGCGCCTATATGCGCCGCTTCGCTGTTATTCCCGTCCCGTACCGTCGTACCGAGAGAGCGAGAGAGAAGCGCCCGAAAGGACTCGCCTTAACATAATCAGCCAATTAACGTCCCACTACTGGTCGCATGCCTTCCCAGGTGGACAACAGCACAGAAGACCATATACCACCATAATAAAAGAAACAAGAAATAAATAGTTAAATAAAATATACTAATTTGCGTTAATGCGGTTTAAAAATTGTGTTTACATAGCAATAATTACTATTTTGTGCTAGAAGTCATGTATGTAGATGACATCTAATTAATGATCGAATGTTCTATTAGCAGAGTCATCGTCGTCCAACTGAGTTGGAATACCGTAATTAATTAATTAAATGGATGCACAGACTTATTAAGACTAGGGGCCACTCGGGCAAATTATGAACTGATGGTGGGCCACCAGAAGTACTACTTTTCGAACATTTGTTATTGGTTTTATTCTGGAATAGAACTCAATATTTTCGAATGTACGAGAGTATTATTTTTGCTGTCGGCGGGCCACCAGTATTCGACCGGCGGGCCGCATGCGGCCCGCGGGCCGTAGTCTGTGCATCCCTATATATTATTAAATTAATAAATATCTAAGTTAGATAATATGTGGCCATGACCTGTAGAATGTCCTTTTTTCAGTCATCAAATGACTTTAGTGGCCGAGTGTTTGTGTTACTTGGTATTTTATTTATTATGGGAACGTTTAGATTTATTTTATATTAATAAAAATAATTATAAAAATAAACCGTGTCGCGTTGCGGCTCATTAAAATAATACCACCCCCTCTATTTTCTTGGGTGTCGTAAAAGGCGACTAACGGACTTAAGACTGCACACCTACATGCAACAGCATAAAGCGACAATGGCCTCACCTCACCACCTGTCACGCTGAGCACGTGTGCAGTCGCTATTTGGTGGAAAGTGGACTATGGTAGAGGACTGCTTTTACTGTCCTCATTGCTTAGTATCTGACTAACCCCTTCGGGGATAACAGTCGTGAATATTATGTATGTTCTAGCTATTCTTATTTCAAAATAATATCATAAAAAGATATCAAAATTTACGATAATGGCTTACTATAATAGATTCTTAAAAAACTTTTTAAAAAGCAGCTAATGCAATCTCCGCTTCTACGAAATTGAATTTTATTTCACTTTTATTGTATGACTGGTTTGTGTGTGAGAGATACTCAGTAAGGAAGCATGATAAATTGAATATAAATTAATAAGAAAATAAGTATAATAAGTTATTAGTGTTATTGTGTACCCCAAACTCGTAGATAATAATCTACTAAAGCTTGAATCAACATCATTACACCATTATACTTATAGTAATAAGGCCAAATAATCATCTGACATATAAATCACATAGCTCAATAATATAAGGAGAAATACCTAATCATCTTACATATCACATAGCTCAATAAATCAGTCAACAAATTTTCCGCTCATGAACTCGCAAACAACAAATAAATACATCCGCTTTGAAAGTTGGCATGAAATATTGAGGTAAGAAGGCATCATTCTTTGCGATGTCCCGCTTAAGTTAGAAAGAAAGAAGTTGTGGTAGCAGCGGGAAATTATCGTGCTGTGAAAAAGAATCTGTTTTTATTTTACAACGGGTGTGGGTCCGGATCCATAAATTTTGTTTAAGTACCTACATATTTTAGCTTGCCATAATAACCATTGACATAACAATAGATTGTAATAATGTTTATATCCATAACTGATATACCATAATAAACTTTGCCATAATCTCACTCGACATAAGATTCGCAAATCATAATTACATTAGTACTAGGTAATGTTAAATAGTCATGAACTTATATGTAATAACCATAAATTTCATTATAATATAACTCATACAACAAAATTGACATAATTTATTTAATTGTTATTTCATTATAATAATATTTAATTTTCATATTTATTTACTTTTCAGTTTTTTTAATAAATGTGTTGGTACATGTTGGCACCCTAACCTAAAATGCTCAATACCCTTTTTTATAGTACGTACATGGTTTTATGGATTTCATTCATTATGTGACATAAAATTATTACAAAAGAAAGAAAGTCAAAAAACATTACGCCTCCAGATTTTTGGGCAAATGAAATTAGGGATTTCATTAGTTATTATGATATACAATATTAGTACTGACATACAATAGTACAAATTATGTTTATGACACATAATAATTATAACAACAGAGTATTATGACAAAGGGGCTTAGGACAAAGTTGTTATGACATTCAATAATAGGACAAAAATAATTAGGAAAAGCAAGGAACGCTCTTTTACAACAGGATACCGCTTGGCCTTCGTCTCACCTGAATGTTTTTAAGTGGCGACAAGGCTGATGGTGGAAACACTCTTCACACGGAATCCTCAACCAATGAGGAACTGGCTATCTCATTTCTAAGTGGCGGGATACAACAAACGTACATAAATAAATATAATCACGACTATTATCCCCGAAGGGTTAGTCAGAGACTATAGGCAATGGACCGCAAAAGTGGTCCTCCGCCATAGTCCACTTTTCATCAAATAGCGACTTCACGTGTCCTCAGCGTGACAGCTGGTGAGCCCATCGCTGCTCTAAGCTGTTGGATGTATGTGCAGTCTTTAGTCCATTAGTCGCCTTTTACGACACCCAAAGGAAGAGAGGGGTGGTAGTATTCTTTAATCACTGCGCAACACGGTTTACAAAACCGTAATACAAAAATGTTACAAGTCCCGACAGAACTTACAATGGTGTTGGTTGGTAAAGCGGACTTAAACAAGCAGTAACACCATCCAAACCGAGCTCTATACTTTGTGCTACCTGCAGAGAATCGAACCCTGTCTGGGTTCGGTGGTCCAACAACTAGAACAGATATTAAGACGGGATTTAACGCAAAACTACTTAGTAGAGGCATTCTACGCATACCTTTTATACCCGACCGACGTTTCGACCGAGTTACCGAGTTGCACCGCTCTTCTGAGTCTTCATCCACCATCACATTATTTATCCAACTACCGTCACACACAACACTAACGGTGTCCATATTCCGTATACAAGCCTTATTCTGGTAGTTAGCCGATTGCGAACTAAAACGAAGTGGCGTTTTTGCAAACACTGGATTCCACGTTGATGATAGTTTGTGACCATCTTCCCGATTGAAATTGTTCGGATGTTTCTTAATTTCAATCGCTTCACGCACTACTCTTGAATAATAAAAAAAAAATTATTAAATTTTTAATTTTTAAAGCGTTAAATCCTGTCTTAATACCTATGTGTGCATAATGTAACGTGAAAGTTTAAAACTGTAACTAGAATGGAGGTGATATCCCGCCTGAAATTAAGTTCTTCTAACACCTTCAGCATGGCTATAAAAAACTCCCTGATACGATATCTAATGAAAAAAATGACAAGATATTTGAAAACCGTTTGAAGAAAATTTTAAATGTAAATAATGTTATTATAACTTTATTATTAACTAGCGGACGGTAGTGTAAATTTTCTTTGCTAGCGGACCGCTCGCGACTTCGTCCGCGTGGACCCCGTACCTACCCCTTGACGATTTTTTGAAAATATTATATAGCCTATATCAGGGACTTTAATCGATATTTTATAAATATCGATATTTTAATAAAATTTGAATAGGTTGATATCGATACGAAAAAGCGTTAAAAATATCGATAATTTTATCGATATTTTAATATCGATATTGTAAACTGACGATTGCGACGTTGCCAGCTTTAGCAGGCGTAGTTGTTTGGGATTGCCGGCGGAGCGACGCGACACCGACAAGTGTTTGTTTATTTACAAGCTTTTTAGCTTGTAGGTATTTATCTTGCAATGTATGTTTGTTCAAACGAAATCCTGTAACTTAATTTTGATCCACTTCCCGGTTACCGATTGAGCTGAAATTTTGCATACATGTGTAAATCGCTTGACAATGCAATATTATGATGACATGGTGCTGATCTAATGATGGAGCTGAAAGGTGGCCATAGAAACTTCGCAATGAAACAACACAATCTTATCGAGTTTTGGCTCGTTTGAATCGTCTTGATTAGTAGTTTGTCTTTCAATGGTAACCAGAGTCTGATGATGGAGCTGGAAGGTGGTCATAGGAACTCTGTAATGAAACGACGCAACCCCATCGAGTTTCGGCTCGTTTCATTCGTCTTGACGAGTACTTTGTTTATAGATGATTACCAGGGTCTGATCTGATGATAGAGCTGGAAGGTGGTTCTAGGAACTCAGTAAAGAAACGACGCAACCCCATCGAGTCTCGGCTCGTTTGATTCGTCTTGAGGGTACTTTGGTGCTAACTGGTAACCAGGTTCTGATGATGGAGCTGGAAGATGGCCATAGGAACTCAGTAATTAAACGACATAACCCCATCGAGTATATGGGCTCGTTTGATTGGTCTTGACGAGTACTTTGGTGCTAGATGGTTACCAGGATCTGATGATGGAGTTGAAAGGTGGCCATAGGAACTCAGTAATTAAGCGACACAACCGCGTCGAGTTTGATTCGTCTTTATGGGTGGTGAGTGGTGGTGGTTTGGTAAACGTGAATAAATTTTGTATAGTTATATAAATATTTGTGTATAGTGAGATGAACAGATGAAAAAGGTGTGTAGAGATAACTAAAAAGTAAAATATAAATTAAATGTAAAAAAACCTTTTCAAAAAACCTTTTCAAAAAACAAGCTTTTATTTACATGCGCTAAAAAGAAAAAGAAACTTTTACTTTATAACTTTTACTATCAACTTATAACGTCATTACACAGTTTATTTGATATAAAAGGTTGTCGCGAGATTTACTATATAAGGTGACTGCTAGAAACCGTCTTGCGGTTTCTAGGAACTTCAAGGGCTGGTCAGATCAAGTGTTTTAAACATAACAAAAATCACAAAAAAGGAATTCGTGTTTTTTCATTTTTTATGAAATAATTCATTTTGTGAATTTTAATTGGATAGTCTTTGAGTATATGTGTAAACAAACAAGTAAATTACATAATCTGATGTGATTCATTTTAACTATTAAAACCTAAAAAAATACGAGTACCTACTTACTTACTTACTTATTTACTTAAATCTCGCGACAACCTTTTATATCATGTAAATTGTGTATGACGTTATAAGTTGATAGTAAAAGTTTTAATGCCTTACAAATAAACAGAGAATAAGGTCGGAATAGTAATTGCGTGTTTTGTCTTTTTTAGTCTAATTTAAAATTACGTTTGCAGGACAGGAACAAAACACGGAATAACTATTCGTAGCTTATTCTTTGTTTATTTGTAAGGCACATAAGTAAAAGTTTATATTTTTCTTTTTAAGCGCATTTAAATAAAAGCTTGTTTGTTAAAAAGATTTTTACTTATAATTTTGTTTTGCATTTTGGCAAGCGGCAATTGTACGTTCCTTGCATATTTTAGTATTTTTTCCTATTTATTTGTGGTGCAAAATGGGAAGAAGAAAAACTAAAAGTGTATACAGAAGATATAACCTGCACGATGATGGTATGTACATCAAGATGTACGATGTGCAATAAGATTTTAAAACGAGCACTACACATTGAAATGAAACACTTTTTTACGGATTAACACGCGTTTAATTTACTATTTACATAGTTTTTTTATATTATCCTGTCGTTTCTCTTCTTTCTTTGACGGTCTCCCTGTGACCACGGACCCTGTAAAGGGTTCAAAACGTCAGGATAGTATAAAAAACTATGTAAATAGTAAATTAACCGCGAGTTAATCCGTAAAAAAGTGATAAATTTCAAGATTTTAAAAGTAAATACCTACTTCTACCTACATACTTACCTACCTATTCACATTCATATTATGTTGTTGTTTGTTATTGTTAGTTAAATTATGAATTGGGGAAAATTACCTAGTTAGGTATGTACGAGTAGTATGTGGAGTGTATAGATAAATGTACAACGACGGATTTAAAAAGTTTAAAATAATATGTTGCCGTTTTAAAACCCAAATAAAACGTTTTAAACTGTTGAAAACTTGCCTACAAAAATAAAAGACCTGTGTTTTAAAAATTCATTATGGGCAAGTTTCTGTCACCTGATGTCATGTTTCGTTTAATTAGTTTATAGAAAATCAATAGAAAGTACCTACCTACATTAGGTAGGTACCTACTACACGAAAACTTAAGTACTTAGGTATGTAGGTATTAATGATGTAACGAATATCGATTTTTAAGGGGGCGCCGCGCGATCGCAAAAACTGACATAAGTCTCTTAATGAACTTCAAAGCAAAATCAAAATTTATAATAAGAACAATTCTGCTTTGAAGTTTCAGACCTAGTAAATTAGTTAGAGCTATGTTTTTATTCTGCGAAATGTGCAAAACCATCACGCGCTTGTGTTAAAAATTAAAATTAACTTTTTAAAGAAGGCGCTGCCCTGCGGAATATCAATACAAATACAATCAATATAAAATCAATAATTATTATTGTTTCATGCGTAAAATTAAGAAAGTTGTTTATAGCGTAGTCATCAGATTTATGTAAGTATTGTTTGATACTGTTTAAAGAATTTGTTTCAAAGGACATTGTTGAAGTTAGCCAAAGAACCAACACAAACATGACATACATGATAATTCTTAGCTTATTTTTTACGACAGTTATCAGTATTTAGATTTTGGCGGACACTTTTAGACAAGTAACCAATAATAAAAAGATCTTTTTGGACATTAATATTGAGTATCATTTCTTTTATTATGGATTGGGTATTGAGAGTTCAGTGCATAGGTACAGCCATTGAATTAAAGGTTTGTGACCAAAATATTTATGTACAAACAAACCTAATAATATTATGCACGCAAGGCTGACTCGATATACTTAGTACCAAATACTCCAAGCATAGATAGAATACGATACTTACATCGCATTTTCGGCGTAAGATTCTTTTGCTTTTTCAATTAGGAGAATTTTACTTATCTGCGGTGCTGTGTCATTCACTGACTGACGTTCACGAAGATGTAGGGAATACTGGAGGCCAAACTCAGTACTTTAAGTTGAAGCCCAGTAGCTATAACCTCTATTGACCTTTCGTTGGACTCCTGGGTGGCCATCTCATAAATCTTAATTTGCCCGTGTTTCATAAAAGTTAGGTACCTACTAATGTTAGCTAATATTATTTGACTCATTAAATAATAATATTAGTTCGTTGAATTGTTTTGTACTACGTATTAGAGGAGCTATCCCAAGCAAAAGTCTTGTTCTATTTTTTTAAAAGTTAATACAAAAGTGCGCTGCAGTAAAGTCCCACATCTTTACTGGAACTCAAGTGGTTTGGGGGGAATATCATTCAGCATTAAACGTTATGAACGTTTTAGCATCACTCATCATTATCATCAGTTTAAGCATAATCAATGAACTGTAATAATACGACTGAAGAACTAATATAAAAGAAAAGCCAAAAGTAGTGCAGGTATTCATGTCGCCGTCGGATTGTAGGATTCGCCATTTTAGATTACGTACAGCGCTGTGATGATACGTCTGACTTTGACCTACCATTTGATGTATCCGAAACAAGGCACTTTTCAGTTTCAGTAAACAATGGCTCCGATACCAATAAATTACAGAGTTGGCTTCTAAAACTAAAATTTTATTGCTTTGACGCTTCTTAGGTGGTGATATCAATGACTGTGACTCTTTGTTATCTGGAACCCACAGATAGTACACGGTACAGCAATTTTCCTCTGTATCAAAATTTGCACCAGCTTCGGTGGAAAATGGTTAACTATCCGGTAAAGCTTTTATTCGGTTATAAGGATTCATTTTCTAACTTATGTCAATCACTTATTATAAAACAACATTAATATACTTAATTAGTAGCAGACCGCCGACGACTTCGTTCGCGTGCACCCCGTACCCCGTGACGAATTTTCAAAATGACTCCCCTCCCGTACCCCAGTGACGACGCCTACATCGCATTTGTTCTATCATCAATAGTTTTCGTAGCGCACGCAATGTAAGAAATTTATTAGAGTTTTAGTAAGGGTTCCTAAATTTTTGAAAATATAATATAACCTATGTCACCCGGAGATGTGTAGCTTCCCAACGGTGAAAGAATTTTTTAAATCGTTCTTTTAGTTTCGGAGCCTATTCAATAAAAACAAACAATAAAATCTTTCCTTTCCGGCTACCTAAACGGTATTGCGCAAAAAGAACGATACGATAAATAATAAGGCTGATTTAACAGTCACGCGTTTGATCAGCGCCGGCCACACGCGCTTACAATTACACTAGATAGTAGTTGCGTTTCATAGTCATCCATCACGCAGTTCAAACGCGCAACTACTATGCAGTGTAGTGCGCGCGTGTGGCCGGCGCTGATCAAACGCGTGACTGTTAAATCAGCCTAAATAACAGCAACGGCGCGGCGCGCGAGCCTAGCCACCAGACAATATAGAAAAACTGTTTTTCTAAATTGATTTCGGGTCTGGGTATTTTTTCTATGTTTATTTTCTCACCATATTAACGAGTTTCAAAAATAATACTACATCTTGGTCTAGATAATTGGATTGGATAATTAAAATTGAGCGTAAACAAACTTAATATAATTAATTAGTTTTTAATTTGATAACACTTTAGAGTTATAATAACTTTATATAAAATTAAAGAAACTTTTAACTAATTCAATTTAAAAAATCGCCATCCTTTCCTTTTTCAATAACAATGCCCGTCAGGGTGGGTCCATGATGTACATTTATTACAATTTACAATAATACATTTTTGCAACACAAGGATAGATAAAATAGGAACCGCAAAGTCAGTCCTTTGCCATAGTCCACGTGTCACCAAACCATTACGTAATTATGTTCTAGCTATATATGGAAGTAGAACATAGCTCTAATCCTTTGTGGTTTTAAACAAATTAATTGTAAGGCTTTATATAGAAAGCAATTTTCCATTGAAGCTATTAATGCGCGACCCGCTTCGTTAATAGCCCCATTACTGGCAACATTTAAAGGCGGCACTTCACTTGGCGTATCGTGTTCGTGTGGCGATATCGTTGTGTTTGCCCAAATAATCTGGCACATCGCTTGGCGTCAAACAAGCCATCCACACATGGCCTATACGGGCAAACAACGCAAATATTCACCATATTTGCTTGTTCACAAACAAATTGAATGCAACAGTGGTGGACGTGTCAGTGGCAGCAGCTTATTATATTTATCTGAATGCGGCTAGCCAACACCTGTTTTTTTATTGTGCAGGGTTCTCCTAAGTTATTTTGATTATCGATTAATGCGACGTGTTCGGTTTTTGTTTTTATGAGAGGCATTTTTGGGGTCCCAAACACTAGGATGCATTTGGTATAATTCCAAAAATCGCAATACGGTTTCGTTTGTCCAATCCATTTTACTATGTTTACGTTTATAAAACTGAACACGTCTGAAACAGGATAGCCGCACGCGCGCTTCTGAATAGAACCAAGTGTGGACGGCCGACGCAAATATTTGCCGTATTTGATTCCTTTGATGTGTGATCAAAAACCGACAAGTGGACGCAAACGCATATTCGCTATTTGCGTTGTTTGCCTTATTCGTGCAAATAAAGCAAATATATTCAAATAGGCCGTCTACACATTACCGTGTTCGGACAAATAATGCAAATACGCGAACACGATACGCCATGTGAAGTGCCGGCATAAGTATTTGTGTCTTATTGGATATTTGTGTTACGAAAAATCTATAATACGTATGTTTTAGCATGAGTTTCCTATAGTAATAGCAGGAAACATTAACTTTAAGCAATAAAGTTTGTTTGTTGTTAAATAATTTAAGATTTATATTTATATTTCGGCTTTTGTCCAAAGTTAATGAATGATTTATTGATTATGCCAGTCACGCCATAAGCCTTGTACTTAAATTAAAAAGTAATTAATAAAGTCACGATTGACACCCTATAATTAAATATTCTTCTCAAATATTGTGTGATATATTCCTTCGATTTGCCGGCAATATAGTAGTCATGGCTACCCTGCAGGACCTCGGCACAATGCTTGGTGATCTCAACAGAGTCTCTCAGTGGGCCTTAAAATGAATATGGAGAAGACGTCATGATAAGACGACATAAAAAAATATGCGAATAATTATAACTCACGTGTCGTACCCACTCCTCTGAAAGTTGGTGACTCTGCTCTTGAAGTGGTTGACGAATATGTATACCTGGGACAAACAGTCCAGTTAGGTAGGTCCAACTTTAAGAAAGAGGTCAATCGTCGAATCCAACTCGGCTGGGCAGCGTTCGGTAAGCTACGAAATATCTTCTCGTCCAAAATACCGCAGTGTCTCAAGACGAATGTCTTCGATCAGTGTGTGTGGCCCGTGATGACATATGGTACTGAAACGTGGTCGCTCACTATGGGCCTAATGGGCAGGCTCAAAGTCACGCAAAGAGCAATGGAGGCTATGCTCGGGGTTTCTCTACGTAATCGAATCAGAAATAAGGAGATTCGTAAAAGAACTAAAGTAACCGACATATCCCAAAGAGTCGCCAAGCTCAAGTGGCAATGGGCAGGGCACATCGCCCGTAGAACCGATGGCCGTTGGGGCAGAAAGGTTCTCGAGTGGCGACCGCGCACCGGAAGACGCAGTGTGGGCAGACCTCCAACGAGGTGGTCCGACGATCTGGTGAAGGTCGCGGGTAGCCGCTCGATGCCAGCAGCACAAGACCGGGTCGTGGTGGAGATCCTTGGGAGAGGCCTTTGTCCAGCAGTGGACATCCTCTGGCTGATGACGATGATGATGATGAGTGTGTTTGAAGAGTGTTCTCTCAAAACGTTAACGTAAGTTACGTAAGCAAGCATGTAACATTGTGGTTAAATGCTTATGTACTTGGCAAAAACGAAAAGTTACGCGAAAGGAGATAATCTTGTTTTATAATCGCGAATAGAATTTATAAATAAAACAAATGCCTTTAAGACCTGTGCATAATATCAAACAATAATCTAACTATTTTGTTGACACATGTTAGAAATTTCTAATCCAACACACTAGCAAAATTGTTTAAGGTGTTACAATGAATTGCGATATTTGGACAAACAAAACGTTGCAAAAAAAAACAAAACAACGCCGCTTTTCGTTGCAAAGTCACCCTTCTACGAATTAAAAAGTTTTAATTTAAGAACATGTCTTTATATACCGACTGGTACCGCCACGAAACCAAGAACAAACTTATCTCTTCAAGGGCTGATTTTTCAATTGTCAGTTAAAACTTATTCGGGCGCCGGCCGCCGCCCGTGCGTTGAACTACTCACTAACAGGCCGATACCTGCCTGATCGTCTGTGGGGCCCTTTAGGTAAAGTATTATACAACTAATTTGAAAATGTATATTATGCTGTCAAATCATTTCTTTTCTCTTTTTACAACTGATATTTCACGTAGGTCACCTAATACTTTGTCAGACGGATAAGTTTTATCCAAAGATAGAAAAGTCAGCCCCACCCATGGTCGTAATATTTTTTATTAATTTACATCTCTATTATTGATTTCCTAGCAACGTTGTAACTCACAATTTGAATGCTATCGCGACGGCAACATCACTCGCACTAGTAGGCTTACATCGCGCATATTTAACATAGTGTTCTATTTTGAAGGAAATGCAAGATAACAAAAAAAAGCAGTCTCCTTAATCTTTTATAATAAAAATAATTTGGGGTGTCTGAGGTGTAAAGCCATTTCATTAGAAAAACTCCAGACTCAATATAAAGAATAATGAAAGGTTGGGCCGAATCTAGGTCCGAATACAGCTCACGCGATATAACCGACGCTAATGGACGCTTAAGATGAATGGCTGATCGCTTAGGTTCTTATTCTTGACCTCTTTAACTGTTCTTTAATTGACCCTGAGTGCCTATGGCCTGTACTTTCAGCGTACATCAAGACATTGTAAGCACGGCGTCCATCACTAAGTTCTTCAATTCTGCGATTCTCCAATTATATCATGCATCAATTGCGGAACACCGAGTGATAATACATAAATATAATCACGACTATTATCCCCGAAGGGTTAGTCAGAGACTAGGCAATGAGGGCAGCAAAAGCAGTCCTCTGCCATAGTCCACTTGTCACCAAAAAGCGACTGCACATGTGCTCAGCGTGGTGAGCCCATTGCCACTCTAAGCTGTTGGATGTATGTGCAGTATTTAGTCCGTTAGTCGTCTTTTTCGACACACAAGGGAAGAGTAGGGTGGTAGTATTCTTTACCGCTACAAGGTTGAGTTTGATAATGAGGGTTTAGAGTAATAATAAGGGTTAGTTTGACTCGGGCGGCGATTATAGTGTCGTAGTTCTATGGAAGTTACCAAATTAGCGAGCTCGATGCTAAATATCTAATCATTGGAGGAAGGCATATATACGCATATATAGGCATAGATATGCCTTCGGCCAATGATCAGATATTTTTGCACATCACATCTTAATGCTGGTGACTGTAATATTAATAAGTCCTAAAATTAATACCTAATCAAAATATCTGTTGATTTTCCTACTAGAAACAAATAGAATTTGAAATTTCTCAATCTAGTCCATTTATTTCGGCCGTTAGTAGGTAGATGTGACCTACCCTCACAGTAACCTCACGTAGAGTTCGTAATAAACTAATTTCAGATTATCTATTCAAATACCGAGCCCTAATAATTAGTTCTTTTGTCAACAGAATACCTATAGGAGCTGGAAATTTATCCAGTGGTAACAAATTAAGCCGAACTTCAAAGACCTTCGTCTTTTGTTAACGTGTAATATTATGTTGACAAAAGACGGTCTGTTTTAAACTTGTGTCAATACAAAAGTTTAACCAACCGTCTTTTGTTCCAATGAACTAAGTAGGTTTATGGTTTCAAATGTGAGCATTCTCATGTGTTAACCAACCTGTTACTAATTTATTATTAAGTTTAATTGTGAACGATATAAAGTTTGTACATTTGGTATGCTTCATTGTTGTTGAAGTTATTGTCCAATGAAAAAACATCGACTAAAAGTTTTTGTTTACTATAATTTTCTATTCAATCGTCGTAAAACTATCCATCGCTGCCGCTCTGACCTAAAAGTCATAAAGTGCTACTTAACCGTATTAAAGTTGAACTAGTGTTTTAACAGTTTTGTCTCTGTTTAAAGTATTGGATTAAAAGCGATATTATAACAACATTGTAATAGCATTGTTCTCTTATGACAATTTAGAGATAAGATTATCAGTTCCTCAGTGGATGAGTATTCCGGGTAAAGCGCGCTTCCACGGTCGGCGTCGGCCTTATCGTTACTTACCATCAGGTGAGAATAACGACAAGTGCTTACCCAGAGTGCATAAAAAAACCAATACCTACCAAGGGAATTGCTTTTTGACCGACCCTGGAGTTACGGTTCTTTTGTCTGTGTGAACTGTATTTTTTCTGGATGTAGTACCGAACCAAACAGAGCAATATAAAACGACGATGCTTAGGGGCTGAAAAGGGATAAGAGTGTGCGCTATTCATTCGAAAACTGGGCAGAAACCATAACAGGCAAAAAAAACGTCTAATTTTTTAACAAACGCATTGTCGAACTGTGCCTCCTGCTTCGATCACGATCGAAGGCCTACTGTGAAAATGGATCATGTAAAATGACAACTTTTCAGTGCAGCGAAAATTGTGTTTAAAAAAAACAAAAAAGAGGAAATCTATTATTTTAACAACTTTGATGCAGATATAATGAGTTTATTATTATTTAAGTTTTAATGAAATTATAGATTTTTCTCCCTTTATTATTTTTTTAGACACTGCAAAGTTGACACTGAAACGTGTTGAGGTATTATTTCTTACAGGAGGCACAGTTGTGTGCCCGAGTTTAAATGCCGTCCTCATTGCCTAGTCTCTGACTAACCCTTCGGTGATAATAGTCGTGATTATGTATATAGTCGTGATGTAGGTATGTATTATGCTGGCCTAATACGGGTTGGTGATATATCATTCTGCCTATATCACATCCTGTCGCAGTGCGTTCATAACGTCGGAGTCGACGCGCAAACCGCTAATTTTGCTTCTACACTTGAAGATAGTCATCAGGAACTAACTTATTGTATAACTTCAACATCTGTCGCAATATCTTTCAAGTAGAAGTTACATAAACCGTGTCGCGTACCTCTCCCCTAGGGTGTCGTAAAAGGCGACTAACGGACGAAAGACTGCACATACATCCAACGGCGATGGGCTCTCCACCTGTCGCGCTGAGCACATGTGCAGTCGCTATTTGGTGAAAAGTGGACTATGGTAGAGGACTGCTTTTGCGGTCCTATTTGCCTAGTCTTTGAGTAACTCTTCAAAAGTAAAGTCGTGGTTATATATATGTATGTATGTAGAAGTTACATGCTTCGCTAGTTTGGTTATATTAAAATAAGTTGTTTAAAACTGAAGAGCTCGATGGCGCAGCAGGTAGCGCGTTTGGCTTGCGATCTTGCCCGCTAAGCAACATTCGCAATGCCGCGGCTCTGGATGGGTGATCAAATTAAAAACATCTCGAGCTCCTCCGTGCAAGGCACGTAAAGCCGTTGGTCCCGGTTGTCCTTGAAAGATCGCAGTCATTAAAACCCACCAACTCGCATTGGGCTAGCGTGGTGGTTATTTCTATCCCAACCTTTCTATGTGGAAAGACTGTGCCCAGCAGTGGTACGGTTATAGGCTGATGATGAAGAAAACTAGAAAAATAATGTATTTGTAATTGGAAGGTATTGTTATAGGAACAATTAGCCATCAGATTGCAATAAGCAGGCAACGGTGTTTATCGGTGCGGTGACGGAGAAAGAATACCAATCGCCGCCCTTCTCCTCCGTCCGGTGGGTATCGTAAGAAGCGACTAACGAACACTTTCGAGCTTTGATCTGCTCCACTGGTGGTAGGGCTTCACCTGCGGCCATTCCCGGGGGGTTCGGGGGCCCGTCCGTTCGGCAGGTTAACAAAACTCGTATGTGGGCAGATTCCTGGGGAAACAGGCCACCACACTTTGACCATTCGCATCGCAGCATCATTTTCTCGATTCACGCCTCTCACTTTTCACTCTTAAAATGATAGCGCCCAACAACACAACTGGTACTAGAGCGGTGCACACCCCCACCACAACCTTACCATTTGAGGTGGAGTTCGCTAACATCCGCGGACTCCATGCAAAACTCAATGCCGCCCACCACCATCTTGAGACGGCACGGCTAGCAATTTTGTTCCTGACGGAGACACAAATAATCCGCCCAGCTAACACCGCCTACCTAAACTATCCCGGCTTTGTGCTTGAAAAATCTTTCAAAGCCAAACCCGGAGTTTGCTTATTCGTTCGGGCGGATGTTTGCTGTCGCCGTCTGCACTGTCTGGAGGACCCTTTCTTCTCCTTCCTAGTGGTACACGTCAACTAGGCTCTCATTGCCGTATCTACGTCTGGGTCCACTGATCCCATAACGGCGACATGGAGACAACTCGACTAATTGAACATCTTAGTCGGGTAGCAGATGATGAGCAGGAGCGGTTTCCATCGGCGGATTTGGTGTTTTTGGGGGACTTCAACGCCCACCATGAGATGTGGTTAGTTTCCTCCAAAACTGACCATGCTGGTAGAACTGCTCACACATTCGCTCTCACGCATGACCTGACTCAACTGGTGTACCAGTCCACCAGGATCCCAGACATAGTTGGCCATGCGCCCTCCTTCCTCGACCTTCTGCTGACAAGTCGCCCTGCTGGAATCCGGGTGGAGATCCGAGCTCCTTTAGGTTCCTCAGATCACTGCTTGATAACCAGCACAGTGCCTTTGGCATCGCGCCCGCCAACAGCGGTTTTGAAATGCCAGATTTGGCACTACGCGTCGGCAGACTGGGACGGTATGCGGAAGTATTTGCATCCGTCCCTTGGAGGCAGCGCTGCTTCAGTGGGAAGGACCCGACAGCTAGCGCGACTGCCGGTGCTGACGTGATAGTGTTAGGGATGGAATGTTATATTCCACACTCCTATGTCATCCAGACGCAACCGCTGGTTCAATTGCGAGTGTACCAGCGCTGTTGAGAGCAAACAGACGGCATACCGAGCTTGGATCAGAGGCAAATCTTATGAGGATCCCGAAATTTGCTCGCTGAAAGCAGCCTGTAATAATGCTACCAAGTCGTGTAAGAGAGCTTACATTAGAGCGGATACCCAACGCGTTGCACAAATAAGCCAAGAACTCCTGACACATCCTACGGGCAGCCGTAGCTCCTGGCATCTGGCCAAAGCCGTGCAATTCAACTTCTGCCAACCCTCGCTGCCACCACTGAGATGTCTTAACGGAACTTAAGCAAAAGGTTAATCTCCTGGCTAAACTCTTTGCGGCTAACCCCCAAATCAATGACTGTAATGCACACAATGTATGATATAGAAATCGGGCAGTGTGATGTCCGTGCGGAGCTGCAGTCAATCGATGTCCGGAAAGCTAATAATAGGCATCCCAGCAATAGTTCTAAGAAGGTGTGCAGCGGAGTTGTCTCCTGTGTTAATGCGTCTGTATCGTCTCTCGCTCTCTTCGGGTTGTGTGCCGGAATCTTGGAGAAAAGCTAATGTGCAACCGATCCCCAAAAAAAGAGATCGGTCTGATCGGAATAATTACCGGGGCGGTAAATAGCCGTTACTTCAGTCTTGTACAAGATAGTAGAACGAATATTAAATAGACAGCTTATTCGATACCTAGAAGAGCACTACCTAATTCACGATCTTCAATATGGGTTTCAGCCAAAACGGTCAACGGGTGATCTTCTAGCGTACGTCACACATCTCTGGGGTGAGGCTATTGACAAGCGTGGCGAGTCACTGGCAGTTAGCCTTGACATAGCCAAGGCTTTTGATCGGGTCTGGCACAAAGCTCTTCCCTCCAAGTTCCCGGCATACGGTTTGCCCGCTCAGTTCTGTACCTGGATCGCTGGCTTCCTGCATGAGCGTACAATCCATGTCCTTTCGGATGAATGCGCTTCGCGGTTCATGTCAGTAAACGCTGGTGTTCCTTAACTCTCCGTTCTATCCCCCATGCTGTTCCTTCTGCATATCAATGACATGCTTCCTCTTGGAAACATTCATTGCTATGCAGATCATAGCACAGTGCATAGGGGAAATAACGGTAACCCAACAGCTGGGCGGGTAGACACCGAAATGACGCGAGCAAATCTTGTCATTGAGCTCGATCGGGGGTTGGACCTCATTTCTAAATGGGGCTCCAATAATCTGGTGGAGTTCAATGGCAAGAAAACACAAGTGTGCGCGTTCGTCATCTCTAGGCCTGCAGATCAGTATTAACATGCTCGGTAAGGATATGCGCTGCGATCTGAACCAAAAGGACTACATCGAAACTGTGATTAAAAATGCCTCACGTAAACTCGGTGTCCTGAACAAGGTGCGGCGATTCTTCACATCTGATCAGTTGTCAGTCTATTATACAAGACACAGGTGCGGTCTTGCGTGGAGTATTGCACTCATTTCACCTATGGCACGGCTCCGCAAAGTGCCTTCTCGATGCCTTCGACAGATTGCAGCGCTGCGCTGTGAGCATTATCAGCAATGCAGAGGTCACTGACACTCTCGAACCTTTACAATTGCGTAGAGATATTGCGTCACTCAGCGTTTTTTACCGTTCATACCATGGTGAGTGCTCTGAAGAACTCTTTGACCTCATCTCTCCTTCTCTCCTCTTCCATAGGAGTACGCGTGCTGCTCTTAGTCATTCAGATTCAGAGTCATTAGATTTATGTATAGTTTGTTATTGTTTAAAGAATTTGTTTCAAATTTCAACATTTCAACCTTGTGCAATGATCAGGCTAACTTACGTAAGTTCTTTTAATGTATTTAACTAATTCAGCGCATAGTACAAGTAACTTAAAAATACGGAAAGGACAATGGCGAAAATGGACCTGACTATGGGCACAAATCAATTGTATTCTAAAAAATATGCTGTTATTAGTTAATTTTGAAAATACAAATAATATACCTCAAGAACATCTAGTTCTAGAGATATTTATTAATGCGTAAAAGTAATTAATATCAATGGGAAAACTTTATCATAGCTTTTGAACGGTTTTAACCATAGACAATAGATCTTGACGGCGAAGCCAAGTTCCATTTCACGCGTAGGTCTACAATTTCACGTGCTTGCATGTAATCCTCCCACCTTACACTCGTCGAAAAAAAGGTTATAGTATTCTACTTAGACATTAATACATTTAAGTATTTTTAGAACATTATGAAATTGCTGAAAGTGATACAATAAGTAAACGAAATAAAAACCAAATAAACGTTAAGGGCTTGATTCTTTGACTTGCGTGTAAAGGAACGTCACTGTTAAAATCGAATGACAGGATGTTATATAAATTCAATAACATTGATTTTTTTTGCAGTCGATCTTTGCGTTTGCTCCGATACGTACTTACCTACTGTGCGACAATTTATTAACATTTCCCCGGCTAATAATGATTTAATATTATTCGCATTGGGAACGTACCAAATCCGACAGGCTCGGTAGAGATGTATCAGAGTATTGCTTGAGAGATAGTGGAGATAATACGTTGATAAGAGGTAAAGTTAAATCCAGACACATTTCAAGAAAACTACCATGCATATAATATTAATAAAAAATAATGTGTCTGGAAGGGAAGGGGTAACAGAATATTGTTGCAGTTGTTTGGTAGGTCGTCGAATGATTGGATGCTGTGCATATGTCATGACCGTGGTGTGGTACCTTGGGGTGGGCCAGGCACCAAGATAACATAATAGCAGCACCAGCAGGTATTTTAGATAAGTAGTGTAGTTAAAAGAGACGATTTTAAATAAATCTTTATGTAGGTATCATTCATAGGTGTTTTATTTATAAGCATCCTCTTTGTTTCATGTCAAATACCATTAATTACATTTCCCTTATCACTATTTACGTAGTTATCAGATAGTTAAGGTCGGCTTAAGTTAAGAATTTAATATATTAGATATTTAAAATGTTTTTCTAACCTCAAAAGCTCAAAAATTTTAAAAAATTATATCTCGGATTTGTGAAGTTTTACATTGAATATGGAGTTAGGACACTGATTCTAATTATGTTAGGTATCTAATCAACACAAAATTAATAATGCCCATAGTCATTGAATATCAGGTCCAGCTAGTATGGGATTTTGCCGATGTCCTTTTTACATTTTTGTGCAGGACCCCCTTAAAAGCTCAGCTGCCGTAAAACCAGACAAAATGGAAGTTCAATTGTTAGTAGCCTCTAGGAGACCTGACAGACAAGGCGTAAAAGACAGCATACAAAATAAACGTATTTTTCATACGTGGTAGGAGACACTAATTTCTGCCGTCAAAAAGCCATGTTTTACATTGCTGTGTTCCAGTTTGAAAGGTACCAAATCCAGTGAAATGACATTGCGAATTAGTCGTTCTGTTGTTTTACTGCCCATCCAATTTTAACGACATTATCATGCCCTGATCTGTTATGCTACACGCCAGGGCATTGCTGTGAGTGTGTTACGTATTTGATTCATAAATTAATAAATGAACAGCACTTAATGGTGATTTGAGCCATAAACCTCAATCAAATCATTTTATCTTTCGATTAGCCGAGCTGACCGACGCCGACGTTGTGATAACAATGTGATATGTACGAGTAGGTACAAACACGAAACTTTTTTGCTGGCCAAAAAGGTTGCTCAAACTTCAGTTATTTTTTATAGCACTGTAAACAATTTCACTGATGTTTATTTTAGATTATGTGTACAGAATTAGTAAATCTATTACTAAAATTGAACCTAGAATATCACTAAAGCTGCCTCTTTCTGCGTTAATGACAAATATCGCGTCATCCTTAATTCAGGTTGAAGCATAAAATTATTATACCTAGCGGAATAGATAAACAAAGGCCTGAGCGAGCAGGATGTCACTAGCAACAACAACAACACTGTGGGATAAAAAGTGGTCAGCACTCATCAGCACTCTGAGAATTTGGGTTTTGTGAATTTTTCTGATTTTACGTGAAATTGTGGATATTTTCCCATCCCATCCTATTTTAGTTCTATTAATACTATTACTGTTAGTAATTAATATAATCGATATCGATGTTAATGTGAAAAGCGACATGACGTAAAATCATTGAACGCATTCTTTGCACACACAAATGATATCCTATTTCGGTTTCGTTTGACAGCTCATGTTTGTTGCTCTATTCCGCTAGGTATAGTAACTTTATGGGTTGAAGACACCACGCCTATAGGCACACCAAATAACAACTACACAAACTGCACATGTGCTTTTATGCTGTTGAATGTATGACAAGTCTTCAGTCCGTAAGCCGCTTTGGGAAAGCCCAAGAGAAAAGATGGGTTCCTAATACATACATACTCGTATATTCACGAGTACCAATATGTATACACTTTGACTCTTATTCTATTGTAGTAGTTGTAGTTACAATTGTTTACATATTTTGCTCGTGACTGTACATACTATTATCCCCGAATAGGGTTACCATACGTCCGGATTAGTCCGGACTTTTAGACTCTACTCTGGACTTTGTCCGACTCTTTAATTTGTCCGGATTTTGGAATATGAGTATCAAAACTACATCATAATTAATATCAAATAAGTCTTTAATCTTCGTTAACTACTAATTTATTTAAAAACAAAATATGTAAAGTGATTAATGTTTCCATTATGTGACAAAAAATTCCGAACTTTTATCGAAATGTCCGGCTTTTTGTCAGGGCTTCTTAAATTCCTAAATGGTCCCTCTCTCCGAAGGGCTAGTCAAAGACTAAGCAACGAGGCCCGCAAAAGCAGTCCTCTGCGTCCACGTTTCACCAAAATTAAATAGCGATTGCACATGTTTTCAGCGTGACATGTGGTGAGCCTATGGCCGCTCTATAAAAAGGCGATCCCATAAACCATGTTTTGTCTTTCTCTGTCAAATGATATTTTGCTAACGATAGAAAGAGAGTCATTGAGCAGAGCAATAAATAATCTTTCACTATTCAGTGTTTATTATCATTGGGGGTTTGAGTTTAACCACAATAGTTTCACTCTAACTGAACATCTAATAAAATATTAACTGCAGTAACCAATCAAAACATAATGCAAGGTGGTTGATAGGTTTGTGAATAAATAAAATTCCTATGATTTTCCTTGAAAAGTATATTACCTTCTAGATTGTCGAATGTTATAGGTACGTAAACCATCTGAGTTTGATACTCAGACACTTGGCGGGGAGATTTAATGGGGGCGAAAAAAGAAATCAGAAAAGGAATTTCGCATCTAAATTTTTGTGAAAAGCTTCGCAGATTTGTCATGCGGCAATTCTCGTCAAGCCTTTTACCCGTAACTTCGTGACGCTCCGTGGAAATGTAGCAACTGGGGTCGTAGCTACACACTGCACGAGAACATGTTTGGTCCATTATTATTGAAATTTTGCATTCACAATGTTATATAGATATAAGATAAAATGTTTACTAGAACCGGCAATCCAAAGATCATGGGTTCGAATCCCATTCGAGCTTCCTGAGACTAGTTGATTTTTTTTGTAGTAAACATTTTATCCTATTATTGGTCCATTTTGTTGCCGCCCAGCAACTTGAGCTACAACTGCAAGTTGGCTGGCTGCTTGGCTGGCTGACTGTCTAGCTGGCTGGCTGGCTGACTGTCTAGCTGGCTTGCCGCCTAGTTGTCTGGCTACCTGGCTGGATGAATGGTTGCCTGGCTGACTGCCTGGCTAGCTTACTGACTGTTTGGCTAGCTTACTGGCTGCCTGGCTGGCTGGCTGCCTTACTGACTGACTAGTTTTTCAATTATGCTACAGCACTCAGTGGAAAGGAATAGTTTCTTTACCGTACTCCAATGTGGCTTTGAGTGCTCCGTATCAAATCTTAGATAAAAAATCTCATCCATGAATTCCACGACCACAATTGGTTGTATATACCTACGTCGTATAGCAGCATTCAATAACTCAATCCGCAACTAACGTAATATTAACTTGGAAGCGGAAGTAATAAGTTAAATAATTAGAAAAGGAAGAGTATATTACATCGCATAGATAATATTGTATACCAGCGGCATTTCGGCAGATAATGTATGCTTCGTTTTTTTAGGATTCTTACATTCAGACTAGCATTTTTTCAGCTTAGAGATTTTAATTTATCTAAAAAGGAAAAACTTTGAACACTCTATTGTTCGCTAAAATGTATACAGCTACCTCAAGGGACAGCCGCTCCTTTTTTAAGCGTAATTATTATTTATAAGTTTCTTTCTTAATATAGCATTGTGAATGCAATACAAAAATACTATTACTCTAGCTTTGAGTTGATCAAAATTGAATAAAAGAATTTTATATAAAAAGCATTTGTTCACTATTGTTATAAATTGGAAAAATGTGCCGCCGCATGAACATAATTACTTTATCTGTGCATTCGACAATTTGTCTGTTAAATTAGTTTATGTATGTCTTTTCTATAAAAAAAAAATTATACTAGGACCGGAATTAGACATTCGCGGATTTAGACATTCGTGGATTTAGACATTCAGGGAATGAGACGTAATCAACCAAACCGCCTCAGAATATTCTATGACTAGGACCAAACTCGATGAAAACAAATTATTGACAATAATTTAAGCAAACTGTTTTTTTTAAAGACACCACTGTTAAGTGATTCATTGATTGATTGATTCATTCATTCATAAAATCAACTCAGACATTGAAAAACAAATTCCATACTGCTGCTGCTTTTGTCACGCAATTTTTAAGTTCGTCCCACACAAGTAAAGTTGTTGTTCTTTGCATGTTGCGGGAAAATAAAACTATTACATACTAAAGGTACATTATTTTATATTCCACAACGGAAACGCTTAACCTTCATCTTACCTGGTAAGGTAAGCTTATCGGATATCTCTAAGCTAACCTTTAAATTGAAGTTACGAGTAAAAGCCGAAACTATGGTTTAATTTTTAATTTTTTTTTGAACCCGTTACTGTGTCCTTGGTCGAAGTGAGGAAAGCCATGTGACTAAAAGAGTATGAATATGAGTGTTGAAGGTAGAAAAGGAAGAGGTAGACCAAGGAAAAGTTGGATGGATTGTGTGAGGGATGACATGAATGGGAAGGGATTGGATGATTTGATGACGAATGACCGAGTTGTATGGAAAAAAATACATACTGCGCCGACCCCCAAATAACATGGGAACAGGGCACAGGACAGTGTTATTGATTACAGTATACTGAGATATTGGAAGTCTTATTTGTAACTTGTTACGATCAATGTTCTTTTACCATAAATGTCTTACTTACTGTTAGCAACAAAGGCAACTGCCACAATCCACGTTTCACCAAATAATAAGTGCACAGTGTGCAGATTTCAGTCATATAGTCACTTTTACGACACCCAAGAAAAGTTCTTGGTATAGTACCACGAGATTTTTTTTTGCCCGTGGTACTACTATCCTGTCTGGTAGTACCACGGGAGAGTTTACATTACCTGTGGTACTACTTATCAATTTAATATTCCCTACAAACTTATTTCTGGGTATGCATAAGCTTGAAAAATCGAGTGTTGTAGAACCTTTTTTTGTTTTTGTTTTGTTTTTTTGTTTTGTTTTTGACGTGACAACGTCTTAAATTAGGTTGCGGCTGGGAGTCACTTATGAAAAAGTGTAACGCTCGGTAACGTTACGATGAGTCACCGAACGAGAGAGAGGCCCGCCGAATGCCTTGCGTCTCTCTCCCACTCAACTATGTTTTAAATATAATTCTTTGTTTAAATAAATGTTTTAAATTGTTACTATTATTTCATCCTTCTTCCTACTATACGAATGAATATTCACATTAAAATTATTTTACCACTCAAAGTCGTTGTCACGTAAAACTTTCGCCCGTATACCGACTTTACAGGCAACCAATTTTTTTTTTTGTTTTATACTTTCACAGCTAACCCGTACCTACATATTTGAAAAAGGTTCTACACTCGATTTTTCAAGCTTATGCATACCTCGAAATACGTTTGTAGGGAATATTATAAGTAGTACCACGGGTAATGTAAAATCTCCCGTGGTACTACGATAGACAGATAGTAGTACTACGGGAAAAAAAATTACCCGTGGTACTACCACTAGTACCATCGGTAGTACCACGGGTAAGTACAAGAAAAGTTATGTGCTAGTAGTATTATTTTAATAATAAGTCACCATAGTACACAGATCTTATAAAACCATACAACCATCATTGTATCTGACGGTAGTATAGCCATACACCACCGTTTCAGCGCTGTAATTTTTAAAGTCATTTCTGCGCGCTTTCATTATTTTTCTTATCCAGTAATCAACCCTATGGTTTACCCAGGTAAAACACGGTTACAATCGCGTATAGTGTAATCATTCAAAGCCGTGTGTTTTGTGACTATTGAGGTTTGTAACAAAACAATTAGGCCAACCGTAACAGCACAACAACGAAATTTAACAAAACCATTTTTTGTACGAGAACGTATCGGACCCGCATATTGACATTCCGCTCCGTAAAAAACGTTATCGGCAGCATTCACTCACTCTTTATACGGAGCTTAATTCACTCAATCGGCTCTTTGGTCTATTTGCCAAATAACCGAGGAACCCCGGGTGATTTCCAGCCGGTACTTAGTTTGGTTAGAGGTAGATGTTTTAACGTTACAATAACTTAGTTTTTTTACTTACTTTGGGTCGCTGTGCCAACTAAGTGAGTGAGTTTGTTAGTTTTTAAAAGCTTTATAGCGCACTCGTAAAAAGATATAAACTGGAAAATTCTCCAATAACCAGTTTTTATTAATACCTTAGATGAGTTGCTACACCTACTGGTAAAAGTAATCCATCAATATCCCGCAAGCGGCGACGAAAAACTAGAGCAAATTCCGCATAATCGACAAATACATAACGGTTTTTACGAAATTGTATGTCACGAAATCTCTACGAAAATATTTATCCGATGCTGGGATCACAAAAGCGGGCTATGCTTCGAAAAATACGAAACACATTCTGCCTGAATTAAACCCATAATAGGATATCGGGACAAGCGTTTTGCCATTTGCCATTTTGACTATTTCCGTGGTCGAGTGGTTAGCCGGCCGGTTGTGGCGTCGCGCCATCTCTGGGGTCCCGGGTACAATTCCCGGTCGGGTCAATTTAGAGAAAACTGGTTTTCTAAATTTATTTGGGGTCTGGGTGTTTTCTATGTTTATGCATTTTTATCCGTTATCTAGTTTAACCATATTAACGAGTTTCAAAAAGAGCTTATCTTGGATTAGATAATCTGTGTGAGCGTAAATAAATAAAGTATATAATAATTATTTATTAATTTATTTGGCTGCTTAAATGTTAAATTTGTTTTTTATCCACTACTTGTAAATACTTAGCCTTCATCTCACCTGATGGTAAGTGACGATAAATCCAAAGGGAGGTGTTGTGAATGTCTACCCTTTATAAATATTATGTAGTAGGTAAATTACTATTTTGTCTGTCACACCTTGTATTACCACCCATAAAAGGTCAAACTGAAATGAAAAACGTTACTTAATAAAATTAGTTATTTTTATGATAATGGAAGGAGTTTAAAACAAAAAATGAAAACATATTTTTAAAAAAAATTATAAAGTTTTACGGGGTGTACTTAATTGAGTACAAATCTTTCAAAGCAATGCATTTTGACGCATTGGCTATTTGGGCATTTATTGCTCTGCCAGTAACACATGAGTAGCAAATTAATTACACTTTGGATAAACTTTTGACTAAAGACGACATCGGCTGAGCTTTGTTTTATAAAGTCTTACCACAAAGAGTACTGATCATAATGCGTCAAGGACTTTTTGGAAGAGTATGAGTGAGATGTTTGAGTTCTTCTTTTGCAGCATCTTGCTTATCTGTTGTTTCTGTGGCTCTTCAGAGCTGAAGGAGAGGGTTGGTAAAAGTTTGCACCAAGCCGGAGTTTTTTCCTGTTGCTGGCGCCGTGGTCGCTAGTGCTGAATTACTACTATCACTACCACTAGAAATAGCTCCTTCATTATGGACAAAACCTTGTTATTGCTAGATTTATCTCGTGTTGAATCCTCTTCTTTATCAGTGACGGAGCGTTGTCACTGATGAAAGCAAGGGCGCTGATGAAGATAAGGAGACTCAGACATAACTTCCAGATATACCTAGCACTATCAAGGTTGAGAGCATGAAAAATCTTCGGTTTGGCGTAAATATTCGATAATTTGCTTTTGTTGGATAAACAGTTTTCTGTGGGGGTAGAGCTCAAAAGAGTTTCACTTCTATTCGGGTTTTTGAGGAGTTATACGATGAAAAAATCATACATCATACATCGGAGACATAAGAAACCATACACGGGATACATATGATTGGGTGATATGATTGCCAAGCCATATTCGCCGTCATCATCACTGTCTTCCTAAATAGCTTGCTTAACACAAACATACTTATTAGTGAGGTTGGAACGTTTTTGGCTCATGATTTTACTGACTTATCAGAAAAATAAATAAATCTTTTTTTAACATCAATGTACTCAAACGAGTACCTACACTTCTATAAATCATCACAAAAGTCAGCCAATTCAAATATTTATTTCGCTAAATGAGTTAAATTCATATAAACAAGAATATTTCTTATCATATTTAGCATAAAACAACGTATTTATATATGTTATTCAATATAAAAATTTATTTGAATTTGATTAAAATAAATTATTTTATTTTATAAACTTTTCGTATTTATTTAAAAGTTTAACCGTACTCAATCGAGTACAGTGACCTTAAATGGGTTAAGCTCCCGCGCAGTCGGGCAACATACGTGAGCTCCTACACCCGCATTTCATTTATAAACTAGGAGGAAGCGCGCTTTATCCGGAATCCTCAATCTCTGAGGAACTGGCTATGCCACTAACATTATTGTTACGGCGCCAGACTTTAGAGAAGATTATGGTAGCTAGCCAGGCGGACTTAACAAGTTCTACCGCCAACCAAAACAAGTACACGTACCGCCGCTTTGAATCGAACCCGGCATCTCTGGCTCTAAGACCTGCAGCTTAGCCACTAGAGCACAGTGTTTCAGTCCGCAAATAAATGCACAAATGAAATGAAATGAGCGATAAATACAAGTCGACATTCAAACCGTTATACGACACGTGTGTACGCCGAGCCTGAGAATGAACAACAGTTATTTACCGCATCTGCTACACCCAGAAGCAGGGTCATTTGTAATGTAAAAGTTTTTGGTGTAATACAAACTTAGTTACGTTAGCCGCGTCGCGTAGCGGTGACAGAATACTACCACCCCCTCTCTTCCCTTGGGTGTCGTAAAAGGCGACTAACGGAATAAAGACGTCACATCCTTCCAACAGCATAGAGCGGCGCGATGGTCACTCTGAGCACATGTGCAGCCGCTATTTGGTGAAAAGTGGAGTATGGCAGAGGACTGCTTTTGCTGTCCTCATTGCCTAGTCTCTGACTAACCCTTCGGGGATGATAGTCGTGATTATATGTAATGTAACAGATAAAAGTAAAAAACATCTCACAAATCACGAGTCAATCAATCACGAATCACAGCAAAAGCAGTCCTCTACCATATTTCACTTTTCACCAAATAGCGACTGCACATGTGCTCAGCGTGACAGGCGGCGAGCCCATCGCCGCTCTATGCTGTTAGATGTATGTGCAGTCTTTAGTTGGTTAGTCGCCTTTTACGACACCCAAGGGAAGAGAGGGGGTGGTAGTATTCTTTCACCGCTACGCAACATGGTTGTAAATAGGAATAATAAATAAATATTAATACTGCTTTCTTTGTCTACAGTATTCAAATGCCGCGAGGTGTGGAGTAGCCTGGAGCTGGAGCGGGCGTTCAACCTGGGCCTGGACGTGGGCCTGCTGCTGGTGCCGTTCTTCGTCATGTCTTTTGCGTACTGCCTTATCGTTACCAAGCTGTGGAGGGGCATGCGCCACGAGATACAGCACAACTTTAACTGGCAGAAGAATCGTGAGTAACTCAGTACTAAATACAGCTTATTAAAATAGGATAAAAGTGGTGCGATGTGTTAGTACATACATACGTACTGAATCAAACAACCCTGAACCTTCTGAGGCCTCCGATCAGGTCTGAAGCAGGCTGCGATACGCAGCGATGAATTTTAACTTAAATTCTAACTTAACCTAGGTACTTACCGACTTGTCCGATGTCAGCTTGCCTTGCAACCCTAGGAGAGGATAGGGGTTAGGAAGGTAAGGATGGTCGCAGCCCTGCTGCTGTAATGTGATGCCGGCCTCGGTGGCGCGCCTCGCCTGCCGACTCCGGGAGACTCGTCCAAACCACTCACGCACACACGACCGTTACATCGACTAGTCCCCATAGTTGTTAGCCTCCGATGGCCTCTTAACCACTAGCAAACAGCACCTTCCGCGACGCAGCAATGACGCGTGCCAAAACGCGAAGGATTTGCGAAATACGCTGCCGCCAGCGTTAGTCCGTCCGATTACTTAAACGCAATAGCCTCCGATGGCTGTTTGCAAGAGATTGACAAGATGGCACGTGGCCTATGTGCCGACCCGAATCGAAGAAAGTCAATCAACGCGAGCGCGCATCCCGCCGACAGGACTACATTCCGCGCACCTTTTTTTCGCGCATTTGTCTGGCACATACTATAGCTCGTTAGATTAGTTGTTAAGTCTTAATTATAAGTTAGTTAACGGTTTTTTTTATTATTATTAGTATTAACGTCAATAAGTGCCTGTAAAGGTTTACATTAAATAAATAATTTGACTTGACTTGACTTGACTTAATCGCGGTTTCTTTACACCATATAACTAGTTATGAGCTGTCCAGTACCGTGGGAAAATCAAAAATCAGCACACCGTACAGACCGTCGCCATTACGTCTTTCCGAAATCCGAAACAAGAATGAACCACGACAGACAACGACTGTCAATGTCACCTGACAGTTTTTACTTTTACCGATCCGTTAATTTGGGGTAGGCAAAGTGCCACCCCATACGGCTTTTACCGGTCAAGGATCATTCGACCGCCGGCGGTCACGAAACAATAGAATTTCAATTGTGTCTGGTTTTACGATCCTCAAGGGGTCAAATTGATTTCACGACTATTATCCCCGAAGGGTTAGTCGGAGACTAGGCATGCAAAGTCACATGGGTGTCGTAAAAGGCGACTAGCGGACCAAAGGCTGCACATACATCCCAACAGCATAGAGCGGCGATGGGCTCACCACCTGTCACGCTGAGCACATGTGCAGAGTGCAGAAAGTGAAACGTGGACTGTGGCAGTGGACTGTTTGATTGCGGTCCTTATCGCCTGGTAAGTCAAAGTTAAGGCAGAGTCGCTATTTGGTAAAAGTGGACTATGGCAGAGGACTGTTTTTGCTGTCATAATTGCCTAGTCTCTGACTAACCCTTCGGAGATAATAGTCATGATTATATGTATGTATACTATAAGTAAATAGTAGCAACCGAGGGCAATTACAGGTCCTCAAAAGTAACAAAATAAATCGTCTATACAAATTAAAATCACAAAGAATGTATGTTCGCGCATTGCTTGAGAACGTCAATATTTAAATAATCGCACCCCTTTAAATCGGGTTTTTCGTAGTGTTATATAGGTATTATTATGATACAACCGGATATTAAAAGCTGAACTCATTTCAAGCATTTTTAATGGCTTGGTACTGTTTGCATGCCTCATTTAGACAGTGTCAAGTAAAGGACATAAATGAATACATATTTTTTAATTTTACTAGTAGATGATGATGATATAGAGTCGTAATAGAAATGATTAATTATAGATGGATGATATTTCCTTCAAACCCTTGAGTTTCAGTAAAAATATGGGACTTAGCTTACATTTCACTCGGACTTTATGAACGTGAAAAGTGCATTGTTGTATTCAACCGTGTCTCGTAGCGGTGAAAGAATACTACCACTCCCCTCTTGCTTTGGGTGTCGTAAAGGGCGACTAACGGACTAAAGACATCCAACAGCATTAAGCGGCGATAGGCTCATCACCTGTCACGCTGAGCAAATGTGCAGTCGCTATTTGGTGAAAGGAGGACTATGGTAGAGGACTGCTTTTGCTGTTGATTGCCTAGTCTCTGACTAACCCTTCGGGGATAATAGTTGTGATTATATACATTATATGTATTTTGAAAACACTCAGGCACATTCACTAACGCTCAACGATTAATAATCTACTAATAAATACGATTAATATTACATCCGGCAAAACACAATTTTTAGAAAATAAACAAAACTGCAGTTATGACGCTTCACTTTTCCGTCAAAATGTCCTTTTGAAAGATTTAACAATTATTATTATCATAAAACATTTTATTTTATTTGTTAACACTTTTGCTCTATGCAAAAAGTCTATCGGTAGCCTATTTTTGCGACGAAACTTTTTTTGCAAAAGTCGTCCAGTCCAGGGCCGAACTAGGCAGCGAAGTATCCATGGCAATCGTCTTAGTCAGGGCATACCCTGCGCTAGGATAAGGGTACCTACCTATTTTTTTAAGGTGTGCTACATTATGTCCCCTCTGCTTCATACTTCTGACAAGATACGGGTAAGAAAAATTAACTTGTATCATTATAAATGTAAACTAGCTACTATTACTTTACACATGAAAAAAAGTTAAAGTGCTTTTTATTTAGAGGCAACTTTAATAATCATAGCTCATCAAACAAAACGTTGAATAAATCCTTTGACTTTTACTTTCGAAGTCAAAGCATTTATTTAAAGTAGCAAATTTTGAAACGTGCCTATAAACTTAAGTTCAATTCAAATTCCATTTTAGTATGTTAATTTGAATTTGGTTTGACCCTTATTCATAACTTTGCTAGCCTCATGTTCTATTGTAGGTCGGGTTTATTATTTATGATATATATAAATATTGTATGTCTGGACAGATTTAGAAACGCCACGTTGGAACAATCAATTTGCCTTTTCACCTTCAACCTCTTAAGGTGTGTTTTGAAAGAGGTCCCTTTGCCGAGAAGCCTACTGGAAAAATGAATAGCAGTAGGTAATTACTAGTAAAAGTAGTTACTAGAAAATAACTTTTCTGTAAGCCTATAGAAAAGTTATTTTCTAGCAACTACTTTTATAAGTAATTACTCAAAGGTTTGTGTAGCTACATAAATCCGAATATTGAATAGGCCGTTCCTAAACTTTCGTTAGAAACGGTAGTGTTAGCATGAAATGCTTTAAATTTCTTTTACACGGCACAATCGATCCTAAAAGGAGGATGAAGAGAATAGAACATGCTTTGTTTTCTTTTACATATTATACACGGATAAATTCTGAACTTTAATAAAAACTAGGTTAACTACGCCAAGCAGGCCGGTTGAAGTTGCTGGGTAAGGTAAAGTTACTACTGTAATAGAAGTTAAGTTATCTTTTTGCTTAGCTAAGATAGCGGTAAGTTCTTTATTCTACATATTTTTATAATCTCAGGCTCTGCTCTCGTTGGCCTGCAATAGCTCTTCTTATTCCGATCACTAAAGCTAGTTACTATTACAAATTGCAAAATTCAAAAAGAAGAAGATATTTATTCGCTTAACAATAGTATTTATCTGAGTAATGCCGTAACATTAAAACTTTTTGTACATTTGGAATTGCAAGTCGTTTATCACACTGAACCAGGAATGGTAAAATGAGTTTTTTAATTTTCTTGGTCTATAGCAGTATCAACCCATTAAATGTAAGCACCATTTGCTGAATTCTCGCCGCTTCTTTTCATAAAGAAACCGAAGGGCAACAGCTTTTAATATAAATGAATGTTACAATTGACGCTTCGAATATTACTTTTTAACGTAGTATACCCGATAAGGAAGTTATTTACATTTATTCTCGGATATTAAAATTACCTACCTACTTTTATACATTTTACTCATTCTCATAAATAGAAAAGCTTGGGACAGTTGTCCCACCGCCGACGATGAAGGAGAAGCGAGTCGAGCTAGAACTAGAAACGAATTGGCGAGCAGCGGAAAGCGAGTGAGTAGTTCCGATATTTTTGTCGCTGGGCTATAAGCACCGCTGCCGCTGGTTGGTCTTCCGGCGTGAGTTTTGATCTCTGAGCAAGTATAAGTATCGCTAAGCGAGAATTATCTTTGATAGCTCTTGTCGCTCAGCGACGAACTAGTGGCGTAGTTACTCATGTGCTAGTGGAGCGAGTCCTCGCCGGCAGTGTGAACAGTCAACGATCAACTCTTTATATATGCATCTCTTTTGTTTACACGGAATGTATATCTATTATACGTTTCTTGAGCGAGAAAATGGTCGATAGTTAGTCGTTTACTCGCCGTTGGTGGCACAACTGCCTTATTCATTGCATTCAATACCAGGCACTTTATATTGATCTTCCTAGGAAGCCTGACGTGGCCTGACCTCGGCAGGGTCTTTGATCATGAGAGACATACGCAAGTTCAAATTGATTGTTTTGAGGTACAAGTACGATGTACAAACCTAGTTATGATTTAGCCATTGTCTTGTTTCTAGACATAACCTTAGAAACGAGAACATTGTCTCATATTGTTAAGCCTTTTCTAAATCATTGTTATGCTCTTTGATTAATACTCGTAGTTATTATAGAACCGTATGTAATAATCAGTCATGGCCGTTTCTATCTTGTTTAAAAAGCATTGTTTTGTTTTAGGTCCAATCTGTACTTACATAATACCTAAGGAATATAATATTATCATACTAAGCAGGTAATATTAAATTCTGATTCACAGATTCTCAGCAATCTAAAGTTGTAGCTACATGGATGTTTTTTTTAAATTTAAGTTTGGCGATGAAGGTCAGATTTCAAGTACATCACTTTCCAGCTAGGAGATTTTCCAACTAGGTCTGATTTTGAGTAAGTAATGGTTTTTGGTACACTTACTCACATTATATTCATCGCACCACGTCTGCGAGACTTCTTTGGTGGCACGGACTGTATTTATAGTTTAGAAATGATAACACTCAATATAGTATGTAAACTCCTTGATTATATGTTATTAGTCAGCACTATGTATGTACCTGGCCGCTTAATTTATTAAGCTATAAATTATTCAGTCAATAGAATATAATATGTTAAAAATAACTTTATTTTTTATCAAAATGCTGTCTCTTGATAATCTTCTCCGAGTTATCTGCACAAGTAATTAAAAAAAACAGAGCTCGATATTATACAAATTCAGAGTAATAAAAGTTATGGATCTAATAAAATAAAAATAAAATAATTATTGTTACTTTGATCATATATTATTATAAAAACGCACAAACGAGTATTATAATATTTACTGTTCCACGACTTATTTTGATGATGTGTTCATTTATTGATTGTATTACAATTACAGGCGATACGATTTTGACTTAAAGCACTCTGACTGACATAAATGAGGCAAATGTGTATTAAAGTTAAAATAGAGGTCTAGGCGGCATAGCATTAGCATAGCATTTGTCCATGCGATTGAAATTTTGGCTCAATATAATAAAAATAATGCTTTTTAATTAAAGTGACCAAAACTCGATGTATTAGTACCTACTACTATACTACGTATACGCATTTTACTGAACCGTACGATATGGTGAACCAATGATTTAATGGCAGTCGTTAAAATCATTTTCATATTCACGTTTGTCAATCAAGTCGGTACTAAACACGTTTGATTTATTCTTCAACGTTTCTAAATCGATTGAAAATGATATAATTCTTCCAAAAAAATACAATAAGTATATCTTTCGCCAACGATCAAACGTCAAATTTCACGTTTCAAGAGTCATTGAACAAAATAATATTCAATGTGTGGCATCAGTTCGACTTATTGTATAATACGACGAGCTTTGAGCAAGCGTAAACCGATGTTCTATGAAGGGAAAATTGAATAGAAAATAGAACGAAAAAGCAGAAACCAATTCAAACTTTTATTATTAGACGGGCCTTTGAAATATCCGAGATGCTTCATCTTAACTTTGAGGCTCACGAAAGTCTGGATGGAGCCTTATTGTTGGCCCTCCTCTTTAATACGGAAAGAGCGATGGCGAGCTGCGTTTTGAATATGTAAAAAAAATAAGCGTATGTTATTTTTTTACCATTTCATTACATTAATTGCACACAACGTGCTTGGTACCGTGCATTAAAGTGACATTTGAATATTTTATCACATTTAATAAATAAACAAATTCCGACATTTTTGTACAGCATGTCATTTTTTTTGATTATTTATTAAAGAAATAATGTTACAGCTTAGACACTTAAAAATAACATCACGAAGCCACTTACAATAAATATAAAATTCAGCAATTGCACTCAGTTGACATTGATTATATGTAAACCACCTAGACTTGTCACTCTCAGTGCCGGATAATACGCTTGAACGTCAATACTAAAAATAACTATGTAATGCCTTCTTGGTCACTGAAAAATTAGGCTTTCAGTTTTTCACTTCCGTGCCCCCAGATTATACCTACCCAGTATTCAACATGTTCCTTACGCACACAATACAATTGGCTATTTGACAGTTTTCGAAAAAGTATTTAAAAAGTTACAAACGCATTTATTTTATACCCCGTACAATATTTTCTTTCTTGAAAAAACCTTTATTTCACAAAAAAAACATATTTTTCTTTATTGATTTCAAATTTCGTGCAAAAACGGTTGGTCACGTGACATTTTGCTCTGTGACGTCACATTGTGGTGAAAACACCATTTTACCTTTTTGAAACTCCACGTCCTATCATTTTATTCTCATGTGATCATCTCATGTCATTCGACTTATATATA
This sequence comes from Scoparia ambigualis, assembly GCA_963921215.1. Lineage (NCBI taxonomy): Eukaryota > Metazoa > Arthropoda > Insecta > Lepidoptera > Crambidae > Scoparia > Scoparia ambigualis. Next base: position 5,162,661 of record OY992510.1, read on the forward strand.
ATTTCCTTTATTTTTTTCCTTGCTTCTGCAACGATACATAATGATTTAGTTACTATACAATTCACTACATACATCGCAAGTGATCCCAACTCATGAAACTTCAAACACTATTTTATGACACTTTTACGTATCCCACAAGTATCCGTATTCGTATCCGTTTCGGATTTTGATAATCTTATTTTACGTTTTTCCTTGTAATATTATCACTTTTTTAGAGATATTTGTGTTTTGGTCACGTTTCGACGTAACTGACAATTTCTTCTGGCTTCGTTGCTATGCAACTTATAAACAAATTATAATCAAACCTTTACGACTTTCTCATTTTTATATTTGGCCATCTAGATTTCAGCGTTTTAAAAATAAATATTTGAAGTTTATTCAGAACTTAAAATCCGAGCTTTCTAAAAGTTCAGCTGACGACTGGGCAGAATATCTTCAGCTTCTGAATTGGAATGGCCTAGTCTCCATAGAACATCTTCAGCTTCTGAATTGAAAGGGCCTAGTCTCCACAGAACATCTTCAGCTTCTGAATTGGAAGGGCCTAGTCTCCAGAGAACATCTTCAGCTTTTGAATTGGAAGGGCTTAGTCTCCAGAGAACATCTTTGGCTTCTGAAAAGGAAGGGCCTAGTCTCCAGAGATCAACTTCAGCCTCCAGTCTTCGTGAGCTCCTGCGAACATCTACGCCAGCACCTGCCACTACGGCAGCACCTGCCAGCGACTGCCTCTACGGCAGCTCCTGTTCCACGCCAGCGCCTGCCTTCACGGCAGTAGGCCAGCGCCTGTCTGTACTGCCTGCCTCTACATAAGCGCCTCACGACGCCTGCCAGTGCCTGCCGCCACCTGCGTGCGCCTGCCTCTTCTACGGCAATGCCTGCTTCAACGTCAGCGCCTGCCTCTACGGCAGCGCCTTCAGCAGCGCCTGTCTCTTCTGCCTGCCTCTACATAAGCGCCTCACGACGCCTGCCAGTGCCTGCCGCCACCTGCGTGCGCCTGCCTCTTCTACGGCAATGCCTGCTTCAACGTCAGCGCCTGCCTCTACGGCAGCGCCTTCAGCAGCGCCTGTCTCTTCTGCCTGCCTCTATATACGTCAGCGCTTGCCTCTACACCTTCGCCTGCCTCCACGTCAGCTGAACCTGCCTCTACATCTACACCCGCCTCTGCGTTTGCGCCTTCATCTAAATCCTTCATCTTGTCAATCATCACCTCCATCTACATACACACCACATCCTCAACCACTTCATTCTACACTTTTTTTTTGGTTGTTCTTTTTAATAATATAAATATTGTTAAACTCTTTCCATCTTTAATTTTTAAATGTCGCTTCACGACAACATTTCAATAAATATAGAAACTTATCTTGAAACCTGACAGATAGTTTTTGATAATTTTGTGAACTGTAACGTCACATGAAGCTCAATCATGGCTGCCCCTTGCCGCCCGTGTTTTTAGGGTCTTGTAATGCACAGATAAAAAATTGCAAATTTATTTTGTAAAAATAAAATATTTACAAATTATCTTAATAAAAAAAAGCTATTGGATAATTAACGTTAAATCATAAACTACCATTTCCGACATATTTCATATTTTATTGTTACAACTGTCAAATGGCCAATTACTACAATACCAAACTAGTGTTACACAATAACAGAATCAGCCGTGTCGCGTGGCTGCTCATTAAACGAATCCTACCACCCCCTCTCTTCCATTGGGTGTCGTCAAAGGCGGCTAATGGACTAAACACTGTATCATTCAAAAAACATAAAGCGGCGATGGGCTCACTACCTGTCACGCCGAGCACATGTGCAGTCGCTATTTGGTGAAAAGTGGACTATGGTAGAGGACTGCTTTTGCTGTCTTCATTGCCTAGTCTCTGACTAACCCTTCGGGGATAATAGTCATGATTATATTAATGTATTTATCTACCACACGTACTTTACAAATGTTTATGTTACCGGAAACTTATGAAACCTAGGAATTCTATACAATTCTTAGGAATTGTATGAAATTCCGATATTGTAACAGGGAATGTATAAAACTAATGCTTTCTGTGAATAAAATGAATAAAACAAGTTAGTAAATGGGAATCAGAGTTATCTATGATTAAAATAATTGAAACACGTTGATGACGAAACGTTGAAAAAGAGATTCATTCGCAAATTGTCAAATTCGCAAATTGTCAAGTCTTCAGAATTTCTAGTTCTTTAGTTTTAATAATAATTAAAGTCAACTAATTAATAGGCATACTTTCTACCTATTAATTAGTTGACTTTAATTATTATTAAAACTAAAGAACTAGGCTTGACAATTTGCGAATAAACCGAAAAAGAGGCAGACATTTTTTCCAACATTTCGATATTTTCGAGTTTATTTGAGCGTGTGCTACTTATCAAATATTATGAAACACGTTCTTAAACTGAAAATCTGAGGGGGTGTCGAGCGATCGCAAAAACAGACATAAAGTCTCTTATTGAACTTCGAAGCAAAATCAATTATAGTGATATTTAAAATTAAAACAATTCTGCTTTGAAGTTTCAGACCTAGAAATTTGATTAGAGCAATGTTTTTATTCTGCGAAATGTACAAAACCATCACGCGCTTGTGTTAAAAATTATTAAAATTTACTTTTTTTAAGATGGGAGTGACCTGCGGAATATCAATACAAATATTTTCATGTAAGAATTATTGTATTATGCGTAAAATTAAGAAAGTTGTCAAAAAAAAAAGTTTTTAGGAGTTATTACATTTATGTATTGTTTGTTATTGTTTAAAGAATTTGTTTCAAATTTCAACAAGGCCACCTTGTGCAATGATCAGGCTAACTAACATAAGTTGTCTTAATGTATTTAACTAATTCAGCGCATCGTACAAGTGACTTAAAAATACGTAAATTTTCACATTTTCGTGTAGGATATTAAGGCTCTCGTCGAGAAAATCAGGTAACAGTCCTATCGTAACAGTAACCTTCAAAAATTAACTGTTTATTATATTAGGTACAACAATATCATAAATAAATAAATAATCGAGACTTTCTTATTTAGACGGTTGTGCAAGCCAGCCTTCTATTGAGTTTGTGGTGTGGTGTCTCCGACCATAAAAACAAAACAAAAAGGGATCATGTCGGGCTTCATCCATTGTTCAATAAAGTATTCACGAAACAAAGTGATTTTATTCACAACAGTACCGAAAAGTGTATTTACGAGGACAAATTGGTAGGCTTTAAAAATATATATCTTACAGGAATAAAAGAATAGTTTTATTAAAAGCGTATCTACGGAGAAAGTGTATCTCTGGGTAATATCACTTTTATCCATCTAGCACACAGAAAAAACTACGTATACTTTCATAAAAGTAAAAGCCTTACTATTTATTTATTAAACTATTATTAAGAAGGCCGCAACGGTAACAATCATATCGTAAAATATAACATATTTATGGGGCTTATTAATAATTACATCATCATCAGCCTATTAACGTCCCGCTACTGGGCACAGGCCTCCCACGTGGACAAAGCACGTGGGGATATTGGGCCATAACCCACCACGCTGGCCCAATGCGGATTGGTGGGTTTTAACGACTGTCATCTTACAACAACAACCGGGACCAACGGCTTAACGTGCCTTCCGAAGCACGGAGGAGCTCGAGATGTTTTTAATTTGGTCACCCATCCAGCGACCCGGCATTGCGAAAAGGGCTTAGCGAGCAAGATCACAAGCCGAACGCGCTAGCCGCTGTGCCATTGAGCTCCTCGATAATTATTATAATAATAATTACATACATACATATAATTACGGATATTATCCCCGAAGGGTTAGTCAGAGACTAGGCAATGGGGACCGCAAAAGCAGTCCTCTGCCATAGTCCACTTTTCACCAAATAGCGACTGCACATGTGCTCAGCATGACAGGTAGTGAGTCCATCGCCGCTCTATGCTGTTGGATGTATGTGCAGTCTTTAGTCCGTTAGTCGCCTTTTACGACATTCAAGGGAATAGGGGGGTGGTTGTAATCTTTCACCGCTATACGCGACACGGTTTTGAATATAATAAATAAAAACGTTAACATTGTACACTTATACGAGTATATAGAAATTGAATAACACCCATAACCATCACTTTGAATAATTGCTTACATTACTGATCCTGACATGACATTATATATTTGATATGTTATCACGCATTATCGTAATGCTTCTGCTTGCTGCAATGTATTTAGTACACTCAGCCCTAAACTACATTTGCATATATTTTAGGGCGTAATTCGTTTTCAGCTTGAATATGCCTGTATATGAAGACTCGCTTCAGTTCAGTTCACAAAATACCGGGATTTACAACCAAATGTTCCCTTTTTTGTTTTGCTTCGTGTAAAGCTACCGTGAAAAGATGTCATTTACTTTTTATTGATACCTTTACGTTTTATAGTAATTTTCTTTTTCAAAATAAGCTATTAAAATATTAATAAAAAGTTGATCAACATAAATTAATCTGGAAGAACACTATTATTTCACCACAGCGTTACACCTTCAATTTGTGTGTACACATTTGACCTCATATAATTCTACGCCTCATATTGACCTAGCATTATCATGCGTACAAAACACATATGCGTGGCATATTTGCCACGCAATACATTAATCACCATGACCTACGTTACTTATTTGTATTTCTAATAAAACACTTTAAGAGGGTTTACGCATTTTGGTTTTCCATACAAACTTCCAAGTCGAAATTTTTAAAAACCAATAGGCCAATTTTGATGAAACTTTGCATGCTAAAGTAAAACACATTGATCTAAACAGTTTGTTAAAAATATTTTTAAAAAACGTTTTATTAGCTGAGTTATTGCGATTTAAAGTCCACTATAGAAAGTTAAAAATAGCAATAACTCTGTTAAATAAACATTTTAAAAAAATGTTTTCAACAAACTATTTAGATCCCTGTGTTTTACTTCAGCAAGCAAAGTTTCATCAAAATTGGCTTATTGGTTTTAAAAAATTTCGACTTGGAAGTTTGTATGGGAAAACGAATGGCGTAAACCCTCTAATAATAAATGAGTTATAATATAGTAGGTAGGTACTGATGCGTAAATGGGTTGGATTTGTTGTACAAAATAGATATGACCACCGTATTATTGAGGTTCGTAGACATTTGTAGTTCTTACGAGGAAACACTACGTCGACGTGGCAAGCAAAATTCTCATACAAAACACAGCAAAACAACGTTTTGTAGTCCCCTGTTTCCTCCTTCAGAACTGGACCAATTTTTATTACTTTTTCAGAATCGGTTAAAGAAAGAGATTTTCTATATCTGTATGTTTGATTTATTGCATTTAGTCATTTTTATTAACCAGGCGCCCTCAAAATTTAGCGAAATCACTCCGTTTTAAGGCGTCCTCAGAAACATTAAGTGGCTGGTTTTAAAAAAAATAAAACAGACAGACATAGAAAATCTCTTTTTTTAATCGATGCTGAAAAAGTAATCAAAATTGGTCCAGTCCAGGACTACGAAACGTCGTTTTTCTGTGTTTTGTATGAGAATTTTGCATGTCACTTCGACGTAGTGTTTCCTCTTATTAGACTCCTTTGATAAAGTTGAAAATTGGGTTTAAATGTAGTTGATATTTTGAGCTCTATGAACAAGTTCTCTAATTAGATTTAGACGCGTTCAAAAGTTATAACTTGTTATTAAGATAATGCTTACTTTTTAGAGCCATAGAAGTGGATGTTTCTATTTACTGAAAACTTTTGCCGTACGAGACGCCCATATTTTTAATAATACAAGCATTAAGACAGAGTTATTTCAAATCAGATATAATTAAGATCCACTGTATTTTAAAATGAGAGAGAAACAATCCTAAGAAAGATAAAAATAATAAATAAATAAAAAATCACACATTGTAAAAGAAACAATCCACCTAGCCAAATTTTGTTGAAAGTTTTTGAGAGGTAATAAAAGTGTTACCGTAGTTCTCGTTTCAAATCTGCCATTTGTCCAGGGTTTTGCTAGTTTTTTAACATCAAAGTTGAAATGGCCAATAATCACAACCACCGTTTCCCCTACCTACCTCGACCAGCTTTTTGAAGAGATGCGATCTGAGGCTCGTTCTGCAGTTTTTGGTTTAGTTTTGTGTAGAAAAAGATTTTATATATTTTTGCTGTGAACGTCACACGCGATATTTTCAGAAGCAGATTTAGAACAGAACAAAAGACAAACGCCAACTGACACGCAAACAAACAAGTTTGTCAGGATCGCAACAAATGGAAAGCTGACTATATTACCTTTCCGTAAACGGGATCGATGTATCCTTGTAGTATAGACGCGTAGCGGTGAAAGAATACTACCCCACCCCTTCTCTTCCCGTGGGTGTGGTAAAATGCGACAAACGGACTAAAGATTGCACATACATCCAACCGGCGATGGGCTCACCACCTGTCACGCTGACCACATGTGCAGTCGCTATTTGGTAAAAAGTAGACTATGGCAGAGAACCGCTTTTGCGGTCCTCATTGCCTAGTCTCTGACTAACCCTTTGATTTGAGTGAGTGATTTTAATTATGTTCGTATGTAGGTACAGACCTCCTCAAATGGTCAATAATCTCCGTCCAAAGTTTAATATTTGGTAGGTCACAGAGAGAAGTAAGTGACACATATCACTTACTTCTCTTAGCATATTATTAAGTATAAAACAATTTATTTTGATTTATTTTTTGATGATTTATATAAAAGTTAAGCTAGTAAGTTAGACCATGTAACAGAACATATTATTTTACCTCACAGAGAGTCAAAAACAAAAACGCATTATGCCTATAAACACAAGTATGCGCTTATTAAATGCAATCAAACTGTGTATAACAATAATAACTTGCAAAGCAGATGGTATCAATTTTTTTTATAAAAAACTAGACTTTGTCCGCATAATATCCTAAAATAGTAAAATGGTTTTTTTTTTCATATAAAGCTGGTCCTGATATTAACAACATAAATAATATTATACAAATAATCACGACTATTATCCCCGAAGGGTTAGTCAGGGACTAGGCAATGAGGACCGCCAAAGCAGTCCTCTGCCATAGTCCACTTTTCACCAAAAAGCGGCTACACAATATGTGCTCAGCCTGACAGATGGTGAGCACATCGCCATCATTTACACTTACAAATTTCTTTGTCCCACTGCTGGGCAAAGGTCTGCCCACTTCCTTCCAGCTCTCTCTCTCCTTAGCCAGCTCTAACCAATTTCCGTCGAAGGCATCGAGGTCGATGTTTTGTTGTATTTACAAATACAACAAAAACATTAGCCAAATGGGTGTAGCCTTTCTGAAGTGATGCGCGTACAAACATTATGGCAATTGATTTTTATTATAGATATAATCTTTCGTACCTAGCCGCTTATTACAAATATGCCGTAAGGTTAACGCTTATTAAGGTGTTAACCTTACGGTTACGTTTGTCGTAACCGTTTCCAGATAGCACGACTTGGCAGTTTGTTGCACTGGCGACTTCAACAAATCAATTAAAACATTTTTGTTTTAATCTAAGACTGGCGACAATCAAAGTAGTATTGCTCCGTGGTGTAGTCTACTTTTTGCGTGACAAACATTAACACAATTGAATCTGTCCAAAAGCGATTAATTAAAGTGGTTTCAGACGCAAGCTGACTTGGCCATTACTCACGGGGGGTTCCTACTCGCAGAAACAAAGCGGCGGAACACTCTACATTGTTTTAAGTCATTAGTGTGGAACGCATGTAACACTACTCTTGTAGCATGCATACCTCGCGACTATTATCCCAAAGACTAAAGACTACACTTTTTTTATTTGGCAACGGGTAAGCGCTTGGCCTTCGTCTCACCTGATGATAAGTGACGATAAGGCCGAAGATGGAAGCGCGCTTCACCCGGAATCCTCAACCACTGAGGAACTGGCTATCTCATCTCAACACAACAATGCTATAAACATAACACAACAATGCTATCAACATCGTTGCTATGGCGACAGACTTAGATAAGATGGTGGTAGCTAGCCAGACGGACTTAACAGCCCTACCACCAACCAAACCAAGCACACAAAGATGTACGTACGAGAATCGAACCAGGGACCTCTGGGTCTGAGACCGGTGGCTCAGCCACTAAACCACAGAGGCGGTTAACATACATACATCCAACAGCATAGAGCTGCGATAGGCTTACAACCTGTAACGCTGAGAATACGTGCAGTCACTATTTGGTGAAAAGTGGACTATGGTAGAGGACTGCTTTTGCGGTCCTCATTGCCTAGTCTCGGACTAACCCTTTTGGATAATAGTCGTGATTTTATGTATATGTATGTGTCGCAGTAAGATAGTTGTTCGTGACTCCACCTAGCGGTGCAGGACAGCACCACCGCCACCGAAAGCATCGCGACGTCGTCCGTGCTAACAAGCAGGAAGAAGACCAAATCGTGCAGCTATGGGTCCGCAGATGGCGCTGAACGAAGATAATATAAACCCGCGCGCGCGACTTCGGAGCCCTATTCCTCCAACAGACATTAGTTAGGCCATAACTTCCATTTAATTTATTGTTAAAATCTATAATTGAAGGAAATAAATTATTGTTAAAAGAAACTGGAATAAAGCATTCATTTCATAACCGGCGCAAACATTGGACCTTCGAAGCCGCATTGAAACGAAGCACGAGCAAAAACGAAGATCGCATCAGCCACGTGGGATCAGCAGAAGGGTCTGGCTAGTCGTTCCTTTCCTTCCACTTTCATTCGCACTGTACTAAAACCGTATCTTTTCCTAGTTATCAACCGACTTCGAGGCAACGGCGCTGGTGCGCATTATATCACCGGTGTGCAGGAAAATCGTAAGTGCCCTTTCCTTACTATAGATTGCCAAAATGAGTGTCGATAGTGTTCCAAAACGCGTTAAATCTCCGGTTCTTCAACTAGGCGTAGATTCGAACGATAATTTAGCTTATTTAAATAAAAAACGCGGTACAATTAAGGGTAGACTGACTTTATTTTCTAAATATGTATCCTCTTTTGAAGAATCTCAATTAACTGAAAAGAATCTTACAGAGATGAAGTTGCGTCACGATATAGCCAAAACGTTGATTACAGAATTTAATAGCGTGCAAAGTTCTATAGAAGAAATAGTGCCTGACAGTGATAGCTTTAATCAATTGGAAATCCGTCAATCATTCGAAGATTCTTATTACAAGGCCATGAGTGAAGCCACTAACTTTCTTGGAAATTCGCACAAACCTACCTTTTGTAAAAGTGACAACTCTAGGTGCAATGATTCGCTAATAAAGTTGCCTGTTATAACATTGCCTACCTTTGACGGGTCTTACAATGCTTGGTTGGAGTTTAGAGATACATACATTTCCATGATTCATAATTCTAGTAAGCTCGATGAAGTTCAAAAGTTTCATTATTTGCGATCAGCGTTAGTGGGTAGTGCAAATGAAGTTATAAGATCATTAGAGTTCTCATCCAAAAACTACATAATAGCATGGGACTTATTGAACGAAAGATATAATAACACCAATTTATTGATCCATAATCACGTAAAAGCATTATTTTCCTTGCCTGTTATAAATAAAGAGTCACCATCTCAGATTAGAAAATTAATTGACGTTGTGCTAAAGAACTTAAGATCGTTAAAGTCCCTGGGTGAAGCCACAGATCAGTGGGACACTCTTATAATGTTTATGGTTGTATCTAAGTTGGATGTAGGTATTGAAAAAGAATGGGAACAATCTAAATGTACACTCGCCTCACAATCTAAAAGTAAATTCAACTTAAATGATTTGCTCACTTTCCTAAAAGGCAAAGCCGACACATTAGAAATGTTAAAAGCAGGTCATTCTTATAATTCTAACACTATTCGTTCGCATTCGCACGAACCGGTTAAAAAGCCACCACAACAAAAGGTGCATAGTTTTGTGTCTACGCGAAACAAGAATAATTATAAAAGTACCCGCGTTTGTGTAATGTGCAAAGGTACACACTCGCTATACGCATGCGATCAGTTTATAGATTTATCGAGCAAAGACAAACTCGCATTTGTCGACAAAAACAAGTTGTGTGTAAATTGCTTACGGGTAGGCCACGGAGTGTCGGATTGTTATTTCGGACCTTGTCGTCAGTGCAATAAAAAACATAATAGTTTGTTACATAACGAGTTTAGTGCTAATACGTCATGTTCTACGTTAGTACAGCAACCTCAGTTGTCATCTGTGTCCGATAATGCCACTGTAGTTTTACATACACATTCCCAGGTAAAAAACGTCGTTAACGAAGGCGCGAGTCTCTTAAAGACGCATGAATTTGAGACAGTTTTACTATCTACCGCTTTAGTTGAAATCGCACGTAACGACAACACTTATTACCAAGCTCGCGCTTTATTAGACAGTGGAAGTCAACATTGCATAATAACTGACTCCTTACGTAAAAAATTAAAGGTTGATTCGATACAGTCCACATATAAAATCGTAGGAGTAGGGCAAGCCGTTTCCCAGTCTCATGAGATTTGTAATATTGAATTTAAATCATTAATTGGTAACTACAATACTCGCATTAAATGTTTAGTTTTACCTCGCATAACTAGCCTACTGCCCGGCGTTCGCATAAATAACGTTGTAGGTATACCCGACAATTTGAATCTTGCCGATCCAACATTTTATGCCCCTTCACAGATAGATTTATTGATAGGTGCAGAATGTTTTTGGGATTTAATAGTCGATGGCAAAATCCGTTTGCCAAGTGGGCCATTCTTACAAAACTCTAAGCTAGGATGGATAATTTCCGGTCCCATGGTTACTAATAATAAGTCGCGCATTAAACAAGTACAATGTAACTATACGCAAGGCTTAGAGTTCAATGAGCAGTATACGCATAATTTAGAGTTAAATGAACAGTTGAAGAAATTCTGGGAAATGGAGGAAATTTGTTTACCTAACCCATTGTTAACTTCTGATGAGCAGTTTTGTGAAAATCTGTTTACCGCAACAACTAAACGCGAAAATAATGGACGTTTTTCAGTTCGCATTCCGTTAAAAGAATCTGCCGAGGTGTTGGGTGAAAGTTACGGTGTTGCAGAAAAGAGATTCTTATCACTTGAACGCAAGTTTAGTCGATCAGAACCACAATACAAAAAAATGTATAGTGACTTTATGCAGGAGTATTTAGAACTCGGACATATGACGCGCATAGAAAATTACACGATGCCTTGTTACTTTTTACCTCACCATGGTGTACTTCGTGAACAAAGCACAACAACTAAGCTAAGGGTCGTATTCAACGCCAGTCAAAAAACGTCTTCTGAAAAATCATATAATGATATTCAGATGGTTGGTCCCGCGCTTCAGAACGACTTATTTTCTATTGTTTTACGCTTTCGCCAATATAAGTACGTAGTCTGTGCGGACGGGGAGAAATTTTTTAGGCAGGTACTTATCCATGAAGACCAACGAAATTTGCAATTGATATTATGGCGTGACAATCCGCAAGAATCAATTAGTGTCTATCGCCTCAATACCGTAACTTATGGCACGGCATCAGCGCCCTATCTTAGTAATCGCTGTGTGAAGCAGCTAGGGTTGGAGTGCAATGATAAGGATGTCGCTGTTATTATTTTAAACGATACCTACGTTGACGATTTAATTACAGGGAATGACTGTAAGGAAACCTTAAAACTACTTTGTGAAAAGATAACTAAAGTGTTTTCGTCCGGGTGTTTTCCATTACGAAAGTGGATTTCTAATTCACCTGATGTTGTTCCTAACGTAAACAATGTAAACAATGAATCAAAACAATTGTCACTAGAAAACTGTTCTTGTACCACTCTTGGACTTGGTTGGTATAATAATAGTGACGAGCTCCATTTTACTTCAAGTTTAAATAAATCCGCTAGTAAAGTAACTAAACGCTTAATTTTATCTGTTGTGTCACAAATATATGATCCGTTAGGCTTATTGAGTCCTATTGTAATAGTTGGTAAAATGTTATTACAGAAATTATGGCTCTATAAATTAAATTGGGACGATGTGGTGCCTCGTGACATTCAGTCGAATTGGGAAAAATATATTGCTTCATTAGCGAGCTTACATAGCATTAGAGTACCGCGTCGCGTTTTCGAGTGTGACAACCCTACGCGCATTGAGTTGCATATTTTTACAGACGCAAGTGAGGCCGCGTACGGAGCTTGCGCCTATGTTCGCACCACTAGTTTTGACGATGACGTCACAGTTAACCTGCTATGTTCAAAAAGCAGAGTTGCGCCGGTCAAACCTATCAGTGTTCCCAGACTAGAATTATGCGGTGCGTTACTCGGTGCAAAGTTGATGAACAAAATCGTAAATTCATTGAGATTAAGTTTAGTAGTGTTTGTTTATGGACGGATTCAACTATTGTTCTCGGGTGGTTGCGAACGTCACCACACAAGTTAAAGACTTTCGTTCAGAACCGCGTTGTCGAAATCTGTGACATGACAAGTGAAGCAACATGGCGACATGTGAATAGTAAAAATAATCCAGCTGATTTAGTGTCGCGCGGAACTAGTTTAAATGAATTAAGTTCTTTGTCCTTATGGTGGAACGGACCTACATTTTTGCAGCAAATTAATACTTTCGTACCGTATAATGGAGATGGAGATGGAGAACAAAGTTCTAATTTACCAGAGCTAAGAAGTGTTAGTAATGTTGTGCAGTGTAGTAAAGAGGTTAGTTCTTGTATTGATTTTCATAGATTTTCGAATTTTAGTAGGTTACAACGTACTTGTGCGTATGTACTTCGCTTTATAAATAATTTACATACGAAAAATAAGACAGAACGTCACACCGGGTCCTTAACCGTAAACGAGTTAGACAAATCTTTGATATTATTAACAAAAATAGCACAAGCACAATCGTTTCCTTCCGAGTATAGTGCACTTACAAAAACATGCGTATCAAAACCAAAACGTAATATTTCGGGTTTGAATTTATTTTTAGATGACGATAATATAATTAGAGTGGGTGGTAGATTGGCAAATTCAATTGATTTTACTTACAATAAGAAACACCCAATGTTATTATGTAGTAAGCATTACTTTACTGTTTTGTTGTTTCGATTTAAACATTATAAGTTATTACATGGTGGACCCACTCTCCTTCTTTCGCATATTAGAGAAACTTGGTGGCCCTTAGGGGGTAGAAACTTAGCTAGGAAGATTGTTCGACAATGTGTTAAATGCATGCGTATTAGGGGCAAAACAATACAACCTCTAATGGGAAACCTGCCTACTGAAAGATTACAATCTGGCTATCCCTTTATAAGATGTGGGGTTGATTATGCAGGACCTATGTTTATTTTAAATAGAAGGGGTAGAGGGGCTCGATTGGAAAAGTGTTATTTGTGTCTGTTTGTTTGTTTTGCAACACGAGCATTACACCTAGAACTAGTCACTAGTTTGTGTTCCGAGAGCTACATCTTAGCCTTAAAGAGATTTATGTCTCGGAGGGGCAAACCTTTACAAATTTTCTCAGATAATGGTAGAAACTTTGTAGGCGCTGTAAAAGAATTTCCGCAATTTTTACAGGACAGCTCTCAGTCTATTATTGATTTCACTTCAGGTAACCATATAGAATTTAAATTTTCTCCTGCATATGCGCCTCATTTTGGTGGTCTGTGGGAGGCAGGGGTAAAATCCTGCAAACACCACATTACTAGAGTGTTAGGAAATATAAACTTAACTTATGAGGAGTTCAATACGGTTTTAGTGCAGATCGAAGCCGTCCTGAACTCCCGCCCTATGTGTCCTATGTCTTCAGACCCAAGCGACCTTACTCCGCTAACCCCAGCGCACTTCCTCATTGGCCGGCCCTTGACTGTCCCTGCTGAGAAGGAGGACTTCACGACTACAGCCACGCACACCTTGTCACGTTATAAACGTGTTGAGCAGCTGCGGCAACAGTTTTGGCAGCGCTGGTCTCAGGAGTATGTCACTGAGCTACAGAAACGTACTAGATGGCAGACGAAGAATGAAGACATAAAATTAGATGCCTTAGTCATAATCAAAGAAGATAACCTGCCACCGCTTAAATGGCGGATGGGCAGAATTTTGTCTGTTTTTCCAGGCAAGGATGGCGTATCCAGGGTCGCGTCCATACTTACCGCGACGGGTGTAATACGGAGGGCCTTTTCAAAAATCTGCCCGCTACCAGTCTCCGCTGATGATCCAGATGCTTCAGCTGAGCCAATACAATCCTGTTGAGAGATGGTTCTCTCAAGGCCCGCCGGCATGTTCGTGACTCCACCTAGCGGTGCAGGACAGCACCACCGCCACCGAAAGCATCGCGACGTCGTCCGTGCTAACAAGCAGGAAGAAGACCAAATCGTGCAGCTATGGGTCCGCAGATGGCGCTGAACGAAGATAATATAAACCCGCGCGCGCGACTTCGGAGCCCTATTCCTCCAACAGACATTAGTTAGGCCATAACTTCCATTTAATTTATTGTTAAAATCTATAATTGAAGGAAATAAATTATTGTTAAAAGAAACTGGAATAAAGCATTCATTTCATAACCGGCGCAAACAATAGTTATAACCGTAATATAGTTATATCCCTAGGGATATGATATTCCGTAACATATACGAAAGCGATTCATTACTATCTTACTAGAAATATAATTATGTTACGGTGCAAGTTTAGTGATATAATTATATTACTGGATTAAGTATAGTGAAATAATTAACGCCACACGTCGTTCACTACCCCCGTCAGTCGGTTGACATCAATTGCCCTACTGCTGTAGGTCACGTGAAAGGTTAGAAATTTAAGACAATCGCGAAACGCAGCGTAGCGATTGTCTTGAATTTCGTGGTTATTTTTTTTTATAAGACAACAGAAATACTAGCTGCCGCCCTACCCCTGTAGGTCATATGTATTGTTATTGTTGTCTAATAAAAAAATAACCTAACCTACTACGTGACTTTCAATTATTTCACTAAACTTAATCTAGTATTATAATTATATCACTAAACTTGAACCGCATTATAATTATATTCCTAGTGAGATAGTTATGAATCGCTTTCGTATAACTATCTTACGGTATATAATTATATCCCTAGGGATATAACTATATTACGGCTATAACTATATTCCCGCGAAATATGTATTATCCCGGGTTGGTCAGATGCTAGGCAGTGGGGACCGTAAAAGCAGTGCATATCTACAGTCCACGTTCCTCAAGCGAGTTGATAAGAAAGGTTAATTTAGTTCAGTACCAGAACCCTATGTGATTTTCTACCCTTGTTACCAGTAATAATGGTAATGATTCAGTGGAGATGATTCAAAGTCCCCAGACCATTATCCGGCGGCCCTAGGTTTAATTCCTAGGTCGGGCAAAAATGTGTTTCGGGTACGATGCACATCTTGGGTATGTGATCAGTACACATCGGATTATATGCACTAACAAAGTGCACCTGGTGCTGTTGTGTTTCGTCCGGTCAGTGAGCCCCCCCCCCCCCCCCCCTCACAATTCCTATTCCATCCTAAAACCTATTCCTTCCCTAAAGGCTGGCAACGCATCTGCGATTCCTCTGATGTTGCTGGTGTCCATGGGCGGCGGAGATTACTCCCCGTCAGGTGACCCGCCTGCTCGTTTGCCTCCTTCTATTATATAAAAAACTGACCATCTCCGCGCCCTACACGTCATCGTCACCTATAGCTCCCTATAGGTTACATACCTCCCGAATACTATAGTATATATACTAAACGAAATATGCACGATTGAGAAAACAAACCTAAAATATGCTTTAACGCCGTAATTAGAGATATGCATATGAATAAAATCCGATGTCCAGTGATCAGTGATCGTGATCACCGGCCCGCAATTAGCAGGCGTAGCGATTCATCGAATACTCGTCAATAGTAGCGGTGACTTAATTTCAATGGTCTTTGTCTTGAAGCACAATGGTATTATGTAAAATTCATTGAAAACCCATCTCAGACACCAGCTCCTCACATACGTTATTTAAGATGTCTGTTAGGAGGAAACACTACGTCGAAGTGGCATGCAAAATTCTCAACAGAAAAACGACGTTTCGTAGTCCCCTGTTTCCTCCTTCAGAACTGGACCAATTTTTATTACTCTTTCAGCATCGGTTAAAGAAAGAGATTTTCTGTGTCTGTATGTTTGATTTTTTTTTAAACCAGCCACAACATTTTTCTGAAGACGCCTTAAAACGGAGTGATTTCGCTAAATTTTGAAGGCACCTGGTTATTAAATAAATGTTTTAATGCAAAAAAAATGAAACATACAGACAATAGAAAATCTCTTTCTTTAACCAATGCTGAAAAAGTAATAAAAAATCATTTAGTTCTGAAGGAGGAAACAGGGGACTACGAAACGTCGTTTTTCTGTGTTTTGTAGGAGAATTTTGCACGACGTCGTGTGTATGACAATTTGTCGACGTAGTGTTTCCTCCTAACTGTACCTACTGTTATGTTTTTTGTGAGGAGAAATAGACGTTATTTAGTAATATTATTAATATTAATTAATTTCACTATAATTATCTGTAAGGCGATGAAGATCGCAGTGCTACCTGTCTATCGATATCTATGTAAAAAACCGGCCAAGTGCGAGTCGGACTCGCCCATGAAGGGTTCCGTAGCAGCAAGTAACATAATATAAAAGTTCTTGTCGTTCGTTGTAAGTTTGATCGATGTTTTAATAATAGTGTATTTTTATGAAATAATTTAATTTAAGACGTATTAAAAAAAACTACTTACTAGATCTCGTTCAAACCAATTTTCGGTAGAAGTTTGCATGGTAATGTACATCATATACACATTTTACACCTTTGGAAGTGTCTCTTGCGCAAACTATTCAGTTTAGAAAAAAATTATATTAGAAATCTCAATATCATTTTTGAATACCTATCTATAGATACCCCACACGTATGGGTTTGATGAAAAAAAATTTTTTGAGTTTCAGTTCTATGTATGGGAAACCCCCAAAATTTGTTGTTTTCTTTTCTATTTTTGTGTGAAAATCTTAATGCGGTTCACAGAATACATCTACTTACCAAGTTTAAACAGTATAGTTCTTATAGTTTCGGAAAAAAGTGGCTGTGACATACGGACGGACAGACAGACAGACATGACGAATCCAAGGGTTCCGTTTTTTTTCCATTTGGCTACGGAACCCTAATAAAAATCAATTGAAACAAATGCATGATCGCGCATCACTTATTGTCATGTTCACCGGACAGGGGGTGGCGGTGGTCACGCGGACGAGGTCGCGGGCAACTAGTAATTAAAACAATTGGACCTCAATGACACACCTGTAAATCACTAATACACAAATTAATTTTTATAAAACAATATTTAAAAGGACCTGGATACATTCATTCAAACACTGCACATTATAATATAACGAATAATAAAAATATAATCATTCATGAATCATAAGTTCGTTTTCTTTTGTATTTCAACAATTGTATCCCTGTCAGTCATAAAATATATTAATAAAGTGGCGAGACCAGCTGTTATCGATGCTCAGACTTAGCCCTATAAGATTTCTATTGTATTTTTCTTTTTCTTAATGGTTTTTTCTCTGTTCTTAATAATAATTTCATATAAATATAACATTATAATTAGGTAGTTGTCTCATAGTCTCTTGATGCTTGCAACATCATTAGGGTAGTCTACATTTTACAATAAAATGACTTCCCCGGCGAGTTAACACAATATAAATCCAATTTATTTTTTACAATACTCATTAAATGTTTGAAACGTGTTTAGAGCTTCAGGATAGGAATGACAACAATGTATTGGTTACAAAGTTTTTATTCCCTTTTAGAAAAGAAATTACAAGAACTCAGGGGGTGGTTCACGGATCGCTCACTCTGTCCGCTTGCTAGGACTTAAAAGGGGACTTAGCTCTAAGCTAATCTTCCTCGTAAACTGCAGCTACCCGGAACCTGGAGCCGGCAGGGTCAGTCTGCGCGCAGGGACGAAAGCGGAGTCGTGTACGCTAGGCAGCTGATCCACGCACGAGCTCTAGCAGGCGGGCAGGCAGCAGGCAGCAAGCAGCAGGCAACAGCGCACAGGCCCAGTGGGTGTAGCCTGGTACAGGAACCCTGGAATACACCAAGAAAAGGAATGAACTTATGTTCACTAAGTCCCGGCTTTTGTGGCTGTTGTAGAACAGCTACAATTGAACCAGGCCCTCTTTACTAAGTAAAATTATGATTGGAAAACCGTTAGACAATTCTACAAGGAGACTACAGCAAAAGCGGGTAGATATCAACATTGTAGTTAATGTTGTCTGAAACGGTAAAAACGACAATATATTAACTGGGAATGGTATTTCGTCCACGGGATCACAGGAACCTCGCGTCCTCCAATACCATTTACACCTGTTAGACAGTAATTGTAACAAGACAGGAATACCAATTATTCCCTTTGAAGGTAACATGACTTTAAATGAATTATATTAATTAGACTTTACGTTAAACACTAACAATCTATGCAATTACCAAACACTACAAAACACTAGTAATAACTGTAAGACTAACACACAGCAATTCAACAAAATAATTAAAGTTGGAAATATTGTAGACAACTCACCGAGATTTCGGGTTATATTTTCGCGCAGAATTTTAACAGTGCGACGTTGTAAGTAATGGTAGGTAGGCAAGCGGGAAAAGAAAGCTTTCTCAGCGTGTCTCCTTTTTATATTAGAGTAAATCGCATAAAAAATCGATATGGCTGTTAATTTAAACTCCTCAAATGATATCTACCAGTCATGACGCTCGAGCAGAGACAATAACAGAGCGACCAGACCATAGTGAAAACAGAATCAATAATGGCTCGCTTACACAATCGCAAAATTATGAGCGATACTCAATAATGGCTCGCTTACACAATCGCTTTGCAATTATAAGCGATACACTACTTTCTTCCTTATTATGATTTTCCCTTTAATCAACCTTATTTGATTAAAGGAAAAATTACCTTTAGGACCTCCAGATCAAATTGTAAGAGACCACCTCAATCCGGCTGGAACACGCTTTCAACGTCCCACACAAGTAGCTAACGACAGGATATTTAGAGTAAGTGAAACAAGCTCTGTTATTTGCGTCCTTGTCAGCTGTTAGATGTGTACAATTCGCTAAAATAATTTTATTTGCCCAGCAGTAGGACGTTTATAGTGAGATCATAGTGAGATCATTTGATTTGATATTATATTATTTAGGATTTAGTATTTGTGTTTAGACAGAAGTGCTACATGTTCTACAATTATAATACAAATTATAATAGTTTAATGAATAGGAAATTAAAGTATTTCTATAACACAAAACAACCGCATCAAAGGCTAAAATAACAAATAGATGTTTAGAAAACGTACTTATAACTAGTAACTAAGTAAGTACATTAGTAGTGCATTATAAGGGTCGCTACCCGTTCACCCACCAGCTTCACCCACTAGTGGGTGCACGTAAACCAGATAGCTTTAGTAATACATTATATACATTAAATCACGACTATTATCCTCGAAGGGTTAGTCAGAGACAAAGCAACGAGGATAGAAGAAGTATAGTCCTCTGCCATAGTCCAATTTTTACCAAATAGCAACTGCGCATGTGCTCAGCGTGACAGGTGGTGAGCCCATCGCCGCTGTATGCTGTTAGATGTTGCTTTTGTAAGATAGGTACTGTACTTATGTTATACTATACTAATGAAAGTATCTGTGTTTAAAAGTGTGAGTTTGCAGAACATTACAGAAGTAATATCGCTTCCGTATGAGTACTTAATCACATTCTGCGAGTTGATTATAAGATCGTTATTAGAAAATAAGTAATTGCTCCTAACTGCTTTGTAGTAAACTGCAAGTATCTTTTAAGTACAAAAAAGTAGCGTAAACATTTTAAGTACAGATTTTGCTTGTTGGGTTCACAACCTATCACACTGAGCACATGTTGTAAGTTTGAGAAACGTGGACTGCAGTGGACTGTTTCTGCAGACCTCATTGCCTAGTCTCTGACTAACCCTTTGGGGATAATAGTCGCGAATCTGTGTATGTACATATTAGGTAAACTAGCGGCCGCTCGCGGTTTTACCCGCGAGGTTCCCGTTCCCGTAGGAATATCGGGATAAAAAGTATCCTATGTGTTAATCCAGGTTATAAACTATCTGTATGCCGAAATTCATCCAAATCCATTCAGTAGTTTTTACGTGAAAGAGTAACAAACATACACACTCACAAACTTTCGCCTTTATAATATTAGTGTGATAGTAAAACCTGTAAAGGATGAATAACACTGGACTTATATCATACAATTATCAAATATATTAAACTGTTAATAAAAGTTTTTTTTTTTATTACTTTAGTTAAGTTTAGGTAGGTTAATTTTATTTGTGTACTTAATTTTTAAAAAAAATATTAAGTTGTGTGTTATTAGTTAAGTACTGTTTTTGAAATGATATCTTGTTAAGTAGCCCTTTAGGTAAAAACATGTAAAAATAATTATACTCGTAAATTTGAAAAAACGATCACTTATCATTTAGTAGTAAGTACTTATTTGAATAAACAGTTTTAACATTATACTAGTCTTCTCATTGTTTCACTTTGTTTCAGTGACTCGTCACGGCAGCTGTAAGAGCACCCATCTTGTACCACCAACGCCGACTCTACAAAGCGCATGTCCTGAAATGTGGTGCAAAAATTGGTCAGCAAAAAAGGTCAGTTCACGAATGTACATTGTTTTCTGAAGTTAAGTTTAGTATTGGAGAACGAGTATTTAAGCCATAAAAAAGCAGGATGAATGTCACAGTACGTCTTATCCTTGATGTAGAATAAATCCCAAAAGATTCGTCCTACAAATGCAATATAAGAAAATTTAAAATAGCAGAAACGAGGCGAGGTTATTTGTACGGCTGGCATGTTTGTCTCTGCCATTAAAAATCTTTGCTTAATTCCTACCTGAGATAAAAATATGGACAGGGCCAATATTTTCGTATAGCAACACAAATTACTGTTTCAGCGTAAAAATCTTATTTAAAATGATCATCAGCCTTACCATTGGCTTATGTTCAAGATAGGGTCGTACCTCATTTAGACCTAGCCTAATGTAGGTTTCTTTATTATATAAATTAAGTTAAGAATGGTAAAATAGATAAGAAGATACGAGTAATGTCACATTCAAATTAGTCGCATGTGCATCACGTCGAACTCATAGGAGTTGGATGGGATGTAGGGGAGAGCCCCTCATAACTCGCAGGTTTCCTCAGACCCACGAGTATGCAACCTAATGCATTTTTCGCAACTTAAACAAAAAGGCTGCTAATTTAAAGGCCCTGAAGTGTTCAATGAACAGAAACCACATACTAATAGAGGTTATGAAAGGCTGCACAAAAGATCCCAATGGGTCGACGACCTTTGCAGGGCCAACTAAGATAAGGTTATATAAACAACTATCCCGTGATGGTTTCGCATAATATACAGCTTATGTTAGTTCAATATACAGTTTATGTCTACCCTGAAGGTCCAGCCTAAATATTTAGAAACTTTTTTCAAATTGGATGAGTAGGTTTAGAGATTAACCTCCTGCATCCAAACTTATAAACTTGCATACCTCTTTATTATACATTACTATTGATTAGTATAATCAATAGAGAGAAGAGAGAGATAAAAAGCCTGACTTCCATTACTCATTATCATCAACATATTATCTGCTTTCTAAAGTTGTGGAGTATCTCGCGCCCATTCTTCTCCACAACTAAAAGAGAGGTCCTAAATGAAAAAAGGGGTTAATTAATATGCTTAAAAATATTTTGGATGACTCAAAAGTGCTTAAAAATTAAGTCTCATTTTTTTACTTATTAACGTCCCACTGCTGGCCTCTAGGCCTCCCACATGACAACAGCTCGTGGGGACGAGGCCATAACCCCCACCACGCGCTGACTTAATGCGGGTTAGTGGGTTTTGCCATGTTAAGACAACAACCGGGACCAACCAGCTCAGAGGAGCTCGAGATGTTTTAATTTGGTCACCCATCCAGCGACCCGGCATTGCGAAAGTTGCTTAGCGACGTTACAATTACGACGTAAATTGCTGGATTAATAAAGTTCTTTTTTAAACAGTCATTATTGCTACGGCAAGTACATTAAATATAGAACACCTTCATTATCTATTCCGGGAGTTTAATATAGTAAAGTGAAGTACAACCTGTATACTGTCCCACAACTGGACAAAGGCAAAGGCAAAGGCAAAGGCAAAAAAATCATTGAAATCAAATCATGACAGTTTGCGGTAAAGTATTTTAATAATTGCAAACGCTTATTTGATACCCCGTACAATATTTTTTTTCTCGGAAAAGCTTTATATAATTGAAAAAACATATTCTTTATTCATTTCAAATTTTGTGCGAAAACGGTTGGTCACGTGACATATGGCTCTGTGACGTCACATTTCAATAAATATAGAAATTTATCTTGAAACCTGTCAGATAGTTTTTGATAATTGTGTGAAATGTGACGTCACATGAACTCAATCATGGCCCTGTGTTTCGGGTCATGTAATCCCCAGATAAAAAATCGAAAATTTATTTTGGTAAAATAAAATATTTACAAATTATCTTAATAAAAAAAAACTATTGGATAATTATCGTTAAATCATAAACTACCATTTCCGATTTATTTCATAATTTATTGTTGCGACTGTCAAATAGCCAATTGATGCGAAATCACAATCCCAGGTTATGCATCAGGAAAATTTCGAAAAAAAAATTTGCCCGACCCGGGAATTGAACCCGGGACCTCTGGATATCGAGCCGAGCGCTTGACTACTCGGCCACCGAGGCGTTTAATATATAATGGTTTTATATCGCTATGTTTATTACCGTTCCATGAATTAACAATTTGATTAAACTACTCTTTGATTCGTTTATTGTTATCCCTTTCACGGACATTACAGTTGACCTTTTTTATTGCTTTTCAACCTTATTCCAAGAGTATAAGGTTCAATATTTAGTGGCAATATAGCTGCCATTTTCTTTGAAAGGGTTATTCGATGAATTGGTTTATGATGTGGCCTAGGAAACATTACCCACTGAGTCCACACAACACTAATTAAAAATACTCCTACTGCAAATAGAGAACTATGAATGAGGTATTGATAGGATGTAGGTCGTATATTTAGGTCACAAATACCTATTCAAACACCGTGCAAGTTAAATGGCATTTCTATATCGGCTTTACCAATAATACCACAGAAGGTCTTTCACCCCATTTTCATTCTACTGACTAATCAGTCAGTAGAATCACAGTATAAATATTTAGCTTATATTTATACTGTGGTAGAATAAATAATAATGTTTGTTGATTTTTTACCGCGGTTAATTTTTTATGCAAACTGTAAGTCATTATTTTGTATGTGAATGCAGTTTCTCTTAAAATTATAGTTATTTGTGGTGTTACTTTATGCCAAAGAGATTTAATTTATGCACATCTCAGTACAAGTGCTAGAGCTTGACTCAAAACTAGTTTTACATTAAAGAAAGCATTTTTCAAGCACTGAGAGTCAAGGTGGCTTAAACCCCCTTGTTTGCATAATGAATAAAAAAGAATATAAGATTATACTTAGTACGATTTATGCGTTTGTATACCATTTATACTATTGCAATAAAAATTTGTGGCCAGGTTAGGTTATCTGCTGGAACCACCGACTTTCTTACGGAATCTTTCCCTGTGAACTATAAATTAAGTGGGAATTCTGCAGAGGACCTGCGGTAAGATATTGCGGCTCGACAACGGCCTTGCCGCTGTGAGCGGATATACTTTGACTATTGCGCGTTATACGAGTACTACGGAAGTCTCATTCAATGGTCATAGAAAGGACGCAATGAACAAATAATCCGCTCGCACCGCCGCTCCGATCACAAAGTCAGACTTTTCAAGAATCAATAATCAATATCATTTATTCAGGTTAGGCCATGTTTAGGTTACAGCACTTATGAAAGTCATTATGCCATCGATTCGTAAGTCTATCTATGGGGCGGGAGCCCCATAGCATGTGCGTCGGGTCGTTACGTTCCCTAAAACATGGTTGAGCGAAGCGATGGCTGATTCACATATCATACTTAAGAACGGGTGCCGCCTGTAGAGGCTGGTCTGCCCTTGCGATCTTATTTTTATTTGTAGTAGAAATAGTCTTTTTTTTCTTGTTTCAAAGATACTGTAAGACGTTGTTCATTTTATTTTAAATTGAGCAATACTTTTATTTATTTATATTTTTTTTATTGGATATTCTTTTGTGTGTGTTTTGTTATCTTGTAATCGTATTAAATGTTTTTTTATGTTGTAATGGAAAATGTAGAAGGACATTGATAGGGAGTGCATTTTCCAGTTTGTATTCACGCTGTAAATGAAAAGGAGAAACGAAATGCCCTTGCTGAGTTTCTTGCCGGTTCTTCTCCAGTACCTACCTACAAGGCTCCCGCCTCATAGTTAGGACTTTCGAACCGATGGCATAGCGACATTCATAAGTGCTCAATGTAACCTAAATTGAATAAATGAATTTGACTTTGACATATCAACAATCTTTTTTTTTTGCAACGTGAGAAACATAAGCACATAATAATACATATTAAACAGAACATCAAGTATGTTACATAGGCCAATAAAGTTTCTACAAAAATATAAAACGAGTTTACACATATTCAGATACCTTAGCAATAAATTATTTTGAAAGCTTTTAACATTAACCAAACACCGAACAAATAGACTACACGCAGCGTGCAAACCCAGTGCGAGTTACCGCCGTACTGACTTTTACATTACATTTTTACGTTTTTACACATTACATTAGGATTTAAATTCAAATTCTGACAGTGACAGATTCATTAATTTAACGTTTCGTCACACAAAATGCCACACATTATCGGCTTCTCATGTATAACACGGTCCAAAAGAAATATATTCTGGGAAAAGTGTGTTTTTTGTTCATAACAACGAAAACGTGACGGTTCGCCGTTTGCGATGAAATTCATGGGTGAAAATAATTCGGATGCGAACTTTAAAAGCATGACTGAATTTCAAATAACATCTGCTCAAGATATATATATAAATATATACATGCCCTCTGAGCCAAATCTAATGTCTCTGGCGATGCATTACGTGTGCAATATGTTTTGCGATTGTACGGTGAAGAAGGGATGTATACTTAAAAGTGGTTAAAAGTCATCCAAAGACGAGTACCTATCATATTACTTTGTAACATTTAAGCGCCACTCCGTACGCGTGCGTGGACCAGATTAGATAGATAGATAGGTACGTACTTACTTACTACGATGGCGCAGCGACCCAAAGTGGCTCTTGGCCTCCGACAATAAGAGCCGCCATTTCGGTCTGTCGTGCGCTATCGCCCTCCAATCCTGAACTTGGAGCTCGTGCAAATCCCGCATGACCTGGGGGGTTACTCTCGAACAAAACTCAATCTTAATACAATTCCAATGCGATTAATATGTATCGATATTGGGATAAGTAAAGATAATTCCGGAACGCCATCTCGATAATAATTTGTTCAATAAATTTCCACGCAATTTAATTCCAATGTGGCGCATTGTCGCTTACAAAAGTGCCATTTGACATTTTTTAGATTTGTGATTGGAAATTGATTAATGCAATTCTGTTTCAAGAGTACCCTACCCGATCTTCCCAGCGGCAGCGGCACCTAGGCCGACCGACCGGTCGCCGGCCGTTCGGTCGTCCCAAGTACGCGCGCTTGACGGCACGATCACTCCCCATTCTCTCCAAGTGACCGAGCCAGCGAAGTTTGTGTGCTTTTATCTCGCCAATTATGTTTGGCCCGGCCATCAGTTGCTCGGCTTCCTCGTTCTTCCTTCTTCGCCATATTCCCTCTGCCGTACACGTTGCACCAAGAATGTTTCTCGGCACTTTTCTTTCCGTCATGTCACCAGAAGTTTTTGTTCTTCTTTAAGCGTCAATGTCCAAGCCTCACATCCGTACATCAGTATGGGCCGTATAACTGTTTTGTAAATACAGATCTTTGTTCATCGGCTGAGAAGCTTGGACACTAACACCTTGTGTATGCTACACTACAACGAAGAGTATTTTGAACCCTGAGATCTATTTCTAGATAGATAGATGGCCTCTTTGCAACAGTTTACATTTTACAACACGAAACATAAAAACAAGTAGGTACAATACACAGTTACAATTTGGCGGTCTTATCACTATTAAGATTAGACATTATTGTCCCAATGGAACCTTTTGCCTGAATAAAAAAAAAATTGTCTTTTTTGTACCTACCTGACAACGTTTATGAAAAATTCGTGATGATTGGTTGAGTAGTTAAGGCGTTAAGCGTAGCAAACAAACAAATAAAATTAATAATAAAATAAATATTTTTATGTTTATAATATTTGATATGATATTTGGGACTTTGTCAGCACTGTTTGTTTTTTTGCAACAGTGATCAACTGGAACTTCCGTACTCTCTTTCGACTCCGTCACCTTTTATGGTTCGACGACTTTCGTGGTCAAGTGGTTAGTACGCTGGCGCGTCGCCATATCTGAGGTCCCAGATGTGATTCCCCATCGGGTTAATTTAGAAATAACTGTTTTTCTAAATTAATTTCGGGTGTAGATGTTTTCTTTGTAGTTATAATAAGTATATGTTTATCCTTATCTAACCAATAATAACACTACCTCATTAGAAGCTTTGTTTGGGCTTGATAATTAGGCTAGGAAATAATAGTGACGATTTTCAAAGGCGAAGTTTTGCATAGCACAGACTGCTGTTTGCTAGAGAAAAAGGAAGGATATTCTTTTTATTGCCTTTCGTAACTTACGAAAGGCAATAAAAAGATTAATCGTAAGTGGCCACAGCAGGGAATACTCGTAGATTTGTGACATCAAAATTTTCGTCGCCAGGCCGGCAACAATGTGAATTTATTTCTCATTTAACCTCCACATTGTGATGACAACTGGGAATAGTCGGTTTAGATGAATGGCAGGAAGTTTGGAGCGCGCCACACGACTGGGGACTTCCTAATGGAGGTTGACCAAACAAGACATTAGGAAGTTGATATTAAGTTGATATTAAGTTGATATTAAGTTGATATTAAGTTGATATTAAGTTGATATTAAGTTGATATTAAGTTGATATTAAGTTGATATTAAGTTGATATTAAGTTGATATTAAGTTGATATTAAGTTGATATTAAGTTGATATTAAGTTGATATTAAGTTGATATTAAGTAAGCAACCCTTGCAGTTAACCGCGTCGCGTAGCGGTGAAAGAATACTACCACCCCCTCTCTTCCCTTGCGTGTTGTAAAAGGCGACTAACGGACTAAAGACTGCATACATCCAACAGCATAGAGCGGCGATGGTATCACCACCTGTCACGTTGAGCACATGCAGTCGGTATTTAGTGAAAAGATGACTATGGTAGAGGACTGCTTTTGTTGTCGTCATTGTCTAGTCTCTGACTAACCCTTCGGGGATAATAGTCTTGATTACGTCGTATATGTGTTTTGACAGAATAGCAATTATTGAAGGAGCTCTCGTCATATTGGCACTTAGCTTACAGTACCAAACGAAATGAGTAACGGTAGAAAGGGGTTACTTTCAAATCAAGTACAACATTGATTACAGCTAAACATACTTAAGTAGCTGAAAATTGGTATCCTTAGCGTTCTGGGCCTCTCTAGTATGATAGCCATATTAGTAATCATACTGTTAGTTGACATTATTATAGAAGATTACTTCAGGGATCAGGAGCTATAATCCCTGGTCTTTTAAACGGGGCGTGAAACGGCATTTATGCAGGCCGTCATGAATGGGTGCGCTTGTTACCGTGCTTGTTGCACGGTGGGGAGCGCCCTCTTTATTTTCGACTACATCGGCTGCTTACCATCAGGCAGGATGAAGTCACTATGACGTGACACATTAAAAAAAAAGCTGTGATCAAGTTACACTCGATTCAAAAGTAACCCCGCTACATCTCGCTAGTATTTTTGTGCCGACATTTTGAGAGCGTTTAAAGTGCATCTAGTTTTTATTGTGACCGAAGCTCGTATTTAAAGTCATCGTAACAATTTGTACAATTGAAATTGTCGAGTTGTTCCGTTCGGATCCCCTAGAACGGATATCTAGGGAATCAGATTTATTTTAAATTATTTTGTGTTCCGTTCTGATCCCCCGACTGTCTGTTTACACATTTTTGGAATAGTCAACAGATAGTGATGATTATATCTTAATAGAAATAATAAATATCTTTATTATTGAATTATTGCATTCACAATACTTTAAAATAAAATGTTTAAGTACTAGAAAAAAATCAACCAGTCTCAGGAAGCTCGAATGGGGTCCCATACGGGTCATGTCAAGGGAATAAAAAATAATTTCACACTAATATCTGTTTTTCAATTGACTGTACTTAGATCGGACCGGAATGGTAAAATTTACAGTGGATCAGACCGGAATTAAAAAATAACAATAATTGGCAGTGGATCGATTCTCGGGACCGGAATAACTCAAATTGTCGAACGAAAATATCTAAATACGCTTTTAGTGCAATATGCAATGAACCCAACAACATAATTATTATGTTGATGTACGAGTATTTTATAAACTGAAGCCCGCCATGATTGGCGAGCCAAACGCCGCCCGTACCGTAATTACTAAATTCCGTCATTGAAATGTGTTCGTGCCGACATAATTTACCGAGAAAACACCACCCCGACGAATCCTATTCATTAAAGCGGCTTCCAAATAAACACAATGTAAAATAATTAAGCTATTCCTCAAATTAATATTCTCAACCGTTGATTTACCTATCTACGTTTATACAAAACTAAATTGGTATAAAATAGTAACGAAATTATTATGTACTTACCATATTTTTTGTAGTCTTTGACTATCCGATATTAAGACAGAGATGCACAATCCATGATTACAAATTGATCACGGATGAACGGTTAGCAACAAAAGAAGTGGGTAACTATACACTTCCGGGCAAGCTGGCTCCACATTCGGCCTCTTCTTAATCCTGCCAAGAGCAAGCCCATTTCTTATTAAAATTATTAAAAAAACACTTCTGACTGCTATTGACTTTTACTTATGTCTTTCGGAATAAAAACCACGATCTGTCACATACAAGTATGTTTTTTTTTTTTTTTATAAAAGAGGGAGGCAAACGAGCAGGCGGGTCACCTGATGGAGAGTAATCACCGCCGCCCATGGACACCCGCAAAACCAGAGGAATCGCAGACGCGTTGCCGGCCTTTAAGGGAGATTAGGTTTAAGGAAGGAATAGGAATTGGGAGGGGGGGGGGGAAGGGGCCTCCGGAACCCACACTGGTCGGACGAAACACAACAGCACTAAGCGCCATTATTTCACGCCGAATATTAGTGAGAGGGTGGTATTACGCCGGGCGAGCCGGCCCAATGCGTGCTGCAACGCAGCGTGGCTCTACCACTCAGAAAATGTACTTCTGTTGCTGCTATACTGAGTCTACAGACAGTGGCTGTGATTGAGCACTACATCGATAAAAAGCGCATTAACCATCTTTGTTATTATTTTACCTTAAGTTTGTGACCTTGATTTTATAAAAATACAAAGTCGCTTCCAAAAACTTGTATTTTACAATACATATAAATTATTTAAGTAACTTAAACGCAGTATAAATATTTATACTGTGACTTAAACGTTGGCGCTACTGTGCTACTGCGTTACAAAGTGGTTACAATATTCGAGATAGTTACGCAACTTTATCTGTAGACACCTTTATAAATTCACGTTTGTACATAAACGTTTAACGCTTTACGCAATGCTCCAGAACAGAACAGTTAAACCTTCCTTATCTATTCCGTGATGGTAACGCATGCTCGCCTTTTGCAACTCGGTCTAAACGCCCGCGTCGGCGACGCAATTGGCTATTTGACAGTTGTAACAATAAAATATGAAATATGTCGGAAATGGTAGGCTATGATTTAACGATAATTATCTAATAGTTTTTTTTTATTAAGATAATTTGTAAATATTTTATTTTTACAAAATAAATTTGCGATTTTTTATCTGTGGATTACAAGACCCGAAACACGGACGGCCATGATTGAGCTTCATGTGACGTCACATTTCACAAAGTATACAAAAACTATCTGTCAGGTTTCAAGATAAGTTTCTATATTTATTGAAATGTGACGTCACAGAGCAAAACGTCACGTGACCAACCGTTTTTGCACGTAATTTGAAATCATTAAAGAAAAATATGTTTTTTTCTTATAAATAAAGCTTTTTCGAGAAAGAAAATATTTTACGGTGTATAAAATAAGCGTTTGTAATTTTTTAAATACTTTTTCGAAATCTGTCATGTAGCCAATTACATAAAAAGGGAGGAAGGATAGGGAACCTATACTAATGAGTATCTTCAACTCTGTTTAGTGCATGTAGAGCATACTACCACCCCCTCTCTTCCCTTGGGTGTCGTATAGCTAACGGACTAAAGACTACACTTGCACCCAACAGCATAGAGCGGCGATGGGCTCCACCACCTGTCACGTTGACCACATGTTGTGCAGTCGCTACTTAATGAAAAGTGGACTATGGCAGAGGTCTGCTTTTGCGGTCCTAATTACCTAGTCGCTGACTAACCTTTGGGAATAATAGTCGTGATTAAATGTATGTATGTTTAGTCCACCCTGGATAGTTTCAAACTATTTTTTATACAGAGATAAATATTTTGATGTGAGAATAATTATGTAGGTATCTCAAAATTTTATTGTAGGTAAGTACATACTTCACGAACTCCCGGCTGGGACTCCCGAAATTCCCGAAAATAGGGTATTTTAAATTATGGATAACTCGCAAATCACAAGTAGGTACTCAAAATTAGGAAAAAATATATGTTATTCCACAATCTTTTATCTAGTCATTCCGGTCATTAAATACTCTATTAGTAAAACTTTACTGCATCAAACAAAATTTCAAACATCCGTTAATCGTAATTCAAATATCGTATTACTTGCATTATACTTGGTTTTAGTTAATGAAAAATATACGAAAATAATTGTCCTTGAATAGGTGAGGCATTCCAGCCGTTATAAGTTCAAAAATATAAAAAGAATTCCCGATTTTACAAATTATCTACCTATTTTGCTAAGTTGACGATTATCGCGATGTGCAATCAATCAGTCCCCTACATTTTTCTGCGCTCGGGAATCCTAGCCTTAACATTATTACTGTTTATTTATTTATTAAAAAGGCTTACCAACCAAAAGTTATGTGTAAGGTATGATTAATATTGATTTTATTAGGGCAACATTCATTAAAATGTTTACGGTAAATAAAACATTATGAACATAACAAGTTTTTTCAAGAATGTGTCCAAAGAAGATCTACTACCTAGCAGCTTTTCTTAACATTTTTTTTACATAAATTGTTCTGCGTTTTTATAGTGCCTTCGAGAATATTAATGACTACTTAGTTCTGGCCAGCTTTGTAGTTTTGAACACCCCCTTCACTATAAACCCGACACTTTCCCGCTTTTGGTAAGATCAGCAATGTTTTACTTTTACGACAGACACTACAAAGAAAGCATTTTTACGCTACAAGTGACAATAAAAATGCTTTTGAAAGTGACTTACGGACATCTTGGTGCGAAAGTGAAGTATCATGTTTGCAAAGTTGTATTTTCTAGTGTTATTTGTCGATTGTTTATGTCCATTAATGGTGGATAATTAACGCAGCAGCTAAGGTTGTGATCTTGCTACCTTAGCAACTTTCGCAATGCACGTCACTAGATGGGTGACCGAACAATCCTCTATCATAGTCCACTTTTCACCAAGTAGCGACTGCATATGTACTCAGCGTGACAGGACTGGTGTAGCCCACCCATCGACGCTCTATGCTGTTAAGACACCCAAGGGAAGAGAGGGGCTGGTAGCACAGTAAAGAAACGGAACAGAGACAAAGCTTCATACAACGCACCGTCGCGAGTCTCTCCGCTTGTCCACTGGCCGAGCGAGCGTAAATACTGTGGTAAACCGGTTTTATCCAGTGACGACGGCGCATACGCGACGCAGCGGCTAGTGGATACTAGGGCATGCACCCGGTTCTACCCGGTTCCGAAAAAACCCGGTTTTACCCGGTTCTTTTAATCTTCAAAGAACCGGGTCTTAAAATTGTATTACCCGGTTTTTTCGGTTCTTTCGGTTCTTATCAATGTCGTCAAATAAATCAAAGTAGGTAGGTAGAAGTAAATTGTTGATTTTGCATGAAAAAAATATTAGTCTATTAGTAGTTTTTAAGACTGAGACATTTTTTTTTTTATTGACAACGGGTAAGCGCTTGGCCTTCATCTCACCTGATGGTAAGTGACGATAAGGCCGAAGGTGGAAGCGCGCTTCACCCGGAATCCTCAACCACTGAGGAACTGGCTATCTTATCTCAAACTGCCGGAACACAACAATGCTATAAACATCGTTGTTATGGCGACAGACTTAGATAAGATGGTGGTAGCTAGCCAGGCGGACTTAACAGCCCTACCACCAACCAAACCGAGCACACAAAGATGTACCCCTCGCTGGGAATCGAACCCGGGACCTCTGGGTCTGAAACAGGTAGCTTAGCCACTAGACCACAGAGGCGGTTAAAACATTTTATTATACTGTGATTTGGCGTGGAAAAAATATTAGACTATTTTATTCCCATCGCTGTAACTTATGTGCTGTGCAGCTCATTCACTACCTAGAGGATCACTCGCTGCTCCATGATCGCCCGCCAGTATGGGTTCAGAGTCAGACCCAAGCGATCAACGGGTAATCTTCTAGCGTACGTTACTCACGCATGGAGTGAAGCGATAGACATATATATAAGCATGGCGAATCCCTGGCAGTTTGCCTTGATATCGCCAAAGCTTTCGATAGAGTGTGGCATCGTTCCCTTCTTTCCAAGTTACCGGCCTTGGCTGTGCCGCCCCGTTTGTGCGCCTGGGTTGCAGACTTTCTAGAAGAGCTTAGGGTTCGTGTCCTTTGTGAGAGTAGCTTCCCCGCGTTCTTCAAAGTAAATGCCGGAGTGCCGCAGGGTTCTGTGCTCTCACCTACTCTATTTTTTCTACATATCAATGACATGTTGTCATTGGGCAATATTCGTTGTTATGCGGATGACAGAACGGTGCATGAGCGGTATTTGGGACATCCTGCGGCAAAGCAAGCCGATATCGTGGTGAAAAGGCAAGAACTGGCTGCCAAACTGAACCTGGCTCTCGATCGTGTATTTAAGTGGGGATCTGTAAACCTGGTCGATTTTAATGCCAGCAAAACCCAGGTTTGTGCATTCTCGTCCAAGGTAACTCTTTTCCTTACTCCTTCCTCCCTCTCTTCAGAAATCTCCGTTACCCATTTCGGTGAACCTCAGCATTCTCGGCATGGACATCGGCTAGGAACTGAATCCATAATTCTACATCGAGAGTGTTATTTTAACTGCCTCCCGTAAGTTGGGTATTCTCAATAAGGTGAGGCGGTTTTTCATTCCCGAGCAGCGCTGTTTGCTGTACAGAATCGATGTAAATCGACTCGTCCAATCGAGTATGGAGTATTGTTCCCATCTTTGGGACGGCTCCGCTAAATATCTCCTCGATGCACTTGATAGACTATAAATGCGAGCGGTACGCATTATTGGAGATGCTGAGGTTACAGCATCTCTTGAGGACCTCCAGCTGCGTAGAGACATTGCTTCTCTCAGTGTCTTTTACCGGAATTACTACGGAGAGTGTTCTGAAGAACTTCTTGATCTAATCCCGCCCTCTCGTTTCCTCTCCCGGACTACACGTGCTGGTCTTAGGAACCACCATCATACTGATCAGACGATCAGTACTCGTACCAAAAAAATTTGGCAAGTCGTTCCTCTGTAAGACCATTCGGCTTTGGAATTCTTTGCAGGCACATGTGTTTCTCAGCTCCTATAGTCCCGGGACTTTTCAGCGGGGCGTGAAACAGCATTTATGCAGGCCGTCGTAATGAATGGGTGCGCTTGTTACCGTGCTTATTCCACGGTGAGGAGCGCTCTTATTATTTTGGACTGCATCGACTGCTTACCATCAGGCAGGATGCGGTCACTATGACGTGTCAATATAAAAAAAATTAGAAAAAAAAAATTTTTACTTACAGTGGTTGAGTATGATGACAGTAAAACTCTATTAATAATATAGCTGACATTATTGATTTGATAACTTTATTGTAATCTGTTACTAGTCGATTTCTTAACTGTAATTAAAGACTTTCTAAATAAAAGCATTGGTAACAAATTAAACATTATTTTAGTTTAAAAACCCAAAAGCACCGAAAATAACCGGGTATCCGGTTCTTCGGTAAAATGGAACCGAAAAACCCGGTTCCAAAATAAGGTCCGGTTCTGCATCCTCTAGTGGATACGCACACATGCGCCGTATGCTTGTAGTAGTTGACTCGCGACGGCGCGGTTGTATTGTATGAAGCTTTGTCTCTGTTCCGTTTCTTTACTCATGTGGTGGTAGTCAATGATGTTACAATTAATTATAATATAATTGGTGGTAGTATTCTTTCGCCACGCGACACGGTTATTTGCTACAACATTATGCTAAAATAGGTAGGTATTACTATGATGGCTCACTAGCGAACATCCTGTAATAACAATAAATCAAACCTGCCTATGTGTAGCAGGTGTTCTCTTTGTCAAATTAATTTGTAGTTTACTAATCTTCTTACCCTTCCTAACAATGAAATATTATTATGTTTACGCGGCCCAATAGTTGGATCAGTCTGTTCGTTGACACAGAATAAATAATAATACTCGTTGAACATTTAAATTTAGACCATTCTAAAGGCCGTCCGTATAATAGAATGACACTTCTAACTTTAATATAGGCGAAGCTCCGTTTGAAAATATTATTGAGAGCTGAATACACAGAAATAATTTCTGTGGCTGAATATCATAAAATTTCTTTAAAAGAAATTAAGAAAAATTTTGCGACGGCTATTTTTATTTAAATTATTTATTTATATAATCGAACACCAACACAGTGAACATCAATATAATTTACACAACAAAAATGTACTTTTACATATTATGATAACACAAGCCAAAATGTCACTGCAACTATAGATGTGGACTACATGCAATAAAAATGAGCGAGTAAACTAAGTAGGTTCACACAAATATCAGACAAAATTACTAAATTAAATTGATGCTTAAATGAGAATCAATTTAATTTAGTACAAAACAAAATGAAATTTCTAATAAAAAATAAGAATAAGTCAAATTCAATAGAATTATGTATTGAATATACTTACAAATAAAATTTAAAAAAAAATGATTAGCATTAGTTATTGTTTATTTTGATACTTTGTTTGTTGTAGAGGTAACCTTTACACCAATTTTTAACTCTAAAACTTCACTTATTCGTAACGTTCGGTGGAGTGGAGTAATTTACCGGGTTTCATAATAAAGGCTACAGCGACAAGAGCATGACTCCTAAGTTCAAAGAAGAAGAAACTGAATAAATGATATTGAATCCTCAATTTAGAACCTTAAGCTTCGAAAAACCGGATTGATATCGGTTTATATACGGAATAGATAAAGAAAGGTTTATCCGTCTGGAAGCGACGAAGCCACATAATGTAGAACATCACAGACAAAGACCTTTGAAGTCATACCCATATTACTCGCTCGTTTTATTTACGTCTGGGCTTAATGGTGAAACTGATTGTTTATTTTATTATTTTTATGAACGTTTTCACGTAAGCTGACTCATAAATACATTTTATATGTCTAGGAGCTCAACGGACTAGTGCTTTCGGGTTGTGTATCTAGCAAGTTATTATTATTTTTCTCTTTATTAAATATACATGTTAAGAACATTTTTTACAATATTTTATATAAAAAACATATTCACAATATAAAATATTATAAAAAACTTAACCTAGTCTGCCACCGGCAGCGGGGATAGACCCAAGCTATCGGTAGTTAGGGCTGCAGAGTGAGGAACCTCCCTCAATACGTGCCGTGTCAAGGAGTACTGCCTCTTGTATCTGACCCTTGCTTGACCCAACCTTTCAGCGAGAGCCTCTCTAGGTGTTGATCGAGACTCTTAGCTAAAAGACCGTTTGTTATTATAATTATGGCACTCAATGGCCACATGCATTGCAATAACCTTGTGGAAGGTGTCGCACTCCACGTACCGTTCCGTCCGCCTCGCCAGCCAATAAGCCAAACTTTAACGCTACCTTTATTAAGACGAATGTTGGCCAGAATGCTCTTCTTTACCGCTGCTGCTCAAAATACAATCAACTGAATAAAAATAACGTTACGGTCATGGACATTTTCCACGACTCGATGGCAAAATTTAAAATTAATGTTCTGAATCTGTTCGATCCTTATGACTGAACTGAAACTGTCCCAGATGTATAATATAAACCTGCCTTATAAGTGTCAATGTCGATATTTATCACTGTTCTTCCCTTTGTATTATTGTGTATTATTATATAAACCATGTTTTATTATTTATTCATAATAATGCAAATGCAAGAAGTACATTTTTTTCTGCAAATCTTGTGTGTGCCTATAAAAACTTAGATTGTAAGCTTCTAATATTTAACAATGTACGATATAGTATACTGTTGGTGTACCTTTTCCATAAATAAATGAATAAATCATTATAAGCCTATATTTTCCCACTGCTAGGCCAAGGCCTCCCTCACCTCTTTCCACTTTTCGCGGTCTGTTGCTTGTGCTAGCCAATCCTTTGCATATGCATCAAGCTCGTCCCTCCACCTACGAGTAAGTTACCTAACTAGAATATTTAAAGCTTCTCGGTTCTTCAGAAGGCATGTATAGCCTTAGGCAGTCATTCAAATCTACCTAGGTAACAGCATTGGACAACTTCTGTGCTGTTCATATTTAAGAGCCTGAGGTCCGAGGAAAACGAACATTTATTATTATTTTATTAAATAATCTATTCAACGCACTTAAATATATATATGTTTAGCAAACAAGCGTCGTACTAAGAAAACCTCACAGTATTTATCTGAGGTCCCGGCGGCAAATCGCTATTTTTACATTTGGGACTAAGTGCTAATAACCGTGTCGCTTAGCGGTGAAAGAATACTACCACCCCCTCTCTTCTTTTGGGTGTCGTAAAAGGCGACTAACGGACTAAAGACTGCAAATACTTCTAACAGCATAGAGCGGCGATGGGCTCACCACCTGTCACGCTGACTATATGTGCAGTCGCTATTTGGTGAAAAGTGGACTGTGACTCTCACGACTAACATTCCCGAAAGGGTTGAATTTTAAAATTCACCTAGGTATACTTTTTTGTCACCGAGGAGCTTCAAAGTCATACAAATTCTCGTTTTCGCGTGATTGATTTGTCCATAAAACTAGCACAACGCCCTATAACCCAGATGTAATAAGTTTATAACACGTTGATGATAATATCTCTATTTGTACAGGAACCTGAAGAAAAGTCTGACACCGAAACGAAGAGCACCCAATCGTACTGCATGCACACCGTGGACCTGGAGTTCAGACACGTCATCAGGTCCACACACATAGACAAGAGCATCGAGGCCAAGCGAAAAGTACGTGAACGTTTTTTTTTTTTTTTTTATAAAAGAGGGAGGCAAACGAGCAGGCGGGTCACCTGATGGAGAGTAATCACCGCCGCCCATGGACACCCGCAAAACCAGAGGAATCGCAGGCGCGTTGCCGGCCTTTAAGGGAGGAATAGGTTTAAGGAAGGAATAGGAATGGGAGGGGGGGGGGGGGGCTCCGAAACCCTCACTGGTCAGACGAAACACAACAGCACCAAGTGCCATTATTTCACGCCGAATATTCGTGAGAGGGTGGTATTACGCCGGGCGAGCCGGCCCAATGCGTGCTGCAACGCAACGTGGCTCTACCACTCAGTCAGTGTCACTCATTTAGCACTACCCAGGGATCACGTGTAGGGTCTCAAGGGTAAACCTACGGACGCGAGCAACTTTGACCCCCAAAAACGTTCGTTTCCCCTTGTTCGCGTTTGCTTTCAAAGAGATCTTCAAAGAGAGAGAACAATTGAGTTTCTATTGTGTCTGCTTTTGCGGCAGCTGCAGACCGCACGCCAAGGCGATTTTAGTTTGGCCACCCATCCGGTGACAGGGCATAGCAAAAGTTGCTTTGGCAAAATCGCAAACTGAACGCACCAACAAGTTCTTTTTTTACATAAGAAGGAGGTAAACGAGCAGGCGGGTCATCTGATGGAGAGCAATCACCGCCGCCCATGGACACCCGCAAAACCAGAGGAGTCGCAGGCGCGTTGTTTACCTTTAAGAAAGGAATAGTAGTATAGTGTTAAGGAAGGGATAAGAATTGTGAGAGGAGAAGGGTCCTCCGGAACTCTCACTGGCTGGACGAAACACAACAGCACCAAGTGCCATTATTTCACGCCGGATATTCGTGAGAGGATGGTATTACCCTGAGCGAGCCGGCCCAATGCGTGCTGCAACGCAGCGTGGCTCTACCACTCAGTCAGTGTCACTCATTTTGCACCACCCAGGGGTCACGTGTAGCGTCTCGAGGGTAAACCTACGGACGTGAGTAACTTTAACCCCCAAAAAGTAATTTTTAGGTATTCTATTGTTTTATCAAAAATCAATTGCTCGACTAGCAACTGTAGACTTCGTAGAGATTTTTTTAATGACAGCTCTTCGCATAACAATAGAAATGAGTTTAATACTTTTTATCATAAATGGGAGTAATTGCGTTAGTTCCACCGGCATAGCCTTACACAAATTTATTAAAGAAGTGCCCTGAAAAGTTTGCAGGTATTTAATTTGGAGGCCAAAAAGACTTAAATTAAACGGATTAGACGATAAAAGGAAACCTACAAAAGTCTTAATTCCATTTGAGTAATTTGAGCTATGTCTGAGTGGTCTTCATTTTTCTTGCGGCAGCTTGTCCTGACGCTAAAGGCAATTAGTTTTATGTCAATCAACGTTATGGCGCGACTAAGCGTGGGACTAAGAGAACTTTGCATTAATCCAGATGGATCGACAATTTTTTGTCGGATAATAATAAATTGGAAATGTGTTTTTGGTAAAAAGGGGTTGTCTTAAATTGTTTGCATTGTATACTGGTTCATTATGGTATGTTACTTTTTCCAACTTTTATTTTCTTTCCTGCCGGCCTAGCAACACGAGAACTCTTCTCGACTCGTTTTCTCGTGTTTTATTCATTTATCTCTAATGTCTATCGACACTATAGACACATGGATACGCTTAGAACTCTACATAATATGACAAAAATAGACTTAATAGTAGTTTTTGCATAAACTGTGGTATTTTTGTCTACAAACCTTAACATGACAACTTAAAATGATTTGTCGTCTTTCGTCCGCGACATATCTCGTGTTGCGCGTGCTAGGCCTACTGAGAAATCTGTTTGAAATATTTCGACCTTTACCTTGGTGGCGGAGAAGTCACACAGCCGCCCGGTATGCAGAAGAAGGGTTAGGTTCCCATCCCACCTGAAGTATTAGTTCTTTTTTATCTTGTTAGTTATAGATTTTACTTTAACTGAAACACTGTTTGTGTGGTTGTCAGTATGTTACAAAGGGTAAAATTATTGGAAGGTATGATATTTATTTATTTAGGAACAATGGGCTCCTAAGAGAAATCACGCACTGTTTTTTTGTTACAGGTAATACGGATGCTGTTTGTTATAATTATAGAGTTCTTCATTTGCTGGACTCCTTTACATGTTATTAATACTGTAAGTGAAAACTTATACCACAAAGGTTTTAACTTATTTATTTAACTTAAAATTGAAGAATGGAATGTATTATAAGGAGCTGGTTATTTCATCATCAGCCTATAAACGTCCCACTGCTGGGCACAGGCCTCCCACGTGGGGATATTGGGCCATAACCCACCACGCTGGCCCAATGCGGGTTGGTGGGTTTTAACGACTGCCATCTTACGACAACAACCGGGATCAACGGCTTAACCTGCCTTCCAAAGCACGGAGGAGCTCGAAATGTTTTTAATGCTCACCCATCAGGCGACCCGGCATTGCGAAAGTTGCTTAGCAGGCAAGATCGCAAGCCGAACGCGCTAGCCGCTGCGCCATCGACCTCCTCACTCTTTATTTCACAAACAAAATTTTTATTTTACTAAGCACAGTAAATATGTGTACCTCATAAGCTTTTTTTTTTTTACGGGTAACGGGTAAGCGCTTGGCCTTCATCTCACCTGATGGTAAGTGACGATAAGGCCGAAGGTGGAAGCGCGCTTCACCCGGAATCCAATAAAATTGTATAAATTATTAAACTTGAAGGTTTTTTTGTGTACTTTTCTTTAACGAATACCCCTTGAAATATTCTGGAGTGAGTGAGTGTGGTTAAAAAATCCATAACCCGCACAAAGTAGTTGAAGTAACGTCTCCTAATACTATGGGTGGACTTCTATAATTTAACTGCGTATTCTCAAATTGTTTTTTGAGAAGACGCAGAACGAGATCAAACCAATATTATTTATTTTTATATCCAAAACATAAGAAAAGCTGTGGCTGACGTTTTCTTGCCAAATACTAAAAGTTGACAAAGTATTTTTTTTCGTTATACTACAACGGGTAAGCGCTTGGCCTTCACCTCACCTGATATTGAGTGACGATAAGGCCGAAGGTGGAAGCGTGCTTCACCCGGAATCCTCAACCACTGAGGAACTGGCTATCTTATCTCAAACTTTCGGAACACAACAATGCTATAAACATCTTTGTTATGGCGACAGACTTAGATAAGATGGTGGTAGCTAGCCAGGCGGACTTAACAGCCCTACCACCAACCAAACCGAGCACACAAAGATGTACCCCCCGCTGGGAATCGAACCCGGGACCTCTGGGTCTAAAACCGGTGGCTTAGCCACTAGACCACGGAGGCGGTTTGATTTTTGAAATTAATTTGCCTTATAATTACATATATAGGGTTAGTCAGAGACTAGGTAATGACGACAGCAAAAGTAGACTTTTGCTGTCCTATCATACACTTATACCATAGTCCACTTTTCACCAAAAAGCGACTGCACATTTGCTCAGCGTGACAGGTGGTGAGCCCGTCGCCGCTCTACGCTGCTGGATATATGTGCAGTCTTTAGTCCGTTAGTCGCCTTTTACGACACCCATGGGAAGAGTGGGGGTGGTAGTATTATTTCACCGCTACGTGACACGGTTAACTAGTAGATTAGCTTTATAATTATAATTAATAATGCAAAATAGGAGTATTTCAAGATGATAAGTTAAAAAATAATTACAACTATCTTAAGTGGTAGTAGTAGTGGTAGTAATTTATTCAACGTTTCGCTATCTTTAAGTATTCGAGCTTTCAAATCAAAATCAAATCATCGTCCTATAAACTTCCCACATGGATAACATCACATGGACAAAATCACATGGACAACATTACATGGACAATATCACATGGAAAACATCACATGGGGATGTCGGGCCGTTACCCACCACGCTTGCCCAATGCGGGTTGATGGCACTTGTTTATTTAAGCAAGAATCCTCAAAAATTACGAACAAAACTAAATTTAATATCTTTATAAAATCATCTTCTTCCACAGATCTACCTGTTCTACCCCGACGAGTTGTACCAGTACATCGGCTCCAAGGGTGTGGTGCTTCTCCAGCTGCTGGCCTACTGCTCGTCCTGCTGCAACCCCATCACTTACTGCTTCATGAACCGCAAGTTCCGACAGGCGTTCATTACGCTGTTCAAAGCGTGCCGATTGTTTGGGTAAGTCCACTTTGGTAGATTTTGGTATTTCTAATTATAAGTTAATGCGTATTTAAGCATAGTCTTCACTCATAATGTCTACACAACCATTGCAATTGGAGAGGTAATGTTGTAAGTTTAAATCGAGAAGGTAATCTTCGAAACCATCACATATATCCGATTTCAAAAATTCTTCAACCAATAATTAGAATGGACCTTTAGGGTGCTTTAGGGTACATACTTTTATAAGTATACAGTATTCTTTATTCTTGTTTCTTGCAAATGCTAGTATGGTAGGTATATAACCATATTAGGTATAGGTAAATTAAAAGTTTATTATCAACGGGGGTACAAAATTATTTTAGCTGATTTGGTTGGTTTTAGTGGTTGTCTTAAGTATCACCATCCCACTTTTGCGATTATAATTTTTTGAATTTCAAGTACCTAATTGAAATCAAATTATCGCTACAATTAAGGAGGCTTACGGCCGAAAATAACTAAGTAATGTTAAGTAAAATTTTAAAATTAACGCATCAAGCACTGTAAAATTTTAAACACTGAAAAAAGACGACAACCTCAGGCGGGAATCGAACCACGCACCTTCCGCATTCCGGGCGGCTGCCTTAACCACTTGGCTACCGAGGTCTGGCTTTCAACCGCCGAAATTTGTCAGTGCTTGATGCGTATGTTTTTATCAACATTGCTTCATCTAATCTTAGAAGTTTTCACCTTTAAAATTTTACTTAAGTATATTTAAGCGTTAATAAAACGCTAAAATATAAAACATTAAACTAAGTAATCTGTTTTTTTGCCTACTTGAGTTAAAATTGGACATTATTT
Source organism: Scoparia ambigualis (assembly GCA_963921215.1). Lineage (NCBI taxonomy): Eukaryota > Metazoa > Arthropoda > Insecta > Lepidoptera > Crambidae > Scoparia > Scoparia ambigualis. Next base: position 5,205,286 of record OY992510.1, read on the forward strand.
GTATGGATCTAAAGTAAAATTTCTTACACTAGTAAACAAAACAACAATTTAGTTGAATAAGAATTGTGACCGTAAATCGCCACACTTGCCATATGCGAGTTGGTGATCGTAAACTCGGAGTAGGTACTTATGCGTTGAAATAAATCCCAAATACACTTTTGCTTGACTTGAGAACAGAAAGCTGAGTGTAAGTTTGTAAATGTGCAAAAGTTACTATCGCGTTTGAGTTAAGTTTTGACAGATAGATCTTAATGCTACGTAAATAAGATCGAGAATCAAAACTTTTAACTCAAACGCGATAGTAACGTTTGCACATTTTCAACTTACACTCAGCGCTTCTGAACGCTTGACAACTCGTCTACCGAGGTGATACAAAAAGTTATCCTTCTTAGTTATTTTTAGTACCCTTTCATGGACCATCACAGTTTATTATTTATCTCCATCCCACAAAATGTCAAACACGTAGCGACTCCAGATTTTACTTTTTTTCCATTTTCTTTTGTAGACGTGAATTTTGGCGTACGTGACATTAAGAGGCAGAGCCGTTTCCGACAATCCGCTTCGTGAAACTTAATAAGATGGAACATTTATATTACCCTGAATGATAAGTTACTAATTAATCTAAAATACTATAAAGACTTATTTTCTGTATTGTGTAAATATTTTACTTTCATAGATATTATAAACGTGATTATGGAAAATCAGACTTAGTTTTAGCGTCGGAGCAATGTGTAGCACGTTTGATGTGCAGTTGTACAAGATAAGCGACTTTTACAATATCGGTTTCGAAGATGGGAGACCAAACTTAAAATATGTGAAGTCACGTAACGTTATTTACAGATACTTATGGTAGTTGTTAAAATTGCTCGCTATTGACCAGTGATAGGTTATACGGCCCGATCTCCCTCAGTACATTAGATGGTAGGAGTAAGAAAGTATTTATTTTTAATACACTACAATAAAATCAAACCCATCGACCAATATCTTACCTTCGGTGTCGTAAAAGGCGACTAACGCACTAAAGACTGAACATACTCGTACATCCAACAGCATAGAGCGGCGGTGGCCTCACCCTATGACGGCCTTTGATAGCCTGTCACGCTGAACACATGTGCAGTTGTTATTTAGTGAAACGTGGACTATGGCAGTGGACTGCTTCTGCAGTCTTCTTGCCTAGTCTCTGACTAACCCTTTGGTGATAATTGTTCTAAAACTATGAATGTATGTACGTCTATTAGCAGAAAACATTCATCGTAAAACGTATTTCTTTTTATTACACTACTTTCAATAAAATCAAACCTATTTCATTTTCACCAATAACTCTAACCCCATCCTCCAAAATTAGGTCTAAAGTTTAAACTAGTTTACAACTAATCATGTTCCAACTTTATTCATTACCGCTAATGAGGCAGTATAAGTTTGTGATGGTTTTGATAAGAACGAAGTTTTACGCATCGAGTGTAACATTGATCACAGCTTCAGTTCTTTTAAGTTGTAGAAGAAAACTTAAACTTCCTGAATCCAGCTCGTGGACATTTTTTCAACATTTTCCAATTTGTAACTTAAACTTCTACATGCGGTATGATTCTGGAGGTAATAACACTAGAAACGCCGTAAACGACACGGGACCCCCAATCCAGTAGCTTTTTTAACATGAGGAGAGGATATTAGGTCACCTGTTGAAATACCAGACAATAGAATTTCTATTGCTATTAAGGTTTAGTAGTCCTTGCCACAGACGAGGGGATATAGGTGATAATATGATGAGAGGTCCACAAGGACGGCCGCAGATCCGTTGTCACGACGATGTTAATAGAACAGCCGAAGATAAATGGATAGAAGCTGCCCAAGATCCTACACGGTGGAATAAACTGAAGGAGGCCTACACCAATGTGTTTGAGAAAAGCTAAAAAGAAGAAGAAGCATGAGAGGTAGACCAAAGAAAAAAGGAATGAACTTTGTGAAACATCTTTAAAATGGGTAAGAAAAGTATAAGTGCAGAGATGACATCTAATAGAGGGGAGTGGAAGAGAAATGATGGAAGGAAGGAAGAAAATGATGGTGTCATGAGAAAATACATTTCGCATACCCCTGCGCCTTGGGAGAAACAGATGATTATGTGGGACTAACACCTAGCGTCGCAGCTACATAGATGCCTGTGACCAATGTTACACTAGATTCCAAAGTTACCTAATTCTAGAATACTCTCTGCAACGAACCTATGTGATCCTAACTAATATTACAAAGACGAAATTAATTGTTTTCATGCCAAACCGCTAAAGTGATTTTAACGAATTTTGGTTTAGAGATAGATAGAGTTCTGAAGACGGTTGTAGGCCTTTGAGTCCCTATTGGGTCGCATAAATTTATAGAGGCATAGTTAGGCTGCATTAAGTTTTTGGCATTCTCTTCGTTTTGCATATTCAGAATAAATCATTAGGCATACTTTATTTCCCCATAACTTTTTTTATATTAATAATGTTTTTACAATAACGATTACTAATCATAACATTTATTGGCAGTCATACATATTATAGAATACCATAATGTTAACATTTAGAATATCACAAGAGTATAACACCTAATCATCTACCTATCACGTGACCTACAGGAGCAGGGCAGTTAGTATTTCTGTTGTCTAATAAGAAATATAACCTCGAAATTCAAGACAATCGCTACGCTGCACTTCATCCATTATGCGTTTCGTATTTTATAATAAATTAAATTTAAAATGCTGATTAAAATTATGATAAAGACAATAAAACTTATAGTAAGTTAAAATTATGCCGACGAAACCATTATGGGTTTATAACACTCTGCTTTACATAATTTATGCGAAAACACTTTATACTTAAACTGTTATGCCAAACTACAATATGACGAAAAAAATTATGCGACCGAAAGGGCTCCCGCTAACTTTTCCCCCAAAAAACGCGAACGAAGCCACGGCCAAAATCTAGTTAGAAGTGCCGTTGGCTCCTATGGCTCCTATGGTCAAATACAATGTTCCCCTGGATACGCGATAGTGACTTTCGTGTGAGACGGTATTAAAAACGAGCGCTCACAATGGCGGAAGCGCCGGAAGCTTATAACAAATATACTATTGGATAGTAAGCATTAACTTTGATTTCGGCTGCATGGATTAGAGAATCCGAATAAATGAATTATTTTTGGGGTAAGTAGATACTTTATAAAGATAGGAAAAGCGTTTGCGTGTTTGCTTGCGTGTTTGAGTTGTGATCATGCAAGTTATGAAAACATAAAAATACTTAACTTTCAAAATACAGGCTGGGTGATCAAATTAAAATATCGCGAGATCCTGCATGTTATGAAGGAAGGCACATTGCGCCGTTGTTTGGTTGCGGTTGTTGTAGTGAAACCCACTTGGTTGATTCTTATGTTTCTCGTAAAAAGTAGTGTTTTGTTTAGAACAGTTTTTAAGTAACTTTAGGTAGACTTTCTTTCCATACCACAGTTGAAACGAACGGTTGGTAGAGAGTTTTTCTAAATAATAACTTTTTATATGAGTTGAGTAAATTTTTCAAACTTACATGCATTAACAAGCTAGTAAGTAAGCTGTAACAAGATCATTATCCAAACGTCTACCGTTTTAAAATCATAGCAATATTATTTAGGTGTAAATTATAAAGCTATTTTATTCTCAAGTAAAGTTTCTCACCCTTTGATTTTCGTAAGTGGATTAAAGGTTATGATACTAAGTGGCTTGTTAATTTACAACTTCGCGAGCCTCGCGACATAGGGAGATTTACTGTGGAAAAAGGTAACTACAGGTCGTTACATGACGCCTTGTAGTAAGCTTATAGATAGATAGATAGATAGATAGATAGATAATACTTTTAGCTTATATTTACATAAACATATATTCACGACTATTATCTCCAAAGGGTAAGTCAGAGACCATACAACGTCAGTCGGAAAGGGGGTACTAAGCCGAAAGGAGGGTAAAGTACGAGTAAATATGATAGTAAATAACTTTTGTCTAAGAACTTTTCCTAAAAAATGGATAATTTTAGATTAACAGCTGTTTTAAGATTTCATAAGAAATGACGCTGTGGTAGCCCTGGCGGTCAGCTGTTTTGAGAGAGAGAGACAGATTTGAGTTCATTGAACTCTTTGCCGGGGTTAACAAGTGGCGCTAGCCCCGGCCCTATTCAGGGTTGTACATTTTTTAAATATGAATAAGCATAAAATATGAATGTTTTTCGCAAGTTTATGTTTGCAATATAACAGTTGTTGAACTCTTAAATTTACTTCAAGGAAAAACCCGAAAGTCACGTAATTGCTAATATAAGCTCTTTTAAAATTATCAAACACTATTCCGGCAAAATTTTTAAAAGTCACCAAAAAACAAAAAAGTCCAAAAAGACTTAGAAAATTTTCGGCCAAAATTTCAAAAATTCAAATTTTCCAAATCTTTCAGATAACATTATTTAGACCTAAAAACACCCAAAAAACAACTTTTTAGAAAAAAAATTTATATCAAAATTCTCCAAAAATCAACTTTTTAAAACCTAACCTAACCCTAACCTAACCTATTATGGCACATATGGCGCTCAATCCGCCTGTGGCGGAGAGGTCGTACATGCTCGTTGAAGACATGGCGACCTTCAAGTCCCTGATACAGCGGTACTGTAGCGACATAAACACGGCGGTTCGCGCAGGCAAGTCCGTTACGAAGGCCAATAAGGACATAATCCTGGAGTCCGTAAAAAGCATCCAAGGCAGTATGGACAAGCTGAAGCCCGGGCCCGATGGTCCGGGAAGGAATGATGCCGCGCCGGAGCCGGAGCCAGCATTTTCGTCCACCCAAGAGAGCATTAGCGAGGACAGCATTCGGGAGTTGGGCCACAAACTCGACAATAGTGTGAGCGCCGTAGTCGCGATGCAGAGCGAGGTAGCGGCGGAGATCCGGCAAGAGGTGACCCAAAAGTTCGACGAGATGTTGGCGCAGCAGGCGCGTCTCGAAGATCTTGTGCGGCTGACCGCCAATATGGTCACGGCCGCACTGAAAGAGGCTCCTCTTGCCCAGGGTCCGCCGACCGGCGCTCACATTACACGGAATGTCCAAGAGGCCGAACTCCCGAGTGCTCCCTCATATGCTAGTGTTGTTGCGAGGCCCCAACCCCAAACACCCAAAACCTACCCCGCGGTCCTGGTTTCACCATATGACTGCTCGCGCAAGCCTCCGGAGGTGATGTCTCAGTGGAAGAAGGAGATCAGCTTCCGGAGGCTCAAATACGCCCCGGTTAAAATATTGCCCTTACCAAACTCCAAGCTACGTGTTGAATTTGAGACCAGGAAACAGTGCGAGGAAACGATAGCCCGTCACGCATCGAGCGCTAATTTCGCCGCAGAACAGGCGAAGCAGAGACCACCGCTGATTATCCTAAAGGGCATATCGAAAGATATTGCCCGCGAGGAGTTGGCGGAGGTCCTTGTCGCCCAAAATGACGTAGAGGTTTCCCGCATCTGTTTCCTGACCTCAAATCGCAACCCGGCATTGTACAACGCGGTGATTGAGGTCACTCCCGAATGCGAAAAGTCATCCTCGCTCTCGGGAGGCTCTGCGTTGACCATAGTAGGGTCCACGTGGAGGACTTCTACCGATTTGTACAATGCCACCAATGCCTCCAATACGGCCATACTAAGGCGAAGTGTACGGCTGAAAAGCGACCTTGTGCCCATTGCGCCAGTCCGGGCCATCAGTTAACAGAATGCCCCAACAAGACCCAGGGGCCTAAATGTTATAACTGCTCGGTTCATAATCAACGCATGGGCACAAGGATCGACACCGGCCACAACGCCACTAACGCCCGTGAGTGCCCCCGTATTCGGTCTATGGTTCTGCGTCTGCAGGGCCAGACCGACTATGGAAATTAATAAATTTGCCTAACTAAAATTAAATAAAACAAAATTTTTATAAAACCTTAAATAATTTAAATAAATAAATAAAATAAACAAACAAAACCAAATTTACAAATTTACAAAACAGCAAATTAAAAATCAATATAAACTTTGAAACACAACTTACAATATCTAAAATAACAAAACCTAACTTAACTTAAAATTCTGAAATAACAAAAATCTAACTAAATTTAAAATAAATTAAACAAACCTTAAAAAATATTAACTTAAATCCACTTACAAAAAATCGAAGCTAAACAACAACAAAAATAACATAAAACAAACTAAACTAAATAACACAAACTTAAAATACAACTAAAATAACTTATAAACTAAACAACAGCCAAAAAATAACAAAACTAAATTAACAGAACTACTGCAGTTTTAATTAGCTTAAAACTACGCCAGTGTCTGCAATTATTTTCCCTTCCTTCATCTTTCTCTTCCCCTTCATTTCCCTCTATTTTTTCTTCCCCTCAACAGTGCCCCGCAATTAAATTAATTAAAAAAACAACCATAAGTCAAGTCAATTAAAAAAAAATATATATATATATATATAACAGTTGATAGTAGCACTTTCAGTTGTCCGCGGTTTAGTACCCCCTTTCCGACTAACGTTGTATAGGCAATGAGGACCGCAGAATTAGTCCACTGCCATAGTCCGCGTTTCACCAAATTACGACAGCACATGTGCTCAGCGTGACAGGTGGTGAGCCCATCGCCGCTCTATGCTGTTGGATGTATGTGCAGTCTTTAGTCCATTAGCCGCCTTACGACTCCCAAGAGAAGAGGTGGGTTGGAAGTATTCTATTAATGCGCCATCACCACACACACAGTCACACACAGCTCGAAGTTTTAGCCTTAAAAGTTGAACGACAGTTAATTAAAACGGGTGCGTATCATTTCACATAATGACAAATGAACTAATTTCAAAGGACATAACGTTCATTGGATATAATTTTTACTTGTTCTAAAACACTTCCTATAACAACATTACGTATGTTATTCATTTGATATAATATGCATATTCTCTAACAACTTTTTCCATAAAGCTATATTGGTAGAATAATCATATTTTATAACATCATTTGATAAAATAATTGCTTATAAATAAAAATAGTATTAAACCCTAAATCGATTTCAAATATTGTATTAAAAAGTTAATCCGTTGGGTTTTCGTTGAGGTTGTGCTAAAAATTCAGTGACAGAAAAGAATTGCGGCAAAACCGACTCCACGTAGACTTGTTTGCCCTACGCTATAGTGTAATTTAAGCCCGCGTAGGCGCGGAGGGGCGAGGCGGCCCGCGAGCTGAGGAGCAGGTGGGTTTAACGGTCGCCGCCGCAGCTGAGGCTGGCCGGCGGAGACGGCCAGCATGCCGAAGCGAAGCGAGCGAAAGCCATCTGCGACAATAAGCTCGCGTGGGACCGCCGGAGTCCCGCAGCGCCGGAGCCGTGACATAAATCATGCCTGTTGTATGCCGCATGCCCGCTTGCATGCTGCATGCCTGCCTGCATGCTGCATTCCTGCTTGCATGTTGCATGCCTGCCTGCATGCTGCATGACTGCCTGCATACTGCTTGCTTGCTTGCATGCTGCTTCCTTATTACATGAATAATGTTTCATAATGATAAGATTATTATATCAAATATAGGTATATTATATCAAAAGTACATTATCTCAAATGAAATTATAAAATCTAAAATTATATTAAATGTTATTATATTAAGTCAGTTGTTATATCAAATGAAATTATATTATCTGAACGTTAGACCATAAGTATTAATATCAAACATTACACACCCAGTTAAAACAGACAGTTAAAATTCTTGCTTCAGCTCACTCTGTCCAGCTGTCTCACCAGCTTTTGTTTGCTACTTGTCTACAAACTAACTACTATCGAAACTACTATAGATCGACAAGATAGTTATCCCGCGCCTCCACAGACCTCGGATCTGTGGTGAAGCCGGGAAGCTCAAAACTGGGACAAACTTGTGACATGTTGTACAAACTTTGGCCACATTTTTGAAAATATCAGGAGAACGTGTTAGGTTGTCTTGATAATTACTAAATTGAATCCCTTATCTCCATTAGCTATTACACTGGTAGGCAAAACTATCTTTCGGCTTCCTTGCAATTCCTTTTAAGAGGTTTAAAAAAACCTTCATTGATTGATTACATTTTCAAATAACATTTCTATTATATTTTGTACCAATAAATCTTTATGCGAAAAGCACGATGAATTTAATACTTTCACAAAGACTCAGATGCCTCTGAAATGTGGTGGCAATCAGATTTCCAGCAAGGCTAAAAATAACAGACTCAAATAGGTATTATTTCAAAAGTATACGCAAGCACTACTACGTTGAAATGCTTTCTAGGCGGATTCGTTTCTCTCACTCACGTTTACTTTACACGTAATTTTATCATGACAGTTTCCTTCGCTTGTCTATTAAACATACAGCCTGTAAACGGTCCCACTTCTAGGCAAAGGTCTCCATTATTGAAAACAAATATTATTAATATCGCTTCCCGGCAAAAAAAAGTGTCACTATACAAAAATAGCTGTTTAGAAAAAATGTAACTTCAATATTTTTTTGTTCATTTAGGTATACGTCAATAATTTAAAAACTGTAATGGTCAGATTACTGAAATTTTATGTGTAAATAGCTTATTTATATGTTTATTATACTTAGGTCTTTAAATTTAACAGCAAAATTGTAATTTATTTTAAGTAACTTTTAAGAAACTTTTAATTTGATGTAAGTGTGGGGGTTGAATCCCACACTCGTATGTTTGCTAAGCATAAGTTACTCCGGAGAGTGCTAAATAAACCAACCCGATTGAATGCTAGAAAAACACTAATTTATTGTAAGTAATTAATTCTACAATTGTCTTTAAAAGTGATGCGTATGCAAACGCATTGAGGTCATTGTGAAATTACCAATATGCAATAGTTATTAAAATGTACGTGTGTAGGCTCGTACAGTAAGTACGAGTATATATTATGACTCTTTTTATCGATTAAAATTTCTGTAGTCACCATTACTTTTATTAAAAGGCTTCAATATTATTTAAAAATAACGAAAAAGTAACAGCTTCGTGAAAAAGAGAACTAGTGCCATCTAGCGCTAACCATGCGCAACATAATAACGACGTTTTTGCAGCCACACAAATGAAATTTAATGCTGTGATTATGTCATTTTGTACCAAATGTGTGTTTTGACAATTTTCTTAAAACCGGAACCCCAACAGAAATTACAATAAAACTAAACATAGGTAATCTAGATTAATAAGGATAATCATACAATGGTATACCCATTGTATAATTATCCCTAATTATTAATATAAAAAACCTACAACAACACATAATAAACTTTTCTCGTAAGCATAACGTTTATCTTACAAAAGTACCACAATAACAATTCAAGTGGTGCTACAAGAAATAAACTATGAGTAATAAAATTAAACTGAACATCCCCTTTTTAGCATATGAATGCAATAAAATACAACACTGGCAAGCTCGACAAAATAGGATTATTAGGCTTCAGTGTCCAATTCCACAACTAGATTATCCTCATCCTATAAACCTTGTGTCAGGCCTAGGCTCAGACTTTCCAAGAGGTATATTATAGTAAATATAGTATTGCATCACATGAAGATATTGAGCCATAATATCCTGCCTCTTTCTACTCTATAGAAATAGGTACTACTAGTATCAATCGATTACCACTTTATTAATGTTACCTAGCTCTAGTTTCCGAAGTGTGACAGTTGAGCTACGGCGCTTTTGGTCGTTGTTGTATTTACTATTAATATACCTAATAACTTTAAAACTAAAAACCTAAAAATATCTTAAAAATACAAAAATATCCCTAAGAGAACCGCTGCAGAGCGGCAAAGTCCCCAAATGGCTGGCAGCGTTTATATTATATATAAGTAATATTATACTCTATTTTAAATAAAATAAATGGTTATTATGGAGAATTGAGTTTGTTCCTATTAGTACCTATAAAAAATATAACCAAAACAAGCGCAAACCTCGATGAAAAAGCACTCCTAACTCGTAAGGTAAATTATCCATTGAAGCCCTGACAGAGTTGCCAAAACAATTGCTTCACAGACAGTAACTATCAACAACCAGCTTGCGTAAGGCATGTGAACTATCGTTCCATGACAAAAGCAAGAGACTTTAGGCACCTTTATAATTCACTCTCAAAGATATCCAAACTAATGACAGCCATCTTTAGGGATGAGAAAGAGTGAAATGAAAAAGGGACACAAAAAAACTTAATAGATCGATGTGCATAAAGAAAGAAGTTACCCGCAGGCTACTAAGATATGCTTCATGCTATTTTTATACATATAATCGTATGATTATATGTATAAAATACATACATATAATCACGACTATTATCCCCGAAGGGTTAGTCAGAGACTAGGCAATGAGGATCGCAAACGCAGTCCACTACCACAGTCAACTTTTCACCAAATAGCAACTGCAGTCATGTGCTCAGCGTGACAGGTGGTGAGCCCATCGCCGCTCTAAGCTCATGGATGTATATGCAGTCTTTAGTCCGTTAGTCGCCTTTTACGACGCCCAAGGAAGAGAGATGGTAGTAGTATTCTTTCACCGCTACGCGAGACGGTTGTACTTATCTTTACTTTACTATTCTATGTAACAACTTTACTATTCTATGTAACAACTTTACTATTCTATGTAACAACTTTACTATTCTATGTAACAAGTAACCTTTGAGGCTTAGCAGTCTATGTATTTTCCCGTATTTATTTCCCAAGGTCCCTCGATACTAATAAGATTACTTTTGAGCAAACTTCTTCATAACTGAGGTCGCGTCGTTCGCTTTATTTACGAACAACTTTTATACGATAATTTAGAAATGCCATATTATATCTTCCTTTCATTGTTATTGAGACCATAGAAATGCGTCGTTTGGATAGAATACGGGCAAAGAAAACATACAAGTTTAGGAAAATCACTTTTTGTATTTCACTAATTTACGAAGTTATAATTTTTATTAAGCAATCTTTAACATTTCCATGTTTGTCTTATCATTGTTATTGAAGCTGGTAGATTTTAATTGAAAAAAGCACAATAAAACTAATTACTTTTGGTGAGTGACTACCGGATACCAAAATTTCAGCATAAACTGTGAGACAAACGTTACTTTGAAGTAAGAAAATATTTTTGTGCGTCTAAAATGAAGAAGTATTTTTATAGCTCTTAAATGATGTGATTAAAAGAGTTGGGGTGAATTTATGGTAGAGCAATTGAATAAAGAAACGGATATTATAGAAGTATTATTATTCACTAAATAACTGGCTAGGTTGGTTATTGCTAAGAAAAGGATTAAAATTAGGTGCGCTTCATTTAGCCTTAAAGTCACTACCATCAGGTGAGATGAGAAGGCGTCTTAATTTGTTGTACATTTACACTGTTTTCTGTATTTTGAGTTTGTAACAAAAATACTTAAGGTATCTGCCCACTAAACCGTATCATAACACGACGGTGACAGGAAAGTGAAAGTCAAAAAAAACCTTTGGACTGAAAATTTTTAGTTAAGTTTTAAACGGTCTAGTGACCGTTTCGTCACCGACCAACACCGCGCACCATAGCAAACCATTCACGGACCGTCAATAATATTGCTGACGAGAATCGCACGGGCGTGATACGCTGTTGACACGTCGCACTGTGGAATACGGTAGAACAATCGCATATCAAAATTGATTTTTACAACTGATTGAAATAGGGTACTCTATTAATTTAATTTAATAGTTCGAAAGTCGAAGTTTAATATTCTGTAGCGTAAATCATTTTGTATTTTTTGGAAGTAAATGTTTTCATGTAGTAAAATTAAACGTTTCTGCAATTGGGAAATATTAATTTCTTCATTTACGATTTTCAAAGTGAAATAGTTTTGAAAGTTCAACTGAAAGATATAAGGTATTATATATTTTTAAAAAGCTCATCTATCGGAGGTTTGAAACTAATAGAATTAATTGTTTTTAATAGGACTATATAATTATAAATTAAAGAAAAAATGCAGGAAAAAAAGGTTTTCCTAAATTTCGTCTAAGCTTTTAACATTTACCGACGTTTACCGATGCTTTGAATGTTAATTCATAGTTTAGTTACTCATCAAAAACATATAAAAGAATTAGCTTCGCGTTTTTGCGCGTTACGAAGATATGAGAAAAAATCTAATACTAGTCGGGAACGGAAATTGCTATCAACTGCGGTTTCGTAGTTGACTTTTACTATGAGTAGTTTGTGGTATGTTTTATAAATTAATTATTTTATTTTGTTAAGTTTTTATTATTTTGATGTTATTTTCGCAACAAGGATAACTTTTTAAGAAAGAACGCCATTTGGTTGGGTTCTCAATATTCCTTGACTATATATACTAGACATCTGAAAACGTGTCAACCGACTCTACTCCGTCTACTTCTTTTGGTTAACGATGAAGACCATGTGTGTCATAAAGAGACTCTTCAATCTAAATGCCTCTTCTAAAGGAATATCGATAAACCACGACAGGGAACGGGAAATAGTAATGATGGCAATACTGCTAGTAGATTTTTTTACAATGCTTCCTGTTCTGCAGATATCACAGGGGTTGACATTGATTTAATTAAACGGTTATACATAGTTTTGTAAGCTATGTCATCTGGTATTGTGGTAGATAGTAAGAAATTTGGTAATTATGCTCTGGAAACTGCAAGGATATAATAATATGTGAGTAAATGTAGTTGGTATTACGTGCCATCATCTGTCCACAAAATTTTAATTCACGGAGAGAGTATTATAAACCATTTCACAGTGTTACCAATTGGACAACTTTCCGAAGATGCGCAAGAATCTCGCAATAAGGATTATAAAAAAATTCGCCTACATCATGCTCGGAAATGCTCTCGAACAGCTACAAATGAAGGTGTTCAATACACTACTTTATACTTCTGATCCTATCTAACAAGCATAAGAAAATCATATGCAAAAAATATGAAGGAGCTAGATGAAGATACTTTGCACCTTCTTTCAGACCCTGAAGCTCACCAGGTGTAAATGTAAATCTTGCTGATCAGAAGATATTGCTATAATTTTGTTTTTTTTTCTACATGTGTTTTAGCGTAGTGTATAGGCATTGTACCATTTTTTAATTTAATTTATCATTATTAGTTATCATAATTGAGTAATTTGTATTAAGAAATACACAGACGATATATTGCTAAAAATATAATATTTCAATAAATAAAATAAATATTTACCATTTTAAAAGATTGTGACTTTTCTTTATTAAATAAAAAAATTAACGCGTAATTCCAATTCTTCAAACATTACTTAAATGAATCCTTATATATCACTTCATATTAGTGCAAAATTTAATAGCTTTATCTTTCAAATCGACGGAGTTACAGATTTTTCATCCGAAACGCACCGAAATATTCCACAGTGCGTCGTAGTAGGCCTTCTATCTATAGAAATAGGATCTCTCTCAGATAAATCTCACAGAGAGAGATTTAAGGATATAAGTATAATGACAGTTGCATCACAATACGCTTATGAAAATCTGTTGTATGTTCATAAAAATATTGAAATGTTTTCAAAAAACAGTGATATTCACAATTTAAACACTAGAAGTAAGAACCAATTAGCAGTACCTACCTCAACTAGAGCTTCATAAAATAAATAATTCTTTTAAGGGTCTGTGTGTACGATTTTACAACAAAGTACCAAATGATATTCAAAAATTTGATCTTGATAAATTCAAAATCAAAATCAAAGAAAAGCTTTATAAAAAAGCTTATTATAAAGTGTCAGATTACACAGAAGACAAAACAGCTTGGGTCTGGAATGCTAAAACTCCAACAGCTATTTCTAATTGTCTATAATTAATTTATATATAAGAGTACCATTTACATAGTTTACATTCAAATTCATATTTTGTATTTCATGACCTGGTAACGACATATATATATTTTTAGGGTTCCGTAGCCAAATGGCAAAACACGGAACCCTTAAGGACATGTCTGTCTGTCCGTCCGTATGTCACAGCCACTTTTTCCGAAACTATAAGAACTATACTGTTGAAACTTGGTATGCAGATGTATTCTGTGAACCGCATTAAGATTTTCACACAAAAATATAAAAAAACAATAAGTTTTGGTGGTTCCCCACTTAGAACTGAAACTCGATTTTTTTTTCTTCATCAAACCCATACGTGTGGGATATTTATGGATAGGTCTTCAAAAATGATATTAAGGTTTCTAATATCATTTTTTTCTAAACTGAATAGTTTGCGCGAGAGACACTTCCAAATTGGTAAAATGTGTCCCCCCCCCCCCCTGTAACTTCTAAAATAAGGGAATGATAAAACTAAAAAAAATATATGATGTACAATACCATGCAAACTTCCACCGAAAATTGGTTTGAACGAGATCTAGTAAGTAGTTTTTTTTTATACATCATAAATTAATTAATTTAAAAAAGTACACTATTATTAAAACATCGATCAAAGTTTTATAGATAATGGTACGGAACCCTTTGTGCGCGAGTCCGACTCGCACTTGGCCGGTTTTTTTGTAAATGTCGTTGCTTCTGTGCGCTGTGGTTTCTTGGGCCCGTTCTTTGCCACAGTTAAAAAATGACGTCCTGAATGGGTGGTATAAGTTAAAAAAGATTTAAACGATTCTAATTACTTATTAATTGAGTTTATCGAATAAATTTTAACCGCCTCTGTGGTCTAGTGGCTAAGCTACCGGTTTCAGACCCAGAGGTCCCGGGTTCGATACCCAGCGGGAGGTACATCTTTGTGTGCTTTGGTTAGGTTGGTGCTAGGGCTGTTAAGTCCGCCTGGCTAGCTTCCACCATCTTATCTAAGTCTGTCGCCATAACAACGATGTTTATAGCATTGTTGTGTTCCGGCAGTTTGAGATAAGATAGCCAGTTCCTCAGTGGTTGAGGATTCCGGGTTAGGCGCGCTTCCACCTTCGGCCTTAATGTCACTTTCCATCAGGTGAGATGAAGGCCAAGCGCTTACCCGTTGCCAATAAAAATAAATATCTTTTTACTTTATCTTTGACTTTGATCACTATTATAAAAACTAGATACGCAATCCTATTCTAAATCGTAGCGGAAAAGTGGCGACTTTTATATATATTTAGTACTTCGTCACGTTGACGCTTAGCTAGCACACTACTACACACTACTAAATGAGTACCGACACATCTCGTTAGGTACGCTTTTCGTGCAGACATTTTTAGAGCATTGATTGTGCATCAGTTATAACTAGCGGCCGCTCGCGGTTTCACCCGCGTGGTTCCCGTTCCTGTTGAAATATCGGGCTAAAAAGTATCCTATGTGTTAATCCAGGTTATAAACTCATCAGGTTATAAATCCATTCAGTAGTTTTTACGTGAAAGAGTAACAAACATCCATCCATACTTCCAAACTTTCGCGTTTATAATATTAGTAGGATATTAGTGGTCCTTATCGTGTTACCTTCCGTGCCTAACAGCACGGTAAACAGCACAGTCTAAATAACCATTTTAGACTATAATGGTATGACACGGTCTAGTGGGCAGAGACCTATAAAAGGCTAATAACTGTGTCGCGTAGCGGTGAAAGAATACTACCACCCCCTTTCTTCCCTTGGGTGTCGTAAAAGGCAACTAACGGACTAAAGGCTGCACCATACATGACATAGGTACATCTAACAGCATAGAGCGACGATGGGCACACTACCTGTCACGTTGAGCACATGTGCAGTCGTTATTTGGTGAAAAGTGGACTATGGTAGAGGACTGCTTTTGCTGTCCTCATTGCCTTCTCTGACTAAGGGGATAATAGTCATGATTATATGTGTGTACTGTGTTAGGTTGTTTAACGTTATACTGATTAAAGCCTTTTGAAAAGTAATGATCAATTATTTACAGGGCCGTGTTATTTTTTACAAGTTTATTTTAATTTAATCGCAAACAAATAATTTATTCACAAATGGTGATTTTTTTACCACTTTGTTCTACGATCACCCATACGAGGTTATGAATGCTCTAAGCCCACGATTGAGATTTGAACTAGCATCTTAAGGCTGTCCGAATCATACTTGTTTATGCCTTACCGTGCTATATCGTGGTTAATATAGCACGGTAAGGCATAAACAAGTATGATTCGGACAGACAAAGTTAATATATAAGGTGACTGCTAGAAACCGCAAGAAACTTCAAGGGCTGGTCAGGTCAAGTGTTTTAAACATGACAAAAATGACAAAAAGATTGCAGACCAACGTAGGTACTTATCGCCCATCTGACGCGGACGGGTAAACAGACGGGTGGGTCAACGGTCGGCCGCTGCCCGCGCGTTGTAATTAAATTGTTATTTAATAGTTAATTCTTTCATTTTTTATGGCTTTAAAATAAATAAGATACTTACTCAAAGACTATCAAATTAAAATTCATAAAAGGAATATTAAATGAAAAATAAAAAAGCACGAATTTTTTTTTTGTCATTATTGTCATGTCTAAAACACTTGACCTGACCAGCCCTTGAAGTTTCTTGCGGTTTCTAGCAGTCGCCTTATATAAGCAAGCCTTATTCAAAATTAACAAATACATCATCGACCTCCCAAATTAACATTTTTATTTTGTGTTGGATATAAGCACGATAAGTACTTACATAACCCAAATTGTCAGAAGTCACAACAGAATCAGATAACATTTCACAGAATCTTATCACAGTTTACTTACTTACTTATGAGAATATTTACTAGTCTTACTACACATTGATTTCTTTGGAATTGTTATTTAAATATGATCTTTACTTCAGATGTCCACAGTGTTAAATTAATTGATGAACATTAGAACATTTTTAATGATGTTTAGTATTTCAGGGGATGTTTTCCTGAAAAGTCCGACGGCGGTAAGCAGGCCACTCCCCCTCCTTCCAGCCAAGATGTCACAGCATGTATAGTGAGGGGCAGCCAGACTGGTCGCACAGGTAAAAATATTATCTTTATTCATTTTATTTTAATCCCTAGGTTATATTTTTTACAATATTTTATAAAAACTATGTACAAAAACAAAATATAAAAAAGACTTAACCTAGATTGCCGTCGGCTGGCAGCGGGGATGTTTATCAAGCTGACAGTGCTTTTAGGGCTGCAGAGTGAGGAACTTCCTGAAAATAAGTGCCGTGCCAAGGAGTAGGTATTGCTTCTGAATCTGACCCTTGACCCATCCTTTTAGCGAGAGCCTCTCTAGATTATGATAGAGGCTCTTAGCCATAAGACTGTTCGCCGAAACGACTTTTGGTACAATAATGGTTGAAACTGCATCCCACATTAATATGTATATAAATCATCATCTTTCCCAGAAGAAGACAGGCAGTGTAATGTGCCTTTAAAAAAACAAAAAAAAATAGTCTTTCACCTTTTAGTTCCCTGGGTAAAGTGCGCTTCCACCTTCGAATTATGGTGATATACTTAGGTGAAGGCTTAGTGCTTCCCCGGAGTGGAAAATTGTTTTATGGTTTCTAAGATTCATCACCACTTACTAAGAGAAATACAATATTACGCCAGTAAGGCTGTTATGACTTTTAATCAATCAAATTACTATTTGTACACTAGGGTAGCCTGTAATCACACGTATATAAATGTTTATTTATGTTATAAACGTTGGCATACCTATTGATTATGTCTTACTTTAGCAAACTGTAATAATTCCTCAAAAATAATAACTCTTGTCTGTAAAAGCATTATTATGAATGCCCGTAAAATTCATTTAGTTAATGGAAGAGTTGATTACTCCTTGCTACGTTGTATTTTATCGAATTTGTGTGCTTTATTGAAAATGTATGGTGACAGGATCTTTTTTTAACGTTATTATTTTTTTATAATGTTACAGTTGTTTGTTAACTTTCCGCTCACCATATTATTAGTAATTGTGTATACATTTAAGTTATATTCAATTGTAATCGCACTTATAGGCTTATTATAATTAAATGGTCCTTCGAACCGGATCTCTCTCTCGTATAACCACAACCGTTTCTGCCGCAACAGGGTAACAATTAGCGGTGTCAAGGTGGTATAGTGTAGATAATTAGTGGTATAGCTGTGTTGAGTTTTTACATCTTTAAAACAGGTAAGTATACAACTCATACACAGCGCAGACAACAGACTCGGGGCCTAAGCATATAAGTAAACTGGGACAAACAGAAAAAAAATTAAGTGTTTATTACGTACGACATTGTTATTATTTGTCAGCTGGAAGTATAAATTCTTAAATACTACACTACTAATAAATACTACATAAAACTTAAAGTGGTTGTACTGAAACTAAAAGACTGATTAATAAAATGAAATAATCTTAAGAATTTGATACCAAAATACCTTATAAACTTTTGCATTCCATTATGCACACTTTTTAAACGAGATTTCAAACAAAACTACTTAACATGTTACGCATACTTTTTATACCCGACGGACGTTTCGAACGAGTTGTTCCCACCGTAGGCTGACTGCCTAGTTTTAAATTAGAATGATATGATTTATAAGCGCAAGGTAATATATAAAATAGTTAACGTTAAAACCTTCGATAACGATAACAGGCAAAATGTCCGTTGCTTGTTAGAGCTAGTAGTAATTAAGCTTAACATACAATACATGGTACTTTGACGAATTTCCAACTCTCTGAACTTCTCCTTGTCCATTTAGGTTCTAACAATGATAGCTAAAGTTACGAGCAACGTATCAATATTCCATCGGAATCGTAACGTGAACGTATAATCGTCATAGCGTCGTAAATGCTGTGAAACGATGTATGTCAATAAACTGTTCCTTATATAGACTTTGTAGCGAAAGTTACATTCGAAATTAGATTTTATCGTTTGACGACACTTTAATAGGTTTCCGGGAAAAGAAAGGGATTTTTATCTCTATGCAGAGTTTGTATGGCTAGTTAATAATTGCTCACGTATATCCGATTCGGCTTATAAGCTGGTTATAACCAATCTTATAACAGTTTTAATTTCTTCATTTTTGCGTGCAGTTTTTTTTAAATAACGTTAACAGCTTGAAATCGGCCGTGATCCTAATACGGAAATTTACCTGAAGATGACCATAAGATACGACGTGTTAACATGAAGTAGTTAAAACAACCATACATCATACTACACTATACTCACGACTAATCCTCTAAAGGGACTCAGAGACTAGGCAATGGACCGCAAAAACAGTGCACTGTGCAGTCCACAGCCCACCATATAACAACTCCACATGTGCTCAGCGTGACAGGTGATGAGCATATCGCCGCATTATGCCGTTGATGTAGGTGCAGTCTTCAGTCCGGTATTCCCCTTTTACGACAAGGGAAGAGATGGATTGTTAATACATACATATAATTACGACTATTATCCCCGAAGGGTTAGTCAGAGCCTAGGCAACGAGGACAGCAAAAGCAGTCCTCTACCATAGTCCACTTTTCACCAATAAATAGCGACTGCACATCAGGTGCTCAGCATGCCAGGTGGTGAGCCCATAGCCGCTCTATGCTGTTGGATGTATGTGCAGTCTTTAGTCCGTTAGTCCACTTTTACGACAAGGGAAGAGATGGATTGTTAATTTTCTTTCAGTTGGTAATCAGTCGCCACAACACAGTTGACATAAATGTAAAAGAATATTCTGGGTTGTAGTTCATATTAATTATAATGAGTTCGTCATATTAGTAGCATGTAGTTCTACATGCATCACGTTTTGTGCTCAACGTTTTGCTCAAAGATTTACCGCAGATTTTTAAATAATTATGCAACGAGAAAATCTTAAATATTTCACTGCAAAAGTGTAAAGTGTAAGGGAAAAGAACCGGCGAAAGCGCTGCATAATGCAAATGAAGAGTTGGAGTAATGGCTCTCATGTTATTAGGCTTTTTATTAAAAGCGATGTTTGTATGAATATACCGACCACTCCAAAAAACCTCTGGAGAACCCGAATGATTTATTCATAACAGGGTTTTGGTATTACAAAAACTGATAACGCTTCTTTCTTCATGCTCATAAGTGTAATATGTTTTTGGTACTATCATCCTAGTGAGGCTTTTTGTTACACCTAAGGGTTGGTGTCGAATGTACGTGTAAGCTGCACTTATTCATTTACATACATATAATCACGACTATTATCCCCGAAGGGTTAGTCAGAGACTAGGCAATAAGGACACCAAAATCAGCCGTCTACCATAGTCCACTTTTCACCAAATAGTGAGAACACAAGTGCTCAACGCGACAGGCTGTTAGCCCATCCCCAATCTACGCTGTTAGATGTATGTGCAGTCTTTAGTCCGTTAGTTACCTTTTACGACACCCAAGGGAAAGGGGGGGGTGGTAGTATTCTTTCACCGCCACGCGACACGGTTAGTTTATTTATTTATTTCTAAATTAAAAGAATATTATTCTTCTTTTATTTATTTATTTCTAAATTAAAAGAATATTATTCTTCTTTTTACAAAAAAAGTACAAATGACAGACTTAAATGCTATTATAAACAGCTTATCCCATGTTCGTGGGGCCTTTTCCATCATCATCACCGTCATCGGCCTATCAACATCCCACTGCTGGCACTCCCACATGACACAACGGCACATCGGGAGAGTCTTTTTTTTGTACTATCGAAAACTCATTCTCAAAACAAAACTCGGCGATGGGCGTCGCCCTAATGCTTGTTTGTCCTATCTCCATTTTTTCAAATTTACAGTAGACGAGTTTTAAGCTCTATAATTTAAGGAAGCCATAGTTCACGGATACGTGCCCGTATCCAATAGACGGCGCGGTGTGCAAGGGATTTTGGCCTTTAGACTGATAAAGCGACGGAGTCCGCGATAGTATATAACCATATTATGAAAATGTCATCACTTCACTATCACTTTGATATCACTAGACACTCTTTCTGTGCGGCCGTTTAAAGAGCGTTGATTGTGCATCTGGCTTCTATTTATTTTTTTTATGAAGGAGGCAAACGAGCAGGCGGGTCACCTGATGGAGAGTAATCACCGCCGTTCAAGGACACCCGCAAAACCAGAGGAATCGCAGATGCGTTGACGTCCTTTAAGGAAGGAATAGGGTTAAGGAAGGAATATGAATTGTGAGAAGGGGGAGGATGGGCCTCCGGAACCCTCACTTGCCGGACGAAACACAACAGCACCAAGTGCCATTATTTCACGCCGGATATTCGTGAGAGGGTGGTATTACGCCGAGCGAGCCGGCCCAATGCGTGCTGCAACGCAGCGTGGCTCTACCACTCAGTCAATGTCACTCAATTAGCACCACCCAGGGGTCACGTGTAGGGTCTCAAGGGTAAACCTACGGACGCGAGTAACTTTAACCCCCAAATAATAATTCTATAATAATATGTGATTGATTGTAATATGTGACTGATTGATTGATTATATTATTATTTTTGTCTGACAGAGCTGGATGGCCTGGAGGGGGAGGATTGTGTTTAGCAGCGGCTCGCAAAGCACTGCCTTGGGAAGCGGGGTGCACCCGGCCCTCCCCGCGCCGGTTGTGTTGCGCCCCGGTACACAGGTACAGTTCATTATCATCATCTTCATTATACATCCATGAGATACATACATAAACTCACGCCTTTCCATACGCAACCGTGTTACGTAGCGGTGAAAGAATACTACCACCCCTCTCTTCCCTTGGGTGTCGTAAAAGGCGACTAACGGACTAAAGACTGCACATGCTTCCAACAGCATAGAGCGGCGATAGGCTCACCACCTGTCACACTGAGCACAGGTGCAGTCGCTATTGGGTGAATAGTGGACTATGGCAGAGGACTGCTTTTTCGGTCCTCATTGCCTAGTCTCTGACTAGCCCTTCGGGAATAATAGTCGTGATTATAATGTATGTATGTTTTCCATATGGGTAGAGACTGTCTAGAGACTATGGTACGCCATCTGCTACAGTCCTTGCACACTTCTTTTGCTTTATTCAAATCATCACCATCAGCATATAAACGTCCCACTGCTGGGCACAGGCCAGACCTCACGTGGACAAGAACAGGTTGGAGTGGCTTGGTAGGTTTTAACGACTGCCATCTAAAGACAACAACCGGGACCAACTGCTTAACGTGCCTTCCGAAGCACGGAGGAGCTCTAGATGTTTCTAAATTGGTCACCCATCTAGTCACCTGGCTTTGCGAAAGTTGCTTCGCAAAGCCAGGTAAACCGAACATCTTAACCACTGCGCCATCGAGCTCCTTAGGTATAGTTCACCTTAGAGTATCAAATATAACTATGGAAGACTGGGTGGTGTGTGTTTCGCGCACATGCAGACTTACGCTAAAGTAGGATCAAGGGCAACCTTACTATCAACTCTTATAGCAGCATTAATTTAATCTTACATGCATATAATCACGACTATGATCCTCGAAGGGTTACTCAGAGACTAGGCAATGAGAACCGCAGAAGCAGTCCCCTGCCGTAGTCCACTTTCCACCAAATAGCAACTTCACATGTCCTCAGCGTGACTGGTGGTAAGCCCATCGCCGCTCTATGCTGTTGGATGTATGCGCAGTCTTTAGTTCGTTAGTCGCCTTTTACAACACCCAACGAAAGGTATGGGGTGGTAGTATTGTTTTTTTTTAATATAAGAAGGAGGCAAACGAGCAGGCGGGTCACCCGATGGAGAGCAATCACCGCCGCCCATGGACACCCGCTAAACCAGAGGAGTCGCAGATGCGTTGCCGACCTTTAAGAAAGGAATAGGGTTAAGGAAGGAATAGGAATTGTGGGGGGGGGGGGGGAAGGGGTCTCCGGAACTCTTACTGGCCGTACGAAACACAACAGCACCAAGTGCCATTATTTCACGCCGGATATTCGTGAGAGGCCGGGCGAGCCGGCCCAATGCGTGCTGCAAACGCAGCGTGGCTCTACCACTCAGTCAGTGTCACTCATTTAGCACCTCCCAGGGGTCACGTGTATGGTCTCAAGGGTAAACCTACGGACGCGAGTAACTTTAACCCCGCGAGTAACTTTCACCGCTACGCGACACAGTTATTAACTTTAATCTGACTATGCAAGTTTCCACATGAGTTTTGAATAGTAAGTTTAAAGTATTACTGCTTTAGGAAGTGACAGTAGGGTACCAGGGCCTAGTGCCTTAGGTGTGAGTCTTTACTGATATTTTACTTCTTGCTTTATAATTGATAGGCCCTGATCGTAGAAGCGATGTTAGCTTATGACTGGTTGTACCTTTTATTGTAAAATTCTATGTATTATCTACTGTACTACTCTGTAATTATATATAGGTAAACCTAATAGATTAAAAATATATAAAAGACTCGACTCACTTATCAACGCCCAGCTCAACCATTGGACCGTAAGTAACGTAAGCTGAAATTTTACGCAGTGTTTCAGACAAGACGTGATTTTTCTTGACAATAATCTGCTGACTAATATAACTGCTAGCTAATAGCTTGACCATTTTTAAATAATAATCAAATGGTTAGTGGGTTGTCTTTTTTTAAATGCACATTATTTGCATAAATAAAATAAATCACCAGCTTTAAAATATTACATTGTAATAACAATGGACCAAGAAAGCTGAAATTTTTCACAGAGGTGCTGGTTTCACCTATGCTGTTACACCTTTATGACGTAGACAAGGAATAAAGCAGGATTATTCAAAACTGTTACGGGATCATGATATACGGGTAAATGTGAACGAAGTAGCGAGCAGGAGCTAAGCCATAAATAACAAAGGGAGAATATAAACTCCGCCATTTTGAATTAGTAATGTGTATGAAACTGGGCCAAAATTGTGGATTGTGTCCCAATTTCTCCATGTTCATGTGGGAAAGCATGTACCCAGCAGTGGGACGTTTATAGGCAAATTATGAAAAAAAAACATAATTCTTAATGTTCTGGCGATTTTCTGTCAACTCTCAATCTATAAGAGAATAACACAGCTCTTGGTGGCACGATCCAAAGTTTGCATCTTACGTAGGTATACAACGTGTAAAAAAAATTAACAATAAAATTTAACGGTGCGTACATATACCCTGTTAACCACTTGAGGATCGTAAAACCAGACACAATTAAAAATCAATTATTTCGCGACCGCCGGCGGTCTTATGATCCTTGACCCTATTAAGACTTCACTGCTTAAATATCACCATTAAATGTGGTAAATATTTTTTTTACTTAAGTGTAATGAACATTTTGTATAACCCTATTTTGTTATTGATTGACAAACGCAAGCGCAGTGCCGGATGAGTGAACTTTGACACGTGGCACGCTTGTACACTGCTACCTCCTCCGTGCCTAGCCCCATCTCCAGGGTTGTAACCTGAGGAGTTTAAACAAAAACTTGATCTCCTTTTTGCCTAAAAATATAAATTTCTCAGCTACCTATTACGTGTGAAAAAAACATCATTATCATCATCATCAGCCTATAAACGTCCCACTGCTGGGCACAGGCCTCCCACGTGGACAATAGCACGCGGGGATATTGGGCCATAACCCACCACGCTGGCCCAATGCGGGTTGGTAGGTTTTAACGAGTGCCATCTTACGACAGCAACCGGGACCAACGGCTTAACGTGCCTTCCGAAGCACGGAGGAGCTTGAGATCTTTTTAATTGGTCACCCATCAGGCGACCCGCCATTGCGAAAGTTGCTTAGCGGGCAAGATCGCAAGCCGAACGCGCTAGCCGCTGCGCCATCGACCAAACATGTAGGCTGCTCAAATTTTATTGCTTATTTTTTTTACACGTTGTATAGATTTACGACTATCATCCCCAAAGGGTATGCCCGAGACTAGGCAATGAGGACTGTGGAAGCAGTCCTCTGCAATAGTCCACGTTTCACCAAGTTACAACTGTACAAAATTACATCGCCGCTCTTTGCTGTTGGATGTATTGCACATAATATACACACCCAATGGAAGAGATCGCGTATATGTCGTTTTACGTATATGTAATTTCGCGTATATTATCATGTCATTTCGCGTATATGCCATCACGCGTGGCCGAAATATGTCATTATGCGTGTAACCCGTTGGTAGTATTATTTGAATGAGCCTACATACAAAACTCTAATTTGCGTTTTATTCACAGGTAATCGAAACAGGAAGAGAAGGAAGCCAGTTCCTGTATCGCATCACCTGGCCCAGGACGGGGCTCAAGGCCAGTACGCCGCCACAACCGCTCTATGAGTGAAGCGGCCTTCATCATGCCCGGCCTGTGAGTGAATCAGCCTTAAGGCCATTATGCCCGGCCTCAAAGTCAGCATTGGGACACATTGTGGTATTCATAATGGCAATTATGTGAAGTGATCGTAAAAGATGCGACACGAAAGTTTTGTTTAATTTTTTTTAGCTTTATTCGTAAAATCTAATGTCAACATCAAAGAACTAATCTATCACACTGTACCTGATCTAATAGACACGACGTGATTATTTTGTTTTGAGATTATAAAATACAAATTTTCCACCCCCGGAGGACGCCATGGTATTTATAAATGCCACAAGTATATATAAATAAAACGACTCCCGTCACACCGGTTAAGATGTTTAAGTCGAGTTTTCAGTTTGAATTAATTAAAACATAGCTAAACTGTCTTAAATCTCTATAACCGTAAAAAAAGTAAAATGTTATTTTGCATTTAATTATAATTATAAAATACACACATCACGCCCGCATTCCGATTATGTTGTTAAAAAATGTTGTATGTACTTACCTATAAACTAAATTGTTGTTTTACTATTACTTAAGTATACAAGAATATTATCACCTTACTAAAATCTAACACTATTATTACTGTTGATAATATTGTTCATGATAATAATCTTTGGATAGATGTAAGTAGGTAGGTACGTGTATTATTAAAAATGTTTTTTTCATTTTTCATCTGAGCGGAAATGTTTATGAAACCATACCGCGCATCATTGTGTTGTGCGAGCGACAAAAGGACCCGCGCGTCGTGTTGTACGAGCGACAAAAGGAACCGATGTATAAAGGAAAGCAAAAAAATGTATGTTTCAAAGAAAAATTCAACAATTAATGTTTATTATTATACTCGTAGTAGCTTCCTAAAGTCGCTCCCTCGCCGGAGCATTCGACTGTAATGTATCATAACATTATTATCAATACAGGTTGCGTACTGTATTCTTCTCGCTCACTGATTTAACTCTCGAACATAAACTGTTACACATTACAGGCGAAGGCGAATGCTCCCGGAAAGGAAGCGCCTTAGACGAAAGCCATGAGGTAAAACTTAATAATTATTGTATAAAATGTGTATCGAATATGCCATGACCACTCACTTAATTCTACTGTACTAAGATATTCTTATTGTTCTTTAATAAACTTGCGCCAGTGAGCGCTATAATAAAAATCACTTTTATACAAAAATGTGCGTCGAGCTTTAATCTACTTTGTAAATTGAATAGTAAGAGCGGACTATTACGTGAATTTGGTGTAAATTTGTATATTAATAATTAAGGCTTTAATGATATTGGAACGTTACCTTTATAATCGCAGTGCTTATATAATCACCAGTTTTATTATTCAACATTAAATGAGAAAGATTTTTGTTTCATAGGCTGGCGCAAATTCATGCGTGACAGTCTCAGTCTGCGGGACGGGAGACGAAAGGTTGCGGGGGCGGGAAAGAAGAGAGCGGGCGGGGGGCCGCGTAGTAGGAACGTAAGTTATATGTGCAGATATCACCCCTTCACCTTCTCCCGCAGATCTAGCACGGTCACGTACGAATTTTCCAGCCTATAATAGTTATACAATCGCGCAACTGGATCGTCCTGTTAAATTCAAAGAACAACTATTTGTACGGTTCCTAATATGAAATCAAAAATTGCGATACCGAATATTGTCGCGACAGCGACAACTGCGTACGGTCATAAAAATTCAAACCGATGAGTACGCTGCAATCCGCTGCATCAAATTAATGTCGCGAAAACTAATATCTCTACGTCGAACTATTACTGCATTTATGGTATTATGTCTCTTGTACACAGCATAGTCTTGACATCGATCGAAAGGTTGTGGTATCGATAAATCATGATAATGAAAAAATAAATAGATTTGTAGACAAAATAAACTCTAATAAAATATTTAATTGCAAAATCGTCCTCCAATTTTATAATTTTACCTAATGAGTAAACATTTGTTATAAAATTTTGTTGCGAATAAATTATAAAATAGGAAAATGTTGTAAAAATAAACATTTAGTTGAGTACCTAAACATTTTATTTATAACGGAAAGTTCAAATGTATATAATCTGTGTTATTTTACATTATTGTTTACAATAGTAACTTTTTAACATTTTTTTTATGTAGGACTCACAATTTTGACAGTGCATACCTATTTCCATCGAACAAAAGATAGTGTTAAAGTCCAACAAGTTTCTGCTTGACTAGCTTGACGGAGGCGTATAAGACCTTCGCATGCGAACGACTTTTTGTATGCCTTTTCAAGACCGAATGTCGGTGTCCTTCTTTCTTTCCGACTTTTCCACCGATTCAAATGGACGAGAGTCTTAAAAGCGAACTTATCCGTCTTTTTGTACGACCGTCTTTTAGTGGGATATGGCATTGGTAGTATGCAATTCATTGTTCTGGGCACCGATTGTCTGTCGTGTGCGAGCTAACTTAAGACAAACTTTCAGCGAGGGTGGTGCTCTCTGGCATTTGAAAATACAAAGTTCATTGAAGGGTTCGTTTGTGTCGCGAGATTGCTATTGTCGTGAACTTGGAACACCCAATCTTGAGCTGTTTAATTAACTACAATGTTTTTACATTTTATAGGGTCATTTAAATTAATAAAAATCTCTACTTGTCGTGTTATATAAAATGTAAGTATGTCGTAAATGAAAAATGAATGTAATAATAAATATCATTATAAGGTGAATACATACAAATATAAGATAAATTATGTAAATATATTTGTATAAGGTTACGAATGTGCGACGATTTTTCTCGACATTATAATGAGGTGACGTCGTCAGTTGATGTTGATGACGACGACGACGAAAGACGTTGATCTATCACTTATCAGCAGGTCAAGCACGAATTTGTCGGTCTATATAGGGTTCAATTTTATCTTATCAAAATAAGTTTTATAACGAAAACCGAGAGAAGCATAATGTGTTTAACGTCAATAAATCTTGGTACGGTAGACTACACAAAGACGAGGATAAAAAGGCCAGCGACTGTACATTGTAAGATAATAAAAATTGCAAAAATGTCAAAAACATTTTGCATTGCAATTATTTGAATTGTGATAAATTTATGTAACCAATGGTATTAATTAGGTACCTAAGTGTTATGTCAAAAGTTTGATATTAAAATAAACTTTTATGTTAATAAACAACGTTCATTTAACTGCCTAGTGTGTGTACATAGCATTTATTGAACCATTTATATTAATGTATGTATTTTTATCAGTTGACCAAAACTCAGAAGGAAATTACATTTACTTATTACTTATTACATTTACTATTATTACTTATTATTACTATTACATATCGACTGTGATTATTGCGTAAAATGCCCATTATCGCATTTTGTAGTAATTTTGAAACTGTATTTATCGTTTTTATCAAAATAGGATATAGATGCATGCTTAATATTACGAATCTCCACTCTGCGAGAGTAAACTGCGTTCGGACGGCCGCCTTATCGCATTTTGTAAGTAGTAATTTTGCAGTTTTATTTATCGTTTTTATCGAAATAGGGTAATAAATTCATTATAAAGTCTTTATTCCTCATGAAATAACAATTATTCTGTTATAAATTTTGTTCAATAATATTATCGTAGATAGGAGAAATTCACAGTTAACTTAAAGCGATTTTCGAAGTTTTTGATTTAGAATAAGATTTTTTTTTCTATATAAATCAATGATATCTAAAAATTCCGAAACCACTACGAACTATACGACTAAATATGAGACAACATTCTATTTTTTTAATTTCATTAATTGTTTAGAACAGTAGTTCAATCTAGGATTTCCAAAAAATGCCTTCGCGCATTTTATGAAAATCTTTCTCTGCAATTTTATAATTAATTAAAAAGTTAAGCAAAATTTACGAAAAGCGAGGCCGCTACGAACTATGCCAATAGCTATTCTACACTATTCTATAAATCAAAATTATTGATGTATTTTTGTTTCTGAGATGAAGAACGCCAAAATTGGCCATTTTACCCAAAAATCACAATCGAGATGTCAAAATTATTAATGTATTTTTGTTTCTGAGATGAAGAACGCCAAAATTGGCCATTTTACCCAAAAATCACAATCGAGATGTAATAGGCTTTTAACACAAATTATATTTTAAAGTAAAATTACATTATTACAGAATGTTGTCATACTTTAATCTACAATAAACAATTTGACCAAGTTTCAATGGACTTTTATTTCTTGTTAGCTTTTATAAATTATATTGGAAAATAATGTCATTCCTCTTTTATTATTCCTGTCGACATAGAGTGTGATAGACCTATCACCACTTTTTATGGTAGGTAAGTACCTATAGGATATTAAACTAAAAAAAGATAAAAGATAAAATACAAAGTATATATTAATAAAGCTCGAAAATATCTCAATACCTGAAATTAGTTGTTCTGAATCGATAGTGAGAAAAATATTTTTGAATAAGTAGGTATATACCTACGCAGCTCTTTTAATTTATCTACTCAACAATATGGTCATCCTATAATAAGTACCATACGAGACGCATACCTATGTAGCGTACCTTAGAATTTCTAATTTTCAAGAAATGCAAGAAAACAAAAAACACAAGTAATATATTCTTCATTTCGCGAGAAATTATAATTTACTTCTAAAAGTACTTAATTCTTTTGTAATAAAAATAAGTTGAGGTGTCTGATGTTTTGAGCTATGTAATTAATTTGTTGTATAAATCTTATCACATAATTCACATTGAGTCTTTGATCATAATCAAATAAAAGCTTTATAAAAAAGCTTATTATAAAGTGTCAGATTACACAGAAAACAAAACAGCTTGGATCTGAAATGCTCCAAGTACTCCAACAGCTATTTCTAATTGTCTATAATTAATTGATACTTACATTGTATTGTAGTTTTGTATTGTATAATTTATTATTTTTTAAATTAATATTTTGTATTTTATGACCTGGTAACGACATATTCTTTTTTTTTGTAAATGTCGTTGCTTCTGTGCACTGTGGTTTCTTGCGCCCGTTCTTTGCCACAGTTAAGGGTGGTAGGTCAAAAAAGATTTGGACGATTCAAAGTAATTATTAACTGAGTTTATTGAATAAATATATTTTGACTTTGACTTTGACTTTAAATAATAAAAATCTTTAAAGCTCAGTTCAAACCATAAAATGGTGTTTTATATAAAAAACAGTAAGTATATTGGATTACCTGATTGCCTGATAAACCGTACCCTACCATGGTACCCTACCGACTGTTCTACTTCTAGAAGCTCTAAGTGGAATACAGCAATGTAAAAAACAAAAGCAACAGCTTTGAGTCGCAACTACTCGTAGATCCAGTGAAATTGCAAGTCATAGTGGTATATAAAAACAATCTCCTCATATCCTGCCGTCTATGTGAGAAGACCAGTGCCCAGCAGTGGGACGTTTAAAAGCTGATGATAATAATATATGGAGGATAATAATACAGCAACTTTCGCAATGCCGGCTCTCTGAATGGGTGACCAAATTAAAAACATCTCGAGCTCTTCCGTGCTTCGGAAGGCACGTTAAGCCGTTGGTACCGGTTGCTGCCGTAAGATGACAGTCGTTAAAACCCACCAACCCGCATTAGGCCAGCGTGGAGGGTTATGGCCCAATATCCCCACGTGCTATTTGTCCACGTGGGAGGCCAGCAGTAAAACGTTTAAAAGTTGATGATAATAATATAAGAGTGGCATCACAACTGAAGCTTCAGGCTACCATCAACTCTTATAGCAGAATTACTATTAATCTTATTATACAAATTCCCATACGAATTCGGCGTAGTAAAATTAAAGTAATACTGCTAGTAGAGAATCCGAGTATCAACGACCTTCACCGGGGCGGGTAATGGATAAAAAGTATTTTATATCAAATTGAATATGATAAAAAATATATTGCGAGTGGGTTGGCTGAAGCTCGAGGAGGAGCTCGATGGCGCAGCGGCTAGCGCGTTCGGCTTGCGAACTTGCTCGCTAAGCAACTTTCGCAATGCCGGGTCGCTGGATGGGTGACCAAATTTAAAAACATCTCGAGCTCCTCCGTGCTTCGGAAGGCACGTTAAGCCGTTGGTCCCGGTTGTTGTCGTAAGATGGCAGCCGTTAAAACCCACCAACCCGCACTGGGCCAGCGTGGTGGGTTATGGCCCAATATCCCCACCTGCTATTGTTCACGTGGGAGGCCTGTGCCCAGCAGTGGGACGTTTATAGGCTGATGATGATGATGATGATGGGTTGGCTGAAAAATTTCAGTCCAGTTTAATTAAATATTTAAAAAAATATTTTTTTAAAACATTGCACTGGTTTGGATAAAGCCTATAGAATATGCAAACGTTAGGTTTACTATTTTTTTCCCGTCATAACATTGGGTAGGCAGGTGTAACAGGTAAGTCGATATTAGTAATTTGCAACCGTCTAGTTAAATAAATAAAATTTATTTTTATGTAAAGATAATCTCATTACAAACACACACACCAAACCAATGCAATGATAAAAAAAAATTAATCGATATAGTACTGGACAAAAAATTTCATTAATCATTTTTCAGAAATTTTTCAGCCAACCCGATCGCGATATATTTTTTAACATACTAAATTTGATATTAAATACATTTCATCCATTAACCTTCCCGGTAAAGGTCGTTCTATACTCGGATCTTAGACAATGCTCTAAGGGGTGATGCCCTATCACCCCTTGCTATAGTTACAGAATTGCACCCCATTCGATCGTAAGCTCGCGTTCACTTCGACTCACACGTTTCGATCAAAAGTGACCTACGTGACGTTAGCATGCATACAAACATACATTTAATCACGACATTATCCCCGAAGGGCTATAAGGATCGCAAAAGCAGTCCTCTGCCATAGTCCACTTTTCTCCGAATAGCGACTGCACGTGTGCTCAGCGTGACAGGTGGTGAGCCCATCGCCGCTCTAGTGTTGGACGTATGTGCAGTCTTTAGTCCGTTAGTCGCCTTTTACGACACCCAAGGGAAAAGAGGGGGTGGTAGTATTGTTTCACCGCTACTCGACACGGTTACGATTGACGTTAGCGTAGAAACGAATTTAGAGAATGCTTCTAATGGTGTCATGCTTGAGGCGTAGCGAGTTAGTTATATCTATTTGAATAATCGAGATGCAAACGGCCTGGCTGTGATCTCGTTTGCCGGCTCTCAGAAACATCAAAAAGTTAACTCATATACCTTATGAGAATTTTAAGCTAGCTACATTCGCGATACGAATTGCTAGTTAGCCAAGCGTAAACGGGACATGTGAGAATCTTTTTCTGAGCACAGTGCATTAATAACGTTGTATGAATCGCTTTTTACCGTCGAATCCGTCTTGACTCCGAAATGAAATATTAATATGTGATTTCTCGCAAAAACTCTTTAGGACTTTTAAATAATACAGTTTAATATGTAACACACGTAATTTCTGCCATATCATGCTATAATTACAATTTATAAAATTAAATATTTTCATGACAAATGGAAAAGTCATTCGATTCATTCAAAAACAGATCCAAAGGATTTGCGATACTAGCTACTATAATAATATAATAGTGTAAATTGTGTACTAGAATGAGAAATTTAAACTGTATAGAGTTTATGTCAATAAAAAACAGATTGATAGGTTCAGTTCAAAGATTTTTATTCTCAATGTTTTAATCTAAGCAATAAGGCAATAAATTATCACTTACGTGTGAACTTATAACTATTCAAAAAAAAAGGCGTCACATACTGTATACTGTATCTACGTGGATGATCAGCATGCTCAAATCATGTATTTTATAGAAGGAGTGAATGGCTAGATATTATAAGTTTGGCTAGCTTTGACTTAAACATTACGAAGGTCCCCGCATTTTTTATGTCTGAAGATTGCTTGATAAACATCTGTACTCCTTCAAAAGTAATAGATTTTCTTTCATAGTTGGTTCTCATAATAGGTAAAACTAAGTCGTCGCCTCTACGACGTACTTCTAGTTATGTTTGTCATGTTTTTGTTAAAGATATACATACATATAATCACGACTATTATCCCCGAAGGGTTAGTCAGAGTTAGTAATGAGGACAGCAAAAGCAGTCCTCTACCATAGTCCACTTTTCACCAAATAGCGATTGCACATGTGCTCAGCGTGACAGGCGGTGAGTCCATCGCCGCTCTATGCTGTTGGATGTATGTGCAGTATTTAGTCCGTTAGTCGCCTTTCACGGCTACTCGACACGGTGAAAGTTAAGTGTGTGTGTGAATGTTGTTGTTAAATATTTTCCTGATGCGTATGCATGTCGTGTAGTTAATTGTGTAATATTCATTCTTGTAAAGCTTAACTGTAGATGTAAGGTAGGGAGAGTGGAAAAGTGATTATATTATTTTGTTTTGTAAGACTTGTAATTCCCTTAATTTTGACTTTGATGCGCTTCCCATATTTCTATAAGAGACAGCAAATTTTAATGTGATTTGACTAAAGAATAAAATTATAGATCGTTAGACCAACCTGTTTCTGAAGACAACGCACTATATTTCGCAGTGAGCCTAAGAAAGATGAATGTTTTGAAAGACTTGATGTAGGTAGTCTTACTGGACTTGCCAGTTTAGGTTGCAATCTAGCCTTAAGCCTAGATATTATTTGAAACTGCTTTTCTTGAAGAGCTATAATATTGATATATTTATGATATAAATATTGATATTGATCCGGAGGCCCTTCCTCCGCCCCCCCCCCCCCCCCAGGTAGGTCGCTAGGTATGGTGAAAAGTGGACTATGGTAATCATTGCCCAGTTTCTGATTATATGTATGTATGTAAGGTTTTTCCATCACCGCGACCGCGCCGCATCACGTCACGTACTAACTGACAATTTTCTCCATTGATATTGATTCTTATAACTTAGAGACAAAGTTCAAAATTGAAAAATTCGTAGGAAGTGCTAGAAGTTGATGGTCCGTGAATGGAACAGACGTACCATTCACGAATCCTCAAGAATATTTATCGGAAAACCCACACCGGCATGAATCGGCATGATTATGCTGTTGATACATCGTAGTGGGCATTTCTGTACGTGAAATATAGAAATAGAAATAGAAATATCATTTATTTGCGTTAGAATAAGGTACACAGTAGATGTTTGAAGCAAAATATATAAAATCTGCCTATTCAGCCATTACAAACAGCATGCAAATATCTATAATTAAACATTAAAATTAAAATCAAATTATTGTCAAAGTATAAAAATTCAATTAACGTATTTAATTTAAATTACATATTATTACAATTATTATATAAACATTATTAATTATTAAATGTCAAGTTTTATTAAAAAATTCATTAATCGTATAAAAAGCATGTTCCATAAGCCAGTTGTATAAGGCCCTTTTAAATCTATTAAATGGCAATTCTTTTAAGAATTCAGGTATTTTATTAAATATTGTCATACTCATCCAGTAACAGTTTTTTTTAAAACGAGTACTTTTGGGAATTATAGCAGAGACCAACCTATTGAAATTTCGTGTGCATCGTGGATAAACTTCCTTAGCCTGTTTAAAATAATTTAAATTCTTTTTTACGAATTTAGCAGCTTCAAATATATATAGACATGGAAGTGGTAGTATGCCTAACTTTTTAAAGAGTGGTCTGCAAGGTTCGTCAGGCGCAGTACCACATATTGCCCTTATACACTTTTTTTGAGCTATGAAGGCCCTGTTTATGTCAGTGCTATTACCCCATATGATGAGTCCGTATCGCAGAACAGACTCAACATAAGCGAAGTACGCAGTAAGGGCTGTATTTCTAGTTGTTGTTTTTGTTACTTTATATAGGGCGTGATATTTACGTTGTTCCTAGCACGGTAATGATATGATTTATTACGGTCTAGTGGG
The DNA here is from genome assembly GCA_963921215.1 of Scoparia ambigualis. NCBI lineage: Eukaryota > Metazoa > Arthropoda > Insecta > Lepidoptera > Crambidae > Scoparia > Scoparia ambigualis. Next base: position 5,240,325 of record OY992510.1, read on the forward strand.
CAGATAGGTATCTTTAATTCAATACCGATCTGAGTTATTCTTTCATTAAAGAATTCTGTTATTTGTAAAGATGAATCTTAACAAAATTAAATAACAGACTCAGTAATATTTTCATTAAGTTGTCCTAGCACACTCACTTGTCTTATCACATTTTACGCAAATAATACACTTTTTTTACTGGCTATGATTTACATTAATAACTTACATGGGTATGGGTATGGCCGTATGGGCTCTATATGGGTATTAACTTAAATCTGGGCTTTTTAATTAACTTTTAAGTTGTTTTATGCTAATTATTACTATTAAAACAACAACAAAATACCGCTTCTTGGTCTAGTGGTTACGTCACAGGCCCCACCCCCAGACCCAGAGGTCTCGGGCAAATTTATTGTTTTCATAGTGCTATCATAATACACAGTCAATATTAACATGATTTACATTTACTTATTTTATTATTTACATTTGTTGGGTAGATCGTAGCATTGATGAATCCTGCTGATGTTGTATGTTAGACGATACATTTTTATTTTTAGTGTAATTTTTTCGTAACTTGTCTTGTAGTACCTAACTGTTATTGCTATTAGTGTTTGTGAATAGTGTAATTTATTTAGAGTACATATTGTTATTTATGCAGTGAAATATTGTATTTCCCCTTGCTTAGGCACACACACACACACCACACAATTCTCCGTGATTTTTTGTGTGTGGATAATTTTTTATGCTTATAAAAATGTTTGTTCAATCAATAAAAAAATTATTATAAAAAAATTAAAGAGTTATTAAGTAAGTAGGTTACTGAAACTGTTTCCATGAATGTTTGCACTTCGATCTTCGCGTTAAATTTGTCACTAGAATTTTGTGACAGATTATTGCCTACGGTAACTAAACTAACTTACTTAAAATATTTGTAGGTATATAATATTCTACCAGTTAAACACATTTTCGAATTTCTTTAATCGTCAAGAAAATGTGTCAGTTTTACCAGCAACGTATAAAAAACCCGTAGTATACAGTTGTATTTATGTCACTAGCATTGCTTGTATAAAATTAAATAGTTTGTTAGTCATTCTAATAAGACATGTTCCATAAGTAAACACGCTTCTGTAAACCAGCCATAAAAAGATCTAGAATGGAAGTTCACATCTAAAAAATAAATCACTATTATAAATTGTGATAAACTTTTTTGGCGCGAATACTTTCTTCTTTTTATTTTTTCATCATGCTTGCATGGTATTTATCTATATTTTTATATTCTACCATTTGGTAACTAACAATTAAGTATACTACTTCAGAATTTAGAATTTTTATAGCTAAATAACATTTTAAACTTTCATGGTCACTACAATTATTTTTATGAAAAAACGGGTTATTATAGCTATTTCCAAAAGTCAAAAATTACAAAAAAATCTCTATTCAGTTCACGTTATTGTCGTGTCGCTACATTAATAGCTCTACAAAAGTCTTCGTTGGCTCCGAACCGGTGTTGCAAGTTATTAATGATGGCAAATACCCAGTTGACAATTAGTAGAGTGCGAGCGAGATGCAAGTTACGTGTGCGGCTGAGCGGTACACTTAGCTTAGCACTGATTGTAACATTGTTACATTGTTAACTCTTTCAAACTATAAGGGATAATGAACATAGACACTTCTACTGACGTAATCAAATATCTGTTTATTGCTTAATATTTTTTTACATGGTGTGTTTTATGCTGTGAAGGGTATTTTATAACAAACTTACACAACAATTATAAACTAATTAAAATGCGCGCTCCAGGCCCGTCACGCATCACAAGATGGGTTGGACGGCTTATAGATGCACAACGGTGTTATCTGGCATCTACCTGTCTAGGTAAGGTGACCAAGAAAAATCTAAGACAGGAATTGGAAGGAAATATCTTAAGGGGATCCTGCACGAAATTGTGAAAATTTACGTATTTTTAAGTTACTTGTACCATGCGCTGAAATAGTTAAATACATTACGCTTACGTAAGTTAGCCTGGTCATTGCAAAAGGTCGTGGCCTTGTTGAAATTTGAAACAAATTCTTGAAACAATAACAAACAATACTTAAATCTAATGACTTCTAAAAACATTTTTTTTTCGACAACTTTCTTAATTTTAGGCACTGAACAATAATTCTTATATGAAAATATTTGTATTGATATTCCGCAGGTCATTCCTATCTTAAAAAAGTATATTTTAATTTTTAACACGAGCCCGTGATGGTTTTGTACATTTCGCAGAATAAAAACATTGCTTTAATCAAATTACTAGGTCTGAAACTTCAAAGCAGAATTGTTCTAATTTTAAATATCAATATGATTGATTTTGCTTTGAAGTTCATTATGAGACTTATGCCAGTTTTTGCGATGGCGCGGCACCCCCCTAAGGAATTAATATCATCCATTCATCCTCATCCACAACCATATTAATTTAGTACTTATATCCATCTTCAATATAAAATTTCAGAGCAAAAATGGTACCGGATTAATTACAAATGAATAAATAAATAGTATGTATTTTTTGTTATTTTCTTTTTGTGTTTTTTATTGTATTGTCATTTGTATGTTATTTATGTCATTTTAATCAATGTTTTTTCTTTTTTTCTTTCAAAAAACATAATATAAAAGTTAAAAAATTTCTATTGCTAAGTATTTTTTTCTTCCGATAAAATGAATATAAATAATGAGATTCGCATGACCTGAGATTTACTTTGTCAAATTTGTTTTTACAAAAAACACGTAATGACTAAGTAATACAAGGTTTCCTGTATTACGAGTACTTTCCCAGTTAAAAAACACACTGTGTGTCTTTAAATAAAGCTATTTATTTAAATGTTTTGAACATATATATTATCATAATATAATTATGTACGTCAAGTACTTAATTAAGTTTTCTTGAAATTTTTTACATATTTAAAACTATACACTATATTACATCCTTGTAGTTTTATAAATTATTCCGTTTAGTTTAATATACGTTTTAAAACAAATTAGTTTCAACACAAGTTTACCTTTACTTACGTAACTTTTAATCAGTTAATTTCCTGAAGCAATTGAGGAAAAACAATATATGTTATGTTTCCTTTAATGTTAAGGTCGACTACAAAAATTTGGTTATTGCATTTGTGGCATGACCTAATGTGGTAGTAACAATTTATTACAGTACCTTTTAATTAAAATAGTACAGTTTTGATAAAATGCAATTTTAGTAAAAAATATAAAGTTACTTGTAGCACTTTCATATTATTAAGTTACTTATTTAAATTATTAAAGTCGCTTTAATAAGTTTTAAATCGAATTAAAACGTACGCACACTTCTTATGACAAAGACGTTTTTTATCAAGCTGAATCATGGCCACCCCAATTGTATTAAGAATCAAGTAAGTAATGCGATTGCGGTAAGAAGATAATAGTAGGTAGTTCTTTGCTTCAATTCATCTGAAACTGGTTGGTGCTAAACGGTACGGTGCTAAATGATAAAATCAGTGAATCGAAAAAGTGTTTTATGGTGATTCCTACAAAGTGTATATTCGTATGTAGTGTAATATTTTTGTGAGTAAAGTTAGTGAATAAATACCCTAATACCGTAATCAACCAAAATGCAGTCTGGTGATAAAATGAGGTTAGTTTGTTTGATGTGCTGCTTTTTCTTTATTTTGTGTTACTATTAATTTAAAAAAATCTACAATAACAATAAACTTAAAACATTCCACGTAGATGTAAGTCAATGTACTTCAGTCACAGACTTCAGTTGCCTATATGTTGTAATCATTACATGGAGGTACTTCAAAGTCAGATAAAAGGTTTAATGGCAGATAATAACCGACCAAGTAGAAATGTATACAAACGTATCTACGACCGACGCGCGACGTAAGGAATATGCAACGCACCTTGAGCATTGTGCAGCGAAACAAATAAAACTTTAAATCAGTGTCATAGAAGTTATTTTCAATATTCAACAGGAACCCTCATCGTTTCCTCGTTCGTTTTATATTTATTTATGATATCCTGCGAGGTAGATCAGACCGGAATAGAAAATATTTTAAAATAAAACTGATCCCCAGGGCCCAGGGTATCAAATACGGGGTATCAACCGGAATAACTCCGTCTATCTCCTTCAAGTCGTTTTAATTTTAAGACTGTTAGAGCAATAATAAAGCCTACAAAATCGAAAAACCTTCTTTTATTAACAATAAAATGTATTCTTTATCATTTAACAGTTCTTGCTTCTCAATTAAGAAAGCCAAGGGGATCATTTTTATTGTATATTTTTAGGTCAGACTATTTTATAAGTACTCTTAAATTTTTAGGTTTATTACTTTTTGGGATTACCAGAAAACTTACATTAGCCCTGTTTTAAAGATTCTTACCCTGTTTTATTCGTGTTATTAACATATCTCGTATGCATAGTAAATATTCATTATACAGTCCACATTTCAAAATTGGGACAGTGATTGTGGACATTTTAAAATAGCATGATCCGGGTGTACAATTAGAAAAGTTCGTGAGGGTTGAATCAATCAGCGAAATGATTTTACTCAACATTTATGGGCCTCATGAGAAGGCAAGTTACAAACGAACTAATTGTAATACAACAGATTGTTTCCTCTGTTATCGATTGGGTAAATATAGCTTCTTCAATATTCAGGGCCAGCTACGATTGATGTTGCTCATTTGGACAAACAAGTATGTGATGGACGCTGTAAATACTGTATTCATTACAATTTGTAACGGAGAAACGATTTACACGTGTAACTAGCAATACAAAAAAAAATCCATACAAAAAAACATATAATTTACATAACAATGTAACGTCGCTTACATTACTTACAGGCGTTTCTCATAAAATATGGAAGTAAAATTCACAAAAAGGATCGCCATGATCATTATTTTACGCATACTTATTAGGTATTATATTTTAGGTGTTAGTGTACAACGAATGAAGATGTAACAAAAATAGAGAAATTTGATGACTTTGATGATTTGGTTATGTAGAGATGGATGAAAAATAATTATAAAAAGGTGGATGAAGCGAGAGTCAATGGGATAGTTGGAAGAGGAAAACCACGGCAAACGTTCTTAGATTAGCGGTGACGTTCTCGTTGAAAGTCAGGTCAAGAGTACCTACCCTAAAACGACGAGCATGTATGAAGAACGATATGGGAGTAAGTGACGCATAGGAAGCAAAGGGAAAGCTGTGGTCTCTGCCTACCCCTCCGGTAAGCGGCCGTGATATAATGTGTATGTGCCTTAAGAAGCTCTTAAATAATTTTAGAGATAGATAGATAGATAGATAATACTTTTTCACACCACGTCATTGTAGCGTTCTAGAGCGAGGCTAAAATAGCTTTTCTTGCCCTGGGGGATAAAACAATTTTTTTTTATAGCAGAAGGAGGCAAATTAGCAAGCGGGTCACCTGATGGAAAGTAATCACCGCCGCCCACGGACACCCGCAAAACCAGAGGAATCGCAGGTGCGTTGCCGGCCTTTAAAGGAGGAATAGGCTCGTTTCTTGAAGATCCCTAAGTCGTAACGGTCCGGAAATACCGCTGCCGAGAGCTGGTTCCACAACACTGTAGTTCGAGGCAAGAAATTTCTTGAAAAACGCACAGTAGTAGACCGCCATCCATCAAGGTGATGTGGATGGAATGACAGTCGATTGCGTGTAGTGCGGTGAAGGAAATCAGCGTCAGGGATCAAGCTGAACAATTCCTCAGAACACTCCCCATGATATATACGGTACAATATACAGGGAGACGCCACGTCTCTCCGAAGAGTCAGTGGATCGAGCCGACCTGAAATAATCACGTCGTCGACAATTCGAGCAGCTCTGCGTTGAATGCGGTCAAATGGAAGGAGTTGGTATTGGGGTGCTCCAGCCCAGAGATGGGAGCATTATTCCATATGCGGCCTGACCTGTGCTTTATACAGTTGTAAGCGGTGGGCCGGCGTGAAATACTGACCCGCTCTATTTAGCACACCCAGCTTTTTCGAAGCTAATTTAGCTTTACCTTCCAAATGACCACGAAACTGAACGTCACTCGAAATATCAACGCCAAGGATCCCAATAGTCGGATTGGTATCAAGGGGAGCTCCCTCAAAGTTCAGAGGTACGACGAAGGGATGTTTTATCGCGGTAAATGCGCAAACTTGTGTTTTGGAGGGGTTAAAGTGGACTAGGTTATGTCGGCCCCAATCCGAGACATGACTTAACATGTTCTCGGTGTCAGTCACAAGTTTATTCCGGCTCTCGATGACGCTTTCCAGAGAAATATTAGCTCGCCCGGTGTAGAGCGTATCCCCAGTACTGTCATCCGCATAGCAATGAATGCTGTTGTTATGCAGCATGTCATTGATATGCAGAAGAAACAAAGTAGGGGACAACACACACCCCTGCGGGACTCCAGCATTCACGGGCTTCATGTCGGAGCACGAACCGTCGACTGCGACTCTGATGCTACGCCCAGTAAGAAAGCTGGCAACCCATGAACACAATTTCTCAGGAAGCCCGTATGATGAAAGTTTAGAGAGAAGAGCCCTGTGCCATACCCTGTCAAAAGCTTTCGCTACGTCCAAGCTAACTGCCAGTGCCTCCCCTTTACTCTCGACTGCCTCCGCCCATCGGTGAGTAAGATACACTAAAAGATCACCAGCCGAACGACCGCGACGAAAACCATACTGGCGATCACTTAGTAGCTGGTTCTCTTAAGAGCTGGCGGTTTGTAATGGACTCCATTACTTTGGAGAGTAAAGAGGTAATAGCTATTGGCCTGTAGTTGGACGGATCTGAGCGATCGCCATTTTTTTTTGGAATCGGGTGGACAAGGGCTGTCTTCCAAGAGCTCAGGACGACGCCAGTAGTGTAAGAGAGCCGGAAAAGGCGCGTTAGAACTGGTGCCAATTCAGGAGCACACGTCCGAAGCACAATGGGTGGAACTGCATCAGGCCCACTCGCCTTATGGATATCAAGGGAAAAAAGAGCCTTACGAACTGACCTTTGCAGGAACTGAACGTTTGGCATTGTACAAGCGCAATGCGGTATGGTTGGTGGAGAGTTTTTCCTATCGTCTAAGGTCGAGTTTGATGCGAAAAGAGAGCCCAAGAGATCGGCTTTCTCCTTTGCAGTATAGTATTTTTTTTTAATTTTTGTCTGTCACATGACAATGAGCCTACAAAAACGATAAAGTATTTAGTCTTATGTAGAATAATCATGAATAAAATGAATAAAGACTCGACTTATTACTGTTTACTTAGATCAACAACTTTTTTGAGATAGTTGTTATTATAGTTTATGGTAAAATTAGTAATTATTTGAATCTATGGACAACACAGACCACGCCCACACGGTCCACGCTTCAGCAAGAAACAACTGCACAGTCTGCACATGTGCTTAGGTGATGAGCCTTTAGCCCGTTAGTCGCTTTTACAATACCCAAGGGAATCTTTATTCCCTTGAGAGGGGTTGGTAGTATTATTTTGATCGCCGCTCTTTGCTGTTGGATGTATATGCAGTCTTTAGTCCATTAGTCGCCATTTACGACACCCAAGGGAAGGGAGGGGTTGGTAGTATTATTTTGATGAGCCCATCGCCGCTCTATGCTGTTGGATGTATGTGCAGTCTTTAGTCCATTAGCCGCCTTTTACGACACTGAAGAGAAGAGAGGGGTTGATAGTATTATTTTTTGATGAGCCCATCGTCGCTCTATGCTGTTGGATGTATGTGCAGTCTTTAGTCTGTTAGTCCCCTTTTACGACGTCGAAGAAAAGTGAGGGGTTGGTAATATTATTTTGATGAGCCCATCGTTGCTCTATGCTGTAAGATGTATGTGCAGTCTTTAGTCTGTTAGTCGCCTTTTACGACACCGAAGGGAAGAGAGGGGTTGGTAGTATTATTTTGATGAGCCCATCGCCGCTCTATGCTGCTGGATGTATGTGCAGTCTTTAGTCAGTTAGTCGCCTTTTACGACACCCAAGGGAAGAAATGCAAAGACTGCACATACCTACTATCCAACATCATAGAGCGGCGTTGGGCTCATTAAAATAATACTACCAACCCTTCTCTTCACTAGGGTGTCGTTAAAGCAACTAACGGGTTAATTTTTAATAAAATAAACCAATTTATATTTTAAATATTGGATTGTTTTATTTTCTCGCATTCGTAGTGAAAAGCAGAGTGTAACACACGGCGCTAAAAACCCATTATAACTCGGTTTCTATTTACTCCCTCGCTAAAGCTCGGGTGGTAAAACTACCTCGTATATAATGGGTCATTTTAGCCCCTTGTATAACAATCTACTATTAATGATGTTTTGAATTCACAAACTTAGTGCACACGATGCTCTAAATTCAAATTGCTTTATCATCTAGCTAGCGGATAAAAACGGCTTATGCACTCAGTTAACAAAGAGTAAAAATACTCTTTCTGAGATGTGGGGATGAATAATAAATTGTTAGAAAATCGAACTCGCCACCACGAGTAGATTAAAAATAAAAGAAAAATAGAACACAAATTTAAAAGAGGCGCGAATACTGAAAATTTATTTGCTAAACTATTGCTCTTTATTGTCTCGTAGATGGTGTGAAAAGAAGAGTATTTTCCTCGGATATAAAGGTGCCTTCATCTTGAGCGACCTTGAATCCCACGCTGCACTCAGGATTCTTGAAACTTCAGGAAACTCTAAACTCGCGCAGTTAACGCTAGAATCCTTCGTTTTGCTCGCGATTCAATACGGGGCGCCCGCTACATAAGGCACTACTTTATCCTCTTGGTGCATAATCAACTATTATTGAAACATAACACAAACATTTACATTCGACATAAAAGAGCAAAAATACAAAGTTACAATGTGGCGGTCTTATCGCTTAAAAGCGATTTTTACCTGACAACCATTCGGATGGAGAGTACTTATACACTTAAGTGCGGAGGTGCAAAAATTCAAAACATAGTTACACACATAGAATAATAACGCATAGAAGGATAGTCTCGTATTAGAAAACTGTCATGGCGTGAGGCAAGAAAAAAATGGATGTTGGAGTAAGTTACGCGTACTATCTCGGCGACACGCACACAAGTGTACAAGTAAAGTTGTTAGAAATATCAGATTTGCCCCAAAAGTAAGGAAATTGGAACTATTGATAGATAGATGAGTTTAGATTATTAGTACTGACGCGGGCCGTTGCGGTACCAAGCCAGTATGGCTTGGTTTTACTGGCCTCATTTATCGTGCGTGTTCTCGCTTTCTATGCGTTATTATTCTAAGGTTACACAATTAAATGCAAAAATAAGTTATTAAATAAAATAACATTATACAGTGACAGCTTTGAATTTCGTTATGCATGAAACGTATCCAAACTGTCTTGACATTTACGAAGCACACAATTAGAGTAGGTATATTAGTCACAAACACCGTCAAAACCATTTTGGCAAAACATTGACTCAAATGAACGTTAATTGTAACTTAATTTTACTTTAAGATGCTTTCATAAGTTTGTTGCTGGCTGTGCCTACAGCTACAAATGAAAAGATTTCATTACAGTAAGTCCTCGCCACGGAGGTCCTCGCTCTTTTTGAAGACAGCTAACAAAATTTAAATTAGACGACCTCCGTGGTCGAGTGGTTATCACGCTGGGTGTCGCGTCGGGCCATCTCTGAGGTTTCGGGTTCAATTCCCGGTCGGGTCAATTTAGACAAAACGGTTTTTCTAAATTGATTTCGAGTCTGGGTGTTTTTCTATGTTTATGTATATTTATCCGTTATCTTACCATATTAACGAGTTTAATAGAAGCTTCCCAAGTAACACAGACGTGCGAATAAAGATTGATTAAGAGCACTCATCAAGAGCATAAGCTGAATACGAAGCTGAATAACGCCTGAGTACCGTCTATTCAGCTGTTATTCAAGCAAAAAGGGCCCCAATTTTGAATGCTTAACGCTGAATAACATCTGAGTAACAATTGAGTAGGAGCTTAATAATGTTTCAATTAGCTTAATAATGTTTCAATTAGCTTAATAACCTTTGAATAACTGCACACATTGCTTTTATAAAGCTTTTACAACTCAGTTATTCAGCTACGTCAAATTGGTAAGAGTATTCAGAATTTATTAAGCATTTAATTTATTGTTGACATTTATGCAAGCAATATTCATAGAAATTTGGAAAAGAAGAAATAAATTGGGTTCAATAATTTAATGTTAACATTTTATCGCAACGTTAATTTTATTTTCTTGTATTGCGATACGTTCTGCTAATAAAATAACCATTTCAGAAATGAAATTTTCTGTTTACTTAGATTTTTAGATCTTTCGGTTTTCCAATCCCAAAATCTGTTATATTTTTTTTGGGGACGGAACCCTCATCAATAAAGGGAAAACACGCTTGCTGATTGAGACCGGGTTCAGTTTTGTTTAAACTATTTTCACAAATCCTGTCATGATCATTACTGCTGATGACACTTGGACAATTACTACTGCCGATATTTAAATATTCTTTTAACATTTTTCTTTCGATATGACCGGTTCTTTACGCTTTTGCCACGATTTTCGATCCATGATTCAAACAACGCATAAAATAAATACGTACAATAATATTCTAATTGCTGGTATTAAGCTATGGGCGCTATATCAATACAAATGTGGTATTTAATTTGAATAAGTTAGTTGAAACTCTTTATTATACTGAAATAAGCTTATTAAAAACACAAATAATATTGTTTATTCAGCAGCTGAATAATTAGTAAAACATAGAATCTTATACAGTTTAAAGATAAAGTAATAACAATTATTCAGTATCAAGCTGTATACCAGAATTATGTAAACAATATTATACAGAAGGTGATACTTTATTCAGCAATTAGCTGTTTCAAACGCTACAAGCTTAGTACTGCTTTAATAATAGCAGTATAGATTATTGTTAATCAGATAAATGCTGCCGAAGGCACTGTTTTTCAGATTTAAGCCACCTGGAATGCGTAATGTTTAATAACGTCTGTTTAATAAACTTACGGAGATTGGTTATTAAGCGTAAAGAAGGAAAGGACAGAACTACAGAATTTATTAAGCGTTAAGTATTTTAAGGGTCCGTACTCAACCTTATTCAGTATATGGGTATTCCCAAAGCTCTTACACAAACCATATTCATCTTTGAACTGTTAAAAGTTCTAAGTGTGTACTGTTATCTTGCTTATGTGTTACTTGGGTTGTCTTGGGCTAGATATTGGTGTGAAGGTAAACAAAAAAAAGAAAATAAAAAAAATATTTTAATTACCATTATTAATGAGATGGCCAAAATAAAACTCGAGATGCGAAAAAAAAATATTATGTTCAAAATGCCTGCCACCAACCGATATGCACATTCGGCACCGCAGCAAAAATGTTCTTCTTAAATTTTTGCGTTTTGAGTTTTATTTTGGCACTCTCATTAATAATGGTAATTTTAAGAATAATAGTAGGTATGAAATGTATGTTATTATTATCAACTGAGCTCTTCTTAAACCTAAAGAGATAATTATAATTAATCTCTTGATAGACAAAAATATGCAAAGCTGCTAAGAAATTATAAAATATGAAAATTACACAATCTCCGATCTACCACGTTCAACGACCGATTTCAGCAAAAAATGTCCCATTTAGTTATCTTTATTTATCTTTTTTTGTATTAGTATGATAATTTAATAATAACTTTTTTAGAGCCGTCTCGTCGTTAAATCATAAAATAACAAAAAAAATATAACTCGTAAACTACGAAAAATCGTAGAACAGACGAGTACATGGTGGTTCAATAGATAGGTATGGTAGTTCCCTATCACCACACATCGGCTTGACACCTTACAAGAAACACGCTGTATGTAAATACGGCTACTGACTTATTTATGCAAATAGTGCCGTAACCCAATTAAAAATAATATCAATACTCCAACATACATTTTGATGAAGAGATTTTTATTTGTTTATGTCCTTTCACGTTGCAGAGTACATTATTATGGTATGAGTTGTTTTTTTTTATTTATTACTTAAAAAACATTACAAATGAATTGACGTATCAGCATTCATAAAAACCAATGAGGTTTATATCATACACACATACATACATATTATAATCATGACTATTATAGAGGGGGTGGTAATATTCTTTCACCGCTATGCGACACGGTTTTTAGCAAATGCTATAAAATTATGAGTCGTGGACTCATAATAAAACAAAACGTTTGTGTAACGTTTGTTACAATCTGTCGTCAATTTATTTAAATCGGAAGCTTACCATTTATCCAAATTGAGCCCACTTAACGGCGCGTTACTCTGAAATGAATCGTTGATTTCTAGCGAGTGTTTGGGGCGTGTCAATATTTAAGTCTTTCAATGGTTTTTGTACGTAAGTAATGACAAAACGCTTTTCGCAAAATTGCTTGTACTTCATCTTATTTAATTCTAAGTGATGAGATGGCTGATATTGGAGAAGCAGTTCACCCAGAATCTTTCCTGACGGAGAGAAACATGAACCGAAACCAGCACTAATAATGCCGCCGCTCTCCGAGAAAAGCTGTGATTACGGTTGGCTATGCCATAAAGGGTTTCTTTGTTGCGTTTATTAAGGTTTCGTCCTCGCACCGATAAATTGCCACCAGAACTACGAGTAATAAATAAGCTTTCGCTTACGCCACCGCAAGGCAAAGGCCTGCCTAAGGTCTATTCCACCCGACGATTTTGTGGAGGTCCACGATTCTGAAAGGCATCTTCCATCGGCATGGCGTTGGGTGTACGATTAAACTTTCGCAAGACTTAGTAAAGAATTAGACTCTTCCGATCATTAGACTATTCCGATCGACCATTTAAGCTACTTAACTACAGAAGCCTTTGCAGTTTACCCTCAAAAATCAAAATCAAAATAATTTTGTTTTTGTAAAGTAAACTTCAAAGCACTTTTGAATAGTCCATAATATTTTTTGTCAGCTACGTTTATGGCAGTATCTAAAGAAGGACATTGAAGGAATGTGACACAAAAGATTCCGACTGGCAGAAATGTAACTGAGAGATGGAAACTCTGCTAGCCCGACTATGAAAAGACAGTAAAAGGCTAGTGGCATTACGATCTAACTTACCCACCGAGCAATCTAAGAGTCGGGCGCCAATATGCAATAGTATCTTGCCATCCATCCTCAAGTATGATGAAGAGATATCAAGCGAAAAGGAAACTCTCGAAAAGGCTTTCGTAGTAGTTCCCCAAACGTCACCCACTTAGCACAATATATATCTAACAGTACTATCCTCTCTTGGGTGTCTATTATGATGATTGAGAAAACAGACTAAAATCTTTTATTGATTTTGCGACCAGCATATCGATAACGCTCATTAGAGAGCGTTAGAGAATCACACCATAGTTGTAGAAAAATAAATGAAAGTCACTCATTCATTCACATTTATGAAGTTTAAATATAAAAACTAGAACTAACTTACTAGTGATAACATTATCTAGAACTATTTTTCTTTAACAATGTGAGCAATAAAGTGTTTATCTACCTTTTTATCTTACTAACGTCTGGTGGTTTCATAATATGCAATACGTTTACGAAATTAGCTGACAGCTGTGACTTGACTTAAATAGCGTGGGATAAGATAACTCTAAGAATTATATTCTAAGAATGAACCAAAATGTTGGGAAATAGCAAATAATTTAGTTTTGTATCTAACTTCGGGGAAGAGCCCACGTGTTTTTGAGATTAAACTTAGATCACAGATAAATAACCAAATAAATCACTGTTGTTCTTTCATAACGCGAAAATTTACTTAAGTAAAATTTTAAACACTGAAAAAAGACGACAATCTCATGCGGGAATCGAACCACGCACCTTTACGAAAGTTTACGTTAAGGAGCGTCCTCACTGAGAGCATTCGCGTGTAATGAGCATTCGAGTGTCGAATATTCGAGTGGTGTGGACGTTGAGCCGAGCGTTTCAAAGTTTACACGCGAGCATGAACTTCGGCCGGTGTGGACGTCGCAACGCTTTTCGCGGAAATGGCTCGCATTCGAATGTTCACGCAAACAAAACGCTCGAAAGCGAGAACTCAGACAATGAAATGAATGAGTATGTATGTAGGAATATTACTGGCCACTTGTAGGCAAGGAACAGTTCCTTGATCGTGACCTTCTTGGTCCATCGTATTATTGTCAATGTCAATTTATTATACCAAAAAATGACGCTCCTGTATTCCCGGAGCATTCCGGGCTCGGATGTTCGACTCGAACGTTTATAGTTTTGCACGAAAATGAATGTTTAGTTCGCTGAGCAGAATTTGTTGCTTGCCGGCGATTGCTCGTTTACAAATGCTCGGATAAGAAAGCTCTCAGTGAGGACGCTCCTTTACATTACGATAACACTAAAACAATTCATGTAAAGTTATTTTAACTTAAATTGCAAGTAAATTCTGCTTTAAAGCTTAATTGCCTTTTCTTGCTTTATCGTATTATTGTCAATGTCAATTTATTATACCAAAAATGACGCTCCTGTATTCAAATGCTCCGGGCTCGGATGTTCGATTCGAACGTTTATAGTTTTGCACGAAAATTAATGTTTAGTTCGCTGGGCAGAATTTGTTGCTAGCCGGCGATTGCTCGTTTACAAATGCTCGGGTAAGAAAGCTCTCAGTGAGAGCTTTCTTAAATAATTTATGTAAAGTTATTTTAACTTAAATTGCAAGTAAATTCTGCTTTAAAGCTTAAATGCCTTTATACGTATTGTTTAAACGATATCGCGAACTGTGTTATTTAAACGATAACGCATCTTACTTATTTAATTATCATACAAGGAAGTTAATAATAATATGTTAAGATTCATGTTTAATTGTTCAAGCTGCGTTATTATATTATATTGTAAGATAAGCACACAGACAACCGCCATTCAACGACGGTTATCTTGTAAAAGTTTTTGTTTCTTTCTCTGGTTCCGGCTGTTGTAAGATCGTTAAAACTCATTAGGCCAACCTGGCTTATGGTACAATGTAATTAGTGTTGTTTTTGTAAAAGGCCTGAATTCAGCAGGGGTTTTATTATCAAATGATTTGAATTACAACATAGTCGTCTCGGTAGAGTGGTAATGCGCTTAGCCCGGTATTCTGAGGCTTCAACTCCCAGATCAGAAAAGTGTGTTTCATATTTTTCGATGCACAGCCCGAGTTTATTGTCACGAGCCCTTACTTGGCGAAGAAATGTACTAGTATGTAAGAAAGAAATGTATTAGTATTTAAGAAAAAATTGTAAAATATAAGTAATAGAAATACAATAGAATTAAGAAATGTATGTAATTAAAAAAGAAAAGAGATAAAAAAGAGAAAAAAAAAGCAAAAAAATAAGATAAAAGAAATAAAAGAAAAAAAGAAATGTACACGGAAAGAAATTATTAGTTGGGTTTACCATATTTCAATAACATTTTAGGGTTAATATAGTTGGGTTTACCATATTTCAATAACATTTTAGGGTTAATATAGTTGGGTTTACCATATTTCAATAACATTTTAGGGTTAATATAGTTGGGTTTACCATATTTCAATAACATTTTAGGGTTAATATAGTTGGGTTTACCATATTTCAATAACATTTTAGGGTTAATATAGCACCTACTCTTGAGTTTTGTTAAATGAACAAAAACTGTATTGTTGATCAGTTACGGTAATTTGAACTTATTACATATATCTTTTGTTGTTTTAACGTATTTATTTTGTAAATTTAACTTTAAAAATAGTTATTTCAACAACTTGAACAGTAAAATCAACAATTACTTATTGAATTATGCATGAATTTTTACGCCAACATGTACAAATAGGTAAAAACAACTGTTTTCATATCAACAAAAACTTTTCTGTGAAAACAACAATTTGTTCATGTTAACCCATCACTTTGTTAATTCAACTAATGTGTCGCCAACCGGTGCAAAATCAACCTTTTTGTTCTTTCAGTGTAGAGCTCTTAAAGCTCAAGCTTATTTAATCCCCAAGAAAATAAAGAAAAAACAGACAAACAAAAACCTGCCAAAAAGTGGGAGCAGCCAGTATAAAAAAAACCCTTACTTGGCAAGCATGGTGATTGCGCCAATACCCATCAGTTGAGCGATGACTTGATTTCAATGATGGCGGCCTTTGCCCTGCAACAATAACCTATAACTATTACTTATTTAATTATTTGAATTGTTACTTTTTACAGCGTCTTTAACATAGCGGAGAGTAACACAGCGTCGCAGGCGCAGTCGACTGTCACGCTACATAAAGTAAACCATAGCAAGGAGGATGACTACAATCCATTGGATCACAGGAAACTGGCTCATCCTACGTCGTAAGTTAGTGCTTATACTAGAAATACTTATCAATTACTAATCAATAATAACCTGTCCCTAGCCCTGAGTTACGGACCGACCGACCATAACGGCTGCATATGCGTAAATTAGAGTTATCGATACGATAATACAGGCGGAAGGGGAAAGTCGTCATATAGCCAAAGTCAGATAAATTTGAAACCTGACTGAAGGGCACTGCCAAAACTTCCCAGAGGATAAGAGTCCTAATATGGTAATGAAGTAAATTTCTATAGATGCCAACAGAACTCGCATGCGTAAGACAGAGTACTGAGGGTTGGTGCTAGGCGGAAACAAAGAACCAGTCCTACCACCATGAATTGTTTAATCTATGCCTACCGCCAACCAAATTCAGTACATTAATATTATCTGTCTTCCGCTGACAATCGAATCCTTACATAGCCGCTAGATTACAAAGGTGGCGTTCTAACATTTGTCGCCTCAAAATATTTAAAAAATAAATAAAACATCTGTCATGACTCTTCACTTTTCAAGAAGAAGAATAGCCAACTAACCATTGACCAGGGTTGACATCTATTTTTAATGTAGTAGTTTTTTCATTCTTACACAATAAAAAATGTAGATTTAAAGGATATTTAGGATAGAAAGATAATAATGAAAATTATTCAGTTAGAATAGTATTTTACTCATTGTAGTATTCACTTACCCTGATCCGGTAGGTAGGAATACTTAAAATTCTTCATTAGTAGATTTCTACATTTGTTTTTAAGGTTTTATGATTAGTCATTAGTCAATACGTGAGTAGTAATTCGTTTTTATAGATAGCACGAGCGGTAACCCTGTCTAGACCCAGTTACACGAGTATCCCTGTATCAACATTAACTACAATAGAATCCCCTTTCGCGAGAATGTCGGTTAAGGCCAAGAAAAGCCTTCTGCCCAACTGAAGGCTTTATATCGTACTGTTATGATCGTCTAACCGTCTGATTTCTTTGAGTGACACAATGCGTAGGCTTTATTGATGCCTTTCAAATCTCTTGTTAAGGTCAAAACAAGGGGATGGAAGTGTTGCCTCAAAAGGTATACTTCCGCTATAAATTCATTAGTTACCACCCAGCTCCGCTTTACTTCTCCTAATCAAATTATATAAGCTAGCTTTCGATATTTATCTTATGTTCAGGCTCGCTAACGACCGACATTTATCTAACACCATTTCCCGGTCCCGGTCACGCCTCAAAGCTCTTGATCAATTGCGGAAATTAGTGGCAGAAGAGGGTTTCATTCGCACAATAGTATATTTTTTTTTATTCTATCACGGAGACGTGATTGACTGTCGTCCCATTGGGTAGTAACTGACAGTAAGACCGCCTCCGTGGTCTAGTGGCTAAGCCACCGGTTTCAGACCCAGAGGTCCCGGGTTCGATTCCCAGCGGGGGGTATATCTTTGTGTGCTCGGTTTGGTTGGTGGTAGGGCTGTTAAGTCCGCCTGGCTAGCTACCACCATCTTATCTAAGTCTGTCGCCATAACAACGATGTTTATAGCATAGTTGTGTTCCGACAGTTAGAGATAAGATAGCCAGTTCCTCAGTGGTTGAGGATTCCGGGTGAAGCGCGCTTCCACCTTCGGCCTTATCGTCACTTACACTGCGTGTTACACTACGGCAGTCTTAGTCAGCGGTAATAGAAAGAACGCAAGTAGCAGAGAAATAGCGTATCGCTTCGCAAACTGCCAGCGGTCATGGCTGGATTGTAGCTTCTGACATCTGAAATTCTAATTAAGCCGATATCCTCGCTTTTAATGTCACTCTTGGGTCTAATTTTAACCGATTCGAACGACCCGAAGAATCGAATTAATGATAACTTATACGTATATGCCAGAACAACATGCTGACCACGCGACCACGTCCATAAACAAGGTTTAGATGCGTCGAGACATATTGTGATACGTTTAAGTTTGAGGTCGTAAAGGAAGATTAAGGTATAAATGTTTTTTTTCTTAATGTTTTCCAGTTGTTTTTCTAAGCCACTGAGTAAACTGTCGAGCAACTACCATTGCTGCACTAACTAATGTCCTTATTTGGTTTTTAGAACAGTGGGGTCCTTTTTCCATCTACTGAAGTCTTCGCTAGGATCTGGTCTGCTGGCGATGCCCGCCGCCTTCAAGTACACAGGCCTGATCCCAGGGGCGATAGGCACCATCATAGTGGCCGTCGTCGCGACACACTGCGTGCACATCTTGGTAAGACTTGGTTTTTGATGAGGATATTTAACACTAAGACCCGAAATCAGTTTAGAAAAACCATATCTAAATTGAAAGTCCGGGAATTGAATCCAGGACCTCAGAGATGGCGCGACTCCAGAACCAGCGTATTAAATGTGGCGGCCTGCGTCGCCACATAATTTATTATCTTCACGTATTGGTTAAAGAGTTTGTAAGCGCAATTCTAAACGCGTGTAGATCCGATAAAGATATGACACTGCATCATCCCTCCAACATCTACGTAGTTATTATTGTATAAATAGTCTTGTTAGCTTTAGATAAATAGTTAGTCACAATGTAGGTAGTTACTGTAAATATACAACATCACTTTAAGAGACGCAGTCGTTATTTACCATCGCCATGGAATCCGTCCACCATCACTACCTCGCACTCGCCCGACGGCACATTAAACACTCGACTACGGATATCATTAAAAAAAAGTATTATAATCGTCGTTTTACTCGAAAACCAAGTACCTATTTAAATCAAACTTTTTATACGGTAGCTTAGCTTAGCACTACTTAATATTTCATGCTCTTTTCCTAAGGGAAAACTCATTTAATCGCAATAGTATAATTTTGAAAGTTTCTTACATGAGAAAACAGATTACTTACATCAAACGATTTTAAACTTTCTTCCGAAAAATCTCAAATTAAATGAAATCCGAAATGCGAACTTTTAATTTGGGAAATGTTTAAAAAAATCCACGAGCAGGACACGAACCTACACTTGTCTGACATTCCAAATCAGGTACACTACTATCAGAAACTATGCTATAGTAACTCTGATCAGCCAACCAACATTTATCAACATTTTTACTCTTCCTTTGCAAGCTTAAGGCGACTTTATTCAATTTTAACAACTACTTAACTATGACTACGTAGTTCTTTGCTAAAATGTTTATGTAAAAATGTTTAGGTCGGATCTTGATGACGTCATCAAGATCCGATCTGAACATTTTTACTAATATTAAAGATCAGTAGGTAAAATAGCATAAATTTGCAATCCTACATTAAACCCACACAACGTGTGTTTTATATCGTTACAAACGTTAATATTTAACGTTCCAAAGTTCTGAACATCAATTCTAACAACTGTCGATGTTTACTGCAAAGTAATATAAATGTTGCAGATTTAGCCCCGTCCTAACTGATTTGATTAAAGCTCTTCGAGTCGTATTTGATTACAATAGAACTGGAGAGGTCCCGCCACTCTTGGTCAAACATTGTTGATATTTCCGAGTGAGTGGATTTGTTGGTGTGTTTTACATTGTCACATTGTTGTCTGTACCGTGGACTTTGAAAGTAATAAACATAATTGTAATTTGATAACCTTAACCGTTTAATTGTAATCGTGTCGTAAATTAGTATACTTTCGAATACTAACACCCCCTCTCTTCGCTTGGGTGTCGTAAAAGGCGACTAACGGACTCAAAACTGGACATACATCCAACAGCATAGAGCGGCGATGGCCTTACTACCTGTCACGCTGAGGACATGTGCAGTCGCTATTTGGTGAAAAGTGGACTACGGTAGAGGACTGCTTTTGCGGTCCCCATTGCCTGGTCTCTCACTAACTCTTTGGGGATGAAAGTCGTGATTTTATGTATGTATGTATGATATATATAATATATATAATATAATATAATATAATATATTTGCCCGGACTTGTTGGTATTTTTTGTTTGTAGAAGATTCGTCCTGGCGGTATGGTTTTATCATGGATTGGTATTATTCTGGATGAAGGCTTTGTTTCTGCACGTCTAGTGTAGAAACCAGAGAAGGAAAACTTGAAACAAACCCGGTATTTGGTGCAGCCGTAAGTACCTGCAACCGAGCCGTCTCCGCACGTAGCGACTCGTCGTTCCTGTGGGTCCAGTCGGGGAGGTCGAGAGAGTGGTGTAGGTTTCGGGCATGCCTGCACTATCTTATTTGCGTCCCAGGCGATGCAGCGTCCGTGGAGAGGGCACTTCACCCATTTCAGCCTAGCTGAGTGGCTAACAACACGGAGAGTGGCAGTTACCGGTTCTAAGTCCAAACATATAGACGTAATCGCGGACGCCAGGGGTCACTCTCGACAGTGGGAGGGTCCATCGTAGGCCCACTGACAAGTTATCGCCCGCTTTAAGCCGGGCAGCCCCCGGTCAGTAAGGTACTTGTCCGTCTCGGTGCTGGCTTGTTTCCTTTGGGTGTGGGAAACACTAGTATTGCTAGATAGCTGGCGCCGTTAACGATTTCACCCGCGGCAAAGAATAATATTATGAAAAAAATTCAACGTCACCAATCCATGCGCATTGGGACATGGAATGTCCGAACGATGAGGACAGGCTTCCCTGACACCACTGGAAGTTCTAACTGCGATCAACGTCTTCGCAAAACTGCAGTTATTGATGCAGAGCTTTCGAGATTGAACATTGCTGTAGCAGCACTTCAAGAGACGAGGCTACCAGATGAAGGCTCTTTACGTGAATCCAACTACACGTTTTACTGGAAAGGAAAGGGCTCATCTGAGGTTCGTGAACACGGGGTAGGATTCGCGATAAGAAATGACCTGCTGCACGCAGTTGACGATCCCAGAGGAGTGTCGGAACGCATTATGACATGCCGTTTAAATACGGATATTGGCTTTGTTACCTTAATAGCTACTTATGCTCCGACTTTAAAATCTTCTCCGGATTCAAAAGAACGCTTCTACGATCAGCTGAGCGAGACAGCTCGTGAGGTTCGGTCGGGAGATCGTTTAATCATTTTAGGTGATTTCAATGCACGCGTGGGTCAGTCTCAAACATCTTGGCCGGAGTGTGTGGGATGCCATGGGATAGGTCACATCAACGAGAACGGGCAACGTCTTCTTGAATTCTGCTCTCAAAATTTGCTCTGTGTGACGAACACCTACTTTAAGGGCAAATTCATGCGCAAGGTGTCGTGGAAACACCCTCGCTCTGGTCACTGGCACCAGTTAGACGTTGTTCTAACGAAGAAGAAAAACCTGTGCGACATTCTTCACACACGTTCATTTCATAGTGCAGATTGCGATACTGATCACTCTTTGGTGGTCACTACCGTCTCTTTCTATCCCAAGAAGATCCACTCTTCACGATCTTCTGGTCGTAAAAAGTTGAAAGTACCAACTTCGGGAGGCTCGACTCAACCATATGAGACTTTTCAAAGGCTTGTTCGCCGGGAAACTTCCGCGTGGGATCATGATATGTCTGCTGGCCAAGAATGGAATAAAGTCAAGAGCCTTCTTACAGAGACTGCTGCGGAAGCCTTCGGTTATAAAACATCTTTAAAAACTGACTGGTTCCAAGCAAATATTGATCAACTTCAACCATTTCTTGACGCTAAACGACAAGCAGCACTCTATCATCGCCTCAATCCGACTTGTAACACACGGGAAGATCTTATTAAAGCCAAAGCAGACCTTCAACGTAACACTCGCTATTGTGCAAATGTACATTGGCTGGAACTATGCAAGAGTATACAGACTAGTGCAGCAACGGGCAACTTTGCAGCTGTCTATTCTGGCATAAGGAAGGCCCTGGGACCATTACCAAAGAAAACGGCTCCTCTCAAAGAAGCAGACGGCTCTCTTATCGCCGATTCAGGCCGTCAGATTCATCGCTGGGTAGAGCACTACACCGACCTTTATTCACATCCGATCGGCGTCGACCCTAATGTAATAAACTCGATCCCACAATTGCCTGTCTGGATGGAGCTCGACGATGTGCCCACGGTTGAGGAATTCCATATCGCTGTCAATCAATTAAAGCGTGGTAAGAGCCCAGGCAGCGACGGAATTCTTGCCGAGGTCGTTAAGATGCATTGTGTAGCTCCCATCATCTATAAGCTGTTTGTTAAGTGCTGGACGGAGGAATACATACCCCAGGATATGCGCGATGCCAACATCGTCACCTTGTATAAAGGAAAGGGTGACCGTGGCGACTGTAATTCTTACCGCGGCATCTCGTTACTTAGCATCGTCGGTAAGCTACTTGGGCGTATCATCTTGACCAAGTTGCAAAAGCTGGCTAATCGCGTGTACCCTGAGTCTCAGTGTGGTTTTCGCAGTCAGCGTTCCACCACTGATATGATTTTTACTTTCCGTCAACTCCAGGAAAAGTGTAGAGAGCAAAGAACAGCATTGTTGGCAGCTTTTGTTGACCTAAACAAGGCTTTTGATGCCGTCAGTAGGGAGGGGCTTTACTCTGTGCTCCAAAGAATCGGTTGCCCACCAAAGCTCTTACATTTAATACAGTCATTTCACCTTAACATGAAGGGTTCCGTTGTTTACAATGGAAAAACGTCAGACCCCTTTGATATGAGAAGAGGTGTGCGGCAGGGTTGTGTTCTGGCACCAACTCTGTTCGGTTTATTCTTCTCTGTCCTTCTTGAAGTTGCTTTTGGTGAGTCTCCAAAAGGCATACACCTTCACACCAGGGTGGACGGTAAGCTTTTTAATGTCTCTCTTTTAAAATCCAAAAGACACCGCCAAGATCTCTTTGTAGATATCTTACTATTTGCTGATGATGCAGCTTTTGTTGCTACGACCCCAGAAGAGCTTCAGTTAATGGTCTTTAAATTTAACGAGGCATGTAAGTTATTCTCCATGTCAATCAACGCGAAGAAGACGGTCATAATGGCGCAAGGTGTCAATCAGAAACCAACTATTCTGTTGGATGATACACCTTTGGAGGTTGTTGATGGTTTCTGCTACCTTGGTTCCACGGTGTCGAGCAATCTTTCACTTGATGTAGAGATAAACATCCGCATCGGCAAAGCATCTACGATGTTCGGGAGGCTTTGTGCAAGAGTATGGAAAAACAAACATCTTACTATAAAAACGAAAATGATCGTCTACCAGACTTGCATTTTATCCATACTGTTGTACGGGGCTGAGACCTGGACGTCGTATGCTAAACAGGAGCAAAGATTGAACAGCTTCCACATGCGCTGTCTTCGACGTATTTTGGACATCTCGTGGAGGGATCGAGTTACTAACGAAGGGGTGCTTAGTATCGCTCAACTGCCCAGCATAGCTGCAGCTGTGAAGCAGAGGCGGCTCCGTTGGCTTGGGCACGTGCAGCGAATGGAGCCTTTTCGGTTGCCGAGACAAACCCTCCTTGGACAAATCGCAGACGCTAAGCGTCCGGTTGGGCGGCCAATGTTACGTTTTAAAGACAGCATTAAACGTGACATGCTGTCCTTTAACATCAACCCTAACAACTGGGAAACAGTCGCAGACAACCGTGATCGGTGGAGGAAAACCATAGCCGATGGAGTTGTCGTTCACGACAACATTTGGTTTGAGGAACTGTCTAAAAAGCGTGACAGACGTCACCAACGCGCTGCACTTCCTCCAACATCACCAGGTACTCAATTCGTCTGCCAAGTATGCGGCCGTTGCTGTCGCTCCCGTATTGGCCTTACAAGCCACATAAGAAAATGCCAAACTTCGCAATTGGACGCTGTTTAAATCATCTTTTATAGATGTAAGAGGCCTATGATGTATGATATATCCTATAAACATAAGCTCAACTGATAGATGCTAGACTTGTATGCGATAAATCGCGGTTCAATCCACCACAGCTCCATTGGACGTGATCCAATTCCTAAGATAAAAGTACAGCCTGTACTGTCTCTCTCCAGGGTGAAGTACTAAGTACTCAAAGTTTAATTTGGGGGTTTGGTTTTAATTTGGTTAATAACTACTAGGTACATATTTAGCCACCCATCTAATTGTCCCGGCATTTCGTAAGTTGCTTAACAGGACCAATCGCAAAACCGAAAGTCTTAGCTGCTGCTCTATCCAGCTCCACGGAGCTCCAAAAATGTTTATTTATTTATTATTTATTTATAAAACCAACAGCTAATATACCTTTGACTATGTCATGTATATAATCAAAGCTAATATACATTTGAAAAACTAAAATATCACTATAGTATGCTTGAGCCGTTTTGCGTAGCGGCACTCATTAAAAAAATACTACCACCCCCCTCTTTTGGGTGTCGTGACAGGCGACTAACGGACTAAAGACTGCACCATTGAACAGCACAAAGCGGCGATGGGCTCACCACCTGTAAAGCTGAGCACTATGTGCAATCGCTATTTGGTGAAAAGTGGGCTACTATGGCAGTGGACTGCTTTTGGGGTCCTCATTGCCTAGTCTCTGACTAACCCTTCGGGGATAATAGTCGTGATTATATGTTTAGAAGTATAAATGTAAGTATGTTTACTTTGCCTAATGCGTCACTATTCTTATGACGTCACACTACACCCTTATTTCAAAGCTCCCCTTATAAGCTCATTTTACGCTAGCTCGTTACACAGAATAGTAAAATGCGACCAAATATGTTATTATCCGACCGAGTTGGCAAGTAAGCGGCCTATCCTCCTAATGCTGAGGCAATTTAAGGCAATTTATTTATTTATTGTGGGCTGTCAACAAAAAGTAATATCATCAAACATAAACTTGCAGACATTACAGTAAGAGCCTTAAAGACCTTCTATTTTATGTCGCATTTAGGTTTTGCTGAATGTTATGGAAGTTGTTAAATATCCTTATTTTCTAGTTAGTAACAATATGTTATTTATTAGAAGACTTTATTAGAAGTTAGAACTATTCTCTAATATGCGTACATTTAATCAGATAAGGGCAGGGTTAATTAATTACTCATTGAATACATTAATTATCAATAAGTGCAGCTGTTCCGTACAAAACTCAAATAACGAAAAGCTGTTTTAACATTGAAAATGTTTTTTCGTTCGCTCCAGTAGGGCCCCCATTTTCGCTGAAAGTGCGACTCGCGCGTGATACTTTGAGGTTTAAGGCCACGAAGACGTATGAGGGCTCAAAAGACGCGGAATTCGAAGGGGTTTAAAATTATGTAAAAATAATTTGGAAAAGTCAAAAACTATTTTTGGAAATTGAAAAAAACCGACTTTTTTGACCGATAAATCGTGTGTTTTCCCAGAAAATTCCCGATATCTCGAGAACGGGGTCGAATTTAAAATTTAAAAAAAAAGCACTTCGATATTGAACTAAGGAACATTTTACCTTATTACACTTTTTCGATATTAGTGACGGTTGAGGCTGTAGAGGTGCCTTTAACCGCGAGTTTGCGCGGCGCGTGATAGCTCAAAAGACGCGGAATTCGAAGGGTTTTAAGATGATCTAAAAATATTTTGGAAAAGTTGGTTTTGAAAAAATATTTTTTTTTTGGTTCTGAAAAAGAACTAAAATTATCGAAAGAAAAATTACGCGTTCTTACTGAAAATTGCATTCGATAATCTATTATAAGTAGCTACATTTTCAATGCCCTTTCAAGTCGTGTAGAGCACGAGATCTGTGGATTTTTTCTTAAAACTTCAGAGTAGTTCTAATACAAATATTTTGTTGATGGCCCAGTTGCGGGACTCATACATCCATTCCTAAACAGCGCACGCACTATGCATAATTGAAATTCAGACTTTATGCTCATAACAGCATATAAGCATTGTGCTTCCTCGCTTTCCGGTGCACTAAAACAGGAAAAAAGCTTATTCAAAGTACAGTCAGTATAAGTACAAAACACATGTTCCAGAAAGATACTGAAGCATTGTTACAAGCTGTGTTCAAGTTAAATGGGTACCAAGATAAAATTAAATTACAAAGTTTAGTATACATCGTGTTAATGAAATACCTCAATACCTCAAAATTAGTTTGTTCTCAATCGTGAGTAATGTTTGAATCGTAAGTAACTCAATGACTACGCTATTGTCTTCTTAGCTACGTTTCGCTAACAATAGCGGCCGCAACACCGCTCACACCCGCAGGGTCACTGACTTAGGCGTGATAAGTAGTAATTACCATAGATTTACTAATTTGGAAGAAATGCAAGAAAACAAAAAAGGCTAATATCTAAGAAAAGTTTCTGCTCATCACTTTCCACAACTTCTACAACGGGAAAACTCTTAAATCTTGAAATAAACGGCGGTCCGATACATTTTTAATCAAGTTACGAGAATACCTAACGTGATTGTTTAGTTATTTACACCGTACTGTACCTACTAAAAGCTAATTCAGTGAACTTACTCAGCGTACAATCCTGATATTCTTTTCATGATTTCAGAGTTGGTCATAGCAAGGAGTTGTGCAAAATGATAAGTAGAAATTATACTTAATGATTGTATTATTATGCTATATTAAAATACGGGTGCATGCCTATAAACTGAGGAACTGAGGCTTCAGAATCGTCCATGCACGCCTGATGTCTTTTTTTGGTAACGCAAGCTTTCATATGTGCTGCGATCATAGATATAAATAAACAACTTATATCTATGGCTGCGATGACCTCTTTCTATAAGGCCGTACGCTCGTTTGCCGGCTCAGTTAAATAAAAAAGTTCGTAGAGCGTTGCAAAGGGCAGAACAGGTAGGGATGGACTGCCTATAACATGTACCGCCTATACGCCTGGTAGGTACGAGTATAGTCTTTAAGGTCGAGTCGTCGCCCGATTTGAACGTCTCTATGATAATATGTTCGATCTCTAGATACATCTATGTTACCATTTTACTTTTGTATTTTATAAATATATGGAAACTTACCGTTTGCGTCCCTCCCAACGCAAGAAAGCGACCCGCAGACCGAGGCGAAGATGGCATGATAAGCTTGACCCATAATATATCAGCCAGATTAGACCACTGTAGCACAGTAACTGTAGAGTCTAATAGAAAATAGTGAAACAAAAGGAAGGCAGGCTTTTGCCCTGCAGTGGGACAAAATAGGCTGATAAAGTTATAATTATATAACTAGGTAATAAAATTAAAAAGAAAAACTTCGTTAACAGGTCAGTACTTCACGCGAAGTATGCAAGGACTGCCGAATGCCTTCACTGAGTTACACCGACACCTGTGAAAAGGTATTCAAGCACGGCCCTCAGAGGCTAAGGAAGTACTCGACGCTTGTAAGGTAAAAGAAACCCATTTTGTAACTTTCTACTTCCTTGTGAGTAAGGCAAAAGGATCTTCCCTTTATTAATTGCTGATAAGGTGCAAGCGTGTACTTTAACAATTCTCCCTTTCTTTTTTATCTAAAATTAAAAGATAGTTCCTAAGCACCTCCAGAAAGCTAATACGATTAAGCTAACAATGGGATCACGTCCAGGTAGTCTAACGCTGATACATGGATTGGATCACTATTCCTAGCTGAATGCTGACCATGACGCATAATAAAAACTTTTCAATCCCGTTATACCAAGCGTGCAATATTAAAATAAATATTCAATTAAATTAAATTAATTTGTATCAGGCCAAGAAGTTTTATGTATAGTTAAGGTGGGTTAGGCGGTCAACAAAAATTCCGGGCCCTCGCGGGTGTTGCGCGGTTCGCGGTAACTCGTAAGCGCCATTCACAAGGTTTGTTTGGAAAAACAGCCAATGCAAAGCCAAAAAAAATATACAAATAAGATTTTAATGTCTATGGTTAGCTTCATATTTTGCCGACAAGGTCCAATATCTCGTTTTAGACAAAACAACCCATGTCCGAAGATATTCATGGAAAAAAGTGGATGGTCTAGGGAAAAACAACCAATGTCCAGAGTACTTTTGGAAGAACTACCAATGTTTTTTTTTTTTTACAATAGAAGGAGGCAAACGAGCAGGCAGGTCACCTGATGGAGAGTAATCTCCGCCGCCCATGGACACCTGCAACACCAGAGGAATCGCAGATGCGTTGCCGGCCTTTAAGCAAGGAATAAGTTTTAGGAAGGAATAGGAATTGTAAGGGGCAGGGGGGAAGGACCTCCGGAACCCTCACTGGCCGGACGAAACACAACAGCACCAAGTGCTATTATTTCACGCCGGATATTAGTGAGAGGGTGGTATTACGCCGGGCGAGCCGGCCCAATGCGTGCTGCAACGCAGCGCGGCTCTACCACTCAGTCAGTGTCACTCATTTAGCACCACCCAGGGGTCACGTGTAGGGTCGCAAGGGTAAACCTACGGACGCGAGTAACTTTAACCCCCAAAAATGTCAATGTCAATTTACTTTGGTTTTTTTTCCGAAAAATTCTGGCAACACTTCACCATTCTCCATTCTTTTCATGGACTCCAAGACCAGCACTTCAGCTCCGCAAATTGCGTGTCATCACAACATCTGATCAACATGACCACATCAAGGTTATAGAAACTTTTACAGAACCTTCAACTCGCTGTGTAATTCGCAATAACGCCGCCTACCTGATGAGTTTATACTTGATTCACATTCATTAAAACCACTGAAGGTGTCCAGTGAGAAAATATCAAATATTATATAATATAAGTAAATTTCTTACTAAACAAGAAAACAGGGATTTCTTTCTGCAATTTACACCAGATATGCCCGTCTTTAGCCAGTAGAGAGCCCCTGGTCCCATATGGAACCAGTAAAAATGAACATATTGATGATGATGTAGAAATTGAAGATGATGACAACAGCGAAGGATGTGTGGAGTAATTATTTTAATTTTGTTTAAGATAATGTGTATGGTTGAAAATACAAGCCTTTGACTATGAAAATTAAAACTTTTCTTAGCTCCATGTCCTGATTTTATTGGAAAACTAACCAATGTCAAACTTATTTTTCAGTTTTATTGAAAACCAGGAAAACGTTAGTGCTGAAAATATAACACAAGCTATTGCATGTAATATTATCTACAATAAAACAGCAACTTTACTACTAAATGATTGATTGTATGTACTGTAAACAGTTTTTTTTAGCCTCCTGTAAAATTGTTTTTTTTCCAAATAACCCCTATTTTTTATCAAAAAGTTAATAAAAATGTTTAGTTTTTTGGAAATCCAAATCAGTCAAGAAATCGAAAAGGTATACCTATATGTTTACGATTGTATAGGAATTATTAATCGGTCGTAATGTGCATTTATATGAAATTTTAGAGGTAACTTCAGGATTTTTTTCTATCGAGTAAAATGTTTCCAATCGTGTTTTGGAAACAGTCATCCCCTCACACATAGGTACGTTCTGTAATACATATTGAAAATGTCAGGGCGACATATCTAAAACATTTTGAATAACAGCTAATAGTAAACAGCCAATTTTTCCGTTTTCACCGAATAACCCTCTAGTGCTCGCCTCATTAGTTCCTCCTCATTTTATTGCTCTTTATTGAGATCTCCGATTACAAGAAGTCTGGCAGCTACCCCTGCGAGCTTACTAGTCATCACATTGGAATTAAATTACGTGGAAATTGATTGAACAAATTATTATCGAGATGGCGTTCCGGAATTATCTTTACTTATCCCAATATCGATACATATTAATCGAATTGAATTGTATTGAGATAGAGTTTGCGTTCATGAGTAACCCCCTGGTGATGTTGCCCGCATTTTTGTAACCATGCCCATCTTTTATTTACAGTATTCTTATGTTCTTAATTAAGTAATTGTAGTTAAATAATTAGATACACAAGCCACAAGTAGATACACAGGTTCACAAATAGGCACCAATTAGAGCTTACTAACTGTGTTAGGAAAAGAAAATGGGTACTGCTACATATAATATGCAATTACTAAGGGATAGGGGTTTTATCTTTATTATTATCTTAGGGGAACGTTAATGCCAGTCATTACCCAAAGTTTTCCGACTTCGTTATACTTGCACATTATGTTTGTATTGCAAGTAAATGTTTTAAGATAAAATGCTCACGAACCATAATCGTTTTATCGAACTAAGGCACTCGCTTAAGAATGGGCTACACAGCTAAAAGACGTCGTGAATGGGAAACGGGGTCACAATCATAACATTTTCATCAATTTTTTTTTACCGTGACTTTAGCGGTGAAAGAATACTACCATCCTTTCTCTTTGACTAACGGACTAAAGACTGCACATATATCTAACAGCATAGAGCGGCAATGGGCTCACCACCTGTCACGCTGAGCACATGCGCAGTCGCTATTTGGCGAAAAGTGGACTATGGTAGAGGACTGCTTTTGCGGTCCTCATTGCCTAGTCTCTGACTAACCCTTCAGGAATAATAGTCGTGATTATATGTATGTAAATTTTATGAATAAAGGAGGTTTGACCTTCACTTTAGTTGAGCGTTCGCATGACACAAATTACATGAAAACGATTTTTGGAGCTAAACTTCTGCTTGTACGTAACCGTTTACAACGATTTACATAACAAGAGTATACTCTAAGTCGTACTTACCTTAATGTTTCATTTTCCATCGACTGGCATTACTGATGTGTTGGTAACCAGGCGGACTTAAACAATTCCAACCACCGATATAATGGTCTTGAGAATCAGATCCAGCCATCATTATCATCATCCATATTCTTATCCATATCTCTATTTTGTCTGTCACGTTGACTCGTAGAGGTTATCATCAATTGAATTTCTTGTGAGTCTGGTTTTAATTCTATTTTATTAATTTTTTGATTTTTTTGTATGATATTAATTTTGTTTTGTATTTGCTTTTAATTTATTCTAAAATGCTTAATTAAAATGTAACTTGTTTTTGTAATATGTTAATTTAATACTAACAACTAGTTTTTAAGTCTAATAACAACTAAGGATCATTGTTAACTTCATTCATAAAATATTAAGTAATATTAATATTTACGACAAAGCTCATGGATACTAATAATGATTTAGGTGGCATTATGAGAAAACAACGCCGTGGTGAAGTCAAAGTCAAAATATATTTAAACAATAAACTCAATTAATAAGTACTATATCGTCCAAATCTTTTTTAACCTACCACCCATTCAGGATGTAATTTTTTAACTGTGGCAAAGAACGGGCGCAAGAAACCACATGCACAGAAGCAACGACATTTACAAACAAAAAAAAAACAATTCCCTGGCAGACAATTCCCAGATCGGACAAAGTGTGTTTTATATTCTTCGAAGCTTAGCCCGAGTTTGTGATCACCA
This sequence comes from Scoparia ambigualis, assembly GCA_963921215.1. NCBI lineage: Eukaryota > Metazoa > Arthropoda > Insecta > Lepidoptera > Crambidae > Scoparia > Scoparia ambigualis. Next base: position 5,271,803 of record OY992510.1, read on the forward strand.
ACCCGGTATTTGGCAAGCGTGGTGATTTCGCCAATTGTAGAGTAACCCCTCAAGCCGCAAGCGGCCAAATATGGTCGCGCCTAAAAAAACTCGCTATTCCGTCAGACCCCAAGCGGCCATATATGGCCGCGCTCTCCACTTGACTTTGTACCGTGTCTTGATACACTTAGAGACTACTATAGTATAAACAAGGTCGATTATTTTAATTCCGTCGTACATTTTATGCATCGTGAATGCAAAATTTTACATGAACTGCGTTCGAATTTTTTATCCATTTCCGTAATTTTTTTTTTTCCATTCCCGCCAAATCGCACCTGCTGTCAAAATTTTTAGACATTTCGATTTCAAGACTGAGAGGCTAATTTCAATGATGGAGACACTTGCTATGCAGTGGAACAATAAGATAACCTATTTACTACGCTGTACATAGACACTTGTTTGCGAGACTAAATAGTCCTATTCGGGATCGAGACATACAAAAGACACTGTAGATGGTGTAATTACGCTCGTGTCTAAATGCTCACTTTTGAGCTAGTATGTCATGTCAGAGGATTCTCTAGGCGGCAGTACATCAATGGTAATCAACTAGAACACGATAGATCTCGACGTAGAATATGTACGAGTATACACGTATTTTAATGTTACGTAAGGACATACTCGTACAAGCCTATTTTCAATTAATACTTCTTCTGATTTGTATCCCTTTTCTTCTGGCGTTAATACGAGTTAGACGTGTTACTAATCGCTCTGCTATCATTTGTAAATAGTGCAAGAAAAAGTTGTCATTTCGTGTTGAATTTTATACCGACGAGTAGAACTAAGAACGAACAAGGCTTGTGTGTAATTTATACTCTGAAGCTTCAAGAATTAAAGTGACAATATCAATAATCATCTTCAAAACATACGGTACTTTAACATTATTTAATAAAAACTGAGTGTTATAAGTGAGTATCTGCAGAAGACTTCGGACTAATTATTGCACTTACTGTTTGAGCCGGCAACGGTTGCTTGAACTGTTGCTTACTTTGGCCGCGCTTTCGTAGGACGCGCTGGTCCATGGAGGATGGCTACCGGATCTGTAATAAATGCGATAAAGCTTTTCACTTGGCATGTATTGCATCCTCTACTGGACGGAAATCCTCTACTGGTGAACTCTCTCCCAACTGGATTTGCTCTTTTTGTAAGAGTACCATACCCAAGGTTGGAAACAAAGATGATACTCCCGTCCGCTCTAATTCGAAAGTCACGACCAGACCTCAAAAGAGAGTTGCCATCACGTCTCCGCCAGAAATTAGCACTCCCTCTGCTCTTTCCCGCGAGGACGTTAGAGATGTGGTTGAGGATGTATTTAAGCGTGAGACGGATAAGTTATTTTCTCGTCTGACTGAAAATATGAGGAATATCCTTAACAGTGAATAGCGCCCTTAAAGGAAGAGATTCGGGATATTCAAGCATCGTTATCCTATCTACATGATGAATACAGGGATGTAAAGGATAATCAAATATCGATGTCAAAAACCTTGAATAGTCTGGAATCTGAAAATAATAACTTGCGCTCCATCAACCAAGACCTTAATTTACGCATTAACCAGATAGAACAACACGCTCGTTCCAGCAATATTGAACTCCAGTGTGTGCCCGAACGAAAGTCTGAAAACGTTGTGGAAATGGTCTTTGAAATAGCTAAAATAATTAACTGCGATGTCAAAGAAGAGAACATTACTAAATGCAGCCGCATTGCAAAACTTAACGCATCAAGCACCCGTCCGCGTTCAATCATCGTCCAGTTTAATGCACCAAAAGTGAGAGATTCGTTTCTGGCTTCAGCTATAAAATACAACAAATCAAAGCCGAACGATAAGTTGAACTCGGCACATATTGGGTTTACCACTAAACCAACACCTATATTTGTTGTGGAACATTTGTCAGCGGCAAACAAGGCATTACATGGTGCATCAAGACTGAAGGCGAAGGTAAAGGGGGATTACTTTTGTTTGGGTCCGCAACGGCCGCGTGTTTATGCGAAAGGACGAAAATGCCAGCTACATAATGATCAAGGATTTGGACACTTTGAACAAAATAGTATAAGGAGCTTTAGCGTGTTTTTAATTCCCCTATTAAAATTTGCATGTTTTAATGTCTGAAACAATTAAAATGGCCTTAAATATTTTTAACCAAAATGTACGTGGTCTCAAAACTAATACTCATACTCTTTAACATAATCTTTGTTGTAGTAATTTCGACATCATTGTTCTGACGGAAACGTGGCTTAACCATAACGTCTTAAATAGTGAATTATTCGATAGTAGGTATGTAGTATACCGTAGAGACAGGGAGACGACGGGCTTCTGCTGCGGAAAAGATGGAGGTGGTGTAGCAATTGCTGTTTCAAAAAAGTTTAATTCCAGAAATATGAATCATTGGCAAAGTAAATGTGAAGATGTATGGGTTTCCCTCGATCTTTCTTCAGCGGGTGCAAGTCAAAAGGTCATATTTGGTGTTGTCTATCTACCATCTCCTGTACAAAAAGTAATCCTGGTTCAATTTATATCAAGTTGTAATAATGTTATTGACAATTGTGATCACCCCGTCTGTATTTTTGGTGACTTCAACTTGAGAGGTATCAACTGGAAGGAAGTGAATGAAAACTTCAGTGTGCAAACTGTGTCCAAACTTTCACCAATGGATGAACTATTGATCGAATTTTCAATTGTAGCTAATCTTAAACAATGTAACTTTGTCTATAACAAACAAGGTAAAACGCTTGATCTTGTTTTTTTGAATGCTTTTCCATGTATTGTCTCTGAGGATGCATCCTCGTTCATCCAAGTTGATCCGTTCCACCCTCCTTTAAATATTACTTTAACAACAAAGTCAAAGAAACATCTTGTTGAGAAGTCTGATGTCCCGTTGTCTAACTTCCGGAAGGCAAATTATACTTCTATTAACAATTTTCTCAAAGACCAAGATTGGGAAATATTATTTTATAAATGCAAAAACGTGAATGAGATGCTGCGTATATTTTATGAAGTTCTGCAAGAAGCTATCTTAAAGTTTGTACCCCACAGAAAATTGAAAACAAGTAAATATCCAATTTGGTTTAGTAAAAATCTCATTTTGTTATTAAAAGAAAAAGATAGATTAAGACGTCGCTATAAAATGTTTAAAAATCCTTTAGATGAAATCTCCTTTAAGATTTTGTGCAAGCGATGTGACAAATTATCTGTTCTCTGCTATAATACATACATTGAGTCTGTTGAAAGTGCTATAAGACTAAACCCAAAATATTTTTGGTCATATATCAAACAAAAGAAAGATAGTAGGAGTATATATGTAGCCACAATGAGTGATGGAAATAATACTTCAAGTGACAGCACTGAAATCTGCAATATGTATGCTTCTTATTTCTCATCCGTATATAGTCAGGTCCATGGGAACAGAAAAAATCAGTATGATTCCAATGTTTCTTTGGCTCCTGAAACTCTATCAACAATTTCGCTAGATAGGCATGAAATTTTACTAAAATTAATGAACATAAATAGAAACAAGGGGTCGGGATCTGACAATATATCGCCGTTTTTTATTAACGAGTGTGCGTCGAACCTTGTCGCTCCTTTACATATGATATTTAATAAATCACTTAAATCAGGTATTTTCCCTGACGTCTGGAAAAAAGCAAAAGTTGTGCCCATCTACAAAGAAGGAGATAATACCTTAGTTAAAAATTACAGGCCTATTTCTATACTGAGTGCGTTTCCTAAGATCTTCGAATCTCTTTTGTGCCCTATCATTCAAAATCATATGAAGCAAAACATCACGCAACATCAGCACGGTTTTGTGGCTGCTCGATCAACATGCACATTATGCTGATGATCTCAAGATTGCTAGACCAGTCGATTCCCCGATAGGTGTTTCGTTACTCCAAGCTGATATTGATAGGCTTTCGGAATGGTGCACAGTAAATAACATGAGTTTAAACAGCCAAAAATGTTTCTATGTAAAATTCTCTCGCAAACAGAACTGCGTGCCTTCATCTTATTTAGTCGCAGGGCACTTAATTCAAGAAGTTAATCGTATTAGAGATCTGGGTATATTATACGATAGTAAACTCACATTTAATCCACACATTGACCAATTAATCAGTAAATCCTCAAAAATGTTCGGTTTTGTCATGAGAAACGGAAAAGTATTTCGCAAGCTCAAAACTAAAATACTCCTGTACTACTGTCTCGTGCGAAGTATTCTTGAATACTGCAGCATCGTCTGGCGTCCACACTTTTCTACTCATAGCCTGCGTCTGGAAAGGATTCAAAAACGGTTTATGTGGCATTTAGCACGCCCATCAGGAATACTAAATAGTATCAGAGCTTACAGCGACCGACTCGATTACTTCAATGTTATGTCATTGGACAAGCGGCGCGACTTGTTAGATATACAGTTTCTGTACAAACTATTTAGAAATAAAATTGATTGCCCCCAGCTATTAGCTAAATTTAGATTTAATGTGCCACGTAGAAACCCACGATACGCCGTACAACCCTTAGCACCACCCTTCCGAAAAACCGTCCTAGGAGCTCATTCTCCTATTCCTCAATTGAGCAGATTTCTGAATAGAGACAGTCAAGCATTAGATATAAATAATGACTCACTACCAAAGTTCAGACAAGCATTTTTGGAAGCTAATGAGACATGACATAGATTATTAGTTTAGTAAAATTGTCTTGTTCTAGTTTCAATTATTTTCGTTAAGTTAACAATAGTGTATATAAGTGGTTAAGTAAATTTAAGTTTTTCTCTGTTTAAATTTTGCATGTTGTGTCAGCCTATAATTGGTTCGCACATTTAGATTTAAGGAACAATTTGTAATTTTGTACTTTTTTCAATGTAGCAACCGTTGGCTGACCTAAATAAATAAATAAAAATAAATTTATATATCCATTCAATAAAGAAGGACGACCTCCGTGGTCGACTAGTTAGCACGCCGGTTCTGGTGTCGCGCCATCTCTGAGTCCCCGGGTTCAATTCCCGGTCGGGTCAATTTAGATAAAACTTTTTTTCAAGTTTGATTTTCTGTCTAGGTATTGTTTTATGTTTATGTATGTTTATCCGTTATCTAGTATAACAACTTTCAAAAAAAATGTTTAATTTGGGCTACTTGCTAATAAATTGGTGTGAGCGTAGAAAGTTATTCACCTAATACTATTATTTATAACTAGCGACCGCTCGCGGTTTCACCCGCGTGTTCCCGTTATCGTGGGAATATCGGAATAAAAAGTGTCCTATGTGTTAATCCTGGTTATAAACTATCTGTATGCCGAATTTCACCCAAATCCATTCAGTAGTTTTAACGTGAAAGAGTAACAAACATACACACTCACAAACTTTCGCCTTTATAATATTAGTGTTGCCAACTCCGTAATTCCTATATGAATAGGCTGCTTCTGGGCAAGCTCGCTCCATCGTCGGCCTCTTCTTAATCCTACGGGTAGGAATGTAGCCAAGAGCAAGCCCATCTATTAAAAAAAGCTAGACTACCCAAGGGTGCAAACTAATCTACCCGGTACCCGGTGTCTACAACAAAAGCTCTGGGTAAGGAATCAAACCAGAGCATTGTGGTACTCGTACGACTAAATCTACTCGTATAGTTAGTTAGTAGTAATTGGAAACTGGTAAGTAGAGTAAGTGACTGGTAATAAAATATAACACTACTTAGTATTTGCAGATGGAAAACTTAATAGCGAATAAGGAATCAACAGCGTTATCTATGATTTTTGACCTGACCTCAGACTATAAAATAAATAATGTTTTTGATTTGTATAAGCTGAAACACTCGGTTGTGTCTGCATGCGTAGATAAAATTATCGCACCTTCTGCATAATAATATATGCTTATTTTATTTGCGGTGCTTTAATTAAACACATTCTATGCTAAGGATTTTCGCATATGCCTGATTCCATTAATTGTTTAAAAATATATTTTAATAATTATTTTATTTTGTGTCAGTTTTATTGTACGTGTGTATTGTTATCAGGCACTTCGCAGACTACGCTATGGCTGGAGTTTGCTTGGGTGGTACCAGTGTCTACGTCATATTCATTGCGTCTTCTCTCAAAGACGTGAGTGTTTCGTCATCATCTTTAGGCTATAAAGGTCCCACTGCTGGGCACAGGCCTTCCCACATGAACAAGAGCATGGGGGAAAAGCATAGAGATTGGGCTACAACCCACCACGCTGGCCCAATGCGGGTGGGTGGATTTTTAACGACTGCCGGGACCAACGCAACGGCCTAAGCGCGGAGGAGCTAAAGATGTTTTTATTTGATCTCCCATCCTGTGACCCAGAATTGTTAAAGTTGCTAATCTGGCAAGATCACACACCGAACGCCTTAGGGGCTGCGTCATCGTGCTCTTTTTCTCACAATCAATCAATAATTTTATTAATGAAATTTTGCATTCACAATGCTATATAGATATAGGATAAAATGTTTACTAGAAAAAAAACAACCAGTCTCAGGAAAGCTCGAACGGGATTCGAACCCGTGATCTTTGGATTGCCGGTCCTGAGACTGGTTGGTTTTTTTTTTTAGTAAACATTCATTTAATAATTCTTTTTAGTTTTTGTCACAATTTTTTTATCAATTATTATTATACATTCAATTCATTGACTCACAGACTTTGTCAGTTGTCACCTCGAAGAGAAGATAATCATGAAGTTACTACTCCTTAAAATATTTCCAGATATTTGACCACTTCTTCCCGTCGCACCAGTACGCGGTAGAAGCTTACTGCGGGATGCTCCTTCTGCCCCTAATCCTGATCACCCAGATCAGATACCTGAAGTTCCTCGTGCCCTTCTCCATGTTTGCTAACCTGTGCCTGCTGGCGACTTTCGGCATCACCTGCTATTACACCTTCACTGATATCCCGGAGGATACGGACGCCGAGTTAGCAGTGAGCGTGACCAACTGGCCACTCTTCATCAGGTATGTGATAGAGTACTCCAAAGTGGCAAAACAAATGAAGGCGACCGATGATAACAAAATGTTGAAAAAAAGTACTACCTACTAAGGCGGGAATCGAACCCACGTCCTACGTAAACCGGAAGGCAGGCGCTGACCACTCTGCCATCGAGGTGTTGTTTAGACCTTGGGCCCAAATCACGTATTTTGTAATAAAACTGTTTTAACGGGACCTAACACGATTAATTTTGTAAGTAAGTACATATCTACTTACTGCTTGACGTTTCGGCCGCGATGCTGCGGCCATGGTCACAAGCGAACTAAAAACAACAACACAGAACAGAACAGAAGACTGGAAACAAAGTAACAGTCTTCTTGCAATGCAACGCGATAGTTTAAAAACTTATTTTGTAATATTCAAAATGTCGCTTACGTTTAGAAGTCCCTATTGAAAATCAGTCCTAAATCCGTATTCAACTGTCGCAGTATATTTATAGTTGTATAGTTTTTGTGCGTTGCAATATTAACACTTTGTTTAAACACGCTGATGTACACAATTTCAATACTAGAAAGAAGTAAGTCTAAACTAGTAATGCCACTGTTTAGGTTACAAAAGGTTTTCGGCTCTTTCTTGGGGCAAGGTATACACTATTATAATAAAATACCAAGTACTGTACTAGATTTACCTTTAGATTAGTTTAAAAATCATTTAAAATCTTGTTTACTTAGGAAAGGTTACTACACAGTCAAGGAATAATTAGAAGACAAAACAGCCTGGTTATAATAATAAATTCACGTTATTTTTTCTTAATCCATTATCTTTATAACTGATTGTATAATTTGGTAACGACATATTGTTTTGTAAATGTCGTTACTTCTATATTACTTTAAAGCTGTGGAGTTTCTTGCGCCCGTTCTTCTCCACAGCTAAAAGACGTCTTGAATGGGTAGGGTGGGTGGGTGGGTGCCCATCCATCCAAATAGAGAAGTAAATTTAAGTTTAGACGATTCAAATGCTTATTTTAAGCTTACTGAATAAAGATATTTTGATTTTGATTTAGATTTTGTCAACTATTTAAACTTAATGACATGTTACCATTACAATTCTACCAAATAAATTCAAATACTTTTTGTTAACGAAAACATGCAGATAATATGTTGTATATTTTGTTGAATTATGTTTTTTAACAAAGTTAGAATGCATCTACATTCGTTTCTGCAGTAAATCTAAACATTACTTACGTGAATACCGCGGAGACAACGATCGAACTTCGATTAATGCACGTGAATACGCTTAAACAAACCGACTTAAACAAAATCGCGCGATTGATACGTAAATACGAAACAAGACTTCAACGATCAAATCTTGCATGTCGTTGAAGTTTTGTTACGTGAATTAGGCTACTGGAGTGGAGTGGTCATCGCAGCCGCACGGATTGCCGAGGTTGTGGATTCGATTCCCACCTGAAAATAAAGGCTGCCGAAACTCAGCTCAGCAGTGGTTCCTTTCGGGCTGATGATGATGAATTATTTTGACAACTACTACCTGACACTAAACCTACCAAGTTACTGAAATGTTAAGCTACTTATGACGCCTACCTACCGTTCATTTATAACATACATAAATACGTCATCTCCGTTTAATTAAAGGGTAGGAACTTGGAGGGAAAGTGAAGAGGCATGTCTGCAGTATTGTTTAATTTTCTATAATTGTGTTTTATCAAATATTAGTGTAAAATAATGGTGGATTATTAATCTTCAAATATCATGATAAAAGCTGAGTGAGACCAACGGCTTAATATAATTATTGCCAAAATTACAAAGCAAAAAATATGTACTTATCGAAATGAACACTAAATTATGATTGATTGTATTGTGGACAAACTTGTTTTAAGTTAATTACACAATTTAGTTTTATTTTACGTTCCAATATCACATTAATGCATTTGATAGGACTTAGTTGTAAGTGAAAACTTACCACTTAAACCTTAGCTGCAGGGACTACTTCGTTTAATGTAAAGTTAAGTACAAAGTTTAAGTTGTTTGTTGTTTGAGTACAAAACAACCAATCAGTGATAAGTTACTTGAAATTCTAGAGCTGTGATACTATATCAAAGGTTTAACCTAAGGTCTAATCTAAGTAATACCTAAGTTACGAGTTGACGACCTTCTTGGTCGAGTGGTTTGTACACCGGTTTTCATGGTGTGGCAATCTCTGAGGTTCCGGGTTCGATCCCCGGTCGGATCAATTTAGAAATTATTGTTTTACTAAATTGTTTCGGGTCTAGGTGTTTCTATGTATAATAAGTATGTATTTAAGTATTTTAAGTATGTTTATCCGTTGTCTAGTAACCATTTAACGAGTTTCATAACGAAGCTTCTCTTGGGCTAGATAATTGGTGTGAGTGTAGGGAAATTTATTTATTAGTTTATTTAAGTTACAAATTACCTAAATACTCGTATATCTGCAATATTTGTTCGAATTAAATGGATATGACATTCTTTCTACATTAAGAAAAATTAAAGTAGGTAAGAACCTACCTACCAACCTAAAAATTTAGGAACCTACTTTCCTACCTGATGTAACTAAAGACGTTAAATAAAAGTTTACTTTTGAATTTGAACAAAAGAGCCAAAACAAACTAATATCAGGTTTTGATCAATTCCATCAGCACGTTGATTACCTATATTATTTCATAGTTCATGGCTGTACTCTGTCCAGTTGCTAATCCGTCCAGCTGAGAATATGTCCAGGTGAGAATCTGTCTAGTTGCGAATCTGTCCACTTGCTACGGAGGCGTTATATATACAAGTGGCAAATCCACTGCAGAATGCGTTACTTACTTCCATAAACTATAGCCTATCGAAAACTACTTATCACAGAACTGTGAACGCGCGCTCCAATTTTTTTCCTAGCAAATTCTGTAGAAGCAATTAGACACTTCATAAATCGCTATAAGTACTCCAGTTATGTTAAATTTTGAAAATACTTTTCCCCGAGCCCTAAAAAATTATATCTTAACCTTAATTCGACAGAAGTCAAACAATGTGGTTTTTTTTATTCCACAACGGGTAAGCGCTTGGCCTTCATCTCACCTGATGGTAAGTGACGATAAGGCCGAAGGTGGTAGCGCGCTTCACCCGGAATCCTCAACCACTGAGGAGCTGGCTATCTTATCTCAAACTGTCGGAACACAACAATGCTATAAACATCGTTGTTATGGCGACAGGTAGGCGAAGGCAGGCGAAGGTATATACAAAATCATGTTTACACAAATAATATTAAAGTAAAGGATGGCGTCGTAACACGAAATCAAATCAAATACCAAGCGAAGGCCTCTTTCTTAAGAAGCCCATTGTTGTTAGCTGGATTTGTGGAATCCAATTTATGTGAAATAAACAAAGTTCGCAATACAAGCAATAATAAATACTAAAAATAGAAATAGGTGAGCAATGTTGTTACGTCAATACCTATGAGAAAGTCTGAAACTGATAAGAGTGGGATTTTGATTTGAATGAACCATGTCATTGAGTTACATAAATATAACATTTATAATTATTTGGAAAAACATAAAAAGAACGAAACCGAATCTGATCAAACTTCTAAAATTATGCACAATTAGTTTTATTGATGCAGTTGTTTGTAAACTTAGATATTGTAGGAATTAACTGTTAGATAACTCCCCCCCACACTTTCATGACAGCAGATGGCTGAATAACTATTTGACAAATCGGACATTTTTCCACTTCATTCAGGCTGTTCTATGGACACGTCAATCCAATGGAGAAAAGGCGATGATACGTAATTTGGTTACAAACGACAGAGGCTCCGGAGGGTCGTAATCCCAACAGAAATCCAATGCCTATATTTATTCGCTTATATTGGAAAGTTATTCAGCCGTAATTTCCGCTGATTATTGGCATAATACAGCGGGCAAGGCTATATTCATGAAAAGGATCTGTTCATTCAGTAATTCCGTGTGTTTGAAATGTTTCCTGAAATTATTTTTCATTACGCTTTCATTCAGACATTTAAATTAAAATTTTATTACTATAATATCAGTACTACCAATGACACCTCCACTCTTGCCAGTGTGATGATGTAGATCTGCTGATCTAGCGTAATAATAAAAAAAATGTTGTAACCAGTGTACAGGTAGTAGGCTAGTACCAGTAAGAACATTTTACTTCAAAACATAATGTTAATTTATAATATCATCATCATCAGCTTAGAAACGTCCCGCTGCTAGGCACAGGCCTTCCTTCCAGACAGACGACAGAAATCTTCTGCATTTTTACATGGGTAACGCAACGCAACATGGGGATATTGACCCATAACCCACAACGCTGGCCTAATGCGGGCTGGTCGGTTTTAACGGCTGTCATCTTACGACTACAACCGGGACCAACGGCTTTTCGTGTCAGTTATTTATTTGTCAATAACTTTACAGTACATGAAAAGACAGACAACTATCAATTAATTGGCTTCGCCTTTATTTGGCTATTTACTACACTGATGCTGTTGTTTTAATGAAATGTTTGTAACGCAATTTGAGATTGCTTTTAGTATTTTAAATCAAGTCAAGCCCCTTCGCCTTATCTTTGTCGCCCATTATAAGTGTTATCAAAGGGACCACTTTATTAGATGTTTTGGCTTGTTAACACAGTGATTTTAATTTGAAGATGCTTCGGGTCCTAAGGCTTAAAACAACGACACTTTGATAATGTAAAAGCAGTTTAAGCTTTTCTTAAACATAATGTGATTAATGGCATAAACCGGAGCACTTAGGGATTTCGTTTTGAATGTACATACAGTCGGCCTTAGAAGTAGCTTAACAGAGGCACACAGAGGGAGGACCTACTGTCATAATATCTTAGAGCAGTATTACTTTAATCTTATCTACTATGCAAGATTCGTATACGAAATTGCATAGTAAGATTGAAGTGACACTGCTGCTGAAATGACGGGAGGCCTACAGTATCATGGAAGAGTTTGGTTGAATTCCGCATATAGCGTAGCTTAAGGCATAGTTTCTCAACCTTATTTGTGTGCGATGCGACACTCGCACTAATTCATTTGAAATTTGCTGCCCAACTTATGCAAACAAACTTCTCCTCTGTTAATATAGAAGTAGCATAATATAATAATTATATATGTTACTGTTCTGTAAAAAAAATTCGCACGGGAAAAGAAATTGCTTGAGTGTGTTAGAATAAATTAATAAAGATGTAACAAATTAAACTACTAGCGCCATCTAGTGTGATGTGTGTGAAACTTTGTTTGTAAGTGTCACCGTTGTGAGTTTGAATATTTTTTTTATAATAAAATTAAAGCCATTCTGTTGCCATCAACTGAAGTTTTAATAGGTTATGGGCCCAGTCTCGTGTAAAAAATAGTTTTGTGGAAGCTTTTTCCTTGTTAAAAGTATACAAAATGAGTTCTAATTTTCTGGCGAACGTGCCGAAACTTAAAGGTCGTGAGAATTACGACGATTGGGCGTTCGCAGTGGAAAATTTGCTGATACTTGAAGGCGCGGACAAGTACCTGAAGCAAGAAGGAACTCATGCTGGAGAAGCAGTCGACGCGGCAGATGTAAAAGCGCGGGCAAAAGTGATTTTAACGATTGATTCATCGTTATTTGTTCATATAAAGCATGCAAAGACCACGAAGGAATTATGGACGACGCTAAAGACTTTGTTCGACGATTCAGGATTTTCGAGACGGATTACTTTGCTTCGACATTTGATCTCAATCAGATTAGAAAACTGTGAGAACATGACGAATTATGTGACACAAATAGTAGAAACCTCGCAACGTTTATGTGGAACGGGTTTTGAGATTAACGATGAGTGGGTCGGATCACTAATGCTTGCCGGATTACCAGAACGATTCATGCCTATGATCATGGCGATCGAGCACTCTGGTATAAATATTACAGCCGATACCATTAAAACCAAATTATTGGATATGGAGTCTGTCGATGTGAATGATTCGGCGGATTGCAATTCGGCGTTAGTTGCAAAAAGTTGGCCTAAAAGAAGACATTTTAAACATGGCGTCCCTAGCAAACAAGGACAGCAAACTCCGGCCGTTCCAGTTTCGCATCTGTCAAACTCAAATGTCAAAAACACGAAAACAGTAACTTGTTACAAATGCAAGGAAACCGGCCATTACCGTAATCAGTGTCCACTTTTACATGAACAATCAGATAAGAAAAAACAGACTAACGCTTTCAACGTTGTTTTTCTTAGTGGAAACTTCAATAGAAGTGATTGGTATGTGGATTCCGGGGCCAGTATGCATATGACTGCAAATGAGAATTGGTTGAAAAATCCACAGTATTCACCAAGTATTTCAGAAATCATTGTTGCAAATCAGTCAAAAGTACCTGTTTTGTGTTCCGGAAACGTCGAAATCACAACAAATCACGATTACAATATTAACGTGAAAGATGTATTGTGTGTGCCGAGTCTTACGACTAACCTCTTATCAGTCAGTGAATTGATCAAAAACGGTAACAGTGTCGTCTTTGAGCCAAACAAATGCCTTATACTCAACAGAATAGGCCATTTAGTTGCAGATGCTGAACTTATTGATGGAGTTTATAGGTTGAACCTAAAATCAACACAGACACAGACATGTCTACTAACTCCGTCAATGGCAGATAGTGACGCATGGCACAGGCGTCTAGGTCATATTAACGCTAATGACCTGAACAAGATGACGAATGGAGTGGTTGAAGGTGTGTCATTCCGTGGCAAGGTTAATAAATCCAGCTGTACAGTATGCTGCGAAGGAAAGCAAACAAGGCTGCCTTTCCCTCTGAGTGCTAGCAAAAGTAAGGAAGTGCTGGAATTGGTCCATACAGACGTATGTGGCCCAATGGAACACAGGTCACTTGGAATGGCCAGATATTTTTTGTTATTTGTAGATGAATATAGTCGAATGTGTTTTGTGTACTTTCTTCAGTCAAAACATCAAACATTCAAATGCTTCAAGGAATTTAAAAAGTTAGTTGAGAACCAGCAATCCAAGAAGATAAAGATATTAAGATCTGATAATGGTGGTGAGTTCTGTTCGGCTGATATGCAGAATTACTTGAAGCAGAGTGGAATAGTGCATCAGAAAACAAATGCATATACTCCAGAGCAAAATGGCGTAGCAGAAAGATACAACAGATCAATTGTTGAGAAAGCACGCTGTCTTCTATTTGACGCTGAATTTGAAAAACAGTTCTGGGCAGAGGCTGTGAACACAGCGGTATATATAAAGAATAAATCACCAGCAGCGGGATTGGATCATGATAAGACACCTTATGAAGTATGGACAGGCAGAAAACCAAATCTTAGCCATTTAAGAGTATTTGGTAGCCCAGTGATGGTACATATACCGAAAGAAAAGCGCAGAAAGTGGGACAAAAAGGCTATTAAAATGTTCCTAGTTGGCTATTCAGATAATACCAAAGGTTATCGTTTGTATGATCCAGAAATAAGAAAAATAATTGTTGCTAGAGATGTTGTGGTCATGGAGAAAACTAATGACAGTCCACCGGCATGTATTTTAATAGAAGACAAGCAGGAACCTGAATTCACACAGGATAGTCAGTTAGATAGGACAGACATTGAAAGAGACAATACCAGTGATGCAACATACGTTCCTAGTGAATCAACCAGTGAATCTGATGACAGTTTTCATGATCCTGTTTCCCCAGTCAAAACAAATGTTGTTACACATGCAGATACTTTGGATGTTCCAGAAAAACGTATTAGACATAAACCAGAGCGTTTAACCTATGGGAACTTGTGCGTGGAATCAGGTGAACAGATTTCTCTACCTGAGGCAGTGAATGGACCTGAGAAAATGCAGTGGAAACGTGCAATCAAAGAAGAGCTGCAATCTTTCAATGATAATGACACTTGGAAACTTGTAGACAGGCCAGCCAATGGCACAGTGGTAAAAAACAGATGGGTGTTCAAAAAGAAATACAGTAGTGATGGTGAAGTGCGTTTTAGAGCCAGACTTGTTGCTAAGGGTTTTACACAGAAGAAAGGCATAGACTTTACCGAGACCTTCTCTCCAGTGTTAAGGTATTCAACTTTAAGACTATTGTTTGCTTTGAGTGTGCAACTTAATCTGAATATGAATCACCTTGATGTACCTACAGCATTTTTAAATGGTTTTTTAAAAGAAAATGTATTTATGGAAATACCGGAATGCTCTGATTTTGTTAACTGTGAAAATAAAGTTCTAAAATTGAATAAAGCTGTATATGGGCTCAAACAGTCTGCTAGGGCCTGGTATACTAGAGTTGAAGACTGTTTGTTGAAGTTAGAATTTAAAAAGTCTAAATATGAACCTTGTCTTTTTATAAAATGTAATGATAATGTTAAAATATTTGTTGCGTTATTTGTAGACGACTTTTTTGTATTTTGCAATTGCCAAATTTCATATGAACATTTAAAGAGTGAATTAATTAATAAATTTAATATTAAAGATTTAGGTCAGATTAAACAGTGTCTAGGAATGAGAGTAAATGTACAAAAAGACTGCATTACTGTTGACCAGGAGCAATTTGTAAATAATATTTTAAATAAATTTAATATGTCAGATTGTCATAGTTCAGTTACACCTATGGAAGTAAATTTAAAATTGGAAAGGGAAGTTAATAGTTGTTATAAAAAATATCCATATCAACAGTTGGTAGGGAGCCTTATGTACCTATCTGTATTAACTAGACCTGATATTGCTTATAGTGTAAGTTACCTAAGCCAATATAACAATTGTTTTAATGACACCCATTGGAAGCACTTGAAAAGATTGTTAAAATATTTACAGAAGACTAAAAGCTATGGTCTAATATATAAGAAAAGTCATTCCTTATTGCATGGTTTTGTAGACGCTGATTGGGCATCTTGTACTTTAGATAGAAGGTCCTATACAGGGTTCTGCTTCATAATGTCTGGCTGTGTCATATCATATGAGTCAAGAAAGCAAAGAACTGTAGCACTCTCCAGTACAGTATATGGCTCTCTCCGAAGCCTGTAAAGAGGCTATTTACTTAAAGAATATTTTGTGTGAAATGATAGGATTATATGAAAATGAGTCAATATGTTTATATAGTGATAGTCAAAGTTCACTTAAGTTAGCTGTTAATCCATTGTTTCATAAGCGCACCAAACATATTGATGTGAGGCATCATTTTACCAGAGAATGTGTGTATGATGATAAGGTTAAGCTTGAATATGTATCAACCTCCAATATGCCAGCTGATTTGTTGACAAAAAGTCTTTGTGTTGTTAAACATTATAAATTTTTAAATTCTATGGGCATTGGTAGGATTTAAATGTACGAAGTCTGTTTACTTTGTTATGTTTTGCATTGTTACAATAGTGTGTAGTTTATTTTGTTAGGAGAGAATGTTAGAATAAATTAATAAAGATGTAACAAATTAAACTACTAGCGCCATCTAGTGTGATGTGTGTGAAACTTTGTTTGTAAGTGTCACCGTTGTGAGTTTGAATATTTTTTTTATAATAAAATTAAAGCCATTCTGTTGCCATCAACTGAAGTTTTAATAGAGTGTATTTGTAATAAGACACCAAAACTAGCAATCGCATTACACGATTATTTCAAACCTAAGTAAGTATAATATTTAGTTTTGTACCACTTTTTAACAAAAAGTCTTTGAACGATAAAACAGAACACTGCAGCTTGGCTTTAGATATATATAGATATGAGAGTAATCGACATCCAAACTTTGTTTGAAACATACAACTTTTATTCGTATGTAAATCGGCCCAAAAGTAGCACACTTAATTCAGCCGTTTAATGTGCGTTTGGAAGACTTAATTGGGCCGTCTAATGTGTCTGGAAGTCTCACAATATGTGCCCAAGTCTCCCGGATTACTGAACAAGCTATAAAATTTACGACAACAGCGGCTTTCCTACACAAATGTGCTAAGCCGATGGTAAAATAATTGAGCCACAAATTGCAATTGGAAGGCGATTTACCGTATTATCTACATGTGATTTAAGAGTGTCAACTAAAAGCAATTATCGTAGATATAAAAATATTCCTACAAGAAATTAGAATGCTTCGAAGTCCTAAAAACTGTTTGTGTAGTTTACGAACAGACAGTTATCAAAAAGACAACAGAAAATTAACAAAAACGATTTTTTTAAAATAACAATTAAGTTATAAAAAATCAAGTACCATCATATTTTTTACACAATAACAATGCTCTACTAAAGCTTGTGTAATTTCATTAATAAAATGCTCATTTATTCTTTTAAGAGGAAGTTATTTTTGTTTTTTTATATATTTTAGCGTATACTTAAGTAAAATTTTAAACACTGAAAAAATTACAACCTCACGCGGGAATTGAACCACGCACCTTCCGCATTCCGGGCAGCTGTCTTAACTACTTGGCTACTGAGGTCTGGTTTATACCCGTCGAAATTTGTCAGTTCTTTGATGATTATGTGTTTTAATCAAATGGTCAAGCCAAATGGTTAAGGCAGCCGCCCGGTATGCAGAAGGTGCGTGGTTCGATTCCCGCCTGAGGTCGTCGTCTATTGTTATTTAAAAATAAAATTAAATAGTTAGGTACTTCTGTCATATTATTGGCGAAATAGACTTTGAACTAATTGTGGCTGTTTTAAAGTGGAAATGGGTCGAATGGACTAGTTATTCCAAATCTTACATTTTTAATAGCGGTAACATTTGGCTTCACACGCGTTTCAAATGTCCCTCATATTTTTTTATCACCATTTTACATGCCAAATGAGATTTACATGTCGGTTTTATTCACACCTAATTTTTTTCTGGTTTGCTATAGAAGATTTCTGTAATTTTTTATTTAGAAATACTTGTACACATTTATTTTAAATCGTTTAAAGCTAATCACACACTACGCAGATACGGTAAGATATCTGTATCTAAGCAGATATCTTTCAATATCGCTCTCTATATAAATCATATGAACCAACACACACAGCGCAGATAATTTATATTTTATCGTACAGTATCTGTGAGCACCGACATATACCGACAGATGGTGAGATTATTATCTGCGTATACAAATATATCTGCAGATAACATCTGCCGTATCGGCATGGAATAATATTTTATCTGCATGTAAATACAGGGTGGATGCGCAGGGGCAGGGTCCGCGGTGAGACAGAGGGGAGGGAAGGGAATCCCCCGGTCCGGTTATAAGAGCTGTTTTCGTAGGTAGTTTAACTGTTTCACTTACCGAGCTGTCGTGCGTAGTTAAAAATAATTTCTCAGTGTCTGTTTCTTGTCTATCTGTTTCGTAAGTAGGTAAGTAAGTACCTAGCATATTATTATTTCAATAAGTAAATAGTTGGGTGAAGTTTGTTTAGCAAATAAGACAAGTACCTAAGAATAAACGGACTACTAAATACTGCGTAGGTAGGTACCTACCTATAAGTAGACAAGCATTCTTCTTACCTTTCGATGTCGTTTGGATGTGTAAAAAACGTGAAGCTCGGATCCTTTTTATTATTACTAAGGCAGTTCATTGTGATGCAATATGCCTTCATCATCATCAGCCTATAAACGTCCCACTGCTGGATACAGGCCTCCCACGTCAACAATAGCACGTGGGGATATTGGGCCATAGCCCACCACGCTGGCCCAATGCGGGTTGGTGGGTTTTAACGAATGTCATCTTACAACATCTGTTATCTTAGTACGTGAAGCAAGACGTGCATCAATTTCAAATTCATAATCATCTTCTGACGAGCTGTCTAATAAATCTAAAAGCGATAAACGTGTTTTTTTCGTAAAACACGAACTCATTGTAACACCCTGTATAAACAATCCTTACCAAAAAACAAGTCTACTCAAAGGATTCCGAGTGAATGTATCGTCTCGTATATTATCGTATCTGTTTAGTGTGTGATGCTTTCAGATAAATAAGTTTTTATACGCAGATAAAATATTACCGTATCTGCGTAGTGTGTGATTCGCTTAACATTTCTATTATGCATCGTAGTTATTATGGTCTATGGCTAGAATAAATACCTAGTCTACCTCTAGTAAATAAAAGTAAATAATGCTGGTGACAGTGGTCACCCAGAATATGTTTTATTTTGTAATAGTTAACTCTTTATATGTGGTTTAGTTTGAAAATTATAAGGGCATTATCCAGAGAACGAGTGGAAAATTCTTTTTTTAATGTTTGCTTGTATTTAATTTTTCTATCCAGAAGATTGAATCTAGTTTATATGTGTACTATGTGTATACCTATGCAAAATTTTTAGAAGTCGTGAACATAAATGTCGGCCCTAGAGTGCTGCCCTGCGGGACACCATAACAGCTTCAACTATACTAACGATTTTCAACCCTAACGTATAAGTGACACAATTCATTTTATCCACAGCACGGCGATCTTTGCAATGGAAGGCATTAACGTGGTAATGCCTGTTGAGAATGAGATGGCCAAGCCCAGGCACTTCTTAGGCTGTCCAGGGGTGCTCAACGTGACCATGGTCTTCGTGGCGACCTTGTATGGCGTCGTGGGTATTGTCGGCTACCTCAAGTACGGGACCAAAGTCCTGCCCAGCGTCACGCTCAACTTGCCGCAAGATGAAATGTAAGTTGACTTTAGTCTACGAGTGATTATATTAATAAAAATCAATTGCCCCTAATGTTTGTATACTCATCACTTAGGAACGGCTATACCTATTTGGCTAATTATTTTTTGTTGTGTTTGTAATTGTCAGGGCAAGGTTTGTATGAGAAAAAAAATGGAAATTCGTAACGGGGTACGGGGTCCACGTAGACGAAGTCGCGGGCGAGCCGCTTGTATAAAATATTTCAAACATTAAATATAGAAAAGGGACTTTTAAACTTTTAACGTGTTGACGCGGTTTCCACAAAATAATAAATTACAGCGTGAACACCCTATAAATGGCTTAAAACGTTAAGATAAAATAATGCAAATAATAATACTACAATAAGCGAGAGTTAAACCGTATTTTTTATGATTTAATGATAAAAGCAGAAGTTCACCGAACAACTGAATAACTTATTAAGTGACGCGCCATATCGGTCAATTAGCTTCGCTTTTTGGTGGGAGAACGTATAAGTAAAAGTTTTTTACAACGAAAACAAAGACATTTGTACTGGCTTTATCATCACACTTTGCTAAATGGGGTTGGTTATCATCACCGGCTTAGGAATTGAACTCAAAACCTGCGGATATCAAGCCTGGCGAGGCATTTACGTAATTTACAAAACACTATTGCGATCATACGCTATTCTCCTTTTTTTTAATCTATTTTCTAACCGAGGCATATTATTAAGTGAATACACTCGAGAGCAAAGAACCCGGGTCACATAAAGAAACCTATAAATCTCGGAAACTAAGAATGCTAGCTTTATGAAATAAATTGTGTTTAATAGACAATTAAATACTCCATAAATGAAAGTAATAAAATGTCACTACATTTTTATATACAATAAATTACGTAAAGAAAAAAAAAACTGCTGATCTCGCCTTAAAACAAAAATATGAAACATGACATTTTTGAACAACATTACGATTTTCTTTTAATTTTAATCCTGCCTCCTAGTGCTTCCATCACTGCGTTTACGCGGTTTGGCATGCTGTACACACGGAGCAAAAACAACTGTACATCAAGTTCCTTTTTCAAATTTATTTTTTATGACATAACTTTACAACAACGAAGAAGTTTTAATACCTTTATGTATGGAGTATTGAATTGTCTATTAAATACAATTTATTTCATTAGGCTAGCATTCTTAAGTTTCCGAGATTTATAGGTTTCTTTAATAGGTTTGTTTAAGAGACCCGGATTCATTGCTCCCGAATGTAGGTACAATTACAAGGATGCATTTGTCACGCCTGTTTCTCGCAGGCATAGGCATAGACCACAACTTTCCATTTACACAATTGTCTATTATGGAGACGATTAACTTTTTCTACACATTAAAAAGCAGTTTCGTTCCCAGCTCTACGTACAGAGATCGTTTGCCAACTCATAAAGCCAAACTCGTGCCATTTATTTAACGTACCATAATCGATTTACATACAAAGTTATGTGGCTTACGTTTAACATATCGTAACTAAGTTTCTAAATGATCTACTCAAGAAAGTTTATTTACCCTATTTAACAATGTTATTTGATATGCAACGAGTTTATTAGTCGTAAATTATGGCCAAGTGAAAATAAACTAGCAAGCAACTTACACAAATCCCTGAAAACCAATTTCTAGAACAATTTAATTTACGTTACGATTAGGGTTGCCAGTTAGCCGGACATGTTTGGCTTTTTACGGTCGTGTCCGGCGGCCGGCCTGTCCGTCTTTTTTGTCCCATCGTGATTTTAAGAAGCTACTCTCATTGGCACACCAAAACTGGACTGCTTATTTTCAAATCATCTGATAATGAAAAAATTTCATTCCGAATGACTTAAATTGGCAGAATATTATTTTGCGACTCCAGGCCACAACGCCAACGTCGAAAGAGTTTTCTCTTTAATAAACGCCTAGTGGACAAAGTAACGCAAAAAACCACAGACACAAACAATTGCAAAGATGTTTTTATTGTGCAATGTTAAATTAACATGCAAAGAATTTTATTAATTGATCTCTAAGGAGAACAATGTTTTCGATAAAGTATAGGTGCAAATGCTAAATATCTATAATTTTGGATTACTTTAAATTACTTATAGACGTGTTGATTTTGAGATTTTCAAGAATTTGATTTTGTTTTTGTTAATTATTAATTTTAATTTGAATGAAGTTGATTGCTAGGACACCAAATAGCAGGTTGATTTTTAATTTTAAGTAAGTTTCATTTGTTTTTTGTATAATAATAAGATTAATGTTTTTTTTTCTTTTCTAAGTTTCTAGTAAGTGCAAACGCCAAGAGTGATTGTGAAAGTGTAATTTATAAATATCTAATCATTATTAAAAACCTTAATCCTCATCTGGGTTTTTTATTGTAAAACTATTGTCCAGCTTGAAAAGCGTAAGTCCGGCTTTAAAATAGTGGCTTGGGTTTCCACAAACACCATGTCCGGCTTTTAGGGCAAAATGTCCGGCCTAATACAGCGCTGAGTCCGGCTTTTTTATTTTAGGACCTGGCAACCTTAGTTACGATGGTACATTGTGAATCGGTGAGGCGAACCAAATTGCTGCACAATAAAGTTAACGGTTCTGCCAAACTCTTTACAGCCCACAGTTAAAGCCTACTATAAAGGTGACGTTAAACTGAAATTATATTTTAGCTACTTTTATTGAGTTGCCAAATATCTTTTGCACGTGCGCCTTATTCTCTTTAATGTGGTTTCGGTGGTGTACGATCGAGTAAAGACTCGGGTTACTACAGTATGGTGCTAGTTGGTTAAACCACCTTTCTCTGATATAGAGTTCACTGCTACGAACCATAACTCTCAGGGAATTCTCAGCGGCGAACGGGAGTGCGCTTCCGACTTTTTATTTCATACTTAATACTTTACTGTAAGTAATATTTTAATAGTCGAAGGCTGTCAATCCCGTAATTATTAATCTTTTATCTTTCCTCTTTCACACTTTCACAGTTCACTTCTATTTCTTTTACTCCTTCATTACATACCTCATTGATAGCTAGGGTTTTAGTCATGCATCATTGCATGAAATCAATATAGCTTCTTATTTTAAATAAATTGTACATCTGATTTTATGAGCGCTTATTTATTGAGGAATAAATAATTATGCTATTCATTGAGTATGTTGGAATTAAACTCAAAGAAGATTTATTGAAATGGACCACCCATTTCAATAATCCTCAAAAAATAAGCGCTAATAAATTAAAACACACTCGATGAAAAACATATTTAATAATCAATCAATGAGTTGTGTAACGATTGTGTAAGTATTTATACTAGAATAAAGGTGACGCGAAGTTGCTTTGCTGAGTATTTGATAGCGTTGACGAAAACGAAAATATGTATACAAATACCTATTAACGACGGCTTTGAAGCAACGCCTCCGAGTGACGAACGAGGTAAATTGCAATGTCGTTAACCTAATGAAAACGGCTCTCTAAGTTAAAATTGATTGCCACCAATGTACGAATGTATGGACGGCTGCACTTATTTCATTAAATACTTTTTGGTTTGGTGTGTAGTCAGAACAAGGTTTGTATACAGGGTGTCCCAGAAATCAAAGTCAAGCCGGAAATGGGCAATAGGCCAAGTCGTGTTAGTTATTAGAAAAATATGAAAAAAAATCTTGTCCATGTACTTCTCAAAGTATAAGGATTTAAAAATAAATCCTAAAAATTTACAGCCTGTGATGAATATTTACTATAGTTAATCAGTTACTTTTGGAGTCGGTGCCAGCCAAAAAAACCTTCAAAAAAACCTAACCCAAAGAGGGTTAGGTTTTTTTGAAGGCGGTTTTATTTTTTTTGTAAAAAAATAATGTTATTTTTGAGTTTTTAGTTACAATAATTAAAGTTCCTGCATATTTCTTCATTTTTTAGGTTTGTTGTGAATTGTGGTAGATAATTATTAATATTGTTGGTGGGCTTTTTCACATATTTTCGTTATATTCTTATATTCTGATATTTTCTAACGTGTTTTTTAAAGAAAAAATACACCGTAGATTTATGATTCCGGTGGCAGTAAAAGATATTTCATTAGGGTAGACCATCCAGAAGAGCTGTCTTAATGAGGCAGCGCCGAACAAATGAAACTAAAGATGAAAGAGATAATAGGTTAAAAAAAGTCGGGAAAGAAATTTGAAAAGAATTTCGAAAGGGACATCGCATAGACTTCCACAAATGAAAACTGTCACGTATTCCATTCGACGTAATGAAAGTTCTGAAGGTCGTGCCCGAAGACTACGTTTGCGTTTTTCAAATGAAACTGAAGAGCAACTTTCTTATCGACTTGGTTTAATACACGAACGTTTATCTAACGAAACCGAAGAGGAGCGTTCTCATCGACTTGGTTTGATGCGCGAACGTTTATCAAACGAAACTGAAGAGGAGCGTTCTCATCGACTTGGTTTGATGCGCGAACGTTTATTAAACGAAACCGAAGAGGAGCGTTCTCATCAACTTGGTTTGATGCGCGAACGTTTGTCTAACGAAACCGAAGAGGAGCGTTCTCATCGACTTGGTTTGATACGCGAACGTATATCTAACCAAACCGAAGAGGAGCGTTCTCATCGACTTGGTTTGATACGCGGACGTTTATCTAACGAAACCGAAGAGGAGCGTTCTCATCGACTTGGTTTGATACGCAAACGTTTATCTAACGAAAGGACAGACTTATGTGGCCTTAATTCGTGAAAATCGTTAGAAGGTATTATTTAGATGCTAACAAATTGTTGAATAGACTACATGATGAGAAGGATTTAATGGAAATTTTGTGGTTACGTGGCCAGTCCAAATTAAAGTCAATTAAGGCTGTGGGCGGTTATCAATTAAGACACTGTTTACGTGCTTATCCAAATTCCGTTCCGTATGGGAAGTGCCTTTTTTATCTACCTTGTTGTCCTAGAGGGAGACTCGCCACGGTCTATATTATGATAATTAAATAATTATCCCATAACTCCTGGCTCTTGAGGGTTAAGTCCTTCCTTCATCAGCTCATCTGATGCACTAGTAAAAATATAACTAGAAGTCTAAATGTGCATACAGAATTGAAAGAATTATCTTTTAACTCTTAACCGTTAAGGAGTTGACCTTTCATCATCAGCTCAGCCACACATATAATGTGAGTGATGACTACCGGACGCAAATATTGATGTAGCGTTGTAAAATACACTAAAAACATTATATATGCGTATAAAATTTAAGGAATGCCCTCGATTTTTCTGGGATCCCATCATCAGATTTTGTCATCGTGATAATGGGACCACTCAGCAAGCATACGGGTCATTCTTGTTTAGCCCAATTTAAATTTCGTGGAAATAAAAGTGCTTTAATAACTTTCATATTCATATAATTAATGCTATATACTATAAAATTAACATATATGGCACGGAATGAGATCGTTTTTTACTTTGTTTTATAAAAATAACAAAAAAACTAAAATTATTGGTAACAGAAGATACCCTTAGGACCACAGAAGATAACATAAATCAAAATGAAAGAAACATTCTTAAAGCAACTAAATTAACAGTCTTCTTATAAAATACAAAACCAATTTCTCTTTTTAATTCAACGTCTTTCATTAAAATAATAATCATTATACAGCAAAAAAATATATAATCACACTGACCACAGAAGGGATAATCTTTTCTGTGGTCTTTGTCTATGATCATTGATCCTAGGGTCTTTGAAGTTACTCATAATAAAAAGTGAACATATAAATGCTGTCATCTCTGTCAGTATCAAAGCAGTTATAATTTTTATTTTGAGCACCCTTCCCTACAGAACGGTTCATAGAATTATCTTTGATATCTTATTAAACTTTTCTCGAAGAATCGGAGTCACTTTCTGTCCCATATCACAGAAAATATGACCACGGAAGGGACGTTTCTTCATGGAACAATTTCTGGTTAGTTTGTATTTTGAGGTTATGCAAAAGCAATATAGTTTTCAACTAACACACCCAATTATCTACAAGAGCAACATCAAATCACATTTTTAATTGCAGTACTTACCAGTATACGACAGTAACAGAAGGGATCTTTGAACTTTTACACCAAAATTTTCACTAATAGAATGATTTTTTGTGACATAACTGTTGCATTCAACAAGAAGCACGATGCACTGACATTTAAACGGACACTTCAGTGTTGCTAGAAGGCAAAAATTAAATCATTGCGGTCGATAATTTGTCACCTGTTGCGAAATTTGTGTATGACCACGGAAGGATACGCGAACTATGGGACATTTTGAGAACACTGGAATTACAGTTGTAAAATATTTCTAAATTTTATTTCGTAAAGGTATGTTGTACACAAGGGTTTTTGTAGTTATATGGATATATAAAGAAAAGAGTTAGTGTTCGTTTAGTATTTTTTTAACCTGGTCAAACCCGTGAAGGTCGAAATCCAACAGACAACGGAGGGAGACAAATGAAGCATAAATTGTATTTTATTAAAGTTATATTTTAAGAAAATTGTGCAGATTCATTAATCAATCAATGTTATTAAAGTTATTTTTCATTCTATGAGTTTTTTGTTTTTATGTGTATAATATATTTTAAGATATTTAGATCCAACATAATTTCTGCAGTATAGAAGAATGACCCATACCCTTTCGAATAAAATCAGAATTTTCAAAATCGGTTTACAACTTACGGAGATATCGCGTAACAAACATACAAAATAACAATAATAATAAAAAAACATTCAGTCGAATTGAGAATCTCCTCCTTTTTTTGAAGTCGGATAAAAAAGTACTACACTGTATTGGCAAGTAACATTACAAGATGGCGCGTTAAAATTAATTTTTAAGAACATTTTTAAAAATTTGACGAATTTCCAAATAGTCCCGTGATGTGACATGGGGCGTTCACGCGGACAAAGTTACGGGCCTTCTAGTGTTAAATAAAACTCGCATCCATCAAAGAAAGACTTTCAATAGCACCAACTAGCAGGCTGGTATTGAATTAAAACGTCAAAATTATTACTTTTTTATATAAGCATTACCTACACTTATAGACGAGGCGCCACTAGACTCAATAGAAGAATATTCTTTTAGCACTGATCAATGCGCGGCCGCAGTTGAAAGGTTAATCGTCGAACAAGAAAAGCAGCTTGATTTTCTTTATCTGTTACCAATCTGTTTAGGAACAGCTTAACTAATAGTTTCTTACGTTCGTTGGAGTGAATTATAACCGTTTCTAATAAAATAAATAAAATAATCGGCGATATGCTCACCACCTGTCACGCTGAGCACATGCGCAGTTGTAACTTGGTGAAACGTGTTCAGCTTTTGCGGTCCCCATTGCCTAGTCTCTGACTAACTCTTTAAAATAAAATAATAAATAAAATAAAACAAAATACTTTTATTTCAGACTATGCCCATATTCGCAAATTACAAATTCAAATACAACTAACCTTTGGGGATAATCTTCGTATATCTACGTAGGTATGTATGTAAATATAATCAACCTGACAAAGAATAAGTAATTATAAAGTGAATTTCAATGTAACAGCAATTGAGTGACACATGACAAAGCGTCAGAACCACTGAGCAAATATGTCAGAGTCAGAACATAATAAGTGTCCTTCAAAGTCAGATAGAATTAAACCTAGAATTATGCCTGTTTGAGGCAAACAGAGATCTCTAAAGTTTTAACTACATTATGTATGTCTTCAGAATAATAGACGTTCATTAACTAAAACGTCTCCTCGTGTTACATAATTTTTAGTAACTATTGAATTTGTTAGGTACATTAGACGGGTAATAGGTTAAATCAATTTCGAGGTTATTTTTTTTTACTAAACAACATAAATACTAGTTGCTCTACTCCTGTAGGTTACGTGATAGGTAAGAATTTCAAGATAATCGCGAAGTGCAGCGTAGCAGTTTAGGAAGAAGCACCTGTAAAATAGGAGATTTCTTCCACCGGGATAATATATTATTGGTGATTGATTTCGGGATTTTAATTATTCGTAATTTTGATATTCAGAATTCGTATTTATGAGACTTCGGATTATTGTTGAGCCCGAATTTTAAGTATTAGGAATATTGAAAATCAGAATTTCGATTTTCGTAATTGTAAACGTTCGGGATTGTGTAATTTCGGATTTGTAAAAACAGGATTTATGATATAGGACTTGTGATATTCGGAATTCTGAACCTTTCGGAATTATTTAATTCGGAGTTTTAAAATTCGTGATTATGAGTTTCGGAATTATGTTTTTCGTATTTATGTGGTGTAGGTACCCTTTTCAGTGGTATTACAGGGTATAGAGGAATAAGAACTCCTCGTAAAGTTTAGGCCACGGGAGCGTGATACATACTTAGGTATTAAATAATAAATGAGTAAATAAAATAATTATTATTTAAATAAATTATTAAGCATCCACGGTGGCCGTTCTATATCACGTGGACGTACCTGAGAGCGGTTTCAGTTCCTTCCGAAATTTCGTTATGCAAAATAGGTTTGGCATTTAGATTGTTAATTTTTAGAAAATTGTTCGAAATTGCAATAATAATGGAAAGCGCTATAAATAGCAAACGAAAATCGACCAAAACTTCGTTTCGGAGAAAGAGTAGGCTTTTTGTGCTGGTTTATATACCAGCTTGGAAATCGCCTCTTTGGTCTAGTGGCTAAGCTATCGGTTTCAGGCCCATTTCAGTCCCGGGTTCGATTCCTAGCGGGGGGTACATCTTTGTGTGCTCGGTTGGTTGGTGGTACGGCTGTTAAGTCCGCCTGGCTAGCTACCACCATCTTATCTAAGTCTGTCGCCATAACAACGATGTTTGTAGCATTGTTGTGTTCCGACAATTTGAGATAAGATAGCCAGTTCCTCAGTGGTTGAGGATTCCGGGTGAAGCGCGATTTCACCTTCGGCCTTATCATCACTTACCATCAGGTGAGATGAAGGCCAAGCGCTTACCCGTTGTAGAATTTAAAAAAAAAACATGAAAAAAGCTCTCAACGAATTGAACTTTCTCTTTTTTTGAAGTCGGATAAAAAACAAATGACTAACATTTAATGTCGTATTTTTTTAACATCATCATCCTATACTTGTCCACTGTTGGACATAAGCCTCTCCGAGAGCACGCCACTGTCGCCACTGAGGACGATTCGCGGCTACTCTTATCCAGCTCTTGCCATTTTTTTACAGCTTGGCATTATCAGCTAAAGTCATGGTGGCCATCGCTGTGTTCTTCACGTATTGCCTGCAAATGTACGCACCAATGGACATCATATGGACGCGTCTGCAAGGCAGGGTGCCGCGGAGACTCCACAGCGCCGGACAAATATTGTTACGTACATTCAGTGTGACACTTACGGGTGAGTTTCATTTGTTTTCTTAATTTTTTTTCCCCTTACCCCTTCGATCAACAATAATACAACTAGATGTCAGGTCGGCGCTAAAAATGTGTCTCGGTAAATAAACGCGCACTTGAGAAGTGAGGCTGATTTCACAGTCACGCGTTTGATCAGCGCCGCGCGTGGCCGGCGCAGGTCAAACGCGTGACTGTGAAATCAGCCTAAGCGTTTATCTTCTCGCAAGGCAATAACAGGAAAAAGTACTTTATTTGTTGCCTCTTAGGGCTGATTTCACCACTAAATGTTATTGACGTCTTTTTTTTTAAGTGACAGGAGTAATTTATTGCTTTGAAAAAGTATTTATTCACGTGGACAGAATTTAGCTTTGATTTTGTACGTGACGCGTTATCTAGTTGCATTGTTGATCGGAGCCTTACCCCGAAGACTCGTAGAGGTTGGTAACAATTGAATATCTATTGCTGGTATTCCGACAGCTGAACTTGGTGTGGTTTGTACATTTAGCTACGGAAGACCGTATCACTTACTGGCCAATACGCTCTCGGGTAAGAAACAAGGTACACCAGTTACCCACCAGTTAAAATTATAAAAATAACTTAGGTATATCTAGATACCAGCGGGCTTCCCTAAGCCCGGTGTGTATCCGTAAAAGGATTTCACCTTGTAAAAAAAGGTACCTATATCTAGATATTAAGTAATGAGTATTATTATGCATGTTTAAAATGGAAAATGTTCCCCCCTCCGATTGCCTAATTTGTCAACTAATGCATGTTAAGGTTTACGAACACATTACGGTTAATAATACACCATTAGATATACAATTTGAAAAATACTGTGACGAAAAGATTTTTTTTTTCGAATTCGGGTTCGAATCCTGCTCGTGAACATTTTTTTCGTCACTGTCTTTTTCAATTTGTAATTTGTTCGTAGCAAAATTTGCGCTAAAATTATATAAACAATAACATTATACACCATTATTTCACATTAATATTCGACAAAATACTTTTAGAAAATTAAACAAAACTGCGAGAAGTTATTAATTAAATGGATACAATTATCGATCATTATAAACTATACATTATATACGATTGCTGTTTGAAAAACGGCACCAAGAAACAAGGCTTGATTTGATCTGATTTTTATCAGAAATATGCCTTGTTTTGCTCTCAAAATTTCGAATTTAGAACTTGTTTCCAACTTGCTTAAATCTTTTAAGAATTTGTACTTTAGTGCCTAAAAATTAAGGTTTACTTTAAAATAAATGTTTATCTATGTATCTCATTTCATTTCTGATGTTGATCTATTGATAGTAAGGTGGGGCAAAAGTTGTCACCCGATGTTCCTTGACTGTAAGTTTTTTAAATGAATGTAAATGTTGTCAATATTTTTTTTGTTATGTATAAAAAATGGTATCTTACAAGTGGCCCCCGCCAGAATTAAAGACCCGATGACCCGATTTATCCCATTTCCCATCACTCTTGCCAGAACTTCCGGCGATAGGTTCTCTTTGAGGGCTTCAGAGTCTGAGGCTTGTTTAAGATAGATTTATGATTCTCAAAATCTCCACAAAAAGAAGTCTAGAATGGTCAAATCAAATCAAAATAGCGGCCAGTGCAAATCAAAATCGAGAGATAAGCGAGCCGGAAATGCAGGCCTCTGAATTTCGTTTGTGGGTCGTGCAGTATACGCCGTTGTTCCATCCTGTTGGAATGTTCTTCGTGTATGTTGTATCTGTTTACTTCACAAATGTCAAAGCAGACTGATATTTACCGCCATTAGATAAAATAATAGCTTCTTTCGATAGGGTGATTATGACTTTTGCTTCACGCGGAGACATTATTTGTGTTTTTTGTATGAGACCGTGCATCTATTGGTCATAATATGATCTCATGATACAACTGTTACAACCTACCTATTACAGAATGTAATAAAAGAACTCTTTACTTCGTTATTAGTAAAAGTACCTATAGGTAAGCTATTTCTAGAATAAAACAGATTATATTCGTAGTCGTTTTGGTATAGGTACCTAAGTATTTAATGAACTGTCTTAAAGGTTTTATTATAATACCTAATACCAAGATAAGCATTACCCTTAGAGCATTTTAATGCTCTAAGGTATTACCCAATAAAAAAATATATTTCTAAAATAATTCCTCAGCTCCTGTGCCTGATCCTTTTTTGACAACTTCAAAGTGGTTTTAATTTTAATGTTAATTATACCTGCAATTTAAAATACAATTACATGCAAATGAACTGCGAAAGATGAAATTTTTTTGATGAATTATCACTTAATAAGCAATTAGGCAGAATTAATTCAAGATTCTACGAACGACCCTTGTCAAGACAAACTAAAGCTGAAGGAATTAAAAATAAACGACAAAGTTGGAAATGCAAAAAAAATCCAAATAAATTACGGGAAAGGGTATTAAGTATTATACTTAACGGGTGCTAGAGAGAAAGAAAGAATATTTAATTATTTTTCTAATTATTTTCATTATGCTATACGGTTTGAGCGCATAAACAATAGCCGAACAAACATTTGGCAACCTACATATTTTAAGGTTTATGTTAAATAATGTGTCTTGTAAAACCTTTGATATTCCGGACCGTGGATCCACGTCACTAACAATTTGAATTTCTCAACATGTTCAGCCTTGTACTTACCTACCTAAAATGTTATTTTCTTAGCTTGTTGTTATTTTTGCATGATAAATAAGTACCTACTAAAAACACAAAAGCTATTGGGCGTGATGGTAAAGTGGTTATGGGTACTCGCGATGGCGGGCGGGTTCATATCCCACAAAAGCTGTCAATGTAATAAAACCTTAGATTAAAACAAAAAGGGAAGATACGGCATGCTCTTACTTGTAGTCAATCAAAATATAGTCCTACTCAACTACATATGCAAACACTCACACACGCACACCTATAAAAGTGTAAATCGAGCGAGCGAGACAGAGCAGTAAGTTTCAACGTCAGCGCGAGGGAGTCAGCGAGTAGCGCGTTGACTTCTCGGTCGCTTCGCACAGACGAGTACGTACGACCGATTCCGACGCCACTGCGGAGTAGCGTCTTTCTCTTTTTATCACAGCAGAATGTCCGCAATAGTACGATGTAGCCTGTACGCTCGGCAAATTGCGACTGAGTGAAATTGTGCCTTTAGGCCTAATTTTAGCGGCTTACTCACAAGATGCTAATGCCGTATCTTCCCTTTTTATTTTAATCTAAAAATAAAACTTAAAATCTCAACAAGTTTTTAAAACAATTTCAAGGATCACGACACACCTCTGTGGCCGCGCGGTAATGCGCTTGGCCTTGATACCCAGAGGCATTGAGATAAACCAAAGACATTAAACTATTACTAATAGACAGGACATAGCGATCGAAACTTTAATCCATAACTTATTACCAAGTGGTAACAAGTCGCTTAGTATGATGTTATGCGCCCTCTAGTGCAGTCGTGTTTGTGCGTGAACAAATTTCACGTAAACAATAGGAAATATACCAAATTGCGTATTGCGATACTGCAAATCCCGATATGGAAAAAAAGGCAGAATGTGATTACAGCTTATTTTCGTAAATATTTTGTATATTTACCCAATAATCAGACTATAATCATAATTTCTAATAATTTATTCTAGAACATTTACCGTTGCCCTATGCTGACCTCTAGTGGTGAAAAGCTAAAGTATCTACTTTTAGGATGTCACCACACTTGTCGAAGCGGAAGTAGATGATTTAGTGGTGTTCAAGTGATGTCATTTTACTTATCGAATAATGTTATATGTAGATAATATTTTTATATCGTAGTTTAAGTTTTATATAAGTAGTAATATTCTGACTCAATGATCATTGCGTCCCTAACGCAATGTTATGCAGTGTAACAGTATCGTGCGATGATCGTTTAATTAGAATATTACTACTTATTTTCAATCAAATTCGATCAACAATACCAACTAGAGTTTTAAGCTTTAAACACGCCATTCAAAAGGGCAACGCTGCCAGCCATTTGGGGAACTTGCCGCGCGGCGGCAGTTCTGTTAGAGATATTTTTTATTTATAAGATATTTATAGGTTTTTAGTTTTTAAGTTAATTTGTTTTAGTTTTTAGTTACTTATTAAGTAAGTACGTGATAAGTACCTACTTATGTAGATGTTAATAAAAAATTTAAAAAAATATCTTTAAACCAACAAATAATATAAAATTTTAACACAATTACCGATTTTAACCCATACGCCACAAATGGTTGGCCAACGTTGACCAATAGACGCGCCAACATTTGTGTAACGGATCAGTATATGATAATACTTAGAAGATTTGTGATTTCATTACTGGGTGCCATGGTTGTAATAAGGTTGAACTTAAAACTGTTTTATAACTTTTGTCTCAGTTCGTTAGTAGAGAAATGTAGCTGTTTAGGTATTATTCAAGTGGAGTGAATTTAGCTTTGATTTGGTACGTGACGCGTTATCTAGTTGGTATTTTTGATCAAAGGTTAAACTTAAAAAACATTGAATGGATACATAAGAAAATAGGATATCCAAATTAAACATGTACACGCATCCGTTATGACATTGGTGTTTAATGCTAATGCATCAAATAAATCTATGCAATGAAATATAAAGTAACAGATTAAGATCGACAAAAATAATTTGATAGGTACAGTCACGAGCACCAATATGTATACACTTTGACTCTTCTTCCATTGTTTTAAGAGTTACAATTGTTTACATATTTTTGCTCGTGATTGTGCACATGGCGGCCTAAACTGTCAAATTTCTCCAATGAATATTGAACCTTAATACCAGACGATAAAGTTCATAATTGATTGTAGAAATTTGACAGTTTTGGGTAGGTTCATCTGACGCCGTGTGTACTTGCGATTGCGAGTTGTCATTAACACGCAATGTGGTCTATAATATTTATGTATACATAGGTATTTTAAAATGAATCACTATATGGATCAACTCGTGTTAATCTGTTAAAGTCAGCCATTTTAGCTTATCATTCCTATGAATTGATTCGTTAATCCAATCACACAACCATGTTACATTTGCTTTGAAGTTGACTTGATTTTGGTATACGGGAGTGTATAATAATCCTTACTTATGATGAGTGATCGCGGGGGTGGGTTTACTTTGAGTGTTGTCAGTATGCTGTTCGTAGGTACTAGCTAGGTGCTTATGTTATTTCATTAATTCATTCTTTGTTTATAATTAGTTAAGTAGGTATGTTGAATTTTTAATAACTTTACACTTTATTACTTAGTAAATAATCATTTGAAACACCCGAATTTTCATTTCCTTCCCTAATTGTCACTTGATTGTTCCAATGTTGTATATTATACTGATTTTGTTTAATCTTCATCAAACTTATCGATAGGTACGTCGAATTTTTAACGGAACATCCCTACTGCAGGGCGACATCTACCGTGGGGTAGATGAAACTTATTCTAATTGTTCATAGTATACTTCTTATTATTCTTGATATAAGGTTTTGCTTTTCAACGTTAGATGGCGTAACTTGAGCATCAGCTCAAAGTTTTTGTATGAAATAGTGTCCAATAGCCGCTCTATTACTATTTAAATCTCTTTGAGATAAACTAATAGAGGAGCAAACCTCATTACCGCGCGTCCTAAAAAATGTAACCACCATTTAACCGCGACGACGTAGCTTTGAAAAAAAACATTTTAATGTAAACATATAACTGTCTCATCTACACAAGTCGCAAGAACCATGCTGTCACTAAAATTAGACAAAGACAGATACATAGTCATGCGCTGGCGGGCCAGTGTTGCCTGCCATATGAATTTTACCCCAAAGTAAGAAAAAAATAGAATATTTTTGCAATTGTTTTAAGCAATTGTTTTATAAAATACAAGAATTTAAATAGTACTATTATTATAAAGGGGAATAATTTGTTTGTTTGTTTGCATGTAGCCGATAAACTCGGGAACTACTGAATCGATTTTAATATTATTTTTGACCATTAATATGCTACTATTTTAACATAATTGAAACTATGTTAGCAGGACAGGGCCTTAATCACACTAAGCACCAACGATATTACCAAAACTATACCTTTACCGTTCAGCCGACTTGGTATAGCGCTATCGCATGTGTCAAACGCGATAGCACTGTAAAAGTACGTCTAACGACTACATTTCAGTTGAGGTTCGGTTGAGATTATTTAGCGTGAAAGTCCCCTAGGACGCGATGCGTTTTCTGTGTGAATGCTTACTTACTGCTTGCGGTGCTGCGGCCGAAATGTCAAGCAGTACTAAGTAGGCATTTGCTTGCAATGTGTGTCGCGATTTATCCCGTTGACATAGTTTTAATATGATGTTTATATGTATTTAAGTATGGATATCCGTTAACAAGCCGCCATAGTACAAGCTTCGGCTTAGTTTGGGGCTAGCTCATTGGTGTGATTGTTGAAATATATTTATTTATTTATTATTTACTTTACGAAGATAAAGTTGCGAGGAACAGCTAGTATTATTTAAATAACATGTCTTGCTTACTAGATACATAAAATAAGAATAAGTAATGAAATAATCCTCCTGCCCCCGAAATTCTATCGTTTTCGCTAGTAAGAAGTAGTTAAATGTCTTCTGAATTACTAAACATAATTATTTTTTTTCATTTTGATAAGTTAAATAATTTATATGTCAATAATATAGTCATAATCTAATTTTATGTAGGTATTTACTCATGCTGCATGATAAAATGTCACTGTTTTAATGAAAAAAAATTATAAATGTTCTCTTATAGTTTTTGCCCAGTGAATGGACATTTATTCGGCATATACAGACATTTTCATGGTGTCGCCATCTCTGGGGTCCCGGGTTCGATCCCCGGTCGGGTCAATTTAGAAATGATTGTTATTCTAAATTGTCTCGGGTCTGGGTGTTTTCTATGTATAACAAGTATGTATTTAAGTATTTTATGTATGTTTATCCGTTGTCTAGTAACCATTTAACGAGTTTCATAACGAAGCTTCTCTTGGGCTAGATAATTGGTGTGAGTGTAGGAGAGTTTATTATTTATTTATTTATCGGGCATTTATCCGATGCACCCAAAACGCCCGGGTGTTAATCCATCACTAGCCATAATGGTAGTTTATTTATACAAACAGTAATAAAACTCCGCTATGAAGTATCAGTTTTGTATTTAGTCTCTTTTTTGTATGTTTTCATGCTATAATCTTGTTTTAAATATTTCTTCTCACGGCGTCCTGCATCTTTAGGCACCCTGCAAAATTGATCATATAAAATATAATATGATTATTAGATTATTAATTGATTAAATATACTACAAATTAATAAGATTGCATTAATCTTTTGAACGAAACTTAAAATATAATTACATATTATTATTTAAAATCGGAGGTTACAACTTCATCCATTGATTAATTGGTTTCTCCCATTAAAGTGGGAAACCAAAACGAGGTTTTTAATGGCAACACTGAACATAAATCACAATATTTGTTATTTAATTATTTTTTTGTGTGTTTTTACGTCAATATCAATACATTTACAATGTACATACGTATGGAAAGTAATTCCGCTTGAGTTATGATGGTTCTGTGACCTTAAATCGCACTCTTTCACTATGCATTTACCCATTTTCCGTCCGGTTTAACCTGGCCGGCGTCACACTCGAGGACTGAACCAGCGTTGCCAGACGTGCGATAATTATCGTAGATCCACGATAATTTGGAGGGGCATGCGATAAAAAATAATAATTAAGTATCGCACGATAATTTGTATAATTCGTCGACTTTCCACGATATTTTTTGACAGTTCTACGATAATTTTGTGACAAACCTGGTTTAGCATCAGTTGTTCAGTCACAGTTTGGAAATAACGAAAGTTAAGGTACCACAGTCAGTCCTTTTTCTAGGTGATGAGCTTTTTTTTTTTTTTTAGCTCGTGACGTCGGATGTTACCATATTTGGAGTGCCCAGTCGTATAAATTCTGTCTTTTTGAATGCGATAAAAACACGATAATTTTGCAGTAAATCTAGGATAGTTTTGACCTACGGATCTGGCAACACTGGACTGAACTGACATTAGCTAGGCATATGGCTGTGGCCATATGTGAGGTGGCAACGCTTTCGCGCGGTAATTGCTAATCTAGTGTATATATATATATGTATATATATCAATGCCCAGAGGTGCCGGGTTTAATTGCCACGTCGGCAAAGTGTTTTGTTTCATATTTCGATGCTTAGCCCGGGGTTCGTGATGGCCAACCCGAATGTGGTGATTATGTAAATACCCGTCAATTGTAACGATGATGAAGGCTTTGCCCGGCTGTAGAGCAGTATATTTTTATTTTATTTTATTATGACGCAAATCAGGTTACAGTTATGATTACAGTTTGATTAACTAACATAAACTTAAAAGCTAAACTATAACCCAACAACTTGTATCCTATATAAGAATTATTATTTAAGTGCTAGGTTTATACAATTTAACAAATAATCTTTGTGAGCGTCCAGTTGGCAGGCACACCACGGAATTAGATGGTTTTGACCATGTCAAAAAATTGTGTATAAATAGTGATAAATAGTGACGTATAGCATATAAATAGTGATACTATGGTTCAAAAGATATTTGAGTATCTTGGTGTGCCTGCTAACTTGACGTCAAGATAGCAGGCACATTAAGAAATACAGTTCGTATCAATGTGATTTATATGTCAAAAAACTGTGCATAAATAGTGAATCGAATACGCCAAATTTCAACAATTGTACTTCAATACAAACCGAGATATTACGGTCTCTAAGTGGGCTGCCAACTTGACGATTCTTGTAATGGCGATTCCAGACAAACGGGTTGAAGTTTTAAACAAATAAATACATGAAAAAATTGTGTGTGAAATTGTGAATCTTTCAATATCAATAAAAAAAGAATTCTTCTTTGCTATTTTCCAAAAATCTAATGTAAACTTCTACCATACATTCGATTTTAAGTACAGTCGTGCACAATTTTATTTATTGACTTAAGATACTGACATAAAGTCTAATTATTTTTAATTCAAGTCATAAAATTACACTTAAATCTATCGTTGTAAATGTTGTAATGTCAGTGTCATGTTATTTCTATGGAAACTTATGTCAAGCAATTTGTAATTTGAGTGACTCGAATTAAAAGTCTCGGGATAGTGGTGGACGAGCAAGTGTCGCGAACGACCGAGAGATGGCGTGATTTTGTTTACGTGCGGTGAGCCGGTGATACGGACGTTTATCACAGTTGTTCAATAATTTACAAACTAAACGTATCTTCTTCGATATTCCATTTTAAAATCTGACCACTCAGCATGTGCAAACTAATTGAAGTGCAATATATTTAGATTGTTAATCATTGAACAATTATGATAAACATCTAGCTTTAATGCGATTAATTATGTTGATCGAGTAGTAAATATGAAAAGTTTTGAATGACTGAGGAAATATCTACCTCACATTAGGTACAATGGCGGACTCCGTCGCTTTACCAGTCTAAAGGTCAAAATCCCTTGCACACCACGTCGTCTATTTGGTACGGGCACGTAGGTACCCGGGCGGTCGGTGCGCTTCACACCAAAATCGCTGCAAAGTGGTAAAGCGACGGCGACCCCGACTGTACCTAGGTATATCTTTTTTGTAAATACCATAATAAAAAATAAGCTGCGTACCTATAAAAATGTAGTTTGTTATTAACCGATTTAAACACTTTCACTTCCGATGCAAATGTACTCACTGCTTATCAATTACAACACAAACAAATAAAACTTTTCGCGCACCATTCTCGTATCACTGGCTCACCGCACGTAAACAAAATCACGCCATCTCTCGGTCATCCGCAACACTTGCTCGTCCACCACTATCCCGAGACTTTTAATTCGAGTCACTCAAATTACAAATTGCTTGACATAAGTTTCCATAGAAATAACATGACACTGACATTACAACATTTACAACGATAGATTTAAGTGTAATTTTATGACTTGAATTAAAAATAATTAGACTTTCTGTCAGTATCTTAAGTCAATAAATAAAATTGTGCACGACTGTACTTAAAATCCAATGTATGGTAGAAGTTTACATTAGATTTTTGGAAAATAGCAAAGAAGAATTCTTTTTTTATTGGTATTGAAAGATTCACAATTTCACACACAATTTTTTCATGTATTTATCTGTTTAAAACTTCAACCCGTTTGTCTGGAATCGCCATTGCAAGAATCGTCAAGTTGGCAGCCCACTTAGAGACCGTAATATCTCGGTTTGTATTGAAGTACAATTGTT
This sequence comes from Scoparia ambigualis, assembly GCA_963921215.1. NCBI lineage: Eukaryota > Metazoa > Arthropoda > Insecta > Lepidoptera > Crambidae > Scoparia > Scoparia ambigualis. The sequence continues at coordinate 5,311,020 of OY992510.1, forward strand.
GAAATTTGGCGTATTCGATTCACTATTTATGCACAGTTTTTTGACATATAAATCACATTGATACGAACTGTATTTCTTAATGTGCCTGCTATCTTGACGTCAAGTTAGCAGGCACACCAAGATACTCAAATATCTTTTGAACCATAGTATCACTATTTATATGCTATACGTCACTATTTATCACTATTTATACACAATTTTTTGACATAGTCAAAACCATCTAATTCCGTAGTGTGCCTGCCAACTTGACGCTCACATAATCTTTACAATGCTAGGTTTTTGTTCAATGAAGGGTATACCTACCTTACCTATACGGAGTGTATAGGTACGGTGTGATCAATCCAAATGGGTCAGTAGGGATAAATCAAAATTTTTAAGAGATTGAGAAATCTGTTCTTAGAAACCATATATATGGCTTCGATTTTAGATTTAATGAAATTGGTATTCAAATATTTTTTTAAATCTCATAGATAGGTACATAACCGAGAAACGAACTATTAAATCTTTTATAACACATTTGCTCGTAAAGTAGCTCTTATTACACCGATTTCAACATCGTAATGTAATAAGTTTCACACTAGTGCGGTAATGTAATTTAAAAATTAGTTATCATTTGAATCTATGGACAACATAGGCCTTTAGCCCGTTAGTACCTTTTACGACACCCAAGGGAAGAGAGGGGTTGGTGGTATTATTTTGATGAGCCCATCGCCGCTCTATGCTGTTGGATGTACATGCAGTCTTTAGTCCGTTAGTCGCCTTTTACGACAACCAAGGGAAGAAAGGGGTTGGTAGTATTATTTTGATGAGCCCATCGCCGCTCTATGCTGTTGGATGTATGTGCAATCTTTAGTCCGTTAGTCGCCTTTTACGACACCCAAGGGAAGAGAGGGGTTGGTAGTATTATTTTAATGAGCCCATCGCCGCTCTATGCTGTTGTATGTATGTGCAGTCTTTAGTCCGTTAGTCGCCTTTTACGACACCCAAGGAAAGACAGGGGTTGGTAGTACATATTATTTTGATGAGCCCATCGCCGCTCAATGCTGTTGGATGTATCTGCAGTCTTTAGTCCGTTAGTCGCCTTTTACGACACCTAAGGGAAGAGAGGGGTTGGTGGTATTATTTTAATGAGCCCATCTACGCTCTATGCTGTTGGACAAAGAAAAATATATGTTGGCTTACCAAAGATTCATGCACTGGAAAAACAAAAAAAAACGCAGTCATTTTAGGATATTTTTTTTTCCTCAAAAATATGTTATAAAACGTCGTATGGCATAGGTGCGCTTTGATAATTACAGCCTCTGCTTTCTTGTAGCCCTCGCCTACGGCTCGGGCTAGCAATATCGCCTCGGCTGTAATTTTCATCTTACCGCACTTATATCATAATGTACTATTACAGTGGCGTAGTTAGTTAGATTTTTAAAAAACATCGCTGTTCAAAACCATGCGAAATATTTGAGTGGCGTGTTATCAGGCGACCTCGCGGGTCATTTGATGGGGCCGTCTGTACTAATCCCGTTATGTTGAAAATGATCATTGAGAAAGCTTGACAACTTTGTGCCTACAAAAGATTTCATAACAAAACGTTTTTATGCTCACAGGATCAACGAATACGACATGCGATTACTTACAAATTTTTTACCAGGTTTGATTCCCAGTTACAACAATAAAAATAATCATGATTAGTGAATAATAGTGTACCCCATGGTGACCTTTCTGTGACACAAGAGCCCCTCTATTTCCTCAGTCCAACTCCAAATATGTCCATTAGCTTATACACCGTCGTCGCAGCCAGATTGTAGAGTAAAATGCCTGCCAACCAGCGTTGCCAGACGTCCCGATTTTGGCGGGACGTCCCGATTTTTTAAGCATAATTAAATGTCCCGCTTTGCGGGGATAACCGTGCGTGCAGCGTGCTGAGGAAGCGCGGCCACACACGTAGTTAGAGCCACAGATAATGTATTTTTAGTAAAATATTATTTACTAATTACTATGGCCATTTTTGCCATCTATTGTCACGTAATTTAAAACTTAAATATTAAGATAAATAGGTACTTATTTAAAAAACCTTGTGACTTTATACGGATTTTTTACTATGTCCCGCTTTCGACGAAAGAATCCCGCTTTTTGCATTCAAAAAGTTTTAAAACCCCGACAGATCAAAAAAAATATCTTGCAACGCTGCTGCCAACATTCGTGAGAGTCCATCAGTGTCACCTTTAAAACAACCTAAAAAAGCACTAGCAACGGTTGTTAGCGAATGTCATTCCTACCTAATTAAGTAGTTTAATCGTTTTGATTATATAATAGCGTGATATAGTGACAGTCATTAATGATACCATAACATGTGCATTTTAAGGATAATAATAAAAACTCAAACAATATTAGCCTACCTAGCCTACTTTTCTATGTTTTTAACGTTTGCACCTCCGATCTTAGAGTGTAGAACTGTAGATATAAGTTTCTTCTATCCGAACTGGTTGTCTAAGTACTATTATGTCGCTTTTTAAAGCGACAAGGCCGCCAAACTGAAACTTTGACTTTTTGATATTTTATGTGTCATGTAAATGTATTTATTGTTACAATAAAAATAACATCTATCTACTTAATACCTACATTATTACAGTAATTTAACTATTTTCAGTGATACTCGCTGTAGCAGTGCCGGACTTGGGCCTCCTTATAGGTTTGGTGGGCGCCATTTTCTTCTCCACACTAGGCCTCCTTATCCCGGCGGTCGTCCAAACAGTCCACAGATGGGAGCGAGGCCTAGGGAAGTATAACTACATGCTGTGGAAGAATGGTCTTCTACTAGTGTTTTATTTGTTAGTCTTACTGTCAGGCTGTTATTCGGCTGTGCGTGAAATAGTTGCTAAGCTGACGAAAAGTTAAAATGTTTAGGTAGATACCTAGGTATAAGTAATATAATTTAGTAAGTATTAGATTTTAAAAAGGTAATTTAATTTTTAGTCAATTAATTTAAAAGGTTTAGGGAATCAAGTGCAGTGAACTTTTACTCCAAATTCAATTCTATGGTTATGACACTTGATTTTTAAAGCTTATGCATACCTACCTCGAAATACGTTTGGGAATATGAAACTGATAAGTAGTAAGAACCACGGGTAATGTAAATTCTCCCGTGGTACCTACTATCAGTCAGGATAGAAGTACTACGGGCAAAAAAAATTCTCGTGGTACTACCAGTAGGGCCATCGGTAGTACCACGGGTAAGTACAGACTCAGACCTATACATAAATACTTACAGACTAACATACCTACATGCAATAAGAAAAAATAATTTTGTTAGTAAAAAACACTTCCCACCTACCACAAAATGTCAATTTATTCAATACATTTTTAACTTTATCACTAGGAACCTGAGGTTCAATATCGATTGGAGAAATTTGACAGTTTTGAATGTTGATCCAGGGGCGTGTGTACACAACGGATAGGAATAAAACTATTAAGTTCCATTTATCACAAATGATTTTTATTAAGGAATATTCTCAACAGTTATTATTGTACATATTACAATATTATTATTATTCATACATAAAACATAGATATACATTCCAGTTGTCTCTATTTTATATGATTACTTAAATTCTTATTTTAATATATAAATATACCTATTTATAAAATAAGTCATGTGATAATGAACAATATATTTATTTTAAACTTAAATGTAGGTAAATTCCGTTTTCAAACTGTAGCGTAATGATGATATTAAAGGCCTTTGCTCATTACAACGTAAGTACTATGGCCGTACAAGGAACATTTTTTTCATTTCCCCATCTCGGAAAGAGTATTTTTACTCTTCGATATAATCCGAGTGCAAAAGCAGTTTTTATCCGCTAGAAGATAAAGTAAATTGAATTTAGAACATCGTGTGCACTAAGTTTGTGAATTCAAAACATCATTAAACCTATTTACTTCTCGCTCCATAGTGCCGAATGTATCATGCAACCTTTTTTAATTTGTTAAAAACTCAGACTCGGAACCTTTTTGGTGTACTTTTTTTTAATTTGCTTAGTCATTTCTTCGCTGAGGTGGGATGAAAGTAACGTGTTGCACTCGAGTGCAAAGGTTTTTCACCTCGTGCTCTTTTGATTCCCTTGCTAACGCTCAGGATTCTAATTTCTTAATCACTTGCTGCGCTGGTGATTCAATTTTAGAATCCTTCGCTTGCTTGGTCATTAAAATTGAGCACGCGGTTCAAAAGCAACTTTGCACTCTTGTATAACAAATAACTATTATTAACTTTACTTTTACATTGGTAACCCAAAATAGCACTTACATACAACAAAAGTTTATATTTAGTGTTACTTATTATCGTGATTGAGATCATATTACATTTCACCAATACAAAAATATTGTAAGTAGTTGGTACACTACTATGCGCGCAGCAACTGGTTACCAGCAGGTATTGTACATTACGTCGTATACGACTGTATACGAGGCTACAATACAACGTCGCGACCGGTCAAGGAACGTTTCAGTGACGGCAAGAAATTTAATTCACGGATACAAAGGCATAAATTGTGGCGTTTCAAATCAAAAGAAACCTAAAGGCAGCATGCGCTTACGTCATTATTAAATATTTTTGAATAGTAATTGAATACACTTTTTTTTACTTGCATCACGTAAGCGCCTACCGACATGATGATTTTTTTTACTTGGAACGCAACATAAAGAATAATTTTCTTTTGCGTGTTTCGATACGGGTACGGTTATGGTATACAGCGTTATAATGGGCTAAGACCTTAACTTGTGCTAGGCTAAAAATGTGCTGCTGAACATTCAGCTACAAATAAGATAATATAAGCTTTAATTTAAATTTATATGAATAAAAAGGTTTAGGATCACTTTTAGCCCTCAAATTAGTCTAAACAGAATCGTACGAAATTCTATAAGCGGGTCGACCGACTCAGCCAGATTCTGTCAAAATATTGTATGGTCCCATAACGCAAATAAAATACTTACCTACTTATACTTATTTCATATACCAATAGCATAACTTCTGACTTATTCACTGCATTCACATGAAAATTTACGAATAACGAAATAGGTACGAATATTATATTTTCTGTATTTGATGATAAAAAGACAGGTAGCAAAAAATAAATTATAAAATCTCCCAGCTCGAGTATTTTACGTACCAACGTATATAAATATGTACATTACATAATTGTCACGGAAGTAAACGTACTTACGTAATTTAATATTATAAAGCTGCCTGTACCAGAGAATAAGAATAAGGGATTATATAAACTTTAAACTTAACCTTAATATGAAATTTAATATTTGGTATTCGAAAAATAACTTTTTATTTGTACCTAACACTATGTTTCTATAATGTATATTTGGCAAATGGATTTCATTTACTTACTTATTTATTTACTACATTTTGGTATGTTGAGATCAGAAAAAGTTAAGCAATATTTGATAATAAGTGTAGACAAAAATATTAGTTTAAGATGTAACTGTTAAGATTATGATAAGGAAAGATGAGATGAAAATTATGGATTATGTCTCATTATAAGTTAACAATAGGCAATTTATTTAAAAAACATTCTTTTGTGAACTTTTGTGACAACAAACTTACGTAACATTATAGGTTTTTATTAAATGTCAAATATTTTAAGCTTGTATTTTGTATGCCTAAAGCTGTAGTTATTATTTACTATAATTTTATATTCTAATAAATTAAGCAAAATGGTTTTACATTAGTTCAAATGCTGAGTATAAAGTTAGTTGCTTGTAGGCCAGCATTGTCCTTTTAACGCCAACATTGGATGGTATTACTATCTTATAGTTTTAACATCGTACTATGTACGATATTTCGACGAAATAACATTATTATAATAGTTCTAGATGCTTCATTACAAGGTACGAAGTCAAATAATTTGTTTGTGTAATTGGTCTCATACATTTTTTAGCATAAAGGTATTATTTACATCCCCTTTAACGGGCACGGCATTTTAAATTTTTCATTGGTTTTCGACCTTATCTCCATTGCATAAAGTTCAAAATATGGTGACATCAAACTACCTTATCCTGGTGACATAATTTTGTACGTATAAATTCATAAACATACTGTGTTACTGTATAAAATATTTGTCTGACATGTCGTGTCGTGATGCATCAGAACGGAATCGGTTTCATACATTTAATATGGAAACGTTTATACTAGTGTTGTGGCGTGTCGTTGTTGTGACGTGTTGCATCAGAAGCGATTCCGATTCGCGTCAGAGCGGCGGGTAGGAGGGGCGGGGTGAACGGCGCCATCACGACATTACGTCAGATCAATGTGCACGCGCCAGTGCTGTGATCTGAGGATCCTCCAGACTCCTCTGACGCGTCAGAGTCGTTCGTGATTTTATTTAAGTATGGACGAATTGATTGAAATTGTACGACAGTTTATAGTGATTTATAATAATAAATCCGGCAATATAAAGATCATGCAAATAGCAATTTTCTTTCTTTCTTTTTTCAAGAGTTGCCAGCATTATAAATTGAATATCTTCTTCTAAATTCAGAATCGGATAACTCATGGGAGAACATTGTAAGCGTTTGACCTTTCCTAGAGCTGCGGCTGTATTGATCCAAAATATCGTCTAAAGGCGTCAGAACACGACATATTAATGTAAACGCTACCCATCACGTCACGTCACGACACGTGTTGTCACGTCAGACAAATATAAATCCACCTTAACATAACGTTTAGGCCGAACCATTTTGAGCAAATAAAAAATCATAGTTAATGTCGCGGTGGCCTAGCGGCAAAGCGACTGACATGCCGAGGTCCTAAGTTTAAATCCCACCCATTGTTTGATTTTGCGAGACTATGTCCAATATTGTTTTCTTATGTATGAATATATAAATAATTATTATAATAATTGTAACGTGTAATCGACGAAAACGATTGAGACCTTTGCTCAGCAGTGGCATAGATAAGCCATTTATTAATACTGCTAATGATATGAAAATAATGATATATTATATACTCAGTATAATGCGAGTTTAAGCGTTTTGTTTTGTAGTTTTAATTCTTATCTTTATAAATAAATATATATACTTAAATACTGCTGCTAATACTTTATAGCAAATAATTGTTAAGTAAAAAGTTATGCAAATACAAAAATATGCCGTACGATTGTTAGGAGGCTTAAGAAGTTTTGCATAGTTAGTGTACATTAAAATCTATTTTTGAGAACAGTGACATAAGACATAATAACATTTGTATTGAGTGGTTATGCGTTATAAAATTCACCAGAACAAAATAATGTACCATATTAAGGATAAAAACTAACTTAAATAGTTAAATTATAAAATAATACTTGGATATAGTGTGTGAGATCTTTTATATTAAATTAATGACTAGATAAATTAGCGCTGAACTTAGTATCAATCAATTTAAGGACTTTTTAAATGCATAAGCATTTTGAAGATATGTCAATGTTATCACAAAAATCAATCGCGTATAGTTTATGACAAGAAAGCTACTACAAGTTTTTATTATTAATTTTCATAAATAAATAAACTGAAAATATAATTAACTTCTCTAAGTGATCGATTTTAGTGAACATTTTTGAATATTAAACTGTCAAACAATATAACAATCTGTCATCCACAATCCCTTTGCCTATCAATAATTATTATAACAAATAAAGAGATTCACCATTGGGTAATTGCAACTTCCATTGTTTTAAGTACTTACCTATTTATATACTTAACAACATTTTAAAAGGAAACATAACACATACTTCTATTACCTCAAATAAATTAACTCATACATATATCAATTCTTAAGGAGTTGCTTACCACAAAACATTATACAAAAATTGGAAAATGTTATTGTAGCCAACATTGCAACACCATAGAAATCGCTAAATATTTAATACCCTATGCATTGTAGGCAATGGTACTGCAAAGAAATTACTTTAACTAATTCTCTTTACAAATAAATGCATTCTGACAGGGTTGCTCAACATAAAATAACAATAAGTATTTACATGAGCCTATTTTATAAATGAAATTTTTGAATAGCAGTCAACCTATACTCTGTAGGGAATGTTTGAATTGCAATAACTTATTTAGGTTTGTATACACTAAATCTTGTGGGTTTGATATGATGAAGTAGACCAATCCAAGGATAGACAACACCGCCCGCCATATTGAGAAATGCGTCCATGTGTGGTAGAAGGTCGGTATGGTAGGCTGAAAATAACATTTGAGACAAATTATTTTTAGGACATAATGTTGACGCGTCCAATCGAATGTAGCCTTGATGTAGTGAAGAGTAACCTATATTGGACCACCTTTGACATAACACTAATAAATACCTAAACCTTGTAAGTTTTGGTATTCTGGTATAAATATTCCTGTTACAACATATTACGCACTTGAGATTCTTATCAAGTTAAAACTATTTAATAATATTAATCTACTTATAGTTGTCCTTCTGTCCAATTTTCGGAACCAGTATCTTAAATAGTACCACGTGATGCCTAAATTGTACCAAAGAAAACCCATTGTATAAAATTTTGGTAGCAATCTGAAATAAAACGAAATCATAATTATTTATTTAGGTATTATTAGGAACAATATGTTTGGTAATGATAAGGATCATTCTTGGCATAATAGGAACTAGACATCTTAAATCTTACCTCAGATTAACATTAAATTATAATATTGTACCGGTCCAATATAGGGTACACGGTAGTTCGATAGCAAACTTTTAAAAAACAACAACTTAACCTTAATTAACTGATTTGTACTCGCGATGTTAAAAACAGAATCGTGCTTTCAAATGGTTACTAACATTTTTGTTGAGCTACTTTCTTAGACAATATTAGTTCCGGAGGCCCTCCCCCCCCTCCCCACAATTCCTATTCCTTCCTAAAACCTATTCCTTTATTAAAGGCCGGCAACGCGTCTGCGATTCCTTTGGTATTGCGGGTGTCCATGGGCGGCGGTGATTGCTCTCCAACAGGTGACCCGCCTGTTCGTTTGCCTCCTTCTATTAAACAAAAAAAAAAAAAAAAAAAACAGTAGACGAAGAAATAACATGAAATCACAAAAAAAAAACGTTTTTCACTCTCACTCTCGTGTCATCTGTCATAAGAAGAATCAAAATGGCGCAGTGACAGTGGCGCTGTAGTCGCCACGTTTTGTGTTACCAGTGTAGAATAATGGCACCGTTTAGTGGGAAATTTGAAGGTGGTACAATTTAGGAGTCAGTACAATATAGGTTACTGTCCCCCATTTATTTAAATGATTCTGATTTAATAATTGCCAACGCTTTATTGCTTTAACTGAGCCTGTGTGTGCGCACCGCATCATAAATAAAGTGAAAAGCTACATACCGTTGTAACATTACTATGAATAGTAACGTTGTACACCATCGGCGAGTACTGGTACACCATCAGCTCGTCGTACATCCTGGCCGCCGTGCACACCAGCAGGCACGCCGTGTATAGTATCACCAGCACTATGGGCTGGAAGTACGGCTGCAAACCACGGGTGAGGTCTAAGCTGGTTATGTCTAACCTGGAAACAATAAATGTTCTTTTTTTATGATTAATAAGACAGCTCTTGACCTCGATCTCGCCTGATAGTGAGCGTAGATGAGGTCTACGATAGAGCGATGCTGCCTCAGGGGATGCCAATTAACTCTCGCATTGAAGGCATTCAGGTTATAAGTTTTTGGGAACACAGACGATGGCAGAGAATTCCACTCCTTGCCAGTGCGCAACAAAAATGATGACATGAAGCGTTTAGCGCGACATAGCGGAACTTCTACTAGGTGGGGATGATATCCTTGAGTACGTCTGGAGGTTCGGTGGTAAAAGGGTGATGCTGGTATGAGCTCGAAAAACTCACCGGCACACTCTCTGTGGTAAATTCGGTAAAAGACACACAGGCAGGCGACACGACGCCGGTGTGCGAGGCTGGTAAGTTTGGCCTCGACAAGCGCGTCATCACCGATGAGCCTTATAGCTCTGCGTTCCACCGAGTCGAGTGCAGCCAAATGGTATTTGGCAGATCCGTCCTAAAGGTGACTGCAGCGTACGTTCATCGATATTGTAGGATGTAAATCTTATTCACGGACTAACGGACTAAAGACTGCAGGGCTGGAAGTACGGCTGCAACCGCTGGTGATGTCTAAGCTGGTTATATCTAACCTGGAAGCAATAAATGTTCAGCGATATTGTAGGATGTAAATCTTATTAACGGACTAAACACTTCACATTCAACAACATAGAGCGGCGATGGGCTTATCACCTGTCACGCTGAGCACATGTGCAGTCGCTATTTGGTGAAAAGTGGACTATGACGGAGGACTGATTTTACGGTCCTCATTGCCTGGTAAAGACCAGGCAATGAGCAGATCATGACTTTGTACAGAAGCGGCCGTGCATCACCAGCACTATCGGCTGGTTATGTCTAACCTGGAAGCGATAAAGTCTGTGATTGTACGGGTTTGCTATATGTGCTTAAATAAACTTGTGAGTGTGGTTACTTGGTGAGGACTCGACATCTAAACTGATAATCAATTACTTCTAACAATAAGGGCAACTGCTCGCCACTCACTCGTGGAAATTTTCTGACACAAAAATTGGCGCAACTGTCAACGTCAAATTTGACAGAATCGAGCATAGACTATGCGATATTTTGCGATCACGATGCATAAAATGTACCACAGAACCGAAATAATCAAACTTGTTCATACTAAAGTAGTCTGTAAGTCTATGAAAACACGGTACAAAGTCAAGTGTGTTTTTGTAGGTGCGGTCTCGTGCGACCGCTTGGGGGCTGAGGAGTTAACAGTGTCGCGTGGCGGTGAAAGAATACTACCACCCCCTCTCTTCCCTTGGGTGTCGTAAAGGGCGACTAACGGACTAAAGACTGCACATACATCCTAGAGCATAGAGCGGCGATGGGCTCACCACCTGTCACGCTAAGCACATGTCCATTCGCTATTTAGTAAAAAGTGGACTATGGCAGAGGACTGCTTTTGCGGTCCTCATTGCCTAGTCTCCTACTAACCCATCTCTAAATATATAAACCTCACCTGTCCAACCAAGACAACGCAGAAGAAGTGGTAGTAAGAGGTGCCCCGCGTCCAGCCCTTCCGAGTAGCAGATGGGCAGCAGGTGCATTACGCACAAGCACGTTTAAGAGGGTTTAAGCATATCGGTTTTCCATACAAACTTCCAAGTCGAAATTTTTAAAAACCAATAAGCCAATTTTAATGAAAGTTTGCACGCTGAAATAAAACACAGTGAGCTAAATAGTTTGATGAAAACATTTTTTAAAAATGTTTATTTAACTGAGTTATTGCGATTTTTAACTTTCTATAGTGGACTTTAAATCGCAATAACAGCTAAAAAAACGTTTTTTAAAATGTTTTTAACAAACTATTTAGATCTCTGTGTTTTACTTTAGCATGCAAAATTAGCCTATTGGTTTTTAAAAATTTATACTTGGAAGTTTGTATGGAAAACCGAAATGCGTAAACCCTCTTAACCCACCAATCCACACTGGGCCAGCGTGGTGGGTTACGACCCAATTTTCCTATGAGCTGTTACCCACTGTGCCTAATCAACTATGAAGTTTATATGCTGAATATCAGTGTATCCCAGTAGTCCCCTCTGGCATTTGTCCCCTTGGGGGGCAACTGGGATTTTTTTATAAAAATCTCGCAGTTGTCCCCCGTGTCACCGGTGGAGGGTACAATTGGGACGTATATATTTAAATATGCCAGTCTCCCCCACTTAAAAAATTATACGGCAACTTCTCAAGTGGGGGAGACTGATGGGACATCTAAAAATTAAAGTCCCAGTTGTCACCCGTGTCGTGGGTAGAGGGGACAACTGGGAGGGTTTTATAAAAAAAATACCAATTGTCCCCCAAGGGGGAAAGGCTAGAGGGGACTGGGATACACTGCTGAATATGACACGCACGCACGCACGTTTACGCACTCGCACCCGCATGCACGCAAAAATGTAACCCAAAAATGTAAAACTCACCTGTCCAACACAGACAGTAGACACAGCACGCAGAAGAAGTAGTAAGCAGCCACGTAAGGCATGGTGACCACCGCGTGGAAGGAGAGGTGCCCCGCGTCCAGTCCGTCCGAGTAGCAGATGAGCAGCAGGTGCATGAGCGCCAGCCCGCCCAGCATGCCGTGGCAGGCGGCCGCGCAGTTGCGCCACGACTTTTGAACCGTCAGCGCAACGTCTAGAGGCGTTAAGTCGCCCAATCTGAAACAAACTTTTGTTACTTAGAGGGAGAATAATACGTGGAATTGGCGAGAGGCTAGTGCGTCTTTCTTGGGGTACGCGTGCGTTCTGGTCTCTCGTGAAAGCTACCTTAGGGAATTTTTGTCAGCCGTCCCTACCACCATTGCGATGACTGCCTGGCCCATACTTCAAAGGTGAAAGCTGACCTCTTGGGCACTCTTTTCGCATCAAACTCGACCTTGGACGATGACGAAAACTCTCCACCAACCATACTGAATTGCGCTTGTTCAATGCCAAACGTCCGGTTCCTACAAAGGTCAGTTCGTAAGGCTCTTTTTTCCTTGATATCCATAAGTCGAGTGGGCCTGATGCAGTTCCTCCAATGGGAGGAACTGCCGAAGCATAATGATGCTTCGGACGTGTGCTCCTGAGTTGGCGCCGATTCTAACGCGCCTTTTCCGGCTCGCCAACAACATCTCAACAACGCCAGTAGTGTAAGAACACTACTGGCGTTGTCCCGAGCTCTTGGAAGACAGCCCAGGAGGGAGAGTCCTGAGTTTCTTGCCAGATTCTTGCCAGACTCAGTTGCGATCGAATATGGAGTATTGTTTCCATCTATGGGACGGCTCTGCTAAATACCTCCTCGATGCACTTGATAGACTGCAAAGGCGAGCGGAACGCATTATTTGGTGATGCTGAGGTTACAGCCTCTCTTGAGGACCTCCAGCTGCGTAGAGACATTGCTTCTCTCAGTGTCTTCTACCGAAATTACTACGGAGTGTATTGAAGAATCTCTAATCCCGCTCTCTCCTTTCCTGTCCCGGACTAAACGTGCTGGTCTTAGGAACCATCAACATACTGTGCAGACTATCAGCACTCGTACCAAAAAATTTAGCAAGTCGTTCCTGTGTAAGACTATTCGGCTTTGGAATTCTCTGCCGGCGCATGTGTTTCCCATGTGTTTTCCTATAGTCCCGGGTCTTTTAAGCGGGGCGTGAAACGGCATATATGCAGGCCGTCATGAATGGGTGCGCTTCTTACCGTGCTTGTTCCACGGTGAGGAGCGCTTTCGTTATTTTGGACTGCATCGGCTGCTTACCATCAGGCAGGATGTAGTCAATAAAATTTATATGACGCGTCACATTAAAAAAAACGAACTGGTTAGGTGTAGGTAGTTAAGTTAGTTGATAAGATTTAACTACTGTTCGTTAGATGGGCGGATGACATCACAAAAGTAACGGGCAAATAGTGGTTACAGAAAGCCCAAGACCGATCAGGATGGCGTGCAAATGAGGAGGCCTACACTCACCAGTGGGTGATCATGGGCTGAAGAAGAAAAAAGAAGAACTACTGTTAGTTAACTTATTATATGTTTTATTTTTTGACGTCAATAATTCCTCGTTTGTGTAAGAATGTTTAAGAAGAGTGGTTAAGTATCTGTAAAGGTTTTTTTTTTTAATAAAAGAAGGAGGCAAGCAGGCGGGTCACCTGATGGAGAGTAATAACCGCCGCGCATGGACACCCGCAAAACCAGAAGAATCGAAGGCGCGTTGCCGTCCTTTAAGGATGGAATAGGGTTAAGGAAGGAATACGAATTATGAGAGGGAGGGGGGAATGGGCCTCCGGAACCCTCACTGGCCGGACGAAACACAACAGCACCAAGTGCCATCACTGGCCGGACGAAACACAACAACACCAAGTGCCATTATTTCACGCCGGATATTCGTAAGAGGGTAGTATTACGCCGGGGTGAGCCGGCCAAATGCGTGCTGCAACGCAACGAGGCTTTACCACTCAGTCAGTGTCACTCATTTAGCACCACCCAGGGGTCACGTGTAAGATCTCAATTCTCAAAGGTAAACGCGAGTAACTTTAACTTCAAAAGGTTTTTATTGAATAAGGCATTTGACTTTGATTTTGAAACATTTGTGCTTTTTATCCACTATGGGTAAGCACTTGACCTTCACCTCACCTGACAATAAGGTCGAAGGTGAAAGCGCATTTCACACATAATCCTCAACAACTGAGGAACTGGCTATCTTATCTCTAAACTGTCGGAACGCAACAATGCTATTGACATTGTTGATATGGCACCAGACCTTTAGATAGGTGGTAGCTAGCCAGGCGGACTTAAGACCTACCACCAACCAAACTAAGTGCACAAAGATGTACCCCCGCTGGGAATCGAACCCGCGACCTCTGGGTCGAAAACTGGTGGCTCATCATCATCAGCATAACGTCCCACTGCTGAGCACAGGATGTCCCACATGGAACATCGGTTAGACGCGATACTGTTTGGGCGTGCGGTGGTACTGGGGGTAGCGATGCGCATTTGTCTGGCACAGACTATGATAGCTCGTTAGATTAGTTGTTAAGTCCTAACTATAAGTTAGTTAACTGTTTTTTTATTATTATTAGTATTGACGACAATAAGTGCCTGTAAAGGTTTACATTGAATAAATAATTTGACTTGACTTGACTTGAAGAAGCAGGCGTGTACTTGCGTGCGATATAAGTATATCGCACACAAGTACACGCAAAGAGAAAATATTACAATTAAACTAAGTAGTTTAATTATAATATTTTCTCTTTGTTAAGGTATCACTAGATATTCCTTTTATTATACCAACAAAGATAGCTGTTTTTGTCTAAATGTTTTCAGTATAAGATAGATACATATTGTAAATTACTGGGACTTGTGTCAAAGTTAGTTAGTTAATAGTATTTATTTTGTAGTAGGTTTATCAGTAGTAGGCATTTTCTTTGTTATTTACACTAAATGATCACTCTGCAAACAATGTTGTTGGTTACATATTTAGTAAGTATTTTTTATGGGCGCTGGCGCTGGCAAACTCTGGAATGGGGACCCCGTGCCAATACTCGTAGTAGAGGCAGACCACCCATGAGATGGAAGGATGACATCTGCCAACAAGCTGGCCAAGACTGGATGCAGACGGCAATAGATCGTCAGGCATGGAGGAATGGAGAGGAGGCCTATGTCCGAAGGCGGAGCCAATAGAGGCTGCAATGGATGGATGGATGGAAGTATTTTTATATATAAATTAGATTTTAGCAACATTATGTAATTGATTGTTGTTCTGAATAAAATAAAAATAATAAAAAATGGACGACAGCAAATGGAGAGATTATGCCATAGCCCACCACAGTTAAGTAATTAATTTAATTTAATTTATACTCTCTGGGACACGAGCGTGATGACTGATGATCTATGAATTCAAGGCACAGCAACAGAGAAAAATATACTAAGAATACAACGCCTTGGCTTGTATTTAGTTTTATTTGATTTTTGCAAGCTTTATTGTACTTAATAAAATGAATTTTGTATTCAATTTAGTCTCTTAAGTGTACTTTCTCATGTAGTGCCGTCGATAATTCCACCACTCCAACTCTTCCCGAGGGAGTCGTAAAAGGTGACTGAGGGATCACTCCAGAGGAAGGGCAGCAGCATCTCTCTAAGACTATCTTCGCCATACTGCTATCGCCAACCCGCCCGTGACGATTATAGCTTGCTCCCCATAATGATATGACAGTACTAAACTCCGCTTAGTCCCGGCGGCCCCACTCGTCCTAGGAAGCAAATAATAAAAATAAAAGTTACCTTAAATATTTCTCATCATCCCCAGTTTGTTGCGATTCAAGAATCCTATCTCTTGACACAGCCCTGAATGTACCACCTCCTTGCATATAAATCTTCTCTGGTCTCTTAGAGCCAAACGGGCCTAATCTCTCATCATTAGGCGAGGTGAGGGGTGACGGTGATGAGAACGGGTTGTCAATGAACTGGTCATGGTATGGCATGTTGGACTCCAAACTCTCCAACATGGTTGTCAGATCTGTTGGTCTTGCTGTAAAGTAATTTTAAACTAAGATATTGTATTTTATTTTATTAGAAGAAGTACCTACATAGCGGGCTTTCTTTGTTTGAACTTGAGCTCAACAGATGTAAAACACAAAAACATAAAACCTTATCATAACTCGAAGTTAATTAAAATAATAAAAGGCAGAGAAAACTTCATAAGTATGTGGGGTCCCAATACAAAACCAAATATTATGGATATACAATATGTAAGAAAATGTTGCCGTGTCGCGTAGAAGCTATAGAATACACCCTCTCTTCTCTTGGGTGTTGAAAAAGAGACTAACAGACTAAAGACTGCGACCGACTAAATACAGCCAACAGCATAGAGCGGCGATGGGCTTACCACCTGTCACACTGAGCACATGTGCAGTCGCTATTTGGTGAAAAGTGGACTATGGCAGAGGACTGCATTTGCGGTCCTCATTGCCTAGTCTCTGGCTAACCCTTGGGGGATAATAGTCGTCATTCTTAAAAAATCATATTATGTAACTATTATTTTTAAAAATATAATTACCTGGTTTAGAGGCTGCCTTATTTTTGCTGCTTTTAAATACCTTTGGGCTGACATCCTTTCCATGAGCCATACTGTCTTGACGCTCATCTCTTACTTTCCGTTTAGTCTTTCTGGGCTTGTGACGCAGGTCTTTAGAAGTTCCATTGTTGTTCTCCAGATCGTTTTCTTCTATTTCAAGCTCACCGCTGAGGGTTATCACCTCATCTTTATTATATTCTTTCAAATAGTCATCAACCTGGAAAATGCAATAGTAAATCAGTATAGTGGTCTTAACTGATTCTACTAATTAAAGTTTTATTTATTGTTTGTTGTTGCATAAAAATATCATGAAAATAGTCATTTTAAAGCAGCTTCTTTCAGCACAAGGTCTGCAATATTAGAGTTCACAAGCCAAGTAGTTAATTTTATATAAAAAAATAATTTGTTGAAAGTTCATTTCAAATAAAAATAATTAAACAGTTGATAGTTGATTTGAAAATTAATTATTAGGACATGAAAGAGAAGGATTAAACTTTATAGCTTTTTGTTATTAATTTAAAGGCTTTTACATTAGGAATTAAACTAGCTGCTAAGAAACCTCAGTAACTTCATCTTACTACATTTGACTTGACCAGTAAATATCCTCTTAAACGTCGACTTGCCGATTATCGGCAAAGACAATTAAAAATTCTATTGTGTCTGGCGCGCCTCGCAAAAGTAGATATATGACTAAAATATTACATGGGAGTTTGTTCAGTCTTCACTGGAGAATTCAAACTTGCTGCTAGCCTAAGGTCTCGTGCCCGCTTGAGCGGAGAAAGGAGGAGAATAGCAGAACCAATAAAATCAGTCCATTATAGCAGCTTGCATAGCAGAGTGTGTCATTATATATAACAAATCTAAGATCAAATAGTTTACTGTGATACCTTATTTTTGTGTAAACAAGCTTAATAAAAGGTTGATAAAATTAAATACATGACAAACCTACCCTTTCTAGGGCACTAAGACTTGATCCAGGTATTTCAAAATCATGCAGATCTCTATCACGGTGCCTCGATGAGTGTCTTTTCTTCTTCTTATAAGACGGGCTGCGCTTTTCTTTGTGACCACTTGAAGGCCTTGACAATGTCTTCAGCTTTTCATCCAAGCTATTTGGATCGTGAGAGTAAAACACAAATGATGGATTCTTATCAGACTTTTTGATTTCCTTTTCAACAAATCCTAGAATGCCTTGCTTTATTTGGTCATGAATTGGCAATTCTATGTCTAGTGATTCATGTTCGGAGGTAACCCAGCTTTCCCTAGCTTTATTCTTATCTGTTGTGGTATCCTCAGCAGTGGCGGAGGCCTCCGCAATTTCTTGAGCAGCCGAATGCCCATTAGACAGCTTTCGAGAGCCAGACCTAGAACGCTGCCTACTTTTATGTTTCGGTGACGGCGACCGAGCAGAAATATGCACTTCGGCTATCTCCTCTTTCACATCCACACTCTTGCCTGGCTTCATCTTTTATGTTCTTAAAATAATGCATGTAAAGATTTCTGCGAACTTTAGCGTTCACTTTTTAGTTCAAATTAACACTGCTCTCAGTAACTCACGGCTAAACATAGCAGTCTTGCAGAACTTGTAACGTCCAAACCAAAGCATAATATTTATGTCATATTTTTAGATTAGTTTTAGTTTAATTATATTTGGACGCTACGTGTATATATGTACACACACACTACAAGTACAAACAAAGGATAAAATTAATTTTTGAAATGTCAAATGTCGAACAGTAATGACGTCATTGTGACGTCAGACCCAATAGACTCCGGGCGTGTTCCAGAGCACTTATTTTTTCCTTGGGCTTACTGATACGCTCTCAAACAAACAAAATGAAAATAATGTCAGATAAGGAGGGATTCGGCATTTTTAAGAACGAGTTACTTTTTCTAGCTTCGAAACCTTGGTGGAGATCATAGGTGGAGACGAATGGGTCCAAGATACTGCACAGCTCTATTTATTACAATATGTCAGGCTCTGCTGCTATGATCCATTTTACGGAATGGCAACAAAAGTATAATTATATAAATATACCAACTATGGAATGGAACTTGAGACCAAAAACTTATGACAGCAATATACTAAAACAGCATTAGCACTGAAGTTTACGAGAAGAACATTGGGTAGGTACTTTGAAGTCTCCTCCAGTGAAAGTGTAAAAGGCTAACAAAGAGTAGGTGGATAAGTAACTCAGAATAATAACTAAAGCATTCTATTCAATTCATTCTACTAAAGATTTCATGGTTTCCTTTCATTTATTTTTTCAAGTTTGTTAGAGAGATTTCATCCTTATAATTGATTCTAACGATCGATGCAATACAAGTAGGTACAGGGTGTAATTTTTAAAGACATTAGTCGGTTCGATTTCCGGGTATGGCAAGCGAATTTTCGAAAATCTTTGTAAGCAGTCTTCTTTCTTTTTAAAAATAAAGGACTGTTATCTTTATGTAAAATTTTCAGGTGGCATTACAAAATTCCATCCTGTATACCTACACATTAGGTATAGGTATCTACATCAGATAATTTTGTAGTCTGGCTTTAAAAACAGTGTTTGTAAAATAATACATATGCATGAGTAAACATACTTAATAAATACAAACCTTTTCTGAACAATAATTTACTTGTAGAGTAGGTACCTACACACTGCAATTTAATGACGAAAGTCATTTCGGCTGTCGGTGTCGGTCGTCTGATACTCTATGGTCGTCTGTCTAGGTAGAGGTTCTGAGTCGGTGATGTAGGTACATCACCGACTCAGAACAATATTACAGACCTACCTACATGGACTTAATTTGGTTACACTGACACTAGATGGCGCTCTTTTGATTCCATTTACAAGACTTGTGTAATACAGCTACCGGCAGGTAGGTATACCTTGGTAACTTTACTTGTCTTGTTTTACTTATTTGAAATGGTTTTATTAGCTCACACTTTTGCGTTCGTACCTACTACGGAGCAAATAGGTACCTAATTACCTATGCATCCAAGGAAAGGAACTAATAGGTAAGTTCCTCGTTGTTGTTGCCATTTATTTAAATACCTATGATAGCACATTGACTGCCACACTTATGCTTCAGAGACACAATTGAAATTTAATTGTTTGTCAGTCACCACAAAACAGGTAAATTTAGAAAAATGGGACTGACGGACTCGGTTGAAACAAACAGACAAAAATAAACAAACCTCAAAAAAAACAAAAAGAACAAAATAATAGTGTTGTCTTCATTAAATAGGGTAAACCAATGATAAGGGTAAACCAACAATCATTGGACACTGAATAGTTATTAGACAGTTTCAAATCAAATGCAAACAATAACATTTCTATGGTTTAAAAACGACATCTTTGGTTTGCAGTAAATTATTTTGTTTATTAGTCGATAAAGTTAATTCATCAAGTCTAAGATAGATGGCAGTGTAAAATGTCAAAAATATTTTTTTGACAGTCATGCGCGGTCAGTGAAATTTGCCGCGAAAATTAAATATTTCATAAGTTTAGGCCTTAGAATAATTACGCTATAGAAAGATAGTCTTCATAAAAGCGCTTTGTCAAAAATGAAGCCATAAACCGATGACGCTGCGCGCATGGCTGTGATCTGCTGTCTCTTTCCAATCTATGAATATGAAAGAGACAGAGTCAATCCTCGCGCTGCGGCAGCCGCTGCGCTGCTACCGAGACTATAACTTATATAATCACACTGCGTACGTTTATATTTTGACTTAGTTAACTACAAGATACTATGAAATACTGGACGCTTGCCTGTGAAAAGTGATGTTATTACACTTCTATTGTTTTCAGATGTGTTGTGACACAATTTAACTGCACAAACCGTCATATTTTTTTTGTTTTCGCGAGACACGTTCGGCGCGCATTGACATTGAACACTACGGAGCGGTCCGGCTTTTGGAGCCATTTCTGGCTCCGATTAAGGTGCTTCAAAACAGGCGCGCGGACTTGGTTTCTATAGCGTTATTATTCTAAGGTTTAGGCTGTGAGTTTTTTGGTGACATAGGTGTGGTGATAAACTTTATACTTTCGTCTGTTTGGGGAGAGGTAATATAGTGCTTATGTTATTTTTTTATCAACTTTCAATGAAAAACATACCTTGATTTGAGGTGATGTCGACCCGTCCAATAACTGTATGCAATTAGATAGAGAAATTCTATTATTGGACAGTTTGAATTTAATGACTGAGTATTAACTATTTTTACACTTCTATGTCATTGTAAGACGGGTTAGTAGGTATGGTCTATTTTTAATTTTATATTTCACGGGTTATTCTATCAGTTAATGAGTGTCAGTCAGTGTGTACAAATACCTAAATAAGTAAGGTTTGATTCTTGACTGATCTGCAATGATTGAGACTGAATAATATTTAGAAAAATATCTTTTGTTAATTTCTTATTCCTTTATTGTTTGTTGTAAATTAAAAATAAAAACTACCCATGAACCATAAGTACTTATTTAATTCCTCTTCTTGAATCACAACCGTACTGTGCTGATATAAAACAGCATGCTAAAGTATTTTTATAAACTCTCCAATAACTATTTATTGGCTGTCCAATAATTGTAAATTCTGTCCAATGAATATGTTTTAGCCTCATCTTTTTCAAACTATGGTTACCTATATAAAAAATGCCTTAATATTTGAATATTTTAAGATGTTGTAGTGATAGTTAATTTTATTTGGTTTATAAAAAATATAATAATATATAATTTGTAGCTAGTTTATTAGTTTAAAAAAAAAGTGTTGGTCGCTTAAGTGTCCAATGACTGTCGGTTTACCCTAAATTAAATCTCTACAGTTGTAGGATATAATAATTAAATAGGTACAGAATGACCCCTATGATATAGGATAGATATTGCAAATAAGTTTAAAAACCAGTTTATGATGAAACCATTGTTGGATTCTGGGCAGATGCTCAATACTGAATCAGATAAGCACTGTGCACTTGGCACGGTGCAAGTAGAGCTAATGGGAGATTTTCTGACAGCCCTGTACTCTTTTGCTTGTCGTCAAAAAAAAATAGTATTTTCATTTCAGGCCCTATTTCTGTTATCCCTAATTTCGTTCACAGTTTGACAGTTGCACCAAATCACAGACATTATAATGTCTGTGCACCATACTGATATTTTCTGATACTATAACGCAGCCATAGATGGACTCGCCTTTTACCAAGCACCATCTATGAAGTCATTAGGAACCAATTTCTTTTTTGAAAATGATATCGGAGAGACTAGATACACTTCTCGGAGACCATTTTAAGGTATATTTGAGGGTGAATAGACTTATTAAGCGCCCAAATCCACACTTAAAGCTGTCTATCGGAGCTTTATAACACTGGTAAAATCATACTCTTGGTATATGTCTGAGAGGAAATTTTGCTAGTGGGCAGTAAACTATTCGCGCAGGAGACCATCTGCGTTAGGTCTTGACGCCAAATCAGTGCCCGCCGAAGCGCGCTCTCATACAGTGGAAAATAGAACTCCTCCTTTTTTAAGTCGGTTAATAAAGTTAATTGACAAAGTTAGGTAGGTTAGGTTGATCCGTTGCATGCTGGCGACTGTACGTCATCAATCATCATTTTTTATTATGTATCAGAAATGTTAAGAGATTTACTTGGTTGTTGTAAGAGATACAACAACCTATCAAGAATTAAAAGCATTTCATAACTACATATTAATTAAGAGAGTAAATGGAAGCAGCCTTGAAACCACGCCGCATTCCCAAGAAAGTCAAATCGTTTCCGAGAACCTCTTTCGCGTTGGACTTTGCATCTTTTCCTTATTGAACACTAACAACTTTTTATTAGTAAGCCCAGGTTTTGCTACAATATAAATTCATAAGTGTTTGTGTGGGCTCGTGCCGTCCGTACCAGTTACCGTCTGGACTGCTCGGAAATTCGCAATGTTGCCAAGCCCATTCATCCATCATACATACAACAATCTGCATACATGCGCCTACAGCCCACACCTTTTCATTAGCTACGATTCGGACACACTTTTTTTTTAATTCTTTTTTTTTGGGAATTTTGTCACACAGTTACAATGCTAGTCCCATCATATCCCATTCCTATACTTAACATCTAAAAGTATACCATAAAAACAAATTTTGCGCTGGCGCTGACATCGGATAAGCCAGTGTAGTTCGTGAAACATAAAAAGGTCAGATTTGGATACAAATAAAATCCTATCACGTGCGCCCCGCACACATTCCATCAAAATATGATACAGATCTTCTAATTTACCACGTACATATATGTCTCAGTTAGAGGAATTGGTCTTGCCCATTAAAAGCTTAAAATATTTTGACGAGAAATGCCCGGAACGCATTCTTAGGGCTGTAACTAACACAGGTCTACTTAATGGGTTTGATATGACACTGTTGCTATAAAACATAAACTCAAAAGCGTTGAAAAATTTCGTCGGTCTAACCAATACCTCGGTGGCGGAGCGGTCAACGCAGCCGCCCGGATTGCGGAGGACACGGGTTCGATTCCCGCCTGAGGTAGCCGTTTTTTTTAACGTTTCGTTATCTTTAAGTTTATTTGAACGTTATTTAACGCAAATAATTAAATATTACTAACACTTCTTCTTTTTAGTTTATTTTCTAACAACAGCCAAACCGTCTTAAATGTGGACTCCAGAACTCTCTCGGGGTAAAGGAACACCTACGCTGGGAATGAAGCACAATAACTCTTGATCTGAGGTTGGTCGTCAAACCACACGCCACGGAATGAAGGCGGTAAAATGTGCATAATTAAAACACTTTTTGAATAAATTACAAATTGATAACGACAGTCTCGAAAAAATTTCCACGAGCAGGATTCGAATCCGCACCCTTCTGGTAATCCGGGCCAGGTGCTATTTCCAGTTGAGCTACCCTGGAACTTAGTCCGCCGAAATTAATGTTCGCAACAAAATTTGAGTAATTTTTTTATTTATATCTTAGAAAGACCAACAGCTTATTCAAACAGTATAAGTAGTGGTAATAATAACAGATGGCCAATTACAGGTATTCACAAGTAACAACAGAAACATACAGACATGTCAATGACAATGTCATTGATCAATACATAAATCTGTTACTTACCTACATATTAATACCTATTCCTATATTTTAATTCTGCCATGGACTTTGAGTTTGCAAGAATCTTAAAGAAAATATTGGACTTTGTATCTTTTCCTTAAAATATTTTTGTTTCTATATTAATTGCCAAATGCTTTGGTCTTATTTAATCTGTGGTTTGGGTGGCGCCGATCGCCCGTACCAGTTGGCGATTGGACTGTTCGCGAATTCGGAATGTAGCCGGCCTTCGGACAACGCTTTGGCGGCTGAGTCATGAGCTGTTAGTGGTTTTCGTTAGGTCGATAAGATCAAACATTTCTCTTAAATCTCTTGTAATTTGTAATTTGGTGGCTGCTTGACGTGACGTGGACGGCTTCTGCGGACGAGGACCGCGCAGTCTCAGGCTTAGTCTGACTAACTCTGGGGGTAATAGTGAATCATTGGGGTCGAGCGCGGATTCCCTAAATCGCAATTCGTCTGATTATCTAAATTACCAGTTTCTCACTTCGTACACATCGCAAATCGTCTTAGTCGCAAAATGTCTAAATTTTAAAATAAGTATGGATCAGGTCGGGCCGGGCGTGGATTACCCAAAACCTATTGATTTAATTTGTATATAAAGATGTTGTGAACCAATTAAATGATAGCCTGATATTGGAAGAGTGTTTATTTTTATAGAAGATCCCAATCCCGAAGGAATTGATATTGCGCAAGGATAAGAAGTGGATTTGAGCCATTCACAACTTTTTCGGCGATATTCGCTTGCGCTACTTTCCGACCGCGCGTACGTAAGTACAGATAGGCGATTCTTTAATCTCTAAGCGACACATAAACGCTGCGCGTATGGCTGTGATCATAGATGTTACAGCCGTCACATCTTTCGCTGCAGTCACTACTGTGGTCAACGTTGACGCTGTTTTACTTACAGAATACCGATTTTATGCCTACAAGAAATGTCAAAGTGATTTCCTATTACGCCGCTTACAGCCGTGCGGAGCTAGTGTCGAACAGCGTTGAAAATTATTTAGCAGAATACCAATAGTACGCTCACCTGTTACCAAGGCTTTAAGATGTTTGCGCTTAGAGAATCGCACTACAGTAGCTTGCGCGTAGATGGTGTGGAAGCATTTGCTTCTCGACTGTACGTACTATCGGGACTCCGTCGCTTTACCAGTCCAAAGGTCAAAATCCCTTGCACACCGCGTCGTCTATTTGGCACGGGCACGCACCCGGGCGTTCGGTGACCTTCATACGAAAATTTCTACAAAGTATTAAAGCGACGACGGTGACCCCGACCTATATACTCTTTGCGGGTATCGGAGCAACTGTTCAATACAATTACTTATTTAATTACTTACTACTATTTTAATAACTTACTTATTTAATTAAATGTCTATTTAAGTAACTACTAACTTTTTTTTCTTAATTTTTCGTTTTGCTTTAGATTTTTATCGTGTTTCTTATAGGTGCAGTCCATTTCTATTTCTCTTACACCATCTTCTACTAAACTTTTAACAATATCTCTATAACTGTCTGGTCGAACTCGTAATTGTAAAGCTAAGAATGCAATACTTTTTTTTTACAAAAGTTATTCCGCGCAGTTGTCTTGACTTAAATCACAGGCAAAGGAGTCGAAAATTATTCAAACGGACTCGAACACATACCATGATTTGTATGAGTGCGTACGTAAGCAAGGAAACTTAATAGCTGATTGGAAATTCATTTGAGACTAATTTTATTACTATATGTATATTTATGTCTAATTGCATTCTTACCTTATCGTTATGTATTAATTACCAAGTGTATTCTACTTTTTATAATTATTTTATAATATTACCAAAAACATAAACAAAGGTACTTATCACGTTACTAAAACATACATCCTACTAATATTAGACACGCGAATGTTTGTAAAGAATGTATGGATATTTGTTACTCTTTCACGTAAAAACTACTGAATGGATTTGGATGAAATTCGGCATACAGATAGTTTATAACCTGGATTAACACAAAGCATACTTTTTATCCCGATATTCCTACGGGAGGGAACGGGAACCACGCGGGTGAAACCGCGAGCGGCCGCTTGTTATTTTATAATATTACCAAAAACATAAACAAAGGTACTTATCACGTTACTAAACATACATAGGTACATACTTAAACTCACGACTATTATCCCCGAAGGGTTAGTCAGGACAGCAAGAGCAGTCTACTGAACAGTCTACGTTACACCAAATTTTAAATTATTTCAAATTTTTTTTCTAGTTTTAATCATGATAGGTTAGAGAAAATAAATGTTTATTCTTTCTTTCTTTCTTTCAAATAACAACTGCACACGTGCTCAGCGTGATAGGTGGTGATACCTTCGCCGTTCTATGCTGTTGGATGTATGTGCAGTCTGTAGTCCGTAAGTCGCCTTTTACGTCACCCAATGGAAGATATTGGTTGGTATTGGTGAGCCGCTAGGCAGTTCTAACACAGCTCTACTAATCTCTATTATTTTTTACTAAATAATTATTACTGTAATTAAAGTTTGTATACATAACTTTATTAATAATTTATGATCCATAAAACATTCAATTTATAAATTGTAAATGTATAATATTCAATTAAGAATTTCGTTGAAGCCTTTCAGATCTAGGTTATTATAAGTTATTATTTGCATGTTCCGGATACGCCTCTCAGCTAGTTACCGTTGTTCTGCTGGACCGAGTCTATAAATGGTCCATTTGTCAATGTAAAATTTATAACACGTTAGCAATAAAAAATATGAATAATTTATACATTAAGCGGAGAGTACCTACTTACATTTCCGCGGACTTATACATATTACATACTAGCGGCCGCCCGCGGTTTCACCCGCGTGGTTCCCGTTCCGTAGGAATATCGGGATAAAAAGTATTCTATGTGTTAATCCAGGTTATAAACTATCTGTATGCCAAAGGACATCGGCAAAATCCCATACTAGCTGGACCTGATATTCAATGACTATGGGCATTATTAATTTTGTGTTGATTAGATACCTAACATAATTAGAATCAGTGTCCTAACTCCATATTCAATGTAAAACTTCACAAATCCAAAATATATTTTTTTTTAAATATTTGAGCTTTTGAGGTTAGAAAAACATTTTAACGATCTAATATATTAAATTCTTAACTTAAGCCGACCTTAACTATCTGATAACTACGTAAATAGTGATAAGGGAAATGTAATTAATGGTATTTGACATGAAACAAAGAGGATGCTTATAAATAAAACACCTATGAATGATACCTACATAAAGATTTATTTAAAATCGTCTCTTTTAACTACACTACTTATCTAAAAAACCTGCTGGTGCTGCTATTATGTTATCTTGGTGCCTGACCCACCCCAAGGTACCTCACCACGGTCATGACATATGCACAGCATCCAATCATTCGAAGACCTACCAAACAACTGCAACAATATTCTGTTATCCCTTTCCTTCCAGACACATTATTTTTTATTAATATTATATGCATAGTAAGTAGTTTTCTTGAAATGTGTCTGGATTTAACTTTACCTCTTATCAACGTATTATCTCCACTATCTCTCAAGCAATACTCTGATACATCTCTACCGAGCCTGTCGGATTTGGTACGTTCCCAATGCGAATAATATTAAATCATTACTAGCCAGGGAAATGTTAATAAATTGTCGCACAGTAGGTAAGTACGTATCGGAGCAAACGCAAAAATCGACTGCAAAAAAAATCAATGTTAATGAATTTATTTAACATCCTGTCATTCGATTTTAACAGTGACGTTCCTTTACACGCCAGTCAAAGAATCAAGCCCCTAACGTTTATTTAGTTTTTATTTCGTTTACTTATTGTATCACTTTCAGCAATTTCATACTGTTCTAAAAATACTTAAATGTATTTATGTTTAAGTAGAATACTATCTTTTTTTCGACGAGTGTAAGGTGGGAGGATTACATGCAAGCACGTGAAATTGTAGACCTACGCGTGAAATGGAACTTGGCATCGCCGTCAAGATCTATTGTCTATGGTCAAATAGAATACAATTGATTTGTGCCCATAGTCAGGTCCATTTTCGCCATTGTCCTTTCATCCAAATCCATTCAGTAGTTTTTACGTGAAAGAGTAACCAACATCCTTCCATATTTACAAACTTTCGCTTTTATAATATTAGTAGGATAATCATGACTTTTATCCCCGGAGGGTTAGTCAGAGACTTTAAAAGGCAATGAGGACAGCAAAAGCAGTCCTCTACCATAGTCCACTTTTCACCAAATAGCGACTGCACATGTGCTCAGCGTGATAGTTGGCGAACCCATCGCCGCTCTATGCTGTTGGATGTACGAGTATGTGCAGTCTTAGTCCGTTAATCACCTTTTACGACATCCAAGGTATCACAGGGGGTGGTATATTCCTTCACCGCTACGCGACACGGTAACGGACTGGATGATCCGTCACATATTCAATGTTATACTTTGATTTTTTTTTATTTAACCATGAGATGTGCTACTTTGTGTATACTACTAAACCAGCTCTTCTTTATTGTATCTGGCGAAAAAGGCGACTAACTGACTGAAGATTGCACATACATCCAAAGAGCGGCGAAGGTATCACCACCTCTCACGCTGAGCACATGTGCAGTTGTTACTTGGTGAAACGTGGACAGTGGCAGTGGTTAGTCTCTGCCTAACACTTTGCCTTTGGGTATTTAATTAGCCATCAATACACGCAAATCAATATTTATATTGATTTATATTGCAGCGTGATAGGGGTTGACGAGCCCAACGCCGGTTTATTTAATGAAATGTTAGCTTATTTATGATACCTTTGTATTTTGCGTTTTACTTGTATGTTTTTTTATATATAAGAAAGAGGCAAACGAGCAGGCGGGTCACTTGGTGGAGAGCAATCACCGCCGCCCATGGACAACCGCAAAACCAGAGGAGTCGCAGATGCATTGCCGACCTTTAAGAAAGGGTTAAGGAAGGAATGTGAGGGGGGGGGGGGGGGAAGGGCCTCCGGAACTCTCACTGGCCGGACGAAACACAACAGCACCAAGTGCCATTATTTCACGCCGGATATTCGTAAGGGGGGAGGGTGGTATTACCCCGGGCGAGCCGGCCCAATGCGTGCTGCAACGCAGCGTGGCTCTACCACTCAGTCAGTGTCACTCATTTAGCACCACCCAGGAGTCACATGTAGGGTCTCCAGGGTAAACCTACGGACGCAAGTAACTTTAACCCCCAAAAAATTACAAAAAAGTACATTTTATTCAAAGCCTGTTAGCTAGACTTACTTAGCTACTTATCGAGACATCCACTTGGATGCCTAAATTAACCCAAAACTAATTCTAATAATAATAATTGTCCTACACTTTCAGTAGATGTAGAGCTGTAACTTGAAATGAGAGTGACAGTTACTACATAAAGCATTCATTCCGAGTTCTTGGAAATAGCAAATAATGTAATTACCGTATATTATTTATTACATAGAGTTTTACTAGTTTCAGCAGTAAATTTCTTGAGTCCTTAAAATCAACAATAATAGTACATAGTAGTGGACCAAATTTTTTATTATCATGTCAAACACAAATAAACACAAAAGTGCAGTGTATAATGCTACAGAGCGAACTATGAGTATATTGATTGCTACTTAGTGCGTCCTTTCTTTGTTTTTTTATGGCGAGTCACCGGTAAATGGGGGCAAAACTGTTTTGCTAGATCAAATGGTTTATGTATTTACTATTAAATTACGCTCTTATAAAAATATATAATACACTCAGTGTAGGGCAAAATGTAATCTAACTACTGATTACTCATGAAGTAATCATAAAAAGTAGTTAAGCATTTTGATTACTAACTACAAATTGTAGTTCCAATCACGGTTACGTGATTACTTTTTGTAACTACCTACGTTTACTTCTAGTAAAAAGACAAAACACGTTTTGCAAGGTGAAAAGGGTATGTTCTATGGCTTGTTAGTTCCATGCCTATTATCTCTAAGAAGAAAATTAGAAAAACTGTGCATTAAAAATTTTGACGACTGCAACATTCTGGCAAGAACGCATTTAGAAAGCGTTAATAACCGTTTTAACGATATTTTTGATATTTTTTGATATTTCTACCGCCAAAGCACAAAACGCAGCGATTGCTGCAATGTCAATGCCACGATTTATAACCAAATGGTTTGCATGTGTTCCTATAGATCCTATAGAAGATCATCTACGATTGAAAAATCTTTTTAAAGCAGCTATTGCAAAAGAAGTTTCTGAAAATGCAGAATCAAGTTCAACAACAAAAACTCAAAATAAAGAAGATGATTTTTTTTATTTGATAGCTCTTCCTCAGATACCGAAGAGAACGTATGTCTAGCCCAGAGGTCAAAAGCAGATAATTATGATAGTTTCCTATTGTTTGTCAGATATGGAGCGAGAATTAGTGTTCTTCACAGATACCCAGAAGTAAAAAAAGTCTTCATGAAATACAATACCCCTTTACCTTCTTCGGTTCCAGTGAAAAGACTATTTTCATATGCGACAATGATAAATCACCCTAAATCGCACAATCTATTAGACGAAATGTTCGAAAAACATGTTGTATTAAAGGCCAATTTAAATTATTAATTTAAATCTATTATTCTAAATTGTTTCTAAGATATTTGCTGTGCAAAGTTGATTATTTTATCTATCAATCTACATAATAATATATAAATAAAAGTTTCACGCAAGTCTTCTCAGGTATTAACTCCGCGCATGAAACTGAACAACTTTTGCCCTACAAACTTTTTCCCGAAATCTCATAAAAATCGCTTATTCATACCATTTAGTAAGTCACATGATCCGTTTGTATCATAATCTGAATTATTTTTTTGCATTTCGGGAAGAACAAAAGTGGTTCAATTTCATAGGCTGAGTTACTACCTGAAAGGTTTTACGTTATTTCATTATCACATTGTAAAAGCACCTACGCATCTATTTACGATTCGAAGTTTTATATTCATCGATAATAAAAAACTTAAAATAAATTTAAGGTTTTTTGTATACTTACCACCGATTTAGAGGTTATTTTGTAGAATATAAAACATCTTCTGTTAGCCATTTCTTTTAACATTTTAATTTTTAACTTTTTTACATATTTAGTTATACATTAGGATTTTCTTAGAATGAAAGTAATTAGTAGTTATAACTACTCGATTTCCGCAATCAGATTACCAACTACTATTTGTAACTTGATTATTGTAGTTAGATTACATGTAATCATAACTACTTGTAGTTAACTACTTATAATCGTAGTTAGTAGTTAGATTACAAAATAGTAGTTAACTATGCCCAACACTGAATACACTAAAGGATATTATTGCCTAAAGAATGTGCTCGTTTGTTAAGCGATTAGATGTACTTTACCAGATTATAAAAAAATCCCGAAAACAGGCCAAATAAAAGTCTAAAACGGATGATTTCTTACATTTTTTTTTAATTATTGACATATTTTTACATGTACATATTTATTTTGAAGTAGGTACTACAGAGAACCTGCTGATTAATTAAATCCTATAAAGTCTATATCGGCAAAAAAAACTATAAAAACCTACAAAACGCGCCTATTTGCGCCGCTTTGCTGTTATACCCGTCCCGTACCGTCGTACGTCGAGAAAGCGAGAGAGAAGCGCTGGAAAGGACTCGCCTTAAGCACATTATGGCATAGTGGTTTACCCAGGGGCCTGGGCCTGGGTTCGATTTGCAGCGGTAAACTAGTGCTTGTTGTAAAGTCCGTCCGGCTAAGCTACCATCATCTTATATTAGTTTTATTTTATTTTACAATTTATTTAAAATCTACAGCTTAAATATAAAAATATATAAGTAGTTAATAGATGTAGTTTAAGTTTTATACAAAGGGCAAATAACGGATTTTCCATAGGTAGATTGTCTTATCTAAACGCCCAGCCGTAGCCGGTAACAACAATGCTCACAGCATCTTCGCCTTCTGTCACATAATTATGCCTGGATTGAACCTGTGCTCGTAATTTAGCCGTGCAGCACTGCTTAACCCTTTATAGGGCTCTGTCGATATAATAGACACCATATTTTAAACTTTATGCGATTGAGATAACCAATGAAAAATTTCAACATGCTATGCCCGTTAAAGGGTTAACTAGTTTGATTATTTTTCAATTTGTTTCAAATTAGCAGAGTAGCAAGTAACCGTGTCGCGCAGCGGTGAAAGAATACTACAACCTCCTCTATTCCCTTAGGTGTCGTAAAAGCGACTAACGGACTAAAGAGTGCACATACCCAACAACATAGAGCGGAGATGGGCTCACGACCTGTCACGCTTAGCACATGAGAAAAACGGACTATGGTAGAGACTGCTCTTGCTGTCCCCGTTGCCTATAGTCTCTGACTAACCCTTCGGGGATAATAGTCGTGATTATATGTAGGTAGCAGAGTAGCAAAGCAATGAATCTTACATTAGAAATTCTAATGTTTTAGAAATTCTTCTTTCCAGTTTTTATAATATTGTCGATTTCGAAAGAAGTGTGCTTCTTGTGTTATGCAAAGGAGAGGTGCTTCACAGTGTAAAGTTCAAAAAGAAGTAATAGACTCCAAGCTGTCGTTACATTAGTGATTACTCATAGGTATATTCACACGCAGACAGGATTAGGAACAGCAAAATCGAGAAATAGCAGAAAATATAACTACATACTAATAATTACATGTAGGTATACGACATAGAGGTAACCGTTTTCGATCGGCGGGAAAGAGGTGTTTATTTTTTTGTTAGCAATCTCAATAGTTTGTCCACATTGTCTGTGTGTCAACTTGCGGGGGTATTACTCGAAGCGCACCCATTTTGAAGCGCACCAGGCCAAGCGCACCCGTTGGGTGCGCTTCAGAATAGGTAATTAAAATATTATATTTTTATTCCTCGAAGCGCACCAACGGTAAAAAATAGAGATGAGCTTAAAAGATTCGTAATATTGATGTCGATGGAAACTAGGACTAGGGTGCTTAAGCAACTTACTTCGTCAATAATAAATTGAATCATATTGATCTAAAAGTACCAGGAAGACAAATGAAAAGAGGTAGATAGGCGCCTTAGTGATCTTACTTACCTTTAAATATCAGGAAAAAAAGAAATAAACGAGTAGGACCAGGTCACATGAATAAATACCCTACAGAATGCAAGCTGCCTATAAGCGGCCCGCTGTAGGTGTACTCATACATAAGCGCGGCGATGTGTGCGTGACCCCTCACCGACAGGTTCACCGACGCGCCGCCGTGGTAAAAACTGGTTTGCGCCGGTCCAGTTGTGGTATGACGGACAGGGCCGCACGTTCGCGCGCATTAGATGAGATTCAGTTATTCGAGTGATTTTGTTGACGAATTTGGGATTTTACCATTACAGTGTTTTAAATATTTATATACATACATACACATAATCAGGACTTTTATCACCGAATGGTTATTTATTACAAGCTTTTATTTAACTTGCAATGTATGCAATGTATGTACTTACTATCTTTTGTTTGGGTGGAATTTTGCAACTCAATTTTGAAGCAGATATCTTCAACCGATTGGGCTGAAATTTTGCATACATGTGTAAATCGCGTGACAATGCAATATTATAATGACATGGTGCTGACCTGATGGTGGAGCTGGAAGGTGGCCATAGGAACTTTGCAATGAAATGACACAGCCTCATCGAGCTTGGGCTCGTTTGAATCGTCTTGACGAGTAGATTGTTTTTCAATGGTAACCAGGGTCTGATGATGGAGCTGGAAGGTGGTCATAGGAACTCTGTAATGAAACTACGCAACCCCATCGAGTTTCGGTTCGTTTGATCCGTCTTGACGATTTCTTTGGTGCTAGATGGTAACCAGGGTCTGATGATGGAGCAGGAAGATGGCCATAGGAACTCAGTAATTAAACAACATAACCCCATCGAGTATGGGCTCGTTTGATTTGTCTTGACGAGTACTTTGGTGCTAGATGGTAACCAGGGTCTGATGATAGAGCTGGAAGGTGGCCTAGGAACTCAGTAATTAAACGACATAACCGCATCGAGTATGGGCTCGTTTGATTTGTTTTGACGAGTTCTTTGGTGCTAGATGGTAACCAGGGTTTGATGATGAAGCTGGAAGGTGGCCATAGAAACTCAGTAATTAAGCACACAATCGCGTCGAGTTTGATTCGTCTTAATGGATAGACCGTTTCTGATGGGTAGTGAGTGGTGGTGGTTTGGAAGACGTGAATAAATTCTGTAGTATACCTTAACGTTCAGTGAGATAAACAGATGAAAATTAGTTTTCCCTGGACACGTTTCCAAGGATAACTAAAAAGTAAAAAATAATTTAAAAGTAAAATACCTTTTTAAAAAACAAGCTTTTTTTTTAAATGCGCTAAATAGAAAAAAATAAACTTTTACTTTAAAACTTTTACTATAATAACAAATTATATCGTCATTACACAATTTATATGATAACTAAGGTTGTTCCGAGATTTATTGTTGCGATAGTTTTTAACTATTAAAATTTTCTATCTAAGAAAATACGAGTACATAAATCTCGCGACAACACTTTATATCATTATAAATTGTGTAATGACGTTTTAAGTTGTTAGTAAAAGTTTATTTTAAACTTTTTAGCGCATTTAAATAAAAGCTCTTTTTTTAAAAAGGTTTTTTTACCCTATTTTTTTTATTTTAACTATTAGGTCTACCAACATTTTAACATTACAGGTTATATCCAAAATGGTAATGTGAATAATAATAGTTACAAATCAATGCATTACATTACATTATAGGCAAACACAACATGACAATAATGAAAAATAATCAGAAGTAATTTCGGGAAAATGATATGAACCTTAGTTAATTGAATCAGTACTACAAATAATTCCAAAAAGAAATCACATTAAATAAACAAACATAGAAATAAAAAAGAAATATAAAATTATATTAATAATTAGTCAGAGACTAGGCAATGAGGACAGCAAAAGCAGTCCTCTACCATAGTCCACTTATCAGCAAATTGCGACTGAGCACATGGCTCAGCGTGACAGGTGGTGAGCCCATCGCCGCTCTAAGCTGTTGGATGTATGTACAGTGTTTAGTCCGTTAGTCGCCTTTAACGACACCCAAGGGAAGAGAGGGGGTGGTAGTATATTATTTCACGGCTACGCAACACGGTTAAGTATTTATATTAGTGTTTAATCTAAATCTATAAAACAAAGTTGGGTTAGTTACATAATTCCCAACTCTTGCACCGTGTTCCAGCAAAAATAAGGATAATTCTTTTTTTTAATATTTTAAACAATCAGTTAAGATAAGACTACTTTATAGATTATAAATTAATATTTGATTATTTGCGGAGGACGCGGGTTCGATTCAGCACAGAAGACCATTTTTTCAACGTTTCGTTATCTTTGAAATAATTTAAATTAAGTATGTGTCAAATTACACTAAACCTTATTTTATACCTTTTGAAATACACGTTTTATTATGTACCTCTACCTACTTACCTTATTTTATTTTTCCTACCTAATTTTTTACACGTGAAACGGGTGTCAGCCCTATCAGAATAGGTATGAATTTTGCGCGTTGTTAGAGAGCTTGCACTCTGTATGGTAGTTACTCATGTGACCAGGTGCTGCAACTTACTATGTCAATAATAAATTGAATCATGACAGTTATTTTGAACTACATGTACTTATTCTGTGCTAAAAGTACCAGGGTGACATAAATCAAAAGATATTTTTATTTAATACTAGCGGCCCGCCCGTGACTGCGTCCCCGTACCTCGAAATATATTTAAATTTTTTTTATACAAACCTTGTTCTGATATTTACAAACACAACAAAAAATAATAGATTAGCCAAATAGGTGCAGCTGTTGTGACGTAAAGAAAATACATCCGTGACAAATTGATTTTTATATTTATATAGATTAATAATAAGTAATAATTTTATTCCACACAATAAAGATAATTATTACAAGAACAGGACAAAACACGGAGAAGAGAGTACAAGTTGGTGGCCTTATTGCTTATAGCCATCTCTTCCAAGCAAACTTGTGTGAAAAGTGAGAATATTTAAAATAGAAATATTGAAGCACTCACTTCCCATAAGGTGCATAAAAAGAAAGAATAAAAATATTTTATTCAAGTGACCCGATTTCACCAATATCAAAATTACACGAGAATAGCTACCCGAGTATAAATTTACTACTTATATTTATCATACGTATAACTTGTATTTCATTTCACCACGCTAATGTAAGAATAAGTTACTCTCGCATAGTTACTCTGTGCTATTGAACGAACATAAGCGGATCGAACGAATGAGCGTATTAACCACCAAAGTATAGTTGCAGTTTATCTCGTACGAGAAGAAGAAGAAGCAAGTGTAAAGCACACTTTTTTAATTTCTGGCGTAACATTGTTTTTTTGACGTATCGTTTCTGACGATGACATCAAAAAAAATGTTGTTGTTGTTAATCTTCTAAGTAATTTGTTCTTTCCTTAAACCATCTGGGGCGTGGGCCTAAAATAATCTTCATCACTGTTATCAGATTCGTCAATCAACAATCTAAAGCGACGCGGCATTTTTTATTTACAATATTAATTTGAATGCTGCTTTAAATGACATTAGTGACATTACTAAGTTAAGAATAGGGGCTAACACGGCCAAAATTGGCGGTATAAGAATTTACTCTGGTGTAGTGACTTTATCATTAGGTTAAGCGTTGGTGAAACGTAAAGTTCATTTACACGCGTGTAAATAAGGATTTATTCTTAGAATAAGACTTATACTACTTTGGTGAAATCCACCCTTAGTTGATAAGCTCTTACTATCTACGTGTAGCTACTTGATAAATACAAAGGATTGACAAATAGAAATCTATAGAATACGTACTTTGTAATATTTAATTTAGACACAGATTTGTAAACATACATAATCGTGTCCACCCCCTCTCTTCCCTTTGGTGTAGTAAAAGGCGACTAACGGACTAAAAACTGCACATTCTGCCAACAGCATAGAGCGGCGATGGGCGCACTACCTGTCACACTTAGCACAGTGCAGTCGCTATTTGGTGAAAAGTGGACTATAACAGAGGTCTGCTTTTGCGGTCCTCATTGCCTAGTCTCCGACTAACAAGTCAGGGATAATAGTCGTGATGAAATGTAGGTATGTATGTAATATACATGAACGTCGAATCTGCTTACATGTATTAAGAGAGAAAAAACCGGCCAAGTGCGAGTCGGACTCGCCCATGAAGGGTTCCGTAGCAGCAAGTAACATCATATAAAAGTTCTTGTAGTTAGTTGTAACTTACATACTTAACTTTACGTTACTAGATCTCGTTCAAACCAATTTTCGGTGGAAGTTTGCATGGTAATGTACATCATATATTTTTTTTAGTTTTATCATTCTCTTATTTTAGAATTTTTACCACTTTGGAAGTGTCTCTCGCGTAAACTATTCAGTTTAGAAAAAAATTATATTAGAAACCTCAATATCATTTATGAAGACCTATCCATAAATTATGTTTCAGTTCTAAGTACGGGATACCCCCAAAAATTTTTGTTTTCTATTTTTGTGTGAAAGTCTTAATGCTGTTCACAGAATACATCTACTTACCAAGTTTCAACAGTATAGTTCTTATAGTTTCGGAAAAAGTGGCTGTGACATACGGACAGACAGACAGACATGACGAATCCATAAGGGTTCCGTTTTTTGCCATTTGGCTACGGAACCCTAAAAACGGGATTGAACCGGAAAAAGATTGATGCAACCGGATTCACTCGTGTGATGGGACCTGTTTCGGTTGTCGGGAGGAATACCTACTTCTTTGTGGAAAAGCATGTTATCTTGTGCACAAATATATTATTCATCCATCAACCTATCAACGCGTGGGACGTTGCTGGGCGCTGGCTTCCCCGCATGGACAATAGCCCATAACGGTGTCGCGTAGCGGTGAAAGAATACTACCACCCCCTCTCTTCTCTTGGGTGTCGTAAAAGGCGACTAACGGACTGAAGACTGCACGTACATCCAACAGCATAGAGCGGCGATGGGCTCACCACCTGTTATGCTGAGCACATGTGCAGTCGCTATTTGGTGAAAAGCGGACTGTGGTAGAGGACTGCTTTTGCTGTCCTCATTGCCTAGTCTGTGACTAACCCTTAGGGGATAAAAGTCGTGATTATATGTATGTATGTACAGTCACGAGCAAAAATATGTAAACAATTGTAACTCTTAATACAATGGAATAAGAGTCAAAGTGTATACATATTGGTGCTCGTGACTGTACGTATGGCCAACAGCGCACAGGGAGATTGAGTCCTAACACACGCTGGCCCAATGCGAATTGGTTTTAACGACTTTTGACGTCAACCAGGACCAAACGGCTTAGCGGCCTTCCGAAGCACGGACAAGCTCAAGATGTTTATTTTTTTAAAGGAGACCGGCGAAGTTCCTTAGTACCTTGGGCCTTGACCGTTACACTGATGATTTATATGCATAACCAGCGGATTCCAACAATATAACAATTATAAATCTGTTCTATCCTCTTGTGTGCTAAAAACGTTTTTAGTAGCTTTCCTCAATATAAAAAGATGGTCACTAACATTATGAACGCCAAGTGTTCTCAGCCTCCTCCTCCGTCTGCTCAATGTAGCAGATAGTCGAGTCATGGATTTATTTGTCTCGATTGTATGGGTTACCCACCTTATTTAGTTTGTTTTTTATAAGTAATAATTAATAGTTTTTGAATTATTATTTTTTTAGTAATTTTTATAAATATTAGTTTTAAGTAAGTATTAGTTCATTCAAGACCGGTAGATACTGTTGTAACGTAACGTTCCAAACATTATACAAATATAATGCTGCGTACACTGATTAAGGATTACCGTCTAGCAAATAAAAGTCAACAAAGTGCTACTGTACGCAGGCATTGACTGTAATCTGTTTGTGCACCAATTGAAATAAATAAATTAATAAAAGTAAAAGTAACTCAAAGTAAGGTTAGTTTACGTAAATTAAACAAATAGCTAATACTTTTACTTGCTGCTTTATATTTTATAATTGGTATGTAACTAAAATGTATGCATATATGCATTAACCGTAAGAGTATTCACTGTTGTAAAACTGACAGTATTACTCCGTCTTGTATCAAATGCAAACCTAAAGCATTATTGACGTGACAACGTCTTAAATTAGGTTGCGGCTGGGAGTCACTTATGAAAAAGTGTAACGCTGGGTAACGTTACGATGAGTCACCGAACGAGAGAGAGGCCCGCCGAATGCCTTGCGTCTCTCTCCCACTCAACTATGATAAATTTGTGCAATTCTTATTTTCATTCAATTCCTTGTTCCTATTGTGCAATTTAATTATATTCATATCAATAAATATTCTACCGAGAAAAAGACGTTGTCACGTAAAATCTTCGCCCGTAAAACCGACTTTACAGGCAAACAATTTTTTTTACAAATAAAACGAATGTCACCACAGTTTATGAAGTTTATCTTTAGAAGAAGTGCAATCGGAAGCCATGGTCGGTGTCTCACACCACTGCTTGAATACTTAGACAGTATTCTGCTAGAATACTAAGACAGTATTCTAGCAGTGGTAAGTCAAACAAGCAGGTAATCAATGTCCGTTGTGTAGGCGCCTACTACGCGGGTTTGTTCGTAATGGCACTGGCAGCTATCGCCTTAGTCCGTAATACTTATCGTAAATTAATAAATCAAAAATCACTTTATTAATGTGATGCGATGTATCAATGAATAAATCAATACTAAATTGAATAAATATACAATTATCAATTTGTACTAATAGAAACAATAGTATAGAAACAATTTATCAGAGTTGTTGTTGTAATTAAATAAATATTTTGAATTTGAATAGTAGTTTTTCTACAGGGAACATTGTCCTTCAACTACACGTGATATGCGTCCTAGGCTAGGTAGGTAAAGGTACTTAACTAGGAAAGTAGTAAACCTTTGTTATTATAAGTTGTTTTTTCTTCCACATGTTTTTAAAAATTACACTATGAATTTTAGTTAAAGTCTGATTCCTGTAATAGTTAGGCCCAATTTCGCCGATATACCTTTGTTACTTTACTTTACTTTACTTTTTTACTCATGCAGTTACCTGGCATTGCGAAAGATACTTAACTGACAATATTGGAAACCGAATGCCTTCTACGTCACCAAGCTCAGCAGTGCGATTCTTTAAGTTAAAGCCTTAGTAGCAGCGGCTGCCGCAGCGCTGAGAATTGACTCCGTCTCTTTCATGTTCATAGAATTGGAAAGAGACAGCAGATCACAGTCATGCGCGCGGCGTCTATGTGTCGCTTAGAGAATCGCATAGCTGCTCAGCTCTGCTCAGCCCAGCTACAGCCTTAAGCCTTTGCTCAAACTTCGATTGAGATATATTGCAACCAATCACTATTAAGTAGTTAACAATCAAACTCCACAGGTAAAATTATTTACTATATACCCACTTAGCCCATTTAGCATTCCGATGGCCACAAGTCAATCAGCGAACGAGTCACCCGCTCAATACAATAAAATCATAACAAGGCATCAAGTGCCGTTCGTTTCTTACACAATCCCCCCGCGCCCCTTTCGAGGTCGCCCCTCCGCCTCCCCGAAGGCCGGCGAAAGGAACTTTCACTTAATGGAATTTGTCTGTCGATTTTGTGACGTCACATTTGCGCAACGTGATGCAACCTGGACCACATTTTATGGGCTTTTTGTTGCGCCCGGTGGCTAAGTTTAATGTTTTAGGCCATTTTGAATGCACGCTTTCATTTCAGTAGGTATGTAGGTAGGTATAGGTATTGAATTGGTAATTTATATTGAAAGATAAGAGTTATCAGACCTAAAAATATTGTTAGCTCGTATTGTGTAAACTTGAACGCACCCGGTTAAGTATAAAAATGATTGACGGAAGGCAAATAACTTCTAACTATGAGACGACCAACACCTCAGTCTCCCTGTGACCACGGACCCTGTAAAAGGCTCGAAATATCAGGATAATATAAAAAAAAAACTATGTAAATAGTAAATTGAACGCGAGTTAATCCGTAAAAAAGTGTTTCATTTCAGATAAGAGTTGGTTTAATTAAATTTGTAAGTACATATGTGCACATTTAATAAAAAAATTACCCAGTCTTTTTTTCTTTCTTATCTACCTATAAAAAAAAACCTACGAAAAATTTACGAATCTAGGTACAATTGACATGATTTTAAAAATTCCTCCATCTGTTTTATTTCTTTTGTGTATTGATAATATGTTTATGCCTATGGTAATTTATTGTGCCAAGTCAGAAGAAACAAGTTACTAGGTAGGTAGTTGTCGAATAAATGAAAAAAATAGGGGAAACCAGAAAATTTTGGCACTGGGTCCCCACAAGTAATTTTATTGGAATTTTCTGGTATGAATAATATTAATGACTTGGACTTTATCTACTACATCTTAGACTTGCATTTATTTACGACTAATATATTAATTAGGTACTTTAACTTTAACTTCGACACCAATAGATCCCGTGTGTCTAATTTCAAAACTAAGTGATGCTATTCTAGTAGTTTAGGGGGGTAAACTCTTTATAAATAAATACTCAAAATTATAAATGGCCATTTATTTTATTTTAAAATTATAATCATTAATACATCTAAATTAGTTTGGTCCAATAAAAGTTGTTATTACATTATAAACTGACGCTAACTGCGTTGCAATACAACTAAATAGTCACATAACTATATTATCCCATCACCACTACGGAACGAAGGTTATAACATAACAACGTGTACATCGGCGGGTACCTATATACAATCACATTTATCAATTTTGCCCCTAATAAAGCTACACACGTCTATTTGGCACAAAATTTATATTTTAAACAACCCAATCAAAGGCAAACCAATCCGTACCGCCTAGCGATCATTAACATTTAATATACATTTCTGTTTGACGTAACTCGTCAACGTTATATCTTAGAAAAAACACCTTATCTAACAGTAAGACTTAAAGACATCTAAACATTTAAGAATATCTGAGAATAATCTCTTTTCACATCACTATAAGTTAACCAGTTCACGTTGCGTGACTGGTTTCTTTTATTTATAATTACTTTATTTTTAGTCTATTTACAGAATACTTAAACATCTAAAAGTTCATAGAACGTACTAGAAATATATCATAGATATATGGGATAAACATTACCAGCTTTCGGCGGAAACGATTGTACTTCTTTTTCTTTAAACAAAATTGTTGACAAATCGTTCTCGCCTAATCGCCGGTAAAAAAACCTTACGATCTAAATAGCGAGTGATCCCGTCCAATAGAATTCTTGAGAAAATTACCTTTCCCGAATTGTATGGAGGGATGTTAGCGCCGAACCGATCGAGTTGCATGCGCTCGACAAATTCAGCTGCACCAATCACAGACTGCACTCAGTTTGCTCAGCCAAACTCAAGCAGCCCCGTATTCGTACCGCATTACCGCGGCGTATTCACAATAAATATTTACATAACTTAACAACTAGCTACCTAAATTATATTGCAAACTTATAAGCAGTACGGATGACAGAACTGGTACACCAGCCGCTGACTCCTCTCCGTCTTCTTCATGATGCCTTTTTTGTAGTACTGCCTGATGCTTCTGGAAAGCTTGTCGTAGTTCATCGCGGGTCGGTTCTTTCTCTTGCCCCACAGCCTGGCCACACGCACGGAATCTTCAATCTTGAAAACGCCGTTACCTGCGAAAGTAACACATGAATTAAGCATCGCACACCTTAACGCATTCAAACGTTTATCCGACTATCTGCGCTTTGTTTTTGGAGACAGCTGACGTTGAATATTCAACAGGTACACTGGGGCTATATAAAGTTGAGCTGATGTTATTTACATTGTTTTTCTGAAGTGGTCGCAGGTCAGTCTCCCTGTGAGCGCGGGCTATGTAAATAGTTAGAAACATTAGGATGTAAACGTTTTAAAAAAAAAATTTTATTATCGAATAGATAGTAATTTTACTATTTAATAGTTTGTATTGAGTGTACAATGACATGGTGATCGTATTATTTTTATTTCGTAACATTTTACAACACAGTTACTGAGATTTTGGAATAAGCTCGACTCTTGTACAAAGGTTGGCTTATAGAGATTAAAGAGGAAAGGGAGGCCTTTGCTCTATAGTAGA
Source organism: Scoparia ambigualis (assembly GCA_963921215.1). Taxonomy (NCBI): domain Eukaryota; kingdom Metazoa; phylum Arthropoda; class Insecta; order Lepidoptera; family Crambidae; genus Scoparia; species Scoparia ambigualis. Next base: position 5,353,960 of record OY992510.1, read on the forward strand.
AACATAGTGGCTTATACGTAGTAATAGTAGTAGAGTCAATTCGCATTAATTTTTTTTAATAATTGTTAGAGTAGTTTAAGAGACATCTTTGAAGCATTTATAATAGTAGTACAGTTGTGTCTATAACGTGCCTACCTACAATAATCAGTTTTGTAGAGAGAATTCACGCAGAATGACGACTGACGACGTGCCAACGCGATTGGATGTTTATCGTATGTGACATATAATTCGTGATCATAAAAGGACGATTCTAAATGTTAAAAATGTAAAGGCCGGTTCACACTCATCGATTTCATTAAAATTCAAAGTGTCTGTCTACAATCAATCAATTGATCGCGCTCAAGCGCTTATGAATGTCACTCCATCGCCATCGGTTCATAAAGTCGTAAATGGCAATAAATTTCAACCATATCTTTTACAAAATCGTGTTACATGCTAAGGGAAGGTATCGGTAGTAACCGATTCTGCTTATGACAACCCGTAACGTTTTAAGATTGAGTTTCAGTTTATACTATGAAATTGCAAACATTATTTGTTGGCTTATTTAGTTAGTGTAAATAAGGTTTTACATAAAAACCTTTGATTTACACCTACTCTACATACACACTTATAAACACGACTACTTATTATCCCCGAAGGGTTACTCAGATCAGGCAATGAGGACAGCAAAAGGAGTTCTCTACCATAATCCACTTTTCACCAAATAGCGGCTGCACATGTGCTCAGCGTGACAGGTGGTGAGCCCATCGCCATTTCCAAAAAAATTACGATAACACCTACTATAGATTCCAAGAAATTGACGATAACAAATTAGTTATCGAAAAACAAAAAGCATTATCATTCTAGTTGAATACACTACTACAGATTCTGGGTTTTTTTCATTCATTTGCATGACTTTCATAATAAATTTGCGAATGTGAGTCAGTCAGTACATCGACTCATCGACAGTGCGATGCAGATATCTGATAAATTATTGATGAATTACTTTAATCGAAAATTACTGTAACTTTAAACTTAAATAATTAATGCGTTTAAAGACAGAACTGATAAACTTACACACACATGATTTGATTAAATACAAAGAAATGATATAATGTCTATAAAAATACTATCACTTTAAACAAATACGAAGCTCGATGGCGCATTCGGGTTGTGATATTTCAGTTAAGCAGCTATTGCAATGTCGGGTCACAGAATTTAATAACTAGAGCTTCGGTCAGCATATTGTTAAGTAAAAACGGTTGATAAAATAATACAGCGGTTAGGAGTAGGACACATTAGCTCAGAACAGTAGACTATGGCGTGTTCTCACTATGTGCTATTGATAATATGTGCTTAGCGTGACAGGTGGTGAGCATATCGCCGTTCTATGCTGTTGGGTGTATGTGCAGTCTTTATTTCACCAATTTTCTTTTATGACACGCAAGGGAAGGGAGGGGTTGGTTTATTCCTTTGGTAAGCCGGTACACACACGGCGGAACATTTATTAGGCTGACTGAAATACGGTAACTAAGTGTGTACATGTCCTAAACGAGCATAAATAGGAACAATGAGTACCTATAGTTATCGTCTTAAGCCAGTCACGACTAAGAACTAACCTTTCGTGCGGTTTCAAGTATTTTATTAAGTACCGAACAGATAGCGAGTAACTGGCTCGCTCACCTTGGATGCGGGAATGTCGCTGATCAAATAAGTTTCCGAACAACAATTGTATGCATGATGCCACACAGTTATATCTACCTATATATTTATATACATACATAGATATCGGATACTCAAAAACAATAAAAAACATGACAACAATGCCGTTAATACATAATTGTTCTAAATTGATGTAACCATGATACTCGTAGTTTAAGAACTATAATAATATGTCGGTATAAATATATAGGTAAACATGATGCACTAAATTCAAGTTTAGTTAGATCTGAAGCGGCGATCTTGTTGACAGATACAATGGTATAGTTAATTAATACATAAGGTAATTATGATAATTGTACCGCTGTACAGAACAAAGGAATCGTTAACGCATTTATATACCTACCACTTGCGTGTAGGTATATAATATCAAATACGAAGATATATGTACTCATGTTTATTGTAGCTGTTAATAAACCATATGGCTTTTTTAGTTCAGCTTAATTATACAAGGCAGTATTTTGCTATTAAGTACATGTTTTTGCATTTTAAACTACAGAAGCAAATAAACATCTAACAGATTATTATTTATCATCTTCAAAATGGGATTTGTTATGATAAAACTTTAATGCAAATGCTTAATAGTGTGATTTCCCTCCAAGAATGATAGAAGATTTATTACCGACAATCATAAAGATGGTAAACATTTACGCGGATTTGAAGCTCTTATATTAAACAAATCTCTTATTATCTTTAGGTACGGTATATACTTAGAGTACGATTAATATTTTCCAAGATCTCAGTATACAAAAAATAATAATAATACAGTTTATATAAAAAGAAAAGTGATTATTCTGTGGCAATACGCACTAATATGATTACCATGTATACTCACTAAATTATCACCGGCAGAAATGCAATAAGAATTTGTTACAACCGGTAATGTCACTTACTTCTGTCTAGCCATCGTATCGCGGATCCGTGGACGTGTGGTGATGCCAACAGCTCCTTCAGGAACTGCCAGAGGTGGATGTGCGTGCTGCCGGACTTGGCTTTGCCGACTACGGGAACGCTGGTGCCCGCCGACTCTGAATCCTCATCTGCTGAGAGAAATATAATTATAAAAACATTTATCTAGATTCTCCAACTCAAAAACATTTACGAGCTCGCAAAGCACTTGAAAATTTTTTCTATGTCTGCTAAATTCTTGCTATCTACATACTAAGTAACTAATCACCCTAGTTCACTACCTGAGAGCAATAAACGATTATTGATTCTATAATTTAAGTCGCTATTTTTAGAATTTGCAAAAAAGTTTTGAAAAGCTGTTATAAAGAATGTTGGTCTAAAGTAAACTGTTTGCCCTATTTAAAAACACAAAGTAACAGCACATCCAGTTTATAAGTTCCAGAAAATTTTGATAGTAAAAGCTGAGACATGAGTATTTCCGAGAATCAATATTCTATTGAGAGCAAAATATTAGCAGATATTATTATTAAAAGCGTTGCTTATGAGAATATGTAGTATGTGACCTTAATCCATACTAAAGAAGATACGGCGATTAATGATCGAAGTAAACGTTTTATTAAACAATTTAGGATCATTAAGGGGTAGGTGAGGCATCTGGGTAGCAAAAAAGGAGCATAAAGTACCCGGCCCTTCGACTTGAATATGGCTTCTTGGAAGTGTATCACTGCCAAGTACATAATAGCTTCCTTGAAAGCTAGACATGTCTCGTACTTTATTGTAATCATACTTTGGAACTACGTGCTTTATAAATATATGCAATGTACTCTCTTAGCATTACGAATCACTTTGAGTGCATAGTTTAAAATTAATGAAGTGTTCGCAAACAAAATATTTTTTTAATCTGGCCTTCTCACTGCCAGACTCCTGTACTGGCTGACATTCAAACGGTTTAAGTAAACACAACTCAAAGGCCGACGATAAATAACAACATTCTATTTAGAGAAGAAAGCAGTTTTGTAAGGAATGCTCTGTACTTACACCTTAAGAGAGGAATGAGCCTTATATGATGGACTGCTGGAATCTTACATTTAAAGAGACAGTCAGAAAAGTTTCCATTCAGGTCGCAGGTGAATAGAGAGAAGCAACGTAAGACAGTTAGGTGATAAACGAAAGAAACAAGTGAGCAAAGTGACACAACTCGAAAGCAATTCAAGCTTTGATGCATTTTGAACCGTATCTAATGGGAATAAAGAGATTTTTTACGAAGTCAAACAGCATGTGTATCGTGGTTTGTGTGACCTTGCGAGTCCAGTTGCTCTTGTCATACAAACTGGGTCGTCGGGAAACGACACAAAAACTCGCCTGGACGTATACGGTATTGACGCTGGTACGATAGAACGTCTAGCTAGCAAGAGAGGGCAGAATCTCAATAGGGCCGAGAAGCCCTGATTGATAGATTAACTGTGACTGGGCGTGGCCCGTTCAAATAACTTAGACTTTAATGCGCATAACTATAAATAGTTGGTCACTGCTTTTAAAGTAACGTCGTTACATGTTCTTGTAATATAGAGGAATGTATATTACAGTTTCAATTGAGTAGCTTTCAAATGTTTTAACAAAAATATACTACTTAAAATATACTACTTTGACAAAAATATACGGTGCAAACTTGTATTGATTAATGTAATATCAAAATATATCAATGGAGATTTGACTTATACCTAAACAGAAATCTCTTTTTAATTCGACGAAAGACTAGATGAAGTAGGTAGGAGTACGTGCGTAAGCGACGCGACGCAAAAGGAATAATTGTAGATTGCGATTTCCTGTGCCGCAGGTTGACACTTTTTTATGATCTAACTGTCACGGAAAGTGGGCATTCTAGAATTCCTTCTCTCTCTGGAGAGGTTTATTTAAATATTATTATACCGTTATACTATCTGCGGTTTCAAAATAATTAAAAACATTGCGATTTTGACGTATTCATTCACCGATATTGCGCAATAAAGATTAAACATTTCTTATCGACCATCAACTGATAAAAAAATTCATCATTGTTATAATATACAACAAAATTACTTTGAAATTACATGTAAGTTTAACTTAAACCATTGCTAATGATTAATATTGTCTTACCAAACGCAGGCCACATCAGCTAACGGTCGCTACAATGCGTGAACGCGACCAATATATCAACGGCCGACATCGCACCGACACACGACAGGCCTTCGGCTTTTTCTTCTATCTAGCTTTATCTTTTAAACATTATTCTGATATCTGGATCACGTGACTGGTTCTGTTTTTAATAATAATATAATGAATTGTATCTCGGCCAAGATAAGATACGTTGGTGTGTGTACGGAGATTTGAGTTTTTAGGCAGTCAGAAGTATTTCACCATTACTTATAAACGTAAATATATATAAAGAAAACTTCAGTTACATTTAAATTTAAGTAACGTTTTTAAGTAAGGCAGTACGTTTTTAGTATTTCTACGGCCAAGCAGTACTGTTGCGTTCCTCTTTGAAGGGTACTACATCCAGTGAAATTATAGGGCGTAGAGGCACAAGAACTAAAGCTCCAGTGACGGCGGCGCGCGCGCGGCCCAAGGGCTAGTGACCGCTTTCCATCATAAAAAAGATGGCTTGAGTCTATATAGGATTTTTATTATCTGTGCACATTTTTTTTAAAATTATAAGTAACTTAATCTAGAGCTACAGATTCAATTATTATTTTTTTAAGTGAAAAATAAAGAAACTGAAGTTGATCAAACATATCCATAAAAATACCGTTGATCATGGTCAATCGACCAGGACCGCGCAATTGAACTCTGACACATTACGATACTACAGTATGTTACCTTTACATTACACGTGACCTTTTGTTCGCCCGGTATCCACGAGTTATTTTTTATTGTGCCGGACAAATTAAATAAATAATGCATAATAAATAAATTGAAAATAATAAAATGATGTTTACTAACTTTATATAAAAATACATATAAAAAAAATTATGTATACATACCATCGCTCATATCGTCAGCTGAAGGTAGTGCTGCGGGCATGGGGTTGGGGGAAGACTGCTGATGCTCAGACCACTGTGACGGTCTCCAGGCTTCATGCCGTGCCGCCTTCCATATTTCTAACTGGGCGTGAAGTGTGCTACCAGCCTAAAACAAAAGAACACAACTTAACTTGAAAAATACATACACAGATACACAACTATTATTAGTACTATTAGTTATTATGTGCTATTATCCCCAAAGGGTTAGTCAGTAACTAGGCAATGAGGCTCGGAGACGGAGTCCACTGGCATATAGCCGTTTCACCAAATTACAATGTGCTGTTCACGCGGATGAAGTCGCGGGCGAACTGCTGGTTAAAATAGAACTATGAATACGAATACGAATCACGACTTTTATCCCCGAAGGGTTAATCGGAGACTAGGCAATGAGGACCGCAAAAGCAGCCCTCTACCATAGTCCACTTTTCACCAAATAGCAACTGCACATGTGCTCAGCGTTATAGGTGGTGAGTCCATCGCTGCTACATGCAAGTTGGATGTATGTGCAGTTTTTAATCCGTTAGTCGCCTTTTGCACAACCACGGGCAGAGAGGGGTTGGTTGTAAGTATGCTTTTAGCGAGCACACACACGGCTCTCATAATGAAAAATTCCACAACTTATTGTCAGGAGTACAAGATGCAATTTGTATGTACGCAAGTACCAAGAGGAACGTGTCTTGCGTCGTCGCCCAGAGACTTTCATCGGCCTTGGAGAAAGTCTGCGGGCAGCGGCGCGTGCGCACGGCTCCAGTTAGATACAAATTAGGGACCTACTGCCTCGCCTTAAGGATCCTTTTAGAATAAAACAAGTGCTAGTTATAATAGCAACCACTATTAACTGCCTACAGTAACATATACGCTAACAATTTGCCACCCTATTGAACTTAACTGTCTTTTGTAATTGTTGATGCTATTTAAACAGTTTAGAAGTGACATCGTAACTATGTTAAATCTTAATTCTTATCATCAATCAACATTATTTTTAAAGTATATAATTAAAGATTTAATAATGTAGGTAATACAATTGTTCATTGTACTTCTCTGTTATGCCTTTCTGTGCCAGTTATTTTGTGGATACAAGGAAATTACAAGAAATTCAGTGACATAACAAAATATTGCAAAATGTGGTCTTGTTTACAAACAAGGCAGTGTGAAATGAGATGGGTTGCGTAATAATTAATTGGCGAGGTAACCTAGTTTACCTTTACGGATTACCTGAGGGTGCTGTCGAAAATACTAATTGGTGATGTCTTAACATTATTTCATTATTATACGAGTATAATTATGTATGTATGTTACAATTTTAAAACAGACTTCACTAGAGACTATACATGTACACTTGCACTTGCATTAACTATAACGTTGTTTTGGACGTGTGGAGGAAATGAAAAACTATTCCGTTATTGAAATTAATAATGACTTATTCATCTTCTCTACGTTTTGTCTTAATACATTTAAGTACTGATAAAATTATCACTTCTAATAAAGGTCGCATTAACATTGGATATCAGCTATACTATAACATTGGATATATACTATACTCGTTACAATGTCCCAATAATGTGATGTATTTACCATTCGTAAATATTTATAAAATTTTCTCAATCAAACTGGTTGATGAAATGTCTAATCATGATATAAATTAGGTGTTGCATTTCCTATACATATATAAAACTAGAACTAGACGAAGCGTCTAACAATTTTGACACGAACAACCCATAACAATATTTTAGATGAATCACCTACGATTAATACGAAGAATAAAATAAATGTTAATATGGCATATGAACATGCAAAAATCAGAATGATGTAAGCTAATCAAAAAACTTAGGAAGCAATTATCGAAATGGATGGTAATCTAAAGATCATTTTTATTGACTAGATTATGTCAGCATTCGAATCTAATGTTCAGTTCATATAAGTATTAATAAAGATGCTGCTGTCAAGAACCTGCATTGTAGTATAATATACGGTATTGTCTTATGTTTTTAATATAACACCGAATGATGCGCTTACAAGTTTGACCTTTCATATTCATGTGTTTAGAGTAATGGAATAGATAAAGCTCTTCAACAATGTTGAATTCATAACAATGATAAGATTAATAGTAATGTACCGTACCTACTTGGTGTTCAGTTTTTTTACACTGCTTCTGCCTTCGGCAGAGGTCATCGGTTTTATTTAGTGTGAATCAAGTAAACAACATTGTTTATCGTCCGCGCATGAATCAATAAGTCAGACTTTGCCCCCATATCGAACGCCCTCGTTTGCTCTCAGGGTTAACTGATTACAAAATGAAAATAAACTAGTTCTCTCCAATCCCATAAGGTGATTATAATAATCATCGTAATTGCTATTACATCTTACATCATGTTTAATGGTGCCGCTTGTTAATAAAATTTTAAATTTATTAAAAATTTTATTTTAATGTTTAGAAAAATGTGTAGCTTTTTTTTTAATTCGGACAAAAAATTATTATACATTAAAATTAATAGTTTTTTTTTAAATCATGTTTTTAGTCTAACACTATACAATTAAAAGATGTTATAATCTTTTTCATATTATAAAAGCCATAGATGGATTCTCTAATGACTGTTTTTTCCTCCAAGCTAAGATTTTTTTTTCTTCCATAAATTTTTTACATTTAAATCCAGTAAAAAAGAGACAAAATAACTATGCTTTTTAGACAGCAAACTTTTACCCGAGTCTTAAAATATAGGCGGTTATTTATGAAGCAGAGCAACAATTATTTGCAGAATCAGTCAAGTTGTGTGTAAGTGCCAATCGCTATTACAGTCGTTCAAAATAATTTTATTTCAAAACATAGCTGTACTTCGTTGTTCTACCAAAGGATTTCTTACCTGAGGAGCTCTATGGTTAAAGTCTTCTTCTGTCAGCGCCATAAGAGCCGCCCCATCCATAGCGAAGTACTCAGCTGGGACCATCGCCAGATTGAAGTGTTGCAGTGTGAACATCACCCAAGCCTTCACGTTGCCCGTACTCCAGAGCATAGGATCTGGAAAACAAATAAGTATCAGTACGAGCTCCCCGACACTATCATTATCGGTAGTAGCTAATCATTTCCCTCTCCTATGACAACAAGATTAGACAAAATACTTATGGACGATATTGTTTCAAGTTGGCGCCACTCCGTATTAATGGTTTATTTCTCAAATATCTCTCGTGAACTTAACATAAACACTAAGTAAATGCTCAGCTTACGTAACCAACCGTTCCGTCTGTGTTCTCAGAATCCATTTATAATCGCGATGTGCTCAAGAAGTAGCTTACACATTATCTACATAGAAACGCTAACTTTTTTTACTGCGTTGAGGTCACAGTGACGTCATCGATAATCGTCTGGCCAATAGTATTGAGGCCGAGAAATACGGCTACTACGTTCCCATGTCATGCTACTTCATATTCATGATACATTCTATACATGTGTTATGTGGACGTGATTGTTCATAGTTATGCCATTTATAGATATTTAACCTTTATTAAATGGTTTAATAAATAATGACTAACATATTGAGTGGTGTTTAGTGACTCACCTGGTGAAATTCCTAGTACGGTACATGTGTTGTCCACATCTCTCTTAGATTGTTCGATGGCCATAGACAGCACGCGGTCGATGTCCGGTGCTACCAGAGTGTCGTCGCCTCCACTGCTCTCTTCCATTTTAACCGACCCTAATTCCAAAGGAATGGGTTTTAGATTCAACCGTTTTTGGAATGTTGTGTCTTCAAGTGCAGATCTCAGCAGTACGTGGTCTCGTGGCTCCTCCACTTCTATTTTTGGTGTGATATAACTGTGTTGTACACTGTCTTGTAGAATCTGATTCTCTTTTAAGAGCTCTTCAATGTCAATGTATTCTTCATGCTGTGGCACTGGAGAGGAGTACTGATTATGGCTGCCGTATGAAGCGCATGAGCCCGAAGGAGACAGAGGATAGGGAGAGGCGAATCCGGGCACTGTCAGTCTTTTAGGTTCTTCTTTGATGTAGATGGGGGAGTAATGTTGGGAGTTATATGGTGAGGCTGGCTGTAAAGCCACTGTGGGAATGGAACCCTCGTCTGATGAGGGGGAGGGTGTAGGGTATCCTTCGAAATCGTAGAGGCGTTCGAGGAGGTTGTTGTCTTCTGGGTATGGTGGTGGGGGCTTGGTGTGTGTCAGCGGGGAGTGCAGCATAGGTTCAGGTGGTGATGCGGCACCGAGGAAGCGCAGCAGGTGCTGGAGGTCTGCTGGAGAGCCCGGGACGGCTCTCTCGTCTTGTGTGGCTGATGGGGGGCTGCACCCAGACCGAGGTACTGTTTGTGGCATCTGTTGACAAGAGAAATATCATTTTAGATTGTTATATTTAGCTTTTAAAGTGCTATATTTACAAATAAGCTGTGTCGATAAGCATAATTTTTTAAGAACACAATTTTTTTAAGTAAGTCTCGAAATTACTTTTCTTTACGTAACAGGGAGTTTGTTAAAAAGAGTATTATTAGCTTAAAATGGAATTATTGTTACAAAAATTATGTATGACCGACTTTGTTCTTTCGATATAAGGCCGCACTGACAACATTTTCGCACGCCGCCACCTCGTGTTGTTATCTCAGTGTAAATTGGAACTGGTGATAATAAATTCGGTTTTTTTTTCTAGTTCTTCTACTTTAAATACCATTATGTTGTACGTGGCTGTACACGATCGTTTGGTCATCGCCCGCCTGACGACGTCACGAACTACGCGCGAGAGAAATAATGCCAGATGGCATAAACATTTTTACGTTTTGTTTATTTATCTTAACGTCAAAGTAGTCTTAAATTAGGTATGAGCAATGGTGCTTAGTAGAAGATGAAACGAACAATTCCGTACGGTATCGATGTTATTTAGAAATCAAACCATTTGAAAGCTAAATTACTAAACGACTTCTAATTCTGATAATAATACACTGCGATTCCATAACGGTAATAATTGGTGTCTTACATTTTTGTCTCTATCCTTTTATAGATAAAGACCCTCATATGAATTTATTTTAAAACTAGTATTGACTTGGTCAATAAAATTATTTTATAAAATTCATAGCAGGTGATGTTCATACTGTATTGGTCTGTTTATTTATTGTCTAGTTTCATAATTTTTATCATTATAACTTTTTTTTGTAACATTTAATCCTAATTTTAATTAGTTACATTTTTACTATTAACTAATGTTATAACTGTGATAGTTTAATAGTACGCTTGTGTCTAGTCACAACTCGGCAAAAAAACTTTTCGCACACCTTTCTTTGTATAGTATTGTAATTTTGTAATCCTTTTACTCAAATAGATGGCACCCCTAAAAAGATTGGAGAATTAAACTATTATCAAGTAGCTATTACAGGTATATAAGTACATGGTGAGTTACAGATAATGGTACTAAGATCACTTCTTACCCTTAGCAGTGAGAGACCCATCGCACTAGTTTCCGGACTACGAATGAATTGGGTCTGACCATTGTCCCTCATGAAAACGTTCAGGTACGACCGGTTAGTTCAGGTAATCAACAACATACAAGTATTATCTTGGAACTAGATTTGAAAAAAACAATGCACGCTGCCATTTATACGCTTCTCACGTAGTTAGAAATAATTGTTAGAGCTGCATACAGAATTGTTGTTTCAGAATCTGTTGGTGTCTATATATCTCTAAAGGTACACTCGTATTTTACGCCTGAAAGACACGTTATGTTAAATCGTTAGGAGATGTTACTCCGGATGTAAATTCTTAGTAATTGATCTTTGATTTTCATTTCCAATACATTTGTTTGTTCGTAGTGATTCATTTTAAATGATCTTTTAATTATGGTTTGTTGATTATTAATTCTATGACGTGGTACTTTGTTACGTTAACTAAGTCATATTGTATCGTATATAATTAGTTTTATGCATGAACATCTGTTGTCTCTGCGTACCCTTCCGATAAACGAGTATACTTAATAGTACTTATGTTTACGAAACATTAGCAAACAATGCATTAAAATCATGCATTGACTGGCGCAAGTAAAGTAAGTTCAACTGTTTATCAAAAGATCGCGATGTAGAGCGTTCTCGTGTATGTTGTCAGTCACATTACGAAACAGGATTAAAAGCAACTAACTGCTTAAAAAGCAGACAATGTTAATGACGTCATTTCATTGTGCCTCCAAAATGTAGTAAGGCATTTCGGCGTGACTATTCAAATGCAGCCTGCTGTTACTTTAGACGGAGCCTTGGGGTTTTCACGTACACGCGCTGAAGCATACTCCATACTACCGACAGACAATAGGCCTAAGACGTAATATCATTCGTCTCACTCACACAAAGCGTGTTTCCTAATGCTAGAGCAAGATAAATCAATTATTGGCAGGTCTCGTAGCTTGAATGGAACGCCGCGCCGTAGTGAATGAAGGTATGTGACCTTAGATCATTTACGTCTGGCCTGTGTATTAACAATAAAAGTGATTCTAAGTTATATCAATTCGTGATCCGGAATATACTAATCCGGATTAACGATTGAAACGACCGGTATGCAAAACATAGAAGCTGCAGAAAAAATGGCATACCTTTATACATAACGCAATTGCCAAGAAGCCAAGAACATTACTGTAAGGGATAGGTTTATAGTTATATATGAAAATTAGTGATGACAGACCGAGTTTAAGAGTTTTTGTACGTTTTTGAGACATCAAAAGCAACAATAAAACTGCAAAGAAGCTTCAAAAGACTTAAAACAGCGAATATTTTGCATAATCCAACAATAAACACTCGAGTCTCGTTACTAGATGTCTGCCTGTGATTAGATTTAATTGCCCATTAGACTGTACAGGTAACGTAACAATAAGCATAACAATTGTTATAGCAAAGTGACACTTAATACAATGGTATAGGAATGTTTTAACTGGACTTGTTCATATCTCGTAAGATACGTTTTTATAATATTTTGGAGTAACGACTCTGTGGATGAGAACAAAAATCTTCCAGGAACAATATTTTGTTAAACAAAAATTCGCTGTATCTGTGTTCACTTACTATTCTGAAGTTAAAATTGGTTTAATGAAATAATTTTATGATAACAGATTTGCTATATTCTTTGAGATTATAACAGCTTTATTGTAACGGGCCGAAAAACTTCATAGCTCATTTCGATATCCAAGATAAAGGTACAACAGAGTGAACATAAAACTAAATAGCGAATTCAGAATCCAGCGTCACCACAACAACACCGGCTTACCTAATGCGTAAACTGATCAACTCACTTTATACAGCCAACTTTCTCGCTCCATATTAAGTCAACGTTATTGTCACTCCAATATTTATAAAACAGAAACCGCACTCACACAATCACCTCCGAATGTCAAAGATGAACCGGGGTTGATGCACCTTTGACGTTACATCCATGTCGAAACGTCAAACGTGTAAAAGGCTAACTTGCCGGCCGGTGGAACGAACCTCGCACTTAACAAACTTTTCAATAAATTAGGTTAAACAAAGATAAATATTGGAGGTGGTATATTTTTTTGGTCCATGAGTGCGTGTGCGCGGCGGATAGATCACACAGCCACTGAGTTGTGCGCGGGCGCACGAAGCCTTGCCTCAATGGATGCCTGCGTCACAGCGGGAAATACGCTCAAATAAACTAATACACAACTTTAAATAGAACCTACATAGGAACCGAACCGTACGTCACTGTTGTCTTAATTGCGTTACGGGTGACGTGCGATGTCAACAGAAAATTCACTGCTCTATTGTCAATTTCCAATGTTCGGTAATATAGTGAATGATCAATTAAATTAGTAATATCCGTTTCGATTTGTTCGACTTCCTAAATTAAAAACTTTGGTAAACATTAATTATGTTAATGTACTTGACTTTCAAATTGCAATCAGAAAACTGTTTATTCACCGAGGTCTAAAATTTATTAACGTTTGTTACACATTGTTTCATTAGTTAAATTCACAGTAAAGTGTCTAATAACATTGTTAGTCATCTGGCTATACGATAAAGTAATTTTATAAAAACAAAACACTTTTACATAACACATTTTAATGGCGTCATTTTTTTTTATATAATCCAAATCCGTTGGCCGCAGTGCGACAAGGGAAAATACCATTTACTTTAATAGTTCTCGACGTTGTGGTTTCGCATCAACAATGACGAATTCATTTCGACGATGCAAAGAAAGAAGTTGAACAGATTCTAATCGCCGCCGGTGAGAATAATATAATCGAATAAACGAAACGAAAAGGCATGTTTTTGTTACAATGTTTCGTTCGTTTTTAGATATTAATCTCTATACAGGATTTGGGATATCCCATCCCAGTATATATATAAACTTACATCATAAGATTAACGTAACAAACGATTTAATAAATCTATCAAGATATTAGTAGGACATCCGTGCCGTTCCCACTTAACGTATCAAGAGCATTACAGAATCGGATGTGATTGATTTAAGTAGTGTCGTTAGGAAAACCTTAGGAAAAACGGAAGCGTGCAATCCGTGATGTATTAGTATGAGTAATGTGACGTTATGGTACTGGCCAGTTTAATACGTCACTAATGTTGTTACGGTTAGAGTTCATAAATGTGTGCAGTCTAACACATTCATAGGTACGTGTTTTGTATTTGCTGCACTCATTGTAACCTATTAACCACTGCCATTTATGAACGTGTAGGATGTTGTACTAGTATTCAAGCCTTTTCACATCATCACACCATGGAGGCTGAAACCTTAAAGCGGTCTCTAATCGTAACCTGTAGGTATACTTTATATAGACTCCTAGAGTTTACTAACAATTAAATTTCTTTTGTGTCTTATTTTACTGCAGCGAGCTCATAAGAGATGCAGTTAGAGTCCGCCGAAAGTTGACAGGAGATTAATAGGTAATATTTTTCAATCATATTATTTTTAACTCACCCAACAACTATATTGTGCACTATTAGGAGGCACAGACTATAGTTCATTAGATTAGTTGTTAAGTCTTAACTACAAGTTAGTTAACTGTTTTTTTATTAGTATTAACGTCAATAGTGCCTGTAAATGTTTACATTGAAAAAATTATTTGACTTTGACATGACAACCATTTATTATTTTTTTAAATAAAATACCAATGTTTAATTAAACACTAGATGTTGGCCGCTACTTTGTCCGTGAGTGAGAACTACACTACCGCACAGCAACCCCAATTTCTGATAATTTCCGGTAGATTTTCATAAAAAAATATTTTTTAAGACAATAACAAAAATAACGAAAAATAAATCAGACAAATCGGTCTAGCCATTCTCAAGTGATGCTCCATCATACGTCATACATAAGTCGCAACATTTTTTATGAATATAGATTTACGGGTTTACTGATTACGGGGTACAGATAGACTAAGAAACTTTTCTCAACATTTCTAAGCTTTCGCAAAGCACTGTGCTTCTAAACTCCCATTAACATTTCCATCGATCGTTAAAATCGTAATTAAACTATCGTGTTCCAAAGCCAAACATAATAGTGGCTTCTGTGGGTTTACAATTAATGATATACGAGGCCGTCCTGTAGCCTGAACGTTGAGCGAGTTAAATACAAACTGAAACGAAACTGCATGGCAAAACTGCATAACTCGACAGATCAACGGTAGCATAGTTGGTATCACCTGAACCGGTATGTCAGAGGGTGCCGTTTTGAATCCTGCTCGTAAAATATTTTTTTACATTGCCCCTCAGTCTTGGAAATTTTTAGACACAATTTTTGGCACAACTATCAACGTCAAATTTGACAGAATCGAGCATAGACTTTGCGATATTTTGCGATAACAATGCATAAGATGTACCACAGAACCGAAATAACCAAACTTTTTCATACTAAAGTAGTCTGTAAGTCTATGAAAACACGGTACAAAGTCAAGTGTGTTTTTGTAGGTGCGGTCTCATGCGACCGCTTGGGGCCTGAGGGGTGTTGTACACCACAAAATTCACATACATCGATTCACAACTATATCCCCAAAGGGTCAGTCAGAGATGAGGGTCGTAAAATCAGTTCTCTGCCATAGTCCACGTTTCACCAAAGAATAACTACACAGTGATCAGCGTGACAGGTGGTGAGCCGGTCATGTAAACGTACCGTAAACCTGCTTTGTTAAAATAGCCTAACATACAATCACGAGTTCCATCCCCGAAGATTAGCCAATGAGGACGGTAAAGGCGTCCTCTACCATAGTCCACTTTTTACCAAATAGCGACTGCACATAAGCCCATCGCCGCTCAAAGCTGTTAGATGTACTATGTGCAGTCTTTAGTCCGTAAGTCGATTATACGACACCCAAGAGAAGAGGGGTGGTAGTATTCTTTCACCGCCACGCGACACGGATAAAGTAGCCTCATCTGAATATACCCAACCCCAGCCCTGTAAAGATTGTTTTTCAAGTGGCTGAGCGATAACAAAATGGATTGAAACCATAGTTGTTTCGTGCAGTGTTATGCCGCTTGTCCGCACAAACGTGCTTGCTGTGTGACTGTGTTTAAAAATGTTAATTAACGTGAGCTCACATGTAGTACGTGGGAAACTGTGACGATTTGTTTACAATGTCTCGTCTTGTGCGCGCCCATGTAAGGCTTCGAAGTAATTATAGCGAATTTTCTAATTGATTGGTTAATGATGAGTACATTAGATTTATTACATTAGTCATCATCATCAGATATGGGAAACTTAATGTGGAGTAACGTATTTTAATATTATGTTATGTTATGGTTATTTTAAATACTATTTTTTTTAATGAACGCGGTCTGTTTGCTTTTAACCGCTCAAGTTTTTTTATTCTAATAAGAATAGTAATAATAATTGTAAACCTATAATTAGTTGGCGAAAAAAAATTTGCTAGACCGTCTAGCCACTAAATGATGTTAAAACATAGTCATAGTGAAATTCGCATTATTTTTTAGACGTCTTCTATATTTTTACAATTTCTTATTTATTAATTTAATTTATATAAAATATTTTGCATAATTTGCAAAAATTACTAAGATTTAAAAAGTCACAAACGTCATCTCGTGTTTAAAAATGTTTAATTGACCTCTTATTTTATCACGTGGTATTAGTTATATCTGTTGTTAGAAAGATATTGAGACGACAATGCTTTTTTGAGTTAGAATTTATGGAAGTTTTAACATTCGGATGCAAATGGACCTAAATAAACATCAGAAACTTATTTGCCGCCAAATAAAGTGCTGCCTTAAAAAGACATCAACGCCATCGCTTCAAAATAAATGAAGATTTACAAAAATAAATAATTATTTATTGTTTGGAAGTATTATCTCTCAAGCTTACAAACATAAATCTTACTTAACCTCTAGAACCCCAAGCGATCGCATGAGACCGCACTGACAGTGCGCGCCTTGCCGTCAAACCCCAAGCGGTCGCATGAGACCGCTCTCTACCACTTGACTTTGTACCATGTTTTCATAGACTTACAGACTACTTTAGTATGAACAAGGTCGGTTATTTCGGTTCTGTGGAACATTCTATGCATCGTAATTGCAAAATATCGCATAGTCTGTACTCGATTCTGTCATTTTCGACGTTGACAGTTGCGCCAATTTCTGTGTCGGAGTCAATTAGTCGCTGTATTTTGTTTGCTGTTTTTATAGGATTTATTTAATGTTAGTACTGTTTCTTATTAGAAAATGATTATTGAGACTATAATGATCGTATTTAGATAAAAAGTTGTAAGAAATACATCGATAATACTACTAGATAAAGCGTGTAAAGTCCGTTAGCATGTTACCGATTTGCGAGTGATTTTTAGAGAAACACTATAAGACAAATAAACTGTTGCAATCATCACTTTATTTTGATACCTGATGGATAAGAAATATATCAGTTAGTATATTGTTGTTTATAGAACGACAAAATATATTTTGATATTAGAGTAATATTTTTTTTTGCAAAAGGCGGCAATTGTGACGTCATCCGCAATTTCAAAGAAAATATGGTGCACCTGCTGTCATTATATTTGACATTTAAATTCCAAGACTGAGGGGTAACATAATTGATTCGGTATTCTTTTCTAAGGCGTACACATTGCAAAGCATTGCACATAGAAATGATACACTTTATACAGATTTACTCACGTTAATATCGCAGTTATTTATTCGCCGTTAATAATTTTTAAACATAATTGTAGGTAATGATCCGTTTCACGCAGCACTTGTTACGCTGGGATTTTAATAACTTTCCTGTAATAATAGAATATGGATACCTTTTATCACACCATCGTACACATTTGACGCACACACCTTTGACGACTTATGAATAATTATATCAAATCTTTTATGGTCTATTGTATTGTGCGAGTGGTTTTGCCGACTGACAAAACCTTATGTCACAGCGATCCATTCTTTGATATCTGCGCCCACTCTTTGACTGTTCGCCCTACACTCGAAGCAATAACTAGAGTACTTTGTCTTAGTCAACACAGGTGTGAAACGTTTAAACCTACCATTATTAATGAAAATTAATATTATTTTTATTTTTATGTACCAAAATCTCAGTACTTTACCGACAAAAGTCATGTCAATTTAATTATTTATTTTCAATTGTTATTTTTAATGTTTCTTTTTGTTACTTTTTAACAAGTTTTTTTAATTCACTCAAAATTGGCTGGAAGTGTTATTTTTAAAGATAATTCCATGTTTGCTCACTATTATTATTATTAATCTGTGTTTTTGTACAATAAAGTATATTATCCTACTAATATTATAAACGCGAAAGTTTGTGAGTATGGATGGATGTTTGTTACTCTTTCACGTAAAAACTACTGAATGGATTCGGATGAAATTTGGCATACAGATAGTTTATAACCTGGATTAACACATGGAATACTTTTTATCCCGATATTCCCACGGGAACGAGAACCACGCGGGTGAAACCGCGAGCCGCCGCTAGTAAAAAATAAGTACGAACCGCATAAATTGTGCCTTATTTAGAAGGGTCGTAAGTCATTGCTTAGGCTTTAGGCTTGACCACAATCATCATCACCATCATCAGCCTACAAACGTCCCACAGCACATAGCAACAGCACACGGAGAGATTAGCTCACACAGGTTGTTTCAAACATACATATAATAACGACTGTTATCCCCGAAGAGTTTGTCAGAGACTAGGCAATGAGGACCGCAACAGCAGTCCATAGTCCACTTTTCACCAAATATGCTTAGCGCGACAGGTGGTGTGCAGTCTCTAGTCCGTTAGTTGCCTTATACGACACTCAAGAAAGAGAGGGGATGGTAGTATACTTTCACCGCAACGCGACACGGTTGCCGGTTTTGTCATAATACTACTTTGACACCCGGTCCTTATGTAATCCAGCCTAAACCCTTCCTTAAGGGGAGGTATTTCGAGCGCTTCCCTCTCGTTCTCGACGGTACAACGGTAAGGGACGGGTATAACAGCGAAGCGGCGCGAATATTCGCGTTTTATATTTAAAAAAATTGATAGATGTAATAAATAAAAAACCATCGGTTATAAAAACTCAAGTTATTTACGAGCTTCATTTTGGCAAATGACTCATAATATCAAATCACTTATTTTAAGAATGAAACCTGGAAAAGAAGATAAAATGACACAAAAATATGTAACTTTGTGAATTTATTCTATCGAGCCAACTTTATAAAATCGTGTTTCCATCGGGTGTATTTCACAGAATAAAGCCTCAACAATATTTCATAATTTTCACAGATGTTAATTTTATTGTTTACTACTTCAAAAAGTAATTCTAAGAACGTGTTATTTTAATTTTTCACTAACACCTAGCCTTAAACAGAGGCGCAACAAAACCAAGCAATATTCAATCTTATCCACTTCTAATAAGAATGAAAATCAATGTGAAATAGCATCATACTTTGCCTCTATAAGAATAGAATAGACTTTACCAATAAAAAGCTCCACGTAAGTACTGATAATTGCTACCGATATTGTTATCTACCAATCATTAATTGTAAAATCTCTTATCATTTTGAAAATCCATTTTAACTACTTGCTTTGTCACACACTACAAGCGTACGGTACCTAATTGTTATCTAAGACAAAAAACATTTATGAAGCAACGCCTTTTTTTTAAACAAGATAAACTCTTAAATGTTGGCAAAAATAATGAAAGAAACTTAAGAGCGTACAGACGCGACAGTGCTGCCCTCATTGAGTCTTACCTTATTTATAATAATTTTAGAAACATATTCAAAAACCGCTCTGTAGTGCACTCAAGAAACATCTTTAGGTATTTTTGAGACATATATTGTATTTATTATATAAGTGTAATTTGCATCTATTTACATTATTGCCTAAAGTGGCCACATTTAGCAATTAAAAAAAATGTTATTTTTACATCGACAATAATTAAAACATACGTCTCAAAAATATCAGATGTTTCTTGAGTGCACTACTACAGAGCGTTTTTTGTTAATTTGGTTTTAAAATCATTATAAAAAAGGTAAATTTCTCACTGTCGCGTCTGTACGCTCTTAACATTACAGCTTAGTTATGAAATCAATCGCCCGCCTTGCAAGAATGTCCTTGGGTCGCGTCTCACCTGTAGCAGTTATGTTTGAGTAAAGCGAAGTGAATTAGTCAATAATGAATTTTTCACGTAGTGATATTGTCTTTAAAAAGTAGTTTTAACTAGTGAATTGCATACTCCATACTTTAACAGCCTTTACACGTAGGTACAGGCTGTTAAACCGGTTTTCCTGATACGTCACTGAAAAGTTACGAAGACATATACATACATATTATAATAACGACTATTTTCACCGAAAGGTTAGTCAGAGACTAGGCAATGAGCACCGCGGTCCTCTACCATAGTCCCCTTTTCACCAAATAGCGACTGCACATGTGTTCAGCATATGCTATTGGATGTATGTGCAGTCTTTAGTCCGTTAGTCGCCTTTTACGACACCCAAGGGAAGAGAGGGGGTGGTAGTATTCTTTCACCGCTACGCGACACTGTTAAAACATATACAATATACAAAATAAATGCAAGTAGAGTCACATAACGCGAATAATAGCAATTAATAATCAATTTTGATAGATGATTCAAGCAGATGTTGTTTTGCGAACTATTGTTAGAAATTTCACATTAATTGTACGGAACTACGGAGCTTAAGTGAAATTTCTATCTCTAGTAGGCTAAACAACAGACAGATTGATTGTTAATTTCTGCAACGAACAACAACTTTGAAGTAACGTCAAACAAAATACCTGTCTACATTTGCCGCAGCACGTATCGCTCCACTCATTCCATAGTAGCGACTGCATTTGACTTATCATGATGGCTCCCGAACGCACACACGATGCTCCCCTGCAATAACTGTACAATGTTTTTTCGCTGCGCACTGTCCAACTTCCCGATAGCTAGTACGTTTTTTGTACACACGTATTGTATTATATTAAGATAAGTTGGCGGTTATCGACGTGTTATCTAGCGAACAAAGTTCGTACGATTAGACACAGCGTAATCGCACTGCGACATACCGTAATGTGGGCACTGAATACTATTCACCCTTTACCGGGCACAGCATGTTGTCATTTTTTTTCGACCTCAAGCTAAAGGAATAACGTTTAAAGTATTATGGGAAATCAAACCGAATTCGGTTCGGTTAACAGGTTAAACGTCAAATTCTTAATAGGGGCTTGACGGTTATATTGTACGGGTTCCTTGTTGGAATGTACAAATACAAATACGTCTCTTTCTAACCACAATTAATCTTTTGCTTCCACAAACTTTCTTTATATTTACCATAATTCTTTGTTTCTTAGTCCGAGTACATTTTTACTGTGAGTTTTAACTAGTAGTTCTGTTGTCGCTCTTAAAATCTTTTATTAAAAACAAATTGTTGTGTTTTTCATTGGCTCCCATAAATCCTAATATTGCTACTAGGTGGCTTGCCGTCTCTGAAAAACGTATGCCAAATAAGCTTTTTTTTATTGGTTACATCCCCTCTCCTTAATTCACTAAGTTTATTTGTACTGGCACCTCGAGACCAACCGTTAGGTTATGCAAGAAGTGCCAGACGTCCCTGCGCCAGTAGAACACTCGCGCAGGAGACCACCAACGTTAGGTCTTGACGCCAAATTAGTGCCCGCCGCAGCGCGCTCTTCATTCGGTACTCATAAGACTAGTGTCTCGGGAGAGTATCTCCGTGAACACGTGTAGTTCACTGCCTATTGTCCAGATAGGTAGCCGGAGCTGTCGAGCTCGCTCACTTCTCGTTGCACGAAGGGCACAACTCGCAGTTGCCACTGCTAGGGTCGTCGACTCTAAAGTCGACTCCCAAGTGTCCACCTTGGTCGCGGAGTAGTAAGCACACTCACTTCTCGGAACCCATCCGGGAGCCTAGCCAGTTCCCACGTCCTACGCGGCTGGCTGGACCGGAGACCTACGGCATCTAGGAGGCCGTCTCTACTAGTTATCCAGACTAGTACCGGAGATGTCAACACCAATGTCCAATGAAAACCACCGGACAAAGCTGCCAACTATAAGGGAAACTCACGTTCCCCGCAGGACTTTTCGCTTCTGGCCCCTCAGAGACCGCTACTAGGCCCCGCTCGCTGTGCACGAGTTTGGAAGTCCTGGCACACAATACCAGGACAAACGAACATTCCCAAGCTCTACAGCTAACCACATGCCACTACGAGTCCAACCCATGTCCGGATCCCGCCGGAGGAGCCTGGTTAAAGGCACGACCAGCGGGGGGCTAGAACCGGAACCCCGTAGTACCTCTGAAAACACAACCGGACCCGTAGTTCCAGTTGCGATACCCTATCTATTGAGTCGGTAGATACGGGATAAAAATATTGGTTACAGTGAAATTACAGAATTAACGATTCAGAGCCGGCCACGTCAGCGTAATACCCTTGGTACCTATACGCGTTCATTGGCTGCGGTGGCCTTTATCCGCCCTTCAACAGGAGGACCGTATGCTCGATTAGCTGCTCAGTATCATAAAAATGAGAAGCGGCAGTCCAGCCATAGTCCACTTTTTACCAAATAGCAACTGCACATGTGCTCAGCGTGAGAGGTGGTGAGCCCATCGCCGCTCTATGCTGTTGGATGTTTGTGCAGTCTTTAGTCCTTTAGTACGCAACACGGTAATCTATACTAGGGCCAAATTTGATAAACAATGTTTGTAAACAAAGTTTTCACGAGAAAACAAATAACAATAAATAATTCTGCGTACTTAAATAACAAGTTAATCTACGAAATAACATTTTAAACTTTCATGGTCACTACAATTATTTTTATGACATAACGGACAGTTATAATCATGGTGCATGCAACTGCGCCGAAATATCGGGGGTATTCCTCGAAGCGCACCCAATATGAAGCGCACCCAGACCAAGCGCACCTAAACTATTCCTCCAAGCGCACCCGTTGGGTGCGCTTCAGAATAGATAATTAAAATATAAATTTTTCATTCCTCGAAGCGCACCCACGGAAAAATGTTGAAAGAGATGTAGTAAGTAACTATCAGAAAATATCGATAACGAATAACGTACGTTTATTTTTATTGATTGATGGCAACTAACTACTAATACTCGTTCATTTCTTTTTCCTGATAGTTAAAGGTAAGTGAGATCGCTAACGCGCCTATCTATCTCTTTTCATGTATGTCTCCCTGGTACTTTTATATCAAAATGACTGTCATGATTCAATTTATTATTGACGTAGTAAGTTGCTTAAGCACCGTCCTAGTCTCTATCGACATCAATATTACGAATCTAAAAAGCGTTCATTTCTTAACGCGCCTATCTACCTCTTTTTATTTATGTCTCCCTGGTACTTTTAGATCAACATGACTGTCATGATTCAATTTATTATTGACATAGTAAGTTGCATAAGCACCTAGTCCTAGTCTCTATCGACATCATTATTACGAATCTTTTAAGCTCTTCTCTATTTTTGTCCGTGGGTGCGCTTCAAGGAATAAAAAATTAATATTTTAATTACCTATTCTGAAGCGCACCCAACTGGTGCGCTTGGAGGAATAGTTTAGATGCGCTTGGTCTGGGTGCGCTTCATATTGGGTGCGCTTCGAGGAATACCCCAAATATCGAGACTCAAAAACAACAACTCAAACATGGTAAAAATCCCGTATTTTCATAAAAATAAGTTAATCTACATTAATTCTCCATTATTTAAATTTTGAACTTTATATTTATATATGAAGTGTATATTGTTGATATTAAGGCACAAGCCTGATTTGCAAATAATTTATCATAGGGTCTTACATATTGATTGCTGTCAAGAATGTAACTATTTTTTTTATTGAAATATCATACTTAGCATTAAAATAAATTTTGCAAATAACATGTAACATTTTATAATATGCTAATAGTTCGTAATAGAGTTTGGACTGTCATAATATCATAACATTACAAATACTGTTATTTGTAATCGCACTCAAAAAATATGTTCGAAGAATTTGCATGGCGTAATCGTCTCCTGAGACATTGACGTCACTGGCACGTAGGGTTGCCACCTTTCATCGGAACAAATACTTAAAGGTATTAAAAAAAGTACATTGTATGAAACTAATTATTTATTGAAAATCAAAGTTAAAGTCAAATAGTTTATTTAATAAGAGACTTTTTTTGACCCCAAAAACAATAAAATAAGCTCTATCTTATATTATTTATAGATTTCAAAAACAACTCATAAAAATGAAACACTTTTTATGAATTAACTCGCGCAAAAATCTACATCTTTTTCTTTTTGAAGTTGTGTCTTCAAACGATTACAAAAACAAAAAGTTATTTACTGCGAAACCTACTAAAAATGTGTAAGTCACATATTTTTTTTAATGATTTACGTAAAGGGAAACTTATAGATAAATGTAAGATAGAGTTTTTTTGCGTACTTACTTGGTTTTTCTAACAACGTATGATATTTTAAGTACAATAAAGTAGAGTAGAATGGCCCAAAATAACGTACAATGTCTTTGATATAATACGGTTTTTTACAATAAAATATAGGTGACAGCCCTACTGGCACGTCTAATAAAGTAGAGTAGAATGGCCCAAAATAACGTACAATATCTTTCATATAATACGGTTTTTTACAATAAAATATGGGTGACAGCCCTATTGGCACGTCTTTTTAAGTTAGCGCTAAACGGTAAGAAGTGATTGCGGGCTGTTGATACAGATGGTACTGATAACATTACCTACAACGACTCACTTGTAAGCTACTACTTGTAATTTTCCTAAAACGATGTTTTATTAGTTCATAAATAGATATATTGTCATATCAATTTCTATCTATCTATATAGAGCAGCCATTTTCATGTCCAATTTCGGACGTAGGTCACTTCTATCCTTTCCCACTTCTGACGATCTTGGGCTATCGATATCCAATCATATCTTGCGTGCCTTGCGATGTCGTCCTCCGATCTCATTGGTGGTCCTCCTCGTGGTCTTGTGTGTGCTCTTGGGCGCCACTCCAGCAACATCTGAGTCCATCTTTCTTTGCACATTCGAGCAATATGTCCCGCCCATCTCCATTTACGCTCGGCAATTACTTTGACCACATCCCTTACCTTGGTTTTAGATCGAACCCTAGTATTTCTCTTATGGTCGCGTAAGGAAATGCCGAGCATAGCTCTTTCCATTGCTCTCTGGGCAACACGGAGTTTGTCTGCGGATTTTTCGGTTAGGGTCATGGTTTCGGCTCCGTATGTGAATACTGGTAGAACTCATTGCTCAAAGACTCTTCTTTTCTAGTGCAGGGCCATATCAATTTACTGTCTATCAGATTTTTCTATTCTATTACTAGTATTAGTACTTGCGGACTTCCCCTATATTATTTCCATACACAAAGGTTGTCTGGAAAAGATCGCTAACAGCGATAAAAGGGTGCCATTTGCCCACACTAGCTTTAAGATTATGTAATGTGTGTTTCCTTATGTATGTGCAATAAAGTGTTCATCCATCTATCTATCTTAAACTTATTATCCAATAAATTTACACGATTGGTTACTTTGTTGGTTTGGATCCGCACCTTCTAATGAGCGGTTCAGGAATCCTATCAATAAGCCTGACATAGCCACGTTACGGTATATATTCGCGAGTTCAATGGCCACTCGTCGAAATTTTTTAACACTTAACTGAATTATAATTAGATTGCAATAAAATCAGATCAAAATCAATAAGCTGTACATGAAAGAGCACATTATGAGTGCATTAACTAATAGACTAAGACGTTATTACATTTAACATACAGTATGAAGTATATTTGTACAAAAAAAAACAGTTTTTATCAAGTTCCTTCTAAAACTGCTCCGTGTTGATACTAACAAAAAGTATGCACCGATTTGTAAAAAAGATAAACAAGTAACGATTTTAGATTTTGTTTCTTATTGTAAGAACGAATAACCCGTTACAAAGGTAACACTAACTTCACAACGTTAGTCTTTTTCTGTCTCTGTGCCAATTTATTCTTGTATGTCGAAAAGTAAATATATTATTGCTATTACTTTTAGAGCATAACTGGCTTATAGAAATTTAATACTTTATACGAATGTCCAAATATTATTTTACAGGTATTTATGTTATTTACGACGCTAGCTTAAAGTTTTAAAAATTACAAGTGCGCCATGATGGGTAGCAAAAGAAAAGCTGTTGACTCTGCCTACCCAGAAACAGACGTGATATATGTTTGCACAAATACACACTTAATTTTACTATATACCCCTATATAGTAAAATTAAGTCTGTAGTTGCGCACTTTTTTAATAGGTATATAGTTCTGCAAATGGAATCATTATATCTGTTGACTGTTTATTATTTGAAATTTCAGAGTTGGTCCCATTCAAATACTTGTTCTTTTTTGTCATATAGGAAAATTGAGGAAAATGGTAAAATATTTATTTATTTATTTATTTATCACAACAATTATCACTATCCTTACAGGTGGGTACCTAATGCGATAGGAAAGCAAATTTTACAATTAAGTAATACTTTTTTTACAATATTAACATCAATAAAATTATACTTACATCAAAAAGTTAATAAATACTACATTACAAATTAAAATAATAAAATAATTCATACATAAGAAATAAAAATAATAACATAATAATAACATCATAAATGAGGAAAAATAAAATAATAATAATATGCCTTTTTGGACATCATGAATGTCATGAATGCCTAACCATAATTAATTATTTTTATTATTTACACAAACTTACAATGTAAATAGATAACACAATTGTATTTATTTGTAACAAATTATCCAAGCAGCTACCCTCGTGAATTCGCTCAAAGCACAAACGAATAAATCCGTCTCCTTATCAATGAGGTTGAGTGTGTGAAAGGCGCGCGTCAGAGGCGCCTCGTGTTGTAAATTAGTGCGACTTCTCGGGACAAGCAGTAGGTTCGGCCGTCGCCGTCGCCATATGTATTCATCCGGAACAAAAACACCCATTAACCCTAATATTTCCGGATTATATATCTTTCCTCTAAACACCATAAATAGATATGACACAAGTCTGAGCTCTCTCCTGACCCTAAGCTGATTATATCCTACCATACCCAGAACGAATAACGTAGGATACTGCAAAGGATAAAAGGGGTACACTCCATACAGCTTTAAATAAAGGTACCTTGTAAATTTATTCTGCACTCTTTCTAACATAATGTTGTACTTTTGTTCATGAGGGGCCCAAATCATCGCGTTACATTCCAAGTGACTCCTAACTAATGTGTTATATAAAGCGGTAATAGCCTGTACATTAGTAAAACTATTGACCGTTCGCAAAGTAAATCCTAGAGTTCTAAAAGCCCGCTTACAAATGTCTACTATGTGATCTTTAAACGTTAACTCCGCTGTAAACTTTACTCCTAAATCCCTAATTTGTTTCTCTTGACATAAAGGTACTCCGTCAATGTTATAGGAGCATTCTATCGGCGTGCGTTTGCGTGTGAAACTGACCACTGAGCATTTGGATGTGTTGAACTGTAACATATTATCTTTACTCCATTTAACAACCTTATCTATGTCTTCTTGGAAATAATATGACGAAAAGTTATTTTCCTGGTAAGTTTAATAAAACGAACTGTAATTGCCTATTAATTTCTTTGGACTTATCGGGTGGTCAGGCCCTTTTGTATGGGGACCTATTACTGAACAGCCATTAAATCTAAATAATAAAATTAAACAGTTTTAACATAAATAAATCTAATATTTAATAGTATTATAAAATAAACCTTATGAAGTGTTTCGTTTTAATGTATATCGGCGTAAACTTCAGATAACAATATAACTGGCTCATTTTCATCTCGCGACTTTGCCGAAGCTCGCGCGCAAGTGATTGTAACCAGTTGTCAAGGTCCCCGGTTTTCCCGCGCCGCCGGCCGATCGACAAAATGGCCGCTAGCTTTGTGTCTTACTGTTGCTAAGACAAACTCGTTATTTTTTAGTCTTGTCAGGACATCTAGTTTATTGTAACTGTTTTTGGATTAAGTCTCGAACCACACTAGAAAAGTTTCAGTTTTGTAATATGTCATTTGCAGCACTTACTGTTTTTAATTCGTATTTAAACATTGTAAATTAATACCTTTCTCAAATAATATAAAAACTTGAGAATTAGGTAGTGCATACAATCAGATTTTCCATATCAAAACTTAAGTTTTATTAGTAAAATAATGTGAAGTGATTTTTTTATAAAATAAAGCAAAGCAACATTAAAATGTAAATTTAAAATGGATTAAGCATTCAATACCTAAATATCGCATAGTCGTGATTATGTGTATGTAAGTAATACTGAAATAAGAGGCATTTAGTTTTACAAATTTTATATATTTTACTTTAGTTTAAATGTCGGAACACACTCGGTCCAAGTCCCAAAATTGATCGATCGATAACGAAAACATAAAATTTAAGAGATTTAAAATGAAGAACTTTATGCCTTCAAAGAACTCGTTGATAATAATGACATGGCAATTTGATTGAAACCCACCAAAGATTCAGCTATGCAAAAAAAATACGAATCTTCTTTACGTACAACGATTTTTTACAGTTCCGATTTGATTGAAACACAGCGGTTGCAATAAAACTAATGGTCGAATCGGTTACGGTGCTAAATGGCAGACTCTGGAGATTTAGCTTGGCCTGTCACGATTTGTAGTAACAGGCAGGTGACCGCCTGCTGTGTAATACCGTGACATGATGAATGGAACTCATTATAACATACAAATATACATACATACATCAAGCTCGTTGTCCGGAGTGGTAGGCAGAGACAACAGCTTTGATTTTGGTACGATGCTGGCATACATTTTAGTACATGACTTAAAAAAAGAAATTAATAAAACTATCAAAAAAAATAGAAAAAAGTTACTGTCATTCATTTATTGCACTGCTAGTTTTTCAAAAACGGAAACCCTCGGCGAACTCCAACCAGATCAGGCCAGCTCAAGAATATCTTAAACCAAAGCATGTTAGGAGTAGCAAAATAATATTGTGTTAGGACTCAGGATCGTATCCAAGGGAAAGCTCTCTGCCTACTTCGTATGAGCTAAGTATCTGACTATTTATGCTATTCTGTTTTTATTTAACTAAATGAACAAATTAATAGATAAGTATCTCTTTCGCGTTACATATAAATGTATTTAATAGCGCTCGGCCTTCATCTCTACTGATGGTAAAATAAAACCTCATTCTCGGTATTAAAAGCCTATTTAACAAAGAGGATTGCGGCCTGTTAGCATGCGGCAGCTACCAATTACTCGCCACTACATAACCGCGCAAGGCCAAAGGAGCCTGTGACGCAAATGCGCGTTCCCTTTCACCGACGCGATTGGGCGTCGAGCGACGCCGATCGGCGTGCACGCCCACTGATCAATGATTTGCATAGCTTAATCTACGTAGAACTTGAATTGTGCTAGTATATAATCTGGTTTCACTATGAATAATGCAGCTTTTATATGAGAATTATACACTTTATTTCGCTTGTGAATTCTCATTTGATATATTAATGCTGCAGATGCAGATTTAAATGTTAAACTTTTAATAGATAGCTTAGATTTTTGGCAGTGATTTTAACTAACTTAAAGTTGAATTCGTAACTCTTTCTTATTTCTTAAAGTTATGGCGATTGTCGTTTATCGCACCAGCAAAATATAATTATGATTAAAATTACATACTGCCGTGTGTCAATATCACATAAAGAACATAAAGGTACGGTCTGGGTCACCGTCGCTTTACCAGTTTGCAGAAATTTTCGTATGAAGCGCACCGCCCGCCTGGGTACGTGCCTGTACCAAATAGACGACGCGGTGTGCAAGGGATTTTGGCCTTTAGACTGGTAAAGCGACTGAGACCGCTACCGTACATAAAGAATTACTTATTTAAAAAAATAAATAAAATAGTAGTAACTTTAATAGGCCTATCAAACCAATATGGCATACCTATTAAGAATAACAAATGGTAAGTGACGTTATGCTGAAGTTATCCAGCCAGGCAGAATCATCTCGTATTTTTTGTTAGTGCAAGCGCGACCAGCTCTGTCCAAAAAACGGGTTTCGCTCCGCTCTCGGCTCCAATTATTACGAGTATATACACGCACTTTTAGACGTATAATTGGTGAAGTATATAAATGGAAAAGTTTGTAAGTCCCCTAACAAGGGCTTGGGGTATGTCATCGTCGACTAAGTGACCAATCGTCTCATACCAACTGTTCGTAAAATTTCCATATTTGCTAGTAATTAGCATTGCTGTGACGTTCCTATAAGTGGTTATTGTTACTAATGAATTAACTACAAATACGGTCACAGAGCTCGATGGCGTAGCGGCTAAGGCGGTTTGCGAACTTATCAGTTAAGTATTAACCGCCTATGTGGTCTATATAGTGGCTAAGCCACCGGTTTCAGACCCAGAGGTCCCGGGTTCGATTGCTAGCGGGGGGTGTACCCCCGGAAACTCGTGAACCTCTCGGGAACCGATCGAGCTTAAATTTAGTATACCTACGTAACTTCGATGATGATATGATAATACAATAATATGGCACCATGGAGCTGGTATGATGATGCAGTCATGGGAACTCTGCAATGAAACAAAATAACCCCGCCATGTTTGGGCTTGTTTAATTTGTCTTGACGAAAACCTTAACTTGTATCTTTGTGTGCTCGGTATGGTTGGTGGTTGGGCCGTTAAATCCGCCTGGCTAGCTACCACCATCTTATCTTAGTCTGTCGCCATAACAACGATGTTTATATCATTGTTGTGTACCGACAGTTTGAGATAAGATAGCCAGTTCAGTGGTTGAGGATTCCGGGTGAAGCGCGCTTACACCTTCGGCCTTATCATCACTTACCATCAGGTGAGATGAAGGCCAAGCGCTTACCCGTTGTAGAATAAAGAAAACCGGACAAGTGCGAGTCGGACGCGCTCACTGAGGGTTCCGTACAAATGTGTAGGTGCGTACACCAAAACTATTAGGTAGCTACCTATACTTATAAAAAAGGAAAAGGTCTTTTTCATTCTTCGTCATAAATCAAAATACATCATAAAAATAATCAAAAATCTGTTTAAACTTGTGCCGATGAAGCCCTTTCATACGATACCCCACATGACACGGTTAATTCAATTAAAAATTTTGACCGCCGCTGCTGGATTATAGACCCTGTTTTTTAATGATTTAATTACAAATGAATAGTTTTCAGATTTTTCTCTATACTTGAAGTGTAAGACGGTAATACTTGCCAAATTTCATAGTCCTAGGTCAACGAAAAATACCCTATAATTTTTAATTCCCTTGAGAGTGTCGAAATATACGTTTTTTGTTGCATAAACGGCCGTATCTTTTTTTACGTTAACTAAGGAGTTTAATTTTTCCTAGCTTCAAGATACTGTTGACCTAAGTACTTATATCGTTTTAACTTCAACTCGATACCTCCACGCGTTCCCGAGATAAAGGGTCTTGACAGACTGACAGACGGACAACAAAGTGATCCTATAAGGGTTCCGTTTTTTCCTTTAAGGTACGGAACCCTAAAAATAAAAAAGTAACTTTCTCAGTGCCGGGTCACTGAAAGGGTGACCAAATTAAAAGCATCTCGAGCTCCTCCGTGCCGAAGGCACGTTAAGCCGTTGGTCCCAGTTGTTGTCGTAAGATGACAGTCGTTGAAACCCATAAACCCGCATTGAAAATTTTTTTAACTATTTTATTATTGAAATTTTTGCATTCACAATGCTATACAGAAATAGGATGACAATATGTTTACTAGAAAAAAAACAACCAGTCTCAGGAAAGCTCGAATGGGATTCGAATCCTTAACCTTTGGATTGTCTTTGGTTCGAATCCCATTCGAGCTATCCCGAGACTTGTTGTTTTTTTCTAGTAAACATTTTATCCTATTTTCTTTTTTCCCTATATACCTAAACTATGCAACATAATGGTGTGCATTAAAAACTTTGAGTATTGAGTATTGACACGTGGGATAGGGCCTAACTCGTATGCTGTAGTCCATGTGGGAAGGCCATTGCCCACCGTTGAAATGTTTATAGGCTAGAGTTGTGAGATGGCGGCTCAACAACAAAAGATAATTACCAACCCATTTCAATTTTATTTCACAAAAGTATTGGACGTTTTCGTATCTTTTAAAAGCAACCGAATTTTGACACACTCTGTTGCCTACTTATATTACATTATCATTTTAAAATTGTTGAAACTCTGTTGTACGAGGTTTAGGTGTAAAACATTTTTTTCTTTATTTAAACCAAAAGTTTAATTTAAGAATTGTTTTCTCTTGTTTTTTCATTTGTTTTTCGCACTGTTGTCTTTATCAACAATATATTTCTTTTGTTAATTCATTAGTGGAAACTTTAAATGCTAATGTATTATCTATACAGATTATATGTGTAATAATGAAGCTGTATGTTTCCTGAAACAATAAAGAAAAAAAGAATTCTTCCCTTGGGTGTCGTAAAAGGCGAATAACGGAATTCAATTTATTCTATTTAATTTAATGGTGTACATACTGACTTACACTTATCCCAAGCGCCAGTACATCTAAAAATATAGATACATGTCAGAAGCTTAAAATTAAAACTACAATAATATGATGTCAATAAATTATAAGCATGTCCAGCAACTACAATAATTAAATACAAAGTCAATAATAAAAAATAAAAATAAAATGAATATGTCATCATAAAAATCGTAACAATACATTTATAAATTAGAATAAAATAAAATAAAGTCACGTTATAATTTTATTACGATGACAATGCAATGATGTCAACACTATTTCACAACAGCTACCTATTCATAAAGCGTTGACATATAAAATTAGATTATTTTTTTATTCATTAGCATGCTCATATAAGGCTTTTAAACACTATAATCCAAAGCACTCTGCAAATAGGTCAACACTATAGTGATGGGCAAGCATATCTTCAATAATACGCAAATATAAGAAGCGAAGGAATAAAGACTGCACATACATCCAAAAGCAGAGAGCGGTGATGGGCTCACCGCCTATCACGCTGAGCACATCGTGTGCAGTTGGTGTTTGGTGAAAAGTAGACGTGGCAGTGGACTACGTTTGCAGTCCTCATTGGTTAGCCTCTGACTAACCCTAAGGGGGTAATAGTCGTGAGTTTGTATGTAGTAAATAAATAAATAAATCTTTCCTACAATCACACCAATTATCTAGCCCAAGAGAAGCTTCGAAGAAACTCGTTAAATGGTTACTAGACAACGGATACACTTATTATACATAGAAAACACCCAGACCCGAGACAATTTATAGAAACAATAATTTCTAAATTGACCCGACAGGGGATCGAACCCGGGACCTCAGAGATGGCGACACCATGAAAACCGGTGTACAAACCACTCGACCAAGGGGGTCGTCAATGTACGTTATGTAGTTAGTTATGAGTGATGAAAAGTAATTTGTAAAACCAAAAATACTCTTTCGATGGCATCGGAATCTAATATCAATAAGCATTTGAGAAATTGTATCCTAATAAAATTATTTATGGGTACAAATTAAAGTGGTCTGTGAAATTAAATAATTATGTAGAAAATAAATATACATCAGATTGTTCTCGTTTACGTATAACTAGATTATCAATTAGAAATAAATACTTTTACTTTCTCCACACAAACCGGTAGGTCAGTGCAATCGAGTTCAATAATAATATTAAAGTTACTTTTTTCGCATTAACTTATTTCACAGAAGTTATATAACTGTTTTATTACTTAAATTTATTTATTGTAAAGGTACAATAACAGAAAACAATTTGTTACATTGCAGTTTACATCAAAGTATCCCAATAAAAATTGTACACAGCATTGACCCAAAACAAATAGTAAACGAAATATTTAACTAACTACATAATTTAACCTAATTTAAAATAAAGAGTTAACAACTTTCGAACAATTTGAAAAATAAAAGAACAATTGAAGTAAAGCAATAAGCGAGTGCTAGGAACAAATTCAAACAAAAAAAGGAGAACAATTTAAACATCACGTAACAGTGATACTTTAAATGAACTTAAGCTTTTCCAAGTTACTTACAATGATATGGTACTAAACTTTCAGTATATTATTATATTATTTTGTACATATCAATTATTGTATATCTACATGTCCTATTAACCTGGTTTGTAGATGACTGCTTATCTATCTATATACTTCTTCTACTTTACTTCAGAAAGACTGCTAACTCTTTTTTTATTATGTTCTTAATTGTCAGGACATGACTTATATGAAATAATTTTTTGGAAAATTTACGGCGAAACTATTACTTAGAAAAGTAACATTAATAAGTAAGTCTGTTAATTATCATTTAAAAGAACATCGCAACTTAATAACAGTGTCACTGTATGTAATTTATATGTTTATCGCTGAGACATCTGCAGGTGTATAATTAGACATCGCCATTTAATAGTTTTCTATAGAAACTTCGAGTACAATGATGATTGTCTTGTTTACTATGTTTATAAGCAGAGTTTATTTCAGTGATAAAATAAAAATATATCATCTTCAGCCTATAAACGTGCCAGTGCTCGTCACAGGCCTTTCCATATGCACAACAGCGTTTGGCACATAACCCACTTGGTCACCTATCCAGTGACCCGACATTGCGAAAATTGCTTAACTTTCAAGATTGCAAACCTCCCTTCCTCTCTCACTGAATTATGAATGGCAAGAAAATGCCCGTTGAATGAAAACGGTTACGTCAATGCACTAGTAGGCAACGAGATCGAGTTGCGAAACCAGCGGCTAATTGTGTCTGCTTGACTCATTGAGGTGCTATAACCAGAGGTGAGAATGCGAAGCAATTCTTCGCGCACTGATTTGCGCCCGCAAGGTCCACAATCGGTTGGTTTACTCACAATTACCGAGGCGTTGGACCGCAACCAGTGCTCAAAAAATTTCTTCACAGTGCCGTCTCTCGTCAACATCTCAATGGCTTGACTCAGACATTTCTTAACGTGGGCTCTCCGAGGTTGGGCAAAATCGGCTATTTGTGTATTATGTTTTTCCTGTTACTTTCTCAACACCTTAATGATTCAGATGACGTTAAAATTCGCCTTCCTAATATGCGGTAGACGCATGTGTTACGTAGCGGAGGAACGGAAGAGTAACACGATGAGGAGGAGTTGGATGAAGATAAAAGCACGATGAGTTTAGAAGTATAATATTTTGATTATTTATTATCAACCTTTTAAGGTAAGTTATATGAAGCACAATTTAAGCGTTACTATACTATACACTGTGACAAGGTAAAGGTTTGAAATATTATTGTTATTATCAGGACGTATGGAACTGTCTAGTTACAATAATATACTTTTCACTAGTAACAATGCTCTCGTAAGAATAACAATAAATAGAAGGAGCTCTTTCTAGCTCCGCAAATGAATCTGAACTGAAACTCTGAAAACAGAGGCTAGCAAAGAATCAAGTAATATTTGAATTTAATGAGATCAGAAAAACCAACAACGCTTTAGCTGCCTTGTTAAACATGTTTGTTTTTAGTTAATATGTTCTTATATAAGTACATACTCGTACATACAAACATCTCGCCTGTTTTCCGGAGGGGTAGGTAGAGATCACAGCTCTCTTCTCCTGACACACATCACTAGCTTCCTTTACTCCCATATCGTTCATCAGCTCGTTCGTACATGCTCGTTGGGATTTATATTCATTAAAAAATGTTAAATGCTGTCAGCAAAAACTCTTTACAGTGCCTCACTAATCAACAAAATTTACTTACGAAGATGACATCATTGTCAGCCTATAGGCGTCCCACTGCTGGGAATAGGCCTTGAAACATCAAATCCTCATCATAATCAGCCAAAAGACGTCCACTGTTGGACAAGGAGCTCCTCCAAGGATCTCCACCACGACCGGTCTGGTGCTGCTCGCATCCCGCAACCCGCGACATTTACGAGATCGGTGTCGGCGACTCAGTTTTTGTATGAGTAACCTATTCACATTGAACGCCTCTTCGTATGAAAGCCTCACGTAACAACTTCGTCCTCGACCTCAAAACACCGGCGGCGGTGAAAATCATAACACAAATAGCAGCACTGTCTAGCTAACTGTAATTGGAAAAAATGTTGCGAAACAATTCTCAGAACGGTGAGATGACGAGTCAAAGATGAACCCTTTTTGCAACTTTCCCATTGAATAGTGACCGAATAGTGACAGAGTGATCGAATAGTGATAGAGTAAGAACAGATTTTGTTTTTCTACTGACGTGTCAGTAGAATTTCGTAAATAAAAGCATGAACGTTTTTATTCATGCTTTTCCTGAAGTTTTTGTTAATGTATATATTTGATTGGAGACCGCCTTACAGCGCGATAGACGTAAAGAAGATGGAGGGCAATGGATGGATGCGGACTGCTCATGACCGGGATAGATGGCATTGATTGGGGAAGACTTTCGTTCAACAGCGGACGGCAATAGACTGATGTGCAAATATGACGGTAGATTGAGGAGGAGGAAAACATATAACAAGATTGGGAAAAGGGCTCGTGAATTACGACAATTATAGAAATTTTGCGATTATTTTCATTCAGACAGTACCTAATGGAAAAATATTTTTGCAACACATTTTCCCAATGGTTTTTTTGAAAAACTTTTTCAAGAAAGGTAAATAAAATACCAAAGAAAATACTTTGTGTTACATAAAAGCGTTATTCAACTGCGAATGTAAAAAGAATTAATCAAAATCAATTTTATTAAGTGTGCGTCGCCGGCGACACCCGCCGTGCGCGGCCAATCGGTTACACCTTTGCTTTGAAACGATTCGAGCGAATCAAATGTTTCAAATTATTTTTGAATAACGATTTTAATCGATTTGTGCTATTTCATGTTAATCGGACGCGGCAAAAATGGTGTCTGTCCAAAAATATCACAGCCAATTCAAAAACACACGATTTATTTTGTTGTTACCTATTTGCGAATTCTAGAGCAATATCGTCAAGTTATTGGCCATTTATGTCATTGTTAGTGGCCATTTTTGTCATTCTTTCTTTGTAAAATGTATTTCATTACATGTTTTGGAAACTTAAAAGGCTTTTTTACTACAGAACGGTGTTTAAAGTTAGCTACTTGGTAAACATGCGTATTAAACTATGGGTGAAAAAGGACTAGCATCTGTTTTAGACATTGTGTAAGTTTAGACATGTTATTATGATACGGCAGTGTACGCATAGCTATGTAAAATATATTATGTTTTTCATAATTATACACAATCTTGTTAATTGCTTAAAGTGAATGATATTAAAGACCAGACAATTACATGAAACTGCCTTTATGGGGATTTTTAATGCAATAAACCCGTCAAGACCTCTTGAAATGGGTAATTCTGTATCAAAACTGGTATGCAATCATAAAAACTTGATCCACTTCATACTTTTATTGTATGTGAAAATGTACCATATGTCAACGGCTCTAAAGTTGTTTTTAATTTGTCTCATGAGCTTTTGGTGTTATCGTTCTTGTTGACCTTCAAACGGATCGCTTCCGAGTCTTAAGTATCAAGTACCTTTGATACTTAACTTAGTTTGAGACAAAGAGACCTTGCGCTTTACTCTGTAGCTTAAGCGAGGTATGAAATGAAACTATTATACTAGTTATTTCATGTATGAAAATATAGGTAAACGATGGTTAATTAGAGTGGTTTAAAGCTGTATTACGTATATTTAAGAAAAAATTGTAAGACAGGTAAATAACTTAAAAATCTATATTATTAATTATTATTACAATTATTATTAAAAATTATTTCCTGCTGGTAATGACGGTCAGGGAGAACTAATTGAACTTCAGGACTCCTCAAGTTTTAAGGGACTGCCAGCTGCCTATCTTCTCATAAACTGTCACAACATTAAAAACACAGTAGTTTGTCATGGCGGTAGACTAAGATAAATTATTGAGAGTTTTTTTTTCCGTGTTTTATCAAAAGTTTAATTGTGCAACTTAATGTTAACTTTTATGAATGGAAAACCTATTTACTCCAGTAAGTACTGGTTAGATTTGAAGCGGAAACTGTAAGTTTTTTCATTTGTATCGTGCTTACGAATAAGCTTATTGTCAGCCAGTAGTTAACGCACGATTGAGCTGGCACTTAGACAGATAGCAGGAAGTTGAGATATAGATAAGGTTTGCATTATGTTGTAGGCTACGAACAACGCACCAACATAATACATGCAATAAGTATATTAATGTACCAAGAAAAAGGATACATAATATCGAAGGCCTAGATTTTTTTAATTAAAAAATGTACTTACGTTTTTTTGTTTGGTAACATTCTCTTTTCTTTTACGCACTGGCTGTTGTTGTTGTGTTGTTATGCTGTGTTGTTGTTGCGTTGTTAAGTTTGCGTGCTACCTCCTTCAATGTTTACTTAGTTTTGGTCTTTTGGTCTTTTTGCGTTCACGTGTTCGCAAATTTATCTTGTTTTTATTTTACCACGCTATCACTATGCGGTATTGATGGATTAACAAGCCTTCAAAAACAGAGAGGACCTTGAATTATTTAAATTCGGTCAGCCATCCAGTGATCCTACATTGCGAAAGTTGCTAAAGATCGCAACATGAACGCGCTAGTCGCGGCCTTGTTTAGCACCTCAGAATTGTTTAAACACATTTGGATTCAACAGTTTCTGTCCGCAAATAGATAGCTAATGGTGTATGAAGTTTTCAAGAAATTTCCTCTTAAGTTGGGCTATTAACGCTCCTCTAGCCCGGCTAGGTGACTATTAGCGATACAATTAGAGGGACTGGCCGCCTCTACGTCAAGAAAGCGTCAAGTAATTGTCGGAAGCGATCCAACGATGCCTAACCACGCGTGATCGCTACTTGCACTTGGAATCCTTGTAGGTACAGTCACGAGCCAAAATATGTAAACAACTGTAACTCTTAATACAATGGAATAAGAGTCAAAGTGTTTACATATTGGTGCTCGTGACTTGTCGTGTCATACATACATATAATCACGACTGTTATCCCCAAAGGGTTAGTCAGAGACTAGCCAATAACAGACACACACACACACACACACACACACACACACTCACACACGCACGCACACACACGCATATACACACACCTACACATACACACACATACGCACAAACATGCGTGTGTTTGTGTTTAACATGCACATTGTTATTTTTTAATATTTTTGTATTCCGTCCTCTTCTACAAATAATAAAACTATGTATGCTTTTATAATGTTGAGGGTTGTTGTTATTGAGGGTTGGGGGCCTGGTGTTCTAAAATACAAGCAGATTACTGCCCATCTTAGACTCCAGTCTCCCGCAGACAATAAGCTAACTACGCATTAAAAACAACTTATTGTACATTGTAATTGTTTGTGGAGAGAAAATAAACTATTAATATTATTAATAACGAGCGCAAAATTAGTCCTCTGCCGTAGTCTACGTTTCACTAATATGAATAACAACAGCATATGTGCTCAGCGTGTTAATTAAACATCCAACAGCATACCATCTATGCTGTTGGATGTATGTGCAGTATTTAGTCCGTTAGTCACCTTTTACGACACCCACGGAGATGGGTTGGTAGTATTCTTTAATGAGCCGCCACCGCACACCTCAAAATATATAATATTTTTGTGTTATAATATTTTTGTAACAATAAAATATGAAATATGTCGGAAATGGTAGTTTATGATTTAACGATAATTATCCAATAGTTTTTTTTATTTAGATAATTTGTAAATTTTTTATTTTCACAAAATTAATTTGCGATTTTTTATCTGTGGATTACAAGACCCGAAACACGGGCGGCCATGATTGAGCTTTATGTGACGTCACATTTATATTTTATTAATAAATATGTGTGTGTGTGCCGCAGCAGCAAAAGGGTGGCAGCTCAGTGTCATATTCGCGAGCCGCGAATCGCTGGTTTTCAGCTACAACCGTGAGTGTAAACGCGAGTACGTTTACAAACGTTAGAAAAAAAAATCAAAACTATAACTAAAAATTAAATACTAAATATTAAACTTAAATAACTTGTGATGATTGTACCTACTTGCTTGCCTAAATTGCAGCTGAGATGAGATATACCTAATAAATAAGATATAAAATTATTTTAAAATATAATATATATACATGCATACATATATATACACACATACAATACATTCATACACAATATACACATATATAGATACAATATATTACTTCCTATAAGCTTCACTTTCAGTCCCCGCTACCCGCAAAAGAACTTTGGAATAAGTAGGTACCTAACATTTGTTGGTCTAGTAAGTAAGACATAATTTTTTTTTTAAATTACATTTGTTCTTTAACATTCTTAGTGGAGGAGGGATATTATTCCAACATTTTGTCGTTTGTGGTAACGGAAACTACCCCTGAAAGCTGCGGTTCGGTGGTGATGAGACTTAGCGGTGGTCTAATTGATCTAGGGGAATGATTGTGGTATTCATTAGAGCTAGTGAAAATCAGTTTAGCAAAAAGATAGTCTGGGCTTTTAAATCTAGTAATATCAAACATCAAAGAAGCCAGATGCAAACGTCTTCGAGTTTTCATGTTTAGAATCGATTCGTTATTAAGAAAGGGAGAGATGTGACTACGAGGTGGAGGATGTGGTAGAGGACTGTTTTTGCGGTCCTCATTGCCTAGTCTCTGACTAACCCTTCGGGGATAATAGTCGTGATTATATGTATGCATGTATTTATTAAACATATCCACATTTCTCAATAATGATAATTAGGGAATTTACTATAAACAGAATTATACGCGGTTATAGTTTAGCATAAAGAGGATCCGATTTCTATGGGTTGAGGTATTGAATCTAGCACTAACGATATATATTAGAGTATCTACATTAGTTTGTTGGTGTTTATTTGGAAATAAATGAACAAGTCATTTAAATAATTTAAAAAATTAATGACTTTTCCTTAACGAGTGAAGAATGGCGAGTTGATTTGCAAAAAAATAATAAAATGACTAGAGACAAAAAATATATAAATGGCGGTGCTTAATGTTTCGAAGTAATTTAGAGAATGATACACTTTTTGTATGAATGAAAACGTTTTTTTTAACCTCTCCGTCATTTTTAAAACACAAACGTTCTTCCTAATAATGCGCCAAGGTGAATAATTCGTTAAATCAAAAACTTTGCGTAATTTGGCGAACAAAATACTTTAATACGATTATACTCGTATAATAATGTAGTGTTTTTTTATGGTTGTCATTACACCAAAACTTAGAAAGACAAAGAAGTTTGATTAAATAAAAAACAAAAAAATATTGCAGGATGTTGCTGCGGTTACAGCGGTATCGTCAAAGTTCTAATCTAAAGATCGCCAACGCGAATTTAACTTTTTCAAACAAGTGAACTGACAACTGACTAACTACCATGCAGAAATAGCATGTAAGAAATTATGTCAATCCGTTATTCAGTTAAGGCGAAAAGGAATAACAAACAAAAACACTATTTGTAATACATACATATAATCACAATTATTATCCCCGAAGGGTTATTCAGAAACTAGGATTGCCTAGAGCACAGCAAAACAGTCCTCTGCCATAGCCCACTTTCACCAAATAGCGACTGCACATGTGCTCAGCGTGACAGGTGGTGAGCCCATCGCCGCTCTATGCATTTGGATGTATGTGCAGTATTTAGTCCGTTAGTCGCCTTTTACGACACGCCAAGGGAAGAGAAGATCATGATAGATGTAAGTAATTATAAATAAATAAATAAAAAAAAGAGGTGGTAGTATTCTTTCACCGCTACGCAACGCGGTTACTATTTATAATATTAAGTGAAAATATTATATATTTTGAGGTGTGTGGTGGCGGCTCATAAAAAGAATACTACCAACTCATCGCCTTGGGTGTCGTAAAAGATGACTAACGGACTAAATACTGCACATACACCCAACAGCATAGAGCGGCGATGGGCTCACCACCTGTCACGCTGAGCACATGTGCAGTCGCTATTTGGTGAAAGTGGGCTATGGCAGAGGACTGCTTTTGCGGTCCTTATTGCCTAGTCTCTGACTAACCCTTTGGGGATAATAGTCGTGATTATTGTATGTATGTGATGAGCTCAAACAAAGATGTTTTAGCAGGCACTGATGCATAATTTAAAAAAGAACTCTCGTACAATTAAACTCAACAAAATGATGCAATTGCGAATATCTCAGGTAGTTTTTTTTTATACTAAGCCCGGCAAATGACCCCACTCCACCTGATGTTAAGTGGAAATGAAGTCCAGGCGCGAGGACAACTGGTGCAGCGTAAGAGACGTAGCATCAGTCACCCTCACTCTGCCGGCCCACAAAGTGCTTCTTCACGCCTCGTTTGAAGGACCCTATGTCATAGGTAGGAGGGAATACGTGTGCTGGTAGACTATTCCATCTTTTGGAAGTGCAGCAAAGAAACGAGTCACCAAATTTCTTTGTGCGTGATGGAATATTAGAGACTGTAAATTGGTGACTCCGGAGAGCAGCACGCGTACTCCTATGGAGGAAGGGAGAAGGAGGGATGAGGTCAAAGAGCTCTTCAGAGCACTCGCCATGGTATAAACGGTAAAAGACGCAGAGTGACGCAATATCTCTACGCAACGTAGTGAGGAACCTACGATATTTCGCTATAAAAGAATACCGGTTCTTTTTTTACTCTATTTTAATATAAATAACAGAACTCCTTAATTTGTTTAATGTATTACATTATTTATAATTAATTTTATCAACATAGATTAGGTTTTTATGCTTTAGTATTTTTTGTGATTTCTATTTGCGTGTAATTTGCAAAAGTATTATAAATATTGAGAATGCAAAAATAACTAGAATGTAAGCCAGAATAAAATTTCTCTTAAAAACAATGATTAAATTGTAATTGCAAAGTCATCATAAGCGTATGATGACGACATTGTTAATCTATCTCATCTCATTTAAATTAATTGAATATTTTCTGTTTTCTTATCTAATTATAGCGGAGTAATGAGTGTGGTTTCTTCGTAAGGTACGTGAAGCCATTTTGGTCCCGGTTGGTGACGTAAGATGGCAGTCTTTTAAACCCACCAACCCGCATTGGGCCAGAGTGATGGGTTATGGCCCGATCTCCCCACGTGCTGTTGTTCGTGTGATAAGGCCTGTGCCTGGCAGTGGGACGTTTATAGACAAATGATGATGATTACCAGAATGTTTGGTGTTGGACACGAAATAAGGTTATAAAATAATATTTTGGTCAAGGGACTCTCTTTAGCACTATTTTCATCAACTTTTTCAATGTTATTCAACGTAATACTATATAGGGTCTTACCTCAAAAGTTTGCAACGCAAAGTTTATACTTA
Organism: Scoparia ambigualis; assembly: GCA_963921215.1. Taxonomy (NCBI): domain Eukaryota; kingdom Metazoa; phylum Arthropoda; class Insecta; order Lepidoptera; family Crambidae; genus Scoparia; species Scoparia ambigualis. Next base: position 5,397,488 of record OY992510.1, read on the forward strand.
TATATAAAGTATATATAAAGTTATCTTTAGAATAAATGGGATGTATGTCTCTATGTATGTTAAATTCTAGCTGTACCTAAATAAACAACATAGTTATATTATCTAAGAACTGTTAAGGCCACAGCTCTACCTTTAAATTGGGACAAAACTTGCTTTTGGCTGCCTATGGCCTTTACAGCGTAAATAGAAATGAAAATTAAGTGGTTGACCCCCAACCCTTTATGGACAAACCCCGCAGGTCCAAAAGGACGTATGTACTTAAGGAACATAACGTTATGTACGTAACGTTTCGTAAATCAATTCATCGGTATTTTCTAGCCGAGCATTGAGATCGAAGAACCTAATGGCACCTCTAAAGTTAGAGAGTTAGACCTCTCCTTAGTGTTGGCCAGGACTCGAGTTCTTTAAGTCCTTATTTAGGGACTGGACTCATTTTGGCAGAGCTCGCAAGACTCCGACTAAAATGAGTCCTGAGTTGTGAGCCTTGTGTCCTTTCGTCGAGTCCTAATGCAAAAAGACTCGACTCATAGAACAGATCCTTTACAATGGAACTCAAGTTCTTAAAAAAACCTTACCTTATTAATTGTATAGTACTAATATAGGTAAATTTTGCTAAGGCGTCACCTTCATGGGCAAGTATTTTTCCATCAAAAAATTAAAGTAACTCTTCGATCATATTATCGAAGTAGTAACTCTTTGAACTTCTTTGTTTCTGGTGCACTCGTCGCGTTAGCTCGCTTGTGGTGGCGAGTTAAAACTAATAATACAAAATATAACTTAAATTTCATCAGCATCATCATCATCAGCCTATTAACGTTCCACTACTGGGCACAGGCCTCCCACGTGGACAATAGCACGTGGGGATATTGGGCCATAACCCACCACGCTGGCCCAATGCGGGTTGGTGGGTTTTAACGACTGTCATCTTACGACAACAACTGGGACCAACGACTTAACGTGCCTTCCGAAGCACGGAGGAGCTCGAGATGTTTTTAATTTGGTCACCCATCGAGCGACCCGGCATTGCGAAAGTGGCTTAGCGAGCAAGATCGCAAGCCGAATGCGCTAGCCGCTGCGCCATCGAGCTCCTCTTAAATTTAATTAAATTTACTTAAAATCCTAACTACGGAATCTACCACCAGTTGGATATTGTCGGTCACAATTCATATCATCAAAATACATACATATAATCACTTTTCACCAAATAACGATTGCACCTGTGCTTGGCGTGACAGGTGGTGAGCTCACCGCTCTAAGCTGTTGGATATATGTGCAGTTTTTCGCCTTTTACGACGCCCAAGGGAAGAGAGGGGGTGGTAGCATTCTTTCACTGCTAAGCGACACGGTTAAGGCTATCAATGTAAACGTACCTATAAGCTTAAAAGCTTAAGGGCTGCTAGGCACATTACCTTTCCACAAGGGTGTGCCAACGTGGTGGGCCACGTGGTATCTTATGCCCCCTCTTCACATCGGCAGACGGATCCGCGTCTTCTGCGTCTGCAGACGTTAAATACCGCAATTTTTAACGCAAATCACCCCCCTACACGTCAGCCGACGCTTCCGCAGATGACGTTTGCGGATGCGTCTGCCGATGTGAAGAGGGGGCATTACGTGGTACCCATACCACGTTGACCCAATGCGGGTTAGTGGGATTTACTACTGCCATCTTACCCCTAGCGGGATCTTCAACCGGTATAAACACATTACATTTTTGTTTGTACCTTTGGTAGTCACAGAAATGGTAAGCACACAGGTCATCTCAAAATGAATCAGTAACACGATATTAGATACAGGACCCATTACAATGTAATGTCTATTTGCCCAGCCGTGGGTCAGTCAAAAATAAAAATAAAAATAGTATATAGATTTTTACTACAACTACTACAGTACTACGACATTATTATAATACAGGGTGTCAAAAAAAGGACGCAAGATTTCAATTTGCCGCCATTTTTGTATTTTAGTGCTGGCAACCCTAAAAAAAACTATTTGACAGCTGAATGTTTAGGGTTTGTAAAAATGGCGGATTATACGATAGATTAACGCGTTTTTATTATTGAACAATATTTCAAAAGTAATGAAAGTTTGGATGGTACGGTTCGAAAATTCCATGCAAAATATGGTCGGAATGACTTGACTTCATCAACTGTGAGCAGAGTGGTTGGAAAATTCAGGGAGAGTGTATTAATTCATGATGTTCATTCCACTGGTCGTCCAAAAACAAGCCGTTCAAATGGCAATATCGAATCAGTGCGTCAGAATGTCCGTGAATATCCAGAAACATCCATTAGGCATCGTGGACAAGAATTACAAATTTCAAGAAGCTCTCTCCAGCGTATACTCACTAAAGATCTGCATCTCCATGCTTACAAAGTTTAAATAACACAAGAACTGAAGCCTCATGATTATGGGCAGCGAAGAGAGTTCGTTGAATGGATTATCGACCGCCAAAACAGGGATGCAGATTTTTCAAACAAAAATCATCTTTAGCGACGAAGCACATTTTTATCTTGATGGCTTTGTTAATCGTCAGAATTTCCGCATTTGGGGCTCAGAGAACCCAAATGTGATTGTTCAAAAACAAATGCATCCACAACGGGTCAGTGTTTGGTGCGGATTTTGGGCTGGAGGCATTATTGGACCATATTTTTTTCAAAATGAGGCCGGTCAAGCATTTGCTGTTAATGGAGCTCGATATCGCGACATGATAACAAGGTTTTTTCTAGCCGAATTAGAGGATATCGATGTGGAAGCAATGTGGTTTCAACAAGACGGGGCCACTGGCCACACAGCCAGAGAAACGATGCAATTACTGCATGAAACATTTCCTAGTCGTGTGATCTCTCGATTCGGTGATCAGAATTGGCACCTAGATCTTGCGATTTAACGCCTTTAGACTATTTTATGGGGTTATTTAAAGTCTAAAGTCTATGCCAATAAGCTCACAACCACTCATGCTTTAAAAGAGTAAATTCGACGCTGCATTGGAGAAATTCAGCAACATCTATGCAAAATGGTCATAGAAAATTTTGACAAAAGAGTGCGTATGTGCCAGCAAAGCCAAAGAGGACATTTGCCTGACGTATCATTCCACAAATAACCCTATTTTATGTATTTCAAGATTTTATATACAAATATATTATAACGAAAAAAAATGTGTTTTTCATCAATTTTAAATCTTGCGTCCATTTTGGGACATGGTAAAATTAATATAAAAATGTTATCAATCACAAGTTTGGTATTCGTACCCTTAACTTGCATCGGTTTAATTATAATAATGTCAAATATTATAATGTCTTATTACACGTTATCTATCCTTCATCCCAGACCTTTGCATTTGTTTATTATTCCATGTGTTTGTAATGATAATTAATATAGCTAATTATATTAATTAAAGTGTTTACAATCTACATGACACGTTTTATTCAAACCTGAGGTACAAGTATGAGCTCATCCTTCTCTGTATAGTATGAATTATCAACTGTTTTTACATTATTTTTTATTTTTTGTACGGCAAAATCTTTATAATGAGCATTACCATTAACGGTTTTTGTATTAAAATTGTAACTACGCATATCAAATCATGTTTTTTTATATAATCAATGAAGCTAATTGTTTCATTCAATTAGTAAGTTAATGTGAAGTAAGTAAAGTACTTGTTTGTTCTTCTTCTTCTTCTATATGCGATGACGTAGTACTTGTCTAAGATAGGTACAAAATTGTTGTGTTGTGTCCATGACAAATAGGTACAGTTGATACGAATATAATTTGTTTCGACAGCAAACTGGCGAAGATGGCGGATTATAAAAAGTAATCTTGCGTGATTTAAATTATTAATGATAGGTATTTCTGCGGTCAGTGGTACCTGACACGAAATTGTTTTTATCGTTAGATTATTTGGAGTGCTACGTATCGAGTCGCAGACAGGAAAACTCGATGGTTAGTTTGAATGTTTACAAAAAACAAGTCTTAGTTATTTGACATACAGAAACGTCTTTAATTCTTGAAGCTTTAAGCAACAAGTAAGACTTAAGTTAATCTCCACACATCAATAATTTATACAGCGACATGTCGTAGTATTATCATACAGCCATTTCCCAGAGCCTAACAAATGAGACCATTAAAATTTTTCACAGCACACCAGCAGTCGTGACACACGCACATCTAATGCAGCATTTATTTACATCACAAACGCAATTCGCGCAGAAGAGGCGCATGATGAATATTTACACTTTAAACCCCTTAAACGCTTCCATGTTGTATATTATGAAAAACTGTTCACGTCCGATGTAAATACGAGTCGGCACCGAGCGAAAACTAGAAAGTTACGCACACATGCGCACGCGCACACCGACGCACCCGCAGCGGCGCGGACAACCGGCTCGATTTCATAATTCAAAAGCTTATTAATAACACATTAAGATGTCTTAAACAGATTAACAAAAATGGTTACCGCCATTTTATAAAGTCGTATTGTATGCAACAAAAACACTTACCGTATCCGATTCCTCTAGAAAATTGGTCTCCCACAACATGTTTTCGTTCAACAGTCCACACGAATCACTGTAGCAATTAACAGTACTTTAAATTCCCGAAGATTAAATTTTTGTAAAGAATTTGTTTGAATGTTTTATATTCGCGCGTTTGCACCGAAGGAAAAGTTTGCATCCCGTGACGTAATTGGGCGTGAAATATTTTCCAATACAATAGACACGACTGCCGGGGCGGCGACTCGTAGCAGTATGCGCAGGCGGCGGCGGCCGATCGACAGAACACGAAGCCCCCCGACGGCGCACGACGGCGCCCGAGCGAGCCGACCTACTTCGCACTACTTCGAATCGAATGGCTTGTGGTCGAGCGACGATTTTTTTTTGCATTTTCCAATAAATAGTATCTACTTACCACTTGGAGATGTAGTAGGTGTACAGGTTGAATTCTGTCAGATGGCGTATCTAGAGCTAATTACGTCTCATTAGGTTTAAATTAGAAAAAAAATCTTATCATATTTAAGTAAAACCAGCTTTTGCCCGTGACTTCGTACGCGTTAATGTAGATTTTGTCAATCAGTTATGTTTGTTGATCAATATGATAAGGCTTGATCTTCCAACAACAATTGTGTTTCAAGGGGCGACTTAGCCGTTCTCTTAGAAGCCTGGCGGCTCCAAACACATTTTGTGTCTAAAGGGGCGAGTCAGCCACTTTCGTAGCAGCCTAGCTGAGACGGCTTGGTTCTCCAGTCTTAAATAGATTTAAAAAGGTGCATAATCGGCTCTCAAATCTTCTTGTCGCTCTACTTGTTCTTGACACCGTAACGACCATAGTTTACCATGAAAGGAGGATTCTTGGGATAAAGCAATTTTGCTGATCGATGGAATTACGTTTGCAAGGCAAAAAGGGGTAGAGAAAATTTAAATGAAATATAAAAGTAAAAAAGGAGTATTTAAATCAAGTCGTCTCTACAATTTGATGGTTATTAGCTTAATTAGCACGCTTGCCAAATGCGGTTGTCCTAGGCCTAGAGTCTAGACCAGTGCTTTGTGTTGAAAAATCTTAAACATTATTTACCTGACCTAGGAATGAACTCCTTAATTCCTTAACCGGAGGTGCAGAGTTGAAACTCTGAATGAGAAAATTCTCTCTTTAAATTTATCCGGTTAAGGAGCTGAGCGCTTAGGCAAAAAGAAAAACATTTAAAATATTATTAATTAAGGAAACTATTAGGTCTGTTTATTGTTAAATTTATAATTTACATTTGTGAAATTAATGACCGTTTGTTTTCTATCAATAATTTAAAAAATATGTATGTTAAATTAACATAAAACATTACATTTTTTACACTTTTAAACTTTCGCGTTCCATTATAAACAAACATTAAGACGACGATACATTTTATTAATAATCTTACTACCGCGTTACATTATCTGTATAATCCAGTACATCGCCCTCTTTAGTAGTTTGTGTGATGCACGTACAAACATTCTGCATGTTACAAACAAAAAAAATATATTATTTTTACTTTTATTTCTTTTATAAAGCCCCCTCCCCTTCCCCTCATCTTAGTTTAGATGGTAAGATCCTGGGAAAACCAGTATTTGAATTACCGATGACAACAATCATCTTCTTTTCAATGTCTTTATTAACGAAATTTTGCATTCAAAATGCAGGATAAAATGTTTACTAGAAAAAAATCAACCAGTCTCAGGAAGCTGGAATGGGATTCTTTTAAATGACAGATAGGTCCATATATATTATTGACATACAATCTGTTTTATACTAAGCATACAATACAATAATAATAAAATCTTCTATCTATCTATTTGTCTTCTCTGCTGCGGTCGGTGTGGTAACGTGGGGTAATAGCGTTGACATGGAAAACGTATAATTTAGAGCTCAGAAAAAATACACTCGTGCCATGTGTGGAATAAAACAAAGAGTTTCATGTAAACCCCTATTTACAAAACATAAAATCTCCCTCTACCCTGACGAGTACATACTAGAAATGTGTCATTGGTTAAGAAATACCCGGAATATTTTGTAAAAAGTAAAGACATCAAAACAAAATTTACAGGATTCAAGAAAGAATAAATTGGATATACCTAAATGCAATCTAACCTTATTCCAGAAAAATGTAGGTATTTAACATGGCTATAAAAATATTTAACAAATAACCGTAAGACACAACTAAAGCACAATTTGGAAATATGACATCTTGCTATTTAATTATCATTGGCATTATCATTAACGCATAATTTGCAATAATTTTAATTCTTATAATTTTGACATTTGATTGAATTGTAATTTATTTGTATTGTTTGTATAAATTGTAAAGACATTTTTAGGTAATTAGTAAAAATTATACTAACAATAATAATTAATTTCAGACAAAGAATCAACGAGCGGTATTAAAAGTCTCTCCTTTTAGTCCTTTATTCTTGCCCACTGAAATTCTTTATAAATGAAGTAAGCTATTAACGGTTAGACCAGTCATCCATACAGCACTGAAACTACTAACAAAAGACGAAAAGATATTGTTTGCCCTCAAAATTCAGGAACAAATCATGCGTTCTCTTCGAGATTTTACTTGTTCTTAGGTCCACTTCATTATAGGTTAAACGCTAAATTAGGCATATATCATTATTGCTATAGTAACAAAGAATATACTCAAAGAAGCCCTAACTTCTCAATATGTCCTACGAAGATACAGAAAAATTATTAGTTGCTTCTATCTTTATACCTCGTAGTTGAAATAGTGTTTAATTTTTTATATTTTTATTAAGTAGGTAGTTAAGTTTATGAATGTTGTTTTCGCTATTTATTTATTTAGTCACAAAGAATAAAAGAGTAGTTTGCATTATTATCTAAGAATTTAGTAAGGTTCCTAGTTTGAAATAAATATTTTTTTATTTATATACAATAAGAAAATAAGTTTTTAATGAATATAGTTTTGATTTCTTTTTGTTTAGCCATTAAGAATAAAAATGTATTTTGCATTGACATTTTAGTTAGTCCTGTATTTTTGCCTGGGAAACTGGATAATCCTAGTTCAGGTACTTGTGCATTATTGTCACTAATAGTATGTTTAGTATTCTGGATATGTTGTAAAATAAGTAATTCAATAAAGATTTTATTATTAATTGTAATTATAATTATGGAAATTTGCATTAATACATACACAAGGCAGAATATTGTTGATCCCTTAAATCATTGTCTTTCATCTCAATGTTGTGCACAAGATATTCCGCAAATAAATGATTTATGATTTATTTAAATAGGTCCAATAGGTTTCGTTGCTTCGCGTTATCAACAAGGGTTTGAATTTCTAGTTTTACTTTAGTAGGTTAGAGGATCACGGAAAAGATTATTAAATATTCTGTGGAGAGGATAATATAGAAGTAGACTTTGCTTTTATTTATATATCTAATCAAGAGATTAATAATAATTTTGTTCTCGTGCCTGTAATTATAGATCCGAGTTGTAAAACTAAATAATAACATTTTTATTCAAAGGAGAAGTAAAGGAAATCTTGTAATCACGATTTCATTTTCTGAATTATTGAATTTCTTTATACAATTTGCATACACTATTAATAACTTACAGAAAAATGTATTATTTTTGTTAGAGTATGAATAAGGAAAATACAAAGATTCTTAGAAGAGTCCTATTGCAAAACAAGTAATGTTCAGACTCCACAAAGTTAATCGTATGATCAATTGAGATAAAAGCTGTAAGGTCCGTACCACGATGTCCCATTTGTAAGTAGGCTGGCCAAATTATTTCATGGGTTTACTATGCTCACAGACTATGCTATATTCACAATATCGAAACTAAAGCATCAATCATGTATGATCTGCCAACAAACTCTCACACGTTATTATACAAAACATCTTGGTCACTGGATGGGGGACTTAATACAATAAATACATCTCAAACTCTTCCGTACTCTCATGCAGTCTTTAATAACCAACATTTACATACATATATATAATCACGACTTCTAGCCCCGAAGGGTTAGTCAGAGACTAGGCAATGAGGACCGCAAAAGCAGTCCAATACCAAAGTCCACTTTTAACCAAATAGCTACTGCACATTTACTCAGCGTGAGGCGTAGGTGGTGAGCCCATCGCCGCTCTCTGCTGTTGGTGTATGTACAGTCTTTAGTCCATTAGTCGCCTTTTACGACACCCAAGGGAAGAGAGGGGGTGGTAGGATTCTTTCACCGCTATAACCGCCGTGCTCTGCTGCAGTTGTCAATACCCAACAGCCCGCATTTACACATCCTTTATACACGCTCCCAACTAGTTTTACGCATTAGGCTAGCGTGGTGGGCTTTGGGTTAATTTCCCCACGTGTTGTTGTCCATGTTGGAGGCCTGAGCCCAGCAGTGAAACGTTTATACGCTGATGATGTCTATAAAACATCCTCATCACACCGGCGGAGCCGGCCAGCAAGCCGAAGCTGCGGTGGTGAGCGAAAGCCATCTGCGACGATTTCCCACGCCGGAGTCTCGCAGCGCCGGAGCCGTGATAGAAACCATGTCTGCTGCATGCTGCGTGCTTGGATGATGCTGCATGCTTGGATGATGCTGCATGCTTGCTGCACGCTTGTTGCATGCTTGCTTGCATGCTGCATGATTGGTTGCTTGCTGCATGTTTGGTTACTTGGTGCATGCTTGGTTGCTTGCTGCATGCTTGCTTGCATATATGCTGCATTCTTGCTTTCACGCTGCATTCTTGCTTGCATGCTGCATGCTATGCTGCATGCTTGCTTGCATGCTGCATGCTTGCATGTATGGTGAAACGTTACTACGATTACAAGTTGTTCGATGATATTATGGATTCCAATTATTTGAAACGTTGTATTTTTATAATATTGGAAACGTGTTTCTGGAAAATGAATCATCTATCATTAATAGCTTTGGCCAAACGTTGAGTGGGATATCAAAATATAAAAATTAAAAAAAAAATAACAATCGATAATCAGCATTTCAAAATTTTGTCAAATGTGTTTTTGGAAAAAGAATATTTTGAAAAACTTAAAATTACAAAATGTTTTCGGCCAAATACAATTCGTACAGGTAAATTTTGAATCTAAGATAGGAACTGCTGAGCACGTGGTGTAGTTGTAATTTATTGAAACGTGGATTATGGCAGTGGATATTTTCTCCAGTCCTTATTGCCTAGTCTCTGACTAACCCTTTAGGGATAATAGTCGCGAAACTGTGTAAGTATGTTGGTCGCAGGCCTTCCCACATGAACAATACGAGTAGCACAAGAAAATCATGTCAACATATTAACTCACCAACCTGATCCAATGCCTGATAAAAATAAAAAAAATTTTTTTAAATAATTTCCGACACAAGAAAAAAGCTAATAGTAAAAACATTAAAAAAAATCTTTTGGCCTTTTCACTCACCCCTCAGGCCCCAAGCGGTCGCATGAGACCGCACCTACAAAAACACACTTGACTTTGTACCGTGTTTTCATAGACTTACAGACTACTTTAGTATAAAACAAGTTTGGTTATTTCGGTTCTGTGGTACATCTTATGTATTGTTATCGCAAAATATCGCACAGTCTATGCTCGATTCTGTCAAATTTGACGTTGACAGTTGCGCCAAAAAAAGTGTAAAAAAATCCAAGACTGCGCCACGTTGTGAGCGTGGTGACACGTGGCGTTGAACGGGTTAAAAGAACTTATTACTTAATATTTTTAAGATAAGCGTCGCCGCGTCGTCGGTGGACTAGACCGCCAAGTAAATAAAATGAAACCTTAAACTTACATTGTTTACGTAGAGTAGATATTTTATTTTCTACAACAGGTAAGCGCTTGGCCTTCATCTCTCACCTGATGGCAAGTGACGATAAGGTGGAAGCGTACTTCACCCGAAATCCTCAACGACTGAGGAACTGGCTATCTTATTTCTAAGCTGTCGGAACACAATGCTTTGAATATCGTTGTTTTGGCGTCAGACTTAGATAATATGGTGGTCGCTAACCAGGCGTACATAATAGCCAGTAGTGTAATATTGGGCATTCTAGATCACTTTTCACTCCATTGATCTCACTGACGTTCGATCAATGTCGTTAAAAGTGATCTAGAATGTCCCAATATTACTTTTGAAAATCACTGCCACTCGCTCAGTCAACGTCAAAAAGTGATTTAGAATGTCCAATCGACTTCTCGTGTTTTAGAATGTCTAATCGACTTCTCGTGATCTAGAATCCCATACAACGACTGCGATCTACTTTACACATTTTCAAGGTCTTTCGTTCATAGGATGCAGGAGCTTTTGACAATATGGAATTACAGCACAACTATAAATGAATGTGACTTAGTGAACTCTCAGTACGGAATAAGTGTTGTTTAGACGTAAGCGCCTACACGATTAAAATAGCAATATACCATTAACAGCTACGCTCCTCAGTCTTTCCGAAGGCGCTTGGTCAATTTATTCTATATTGTTTATAATGCCATTTTGTAATATAGTTTCGATTCATCATTGAGATCACATTATTAAACTTAAGTATCCGTCATATACGGTTTTTATTTGCCACCACGCTCCAAGGTGTATCATATAGTTGCATTTGTCAAATTTTATTCCTGACCCATAAGAAAACACTTGTGTATTTTAATCGAATTCATATTTCAATTTCTGTATACAACGACTTCGATCTACTAAACACATTTTCAAGGATTTCGTCTACTGAATGCGAAGGTTTTTGACAATATGGAATAACAGCACAACTTAAACTGGATGGGGCTTCCTGGTCTCCCAGGACTGGATCCCCGAATAAGTTAGTGCTATGAATAACATTTATCAAAGTAGTACCTCGACCCATAGGAAAACACTTGTGTATTTTGATCAGAATCCAGTATGTAATAGTTTAATTTCTGTATACAACGACTTCGATCTACTTAACACATTTTCAAGGATTTCGTCTAATGAATGCGAAGGTTTTTAACAATATGGAATTACAGCACAACTTAAGCTGGATGGGGCTTCCTGGTCTCCCAGGACTGGATCCCCGAATAAGTTGAACTATGAATAACATTTGCTAAAGTTGAACCTCGACCCATAGGAAAACACTTGTGTTTTTAAACCAAACTTCATTTCAGTATACGGTGACTCCGATCTACTCTACACATTTTCAAGGTTTTCAACAATTGGAAGAAAAGGTTTTATGCCGAAACACCTCAACCTCGATCCAAGGAAAACACTTGTGTATTTTGATTAGAATCAGTTGCCAATTGTCATTGTCGACTCTGATCTACTCAACACATTTTCAAGGTTCTCATAAAAAAAAACACTTGTATTTTTTGATCTAAGTCAATGCAGACAACTGTGCAGGGAATTGTTAGTTACCTTATTTATATCAATCCCGCAAACAACAACGTATGCAATCACTACACACACACACAAACACACACACATACATTAACTACGAGTTCGACTTTGAAACTTCCCGTTTCAATGCTAACGAAAACAATTTTAATACGGGTTATTCCCAAGCGCCATCAAAAATTTGTTTGAAAAATATAAGAAATCCATACATCAATTCCTATACTCCTCCAAAGACCAAATATTATAAAAGATATTATCGAATCAGAAATGAGGAGATCCGTAGACGAACTAAGGCAGCCGATATAGCCCGAAGAATTGCTAAACATAAGTGGCAGTGGGCAGGGCATATCGCTCGAAGAACCGACGGCCGTTGGGGCAGATCGGAGTGGCAACCGCGCACCGGAAGACGCAGTGTGGGCAGGCCTCCAACAAGGTGGTCCGACGATCTGGTGAAGATTGCAGGTAGCAGCTGGATGCGTGCGGCGCAGGACCGGACGTGGTGGGGATCCTTGGGGGAGGTCTTTGTCCAGCAGTGAACGTCTTTTGGATGATGATGATGATGATGACCATTTTTTATCACGGAGGAGCATGAAAATTAATATATTTGTATTTTTTCTGGGGAGGACTTTGGGCCATTTTGTTGTGGGAGAATGGGAATAACCTTTAACATAAACACAATTAGAAAGATAAAGCTAAGTCTATACTGTTTTAATAGACAAACGCATTAAACATACATTTTCATAATACATACAAACACAAACATCACGGCGTATTCCCACAAGTGGGATAGACAGAGCAACAAGTAACAATTAATTACGTCATGCTGAAGTCACGTTTAGCAACAAGTGATCAGATAGGATTTTCATAACAGTACCTTTCAAATTATGGTTTAACTTATAAAGCAAATGTCGATTTGAATACGTACCCACTAAATATGGTTAGATTTAATTATTGTGGGAATAATATGAGTACATAAACACCGAAGTTATAAAAATAGACTGCCTCACGGTAATCGAACCCGCGTCTCTCGATATCCGAGCGGCTAACTTGTAACATACCGAGACATTTGTTTAATTTAGTACGTACATCAAAATGTTTAACTTTTACCGTCTCATTAATAAAAATGGCCAAATGTTACACCTCGGTTTAAAGTGACGCTGTCTCGTTTTTGTTAAAGAAGACAGATAGAGACAGCGTCAATTTAATCCTAAGTGTAACTTTAATCAACGTTTATTAATGACAGGGTTAGAGTGTGAGGAACTCGATGAGGTACCTAGTGGTGAACTCGATCTGTGATTGTGGTGGTTATGAAACTCTCGTTAAGACGATCATGAGATGAAATGTAATAGTAAATTTCATGCTTAGTGAAAACAGTCCTAATGTTGCACATCCGGACAATCGTCGTCAGCGCTTTATCGAAAGGTTAGCAATTACACAGGAAATGTAAAATACTTTCGCTGCAAGTTTTCGCACTAATCGATAAACTAAATATTTTGCTTAAAATTTAAAAAAACAGAGGTTACAAACATTGCTTCAATTTTGTAATTACTTCCTTTCTTGCTACTAATAACACATATTTATTTATAACATTGTAATACTTATTTAATTACTTTTGCTTAAACGTACACTCGTTAAAATATAACAGCTAATGTAGTGGTTAGGTAGGTACTTGACTATAACGCGAAAAAGGCTCAGGCTAATGGTTTGATGAATGCAAGCATTTATGTGTACATCGTATAGGTAACGGTTTGTAGTACAGAAGGTTACGCTACCGATTAAGCTTGCTTTACTTAGATAATGTATGTGTTTATAATAAGCCCAATATGTACCTATTTGGTTTGTAATAAAAGCAATAATAATAAAAAAAAAATTTGGAATTAACAGTTTTTACATACGGTGTTATTCTTGAAAGTAAAAACTAGCACTAATAGTTTAATTGTATACAAGCAAAAAAAAAAAAAAAAAGTTGATCACTCCTGCTTAGTAAAATTGCTGTTAAACACTTTTCTCCAATAAATACCCGAAAAATGGTAGTTGTCGTATCAGTGCTTCCTAAGTCAGATCGACCACTAGTACGCCTAAGCTACGCCTAAGTTTTTAATATTTAGTGCTTCGGTACTCTGACATCGCTACGAGAATCATCCAGAAGATATACACCGAAACAATGTTCGTAAGTTTTAAATATTTTTATTTTTCTATTAGCAATGTTGTGTTTGCTCGACTTCGTATATGTTTTGTAAGGTATGTCAACGGTTGATCCCTTCTGCATCTGCAACCGTTAGCACCGCCAAACCGCAGTGGGTGTGCGTGGTGGGCTATGGTCCGTTCTCTCTATGTCATCATCATCATCATCATCAGCCTATAAACGTCCCACTGCTGGGCAGAGACCTCCCACGTGAATAATAGCACGGGGATATTAAGCCATAACCCACCACGCTGGTCCAATGCGGGTCGGTGGGTTTTAACGACTGTCATCTTACGACAACATCCGGGACCAACGGCTTAACATGCCTTCCGAAGCACGGATCTCTCTCTATGTGTAAAGAAGTTATTAAAGAAGGTCTGTAGAGGAGCAGTGACCTAGACCAGCAAATGTTATTATTTAATCGTACTAGTATTTACTGTCATATGTTAAATGTTAATGTCACTAATATTTATTGTTATTTTAGGTCTGAAAGCAAGCAAGTTAAACGCTCTGCCAAGAAAAGCTGTGTGTTAGCCAATTCATTTGACTCGGACAACGAAAGCATAAGGTAATTTGCGTTGATTACTTTTAAATCCTGTTAATATATTTTATGTTATTTCGTATATCGTCAATATTAATAATTAGTTTTTAATTACATTTCTTATCTTTCTAGCTCTAAGAAGAAATGCCTGTACTCGTCGTCGGTGCCTAAGACTTCAACAACGATTGTGAAAAAACAAGAAGGGTCTAGCTCCGCTTTAGACTGGTTAAATGATTCAGAGTCAGATAACGAAGTTTCGCCGCCTCCACGCAAGACAGACCAGACCTTCGACAGTGTACTAACGCGACGAGTACCAGGCGGGGTAACGCGTCGGACTGCGAAGCTCGACGGTGAACTGGTGGCGGAGCTGCGTCTCTACGACGCTGAGGAGGTGCGTAGCCTCACCGGTCTTGAAAGGTGTGAAAAGGCAATAATTTGGGTTCGACTACAAGGCGAAGCTGAGTCTCCTGAATTGTTGACTATAAAAAAATTCATAAAATTAGCCAAATCAAAATTTACTGAAGAGGGGGTATTCTTTAGTGATAAAAAGAAAAAATAGTCACAGTCAGCTAGGTACTACATATTAACTAGTTACACTCTCTTCGGTAAATTTTGACTTAACTAGTTTTACTTATATATTATATGTGTGTTAGGTTTTATACATTTTACTTAAAAACTACTTTAACCTCTTGTAATTTTTTAACACAGTGAAAACAAAATCATAATGGTTAAGACTATATTCTGTTCAACTTGCAACTTATCCGTTAAAAATAATGCTTTCTCTGCTCATTTAAAAAGTATTTTACACAAAAATAATAGTTCTGTAATTGAGAGCGAGGGTATCGAACAAGTGCATAGCGCTCTTCGCGGTCGCATAGCGTCGTACCGTGTTCAATGCGAGGACGTTGAAGAACGTATGCATGTGTTTGCTCCTGCAGATTTTTTATCGCAATTGCGCCTCCGCGTGAAACTTTTACTCTCAGCCCGAATTGAGGCTTATACAAACCTTAAAGTAAATTTCGAATTGTTTTCTGAATTTTTTCTGCATAAGGATGACTCGATTTCAACGAAATCTTTTGCTACTGAAAACATTATCTTACATAAAAGTTATAATTTTGATGCTATGTATACAAACATTAGCCATAAAATTTGTAAAAAAGTTGAAGAATTTGAGGAAAGAGATAGTGGTTGGGCTTACTTACGAAGCTTGTATCTAGAAGTAAATATAAACAAATATAACCCGTTGAGAGCCTCAGGTTACTTAGATTTACCTAACGCTATAAAAAACAAACGTGCATGTATCAACATTAAAAATTCGGATGATTACTGCTTTTTATGGTGTGTCATGGCATCACTTTTTCCTGCAAAAAATAACGCAAATCGAACCACCGCATATCCGCATTTTGAAAGTGTACTTAAAGTTAAAAATATGACATTTCCAGTAGGGTTCACAGATATAAGAATTTTTGAAAAGAATAATCCCAACATAAGTATTAATGTTTATGGCCTTAAAAATAGCAGTAAGGTTGTTGGACCTCTGTACAAATGCGAATTACGTAAAAGACATCACGTCAACATGCTTTTTCTCGAAAATGGAAAACGTACGCATTACTGTCTAATTAAAGATTTAGCTAAATTACTTCGCAAGCAGTTAACTAAACATCATTCCAAAATATTTTTATGTGAGGATTGTATGATATTTTTTGATAACAATCTTAAACTCGAAGCCCACGTTTGCAGTGGTGTAGCAACAATTTTACCTAATCAAGGAACTCGAATACAATTTGAACATTATGAACGCATGCAAGACATGCCTTTCGTTTTATACGCAGACTTTGAATCTTTGTTAGAGCCAGTTGAACCAAATTCTGAAACAAGTTGCACAACGATTACGCAAAAGCATGTACCAGCTGCATTTGCTTACTACGTTGTATGCTCCTACGACAGCTCCCTTAATAAATATGTGTCTTATCGAGGACCTGACTGTGTGAATAAATTTTTTGATAACCTTCTATCTGATATAACTGTAATTTATAATATTTTGCATTCATCGATCCCTATGTTCTTAACAGATAAAGATAGAACCAATTTTGCTCAAGCTAAAAACTGTTATCTTTGTAACAAAATATTATTTGACGACAAAGTAAAAGATCACTGTCATCTTACTGGACGATATCGTGGTGCAGCTCATTCTTATTGTAATATAAAATATTGTTTGCCTAAGTTCGTTCCCATATTTTTTCATAATTTAGCTGGTTACGACAGTCATCTTTTCATACGACAGTTAGGAGAATTATCAGGTAGGATACAAGTGATTGCAAAAAATAAAGAAAATTACATATCGTTTACCAAATTTTTTCGAATTAGTAACGAAGCTATCATACCTGTTCGTTTTGTCGATTCTTTTAAATTTTTAGGCACAAGCCTAGAGAAGCTAGTTGCAAATTTAAATACAAATGATTTTAAACATCTATCTTTTTTTTTTCCTTCTCAGGAACATTTTAATTTACTTAGACGTAAAGGGGTTTATCCTTACGAATACGTCACTACTTGGAGTTCTTATGATGAAGAAGAAATACCTCCTTATAAATGCTTTTTTAGTAAATTGCACAATTGCAACGTATCAATAGTAGATTATGAACACGCAAAAAGAGTATGGCAAACCTTTGAATTACGGAGCCTTGGAGAATACACTGATTTATATCTTAAGTCAGATGTACTCTTACTAGCGGACGTCTTCGAAAGTTTTCGAAAAACGTGTAAGACGAATTATAAACTGGATCCTTCTTTTTACTTAACAGCACCTAGCCTAAGTTTTGACGCTATGCTATTAAAAACAGATGTTAAATTAGAATTAATAAATGATTTGGAAATAATAAGAATGATACAAAAAGGCATACGCGGTGGTATATGTTTATGTTGTACAAGATATTCGAAAGCCAATAACAAGTACTTACAAACTTATGACCCCGCAAAAAGTGATAACTTCCTTGTTTATATTGATTGTAATAATCTTTATGGTTATGCTATGTGCGCTTATTTACCTCATTCAAATTTTAAGTTATTAAGTGAACTAGAAATTTCAAAAATTGATTTTCATAATATACCCATTGACGGGGACATTGGCTATATACTCGAAGTAGACTTAGAATACCCTTTCCATTTGCATAATTATCATAACGATTTTCCATTCTGTGCTCAAAAATTTGCTCCTCCAGGATCTAAAACTTCGAAATTGATACCAAACTTATACGATAAGTTTTTTTACGTCATTCATTTTTCCCATCTGAAAACATGTCTAAAACATGGTTTATTGCTAAAAAAAATACATAGAGTAATTCAATTCAATCAGAGTCCATACTTAAAACAGTACATTGATATGAACACTGAGTTACGAAAAAAGGCCAAATCTATATTTGAACAAGATTTCTTCAAACTTTTAAATAATAGTATATTTGGTAAAACACTAGAAGACACCGAGAAAAGGGTCAGCGTGAAGTTGGTTAATAAGTGGAATGATGAAAAGAATATAACAAAGAAAAGTTTCGGTGCTGAGCAACTAATAGCTCGACCAAATTTCCATAGTGCTACTATTTTTACAGAAAATTTTATAGCTGTTCAAATGAAACCCGAGACAATTACTTTAGACAAACCCATATATATTGGCTTTTCTGTATTAGAAATATCCAAAAGTCATATGTTTGATTTTCATTACTCTATTATGAAACCTTTTTATCGGGAAAAATTAAAGCTTTGTTATACGGATACTGACAGTTTTCTTTATTCAATAGAAAGCAAAGATTTTTATACAGATTTAAAGTTGAATTTCCTTAGATATTTTGATACTAGTAATTATCCATTAAATAACTGTTACGGTATACCTGGTCTTAACAAAAAAGTACCAGGTCTTTTCAAAGATGAACTAGGTGGAAATTTAATTTCTGAATTTGTTGGTTTACGATCAAAATTATACTGTATAAAAACAGTACAAGAGGAGTTAAAAAGGGCTAAAGGTATACAGAAACAGGTTTTGAAAAACGTACATTTCGAAGATTACAATAACGTATTAAACAAAAATACTTTTTTAAGAAAGAAAAACATAATTTTTAAATCCTTAAAGCATGAAATATTTACCCAAGAACAGAACAAGATAGCTTTGTCAGGTAATGATGACAAACGCGTAATATTAAAAAATAAAATATCTACTATGTCTTGGGGCCACTGGGATTATATATTTTAGCAATTATTTTTTTTCACTGTGTTTTTAAATTCTATTATTTAGATATATGACTATGATTTAGATATATTATATTAGAGTTATATTATACTTAAGGCTTGAGAAATAAAAAAATGTATTATTATTTATTACCATTACTAAGATTCATTGGTTGAATTTAAAATAATATTAACTTTTTATAAACTATTGTAACCAGTTTTTCAATATACTTAAGTAGGTACATATAATGAATATTTTGATTTATAAAAATTGTTACAAAATATGTAAGTTGTTGCTTTTGCTCAGATTCATTTATTGTTTGAATAGGAAATCTAACTTAGATTATGAAATGTAATGTAAATTTACTCTACCCAGCTGTATTAATATACCTAATAAAATATAAAAGTAACCGACTAACTTGCATTTTTATTTAATTTATTATATATCTTTGTATAATAAAACATTGACGGTAAATAAGTAAGAAAATTCTAACGCAAACAAGTTTGAACAAGTCAAATTCAGAGTAGGTTGTACTCTTCTGATTATAAGGTAATATGAAACCTAATTAATACAAATCAGGTCACGTTATTGGCAAGTTAATCATTCTTTAATAATATCAATTCTTTCTTTTTATTTTGCTGAAATGTCCATTAATTACATGTTTTACTACCTATATTGTCTTGCTGTGTCATCATGTACATTAATATAAATGGGTTTCAAATTAGTTTCAATTTCAATTATTAAAGTGAAGGCGTCAGTAGTCCAGCTAGATAATATCAACATGGTAAGTTTAAATAATTTTGTATGATTATAAATTAATTTTATTTGTGTTGTAATTGTGTCGTTATTTGGTGAAAAGTGTGCTATGGTAAAGGACTGCTTTTGCTGTCCTCCTTGCGTAGTCGCTGACTAACCCTTCGGGGATAATAGTCGTGGTTTTATGTATGTAATAAACTATTTTATTTTATGTTTTAGAATACTCAAGAGAACCTGGTGTCGCTCAGCATCAACAAGGAGTTCGTACAACCGTCATCTCCCACTTTTGAACAGAACGCTCAAGATATGCTCGAGGGATTTACAGAGGAGTATCCGAATTGGAGAGCAGATGAACGGCGAGGCGATTCCCCGCTGTATAACAAGGTGGTGAATAATATCACCAAGAAGAGACTTCGAAAAAGAAGAAGTTATCTGAAGCATTCTCATTCTTACGTGATGAAAAGTACGCCGATTCAAGGTCGTCGATTAATTAAGATTGAAGTGGTGGACTTCGAAACAAATCATACTGATCCATTATTATCTGCGCAGTATGTGGTAACAGAGCATATTGACCCCATAATGGATCAAACAGAGGCTATCATTAGCAATATATCGAAAAAAGTTTGTGGATATAGTTATAGTTTTTAAGAAATTCTAAAATAAATATTATTGAATTGAATACTAAGATCGTTTCATTCACCCTTTTTACTTTTAGTAATTAAACAAAAAGATATTTATACACATTTGATTTATTGAGGAAAATACTTTATTACATTAATAACTCAATTAACATTTAAAGTGTACCACTTTTTTAGACACAGAACATTTTTTAAAGCACACATTTTTTTATGGTACTCACAATTAAATTTATTTACATCTACATGGTAATCACTATATAATTTTAAAAAGTTAGGACAACCTATTTCTTCCAACTCCATTATTTCACAATCTTGACATAGCTCGCGAACCCATATTCCTTTTTCCAATCCCTTTACTAATACCTTCTTACTGCTTAAATACGGAACTATTATTCGTCTAAATTCACGGTAATCAATGAATCCCTGACTCCATTTGAGCCCGCGATTCCTTTCTAACCACCGGATTTGCTTCTTTTCTTCATCTGTTAGGTTTTTAAAAGCATATGGTGGCTTAATTAAGAACGTCTGCGTATGGTTTTTAGTTGCTATTGATAACTCTTTTACAATAAAATTATTTTTCAAATCCTTAAATCCTTGCACATCCACTATAATAGTATCGTTATTCATGATAGCTTTTTCACAATGTTACTCAGTGGTTTATATTCAAATATGCAATCGTTCAGTATAAGGCAGTATGCAGCGGTCTGATCAGGTATCTCTTGATCTGTTTCGATTTCTACTCTTACGTCGATTGATCCCTTCAGCATTTCTTGTTGGCGAGAACAGTCAACAACGAATAAAGGAGCAATATCTTTAAACTCTTTTAAACTCGACAACGGTTCTGATCGACGTCCGTGATAATACTGCTGAAACCTTGCATACTGTTCGTATATTAATAAAAACTTGTTGTCAGAGAAATTTATGTTAAGTCCTTCGTAGGGGTAATATGATGAATTTAAAAACACTCTTACGTCACGAACATTGCAATGGTCGAACTCAGCCATTGACATTTGAGCATTATGTTTTCGGTTTGTTTGTAAGGCAATAATAACAAATCGAGGTTTCTCTGTTTGCGATGAAGTTTTAATAGCCCAAGTATGCTTACGTGTCTTGGGTAGTAACGGATATTCATACAAGTCCCAGTTACGAAACGCTAGTGTAATGGCTCGATCTTTTTCTAAATGCTTTAATAAATTAATTCTCTCTCGATCTGACACTTTAATATGTGGAACACGCCAAACGATTTTATTTATTGTTATATTTTCCACTATTTGCTCTTTACTCAATTTTATTGCATTGACATTTGTGTTGCTCCTCAACAGTACTAACTCATGTTTACAGTTAATTAAAACTTTTTCATAATCTTCTGCAAATCCTAATATTTTATTTAATGGTATGGAGACAGAGAAAACTCCGTTTGTAACATTGGTTATTCCTGCAGGAGACCAACCCCAAACTTTTGCACTTTTGGATTCATTTTCATTCAAAGACAAATAAGACTTCATTGTCGTTGTGATACCTGCATTTTTTATTTTATCTATTTCTATTCCATTTAACTCATATCGAATATCTTGGAATAGAAATAACGCAGGATTGTTTACAAAATGCACACTTGTTACCTTTTCTTTAGTGGTACTGTTATATACATCAGCTTTACCTTCAATATACAAAGTGCTGCGTGACGGCAACACATACAAATCTTGCTGATTGATTGGTATTCTTATTTCATCATTATTGTTGAAACTTGTTACATACGGCTTATACGAATGATATTCAAAACTCTCGATACTGTTATCGTATGACGTTGGCTGAGATATATTTAATATGTTCATTTTAACAAGCCTACTAGCTTTAGAAATTCTTTATTATTTTTAGTAACCTTCTTTTTTAAGTCAAACGGTGTTCTTTTACTTATTGCTCTTTTGGAACTGACTTGAACACCTGATGAGGTAGGGTTTTTATTAAAATTAATCATTTTTTTCTAAAATGTAAATAAAGTTGTACGTCTTCTCCACGTAAATTAATCTGTCTATTATCAGCGTCTAACAACCTAATATTAATTGCACTAATTGAACTTTGATTGACTGGAAAATAGATTAAGTTTTTAGGAATTTCAATAATTCTATAACCGGGTGGTACATTAGGCACAAACTCATAAATAATATGGCTTGCTTTCCCATTCACGAATGATCCGCTAACTACGTCACATTCGATGCGTACGATGGTTGTTGCTAAAATACTGACTGGGTACTGAGACTCACAACTTATATTTGCCTTAATTGTGTCGTTAGCAAAACCTAAAATTCTACCAATGGAATTATTTTTCTCGAAATGAACATCTTCTGAACAAAATATTTTGGTTTTGAGAGTATTATTATTACAAGTCAATTTTAATGCAGTGTTCTTAATGTTGCTTTTTAAAAATTCGCAAATATCTTGAAGTTCATATGATCCTTCAGGAATTTCGATGAACTCATTGATACCGTAATAAAACTTATTGTTCCTTTCGTCTATATTAGGAATAGAATTAAAAGTAGAAAAGTATATAAGTCCGCACTCATATTGCCCACGTAATTCTAAAGTTGGTGAATAGTTAGTTATTAATGAGGCTCCTTGCCCAGTTATGGATACAGTGAAAGACATTTTTATACTGTCAAGTTATTTTAATTGTAACCTATATAAATGATTTTTCCAATACTTTCTTAAAAATAATAAACAAAGATGACCACAGTTTACAGTACCGAAAGATTGATACTGTTTGTAATTATAATTTATGTGCCTATCTTTCAAATATTTTATTAATTCTAATGGAGGTTTTAAGTTACCAAAACTGTTAAAATATTCACAGTAATTATTTTCTTTTACATAGGCTACCCAATGAGTTCCAGGATTTGAAGAACTATCTAAATTAAGAATAGCACACTCACTTTTTCTTGGTTTTGAGGGTAACGTATCTCTCATAAAAACGCCACGAAAATATGGAATATCAACTGAGTGCTTTAATATATCTAAATTAGTAAGTGCTCGTTTGGGTAACCGTTTAATTAGTTTTTTGGAGGTTGCAAGTACAAGCCCGCTCCTTTTTTGTGAGACTTCAAATACAACCCTTTTCCAAGTGCAACAGCTTCCATCATCTTGTTATGTCGTTCTGATTCTTGAAGATTTTTTTGAGCGACCTTGTAATCGTTAACAGCCTTTGTTATACCTGCAGCACCCCCAGCGAGTGAACCAAGAGCTGATAAACCAGCAAAGATTGGTATGAGGGGTAACAACCCACCAGTTTTCGGAACAGGAATGCAGCGTGGGAAGCGTATTCCTTTTATATTAGAAAACACTTTTTTTGCAGCTGCATGCGCATATTTTATAGCCGTGCGGTTATCATTACATTTTATTTTTTTCATTTGCTTTTGAATTTTTTTAACACCTTTCATGAATGACCGCACTCCTGCTCCGGCTTTAAGTTTTGCTTTCATTGCATTTTTTACTATCCATGATGCAATCTTTTCTCCTTTCCCAGCATCTTTCGATTTCAATCTTTTCTTTGCCATATTTAAAAGTTCTAAATCGGCGTTTTGTCTAACGTTCTGTTAGATCGAGCCTCCCGTTTAGGGTTTTAAAAAAAAAGGAATTAATTAAACACGATTAATTAGAGAGTTAGAATCGGCAGCCGTCACGCTCGGATATTGGAAGGAGACTGGCGCGCTCGAGATGCGGGCGCGCCTAGCTCAAGCCTGAGAATGCTGATACAGAAACAAAGGGTGTCTGTCAGCAACATTACCTACATAGAAGGGATGTAACACCTCCCCCCATTGAGACTAAACTTCGGGTTTTACTCGAAGTTTATGGATTTATTTAAATAGGGAATAAAAGAAGAATTTAAGTTTGTCGGCGTATTTTAGGGCAAGGATTTTTTATAAGTTCTGGGTTTTCCTGTTCAATTGATTCTATTGTTACCTTCTCTGAGTCATCATTTTTAAAAGTTACTTTTAAATTGTCAATCTGATCGTGAATGCTGCCGGTTTTCTTTAATTTATTATAAAGCTTAAATATTACAAAACAAATCAGAATAATAATAAGAAAAATAAGAAACGTCGAGTAATGTGCCCCATATTTGATTATATGTGGTTCATTAATAATCTTATTTAATTCCGTACTTTCGGAATCTGACATTCTTGAAAAGTGAAAATTCTCTGATTCTAAGTTATTTAGTTTAATTTTAGGAACATTATTTATTACTTCTTTAAATTTATTTAAAGTACAACAAGAATCGTTGATTAGGTTAAAATCTAAGTTAATTATAGGTACAGTCAAATTTAATACATTTCTATCAGGGAGTAGTCTAGTGTTTTTACAGTATGCTTTACAATTGGTAGGTATATTTACAATTCCAGTTCCTGATATAATAGTTTCTGATAGTTCTGAATTTATACAATCTATTGTTAGTTTATTGGATGTAGATTGGACAAATAACCACTTATTATTCAGTAAAGGTTTCCAAATATCTATGCTGCCGCGGATAAATTCCGTTTTACACTGTTTGGGTAAGCTTGTTATAACCTTAGATAAAAGTTCGCTTTCACAACTAGGGTTAGCGGTGGTTGGAAATACATTCATTATTTTACATATATAATTTTGGTAATTAACGTTTTTACAAATTTCTAGCGATTTAAAATTACTATATTGGGACTTATCTTTAGTAATAGCAATATACTTATTGTCGGGAATAATAACACTAAATAATTCTAAATTAGTTAAATTGTGGGGTACAGGTAATGGGATATTATTATACAAATAAAAATTTTCTGAACTTACTAAAGGAATTAACAGTATAAACATAATCTTATTACTCATGAAATAAGTAACTAATTTTGAAACATTCATAATAACATGAATTAAACTTAAATCTAGGCTTACGGCAAGTTCCAATTCATTGGGTAGATGTTTATAATTGTCGGCAAGCTCTCGGTATAATTCTTGTGGTGTTATTATTGATGGATGTAAAATATTTGCATTACTAAATAAAATTGCATTAATTATATCCTCAAGTTGAAATGATAGTGTAAGCATAGAAGTTTCTAAATTGTTCCTTACTATATTTATTTGAGATATTATCGTTAAGTCGTTAGTGATATTAGATAATTTCTTTAATTTTACAGAGAGCTCTTCGACAATGCAGTTAAGGTTATCTTCATTAAATTTTAATTTATAGATAGTTTGATTATATTTAGATATTACAGATTTGGTTACCAATATGTGTTCATTCATTAATGAAGCTAGCCCTTTTTGATTATCTTGTAAATGATTAATAGCATCATCGTACTTAATTGCATCGTTTTCATCTAAGGTGCCAAATATTTGTTTGAAGGCGGTTCCTATTCCTCCTATCCATGCTCCCCGTTTTAACCTATTGTCCAGTAAGTGGGTTAAGGAAGAAAATTCTTTTGCTATATCTATATTCCTGGTAGTCAATGGTGCGAGTAAATTTTCGCATTGTGAGTTACTTATGACATCCGTTTGTTTACAAAGATACCGGATTGTTCCTAATACTGAATTGATGTTTTCGATATGTGGTTTTATGTGGGAAATGTCTATTGGGATTACTACACTAAGGTGTCCATTTATAATTTTAGCGTTTCCTATAAAATCAAAGTAAACACCTGGGCTTGATGATAGTTTCTCGACATAGTTCGGTGCTGCCAAGGCGGGCACACTGAAAATAAATAACTCTAAATTAAATTTAATAATAATAATAAGGGGAAAAAGAAAAAAAAAATAAAATATAAAGGTGTAAAATATCATGGTAAGGTAATTCTTAAGGTTAAAATATTTCTAAAATAAAATTTCTATGTAAGTATGTAATTAATACTAATTTGCTTAATAAAAACCCTTAATCCTAGTAATAAGTAAAGAAAAAGAAAATTAACTAAAGGGAACTGGGAAAAACACCAGCTAATTTTACCTCGTCCATATGGTGTTTAGCATGGCGTCTATTAATGAGAATGGTAAGGGTATTGTTCCCGTGAACAGCAATTACTTTATATGGCCCTTTCCATATTGGAGAAAGTGCTTTACGGAGTCTCAAATGATTTTTTAAGTAGACGTAGTCGCCTACTTTATATTTTATTGGTCGAGATTTATTATCGTAATAGGTCTTCGATCTTTCTTTCGAATGTTGAATGTTTTCGACTGCTTTTTCCCAAGATAGTTTGAGACGATGTTGAAGCATCCTTACATAATCGGGATATGTAGTGAGATCTTGGCTATATATTGAATCCGGGATGAATGTTTTATGTCCAAATAATAATTCGTACGGCGTGAAATTTGTGGTGGAATGTATAGCCGAATTATATGCTAAAATAGCTGTGTAAACATATCGAGGCCAATCATCCTGATTATCATTTACATAAGATTTCAGATATTCCTTGAGAGTAGCATGACTTCTCTCGAGAGCTCCTTGCGTCTGAGGATGATACGGGGTGGACCATAATTGTTTAATTTTTAAAAAGGTACATGTCTTTTTAAATAGATCTGCAGTGAAGTTTGTACCTTGATCGGTAAGTATAGTATGAGGAATCCCGAACAGAGATATGAAATGGACTAGACAATCTGTAGTTTCTTCAGAAGAGACACTACGTAAGGGATAAGCTGCTGAAAATTTTGTGAGGTCGTCTTGGAGAGTCATAATGTACTTGAGTTTAGCAGGGCCGGATTCAGGCAGAGGGCCAACAATATCTAGGGCCAATCTTTGGAACGGATTAGTAGAGGTAGTGGTTATCTGCATAGGTGCTCGGTTTGTTTTCCTAAGGGCTTTATTTTCTTGACACAGGGAACACTTTTTAATGTATTCCTCCACGTCACTTTTCATTCCCTTCCAATAGAATCTTTCTTTGATTCGACTCAGCATTCTATTGCAACCTAAGTGGCCTGCGATTGGAAGATCATGATTTTCCCTGAGGATTTTCTTTATTTCGGCAAGAGTAGGGTAAGTGATGTTGTTATGATATATATTTATTGATATGTTTGTGTCATGAAATACGTAAATGAGCATGTTGTAGATTTTTGCAAATGAATGTTTTTCGAAAGGATTTTTAAAATCTGAAATAGCTAGTTCTAGGATATCTTTTTCATTTGCCATCAAATGAGTCTTTATTGCATTTAGAGTTTGAAATATTTCTGGATAGGTACACTCGTCAAAGTAGTGTACTTTAGTAAAAATGAGATATATATTTTTATTATTAATGTTAAGTTTCTCAAAGGAATATAATTCTTTTTCCTTTTTTAATATCTCATCAGAATTTGTAATTTCTTCTAGAATTTCTGAAATATATGGAATAGATTCATCTAGATCAAGGGAGGTAGGTATTAAAGTGATTTTGCAATGGTTTTTCATAACAGATTGATTATGTTCTATTATTTTGGTATTGAAATTTATATTTTTATCAATTATTTCTTTCAGAAATTTTGAATAGTTATCGGAAGTAGAAACGCGTGACGAAGGCTGCGTATTCGATTCAGATTCTAAAATAGGAGGATTTATTACGTTTTGAATTTCAGGATCAGTCATTGAAGGGTTTAATGATGAATCCTGTTCAGGTAAGGTATCAGGATGCAGTGAAGGAGGTTGTTCAGGTAAGATTTCAGGATGCAGTGAAGGAGATTGTACAGGTAAGGTGTCAGGATGCAGTGAAGGAGATTGTTCAGGTAAGATTCCAGGATGCAGTGAAGGAGTTCCATGACTCGTAGACGGTATAGGTTCGTCAAGATTTGGTAAATTCATTGTCTTAGGCTTGATTGGTTCTGTTGGGCTATAAGTAAGTGGGAAGTCGAGGTCATCGTCCAGCAAGTCTATACAGGGTAGACTACTACTATCGTAGTTAGGAGTGGTAGGAAAGTTGACACCTAAGTCATCTAGAGTCAGGGGACTAAATGCGTCCGATGCATTGTTTTCATTCGTTTCAGGACGTTGCGAAGGATTGTTTTCAGATATTTCTGGTATGATTGGGTTTACAGGATAGCGAGAAAGAGCGTCAGCTGCTGAGTTTAGTTTGCCTTTGCGATAAATGATTTCATACTCAAACTCTTCGAGTTTGAGTCGCCAGCGTTGCATCTTACTACTAGGGTCTTTGTGATTAAATAGCCACTTAAGTGGTCTGTGATCAGTAATTATCTGGAATTTCCGCCCGTATAAGTAGGGTCGGAAGGTTTTACAACCGAATATAATAGCTAAGAGTTCCTTTTCAGTAGTGCTGTAGTTGGATTCACTTTTATTTAAAGTACGTGAAGAGTATGCTATAGGATGATCTTTGCCAACAGCACCTTGAGAGAGGACAGCACCAACTGCATGATTGGAAGCATCGCATGTAAGTATGAAAGGTTTGGTAAAGTCGGGATAGCAAAGAATCGGAGCAGTAGTAAGTTTTCGTTTTAGGTGATCAAAAGCTACCTGTTGTTGATTTTCCCAAATGAAGGGAACGTCTTTTTTAAGAAGTGATGTCAAAGGTTTAGCACTCTTTGAGAAGTCTGAGATGAAACGGCGATAATATGAAACAAGACCCAAGAATGATTTTATGTCCTTTGGAGACCTGGGTACAGGGAATTCGACAACAGATTTGATTTTGTCGGGGTTAGGTTTGACTCCGTCTGATGAGATTATGTGACCTAGGTACCCGACTTCGCGTCTAAGGAACTCACATTTGTCCGGTTGAAGTTTAAGGTTAAATTCTCTTAATCTTTGGAATACAGCGGTAAGGTTTTGGATTTGGGAAGATAGGTCAAAAGCGTAGATTACTATATCGTCGAGATATACGTAACAGCGAATGCCCTGTAGGCCAGATAAGGCTGTATTCATCAGCCGTTGGAACGTAGAAGGGGCATTCTTTAGTCCAAACGGCATACGGGTGAATTGGAAGTGACCTTGTGGTACATTAAAGGCCGTTTTTTCGGCGTCGTTTATAGGTATTTGATGAAAACCTGAGGCCAGGTCAAGTGTTGAAAAGTATTTGCTGTTACCGAGTTGATCTAATATTTCTGTTATTTGTGGAATAGGGTAAGTGTCTCCGATGGTGACATCATTGAGTTTTCTGTAGTCAATGACTACACGCCATTTTTGTTCGTTAGAGGCATCTAGCTTTTTGGGCACAATCCAGATAGGAGAGGACCAGGGAGACATAGAGGGTTCTATGATTTCCTGTTCAAGCATTTTGTTTATTTGTTTGTCCACTTCCTTTTTGTGGATCTCAGGAAATCTGTAAGATTTAGTATGGATAGGGTCAGCGGATGTTGTTTTGATGTCATGTCTTATAGCGTTGGTAAATGTGAGTTTTTCATGAGGAAGATGGAAGATATCGGAGTAATCTGAACAGATCTGTAAGAGAGCGTCAGCCTCCTCATTGTTGAGATGATCTATTCGTAATAGATTAAGAACTTGTTGAGTTCTGTCAACAGAGTTCTTTTCGGATTGATACTTGGAATAGTTAATAGGAGTTAGTTTATTGGAGACGTCAGAGGCCATAGTAGTTACGAAAGGATGGAGTTTTAAATTGAGATTTGTTTTTAAAGAAATTGGAGATTCGGACACGTTAGCTACAGTTAAATTGACTTTGTTATTACTTTTTACACGTACCAGGCAATTAGCAATAAGAAGGGTTTCAGAGAGGTTTTCGTCGAGAATAAGCCCTTCTTGAAGTTGAGGGTTTGAAACGGAGCATTCAATGACTTTTTCCGTACGTGCCGGGATGACATAGAAAGGGTCTGAAAAGTGTAATTTAAAATAGAATTTCCCAAGTTTTAGAATTTCAAACGTGAAGTCGATACTTCCTTGTGATTCGTTAAGAAAATCATTTCCTATGATGCCGTCGTAGGGTAAATCTACATCTCCGACTACATGGAATTCATGACTCATGTGATGTTTAGATTTGTTATTATTAGGAAACAGTGTTACATTAAAAGAACCTAAGGTTGGGATAGTCTCATCGGAATTCGTAAGTCCTTTTAATTTTAGAATTTTATTATTTAGAGGAGTTTTCGATTTGACTACAGATTTTTTAATGAGGCTAATTGAAGATCCGGTATCAATTAGAAATGATAACGGTAAGTCGGAGGTTGCAGTATCAACAATAATGTGAGGGAGAGATTTTGTTGCAGGATCAAAGGATATTTCGTAGACCTTGTTGTCTATATTGGAGGTAGAACATTGGGATTCAGTGAATTTGGATTTGAAGGATTTATTACTTGATTCAATGGACACAGGTTTAGATCTGGTAATTTTCTTATTGGGCTCAGTGTTGGATGCAGTGGGTACAGCGGATGCGGTGTTGGATACGGTGTTGGATACGGTGTTGGATACGGTGTTGGATACGGTGCTTTTTAATGATGCAGTGGATACGGTGGATACGGCGGATTTCGTATTGGATACAGTGGGTTTTTTATTTGATTCAGAGGATACGGCGGATTTCGTATTAGATACAGTGGGTTTTTTATTTGATTCAGTGGATACAGCGGATTTCGTATTAGATACAGTGGGTTTTTTATTTGATTCAGTGGATACAGCGGATTTCGTATTAGATACAGTGGGTTTTTTATTTGATTCAGTGGATACAGCGGATTTCGTATTAGATACAGTGGGTTTTTTATTTGATTCAGTGGATACAGCGGATTTCGTATTAGATACAGTGGGTTTTTTATTTGATTCAGTGGATACAGTGGATACAGCGGATTTATGGGTGTCTGAGGTTGAAAAACATCTCGTGCGACACCTGGACGAGACGTGTGTTAGTTTAAAGAGGTTTCAGGAATATTAGTATCATAGTCTACTTCGTCGCGACCTATTTCTTCGTCATGAGCGAAATTAATTCTTCCGAAACGATTTGGATTAGAGGATGATGGTTGTTGATTATGTTGATTCCTCAACCTGTTATTGTATTCGCGTTTTCTACATTGGTCAATGCTGTGACCGGGAGCCTTGCAATATCGGCATATCATCGTATTATTCGCGTTAAAGGGTTGATTTTGAGCACCTGTAAAAGCCCTTTGTGGCATTGGATTACGAGTCATTAGTGGATTTGGTATTCTTTGATTTCTAGTGTAAGTCTTATTTTCGATAGAAGTGTTCCGTTTAATACGATTTAATTGTATGCGTTCTTCTGAAATAGAATAATTAATAGCCTCGTTTAGATTTTTAGGTGACTTACACCGAACTATGTCGGAAATGCGCGGGAACAGGCCCATGAGAAAGTGGTGTAGAGCCAATTCTTCCATTGCTGCGATGCGACCTGGTAATTCCTTTACCTTGGTGTTGCTCAAGGAGATCTCTGTGAGTAATTGGGAAAGCACGGTCTCTACCCTTAAAGAAAATTGATTTACATTTTCGCTCGGAAGTTGTTTGCTCTCTTGTAGTTCCATTAAAAGATGTGAATAGTGTTTTCTTTCGCTAAATTGGGTTTTTAGAAACTCTTTTAATTGTTCCCAGTTAACAAACTCTTTAATTGAGCAGGCAACTTCCGCTTTACCTTGAAGCTGGCATAAGATATATCTGAAAATTAGATTTTTCTGAAAGCTGTTCGCTAAATCGTAAGCATTATTACAGTTTATGATAAATGAGTTTAATGTCTCCCTATTACCATCATAGGGTTTAATGAATTTTAAAAGGACATTTAATTCGACAGGCTCTGAAATTTGAGGAACGGAAGTCTTTTTCCCTTTTCCTTTTGACCTTTCTACGGGGCTAGTGGCCCTTTCATCTTCCGTATCGGTAGGTAAATCTACCCCAACGGGGAGTTGCAACGATGTCGCCATTTTAGATGAAGACGATGTATAAAATAGAACAAAGAAACGAAATTGAACACAGAGTCTAAACTAATATAAAAGTAACAATGATTAATACAATGCTTCGATAATTATTCAATACACAATGCCTGATTAGTTGACTTAAAACTAACACCGGAATTCATACACTAAATGCAAAGTATAAGATCATTAGTTAACTTACAGTACGTGGAACACAATAGCGGCGATAATATTCATTACGGTAACGCACAATGAGTTTCTTATAACTGCAACAATGTTGTACGTAGCTTGTTGCCGGCGAACTTGCGAGCTACGAAATTGCGGATGTTCGAAGTAGTTAATACCACGTTACTTGTAAGATGTTGTAGATATAGTATTTCTTTTGCAGGGTTCAATACAGGTTCTCGGGATATAGAGATGAGTAGTAGCACGTAGACGTGGTAGAGTGTATCAGGTACACTACACAGGACACGGTGATGCTGATGAGTTTGTAGATACAGAGGAAATAGTAAACGTATGCACTATTATTTGCAGGACACAGAGAGTAAGTTTTCAGGAAATTTTCACTTTCACTTTGAAACGACTTTGGAAATTAGAGTTTTACTTTCACTTTCGGTTTTCGAAGTTAGTGGAATTTTCACTTTCACTTTGAAACGATTTCACTTTCGGATTTAAGAGTTAGTGGAATTTTCACTTTGATATGATTTTGGAATTGAGACGGACCGAGGATCCTATTTTTTGGATCCCTTTACGCTGCCACCAAATGTTAGATCGAGCCTCCCGTTTAGGGTTTTAAAAAAAAAGGAATTAATTAAACACGATTAATTAGAGAGTTAGAATCGGCAGCCGTCACGCTCGGATATTGGAAGGAGACTGGCGCGCTCGAGATGCGGGCGCGCCTAGCTCAAGCCTGAGAATGCTGATACAGAAACAAAGGGTGTCTGTCAGCAACATTACCTACATAGAAGGGATGTAACAGTTCCAATCTTTATTATTGTAAGCAATATCGTGATACAAGCAAGCTTCATCCAATTTATTTATTCCTCGTTCACCTCTTAGTAAGCGTTTTTTAAGTTTTGTTCCTGGACCACAAAACTGATATCCAGGTAAGTGTAACTCGAACGGAATGTTATCTATTAAATTGTTGACAATGCCGCTTCCTTCCTTCATTGATGTTCGTAAAGTGACTGTACAACATAATCAGGCGATATTTATATTAAGTCATTAATAATTTTCTGTCAACCCAACTGTTTTCACCATCACTGAGACCCAACCATTTGACAAAGAGTTTGTTTCCTTTTTTCTTTAAAACTTTTTCAATAAGATATATATCGGGAAATTGGGTTCTTTGCAGTTCGTATCCGTAAAAAGATCCTAAAATGATTTGCTTATGTTTGTCTTCTAAGTGGTATGTGACAGGATTTGTATGGTTAACTTTCACAACGTTGAAGATTTCTGTTGACCAGTTGGGAGTATAACCTTTGTAGAATTCACCTTTGTATTTACTAATCCGAACATGATCACCAACACGGTACTTATTTTTTTTCGTTATGTTATTATTTTGTGATTTGATGATGTTGTACTTTACAGTTGTCTGATTTCTTTTGTCAACATCAATAGGTTTAAATTTTGTTATACGATGAACAGTGTTATTATAGCTTTGTACCACGTTTTTCAAATTTTTATTTATCCACTGGTATTGACCGCATAAGCTAAATAGCTTATAAAGGTGACCTTTTAGCGTTCTAATTACTCTTTCAACAATTGCTGCTTTTTTCACAGAATAAGTGGAATAATGGTTAATGTCATATTTTTTCATCAACTCTTTAAAGTTTTCATTATAAAACTCTTTACCTAAATCTGTTTGCAAATTTTTTGGTTTCCGAGACGAATTCAATAATATATTTTCCATTGCGTTGGTGACATTAATTTTATCTTTACTCTTCAAAGGATTTGTCCAAACGTATTTCGATAAAGTGTCAATAACTACTAAAACATATTTATATCCTTTATTAAATTGTGAATACTTTTGAAAATCCATAAGGTCAGCTTGCCATGAATCATCTACTCCTTTTATAATTGTACATCGGCGAGGAAAATTTCTTCTCGCCGCTCTGTGAATTTCTTCTACTATATCTCTTTTACTCATTTTTGTTTGACTTTGCTTGAATCATACGGTCTATTTCTGTTTTTGAGTAAAACATAGTAGACAAGCGATTGGAAGTAGCTGATTCTAAGTTCTGGATGTAAATTTTTACACGACTATTAACTTTATTTATTTCATTCCTTAGATCTTGTACAGTTTTATCCAAATATGCCTTATTTACAGCTTCATCGTCCTTGTCTGGAGATGATAAACCTTTAAGTTTTGATGATTTTAAGTCGTATTCGCCCGTTTCGCACTTTTTTAACGTATCGTTTATGGTATCGATGTATTCAGATAACCTCAAACGTTTATGAATGTGATGACCGAATTTATCTATATTCATTATAATCTCGAAGCTTTGCTTACTGCGAGTATACTGCTTAATTTTCCCCGTGCTATTTGTTTATATTCCATATTTATGATGCCCGCTTCGCGCAGTTCTTCAATTATTGCAACGATTTCATTATCCAAACCCGTGTTACCAGCAGCTTTTGACGCAAGCAGTAATTTCAATCGTTCTATTAATTCATTTGGATCATCCCAATAAACTAAATCTGTATTTGTTTTAACTTTTTTTAAAAGATTGATACCTTTTCCCTGTGGAGGACTCTCAGTACTAGTAGGTTGTTTAGAGAATTTAAATAATGGTTTTATAATACTCATGTATTTAAACCCTTTATTGCTGTTTATTGGTTTGGCAGGATCAAAGTTACGTCTGTGTGCATTAGTATTGATAAGTAGTAGCTTGTAGTTTTCAAGGTCGTCATCTGTAATAACATCTAGATTTGGTACCTTTTTATATAATAGTTCTTTTAAGCCAAGAGTCTTTTCAAAAGTAATGTTTCCAACTTTAAGAATTCTACCGTCATCATGAACGCGAGTGTTTCCAAGCTCAAGTTTCCCTCGCTCATTTCTAATTCCAAAAGGTATGGCATTAAATACTTCAGATGACGTAGACCATGAGGAAGACTCATCTTGATTTATAATGTTTGGTGATGATTGGAGGGACTTAAAAGAACCTTTACTTACATCATGGTTCTTAAAAGGTGACGTAGTTAGGATTTTGTCTGATTTTTGTGGTGTGTCTTGATATTCCTCTTCATCTACACTATTAGAATCAATATATTCTTCACAAGAAGAATACGACTTCTCGCTTTCATTTTTCCTGTTTTTTTTTGATATGGGATCATAAAGCTTTACTTCCTGTAAGTTCTTTTCATCATTTCTATTCGCTAAAATGTTAAGAGGGTCAACAATAGGTTTAAATATTGTTTCCAGGGTAACATTGTTAGAATTTTTAGCATCCTTTATTAAGTCTACCTTCCTTTTAACAGCTGATGCTGATTTTACAATTTGTTCTTTTAAATCTCTTTCCATTTCAATAAATAGGTTTCCTTTCAGCTTTAAGTCACAAATGAAAGTGATTTTATGGCATAATTACAACTGCTTTTGTACATTAATCTAATTCTATAAACGTATCAAATGTCTTCCTATAACATCCTTTGTTTCGTTCACAATCCTTATTTATTACAAGATAATTGAATGGTTTCTTCCAAACAGTTGAGCACATTTCTCGAAATTGTGACCAAGTCATGTCCGACCCTACGTGTTCATCATATACGTGTTTCAAATTTACATCGTCCTGCTTAAATAATATAATTAGGTTAGAATTGTCCCTAATAAGTT
The DNA here is from genome assembly GCA_963921215.1 of Scoparia ambigualis. Lineage (NCBI taxonomy): Eukaryota > Metazoa > Arthropoda > Insecta > Lepidoptera > Crambidae > Scoparia > Scoparia ambigualis. Next base: position 5,433,282 of record OY992510.1, read on the forward strand.
GTTTTGGTACTTTTGTATAAGTTTGATTAATATAAAAACAATCGATATTTTTATGACGTCCCATAGCAAAATAATCTCGGATGTGGTTTTGGTTTTCACAAGCAACATCATCAAATATAATAATCGAGTCAGACAAAGCATCATGTGGACTCAAAACTTCGGTGTTGTCATTATATTTATGATACGATGTACCTGCAACCATATTTAATACTTTTTCTAAAAATATGTATTTAGGTTGATACAAAGATTTTGAATAAACATAAAGGTTGCGGAACCGTGGACCATCTGTATGTAGTAATAAACTAATTACTAAGTTTGTCTTTCCACAATTCGAAGGGCCGCAAACAATACAACGGATACTGTTCGGCAATAAGTTGCCATGACGTTTTAACTCATTTGATGATGGTGGGCAAATGCATTTTAATTTTAATGACTGTTTTTGTTTAACAAATCTCATAGCAGCTGTTTTCTTATTGACCACAGTGTTTCGGGAGTTTCAATAAAATGACTTTGAAGCATAGCGCTTAAACATATATACGAGCGAATGGCAGTGATTTTCAAAAGTAATATTGGGACATTCTAGATCACTTTTTAACGACATTGATCGAACGTCAGTGAGATCAATGGAGTGAAAAGTGATCTAGAATGCCCAATATTACACTACTATAGCCCTACCACCAACCAAACCAAGTCCACAAAGGTGTAAGATAAAGATAAGATAAGATAAATATATTTCATTGTACACAACAAAAAGAGAACATTTTGTCAAAAAAAAAATACATTTTAAGTTGACGTACAAAGGGCGGTACCTATTATCTAAAAGTGATTTCTTCTAGACAACCTTTTTGATGGACAAGATAGATTTAAAATTAAAAAATGGGCTTGTAGTGCACCATGGATATATATAATAATTAGTAGGTAATAATAATAACACTTATTATTAAACTACTTTAATAAATACAATGTTATGGCATGTATACATAGAATTAGTTTAGTGTAGTGTATTAGACATAAACATATTAACATATAGCGGCTTTACAGCAAACAGATGGAAAGGACAAGTAATGTACCCCCCGCTGGGAATCGAAACCGAGACCTCTCGGTCTGAAACCGGTAGCTTAGCCACTAGACCACTAAAGGTCTTTGTATAATACAAACTTTATCATTATACAGGTATCATTATTATTTTTATTTATATTCCGCATCTATTAGACTGGCCTGGGCTATTTTTGCGTACGGGGGGTTAAAACAAAGGTTTTTTTCTTCTCCAACCTTTCGCCACCCAATGATAAGTGAAGACCTCTCCCTTTCCTCTCAGTCGGTAGTCATTCGTAACCAACTTCCTGCGACTCCATCAATGTCACTCTCTATCTTGCCGGTTGCCTTCCCACGTTTAAAATGAAATTAAAACTAGTTCATTTGCGTTTCTACGTCCATTTCTTGATTTTTTTGTGACAAACTGTTTAACCATGTCGCGTAGCGGTGAAAGAATACTACCACCCCCTCTCTTCCCTTGGGTGTAGTAAAAGGCGACTAACGGACTACAGACTGCACATACATCCAACAGCATAGGGCGGCGATGGGCTCACCACCTGTCACGCTGAGCACAAGTGCAGCCACTATTTAGTGAAAAGTGGACTTAGAGGATTGCTTTTGCTACCCTCATTGTCTAGTCTCTGACTAACCCTTCGGGGATAATAGTCGTGATTTACCTAAACTGTTTAAAGTCGAGTTATCTTAGTTCGGATAACACAGCGACTGCCAAACTTGTGCATCCGCAAACTGATCCTTGTACGACACAGTGGTAAATCCCAAATGAATATTTATCGTTCATTTGCCAACAGACATTATTCGCGTTTCAGACGTAAGCAATCGCGGTCCGCAATACGGATCTTGGAACTGTTAAGCAATGACTAACTTTAAAAAAAGTAGCTGCTACAAGTAGCCGAGTTCGCGGTACGCAACTAGTGGGTATGAATATTTACTACTTAGAACTCGGTGGGCGAATGGTCAAGTTTCGATATCGGTTCTATATCCAGAGGTCCTGGGTTCATGTCCCAATTTGGGCAGAGTGTGTTTTCGTATTTTTTGATGATAGCCTGGGTGGTAATCCACCCGTATTTGGCAAGCATAGTGACTGGTACAGCATAAAATATTTTTTATTTGTTTTCCATCCTATTAAAACTGAATAAGGCTCAAATTAAGGTGACAGTATATTGCCACTACCAGCTAAGGGCTTAAGGGGGTGCCGCGCGATCGCAAAAACTGACATAAGTCTCTTTATGAACTTCAAAGCAAAATCAATCATATTCAAAATTAGAAAATTCTGCTTTGAAGTTTCAGACCTAGTAATTTGATTAGAGCAATGTTTTTATTCTGCGAAATGTACAAAACCATCACGCGCTTGTGTTCAAAATTAAAATTTATTTTTTTTAAGATGGGGGGTTTTTAATATCAATACAAATATTTTCATGTAAGAATTAGTGTTTCATGCGTAAAATTAAGAAAGTTGTCGTAAAAAATGTTTTTAGGAGTCATTAGATTAATGTATTGTTTGTTATTGTTTAAAGAATTTGTTTCAAATTTCAACAAGGCCACGACCTTGTGCAATGATCAGGCTAACTTAGGTAAGTTCTTTTAATGTATTAAACTAATTCAGCGCCTAGTACAAGTAACTTAAAAATACGTAAATATTTACAATTTCGTGCAGGATCCCTTTAAATCAATACCTATCAATTGTAGCAATGACTTGATTTTAAAATATTGAACGCAATTTTTTTGTCGGCTATACACGACGATGGCGTGTTGGGCTCGTTTTCATTTATCGGCTATATCCGACCGTGGCGTTCAAAAGGTTAATGATGGAGGCCTTGCAGTGGAACAGCATTGTAGGCTGTGCAGTACTGTTACCTCTCTTTGCGTTTAATAGCGGCACATGTCAATCGAAAAGATTTTATTAAAAGTAGCTATGTGGTGTAAGTCTTATTTAAATGGATATACCTAAAGTTTTTCTTCAAAGTTGCGGAATAAATACAGACAGTTTCAGCAACAAAAAAATTGTTTGGAGCTGTTGATCCACGTTTCTTCGTATCGTATATCAGAATGTCGACAAAGCCATCTTGTTTTTGTTATGCTTCTATTTTCTAGTTGTTGTTGTTTTTATCTGCATTTATTTTTGGATAAAACGTACTTACATACCTACTGAAAATAATATACATAATTTAAAAACATCTCAAGCTCCTCCGTACTTCGGAAGGCACGTTAAACCGTTGGTCCCGGTTGTCGTCGTAAGATGACAGTCGTTAAAACCCACCAACCCGCATTGGGCAAGCGTGGTGGGTTATGACAGCCCAGCAGTGGGACGTTTGTAGGTTGATAATGATGATATAAATTGAAATAACAAGTAGCCTGCCCGCGACTTCGTCCGTGTGAAAACCCTGTCCCGTGACGATTATGCAAACAATTTCTTTCATTCAAACCTTTTCCTGCCTATTACAAACACATTAAAAAATTGTTAGCCAAATAGGTGTAGCCCTCCTGAAGTAATGCGTGAACATACATTCGTGGCAATTGGTTTTTATTCATGTAGCCCCTTGTCTGTGACAAAGACTTCTACATTCATACATACTTATAATCACGACTATTATCCCCGAAGGGTTAGTCAGAGACTAGGCAATGAGGACCGCAAAGGAAGTCCTCTGTCATAGTCCACTTTTCACCAAAAATCGACTGCACATGTGCTCAGCGTGACAGGTGGTGAGCCCATCGCCACTCCAAGCTGTTGGATGTTTGTGCAGTCTTTAGTCCGTTAGTCACCTTTTACGACACCTAAAGGTAGAGAGGGAGTGGTAGTATTCTTTCGCCACGGTTCTAATTTTGTTTATTACTCCAACTAAAACTTAATAAATGAGTACTCTATTATTTGGTTTTATCTGTCTGTTTTCAGACACTGTATTATTATCCGATAAGAAGAAAATACCCATTCTATTTCAAATTTTAAAATGATTCTCGTATAAGTCATGATTTTCTATCTGTAATGAATTCAGCAGGAGTGTCCCTTTGTACGGAGGAGCAGTCTAGCAGAAGTGTATCTGGGCTCGGAGAAAGGAAAAAAAATATGGGAAAGAAGGAAGTGCCTTCGTACTCATGGTAGGCTTTATTTTTTTATGAATACTATTTTTTATGGCTTAGCAGCTAAGCGATCTCAGTCTAATATATGCTCGAGGTTGAATGCGAGAAATCGTGGTTTAATCCCCACAGCTCCGTTACACTACTGTCGTGAACCCACTCCTACACAGTCATTTTACATTTTACGGTTTACAGGAGTATTATTAATGTGTTAAACGCACATTAATAATAATATTGAAAAAAACCCTCTTTTTACTGGATATTTTATTATTAATATACATTGATATTAACACGCGCTTATGAACAGTCAACAGGTTGTAGAGTTCACACAATGGAACTTTGCACCGTTCTTATTACAATTGCCTCCTTCATTTGGGTACGAATAGAAAAAACGTTCTCGATCACATATTTTTTATCTATTTACAATTACGCAGCAAACAAATGATGTAATTGCTAAAAATAATAACGATATGCTCCTCCACCCACCACTTTTATCAGGTTTATTTATCAATTAAATACTTCGTGATTGATAATATGCTGGCATCATAGTTAGTTAATCTAAAAAAAGTTGATATTAATTTTCACTATATTGATAACGTTACACTGAATAAAATCGTAACTGTAATATTTCTCGATATTCCATGGCCCCGCGGCTGAAACATTCGGTTCGATTTTTCAGAAGTTCATGTTTAAAGAGAGGAGATTTATACTATGACCACAAATTCTGTAAACGATCAAAAACTGGAAACTCGAAAATTTTGGATAATAATTTCTATGAAGTCTATTTCTAGAGTTCCGTACCCAAATGGTAAACACGGGACAATATTACTAAGACTCCACTGTCTGTCCGTCCGTTTGTCCGACAGACGGACGGACTATATCTCATGAACCGTGATAGCTAGACAATTGAAATTTTTACACACAATGTATTTCTGTTGCCGCTATAACAACAAATACTAAAAACAGAATAAAATAAATATTTAAGGGGGGCTTCCATACAACAAACGTGATTTTTTGCCGTTTTTTGCTCGTTGTTAATAACAGCAACGTTTGAAATACGAGTATTAATAGAATATTAATATAGTGTCTAATGCTGTACAGATAATAGTACGGAATCCTTCGTGCGCGAGTCCCTTGTACTCTAGAGTCTTTCTTATAATGTTTTGGACGTCTAAATAGTATGTTGCCACAGCAAACAAAGTTATTGCAGCAGCAGCTTCTACGTCCATTTCGCGGCGGGTTTCACGAACGATTGTGAGCATCCCGTAAATGTGGAAGGCACGACTTGTGCCGTGAATTCATGCCGTAAACTCGTGCGTGAATTCACGGCACTAATGTGGAGCCGCCATTAGGTGGTGACCGCATCGCCGCTCTATCTACGCTGTTGGATATTGTGTGCCGTCTTAGGTCCGTTAGTCGCCTTTCACGACACCCAAGGGAAGAGACGGTAGTAATCTATTGATGAGCCTCCGCCACCACACAGTATAAGTATGCCATCTGTAGTTACTATATTTACCCCATTTCAATATTACTTCACTAAGCTCATCCTCCTCCTCCTCCTCCTTGCGTCGTATTCCTCAATGCTGAGGGTCATGACCTCCTGGATATGTTACTTTCTCCCTCACGATGTTACACCATTTGTTTCAGTCCGAGGCAACGTGGAGAGCATCGTGAAATTTGTAGTCGAGTGTGGTGCGGATCTGGTCAGACCATCGCATCGGACTGCGCCCCTGGATCTTTTGCCGTTTACTTTGCCAGTGACAAGTAGACGTTCGAGGTTGTCACCGTTTTTCCTGGCTATGTGACCACTTAGCTCATAAATCATACCATAATCACTATCATTTCGCGTAATGTCATACGCGGAGTGCAATATAAATAACACGGTTCAACTATTTAACTATATGAAAGTCATGGGTGAATTATTCAATGAGCCACGGTTTCTAACGAATGTAACCTTTATTATGTACGGATTAAGAGTTGCGACATCTCGAGTGTTATGTGGTCTCTTACTACGGTGCCTCATTGAGGGTAATACGCACGCTACATACGTAACTAATATTACGAGTCCGCGATTCACCCTGCGGCGTATATGTATCATGAAAAATGTTTTTAAATTAAATACGAAAATATAATCATACGTGATTAGGTTTTACGTACATTTATACATGTTTACATTAATAATATACAAAAGTAGTTAAAACCTGACAGTTGAAATATTATAAGTTTAGTTCTTATTAGACTTCACACCTGTACTTACCCGTGGTACTACCGATGGTTCTACTGGTAGTACCACGCTTAATTTTTTTTGCCCGTAGTACTACTATCCTGTCTGGTAGTTGGGAGATTTTACATTACCCCTGAGTACTACTTATCAATTTAATATTCTTCCCAAAAACGTATTTCGAGGTATGCCTAAGTTTGAAAAATCGAGTCTTATAGAACCATTTTTAAATATATATATATGTTAGCTGTGAAAGTATAAAACAAATAAAAACAAAACAAAACAAAAAAAAAGGTTCCACTACACTCGATTTTTAAAGCTTATGCATACCTACCTCGAAATACGTTTGTAGGAAATATTAAATTGAGAAGTAGTACCACGGGTAATGTAAAATCTCCCGTGGTACTACCAGACAGGATAGTAGTACTACGGGCAAAAAAAATTACCCGTGGTACTACCAGTAGGACCATCGGTAAGTACAGGACTTCACCGACTTCTACAGACTGCATGGCTTTTTTTTTAATTCAAGAAGATTTCTATGGCTCGGTCTCATGTAACTCTCTGTCTGTGAATTTTACAAAGGGCGTCGTTTGTTTGCAATCGCTCGATAACGTTGTCTGTTAGCAAACGTTTGTCAAATGCCGAAGGCAAATTGTAAATGCCTCGTCATTTTGTAATAATCCACGAAATTCAAATTTGGGAGAACCCGAGGACACCTCTGAAAACTATGACTTCAGTTTAGATTATCAAAGTGGGGTAGTGGTGCATAAGTTGGTGTAAACAGGCCATGAAACCACCGCAATGAAAAACTACCTTAAATGAATATTTCATCACCATTGCACGACATCAATCGGAACTGCCGAAAGATCCGTGTTTCTTAATAAAAGTTACGACTACAGTTTCAACAGTCTTAAACTATACATAAAAAAATGTGTTACAGCACAGCATGTCGACTCTGTGACGCTCGATCGTAAGCTCGCGCTCACTTTGAAGAAGAAGAAGTAGTAGAATCGAATTTGGAGAATGCGGATTTGATAACTTTTGACAAAGTTTCTCATATACGCTCGTTATTTGGCGAACGCTAAATTGGTAACATTAAAAGTTTAAAGAGCAAAGGACATCATTTAATTCAATTCAAGTGCCGGCCAACAAAAAAAAGGTATTGTTAGAACTAGCTATTTGGAGTAATAGTTAAAATAGCACAAACGTTGTAGGATTGCTCTGAGTCAAGTTATAAAAGTTCGAAGATTCACCATTTTCATACATTTATTGATTCCTAAAAATGCTAGAAAACATAAAATAATGCTAGATATTGTTAGAACTAATGACTGGCGCGAGACTGCACAGGACAGAAGAAAGTTGCGATCTTTTGTGTTGGAGACCAAACCTCACTTGGGTTGATGTGCCACAGAAGTAAATAGTTAAGTATAATTAATTAGAGTACATTATTTTTTGTATAAACAGAACAGATGATGACCCCACAGCTTTTACGCTGCAATGACAATTGCTTCAAATCATTAGTTCTAACAATATTTATCATTAGTTTATGTTTCCGAGCACTTTCAGAAATCAGTAAATGTATGAAAATGATGAATCATCGAACTTGTATAACTTGGCTCAGAGCAATCCTAGAACTTTGTGCCATTACTCCAAATGGCTAGTTCTAACAATATGGGTAACGTACTATTTTTTTTTGTAGGCCAGCACTTTCAGAAAAGGCCCAAAAATGTATGGAGCCCGAATGATCTTCTTTATATACGCCGACGCCGTCTACAAATAAGTATAAGTACGTCCAATTAATCTTTCGCAGTAAACGATGCTATAAAGCTACCTCATCAACATCGCCTATAAACGTCCCACTGGCAGTGCACAGACCTTTCCACATGTACTGCTGGTCATTGGGAGATTGTGCCATAACATAACCCACCACGGGTTATTCCCATTGGTCCATGACTCTGTTGTTTTCAAGAATTGTAAGTTTATACTTTGATTCCCAGCGGGTCCGGGACAACCAGGGACATTAAAAATAAAAAAACATTTTCTTTCCCAGCAGGTCCATGAGAACGTTTGGTACAGTCAGCATTAAAAGCTGGGTTATGAAAGGATAGACATTATACACATACATATAATCACGACTATTATCCCCGAAGGGCTCTTGTATCGTTTTTGTTGATTGTACTTCGGATAACTCTCGTTTGAATTCATATATAAAAGTTTTAAATTTTATTGACCCAGTGGAAACAGAAGAACAATAGGTCGTGGATCTTTGGGAATAAGCCCCCACCACACTAGCCTAATACGGGTTGGCGGGCTACCTCAAGACAAGTAGGTATACGTAATTATGTTCAGGGGGGTTACTCTTGAACGCAAACTCAATCTTAATACATTCCAATGCGATTTATATGTATCGATATTGGGATAAGTAAAGATAATTCCGCAACGCCATCTCGATATTAATTTGTTCAATCAATTTCCACGCAATTTAAATCCAATGTGGCGCTAATGTCGCTTACAAAAGTGCCATTAGACATTTTTTAGATTTGTGATTGGAAATTGATTAATGCAATTGTGTTTCAAGAGTACGCCTACTGAAGCACAACGTTGGACGCTCCGCTAGACGCTCCGCTTCACGCCTCGCTACATGCTTCGCTTCTAAGCTATTTTTAGCACAAACTAATGTGCTATGCATGTTCAAAAGATCAGAACAATTCAGACATGTGACCTGCTTTTGTTTTTTATACCACGTCTATTCATAGATATATCCTAATTACCCAACTTAGTACAATAATAGATCAGATGATAAAAAACTGTTTGGTTAACAAAATCAATGTCTCGCAGTTACGTGTGCAAGGTCGCAGTCACAAAAACGGTGCTATAATTAAACTGTTCTGTTGTGTGAGTGATCAATCACGTGTATTACGTAGTTAAAAATATAGTAGCCAATTCTTTTCCAAAAAGATTATCTCAAAGTATGAATTACTAAGTTAACATACTTAACAACTTGACGACCTCTTTGGTCGAGTTCTTTGTACACCGGTTGTCATGGTGTCGCCATGTCTGAGGTCCCGGGTTCGATCCCCGGTCGGGCTTATTTAGAAATTATTGTTTTTCTAAATTGTCTCGGGTCTGGGTGTTTTCTATGTATAATAAGTATGTATTTAAGTATTTTAAGTATGTTTATCCGTTGCCTAGTAACCATTTAACGAGTTTCTTCGAAGCTTCTCTTGGGCTAGATAATTGATGTGAGTGTAGGAAAGTTTTATTTTATTTATATTATTTATACTGCAACAAATGCTAAGTGGAGTCCATTTAAGACACATTTCCTCTAATTGTACAATTCTGTGTAAATGGGTGTGTTCTAAACACAGACCATACGGTCCGTAGTTTTAAAATAAATCATTCAAATCCATTCATATAGTCACGACTATTATCCCCTAAGGGTTAGTCAGAGACTAGGCAAGGCTACGAGTACCACAGTCTACTTTTTACAAAATAGCGACTACACATGTGCTCAGCGTGACAGGTGGTGAACCCATCGCCGCTATATTCTGTTGGATGTATGTGCAGTCTTTAGTCCGTTAGTCGCCTTTTTTGAGACCCAAGGGAAGAGAGGGGGTGGTAGTATTCTTTCACTCTACGCGACACGGCCTAAAAAATGATTTTCATTATTTCGTTCATTCAAATGAATCTTCGGAGAGGGAGCCATAGAACAGGGACAAAAAATAATACAGCGTTTTTTTTTGTATAAAGCATTTTATTTTCTTCTTTCTCCCTTAAAAAAAAATACGATAAACAATAATTATAGTGCTTTTTTCGTCTAAACACAATAATAACCAAAAGGTAATCAATTGAACTGCATTTTTTATACAACATTTTAGGTGATACGTAACTACGTAGTTAGAGTTAGAGAACTCGTGAAACATATTTTTTACAAGATAATTTAGCATATAATTTAATATTCAATTAAAGAAAAAATTAAGAAAAAGACAAGTTTCTAAGCCTTCAGTAACTTGTCTTTTTCTTTAGGTGAGGTGAGAATCGAACTATTATTAATTATACTAGTAAGATTTCGAAGTAGCATACCATAAAAAAAATACATTGAACGAAGCATATTATAAGGAAAGGCTATTGCCCAGATTGCGACATATCGTAGGTTCCAGTCCCACTTGAGGCGACTCCCCTTTTATTAAGTGCTTTTTTCAGTTAAAATTTTTTTCTGAGTTTTGTGTCTGATCGAAAAATTGTCAATGGTTTAAAGATAGTGAAACGATGAAAAAAAACGACTAAGTAGTAAGGAAATAGAACCCACCGTTTCTGCATTTTTTATTTTTTCGATATATTTCTGTGTTATAAAAACATCGAAAATGACGAATTGACAATGTTATTAATAAAATAATCAAACTTCAAAATAAAATGCTATAACTACTAGCTAACTTGCATAATGGTAGCATGCTTAAATGCATACCAAACCGTAACAGGCTGTGTTCTCTAACACCTAGATAATTAGCGTTTACAGTTATTATCTAAACATATAGTTATCTAATAATAAATAGCAATGGTGAAAATACAGTTATAACTAATTTATTAAAATTAATGTTCTATTTATTGTTAATGGAAATGTACATTATGGATAAACAGTCAAAATCATAAATAGCAACGGTGAAATTACAGTAATAACTATTTCATTAAAATTAATGTTCAATTTTATTGTTTATGGTAGTCTACATATTAGATAAACCGTCAAAATCCCATTGTGTTCAGAACTAGTTTTGGCTAGTTAAGATTATGAATTAGTATTGCGATCATTACAATGCTTATTTATTTAATTATTTACTAACCTCTTTTAAACAGATTCGTTTAATTATATATTATGTTTTGCTTTAACACCTTTGTCTACCCAAAACTAGAGTAAAAAGGGATCAAACGGTAAGAAATATTATTTATAAATTAATTTTTAAGTCCAAGCAAGTCCGTAAACAAATATCATTATAATTTAGAGGAATGCAACCAATTTAAATAAAAATAAATACAATATTATTTCATCTGAATTGGGGAAAAATAAAGAATATGTACAAAATTAAAGAAATAAAGTTTTATACGCCTTTGCACAATTTAAAGTTAATGACATTTCTCTGATCAAAATTCTAATTATTCGTCTCGGTTTTAAATCGCTTTACCAAATGTTGTATTTTGTCATTTTGAAAAAGTCTTAAGTTAGGTTTCCGGTACCACCTTATAAAAGGCCATTCACGAATCTGTTTACATAAAAGTATATCACTACATACTATCATGCCAATAGATGTCAGAGTTACAAAACATGTTCATGCCATAACTAGAAAAAAAGACATTTTTCTTTTAATAATAAATTAGTAAAATATACAGGGTGCACGTGCGTCAATGGCACATGTAGACTTAAGATTACAGGCGAGCTAACTCTAATTACCTACTTAATAAGTATTAATTTACAAAAAAAACTACGACAAAGTCAATTGGTATTTTAGCATTATGATTATAAGTAAAGCATTTTGTAAATAACTCTTTTAGTGAGTACGTTAATAAATAAATCGACTTTGAATTTTTAGCAACATTTATAAACGATGTAGTTTCATGTTACTTGTTAATTTATGATAGACTAAGGCTACTTTTGAATCCAGTGTAGCATTGTAAGAAAAAACATAACATTTAAAGTTTACCTCAGAATAAAAAATAACTGTACGATTCCTAATACTGTACTTCTGTATCAAGTACCTTAACCCTGCATTGAGCCAGCGTGGTTGATTTACATCTTAATTTCCCCACGTGCTGCTGTTTATGTGGGAACGCCTATACCCAGAAGTGGGAAGTTTATAGGCTGACTGTATTACTGTGCTATGAATCCATATAGAATTATAATATAGAATAACTAAAATGTTCAACTGGAATCAACAGTTGTATTCTATTACGGCATTTCTAGAGATTAATGTTTTGACAATTTTATGTAAACGGTCCAATAAGAATTAAAAATAACTAAAGAAAATTTCGAAATCTTAAATTGATCGAAGTTTAACATATTAAATACTTAATAACTGTGAAAATGATTAGGTATATTGCACATTATTTGCTACGGGGGAGCGCTTGACTTAAGAAACCTGGCCATAAGGCCGAAGGTATAACTCCTAGCTTCCTCAACTACACAGGAACTGGCTATCTTTATTTAATATGTTTACAACAGATGTACCTACTAATAAATAGTATTGTTTGCAAGAAGCGAAATGTTTATACCTGTTCTAATGGTGAATACCTATGCACGAATTATGAGTTATAAATACTAACCACTATATAACTAAAGTGCTAAAATCACATAATATCGTAGTGCTATCATAATGTTTTCTTAACAATGTTTCTACTCAATTCTCCACTCCGTATCGGTCAGTACGAAGACATACAAACAATGTCAAAAATTTATACAAAAAATTACAAAACAAAATTATTTATAACACAAAATTCACAATGAAAGTCACAAAACTCTTTGCCTTCCAGAGGCTTGTGAGTAAATTGCTAAATGATTTACAACCAAACTATATTTACATTTGAGCACTGACAACACATAGTGCGTACTATGACACTTTCGCAAAAGTTTTCGAGTTCATCAGTCCTTTGCTTAATAGGTAGTATGAGACACAAACGAAATGGAATTTTAGCAATTAACTATAGTTCATGTTACTCATATTGCTAAGATACATATTTTTTTATTAACATTAAAATATTTCTGCCTTCAGAGGCAGACGTCTAAAGATTTACAACGTTTCAAATGGTTTTATTACAAATATTTGTAGAAAGACCATTTTAATACAATCATACACGACTTGCACTAACACATAAATTTACAATTGGTTTTTATTGTTTCATTCCCTTGATCAAATCGTGTTTTATCATCTTAGTGGCAGATACCTGAAGCTATGTATGTATGTATGTCATTATAATCTTGATTTGTATTTTATTACTAAAAAGAACCGTTAATATAAACACGAAACAAATAATTCCTTTCAGGTTGTGTTCCTTACTACCGCGGATATCAGACATAAGTCCCTTATTGGCAACATGTGGTAACATTCACACATACGATAATTAAAAAATATTACATATGATTTACACGGAGTCCGACACTGGCGTCATCGCTGACTATTTAGCGCTGACTTTAAAACTATTTACACGACACCAGTCAGCACTTACTTCCAAAGCGACTGAAGACAGTAACTGACTCAATGTGAATCAGCCTTTATAATAATAATAAAAATAAATTTTTATCAACCGATTTACAAAAATGCTATAAAATTAATGTAGCGTTATTTCCTCAAAATATGCGCGGGCGGGCGGGCGGTGCTTGCATGCAGCATCCAAGCATGATAGACTAGTGAGTTAGCGGAACACTACACATTTTTATTCCATTTTTGTATGTAATAGATTTCCGCGAACTAACGCCTGATCCCATTAATTATCAATGGATTATTATTATTATATATGCTTAGTATATCAGCCCGATCCCCCCGAACCGCTGACGTATGCGTCTGTGGCAGCCCGCTGACCAGCTCGGATCACATTCTGCACTGTCTGGGCTGCACCCTAAAATGGAAAAGAAGGAGTTATGTTAATAACTAATAATTATAATAATACAAGAAAAGGTGGGGACTTTGCATTAAACTTTCTAGTACAATAATTTAACTTGATTTAAATGTTAAAAACAATGATGTTGCTGTTGCAAATAAATTTAAGTAACTAAAAATAATATCTCTCTGTCTATATAAATAATAATCAATAGCCGCGAATGCATGTTTGCGCATCACTTGAAAACGGCTGTAATCATTTGGCTGAATATTAGGACAAGGTTTGTACGAGAGCAAAAATTTTGAATTTTTTTTAACATTAATGTAAGTTATGTTTGTTTCAGTGTGTTAAAGTTAATTTTAGCATTGATGATTATAATTTGTTAAGTAATAGTTATTTATGAAATGGACGTGATCAATAATCACACCCGAGTAAATAAAAAAACTTACGTTATACGAGAACCTCCTGAAAATGTCGAAAATTGTACACATTTATATTTAAATTGCAATTCGCTCTATCAACCTACTGCTAGTACCCAAGTATTTTAAAATTAATCAATCTTTTGTTTTTTGCAGTCGTTTTATCAGTTTAATTTAAGCTCTCAGATTGATTAACATTTGGAATGATTCACTTGTTGAACCATTTACCACTGTGTGTTTAAAAAAAAGGCATTATACATGTGTATGTATAATGCCTTTACATACACACACACAACACCCGTTTCCCAGAGAAATAAGCAAAGACCAAAGCTTTCCATTTCCTTCGAGACACACATCCTACCTTTCCAAAAAGGCATTACATGCTGATTTTTCTAACATACCTGTATTGCAGCACCTAAGAACTGTGAGAAGGCTCTGGTGACGTTAATGGCTGCCGACACGAGCTGACCTCGTCCAGGAGTCTGCTCTGCCGTCACCGCCCTCGGAGGATCGAGGGGTACCTAGCATAACCAGTGGAGTCAGACATAAACTTTGAGGACATCAAAGGATAAATGAAGATGCAGGTTTAGTTGAAGAACCATAGTGACGAGTGCTGGTGGAATAGTGATGGGTGCTAGGTGCAAAAGCGGGTGAGTGTTTTCATGACTATTTCGATAAGGATGTTATGTGTAGAGAGATTTTGTACAAATAATGTAATAGATAATGAAACGTTAAAAAAAACCCTTTTTAGTATAGTAGTTTTTTTTTAAACGTTTTACTATATTTAAATATATTTCAGCGTATTAACACGAAGAAGCATCAAATTTTAAAAAATCCAATGATTATATGATTTAATGATCTATTTTGACTTTGACATTGACGACCTCCTTGGTCTGTACACCGGTTTTCATGGTGTCGCCATCTCTGAGGTCCCGGGTTCGATCCCCGGTCGGGTCAATTTAAAAATTATTGTTTTCTAAGTTGTCTCGGGTCTGGATGTTTTCTACGTATAATAAGTATGTATTTAAGTATTTTAAGTATGTTTATCCGGTAACCATTTAACGAGTTTCATAACAAAGCTTCTCTTGGGCTAGATAATTGGTGTGAGTGTAGGAAAGTTTATTTATTTATTTATTATTTCGTTTATCTATATTCAAAAAAATCAATTGCCCCGAATGTTTGTACGCGCATCGATTCAGAACAGCTGCACCTATTTAGCTAATCCTTTTTTTGTTATGTTTGTAACTGTCAGGAGCACGGAGTGTTCACGCGCACAAAGTCGTGGGCGGGCCGCTAGCTTTTCACTTATTTAACTTATTCTGACGTTTTGAACTCTTTGCAGTGTTTCCTGATTGTCAAATTTAGGTATTCTTTTTATGACATTACAGATAAAATATGAATGTATGTGTGTTAGGTGCCTGTTTCTTCCCTGTTAATTATTTTATTTATAGTGCTCAGTATATTTGTGTGATAAGTTAATCGTACTCGTGTAATATATCTAAACATTTTGTGCAAAATTGTTTTAGCATTAGATCGAAAAAGGCCATTTTGAAAACATTATGTACGGTCGGGTTCACCGTCGCTTTACCACTTTGCAGCGTTTTTCGTATGAAGACCGCCCGGGTACGTGCCCGTACCAAATAGACGACGCGGTGTGCAAGGGATTTTGACCTTTAAACTGGTTAAGCGACGGAGTCCGCCATTGTACATAAATTAAATTAAAAATAATTTACTATGTTGAATAATTATCTAGACAATAAGAGGAATTTCTAGAAAAAAATGCTATTAATTCGATAGCGCTCAATCCGACCTTTTAAGACCCAAATATCTGTGGGTTAGAATAATGTTGTATGCAGTTTTAAAGTGAAGCAGGTGCATGGTGCAAAAATTTACATAATTACAATAAAAATTGTAAAAAAATATGTTTTACAAAAATATAGAATGTAAAAGATAAATACTTTTATACTGATTTTCATTAAAATATGACTGATGAATAATAAAAATGTATTTAAGTAGTTACCAGTTGTTAATTTATTATTAAACAAATGGATGGTAATTTAAACTTTGAAATAAAATATAATAAAAATAGGTGATTGATAATGTTTATTTTATTATAGGTACCACTTTAGTTCCATGATTTATTTTTATGAATGAACTAAGCTTTATTGGTTGCTATAGCAAAAAAGTATGAAGAAATATTATGAGAGGTCAGTTACATTTATTTTGTATTATTTGTTTTTACTCACCAGTAAACATTAGAACACTTATCACATCGTATTTACAACACTTACTAACACAAACGCCATACTGCACCGCTTATGTAATTTACACTTTATAATTTTGAAACAAAAAGTTTTTTAATGTATCTCCATATAATAAGATATTTACCAAAAATATTCTTAAAAGCTTGGGATGCATATATTACGTATTTAAAATTTTTGTTAAACTGCAAAAAGCATTTTTTTTCAAGATATAAATGCTTCATGAAGTCCTGAAATCTATGCAATGCAAGATAAGATATAGGGCTCTGATATGTTAATATTAGTATGTCCATTTTTTTATCATTGTTTGTCATCCTCTCATTACTTAAATGAAAGAGTTATGTCATATTAAACTATTTCGGTGATTCCGCACCATCTACGAAATGTTATCTAACTAGTTTTACGCCTTATTATAAAATTATATTCTATTTATGTAAATAACTAAAAAACTTTTTGGTCCCGTAGTAGTTATTCCAATTTGTGCACCGATATTGTTTAATGTATCTGTGAAATTGTATTCCCAAACACCAAAATGTGTAATTTGCTGAG
Organism: Scoparia ambigualis; assembly: GCA_963921215.1. Classification (NCBI taxonomy): domain Eukaryota; kingdom Metazoa; phylum Arthropoda; class Insecta; order Lepidoptera; family Crambidae; genus Scoparia; species Scoparia ambigualis. The sequence goes on from OY992510.1 coordinate 5,450,444, forward strand.
GTAAGTCAACGACAGGTAGGTTAATTCGGACAAGGTAAATCTAACTAGATAGACAAGGCTTAGCTATCTTTTTTATGTAAGATAACTTACCTAAATCGTTATAATATAAATAAAGAAATAACAAAGAGCAAAATATTGCAATATTATGTAGTTTCTCAATAGATATTGGAATCGATACGGGAATCGAACTCACGACTCGTCCACAACTAAAATTTAAACGAGTCGTGAATTACAATTAAACAGCAAAAACTAAGTCTTGTCTAGGAGCTACTGCACACAAAACTAAAACATAAGTTAAAAGTAAAAAAGTTAAAAGTTCAACAAAACAAAATACACATTAGCGCAAATTTATATATTTATCATACAAATGCTTGCAATAGCGAAATATTTATGTACAAGCCAATGAAGCGAAACTTTAATAAATAATTAATTTAAATACGTATAAAAACATTCAACTGAAAAAGTATAAAAAATTACACTATCTAAGGAGATTCATAACATTTTTTTTCATCAATAAATCTACTGTATTATTCTATAGTTTATTTACATAACAGCCCTCACAACCTTTCCCTATACACAATTCAGACTTAGATTAAAGGAACAACTACCCAACTAGAAAGTTTCTATATCACTCGAACAAAAGAGATCCGACGTAGTTGCATTTAATCTAAGTTCTGTTTCCATCACCCGAGCCCCAATCGCACAGTTTGAGTAAGAGAGACGCGAAACCCACTCGATTGGACGACGACGGTTCATCGTCGGCGTTACCGACGAAGGGGCCGGAGCCGAACCAGTTGACCCTGTTGCTGGTCGCCGCTGACGAGGCCACTGCCGGGCTGGAAGAGGGAGTGGGCCTCCGGTTGGGCCTCGCATTAGACCCTGGCGAGGTCTCCCTCCACTGCTGCCACAGCCAAGCTATTCCGTCCAGGATTGGCCTCCTTTGCGGAGGAGGCGGCGGCGGCGGTGGCGGCGGAGTCGTAGTACGCCTCGCTTTCGGCGTCACTACCACTTGGTTGAGTAAAGCCTACGAGGTTACAATTAGTCTGCATTGTTAACATGTTACTCGAAATAGTTATTGAAAAAGTTAGAAATCGTTTGTGGTAAAATGAAAATAAAATTAAATATAAACAAAATGTTGTAGAGAAAGAGAATAGTTAAGGATGAAGATGATGTAAATTTTGAAGAGAGTAATATATTAAAGAAAGTTGAGAACTAACAGAGAGTCGCAGTTGTTCGTCCAAAGAACTTGCCGTGGTGGGGCCGAAGCCCTGCTCCTTGAGCAAAGCCGCGAGCAACGCGTCGTTGCTTTTGCCGAACTCCGTGCTGAGCGACATAGGCGCTTGCGTCGCCTGCGACACCATGCTCGGCCGTTTCGACTTTTGTTGATTTTGCAGTAAGCTTTTCAATGCCTCGTCAGATGTTTGCCCTGAAAAGTGTTATGTAAAATTTCTTGTCATTGTTCTATTAATGAGCTATTTCATCAGTTTACATTGTTTGCTTACAAATTAAAGGCCTGTTATTAAATCGTTATAATATTTTAGTTTCAAACGAAACAATTTAAGTTTTATGATGCTTAGGATTTAATTTTAAAAATATCTATTATGGAATAAAAAGTGTTCCCTATGGATAAATAAATTAAATCAATATGTAAATAATTATGTACATACAGCATATTAGATAAATATACTGAATTTGTTAGGTATCTATTTCAATTTCCTTTTAGTATTTGTAGAAATACTCGTAGTATCGTACTCGTACTAAACATACGCTAACACTTAAAATTACCATATCAGTCTCTATTTAAATTTTATATATTTATATTAAATAATTCTTAGAAAATTACCTGTAATTGCAAGTTTGTTTCTCTGCGTCGTTGTCACATGGGCATCCTGTAATTTCACCAAAGCTTTTAGCAATTTTTCATCGTCCTGTACGGTCTTTAGGTTGTCTTTAACAGCAATTTTAGCACCAAAAGGTAAAGTTGTCGTTATTTCAATCGTTGTAGTAAATGTCTGTCTGTTAGAGTTTGGATTTTTTGGTGTGTTAAGCTTTTCATTATTGGTGGGTGTTGTCAAAGTATTTGAAAGCTGTTTCAAGTCATCAGTTAGTTTTGGATGTAGTTTATCACTCACTTTAGAGACGGTTTGAAGTGGTGGTAGTGTAGGAATATTAAACTTTGCTGGGTCCTGTCCAGTTGCTTGCAATAATGATTGTAACAGTTTTGTGTCTTCCTGAAACTGTTTGATGTCATCTTCTAAAGATGGTATTGCATTAACTGTAGTCGTAGGTAGTGATGTTGTTGTAGGACGTTCTGTAGTTGTTGTCGTTGTTGTAGTGGAAGTTGTTGTGGTTGTAGGAATTACATTAATGGCATTGCTTGCAATTGCTTTTCCACTGCGATCTGAATTCGGTTGGTTGGATTGGATTTCATTCAAGCTTTTTTCAACAGCTAAGGCAATTATGCGATTTGCAAGTGCAGATTCCGGGTCTTCACTGTTAGTGTTGGTTTTTAACACTGTTTTCTGTAAATATAAGTAAAGTCAAGAAATAATTTAGTTGTTTAGATTATTATTACACTTTGATCGTTAACTTTCATTGGAATAATAAAATAAGAACAATGGACACGTAGTATGAAATTTAAACCCAAGCCCGGCGCAAAAGAAATGCACCTCAAAATACTGGTAATGTTGAGTAATTAATTACTGCATAAGGGACACCGCCGAAATATCTTTCTAAATGTATAAAATTGCTATTGAAAGTTTTGCTGGGGTCATATTAATGTTTCAGTAAAAGGATCATTAAATTGCTAAAATGGGTGTTTAGCAGCAAGTAGGTAATAAATAGGAGGTATAATCCAAATATTTTTCTACAGTATAAATATTACCACCACTACTATTATTAAAGTACATAGCAGCAAAGGTCGTCAATGATAAAGAAAACACAATAGTATAAAAATAAAAAATCACGTCCCACATAAGTAATATTCTAAATGTGAAAATATCGATGGTTTGATATTTTAATGTTTGGATGTTTTTTCTGATTTTGCTCCTCAATGAATGAACTGATTTGAATAAAACTAGGTAGGTACCTACCGGGTAGGTAGAGAGTTAAGGACCAGTATTAACACCGGTGACTGAAACGAATGCGGAAGCTAGTCCGATATACCCGATCATTTTACTAAAACATTAATATTATGACCCCTGCAAAACTTTGAAAAGCAATTTCACACTTTTAGAAAAGTAATTTCGACGATTCCAACTATGCAGTATTACAATTTTTTTGTAAAAATTTGAGATACACATTATTTCCGCCGGGTTTGTCCATTATCCTTTGTCGAAATCAGTAAATTGCATTAAGGTAGACAAAGTTCATAAGCGCAATGACGCAACTACTATCACGTTTTTATAAACTGGTTGGCTTATCCCAGTTGTGAAAGCTTTTAGAATTTTATACATAGGGCACCATACATGAATGACCAAGTATTAATTACCTATTAATAGGCCAGCGTAGCTAAACTTTGCATCTTAATTTGCTAGAAGAGCAGTGTCCAGCAAGGGAACATTTTACAGTCAAATAACAGTGTAAACAATCACAAAATATTAATAAGGTCTTACCAAATTTTTTAAAAATGCTAAGTCTTCTTCTACTGAGAATGTTGATGTGCTAGGCATTTCTGTTGTTGCTGTAACTCTTGACGCGGGTGCTCGGCGTCCTGTCATAATTGTTGACGACTCTATACTTGCAGTCGTTATGGGTTGTCTCCTTCCCTGATTAAAAGGTGTGAAAGTGGTTGAAATTCCAACATTTTCAGTAGTGGTCAGTAATGTGTTAAAAATGTTCCTAGGGGTAACAGATACCACTGGCGTAGACGATGTTGTAGTTCTCGAAGTGTAAACAGGCCTTACATTAAATGGAGTTGTAGGGTTAGACTCCAATGAAGTTGTAAGTGGGTTTGATGCTATTCTGACATTGGAAGTGATACCCGATATAACAGGGATATTGAAACTATCTTTGTTTTGGCCTGTAGCTTGCAATAATGCTTGTAAAAGTTTTGTATCTTCTTGCAACTTTATAATATCTTCGTCAATTGTTTGAGTAGTTGTCGGGGAACTATTCGTCGTAGTTGGTTTAGGCGTTGTTGTTGTTGTCGTTGTTGTAGTTGTGGTTGTAGGTGCCAAGGTAGTGGTTTGTAAAGGAGCTGAAGCAGGTGCTTTTATGTTAAGGGTCGGTATATTAAATTTAGCAGGATTTTGACCAGTAGCTTGTAGTAAAGCTTTCAGCAGTTTTGTGTCTTCCTCAAATTGACGTAAATCATCCTCTATCGACCTTTGGCTAGTCGACTGCACCGTGCTGCTGTCTCCCAAATACCCTCCTATATTTGGGATCGATAAAGTGTTGGAATTTTGCCCCGTAGCTCCTAGAAGAGCTTGAAGTAGCTGTGCATCATTAGATGCTTTGTTGACATTTGTCGTTGGTGAGACTGTTGTCGTGAAAGTATTCAATATGATACCAGAAGGGGTATTTAAATTTTTTGGACTGCGGTTAACCGTCCCTTGCAGTAACTCCCGCAGAAGCTGAGCATCTTGTTGGTACTGTTTTTCTTCCTCGGCGGAGGTAGTTGACAGTGGGGTTGTTGTTGGTGGGATATTTGTCGACGTTTGAACGGTAGGTATTTCTGTGGTTCTAGATGCTAGAGTTGTTGTAGTGATTATTTGAGATGTTGTTGTACTCATCGTTGTAGTTTGTGCTAATGTTGTACTCGGCAATGATGTTGTTGTAGTACCCATAGTAGTAGTTGGTTCACTTAACTTTGTCGACAAAGTAGCTGTCGAAGAAGATTCCGTGGTTGCTACATTACGCTCCATCACTGTTTCAGTAGTAGATGGTATCGTAGCTGTGTTCAAATTTTCATTCGTGTTAGTAACCGTAGGTGATGAAGTTGTAGTTATATCTAGAACATTTACACGTGACTGTATCTGTGGAGTCTGTGTGTTAGTTTCAGTCACTGTTGAGGCCGTCATAGTCTCGGCATTTGCTAAAGATGTTTTCGTGGATGACAACTTCAATACATTTGTATCTTGTGATGCAACATTGATTTCGTCTATGGGTATAAATTTAAATATTGCACTTCCGTTCCCATCACCGGGTCTTTCCGTTCGTATTTGTTTTGTCTGTAATGTTTAAATATATTTTTTATGTATTTATTTCTCAACATCAATATATGTTATAATAAGAAAACATGCTAAGTAGCTTATTTACCACCCTGCTTAATCCGTCACCACTTACCTGTAGATATCTTAATGAAACCCGTGATAAAGCAAAATCTACGCTGTATTGATCTCGTACACCTAAATTATTCATTTGCATTTTATATTCTCAAAAGAAAATTGTGAATGTGAATTAATTTAAATTAATAGGAACCGACAGAAATAATGGTTATACCTCAGGATCGATATCCAATGTTAATATTCTTGGTTCACTAGTAGAGCTTGTCATTGATGATATAACCAAGTCCTCTTTAGCAGCCGAAGATATACTATTAAGCAGAATTTCATCAACAGACGGTAGCATTGTAGTTGTGCGCAAACTCAATACATGCGAGGCAGTGCTTTTTTCAGCAGGCGGCTTATTTGTGGCGGTTGTTATACCCAATGAACTGCTATCTTTTAGATTAAGTGCCGATGAAGGGATCTGCAATTATGAAATAAAATGTTAAGCCTTGGCATTGTTATTGTTAGGAAGCATAACGTGCAATAGGCATGCAGAGCTTACGACAGTACCGAAATATCCCTCCATGCGCAGTTCTGGTTCTAATTTACGGCTGCTAGTGATAATGAAGCCCCAAGCACAGCATTCAAGCTAAACAACTTAAAGTCAATACCATCAGTTGTAGGTTATTTACAGTGTCGGTGGTTAAACGACTTTCCATTCCGTTATTTGTGGTGTCTGTGGATGTCACGATATTAGTGTAAATTCGAATAGGGTTAGACTGCGGTCTGACAATGGCTGGATTATTATGGATGGGGCTATATGGGTTTTTCAAACTCCATGGGCTTATTGGTAGTATGTCAATTTTTTGCATGACTCGTGGTACTCTGGTTCCATTCGGGAATTTGCGTATTACTGTGTTATTGGGTAGTACACCATAAACGATGTAAGGACTTGCTTCGGTTAATGTTTCCAGAACATTATCATTAGGATCTTTACGTACCACTGTATTGTTTGGCAATATTCCAAAAATAACGTAATCTTTTTTCGGAATCGTTGGCTGTATTGCGACGACTTCAGAACGAAATGATGAAGAGTTGTTTTGGTTGTTCTCATTGGTTATTGTAGTTTTACCTTCAAAATCGATTTGAGCAGTAACATCCATATTCATTTGAGTTGTAGTTTCTGTAGACTTTGCATCTGTGGTTGTTTCAGTGTTATCTTGAGAAGTAGTTATTTCTGTATTAACACTGGCATCACTGATAGTCGTCTCAAAAGAATTTTCTTCATTTCGGTTGAAAATTCCAAATGTGTCTTGTTCTGTGCTGCCCATTGAGTTTTCTTGAGATACAATGTCTGAAGTCATGCTAATTGTTCGCGATAAATCAGCTTGAGTTGCATCAGATGTTTTCATTGTTGTTGAAAACACCCCAAGAGGTGAGTCTAATGACTCAGTGCTTGCCAAAACATTGTCATTGTTGACTTTCTCACTTAAAGTTTTTCCGTCTAGACTTTCGGTTGTAGTAGTTATAGGAAAAGCATTGCTAAAAGTAGTAGCAGGAAATGTCAAGTCAAAGTCATCATTTGCAATTGCTGTTTCTGTAGTAAGTCCCATATCAGTTATAATCTTTGTTAGACGGTCAGACAAGGGGATATTACTTGTTTGACTAATAAAGTCAGTCAGTGGTTGTGCAGTAGCTAACTCATCATTATGTTCTCGTATTATGTCTTCAATCATTTTAAGAACTCTAGCTTTTTTAGATAGCACCCATAATTGAAATTTTGATATATGACTTGGATTGTCAATGTCAAGATCATCAATATTTGTAATCAAAGAACTTGATGGAAGATTTAATGGTACAGACTTAATATTCGCTGTAGGTTTAGATATATTAACTGAATCACTAAAGTTAAAATCACCGGCTACGAAATTCGTTAGGAAAGGAAAACGCAGGGCGTTGTTAGAAGTATCAGTTGAAGTTTCACCAAGCCTACCTGTGATTTTAACGTCTTTAATTACCGTATCTGTATCAATAGCATCAGCAAACGCCAATGTTGATTTTTTAGTAGAAATTGGCGACATTGTTTGTGTTGGATTGATAGAATTAGAGGGAACAGTTGTTAAAGCTGGTCCAACTGGCGTTGTACCGCTATTTGATATAGATAAAGTAGTTTGTGCTGTACTAAATGTATTTACAGTTTTATTATTGAATTTTTCGTTAATAATACTAGAACTATTATTTGTGCTATTTACAATGTTACTTTGTACATTTTGGAGGACATTAACATTTTGAATTTCAGTGTCATTGATATTAAAAAGATTAATATTTTCAGTATCCTTAATATCTTCCAAACTGTAGGGAGTGGTGCTAGGAACAATGTCTACGTCATTAATTACAGTCGCAAGTCCGTCAATTGCTCTAGGTATTAGCGTCTTTAATAATTCAGCCATATCCAAAGTAATTCTAGATCTACTACTTTCATCCATATTTTGAATAATACTTTTAATATTATTAGACAACATGCTAGTTAGTTCTGACGATACTAAATTGTTATTCGATAACAAAAGATCAGACACAGTGTTATATACCATTGTAGGGTCAGTCGATGGCTGAATAGACGCTGCTACAGTTGTAGTCGAAAACGTGTCTCTATTTGAATCTGTATCTGAATATAACACTCGTATGGCAAATGGTTTCCTCGCGGAAATAGGAGTGGTAGGAGTTGGAGTTGGAAAAGGTTCAAGTGTATTCACAGGGTTTACTATTTCCTTGTCATTATTTAGTAACGGTGTAACACCTTCCCCAACCGACACACGATTAATCACATTTGGTGTGGTTTCAGTAGTCTGTACAGGTTTAGCACTTGTGCTTATATCAGCGCTCGTTGAGATTAATGTGTCTTGACTCGATGAGCCGCCCACACTATCTACATTAATATTACTCACGCCATTGAATGTTTGTATTACATTGTTTTTAGTGTTTTGTTTCTGCGTTACTTCTGTTGTTGAAGAGAGTCGGGTTCTGGGTGTCGACGTTAGTATTTCAGCTAATACATCAAAAATTGATATTGTAACTGAGGGCGAGTGGTGTGATGCTTCAACATTCATGATATGTGATGGTTTCACTAGACTTTCGGATAATCGCAAGTCCGCTGAGGTTAATGTACTTCGTGTCTTAGTAAAAGAGATAGCATTCATGTCTGGCCCTAAATCAATTTCTTCTCCCTCTACCTGAAATAAGAAGTAGTCTCACCCATATAAAAAAGAAATAGCGAATGTTGTGCAACAGTATAATTGTTATGTAAACGTATTAAACTTTCATCGTAGAGATGCGAACAGAAATTCGTGCAAAGACCAAAGCCTCTTTATATAAATTGGAACCAAGATAAAAAAGGAAGTGTTAAGAGATTGTTCAAGAGAAGTTAATGCAATATGTAGAGAATATCTATCTACTCATTAAAACAAGTAGTAAAATTTATACATTTTAATGTCCTTATATAATTTCAAGTTAGTAATAATATGCTATATTACAAATAATTAATATAATATTACTAGGCAACGCACTCATAGTGTTTGAGTTAAAAAACGAGGTTTAACGCAAAAACTTTTAACTAAGCGAATGTAAAATTTTGGTTTCGTTCCAAAGAGATGTTATTAAATACACACTTGTGTCCTATTTAACTTAAATGCAACTTTGATAATAAAAATAATCTCTTTAAAACCAAACATAATATTATGATGTACAATAGATGAGTGAATGAATTGAAGTCATGATAAACTATGTAAGTCCATTAACCAGTTCTAATGATGATTCGTGAATGATTGGCGGCGTAGTGGTCTGTCTTGACATCGACTCTGTCCTGACATCGTACAAATCGTCATCTTCGAACCAAATAGGCTCTTCAACAGACTTTGTCAACAGTTGGTCAGTGACGAAGAATTTCAGCCAAGCCTAAAGGCGTCAATGAAAAACTTACCGTTAATATTTTAATCACATATTATTTTAAAATCTTATTAAAAGCAAGAAGCAGAACTTACATGACAAAAGTTACATGTTAGTGTCATGTTTCTAATTTCTAACAGAATCTGTGTAAGTTATGCCTCCTGACTTATCCCTACTAATATGAGATGCACGTTATGATTTCTGTCATGTAAAAAGCAGCACATTTAACTTTTTTTTAATTGGTTATACTTATTGTTGCTGTGATCTACAAACAAATACCATACATTAATGGACATGGTTATCTTCAATATAAATAATTAAAGGAGAATGCGCCATAATGTGTGACCAATAAAGCAAGATTAGAGAGTCGATTCAAATTACATAATGTTTTAATTAGGTAAAACAAGATATGATAAATAAAATAAGACTTTGCATTAGAACAATAAAAAAAAAAAGTTTTTTAAGACGGCTTGAATAATATCGTGATACGAAACTAGGTTATCCTTGTTAAAATTAAAATCTGCAGTTCTTAAGAGGGATGTCAGCCAGTACCATGCCATGGAGCCAATTTTAATGAAACTTTGCGTGCGTAAAGTACAGAGACCTAAATAGTTTGCTAGAACTTTCAAAAAAAAGTTATTGTAGCTGAGTGTGTATTGTGATTTTAAACTTGCCATAGTGGACTATAAATTTCAATAATTCATGTTTTTTATACATTTTAGCATTTTATTAACGCTTAAATTTATTTAAGTAAAATTGGCGGGAATCGAACCAGGCGCCTTCCGCATTCCAGGCGGCTACCTTAACCACTTGGCTACCGAGGTCTGCTTTTCACCCGTTGAAATTTGTCAATGCTTGATGCTTATGTATTTTAGTCAACATTACTTCATCAAATCTTATTAGTTTTCACCTCTGAGATCCTAAAGAAATATTTTTACAAATATTTGAACATTCGGTTTAGATGAAGCTACGTTTTAGATTAATGTTTTTTATATATTTTAACGTTTTATTAACGCTTAAATATACTTAAGAAAAATTTTAAAACACTCATAAAAGACGACAACCTCAGGCGGGAACGTAGCTTCATTTTAACCGAATTTTTCGGATCCAAGAGGTGAAAACTTCTGAGATTTGATGAAGCAATGATGACTAAAAAACATAAGCATCAAGCACTGACAAATTTCGACGGGTGAAAACCAGACCTCGGTAGCCAAGCAGTTAAGGCAGCCGCCCGGAATACGGAAGGTGCGTGGTTCGATTCCCGCCTGAGGTTGTCGTCTTTTTTCAGTATTTAAAAATTTTACTTAAGTATATTTAAGGGTTAATAAAACGCTAAAATATATAAAAAACATTAATCTAAAACGTAGCTTCATCTTAACCGAATGTTCAAATATTTGTAAAATATTTCTTTCGGATCTCAGAGGTGAAAACTTCTATGATTTGATGAAGCAATGTTGACTAAAAACATAAGCATCAAGCACTGACAAATTTCGACGGGTGAAAACCAGACCTCGTTAGCCAAGTGGTTAAGGCAGCCGCCCGGAATGCGGAAGGTGCGTGGTTCGATTTCCACCTGAGGTTTTTTTGTTGCTTTTAACAAACTGTTTAGTTCTGTGTATTTTAGTTTAACATGCAAAGTTTCAATACATTTTGCTCATTGGTTTGTAAAATTTAAAAACTTGGAAGTTTGTAAACTAAACCGAACAGCGCAAAACCCTCTTGACCAAATAATGCTTCTTTTTACCTAAAAATACATCACTTACAAAACTACAAGCATACAAAAAAAAACAATTTACAAATGCCTCTTATTATACACGATAATAAATAATTTGAATCGACTTTTAGAATTTTATGCGCAACCTGTTAAGTTTTTAAATCTAAATGCCAATTACATAAAGGGGCTTTGTTGTAATTTTGATCCAATTTAAATTTTGTAGTGTTTTCATTTATGATAATCATAGTGTGAATGTTATTCTTGTACAATATTATGACAATGTTCAGAACGGAAAATAATTTAAAAAACAGTTTTAGTTATCATTTTGACTTCATAAACTGTAATGTTATGTTGTTTTAAAAGTAGTTAATACTTACAGTTGAAGTTGTAACAGTGGGTACCGTAGCCTTGTAAATCGGTCGCTCAACGTGAGGAGCACGATATTTAGAGCTGAATCTGCTTCTTGATTTTTCAGATTCAGAAGCAATCTGTAATGTTGCGTGTTTTTTAGATTAACGTAAATAACAGAGAAATAACGTTGGCAGCTTTACACGTATTATTTTATAACACTTACGCCATTTGTTGAAGCATCAGTCGTTTTCACAAATGATTCACTGTATTTTCTTTGTGTCTTTTCTCTAAGTTTTGGTACAGCTTCATCGGAGTGTTTGGACTGATCAAGGGGTTTTGAAAATTTTCTTCCATATTTTCGTGTCTGAATATTTCTTACAGGTGTAATCGTGGAAGAGATCATGTTTTCCTTGCTATCCGGCGCAAAAGTTGAGCTTACATCCTTGTAGTTTGCGTGGTATTTTACTGTAGTAGGAGAATTATTGTACACTGGATTGTTTTCACTTTCGTCTGCCATATTTGTAACTTCATTTATGGACCTACTCTCTAGAGACTCTTTACTTGAGACCGTAATTATGAACATTTCCTTGTCTTGATTTTGCTCAGAGTCTAGTTTTTGCATTTTTTCACTCGAAGATTCCATATTAACCGGGTTTTTTAACAATGTAAATATTAAAGGCATATCAATACCATCTTTATTAATTTTATCCTCAATTTTTGTATCCGTTGCTGTTTCCTTTGATTCTTTGGAAAAAGCAGTTGGACGCGTGTTATTATTTTTGTTTCTCAAACGTGAATAATAGCTAGTCCTTGGTAAAGCACTTTTCGAAACAGGTAAATAAGAGGTTCTGTTTCTATTAATACTCTTCATATCAATTTTGTTGACTGTCTGTTCAGCTGTGACATTTTTCTTCGAATAACTTTTTCTCGGGTAGGAAGACCGAGTTGATTTTTTTAATAGTCCATTTGTTTCATTTCTTTTAGATATACTTGCATTTTCTGACGTAAATGGCGATTCTGTAGATATTGTTTTAGATTTACTGCTGAATTTATATTGCAATTTTTCGGAAGTGTGACTTGAGTTAGGCGCTGAGGTGGGCGTTGGAGAAAACGAAGAGACTTTTTTATTCCTTGGAGTAAATGAACCTCTCGGTCGAAACTCTGGGAGCTTAGACTTAGGTTGTTCTGACGGAGAATCTGGAGACTTGTCTTCTCCGCTTTCTCTCTTTTCAGCATTTAATTTACCTCGAAACTGCAAATCATAAACTTAAAATTATATTAGGTATTATACTATGAGTTGAATTCCTAACCAAAGTTGTATAAAAGTTACAAAACTGTAATATTATGCGATCGTAATACAAAAGAAATAAATAAATCATAGAAATAGTTTAAAGCAACAACAATGATGTTTTTTTTGAGAAGTGTAATATTACCCTCGTGTATTTGTTTAAACCCGTTCCAGTGTTAGTTGACTGTGAAGATGCGGTGTAAGTTTTGTAAACTTTTTGTGATGCTTTCACTGACAAACTCTCGCTGTGAGGAGAGATCGCCTGTGTCTGAAAAATGAATTTTGTAGCCAATTTTCGAGATGGGTGTTTTTTTATTGCTCATGTCGGGTGCACATGTTAAAGGTTACGCTTTGTTTGAATAGTACACAAGTTGAAAAATAGAAAACAAGTAAGCAGATAGGTACTTAGAGTTTAGAATGTAAGCATGAGGTTTTGTATTATTAAGTACAATCGAACATCTGTTCTATACTTTCAATAAGTATATCCACCTACAGATAATTCTAGTTCTAGTTGTTTTATATTTGCTTTAAGTATTCAATTATGATTTTTTTTAAACGTGTAACAAAAATAATTCCAAAAAAACAATCTAATGCTTGCAAGCTTTCTTGGAAACACATATTATTATTATTGTTAAACAAGTTGATGGTAAGATCAATATTTGCATATTTTACTAATCCTCCAATAGATATGTTCAGAAAAGTGTACCAGTAAAACCACATTTATGCCCTTGTCGCAATCTACACAGAAAAATATATTAAATAATAATAATAAAGATTATAAGATTAAGGGTTAAAAAGTTAGAAAATGTTTTACTTGACGATCTGTTAAATTTATCTTTTCGTACTTACACATAAAACTCAGTCTAAATACAGTTCAAGCTTACCGATGCATTTTTTGCTTGTATCAAAGCCTTGAAACTTTCCGGATAATTATCATCTTCACTAATTTCTTCGTTTGGCCGAGCTTTTGGCAATGATCCTGGAGGTCTAGAGTTCCCTTTACCTCGTGATAATTTTCGCCGAACTACGTTTGTAACTTTTGATGTAGTAGTTCTTTCTGGCAGGCTTTCTGTACTTTGTTGAATGTTGTTTTCAATAATTTCGGCTGCAGTTGTTTGCGCTTCAGGTTGACTAGCAGCATTGCTATTGTTTTGACTAGATTTAATAGCTTCATCTTGATTATTAAGCCCGTCGCCATTCAGGTTAGTATCGGTTTCAGACAGTCTTGTCTTATACCTGAGTTTACGAGAATTTCTCAAATCACCTGTTCTAACTGTGGTCGGTTCTTTTCCTGTATTTGTTAATGAATTGGTAGTTCCAGCCACATCGAGATCCAGAGACCTAGGGCTAGGACGGGTGTTAATACGACTACGTTTTTTCTGTGGCACTATCCTTTCCGTACTTTGGACCGTGGAACTTCTTCTTCTGAACTGACTGTTTACATCAACTGTTTGAAGTCTTTCGTCTTTCGGTGTGCCTTTTGCCAACTCATCAAGGTTCGAGTTAATAACTTCAATCTTGGTTTCATCAATAGTCGGGGAAGTTATCTCCGGAGCTACAGTAGTCGTCAAACGCCGAACTCCTTGGCGTGTTCGGCTTCGTACAACTGTATCTCTGCTGGGTGGTACTGTGCTCGTTTCAATTTCCAAACTTCTACCACGTGGTCGACTTTGTATTCTCCTTGAATTAAATCGTTCGTTTTGCCCAGTAGATTGTGGTACTTCAGACGTAATTTCAGGTTTTTCGGTTGGCCTACTTCGTGTTCTCGTTCGTACTTCTCGCGTAGGTGTTTCCTCTCTCCTTCTACTCGTCCTTGATCTGATGGTGTATGGTCCGTCCGGTGGCTTACTAGCTTCTGTAGGGCTGTCAGATACGGTCGCCGCTGGTAATCTTCTACTCAGTTTCGGCGCTCCTTCTACCTGAAAAATATATTATAAAGAATTAATGACATTATTAAGATAACACAAGCTAAATATGATAAAAAACTGGGCACTTCGATATGAAAGACAAATCACATGCAAACCATCTAATTATATCTGTTGAATAGACGCGCGATACTATCTAATCATTTTGTGCAAATCGCTTTACGAAAGTTAACATCGTGTTGGTACTTGGTAACTAGTCATCTTAGAGAAATGATGCCACGCATTCGCAACTATGTAATGAAATCTCAAATTATATCTAAAAAGGCGAATACAAAGAAAGTGCATCGTGGTCCACAAATTGAAACAATGCTCGGAACGGAGAGGCGGCGGTCATTGGAACCGACTTTTATTTGGTTACTTAACTTTATGTAATGTCTGCCATTAGCTATTGTTACATGGAGAAAGAACGCAACTAGATTGTTCAATCACATTCTTGTATTTTTTTAGTGATCACTCTTGATAATTATGACAACTTCTCTTCGACATCAATAGTTTTTTGTAACATTTATTTACAAACAAACCTAATATTAAGAACTACCACACGATACGAAATGTTCACATTATACAAAATTGCAATAGATCAGACTTTGATTTAAAGCCAAAGCAAAGCCGTGAGGTCCAATTTCATACATCAGTAACGGTACGAATAAGCAATCTAAAAGAGCCAGTTTACAGTATTCTTTACTACAATAAAGTTTAAACTTGTTCGTGAATACCATTCTTACAAGTTTAAACTTCACATCATGGTGTCACAGATGACAGGAACCAGATCAAATAAGTACTTAAAGACCTACATAGTTAGATAAGACAGTCATAAAAGAAAATTTATTCAATTTGATCAAATAGTAGGAGAGCAGTTTTTTTTACGAAGCACTTAATTGTAATATATCATCATATTTTCTTAGATAAAAAATATGTCAAAGGTATAAAATATGGTTATGTGGATAGTTCTGGCTCCATACAAGTAACAAAACACTAGTTTTTCACTGTAATTTTTATCAATAAAGTGAAACGTACCGAATTGAGATTTTAATTTTCCATTTGTTCACTATACTCTATTAATGTAAATAAATGTACTTTATAAATTTTTTATAAGAATTCTAACATACTGTTGTTCTAGTTTTTAATAGTAAAATCTCATCACTAGAGTAGATACTGATGATACGAGAAGCCTATCTTACATTGATTCTGTTAGATACAATTACGTTACTTTTTAAGGTGCGTTTTATTATTACAATTTGTATACCTATATCTTTTGTAGTACCAAATTTTATGATATTCAAATCGTATATAAAGAAACAACTACGTTTAGCCTTGATCACATTGAAATTTTAGTCGGCCGTACCACACAATATAACTTTATGCTTCGCTGGCTATGAAATGCTTGTAACCTAATACTAAGATTGCACAAAAGTTTTCTAACCAACATTGTATCAGTTAACAAGCATTAAAAGAGTTTAATTTTTAATAAATAAATCAAACCTTCGCAAGCGGTTCAATGTTAAGTTTACGTTATCTCTAAATTGTCCAAGGGATGTTGTTTTATAAATGGCGTATCAGAGCTGCAAAATGACACTACTCGTATTATTGTTTACGATTTTCTCTGTTTCGATCTAATCTATATAGTTACTGTAAGGTTTCGATACTTCGGGGCCGGTATGTAAATGCTATGACTTTTTAGTTCTATACCGCGCTACATGAAGTGGTAAGGAAGGAAGATGCTGTCAACATCAAAATTATCGAAACACCATCGTCTAAATAAAACTAAGTATTTTAGTAAACTACATAAGCCTAACATGTGTTAGGCTTATGTAGTTAACATGTTTTCACAAACCTTTTGAATGAACATAAAGTTACCGTAGTCTATGGATTCTTCTAACACCAAAGGTCAGTCAATCGTTGCCGACTCCGCTCTGTTTATCAGTTAGAACGCGGTACTACTTTAGAAATTTTAATTAAGCACTGATCAGTGTGCAGCCGCAGTTGAAAGGTTAAACCAAATAGTGGCATTGGGCGTGGTGTTAGTCTCGCAAAGCCTACAATCGTGACGGTAGCACAATTGTTCTCGCCACCGGCAGCCGAAGGCCATAATGGAAATATTTGTCAAATTCTTTGATTTGTACCTACCGTTGTATCAAAAGTTTTGATCAATAAAGTGTAAAAATAGGTATGGAATTTAGGCCTTGTTATATTTCTCGGTAAAGTAGTGTTCTAATAAACATTTTGGGTATGAAACTATTAGCACTTTACACATTGTCAGGATTTAATTGATATAAACCAACAAAAGTAATCAAATATTTTGGAGATATATTGTCAAAATTTGTGTTTCATCATAAAAAAAGGGCTAAACAGACTAAGTTTATTTCAGTCACGCATTTCACCATCGTCACCAAAGCTTAGGTTGTCTCTTATGGAAAGTATAGTTGCAATCTGTTCATGATTTCGTTTTTTTTATTCTCTGGTTCTTACATATTAGTAACATTAATAGTACTTACAACTATACAATATTAATCGAATTAAACGACTTAACATAAGCCGCAAGATCAATTTCCAATGAATTCTAAGAAACCGTCGCATAGAATAATGCTTGTCGTTTGTTATGTAATACTAAATCTAAAGTAAGTATTTCTATTCAGCTTATGGACCCATAAACCACACATGTGGTCATGTTCTTAATCGGGGGCATGTGCAAAGTGGCTGTTCACGGCACAAAACCTCTCACTTTTGTGTCTGTCGCATATAAATATAATTAATAAGGGCACATTGATTAAAGAGATAAATGTTCAATCCCACAATTATGTTAGAACTAGCTTTTGCCCGCAGCTACGCTCGCGTTAAAAAGTAGCCTAAAACTGTCTTCAGAACTATACATGACTTTATACCATAATTTATTAAAATTGGTAAAATGGTTTAAGCGTGAAAGTGTAACATACAAATAAACAAACAAACTTTTTTGCGCGTGATTCAAGCGATTGTGGACCTTGCGGCTGCACCTTAGTTGCGCACAAACTTGCTTCGCGGTGTCTTCTCTAGTTTATTGTACCTCAATGGTTGCAGCCTGGGCATTCCTACATGGCAACATCATGGCACACGTGCTCAGTCAGCGTGATTGGTGGTGAGCCCTATGCTGTTGGGGTAACCTATCATAAATTCGAAACTTTCCTGTACGAATTTCAATTGTTCGAAAACGGAATGACGAAGTTTTAAATACCAGATCGTTGCTTTTACATAATTTTGTTAATCCATAAACTTATCATACATACCTTTCATTTTCCAGAAAAACTATTAGCCGATTATCAAAACTACTTTTTTTCTTTTGGAAGATGTTTTGTTTACAATAAATTTAATATCTAGAAGTATTAAAACTCGAAGTAACTTTTCCTCTAAAATATCATACTCATACTTAGTTTTTTTTTTGTTTTCCATATATTCATATTATTAGGTGAATAATCTTAAATGTCATAAAAAGTTAATACTTTATGTTTCCGGTAAGATTGTGTTTCAAAAGTTAGTGACAGAAACGAATCGCGGCAAAACCGACTCCACGTAGTCTTGTCTGCCCTACGCTAGAGTGTAATTCAAACCCGCGTAGGCGCGGAGCTGCGAAGCTGCGGTGGTGAGCGTAAGCCATCTGCGACGATAAGCTCGCGTGGGACCGCCGGAGTCTCGCAGCGCCGGAGCCGTGACAGAAACCATGCCTGCTGCATGCTTGGTTGCATGCTGCATGCTTGCTGCATGCTTGGTTGCTTGCTGCTTGCTTGCTTGTTTGCATGCTGCATGCTTGCTTGCATGCTGCATGCTTGCTTGCATGCTGCATGCTTGCACGCATGCCGCAACTTGCTTGCAAACTTCAAGCTTGCTTGATTACATGCTGCATGCTTGCTTGCGTGGTGCATGCTTGCTTCCATGCTGCATGCTTGTTTGCATGCTTAAACGTTACTACGATTACAAGTTGTTCGATGATATTATGGATTTCAATTATTTGAAATGTTGTATTTTAATAATATTGGAAACGTGTTTCTGGAAAATGAATCGTCTAGCATTAATAGCTTCGGCCAAACGTTGAGTGGGATTTCAAAATATAAAGATTTTGAAAAAAATAACAATCGATAATCGCAATTTCAAAACTTTGTAAATTGTGTTTTCGGTAAAAAGAAAATTATGGAAAACAAAAAATTGCAAAACGTTTTCGGCCAAATAAAATTCGTACAGGCAAATTTCGAATTTATGATGGGTAACCGCTGTTGGATGTATGTTCAGTCTTTAGTCAGCTCCTACAGATTAACTACAAACGATTTGGTAATGTTAAAATGACAAAGTCCTCAAAGCCAATGACAATTAGTGCGCCAGTTCTAAGACCGGGGAACTGAACTTATGTGCCCGCGCAGGATACGCCACTAACTAGGGCACCTTTTACCCGCTCACTCGGTACATGCCGGTAACATACGCGTACATATACTCGTAATTGTTACATGTCTTATGCCCACTTACGTATGTGTCACTACGCAACTCCACAAGTGGAACCTTGGGCTAAACCGACGCGCGAACGTTATCTAGACTTTCAACATAACGACCGGTATGATAAATAATCGATGACTGTTTGAACTTTACGAACTGGGTAGTAAATCATTGAATAGTTTTTGGAAACCTTTTTTGGCTGTTGGTATCGTTTTCAATGTCATCGTATGTTTCAGAAGTCGTAATAGGATATACCTACACGATATTTCCCAAAAGAAATGTCTTTAATTTTTTGTTACAAAATATGAAGATTCAGAGTCGGCTAATAAATTGTTTTGCCCCGGCACATTTAAAGCATCATAGAGACAAAACAATATTTTATAAGGCTGCGAATTCGCGGCGGTGGCGGCGCTCGCTCTGCACGCTTGCTATGTTTCCAATAGCGCCGCCTACAAAGCCACGCGTAGACTCTGAGAATAGCTACGAAACCGTAGCTACGAAACTGCAGTGGAATAGTAGCCTTAACGTCACTTCCCACCGGTTAATAGTATCAATGTGAAAACAATAACGAAAGCTCACGTCTTTAGTAGGTAAAGGAACGTCATCTATTTGTAGTTGTTCGTATGAAGGTATACCTTCTATTATAAAGAACCTATTATTAACGCATTATTGCTAAAGCTTTTTCTTTTTAATATAAAAAAGCTGTATTTTATTTTTAATACTCAGATTTCGTTTCTTTCTCTACTAAGCAGGATTGGATGCACGATCGTTTACAGAAACAAGTCCACCTTTGTACATTTTAATCTGTGGTTTTTCCTTTTACGTTTACATCAAGCGCAACTAAATTATAATGAACACAATCTCTTTTTCCTTCAACTCCGTTAAGTGACACATTAGGGGATTGCGGTTATCGCCGCCCAATCGCCAGTTAACGCTAACCTTGTCTCGCGGCGCAACCTTTGTTCCGAGCCGAAGCGGTTAATCAATGCACTTTTGCTAAAATAAGTACATAAACAGTCACTCTACCGGTTTGTAGGGCAATGTACAGTATTGAGACTAGTTTAGTTGTATTATGACTAAGATTGTTACATTTTTATGTTTATTCATCGACTCAAGCGCCCGGCTCGATATTCGGGGGTCCCGAGTTCAATTCCCAGGTCGGGCAGTGTTGGGCATAGTTAACTACTATTTTGTAATCTAACTACTAACTACGATTAAAAGTAGTTAACTACAAGTAGTTATGATTACATGTAATCTAACTACAATAATCAAGTTACAAATAGTAGTTGTTAATCTGATTGCGGAAATCGAGTAGTTATAACTACTGATTACTTTCATTCTAAGAAAATCCTAATGTAAAAAAGTTAAAAATTAAAATGTTAAAAGAAATGGCTAACAAAAGATGTTTTATATTCTACAAAATAACCTCTAAATCGGTGGTATACAAAAAACCTTAAATTTATTTTAAGTTTTTTATAATCGATGAATATAAATCTTCGATTCGTAAATAGATGCGTAGGTGCTTTTACAATGTGATAATGAAATCTTTCTGGTGGTAACTCAGCCTATGAAATTGAACCACTTTTGTTCTTCCCGAAATGCAAAAAAATAATTCAGATTATGATACAAACTGATCATGTGACTTACTAAATGGTATGAACATCCGATTTTTATGAGATTTCGGGCAAAAGTTTGTAGAGCAAAAGTTGTTCAGTTTCATGCGCGGAATTAATACATGAGAAGGTTTGCGTGAAACTTTTATTTATATATTATTATGTAGATTGATAGATAAAAAAATCAACTTTGCACAGCAAACATCTTGGAAACAATTTAGAATAATAGATTCAAATTTATAATTTAAATTAGCCATTAATACAACATGTTTTTCGAACATTTCGTCTGATAGCTTGTGCGATTTAGGTTGATTTATCATTATCGCATATGAAAATAGTCTTTCCAATGGAACCGAAGAAGGTAAAGGGGTATTGTATTTCATGAAGACTTTTTTTACTTCTGGGTATCTGTGAAGACTACACTACACTAGACTAGACTAGACTACACTACTCACGTAGGGAGTTGTACTGAATTGGATACCAAGCCGAGCACATTGCTACTCCGCTACAGAGGCGTCAAGCTAAATCCTACCACTTGGAGCGATGACTTGGTTTCATTAATGGAGACTTTTGCCCAGCAATTTCATTTTCAGCATACATCGGAGATTGATACTTACGTTTATGTTAAAGACATATAGAAAGCATATAGATACTCATCAAAAGCCAGGTGCAACTTGTCATTAGCAATTAACCGAATTATGTTAAAAAGCCGCATTCCTTATTCAGAACTTGCATGTCCTTTCTTTGTAACACATTATAAAGAAGCTGGTTTTTTACTTAATAATCTTGAAAGGAAACCGGATTTAACAGTCGAAAGTCAAGTGCTATATTTCTTTATCTTTCTATATTGTAATGTAATGTATAGGATAAAATATTTACTAAAAAAAAAACAACCAGTCTCAGGAAAGCTCGAACGGGATTCGAACCCGTGACCTTTGGATT
The DNA here is from genome assembly GCA_963921215.1 of Scoparia ambigualis. Classification (NCBI taxonomy): domain Eukaryota; kingdom Metazoa; phylum Arthropoda; class Insecta; order Lepidoptera; family Crambidae; genus Scoparia; species Scoparia ambigualis. The sequence continues at coordinate 5,471,887 of OY992510.1, forward strand.
ACCGGTCCACTGCTCTAACCGCTAAGTTACCGAGACCCCAGAAGAGTCGTTGAATTTTTTCTAGTAGTTGATACGCTGCAAGCCAGCGGTATTACGTCACTGTGAAGTCTACCCTCACATTAGAAAGTATTTAACAATCGATAAAGACGTAAATGCTTATAAATATCTTTATATTCCTATATCTATATAGCATTGTGGATGCAAAATTTCAACAATAAAGATATGTGATGTATAATTTAATAACATATGACTAAGCAACTAATACCTCAATATCGCAGCGGTTTGCGCGATTAGAAAGAACTTGCGAGCGTTCTTGTAAGTTAAGCTACTTTCCCAATGCCTGGCAACGGATGGGCTACGAAATAAAAAAATCTGAAATACGTTGTGCGTCGTTATATGGTCGTGGTATTTGTCGTTAGACGGCAGTCAGTAAAACCCACAAACGCGCATGGGGCCAGCGTGGTAGATAAAAGCACAGAATCATTAGTTTTACTAAATGCACTTTTAAACTTTCGCGTTGCATTATGCTCACATGGTTACCTATCATAAATTCGAAATTTGCCTGTACGAATTTTATTTAGCCGAAAACGTTTTGTAATTTTTTGTTTTCCATAATTTTCTTTTTACCGAAAACACAATTTACAAAGTTTTGAAATGCCAATTATCGATTGTTATTTTTTTCAAAATCTCTATATTTTGAAATCCCACTCAACGTTTGGCCGAAGCTATTAATGCTAGACGATTCATTTTCCAGAAACACGTTTCTGATATTATTAAAATACAACATTTCAAATAACTGAAATCCATAATATCATCGAACAACTTGTAATCGTAGTAACGTTTAAGCATGCAAACAAGCATGCAGCATGGAAGCAAGCATGCACCACGCAAGCAAGCACGCAGCATGCAAACAAGCATGCAGCATGTAAGCAAGCAAGCTTGGAGCTTGCAAGCAAGCATGCAGCATGCAAGCAAGCATGCAGCATGCAAGCAAGCATGCAGCATGCAAGCTAGCATGCAGCATGCAAAGAAGCAAGCAGCAAGCAACCAAGCATGCAGCATGCAACCAAGCATGCAGCAGGCATGGTTTCTGTCACGGCTCCGGCGCTGCGAGGCTCCGGCGGTCCCACGCGAGCTTATCGTCGCAGATGGCTTACGCTCACCACCGCAGCCTCAGCCGCGGCGGCGAGCGTTAGACCCACCTGCTCCTCAGCTCGCGGGCCGCCTCGCCCCTCCGCGCCTACGCGGGCTTGAATTACACTCTAGCGTAGGGCAGACAAGACTACGTGGAGTCGGTTTTGCCGCGATTCGTTTCTGTCACTGACTTTTGAAACACAATCTTACCGGAAACATAAAGTATTAACTTTTTAAGATATTTAAGATTATTCACCTAATAATATGAATACATGAAAAACAAAAAAAAACTGGGTATGAGTATGATATTTTAGAGAAAAAGTTACTTCGAATTTTAATACTTCTAGATATTAAATTTATTGTAAAAAGTAGTTTTGATAATCGGCTAATAGTTTTTCTGGAAAATGAAACGTAAGTTTATGGATTAACAAAATTATGTAAAAGCAACGATCTGGTATTTAAAACTTCGTCATACCGTTTTCGAACAATTGAAATTCGTACAGGAAAGTTTTGAATTTATGATAGGTTACCTGCTCACATATTTAATTAGAATTTAACGCGAAACTACTTTAAGACATCCAACGCATAACCAATAGTTCCTGAGAAAGCCTTATCTCTACAAGTGCTATAGTCTATAGGTCATGTGGGTCTACCTGAGCCCAGCTGTGGGACGACTACAGGCTGAAATCACGACTAGGCTAGATCTGTGCAAGCCCTAAGTATAAACACCAAACATTCAGGAGCGTTGCACCAAACATCATACTCGTAAAATATTGTAAAATAATTATGTTTCATTTCTCAACGAAATACTAAAGAGGTTTTAATCGGAGTTTAAAAATCTTATCTGAATTACAGTTCGCAGCCCACACAGCCCTTGACCAAAAGTGCAAGTTATGCACTGCAAAAGCGAGCGAGGTCAAGGTATCGAGAAAGTTGGTGTTAACCACAAGGGGGGAGGGGGGAGGGGAAACATGCCCGCGAATTAAACCAATATTCGCAAACTGGTTTATCATACCGACAACTGACACATGGTTGCACATTGTGTCAATAATGTGTGCAATTTATTAATATTGCTCAATACAGCTCTTTCCCTTTTATATCAAAAAGGCAGCTAGCAAATAGAAACAGCATTGGTTTTCGTACAGTACACGTTTTGAAATAACGACAGGTCTTCCAACTAAAAAGATGCGGTAACTGCCTTCGTTTTTCTTTTTAACCAACCTGTGTCATCAAAAGTGTGATAAAAAACATTGGTGAAAGTTAAAGGTACATAAACATTTAATGTTAAAGAATTTCCTGAAATATTTTTTTTGACAAAGTTATGTCAAACTGACTTTACATTATCTTTTGTACATTAAATAATACTGACTAGACTTAAATAGGACTGAAATCGCTTTATATCGAAAAGACCGCCAAATTGTAACTGTGTATTGTACTTGTTTTTTGTATAATGTAAACTGTTACAATAAAAGTATTGTCTATCTATCTATCTAATGTATTTAATATTCCAAAAACGAATAATATTAATTCAATATAAAAATATCTTTATTTATTTTACATTAAATTTTTAACAATTACATTTATACGACGAATAGGACGAATAGGACTAAGTTTATTTTTAAAAACAATTGTAGTCGGTATTCCTAACAATTAAGTAATTAATGAACATAAAATAATAACTTTGGGCCCAGATTTGAACCATGTGGTACATCTAGCAAGATAATTAAATGCTTTCCAAAAATACTTTCCTGTCGCTCACAACTTAGACCCTGGCTAACTAGAGTAACGCGTGGCGACCCGCCTTATGTAACACCCGGCGGATTGACAAGCCATTGATACGATACGATTCGCAATAAACCACCACCGCACCGTTTAGAAAGTTTTCGTTTAATTTGCCATTGTTTAATTCCAAAACATTATTGATTGTATTAGTTTATTGAACTTTAATTAGCGTCGAATTGTCATTGTGTAAATCCGTAGGCATTTGTTTCTTTACGTTGTTACTTTTATTTTGATGTTAGTTCAATGGCGCATCAGGCTGAATGTTCGACTTGCTTATTTGTAAGTTCAGAAACTTTTAGATAGCGGGTCGCCCAGGCACCAAATATAAATAATACGATCTCCTCCGGGCTTCAAACTGGTTGCAATGGATTAAATTTACTTTAAATTCTACTATAGTTTTCTTGTTAAGACTGCACATGCATCCAACAGCATAGAGCGGCAATAAGCTCACCACCTATCACGCTGAGGACATGTGCAGTCGCTATTAGGTGAAAAGTGGACTATGGTAGAGGACTGCGTTTACTGTCCTCATTACTTAGTCTCTGACTAACTCTTCGGGGATAAAGTCGTCATTATATGTATGGATGTATAATTTTTCTTGTGAATCTAACATGACTTCTTTCATTTATTTTCTTTAATAGCCTAACATTATGGCATGCGAGTAAAGCCTCATCATGACTTTCCATCGGGCTGTGAGTCTACAAGCTTTCTTACGCCTCCCATATTACATTAATAGGGCGCTCTATCGCAGGTATTATCCACTAATGATAATGTTATGCCATGTTGTCCGTTCGGACGGATGTTCTAACAAACAAGCCATCGAATTAGGTTTGACATTTCGTCAAAGATACATGCCATAAATGAGATCGATTGCGCCACAACGGATGTAGTCTGAAAGATTTATTAACTTGTTCTAGGTTATTTACTAGGGAATGTAAAGAAAATATGACTTTGTGATGACTTGTTTATTAGTAACTTATCTGAACATATCTGGAACATTGTGTTAAACCGATTTCTCATAAGATCATAGTTGTAGCTTGTTGATACTGTTGATTTAATTTGCATGGGTCAGGTATAACCTCGATAGCCTGGTGCCACGGTGGCCAACAGTCTACAGTCTAGTACAGTCTCAAATTCTTTTTCAAAATCCACGTGTATTTTGAACTGTTACATATCTACAGATGAACGTATTAAAATACTTCGTCTGAAACTCGACTATTAAGATCACACTGAGATAACACATCGACCTGCAAAAATCGCATTCTAATTCGTGGTTTATTTGACAATAGCTTACATATGTCGAGATATAAATTGTGAAATCACTGAAGCAGAATTTAAATTGTCATTTTAATGGATCGATTGAACTTATGTCAGATAGTTGTTGCATAACTAAATCGATCACAGCCCGAAACTCCATGGCGTCAAATAACTATCACGCGTCTTTCATAACATTCTTGTTAATAAGATGTTAAAGATTATAATGTTATTTATTAAACCTTAGATGTCATGAGGTATTATTATTTTATTGGAAAAAAATTGTCTTGATATATTTCCTAAATTACCTTGGAATTAAATACCAATTTAATTTTCGTATACAAAACTTAGAACACGCATTAAAAACCCCGAAAAGACTATTTTTGTAGTGCGGTACATTGATTTGTCGTTTTATTTTATACTAAATTACACAATTACAATGAAGACAGATTTAAATAACGATATTGACGTTTTCATGTGCACCCGCTGTACATCTTTATTTCGAAGTTTCTTGCAACTTTCCGCATTACGGCTTCATATTATTCATGCATATTTTAACACAATAAGTGAAATATTGTCGGCTTACGCAAACTAACCGGTAATTGAGCATGAACCTGAGTGTGAAAACGTTATAGAGAAACACAAAAAACAATGGGCGGGTAATAGCGACAGTATTTTGGTGGAGTGAAAACTGGTTCAAAGTATTGTACGAAACAGGACCAGTTGAAATGCATAATGTTTGCGTTAAGGATTGCAAGACTGCTACCGGTGTAGGGGTCATTTAAATAACAAATGAATGTATTAAAAGTGTGCGAAATTGAAAGCTGATTCAGGTGCATTGGCTTATTAGTGTCTTAAAGTGTATAAAAAAACTTTATAGCCGGTACAGAAATGATAGCCGGTCTCATTACATTGATGGGCGTGAGTATTGAGACATTAAACAAAGCAGCAATTTGCAAAAATGTTTGGTAACTAAAAATTCATATTGTGGCTAATGTTTCATGATATTTTCCGCATGAAAACCCTTCTTGAGTTTCTTGCGCCTTTTTCTCGGTATGAAGTTTCCGTAGTAAAGTTTCCGAGCTTCATGCGTCATTTTAAAAAGAGTTACAATCAAAAGTACGTTTAATTAAAAACATTGTTTTTGTCTTAACTTAAAGGTCCTACTGAAACGTTTCCAGCCAGTATTACGTTAACACTTTATGTCCCCATTCTCTATACAATATTAATTATGTCAAAAGGTAATTTTAAAAAGTTCTTTGTCTTTTTAACTTGTTTTAAACGTAAGGTCGTACTAAAACAGTTCTGACCAGCGTTAAATTAACACGAGACATAAAGGCCCTATACACAAAACAATATTTGTGCTCTGAATTTGTCATCTGTGACGAAAGGCTGTTAGTTACATGCAGCCTTTTTGGTGGTAAAGAGGCTTGCATGTCACTATGTCTGAGTACACCTGTCAACTGATATTATTGTTCTTGAATTGGTGCCAATATGTCACTTTTCCCCGAGATGGCGTGGCCCAGTAATCACATAACCCATTAAGGCATTTTCCCTAGTTACATGATGGCCTAATGACTTTCGCACGTATTTATATGTAGTGAGCTACAACAGGTGTTGTCTGTAATGTTTTGAATATGAAATATAAAATAAAAAAATATTACTTAAATAAAACTCCTTTATGTGGTCAGTACAATAGGCTTAGCACTCTTTGTTTTAATCTAAGGCTAAGCTTTAAGTTTGTAGGCACTTAATTAAGGTAGGCTACTGAAACAAATTATTATTTTTTCATGTAGTGCTGTTCGAAGTAAATGAATATGAATTGTTACAACCGTATTTACATTGTGTCTTAGATATTATTTGTCTGTATTTGAACTATTTGTACTAATAAATATGTAAAAAAGGGTAACCTTTTGTAATATGGGTGACAGCTTTTATTTGATTTTTAATACGATGTTGATGCAAGTCGTCTTTTTCAAGTGATATTAGTAGTTTTAAAAAAGTAAATTTGCATTCCAGTGCCACATTTATATCAAATAACAATTTGTAATTCTGTAAATATGCATTTATTGTTGAGTTGAAATCTTAAAGCTACTTACCTATAAGAGTTTAATGTTCAACATATTTTGCTTATTTAAAGATAAATGCAATTTTAATTGTCTAAGAGAAAAAGTCGGAGAATCTGATAGTAAGTAGAAGATAAACAAACAAACCCATCGTCATTATAAACCAATAAAAGAAAAGCTGTGAATTACAACACGGCGATGTTATAGTCGTGGTCATTAGAAACATAACTCAATCCTATCATCTCGCCATTTAATTAATGTGTTTGTTACTTTCTAAAAAGACGACTTCCATCTTTTATGACGTCAATCGTTTCGTGATTTTTTCCTTTTTTAATATTATATTGAGACTAAATGTAAAGCGAAAGTCAAGATCGCTTTCATGGCAGCTTTCTGCAATAATGTGAGTATAATAATGTTGCGACTAAAAGCCCAAGTTATAAACTGTAGGCATGTTTTATCGCCCCTGTGGCCTGAGTTGTTTAACCACCGGTCTCAGACCCAGTTGTACCGGCTTTGGGATGAAACTTCTGTTCTGTGGGTTCATTTTATGGCTAGGTGGACTTTAAACAATTACAAAGATGAAATGATGAAAATTGCACCTTCCATGTCATCTCTGCACCACCCTATGGTTGACTGGTAGATAATGCCTAAGGCATTATTAAAGCTGCTAATGATGATGTTCAAAGCGTACCAAGCTTATAAAAAGTCATATTCCCGCTATATCTTATCCCTTATGCCGCACAGCTGCAGCATAACAGCGTCCAAGGTTGCTCGCGACGAAAGTGGCGGAGCCTTGGCTGTGTCAGCAATATCGAGCGGGCCAACCGGAACTCGGGGAATTTTGGTCAATAATAGTACTACAGCAATGGTTAAAGTGAAGAAAAAAGGTAGAAATTGGAGCAAACTTTTTAGGAATAAATTACAATTAGGCGAAAGAAACACAAAATGGTGACATATAATTGTATGATCCGGGTACAACAAAGTCACGATAACATAGTTGGTGATGCACCTGAGTCTGAGGTATGTCAGAGCGAGCAAATACAAATCTCGCTCGAGCCAAAAATAATTGTAACATTTAGACATTAGGGGATGCCGGAAAGTGTAATAAAGACTGTGACGAAACCGACAATTTTGGTATCGCCATTATTGGATATGGCTAATTAGGAGAGATCATTAACATTGTAATTCACCAATGATGATGATGTGTTCAGAAAGGTTATGAGCATGAAACTTGCCAGCTATGTAGGAAAACGAAGACTGCGAAGAACAGATGCATAAACTAAGGGAAAGATGGTTATGGCAAAGACGTAAATGGTGATATGACGGCAGATTGAGGAAAATAAAAGAAAAGAATATGATGCACCGACCATAAATAACATTGCTAAAAGGGCACGTCATTGATGAATAGAGCCGAAATAATTAGATCTAGGACATGATTTGGATCTTTTTTTCTATACTTTTCAAACTAAGCTACGTATACCGAGACACAATAATTGGTTTTTGTTTTTGAGGTCAAAAAATAGTCTTCTAAAATGCAAATGCATTATGTGTTCGTAAGCTATTATTATCTTAAGTTTAATTATAATTCGTGCATTTTTTTCGCATGGTACTTGAACTATAGAACAGACAGGCAAAAACGCAGTTTGGCTTTATCGGTCTATAAACACTCGGTTAAAATAAAATAGTGGCATTTAGTAGTTTCCTGCATCTTGTAAATACTAAGTAAATGAATAAACTGCTTCTGCATAATAATACAGTACCATGTTCGCGATCATAAAGCTTGATTATAAACGAAACTATTAACTAATCCAGTTGATAACATTAATAAAAGTGGCGTATTTGTAAACCGAGAGATTACCTTACTAGAAAACGAAATAATAAGCGATAATTTAAAAATAATTCCGTGAAAGGGCACGACTTTTTATTAATCTCCTGGCTGGTTTGGTTTTACTTTTGCCTTACATATCTTATTACTTCCCGAACTTGAACATCATATACATGCATCTGCTCGAGTTGTTTTTGCCTTTCCCAAATACGAAATAAAAGTGCTTATAGGAGCTTAGTTTGTGCGATATAAAAGTAAAAGTAATTAAGACTTTTAGTAGAAATTATTAATAAAATGATCCTTTCTAATAAAAGACATTTTTTTTACTAAAACCTGCATAAATTAAAGATAGATTTCAAATCGAACGAAATTAGTTAACTATATGCAAGTCTGTATAACCGTAGATCTCTTTATTTGCCTCAAACATATTAAAGAAGGAGGATATTGAACTTACAAGACTGTATTTGACACCGCGAGACGTAACCCCATATAAATAAGTGTGTTAATCCAGCAATCAATTTCTACCGATTCAGTGACAGTGGCCAATCGCAGTCATAATAGCGCCGCAGTAAGCAGATATTACACAAGGTCCGCTTACCGGACCTTGGGCCTTTGTCGCGAACTCGCGAACCAGCTAGACGAGTGCTTTAGACCTAGAGCTAATCTAGGCCTACGCATTGCATAACAAACACCAAACAAAAATGTAACATGGCTTAATCTTGTGATAGCATTCCGAGTGCAATCATACAACAGCGGAGCGGTACTGCCACACTGCGCTTAGTTGAGACGTGATAATTTAAACGATTGTATGTTTAATGTATGAATGTCTACATCTGAATATAAATGTACAAATTATATGTAAGTACAACTATGTACCTAGTTTTTTAAAAGTTTTGTATTTCTTTTAGTCTCATTCGTCATCGTCATCTAATCCTACTCATGGAATTTTTTTTTTACATTATCAAATTGACTTTTTTAAATAAAAATGACTAATCTTAATCTAAAGTTCTAAGACGAAAATGATACTGCAAAAAAGCGTGTAATAAAAATAACAACATCTCTATCAAGTGTTTGTCGCATGAATTGAAGCTGGTTCGCATGACAGGCGTGACGGAGTCTGATTGACATCACAAGTGGATAGTTTGTCGCATCCATTCGCTACTACATGAGATAGGTGTCTAGCTATCTTACATGGGAGATAGGTATCTCAGACAAGCTCCCGTTCCCATGGAGGATATGCGGTCACACCAAAGAGATTTAAATAGTAATAGAGCGGCTATTGGACACTATTTCATACAAAAACTTTGAGCTGGTGCTCAAGTAACGCCATCTAACGTTGAAAAGCAAAACCTTATATTAAGAATAAATATGAAGTATACCATGAACAATTAGAATAAGTTTCACCTACCCCACGGTAGGTGTCGCCCTGCAGTAGGGATGTTCCGTTAAAAATTCGACGTACCTATCGATAATTTTGATGAAGATTAACCAAAATCGGGATAATATACAACATTGGAGGTAATTGTGTTTAAAATTTTATATTTTATGTTAGTTTAAAGCTATTTTTTTATATTTTTTACATAAGTAGGTACTTATCACGTACTTACTTAATGAGTAACTAAAAACTAAAAACCTATAAATATCTTATAAATAAAAAATATCTCTAACACAACCGCTGCCGCTCGGCAAGTTCCCCAAATGGCTGGCAGCGTTGCCCTTTTGAATGGCGTGTTTATAGCTTAAAACATATTTTATTCTACATGTAGGTACTTACCGAAACTAAGACACTCCGGCCGTTAAATTGCTTTTTCGGGCATTATTAATGCAACTTTTAAATACACGGAACGTGTTTACATTGGCCGTGTTTGTTTCAAGCAAACTAAACAAAATAAGAGCTCACTTTTTAAGTGCGCTGTTATTTAACGAGCCGCGCCGCGCGCCGACCTAACATCTAGTTGGTTGATCGAAGAGTTTAAAATAAGTAGTAATATTCTAATTAAACGATCATCGTACGATACTGTTACACTGCATAACATTGCGTTATGGACGCAATGATCATTGAGTCAGAATATTACCACTTATATAAAACTTAAACTTACGATATAAAAATATTATCTACTTATAACATTATTCGATAAGTAAAACGACATCACTAGAACAACACTAAATCATCTACTTCCGCTTCGACAAGTGTGGTGACATCCTAAAAGTAGATACTTTAGCTATTCACCACTAGAGGTCAGCACAGGGCAACGGTAAATGTTCTAGAATAATTTATTAGAAATTATTATTATAGTCTGATTATTGGGTAAATATACAAAATATTTACGGAAATAAGCTGTAATCACATTCAGCCTTTTTTCCAAATCGGGATTTGGAGTATCGCAATACTCAATTTGGTATATTTTCTATTGTTTACGCCAAATTTGTTCACGCACAAACACGACTGCACTAGAGGGCGCATAACATCATACTAAGCGACTTGTTACCACTTGGTAATAAGTTGTGTATTAAAGTTTTGATCGCTATGTCCTGTCTATTAGTAATAGTTTAATGTCTTTGGGTCACACTTATCTTTATAACGTTTAGTCTTATACTTTACAGTGCAAACATTTTTGAGTTCAGAAAGCAAGTTATGGTTCTTACCGATTTCACGCTCTTTTATTTTGTATTACAACGATAATGATTACATTTTCTATTTTTGTAAAATATATGTACAGTCACGAGCACTAATATGTATACCCTTTGACTTTTATTTTTGACATTGATTGACATTTCATTCCATTCTGTTAAGAGTTACAATTGTTTACATATTTTTTTGGTCGTGACTGTACATGTAATCACTATTATTATCCTCGAAGGGTTAGTTAAGGACTGCGCAATGAGGAAAGCAAAAGCAGTGCTCTACCATAGTCTACCATAGTCCACCTTTCACCAAATAGGGACTGCAGTAAAATAATATTTTGTAAGTGAAACATGTTATAAAAAAAAAAATACTATAAAAAATAACAAGGCGCATACGTTAACGTTACGTTATGCTGAATTAAGTTCTATTGAGTTAGAAATTAAACTAGTTACTATAACTTGTGTCTAAATTAAATATAGTATATTTACTGGTCGTACGTAGTTAAAAACTACTAAAAATAATGGTGATTCTAGTGCCCCCAATAGTTGTTTTGCATCTCTTGATTTTATTTTTATTACTCTAATTTGGAATATCTAACACGATAGTTTATTACTAAACAACTAGTAATCTAAGTAATATTTGTTATTAATACCCCCTTGTTTCTCATGAAGACTCCTAAAGGTCGCTTACAATTGAATTTCTATTGTATCTAGCATAACGACATCTGAGCTCCTATGTGTTGTATCGTGATCTGCAATATACAACCTTATTTTTTCTTTATACAAAACCAATTAAGGGTGAGTTCCACCCATGAAACTGAACAGCATTCCCCAAGAAACCTATGTGCAAAAATGACAAGAAAATTTCGATCTCCCATACTATTGTCAGCTGATCGGACAGTTTTGTATGGGAGGTGGATATTTTTTTGGTTGTTGTTGTTGGAATGTTGTTCAGTTTCATGGGTGGAACTCACCCTTAATTGGTTTTGTATAAAGAAAAATTAAGGTTGTATATCAAATTGGATTAATATACTACATATTGAGAAATATATTGCATCTTTTTATAGCAAGGCGGGACGCAGACTGCATAGTCGGAGTATTGTGACATAATATGCATATATGTCAGCAGAATACTCATAAAACACGTTGTTAACATTTTTAGTTATTCCTAGCAACACTATAGCTTTTGAATGATGTAACACAGACTAGACTTGTGGTATTAGAGCTTATAACCAAATCTAGGTCACCGAAACATCTTTTGTGTAACAAACAATACATTTAGAACGCCAGTCAGTACATTCCTTTGAGCTGTAGGTACGATATGTATTTTGTATGTAATTTTGAAAAGATATTGTTCTCCGTTACAATAGAATCGATATTGCAAATCTGTAGTTAATTAGATAAGATATTTTGGCATTCACAATGCCACAATTAGAAATTAAATGTTGTAATGTTATCGGTATGGTTGAAACGTGAATTTTGATAAAAATATACGCGTTTTTCTGACCTATGTAGTGATGACGTAGTGAATGTAGTTGGTATCAAAGCTAGAAGATAACATTACAAAATGGTTCCTATATCATATTATGAAATCCTCGAATGAAACAATTTATCTACTTTGGTTTAGTATAAAATATTATTTTATCCTGAGGACCCTGCCTGACGCCACGATTAAATATAAATGTACAGTAAACGCAATAAAATAATAGTAACAGCTCGTAAATCGTGTAAAATGTTACATTTTAAATTGTATGTAGGCTTTACTTAATAACAATATTAAACATTATTTTGTTTCTTTTGCTCAAATTCAGAATGACGTTTGTGTGACGTAGACAAATAATGCTTAAATAGTGTTTCTTGGTAGGGCCGATAGTGTTTGCTTTTGGTAAATCAATGCGTAATCTACTGCTTAACTATTTATGGATATAAAAATCTTAAGCAAAAGTTTCCTTTGGGCGGAGATTGCCAAATTCGGATTAGGTTCATTATTGACTTCCCAATTTCTTATTAAGTCAGCTTCTGAAATCGCCCTATTCACACGACGTCGTATTCGTTATAAGTTCAATTCTGAGTAAGTTCAATCCTCTAAATATCCACTTATAGGGAAGTCAGTTCCTAAATAAGTTCAATTTTGACAAAACAATTTATAACTGGGTCAAATTCAATAATGGACCTTTTTCTGATGAGGTCAGATTCTACACACGCTTTATTCATTAACAGTCTATTTTACATTTCTTTCGATTCTGATTCTCTATTTCTATTCTATCCAATGTAATGAGTTGCGTCTTCTTATCTGAAACTGTGCCATCAAGCCTTAAAAGAAATACCACAAATATAGGATTTACAATTTATGTATGTATCTATAATTTTTAAAAACTTTCGCGTTCCATTAAAAATTAAATGTTTAATAGATATACCTGAGACATCTGGTATGCCTAAGAGCATTGCTTTAAACCCCGTTATTATTATTAGCCTCATTTGTCCTACTGCAGTGCAATGGCCAGGGTAAACCCCGTCAAGCATTTTAATTAAAACACTAACAAAAAAAAATCGAAAAAGTCATAGTATTCAAAAATATCTTGTGAGCGTAAGAGTAAGACTCTTAAGGTCCTTTTTATTTACGGACTTTTGTTCTGAAATAAATATAAGCATTCGTAGCATGTTTCATTCGGCAAATCATAGCATGATATAATTCAGCCATTTTAGTAAATTATAATTACACTTGTTACAAATTAACTCGCTGTTAATTGTTCATTATTTATTTAATAAATAATACAGTGTTTTATTTAAATGTGTAGAGTTCGCGTAAGCTTTAGAAATATAAATAAGAAAGAACGAAATAAAGCAAAAAAAACTACATGAAAGAAGAAAGGAACAATATAGAAATACGATGTGTCCCAATCTTACCCCGTCCTCTCGATTACGTGGGAAGCGCGTTTATAGTCTGATGACAATGAAAAGATCGTTCTGATGTCACAAACTTTAGCAAAAGCTTTCTAAACTACATTTTAATTAGTACTTATGTTCAGTAAGAGACATGACATGTGCGTAGGATAATTTTAAATCGAGACAATTAGGTATAAATAGCTCAACCTGTCGACATCTGTGAATCTTTCGCCTACACACACCATTTCATTTTGTAATTGAACTTCTACTTGACGACTTAGAAATGTCAGACAAATAAGTAATCTCTTTATGAAGTAAGTTGTGATGGTCATGATTTGTCATATGATCTATGAATCTTTGTTGTTATAAGACATTGAATAAAAAACTTTCTTCGGCTCTACTCACATCTGTTTTATATTTTGTTTAGGCTTGGCGTCTTATACTTTTTGAAAAGCACTAGACTATCTAGTAACCGACTAGATCTGCAAAATACTGTTTTTGAACATGTTAAAGTTTTTCTAATCCGTAAAATATTATAATTAAAATCATCTTCAAACTATTCGATTACATCTTCCTGAGAGTGATCCTCAGAATAGTTATTATCCTGAGGAGTGATCATTGCAAATGTCACTATAATATACCACTATAATATAATATAATATATAATATACAACATAGCCAGGCGAAAGAGTTTAAGTAAAAATAAAAAATGTGTATATGTACAGACCAGCCGATGGTCACTGGTTAACCTTTAAAAGTCATTATGAATCCATTTCACAGCGCAGCATTATTCGCATCGTGTTGTAAGTATCAGTGAAAAATCTGAGCTATCATCAGTTACTTTGGCATTGACTAATTATAGTAGGCATATTAGGCTTTTTACGTGACAAAAGTCAAGGTAAGGAGCACGACTCTTTGGCCGAGCGGGCCAAGCGCTCGATTTTATTTAGGTCCTGTCAATTCCCAGGCCAGACAAAGCGTAATTCAGATTTTTCGATAGATAGCCCGGGTTTGTGTAACTAATCAAGTATGGTTTTATGCCAATACGTATTAATTAAAACATGCATGCATATAATCAAGACTATTATCCCCGAAGGGAAGTCAGAGACTAGGCAATGAGGACCGCAAAAGCAGTCCTCTGCCATAGTCCACTTTTCACCAAGTGGCGACTGCACATGTGCTCAGTGTGACAGTTGGTAAGCCCATCGTCGCTCTAAGCTGTTGGATATATGTGCAGTCTTTGGTCCGTTAGTCGCCGTCGATACCCAAGGGAAGAGAGGGGGTGGTATTCTTTCACCGGTACGGGACACGATTAACTGAAATTATAAAAATGCTTCTGACGAATGTGGAATCTGACGGATGTTTACTAAATCATCAAAAACGATGACTTTATTTCAATGATGGAGGCCTTTGACCAGCACTGGGACATTTCATGATCTGCCTATAAACGTCCTACTGCTGGGCACCGGCCTTCCCACGGAGACAACAGCACATGGAGATATTGGGCCATAACCAGTGGTGGCTGGCACAATGCGGATCGAGGGTTATGGGGTAAAGGTATATTTTTGCAATTTTATTATTCATCATGATCATCAGCATAAAAACGTCTCACTGCTGGGCACAGGCCTTCCTACGTAGACAACAGCACGTGGGGATATTGGGCCATAACCCACCACGCTGGCCCAATGCGGGTTAGTGGGTTTTAACGACTGCCATCTTACGACAACAACTGGGACTAACGGCTTAACGTGCCGTTCAAAGCACCTAGGAAGCTCGAGATGTTTTTAATTGGTCACCCATCAGGCGACCCAGCATTGCGAAAGTTGCTTAGCGGGCAAAATCACAAGCCGAACGCACTGTCGCTGCGTCATAGATCTCCATTTACTATTACCATTTATAATACAGTCCGCATAAAGTTATTTTCGCCAAAACACGTGTAAAAAGATTTTATAGATTCTAGCTTAATACTACATTTTGTTTATGAAAAAAGATTTTTCATAATAATAATTCAAAACTCAAAAAAACTCAAGCTTAATACTACCCATAAGTAATCAGTTAAACTTAATTTAAGTGTAACCTAGTACCTATTCATACTAGGTTATCCTTGACATTTATAAATTAGGAAAGACACATAAAGATATTCTGTGCGAAATAGTTAATTTCCGTTTAATTAATGTGGTATAATAATATGGTAATGTCAAAAGTTGATAAGGTTATTAATGTCAACCATTTGATATATATGGGTATATGAATGCAATTTGTAAGAGCCATATTCTACTGACGACGGAAAGAAAATCTGAAAAAGATGAACTAGGCAAGAAAATCTCTGTGCTTGCTGTCCGTGGTCCCGAGCCATCCCCGTGGCACTGAACAGATGGTACTTGGTTTTTCAGTGGTAGGCCACCCCTCCCCGTCGAGCTCTTCTAACAGGGCGGGGCAAGTAAGAAGAGTCCCACTTAGCCCAAGGTCGCTCCTGGCCTCGGTGTGTGTAGGACTCTTTTCCCACATCCTATGAACATGCCCAGATTTTTTTTTCCTTGAATACGTCATCATCGGCGTATTAACGTCCCATTGCTGGGCTTTGCATGTATTCGTAATTTATTGTAATTTTCTCCTTAACTTTACTGGTATAGGACGATTACATACATATATAAATATAATATAGTATAATCACAACTAATATCCCCGAAGGGTTAGTCAGAGACTAGGCAATGAGGACAGCGAAAGCAGTCCTCTACCATAGTCCACTTTTACTAAATAGCGACTGCACTGTGCTAATCGTGACAGGTGGTGAGCTTATCGCTGCTCTTTGGATGTATGTGCAGTCTTTAGTCCGTTAGTCGCCTTTTACGACACCCAAGGGAAGAGAGGGGGTGGTAGTATTCTTTCACGCTACGCGACGCGGTTTACAGGACGAAGACATACATTTTCCTGTTTTAACTGACTTTAACATAAAGTGCACACAGATAGTCATGATTCTGCCATTAGACAAGACGAAGCGTCTCCGTAACAAACTACTTTAAACATTTAATAACATAATTATGGTCACACTTTATGTTACGCTTTCTACATAAACTGTTTCTCGGTGTTACAGGAAATTGCTAGAGGAGGGTATTATACTCTACTCTAGGGGGTAACGCAAAGAAAAGTAAAAGAATAATTTCGTTTAAAATCCTCATTTTTATTATGTATTCTACAGATAACAAATTATTTTAATAATAAATAAAATAGTAGATTTTAAAAACTTTAACAACTTTTATTATTTAAATCTTCTTCTTCTTCTTCTTCTGCGGCATCTGCTGTCATGCCCGCGTTGCCCTTACACCTGCACGCAGAAACATCTAAATGAGGCTTCTTCTACTGGAGTGGCAACAGCGGAATATTGGGCCAAAACTATTTAAGGTTTGTTGCGTGGATGCTGAACCATCGATACGACGAAGATTATTTTAATAAATTACTTTGATATGTAGCTACATCAAATATAAGTTTTGAGTTTGAGTTTTATTTATCTGCCATAACCTACCAACCTGCATTGGGCCAGTGTGGTGGGTCACAACCTGCATTGGGCCAGTGTGGTGGGTCATCTCCCCATGTGCTGTTGCCTATGTGGGAAGGCCTACGCCCAGCAGTGGGACGTTGGTGAGTCAGACATTGATTGTGTCAAGACTTTTCCTTCCTCGTACAAACAGATATATTTTACGAGCAATCTTAAAATCATCTTAAATCTTGAGCACCACTTCTGACTTATAAATTTTAATAAATTCTTATAATTGCATATTCACAAATGACATTTTAAGTATTTTTCAAGGCGTCGATGTGTATCGAATTTGATGTTGAAGACGGCACAGCCTTGGTACTGTGACATTTGTCTCGGCCTAACGCGTTCCCCCACGTTTGACCATTAGTTAACTTATTCGTTTACAATCAACTTCAATGTTATTAAATTATAATTTTCTTTTGGTCACGACCGGCGGTTCTGAGTCACTTTGCAGTGTCTGCTGGTTTGTTACTGTTTCACTATTCTTTTGCAAACAATAATGTCATAAAAATCGCGAAATTCTACCACAAAGTTGTGAGTCGTGAGAGACAAGAGAGCTTTCGCATGTACTGGGACAAAACTAATTAACAATTACGGCTTAAGTACATTTTCATCTTCGGCCCCACTATCACTCTCTTCATCTAACTGACTTTAAAATAAAGTGCACACAGATATAAAAATGGCGTGACACCACGGAGGTCGTCCTAAACAGATAAAGTCATGAAACTGCTAAAATCTACTTACCTGACCATAAAAATAAATTAAATAAACCTCGTCGTCCAATACTTGCAATAAGCCTTTTTGATTCAACTCATTTATTTTTGATTGATTGATATCGTCGGAATTAAAGTCGATAAAATTATCCATAACAGCCGATGCAAATGTACGAAGTCGTCCTTATGTTCGTTTTAAATGTCAATCACTGCGTTTCGTACCTATGTATTGATTATTGCTACGTAATATCTTCCACAATGCAGTTAATCACACATCTGAATGGTGAAATTACAGGTTGATCATTGCGAAAGCTATGAACGTCGTTTTATTTTTCAAAGTAGCTTTTGTAATAATACATACATACATATAATCACGACTATTATCCCCTAGGGGTTAGTCAGAGACTAAGCAATGAGGATTGCAGAAGCAGTCCTCTGCCATAGTCCACTTTTCACCAAATAGCGACTGTGCTCAGCGTGACAGGTGGTAAGCCCATCGCCGCTCTATGCCTTCGTCAGGTGTCTTTATTGTTACCAAGTACTTCCAATATTTTGTACAGAGCGTATAGTTGTGACGGGTAAGCTATAGCTTCCTAATCGTTGTATAAGGGTTAAGCCATCCAGTAGCACGGCCTTACGAAAATTACCTAACTTTGAAGATCGTTACCTGAACACGCTAACCGATGAGTAATTTACTATGATTATTGGCAATTGGATATTCTTAACTCATCGCCAATTAAATTCTTAATCTAACATAGTATACGCAAAAATTGCGATACTTTTAATAACACTATAAATCGCTACTGCTCGAGTGACCCGCACCGACTAATCGTGCAGATCGGTAACATATCATTGACCCGCATTCATTACGCATAACGTTGCCACATTAGATTTTTTTACAATCACGACCCAGGAAGCTGCAGTGAATGTACAATTACAACTAAACGCATAACCGGCCAGGTGACTCGACAGCCGTCATGTCTTTCACCCCTTATGCAGTTAGATAATGTTTGGATCACAGCACAGAGTGCGAGTTTTATATACCATTCGACTATATCAACGAATAGAATTTTTATGACATTCTTCTTTTTGAGTCAGCGACAGTTAAAGTCTTGACCAGAAAACTACCATTACTAAAACAGTGGACATCTTAAAAAACTTGTTACAACACTGATTCTGCAACACAAAGCGATTACTATCAAATTGGTATCGCAGATGTAACATTATTACGATGCTGACTATTAAACTTATATGGGTGATAGAATCGTCTGGCAGATATTCGATAATAGACTGTCACCTTTACTCTAATAGCGATGTGTTAGAGGTTTTGACACTTCATGCTGTTTGATGATTTTATATTGCACGTAATGTTTCAGATAACTTCGTAGCTGCGACTCAAATTGAGTAAGGACCTTTTCGATTTGACATAATAAATAATATGCCACTTTTTATTTAGAACTGGTTAAGTGTAACATTTGGTTAAATACTTATGTATAGATAACTAGCGGCCTGCCCGCGACTTCGTCCGTGTGAACACCTGTATTTCTGTACCCGTCTTGAAAGCTTAATCGCAATTGAATGAAAAACCTTTTATAACCTTTAGGAAAGCAGAGAGGACAAACAAACTATCATTAATTAAATAAGTTAATAAATAAACAAAGATATGATAGAAAATCTTGATCACTAATTTTTATGTAAGTATATCTGTATGTAATTTGTATCCGCATAAAATAAATTAGATAAAACGATAACAATAGATACAGTCTTATTGATTATAATAGCGACTTTAACAGATAATAGTCTTAATACATCTTTGAATCTGGAATCCAGAATCATTTAAAAAAAATCGTGGTTGCAATGGAGGTTGCATACGTTACGAAGTCCATAATTAAGGTATCAATTAATAAATTGGTAAATCTTTTTTTACAGCAATTTAATTCAGCTGTAAACAATCAACCTCGCTTTAGCAGTTAGAAAGGAGATGGTCTTTTGACAGTGGAATCGAACCAAGGACCAGCCATGATTGAATTCCGTGAAACACTAATGGCAGTAATTGCACTAAGTAGACGTAAAACGACGACGCCAACATTGGTACTGTATTAACGAATTCAAGGTACAATACACTAACTAACTAAAATTGTATTCTTATTTTAAATTGGACCTCTTGTTTTTTTTATTTTCTGTAGTTTAATTAATCTTTATAAATAAAAATCAAATGCCACATGAACAGCACACCTAGCTAATAAATTTTTCGTTTCGTTTGTAATTATCAGAACAAGGTTAATATGAAATAAACTTTTTTAGAAATATACGGGAAACATCGAAAATTTTAATGATGTTTTCATATACCATAAATTTCAATATAACCATAATTTCTAACTTTCTACATAGTTTCAGATTTGTTTTAATCGACCTTCACGAATTCAATCATCTTCAATCAATCAAAGGTGCTCGATAGCGCGGCGGCTAGCGCGTTCGGATTGCGATCTTGCCCGCTAAGCAACTTTCGCAATGCCGGGTCGCCTGATGGGTGACTTATTAAAAACATCTCGGGCTCATCCGTGCTTCGGAAGGAACGTTAAGCCGTTGGTCCTGGTTGTTGTCGTAAGATGGCAGTCGTTAAAACCTACTAACAAAGTGGTGGGTTATGGCCCAATATCCCCATGTGATATTGTCCACTTGGGAGGCCTGTGCCCAGCAGTGGGACGTTTATAGGCTGATGATGATGATGATGAAGAAATCAATATGGCATTTTAGTATGTAACCTGTGCAAGACTATCGCATCAAAAATGGACATTGGAATTTTTTAAATGCATTTTATAGGTCAGCAAGGTGCCTGATTGGTGCATTTATAACTTAAAAGCTTCTGACATTTACAATGAAAGCTCCGTCCGATACATCGCTTGTGTCATAAATTGCAAACAGCGGCTAGAGTATGAAGGTCAAAACTAATTGGTAATAAAATCGGTTAAATGTTATTTGATTAAAATCTCAGTAGCTTAGTACTTAAAATATGAACGTGATATATCAACAGTTCTAAACCGATTTATAATTTGTTAAAATTTTTAAACACTGAAAAAAGACGACAACCTTAAGCAGGAATCGAACATAAGCATCAAGCACTGACAAATTTCGACGGGTGAAAACCAGACCTCGGTAGCCAAGTGGTTAAGGCAGCCGCCCGGAATGCGGAAGGTGCGTGGTTCGATTCCCGCCTGAGGTTGTCGTCTTTTTTCAGTGTTTAAAAATTTTACTTAAGTATATTTAAGCGTTAATAAAACGCTAAAATATATTTTAACAAAACATTAATTTATAATTTGTTGTTTTTTTAATCGAGTAATAAAATCACATAACCACATAATAAAAATTAAGAAAATTAAACCTTTTTAAAACAGTATTTTAAATTTCAGTGTTTTGTTTTTCGTTCGAGTCACAGCGTTCGTAAATAAGTTGCGTTGGTTTACAGAGGAATGTCTGTTCAAAAGGGGACAATTACACTTTTGACAATTTTTGAGTTAGCGACGGAAATCAGTTTTTTTGCCGTTATATCTTAGTGTGAACTTCATGATAATCCATCAAAGGGAGGTATTTTATATACAAAATCGGCTTTGAATTGACCAGTTTCAATCAAAACAGGACATTTATACTAAAAAAACAAGAGGGGTAATTTTTTATACTAAACCAGACAATTTTCAAAATTATTATACAAAACGGGACTTTTGTCATAACGAATAATGGCTGAAAAAGCGTAAAAAAATGTTTATGTCAGTGTATCCGAACCTAATCCGAACACACTTTAAACTATACGTCTCGTGACCAGAAACATAAAAAAAATCGGTGCGAGAAGCGTCAACATTTACAAATAATTTTATCCATAACGGGACATTTTTCAAAATTTCTGATCATAGTATGAGACATATTTGAAATTGTTTTCTTTATAGCACATTTAAAATGCACTTAAACATATATTTATATATGCTGTTTTATATGATGTATTTTAAACTATTTATTACTTAAAATACAATTTCACTCATATAAACACATATATGCATGTATATAATTAGGTATCAGTTTTTTTTTCAATCAATCAATTATTTATTAATTCATAAGCATGGGTATTACAAGATGTCAGACACATATAATGAAAAAAAAAGGTACAGCCATGATTCACCGTAAGGTATACGAACATTGATGAACATTAAAAATTTAAATTATTATTATTAACTAGTCATTCTAATTCATTAGATTCATTAAATTACATTAGTCATTTCTTAAATAATATATAAATAATAGAATAAAGTGGCTAGAAGATGTCAGTATTGAAGCAACCATTAATAACATATGTAGTAATATAGCATACGTTATTAATTATATTTTGTCATCAAAAAAAGATCGTGTGTCATAATAAGCTTTTTCGCAAGAAAGCCATTGAGCGCACTTTTAAACCTGTTATTGTTTTTAATCGATCTGATATTTAACGGAATTTTATTATAGATTTTAGGTGCCATGTTATTTATACTCATTCTTCGGAGAAGGGTTTTACATCTATGAATTACTTTCAGTGTGTCTTCACGACGACTTCCGATAGTATTCATTTCAAAATGGGTTGGATTATTTCGGACAAAGTTTGCAATTTCACATATAAACATAGACGGCAGAGTGAGAATTTTATATTCGCGAAAGTACGGTTCACATGAATCATCTTGCTTTAGTCCGAACATGGATCTAAGACATTTCTTTTGAGCTATAAAGACACTTTGCTTGTCAGTCGTGTTAGCCCAAAACATTATTCCATATCTTAGTGCTGATGCAACATATCCGTGATAGGCTGACAAAAGCGTTTTAACACTGGCAACCTTCCTTAATTTATATAGAGCATATGAAAATTGGTTTAATAATAATAATTTTTCAGCCTATATTGTCCCACTGCTGAGCAAAGGCCTCCTCCAAACCCTTCCACGCATCTTTATCTTTGGCGCTTTCCCACCAGTTTCATACAAAATCAAATTTCAGACCAACATAACCAGATTTTCTTAATTTCTGAAAATTTGTGTTATAGGCAATTGTCCCCTTTTGAACAGACACTCAAATCTATCTACAAGATGAACAGAGACTTCCTGACTAACGGCCAAATTAAGAAATCATCGTTCAATTACCGGTCTTAGGACTCCGGTCACGGGTTCGATTCTAGCTTGTTAAGGCTTGTTAAGTCCGCCTGGCCAGCTACCATCACCTTATCTAAAAACTAGCGCCATAACAACAATGCTAGTAGCATTGTTTCGCTCCAACAGTTTAGAGATAAGATAGCCAGTTCCTCAGTGGTTGATGATTCCGGGTGAAGCGCTACCACCTTCGGCCTTATCGTTACTTACCATCAGGTGAGGTGAGGGACAAGTGCGTCATGTCCCTTTTAAGCAATGCTTTCATGATATAGGCAACTGCAGTCCACTCGCCGAGCTAGCACAAAAGAAAGAAAGAAAAAAAAAAACATTTATTGACTGTATAATTAAAAATAGAAAAAAAATGTAAAATACTAAAACAGAAAATAACAAATAAAAGTAACACAACAGTGTGACGAGCCAATCAGGAACCTACCTCAGCATATACCAGCACGAAGTCTCACCTTTTTACAACAATTACAATTTTACAATCGCTAACGCAACGTTTTAAAGTTTGTGAAGGTTCTTGCAGTTTAATCTAGACCAATTGTTATCTTATTAGACGGCTTTCAGGATCATTAGATGATTGTACAAGGCTACAATTATTTCTAAATTTATGAAAAGTTCTACCAATCTATCAGTATTGAATTGTTTCGTGATGGACAGAACAAAGCTTGTCAAAGTTCTATACAAGAAGGTACTCGGTAACAGGGATGGTACTAGGTTTTTAGTGGTTTGGCCTCTACTTTCCCCGTCGAAAATTTCGGATGTAATTTCCCTATATAACAAAGATCGCACCTAGCCTCGGTGTATAGATAAGACAGTTTTTTACCTAGTTTAAAAATGAAGAATAATTGGTATACGCATTACGCATACACTATTCGATTTCACAGGTGATAACAGAGAAATATATTGTTTGCTTAAAATTAACGTGAACACTTATTTTTCTTCATCAGCCTATAAAAAACCCACTGTGGAGCTCAGCTCAGAGAAAACTCTTTACCGAGTACCACCGCGCCCGGGGGTGGCACGGGGTTCTCCCCCCAGCTTCGAAGTCCTCGAAAGGGATCCACGAAAAGAGAGGAATACCCACTAACACCCAGGTACATCCTCTCTTGCCGCTGGGGTCTGAGACCGCTGGTGGTCGTCTCACATGGCCTATATGAGGTCAGTTGTCGTTATACCAGACACAATAGTAATTTAATGGTTCGCAGCCACTAGGAGTCTGACATCTGGCAAACAAGGGGTTAAAGCCCAAGGAGAGAGCCAGCTGACCCAATTCTCGTAAGTGGGTGTCGACGACTGCCAACTCACGATAACAGCTGAGACTTAAAGTGTCGCGGAAAGCATGGAGAAACTCTTGTTGTATATTTAGCGGTCACTCATCCGGCAACCCGACATTGCGAAAGTTGCTTAACTTGCGAGATCACAACGCTCTGGTAGCCGCTGCTCCGACGGGCTGCTACAAGTTTAACAATATTTTTGTTTTTATTTGAAAAGGAAGCGAACGAGTAGGCGGGTCACCAGATGGGAAGTAATCACCGCCGCCCATGGATACCCGTAAAACCAGAGGAGTCGCAGATGCGGTACTGTAGAGTTTGTGTACCATGTTAGGGCGCTGGCTGGTTCTACTTTGTAATATTTTATAAATAAAACGTAATTTGAAATGATAAGATGTCAAACGGGGAATTAAAGAGATTGAACTGAAGTGCCAACATGGGTAGACTTGACCGTGTTATTTTAATAATGTAAAATGTAATCTAAATAAACTTGTAAATAAATATAAAGACGTATACAATAAATATGAAGTCGTATACTAAGTAAAGGATGTTGTTATTATAACAAACGCCCCCCAACCTTTACGTGTACCACAGTACCAACCATAAGGAAGGAGTAGGCCTTTGAGTAGGAACTTTAGAGGGGGGGGGGGGGAGGGAAATGGACCTCCATTATATACTTTCACTCATCTTTCATACAACAGCCACGTATGCATTTGTTTCATGCCGATATTCCGTAAGAGGTGGTTACGGTGTTACGCCGGGCGAGAGGCCCCAATTCGGCTCTACCGCTCGGAAAACAAAATTAAAAAATAAAGTTCCGAAGCTCCAACTAATTGATTTGCTTGAGGGCACTGACATTTCCAACATAAGTTTTTTTCGTTCACACGACATTAGGCAGTGGTCTCGGTCTGACATTTATAACAATGTAATCGGTGTGCTTCCTTTATGTCATGCAACATATTATAATGACAAGCTACTCGTACTATACATACCGTTACTGTTTTCAATTGTCATTGCATACAATTTTTTTGAGTAGGACATGATCTACTTTTAGATATAAAACAAAAAAATATGTGAGTGATTTATTGATTAAAATGCTTAAATAAATTTTATAAACACTGAAAAAAGACGACAACCTCAGGCGGGAATCGAACCTCGCTCCTTCCGCATTCCGGGCGACTGCCTTAATCACTTGGCCACCCGTCGAAATTTGTCAGTCATCATCATCAGCCCATAAACGTCCCACTGCTGGGCGCAGGCCTCCCACGTGGACAATGCACGACGGGATATTGGACCATAACCCACCACGCTGGCCCAATGGGGGTTGGTGGGTTTTAACGACTGTCATCTTACGACAACAACCGGGACCAACGGCTTAACGTGTCTTCCGATGCACGGAGGAGCTCGAGATGTTTTTTAAATTTGGTCACCCATCCAGCGACCAGGCTTTGCGAAAGTTGCTTAACGGGCAAGTTCGCAAGCCGAACGCGCTAGCCGCTGCGCCATCGAGCTCCTCAAAAACATAAGCATCAAATTTGTCAGTGCTTGATGCTTATGTTTTTTTAGTCAACATTGCTTCATCAAATCTAACCTCTTCTTTACCAATGTAAAACTTAAAATGACGTAGCTTTGATAGTTACAGATATAGCATGGCTTTTACTACAAAATATAACTGTAGTAAATAAGGGCCTTGTACCACAGGCTTATGGAACATGCTTTTTACACGATTAATGAATTTTTTAATAATACTTGACATTTAATAATTAATAATGTTTATATAATAGTTGTAATAATATGTAATTGAAATTAAATACGATAATTAAATTTTTATACTTAGACATTAATTTGATTTTAATTTTAATGTTTAATTAAAAATATTTGCATGCTGTTTGTAATGGCTGAATAGGCAGATTTTATATATTTTGCTTCAAACATCTACTGTGTACCTTATTCTAACGCAAATAAATGATATTTCTATTTCTATTTCTGGCCTTAACGACTTTTTTCAAACTTTACTACATTAACCCATTATTACTTTTGTGGTAGTAAGTAGCCTTCACCAATTGTTTAGTGGAAGGTTTTATGTGGAACGAAACTCAGTGGGATGAACGAAGAATAAACCGATTTTGCATCAAAAGACACAATGTGATCAAAACAAAATGTATTTTTTGTAGCAAATGCAGTAAAAATGAATGTGTTTTTAAAAATGTAACCTGAATAATGTTATATATAGGTACCACGATTTTCATAGATTTTTAAGTAAATAAAATTTAATTTACTGAAAATAATCCAAAATGAAATAGTTAAATCTTAAACAATTCAAAAGAGAGAAGGGCTCTCTGTATTCAAAAATCTTTTTTTCTTAAAATATTTGCTGTAACTTATTATAAATATGGTTTTTTAAATAAAATGTGTCTTGACATGAAATCACTAACTACTAATTAAACATAAAATTTCTGTAATTTCAATTGTAGAGACGTGCACCTAAGCTGCAGAAATTTTATGTATTTTGGAGTTTGCACGACTATGTATTATTTATAGTAAAGATAACAAGTTTTACGAAATTAAACTATAAATATTAAACACCTATGTGTAGCTACCTACTTAAATTCTGACGTTACTGTAAGTTAAATTCTTAAAAGATGTTTTCTTCATTAAAGTAGAAAGTTATAGACCTTATCATGTAACTTTAGATGAACAGCTATTGTTAGCCACATTTACTAGGTATACCTACTTAAAACAATCTTTGAAAACCTACTATCAGTCTTCTTAGTATACAACAGGTACCCATATATATATATCTACTTTAAACGACAAATTGTACACAAAATTGTCAATGACAAGCTAAAACACTACGCGTTTTAATCATCATCACTAATTAAAAATTTCAAAAAACCATTTTTACTACTGCTTATACATACTATACTTACTACAAATATAATTAGGTTCCTTTTTTTGTACTGTATTACACATTGTAGTAAAAGCCAGGTAATTTTAAAATTTGTCATTTATATATATTGTCTAAATTGATCATTACGACAAATTAACTGAACTTTAACTTTTAATCGGACTACGTCGTAAAAGACATTTTAATGCGAATTTAAACACTTTGAATAGACAGTAGATCGATAGAGCTCGAAAAACTGAGTATAATGGTGATAAAAGGTTATTTTGTCCAAAATTGGCATTATTGCTACATTTGTTGTTTATAGGGTCGATATAATGTTTTTGGAAAAACGATGCCTTGAACAATCCGTCAAGTTTCTTCTTCGCCAAAGGTCAGAGCAGTTAAATACAGTCCGTAATTATAACGTAAGATTTCGTGTGCAAAACAGGCTGCGAAAAGGTGGAGGTTAGACCATAAAGATATGTTTTAAGCTTATTCGGTATGTTTCAACATTTTGTTTTTCTCACAAAAAAAAATTCGTAATGAAAAAATTTAAAGCATTTAGGATAAAATGTTTAGTAGAAAAAAAAACAACCAGTCTCAGGAAAGCTCGAATTGGAAACGAACCCATGACCTTTGGATTGCCGGTCCACTGCTTTAACCGCTAAGCTACCGAGACCCCAGAAGACTCGTTGGATTTTTTCTGACTTGCTTTACCGTGCATAATAAACGTCCCACTGCTGGGCAAAGGCCTCCCACGTGGACAATAGACGTGGGGAAATTGGGCCATAACCCACTACGCTGGCCCAATGCGGGTTAGTGGGTTTTAACGACTGCCATCTTACGACAACAACCGGGACCAACGGCTTAACGTGCCTTCCGAAGCACGGAGGTGCTCGAGCTATTGGTATGCCATGGCGGTTAGTACTAAAGTGTTACACTGGAGCTTCCTGAATTGTGTTCCTCGTGATTGAAAAAATCGAATGTTGCAATATTTATAATGAGTTATAATTACGTTATGCATAATAAATTCGGGTCAATGATATGTTACCGATCTGCACGATTAGTCGGTGCGGGTCATTTGAGCAGTAGCGATTTATAGTGTTATTAAAAATATTGCTATGTTGCAATGTTTGTGTTAGACTACTAGATTGAGCATTTAATTGACTACGAGTAAACTGACTTGAGAAAATGAGAATGTTAATATGTATTGCTTGATGGTGCAGCGATTCGCGCGTTCGGATTAGGATCTTGTAAGATATTGCAACTATCGCCATCCGGGGTAATCAAATTAAATTATTTGACCTCCTCACACGGTTAATCCTGAGATACCGTGCCTTGGTGCGTGCGTGCATGCTTTCAGGTTTCGAGTCAAACTGCTCGAACCCCCCAGTGCCCCATAGCTACCGATGATGTTGGAGAAGCGAGCATAAAAAATCCATTACAATCTGGGAATAGGGAGACAGAGGTGCAATCTCCTGTCAGAAATTCTCTAGGGAAGTTCTGTCACACTACGGCGGCTTGAGTAATCTGTAAGTAACCGATTGTACCGAACTTCTTAAAGTTCGGTTTCCTTGTACACTTTGTAGTACATCAAAGGCCAAAAACAACCTCTGTCCGAAATGAAAATCCAGGCCTGATGTATGATGTTTCAGCACGAAAATGTTGAGCCCAGAAATGAGAACAAAATATAAAGTTTCTGTTCGTATTTGAATATAGGGCTTTGTATACCGCCGTGTCAAGCATCACAACCCTATTCGAGTCCAACTTGACGAGAAACTGCAATGCGGAAATGCGTTTCAACATCTCGCAGGTGAAAATGTTGCTACGCTTAACGAAGTCCGTTTAAATTAAATACGACAACGTTTGTACGGTCATTAACGGGGATTAATTAAAGCAGCTACGTTTGGATGACAATCGTCAAAGTTCGCAATGCTGGCTCAAGATGGGAAATATATTTTTTCTACAAGAAAAATATTTTTCAACGTTAACTTTTTATAAAAAATAAAGTAGTGATCAATATTGCTCTCGTAGGAACGATTGTTTTCTAAATATTTTTCGTTTAATAAATTGTTTAATTTAATTTAAGCTAGATAAACTCATGATATTGTTGCGTTGAAGAAACTAAACTCTTCGTCAAAATAATAAAGTTAATCTAAACAAAAAACAAGACAATAAAGTTAATATTTTCATAGCAATACTACACAAACACAAACAACATTTAGAATTTGGTGGTTTTAACACATTAAAGCGATTTCTTTTGGACAATCAGTCAGCCAGAGGACACTCTAAAAATTGGAGGTGCAAATGATTTCACAACACAAAATAGTGCAAGGCTAATAACATAAAATTTTAATAAATTAATAATTATGACGTCAAACAATTTGACAACTATTTAACTACACAATTTGTGTGCAATTATTTATTATCGTGTTAACCTTTCAAATGTGGAGCATAATGACGATTTAAAATGTATTTCCTTTATCAATTTTTTTCTCATCTAGCATTTTAATATTTTAACATCATTAGATACTAATTGCATTTCTAATTCAGTACCACTTTTTGTCCTAATAGTAATTTGATCAATCGGACCGATTATCGTATTTTTAAATTGACTTCTATTGCTCAACATTATTTAGCCTCCAACGTGAATGATGAATGACCCTTAATCAACTCCAAAATATACAAGTTTGGGCAAAATATATTAAATTTGAATGACTCCGTAATTGTAATTTACAAAGAAAGGTGTTAAGTTAATTAAATCGAAAGCATGTCCTTTAATAGTTTTCGCTTAAGCTTCTACTTATATGTAACTATTTTTTAATAATTAATTACCTTTTTAACAATAATGAGTGTTCGCGATTGGTTTTCCAAATTACAAGTCTACTGTTTTAACTATTTATAGACAAGCACCTATTTTTTTAAATATTAGTAGCTACCGTATACGTTGATGATAATAAATAATTAAACTCACAAAGGGAAACGATAGTCGTCTAACAATTCATTTGTAAAACGTTTTTTCATTTTCATTTTCCATGACGCCAACACAGCGGCTCGCGCGTTCGGATCGCGATCGATTTTGCCAGGCAGCGTATGGGTGACCAAATTACAACATCTCATGCTCCTCTGTGCCTCGAAAGGTACGATAAGCCGTTGATATGGCTATAAAGCCACCTGATGCGCAGTGGTCATCGCCACCAATGGATGCAGCATACGGAGGGGAGCTGCCTATGCATTACCTACGTTGAAAAACCTGGAGCCCTACTGTAACCCCTTAGAGCAGTATTACTTTAATCTTACTATGCAAAACTCGTACGGCAATTTGCATAGTCAGATTAAAGTATGGTGGCCACTGATCACGCGCTTCTTAAGAGCTTCGTGTTCTTAAAGAAGCATGTAAACAGGACTACTCCAAAGTGACCACTTCACATCCTTGTTGACAAATCATTTTCATCATCTAATGATAATTCCTTTCGACAAATGATTAGGTACTACAAATATTTACCACCTTAGTTCTTTATAATTTTATGAGTCCAGCAGAGCTGTTGGCTTTTATTTTCGTTGGTCTAAATGTTAAAAGCTGAATAAATGTTTCTTTTTGTCATGTTATTCGTGAGACACTCGATCTTTCAAGCCTTACATAGCGAGTGCATAATTGGTTTTACATGTTATATGTCTCAGTAGTACATATAGCCGCATATAACCGCAGCGTTACTGGGAAGTCCATAATACAAGTGATCTTTCGGCGAGGACAACCACTCTTCTTTTTATTACGTACCTCACCTTCTCTGAAACTAGATTAGCTTTGTTTTTAATTGACGTGGAATTTTATATTAGCCTTTCCGCCCGCCAAGGTTGGGCAGAGGTGGATTCGACATTAATCAGAATCTAATGTCGTTTGACATCCTGAATGTACTGTCGGCTTCAGAAGTATCTTAACACTGTAGTACCAAGTCATACCAATTACTTCATACAATAACGGTTGCATAAACGCGATCGGTGCAAAGCAGTTGGTGTGACAAGGTACTTAAATTTTAAGCTTACATTTTTAATATATATAATTTTACACATACATAAGGCTCAAGTGTATAGATAGCCGAGTTAGCCGATGTTAGCTATGTAAGTAAGTACCTAAGTAAGTAAGCTATGGGCTGTAAGTTTCAGAATGCACTTTTTGCCGTTGGTCGGGATTGTTGTCGTAAGATGGCAGTCGCTAAATTACACCAAACCGCATTGGAAGAATAAGTTCGATAATCACCCAATCTCCCTATGTTCAATTCTTCGAGTGGGAACAGCTGAGCTCAACAGTGGACCGTTTATAAGCTTAAGAATGATGTTATTAAGTTTAAAAACCTTGTCGCGTAGCGCTGAAAGAATACTACCATCCAATCTCTTTCCTTGGGTGTCGTAAAAGGCGACTAACGGACTAAAGACTGCACATATTTCCAACAGCATATAGCGGCGATGGGCTCACCAACTGTCACGTTGACATGTACAGTCGCTATTTTGGTGAAAAGTGGTAGTCCACTATGGGAAAAGTGGTAGTCCACTATGGGAAAAGTGGTAGTCCACTATGGGAAAAGACTGCTTTTGCTCTCCTCATTGCCTAGTCTCTAACCCTTCGGGAATACAAGTCGTGATTTTATGTATGTATGTACAATGGCGGACTCCATCGCTTTACCAGTCTAAAGGTCAAAATCCCTTGCACACCGCGTCGTCTATTTGGTACGGGCACGTACCCCGGCGGTCGGTGCGCTTCATTCGATAATCGCTGCAAAGTGGTAAAGCGACGGTGACCCCGACCGTACGTAGGTTTAATAAATAATTTATTCTATCGGAAGTATAAAAAGGTAACACGGCTGTGGATAAAAACGCTTGTGGATAAAAACAATTTAGAAAAAGATTTATAATATTTGTAAAGCACGTAGGAACGTAGCACGTAGGAAATGTAATAAACACATTTTGCAAAAGCTAACGCTGGTTGTAATTGTCTTTGTGAAGTATCACATTTAAAAAGTGGACACTATAATAATTGCTTGACATCGTTACAGAAAAAAAAACTTGTAGCGAGTCGTTAAAAGCTCACAAAGACGTTACACCGGTAACTTAATAGCGACGGCATGTAATTTCAAATCGAGACGAAGGCGACCCCGCCCGCTCGCGTGCTTCCTCATTCCCCGAGTAATGTATACTTAACCATGTGTTTGTGAGAATTCACTCTGTGCACCGCTAATAGGGTCCATAATGTCACTGCAATTGGAATTTTCCAGTCCAGTTCTGGTGATGGAAGAAAAGCTTGTTATCGGATTAGCTTCGTTGAATAATGACGAGCGTTGGTTATAGGCTGACAAATTCGTACGTGACAGTTATAATTACGGCATCCTAGTACAAAGTGTATAGCAGTTTGGTTCATTTCGTCTAATTCCCCGAATGTCTAGTAGTAGTGCCACAAGCGGCATTGTATCTCAATCGGTTCGGGTACCGTTACATATTTTTTATTTGCCATAATGTTATGGTGACAGTTCTATGGTCTGCGGGCGACGGGTCGCGTAGTAGGAACGTCACAATTACTGACGTTCCTACCACATGAGTAAAGAAACGGAACAGAGACAAAGCTTCATACAACCGCGCCGTTGCGAGTCAACTATTACAAGCATACGGAGCATGTGTGCGTGTCCACTAGCCGCTGCGTGGCGCATGCGCCGCCACTGGATAAAACCGGTTTACCACAGTATTTACGCTCGCTCGGCTAGTGGACAAACGGAGAGACTCGCCACGCCGCGGTGTATGAAACTTTGTGTTCCGTTTCTTTACTCATGTGTTCCTACTACGCGGCCCCGCCGCCCGCGCTCTTCTTTCCCGCCCCCCGCAATCTTTAGTCAGACACAGACATGAACCGACTTGCTTTGTTTACCGTGTAGGTAAGTATTTTGAATACCTATTAAAATTATGATTATCAGTATTATTATCATAACCGTGTCACGTAGCGGTGAAAGAATACTACCACCCCCTCTCTTTAATTGGGTGTCGTAAAAAGCGACTAACGGACTAAAGACTGCACATACATCCAACAGCATAGAGCGGCGATGGGCTCACCACCTGTCACGATCAGCACATGTGTAGTCGCTATTTGGTGAAAAGTGGACTATGGTAGAGGACTGCTGCTGTCCTCATTGCCTGTCTCTGACTAACCTTCGGGGATAAAAGTCATGATAACTTATATGTATGTATTATTATAGCCTGTTTTGTCCCACTACAGGGCTATTCTTCCCTCTCTTCCTTCATTCTACTTCCAAAAATGTAGTAGGCAGTGTTTTAATTCATAACGTTAAAAAAATTAGTGCCCAAGGTGGGAATCGAATCCTTTTTCAACGATTCGTTATCTTCGAGTTTATTTGAGCGTTATTAAAGCAAAAAACAAATATTACTAAATTGACTTGATTTTCATACGTTGCAGTGTGACAGTACTACAGGAATAATGGATTAAACTGGAATGAAAGATAAATATAGCGCACAAACGAACTACAATTATGCTGGAGGTGTAGTGTAAAAAAAACTGTACGACATAGCGTTCTAACAAAAACGCCACATTTCCTAGTCTTAATGCCATGTGTTTATCGTACTGTTGCGATTGACAGACAGACCAACCGATACGTTTACGGTACGCACGAACTGTCACGTCAAACAGTGTTCGATATGCCTACTCATATGTATAGAGTTGTAGTCAACAGCCTATATATGCGGTTCCATTGTGGGCAAAGGCCTCCAAGCCATCGCTACAATTTATTTTTCACCTCACAACCTCGG
The DNA here is from genome assembly GCA_963921215.1 of Scoparia ambigualis. Taxonomy (NCBI): domain Eukaryota; kingdom Metazoa; phylum Arthropoda; class Insecta; order Lepidoptera; family Crambidae; genus Scoparia; species Scoparia ambigualis. The sequence continues at coordinate 5,505,843 of OY992510.1, forward strand.
AAAGATTCTGTTTGTCGTTAGAAATCAGAGTGCAAAAGTGCATTTTATCCGCTAGCGTGAAAAGAGTTTTTAAAATTCGAACCTTTCTATTCCATACTTTTCTTTATTGCAAGTCCACTGAAAGTGCAATAAATACTTATTTCATGTCGTGCGCCAACCTCATTTAATTGAATAATCGCACTGGCCAGCCACAGGTGCCAGCACTGGACTGAATGAAAAAAAAATGAAACTATCATTAGTACCTTTATTTTTATTTTTATTAAATTGATTAAATACTAATTAAATAACTGAGCTGTTTTTTGCACCTAGCGTTTTTCTCGCTGTAGTGAGGTGAAAAATTGTGTTTTTCACTCGGCAACAAAGTTATTTTGCATCTCGTACCTTTGAAACCCTCGCTACGCTCAGGAATATATACAAGTACACGCACCAAAAACCAACTTTGCAGCCTTGCTTATCAAATAACTATCATTACCTTAATCACCATGCTCGATGGCGCAGCGGCTAGCGCGTTCGGCTTGCGATCTTGCCTGCTAAGCAACTTTCGCAATGCCGGGTCGCTGGATGGGTGATCAAATTTTTAAACATCTCGAGCTTCTCCGTGCTTTGGAAGGCACGTTAAGCCGTTGGTCCTGGTTGTTGTCGTAAGATGACAGTCGTTAAAACCCACCAACCTGCATTGGGCCAGCGTGGTGGGTTATGGCCCAATATCCCCCCGTGCTGTCCACTTGGGAGGCCTGTCCTCAGCAATGGGACGTTTATAGGCTGATTATGATGATGATGATGGATCACCACGCTTTCTTATAGCGGCTACTAACCTGCCGTGATAACAGTCCCGAGCTATACATCGAAAAATCCGAAACACACTTTGCCACACCTGGAAATTGAACCCAGGACCGCCGGATATCAGGGCGTAAGCTTGACCACTCGGGTACCGAGTTTAAACTTGAATTTCAAATACAATATATTATTATAAAGATCGATATAATAAGTTGACATAATCGGAAAAGTCTTGTAACAGAAAGAACATATGAGTAAACTTGTAACCTTTTCTTTCATACTTAGTAACCTACTTTATAGTTAGACTATCGTGGTATTTCCAAGCCTACAACTATCTCCGATATGTCGCTTCTCCATTATGTAATGGCGGAAGAAGAAATACTCGTAGACACACTTTCAGCTGAAGTTTTATTTATGAATATAGAGGTAGCTTACTTACTAAAGCGGAAGCCATCGTCTGTCTTACCTGAAAACAAGAAGAGTAAAAATTAATATAAATTACAAGAAAATCAAAGATGTAATTAAAGAAATTCCACACTATCTTCACTTCATTATAGCAGCTACATTTGACCTTTACATCTATATGATATTATGACACTTTTCTTATACTACAACAGGTAACCTTTATTGGAAATGGCGGACATACAACAATCTGTTGCCCCTTTGTCACATGTATAGTTCATCTGATCCATCGAAATAAAAATAATTCACTGTCCACGCGACTATAGATCTTATTGACATACGTTAAGTCCCATTATGCTTACGAGTGCTAAGTGACATACTAAATGTCGTTTCGACGTCACTGAACTACTGAAAAGGACAAGGCAAACCGGCGGGCAAGCCGTCTATCTAATAATACAACGAGACTAATCGTTTTTATATAGATCTGGGGCTTGCTTTCCGATGTAAATGTCAAATAGCGCTTAACTATGCCAATACATTATATCATCAAGTTTATGTGACATTGAAATTTAACAGCCTCTTTGGTCTTTTTAGACCTAGAGATCCCAGGTTCTATTAGTAGCGGGCATACTCGTATTGCACGGTTTAGTTGGTGTTAGGTCTTGTTCTAGGTCAGTGTTTAGTTGCTAGTGTGTAAGAAAAACATCTTGTATACCTACCTACTTGTAATTTAACTAGTTTATCTGAGAGGTGGGAACCTGGTGTCCTGATGTACTGGCATTTTTTCTGCTTGGCTTAGGCACCAGTCTCCTACAAGAGTGTTAACATGAATTTATACTTTTTTCAAACTCGAACTAGCAATAAGATTATGCTTTGTTGGAGAGCTTGTTTGTTTAAAAGTCAGTTCATCCACTACCATCATCCTAACTAAGTTCAGATCATAATTTAAGCAGTTCTATAAACAATTATATGATTCAGAAAAAGGTAACTTAACTCTTGTTGCTGATTTAGTTTTCAATGATCTATCTATACAAATAAAGTGTTTTATTGCAATGCGTAGGTTTGCGTATAATCAAGAAACAGTACTCTACAGTTTGAATGCAGGTGTAATCAATAGCAACGATTGGCTTACGCAAGAAATCAGCTGTCAGATCAAATAGTTCGTCACTGTCACGCGCCGCCGACTGCGTCTGCGCCGCTGCGCTGCGAAGAAAGCTATACGTACGCAACGATGATACGGCCTCAGCATAATTGCTCTACCACGATTTATGGTGATTAGCGACGCGACTTGTCATTCTCTATTCATTGCGTTCTCCCTATTACCGTTGAATAAGACTACAGTAATTAACACGCAACGAACAAGAAAATCGTTGGACGCGTCGCAAGGTAAAAAAATGTGCAAATGCAAACCCTATTAAGAGTTTTACGATTAGCCTAATTGTCTTCTTATACATAAGGCTTGTTTTCGTATTCTTGTTTTAGGCTGAAGTGCATAAGAGCTATCGTCCGTTAAGTGCATTTAATATTTACAAAACAAGCAAAATAGGTAATAAAGTCAAGCTTTTCCACATTACACCAAAACGGTGTTGATCATCAGGGTTCATGCGGAAGAAGTCGCGGGCGTAAACAATTTACGCAAATAGTGCTATGAAAGAATTATCTTCGTTACGCTCTTGGCAGAGCGGTCGTGCTCGTTACGTAGTCCTATCGGAGGGGGCAGATGTTATTCGCCTCACGATGTCGCGCCATCTCTCCCTGCTGGAGGTCATCCGGCTGCACTCATTCAAGGATCCGCCTACAACTGACTTTATCTGGTCGGTCCATTGCATGGGTGACCTCCCGCGTGGCCTAGTACCCTCCACCTTCCCCTGGACGACGAGGCGTTCTATGGAGCAGTTGTCTCGCCTGGAAACGTGTCCGAGGAAACCCAAGATACGAGATTGTACTACGGAGAATAGGCGCTGAGTGATATAGAGTTCTTGTAGTATCGAGACATTTGTGCGAAATTCAGTCCATGACACTCTAAGCATTCTTCTCCAGCACCACATCTCAACAGCGTCTATTTTCTTCCTTTCCACTTCTCGCAGTGTCCACGTCTCAGCTGCGTACACAAATATGGGGAAGACAAGCGTACGAACAAGTCTGGTCTTAAGAATTATATTATAATGCAAAACCCACTTATTATAAAAAACTAATAAGATATAACTGCATACAAAACCTTCGCGTACATCGTATATTTTGCGAAACAATAAGTAAGTGGTGAATTTTTCCTTAAATATATTTTTGATATGACTGACTCACCAGTTCGGTGTATCATGAAAGTATTACGAAATTAGTCCCCATATATTTTGCTATAAACATTAATTAACATTGAAAAAGTATTAGCATACATAACACGTCTCCTATTGTGCCAATTTCTTGAGCTATTAAGCTTTTAAGCTAGGTTATCGAAAAGGAAAGACTAAAGATTTGTATTTCGAAATAAGTATCCAAAACGAACGCTTTCATCATTGTAGATAGCCGGTTACATATCATAAATATATCTTATTCATCTTTCATCATTTACATAATTTCAGCCCATTAACACCCACTCTTGGGTATAAGCCCCCATTTTAACTTATAGTCTTATCTGTAGTATATTATCGAACAGAGTATTAAAACTCTAGAAATAAAAATCTTTTGAATTAAAGTGTGTTTCGATATTTTATGATTTCACTTATTTTGTACCAACTAAACATTTTTCTATTCTACACTTTTAAACTTTCGCATTCCACTATGCACCCGTAGATAAACTGAATTTAACGCATAAATATTTAGTAAAGGCATCTAAATGTTAAGATAACCGTGAGTCCAAACGGGACTTCATCTTTCTTTCATCTCTGTGACCCTGAGCATTTAGAGTGTAAGCTGGATCATGTTCAGGAGGTACCTACTAAAGTATAACGGATATCGAGTGAATCGACAACGGAAAGAGCGGACAAAGAGTTGCAAGCATCCCGAAGTTAGCAGGCAACCGGCCTACTTGCCTTATATCAAGGTAGTAACGGACAAGATCGGCCACATATTATGTGAGTACTCAATACCGACAATATACACTCCAGGCATAAAGGTCAACAACAATATTGTGGGCTCTCCGAAGAATATTTTGCCACTTCAAACACCAGGCGTATACAAGATAGACTGCAGCTGCGTTAGTTCCTACATAGGCCAGATAAAACGGACGATCCATGAGAGGGTCAAAGAACATATCCCGGCTGTAAAAACACGCCAGTCTAACAAATCAGCTATGGCTGAACATTTACTTGAAAAAGGCGCAAATCACTGGATTGAATTTCATCGTACGCAAGTCCTCTCCACAGATCGCCACTTTTGTTCAAGAGTAGTGCGTGAAGCGATTGAAATTAAGAAACATCCCAACAATTTCAATCGGGAAGATGGACACAAACTATCATCAGCGTGGAATCCGATGTTTGCAAAAACGCATTAACTTTCGTTACAGCTCGCAATTAGCAAACTACCAGAATAAGGCTTGTATACGGAATAGGGACACCGTTAGTGTTGTGTGTGACGGTAGTTGGTTAAATAATGTGACGGTGGATGAAGACTCTTCGGCGCCATCGAAGGCGTTTCGACCGAATTGCACCACGGCCGGTGCAATTCGGTCGAAACGTCGGGTATAAAAGGTATGCGTAGGATGTTTTTACTAAATAGTTTTGCGTTAAATCCCTTTTATATATTATGGGTGCATTTTTCTATTCTATTTCGGATTCTACGATGCACTTACTCGCGTTTGGCCAGCGTGCTTATTAAGCCATACAATACCCATTAATTGTAGCAATGACTCGATTTCAACGACGAAGGCCGTGAGCCCTGCAGTGGGTCAATAAAGAGGTTTTATAATATTAATAGCCATCTTTGTCAAAGAGCCATGGAACGCAGCATTCTCGGCATCAACAGAACCAATCATGTCCAAAATACCACAATGCGTTTTATGACAGGTGTTGCCGATATTGAATATAAATCTGCAAAGTTCAGTGGGGCTGGGCGGGGCACGTGGTAAGAATGAACCCAGATAGGTGGATGAACATCAGCACGCGTTGGGTACCCAAAGACTGACGTCGGCGTCGAGGCCGTCCTCGGAAGCGGTGCCGCGACGACCTCGATACCTTCGACGGAAATTGGTCAGAGCTGGCTAAGGAGAGAGAGAACTGGAAGGAAGTGGAGGAGACCTTTGCCCAGCAGTGGGACACTGTAGGTTAATAAAAAAAATAGTCATCTAGAAAATCAGCAATAATAAATTTCCCGCTCTCACTTACCAATGATTTTTTTTTAACTTGTTTCAATGGTTAAAGCGGGTCAACATACTTATTATGTATAGAAAACATTGATCGGCTCAAAACAAGTGAAGATGGCATAACATGGAAGAGGCCTCTGCCTCTAACATCCTATGTCTCCTCCATGTTGTGACATTGCTGAGCATAAGCTCAGCAATGGGTGGACACGGGCTGACATGATGATGATGATAGAAAACACCCAGACCTTCAAATCAATTTGAAAAAACCATTCTTTCTAAATTGACGCAACTGAGTAATTGAACCCTCAGAGATGGCGATGCTAGAACTGGCGTACTAACCACTCGGCTACGGAGGATGTAAACTTGAAATATGATATTTGAAATATTTATAAATAGATTTAATATTCTGAGGACTCTCTTAAAAACGTCTTCGGCCACGGTCCAGTAAAGGCGTTAAGAATTTTTCTTAGGACACGTTGCGTTCATCCGAGCGGATCTGAAACGCGCGGAGTAAGCCAAAAGTGATTGATCGAGATGACGAGAACTTTGAATGCCTATTGCCTACAATGGAAATCGAGTAATCATCCACTGGCTATGTTTTACCATCGAATTGGCTACTTGACAGTTTTCGAAAAAGTATTTGAAAAGTTACAAACGCTTATTTTATACCCCGTACAATATTTTCTTTCTCGAAAAACCTTTGTTTAACAGAAAAAAACGTATTTTTCTTTATTGATTTCAAACTTCGTGCGAAAACGGTTGGTCACGTGACATTTTGCTCGGTGACGTCACATTTCAATAAATATAGAAACTTATCTTGAAACCTGACAGATAGTTTCTGTATACTTTGTGAAATGTGACGTCACAATCCGTCACATGAAGCTCAATCATGGCCGCCCGTGTTTCGGGTCTTGTAATCCACAGACAAAAAAACGCAAATTTATTTTGTAAAAATAAAATATTTACATATTATCTCAATAAAAAATACTATTGGATAATTATCGTTTAATCATAACCTACCATTTCCGACATATTTCATATTTTATTGTTACAACTGTCAAATAGCCAATTGAGGTTGTCAATGACTGGCCACGTTTTATAGTCAAATTGAAAGTATGAGCTTTTTTCGTAACAGTTTTTTGTTATATTTTTATTTCACTTAATGCCACCATTTTACCGAAATTTAAATGACGGTCAATTAATATGTATATTCGGTATGTTAGTTAATGTTATTGTTATCGCGACATTAAATAAGATCGCAGAAAATAATAAATAAGTTACAAGGTAAGGGCTGTAAGGGCCTAAGGTCGCCAACAACTAATTCTATCTTAAAAATAAACGTTTTGTCCAGAATATGGGCTTGTGCTTAGGCTGAGAGATAGATTGAGACCGGTAGTTGTAAATTAATAAAAGGTGCTGAAATATGCTGATTAGTACAATATTTTATGATGGTTCACATGAATAAGGTTAAACACAACAAGCAGAAACAATATCAAACAGATTCGACAGTGACTAGACCAAAAGAAAAGAAATAAAGAACAAAGAATACAATTCACGGTTAAATATTGAACATTCGATTTGGCGGACAAATCGTGCTATGACGCTACCTATCTTTTATGTTGTGAATTCTAAACAATTTGGCATGTTGCACTATGCTACATTGCTTTGGATGCTTCCAGATGACATAGTCCTAACTTTAAGTCTAGTTTCAGAATTTTTGGCCTTCTCAGGTATGCTAAATTTTTGATATCCGAAACGGACCAGGACATTTTGTAGTTAAAGAGTTTAATTAGTACCTATCTAGTATAATATTTTAATTCGTTTAAGGTTTGTAAAAGTTTCACGCTGTCCATTCACTGGATTGAGCTTTAAAAGCCGTCTGCGCCATTCAATGATGTTGCCGATATTATTATTTTCGTTAGAACACATTCGCTAACCATCCTTTCAGTAGTCTTAACAACATAATCGTTACGTTCACCGGAAGTTTTAAAAATTGAGTAACAGAATTATTTCTACTATAACACAATTGACACTTAATTAAAACAAAACATTGACACATTTCTTGTTCCAACAACGACGTATATAATTATCAGATGAAATGGACATAACGTATCGTGCCCAAACAAAGGAGTTCTTTCTCTTTTTCGCACAACACTTAATGTAGCATTCATTTGTCTTCGAATTTGAGTTTTTAAAAGTTCCCATTCCGTAACAGTTGGACTTCAGATGAGGTATCTCGATTGAGTCACCGGTAAAACTATGATGTTAAATTTTTTCTTACAAATGCAATCTTAATGCTATTGACTCTTTAGAGTTTTGCAACTAGCTTTATCTCGTTAGGATCAGTTAAAATTATGTTATTGGTCCTTTCACTGCAGATTGCCATCGTGGTTATAACATGGCCTTACCTACTAACTTCTGAAAGTTTTCCAATAATTCAATTAACTTTACAACGGATCCATTTGATGTTGCACAACATAAAGCAGTAATCTTAAAGTAACTTTACCAAATAATTTGTTTTCGTTTTTTTATTGCATCTAGCGCCTTAATGGGCAACACATAGACACATCACGTTTTTAAACCGATAATTGATTACAGATTCAGATGTGATTATGCTACAGCGGATGATGGCCGACGAAGCTTAGGAGGTTTCATTTAACTCATTGACGTGAAAGCTCTAAACGTACAAATACGTTACTGTAGAAACAATTCTACAGTAAGGTACCTACTAGAGATATCTAGATACATTTCAAACAAATGTTCTATTTCAATTACTTGTAGATAGATATATATATATATATATATATCTACTTTTTTGGATTTGGATACTTTGGATACATAATTTGGATACTTATAGTCATATCAGTGTGTTACGATAACAACTATATTAGTACCCATCAATGGTTTCTAGATGTTGATGATGATTAATGATAAAGGAAGCTTCTATCTTTAGACTTAGTTTAGACTTATCGTTACTTAACATCAGATGATATCTTAACCTATTAAAGCTTTTATTACAAAAAAGATTGCGACAGTAACTGCATGTAACACAAATATTAACTACTTCTTCTAGCGAGATAGATTCATTATTTACCGTTGACTAATATACCATATATTTACATACTGATTATCGTTACAAATACATGCTGCCGGTTCAGTCAAAAACGAATTAGAGTGTTTGCATAAGAAATATTTCACCACAGTTTATAAACTTTAATTGTATAATTTAACTAATTAAGAAAAAAATTGATTGAGCACACAAGTACTATTTTGCAATAAACTTTTTAATTATATAATTTAACTAATTTGTTTAACTAAGCTATCTACCATTCAATCTCCGCATCGAACACCTCTGACCCGCCACTGAAACGTCCAAAGTTGCGCAACAAAACGATCCACCTGCCACAGTGACTGATCGTGACTGATCCGGCCTAGATACCATAATGGCGGTGCATCCTTACACTGATTCGTTAATTACATAAATGACGACCTTCGCTGACTGAGCGTAATGTGATATCAGTGTGGGAGAGCTTGAGGCTCACTTGTTTTAAAAGTTCAAGATCTGCTTTTGAAGTTTCATGTAACATGATTCTTATAATCAGACATCCGATCGTCGAATGTCTTTGTTGTACAAAGCGTGCTGCGTCTTTTTTTGTAAAAGTGCTAACACTAATATGAGCGGGTCGTTATCTATTTTAATGATAGTAGTTGTTTTCAAATCTCCAATTTATGGAGTAGCGTAAGTTAGTATTGGCAGAGACATCGATGGATTCAACAAATACCAAGTATAGCCTTGTTGATACCATGCACACATGTATCACCCACTAACATGCATTGGGCCGGCGTGGTGGCTTATGGCCTAATTTGAGGAGCTCGATGGCGCAGCGGTCAGCGCGTTCGGCTTGTAATCTTACTCGCTAAGCAACTTTCGCAATGCCGGGTCGCTGGATAGGTGACCAAATTTAAAACATCTCGAGCTTCTTCGTGCTTCGGAAGGCACGTTAAGCCGTTGGTCCCGGTTGTTGTCGTAAGATGACAGTCGTTAAAACCCACCAACCCGCATTGGGCCAGCGTGGTGGGTTGTTGCCCGATATCCCCACGTGCTGTTGTCGACGTGGGAGGCCTGTGCCCAACAGTGGGACGTTTATAGGCTAATGATGATGATGTCCTCATGTGCTGTTGTCCATGTGGTAGTACATACATACATATAATCACGACTATTATCCCCGAAGGGTTAGTCAGAGACTAGGCAATAAGGACAGCGAAAGCAATCCTCTACCATAGTCCACTTTCCACCAAACAGCGACAGCACATCAGCGTGACAGGTGATGTGCCCATCGCCGCTATAAGCTGTTGGATGTATGTGCAGTCTTTAGTACGTTAGTCGCCTTTTACGACACCTAAGGGAAGAGAGGGGGTGGTAGTATTCTTTCACCGCTACGCGACGCGGTTATGTGGTAGTAAGGCGTATTAACGCGTCTTAAGTGGAAAGATGTTGCTTTTGTTGATCGTTATTAATTAAATAATTGTAGTTTAAATATATTTTAATTGTACTTCAGCTAACGCTTTGTAATTGTGACTGCGATCGCTCATATTTCTCGTGATTCATAGTATCATAGTACACTGGCTTTAACATAAGTGAAAGATAATGACTCCACGACCCGTTTGCGTAGCAGTGCTAGATGCATATCTATATCCTAGCTAATATGTGACATGTAATATTATATACAGGGCGTCCCACGGATCTGCCACATGGAGGGAAAGTACCTTGAATATTGTAGATCGAACATTTTACTGAAAGAAGACATTATTTGAATTTAAAAAACAATTTAAACTGCATTCATGGATATTTAAATAATTACATGGTTGAACCGGGAACCGAACCCGTTACATGAGAAAAATAATCATCCTGTAGCTTTGTCATACCGATCGAAAGGCTTCATCATAAGGATTATTTTTTGCTAAATAACATAGCGTCACAAATAAAAGGAAGACCATGAATTTTAACATTTTTAATACAAAATTAATCAATTTATGGACGTATTTATTTCAATGTCAGTTGTATGTCCTTACGGCAATGTCAGCTTTTCATTTATCTGAACAAAATTTCACATTAAAAGTTCAAATTCATGGTCTTCCTTTTATTTGTGACACTATGTTATTTAGCAAAAAATAATCCTTATGATGAAACCTTTCGATCGGTATGACAAAGCTGCAGGAGGATTATTTTTCTCATGTAACGGGTTAGATTCCCGGTTCAACCATGTAATTATTTAAATATCTATGAATGCAGTTTAAATTGTTTTTTAAATTCAAATAATGTCTTTTTTCAGTAAAATGTTCCATCTACAATATTCAAGGTACTTTCCCTCCATGTGGCATTTCCGTGGGACGCCCTGTATAATAGCTAATATGCTATATTATCAATGCGAAAGTGTTCTTTATTTTTTTGTCCGTCTGTTACCTTAAAAGATAAAGTTAACGAAATGTTGAAAAAAAATGTGTACCTCAGGCGGGTAGACTCTTTTTTCAACGTTTCGTTATCTTTAACTTTATTTTAGCGTTTTTTAACGCAAATAATCAAATATTATATTACTAACCTTAAAAGATAGTTCGAGGAGTGCCATAGACAACTTGGGTTTTACTGCAGAAAAGTGTTTAATGATAGCGAAGTGTTTAAAATGCATTTGAATTGTTGCTTGTCTTTGTTAAAGTATTGGCGAAGCAGTGCCACCATCTGTTTTAGACATTGTCTATTTTTAGAATCAATATTACAGTAAGAAAGATGGTGTCTCTGTTTACAGCATCATTTCAACATTTTTCAGTAGCAAAATTTAAAAGCACTTTTAAAGTTTCGCGTTTCTTTATAAATTCAATATTTAACGAGATCTAAAGACTAACTTAAAGTATTTTTTTTAGGTTTTATTTATTTTTTAAAACATACACGTATGTACTGTAATTTGCACGGAAGCTTTAATCGTCAAGGTAGCTTACCTACCTAATAGCGCAATAGCTATGGTTGTAGAAGGTTATATGTTCGGAAAATAATAGTTTTAATACCTACTAATATACTCGTAATACGTCTCTACTTCAGATAAAGCAATTACAAATCTTCGTTTAGATTTAAAGCAAATGCAAATATTCATTTTTTTATTTGTTACATTATGCTTAATATCATCGCCGAGTTACCTGTGTATCATAGTCGGGTAAATAATATATGCGACAAGGTTGTCCAGTCTTTGATTATAGCTTGTTTCCAAGTGAACGACCACTTAAATTGGACCGGAGTGGCGTTTACTTTATCACACTTTTTACTCTGTCTGTTAAAGAATCAAGTGAAGTTTAAAAAATATATATATGACTACAAAAAAGTATATTTTTAGAGCATGCGATGCTTAAAAGACTGCACATACATCCAACAGCATTGAGCAGTGATGGGCTCACCACCTGTCACACTGAGCACATGTGCAGTTATTATTTGGTGAATAGTGTCTATGGCAGAGGACTAATTTGGCGGTCCTCATTACAGACTAACCCTTAAAAAGCCCTAAGGGGGTTTATGCATTTCGGTTTCTCATACAAATTTCCAAGTTGAAATTTGTAAAAACCAGTAAGCCAATTTCGATGATACTCGGCATGCTGAAGTAAAATATAGAGATCTAAATAGTATGTTGAAAACATTTCTAAAAAACGTTTTTTTAAATGAGTTATGGCGACTTAAAACTTTCTATAGTGGACTTTAAATCGCAATAACTCAGCCAAATAAACCTTTTTCTTTAATGTTTTCAACAAACTACTGTTTTAGATCCCTGTGTTTTAATGTAGCATGTAGTTTCATCAAAATTTCGACTTGGAAGTTTGTATGGAAAACCGAAATGCGTAAACCCTCTTAACGCTTAAGTGATAGTAGGCGTGTAGAATGTATAAATGTAATAACTATTTCATTTCTTGGCTATCGATTTATTAGTGGTCTCAAATACATGTACAAATTAAGTATAATGATGATGGTTAACACTGGAGACACTTAGTTGGTGGCGTAATACGAATGTTACAGTATATACTACATTGTAATGTAGTACTAAGTATATGCTCCTTGTAAATATGTATTCAAAATTAATACATTAATCAAATTAATTGCTATGATGGACATGTTATGGGCGCGAAGTTCTTGAAACTCTTTAGCTAAAATTTAAAGTAGTTTAATTATTGTAACAAACTACTTATTCAGGTTAAAACTAAGTAATTAATTAATTCAAGCAACGATGCAATAAATTGAGAAATGTGTGTTTTATTGCATTCTCATCATATTCACAATTTGACCTTAATTATACTTAGACCAGATATTTGTTTACTATCCATTGGATGAATATAGTTGTGACATTTTCAGCAAAATATTAATATAAATAAATAAGTATATACATTCGGTTACACCGAGCTTAAAGCTTAAAGTGAGAAGTGTTACGGCTAAGTGGATTGCGGTTTGCTATTTGCAAGTTTAAAATTTACAAAGGGAGACTTGCGGAGGTAGCGTGCTAGGATGGGGTTGCCAAAAATCAAGGGGTTGCTACTGCTAGGCGGGAATCTCAGGGTCCACTTAGTTAATTAAGATAAAATAACATATTACAAAGGAGGCTTATACCTAACAGAGGGCACTTGTTGATGATACTGACGAAGTTATTCAACTTTTGCAATGCGAGGTCAACGGACAAATGACGAACTTAAAATGTGTCGAGCTTTTACGTGGTAAGAAAGGTACATTAAGCCGATCGGATATCGTAGTAAAAGGCAGACTTAGTTAAACCCCACCAATCGCATTGGGCCTAGATAGATATTTTAGAACTTTCGAAATAACTATCTACAACTATCTCCAAAAAAACACTTCAATCCATTCTTCGTTTCGTCGGGAAGGAAGGATGTAAGAGGAGTGTAGACTTTTTTGGACACGAATGCCTCAGTTTGCAAAAATAGTACATTTGTCACACTGAGAACAATATTCCGATGTAAATATGGTTATTTTACTGAAATACAGTTGCAGTTTTAAAAATGCTACTTGAAATGTTAAATTGAAAAATACAACATGAAATGCTAAATCTTTTAATTATGTATGAAAACTTTTTAACACGGTCTTTAATTATTCCGAGGTCGAGCTTTATTCAGACGCCCAAATGATCAGCTCATCAAATCTGTCTTTAAGAGCGATTACGGAATGACCTATTAGATCATCTGTTGCAAAAGCGAATGCATCTTGCTACACATCCATGTTAATGTTTATCAAACGCGTTGGACGTGTAACTGCCTTGAGTCGTCCACATAAAAGTATTTATTATCGCCTTTATAGCTTGTTATATACAGCACTTAACAACATTAAAAATAGTGAAGTACCTTGATAATAAAGACAAGTTTTAAGTTTGCCGTCTTTATTATTTGGTAATAATTATTGAAGAGTGTATTTCTATAGATTTAAATCATAAATCCCGTTTCTTTACGCCGCAGTGGTTACTCGCAGTGTCAAAGAAAGAGAATAGAAACTCCTCACCCTGACAATTTGGTGTTGGAGGAGGCTGCAAGAACTCGAAGTCAAGCGTCTTCTACTTTTTGTTTTGGTTACTTAATATTCGACGAGATACGTGCGATAGTTAGTCAAAGGGGTTCACTACGACGGAAGTGGCGACGACGACTACTCTGCCTACATTGTAACGACAACATACATACATACAACGACTATTAATATCTCCACCCGTTATATAAGTATTATAAGGTGAGGACCGCAGAAGCAGTCTACTGCCATAGTCCAAATATGCCATGCCATAGGGCACTTACGGAAGACCAGCGTCGCGGTGTGTCAGCATACCACGACACTATGCTGAGTGGGTGCCATTTCAGTGTCATTTATATAATAATTAGTAAAATATTTACTATTTTTTTGTTAATAACACTGTAAGTGACGTTTGATTAAATCATTTTCTATTTCTATTTCTTCTATTTCAAATTACAACAGCACATGTGCTCAGCGTGACAGGTGGTGAGCCCCTCTCCGTTTTATGCTGTTGGATGTATGTGCAGTCTTTAGTCCGTTAGTCGCCTTTCACGATACCTAAAGAAAGAGAGTGGTTGGTTAGAGTCTAAACACACGGCTCACTAAAAAAAATACTACACAATAAAGATATCCATATATTTTGTTCAATTATTGAAATGATTGGTGGTTACTAATCTAAATAGTATCTTCGTTGTAAAAGTTTATAACGGAAAAACACTGCATGCCGGATAATTATAAATAGTTATGTTTGTAAAGAAATCATGTAGGTTTTTATTGTTTATGTTTCGGAACTGTGGTATCACTAACGACAAACTTTATAAGGGTACAACTTCTTTCCTTCCTAAAAAAGCTTTTCAACAGTTAACGTAACAGTAACCTAATGTAATATCCTCCTTATAATTATTTATATGTTTACCGGTAATTAAATAGTTACCTTTTGTAGTTATCGGATATGTTTGTGTACATTTGTGCATATATGTAGGAAATATCTTGAGTCACATAACCAAATGTAAAATTTATTTCACTAATAAAAAGGCTACATTGTGGTACAGTTGACATATGTTTTTAGTTCGTCCGCTGATCAACTTTCTAGCAAGTTCCTGTCCAGTACATTTTCTTTTCAAACAATGTAGTCATTTAATTGTTTTAAATGGCATGTAGATAAAACTTCGTTCCAACACTCGACTTATAAGATAATTAGAGAAAATAATGTTTAATTTGTGAGCTTGTCTCTGGTTTAATTGGTGACTTAGTGACACGTAGCTTTCGATTACATTATACGTGACCAAAGCACTTAGCTCCAACACTTAATTCCTTAGATACTGTGTTTGAAGTTAAAGATCAATTTGATCGTAATCTATTATCTAATTTTAGGGTCCAAAGTACTCTCGTAAGGTGGTACACTCACGGGCTATTTAATAAAGTTATGTAGCTTTTTGTCAAAAAAGAAATATAAGAAATCTCCCATTTTACTCGGAGGTGCTTCTTCCTACTACTTTGAAGTACAGGACAAAGAAAGGTAAGACAGTAAAAAGCGGAAGATTATGCAACTTTTTGGCTTTGCTATCCAACAATTTATTTTAACAATGGTTAATCAATTGTTTTGTAACACATCACATGTGACTCATGCGACAGCGAAGTTGTTTGAACAATTAAAATTTACTAACTGTTCGTTCTTATTCGATTGCTTTCTTTTTTAAACCCTTCTACAAGAGTAAAAGGGATCCTCTTCTACTATTCATTTTCGAATGCCTTCTAGAAACGAAGCACTTTTGACAGGTGAAACCTGCTTTTAATTTACTACATCACCTACATAGTTTTTATTTAATCCTGACATGTTTCGACATGATGGACCCAGTAAAGGGTTCGCCCTTTACAGGGTCCGTGGTCACAGGGAGACATTCTCCCTCCCTGTTTTATCCGTAAAAAGTTTCATTTTAATTTTTATTTTGTAAAAAGTTTAGTTTCTTTTCAATGTGTAGTGTTCGCGTAAACCTTAGAAAACAATATGCATTCTAGACACAATAACACATGCACCGAAGCGTATTATTAAAACTCTAACGAAAAAGCTTATCAGAGCCATCGCCAATTATAATTTTCACTTGTCTACAAAAGCATTTATTAAGCTTGTCTACAAAACACATGTTGCGGACACATGAGCCGAAGCGGCCAACCGTATATACAAGTTACTTTGTGGCGGCCAAACAGACACTGACTCATGGCAGCCATGACAGGCGGGCCACGGGATACACCTGGCGAATATTAAGTAGCGCGCCAAATAGGTCGTACTTTCACGCTCAACGTATTTTGTGTTTACCACAATTCGTCTGATGTAACATAGGTATGCGTACTTCTTTTTCGGTTCTTTGTTTTATTGATTTAACAAGTAAATTATAGAGTATAACATATTGTCCCACTGCTGGTCAAAGGCCTACATCATTGAAATCAAGTCTTCCCTGCTAAAGAGGTAATTAATACTAAATAATATAAAAGTACGCCTCATGTCAGTTGAGCATCTAATTTGCCTGATAAAGCCAATGTTTTTGTTTAACTGGACCGCTATGGTCTAGGGGTTAAACCATTCATTTTAGACCAAAGGTCCTGGGTTTAATTACCAGCGAGATCATTTCCTATTCGGTTTGGTTGGCGGTGCTCCTTCTTATAAGTCCGTCTGGCTAGCTACCAGCAATTTATTATAGTGGTCCGACAGTAAGAGATAAGCCAGTTCCTTAGTAGTAAGGATAACATGTGAAGTACTCTGCCACCTTTTTCAGCCTAACAGGCTATTAATATGCATACATACATACAATCACGACTATTATCCCCTAAGGGGTAGTCAGAGACTAGGCAATGAATATCGCAAAATTCAACAACATTATCTTTGTTATTCAAATTTTTGCATTCACAATGCAATGTAGATATATAGGATAAAATGTTCACTAGAAAAAACGTTAAGTAACTAGTCTCAGGAAAGCTTTCGGATTGCCGGTCCACTGCTCAAACCACTACGCTACCGAGAGAATTCTTTCTAGTAGTAGGTGATTTACGCTGCAAGCCAGCGGTATACCGGCAATTCAAAGGTCATGGGTTCGAATCCCATTCGGGATTTTCTGAGACTGGTTGATTATTTTCTAGTAAACATTTTATTCAACAACAATAGTCCACGTTTCACCAAATAACCTCTGTGCTCTATGCAGTTGGATGTATGTGCAGATTGTACAGTATTTAGTCCGTTAGTCGCCTTTTACGACCCCCGAGAGAAGAGATGGGTCGATAGTATTCTATTAATGAGCCTCCACCACACAGAACTCTCACTAATTATCAAACGAAATAAATGCCAATCGTTTCAGTTCTAATATTCCTGCCAACTTTAACAGGCTATAAATATGCAATCACCGTAAATGTCATGTAAGCTAGACATCCAATCTAGACACACACAGATCAAGGGTGGCGCAACGTCATTATCATTCAGCGTCTGCGGTCGAGATTATGTCCAACTTTCTGGTAGGTTGCTCCGGTGACCTTACCAGCGGCTACGAAGAGAGCATACAAATGTGAAACTACATATTTCGACGGTGAATAAAGAATATTAACGGCTCGTTTATATCTTTGTACAAAAATGCATTGATGAAAAAAAGGGTGAATGATGAACACCCGGTATAAGCAAGGCAGTTCCTCATATTTTCTATTCAAAAAATGTGTTAGGTTAGCATATTTGACAATATATAAAAAGAAGCTTAAAATTTTCATCTAAAGATCCGATATGCTTGAAAACTTTTTATAAAAAAACAAAATATTTAAGAAGCTCACAATATACATATCGTTTAAAAACTACTCTTTTTTGTATTTCTTAAGTGAAATAGTAAACTTTAGAATACTTATAACTAGTAATTAAAAGAGTAAGACTTAGTATACAGTTTGCACACAGCAATATATACCATTAGTTTAGAGTATAATATAAAAGTTAACATTAGCCTAATGTTAAGAGAGCTCTTACTACTCAACTCTATTTTAAAAATCTTTATCTGTAAATTCCACAACAAAATATTCACTCCATTTGATCGCTTACAAAATCAAGTGCAATGCACACGCGATTCAAAGTCATTTAGACAAATAAGCACGTAAAGAGTCTGTAGCAGATAAGCATCTGGCTTGCATTGACTGGTAAAGATGAAACCTTTAAAGGTCAATTCGAATAGCCGCCATGTGAACTTTTAAATAATACATCGAAGCTTTAAAATTAATCTTTGGCTACCATATTTGGTGTGTGAAGAATAAGACAAAGATATACTTACCTGTATAAGATTTTCAGGAATCACATTGAGGTAATAAATAAAGTTATCTTATGTATTTACAAAAGACATAAGATAACTTTATTTAGATATAGAGATTGTTATAAATCTACATATTTATAGGACTTTGTCTATCAATATTACATAACCTGGTTGTAGCGACTTATAAATAAGCACTAAATAATCTCTTCCGTAAATAAATTTCCTCCGTAAATAAAGTATTATGAAATTAGATTAAAACATCCCGAAGCGACGAGACATTAAACATCCCAATACTGATCAGATCCAGTTTCTAACGACCTCTGGATATAAAAGTGAGAAGGACGCTTGTATGTGTTGTGCTCCCACGCGACATGGTTAAGCCGAAGTACCATGCTTCTAAAGGTGCCCTCAGGATTTCCGCTCTCGTCAACCGACTAAGACCTTAACGTGCATAGCACATGAAACAATAAAAATTTGTGACTTTAGGACTCGAACCTCCTAGAGAACCTGGGGGAATGGGGAAGGGAATTAGCTTCAGAGATGCCATCTCTCGTCAAATACCGTCCGGGGAAGTTCGGTCACATGGTTTGAGGAATATGTAAGGTTCTTGCTACCCCTAAAAAGTTTGGTTACGCCATAAAGGTTATCTGCTCTATGCTGCTCAAGCTTTATCCAATAAAATAAGTTTGTTTAGTGTTCGTTCTAAAAATAAAAAACAACAACGCGACGGCACCGCCTCAAACAACCTTCTACAGCACAGTAGTCAAATTAAATAACTTATAAAAGAAAAGCAACCGTCACTTCTTACCATCCAATTTATAACTTTTTTATACTAACGGTAGTTACTTAGTATTTATACGAGACGTTGCAAGTGAATATATATTATTATCCTTTCACCTCATAGAGCTTTCGTTTTGCTTAAGCCATTTCATAAACCGCTAATATGTTTAGATTATTATTATGGAAGCAACTATTAATATTATAATCATTAAAATTTATTATAACTTTAGAGAATCTCGCAGCAGCAGCTAATGTTTGTCTTAAACTATGCATTTTATATTTTTTTCAGGTTTTAGGGTAAAAATCAGACTATAAATTTAAGCCGCCTTGGCGCCTGGTACTAAGAAGAGTGGTTAGAAAATTGGTGAATTAATAAATCAAGCTGTTCTTGATCCCCTATGTAAATTGGGATACAATTTTAAAAAGTTTACGCTCATTCGTAAACAGACTTTTTAGACTGGACTCCACACTGCCTGAGTATTATATATTTTTTTTGTTTCATATCTCCACGAAAACATGTTATAAAAACTTGATACAGACCCATGTAGGTACTCACATAAAATCCAGGAGAGAACGTCCAAATATTAACAAAAAGAAAGGAGCATGTCTGCATCCGTATATTTTGACATTCGTGCGAACGTGACTGCAGTTCATATTGTTTTGTTCACTTTTACTTTCTGTCTTCCAAATTGCAACTGCTAGTTTCTTGTACACCGTATGCCAGAGTAGCGTAAGAGTCAATTTAAACATAAAAATATAAGGTTCGCATCGATAGCTGAATGTCTATTCTCGATACGGATATAAGTATAATTTTAAGAAGATGTTCGTAAAGGTATATGAAGTGGAACACTTATTGCTCGGGGTTATAGAACGTTAAGGCACCTTCTAAGATACATTTAAGATTATATAAGAAATAACCAGACAATAAGTCTAGAGAACACTGAAAGGAGGACATAAATGGTTGTTTAACCACTCACTCGTGGCACTTTTCTAACAAAAAAATTGGCGCAATTGTCAACGTCAAATTAGACAGAATCGAGCATAGACTATGCGATATTTTGCGATCACAATACATCAGATGTACCACAGAACCGAAATAATCAAACTTGTTTATACTAAAGTAGTCTGTAAGTATATGAAAACACGGTACAAAGTCAAGAGTGTTTTTGTAGGTGCGGTCTCATGCGACCGCTTGGGGCCTGAGGGGTAGAAAACGAAATGTTATTGAACACTTTTTAAATAAGTGCGAAAGAGACTTTTTCGTACCAATTGCTCAAAAAAGTGACATTCTATGCCACAAAAAGCGAACATAATAATAGTCATTTTTAATCTGTTAAAAACAGGGAAAGAAAATTGTACTGAAATTCATTCATCCTCTAGGGGGAGAACGTGATTTAAATTTGGAATACTTACCGAAATTTATACTGAACTACATCTGTGTTTACACCATTGAGTTTGTTTATAAAGCATTATATATCTTTTTGAAAAAGGAATACGCATTTATTATGCAGTTATGATTATTATAAAATTACGAAAACCGACGAGGCCGTATGAGCTTGATGCCTTTGCTTTTCCGACAAAAAAATATTAGTCAAGGAATTTAGTAACACATTTTTTTTCTCTTAATATTATTGTGTTAATTTTTTCGCAAATGGTACGAAAAGTAGAGTATTTTCCTCGGTGATAAAGCTGTCTTAGTCTTGGGTGAACTTAAATCCCTCGCTACACTCAGGACTCGTCTTAAATCACGAAGCGAGGGTTTTTAACACCCTCGCTACGCTCGGGAGTAAATCTTGAGTCCTTCGTTAAGCTCGCGATTTAAATCGTCACCCGCGACAGAAGACACTGCTTTATCCCCTTGGTTAATAATCTATTTAGATCCTAGATTAGATTATTAGCTTAAATCAATGAACCACCATACCCACCAATCTGCGTTGGCCTAATGTAGTTGTCCATGTTGGAAATCTTGTGCAGCAGTGGGACGTTTATAGACCGATGATGAAATCAATATCGTTCTGCTTTGTAGATAAAAACAAATTTCTTATTTAAAAAACCGGCCAAGTGCGAGTCGGACTCGCCCATGAAGGTTTCCGTAGCAGCAAGTAACATCATATAAAAGTGCTTGTAGTTCGTTGTAACTTTGATCGATGTTTTAATAATAGTGGTTTTTTTTTTAAATTAATTAACTAATGACGTAATAAAAAAACTACTTACTAGATCTCGTTCAAACTAATTTTCGGTAGAAGTTTGCATGGTAATGTACATCATATATTTTTTTTAGTTTTTATCATTCTCTTATTTTAGAAGTTACAGGGGGGGACACACATTTTAACACTTTGGAAGTGTCTCTTGCGAAAACTATTCAGTTTAGAAAAAAAATATATTAAAAACCTCAATATCATTTTTGAAGACCTATCCATAGATACCCCACACGGATGGGTTAGATGAAAAAAAAATCTTGAGTTTCAGTTCTAAGAATGGGGAATCCCCAAAATTTATTGTTTTTTTTTTCTATTTTTGTGTGAAAATCTTAATGCGGTTCATCAGAATACATCCTAACTTACCAAGTTTCAACAGTATAGTTCTTATAGTTTCGGAAAAAAATGGCTGTGACATACGGACGTCTGTCCGTCCGTATGTCACAGCCACTTTTTTCCGAAGAAGACAGACATGAGGAATCCATAAGGGTTCCGTTTTTTGACATTTGGCTACGGAACTCTAAAAACTGGGAAAATCTTAATGCGGTTCATCAGAATACATCCTAACGGACAAGCAGACAGACATGAGGAATCCATAAGGGTTCCGTTTTTTGACATTTGGCTACGGAACTCTAAAAACTGTGAAAATCTTAATGCGGTTCATCAGAATACATCCTAACGGACAGGCAGACAGACATGAGGAATCCATAAGGGTTCCGTTTTTTGCCATTTGGCTACGGAACTCTAAAAACCCAATAAATGTACGTACATGTTTCTTTAACCCCTCACCTGATGACGTCAGCGCGCGCGCAAGTCCTTCTTTGATTTGGGTATGACGCGGCGTAATTTGATACAGGTACTTGAGTAGTGTTAAGTGGTTTTTGTGGCCTTCCTTTTTTAAACACCACACATATTGTATATCGTTGGATTCCTAGATAAATTATCTTCAATATTATGGCGGTTTGATTAAAAAATATTAAACAAATATTTAATTATATATTTTTTTTTATTTATAATTTTTTTTTATATATTTTGTTATATTTAAAAATTAAACGCGATAAGGGTATCTTTTTCTTCTTTATATGTAATCTCTTACTACATAGTAATAATAATATATAAAAATGTTTACAACTTTTCATAGAAAAATGTAAAGAAAAACAACCATTTCCGAATCGAGTTATTTTTGATTTTTTTTTTTTTTTTTTTAAATAGATCTTTTCGAAGTAAGTCTGTTTTTATTGACGTTTATTCACACTAGACAGCTAGTGCAGCCAACCGATACAAGCCGCAGACACTAAAAACTCAAACCGAAGTATAAAACAGACTTGAAATACGTAGGCACTACGTGCCTATCTTCAGAGAGGCGATCAACGTTTACCATGTGTCCATGTTTCGTTAGTTCATTAGTTTAATAATACCTCATAAAAAGCAACGCTAATTATTCTAATTGCGGTAATCACTATGATCATGACTCGCGGCTGACCCTAAACGACTGGCCTTGACCGGAGGTTTTCCTTTGTTTAGGTCTTACAATAAATTATCACACTGACATTTTCAGTGAAAATGTGTCAAATAACAAATTTCAAAAAGACACGAATCGTAGGTGATTGATTACACAGATGATTATAATAGATCGCGTTACAATGTTTTCTCTGTTACGAGATACGGTATTTTAGAGAAAATATTTATATTTAAATGTTTTTTGTTATAATTACGTATGAAGAAGGGGTCTGAAATAAGTCCACCTTTCACCATTCTTTCTTTTCTGTGTGTATTTTTTCCGTGCAATAAAGAATATTATAAAACATATTTTATGATCAAATTAATATCCCTGGATTTATAGCCAGGCATTATCAAGGCATATTACCACACATTGTCGTACATATATATTTACCAGCTAATATTATAATCATTTAAAGCTATATTCGCCAAAATACTGATTTGAACTTTTAAAAATCGAAAATTATTTTACCGTGTCTGTCAACTGCCTTTTCTTTTACTTTTCTTGACGTATTTCTATCATCAATTGGCTTTAAAAATACGTATAACTTTGGTTTTTCTAGTCTTTTAATACAATCTAGTTTGCATTACCACTTTCAATAACCGAGTTATTATTTATACCAAGACCAAAACTATCATTCAGGTTTTACCCAATGTTCAAGATATGTTCCCAGAGATTTCTTCGATGCAAATCACTAAAGCAGTTACAGCTAAAACAAATCTTTCGATGTATATCAGATGATCAGATACAGCGTCGAAATAGCACTTTGCCACTGACTACTGATAGCGTAATATTAATTTATTATCTGTACAAGGCCGTCGAAGTAACAGTCAGAAGGAACTGACATGACAATGTTGAACTGACGCTTACAATGGTTTCATTAACATTAGCACCATATTATTACGTCATTCCACTGTCTATATCTTATTTAATTGTAGTAATTATATATGATGATAGGATATTTTACGTCATACCACTATCTATATCCATATCCTTTTTAATTGTAGTAATTGTATATGATGATAGGATATTTTACGTCATACCACTGTCTATATCCATATCCTTTTTAATTGTAGTAATTGTATATGATGATAGGATATTTTACCCTGAGTTGGTGATCACTAAGTCGTATAAGGCAAGCGTGGTGATCAATCAAGCCAATACCAATCTATTGTAGCGAGGATTGGAGTCCTTTGCCCAGCAGTGGGACACTCTGGGAAAAATATATTTTACTATACTTTTTAACAAACTACTTAGCCTTCGGGAAAAATCCACATTTCCCTACCAGGATGGATGTGGCAGTAGGGCTAGATGGAATAGGAAATACGAGTAGATAAGACGTCCACTTGGTAGTAGGGAATAATGGTAAAATAAGTCCATTTAACCCTAACAGGGGGGATAGTTAGTAGAGATATATGGATTTTTTTTCCACCTATCTCTACCAGTGGGGACATGTGGAATAAAAAAACCCACTTATCCCTACCAGTAGTGGAGGTAGTCTGGTAGCCATCATACAACAACAACCGGAAGAAATCACTTGTCTTTTGAAAACAGAATGCGCTTTACTTAGTAAAATTGAGACCGTAAAATTTTATATGTAATAAAACTTTATTCGAGTAACCGGTCATACAAAATTGCTTATCTATTCATAAGAAAACATCAGAACAGAGAAGAGAGTTGTTTATCACGTGATGATGATATGAAGTAATCTATTGCTAAAAGTAATCCTAATAAAGTGTAATGATATCAAAGTTAAGTATACGTTCACCTTAAAAAGCAATAACTCATTGGCGTTCATATGAAGCTGTAAAGTTGGGAAACTTGTGAGGTAAACCTCAGCCTCCTTGTATCCGCCGTTGCGAAGCCTTCATCACAGTATAAATATAAGCTAAAGCAGTAAGGAAGCTACTTACAAACGCTCTAAACGACGCACGCCCACAGACGCACGTCATAAAAAGGCCCCTAAGCGGACATCGTAGTGCTCTCAGTAGCGCGTGCCGCGTCGACCGACGTCGAGACGAGTGGTCACTGTTGTGTATTATTGTATTGCGGGCGCTGTCCGCGTGATTTTTAAAAATGCCGCGAGTATATTGCGTAGTTTACGGCTGCTTAAACTCGGCTGTATTAATTAATTAAATAAGTAGCTGTATTAATTTACAAAGAAGTAGACAAAATCAATTTTATAGTGTCGTGTCCATGGTTTTCGATAATTTATTCATTAGAATGAGAATTTTTTACATTATACAATTTAATAAAGCTTTTCGAACGTGTCGTAGCAGGCGTAAGTATTTTTCAGTGAGTAATTTATAATAACTAACGAAGAATGAAGACTTTTTAAAATGTTGAAGATTTTTTAATTACACATTTGTAAACTAGTAAATTCATTCGATTATTTGACCCAAAGAAACGTTTTGATAAATAATAAAAAATACCTTTTAATTTTATAAAAATTAAAAGTGACAACCCTAACGCTTTGCTAGTTATCTCAAAAAAAAAGCGCTAACTTTCTGAGATACAGCGCTATCTAAACAAAAACTTTGTCAATTTTACAAAAATAAGAGGACAGCCCTAACGCTCAATTGGCGCGTAGGTATATATCTCAACAAAAAGGCCTAGTTTCCGTACTGCAGCTTATATTTATACTGTGCCTTTATGGAGCTTACAAAAGTTGCGGTGGTTTTGCAAACGATTGACGACTGTTTATTATAACGCTGGTGTATTACCCGATAGCAAAATTGATGTAGTTATATCCATGAACCGTCTGTGACACATACGTTTAGCTGCACATGCAATATCTGTTTTAAATTAAGCATGCATAATGTAATGGCTAAATTAATAATTAGGTTTTGAAGTACAAATAATAATAATGAAGTCTTAGTATTTAAGTGCAAAAATGTTTATTCAAACAAGCCTTTACAAGCACTTATTGACGTCGAAAACTAATAAAATAACAGTTAACTAACATTAGTTAAATCTTAACTACTAGATCTACCACTACCAAAACAAAAAACGTCAGCAATCATAAAAACTTGTAGTCTTATTTAGAGACTTAGAAGCATATAAATCATTAGTGACGTGTCTGAATAAGGCACTTAGATAAATTTATGTCGAAAAATTATAATAGTGTTTTTTTTAGCAATCAACGTTTAATAATAATTAAAACTGACAGGGACTCGGGTTCAAGGCTCGTTAGTAGCAAGTCTGTAATGAACATTCTCCGGTTTCCATGTACCCAGATAATAAAACGTGTGAAAGTTCCTATAAAACCTAAATCTTCAGCATATTTTTTTTATATAAATGAACAATACCGCATCGTACATTATGTTATTCTCCTTGACATTCGTCAGAAAGAGGAATGTTTAATGTAGACAGTTAAAATATTTCACTCGTTCGTAATAATGATACTGCATTGCTGCACAATAGGTATGAGAAATGTACCTTGACACGTGAGAGAAAAAATGTGTATTGTTTTCACGCACTATATGAAATTCTGGCGATATGACGTTGACTAATAAACGGTTTTATATAATAAGATTAGATAACGACTTTTGGAGCTTTATCTAGTTTTATGAGGAGGTCGTTGGCAAAGAATGGGCGGCTAATTATACTGTATGCAGAGCTTCTCCGAACTTCGGAACAACGGAAAGATCTCGTTGTTGTTGACGATTTTTTGTTTACTGGCACCTCTTAGGGTGGATTCGACCAAACTGGAATAAGGTCTTATACCTAGATTCCAGTTTGGTCGAATCCACCCTTAGAGCAGTATTACTTTTTAACCTTACTACGAAAATTTACAGCCCCAGGTGGTAGTGGTATAGCGCACTAGTATTGTAGAACGTTTAAGGGGTTCTGATAATCTAGTTTTTAGACCCACACAATCCATTAATTTTGGTTTTTCTAACATTACATTAATCGTAAGATATGAAGTTTTTTTATACATTTTTTTTCAATTTATTTTAGCACACAGTCATTCGTTTTAAAAAAAATGTTTTTTTTTTACTCTCTGCTCCAACGTTATCGGAGCAAATTTTTGCTATATTCTCATTTATACTAGTTCTCGCATTTATTCCTCTCGCACCTTTATACTTCATACTTCACAGCCATTCATCACCTTTTGCTCTTTTACGGGTGGGACTTTGGCTTTTACTTTTATTTTAAAGCCCCGCTGCAAAGATCTGCAAAGATACAGAGATCTTCTCTGCGGCCGAAGCCCATGCGCTAGCTGCATATGTTACAACGGGTTCAACTGCCGCTGTGTAGATTGTTTTTTGTATGACTGGGTTGAGTCCCCAGTTGACCCTGGCTGTTTTGGAGAGTCGCTTGTAGAAGCCAGCTGCTTTTCTGCAGACGTTTGCGACGTGCGAGTTGAACGTCAGTTTGCTGTCTATTGTAAGTCCTAATGCTTCTGGCTTGTATTCAATTTCCATCCCACCCATGTTGAGGCGAGGGGTGTCGTATTTCAGCTTTCTTGTGATGGTAAGACAATTAGTCTTATGTGCTGCGAGCTTTAATTTATTTTGTACACCCCACTCCTGAGGCAGGTGTCGAGATAAAACCATCGAACTTCGTTGATCTTATAAAGGGCGAACACAGGTAATTGTTCTTACAGTACTGTGTAAAAATTGTTACTTTAGTTAAAAATAGAAATAAGACTTAATAATTAAGAAAGTACTGAGTATGTTAAAAGGAATGACACATATATCTGAGAGTATATGTGTCAATTTCCAAAAATAAAACAAATACAAAAATATGTATTAAGTTACAGCTTTGTTACTAATAACAAAGCTGTAAAAACTAAGCACTAGAAAATAAGAAAATGTACTTAGCGTATAAAATACTCAAATTGGGAAACTGTTTAGTTTTTAAGATAAACTATTGTAGAATGCGTAGTATATAAGAATAATGTAAGACAATAGATATAAGACCTTAAAAAATTGTTGTCAAATAAAAATCAACAGAAGAAAATTTATTTACCCCGTGTACCTAGATAATAAGCTGGAATATGAATAAAATCTGTCGGATAGTATAGCTTAGAGTTTGAAGCGGAACACCCACCGCAAGAGAATGAAAGACGATGGATGAATGTGTGGTATGCAGAATGAAAGTGCGAGAAGAAGAATCGAGAGAACAAGCATGAAAAAGAAATAGAGCAGACATAGGCGTCGGCGACATTAGTCGGCGGTAGATTGAAAAACAAAAAAAAACATAATGTGTGTCCTTTAAAATATCATTTAGCCACTTAAATTCTTTTCCATTCATAATCACAAAACAACACAGGTAAATGATTAGTTAATCAAATCAAATAATAGAAGACTTCGTGCAATAAAATACTTGCATTAGCAGCATACAGCGAACAGTTGGAGTGCATTGTCTAAAATTACACCAAATTGGCTTTAACTCAAAGATTGCAATTCAGCTGC
The DNA here is from genome assembly GCA_963921215.1 of Scoparia ambigualis. Lineage (NCBI taxonomy): Eukaryota > Metazoa > Arthropoda > Insecta > Lepidoptera > Crambidae > Scoparia > Scoparia ambigualis. The sequence goes on from OY992510.1 coordinate 5,534,025, forward strand.
AAATTGCATATCGCCGGCAAGAATCGAGCGCGTCGCCGCGTGCGCCGGCGAAACGATTGCTTCAAAGCATCACTCAGACTCATAGGCTCGTTTTCTAAAACCAAACTCACACTCAAATCTCTGCTTGAGCTTCTAAAAATTTAATTTAGGTTCGGAGAGGCGCGATGCTACTGGTTTAGCATTATAATGTCGACAGTCACGTGCTGGACAGGTTCATACAAAATAATATAAATCATTAGTATCGCTGTCGGGCGAAACTTGTGTCTGTCTACTGTCGCCGTCGCTGTATTCCGAAGCAAGCCTTTACAATATGAATCGAGTCAATGATTATAAACGCTTCAAAGATTACAAGTTATCGTAATGTGACTCCACCTCTAGACTCCTCCTTTTAAAACTGTCAAGCATGATGCTCCTAGCTGATAATATTTAAATCAGTCTTCTCTAGAAGTCATTGTCATATTGTCCTTACAACTAAATTAGGACGATGGCCGTTTAGTGGTTGTTGACCAAGTTCAGTTACATTAGTCCTAGTGGCTACCGACTAGCTTTGCAGTCACGTATTTGGTACTTGGTATTTTCAGGCATGGTAGGTATGAGATAGTTGATTGAAAGATTTGATACAGTGAAAAAGTCAAATTAAAAATAATACGTACATACATATATAAAATCACGGCTTTTATCCCCGAAGGGTTAGTCAGAGACTAGGCAATGAGGACCGCAAAAGCAGTCCTCTACCATAGTCCACTTTTCACCAAATAACGACTGCACATGTGCTCAGCGTGATAGGTGGTGAGCCCATCGCCGCTCTATCCTGTTAGATGTATGTGCAGTCTTGAGTCTGTTAGTCGCCTTTTACGACACCCAAGGGAAGAGAGGGGGTGGAAGTATTCTTTCACCGCTACGCGACAATAATAAACTCGAAGATATCGAAACGTTGAATAAAATGTTACATCCACTAGTAATTTTTTTTCAACTTTTTTATATAATAGAAGGTAGCAAACGAGCAGGCGGATCACCTGATGGAGAGTAATCGCCGTCGCCCATGGACTCCCTCGAAACCAGAGGAATCGCAGACGCGTTGCCGGCCTATAAGAAAGGAATGCTTTAAGAGGAAACACTACGTCGACGTGGCATGCAAAATTCTCATACAAAACACAGAAAAACGATGTTTCGTAGTCCCTTGTTTCCTCCTTTAGAACCAATTTTTATTACTTTTTCAGCATCGGTTAAGAAAGAGATTTTTTATGTGTGTATGTCTGATTTTTTTGCATTTAAGTCATTTATTTAATAACCAGGAGCCTTCATAATTTAGAGAAATCACTCCGTTTTAAGGCGTCTTCAGAAACTTTAAGTGGATGGTTTAAAAAAAATCAAACATACAGACATAGAATATCTCTTTCTTTAACCGATGCTGAAAAAGTAATAAAAATTGGTCCAGTTCTGAAGGAGGAAACAGGGGACTGCGAAACGTCGTTTTTCTGTGTTTTGTATGAGATTTTTGCATGCCACTTCGACGTAGTGTTTCCTCTTAAGGAAGGAATAGGAATTGTGAGGGGGGGGGGGGGGGCGAAGGGGCTCTCCTACGTTTCGTTATCTTCGAGTTTAATACCAAATATTACGAGTAAAAATAATAACGTGAAGTAAATTAAAACCGCTGACGTGCTAATACATATAGGCATAACGTGCCTGTCTCTTAAACGAACGGTGTAACATATAGAAAGAGTAATACAACAAATAGCAGCACGTCGAAACACGTCGGTTTCGACCGCGGCTAACGCTTCGACGGCGTGTGTCGCAGCGAGGAGCAATCACGCACGACATTATTGAAAGTGGAATCCGAGCGCATCTCATTTATCACCGCGAACAAATGACAGACACGTTCAGTTTCGATATGGTAATAAGTACCATTTGTAGTGAGCGTTCGATTATCTTTGTGACTTTGGGTATGTCAATTTTGTTTATCGTGTATTTTTTTAAATTATCAGATGTTTTAGTTTTAGCTTTTTTTTTTGTTTTCCGCCACGGGTTAGCATTTAGTCTTTAATTCACCTGATAGTAAGTGACGATAAGGAAGAAGGTGGAAGCGCACTTTACCCGGAATCCGCAAACACTGAGGAACCGACTAACCTATCACTAAACTGTCGGAACACAACAATGCAATAACTTTCTTGTTATGGAACCAAACTTTTGACAGAAACGGTCGAATTTCCCACACTAAGGTGTTCGCGGAAGACCAGCGTCAGGTTTTCCTATAAACTAGGAGGCCGGACATCATGCTGAGCGGGTACCTGTTAGTGCCACTTATTTTGTTTCTTTTTAAATTTTCGATGTAATACACAAACAACACACAAATGTGTGTTGTGTCACTAATAAATGTTTTCTATTCTATTCTATTCTACTTTAGATAAGCCAGCCTACCAACCAAACTAATTACACAAAGATGTAGGAAATCGAACCTGGGACATCTAGGACAATGACTAAAAGAGTTGATAGAATTAAGATATCTGTTATCACCACACGCGTCGACAAACCTAACCAACAACCTTACAACTGCCTAAACAGATATTACCGCACTAATTCATAATCGAAGAACACTGTGGCGAATTAACGCGCAAATTTTTACAGAATTTCATAACAGCTGTAACGGCGATTGGTCTCAAATGGATTCCGCAGAGCGTCAACCTCGCTTTCTCGCATCCCATAGTAATTCTAGTGTCTGGACACCAATTACAGCACTGCGTTTTATCTTATAATTCCTTTGGCCACGCAACCTGCCAGTACGTTTGTTTACGCGACACGCGATATGGTAGCTTATGAGTTGTGTTTATTATTGTTATTGCAAATTAATTATGTTTACTGTTTTCGGTGTTACTTTTTTATGTGTGAGGTGGCAAATGAGTAGCGGTCACATGATGTAAAGTTATTACCGCACATGATGTTAATTGTTATTAAGCGTTAATAAAACGCTAAAATATATATATTTTTGAAAACATTATTACCGCTATCCATGGATACCCGCGATCCAGAGCTCTTGTTCGTACTTAACTAGAAGTAAAGGCTCATGTTTGGAACTAAACTAAACTTATGCCTTTTTATGTACATCATGAAACAATTAAGACTTTATATTCTAAAATAAACAACGCAGACCTATATTTGACGTATTTTTAGTTAAGTGCTTTTTACATGCGTCTTCAATGGTGTAAGTAATGTAACTGTTTCCCAAAGTTGATCCTTTAAAATCAAACCATTGAGGTTTTTATTTATTTGTTTATTTATTTATTTGGACAACCAACAAGGCATACACCTGACATGCTAATATTTCATTATATATAATTTGTAAGAAAGGTGCTGCCTTACTTAAAAGCTGCCACGGAAAACATATTTTAAAAAATGGTAGGGAGCGGAAGGCGCGCACTGGCAAGTGAACATAACCATTTGTCATAAATCTTAAGGATAACAATTATGGTATCCTTAATCAATTATATATTAAGACTTAACATATTAAGACTTAAGTAAGTATTTAATACTTAAAAATACAATCACTGCAGTATAACACCTCAATGCTACGAACCCATAAAAAGTTTGAAACCTCAAGCTAATAAAGTACTAGTAAATTAAACGCAAGTACATAGGTACATGTAAAGCAATGGATTCCTGTTGACCCTTTCAGAAATCCAATATTCCAGTGCTAGGACAGACATCTACTGACGCTATAGATATAAATTAATGCAAGTAAATAACCTCTGTGACTTTTTATATGCGTTTTAAGACCTTAAACGACCATGGAACCAGGACCTTTTATTATTTAATATCTCAATTAAGTAACCTTGATCTATTCATATTTAGCGAGTGTTAACAGAAATAAAGTTCTCGCAAGTAGATACTAATTACGAACGTACCTATAAGTGAACCAGTTTAAAGGGGCGAAGTACTATGTAACTAGTTTGTATTTGCTGCAACAGAATATGATATCTGTCATGTACTGGTGCAAAATTAATGCATTCATGTCATGAAAATTCAATGTAACATGGACTTTATCATTTCTTTTTGTGATACACTATTATACTTAAACTAAGTAATCTACTATATTGAAACGTTTAAAAAAATCACTGGATGAGAAAAAAACCCACGTCCTTCGCAATCCGGGCGCGGCTGCGTTGACAACTCCGCTGAGGTAGTAAACTTTTTCAACGTTTCTACTCGTATATATATTTTTATTATTATTTAATTATATACCTACTTTTGTTTAATTGTATTATTGTTTACTAACTACATAATTAAGTACCTTTGTAATTAACCCTCTATAGACTTTGTCTGAAATAAACTTTGAATTGAATTGAATTGAATATGTCTTAGAGAACACGAGTATTTGAGCGTTAGTAACGCTAAAAGTATAAAATACATACATACATTATAATCACGAGTATTATCCCCGAAGGGTAAATCAGAGACTAGGCAATGAGGACCGCAAAAGCAGTCCTCTGCCATAGACCACTTTTAACCAAATAGCGACTACAGATGTACTCAGCGTGACATGTAGTGAGCCCATCGCTCTATCTGTTGGATGTATGTGCAGTCTTTAGTCCGTTAGTCGCCATTTACGACACCAAAGGGAAGAGAGGGGGTGGTAGTATACATTCACCGTTACGCGACGTTAAAGTATCAAATATTTCGAATATAATTAATCTACAATAATACTATAAAGAGATAAAGTTTCTGATTTAGTATTGGTTTTATTGTTAGGGTTTCATTATTGGTTTTATTGTTAAGTTTATGTGTTAGTTGTAATCGCAAAAACTAGCTAGTTTGTACATTAGCTTTTACAGGTAGTTAAGCACGTGTGTTTTTATAACTGTTTTGTAAAAAGAAGATGAAGGAAACTAGTTCCAGTTTTTTTTTCATACCAATAAGATGACAACTTATTTCGTGCTGTTTTCCATGTAGGAAGGCCTATGATCAACAGTGGGACGTTTGTGGGCAGATTATAATGGTGGTTGCAACCAGGCACTGACCGGACGAAACACAACAGCACCAAGTGCCACATTCACACAGAACTGCTGGCTCCACGGAAGATCAGCGTTGTAGTGACTTGCTAACTGCAACAAATGCTGAGTGGAGTCCCTTTAGGACACATTTTTATCAAACTTTTTGTATAATGCATATTTGTAAGTTGTGTGTTCTAATAAATAAATTTCATTTCATTTCAAATGTATCAAAATACTTTCGAGATTATCCTATCTGATCACCTATCAAGTGTTGCTTAACATTGACAACCGAAAGCTAGAACTAAACTTGTGCTACGATTTATTACAATCGTAAGTAAATATGATTTCATTCGTCGACACCATTTAAGTCGATTGCGTGTTAGAAAATTGACCAATTTAAAAATGAATAAGTCACACTAATACTAACAAACGCAAGAAATTAACAACCAGTTTGAGAAATTACATGAACGATTTTGCTTTTTAAATCATGTCAATATATGTAATTTACATTGTTGTTTAACCGTGTCGAGTAGCGGTGAAAGAGTACTACCACCCCCTCTCTTCCCTTGGGTGTCGTAAAAGGCGACTAACGGACTAAACACTGCACATACTTCCAACAGCATAGAGCGGCGATGGGCTCACCAGCTGTCACGCTGAGCACATGTGCAGTCGCTATTTGTAAAATTTACTCTGGTAGAGGACTGCTTTTGCTATCCTCATTGTCTAGTCTCTGAATAACCCTTCGGGGATAATAGTCGTGATAATGTTTTGGCAACAGACTTAGATAATATGGTGGCCACACGACCTTAGGACAAACCCTACAACCAATATAACGGAGTACACTCCCTCTGAAAACTGAATCAGCGGTCTTAGACAGGCGATTTAATCATTAAACCGTAAAGGCGATTTAATAACAAAAGAATGAAATAGAAGTGTTGACTGAACATTCGAAAAGATTTATACATAGGTAAGAGGTAAAAAAACGCTGAGTTGAGCATATTTTTAGGAAAGAGGCTGATTCGAAACACTTACACCTCGTCTTGCGTTAAGAACGTGTCTAAATATAAACTACTCGTATATCTCTTTAAAATAGCAGATTTAGATTTCTGTCTGTATTTAAATGTTTGTCTAAAATAACGGGCTAAATATCTACACTGCTTCTGTTTACTACTTTGTTTATGATTACTTAGTGTAGTAATTAAAAGTGTCGGGTAGCGGTGAAAGAATACTACCACCCCCTCTCTTCCCTCGGGTGTCGTAAAAGGCGACTAACGGACCAAAGACTGCACATGCATCCAACAGCATAGAGCGGCGATGGGCTCACACCTGTCACGCTGAGCACATGTGCAGTCGCTATTTGGTGAAAAGAAGACTGCTTTTGCTGACCTCATTGCCTAGTCTCTGATTAACCCTTCGAGGAATAGTCGTGATTTTATGTATGAATGTATGTGTGTAGTAATACTTAAACATTGTTCATTTTAATAAGGGTTTAGATGTCCCCCATATAATGTACGGCCCTTTTTGACATTGTAACCGACATATTTATTATAAAGAATCGTCAGTAGTTGAGGATTCCGGGTGAAGCGCGCTTCCACCTTCGGCCTTATCGTCACTTACCATCAGGTGATATGAGTGCCAAGCGCTTACCCGTCGTAGAATTAAAAAATATATATATTGACGTCTCTAAGTGCGGCGCTAAGTAATAGCAGTACATTAAAAACAATGTTTCAACCAACAGCTGGTATTCGCAGGCCGCAAGGCGAGCCTCTCATCGGCGAATACGAAACCAACCGCGCAGCCTTGGCAGTTGACCGCCCTGGTCAGTTCGATCGTGTTTCACAATGAATTCAACTGCGCTTTATTTATATAATGTACTGCATCGACAGCTCTGACTAACTGATTGTATTTAGGTACAGATTATCAAACAGTAGCGGGGAAGAGTTGAGAAGGCTAAATAATTAGGTTTTTTAGTTAATTCATCATCATCATCAGCCTTTAAACGTCCCACTGCTGGGCACTGGCCTCCCCCATGGGAAATGGCACGTGGGAAGGTTGGGCCATAACCTACCATGTTACCCAATGTTAAAGTTATATAATCAAATCAAACAATTAAATTAAATAATATTTGTTTACAATACAAAGGTTTTCTTTCTTTGGGATTTATAAAAAATCTCAAAGTGGATCATAATAATATATTGCTAAAAATTAATTATAAATATTTATAAGCAGTTAACTTCTACATTATTAGTCTACAGACAAATCAGTCTAACGCATAATCAAACGGAATCTAGACTCATGCGTCGAAGTGTACAATAATCGGTAAAGTTAACGCAAATCAAACCTCACTTTGTTTGGACCTAATAATGGGACCGACTTTGGAAATAGATTAACAATTTAAACCAGTTGCAACGACCTTAACGCTCGGCAATAAGGTTGATATTAAGTCACGTCGTGCGCATTTGAATCGTTATAAATGCATTGACCCTGTTGTTCACGTAGGCCACAAAAAACGCAAGTTGATTTATTTCGACGTTTTAGTCGATTTAATTTATTGTCAGTAAACGGAGAATTGAAAGATGTAATTACTAAATGTTTCTCGCACTAATAATCCTATGATTCAGAATTAGAGTAGTCATTTAAATGAACATAATAAAATATTTCAGTATACTGAGCGTTAAACTCCGCTAAATATTTATATTTTATTTAAAATAAAATGAGGAAGTTGATATAGTAGATTTATGTATAGGAAGCAAATTGTTATATTTCATCTGAAAATCAAATAGAGTGCGATTTCAGTTAATTGATGATGAAAAATAAATGTTGATATGTGTGAGACTGCCTATGTAAAATTTGTTATTCTTATAAAAACAAAAAAATTTACATTCATACCATGTAGACAGAGATAAAACATACTTCTTTCTATGTGGTATGTTCGTTTTAAGAAAATGTAAAATGGCCTTCAAGCAAAATGAACCTATCTAGTTACTTTTTTGGCACAATATAATACAATATTGTAGTTCAGTTCTCCAATACATCGTACAGAAAATATTTTATTCAAACGGTACACAACATCGCAGCTTCGCCACTTTAGGGGCCACACCGGCCATCGAACACGGAAGCTTATTGTCCATTCGTATTGCACGCCAATAATATTTTCAACATTGAACTGGAAAGTAAATGCTGTAGGTCTACTTACGTAGGTTTTAAGTAAATAAATAAAACGTTTTTGTAGTTGCAGGCGTCAGTAACACAATAGGAAGATGTTCGGATTAAATGCGAGAAATATTAGATTTTTATACTGGCTTTGATGGTCACACAAGGAATCACATGGAATGAACACGGCGTCGAAAAATCTAAATCATAAGTAAAATTTTAAACACTGAAAAAAGACGACAACCTCAGGCGGGAATCGAACCACGGACCTTCCGCATTCCGGGCGGCTGCCTTAACCACTTGGCTACCGTGGTCTGGCTTTCAACCGTCGAAATTTGTCAGTGCTTGATGCTTATGTTTTTAGTCAACATTGCATCATCAAATCTTAGAAGTTTTCACCTCTGAGATCCGAAAGAAATATTTTTACAAATATTTGAACATTCGGTTTAGATCATGGATGCACAGACTTATTAAGACTAGGGGCCACTCGGGCAAATTATGAACTGATGGTGGGCCACCAGAAGTATAGGTAATTAAAGACAATGAAAAATTGATAATAATGTATTCAAATTGAAAAAGAATTTATTATACGAGAGTATTATTTTTGCTGTTGGCGGGCCACCAGTATTCGACCGGCGGGCCGCATGCGGCCCGCGGGCCGTAGTCTGTGCATCCCTGGTTTAGATGAAGCTACGTTTTAGATTAATGTTTTTTTATATATTTTAGCGTTTTATTAACGCTTAAAATTTTTTAAAACACTCATAAAAGACGACAACCTCAGGCGGGAACGTAGCTTCATTTTAACCGAATGTTCAAATATTTGTAAAAATATTTTTTTCGGATCTCAGAGGTGAAAACTTCTAAGATTTGATCAAGCAATGATGACTAAAAAACATAAGCATCAAGCACTGACAAATTTCGACGGGTGAAAACCAGACCTCGGTAGCCAAGCAGTTAAGGCAGCCGCCCGGAATACGGAAGATGCGTGGTTCGATTCCCGCCTGAGGTTGTCGTCTTTTTTCAGTATTTAAAAATTTTACTTAAGTATATTTAAGGGTTAATAAAACGCTAAAATATATAAAAAAAACATTAATCTAAAACGTAGCTTCATCTTAACCGAATGTTCAAATATTTGTAAAAATATTTCTTTCGGATCTCAGAGGTGAAAACTTCTATGATTTGATGAAGCAATGTTGACTAAAAACATAAGCATCAAGCACTGACAAATTTCGACGGTTGAAAGCCAGACCTCGGTAGTCAAGTGGTTAAGGCAGCCGCCCGGAATGCGGAAGGTGCGTGATTCGATTCCCGCCTGAGGTTGTCGTCTTTTTTCAGTGTTTAAAATTTTACTTAAGTATATTTAAGCGTTAATAAAACGCTAAAATATAAAACATAAATCTAAATCATACTTTGGCCACACCGAGAATATCGAACCTTCAAATAACAGGCCAAACACTTTGTCATTCGCATTTGCGTTGTAACGTAAGTGATACATAGTACATACCTAAGTCGCATCCGTTTCCCGGCGGGGTAGTCACTAGGCATAGATCACATCTTTCCATTTGCTACATAAGTGTAATATCCTACTAATATTATAAACGCGAAAGTTTGTAAGAATGGATGGATATTTGTTACTCTTTCACGTAAAAACTACTCAATGGATATGTATGAAATTCGGCATACAGATAGTTTATAACCTGGATTAACACATAGGATACTTTTTATCCCGATATTCCCACGGGAACGGGAACCCGCGTGGTTCCCGTTGTGAAAAATCGAGCTGCCGCTAGTTTGTTATAAATACCTGGGTGGTACGAAGAGCGCTGGTGACAGCTAGCAGCGCCAGCGCAGCTGCACTCCACCATACGACCCGCATCTTGGGCGCTGCAACAAACACATGGAATATTTATTATTAAGGAATTTTACCAATGTGTTAAAGACTATTAACAATGCACTGTTAATTATATACAAAATCATTAATATTAGTCCCGCAGCCATCCGGAATATTTATTAATAAGGTATTTACTATCTTTTCCGTGTTGGAGATTATTAACAATGCACTAATTATAATGTGTGAGGAGCTCGATGGCGCAGCGGCTAACGCGTCCGACTTGCGATTTTGCTCGCTAAGCCACTTTCGCAATGCCGGGTCGCTGGATGGGTGACCAAATTTAAAAAAAAACATCTTGAGCTCCTCCGTGCTTCGGAAGGCACGTTAAACCGATAGTTCCTGTTGTTGTCGTAAGATGGCAGTCGTTAAAACCTACCAACCCGCATTGGGCCAGCGTGGTGGGTTATGGCCCAATATTCCCACGTGCTATTGTCCACGTGGGAGGCCTTTGCCCAGCAGTGGGACGTTAATAGGCTGATGATGATGATGATGATGACTATTAATTATACACAAATCATTAATAATAGTCCCGTCCAGCCATCCGAAAAGCTGATACGCTTGTGTCAGGTATATGGTATAAAAAACCTGGCAATTCGTTTCGAGCACCTACATCTTCAACTTTAGTCCTACAGCGAATCTTGACCGTTGGTACCCGATAAACCAACCTCTTATCCAGCTCACCCTATGCCGCGTCAGCACGCTTGGCACTTGCCGCAAACTCCAAACCTCTACAAACGTTTGTATTTGTGATTTATTATATAAGCCAACGCTCTATCCACACATTTGAATTTGTGACGGCTTGTTGAGGTTTGCCTAGCGTGTGGACACGGCATAACACCACTCACAGCTATTAGGTATACCCAATTGATTAGTCAGAAACTAGGTAATGTAGTTTCTGACTAACCCTTTGGGGATAATAGCCGTGAGTATATGTATGTATTAATTGTATTATTTATTCTTATTTCTTAGCTTATGGCTTATGGTGGTCCCTGAAAGCATCCCAAGTGGTCCCGCGGGACTAAGTGACAATTCGGACACTTTAAATTCGGACACAGTGTCCGAATTGACACTTTTTAATTTTATTATTTTTTCACTGACGATTCGGACACTATTAAATTATTGGAGCTGTTCAGTACAGTCAGATAAAGAAGCTTCAAAATATAATGTTTTTTACTATTAGTATATTTTCTTAAAATTAATGTAAAGAAATCTGTAGAAGTTTTTTATCTGACTGTACACTGTTGGTGTCCGAATCGTTAGTAAAAAAAAAAAAAATTCAAAAGGGTCAATTCGGACACTGTGTCGGAATTTAAAGTGTCCGAATTGTCACTTAGTCGTCCGCGGAGCCATTCTAATAAATAGGATAAAAGGATTCAAAAGGACTTAGAACCAAGGATTCAGAAGTTGTAAAAAGTATGTAATCACAAAATTTTTATTTATTATATTAAAATCTGGAATAAAATGTGAATTTATCATAAAAAATTTTGGGCTTTGAATAATTGTATGCATGTTTTTTATAGATAGATAGAACTCTTTAGGATCTAAATGTAAATAAATACCTAAAGTTTAGGTATTTAGGTACTGTATGTTATACCGAGGGCAGGACAGGCCAGGCAAGTCTATGGCAGCACAGAAATTTTGTCAAATGGTCCCTCCTGACTAAAAGGTTAAGAACCACTTTAGCTCCTCATCTAATCTAAATAGTAACAACTTATGCAGCACTCTGATAGAAAAACATATTACAGTTTCACTTTGTATCGTAAGGTTATAGTTAATTATGTTGTACCTAAAACTCTGTTGTTATCAAAATTTTAAACATGATTGTTATAAAACACCTGTCGGGCAACCAAATAAAAAGGAGGATTGAAATGTAGCAATATATCAAAAGTGACAAAAGTCATAAATATGCACATAATATTGTTTTAACTAGTCACACATCAAAAGCCAAAGCAGCACATTAATCCCACACAGCTTTCGCTATCAAAACCCCAGTCGACAGCTTTCGTTTTAACATAAACCATTTTAGAAAACGAGTTTCAATCAAATTGGTGTTTTAGAGCTGAACCTAGCCTAAAGTAACTGTTAGTTAACGATGTATTGCATATACGAGGATATGAGTAAGCAAACGAATGAATGTGAAACACCGTATACAGAGTTACTTGCTTTTATTTTACATAACATTTTATCCTAGCGACCCTTTTTAACTAGGTAAAATGAATCTTACGCATACCGCAATTCCTGGGGCAACATTTAGTTACCTGAGACTCTTATCCCCATCCCCCGTCCAATTAGAAAAGCTCGACGGGGAGAAGGGGACCTATACCCATTAAATATCTAGTACCATTATCACGTCTATGCAGCTGAGATGGTTCGGGACCACGAACGGCAAGCTCCGGGTATCCTAACGACCCTTCGACCACAGATAATAAAGAGAGTACAAAATAAATCTACACTGACGAAACTGGTTATCTTATTTCAAACTGTGTCGGTACGGAGCAAAGCTACTGTGATTCGTTATGGCGACAGACTAAGATAAGATTGTGGTAGCAAGCGAGGTGGGCCTAACGTGTACACTCCCCTGGGAATTAAACCTGCGACCACAGAGTCTGAACCGGTGTTTTCACCACAGACCCTGCATGGTTAGAACACCGGTTTCTGTAATTAATCACAATCCTGTGAAACGCTTTGTTTGATTTTAAAACTGCGTCTGCTATCCTCAATTTATGGCGTAATCCTAAATGTTGCATATCGAACGTAACCGGCGTCATGTGTACCACGCTGCACGCGATCAATTTTAAGACCGTAAATAGTCGAATTAGGTTTTTAAATACGACCACTTGCTTCTTTTTCCCACTATGTCGACACACAGCTCTAATTATACAAACACTACAATCGTATTCCTCATCTTCAGCCCATAACATCATACGGTACATATTCCTAACATCATTCATACTGTATGCAGTAATGTGATAGTTTTAAGGGGAACGACGAACGTAATTTGACCAGATCGGAGAAATTCTTGTTAAAGGTCAGCTATGCGATTCACTAAGCGACACATAGACGCTGCGCGCATGGCTGTGATCATAGATGTTACAGCCGTCACATCGTTCGCTGCAGTCATGGCTGTGGTCAAAGTTGAGGCTGTTTGAATACGATTTTATACCTACAAGAAATGTCAAGAAGTGATTCCCTATCACGCCGCTTACAGCCGTGCGGAGCTAGTGTCGAACAACTTTGAATTTAGAAGAATACCAAAGATACGATCACCACTGTTGCAGCAGCTGCTACCAAGGCTTTAAAGATGTTTCCGCTTAGAGAATCGCACTACACGTTAGAGGTACCCTTAATCAATGAGCATATTGTATGATGAAGGTTATGAGAATAAATGAAGCAAAGTATTATTTGTGACAGGATCGTAGCAAATAAATAGCTGTGGTCTTTGCCTACCCATCGGAAACGGGCGTAATACATACATACATATAATCACGACAATTATCCCCGAAGGGTTAGGCAGAGACAAGGCAATGAGGACCACAAATGCAGTCCTCTACCATAGTCCACTTTTCACCAAATAGCGACTGCACGTGTGCTCAGCGTGATAGGTGGTGAGCCCATCGCCGCTCCAAGCTGTTGAATAATTATGCAATTAAGTCCGTTAGTCGCCTTTTACGACACCCAAGGGAAGAGAGGGGGTGGTAGTATTCTTTCACCGCTACGCGACGCGGTTATTAACCTATCAATTAAACGCAATGCAATCCAAGTATTGGCACTGCGACCCCGCTACGCAACGGGCTGTTAACTTTATAAAGGCTGTATTCTTCTAATTAAACGATGAAGACAGTTTTTTTTCTATTATGACTCCTCATAGTGACTGCATCGTGCCTGATGGTAAGCAGCCGATGCAGTCCAAAATAATGAGAGTGCTCCCCACCGTGGAATAAGCACGGTAACGAGCGCACCCATTCATGACGGCCTGCATAAATGCCGTTTTACGCCCCGCTTAAAAGACCCGGGACTGTAGGAGCTGGGAAACACATGCGCCGGCAAAGAATTCCAAAGCCGAAAGGTCTTACAGAGGAACGACTTGTTAAATTTTTTGGTACGAGTACTGATAGTTTGTACAGTATGATGGTGGTTCCTAAGACCACGTGTAGTCCGGGAGAGGAAAGAAGAGGGCGGGATAAGATCTAAGTATCATTGCTAACTATTATTAAGTGATAAAAAGTCGATACGCGGGTACAACTTCCAGGTCGGGCAAAATGTGTTTTCGAATTTTTCGATGTATAACCCGGGTTTGTAATCAACAACAATCATAAATCAACAACCCTCATTTGAGGAGCTCGGAGGCGCAGCGGCTAGCGCGGCTTGCGATCTTGCACGCTGTGCAACTTTCTCAATGGTGTTGGTGATAGGTGACCAAATTAGACCATAGACCGGCACCTTAGTAGTACATAAGCTTGAGAGACTCGCAATTTGGTTTTCGTGATGGGCTGTCTACCGAAAGCGCGATACTGTCACTGAAGTACACTGTTAAATAATATACGAAGAGAAGTACTCCTGTCTATGCCTACTTCTTTGACCTGTCGAAAGCATTTGACCTTGTGTCATATGACCTACTCTGGGGTAAGCTGAGGGAAGCAGGTATATGTCGGAAGTAATTGGGTTACTGTCGTATTGGTACAAGAGACAGAGTAATGTAGTGAGGTGGGCTAATGTTTGTTCTGACGAATAAAACCTGAACTGTGGTGTAAGACAGGGCGGACTTACGTCGCCAAGGCTGTTTAACCTATATGTTAGCCAGCTGATTGATGAACTCAGCAACATGCGTGTAGGATGTCGTATAGATAATGTTAGCGTCAACAACTTTAGCTACGCTGATGACATGGTGTTGTTGAGTCCTACGATCAGCGGCTTGCGGCAGTTCTTAAAAACTTGTGAAGCTTACGCTGTGCACCATGGCTTAAAATATAACGAGAAAAAATCTGAATTTATGGTATTCAATAGTTTGTCTAAGAAGCCTAACGTAGTCCCTTAGCCGTAGCCTGTTCTCCTAAACGGAGTTCAATTGAAACGTGTTGCACAGTTTAAGTACTTGGGTCACATTGTGACAGAGGACTTAAAAGACGACTTAGATATCGAGCGTGAACGTAGGGCACTGTCGGTTCGCGGTAACATGCTGGCGCATAGATTCGCTCGTTGTTCTGTTGACGTAAAGATATGGCTGTTCAAAGCTTATTGTCAAAGCTTTTACACGGGCGCTGTGGGCCAGCTTTACTAAAAGGTCCTATGGTGCTCTACGAGTACAATATAACAACATCTTTAGGGCTCTGTTGGGGCTCCCGCGGTACTGCAGCGCATCAGGCATGTTTGCAGACGCTCATGTAGACGACTTCGCTACAATTATGCGAAAAAAGACTGCCTCGATGTTGCTGCGTGTGCGGGGGAGCGCCAACACAGTCCTAAATATGATTGGTGACCAGATGGACTCGGCACTTTTCGGGTGATTCACTGAAATACATGTTTTCAAACGTGTGCATCAGTGAATCGACCAATAACAATAATGATATATTTATTAATTTGTATTTTATTTTTGCCACTTTGATTTATTTTGTTCGATTTTTGATTTGTTATGTTTTATTTTTAGATTATTTTGTTTTATTTTATTTCGATTTATTTTATTTTAAATGATTTTTACAATTTTATTATGATTTAAATTTTATTCAATATTATATAGGTACATTTGTGACTAACATAGTTTTAAGTCTTAAGTGTTACTAATCCATGGATCCTATAGTTTGAAATAAATTATTTTATTTATTATTTATTATTATTAAAGTTGTTTATATGTTACATGAATATTATGATTTCTATGATCTAACTAAAGCTTGTTTTTTATGGCAATAAAAAATAATGGATTGTGATTATTACAATGATTTTATTTAATTAATTAGTTTAATATAAATGTGTAAAAATTTGTATTCAATATTAATTTGCAGCCCATTAAATATTTATTAAATAATAATATTATTATTAAATTTATTATTAATGAGCCGCTACCAGCACAGCAAAATTAATATAATACAATAGTAAACCGCTATAGCACATTAGTAATATTTTGTTTTGTCTACGTTGCGTCGCAGTGCACCGTGCATACGAATTGCATCTGTTGCAATTGCAAGTGCGCTTTCGCTGTGACCACAACGCCCAGTTGCTTTGTAGAGCGACTAGCGGGCTCATTGTATAATTGCGGGCCATTACGATCTTAGACAGCGTGTTATTATTCGTCAGTCATATGTTTGATTATGTTAACAATGTAATTAGTATATTTTGTGGAGTCAGTGTAAAGACAACACCAAATTGATTGAAGCATAGAGATCCACACGAAAATAAAAAGTTTATATGCAAATGTTGCAAGTACATTTTTGTTTGCTACGAAAATATTGACAGTGTTGACAGACATAGGTATAAGGTAATTTTACCACATAGCTAAAGGCAAAGTATTTTTGATCACTTTAGTTCCATCCATTAATTTGATGTCGTAAAGTGTTTGTTTACATTTTATTTAAGTGTTTTCGCTCAGGTGGTATGCGGAAAAATCATAGTATGGAGAGGAGTGTTATTTTCAATATCGACAAAATATAGAATTGTGAACAATGTAATTTTGTATCTGCGATATTAATTGTAGTAAAATAAGAAGAACTTTACTTCATTTGACGACTGTACACAGATGCGATGAGAAAGTGTAAAGAGACGCATGAGTAATTTATCTTTAATTGTCATAAATTGAATTTTATGAGAAACTTTCTCCATTACCTTGTGTTAACACGAATGTTCAGTGAGTTTCGTGTGGTTCAAATGAACTTAACGCACTGAAGTTTATATTTATTAGATAAAGCCTGCGTCATGAAAATACACGTTGATGAGAATTTTCTATTCATAATTTACTGTGTTGTTTTGTTGCAAATTATTTAAAAAGGAGAACTAATTTGTGGGAGTCGTATGTGGCGACGAGAGCTTAAGTGGAAAGGCTCCTGACTCCGTTTGACATAAGTTATTAGTGGTAATTAGCATATACAACCCTATTTTTTCTTTGTACAAAAACAATTAAGGTTGAGTTCCACCCATGAAACTGAACAACTATCCCCGAGAAACCTATGTGCAAAAATGACAAAAAAAAATCGATCACCCATACTATTGCCGTCAGCTGATCGGACAGTTTTGTATGGGAGGTCGACATTTTTTTGTCATTTTTGCACATAGGTTTTCTGGGGAAATTGTTCAGTTTCATGGGTGGAACTCACCCTTAATTGTTTCTGTCTAAAGAAAAAATAGGGTTGTATAGTGTCTGTAATCACGTCATTGTAATCAAATCATCGCTCCAATGAATGGGTGTTGGCTGGTTGGGGATCACAAACCTGGGGGGTTACTCTCGAACGCAAACTCAATCTTAATACAATTCCAATGCGATTAATATGTATTGATATTGGTATAAGTAAAGATAATTCCGGAACGCCATCTCGATAATAATTTGTTCAATCAATTTCCATGCAATTTAATTAAAATGTGGCGCTATTGTCGCTTACAAAAGTGCCATTTGTCATTTTTTAGATTTGTGATTGGAAATTGATTAATGCAATTCTGTTTCAAGAGTAGCCTAGCCTACCTGAATATGCATAGAAAAAATCAAAACACGCATAGCCTGACCTGGGATTTGATCCCAGAAACTTCGGATATCGGACTTTTCGCTTTACCGCTAGGCCACAGAACAGGTTCAAATTCCGCTCGTAAAAATAAATACCACACCTTTTGTAAGTTATAAAGTGCCAAGTTACGTATATTGTTAAGAATTTGGAGACATTTCTACAGGTTTTAATGAGATAATACCTCAAAAGAGTGCACACAACTTACTATACAAGGCACTTATTCAGCAATTTTTATCGACCTTGCATAGTTTCTTTGACATAACGTCTACATTATTTGGTACTTTATAAAACATTAGCTCAAATTAGGGAAATCATAAACATTACTGTAGATGATAGTTTGCTTCCTGGCGTTGTATGATGATAATCTGATAACCTGTCTAAGTGTTAAGGTTGTTTCGAGGCTAAATTTAATGTTCTACATTATCTTTTTTATAACTTACCTTCCCTAAAGCCCGTGGAAAAGTTTGTATAAAATAAAATAGCGTAATTAATAGTGTGTGTTATAACAAAATTATATAGCTATAGTATATCTAAATCTGAATAGTGCTTAAAACAATCAAAACACAAGCCTCTATCTATCATTCTCTCAAGCGACTCCAGTTTTTCTTACCGTACAATACCAAAATTATGCTTGCTCAGTCGCTTCTGCTCCCTCTTCTCGACTACGCTGATGTTTGTTATTTGGATGCAACCGAGGAGCTGTTTAACAAACTGGAGCGCCTGCAAAACCTGGCCATCCGTTTTATTTTCGGCTTACGAAAATATGACCATATTTCGGAGTTCCGGTTGAGGTTAAAGTGGCTCCCAATCCGTCAACGCCGTGATATGCACATCCTTTGCCTCCTTTACAAAATACTACACTACCCCCAACTCCCTCTTTATTTACGATCCCGTTTTACGCACTTACTTGTCTCTTCCCGCCCAAAACATTCCTGTGATACCAGGACCCTTGCCTATCCACAAGCCAACTCCAAGTATTTCCACAATTCCTTTACTGTTTATGCAGCTAGACTGTGGAACAAACTACCGGCCAGCATCCGTGAGAGGTCATCGGTAGAATCATTCAAACACCACCTCAAAGAGCACTAAGTACCTGTCTAACATTATCGATAATCAGTAACTTAGTATATATATAAGTAATTTGACACATATATATTTTGTGTATGTTTTTTATATAGTTATGTTTAGTTTATGTATGTTTTGTATAGCGCAATTAGTCCCGCAGATTTAATTTTATCACCACAGCTAGGGTTGGCTGGAAGAGATCTCTTCTAGAAATAAGCTCACCTTTGTATATGTCCTGTGTAACTTGTGTATTAATGTAATTTCTTTGTGCAATAAATTATTAATAAGCCTTTGACAATATTCATACATACATATGTATGTATGTATGTATGAATGTTGTATGGGTAAATGTATGTATGTATACGTATACATACATACATTTAGCATACATTACGCCTGCTAAGGGTTAGACAAAAACCACAACTTCGACAAAAATAGTTATATAATATTTATCTAGTTAATCTAGACAAGCCATGCCATACACCACCGTATCAACCGTGCGCACGCGTCGTTCGCTTCAATTCGATCTATTCTACACGGTTGCATAAGGAATGTTGTGCAAATTTAAAAATAGCAATACGAACGCGAACCGCGTATGTCGGTTACTCGGACAATGCAGTCGAGTTCACGTCAATTTTATGGCATAGCAAATTTGGTATTTTCGTGTTGTTCGCTTTTACCCGATCAATGATTTGTGTTCCATTAATAAATAAATTACAATAATGATAACAAGGTTGTCTACAAGAAACCGGAGAAAGAAACAGCCCTTTGCCGAGTTTCAGGCGGCTTCTTCTCAGAACAAGGTCTTAACCGGTAGTGTTAACTAAGCAATGGCTTAGGCATCAACTTTTTTTGATATCAAATTGTGAGTAATCTGTTAACAAACATTCTACATCCAATTTGACCATAGTACAGTTTTAGTTGTAGTCGTGTCGTTTCACCAATACGTACAATACTCACATGCCACTCATATTTCCTATGTCCACTGTTGACACGACATTTTCCTATTATCCATTGGTCGGGAGCTGGCGTGCCGGGCGGCGGCACGCAGGTGGAAGGCGCATCGTTTCCGTCCATCCGTGTGTCAGGGCCCCGGCTCATTGTAATTACCGTTGGTTGTGATTAAATAATTAGGCGGCGGTGATTGCGTGCGACGACCAAATGGTGTACGTTTAATAGGAACGGTTTGAAGGGTTAGCCAATTTAAAAATAAAGTGTTAAGCTAATCACACACAAGGATTCCGAGTGAATGTATCGTCTCGTATATTAACGAATCTGTTTAGTGTGTGATGCTTTCAGATAAATTAGTTTTGTATACGCAGACGAAATATTACCGTACCTGCGTAGTGTGTGATTCGCTTTAATTTTTTATATATTTATAACAAAAAAATGAATCGCCAAATGTGCTAAGCTCAGAACTCGAGAACGATTGACTAATTCTTTTTTGTTGTGTTTGTGAAAAAAATGGAAATTCGTCACGTGATACGGAACTTACACGCGGACGAAACGGGGACGAAGTCAGGCAGCTTCTTTTTTGTCTGTATCCCGTGACGAATTTCTTTTTTATTTTTAAATACCTTAGAACATCTAAAAATTCCATAGTATCGCATGTAGAAGAATTCCTGGCTAACCAACACAATTTTGGAAGCCATGTCTGATTAAGGTATAAAGTAGGTACAAAGACAAAAACTCCAAACAATAGAGAATCATTACTGGCACTATATTTACGAGCATGCAATCCTGGTGCACTATTACCTAGTAATATTACATAACACTAGGCCGAATCTGTGAGGCATGCTAGCACCATCAAACCGTCAATTAGATAATACAAGCACACAATACAATTAAAAGCTGCCTTTATCAAAGACCTTGGTGCTCACAATGAATAGAAACATAGTCATTTAGACGACCTCTTTGCAGACTAACTCTTCACTATAATATGAGTTCAACAATGTGTATTATTTAGGAACAAAGGATATTCAATATCTATTTTAAGATTTTTATGTAGGAATTGTATACATACTCAATTTAAATAAATGTATGCAACAATATTTTTACGCACTAAAAACTATTATGTTTTTTGCACAAATAGATTCCTATTATGTACTAAGGCTAAGTTAAAACTTTTGTTTTTAATATGAATTACTACGATTCCTTGAACATTTTTCATGTTTTCACTATCAATTCCTTTCTTAACTTGAGCCACAGAATACAAACTGTACATAACATTCTGAGCTTAAAGCAAACGTTAAACTTTATATATATATATATATATATATATATATATATCCCACAAGCAAACTTCCGTCCACTGAAGGCGAAATTACATTTAAAATGGCGTCCACCGCTGTTTGACGTCCGCATACCGGACGCCACTTTTTTAATCGATGACACTTGGCGCCTCTAAGATCAAGCTAGCCGTAGAACAAAAATCGATGGAAGCCAAAAATTTATTGTAATGGCTGCAAATAAATACTGGATAGTTCCCAAAAAAATCTCAGCAGAGGTGCGGCGCTAGTGTCGTGCGTATATCCACAGCCGTATTAAACGCGCTTCTTTTCTGACGTATTCATATAAATTTGGCGTCCGCTAATGCGACGTTGCCAGCTTACTCAATGTTTGGTGCCTACTAAAATACAATATCACACTAATATTATAAAGGCGAAAGTTTGTGAGTGTGTATGTTTGTTACTTCTTCACGTAAAAACTACTGAATGGATTTGAATGAAATTCGGCATACAGATAGTTTATAACCTGGATTAACACATAGGATACTTTTCATCCCGATATTCCCACGGGAACGGGAACCACGCGGGTAAAACCGCGAGCGGCCGCTAGTTATTATCATAAATCGTAATCTATTATACTTACTTATTAAAAATGTATTGTCATAAATGACTTTTTTTTAAACAGGTGACATTTTAGCTTGATTGCGTAATGCTTTATCAGAAGGATAAGTTTTATCCAATGATTGAATAATCAGCCATAAAACTAATAAATAATAAATAAAAAATTTAAATGTACAGACGCCTGCAACCTATCCAAAACTGTAAAATTTCTTTAATACATTTTTAACCATATATTTAAGGCATAAAGTTCAAAGTCTATTGAAGAAAATTGGACATTTTGTGGTAGGTAGGTTGATGTGCTGGCGTGTGTACATGTTCTTTCATCATCCCACCTGTCGCATATTGTGTTCAGAATGCTCTTAAAGCTGGCGCAAACTGTGAAATAGCAATATACGGGCGCCAGATAACAATATAATAACTCCTCAACAAAGGGCCTACGCCTTTCAACTATAAAGACAATTAAGTTAGGAAGCCACTATCCGAGGCGCAATATGAATTCGTATATCGGATTGTCCGACTTGTCACATATTATGCTCAGGATGTTGTTAGAGCTGGCGTGAAATGTCAAATAGCAATATCCGATATACGGACGCCAGTCATCAATATACGGACGCTAGATGTCAATATACGGACGCCAGATGTCAATATACGGATGCCAGATAACAATATACGGACGCCAGATAACAATAGACAGACGCACGGTAAAAAAGGGCCTAGGCCTTTCAAACTATAAGGACAATTAAGTTAGGAAGCCAGAACCCAAGGCATTTACGCAATATGAATACGTAAATCGGACTGTCCGACTAGTTTTTTTTTTCTGTAAATGGGTTTGCTCTTGATCCCAATCAAGCCGATTCACGATGGAGCGAGCTAACCCAGAAGGTGTCTATTCACTCTTGCTTTGAAGATACTTAAGATAAGTACTCGGAAACACAGACGCAGGGAGGGAGTTCAACTCCTTTTCTGTGCACAGTATAAACGATGTTGAGTAGTGCTTTGTGCGACATTTAGAAATATCCTCCAAAAAAGGGTGGTAGCCCGCAGTGCGTCTGGATGTCCGATGGAAGAAAGGGGATGGCCGTATGAGCTCATGGAGTTCCAGGTCTGTAAAAGACCGACAGAAAGGCAACTTTGCGGCGGTGAGCTAGGGTGTGAAACTTGCTCTTCACCAGTTCTTTGTCGCCAATTAGCCTCTCAACTCTGCGTTGAATCGTGTCCAGTGCAGTTACTTGGTATATTTTTTTATATAATTCACCAACGTTTGTTTACACTGATACATTAAATTACTTAATTAAGTTTGTAACATTATTTAAGTGTAACAAACACTTACAGGTAAATACAATATGGTAGGACTCCTTCATGTTTAGGATAATAATTTTTAAACAATAATAATCTAAAAAAGTAACAAGAAATATAAATATTCACGATAGATCGATTCGATCAGCGATAGATGTTCACTGTAGTAATCTTTGTTTTCAAAAAATCACTAATTTCATAGTTTTGAGACGCTTTACTGTCACTATCAATATACACAGATGCAAAGTACAAGTAATATTTCGCTGAGCCGTCCCATAGGTGACTGCAATATTCCATACAAGATCGGACTTCAGCTTTAAAGAGAGTTTAAAGCTATCCCGGCGTGAAATATCACTTGACCTTATTTAGGACGCCAAGCTTTTTGACTGCAGTTTGCATCCGAAAGGTATCTCTCTAGGACAGTACTGTCATCTGCATACCCAACAATTCCTGGTATCAACAGGTCATTGATGTGCAACAGGAAAAGCGTCGCAGAGAGACCCCTGAGGAACTCAATAGCCACTGAGTCAGAGGACCAGCCATCGATGACTACTCTGATCGATCGTTCCGTCAGAAAATCAGCTATCCAACTACAAAAGTACATATAATAATATCTACAGCGGGGACACCATACGCAGAAAGGTTGCGCAGCAGACTTGCGTGCCAGACCCTTTCAAAAGCCTTCGAGATGTCCAGTGATACGGCAAGTGCTACGCCGTGCATCTCGAGGGCCCCACCCCAGTAGTGCGTCACATAAACTAGAAGATCCCCAGTCGAAATCCCCGGCTTCCTCGGCGGAAGCCATATTGACAGTCACTGAGGAGGCCATTAACTTATAGGTACATACCTATAAGTTAATGACCTCCTCAGCTTCTCATACCAACTTACTGTTTAGAACTCTTTCCATGACCTTACAGAGTATGGAATTGATAGCGATCGATCGGTAGTTGCATGGGTCAGCCAGGTCAGGGTAGAGACTTCCCTTTTAGGGTACTGGCTGCACATTGCCAAGCTTCCAGCATTTCGGTACGGTTTTTGTCTTTTTTTCTCTTGTTACATAATTATGCTCAGGATGTTTGTTAGAGCTGGCGTCAAAATGTCAAATAGCAATATACGGACGCCAGACATCAATATACGGACGCCACATGTCAATATACGGACGCCAGATAACAATATACAGACGCACGGTAGCTCCTCAACAAAGGGCCTAGGTATTTCAAACTATAAAGATAATTAAGTTAGGAAGCCAGAACCCGAGGCATTTACGCAATATGAATTTGTAAATAGGACTGTCCGACTTGTCACATATTATGCTCAAGATGTTATAAGAGCTGGCGTGAAATGTCAAATAGCAATATACGGACGCCAGATATCCAATATACGGACGCCAGACATGAATATACGGATGCCAGATGCCAACAACGGACGCCAGATATCAATATAGGGGCGTACGGTAGCTCCTCAGCTTAGGGCTTGGATAGTTAGTAGAACATCATCTTTAAAGGAAAAAGAGAATATAAGTACTTATTTAGGAAATCAGAACCCAAGGAATGCAAGCAGAACCACTTACCCAAAACTGTCAATTTTCTCGAATCGATATTGACCCTTATAGCTAAATAATAAATTGTGTACTTCAGTGCAGCGGCTATTTATGATGGCCGCTGCACTTTTATTTAGATCGAGATCAAACCTTAAGGCATCACATTGATGAACCCAAAACTGATGTCAGTTTCTTTAATGAAGCCTTATCGCATTTCAGTTTCCCATACAAATTTCCAAGTTGAAATTTTTAAAAACCATTAGGCCATTTTTGATGAAACTCGGCATTAATGTTTTTTTATATTTTAGCGTTTTATTAATGCTTAAATATACTTAAGTAAAATTTTAAACACTGAAAAAAGACGACAACCTCAGGCGGGAATCGAACCACGCACCTTCCGCATTCCAGGCGACTGCCTTAACCACTTGGCTACCGAGGTCTGGCTTTCAAACGTCGAAATTTGTCAGTGCTTGATGCTTATGTTTTTAGTCAACATTGCTTCATCAAATCTTAGAAGTTTTCACCTCTGAGATCCGAAAGAAATATTTTTACAAATATTTGAACATTCTGTTAAGATGAAGCTGCGTTTATAGATTAATGTTTTTATGTTTTAGCGTTTTATTAACACTTAAATATACTTAAGTAAAATTTTAAACATTGAAAAAAGACGACAACCTCAGGCGGGAATCGAACTACGCACCTTCCGCAAAAATTTTACTTAAGAATCACGGCAAGCTGAGGTAAAATATAGAGATCTAAATAGTTTGTTGAAAACATTTTTTAAAAACCTTCATTTAACTGAGTTATTGCGATTTGAAAATCTCAATAACTCAGCCAAATAAACGATTGGATCCCTGTGTTTTACTTTAGCATGCAAAGTTTCATAAAATATGGCTTAATGGTCTTTAAAAATTTCTACTTGGAAGATTGTATGGGAAACCGAAATGTGTAAACCCTCTTAAATAAAAAAAAACTTTGGTTAACAATTTTAAAGACATCTGTCAAATTGGACCCAACATTAAAATATTCGGTGAAAGAAAGAGATAGGTAACGCATTGCTGGCAACGTCGCTTTTACAAAATCAGGAGGACGTGAAAATGTCAGCGCATCAAGTAAATGTTAATCAGTATATCCAGGAAGCCAAAAATTTATCACCATAAAATGGAGTTCATAAATGTTTGGGCACGACTGCAAGAAGAATATTGCCACAATTAAAATAATCGCAAAATAAAATATCCTATGGAGAAAGGCATCAAAAAACTAAGAAACATTCGCAGAGAGATGATCTAAATTGTAAGCTGAACTGGAGGACGTCGTAATGATGCACAGCATGCATGACGCCAAATGCGTAGCTGGATGTAAATATATATATATATATATATATTATTATTAAAATGACCAATCCTGCTTAGCGTTTGAAATGTCATCGTCATAACAAAATTATACGTAAAATATACGCTAGTAGATCCAAATAAGAGTTGATACCTTTCATATGTTACTTTAAACTCGCCGAAAAAACGAATGTAATAACAAGTGAGATTAACGACGCCATTAATTGTTAAATAGATGAGAAAGTAAACCACCATTTTTAATTTTACCTCGTACACATTAGTGGCCTTGACTTACATGCCTCGACAGCCTTAATTAAAGTGAACAAGCTTGACATATCAATCGACAATAGGACATGGTTGAACTAGACGATTCTTTGTATGCAAATGCCCCTAACGATGTATCAGGAAGCAATCCGAATATTTGATGCAAAGAATCGCATAGCAATTATGATTGGTGTTCTTAGATAACACCAATCATGGTACAAAACTCACTTTGTTTGCTAAACAGTTTTAATTAATATTGTTATACACCTAAGAATCGCCACCCAGCGAAGCAAGAGTGGGTGTATAGTAAATTTACTTGTTTACCTTTACTAAGTATATAAGTATACTAAAGTGTTCTCACATAAAATAAAATAAATTAACTTAATATTGTCTTAAATTAATGATTCAAAAAGGCAAATTATTTAAAAACTAAAAATATTTAAATTAAATTTATTTTACTAGTCAGTGCAACTCGCGTGCAATTCGCGAAAAGGCCTCAGGGTTTGCCTGCCTGTCATGCCTTTCGCAAGTTAACACTAAAACATTGGCATTTCCTTTTTCAACGACTGAATGCTGGTTTTAATATGTACAGACATCGTCTTAAAACCTCACAAATCTTTGTAACTAATGTTGAAAGCCAACTTTAAGCCGAGATTACCACCTGCTCCCATTCCGTGGACTGTAGCATTCATTTGTTGTCAAAGGAAGTGTGCTCTTGCGTACTTTCTAAACGCGCGGGCACTTGATTCAACTGTTTTAACATATCAATGACACTTTCCCTCGTAATAACCACGTAATAGCCGAGTGACCGCACGCCACTGAGGAAATTGTAACTTGTAATCCGCTAAAGTATATGGTAATACTTAATGTGGTCAGTCTGATGAGTCACTATGGAACGGAAAAGTTGTAATCCGTAGAGTGGATGTTATGTTTGATGTGGTGGGTGAGATGATTCACTATATTATAAAAACAAATAAATGTTGAAAATACAATGGCACTGTAAAAGTGTCTGACATAGATATGACTTTAATTTGTGACTTTTGACGATGATTCACTATATTATAAAAACAAATAAATGTTGAAAATACAATGGCACTGTAAAAGTGTCTGACTTAGATATGACTTTAATTTGTGACTTTTGACGAATGATAATGTTGAAGAATAATTTTAAAAAAACTTTGTAATTGCACATTCATCATCATCATCATCATTTCCAGCCCTTTTCAACCCACTGCTGGGCATAGGCTTCTCTCTGCCATGTCATTACATATTACACTTACATATTATTTTACTGTAACTGTCATTTTGTAAAACTGTAGCTTAGTTTTACTTAACTTATAACTTAAAAACATAGAAACACAAATATACCGTAAAACTGATGCTGTCTCTATATATTTTCCCTTTAAGGCCAGTAAAGTTATTTATTATTATAAAAAGAAGATTTGACATAAAACTTGATATAACTTGGCAACGACTTGAGATAAAAATAGTTAAACTGGGCTCTACGTTTTGACACCTGTCAAAAGTAATAAAATTTTGACACGCTACAAAACCTAAGTTTTCATTCTTTGATAGATAAGTATCTATGTCTAATAGACGAAGGCTGTCAGTACGCCTGATAACTAGTTATTAATCCACTTTCTAAGCCATACAAACTGCTTCGGAACTTGACCCACAAGCTGATCTTAATTGCGATCTCTGATAAGACCTATAAAACAGATTTTCACAAGTTTGTGAAAGGGAATAATTTTAAAAACTAGTCAACTGAAGTTCTCAGGCGTGTAATACAAACTTTTTTATTCTAATTTAATAATCAAATTGACTCTTGTAACACCATCTGTTGCTTGTCTTAGTTTTTTTACACTAAAGCACTAACTCTTTTCTCCATACTTAGTAGCTTTTAAACTTGTCCCACTGGTTGGACGATATCAAGCAGTGGTGTGGAGTCGGCTATCGTCAGTTAAAAGCTACTTCATTACCTCCAAACTTCATTATGAAGATGGCATCTAATGAGGATGATGATTGTCCCACTGCTGGGCAAAGGCCTAACTCCCTTCTTTCCAATATTAGCGATATGTTCTTGTGCCAATCTTTTGCTTAAGCAACAAGCTCGTTCTTCCACCTCCGTCCTCGCTACCATTTAACACCACATAGGATCCAGTCAGTGGTAGCTTAAATAAAGAATAGAATAAAAACGTTTAAGTAGCTCCTAAAACGACTAAGACTACTACTACTAACTACTTTGTTGATCGTTTTATCTGCTATGAAATGAAATGAAATGAAATCTCTAGTACACGTAATAATTCCATGTCTAAGACCTATGGTGTACTAGACCACAAATGCGGTTTTTTGTAGACTTTCTCATATTGACCAGTGTTGATGAATCACTCCGCATGTACCAGTTGAAGAAT
Organism: Scoparia ambigualis; assembly: GCA_963921215.1. Lineage (NCBI taxonomy): Eukaryota > Metazoa > Arthropoda > Insecta > Lepidoptera > Crambidae > Scoparia > Scoparia ambigualis. The sequence continues at coordinate 5,562,513 of OY992510.1, forward strand.
GTTCTGTAGTGTTACACGGTTTCGGTATAGGGGTCAGCGGAGTGAAGTCATGCGCGTCCTGCAGTAATGACGCCGGTGTCCGCAATAAACGGATAGCGTGCCGCGCGACTGCTGATGTTATCAAGCAATTTTAATTCTTTCTGCAATAATCATCTATGCCTTTTTCTATTATCTATAGTTAGTATAAAGCTAATTGTTACAAAAAAACATTTTACAAAAATTTATAATCAGACTACATTCGACCGAATGGTAAGTTAGAAAGAAAGAAAAGTTAGGTATTAACGACTGCGTCTTAATTATATTACTAGAATCGACGAGTTAGCGTGTTTTTAAAGCGAAGTACTTTACATATTAAATTTAACCTATCTAGTGGTTGCTTTATTTAGACCGCAATCCGAACGCTTGAGCCACTGCGCCACCAAGCTCTCCATAAAACCTAATATTATATATCTAACGAAATTCATAAGCCTTGACTCAAAGGAAGCGGTAAAACTCGATTGTCCGAGACTTTGTACCAAGTCTAGATCAAAAAGCGCGTTGATGTCTTTTGTAAGGCGCGTCAGTGTCAGTCATTGTTCGGTGGCGCATTGTAATAGGTCTACTTATGAAATTGCCGTTCTTCAGTACTGGTCATTTCAAATAGAAAAAAGTTTGGAATGGCTATGGATTCTAAATTCAAATCAATTTTGTTTTTAAAACATGACATTCTTTTTACAAACTCAGTCTTTTGTTTATTGATTAGCGTTTTATTTTCATTACATTTGAATATTGTTCGTCATAATGGATACTTTAAAAATTCGTGTCATTATGGAATATGAGTTCCGTCGTGGCACCAACGCGACACACACGGCACGTAACATCAAAAACGTTTACGGAGAGAACTGTACAAACGAACGCACAACCCGTTATAGGTTTTCCCGATTCCGTTCTGGAAATTTTGACTTGAAAAATGAAGCTCGTGGTCGCCCGGAGACTTTGGTCAACAATGATGAATTAAAGGCGATTGTGGAAGCTGACAAAACTCAATCTACAGCTGAGCTAGCAGCAGCTTTTGATGTTAGCATCAAAACAATTTTGATCCATTTGCGACAAATAGGCAAGGTAAAAAAACTTGATTGATGGGTGCCACACGAACTTAAAGATCGCCAGCGCAACGTACGCGTCGAGTCCTGTCTCGCGTTGCTCAATAGGCAAAGAAATGAAGGAATTTTGAACCGAATTGTTACATGCGACGAAAAATGGATTCTGTTCGACAATCGAAAGCGCTCAGCAAGTTGGTTAGATCCTGGTTCAGCACCAAAGCAATGCCCTAAATCAAAAATGACCCCTAAAAAGGTGATGGTCACTGTTTGGTGGTCTAGTGCGGGTGTGATTCACCACAGCTTTTTACAAAACGGCATGAGCATTACTGCAGACTTGTACTGTGAAGAACTGGAGACAATGATGGAGAAGCTTGCACATTGGCAACCAGCTTTGGTCAATCGGTCGTCCCCAATGCTCCTTCACGACAACGCGCGACCCCATACTGCACAACAGACAGTCTCCATTCAAGCTGCAAGAGCTGGGGTTGGAAGCTCTCCCTCATCCGCCATACTCACCAGATCTTGCACCTACCGACTATTACTTTTTCCAAAATTTAGACAACTTTTTAGTGGGTAAAAAATTCAATTCCCGAGAGGCAGTACAAAATGCCTTTGAAGAGTTTGTTGCCTCCCGTCCAGCTGATTTTTACAAGAAGGGCATCAATAAACTGCCAATGCGTTGGCAAAGATGCGTCGATTGCATGGGTGATTACTTTGAATAACAGAAATTAAAAAGTTTAAAAAAATAAGTACTTTCACTTATGCGATACAAAACGGCAATTTCATAGGTAAAGACCTAATATTATGAACTTCCTACGCCTGGAATTAACTATTACTACGTACTATTATATTTAAATAACAGATATTGTTATTAAATAGATCCTTCAACAAATACAGTTAGTATAGGATTGCCATCCAAAATAACAATTAAAAATAGAAATAGTTCGAAAATGAACAATTTTAATCTTGAACATTCGCTTTTGTATTAGGTTTTGTCAAATGTTTATATTTTTTGTGCCACGGTACCCATTACGATGTATTTTGCACTTAATGTAAGTATAAATCACAATTGCTCTACATATAGACAAAACCGGCCAAGAGCGAGTCGGATTCGTGCTATTAAGTATTCCGTGGTTTTTTACCATGTGACATGCAAATAAATAAATGGTGTAGATTATTATGTGTAAGTATTCCGTGGTTTTATACCATGGGACATGCAAATAAATAAATAGTGTAGATTTTTATTACATTTAAAAACACCTAAATATAGTTTGCTTACGCACTTCAAAGACAGAAATATATTATTAAGTAGAACTTCTTTGCATATAATTGGAAAATTAATCAACCGAAAAATATTATAAACATACGTAATGTTGGTGGTGGAGCGACGTGTAAATAGTCACTTCACTGCGGAATGATTACACTCTTTAGATCAAAAAATAAGGCTCGAAAGATTGAAACAGATGGGGCTGATGGAAGAAATAGTCCAATGCATGCAACTAACCTTAGGTCTTCAGGTAGGCTCACCAGGTCCAGATCTGGATCTAGGCACTCCAACAAACACTATCTCTCGATCGAAGAGTCAAATATAGCACTGCACGATGGCTTCCTATAGTAGGAAAACTGCGGTCCGCCGTGACACGTATCCCGAACAGTTCGTGCACACGAATCACAACTTCTTCGAAAAATGCAGCAATAAAAACGATGCCCACATACAATACGGGCAGCGGGCTTGAACACGTATTAATTTACGGCCCAATATGACGACTGGCGTGGAAGAACTCGGCGTAACTTGCGAGCTACAGAACGCGGTCAAGGCGTATTGTCACCTCGATATATAAGCGCGCAGTGCCGCTCCGGCTGGCGGCGCGTGCCATCACAGGCATCTACCCACATATGAAGGCGGCGAAGCGAGATTCCACCCTCAATCCTTTAGCTAAGTTGCAAAACATCAGAACTACGTCATCCAATCAGCCTGAAGTTAGTACAGATAATTTAAGGACGTGAGTTATGAAAACTCCCGCCTCACCATGCTCCCCGCCTTGAAAGGTCGAAGAGCTTTCAAAGTAATAATGAAAGGACGAGGATAGATGCGCTTTAAGCGATGAAATTATATGCGGTGGGAATTATATTATTATATCATTATAAGAATATACACAATGTATAGCGGTCCCAATTATAGCGGTTACTTAGTGCAATACTAAGCTTAAAGCAATATATACGCGATTCTAATTTTATTAACTAATAACGCACGCATGTTAAACTACTAACTAAATTTTGCTTAAAACTAGCGGATAATTATAATAATAGTTACTGTGTTGGCAAAGGATACAGCTTAACGACAGGACGCTTGTACGTACCTGTTGCGGTTTTAATTAATGCTACTCTAACTATACCATCCGACCCAGGGAAAACTTCGGTTATAATACCTAATGGCCAAGTCAAAGGTGGCACGTTATCTTGTTCTACAAGAACGACAGTACCTATCTCTATAGAACGATCAGGTGTGCGCCATTTTTGACGGACTTGCAACGTATGCAAGTACTCAATACGCCATTTTTTCCAGTAGGATAAAACGAGCTGATCCAATAATTTTTTACGATGAGGTAAATTCATACTATCTTCTGTCAATTCAGAGGACGGCAAGTATTTTATCGGACTGGACATTAAAAAATGCGCGGGAGTAAGCACATCCGGATGGGGATCTGATGATAGAACGGAAAGTGGTCGTGAATTTAAGAGACATTCTATCTGCGTAAGCACAGTCAGAAGCTCTTCGTAAGTAAGAAGTTGTTTACCTATAACTCTATACAAATGCGTCTTGACGCTTTTAATATTAGACTCCCACATAGCTCCGAAGTGAGCGGCTCGCGGCGGGATCATAGTCCACTCGATGCGGGTTTTAAGAAGTTCCTGCTTAATATCAAATTGAACAGTCGAGTTTAATAAAAATGAGTAAATATCGTTAAGCTGCGCCTTAGCGCCAATAAAATTGGTACCATTGTCTGAGTACATTACAGACACTGGACCGCGGCGAGATATAAATCTCTTGAAAGCGGAGATAAACGCTATGGAAGTCAGATCCGTAACGAGTTCGATGTGTATGGCCTTAGTGACCAAACATACAAATAAACATATGTATATCTTAGATGAACGCTGACCCCTGCGACGGATAGGTATATACGCAAGTGGTCCGGCTAGATCTACCCCAGTGTGTACAAATGCTTTAGCGTCCCGTACACGATACCCCGGCAAGTCAGCCATTTTGGGTGTCGGATGAGAGGGCTTTAAATGAAAGCAAGTATTGCAATTACGACAGCGAGCGCGAATAACCGTCCTACCGTCCAATATCCAAAACTGCTGCCTTATAATAGACATTAATAACCCGGGGCCAGTGTGGCAATAAGTATTATGAAAATGATCAATAATTAGATCAACAACGCGGTGCCGTTTAGGCAAAAGAGCGGGATACTTGGCTTCATAAGGAAGGTCGGACTTAGACAGCCTACCTCCAATACGTAAGATATCTGACTCATCAATGAAAACTGACAAACTACGTAATTTGTTAGAAGGAAGTTTACCAGACTGTATTAAAGTGATGTCGCTAGAAAAATAAATATTTTGAACTAAGCGTAATATATAATTTTGAGCCATTTGAATATTTCGAACAGGCTCGTTAGTACGTATTATCTTCATAAATCTAAGAATATAAACGAATACACGTAGTAGTTTATTCCAGGAACAAACGCGGTCAGCTACAACATTCAAAACATGCGGTACAGTATCAAGAATTTCAGTGACAAAAGTATTAGATTTAAATTCTGGTAACGTTTCACATTCAGAGGGAGTGAATTTCAAAGGCCATTCACTAATAGGTTGCTGAAGCCAAATTGGACCATGCCACCATAAAGAGTGGGCGGCTAAATCGGAAGGCAACATGCCACGCGATAAACAGTCGCTGGGATTTTCTTTCCCAGATACGTGATTAAAACAAGACGAGGGTAAATTTTCCTGAATCTTAGCGATGCGATTACTAACAAATATAGACCACCTATGAGGGGATGAGTGGATCCACGAAAGAGCTATAGTAGAATCCGTGAATGCATAAACACCTGCTATAGGTAGGCGAGCGGATAGCTTATCTATTACTACACGCGTAAGTTTAGAAAGAAGCAGAGCGGCTACGAGTTCTAATCGAGCTAGTGTCGTTATTTTAGCTGGTGAAACTTTGGACTTTGCACACAAAAGCCGAACTGTGATACCTTCAGGGTTGGTTATATGTAAATAGATACAGCATCCATAGCCACTGAAGCTGGCATCGCAGTAAGATACGACTTTAACTACCGATCCACTAAAAATACCGATATGTCTAGGTATATTTAGAGACGATAGTGTAGGAAAATCGCGTATGAATGTAGAGAAACGACTGACGATAGGTTCCGGGGGAACTTCATCCCAATCTATTTTCGCTAACCAAAGTTCCTTAATAAGTATTTTAGCATATAATACGACAGGAGCTACTAGGCCAAGCACGTCGAATAAGCGGGCCACTAGCGATAGAATCGTGCGTTTAGTGCATTTATTATCCACTGCGATTGTGGGTAATGAAAAGTAATCGTTAGCGGGCTCCCAGGTTAAACCTAGAATTTTAAAATTATTATTGTCCAAGTCAGCAAAATTGACTGGCAAGCGGTGTGATTCCGGAAGCGTTTTTAATAAATCGGGCGAATTACTTGCCCATTTGATAAGGTCAAAAGAACCTAACTTAAATAAGTCGATTAAATCATGAGATAATCTCATGGCGGTTTGCTCATCAGGAGCTGAATAGACGTAATCGTCCATAAAAAATTGAGTTTCTATTAATTTAGAAGCCTCAAAAAAGCGGTCACTATGTTCAATTCCAAGATTACGAATTGTACGCATAGCTAAGTATGGGCTAGGTTTCAAACCAAACGGAACACGGTTAAAATTATAAGTACGAATTTGTTCACGTTGGCTGAACCTAAAAAGAATTCGCAAATACTTGCGGTGGCGTTCATTTACGGCAATGCGTAAAAACATAGATTTTATGTCTGCCGTCATGGCAATAGGAAAGATACGAAAATCTAATAATAATAAAAACAAGTCTGCCTGTAAATTAGGACCGACATGTAGGACGTCATTAAGTGACAACCCTGAGTGCGTTTTAGCACTAGCGTCCAGAACAATACGAATGGAGTCTTTATCCGGTCTGATTACAGCGTGATGCGGTATATAGTAGCCCTCATCTGTCAATTCAGAATCGGGAACTTCTGATAAATACCCTTGAGCTATATACTCGGCTATAGTTTTATTATAGTTATCGCGTAGGGTTGAATCATGTGCGAGCTTGCGCTCGAGTGCTAGTAAACGACGTTGAGCGACTACGCGGGAATTACCTAATTCAAAGGGGTCACGCGAGAATGGTAAATCGACATAATATCTATTGTCTTTAAATAAAACCGAATTACTGAAAATATTTTCGCATTCCAATTCGTCTGGACTAATAAAACGTTGAGAAGGAATCTCTTCTAATTCAAAAAATTTCTGTAAACTTAATTCAATATTAGAAAGCGCGGAATAAGAATGACTTATATTTGATTCGTCGCAATGACTCATAAGGTCACCCATGAGTACATACCCAAAGCTAGTAGATACCGCTGGAGGCATGCGGTTGCTGGACTCGATTTTATTTCCTAAGTATATGTACGGGAATAATTGCGCACCCAGAATAATATCAATTTCACCAGGTACGTTCCAACTCGAGTCGGCTAAAGGTATATTAATTAAATACGATAAGTCGTCAGTTATAGGAATAAAAGTTGAAGGGAGTTTATCTGTTATGCAATCAATTACTAGTGCGTGAATAAAATATTTATTATTTGGATTAATGCGCGATTCGAGCGTTAAGTTAATAAAACCATGAATGGGTTTTGAAATCATACCAACACCCTGTAAGGAAGAATTACGTAACTTGATAATAGGTATGTTCAAACGTTTACAACAATCCAAAGTTATTAAGTTATTCTGTGACCCACTATCTAATAAACATCTAACTACAAGTTTTGTATGGGTTACGCTCTGCGTATGCGTACATTGTGCATAGGCAAATACTTGAGCGGTAGATAATAAAATATGTTTGTTAATTAGACGAGTACCTGTGCTAAGCGACACGGTATGTACCGGCGGCGGTTGTGGATTCACGCGGGGGTCGGGTGTGGCAATTCCCACGGCACACTCGATCGCATTATTTTTAAAAAAATGCAACATAGTATGATGCTTTTGTTTACAGTATTTGCAAACATTATTAGATTTGCATTTAAGTAAAGTATGCGACGTACTTAAACAATTGACACATCCCCGTTTCGATTTAATAAACTCGAAACGAACCTTTGGCGATTTCATATCTATAAATTGTGGACAATGAATCAGCTGATGGCCGTAGGCATTACACAGCGCACAGTTCGAAACCGGTTCGTTAGATACAAACGTCTTAGAAGTACTACCTTGCATGTTATAATTGCGCTTGGGAGCCATACTAGGCTTTGCGCGCGGTTCTACCTGCGAATCATTCGACCTTTCAAGCACTTTCGAGTAATTTTGAATAAATGAAATAAATTCCTTATAAGACGGTAATTTATTCTCTCTAACACTATTCTCAAATTGCTGCAATGTATGGGAATCAATTTTCCTCAAACCTAAATATAAGAATACAAAATCAACCAAATCGGGAACATCCAACTGCTTTAATGCAGCTATTGATGCCGAATATTTATCTATAAACATATTCAAACCACCTGCGGTGCCGGTGCAATTTTTAATGTCCAGTATGTTATTTAGGTAATGAACACCTAGGCTCCGTTTATCTTGATATTTATCCACAAGACTGTCCCAAATTATATTATAGGTATCACCTGTCGGTACAATACCTGCAGTTATTTTCAAAGCATCATTTGTTAAGTTACTAATTAAGTACTGCACACGCTGGGAGTCCGTGATATCATTATTCAAATGCACGTTACTACGAAATATTTCGTAGAATATCGGCCAGTTTTCCCTTTTACCATCAAAGGAAGGTAATTGAATCGGAGGTAATTTAATACTACTCTTTTTCTGATCGGTTGGTACCGATTTATTAGTAAGTATGAGATTACGTTTATATAAAATACTGGAATATAAATCCTCAATTGAATTTAAACTAGAGTAGTCCAGTTGTTTAGTAGCATCAATTTTATATTGAATTGCGTTAATCTTATCGATTATTGCTTCAAACTTGTTATACACACTAGTAACCGTTTCAGATTGACATAAAAATAACTCGTTAGAACGAGAATCATACGTGGAAATATTTTTCGATAACTCATATAAACGATTTATTCGTTCATAATAAGTTTCCTTTTTTGCAGTAAGGGACATTAATTCTGATTCCAATTTATCAGGTGCCATTATTAAGACGTAACTAAATAAAGTTTAATAATAAAGGAGGTAAGTTTACAATACCAAGGATTACGTATTGTAAATAAAGTAATATGGTGGTACCCAATGATGTTACAATAACATAATATCATTGGTGGTACCTACGATACCAATAATTACGTATCGTAAGTGAAAAAAGATGGCGGTCACAACGCTCACCAAAACCTACGTAAGCGAAGTTAAATATGAAAGTAGGTTAGATTATGAGCTGGATGGATCCTAGGCTCGAATGGACCAATATTTATGGTGGAGCGACGTGTAAATAGTCACTTCACTGCGGAATGATTACACTCTTTAGATCAAAAAATAAGGCTCGAAAGATTGAAACAGATGGGGCTGATGGAAGAAATAGTCCAATGCATGCAACTAACCTTAGGTCTTCAGGTAGGCTCACCAGGTCCAGATCTGGATCTAGGCACTCCAACAAACACTATCTCTCGATCGAAGAGTCAAATATAGCACTGCACGATGGCTTCCTATAGTAGGAAAACTGCGGTCCGCCGTGACACGTATCCCGAACAGTTCGTGCACACGAATCACAACTTCTTCGAAAAATGCAGCAATAAAAACGATGCCCACATACAATACGGGCAGCGGGCTTGAACACGTATTAATTTACGGCCCAATATGACGACTGGCGTGGAAGAACTCGGCGTAACTTGCGAGCTACAGAACGCGGTCAAGGCGTATTGTCACCTCGATATATAAGCGCGCAGTGCCGCTCCGGCTGGCGGCGCGTGCCATCACAGGCATCTACCCACATATGAAGGCGGCGAAGCGAGATTCCACCCTCAATCCTTTAGCTAAGTTGCAAAACATCAGAACTACGTCATCCAATCAGCCTGAAGTTAGTACAGATAATTTAAGGACGTGAGTTATGAAAACTCCCGCCTCACCAGTTGGCAAAATATTGACGATGTTCTGTGTATTAAAAGACTACCTACATATAGACGTACAGGCATACAGTTGCTCATGGGGAAATTATTAAGGTTCTAGGTGACTACGGTACCCTAAGAACGAGACGGATCCAATTTACAAGCAATCAAATAAATTGAATCGTGGAGGTATTCATAACAAACTCGATTCTGGCCCGCGATCTCGAACACTTTCGCCACTGCTCTTTTCCTATAAACATTTTATGTCAAATCATTGACACATGCGTCCATTGAGGTATTATAACTATTGATGATGCGGAAAATGTGGCCGCAAATCAGTGCGCAAAAAATTGCTTCACTGTGTCATCTCGTAAATGGGATAGTTGGAATGGGAAGACCTCGGCGAACGTACTTAGATCAGGTCGGTGACGTTCTCGTTAAAGGTCAGGTCAAGAGTACCCTAAACCGACGAGCATGTGTGAATAACGTTATGAGAGTAAGCGAAGCCAAAATTAAAATTAAATTAAAAATCATTTATTTCGGGCATAGCCCATATAGTGTTAGTAACATTGAATTCTTATCCTACGTTAGTAAAAACAAATACTCAAAGTTCAGATAGTAAAAATTAAAAGTATTTGCATTAATAAATAATAAAATAAACAATTATAAACAAAAAATACAAAATTACAATTTTTTTTAAGTTTAAATTCAAAATATTTCCATTAAAAATAATAATCAACAATTAAAATAAAATAGTAAAAATATTAATAGTCTTTTTTAAAAATCATGTTTTGAAGCAAAGGATATAATATCATGTCTGGGTCGTGGTAAATGGAAAGCTGTGGGCTCTTCCTACCCGAGAAGCGGGCGTGATGTATGTATATGTCGTCTCTAGTTATAATACGTCAATGCATGCGTCAGTTTCAGTGGTTGGACGGTAATTTCTATTAGAGGTCGTTAAACTTAAGTTATGACCATTACATAGAGCTGCTTGTGATGAATGACGCGCAAAATTTGACTCGCACGTTAGTCTTGGCTAGACAAGATTCTATTAATCACTTTGACAAGTTTTAACTTAGCTGTCATGTTCTATATGATAATAATATATTAGATCCTATTGATCTCAAAACCAATACTAATATTTAATTCATATTTTGTATTTTATGACCTGATAATGACATTTTTTTTTGTAAAGGTCGTTGCTTCTGTGCGCTGTGGTTTCTTGTGCCCATTCTTTGCTACTGTTAAAAATAACGCCCTGAATGGGTGGTAGGTTAAATAAGATTTGGAAGGATACAAAGTAGTAGTATTTATTTAGTGAGTTTATTGAATAAATATATTTTGAGTTTGAGTTTGAATTGAAAGGAAACCCTCAGTAACAAAATGTGTCAGTAAAAAAAGTGGAAGATAATATTATAGAAGAAAAATTATTGGTTTACATATGTATATACGCACATAAAATCTTGTATTGCAACACACATCAGTAAATACTCTCTAAGAGCACTTGTGGCTTCTTCACTGCCACATAACCTCCACCGCATTGCTTAAAAAATTGTTTATAATGTGTTTTTAATACAGGGCTTTCTGGTTATTTTTAACCCGATTACCTGAGTACGAACTGAGTAATCTTAAATTATTTAACACTCTAACACTACGTGTACCATAAAGTTTTACAATTTTACTTTGTACCGCTAATATCATCGCATGTTAAGGCAGTATATTTTTCTAGAAGCTTTGAGAGTCGTATTACTAATTTTGAAATAGAGGTACCTGCAGATAAAAGATGAAATATTGATCGATTACTACCAAGTTACTAACTTAAGTGGGAACTAATAAAGTTGCTACGTTATTAGACATGCGTTATTTTGACTTAGAATAGATTTTAATGTATCAAATTTAAATCTAAGCAAGTCTAAGTAAATCTAATCTAAGCAAACATTGTTATGTCTCAAGAGAATAAATTGAAACAACCACAACCACACAGCTCCAAAGCAGTCGCCATGTGTTGTTTGCCTTCAACGTTAGATAAATATTATTATTATCACTGCAGCGCCAGCGGTAGAATCATTAAATAGTTTACATTTACAATAATATCCCAATTATTGTGTAACTGTATCTTGTTATTAATGAAATCTCGTTGATGATCTAATAAATTAATAAATAATGTTATCTTTATTTTTTATTTATTTAACACTTTATGCACGTTTGTACAAAGGCGGACTTAATGACTTTATCATGTATCATACATTTTGACAACAAAATATTGACCGTTTCAAACCATTGGTTTTAAGTGTGAGCTTATTTAAAAACCTTTTCACGTTTACTTTAGTAAATCTAAAGTAAGTTCATTCATAACATTTATTCATTTCGCCTTAGGGCGGTTCAAACGCAAAGGGCACATAAGAAGCTTTTTTCAATTATTTGTATAATTTTCGTCTTAGATACTACAATTTATTTAGGATATACTTTTATACCGACATTGCAGGGCCCATTAGTAATATTGAGCCTAAGGCCGCTATTGGCCGCTAAAAAATAATTTTAATTATTATAGCTCGCGTAAACATCAGAAAAACAATAATACTGATACATGTTGTAGCGTTGACATCGGCATCCACAGATCCTAATTATAAATGCGTAGCCTCCGATTAGCGCTGAGCATTATAATTTGCGTGCGATACATTAGTGGACCGCCGCGCAGCCCGCTCGCGGCACGCATTCACTTTCTATCTCGATCGACGACGGGTCAAAACTCGGCGTCGGAATGCCAGGCCTTTTTCACTTTTTATACCATTAACATATTGTTTAATATCGAGAAGAAAGGTTTTCTTTGCAAACTATTGTTGTGGTGGTAGTAGAAGGCAGGCAGAATAATCGTCGGTGTCCTGAGCGGGCGCTATGTCGAAAAACAAATGCTGAACAAAATGCATCTAGCTACTGACAGCTTGTTCATCATGTGCAGCATGTAGAGAAAAAACGGAGTTTTCGGAATTTCGAAAACGGAATTTACTTTCACAATCACGTGGCGGTTTTTATTGTAAATTTTTGAGTTTGAAATTCTCGCCTCAGTCCTTTACAGTGTACCTAGTTTAATAAGAAAAATTAAAAATAAATGGTTTCTCAAGCCACTACAGCTTGTGAAACAATTGTCAACAATTCCTGCACGCACTTAAAGGGCTGGCGTTTAAGGAGTGCAATTCTAGTTAGAAAATGATAGCGGTGATGTAGCCGTATAAACCAGCTAATGAAACGTCTGAAGCTTTTATCGTTTGTAAGATACACAAACAATAATATTGACCGTATTACTCCACCAGACGTCTCAAGAGATTTAAAGCTTGAAGTGTAGTGGTAAACCTCTTGACACCACCTCGTTCGTCACTTAAAGTTCAACATTAAACAAGGAATCGTAGCTAACCGCACTATGTCAGCATTAAGAGTAAACAAAGTTCAGTGTGTACAAATCGGACATATCAAACATTCTATGTACGTACTTAATTGCTTTCGTATTAATCACTGCTAAATTACAAAGTAGAGTGAATGGATTACGATGTAAAGTTACCACCGAAATTAGACACGTTCTAGTTTAAAGCGTTTGAACGTTGCGTATTATGATACTCTTTTTTGTCGGTTCAGTTGCGCTGGCTGCCAGAATGCCGTTTGACAAATTCGAAAAAGAAAAGCTGTTTTTCCCGACCCAGTTGACATTCAAAAACAGAATGTGCATTTCATCACCATTATCATCGTTTAAAGATGGCTAGGCTGGCCTATTAACCCCTTGAGGATCGTAAAACCAGACACAATTAAAAATCAATTGTTTCGCGACCGCCGGCGGTCTTATGATCCTTGACCTATTAATGTCCTACGGAAGATTGGCCATAACCAACCTCGCTTGCCTATTGTGGGTTGTTAAGTTTTTGCACTATAACTCACCCTGCTGGCCCAACGCTGTTTGTTATGTTTACCGACTGCCATCCTACGACCACAACCGGGAACAATGGCGTTACGTATCTTCCGAAGCGCGAAGGAGCTCGAGATGTTTTTTTTAATTTGGTCACCCTTCCAATAGGCGTTGCAAAGACGATGGCTCAAAAATAACCCAGTTCCGGCGCAAAAGTTTTATATCTCTAATTTTAGAGGATACTTTAAAATAATATTTTAAGCACTCACTATCTCCCTATCGGATGGCTAACATATTTATTTTGCTCAAAAAGTTTTGTAGGCGTCTTTGTTATTAACCTATTAATTATTAACTTAAATATTCATTATTTTTTGCGTTTACTTACTGATTCAAGATTATCTCAAAACTATAGGGGTAGGCAGATATAAATAAACACAAAATAAACTTGTCCCTCTTACTTATTAGTTCTCTTCATCCAAATGGTTGTCTGGCGGAAATCGCATTAAGCGATAAGACCGCCAAATTGTAACATTGTTTTTCTTTTATTTCTCTTTTTAATGTAAATGCATTGTAAATGTTTGTGTTATTATGTTACAATAAAAGTATTATCTATCTATCTATCTAATGTTACCGGTAGGAGCGTAAGGCGAGGTAGCTTAAAACGCCTACAAATCTTTTTGAGCAAAAAAAAAATATATAGGCCACTCGATACGGAGATAGTGAGCGTTGAAAATATTATTTTTATATATCCTCTAAAATGTAAGATACAAACCTTATGCGTTAGGTCTGGGTTTTTTGTATGACATTTGGGACATCTCCTTTGCTTAACTGACAAGATTGCAAACAAAACGCCCTAGCCGCTGCACCATTGAGCATTTATATATAACCTTAACAAATAGCGTTTAAAATTATATTTTAGGTTTTATTCACTATTTTAATGTGTAATAAACACTATAACCGGCTCTACTCGCATTTTTATCGTTTTATCAAGACGTTTTTGACCAGGTGTCGAAGCAAGTGTACACTATAAGTACCTACACTATAATATGTTTTTTCAAACCTTTTCTATAACCATAAGCAATAAGGAGGTTTTTTTAAATTTTTCGAACTGATACTTTGTACCAAACTGAGAAAGATTTTCTAAAGGAGTAAATAGTCTCTTTTGTCATTTTTATGAATATAATTTAGGCTTAGATAACCTCTTTTCACCTATAACTTATATAACGCTAACCTATAAACATCGAACAAAGGCGTATACTCGTATAGTGAAAGCCGGTAGTACCTTTTAAGTTAAATATAAATCATAAACAATATTACACCTTCGTAACAATAAGAAGTTGTTAAACCGTGTCCATTGTCTCTTCGCAATTTTCTTATAAATCTATAGATATACCCACTACAAGACCTTAAGATACTCAAACTTAAAAATCATTATTCGAGTAAACTTTTTTAAAAGTCACCTAAAAAATTTTTTACCCACTACCCATTTTGGACGTATTTCATTATAACTGTAGAAAAGAATACGTGACATAAAACGCACCCGATAAGAAACATACATACATAATCTTACGACTATTATACCCAAAGAATTAGTCAGAAAATAAGGACCGCAAAAGCAGTGTTCTGCCACTGCACCAATTAAAAACTGCACATGTGCTCGGTGTGACATGTGGTGAGCTCATCGCCGCTTACTATATACTACAACACTAAGAGTGGATTCGACCAAACTGGAATAAGGTCTTATGCCTAGATTAAACGCCGAATTTGTATAGACTAATCTCGGAGTAAGTCTTATTCCAGTTTGGTCGAATCCACCCTAAGGGAAGAGATGGTTTAGTAGTAGTTCTTTTAATAATGAACCACCACCACACAGCCACAGTTTTAAAAGCATAACTTTAAGCCAGCTCATCAAAATTTACAAGTTATAGTTTCATTATGAGACAAAAGTTGATCGTCTACCGATTTTTTTGCTGTAAATATCTGTCGGTTCATGCATACTTTTATTTTTTTTAGTAGTATTACTTTGTCTTCTACCGGTATACTAAGACATTGTTTATTTTAAATTATGAGTACTTTATGTAAATTTTTATTGTTGTTGTCTTTTGTAATTTAACATATCAATTCTGTAATGGATAGAGTATTTCTATGAGTATTCAATTTTTTTGGCTGTATATCCATATTAGCCTTTATTTTATTATTTAACATTTAGCGTCATTTAACACCATAAAAACCTAGGAAATTGAAAAATTAAAAGCAATGCCAACTGGCTCTATACTTGGTTCCTGATGTTTTGTTATTAGTGAAGCTGTGAGTGATAGCGCTCTTCTAAGTGTAATAAATTGGGTTTTCATATTATTGATATTAGCGTGTCGCGTAACGGTAAAAGAACACTACCACCCCCTCTCTTCCTTTGGATGTCGTAAAAGGCGACTAACGGACTAAAGACTGCACATACTTCATAGAACGGCGATGGGCTCACCACTTGTCACCTCTTGTGCTCAGCGCACATGTGCAGTCGGTATTTGTTGAACAGTGGACTATGGCAGAGGACTGCTGCGGTGCTCATTGCCTAGTCTCTGACTAACCCTTCGGGGATAATAGTCGTGATATGTATGTTAATAGATAATTTGCTATATTTGTATTTAAAAAACTAAGACTTGCTTAGATGTATCACTGTGCTCGCCTTCCCCTCCGCAAAAATGGCATGATGTATTGTATGTACTTATACTACATTACCGGTATAGCTAGTATTCATTTGTGTGTTACTTTGGCCTACTGGTTCTATACAGTATTATTTCTAATCTTCTGTTTGCCAAATATACAAACAACGAAATTAAACTTATTGCTTAGAATCATTTAAATTAAAGTAATGTAACAAAGAAACCTTATCAAATCTATGCGGTAACCAATCTACGTGCCATAGGCACGGTGTGATACTGTTACGGTTTTTAAATTACGCAATTAAATATTCTTAATTCCCTTTTAACTCTACCTTAACTATTAATTAAAGCAAACGGTCTCTGAGCTTTGTAATTTGACGTGAATTAGATAATTTAATAGTTTACTTTAAAATTAAATGCCCACTTTTCCGCTTGCAGTTAATCGAGTGAAATGTTACAACTTAAGTGCTTCGGCTCAACGGAACAGTTTTACTTTCATAAAACAAGTTCTGCACACCAGTTTAAAAGTGCTCGACTGCCAACTGCAAATAATTATCGTTCGCAATATTTTGCTGCTACGAAATAAAATCAGTTTAATCGTGACTGCGACCAACACTCATGGTCAACTATTTAGAAAGCGAAAGATTTTAATCATTGAGTAACAGTAGCGGTTGTTTAAATGCAAATGATGTATAACTTACCTTCCAAAATTAATCGACTTCACAAAGGTATAATGTTGCACTGATAAGACTTATGTGGAATCCACCATCGTTCTGTCACACGAATGGGCAATCACCTTATCACGTTCACTGTTAGTTTATTCGACATTAGCACACAACACACGCCCGCCACCGTACTTCTACATAATTGGAGCTTGCGTTCCGAAATCTCGATCAATTCGGTTTCCGTATCACACAATTGGATGTCAACGTCCGCGTTGCAATTTTAACACTGGCTGGTAGGCGAGCGTTTTCGGTTCGCGCACCAGTGCACACGGTCGCAATTAGGGTAAACAAAAGAAAGAAATAAAAAAGTTAAAAAAATTGAAAAGTTTCGGAGCGCAAGTTCTCAGTTTGAATGTGGCGGGTGTTACGGTGTGAGCGTGCGTGCGGAGGCCGGGCGTGCGCGGAGGCCGGTCGGTGCGCGGTCTGCGACTGCGGTCAGCGTTCCTCTCGCGACACTCTCTGCCCACTTCTACCCGTATGTGTTAACCCGCTGCTTTACTGCACACGCCACGCACCACCCTTTCATGACCAGACAAAAGGTCTATTTCAGTAACAAATAACAAAAGAGTCTTCTTTATTCCTTTCGCGATCTTTCAGTAACCAAAAAGTTATTATTCCTTACGCGTACTGAATAGTTACATGTGGTCTGTAGTTACATTGCACCATGCAATACCCACTTTTAAATGCAGTTTTTCGGCAGATTTAGAATACTAAAGGAAAACTTTAGAAATCCAAATTTGCATCTTCACGTAATTTCCTTGTTTCTTGTTACTTTTATTGTCACTGTTATGTTGTTGAAGTTGACATCATCAGCATAATATGAAGCTAAGCATTGTTTAAGGAAAAGGATATTGAAATAAACAAAGAGGGGCATGAAATCGCTGAGTTTAAACCTTACTGTTATGTTTTTCAAAGTCAAAGGCAAATTATTGAGATACAATTTTTTAGAGGTGAAAACTTCTAAGATTTGATAAAGCAATGTTGACTAAAAAACAAGCATCAAGCACTGAAAAATTTCGACGGGTGAAAACCAGACCTCGGTAGCCAAGTGGTTAAGGCAGCCGCCCGGAATGCGGAAGGTGCGTGGTTCGATTCCCGTCTGAGGTTGTCGTCTTTTTTTAGTGTTAAAATTTTTTTCTAAGTATATTTAAGCTTTAATTAAACGCTAAAATATATAAAAACATTAATCAAATTATTTATTAAATGTAAACCTTTACATGCACATATTGACATTAATACTAATCAAAAAAACAGTTACCTAACTTATAGTTAAGACTTAACAACTAATCTACTCTACCTACATAACTAATCTACCACCAGTTCAGATTTTGGGAGGGCCTTCGACTGAGAAGAAGCTGGCAAGAAACTCAGGAGGCCTTTCTTTTTTCTTCCTCTTAGTAACAAAAGTTACTTACAGTGTAATAGATCTAATTAAGTACAATTTAATAAAACATAATTAGGTATAATTTGTACGCATCAATAAAATTGTATTACAAATTAATGATATTAAAATTAAATTATTTTAAATAAAATACAATTCCTAATACTTGAATGAAACAATAGTTAATAATAGTCTAAAATACTAATAATAAACACCAGTACAGAGTAGACTTATTTCCACTCATATTTTGTCTGCAACAAATAGTCATTGATCTTATATTAATCTGGCCAAAAAAATCCGGGACGTCCGAAGGCACGCGGCTTGGTTGATGACATCGTCAGGGTCGCTGGCAGCACCTGGATGAGGTCGGCACAGACAAAAGGGACTGGCATATATTAAAGGAGGACTATACCCAGCTGGGGTAGGGGGGGGGGGGTTGCGGGCTGATTGATGGTAGAGGGTTCCATGTTTTTTATTTATAAACATCCAGATCTAATCGTGTTGCGTAACGGTGAAAGTGAAAAAATACTACCACCCCTTCTCTTCCCTTGGGTGTCGTGCCGTGTTTAGGAACGACTTGTAGTGTAGACTTATACCTTGGAAATGCAGTTTTTGACCCAAATACAGAACATACCTTTTTTGACGTGACAACGTCTTAAATTAGGTTGCGGCTGGGAGTCACTTATGAAAAAGTGTAACGCTCGGTAACGTTACGATGAGTCACCGAACGAGAGAGAGGCCCGCCGAATGCCTTGCGTCTCTCTCCCACTCAACTATGATCGGTCTGCATATTTGTTTTAAATATAATTCTTTTTATAAATAAATGTTTTAAATTGTTACTATTATTTCATCCTTCTTCCTACTATACGAATGAATATTCACATTAAAATTATTTTACCACTCAAAGTCGTTGTCACGTAAAACTTTCGCCCGTATACCGACTTTACAGGCAACCAATTTTTTTTTTGGAAATACCTATTTGTAAATTATAAAAAAATATGTTACCTGAATTGTTTCAAATAACACGTGTAAGTTAAAAAAAATATAAAAAGTGTAAAAATAAAGTACAGCACATAGTTTATATACAGTCCCAGGCAAGCTGCTGAAATCAAGACTTCGCATTAATTGATCCTTCAATAGTATAAATTAATACTATCTTTTGACCATCGACTTCACGTGCCTTTCAAAGCACGGAAAAGCTTAACACATTCTAATTTGATCACCCACCCATCTGTGACCCGGCATTAAGAATGTGGCTTAACTGCAACGAAGAAGAAGAATGAAGATTGCAACCCAACGCACAGCCGCTGCTCTATCGAGCTCTGCCATAAAACATAAACGTTGACATCGAATATTCATGTCAACACAATACATTGCAAAAGAAAGCTCACGGGCTTCGCTTAACAATTATGTAACCGTCACTTTGTACCAAAATCCATTTAAAACAATAATAAATAATTGTTATTGTTAATAGAACGTCGGATATTGCTGTACACGGCACGTCTCACGTTATAGGTTTTTTTTTAGTTTTTCTAAATTGCCTTGTGTCTGATGGTTTTAAATCTATCTATCTATCTGTTTAGTATACAATGTGATAGGGGTGGGTGGTAGGTACTTCTAACCTGTTAAAGCTAAGTAGTACGTCTAATTTCATATGAAAAAGTGATTTTACATCACAAAATGATTAAGTAATGATTTTTTTTCCCATCAAAATAATTTGAAACATACAAAACAAAGTAATTTAATAGTTAGTCAGTGTCATTAGCTACCGTTTCCTATTTTTTTCATGTTTCTCCGACGTATGAAACCTTTGATATCGCATAAAGTAAAAATTGTCATAAATTATAGGGGGAGGGGGTTGGACCCCCCATATTATTTTTTTTGTCGATGAATTTAGATGTAGTACTTAGCCATAACAGGTTGGAAGTACCATCCCTATCACATTGTATAGAATCAAATGCTGTTCGTTAGTCTAGGCCAGGGTTTCTCAAAGTGGGGTACGCGAACCACTAGGGGTTCGCGACAAGATTTGCGTAATGGTGGCTAGACGACTCGCAGGCGCGTGCGGTACACATGTTAGCGCGAAACCTATTTATGGTCACGATCTAAAGAATAAATTCTAGTTTAAGGATAAGCAACAGCAGTCATTACTAGAAATGTCCGTAGATGAAACTCTTTAAACTGATGTAAAGAGAATGTCCTTAATTGATTTTTGGGCAGTTAGACAGGAAGAATATCCCGAACTTTTACGCAAAGCGGCAAATTTCTTTTTACCCTTCGCTACAAAATATTTATTTGAGAGTGGGCTTTCACACGAAGCACTGAAATGCTGAGTCACAAGTAAGGTAAAATTTGTCCAAAATTACTAACTAAATTGACTCAATTTGCGACAAGAAATAACATTTAACAAATTCAACATTTTGGGATCCAACATTTTGGGAATTCAACATTTTGCAAATTCAACATTTTGCAAGTTTAACATTATAATCCGGAAGGGAAATAAGCCCACTCATCCCATTAATATTAGAGTATATTTCTTTTTGTCATTGTATTTATTTCTGTTGAAATAAAAAAGCTTATTTTCTTCAACAGCCAATTTTATTATTTTTGGTGTGGGGGGGTGGGGGGTTAGGGGTTCGCTGTCATTTGAAAACTGTAATAGGGGTACGTCGAGCCATAAATTTGAGAAACCCAGAGCGCTTGGCTTTCATCTTACCCGAACATAAGGGACGATAAGGCCGAAGGTGGCGCGCTTCACCCGGAATCCTCAACCACTGAGAAACTGACAGTTGTCTTTTCTCAAACTGTCGGAACACAACAATGCTATAAACGTCGTTGTTATGGCGACAGACTTAGGTAAGATGATGGTAGCTAGCCAGGCGGACTTAACAGCCCTACCACACAAAGATGCACCCTCCGTTGGGAATCGAACCTGGGACCTCTGGGTCTGAGACCGGTGGCTTAGCCATTAGACCACAGAGGCGGTTGAACGTTCGGCCGGCGCGCCAAGGCGTATGGCAGTAAAGGTTGCCGCTCGCGACGCACGCTCCACGTCGCGCATCGTAGCTTAACTAGTAATCCCTGCGCGCGCGAGTAAACCCTACGATCTGTGACGTCATGACGTCAAATCGATATCGAGTCAGAGTTTCGTAACGGAATATGAACGCTTGGGTCACACGATAAGTTTCAATTTCGCGTGAAAGTCGTTAGAGAGTGAACCTTCTGTACGGTAGTACTATTAGTTATTCTGTGGTTTTACAGGGGTGGTTTATAGAGAAAAATAATAGGAACGATCCTAAAGACATACTTAAAATATTAAAAATTAAATTTGTATGGAAAAACGTCTAACTAACGTGCGGTACGGTACAAAACTGTAATTTCTTCCATCGCCACTTCCGATTACTACTAGACACGAAAGAAAATAATAAATGAACAAAGACAATTCCTAAACTGAACATCTTCAACTTGAGCCTGCCCTCGGGTAAGTTCCCGTCGTCATGGAAGACAGCATCCATTACCCCAATACACAAAAATGGAGCATCCGACGTTCCTAATAACTTCAGATCAAGTTCATTGCTAAGCGTGCTCTCGAAACTGCTTGAAAAGCTAGTCAACAAACGCAAGATACGGCGGCGGCGGTACTTTTTAAGGGCTGTGACTGGGACGAAGTCAAATCTACAGCGGAAAAGGGCATGCAAAGTATCTTTGAGCAAAACCTTCTTACGTTGAATACCGACAAAAAAATAGTACCTACATTGTTACCCTAGGGATGAAAGTAGCTTATTCAGTCCCGAGAGCGAGGGCACCAATAGCATATGAGTAAAGAAACATAACAGAGACCAAGCTTCATACAACCGCGCCGCCGCCGTCGCGAGTCCACTACTACAAGCATACGGCGCATATTATGTTCGTGTCTACCAGCCGCTGCGTCGCATATATGTGGCGCTGCCACTGGATAAAACCGGTTTACCACAGTATTTAGTGTATTTATGCCTAGTTCACACCTGTGCTAGTAATTTAGTAGAGTCGAGATACATTGCTTCGTCACTTTGCTTATTTAAAATTAACTTTCAAATAAGCAAACTAGCGAAGCAATGTACTTCTACTCGACTAAAATACTAGCACAGGTGCGAACTAGGCAACGCTCGCTCGGCCAGTGGACAAACGGAGAGACTCGCGACGGCGGCGGCGGCGGCGTGTTGTATGAAGCTTTGTCTCTGTTCCGTTTCTTTACTCATGTGCCAATAGTTCGAGGGACTAAATAAGTTTTTACCCGAGGTAAACAATGTGCTTTTCACTACGAATACAAGGAAAGTAACTTAAAATAAAAACATGAATTTGCTAAAGAAAACATTAGCGAATTTTATTTTATATGTAAATCAAAAACTTTTTTGAGATATTTGTTTAAAGTTTATGGAAAAAATTAGTAATCATTTGAATCTATGGACAACACAGACCACGCCCACACAGTCCACGCTTCAGCAAGAAACAACTGCACAGTCTGCACATGTGCTTAGGTGGTGAGCCTTTAGCCCGTTAGTCGCTTTTACGACACCCAAGGGAAGGGAGGGGGTCGGGCGCGGATTCCCTAAATTGCAATTCGACCAGTTTCTCACTTCGTACACATCGCAAATTGTCTTAGTCGCAAAATGTCTCAATTACCAGTTTCTCACTTCGTACACATCGCAAATCGCCTTAGTCGCAAAATGTCTAAATTTTAAAATAAGAGTATGGATCGGGTCGGATCGGGCGTGGATTACCCAAAACCTTATTTTCTGAATTATACTTGATTCATATTTCGTTTTGTTTTAAGTGTTTAACCCTTAACCACCGACGTACGTCTGAGAGGCGTAGGTGCGCAATTAAAGCGGTCATATCTTTTTACATAAAACGCGCACGGACTTGTCGTATACCGTCGCCGAGAGCTGGTTCCACAACACTGTAGTTCGTGGCAAGAAATTTCGTGAAAAACGCACAGTAGTGGACCGCCATCCATGAAGGTGATGTGGATGGAATGACAGTCGATTGCGTGTAACGCGGTGAAAAAAATCATTCCGGGATCAAGCCGAACAATCCCCATGATAAATGCGAGACATTATACAGAAAGACGCAACGTCTCTCCGTAAAGCCAGTGAATCAACCTGACCATAAATAACCACGTCGTTGACAATTCGAGCAGCTCTGCATTGAATGCGGTCAAATGGAAGGAGTTGGTACTGAGGTGCTCCAGCCCAAAGATGGGAGCAGTATTCCATATGTGCCCTGACCTAGTGCTTTGTACAGTTGTAAGCGATGGGTCGGCGTGAAATACTGACTCACTCTATTAAGCGCACCCAGCTTTTTCGAAGGTAATTTGGCTTTGCTTGATGTGATTGATTAAAATTTTCAATCTAAGTATATTTATTTATTTATTTGGACAACCAACAAGACATACACCTTACATGCTAACATTTCATTTTATATTATGTAACAAAGGTGCTGCCTTACTTAAAGGCTGCTACGGAAAGCATATTTTATAAAATGGTAGGGAGCGGAAGGCGTCCACTGGCAAGTAAACATAACCATTTGTCATAAATCTTAAGGATAACAATTATGCTATCCTTAATTAATTATATACTAAGACCTAAAATATTAAGACTTTAGTAACTATTTAAAACTTAAAAAATACAACCACAGCCCATCAGGTGGCCAATGGCAAGACAATTATATTTATAGGTTAATTATACTAGAAAACAACAGAGATGAATTTAAATTTGTATGAGGTCAAAGCTAGGAGCCAAAGCCACTATGAGGATCAGAATTATCAACAATTTTATAACAACGAGCCCAACTAGGAATCGAACCCGGTGACACAGAGTAATAGTCGTGACCGTGTCGCGTAGCGGATAAAGAATACTACTACCTCTCTCTTCCCTTGGGTGTCATGAAAGGCGACTAACGGACTAAAGGACTATATATGAGTATATAGTTAAATATGAGTATACATAATCATATACATAATCTCGCGACAACATTTTAAATCATATAAATTTTGTAACGACATTATAAGCGTATAGTAAAAGTTTATTTTTTTCTTTTTAGTGCATTTAAATAAAAGCTTGTTTAAAAGAGATTTCATAATTTTACTGGAAAAAGTCGAAATATGAGTCAAATATAATTCAGAAAATTAGGGTTTTGGGTAATCCACGCCCGACCCGAGCCGATCCATTACTTATTTTAAAATTTAGACATTTTACGACTAAGACGATTTTCGATGTGTACGAAGTGAGAAACTGGTAATTTATACATTTTGCGATGTGTACGAAGTGAGAAACTGGTAATTTAGACATTTTGCGACTAAGACGATTTGCGATGTGTACGAAGTGAGAAACTGGCAAATTAGCTAATCAGACGAATTGCGATTTAGGGGATCCGCGCCCGACCCCTTTATTCGCCTTTTACGACACCCAAGGGAAGAGGAGCTCGACGGCGCAGCGGCTAGCGCGTTCAGCTTGCGAACTTGCCCGTTAAGCAACTTTCGCAATGCCTGGTCGCTAAATGGGTGACCAAATTTAAAACATCTCGAGCTCCTCCGTGCTTCGGAAGGCACGTTAAGCCGTTGGTCCCGGTTGTTGCCGTAAGATGACAGTCGTTAAAACCCACCAACCCGCATTGGGCCAGCGTGGTGGGTTATGCCCCAATGTCCCCTCGTGCATTGTCCACGTGGGAGGCCTGTGCCCAGCAGTGGAACGTTTATAGGCTGATGATGATGATGAAGGGAAGAGATGGGTTGTTAGTATTATTTTAATAATAAGTCGTAAGTACACTTTTTAGTCCGTTACTCGCCTTTTACGATACCCAAGGGAAGAGAGAGGTTGATAGTATTACTTTGATGAGCACATCGCAACTCTGTGCTGTTGATTGTATGTGTAGTCTTTAGTCCGTTAGTCTCCTTATGACACCGAAGGGAAGAGAGGTATAGGTAGTATTACTTTGATAAGCCCATCGGCGCTCTATGCTGTTGGATGTATGTGCCGTCTTTAGTCTGTTAGTCGCCTTTTACGACACCCAAGGGAAGAAAGGGGTTGGTAGTATTATTTTGATGAGCCCATCGCCGCTCTTTGCCGTAGGATGTATTTGCAATCTTTAGTCCGTTAGTCGCCTTTTACGACACCCAAGGGAAGAGATAGATTGTTAGTATTATTTTAATAATAATTCACAATTACACATGACATAATAATCCTCTACAGTTATCCATACATCATAACAATGATCCTATCGCAGTGACAAACTCCGCTTTCCTTTCTTGGTATAGTGATAGTCTCAAGACTAACATGGAACCGCACATTGACATGGTATGCCAGAGGATTAAAAGGTTTGTGTACGCTCTGTATCATCTTTCGAAAGTAGCAAACCTAAAAACATCTCTGATTCTACATATCCATGGTAATATGTAGAATCTGTGCTAAGGTATGGAGTTATGATGTGGGGAAACTCAACAAGTATAAAACCTTCCTTCATTTTACAAAAAAATGTATAAGATCTATTTGCAATGCGGTACAGTTACAATCATGCCGTCCTCTCTTTAAACAGTTAAACATTCTTTCTCTACCATCGTTGTACATACTCGAGATACTGACATTAATAAAGAAAAACTTAAATCTTTTTACAGAAAAACGTGAACGGTGTACTTTTCTTCATACAAGATATCCCAATCAGTTAGTTGTATCTCCATCAGATACTACCTGTTTCTCAAGAAATTGTTACAGTATGGGTATTAGATTATACAATTTACTTTCCAACGATATCAGAAATATGCCATTTAATCTCTTTAAAAAGACAGTTTTTGGAATCCTTGTGGAAAATTGTTTTTATGACTTAAATGAATTTATTAACTTTTGTCGGAAAGGAAATCTCAAATAAAAGAATGACATCTGAATAAAATTGGTAATCAAAATATGACTTATTGTTGACATCTTAATATTTCTCTGTGACGATGGCTTTGGTCCTGAATAAATAATAATGTGTTTAATATCATTTACTTTTATCTTAATTTTATTATATAATTTTATAAAATTGTTAATGACATAGTCACACTCACATCTAATCTAAATAAATATTGTAATTTTTAATTTTAGTAAATTATAAGTAAGTACCTAATTAATAATTAGTTTTAAAAGCATGACGACAATATATTTGCATATCGACAGATCGTTAAAACATGTATGTTGCTATCCTCCAATAATTACATTCCTTGTTACCATGTTTTATGCAAATAAAGATTTTATGATTTTTTATGATTATGACAGAACCTGTCAGAAAAACAATTCTTCCTAGGGCGGAAAAGTACTACTTTCCTCCAACTCCTCTGGCAACTTCAGACCTACTTTCAGAGTATGAGGAATGAAAATAGTATATTGTTACCCTAGGAGTAAAAGTAACTTATTTATTCCCGAGACGGGTTTTGGGCCAAAACCCAAACTTTTGGCACCCGAGTGTAGCGAGGGCGCCAATAGTTCGAGGGACTAAATAACACTGTGCTAATCATTACGAATACAGGGAAAGTAACTAAAAATAAAAACATGAATTAGCTAAAAAAAAAGTAGTTTAGTCCGTTAGTCATTATTATGATGAGCCCATTGCCGCTCTATGCTGTTGGAAGTATGTGCAGTCCATAGTCCGTTAGTCGCGTTTTACGACACCCAAGGGAAGAGATTGGTTGGTAGTATTATTTAGATGAGTCCATCGCCGCTCTATGCTGTTGGATGTTTGTTCAGTCTTTAGTCCGTTAGTCGCCTTTTACGACACCGAAGAAAAGAGAGGGGTTGGTAGTATTATTTTGATGAGCCCATCGCCGCTTTATGCTGTTGGTTGTACGTGCAGTCTTTAGTCCGTTAATCACCGTTTACGACAGCGAAGGGAAGAGAGGGATTGGTAATATTTTTTTGAGGAGCCCATCGCCGCTCTATGCTGCTGGATATATGTGCATTCTTTAGTCCGTAAGTCGCCTTTTACGACACCCAAGGGAAGAAAGGGGTTGGTAGTATTATTTTGATGAGTCCATCGCCGCTCTATGCTGTAGGATGTATGTGCAGTCTTTAGTCCGTTAGTCGTGTTTTACGACACCCAAGGGAAGAGATGGGCTGTTAGTATTATTTTAATAATTTATTTATTATATCTTAATTAATGGCTATCGCATGTAGCATTAAGCCAATTTCAAGTGTTTGATATTTTAAATGTTTATTAGAACTGTACGGTAGATAAAAATAAAATGGAGTCTCACAACACGTGTTGTTGATAAAAGAACACGGAAGAAACTCCTTATTTTAATAATAAGTCACAAGTACAGATGACAGTACCTGTCAGAAAAACGATTCTCCCTAGAGCGGAAAAGTACTACTTTCCACCCGCTCCTCAGGCAACTCCAGACCTACTTTCCGAGTATGAGGAATTTATGGGAGAGATATAATATTTTTTATGGCGAGGGCGCTTTTTTAAATCCAGAGCGAAGTGAGGGATTCTAGAGTAGAATCCCGAGCGTAGCGAAGAAATCTTTAGTAGAATCCTGAACGTAGCGAGGGTTTCAAAGTACGTCGCCCGAGCCAAAAATATATTGAAATGAAATGAAATTATATTATTTGCGTATGAATAGGGTACATGGCGAAGATGTTGTTACAGTTGTTACATTTTTACGCTCATCCCATTCAGCCAACCACGGTAGCATGCAAAAATATAGGTAGGGATATTAAAATTAAAAATTAATGCAATGCAATTAAAACTGAATACAATACAATACAATAAAATTAAATATATAAATGGAAATAATCTAAAACAAATAAATTAATAAAATAAAAACACAATTTACCAAAAGAAACCACTTTGAGGCTGTGTGGTGCAGCTCCTCTGCCTTATTTGTTCAAGAGTTCAAGGTTACAAAGTTACAAAGACAAACAAAAAAACTAATGGTTTTCCTAAATAATTAACATTTCAAAAGAAAAGTCATATATTGAGCCTAATTATCAAAAAAAATAATTAAATGCATTAAATGTCAAACCCTAATTAATAATAGAATTAAAGATCAAGTCAAAAATAAAATCACAGTCGTTGAACAATTTAAATTAGAAAATAGAATGTCAATGCGCACATTAAATCATTATACAATTTGGTAATTTGGTACAACGACGAAAACGAATATCAATGCAAAGAACTTAAGGCATCACAACACAAGGTACACGAATTGCAGCATGTGTGTTTTAAATATTCTTGCACAGAGTAAAAGACGTGTGCGATTAGTCATCTACGAGTATATAAAGCACTATGGTATGGAATTTCTTAATCGTAAGTTCTTTGATTTTTTCAGGTAGCTGATTATATATCACCATGCACATCCATAAGCAGTTTTTCTGAATTCGCGTATTCGCGGAACAACGGCCGACACCAAACTATTTCCATCTCTTGCATTACGTGGAAAGATTTCTTTAGCTTTTTTGAAATAGTGAGTATTTTGTTTGACGGCAATTTCAAAGTTGTAAGGACATGGAAGAGGTAATATCTTTAAAGACTTAAACAGAGGCGCACATGGTTCATCAGGTGCAGTATCACAGATTGACCTTATACTTTTTTTGTGCTATAAATGCTTTAGTCATATCTGTACTATTTGCCCATATGATAAGGCCGTACCGTAGAACAGACTCAACATAGGCAAAGTATGCTGTAAGAGCTGTACTTTTTGCCGCTATTTTGGTTAACTTATAAAGAGCATAAGCAAATCTATTTATTTTATTGCATATTCTTGCTATCTGCTGCTTCCAGTATAACTTATCATCGACATCTATGCAAAAAAACTTTCTTACATTAGTACCCTTAAGTCTAAGTCCCTGATAATTTATATTTAATGACTGATGCAATATGTTATTAAAATTAATAAAATAAGTTTTGTCAATATTGATTTGTAAATTATTATTCTTAAGCCAATTTATTATTATATTTATTGTATTATTGATTTCATTAATATGTCTATTTAATGTCATTTTTTTCAGTTGTCACAATAATGGAAATATCGTCAGCAAATAAGATGCAGCGATGGTTTATCAAGTCGGGAAGATTATTTATGTAGATCAGGAAAAGAAGAGGGCCCAGCACGCTTTCTTGTGGGACACCATATCTATATTCCCTATTTTGCGCCCGAGTGATACACTCTACTTTTCATCACCCACTATGAGAAAATAAAAGGGGCCTCATTTTTTATTGTAATATTATTATTTAATAAAACATAGAGTAACAACTAAATTGAAATTAAATAGTACCTAATAATAAAACAACCAAAAACTTATATTTACATTTGGGACATTTTCGCAATTACGAAAATTTATTGTTACAGTTTTATAGGTTTTTTTTATTAGGGATAACAACAGTCAACAATGAATGATAGTAAGTAACATTGTGAATGTGCAACTACATAGGCCAATTATTATATATTAGAAATAGAGATTGTTGCAGATTGTATATTCTGCGTGTTTGAAATAATCTCCGAATCTGGCTCATTTTGAGGAAAATGTGACAGTGAATCACGTTGTTCGGATGTAGATGGGCGCGGCGACGAATCTATTACTATGCGTTCACATGTTTTCGCCATGTTCTCATTGGAATCTTCTATAATACCCCTCTGCTACAGCACTTGACTTCCATCCTCCATGTAGCTTGAGAACAGTAAAGTCCGCTCCAGAATCTGCAAAAAATCTAATTATTATTATTATTTAGCCCAATCTCTCCCACTGCAGGGCAAAGGCCTGCCTCTCCTTCTTCCACACAACTCTGTCTCCTGCTACTACTGGCCAATCTTTTTTGAAGGAGTCAATCTCGTCAAATTATAAACGGAGTAATTTAATTCAAAACTCTTTTGTAAAATCGTAACACATTATTTAGTTATAATAATAGTAAATTGTGAATTGAATTCTTAAATTATAATAATGAATAATTATTTTGATCAACAAACAACTGTGGTGTTTTAAAGTAGGTAAGTCGTTTATTTTCTATTACAAAGTTTGCTTAGCTTGACTTTTTGTTAATATGCTTTGAATAAATAAAAAAATGATTTAAGCAATTCCTTTACAATAGTTATTTGCTAATTTAATAGAAACTTGATGTAAATACATGCGTAAGTACTACATGCGCAAGTACGCGCGCCATCTTGATCAGTTGAACGAAAGTTTCATTTGGCGGGAAAGATGGCGATGCTAAACGCTTGTCTGTCGGGCATTCTGCGTGGGAATTTTGGGCTGAAAACACTTGTAAGTCGAACCTATGTTACTTTTAATAAAAATAATTGATCGGCTTTAGTGTTCTTTTCATTTTATTCTTGATAAGTATTGTTGAGTTTAAGAAATTAAAGTAATAAGTTTTTGATATTGCTATTAGGGTTAAAATCTCTAGAGTAGATTTGCTAGACGAATAACGTTGATAATTCTTAGATTAAAACAAAAAGGGAAGATACGGCATTAGCATCTCGTGAGTGAGCCGCCAAAATTAGGCCTAAAGGCACAATTTCACTTCAGTCACAATTTGCTGAGCGAACAGGTTACATAGCACTATTGCGGATATTCTACTGTGTGAAAAAGAGACAGACGCTACTCCGCAGTGGCGTCGGAATCGGTCGTACGTACTCGTCTGTTGCGAAGCGACCGAGACGTCAACGCGCTACTCGCTGACTCCCTCGCGCTGACGTTTAAACTTACCGCTTTGTCTCGCTCGCTCGATTTACATTTTATAGGTGTGCGTGTGTGAGTGTTTGCTTAAGTATAGTTGAGTAGGACTATATTTTGAATGACTACAAGTAGGAGCATGCCGTATCTTCCCTTTTTGTTTTATTCTAAGTGATAATTAAATTGTTTTAATGGCAGAACCAACGGTTCTGCATTTTTTTAAAACATAAGTACCCGCTTTTCTCCGATATCAGAAGTGGGATCGCTCCGCCGATCTCCATTGTGCCCCGGTCATAATTAATCATTTCAGATCCTAACCTGACGCATCAGATCCCTGCACTTCGTGCATCATGAGCGACTCCCGGTCGAACATGTCGTCTCCGGCGCCGGCACCTTCAACCAGCAACTGCAGTTGCAACGTCCGCGAGCGCGCCAGCTGCGAGCAGCGCATCTGCAACAGGTGTGTCGCAGCCTTGCGTGCTAGAGCCGGCTACGGTACCAGGACAATTCGGTAAAGTACCACCTGATTTTTTCTTGCATTTGGTGAACATAATGCATGATGCAGTATGAGTGAACGGTTGTTGAACCAACCGCAGAGTGATAAGATAAAAATAACTGACGTATTCTTGCCTTCATACGACCCCGATGGTAACGTTGGAGTCCGTGAATGGTGTAATCATATTTCGATTGCAAAAAATACTTACCAGCTTAGTGACTATGACGTTCGTATGAAAGTCACTAGTTTATTAAGAGGTCGAGCTAAAATGTGGGCTGACAACTGGCTCATGACTATACATCTACCTGGTAAGAGTTACGCCAAAATATTGTTACGACTTTTGAGCCCGAAAGGCGCTACTCTCGTGACGTTCAGGTTTAGAGAGCACTCGTACGATACGGTACGATATTGCCGAGTTTCTAACACAGTCATGGATTCTATGGAGGCGCGTGACCAAGGACAAGCTAGACAATAAACATGATGCGGTTGAGGCGGTGATTGGAACTGTGAGTGACAAGCGCCTAAGAATCGAGCTAATAAATGCCAGAGCCACCTCTGTCCCCAAATTAATCTCTGTTGTCTCTTTTATTCGAATAAACGTCCAAATCAAAATAATTCTAACCAACTTTAGCAAAAGCGTGTTAGGTTTTCCGTTGATAATAGAATGAACCTTCCGTATTGTTATTTTTGTAAAAAGAATGGTCATTCTTTTAATAATTGCCGTAATAAAAATGTTACCGATTTGAATATTCATTCAACTGATAAAAACCTTACCGCTTCTTCTACTCCGTTATCTAAGCCCAGTGAAAAAAACAGTTCTTTTTGTTCTAAATCTGGCCATACATTATGACACTTGTTATCGTAGAGAGAAACAGATAACCTCTAATATAAATTCAGTATCTCAAAATAATTCTAGTTTGAACACATGCGTATGCGTATCGGAAATATAATGATACATGCAGTTTTTGATAGCGGCGCTGAATGTTCAGTCATGCGTGAGTCGATCGCTAATAATAATTTCTGGTAATCCAGGGCGTAGGTCTCAATCGGTTAGTTACTTGCGAGATATAGGACCATTCCCGATTGTATCAATGAGTTCTTTGACTACAATATGTGTCATTGATAACATTAATGTCGAAATAAAATTTTATATCTTGCCAGACCATGAAATGACGTCAGACGTTCTAGTTGGTGCAAATATACTGCATGAAACTGTTCTGAGTGTTGTCGTAACCCATGTTAAAGCAATATTGCACTCCCATCCTCGTGTAATGCAATTACAATCAACGACCTGTTTATTTGATAATATTAATCACGATTTAAATGATAGTTCTCAGATTGAAAATCTTTTGATTTTACTTAATAAGTATTCCGATACATCCACGCCGGTCCTCACAATATTCCAAGAAGGTCAACGAATAGAGCTCTTTACCGATGCCAGCAGTCTAGGCTTTGGAGCGATACTTGTCCAGGTCATTAGTGGTAGACAGCAAGTCGTGACTTACTTCAGTATGCGAACGACGGATATAGAAAGTAGATACCATTCCTATGAATTGGAGACTCTTGCCGTGGTCAGGGCTATTAAACACTCCAGACACTTTTTGTATGGTCGCAAATTCAAAGTTATTACCGATTGTAATGCTTTGAAAGCTTCAAAGCACAAACAAGACCTCCTACCACGCATACATAAATGGTGGGCTTACCTACAAAACTTTGAGTTCGACATAGAATACAGGAAGGGCGAGCGTATGCAGCATGCTGACTTTTAAGTCGAAATCCTGAGCCTTTGATCGTCAACGTCCTGAGCAGCAACTTGGAGTGGCACAACATTGAACAACGTTGTGACGCTGTTCTAAGACCCATCATAGACTCAATGCATAACGGAGATCAAGTCGCCGGTTATCTCTTAGAAGACAATGTTTTAAAGTCTTTAAAGCAAATGAAATATCAGGCGAACTGAAACTAATCGTTCTGCCAAAGGCTTTCCAGTGGAGCCTTATAAATACTTTTCTATTCAGCGCTTAAACACTCGGTTTGGGAAAAGACTTTCGATAAAATTAGAGAGACTTACAAATTTGATAAAATGAGTACTACTGCGGTCCGCGACTTTGTTGACAACTGCGTAGTATGCAGAACATCGAAGCAAACTACGGGAGCTACGCAGGTACGTCTACAGCCCTATCAATAAGCCAATAGTCTAATATATATCTAATAAACTACCATTCGAAGGATTACACACGGATATTACCGGAAAGCTTGGCACTCCAAACGAACAGGAATATGTTGTAGTCACTATCGATGCCTACACAAAGTATGTACTATTACGTCACACAAATGATAAAAGCCAGCATAGCACTCTCGCCACAGGAGTATTTACTCATGTGCTCTCGCTGCCTTAAAACAGGTAATTCACCTCTTTGGGTCCCCACGACAGATTATAGTTGACGGCGGGCGAGAGTTCCTGGGCGAACATAAAAAATTACTGCGACAGGATTGGAATTGAAATGCATGCCATATCCCCAGGCGTGAGTAGAGCAAACGGTCAGGTGGAAGAAGTCATGGCTTTACCTTAAAGAACGGTCTCGTTATGATAAAAAATTATGAAACCTCGGATTGGCATACTGCTTTGGAAAGTTTTCAGCTTGCCCTTAATTGCACTGTACACCGCACTACTGGTACTGCTCCACTCACACTTCTTACTCGACGATCAAAATGTGTGCCGCCAGAGCTGTTAAATTTGGTTAACTTCGACAATGCAGCAATAGATATTCAGGCGTTAGAACGGTTTTTTCAACGAAGAATAACCGAACAGTTCGCAAAAGATAAAGAAAGGTTCGATAGGGGTCGCGCAAGCATTCACAATTTTCAACGAGGAGACTTTGTTTTGATAAAAATCAATCCTAGGAACCAGACCTCTTTAGATGTAAAATTTAGTGTGCCTTATGAAGTTCACAGGGTGATAAGGAAGTCAGCCACCACGGGCGTCCTCGCAAAGTAGCACATGACCAGCTACGGCGCGCCCCACAACCAGGCGCAGGCGCTTAGGCAGCCGTGTCGCCCCCACACGAACCACTGCCCGGGCCGTCGGGACTGGCTCGATCTTACTACCTCTGCTTCAACGTTAACAGCGCGCAAGCAGGCAGCGAGTGAGCAGGCCAGCTAAACGCAAACCTCTTGAAGACTAAAAAGTTCCCGGTGAGAAACTTTCATAATTTATGTCAAAGGAAAAAAATATATATTTAAAAAATAATAACAATAATAATAATAATTATTATTATTATTAGCGTAACAACTTGCTGGATCAGTCAGCACTTGATCGGCTACGCCTGGAGTCACAACGTATTTGTGCGGCTTCTTCTTCGGTGCAGGATCGCCCTGCCCCACAATTACCGGCCGTGACGCCGGTTTTGGTGGCGCGAGTAGATCCGGTACCCGACGATGAAGATTTCATAAATACGAATGTAAGTACACAGGCGAATGAGCAAATGAGGAGCGCTTTGAACGATGCTATTCTACAGTATCGTGACACGCGTAACTCTAGGCCGCGTATACCTTGTTTGCCCACAAATAGACATAATTTGGCGCTAATGATTGCCTTGAACGATTTACTGCTTCCTTATCTTGGAACCAGTGAAAGTTTAATTGATACCCACTCGATCCTTTATTGTGGGCAGAGATGGGCGTAATCAACTACTTTTGTAATCAGATTAATAATCTGATTGAATTATGATTATGATAATCATGATTACATTAGTCGTGATTACTTTTAATCATGATTGAACATATAATCTTTAATCTTGATTACAGTAGTCAGTAATCTAAATTACATGATTATTCTTAACTAAGTTTAAGCATATGAATTATGGTTTAGGAATTAATGAATATAATTTATATTTTATTGAGTTGACATTAATTATCACAATTTGTATGCATCTAGAAATTGAGTGGTTGGCTTTATGTACTATAAATTAAATTATACCTACTACCACAGTGTTACTATATTCATACAGTGGGGCAACGCGTTTGATGTGGGGCGATGCCGCCGCCCGCGTAGGTATCCACGCGGTCGTTCGCCGATATGCAAGGGTTGTCACAAAATTCGAATTCAAATAATCGTTAAATTTTTATAAAATAATTATTTATTATCGATATTGTAATGCTTATTTTACATTTGAACAAATGAACATGTAACAGAAAATATACAATCTCTGCTCACAAGAATAACATAAAAAATAAAATAATAAAATCTTTCCTACACTCACACCAATTATCCAGCCCAAGAGAAGCTTCGTTATAAAACTCGTTAAATGATTACTAGACAACGGATAAACATACTTAAAATACTTAAATACATTATACACAGAAAACCCCCAGACCCGAGAACAATTTAGAAAAACAATAGATTCTAAATTGACCCGACCGGGGATCGAACCCGGGACCTCAGAGATGGCGACACCATGAAAACCAGTGTACAAACCACTCGACTAAGGAGGTAGTCCTCGTTCGAATAGAATAGAATAGAATTTCTTTATTGCGTGTAAGCTGCATTTGACGACCTCCTTGGTCGAGTGGTTTGTACACCGGTTTTCATAGTGTCGCCATCTCTGAGGTCCCGGGTTCGATCCCCGGTCGGGTCAATTTAGAAATTATTGTTTTTCTAAATTGTCTCGGGTCTGGGTGTTTTCTATGTATAATAAGTATGTATTTTTAAGTTTTTTAAGTATGTTTATCCAGAGTCTAGTAACCATTTAACGAGTTTCTTCGAAGCTTCTCTTGGGCTAGATAATTGGTGTGATTGTAGGAAAGATTTATTTATTTATTCATTAATTGTTAATAGTTGTTCAACACCTACATCAAAAAAAATTGTGATCGGGGCGATGACAACCAGGACCGACGTCGGCTTTCGTGCTCTCCAGTGATAAATATAATACAGGTCAAACACAAACCCTACTTTTTTGGCTTCGCCGCAGATGTGTAATAAGTTAGCATACCAACGTGCTACTAAGCCGTGAAAGCCTGGTGGTAGGTATTGGGTCCCGCCTCTCGTCGGCGAGGCTTAGGTTCGATCCAGGGCAACACTAAGTTTTTTGAATGTTCCATATATATGGATAAGTAGGGTTTGTGTTTGACCTGTATGTATGTATGCCCGTTTTTATGTTCTCTCTTACCTAATAAACGGCTGAACCAATTTTGATTAGTTGTTAAATTCGTCTTTATTGCGCGAGTGTCGAGTTAGTATATCAAATTTTAAAAAAAAAATAGCGGATTTGTTGTGCCAGCCAAGTTAATTTATCTAACAATTAACGATTTAAAGTTAATTACGACTTTATTCACTCCAATTTCGCAAGCCCATATTGCAATGTCTAGAAAGCAACATCTTTAAATAATAATAAGTAGAAAAAAATAATGATAATTTATTGCTATACAATATGTTCATTTATTTTTTAACGTTCCGACTGTTGGTTTTATTAATCAATCATAAAAGTAATCACGATTACGATTACAGATTTATAATCATTAATCACCGATATGATTATATTTTTGATTAATTTTTGTAATCTGTAATCGTGATTGAAGATTACATATTGTAATCGTAATCCTTAATCATTAATCTGATTACTTTTTGCCCAAGACTGATTGAATTGAATTGCCATCACGGTGTGTCGCGTTGCTCGTGTCACATTCCAGGATTCTGACTGAGTACCGCGGCGAACCGGGACTGCACCTGCTTGGCAATTGAGGATCGAGGGGCGTATTAATAAGTTCAGGACACTCATTGCAAAGCTAATTTGCTTCAGAAATGGCAATAATCGACCTCGCGTCATGCGATTCGTCACACAAGCCTTTGTTGGGACTGATGTTCGTCCGGAAAATAATATGGCTTGTGTGACGGAACGTATTGACTTTCTGAAGCAAAAAGTCTATGCGTGGGCAAACCGTATACGTCGCTACAGAGTGCGTGTGGACCGATACCAACAAAATCACCTCTTTCAAAGTGACCAAAGAAAAGTATAAAGACGTTGGGAAGGAGCTATCAACGGTAAGCTACGGACAGCTACCAGATGTTGATGCCATGACTAACTGGCGCAGCATTTGGTCGGTGTCCGTCGAGCACACGGAAGGTGAATGGATGAGTGTTGTCAGTGACGCGTGTGAACCTATCGAGACCATGCAGCCTATAAATATAAGTACAGC
Organism: Scoparia ambigualis; assembly: GCA_963921215.1. Lineage (NCBI taxonomy): Eukaryota > Metazoa > Arthropoda > Insecta > Lepidoptera > Crambidae > Scoparia > Scoparia ambigualis. The sequence continues at coordinate 5,599,996 of OY992510.1, forward strand.
TGACGTAAGTTGTGCAATCCGTACGGCCCAAAATTGGAAATGCCCAGGACCGGACGGATTGCACAACTTCTGGATCAAATGGTTTCGATGTTCACACGAGTTACTGGCAACGCAATTCCAAGAAGCCATACAGCTCGGCTCACTCCCAAGTTTGTTGACTACTGGTGTCACTTTTCTGCTCCATAAATCAGGTAGTACCACGGAACCGAAAAATGATAGACCCATCACGTGCTTACCTACTTTATACAAGCTCCTTACATCCATTCTGAGAACAAAATTAACACGCACATTGTTGCAAACAATATTTTGGACATGACTCAGAATGGATGTAGGGTTGGGTCCCGTGGTACTAAGGAGCTTCTCCTCATTGACATGACCATATACCAGAAGGTCCGGCGTGGCAGAGGGACTCTCTCTACAGCCTGGATTGACTATAAGAAGGCCTATGATTCGGTGCCGCATTCATGGTTGTTGAGGATTTTAGAGTTATATAAAATTGATATAACTTTTAAATCCTTTTTGATATCATGTATGCGGCAGTGGACCACGGTCTTGAGTCAACCAGGATGTCGAGATAGTGTTTCTGCCACGCAGGATCTTATAAGGATAGAGCGTGGCATATTCCAGGGCGACAGTCTGAGTCCTTTATGGTTTTGCCTAGCTTTGAATTCTCTCAGTACTTTGTTGAGAAATTCAAAGTTAGGCTGTCAACTGCGGAGAGGGGGTGAAGTTATGTCGCACTTGTTGTACATGGATGACCTCAAGTTGTTCGCACCAAACCGCCAAGACTTGGTGAAACTGCTGAAAATTATTGAGACTTTCAGCAGTGCCATCAAGATGGAGTTTGGTGTGGATAAGTGTGCGGTTATGCATGCACAGCGTGGGAGAGTAGTAAATTCAACCAATTTACAACTCTCCGAAACGATAAACTTCAGATCTCTCTCCGAAGTTGAAACATATAAATATCTTGGTATGTCACAGTCTTTGGGTGTTGTGGATAGGGACATAAAACAGTCATTACGGGAGCGATTCTTTTGCCGCCTAAGAAAAGTACTTGACAGTCTTTTATCGGGTGGCAATAAGACGCGTGCTTTTAATGGCTGGGTTATGCCTCTACTCACATACTCCTTTGGCATAAGTACTAAGATGGACTCAGACCGAATTGGACGCCTTGGATAGAAGAGTCCGTCAAATGGTCACGACTTCCAGAATGTTACACCCGCGCTCATTTGTTATGAGGCTGTACATCCCGCGGAGATGTGGGGGTCGAGGCTTTTTAAATGCCAAGGACCTACATAACCGTGAGGTGTGCAGTCTCAGGGATTATTTCCTTAACAGTGAGTGCGGGATGCATTTGGATGTCGTGGCAGTTGTAGACACTTTACGCCGCTCTCCTTGGCAACAGAAAACTGACGCAAACCAGTGGTGCTAAGCACTCTCGATCGCAAGGACATATGGAAGAGCAAGGTACTACACGGGCGCTACTATCGGGCTCTAACTGGGCCTGATGTAGATTTGCCTGCCTCGGTGAACTGGCTACGTTTCGGTGACCTCTTTGGGGAAACCGAAGGTTTTGTCTGTGCTATTGAAGGTGAAGTTATCAAGTCGAATAATTACCGGAAATATATTATGAGGGACGGTACGGTCGACATCAGTCGGGCAGGCCGTCGTCCGGGAGAATCACTCCGACATATTATTTCCGGTTGTTCTCATCTTGCTAAAAATCTTGCTAAAGTAGCCAGAATAATTCACCAGCAACTTGCTCTTCGATATGGCCTTGTTGAATCAGAGGTGCCGTACTATAAGTACGCACCTGCGCCAGTTCTCGAAAATGGTCATGCAACGCTCTACTGGGATCGCTCTATCATCACGGACAGGACTTTGTCGCTAATAAGCCTGATATCGTGGTGATCGACCAATCTCAGCACCAAGCAATATTGGTTGATACCACCATACCTCATGACGAGAACCTCGTGAAAGCCGAGAAGGACAAGCTCAGTAAGTACCTTGACTTGGCTCACGAGGTTACCGCCATGTGGGATGTGGATTCAACCATTATTGTACCGATAGTCGTTTCGGCACACGGCCTTATAGCGAAGAGCCTCGATCAACACCTAGAGAGGCTCTCGCTGAAAGGTTGGGTCAAGGGTCAGTACTCCTTGACACGGCACGTATTGTCAGGAGGTTCCTCACTCTGTAGCCCTAACCACCGATAGCTTGGGTCTATCCCCGCTGCCGGTGGCAACCTAGGTTAAGTTTTTTATAATAGTTTATATTGTAAACATGTTTTTATATAAAATATTGTAAAAAATTAAACTTAAGAATTATGTTAAATAAAGAGGATAATAATAAAAAATAGCAATAGGCATGTGGGGCCTAAAATAGCAGACTATTATAAAATTATGTTGACGTGCTGGTTAAAGGCACGATCAATATAATGGTATGTATGTCCTATCCTAAAAGAAATTAGTCCTCTGTGTACCACGGCGTTCGAGACCGCCCAGAGCACAGCATCGACCTTTACCACAATTCCATAGAGCCTCTGTTTACAACAGCAGCAACCTTTCACCACCCTTTCCTCCCCTGCAATTTTATTGCATACTGTTGTCATTGAATATGAGCAGTATCCAAATGCTTTACACTATTATTATGTTCTGTTGTCACGTGGAGTGAATAGTTCCTACTTATTTTAATGATACTAATCTTTAAGTTTCATGATTTACACTTATTATTAGAGTGCTAAGTTCAAAGATAGTTCAAGTAGGCTTAACGTACTGTGTAAGTACCTAGCCTCAAAAAGATTATTTTTCATTTACAGGATAAAGCGTGGAGCAACCTGGAGCAATGCAGAGCACGCATTGCACATCAGAATGGCCGTGTCGTCGCACTGCAGTTTACATTCAAAGCTTCGTCTTCACTGTTTATTAATTATTTGTTAACAAATTTTGTACGGAGTAATTTAATCCAAAACTCTTTTGTAAAATCGTAACACATTATTTAGTTATAATAAAAGTAAATTGTGAATTGAATTCTTAAATTATATTATTGAATAATTTGATCAACAAACAACTGTGTTGTTTTAAAGTAGGTAACTCGTTTAATTTCTAGTACAAAGTTTGCTTAGCTTGACTTTTTGTTATGAGGCCTATTACATCTCGAGTGTGATTTCTGCGTAAAATGCCCATTTTTGCATTTTGTATTAATTTTGCAGTTGTATTTATCTTTTTTATCGAAATAGAATAATAAATTTGTGCATAATATTACAAATCTCCATTCTGTGAGCATAAGTTGAATTCGAACCGCCGGCGCATCGTATTTTATACCTACCTAGTAATTTTGCAGTTGTATTTATCGTTTTTATCGAAATAGGATAATAAATTCATTATAAAGTCTTTATTCCACATGAAGTAACAATTACTCTAGTATAAATTTGGATCAATAATATTACCGTAGATAGGAGAAATTCACAGTTAACTTATAGCTATTTTCGAAGTTTTTGGTTTAGAATAAGATTTTTTTCCTATATAAAATCAATGATATCTAAAAATTCCGAGGCCGCAAAAGGTCATTGGCCGCTACGCACTATTCGACTAAAGAGATAACATTATATTTTTTTTATTTCACTTGTCTAAAACAGTAGTTCAATCAAAGAGATAATGTCTTTGAGTTCAATCGATCAAACTGCAATCCAACTTGTCGTCTACGTCTTAAGAAAAATTTACAAAAAGCGAGGCCGCTACGCACTATTCCAATAGCTATTCTACACTATTCAATAAGTCATAATTGTTAATATATTTTTGTTTCTGAGATCCATAACGCCAATAGTAGAAACTTGATGTAAATGTATGCGCCAGTACGCCATCTTGATCGGTTGAACGGAAGTTTTATTTGGCGGGAAAGATGAGCCTTTTTGAGACAATCCAATATGCCAGTTCAATAAGCAAATGCTAATGCTGGATTTACACGGAGCCAATACTAGAGACAATCCACTAAGCCAGTCCAATATTGGCATCGTGTAAATAGAGACAGTCCACTACATTGGATTGTCCTCAAGGCATTTTTGCATAGCATTGGCATTGGCTTATTGGACTGGCTTAATGAATTGTCTCACGTATTGGCTTCGTGTAAATCCAGCATAATGCTAAGCTAAAATGGCTTGAGGACAATCCAATGTAGTGGACTGTCTCTATTTACACGATGCCAATATTGGACTGGCTTAGTGGATTGTCTCAAGTATTGGTTCCGTGTAAATGCAGCATAACGAATGTCGGGCATTCTGCGTGGGAAATTTGGGCTGAAAACACGTAAGTCGAACCTATGTTACTTTTAATAAAAATAATTGATCTGCTTTAGTGTTCTTTTCATTTTATTCTTGATAAGTATTGTTGAGTTTAAATTAAAGTAGTAAGTTTTTGATATTGCTATTCGGGTTAAAATCTCTAGAGTAGATTTGCTAGACGAATAACGTTGATAATGACATTGTTTTAAATGGCATAACCAACGGTTCTGCATAGCTTAAAAACTTAAGTACCTACCCGCTTTTCTCCGATATACTTACTTATATTATTCTGTGGTATATCATCGACCCATCTAGCCGGAGGACGTCCAATATTTTTGAATCCATCTCTCTCTAACCATTAATGTTAAAACTAACCAACCCGCACTGGGCCTGCGTAGTAGGTTACGGCCATTTGCGGCCCAAACTTTTGTCCATGTGGTAGAGCTGTGCCCAGTGGTGGGACGTTTATAGGCTGATGACGGTGAGGATTAATTATGTAATAACCTATTTATGTAGCATTGCCTTTGAAATTTTTGCAGGCACTACGAAGTAATATGAAACCTCAGAATAATAAATAATTATGAAACACTTAATTTATGTCCAAAAGTGTCAAAACACAATACCTACTTTTTTTTTTTTTTTTTATTGACAACGGGTAAGCGCTTGGCCTTCATCTCACCTGATGGTAAGTGACGATAAGGCCGAAGGTGGAAGCGCGCTTCACCCGGAATCCTCAACCACTGAGGAACTGGCTATCTTATCTCAAACTGCCGGAACACAACAATGCTATAAACATCGTTGTTATGGCGACAGACTTAGATAAGATGGTGGTAGCTAGCCAGGCGGACTTAACAGCCCTACCACCAACCAAACCGAGCACACAAAGATGTACCCCCCGCTGGGAATCGAACCCGGGACCTCTGGGTCTGAAACAGGTAGCTTAGCCACTAGACCACAGAGGCGGTTAAAAATACATACTGAACATAATTTGATTGTCCCAACCCAGAGCATTGGGTTAGTCTAGTAAGGGATACCATTCACGAGGAAAAATTTTTTTGCGCACTGTTATAATATATATACTTCATCATTGCTTCTTCTACTTTAATTATATTAAGTAAAGCCTATTACAGGTTTCTGCATTTACTCCTATTAAAATAACTATGACTTGTGTAGGTAGCTGAAATACAAATTAATTAATTAATTAAAAGAACTTAAATTAAAACCTAATAGCCACTAAATTAACACAGCCATGAGTGTAAGAAAGTCATTGAACGCTGCTCTTTTAATAAAAATAATACAAAAAAATATAAAATTACATAACTACACCTTTAAGTAGGTACATACTTATTATTGTCAAATTGTTTAGCCGCCATCCTTGCAATCATTGCTTCGCGGTCTCTAGCTGTTAAGGCGGCTCCACATTAGTGCCGCCCCGTGAAGCTCCGTAAACAGGCGTAAACGTGAATGTGGACGGTTTTAGCAGTTTCATGCCGCCACTTCACAGTCGAGTATCGCCGATCGTGAGTTCGCCTATAATCGCCTCGATCACCGGCACGATCATCGTGCAAGCGTCTACACAACACATTCGTCTGTAGTAGTCGTCGAACGGCAAGCGTACAAGATGGACGTGGAGTGTGTTTGCTGCTGCTACAATTTTATTAAATAGCGGCATACAACCATTATGTCAACGTGGTTCAACAAAAAGTTGTGAAAAGAAAATGGAGGAAAAGAAGATTGTGTTTTGACCATTCATCGCAATAGAACACAGTAAGTAGGTTTTTTTTTTTATAGCAGAAGGAGGCAAACGAGCAAGCGGGTCACCTGATGGAAAGTAATCACCGCCGCCCATGGACACCCGCAAAACCAGAGGAATCGCAGGCGCGTTGCCGGCCTTTAAGGAAGGAATAGGCTCGTTTCTTGAAGATCCCTAAGTCGTAACGGTCCGGAAATACCGCCGCCGAGAGCTGGTTCCACAACACTGTAGTTCGAGGCAAGAAATTTCTTGAAAAACGCACAGTAGTAGACCGCCATCCATCAAGGCGATGTGGATGGAATGACAGTCGATTGCGTGTAGTGCGGTGAAGGAAATTAGCGGCAGGGATCAAGCCGAACAATTCCTCAGAACACTCCCCATGATATATACGGTACAATATACAGAGAGACGCAACGTCTCTCCGAAGAGCCAGTGGATCGAGCCGACCTGAAATAACCACGTCGCCGACAATTCGAGCAGCTCTGCGTTGAATGCGGTCAAATGGAAGGAGTTGGTATTGGGGTGCTCCAGCCCAGAGATGGGAGCAGTATTCCATATGCGGCCTGACCTGTGCTTTATACAGTTGTAAACGGTGGGCCGGCGTGAAATACTGACCCGCTCTATTAAGCACACCCAGCTTTTTCGAAGCTAATTTAGCTTTACCTTCAAATGACCACGAAACTGAACGTCACTCGAAATATCGACGCCAAGGATTCCAATAATCGGATTGGTATCAAGGGGAGCTCCCTCAAAGTTCAGAGGTACGACGAAGGGATGTTTTTTCGCGGTAAATGCGCAAACTTGTGTTTTGGAGGGGTTAAAGCGGACTAGGTTATGTCGGCCCCAATCCGAGACATGACTTAACATGTTCTCGGTGTCAGTCACAAGTTTATTCCGGCTCTCGATGACGCTTTCCAGAGAAATATTAGCTCGCCCGGTGTAGAGCGTATCCCCAGTACTGTCATCCGCATAGCAATGAATGCTGTTGCTATGCAGCATGTCATTGATATGCAGAAGAAACAAAGTAGGGGACAACACACACCCCTGCGGGACTCCAGCATTAACGGGCTTCATGTCGGAGCACGAACCGTCGACTGCGACTCTGATGCTACGCCCAGTAAGAAAGCTGGCAACCCATGAACACAATTTCTCAGGAAGCCCGTATGATGGAAGTTTAGAGAAAAGAGCCCTGTGCCATACCCTGTCAAAAGCTTTCGCTACGTCCAAGCTAACTGCCAGTGCCTCCCCTTTACTCTCGACTGCCTCCGCCCATCGGTGAGTAAGGTACACTAAAAGATCACCAGCCGATCGACCGCGACGAAAACCATACTGGCGATCACTTAGTAGCTGGTTCTCTTCTAGGTACCTTAAGAGCTGGCGGTTTATAATGGACTCCATTACTTTGGAGAGTAAAGAGGTAATAGCTATTGGCCTGTAGTTAGACGGATCGGAGCGATCGCCTTTTTTTGGAATCGGGTGCACAAGGGCTGTCTTCCAAGAGCTCGGGACGACGCCAGTGGTGTAAGAGAGCTGGAAAAGGCGCGTTAGAACTGGTGCCAATTCAGGAGCACACGTCCGAAGCACAATGGGTGGAACTGCATCTGGCCCACTCGCCTTATGGATATCAAGGGAAAAAAGAGCCTTACGAACTGACCTTTGCAGGAACTGAACGTTCGGCATTGTACAAGCGCAATGCGGTATGGTTGGTGGAGAGTTTTCCTCATCGTCCAAGGTCGAGTTAGATGCGAAAAGAGAGCCCAAGAGATCGGCTTTCTCCTTTGCAGTATAGGCCAGGCAGTCATCAGTCTTGTGCAATGGTGGTAGGGACGGCTGACAAAAATTCCCTAAGATAGCTTTGGCGAGAGACCAGAACGCACGCGTCCCCGAAGGAAGACGCACTAGCCTCTCGCCAATTCTACCTATGAATGATGACTTCGCCTTGGCGATGTCCTTCTTAAAGGATCTGGCGGCAAAGTTGTACTTCTTTCTGAGCGCACTGGTGTTTGGATCCTTTGAGATAAGATAAGATAAGATAAGATAATCATTTATTTGCCAAAAACACGGTAATTTACGGTTGGTACAAAATTTACAATGTGCACATGTTTAGCCATTATAAAACAGCATGCAAATGTCAATTTTTCAAAGTCGAAGTCAATCATAACCACAGATAATATATCTCTGTACGTAACTTAATACCTTAATTGCAAAAATTCAAACTTTAAGAAAGAGGTTAAAAATGTCAATAAGGTTAATTAATAAGTCAAAAATAGCACGATAAAAATAAAATGTCAAAAAATATCCTAACTAAAAGTCTAAAATTATCTATGAAAATTAATACAAATCAATACAAAAACAAGTCATTAAATAAAATACAATTACTACATATTAATAGTGTGTTACATTATGTCCAGTTTAATAAGTCTATTTATAATTTAAATATTCTTTAATTGTATAGAAACAATGCTCTAATAGCCAAGCTGTTAACTTATTTTTAAACATATAATACGGCAACTGTTTTATCTCATCAGGCAGCTTATTAAATATTATTATCGCCTGAACATAGGCATTTCGTTTAAACATCTCGAGCTTACATTTCGGGAGAAATAATCTATCCCTATGTCTCGTGTGTCGCATTAGCACATCAGAGTGTTTGGGAAAGTAACCTGAGTTCTGCCTTACAAATATGCATATAACTTTAATATACATGCAGGCGAGTGGGAGTACTTTTAAATCTTGAAATAGAGGTTTACAACTTTCAGTACTCCAAGCATTACATATAGCCCTTATACATTTTTTTTGTAGCCTAAAAACTAGCAAAATGTTGACTGAGTTACCCCATAGTAGTAATCCGTAGCTTAGTACTGACGAGACATATCCATAGTATGCACTAATAGCTGCTTCCATAGACACTGTTTGCCTTAAGCGCCTGAGTGCATATACAAACCTATTTAATTTAGAACACACTTTGTCAATATGCGCCTTCCAGTTACAGTGTTGGTCAATTGTAAAGCCTAAAAAGTCAGTTGTTTCTACTGCACAAATACGTTCATTGTTGTAAGTTATGTCCAATTTGATGTCATTTTGTTTGTACGTCCTAAATTGTATCATTTTCGTTTTTTGTATATTTATAATTAAATTATTATCATTTAACCAATTATTCATGTCATGGATACATTTAGTTATTTTATCTCTTAATTTATCATTGTCTTTATCTTTAATGATAAGGGTAGTATCATCCGCGAATATAATGGTTTTTTCAGATGATGACACCGCATTAGCCCAGGCTTGGTAATGCTGTCGCTTTTGGCGAGACGCCATTTTGCAGCAACGACCAAACCATGGTTGGGACTTGCCGCCAATGGGAACCACAGAGTTTGGAATGAAAAGTTCCATTCCCTGCAGTATCACATCAACGACAGAGTCAGCGGCGACATCAGGATCATCCAGCGAGAAGCAAACTCGCCACCACGGGTAGGACGCAAAGAAGCTTCGCATCCCATCCCAGTCCGCCGACCTATAATGCCAGACTCGACGGCTAGCCGCTGGTTGCGGTTTTGAAGTTTCTGTGAGAGGCACAGTGCTGCGAATCAGACAGTGGTCTGATGAGCCTAGTGGTGCATCAACAGAAACTTGATAGCCGTCTGGGTGCGAGGTCAGCAGAAGGTCCAATAAAGAAGGTGCATGGCCCTCCACATCTGGAACCCGTGTTGGCTCGGTTACCAATTGGGACAGACTGTAGGCCAAAGCGAAGTCATGAACGGCTCTACCCGCGTGGTCAGTTGTGCGTGAACCAAGCCATTCGACGTGGTGGGCATTGAAGTCTCCCAATACCACAATCTCGGCCGAGGGGATCCGTTGGAGAAGGGAGTCTGTCGCTGTTTGGACGGTCTCGATGAGTTGGTCAGTTCCGATGTTACCGCTGTGGGACCTATACAGGCACGCGTAGACGCGAGGATGACGTCCGCAGTCGACGTGCAGCCATAAGATGGAGAGGTCCCTATCTTCAAGATTGCCAAGGCGACGAACGCACATATCCTCCCTGACATAGGCACAAACACCGGCTCGTGGCACAAATGCATGTTCCAGGTTGTATCCCGGGTAGCGCAAGTACGAGATGTCAGGAGGGGGGGATATCTGCGTCTCGGTGAGGAAGAGCAAGGCCGGTTTCGCCGTCTCGAGGTGGTAATGGACGGCGCTCAAATTAGAGTGGATTCCCCTGATATTGCAGAAGTCCACGCGAAGCGTAGGAGGGGGTGCCAATTGTCCCGCCTTTCTCCTGCCTGCAGCATGCCTTGGCACGGGCGAACTTTTGCCCTCCCCAGAATACGTAGGGCAGCCTGAGCGAGAACGCTCAGGGGGGGATTCTCCGACACTGGATGTGTCGGTACCCCCCTGGGGTAAATCTAGATTACAGTTCGCTGCCATACCAATTGTGAGGGGGGGGGAGGGGTCTGCGGAACCCTCACTCGCCGGACGAAACACAACAGCACAGAGTGCCATTGTTTCACGCCGAAAATTCGTGAGGGGGTGGTATTACGCCGGGCGAGCCGACCCAATGCGTGCTGCAACGCAGCGTGGCTCTACCACTCAGTTGGTGTCACTCATTTAGCACCACCCAGGGGTCACGTGTAGGGTCTCAAGGGTAAACCTACGGACGCGAGCAACTTAACCCCCAAAAAAGGTAATTAAAAAAATATGTATATTATATAATTTTACCCTAAGGCTCGCTTAGGTCAATTAGACGTATGTATATAGAAAATGATCTATTAAGAGAGCATATTTTTTATACAATTATTTATATATTTTCTATAAAGTTCTATGAACTTGAACGTCTCTTCAATAGACCTCCCACTACCACTAGCCATTTTAGTGCGTATTTTTAATAGGTAGGTAAATTACGGACGCACGTGTGCAACGCTTCACTGCCCAAAGGCGAATGATCGGCGATTGTGTGGGTACCTCCGCGAACGCCCGGTGCGATTCCCTTTACTGCGTGCCCGAAAAACCGACAAATCACGGGTCGCAGACGATTGCAGGCGATCATAGACGATGATCGGCGAATAGAGCCGAGTATGCCCTATACACAATCGTGCTCGCCCGTAATCGTCTATGATCGGCGATTGTGAAGAGGAGCCATCAGGCCTGTATTTTGTACCGCGACAAAAGGGTTCGCGCGGCGTTCACGCGTACAAATCCACATTCACGGCCCCGTGCCAGTTTACCAAAGAAGAAATTAATCAGTTTATTCCAGACTATGCTTTGATCGGTTACGATGTACTAATGACGGCTACACATTAGTGCCGTGAATGTACGCGCGAATTCACTGCAGTAATTCACGGCACAAGTCGTGCCCTCCACATTCACGGGATGCTCACAATCGTTCGTGAAACTTACCGCAAAATGGACGCCAAAAGCAAGTTGTCGAGTCGACTCCACAAATGAGTGGAACATATTGCGTGTTCGGAAGGGCCTATCTAGTGTAACTTATAATATATCGCTGCTATCCGTATAGGATAAGTTTGACGAAAAATAAAGTTTTTGCGTTTCAGTTCTAAGTATGGGAAACCCCAAAAATGTATTGTTTTTTTTTCTATTTTTGTGTGAAAATCTTATTGCGGTTCACAGAATACATCTACTTACCAAGTTTCAACAGTATAGTTCTAATAGTTTCGGAAAATAGTGGCTGTGAGATACGGACGGACAGACAGACAGACAGCCATGACGAATCCATAAGGGTTCCGTTTTTTGCCATTTGGCTACGGAACCCTAGAAAGAAGATGGTGGATGACAGAAATACATCGTAACCGATCAAAGTATATAGTAAACTGATTAATTTCCTCTTTGTTAAACTGGCACGGGGCCGTGAATGTGGATTTGTACGCGTGAATGCCGCGCGAACCCTTTGTCGCGGGTAGGGTTTCCAGGTGTCCGGCTTTAGCCGGACATGTTTGGCTTTTTACGGTCGTGTCCGGCCAGTCCGGCTTTTGTTAGGCTTTTTTTGTCCCATCGTGATTTTAAGAAGCTATTGGCACGTCAAAAGTAGACTGCTTATTTCAAATCATCTGATAATGAAGAATTTTATTCCGAATTACTTAAACTAACAGAATATTATTTTGCGATTCCAGAGCCCACAACGCCAACATCGAAAGAATTTTCTCTTTAATAAACGCCCAGTGGACAAAGGAACGCAATAAACTACAGACAAACAATTGCAAAGATGATGTGTTTATTGTGCAATGGTAAAATAACATGCAAAGAATTTTAAGAAATGATCTCTAAAGAAAACGATGTTCTCGATAAAATAGGTGGAAATGCTAAATACCTATAACTTTTGATTACTTTAAATTATAGACGTGTTGATTTTGAGATTTTCAAGAGTTTGATTTTGTTTTTGGTAATTAATAATTTTAATTAAAATTAAGGTGATTGCTAGGACACCTAATAGCAGGTTGATTTTTAATTTAAAGTAAGTTCCATTTCTTTTTTTTTATTATAAGATTGTTGTTATTATTCTTTTCTGAGTTTTTTATTGTAAAACTGCTGTCTGGCTTGAAAAGCGTAAGTCGAGCTTTTAAATAGTGTCTTGAGCTTTCCACATACACCATGTCCGGCTTTTAGGGCAAAATTTATTTATTTATTTATTTATTTATTTATTGACATTATAACACCTTTACAGTTTACACCAATGCGACGTTGTAGAAAATTTTATAAGTAGATACAAAAACACAAAGTAAATATAAAAAACAAAGTTAAAAATTTAAATTTTATAAGTAGATACAAAAACACAAAGTAAATATAAAAATCAAAGTTAAAAATATAAAATTACTTACAAAAAATAACAAATTTAAAATTAATTAAGTAATAAAAATTACAAAAATCAATTAAAAATTATAACAAATTTAAATTATAACAATTTTAAATAGCAGATTTAAATTGACTATAGTGTTTCAATTTTTTTTTGTGCTTCTTCTAATAACTTCGGCAGGATGTCATGGAAAATATCAGTTTCTCTGGCTATTATGTTAAGTAAACGCATGGCTTGTGGCAAGGGAGCAAACTTAAGTAGGTTCGTCCTAGCAAAGAGCACGCCGAACGTACCGGGCTGGCGTCTCGCACCTACATTCGGCACTTGCATCTGCAACATCGCAAGTATTTCCGGGTGATGTACCCGGCCGCGTACTATATTTATAAAAAATTTAATGAGTTTAACATCCCTTCTCACTGCCAGCCTGCTATATCCAACCATGCCAATGACGAATAGGCTGGGATACATTAAGGAATAGTAAGGATAAACGCCATACTCCTTCAAATATAGAAATCGGGTAAATTTATTTTGGTTTTTTTCCAACATTTGTGAATATTTGTTTTCGTGCGGACTCCAGATAATAGCATTAGTTTCCAGATGGCTCCGGACCAGTGCATTATATAAAACTTTAATAACCCTTGTATTACGAAAATCCTTACACTGTCTTATAATAAAACCTAGATTTCTAAAGGCTTTACCACAGATGTCCACGATATACGTACGAAACGATAAATCTGGTACCATTGCAACGCCAGGTCCCGCATTTTGTTGACGAGTGTCATAATAACCTCGCTTTCTACTTTATAATGGAACTGTAGCGGCTTCCTCGCGCGACTAAAAGACATAACACAACATTTTTCTACGTTGAAGTACAGCTTGTTAGTTTTACTCCACGATACTATCCTCTCAATATCTTGCTGCAGCCGCTCGCAATCCGAAATGCTTCCTACTGGCAAATACATCTTTAGATCATCTGCAAAGAGCAAACACTTCGACTGCAGGGAGATCATTAATCATTAAAAGGAACCCTAAAGGGCCAAGATTACTTCCCTAACTCACACCTGAAAAGGTGAAGTAGAGCTTGGATTCATATCCCGAGTACTCCACATATTGTCTTCGTTCACCAAGATAGCTTGAAAAAAATTTTAGCAAATGCGGTGTAAAACCCATAGCCGAAAACTTTGCTAATAATATGTCATTATCTACAGTATCGAAAGCTTTTCGGAAGTCGAAGTACGCGACGTCTACCTGACCCCCGGCGTCAATAGTTGGTGTAAGGTGTGACACAAAAGTTAATAAGTTGCCCCCCGTACTTCGCCCTGGGCGGAAACCATGCTGGAGGTCCGTCAACTGAGAATTCACTTGTAAATAAATACACCGGTGTAGTACGGCCTCAAAAACCTTGGCGAAAGAAGACAATACAGCCACCGGTCTATATCCACTCACATCAGAACTTGCACCTTTTTTGGGGACTGGGATGACCCTTGTGATCTTCCATGCATCCGGGTAGCAACCTTCCTTTATAAATAAATTAAATAAGTGTAATAAAGGCTTTTCCAATGGCGAACGGCAGTCCTTTACTACGTAGGATGGTATACCGTCAGGTCCAGCTGAGTGTTTGGGCTTAAGGCGCTGGAACGCAGCACGCAAGTCGCGCAATGTAATTTGGCCGATGTGAACTCGCGATGAGTTGGCACCGACGGCGCCGGCGCCGGCGCGATCCGCCTCAAGCGGATCCAACACCGGTTTCACCTTGCTGTACCTACACTGAGTGAAAATATACCGCTAAACAATCCGCCCTCTCAGTGTCACTTAACACCTGTCCGTCTTTGGTGATTCGAGCTTTATTACGTTTTGATTGTTTGAATCTCATAAAACTCCAGAAGGATTTAGGGTCGTTTACAAAATTTTGCTGTAATTTGCACTATACCATAACAAGTGATCTACATCGAGAAATTTATGATATTTTTTGAATAATTTATGATATTTCCACTTCTGTTTAATATCCTGTATTAAATCAGAAATGTACCAATCCGGATAAATAAATTTACGTTCATTATTATTATTATTTATTAATTTTAATCGTTTTGTTGGAACTGAGTTGTCAATGATTTCTTTTACTAACTTATAAAAATACTCTAAGGCCATCTCCGGATTATGTAAATCGTATAACCTACTCCAATCTGTTACTTCAAAATCATGATACATCTGAAAGAAGTTGGCATTGTTAAAGTTCCATTTACTTATTCCTATAGTTACACCATCACCATCACGTTGCGAATGAGAATGCCTTGATGATGGTTCAATGACCTGGTGCACGCGAGACCTCCCGGATACGCAGACATTTAGTGGGGGATGTTGGACGTCAATATCAATTAAAGGCTCATCAGACAATTGTACCTCCAAGTCACTCGCCGATAGCGTTGTTAACACAAGGTCTAAAGTGCGGTTATTAATATTGTGTATGTGATTTACCTGCCGAAATCTACAGAAAGCGTTTACATATTCCAAGTAACTTTGTATTTCTACTGTCGTAGAAGGCATATTAAAGTCGCCTAATACTAAAACATTGTCATACTGAACACAAACATCTTCTAAAATATGAAATAAATGGAAATACTCATTAACATCACACTTTGGAGGAATATAAACCACACAACATAAAAACAAACAATTATTTCGAAGGTAAACGGTAGCACAAACTATCTCAAATAAGGCGGCGTCCACGTTACCAGTAGAAATGAGTTTTAGTTATATTTTTGGCGAAGCCACCAACATAACACCTCCTTGCTTGCGGCCATCCAGTCGATCACAACGTAATGTCGTATATTCGGGCGGTATAAGTTATAGTTAAGTATAAAATGTCCGGCCTAATACAGCACTGAGTCCGGCTTTCTTATTTTGGGACCTGACAACCCTAGTCGCGGGACAAAATACGCGCCCGATCACCGCGCCTGTTCCCCGATCAGATCGGGGAACAGGCGTGAACGCGCGTGAACCTTGCGAAAACCGTCCAGATTCACGTTCACGCCTGTTTACGGAGCTTCACGGCAATAATGTGGAGCCGCCATTATATTAATACCCCAATGGGCAATGGGTCCGGTGATCCGGTCATACTCGGTGGGTCTTTCTTATTTGTTTGTTTTACATAAATTCATTGTGCTTTTTTAATTATTTTTTTGTCTGGGGTCATAGCATAATAACACTATAGAAAGATAGTCTTCATACAAGCGCTCTGTCAAAAATGAAGCACTAAACCGATTCACACACGCGTGACGTGCGCGCATGGCTGTGATCTGCTGTCTCTTTCCAATTCTATGAATATGAAAGAGACAGAGTCAATCCTCAGCGCGGCGGCAGCCGCTGCTTATAGAATCTTTTGACCGAATGTTTATATTTTGACCTAATTAACTACAAGATACTATGAAATACTGAAAGCTTACCTGTGAAAAGTGATGTTATTACACTTCTTTTGTTTTTCAGATGTGTTGTGACATAATTTAACTGCACAAACCGTCATATTTTTTTTGTTTTCACGAGACACGTTCGGCGTGCTTTGACATTGAACACTACGTTTGGAGCCATTTATGGCTCCGATTAAGGTGCTTTAAAATAGGCGCGCGAACTTGGTTTCTATCTTAGAATAATAACGCTATAGAAACCAAGTTCGCGCGCCTATTTTGAAGCACATTAATTGGAGCCAGAAATGGCACCAAACGCCGGACCGCTCCGTAGTGTTCAATGTCACAGCGCGCCGAACGTGTCTCGCGAAAACAAAAAAAAAATGACGGTTTGTGCAGTTAAATTGTGTCACAACACATCTGAAAAACAAAAGAAGTGTAATTACATCACTTTTCACAGGTAAGCTTTCAGTATTTCATAGTATCTTGTAGTTAATTAGGTCAAAATATAAACGTACTGCAGTGTGATTCTCTAAGTTAAAGCCTCGGTAGCAGCGGCTGCCGCAGTGCTGTCTCTTTCATATTCATAGAATTGGAAAGAGACAGCAGATCACGGCCATGCGCACACGTCACGCGTGTGTGAATCGGTTTAGTGCTTCATTTTTGACAGAGCGCTTGTATGAAGACTATCTTTCTATAGCGTTATTATTCTAAGGTTTCTATAGTGTTATTATTCTAAGTCTGGGGTCCTCCTTGGTCCATTTATTATACAATATCATTAATGTATTCATTAGATACAATATCATTGCCCAGCACTAATACCTACTTTATTCGCTTAATAAGGAGGTGTGCGCAAAGAGGATATAAGGTATAAAGAGGATCTTAGATCTAGTTATTACATAAGTGTAACGCGGGGTTTATAAAAGTATTGCCAAAGCCAGTGCTGCGCATACGAACATCACTGCATGCCTCCGCCTTCTTTCCCCCGCCCGCCTGCGGCCCGCGCCAACGCTAGGGTGCTGTTACGGGGCGGGTCAGGAATGTCTTTTTAAAAAAAGATATTTTATTTGAAACACGTTATTTTATTTATTAAAAGAATGGACAGTCTATGCCCGACGGAGGTCCAATCCAATCTGATGTGAAAACTAACTGAAGCTATAATGACGATTCGGGTTTCCTATTGCATTGACGCAAATGCAATGGGAAACTCAGCAATTTAATTTAATATGGCAAACAGAGCTAATTCCGATATAACAACCCCCCCGTTAAGATCGATCATCACCATTCAAAGTGATGAGAGATTAACCCAAGACGAGATGAACTATGATTGGACTTACGTTTGGCAGAGCGGTTAAAATTACAAAAGAGTAAATAAAACTTACAATATTAAACTTATTTAAACTTATTTAAACTTATATAAAAGATTAAATTGTTACAGATCATGTGTTTTAGTGAAAACAATATTTCTTTTAGTAGGAGTTGGCGTTGCCGTAACATCAGCCTCCTCAGATGTTTCTACAAGTGCATCTCGATAGATGACCATTTGAGATACAGGATCTTTCTTTATTTTAGAATTATTACATTGATTGTAAATTTGAATACAACAAGATGACGAGCGATTACAGAATACTTTACGATATTTGAATAGTACATACATTAATATTAGGAAGCTGGATATATAGCTAAGAGACATATAGTGAATACCATAGCTTTCAAAATGAGAAGGAGTCTCTAATTTATTTAAGTCTTGTTCCAAAGAGTTTAAATGTATGCTAGCATGTAACAATGAATCAAGATTATTAATATTATCTAACTTAGTATAAGGTAATTTCTCTAAAGTTCTATTTACTTTCGACCGTTCGCAGCAGTCATCTAATAAAATATTAAAATCTGAGATTTTATTAGTAACATTACCTATTGAAGTTTCGCCGACGGCGGTAAACTGTAATGTTTTATAAAATGCTTTACAATTTTTTGGCAATGACAATATACCAGTTCCGAACAAGATGAGATCTGAATTTACATCTCGATTACTGCAAGTGATATGGCATTTCCCTGGCTCTGATTGTACAAACAGCCAGCGGTTAAAACTTAGCTTATGAAATAAATCGATTGACCCGTGTACCAATTTCGTAGAACACACATCTGGAAGTTTCTTCACAACTTCGCTTAATAGAGTCGTTTCACACGTAGGATTCGCGATCACTGAAAACACATTTATAAGTACGCACACATAACACTTGTCACTAATAAGTTTGCACTTCTCTATGTCTCTTATCAGTGAGTAGAACATGCGATCAGCTGTTATTGCTACGTATGAGCTAGACGGCTCGATGAGAATGAATGTGTCAGGTTTCGATATATCATATGGGACAGGTAAAGGAACTATGTTATAAAGGTCATAGACCTGAGGTAACACTAAAGGAATCTTAATAACGATTATAATTCTATTTAAATGATAATAACATATTAGCTTAGATATATCTATAAGTTCATGTATATTTTGTAGAGTTAAGGATACAGCGAGTTCATAATGGCTAGGTAGTCTATTCCTATGCTTATCTAGTTCGTTATATAGTTGATGCGGGCTAAGTACAGTCGGATGCAGAATATTGAGCTTCGCGAATAAAATAGCATTATTAATATCGTCAATGTCGAAAGATAAAGTTAGTATTATAGACTCTAATGAATTCAATAAGGAGCTAAGTTGCGATTTGATTTCTAATTTGTCATTAGAGTTTGAGACATACTCTAAGATTTTGTGAATGGTCTCCATATTTCTCATGAGATGTTTCTCATTTTGGTCGACCTTGGATATAGAGTTATTGAAAGATATGATAGTAGATTTTATCACGTGGATATTATCTTTCATCAGATGAGCCAGCTGCTTCTCATCCGTCTGTACATCTTCGATAGCCTTCGAATATTTAACAGCATCTTCCGAATCTAATGTACCAAAAATAGTTTTTAGCAACGATCCTCCGAAATCGATGAGAGCTCTTTTATAACGCTTATTTGGCCTTTCATCTACCAGGAGATATGAAATAGAAGAAAACTTATTAACATTATTTAAATGTTGATTTCTCAACGCAGATAAAGAATTGAGACAATCAGTCTCTATCTTAGAAGATGTAAATGAGTTACAAAACACGTTTAACTTTTCAAATAGAAATTCGATTTTATCTAAATTAGGCTGTATATGACTTATGTCTACATATGCTACGACATTCCAGTCACTATTAGTAAACTTAACATCTAAGAGTTTATCGAAGAAAAGCCCGGGACTACTGACTATGGGCGATACGAATTCGCACGCGACCGACGACAGCGCCGATCTGAAATAAATGATAAGGAGTTGTAATAATATGACGTCATGCCATGTGACGTGTTTGTTATGACGCGCTATCACTAGCGGGCTTGATCTCGTCATAGTGATGACGTACGTGCTTACGGTTTATCATTAAGGTAACAGTATGTTTTCCATTTAGCTTTATTATTTTAAAAGGGCCCTTCCACACTGGAGATAAGGCTTTGTTTTGCTTATGGTGGCAACGTACATATACTAAATCATTAACGCTATAAGTTATAGGTTTGGTGTGCGAATCGTAATAATTTTTAGATTTTTCTTTAGAGGCTTGAATATTCTGAAGCGCTTTTTGGCGGCTATAATAAAGACGATGATTAAGAGCTCGGATGTAATCTGTATATGTATTGGTATCGAGAGTATCGATACTCGTAGATATGCTTGAGAAAATTTGGTTAAGTCGTCTTGTAAGGTAAGTAAGAATTTATATTTGTGCTCATGAGTTTCCGGAAGTGGACCGACCAAATCAAGATAAACTTTTTCGTTGGGCCGAGATGCTGTGGAAGTTACTATCATAGGAGCCCGATTTGTCAGCCTTAAGGGCTTATTGATTTGGCAAGAGCGACAGTTCTTTACATAATCTTCAATATCTTGTCGCATGTTTTTCCACCAAAATTGAGATTTAATTCTCTCTAACATACGCGAGATACCGGGATGACCGGCGAGAGGAGAGTCGTGATTATCTTTAAGAATTTGTTTGATCTCGTCCGGCGTAGGATACTTTATAGAATTGCGGTATATGTTAACTTTAATATTAGTATTGTGAAATAGAAACGATATAATGTTATAGACCTTAGTAAATGATAGTTTAGTAAATGGATCCGTGAAGTCTGGTAGAGCGATTTCTTTTTCCTCCATGTACCAGTACTTGATCATATCTCGATAATCTCGTAGAAGATTAAAAATATCTCTATATGACGTTTCATCAAAGTGATTGGCTTTTACAAATAAATGAGTAAACGTATGTTTATCGTTTGACGTAGAATAATAGGTGTGCAGATCATGTTCAATACTACGAATGTCCGGCGGATTTGGACAAGCATCTATGATGTCTTGACAGTAAGGCACGGACTCATCTAAATCGACTGATGCTGGATAAGCGATCAGTTTGCACTTCGCCTTAAGTAAGGAATCGTTGTGCTCTTGAATCTCAGTGTCAAACGAGACACCGGGTTGTTTTATTATTTGAAGAAACTGTTCGTAAGTTTCTGATATGGAAGGTAAATTATGTGAGTCGTCTTCGTTATCTGGTAATAGCGTCGGATTACATAACATGGAGTCTGTGTTATCGTCATCGCTTAAGACGTTTACTGGAAAACGGGATAATGCATCGGCGTTTGCATTTAATTTTCCCTTTTTATAGACGATCTCATAGTCGTACTCTTCTAATTTTAGGCGCCATCTTATAAGCCTGGAGCCTGGATCCTTGACATTAAAGAGCCACACAAGTGGCTTGTGGTCTGTTATTATTTTAAAAGTTCGACCGTATAAGTAAGGACGAAAGGTCTTTACACCGAATAGTATGGCTAAGAGCTCCTTTTCTATGGTAGAATAGTTGCCCTCGGCTTTGTTTAAGGTGCGTGACGCATACGAGACGGGCTTGTCTTTACCTATTTCGCCTTGCGACAGTATAGCGCCTATTGCGTAGTTAGACGCGTCGGTGGTCAAAAGAAAAGGTTGTTTGAAGTCAGGATACTGGAGTAGAGGTGCCGAAGTCAGTTTATCCTTTAATTGGATGAAGGCTTGCTCCTGATTATGAGACCATTGGAAGGTGGCGTCCTTTTTTAATAAGGAAGTCAATGGTTTTGTTATTTGAGAAAAGTTATTTATAAAACGACGATAGTATCCGACTAGACCTAGGAAAGACTTTATATCTTTAGGATTTTTAGGTGTCGGAAACTGAGAGACGGCCTTGATTTTGTCAGGATTCGGAGACACACCTTTGTGTGTTATTATATGGCCTAGATAGGCGACTTCGCGCCGTAGAAACTCGCACTTATCTGGCTGTAGTTTCAGATTAAACTTTCTCAATCGATCAAAGACTAAAGTAAGTTTTGTGATATGACTTCTGAGGTCATGGCTATAGATTATGGCGTCATCCAAATACACGTAAGCGTGAAGACCTTGGAGGCCAGACAGAGCTGTATTCATCAGCTTTTGGAAGGTGGTAGGAGCATTTTTTAACCCGAAGGGCATTCTAGTAAATTCGTAATGTCCGGAAGTGCTAGAATTGGTATTGACAGTGAAACCTGTTTTAGGAGCGTCCTTGGGACTCATCCTGATCTGATGAAAGCCACTGGAGAGGTCCAGGGTGCTAAAATATTTGGAGTGTCCTAATTGGTCCAATATGTCTGTGATAAGAGGCAGAGGATAGCTCTCAGATACGGTGACGTCATTGAGGCGGCGATAGTCTATAACTATTCGCCACTTCTTTTTACCAGAAGCGTCCATCTTTTTAGGGACTACCCATACTGGGGCGCTCCATGGCGAAACAGAAGGACGTATAATGTTCTGATCGAGCATCTTACGGATCTGAGTGTCTACCTCCTCTTTATGACATTCGGGAAAGCGATATGATTTTACGTGAGTGGGAGGCGCATCTCCCGAGTCTATGGTATGTTCAATCGCGTTTGTGAAGGACAAAGGCTCGCCTTCCATATGAAAGATGTCGGTGTACTGTGAGCAACACTCGAGAAGTGACTCTTTTTCTTCAGAGTTTAAATGAGAGCAACGAATAAGGTTTAATACCTTCTGTATTCTATCGGATGCTGTGTAAGATATAGAATTTACGCATTGAGATGAATCAGTGATATCGTTTTTAGGCTCTAGAGGCGTTAACTTTACAGCATAGTCCTTGACCTCAACTTCAGAATTAGTAGTATTTAAAATAGTTACGTTTATTTTTTTATTAGGTTTTATAAAAACGAGACAGTTAGCGACATAAACACCATCGCTTATAGAATGATCTAGTAATAACCCTTCATTGTTTTGATAGCGTTCGGGCGAGTAATTTGATACCGCACACTCGATAACAGCTTCGGCTCGAGCGGGAATAATATAAGTTGGCTGGATATAATTCATATGCACATTTTGCCCGTAAATATTTATTAAATTCAAATCATAGTTTATAGTGGCCTTGAAATAGCCCAAAAAATCGCTACCGATGATGCCGTCATATTCTAGACTGACGTCATCGTTGACTATATGAAATTTATACGTATAAGTATTCTTGGCTAGGATAATATCCATTTGAAATGTGCCAAGGGTTTCTGAACAAGATTCTATGCTATTGATTCCTCTTATTTTAACAATTTCGCGAGACAAGTCAGGTGCTTTGCTTAGGCTTGATCGTTTAACAAGACTGATACTTGCGCCCGTATCTAAGAGAAAACGAAGAGGTTTCGTAGAAAAACTAGTTTTAAGATGTACATGTGGCAAGGATATTTTTTTTAATGACGAATTAATCTCGTATACAGGAATATTTATATTATTCTCGATTCGGTTTTCCGGATTGTGCGATACATAGGGTCCCGAGGACAAATGGGACGTTTTACTCGGTGGAACCGGGACTCTAGGTAGATTATATTTGGGTTTTACAGATTCAGAACTCAACGAAATAGGGACTCGCGGTGGAGCGTGTTGAGGTTTATTATATTTAGGATTCGATGAAACAGCGGTTCCCGAAGGAAGGTATCGAAGTTTGTTATTACTAGGACTCAACGAAACAGGGACTCGCGGCGGAGCATGTTGAGATATATTATGTTCATACGTACGACTCGACGAAACAGCGGGTCCCGCAGGACAGTATCGAGGTTTATTATTTTTTGGGCTCAACGAAACAGGGACTCGCGGCGGAGCATGTTGAGCTATTTGTGCATACGTATGACTCGACGAAACAGTGGGTCCCGAGGGACAGTATCGAGGTTTATTATTTTTTGGGCTCAACGAAACAGGGACTCGCGGCGGAGCATGTTGAGCTATTTGTGCATACGTAGGACTCGACGAAACAGTGGGTCCCGAGGGACAGTATCGAAGTTTATTATTTCTAGGACTCAACGAAACAGGGACTCGCGGCGGAAAAAATGACGACGGAGAGAAAATGAGAAGAGCGCTAGATCTTCTGTCATAGCGATACGCCCGGATAAATCTTTTTTTAGAGATTCGGAATTATAGATTTCAGACTGCAGATCAGTAAGGCAGCCTTCGACGCGGAGCGCAAACTGTGCAACAGTATCGTTTGATTGTTGCTTACACGACTGTAGATCTAGTAGTAAATGGTTATAATGTTTCCTTTCACCGAAATTTTGTTTGAGAAAACATTTTAATTGATTAAAATCTTCAAAAATTTTATTAGAACACGCGATTTGGGCCTTGCCCTCCAAACGAGATAAAATATATTTCGTTAATAAAACTTTTTGACTCAACGATGCTAGATCTAGAGCGTTTTGGCAATTTGTAAGAAAAGCGGTGAGAGTTTCGCGGTCTCCTTTGTAAGGACTAATAAAATTACATAACACGTTTATTGGAAACTGTTCGTTCAATGAGATTTCCGCGCTAGCACTGCTTTTCTTCGAATCAGTAGATATTATGATATAGAAAAGAAATAGAAAGTAAAAGACACAGTACTTACTTGTATTATTTGGACACGGTTGGTAAGTATAAAGGATTACGTTATTATTATTTAGATAAGTTTAAAGGATACACATTAAATAATAAGGTAAGGATTTATAGCATAGGAAAATAGGATATTATAAGGTAAGTATGATATATCGTCTAACACAATTTATAGAACACTTTATAAGAAAATTGTAGCAGTAACAGATGATATTATGTTCCACTTACAGAGTTAGCAGGATCACGAAGGAGTTGGACATCTCTGCAACTGGAGCAGCGCGTTCACAGGATCGGAGCAGCGTGGCACGCTACGCGTCAGGCAACGCGACCAGCGACTGGAGCGGCAGGAACGGCGGCGAATACTACCACCAGCGGCGGTGACCCGGCGTGAGCGGCACCGGCACGTGGCGGCGATGGCAGAGCGTCGCTTCAGCGGCGACGGCGGCGGCCAGCAGGTGGCAGCAGCAGGGGGACGGCGGCAGCGGCGGCGCGACTTACGCACCGGCGGGATACAGCGGCTATCTACGGAAGCTGGTCGGCAGGCTTACGGCTGTAAGGCTGACTGTCGCGACTCAACCACAGGAGACGAGCGGGAACTTGACGAAACGTAGTTACTTAGTGGTTACTCACGTTCCGGAGACGGACTGGACGATACGGAGTATTATAACGGATAATCTTTCACGCGACCCGTTGATGGAATACCAGTGGAATGGAATCAACGAATATTAACGAATTTCAACACTGGTATCCCACTTCTGACACCACTGTTACGGGGCGGGTCAGGAATGTCTTTTTAAAAAAAGATATTTTATTTGAAACACGTTATTTTATTTATTAAAAGAATGGACAGTCTATGCCCGACGGAGGTCCAATCCAATCTGATGTGAAAACTAACTGAAGCTATAATGACGATTCGGGTTTCCTATTGCATTGACGCAAATGCAATGGGAAACTCAGCAATTTAATTTAATATGGCAAACAGAGCTAATTCCGATATAACAGTGAGAGAGCTTCCCGATCGCCGAAGGGAACGGTTGAGTAACGATATCCTCCGCGAATCTCTTTGAGCGTGACGTATTTTATATTAGTTTCTGTAAGTACTTACCAGTTGTGTTAACAATACATATATTTTCAATCATTTAAAGTCTTTCGCTTTAAACTGGCGCCCATACTTGTGGCTCGAACCGCGTGTGTAACAAAGTTATACTTACACAAACAATAAAAACCGTGGTTCTACGTGAAACGTGACCAACCGTCTTCCTACCTTGTCTAGAAGTATGGACATTCCACCTTATCCTAAGTGTTATCATCACTCGTAAGTTTGCGACGTGAAGATGCCGATAACGAGGAGAGGAGAAGCGCTCCGTCAACAGCAAGAAGAAGATGAGAATGACCTCACGCTCACTGAAGGAGATGACACTGTCGTTGAACCCGGCCGTGCTGACGAACCGAGTGCCGGCACGAGGCCGACACAACCACCGGCGTTCCAGCTGCCGACGGAACAGTTCTTGTCCACGCTGATAGAGTCGATCACGCGTGCGCAAACAGAAGCCAACAGAACCCTCATTAACTCGCTAATGACGTCCAGCGGCGAATTCAGGGCTTCCACCCCAGTCGGGGCCTCTCCAACAACCAAGGCGTGCGACAAAAGCGCCGCCGCCAGTACCAGCGCCGGTGCCGGTGCCAACTTCACCAAGTGCACGGCGCGTTACGACGGGTCATCCCAAGACGCCGAAGTCTTGGAAGCATTCCTGGACGCCGTCGAGGTATTTAAGGAGTGCGCAGCGGTGAGTGACTACCATGCCCTCCGGGGATTACCAATGCTACTCGAAGCGGAAGCGGCAGTATGGTGGCGCGGCGTCAAGGCGTCGGTGTCGACGTGGCCGGACGCCATCGCCCGTCTTCGCGCTATGTATGGCGTGGTGCAGCCCGCGCACCAAATTCTACGGCAGATTTACGCCGCCGAGCAACGGGAAGATGAACGCGCAGAAAACTTTTTGTGTAAAGTGCGCGCGTTATTATCGAAACTTCCGTATAAGCTCGATGAAGTGGTGCAATTAGACATTTGCTACGGATTATTGCATAGACGTGTAACGAAAAGAGTGCCCCGCGAAAATGTTCGTAGTTTAGATGAATTAATGTACAAAACGAGGATCGCGGAGGATACATACAAAGCCCATAAGGTGAATACTATTAAAAGTAATACGAATACGAGGAATTCCTTATCGCATTCCCAAACCAAAACCTTGCCGGTCCCCACGATCGACAGTAACCTGACACGATCTAATTCACCTACGCGCGCGGCAAGTAACAATAACAAAAGAAGTAAGATAAGACCGCGATGTACCTACTGTAAATTATTCGGTCATACAAGCGACGAGTGTCTCAATCTTGAAAAAGTCTCTATTATTAAGGAGTCGACTAGCGACACTACACAGAAAGGGCTGCGTTGTTACGGTTGCGGTAAACCGGGGGTCGTGAGGTCGAAATGTGATAATTGTGTCAAACCAATGTCGTCGTTTAACAATGTTGTTGTAAACAACGGTTTTGAGAACAAGCACAGTAACGTTTGTACGGGTACGAGAAATTCGTGTGTACAATTAACGACAGTGAGTGCGCACGAATCCTACCCGATGGTAAATATTAGTGTTATGGGCCGTAACGGAGTTGCGATTGTAGATACTGGGGCTACACATAGTATAGCGAGTCCCCTCTTATACCGAGTCTTAGTTGACTCAGGAGTAAAATTTAGTGACACTAGGCGTTACGTACATTTAGCTGACGGAACACAGGGTTGGAGAGATCTGTTAACAGCCGAAGTTGATATTGTTATCGAATGTCGTAGCGTGCGTTGTCAACTATTGGTGTTGCCCGGCGATGACACGAAGACGCTTTTAGGTGTAGATTTCTTAGCACGAGCCGGTATGATCATAGACGTTGCCCGGCGTACTTGGATGTTTTCGGACAATCCCGGACACTCTTATGATTTTGTTTATACCTACACGCTTAGCTCGGCTGATACTAACCTGATGCGCGCCGCCTCTACTGAGTTAACTTTGCGCTCGGATGAAGGTACGAAGTTAACGCCAGAGCAGAAGCGTACACTCAACGCTTTTATCGATAAGCGCGCGCTACAGTTCGCACGTGACGGACCACCTACGGAGTTCGCCACGCACCGAATTAAGGTAAGTCCACAACAGGAACCCATTTCTTGTCCGCCATACAGGATGTCTCAAAACCGGAAAGAGGCCTTGCAGAAGGAGCTTGATAAGCTGCTGCGAGTTGATGTCATTGAGGAGTGCGAATCCCCATGGGCTTCCAACGTCGTACTGGTGGGTAAAAAGGACGGAAGCTTACGGCTCTGCATTGACTACCGGAAGCTCAACGCCGTTACAGAGCCGGACCGGTACCCGCTCCCACGCATCGAGGACATCCTGCACGCCGCCAAAACTAGTGAGTACATGACTACGCTGGACCTCCGGTCAGGCTACCATCAGGTCAGCGTCTGCGCAGAGGACCAAGACAAGACTGCGTTTACATCACCTCTTGGCACCTTCAGATTCAAGCGGATGCCGATGGGACTTCGAAATTCTGGAGCCACTTTCCAAAGGTTGATGGACAGGTTCCGTTCGAACCTGAAGGAGGTGGAACTCCTGGCATATCTGGACGACCTGATTCTGCTGTCACCAGGACCCTTCGAGAGGCACCTGGCTGACCTAGAAGCAGTCTTTGATCGACTGGCCATGTTTAAATTAAGGGTTAACAGGGACAAGACTTCGTTTGCAAGAGAGTCTGTCAAATTCCTAGGGCACGTCATCGTTCCAGCTGGAATCCAAGTGGATCCTGAAAAGACGATAGCCATTGATAACATGGCTGCCCCTCAAAATGTTAAACACTTAAAGAGTTTTCTACAAACGTCCAGTTGGTTCCGACGTTTCATTGATAACTACGCGGAAGTCGCGAGACCTCTTACCAACCTCCTGAAGAAGACGAGTGTTTGGCGATGGGACGCTGAGCAACAGGAGGCGTTTGAGCGCATTAAGTCTCTTCTTGTATCTGCTCCTATTCTGTGTCAGGCAGATGAGTCGAAGCCGTTCGTTCTCTGCACTGATAGCAGCGCATACTGCCTGGGGGCTGTTTTAATGCAGGGGGAGGGACACGACGAGAGACCCGTTGAGTACGCAAGTCGACTCCTCACCAGCGCCGAGAGAAACTACTCCACGACCGAGCGAGAGGCTCTCGCCGTCGTGTGGGCACTTAGTAAGTTCCGCGGCTATGTAGAAACGGCGAAGGTAATTGTTAGGACAGATCACCAACCCTTGCGATGGCTAATGAGTCAACGGTCACCCTGCGGTCGACTAGCCAGGTGGGTTCTAACGTTGCAGGAGTTCGACCTTAGTATCGAATACACACCCGGCCGCTCGAATGTGGTTGCAGATACTCTGTCACGACCCGTTTCTCTGCAGGATCAGGGTGAATGTCAGTTTTGCATGACAGTTGTCAATATGCCAAAGAGGACCAGCAGTGAGATCCGCGGTAATCAACTCCAAGATCCAGAGGTGCGCAAGATCATTGAAGACATTGAGTCCGACGAACCTTCTAGGGGGAGACCATGGTCCGACCGCGGATACACCATATCAGAGGGAATCCTTTATAGGTACAGCTTAGAGTCAGACGACGGAGAGGACTGCTGCTTAGTGGTGCCTGAGCAAGAACGCCGGCAAGTCATGGCAGACCTCCACGACGCGCCTACTGCTGGACATTTTGGCGTAGAGCGTACGTTGAGCCGTGTTCGTGCTAGATATTATTGGCCTGGCATGCGCACGTTCATCGCAAATTATATAAAGGACTGTGTGCCTTGTCAGAGATATAAAGCTGACAACCGCAAACCGGCAGGATTGCTGCAAACCCCTGCTGTGAATAGGCGATTTGAAGTAGTCTCCGTGGACCTGTTTGGTCCTCTTGTAGAGACATCCAGGAAGAACAGGTGGGTACTGATTGTAAAAGACGTCTGCTCGCGCTGGGTGGAATTGTTTCCACTAGAAAGTGCCACCAGCGTCGAATGTGGTCAAACTCTGGCAAACGAAGTTTTTCTAAGGTATAGAGTACCACGCCGCCTCATCAGTGACAACGGCGTGCAGTTCGTGAGTGAGGTGATGCAGCAAGTCTGCCATGTTTTGGGGATCAGCCAGTCACTCACACCTTACTACCATCCCGAGGCTAACCCTATAGAACGGAAGAATAGGGACCTGAAACCTCAGTTGGCCATGCTCGTAGGTCAAGACCATACCACCTGGGACTTACACCTCGCTGCGATCAGGTTTGCAATGAACTCTGCAGTTACAGGAAGTACAGGGTTTTCGCCGGCATACCTGACCTTCGGTAGAGAGCTGCGAGCTCCTTCCGATGCTGCAACGGACATGAGGGCGATTGTAGAGTACGATAATTTTGTGCCCAGCATCACACCTTACTTAAAGAAGATGGCTGCAACTTTGGACGACGCTAGGGACACACATGAGAAAGCGCAGGATCTTCCCGATCTTCCCGATCGCCGAAGGGAACGGTTGAGTAACGATATCCTCCGCGAATCTCTTTAAGCGTGACGTATTATATCTTAGTTTCTGTATGTACTTACCAGTTGTGTTAACAATAAATATATTTCAATCATTTAAAGTCTTTCGCTTTAAACTGGCGCCCATACTTGTGGCTCGAACCGCGTGTGTAACAAAGTTATACTTACATAAACAATAAAAACCGTGTACGTGAAACGTGCCCAACCATCTACCTACCTTGTCTAGAAGTACGGACATTCCACCTTATCCTAAGTGTTATCATCACTCGTAAGTTCGCGACGTGAAGATGCCGATAACGAGGAAAGGAGAAGCGCTCCGTCAACAGCAAGAAGAAGATGAGAATGACCTCACGCTCACTGAAGGAGATGACACTGTCGTTGAACCCGGCCGTGCTGACGAACCGAGTGCCGGCACGAGGCCGACACAACCACCGGCGTTCCAGCTGCCGACGGAACAGTTCTTGTCCACGCTGATAGAGTCGATCACGCGTGCGCAAACAGAAGCCAACAGAACCCTCATTAACTCGCTAATGACGTCCAGCGGTGAATTCAGGGCTTCCACCCCAGTCGGGGCCTCTCCAACAACCAAGGCGTGCGACAAAAGCGCCGCCGCCAGTACCAGCGCCGGTGCCGGTGCCAACTTCACCAAGTGCACGGCGCGTTACGACGGGTCATCCCAAGACGCCGAAGTCTTGGAAGCATTCCTGGATGCCGTCGAGGTATTTAAGGAGTGCGCAGCGGTGAGTGACTACCATGCCCTCCGGGGATTACCAATGCTACTCGAAGCGGAAGCGGCAGTATGGTGGCGCGGCGTCAAGGCGTCGGTGTCGACGTGGCCGGACGCCATCGCCCGTCTTCGCGCTATGTATGGCGTGGTGCAGCCCGCGCACCAAATTCTACGGCAGATTTACGCCGCCGAGCAACGGGAAGATGAACGCGCAGAAAACTTTTTGTGTAAAGTGCGCGCGTTATTATCGAAACTTCCGTATAAGCTCGATGAAGTGGTGCAATTAGACATTTGCTACGGATTATTGCATAGACGTGTAACGAAAAGAGTGCCCCGCGAAAATGTTCGTAGTTTAGATGAATTAATGTACAAAACGAGGATCGCGGAGGATACATACAAAGCCCATAAGGTGAACACTATTAAAAGTAATACGAATATGAGGAATTCCTTATCGCATTCCCAAACCAAAACCTTGCCGGTCCCCACGATCGACAGTAACCTGACACGATCTAATTCACCTACGCGCGCGGCAAGTAACAATAACAAAAGAAGTAAGATAAGACCGCGATGTACCTACTGTAAATTATTCGGTCATACAAGCGACGAGTGTCTCAATCTTGAAAAAGTCTCTATTATTAAGGAGTCGACTAGCGACACTACACAGAAAGGGCTGCGTTGTTACGGTTGCGGTAAACCGGGGGTCGTGAGGTCGAAATGTGATAATTGTGTCAAACCAATGTCGTCGTTTAACAATGTTGTTGTAAACAACGGTTTTGAGAACAAGCACAGTAACGTTTGTACGGGTACGAGAAATTCGTGTGTACAATTAACGACAGTGAGTGCGCACGAATCCTACCCGATGGTAAATATTAGTGTTATGGGCCGTAACGGAGTTGCGATTGTAGATACTGGGGCTACACATAGTATAGCGAGTCCCCTCTTATACCGAGTCTTAGTTGACTCAGGAGTAAAATTTAGTGACACTAGGCGTTACGTACATTTAGCTGACGGAACACAGGGTTGGAGAGATCTGTTAACAGCCGAAGTTGATATTGTTATCGAATGTCGTAGCGTGCGTTGTCAACTATTGGTGTTGCCCGGCGATGACACGAAGACGCTTTTAGGTGTAGATTTCTTAGCACGAGCCGGTATGATCATAGACGTTGCCCGGCGTACTTGGATGTTTTCGGACAATCCCGGACACTCTTATGATTTTGTTTATACCTACACGCTTAGCTCGGCTGATACTAACCTGATGCGCGCCGCCTCTACTGAGTTAACTTTGCGCTCGGATGAAGGTACGAAGTTAACGCCAGAGCAGAAGCGTACACTCAACGCTTTTATCGATAAGCGCGCGCTACAGTTCGCACGTGACGGACCACCTACGGAGTTCGCCACGCACCGAATTAAGGTAAGTCCACAACAGGAACCCATTTCTTGTCCGCCATACAGGATGTCTCAAAACCGGAAAGAGGCCTTGCAGAAGGAGCTTGATAAGCTGCTGCGAGATGATGTCATTGAGGAGTGCGAATCCCCATGGGCTTCCAACGTCGTACTGGTGGGTAAAAAGGACGGAAGCTTACGGCTCTGCATTGACTACCGGAAGCTCAACGCCGTTACAGAGCCGGACCGGTACCCGCTCCCACGCATCGAGGACATCCTGCACTGCCCCTCAAATATTTAAACACTTAAAGAGTTTTCTACAAACGTCCAGTTGGTTCCGACGTTTCATTGATAACTACGCGGAAGTCGCGAGACCTCTTACCAACCTCCTGAAGAAGACGAGTGTTTGGCGATTGGACGCTGAGCAACAGGAGGCGTTTGAGCGCATTAAGTCTCTTCTTGTATCTGCTCCTATTCTGTGTCAGGCAGATGAGTCGAAGCCGTTCGTTCTCTGCACTGATAGCAGCGCATACTGCCTGGGGGCTGTTTTAATGCAGGGGGAGGGACACGACGAGAGACCCGTTGAGTACGCAAGTCGACTCCTCACCAGCGCCGAGAGAAACTACTCCACGACCGAGCGAGAGGCTCTCGCCGTCGTGTGGGCACTTAGTAAGTTCCGCGGCTATGTAGAAACGGCGAAGGTAATTGTTAGGACAGATCACCAACCCTTGCGATGGCTAATGAGTCAACGGTCACCCAGCGGTCGACTAGCCAGGTGGGCTCTAACGTTGCAGGAGTTCGACCTTAGTATCGAATACACACCCGGCCGCTCGAATGTGGTTGCAGATACTCTGTCGCGACCCGTTTCTCTGCAGGATCAGGGTGAATGTCAGTTTTGCATGACAGTTGTCAATATGCCAAAGAGGACCAGCAGTGAGATCCGCGGTAATCAACTTCTAGACCCAGAGGTGCGCAAGATCATTAAAGACATTGAGTCCGACGAACCTTCTAGGGGGAGACCATGGTCCGACCGCGGATACACCATATCAGACGGAATCCTTTATAGGTACAGCTTAGAGTCAGACGACGGAGAGGACTGCTGCTTAGTGGTGCCTGAGCAAGAACGCCGGCAAGTCATGGCAGACCTCCACGACGCGCCTACTGCTGGACATTTTGGCGTAGAGCGTACGTTGAGCCGTGTTCGTGCTAGATATTATTGGCCTGGCATGCGCACGTTCATCGCAAATTATATAAAGGACTGTGTGCCTTGTCAGAGATATAAAGCTGACAACCGCAAACCGGCAGGATTGCTGCAAACCCCTGCTGTGAATAGGCGATTTGAAGTAGTCTCCGTGGACCTGTTTGGTCCTCTTGTAGAGACATCCAGGAAGAACAGGTGGGTACTGATTGTAGAAGACGTCTGCTCGCGCTGGGTGGAATTGTTTCCACTAGAAAATGCCACCAGCGTCGAATGTGGTCAAACTCTGGCAAACGAAGTTTTTCTAAGGTATGGAGTACCACGCCGCCTCATCAGTGACAACGGCGTGCAGTTCGTGAGTGAGGTGATGCAGCAAGTCTGCCATGTTTTGGGGATCAGCCAGTCACTCACACCTTACTACCATCCCGAGGCTAACCCTATAGAACGGAAGAATAGGGACCTGAAACCTCAGTTGGCCATGCTCGTAGGTCAAGACCATACCACCTGGGACTTACACCTCGCTGCGATCAGGTTTGCAATGAACTCTGCAGTTACAGGAAGTACAGGGTTTTCGCCGGCATACCTGACCTTCGGTAGAGAGCTGCGAGCTCCTTCCGATGCTGCAACGGACATGAGGGCGATTGTAGAGCACGATAATTTTGTGCCCAGCATCACACCTTACTTAAAGAAGATGGTTGCAACTTTGGACGACGCTAGGGACACACATGAGAAAGCGCAGGCCGTCCAGAAGAAAATTGCTGACCAGAAGCGGAGGGCACCGCCAGAGTATAAGGTGGGTGACCTCGTTTTACTTAAAACGCAGGGACCGAACGACGCAGGACGTGGACAGACTGCAAAGTTTATCCCACGCCGTGACGGCCCATACAAAATCGGGACAATTGTGAGTCCCACCACTTACAGTCTGGAGAACGTTCAGACCGGCAAAAACGTGGGCAAATATCACGTTTCGCATCTCACGCCCTTTACCGGACAAGTAGAACCTCCTATTAGGGAGAAACGTAAACGGGGTAGACCGCGTAAATTTTTAGACTAGCCCAACTGTGGGGACCCTTAGTTAGGCTAGAGGGGGAGAATGTAACGCGGGGTTTATAAAAGTATTGCCAAAGCCAGTGTTGCGCATACGAACATCACTGCATGCCTCCGCCTTCTTTCCCCCGCCCGCCTGCGGCCCGCGCCAACGCTAGGGTCCGCTGGCCGGCGCCCGTAGAGAGAGTTTCCCGATCGCCGAAGGGAACGGTTGAGTAACGATATCCTCCGCGAATCTCTTTAAGCGTGACGTATTAGGTATATCTTAGTTTCTGTACTTACCAGTTGTGTTAACAATAAATATATTTCAATCATTTAAAGTCTTTCGCTTTAAAGTAACGCGGGGTTTATAAAAGTATTGCCAAAGCCAGTGCTGCGCATACGAACATCACTGCATGCCTCCGCCTTCTTTCCCCCGCCCGCCTGCGGCCCGCGCCAACGCTAGGGTCCGCTAGCCGGCGCCCGTAGAGAGAGCTTCCCGATCGCCGAAGGGAACGGTTGAGTAACGATATCCTCCGCGAATCTCTTTGAGCGTGACGTATTTTATATTAGTTTCTGTAAGTACTTACTAGTTGTGTTAACAATACATATATTTTTAATCATTTAAAGTCTTTCGCTTTAAATAAGTTATTTTCTTATGATTGTTGTCTGTCTAATTAGTGGCTCAAGATAAACCAATATCATATTAACTAAGTTATAGGCACTATAGGTCTTTATCTTTACCTACTATGTAAAAAATTACTATTTCATGTACATGACTGTTTGTTGCCTTAAATCATTGAGCTATTATTACTACGTATAGAGAAGACACCGCTCATCACTACTGTGTTCCGTTCAAGTGCGGCCAGCCGGCCGCACTTCACTCAGTTGCTTGCTAGCTCTTGAGCGTCTAAACTTGTTTGTTTAAAACGAAAAAAACGGTGAAAACTCATTAAATATGCCCTCGTGTGTGTTACGATATTGCACTAATAACTCTAGTAATACAGCGAAGTGCAAAGGAATAACTTTCCGTCGGTGAGTAACGAGCAAATCATTTTAAAACTTAATTCAAGCAAAATATTTAGCGGAGACGCCATGTTGCGTCATTTGTCATAGAGTAAAAAAGTTAAGATGTGACAGTGTGTATGTAAAAAGTGTAGGTAGAATTAGTTGACGTTTCTTTTACTGCGGAAAGTAATAATTTTACACATACTTAGAAAATAACTGACTGTGGTTATTACAAGACGAAAAATAGTTATTGAATTTTGTTTGGGATAATTTTGTTACATTTTGTTTATTCAATCTTTACGCCTGGGCCTTAAAGATAGGGAAATATTGATAAAATTTGTACCTACATAAGTTCGTAAAATAAGTAATGTCAGATGAAGCAGGAAGACCTCATATCTTATTAATATATTATTGACATCTGATTAAAAAAGAAAAAGATTTTATAAATAGGCTAGTTGACTAAATTTCAAAATCATATTAAAACGATACCTGTTTACCTATTTTATCTAAAATACATAATTTTTCAAAAAAATCGATCATTTATAATATTTATTTTGCGTTTTTATATTCCGATTTTAATTTACCGCAAAAACGCTTAAGACCGCCATGTTGAGTAAATGACGTAACGCCGTACCAAACATCCGTTTCGTTCGAGGCTTGTTCTATAGAAATATCACAACAATAAATGACATTTGACACGGTGTGATGTCACGGCTTCTGATTTCCGTTTAATGTCATATGACTGAATGTGTATTTGTCGATTTTTTTCTTTAAAAATATTAATAATCTCAATTTTTTATAATGAATATTTTAGATAATTTGTTTCTATAAATCATAATTGATCATTAGAAACGCCAATCCACCCGATTTATTCTTAGTGGACACAAGCCTATTTTATTATTTACTTATACATTCTTAGCATTATTTTACTTATTTTAAAATATTACAATTAATAAATAATAATATAATAATATTACAATTAATAATATTACATTCAATAAAACATAAAAAGTAACTTCCCATTGATTTTTATATTTTAACAATATTCTCATAATACACGATAAAACTGTACTAATTGTGTGTCGCATCTGCGCGCTCGGAGTTATTCTATAACAACCAAGGCCCCTCCCCAACGTATCACGTGATGCCCGCTGTCATCTAGCGGAGCACAATCTTTGTATGGGACGTCTACTCTATTTAATGTACCTCAATGCCTTAAATAAATTAAAAAAAAAAAAGGTGTGCGCTCGCTCACATCGCTCACATCTCATACGGGCAAAATGGGCAAAATTGTGATTTTGAAATAGCTCTGATTTGTTTCTTCAGTCTAATAAAATGTTTAACTACCTACTTCCAAAATAATAAAATATTATTAAATAAGTAGGTACCAATAATTAATAATCTAAAAGGTAATATACTTATTTTACGACACCCAAGAGAATAGAGGGGGTACTAGTATTCTTTCACCGCTACACTACACGGTTATTTTACACGGTTTATTTTATCGATTTTAAGATGACCAAAAGGTTCCTCATCCATGCCCGGCTCGTCACGTCATTTAAAAAACTTCATTACGTCACTCACTTCACTCACTACTGCTCACTACAGTGAGTGACTCTTTGAGTGAGTGTGTGTGCACGAGTTTAGTAGGTACTTACTTTGCTTGTGTACAGTGATAATAACGTTTTTTCAAGCCAAAAGAAACCTTGAAATAACTAGCCATTATACACTTGAATGAATCAAACAGGAATTCCTCAGGGTCTCAGTCAACTCGGCTAATTCATTTCGTTCTCAACAGTACAGAAAATAGTCCGTGTAACTATGAGCAGCTCCGAGATAACCAAGCAAAGGCCTGCTTCCGAGTGACGAAAACTTAAGTAAGTAAAGATTTCTCTGCTAAACTAAACAAAACAGTTGATGGTGACAAAAAACCTTGAAATTCAGCCTTGTGCATTGAACCATGCACAGAAACTGCTAACACGAGATTCATTCGAATCATCGGTTTAGGCG
This sequence comes from Scoparia ambigualis, assembly GCA_963921215.1. NCBI lineage: Eukaryota > Metazoa > Arthropoda > Insecta > Lepidoptera > Crambidae > Scoparia > Scoparia ambigualis. The sequence goes on from OY992510.1 coordinate 5,637,136, forward strand.
ATTGTCTGTTGTTTTAGTACCATAATTTCCTAAATCACATTATTTTATATTATAAATACACAAATAAAATGGTATCACGCGCTTCCGTAGCGAGAGCTGTGATGAGACTGAGTTATTGGGCAGGTGATAAAAATGTTATCTTATCACAATAGACTGTGTGCACAAGTGTTTGATTTCAACCGTGTTATAGAAAGCACACAGTGTACCGAAAGGTTTGCCGAACATGAACTAAAGAACTAAGCCAAACAAGCTTCATTGTTGCGGAACGTATGGACCGCAGTGAACTAACATTGAGTTTTCATAATTTAATCAAACGAGGTAGTGTGTTTTTAATAAAAGTGTTATGTGTCTCATAAGGTGTTAAGGTGTTACCTACCTAATTTGTGTGATTGTATCCCTTCAATTTCAGCGTGTCATCAGCTGGGATGAAGCTCAAGCTTGTTTTGTCAACAACTCGTTTGTTTGAGGGTTGTCAAAGTGTACTCATTTGTTTTAGTCTTTGTGTTATTGTTGTTAGCAGTGTTTTAAACAAAAGTAAAGTTGAAGATACAGTGTTCATTGTCATAGCAAAGTTGGCATTGAGAACAAGAAATTTTTCATTACTATAATAATAAATAAAAAAAAATTTTTAATTACATTACTAGCACCTCTAATAGTCACCCTAATAGAGAAGCAAGGTTGTAACACTAAACTAAAATGCTAATAATTTTAATGTTAAATATGAATTGTACCACAATGAAAGCAAAACCCACACTTGCTTTCCTAAGACTTAGAACTTAATCAAGAGATCAATTTTAAATGAAGATTTATGAATCTTAAGTCTCTTGATGTATTCAGTTGTTAATCTGAAATGAGTTTGTTGATTTAATTTCCAAATTTAACTTTTTGTGTTTTTTGCAACTTTATTTATTTATTACTGTCAAACTGGAACACAATATCATTCAAAGTGAAACATTCTTACTTCTAGATGAACAACTATACAGTTACACAAATTACGGGATGGAAACTCCAACTCCCACCAATGTGCCTGGTGACTGCATACCGGGGTTGTTCCAACGCATGGACTCCTTGTCACCGGGCCTCGATTCAGACTTTGATGAAAGTTTGGCCGTTCCAGAGTCATTATCCATTATAGAAGTAGAAAAAGCTGATGATAAGGATGTCACAGATGAAGTCGGTAAGCTTAGTTTTAATAGGCTTTTATCTGTTTTATTATACAAAATATAAGTTGTTTTGCAATTATACATAGACAATAGCACATAGGGAGATTGGGCTATAACCCAACACAATAGCCCAATGCATGTTGGTGGGTTTTGACAACTACCAACCCTGCAAAGGACGGTTCCCGCCTGAGGTAGACATTTTTTTTCAACGTTTTGCTATCTTTGAACTACCAACTATTATAAATGATGACAACCGGAACCAATGGTTTTACGGGCATTCTTTGCAAAGCACGGGGAGCTCAAGAAATTTTTTATTTTTATTCAGTGACCCTGCAATGTGAAATAATACCAAATGAGCGCCTTAGCTGCTGCACTTAATAAATGATCCAAGCTTTTACTTAGTTACTGAATATGTCTTGAATATTTTATAGTTGTATGTTTGTGAATAGATAAATAAAAAATATTTGATAGGGTGTACTCGGAGTGAGTTCACAAGGGCTGCACTGCTTGTCATTTGCTACAAATGTAAGTAAGTTAAGTTAGAATTTTATAAGTGCTTGTACTGTCGCATTGGGTTTTTATCTGTGATGGTAGCATTAAGTTTTATTTAAATAAACAAATAAAATTATCATAAAATATTTTACATCAACACATAAGTTACTCTTTATTGCTAAAAGATATAACGCTTTGTGTAGAAGTATATAGTAAATTTTATCCAAATGATTTATGATTTGGCTGTGGAGATACCATGCTAAAAAAAATCCAATGTCTTTAATAATATAATTTCTTTATTACCTTACTGTTAGTAATAAAATAACTGATAGCTTATTATATACATTTATTGTGTACATCTGGTACGCCAATAACAGGTGTAACAGCATTAACTAATGCAAGCTCATATCAATAAATTATATAAAATTATCAGTTTAATAACTAATTATTGAATAATGATTGTCGTAGTGTTGCATCCCGAAAAACCTAAGTTAATGTAGTTTAATAGCATCTTAAAGAGTCATTACATTACTTACCTACCTATTTACTACATAACAACCCTCTATAAGTTAACGTTTATTTAAGTAGACCAAGAAATCCAATGTTTTTTTATTCAACCAGCCCAATTGCGAGCAGCCTGTGGCCTAAGGTGTTAGTGCTTACCCAGGAAATGCCTAGATATTTACACTCTATTTAAATGTCAGTGACATGTCATAGTAACAAAAACGGAAATTGTATATTGCTAATTAAATGTTTTGGAAAACAATGGTGACTCATTGTTTTTCACATATACATCATCACAGTGATAGATACCGTATCAAGCTATCATTGCTGTCAATCCTGGAATCTTTGCAATTTTAAGCTACATATACATATAGGTAATTACGTCACAATATGTGTTATCTATCATTGGTCTATATCCATCAGTTGGTCCAACAGACTTAACTTTCCACCAAAACTATTTTACAAATATAAACTTTATCCCTCTCAAAGAGATTTAAATAGTAATAGAGCGGCTATTGGACACTATTTCATACAAAAACTTTGAGCTGGTGCTCAAGTTACGCCATCTAGCGTTGAAAAGCAAAACCTTATATCAAGAATAATAAGAAGTATACTATGAACAATTAGAATAAGTTTCACCTACCCCACGGTAGGTGTCGCCCTGCAGTAGGGATGTTCCGTTAAAAATTCGACGTACCTATCGATAAGTTTGATGAAGATTAACCAACATCGGTATAATATACAACATTGGAACAAGCAAGTGACAATTAGGGAAGGATATGATCGGGTGTATCAAATGATTATTTACTAAGTAATAAAGTATAAAGTTATTAAAAATTCAACATACTTAACTAATTATAAACAAAGAATGAATTAATGAAATAACATAAGCACCTAGCTAGTACCTACGAACAGCATACTGACAACACTAATTTTTGAAGTAAACCCACCCCTGCGATCACTCATCCTAAGTAAGGATTATTATGCACTCCCGTATACCAAAATCAAGTCTACTTTAAAGCAAATGTAACATGGTTGTGTGATTGGATTAACGAATCAATTCATAGGAATGATAAGGTAAAATGACTGACTTTAACAGATTAACACGAGTTGATCCATATAGTGATTCATTTTAAAATACCTAAGTATACATATATATTAAATACCACATTGCGTATTATTGACAACTCGCAATCGCAAGTACAATCACGATCAAAAATATGTAAACAATTGTAACTCTTAAAACAATGGAATAAGAGTCAAAGTGTATCCATATTGGTGCTCGTGACTGTACCTATCAAATCATTTTTGTAGATCTTAATCTGTTACTTTATATTTCATTCCATAGATTTATTTGATGCATTAGCATTAAACACCAATGTCATAACGGATGCGTGTATATGTTTAATTTGGATATCCTATTTTCTTATGTATCCGTTCAATGTTTTTTTAAGTTTAACCTTACCAACATCAACAATGCCAACTAGATAACGCGTCACGTATCAAATCTAAATTCTGTCCACTTGAATAATACTTTACAGCTATATTTCTCTATTAACGAACTGAGACCAAAGTTATAAAACAGTTTTAAGTTCAACCTTATTACAACCATGGCACCCAGTAATAAAATCACAAATCTTCTAAGTATTATCATATACTGATCCGTTACACAAATGTTGGCGCGTCTATTGGTCAACGTTGGCCAACCATTTGTAGCGTGTGGGTTAAAATCGGTAATTGTGTATTAATATTTTAACCCACATTATTATTATTATTATAAATTTTATATTATTTGTTAGTTTAAAGCTATTTTTTTAATATTTTTTATTAACATTTACATAAGTAGGTACTTATCACGTACTTACTTAATGAGTAACTAAAAACCTATACTTAAATATCTTATAAATAAAAATATCTCTGACAGAACCGCTGCCGCGCGGCAAGTTCTCCAAAAGGCTAGCAGCGTTGCCCTTTTGAATGGCGTGTTTAAAGCCTAAAACATATTTTATTCTACATGTAGGTAAGTACTTACCGAAACTAAGACACTCCGGCAGTTAAATTGCTTTTTTGGGCATTATTTATGCAACTTTTAAATACACAGAACGTGTTTACATTGGCCGTGTTTCAAGCAAACTAAACAAAATAAGAGCTCACTTTTTAAGTGTGATGTTATTTAACGAGCCGCGCCGCGCGCCGATCTGACATCTTAGTTGGTATTGTTGATCGAAGAGTTTAAAAAAAGTAGTAATATTCTAATTAAACGATCATCGTAAGATACTGTTACACTGCATAACATTGCGTTAGGGACGCAATGATCATTGAGTCAGAATATTACTACTTATATAAAACTTAAACTAACGATATAAAAATATTATCTACTTATAACATTATTCGATAAGTAAAACGACATCACTTGAACACCACTAAATCATCTACTTCCGCTTCGACAAGTGTGGTGACATCCTAAAAGTAGATACTTTAGCTTTTCACCACTAGAGGTCAGCATAGGGCAACGGTAAATGTTCTAGAATAATTTATTAGAAATTATTATTATAGTCTGATTATTGGGTAAATATACAAAATATTTACGAAAATAAGCTGTAATCACATTCAGCCTTTTTTCCATATCGGGATTTGCAGTATCGCAATACGCAATTTGGTATATTTTCTATTGTTTACGTCAAATTTGTTCACGCACAAACACGACTGCACTAGAGGGCGCATAACATCATACTAATCGACTTGTTACCACTTGGTAATAAGTAGTGGATTAAAGTTTTGATCGCTATGTCCTGTCTATTAGTAATAGTTTAATGTCTTTGATCCCTCTCTTTTTAAAACTTCGACTAAAGTTGAAACTGCTTTAAACCATGCTCTCATTTCTGTTAATAAAAGAGACAGCATCAGGTTTAAAACCGTTTAGGTTTTATTTTAGTACTTACCTATATATAATGTAAAGTACCTATATATAATTTTAGTCCACGAGTCCATGTTTCGTATCATAAAGTAAACTTATGTATTAAATGCAGAGTATTGAAAAACATAAAAAAAAATTACGAATGTAGTTTTGCAATAATGGGTCATAATTTAACAATTATTTTCCTTTTATTGTCTTATGTTAGATAAATGTGGAATGTTTTAATCATTTATAGTTCAACATTAAAACAACGAAAATAAAATCAATCATTATGTTGCTTTAGGTATTTTAACATTAGGTATAAATCCTTTTATATTTATTTTCCTACAAAACAGTAATTTTATAGATGAGTATGGTGACTACTTACATATTATTATTATAAAGTACTTGGATCAAGTATATCATGATTGATCCTATTATTTATTAATTTTATCCCTGCCCTCTTTGTCGCCCCTTCCCATTGGTGGCTGTATTTTACTTTTTCTTGATTCACGAGCGAACCACCTAAAATCCGAGTGACACTGGATATTTGCGCAAACAATTGTCAATAATTTGTTCAAACAAAAAACAAACATTGTTCATCGAACTTAAACATAATATGGTTAAAGCGAAATAAATATGACCAAACCATAATATGACTAAAGCCGAATATGACACCTACCTAACAACCCGACTTTAGTACCTATGCTCACGAACTTGACTTTAGTATCCTCACTTCATTGTAAGGTTGGAACGACTGCAGTTGCTAACTGCAATCAGATAAAGTGGAAAATGTAAGTAATCAATCAATAATCAACGTTGTTTTTCTTTCAGATACGCTCGCAACAGCAGTGCCATTTAAAGAAATCCATTCCCCACCAATAAAATTTAACTCAGTCAATAGGAAAGTGTTCATACCGGGTGTAGAGATAAAAGTGAAGTTCATTGAGAACGAGAGGAGCGTCACTACTCACCTTATTAATCCTAATTTGTGAGTAATTCTTTCTTTTTTATTTCCATAGGTTTATTTTTCTAATTTTGGTAGCGAGGAAACACTCTCTTTAAGTAGTTTTTTTATATTATTGTAGTTCACGGCTTACTCAAAGTCTGACCGTTGGCCGTCTAACGGAGCACTTTAATAACCATAATTATATTACGAGGCTTTAATCCAAGTATCAAAAATAAAGTGTCAGCCTATATACTAACGGCTAGGCAAAGACTCCATTACTAAAATCAAGTCATCTCAACAATTAATGGGTATTGCCACCCTTGCCAAATGTGGATTTGTGATTACAAACACCGCATCAAAAAATTGAAAAAACACTGCCCAAACTGCAAATTGAACCCCGTACCTTCTTCTTCTTTTTACGCAGTAGCGTTTTCCTTTGTCCAGTTATTGGCTCAGTTGTTGGTTTTTACAGACTCATTGCATGTATGTATCCATTTTTTTTTAATGTTTAATGGCGCGCACGATTTGTGCAAGATTGCCGTTTCCCGTACCTTCAGATAGTGGGCCGAGAGACGTATCCAAGTGTCAAAAACTAAATAAATAAGATAAGTGACGTTGCAAATCTACGAGTATGTAGTGTCTTCGTGGAAAAAAAATCCATTGTATTGTAGTTTATTGTATTTCTTTGAAGGCTCTCACTAAACAAGGTCTAGTTTTTGTTGTTCTTAAAAAAGCCTGCTTATTTATTCCTACGAGTATAAGAGTTTCGGATATTTCCTGTTAATGCTTCCTACAATGTAATAATAGTTTTTTGTATGTAAATATTTGATTAAATGTATGTATATTAAATTGTTGAAATCTTTATTTTTAAACATCCTTTAAATGTGCCTTCCCTTAAATTATATTATGCCCAAAAAAGGTTTGCCATTTGTGACATCCGTAATGAGGTCAAGTAAAACTAACTTTGCAGCTTCTTATAACACATTTGAGCAAGAATTGAGATAAAGTTTATTAGAATGTCGGCAATGGCGCTAATTCAAGGTTAATTCGCTTATTCAATTAGGGTATTATTTGGCTTACTCTTTTGCTTGGTCTTGTGGTAGTTAAATATGCAGCTGCTTTGGGAATAAAACGCGAGAGCGAACTATTATAACTACTTTTGAGGCTTCGATAGCCGAGCGGATAAATAGATGCTGGATTGAGTGCAAGAAATCGTGGTTTAATCCCCCTAGCTTCGTTAGACTACTGACGTGAACCCACTCCTACACAGTCATTTAGATTAACAGGATGGATTAACAGGACTTTTAATGTGTTAAACGCACATTAATAATAATCTTTTCACTCCTCTTGCTCAAAAAGACCGTCATTGTAGCGTTCTAGAGCGGGGCTAAAATAGCTTTTCTCGCCCTAGGGGAAAAAGTATTTTTTTTTTAAATTTTTGACTGTCACATGACAATGCGCCTACAAAAACGAAAAAGTATTTAGTCTTATGTAGAATAATCATGAATAAAGACTCGACTTATTACTGTTTACTTAGATCAACAACTTTATTGAGATAACACAGCTTCAGCAAGAAAAAACTGCACAGTCTGCACATGTGCTTAGATGGTGAGCCTTTAGCCCGTTAGTCGCTTTTACGACACACAAGGGAAGAGAGGGGTTGGTAGTATTATTTTGATGAGCCCATCGCCGCTCTATGCTGTTGTATGTATGTGCAGTCTTTAGTCCATTAGTCGCCTTTTACGAGACCCAAGGGAAGGGAGCGGTCGGTAGTATTATTTTGATGAGCCCATCGCCGCTTTATGCTGTTGGATGTATGAGCAGTCTTTAGTCCATTAGTCCTCTTTTACCAAATCAAAGAAAAGTGAAGGGTTGGTAATAATATTTTGATGAGCCCATCGCCGCTCTATGCTGTTGGATGTATGAGTTGTCTTTAGTCCGTTAGTCCCCTTTTACCAAATCGAAGAAAAGTGAAGGTAATATTATTTTGATGAGCCCATCGCCGCTCTATGCTGTTGGATGTATGAGTTGTCTTTAGTCCATTAGTCGCCTTTTACGAAACCGAAGCGAAGAGAGAGGTTGGTAGTATTAATTTGATGAGCCCATCGTCGCTCTGTGCTGTTGGATGTATGTGCAGTCTTTAGTCCGTTAGTCCCCTTTTACCAAATCGAAGAAATGTGAAGGGTTGGTAATATTATTTTGATGCGCCCATCGCGCTCTATGCTGTTGGATGTATGTGCAGTCTTTAGTCCGTTAGTCCTCTTTTACCAAATCAAAGAAAAGTGAAGGGTTGGTAATAATATTTTGATGAGCCCTTCGCCGCTCTATGCTGTTGGATGTATGTGCAGTCTTTAGTCCGTTAGTCGCCTTTGACGACACCCAAGGGAAGAGATGGAAAGACTGCACATATCTACTATCCAACAGCATAGAGCGGCGATGGGCTCATCAAAATAATACTACAAACCATTTTCTTCCCTTGGGTGTCGTTAAAGCAACTAATGGGTTAATTTTAAATAAAATAAACCAATTCATATTGTATTGGATTGTTATATTTTCTCGCATTCGTAGTGAAAAGCAGAGTGTAACACTCGGCGCTAAAAACCCATTAAAACTCGGTTTCTATTTACTCCCTCGCTAAAGCTCGGGAGTAAAACTACCTCGTATATAAATGGGTCATTTTAGCCCCTTGTATAACCATCTACTATTAAAAAAAATACTTCTTTTTTTAATGTTTCTCGTCATAGTGACTACATCCTGCCTGATGGTAAGCAGCCGATGCAGTCCAAAATAACGAGAGCGCTTTTCACCGTGAAACAAGCACGGTAACAAGCGCACCCATTCATGACGGCCTGCATAAATGCCATTTCACGCCTCGCTTATAAGACCCGGGTCATAAAGGAGCTGGGAAACACATTCGCCGGCAAATAATTCCAAAGCCGAATGGTCTTACATAGGAACGAATTGCCAAATTTATTCAATATACTCAATTAATAAGTACTTTGAATCGTCCAAATCTTTTTTATCCTACCACCCATTCAGGACATAATTTTTTAATTGTGGCAAAGAATGGCCGCAAGAAACCACAGCGCACAAAAGCAACGACATTTACAAACAAAAAAAAAGAATATGTCGTTACCAGGTCAATACAAAATATGAATTTAAAAAATAATAAATGGTGAAATACAAAACTTTAATACAATGTAGTATCAATTAAATAAAGACAATTAGAAATAGCTGTTGGAGTGCTTGGAGCATTTCAGATCCAAGCTGTTTGGTCTTCTGTGTAATCTGACACTTTATAATAAGCTTTTTTATAAAGCTTTTCTTTGATTTTGATTTTAAATTTATTAAGATCTAATTTCTGAATATCATTTGGTACTTTGTTGTAAAATCTTACACACATACCCATAAAATAATTATTTATTTTATGGAGCCTAGTATAAGGTACTAATTTGTTCTTACTTCTAGTGTTTACATTGTGAATATCACTGTTTTTTGAAAACATTTCAGTATTTTTATGAACATAAATCAAATTTTCATAAATGTAAATGTTCCTGGCCGATGTCCATGCCAAGAATGGATCTCATCCACTGAAATGGGTAACGGAGTGTTCTGAAGAGAGGGAGGAGTAAGGAAGGGAGTTACCTTGGATGAGAATGCACAAACCTGGGTTTTACTGGCATTAAACTCAACCATGTTTTCAGATCCCCACTTAGAGACACGATCGAGAGTCAGGTTCAGTTTGGCCACCAGCTCTTGCCTTTTCACCACAATATCGGCTTGCTTTGCCGCAGGATGTCCTAAGTACCGCTCATAAAACGTACTGTCATCCGCATAACAATGAATATTGCCGAAGGACAACAAGTCATTGATATGCAGAAGAAATAAAGTAGTACCCTCACAATAGACACGAATCCTCCGCTCTTCTAAAAAGTCTGCCGCCCAGCCGCACAACGAAGGCCGGCAACTTGGAAGGAAGGTAACGATGCCACACTCTATCGAAAGCTTTGGCGACATCAAGGCTAACTACCAGGGATTCGCCATGCTTGTCCATCGCTTCATCCCATGCGTGAGTAACGTACGCTAGAAGATCACCCGTTGATCGCTTGGGTCTGAACCCATACTGGCGATCATGGAGCAGCGAGTGATCCTCTAGGTAGTGAATGAGCTGAGAATAAATTATCACAACTCAGCCGCGCATGTGAGCAGCACAATCGCCGGAACACCATCCGACCCGCTAGCCTTCCGCACGTCGAGCGACCGCAGCACGGCACGTACATCACACTGCCTGGTACGAATATCAGGCATAGTGGCCCCACAATGTGCTATAATATGTGGAACGGCGCCGCAATCGTTGACGCGCGAATTAGCCGCGAAAAGGTCAGCCAAAAAGTTCGTCTTCTCAAGCGGCTTGTAAGCTAACGAGCCATCTGGATGTTTCAACGGGGGCAGCGAAGGAGAACATAAGTTGGACTACACCGCCTTAGCGAGCCGCCAATAGCTACTGCTACCCGTAGGGTGCGAGATCAACTCCTGTCCTACCCTCGCTACTCTTTGTGCATCCGCTCCTGCGAGAGCCCTTTTATTAGACTTAGAGGCCTTCTTGTAAGCTGCCCTCAAGGAGCCGGTACTAGGGTCATTTAGTGCGCAAGCACCTCTTCCAAGCACGATACGCCGCCTACTTGCGTTTAACAGCTTCGGCGCATTCGTGATTGGATCAGGGCCGTTGTCTACCAACGCTGGCAAGATCTGTGAATGGAATATAATATTCCATACCCAACAAGATCTCACCAGCGATGGCAGAAGCGTACTCCGACGGGTCCTTTCCAAGAAAGCAGCTCTGGCCCCATGAGACAGATGCAAAGTAATCACGCAATCCGCCCAATCTGCCGACGAGTAGTGCCACAGACGACGCTTGGTCTGCACCGTTTTCGGTGGACCAATGCTAAACGGTGCTGTGCCAATGACCAAGCAGTGGTCTGACGAGCCTAGAATTGCAAGCACCGACACTCTAAACCCTGCAGGGCGACTCGTCAACAGTAAGTCCAAAAAGGAGGGCGCGTGACCTACGATATCTTGTATCCTGGTAGGCTGGTCTACCAGTTGCGTCAGGTCTAGCGACAGAGCGAAGGCATGAGCGACTACCAGCGTGATCACTTTGGAGGAGCCCAACCATGTTTCATGGTGGGCGTTGAAGTCGTTGAAGTCCCCCAAAACCACCACCTCGTCGTTTGGGAATCGCTCCTGCGCGACATCAGTCACTCGGCCGAGATGGTCAAAAAGACTGCTTGTTTTAGCATCTCCCGTATGGGAGCCGTTATTATGTACTTTTTATGACTCAGAAGAAAAGACTTAGGCCCTCAATTTATACTCAGGTACCGTGAAGTGCAGTGTCAGCTCAACGATTGTTATCCATATTGCACGTTTTGTTATTGTATTATAGGAAGTGATCGTGTCACACTCGATCTCTACTTAGAAGCGAGTGTATAACAAATATTCTTTATGCATGCCTGATCATGGGCAAACTGTTGACACTATATATTTTTTTTTTAAGAACTTGTTACTAAGTTTAAGCAATAAAGGAATTCTATTCTATTCTAAAATAATTTTTCTTTGTTGGACTAAAATTATGATTTTTTTATCGACTTACGCTTCAGTGTTCCTGTGATCATAGACACTGCAAATGATACGAAACTTCAGATTTAAATTTTACGTAAGAAGTATATAATTTTATTCTGTAGTAGGTACGCATAAACTTTAAAAAACTATTCTGAAATTATTTAGTAACCAACAGATATACAATCCACCTCCAACATGGCGACTTCACCTGGACCATCAAGAAAAGATACAAGCACATACTATACCTTCACCAGCAGCTCACGTTATACCGGGCCTCCCTCAAGATACCATTCCCCACCAAAACTCACAAGTCCAGACGAGCCAGCTTCAAGAACACAGTTAATACTGAGGAGAGTGCCGAGAGGGTAGCTCTGGAGGCACTTCCTAGGAGCAACTCTAAGAGAAGAGAGGGTAGGCCAAGGAAGAGGAAAGGTGCTTTACCCAGGTGAGCTTAACGATTAATTTCCATTTATTACTAACATTCCATACTAAATCGCAGCCGCGCGAGAACGCAGCAGCCGTGCTGCTAAGTCGCCTAAATGAAAGCACTCTAATCTAGATAAATAAAAATAAAATGTTCGCGCATCATTTCATAACGGCTAAATATGTGCTAAAAGAAGAAGGTGTTGTGTATTTAATTATTATTCTTAGGACAAGGTTTGTATGAATGAAAAGTTTTGGAAGGGTGTGTAATGTTTGATATAAATAGTTACTAATAATAATATAATTTAATTAAAATAACAACCGACTTAATATAATAAACAATTAATATAATTTTAGATTCTATAATTTCATTTGATATAGTGTTCATTTCATATGATATACATTTAATATAATAATCTTATGATATAAATCATTATGCACATAATAAGCAAGCAGCATGCAAGCAAGCATGCAAACATGCAGCAGGCATGGTTTCTGTCACGGCTCCGGCGCTGCGGGGCTCCGGCGGTCCCACGCGAGTTAAATTACACTCTAAGCGTAAGGCAGACAAGACTACGTGAAGTCGGTTTTGTCGCGATTCGTTTCTGTCACAGACTTGTAGCAATTAGAAATTCAACCTTACCAAAAACACAACGTATTAAAATTTTAAGACAATATTTGAAATCAATTTAGGATTAAAATGCTTTTTTTTTTTAAATAAAAATTGCATCAAATGATGTTAATAGAAATATGATTATTATCCATTATAGCTTTATAGAAAAAGTTGGTATTGAATATGAGTATTATATCAAATGAATGTTATAAGTAATGTTGTTATAGGAAGTGTGTATTTAGAACAAGTAATAATTATATCCAATGAACGTTATGTCATTTGAAATTAGTTCATTTGGCATTATATGAAATGATACGCACCCGTTTTGGAAAAACGACACTGGCGTACGGGTTGTTTACGCGAACTAAGTCACGGGCGGGCTGCTAGAGTAGTCTATAAGTATAGATTGTAATGAAGCCCTTGGTCCCGGTTGTTATCTTAAGATTGTAGTCGTTAGAACCCACCAACCCGCCTTAGGCCACCGTCACCACCGTGGTGGGCTATGTTGACCTATCTGTTTCTGTGTCCAGCACGGGCCTTTATATATGCTAATCATGATGATTATATGTATTAATCAACGTCAGATAAGATAAGTTTATTTCTTTCTTTATAGGTTTCCGAAGAAACCTGAAGTAATGGTGACGTATGAAGGCCTCCAGTTGCGGATGAAACAGCTAGAGGAATACTTGTTCAATCTGCTTAATATATCTATATATAGAAATCATCATGAAACGGTGAGTGTGCATTGGTCGTTAAACCCACTACTAGTCAAACTAGATATGACTGAGTGGGGCAGATAAAGCAACGTTATCTCGTCATTGTCTAATTGTTGTTACACTGGATATCTCTGATGTAGTAAAAATATAAAAGACTCCAATACCGACGCGTGCAATTTTTGTATCTTCTTATCGCTTCCAGTGTTTATCGCGTGCCCCTGGGATCATTGTATATGACCGTGATAAACTATGCCTAAGGCACTCTCTAGTTAAATTACTTACTAACGATATAGGTACTCGTCTATGCTTTTGAATACAATTACAAAAAATATATTGTATAGCTGAAAGTACAGACGTAACTGTGATGTGGCAATTTTTTGTTTCTAAGATTGTTGTTGTAGATTAAAAGTAAAATTATCTTTCTGTAATTTTTGATGACTATAATCTACATTTAGCTTTTATCAATTACAAATAGGTATCATTTTGTTGGCTTACTTTTCAAATTATCGGCGAAATTTCTTTTTTTTTTGTTTCGTTAAAGAACAACAATGTTTTAATTAAGTGAACAGCAGGACAAAGACTTTCGTCAAATTAAAATGTAAATATCTGTTTATCTCCAAGACACTATTTGCCTTAATTGCTCGTACTAGGCGAATAATTTAGTCGTTTTAGAACTACAAAGCTTCACTAGTTTAATTATTTCAAAATTTGTTATAAATAAGCAATCTACTCCTACGACGATTAAATTGGCTATTTGACAGTTGTAGCAATAAAATATGAAATATGTCGGAAATGGTAGTTTATAATTTAAGGATAATTATCCAATAGTTTTTTTTATTAAGATAATTTCTAAATATTTTGTTTTAACAAAATAAAGGTGTCGAAGTTAGCCTAAGAACCAACACAAACATGACATACATGATAATTCTTAGCTTATTTTTTACGATATATAACAGTATTTAGATTTTAGCGGACACTTTTAGTTAAGTAACCATTATTAAAAACAATTTTTGGACATTCATTTTGAGTATCATTTTTTTACTATGGGTTGGGTAATTGAGAGTTCAGTACATTCAGCCAGTGAATTAAAGGTTTGTGACCAAAATATTTATAATATGTACAAACAAACCTAATAATATTATGCATTAATGGCTGACTCGATATACTTAGTGCCAAACACTCCAAGCATCATTATAATACGATACATCGCATTTTATTTCAAACTGAAAACGTTAGTCGACTTAAAATTCTTTTGCTTTTCCAATGAGGAGAATTATACTAACCTGCGGTGCTGTGTCACTTACTGACTGACGTTACTGTAGTCAGCTATACACAGTGTTGCCATATATACGGATTTGTCCGTAAAATAAGGTCAATGTTCAAACCGGACAATGAATACACACGGATTTTTATACGGAGATTTCAGGCAAATGTTTTTAATGAGTAATAACTTTTAATAAGTAGTACCTACTAATAACTTTTATTATTCCTAAGAAATATGTTACATTTTATTTGATTCTGCGTAAACTAGCGAGTCTTATTTAACTTACAGCAATTACTACGTAGTAAAAATTATACCATTGAGATATAATATAAGTATTTTCTTGGTCGGCTAATATGAGAATGAGAGCCAGTGAGAGTTAATGGTGTGATTTAGTGTTAGTGCAATCAAGACGTAAAACACTTTGTTATGAATCATTTGTGTCTGTCTGACATCCATATTGTTTAGTGTGTTATGCCGTTATTAATTATCTTATTACTTCCATTGATATAGTTATATGTAGTTGTAAGTATGTACATACATACCTTAGAGTTTCAACTTAGACCTTATGATAAAATATTTTTTGTTTGTATTTTACATGTCTATATCTTTTTTTTCGCATTACAATAAAATAAAACTTCCCATAAGGATTTCATACGGAATTTGGTAGTTATTACGGAATACTGGCTCTAAGATCTGGCAACACTGGTTGTGCAGTTTCTTTGGCAAATAAAACAAAACAGTGTAACATCACTTTTCAAATTCTCTCAAGAAGTCCGTGCGAGATCTCAGTAAAGTTCCACATCTTTACTCAAGGGGTTTTGGGGGAATATCATTTGGCAATTAACGTTCATAATTATCATCACTCATCATTATCATCAGTTAGCATAATCAATGAACTCTAATAATACGACTGAAGGACTAGTATCCATGGTCAAGAAAAAAAAAGTTGACGTTCTGGACTTATTGGCGGGAAAGTGAAGCGTCATGTCTGCAGTTTTGTATAATTTGTGTTTTGTCGAATATTAATCTGAAATAATGATGAATTATTTAAGTGTTAGTGAACGTGCATGAGTGTTGGCAAAAAAAAACCAAATAGTGCAACAACACTTCTCAAATTCTTTAATTAAACATAACCTCAAAATAATTATAAGATTTCCTAATATTTAGGTTCTCAGGAGTGTCCGTCGAAAATCTTTGTTTTTACAGTTATTTACTTGCAATTTCGAACCTAGAAAAGAATATTTCATAATTGTTGGTTCTTAGGCTAACAAAGTATGGGCGCAGAACATTGTCCTTTGCTATTTTTTATCTGTGGATTACAAGACCCGAAACACCGGTGGCCATAATTAAACTTAGTGTGACGTCACTATTCACAAAATAAACAAAAACTATGTCAGTTCGTTTATTGTGTTGTGACGTCACAGGGCTAAATGTCGCGTGTCACGTGACCAACCGTTTTCGCACGAAATTTGAAATGAATGAGGAGAAATATGTTTTTTTAAATAAAGCTTTTTCGATAAAAATTATTGTACGGGGTATAAAATAAGCGTTTGTCATTTTTAAAATACTTTTCCGAAAACTGTCAAGTAGCCAATTACTCGCTTACTGCGAACCTGGTTGAAGATAAAGGGTACTGATTGCAGGTCAAATTTCTGGAAGTGTCAAACGTATCGTTCATATCGGAGCTGGGCGGCAAGGGCAAGGAGGGCATCGTGCTCAAGCGCACCGGCTCCACGCAGCCGGGGCAGGCCGGCTGCAACTGCTTCGGCCTGCTCGGCACCATGGTCTGCGTCAGGTGAGAACACTTGGAACAAGGAGCATTATTTTTTTGAAATAACTTTCTACGATCACACCAATTATCTAGCACAAGTTAAGCTCCTTTTGAATCGTATGTAAATGGTTAACTAGATAACAGATAATCATACATGAACAAAGAAAACGCCTAGACCCTCAATCAATTTAGAAATACAATTTTTTCTAACGACTCAACTACATAGGTATCGTAGTAATCAACGACCTCCCTGGTCGAGTGGTTCGTACACCGGTTTTCATGGTTTTTTTTTTTTATAAAAGAGGGAGGCAAACGAGCAGGCGGGTCACCTGATGGAAAGTAATCACCGCCGCCCATGGACACCCGCAAAACCAGAGGAATCGCAGATGCGTTGCCGGCCTTTAAGGGAGGAATAGGTTTGGAATAGGAATAGGTGGTGCCGCCATCTCTGAGGTCCCGGGTTCGATCCCCGGTCGGGTCAATTTAGAAATTATTGTTGTTCTAAATTGTCTCGGGTCTGGGTGTTTTCTATGTATAATAAGTATGTATTTAAGTATATTAAGTATGTTTATCCGTTGTCTAGTAACCATTTAACGAGTTTCATAACGAAGCTTCTCATGGGCTAGATAATTGGTGTGAGTGTAGGAAAGTTTATTTTTATTTATAGGTCGTCAATAAGGAGGAAGTTTTCAATTGACAACATTTTATCTGTGGTTGTATGTATTCAATTGGGTGAACCAAGCTGAATATTTCCGTCTACTGCCACTGGTGAACGAAAGCAATAATAAGCGCTAACTATCTAGGCGGTCCGCATCCATCCATTACCCACCATGTATTCCTTATGTCGTCGGTCCATCCTAGAGTGGAGACCGAGTCTAGGCAAACGCAGAATAGGACGCCCTGCAGCGCGATTAGCTATGCGTCTCTACCTCATGTTCAATTTCCAGGTGTAACTATTTCTGCACGGGGCTGGTCTGCGCAAAATGGCAGGAGCGGTGGTTGTTCGTGAAGGACACATTCTTCGGCTACATCAGGCCCTCCGATGGGATCATCAAAGGCGTCATGCTCTTTGACCAAGGGTGAGCATACACTATTATAGTACATTGTTATGTGGTTGTCTTTATATAACTTCGAGGGTTTACACATGTCGGTTTCCCGTACAATCTTCCAAGTTTAAAAATCAATAAACCGATTTTAATTTATTGTTGCATGCCATAGGAAAATACAGAGATCTAAATGTTTAGCAGAAAATATAAAGAAAGCGCTTGTTCGGCTGAATTTATGCAATTTAGGGCTGATTTTTCCATCCTCGAATAAAACTTATCCGTCTGATAAAGTATTACGCGACCAACCTAAAATGTAACCTGCAAAGAAGGATTTGACATTATATTACATTTGAAAATGGTCGTGTAATACTTTAACACACAAATAAGTTTTATCTGACAATTGAAAAATCGGCCCTTAAAGTCATATATACGAGGGGCGTTCAAAATATTCTCGGTATTGATACGTTACAACCTCTTTTATAAATATATTTGTTACTGGCCGCTAAGATTCATCCATTGACATTAAAAAAAAGTAAAATTGGAACCGAGATGTTCTTTTGTTTTTCTGCAATTGCCGAACAAACATGAACACCATGAGCGAATTAACAATTTTAACGAAATTAGAGCACCGATCCGTCATAAAATTCTTGACAAAACAGGGTAAAAATCAAAAAACCATAAAAGAGGAAATGGATTGTGTTTACCGTGAGTCTGCTCCTTCTTTATCTACTATTCAAAAATGGTCAAGCGAATTTAAGCGTGGAAGGGAGAGTATTGAAGATGACCCTAGACCTGGCCGGCCTGTAGTGGCTACCTCACAAGAAAATATTGATAAAGTGGAAAAACTTATATTGGAAGACGGCCGAGTGAAGGTAAAATCTATAGCTCAAGTAACCAATCTCTCTATTGGTACCGTACATGACATTATACATGACCATCTTAATATGTCAAAAGTAAGTGCAAGATGGGTTCCGCGAATGCTGACGCTTCTTCAAAAGGATATGCGTGTGGCTTGCTGTTCAGATTTTATCGACCTGTGTGGTGAAAATCCCGATGAGGTGCTGCAAAAAATAGTTACTGGAGATGAAACCTGGGTTCATCATTATGACCCAGAGAGCAAACAGGAGTCCATGCAGTGGCACATTAAGGGTTCAGCTCATCCCAAGAAGTTCAAGGTAATCCCGTCAGCTGGCAAGGTCATGGCCACAATATTTTGGGATTGTGAAGGAGTTTTGCTTATCGATTATAAAGAAAAAGGTGTAAATATCACAGGGCAGTACTACGCTAACGTTATACGTCAATTAAGAGATGCGATCAAAGAAAAGAGGCGAGGAAAGTTAACCAAAGGTGTTCTGCTTCTGCATGACAACGCCCCTGTCCATACTGCTCATATTGCCAAGGCAGCTATTGTTGAATGTGGGTTTGAAACTGTTACTCATCCACCCTATAGTCCGGACTTAGCCCCAAGCGACTTCTTTTTGTTCCCCAATCTTAAAAAGGATCTGCGTGGAAATAAATTTTCTGACGATGAAGCGTTGAAGACGGCCGTGGAGGAGCATTTTTACACCAAAGAAAAAAAATATTTTTATGAGGGATTAAAAAAAATAATTGATCGATCTTATAAGTGTATGAACATAGGGGGGGAGTATATTGAAAAATAAAAATATCAAACTTTTCGTACTTGTTTGTTTTTATTCACATACCGAGAATATTTTGAACGCCCCTCGTACATATAGACAATTTAAAATCGCATAAGCTATGCTGAATAGTTGTTTTTTTATCGAAGGCGGTCATCACCGTTGCCGAGATACATGGTTTATTGTAAAACATATTATTTATTATCTTAAACTAATAAATAGCAATATTAGAAAATAACACTTTAAAATCATCAATACAGCATTAATATGCTTTAATATAAATTTAAATATAAAACGGCTTAGTAGTAGTACTTAATTAAATGATAAAGGACTACATTGCTGAGTCTTATCAATGACGCATTGCGCGTCACATTCTGTTGATACAGTTAATTCCCATGCTTGTTTTGTTACGTAGTAGGTACTTTACAGCAGTGGGCTCAAACATAAATTGTTAAGTACTATTTACGTTACAATAATCCCCTTATTTATTTGTTTCACGCAGCGATTGGAAAAGTGAGTACTTAATTGACTTCGAAAAGTATAAAACCAATGTGCTTAATCAGTAACATTTGAAGTGTTTTTGGATGTTTCTTTGTATTACTTATTACATGAGCAGTGTGTAAAGTTTATTTTTGTCAATAATTAACTTATTAAACGCTAATTTTTGTTGGTTTGTTCATTTCAGTTTTAATCGACCCATTACCATGTCCATTATTAATATTAAAATATTTCGATAACACTTACAATAAATTATTAACTTACTTTCGTTTTATAACATAAACATGTAATTCAAACATAATAAATTCATATTATTATTGAATTACTAATATTTTTGATATTTTCGACCACTTGTGTTAAATTAATTGATGCTGATATCTGTATTGTGCCCGCTACAGACGCGACTACTGACGAATAAAATACAGGAACAATAACAAACGCAGAGCTGTGGAGTAGCTTCTCATTATTAAAAGAATAGTACCAACCCATCTCTTCTCTTGGGTGTCGTAAAAGGCGACTATCGGACTAAAGACTGCACCTACATCCAACTGCATAAAGCGGCGTTCGTCTCACCACCTATCACGCTTAGCACATGTGCAGTTATCATTTGGTGAATGACAATGATGATGATTTTGTGATGGAAAGTGTTATACGAAGGGCATTTTCCAATTTGTATTTTGACGGTCTGAAATAAAGAGAGACACGAAATGCCCTTTCCGAGTTTCATGCCGGCTCCTCTCAGTACAAGGGTTCCCCCTTATAGACTTACGAACTGTGACGTAATCGATACCCATATTATAAAGAGGAAAGTTTTGTTTTGTTTGTTTGAATTGAATAGGCTCCGAAACTACTGGACCGATTTAGAAAATTGTTTGACCATTAAAAAGCTACATTCTTCCTAAGTGACATGGGCTATATTTTATCCCGATATCCTCACGGGAACGGGTACCACGCAGGTAAAACCGCGAGATTCCGCTAGTAACTCATAATTGCTCAATTACTGTAGCCCAAATTGAATAAGTGATTGTAATTTAAGTGGTTGTATGCTAAAGGTTCGAGGTGTCGAGCGGCATGTACTCAACGGGCATGAACCACGGCCTGCAGATCCTTAACCAGAGTCGGCAGATGGTCATCAAGTGCTGGACCAAGCGCAAGAGCAAGGAGTGGATGCAGCACCTCAAGACCGTCGCGAATCAATCAGGTATAGTCCTCTCTTATGTATATATATTATGTACGGACGCTAACACTTCAACCTACCTCAAAATGTCAAATATCTTCAATACGTACATATAATCACGACTATTATCCCCGAAGGGTTAGTCAGAGACTAGGCAATAAGGACAGCAAAAAAAGTTCTCTACCATAGTCCACTTTTCACCAAATAGCGACTGCACATGAGCTTATCGTGACTGGTGGTGAGCCTATCGCCGCTATATGCTGATGGATGTACGTGCAGTCTTTAGTCCGTTAGTCGCCTTTTACGACACCCAAGAGAAGAGAGGGGGTGGTAGTATTCTTTCAACGCTACGCGACAAGGTTATCATTTTGAACTTTATCACCTATTTACAAGGATCAATATCGCTTAGAAAATTAACAGTTTTGGATAGGTTGATATGCGGGCGTGTGTACTTTTTCAAGGCAGCAGTCAGTTCAAGAGTAGTGGCTACCATAAACCGACGAGCATGTATGAACAACGTCATGGGAGTAAATGAAGCAAAGGTTGTTTGTCAGGATCGTAGCAAATGGGATACTGTGATTTCTGCCTACCCCTCCTGGGAAACGGGTGTGACGATGATGTATGGATTTGATGATTTTGATGTGGCTCCTGCTTCCTTTTAGTTGATCGATTTTGTATTTACTTACACATAAGACTTTAAACTATAGCGTTGCATTGTATCAAAACTATTTTAACGGGACCTAACACGATTCATTTTGTAAGAAGTTCGGCTGGTATAGGGTTCTTTATCCACCCTCACCTCACATGATGAATCATCAGCGTGGAATCCAGTGATTGGCAAATGCAAACCGCAACGTCTGTCTATAAAAATAAACTCCGATACTGTTAGTGTAGAGTGCCGGAGTCGTGTTACTGACGATTCATTGCACTGTGACAATTTATGTAAACGTTTAGAGGTGGATGATGAAACAAATACACGCCCGAGCCGACGAGATGCCGCGTCGCGGCCGAAACGTCAAGCACTAAGTAGATACGTTACTTACATAAAATATTAATCGTGTTAGGTCCCGTTAAAATAGTTTTAATTACTTACACATAACGTAAGTTACTGCAACATATTACTTAGTATAGTTTATTAGTTTTTTTTACTACTTTATGCATGCTCACTATTTATGTTTTATTTTAGACTACATAATTGCTCATAAAGCTAAATGTATTATTTTTCTACCATTTGTCTTCGTCTCGTCGTCATTCAGCCCGCGCCTTCACCGCACCAAACGTACACCACTCGTTCGCGCCGCCGCGCGCCGCCACGCCCGCGAGCACATTCGTCGACGGCTCCGCCTACATGTCGGCGGTGGCTGACGCTATGGAGTTAGCCAAAGAGGAGATCTTCATCGCCGACTGGTGGCTCAGTCCGGAAATATATATGAAGAGGCCGACGCTCAATGGGAACTATTGGCGGCTGGACTGCATACTCAAGAGGAAGGCGGTAAGTCTGTTTGTTAGCATCGCTAACTGGAAATCGGCCACCAGGAATGCTTGCGATACAAAGAGTAATTTTGCTAGATCTCTTCAAACTGGAATAACAATGCAAGACTTTGCTGCTTGGCGACACAGGTGTGTTAGGGTATTCCCCACCCAGTCGGATTCTAGGCAGAATCCTATAGGAAAAAAATGCCGTCCTACTTGTCGGCGGTGGCGGACGCTATAGAACTGGCCAAAGAGGAGATCTTCATCGCCGACTGGTGGCTCAGCCTGGAGATATACATGAAGAGACCTACGCTAAACCGGAACTACTGGCGGCTGGATCGCATGCTCAAGAGAAAGGCGGTAAGTCTGTTAGCATCGCGAACGTTCGAACGCAGCCAACATGAACTCTTGCAATACCAATAGTATCACACCAAGAGCGTGTAGCCGACCCTGCTAGCTTTAGTTTGTGCTTCTCTGCCCTGTTTCGACTAGATCTCTTCAAACTGGAAAATGCCCACGCTCAACTGTAACTATCGGCGGCAGGTCTGCGTATTCAAGAGGAAGGCGGTAAGTCGGTTTGTTAGTATCGCAGACGTTAGAAAACGGCTACAATGACACAAAGAGATTCAAGAGTGTGTTGCCGACTCTGCCAGCTTTAGTTCGTGCCATGTAGTTTTGCTAGATCTTTTCAGACTGGAATAGCAATGCAAGACAATGCTGCTTGGCGGTACAGGTAGGTGTTAAGGGCCCCATAGGCGATCAGGTCGCCGGCAGGTATCGGCCTGTCAGTTAATAGTACAACGCACGGGCGGCGGCGGCGGCGGAACTGACAGACTGATACCTGCAGGTGAACTGATCGTGTGTGGGGCCCGCCGGCAGGTATCAGCCAACTGACAGGCTGATACCGCCGGCCGCCGCCGCCTGTGCGTTGTACTATTAAGTGACAGGTCGATACCTGCTGGCGACCTGATCGTCTGTGGGACCCTTTAGGGTAGACGCCAGTCGCCATCTATTCGGGCTCTGGGCAGAATCCTATGGGAAAGTTCTTTCTGTTTTTTTTTTATAACTCTCTGTTGACTTATTTTTTTATTTTTTATTTTATTTACGACCAATACAATTACACAATTGGTTCATTTATAAAAGTAAATACATCTAGTAGGGTTGATTGTGCAACCAGCAACATCGTCCACAACAGAGTAGCATGCCATAGTTCATTAAAATTGGTATGTAAAGCTGTATAAGATACCGAAATGTGTAACCCATGTCAGGCCATGTGTAAACTATATTGCAGTTTGCTCACGATAGACTTTCACATTACTTCCACTTATTAGGTTGTCAAAGTAAAATGTTCTATACTGTAACTTTTTGTTTCAGGCTCAAGGCGTGAAAGTGTTTATAATGCTGTACAAGGAAGTTGAGATGGCGCTCGGCATTAACAGCTTCTACAGTAAGAGCAGACTAGTCAGCGAAAACATAAAGGTAATTCAACTTTTAATATCACACTTCTTTCACACAATTTCATATTACACTAATCCCTTAAGATATAACAAAACTAGCAAACAGTGTTGGAAACGTCCATAGACTATTGTAACCTTTTGCCATAAAGCTTTTTGATAAATTGCCACCTTAGATGTATTAAAAGATATTACTTTTGTAGTTACAACAACACACAATTTAAATTTTAAAAAAAATGTACTCTTACTTCGTCAGACCTACCCGCTTTTATTCAACATCCTCAACTATGTCAGTAACAATTTACTGTGACTTTGACTCCCTTGTTAGGAAAAGAATGATTGTCCTGGGATTGGCCTACCCGAAACCAGAAGATTTTAGGCTCTTTGCCCTCAGAGACATTGCCAAGCTTATGGCAGTCATTTTCACTGAGGAAACAGTGATAGGACGGGGTTGCACAAAAGATCCCAATGAGTCGACCTGCTGCTGCGAGAGGGAGAACTCTGCAGGCCCCACTAAGACACGATAAGATGTCAGTAACATTCAACAATTTACAAATTAACAAGCTACTACTGGTTGTTTCCATTACCACCGGCACACGTCAAGCAATTAGCGACCATAACTCGATTATTATAACGTAGGTTTTCCGTCACCCAGACCACGCGCGCGCGGGCGTGTTCTTCTGGGCGCACCACGAGAAGATCGTGTGCGTGGACCAGACCGCCGCCTTCCTCGGCGGCATCGACCTCTGCTACGGCCGCTGGGACGACCATAAACACAGGTATTTATTATAGAGATTGTTAATTTCTTACTGTACGCTTTGTTTGTTCGTCTAGAGGAGATTGGTAAGCGAAATTCGTAAAGTCACTGGTAAGAAAGGTATAAACTGTATTGACAAATAACTAAGGCTCGCGTATTCTAAAACCAAAGTCACACTCAAATCTCTGCTTGAGTACCGTTAGAAAGGGATGGTGCTATTCATCGCATACATCGCCATCTCTTTCTAACTGTATTCAAGCATGGATTTCATTTAGAGTTTGGTTGTATAATACGAGCCTAAGACACTTAAAATGGTAAGTATAATTTGTAGAAGCACGCGCGATTTATGGTGATCGGTCGTGTGTTTGGAAGCAACGGTGATGACGTCTAAGTAATAACTAAAATTAATGATATTTAAATTAACCTAATTAATAATTATAAACTTGCTGTCAGCGCGCCGCTGCGGCGGGTGCGTCTTCGATTACCCTCGATATCGATTAGAATGGTAGTTGTGCTGGTAAAATGAGATGCAATACAAGGTGATTAACATAGATATAAGCAAGAGGTTATTTTGCTTATATCTATGGTGATTAACAATAGTTTTGGTGCGTAACACGATAATTGGGCATTGGTTCTAATCTAAGTCTTATGGTATTAACCTTTTGGGCGCCACGCCATAAACGCATTCCTGTGTCCTGCACGCCAGAGCATAAAATAGACAAAAATACCTACGAAAAATATAGTGCTACTAAGAGTCGATAAATTGGTAACACACGGCGACCTGTTTTTGTTGTTTTTATATGCAATAAATGACTACTTATAATCTGGGATGTTTAATTTATTCTTGTGCCATCTTCCACTCTTTGTATATATGTACTTAGTACATAAATAAAAGCATAGCATTGAAAATAAAATGGTGGTAAACCACAGCACTATTCTCTATAGTGATGTCTTCATTTTCACGACTGGACGACAACGGCGCAGCTGGTCATCCTATAATGCCTCTTCCATAGAGATGTACCCGAGTCGCACGTAATGTATCAATTTCGAAATCGATACCTAAAAAGACATCGATTAACCTTTTCACCGCCCAACTATCCGTATTAATACTCTGTTGTATTTACTTATGTTACTATGTCTTACTATGTGCTTTGTTTATATTAAGTAAGTGCAGACGGCAACAGATTTTGTGAAAGGTTAAATCCTTATCTTTAAATTTCGTGTTAGTGCATCCGAATGCAGAACAGTAAAGCTTTTGTTTCACCATCCTGTGAACTATCCACTTGCGAAAATAACGTGAAACAAACTGCCGCGTCGGTCGCTTTCTGCGTACTGCGTGCGTGACACTCGACTAAATTGTCTCCGAGCGCGGACCGAGAGTGTAGGTATATAAATCGACCGAATTACGTAGTGACACGGGCCTGCTGATACGCTATTTTAGATCTTAAATCCTTATCAATATATCGTTTTTAGTCTACTCACAATACTTTTCGGAACGTGCGTAATGCCGAAAGATAGCAAGTCGATATACCTACTTACCCGCTGTTTTAGACCTTAATGTTTACCCACGGTTACTTACCTATTTTTTTTGAAGGATTGATTATGTTGAACTATGGTTTTAGAGATTTATTTCTGTAAAGAATATTACGCTATTATATTATAAGCTATATTATTATCTACTTTAACTATCGTTGAATTATAAAAATATACCAAACACATTGAGAATTATCCGCTTGCGTGATCTCGAGATGATACCTAAACATCTTTATAGTGATTTCGTCCTTTTTTACGCAACCGTTACGAACTAAAATTGCGGCTAGCCTTAGAAAAACCTTTGTTATGATTTTTAAGTTGATACTGGTTATTTTAAACTCAAAAACAAAAACTTTAAAAATGTAGGTAATTAGCGGAGTGTAATACGTAATTTAGAAACACACTATCTCGATGCACATTAGCGCGACAAAGTGCGACAAACCAAATCTCGATGCACGAAATCGCGACAAACCAAATTTCGATGCCATCTATCTAAACATGATGTCTATCTATATAAACAAAACTGAGAAGGTAGTTACCTACTTGGTATTAACCATGGGATATAAAAAAACATACATAGAAAGTGTCAATTTTAACCGGTGCAAAACAGTACAAGAATATTTTTTTAAATAAAAACAAACATATTTAGTAAACAATATAATATAAGTAATGTATTAATAATTATTGTGATTCATTTTTTATTTATTATGAAATTACAATTAAATTATATCACCGTGCACACGTGGTGTATGCATATGATCCATAGTAGATGACGGTACCTACCGCTACCCTAAGTAAAAATAAAATAATCTACCCGCAATAGTTATGTTGCCGCAAAATAGCTAATGCCATAAAGAGACTCGATGACGCAGTGGATGACGTTCTGTTTACAGTCACAAAAGTTAAGCAAATTTGCGCAGGTCGAGTAACTGATGGGTGACCAGTCAGCGACCTCGGCGAATATTGCTTAACTTTCGCGATCGAAAACCTCGAGATTTTATGAACCTACGGTCACCCATCCCTTTGGCGACCTCGGCGAACATTGCTTAACTTTCGCGACCGAAAACCTCGAGATTTTATGAACTTACGGTCACCCATCCCCTTGACGACCTCGGCGAACATTGCTTAACTTTCGCGATCAAAAACCTCGTGATTTTATGAACCTACGGTCACCCATCCTCTTGGCGACCTCGGCGAACATTACTTAACTTTCACGATCGAAAACTCGAGATTTCTATGTACGAGTGATGTATAGTGTAAAAATAGATAAAAATTGTATAAGCATCTTCCATTTATTCGCATAAAACGATTACAAACAAAATTCCTATGTTGTGTCGCGATTTCGTGCGTCGATATTACGTATTACACTCTAATTAGCGAAATAACCTAGGCTTACAAGAGTTGCAAGGAGTTATTTTGTTTCGAATATTAATTATAATTACTTACATTACATACAATTAAACAAAATGTAATAAAACGATTGTTAACATAAATAATAATATATTTAAAGTCTAGTATATAATAAGTATAATAACAGAAATAAAGTTTAATTTATTAAGAATTTGCATACACTTACTTACCTCTAAATCTCAATAATTGAATCAGATTCCGAAAATTCGTCGTCATTATCGACGCCTTCCAAAATGCGAAGAAGTTCAATTGAATCGTTCATGTTGCACTGCACTACTTTCCTTACTATGCGCTTATGACGTCATCAGGCTATCGTCTATCCGTGACCACGGCGCCCAGAGAACTGATTATTGATGACGCGCTAGGGATGCGCCAGAGTTGCCATATTGGATTTATTAGGTGAAGTTGATTTGACGATTCTTTATTCATGTAGCTGAGCTACGGTACGCTATGGTAGTGTTAGTTTTCTTACATTTCATTTTATTAAAATAGCAATAATAATAAAATCAAATAACACGTTTTAGTTGAATTTTGAATAGGTAATTTACGATAAAACTACCTTCCGCAGTACTGTACTAGCGGTCAAGAGTAGACGACTTTGGCGTGTTATAGTTCAATATTTCTCAGTTCTTATGGCTCTAAGAGGCTTGTTTTATACTCATATGTTGCAGGGATATTCTTTATTGCCGAATGTAGAAAAAGAAATACCAGTAATAGTTTTTCATCACATTTATTTAACATTTTTGTAAGCCGGGTTTTTTGTCAACTATAGATGTCGTTGGCGCACAAGGCCCGCAAGTGCTGGTCATATATAGACGACTTTGGCGCTCAAAAGGTTAATATATGCGCAGTGGTAACGTTTGCTTGGTGATTTTGCCTTGTCAACTCGCGCACCTTTTTTATTCCCATTAACACTTACACTAAATGGCCTGTCACTTGCAACTATTACGCTGACACACTCATGGCGGCAACGTCGCTCCGCACGCCTATGCGCCCGGCAGCAGCCCCAAGCGATGACTCCTAAAGGTCGATTCACACATCAGTGAAGTCACAGTTCCGTCAACGTGTTCGCTCAGTTCATAGTGCTATAGTGTTGCGTAAGTGATTCAAATCACACATGTCAGTACCCCGTTCACGGAGCTTCAGTGAAAACGTGTCCGTCGTCAAGTATCGTGATTGTTGCTATGGCTTTGATAAATATTACGGAGCTAGCAATGATAGCTATTGCTTTAGACGAAGAAGAAGAGCAGCATCAACACAGAGCACTGTGTCGTCACTGACACTGACAAGTGGGGATGCGTTCATAGAGAATGTATGAAAGAATATTTCGCACTGTGCTGGTACTGTGTCGGAACTGTGACTTCACTGATATGTGTGAATTGACCTTAATACTGCTGTTCCGATACACAAGTAATTGCTGAGGAGTGGTGGACGTCGTAGTAGGATATCTAGCTAACTTCAGCTTGCTGTTCCTTCAGCTGATTTGTCTGGTTTCCAATATTTATAAGATCTTGCTCAAGGCCATCGGGTTCTAATTCCAGTGTGGTATTTAGGGTTGCCAACTATACTGTTAAAAACAGTATTTTACTGTTTTTTCTACATTATACTTTTTTCTGTTGAACAAAAATAAAGTATCTAAAATACTGTTTTAGTATCACTGTGCACTGGTAACCATATATAAGTGTATGGTTATAGTATAAGTAAAGTTGCGAACGTTGTCCAAGCGGCGCAGCGCAGCCATATTTAAATCTTAGAAAAAATAAAATACTGTCCATTTTTCTAAAATACTGTTTATTTTCTTATCTCATCCTAAAATACTTTTTTATTTTTTTATGTTAGCAACTCTAGTGGTATTGGAAATGGACACATTTAGTACATCTATAATGCAATGGTGTCGTTTCCCCAGGCTGACGGACCTAGGCAACATAGCGCAGCCGCAGACCACGATCAAGAGTAAGAAGAAGACGTCCAGCTCCCCGGGCGGCGGGCTGTACGCGCCGCACGCGAACGGCGCCGAGGCAGCCATGGAACTCGCTAAGTCCTCCCGCGATATTGTCATAGGGTTCAATGAGTGAGTTGTTTACATTTTGTTCTACTTGACGTAATCTTTAGACGGTTAAACATTGATAGCTTATATTTCGAAAACGTGACACTTTAGGAGGTTTTGTTACATGATATTTAGAGCTCTGCCTCATTAAGACGCCATGGCGACGTCGCCGGCTACGTATCTAAGCAGTTAATATTAAAATGTATGGTACCTAACTCACTTGGCGACGGTTTGGCATTATCGCCATTCAATATTAACTGCTTGGATACGTAGCCGACGATGTCGTCATGGCGTCTTAATGTGGCAGAGCTCTTATTGTTTGTATAATATTGATGTCAGCTACCGATATGTATAAAAATTGCATGAAAAATTATGACTGGCCGCCATTTCGAAAAAAAAACTTAAGTCTAAATCTTTAAACCCCTTTTCTAAACTACCTTTATAGTAGAGGATCCGAGTATACAACGACCTTCACCGAGCCGGTTAATGGATGAAAAGTATTTTATATTAAATTTAATGTGTTAAAAAATATATTGCGAGTGGGTTGGCTAAAAATTTCAGTCCAGTATATGATTAATTAAATATTTGAAAATATTTTTTTTAAAATATTGCACTTGTTTCGATAATATATACATTACATAGGTACCAATCGAAAATATGAAGCCTATAAAATATGCAAACGTTAGGTTGACTATTTTTTTCCTGTCATAACATTGGGTAGGCAGGTGTAAACAGGTCAATTTTAGTAATTTGCAACCGTCTGGTTAAATAAATAAAATTTATGTTTATATAAACATAAGCTTATTACAAACACACACACCAAACCAGTGATATGTAAATAAAAATATTTTTTATTAATATTCAATTAATCATTAAAGGTACTGTGGACTGAAATTTTTCAGCCAACCCACTCGCGATATATTATTTAACATATTAAATTGGATATAAAATACTTTTCATCCATTAACCTTCCCGGTGAAAGTCGTTCTTAGACTATTAAACAACTTCTTAATAGATTGGACAGTAGAATCCTTTTTTAATTTTACTTTCATTCAACATTTTCTTTTTAGTATGATACCAATAGAAAAATTGGAGGACAATTCAGACGACATGACGTCGAGTGAACAAAACGGAACGCCGAATACGCCCGACCCGGATCTACCGGTGCTAGAACCGGGCGACCAACTGCTCATCAACTCAACCAACCCCGCCACCAACAACTCCCAAGCCCTGGTCTTATACGAAACTCCCGAGGTGCAGAAACGAAACGTACTTAACAAAATCACTGATAGAGGAAAGGATATCATAAGCATTATATATCCTTCCTACGAAGATGATAGGATCGAGCAGAAATTCGATGATTCTGAAAGGAAGAAAGCGCAGAAGTACGCTATGTCGAACGATCAAGTGTTGCTGACCGAAGCCTTGGGGATAAAAACTAATAATGCGAGCAGAAATGTAAGTCAGCCGACTCCTCTGGCGCAAGTGGTGGAAGGCAGGGTGATCACGGAGAAAACGAAGGACGCCATAGAAGGCTTGGAGGGGAATTCTAAACTTTGGATCGGGAAGGACTACACCAACTTTATTGTTAAGGACTTCAATAATTTAGATCTGCCGTTTGTGGGTAAGATAGTAATATTATATTTTCTATTTTGGTTTTCTTACATTTCACCTTTTGATGAAATAGAAGCAAACTTGTTTTTTCACTTTACAACAACAATAATACCATCTAACATCGTTATATCAAAGTTAATTTTCAAATCAAATTCAAATTACAATGAACCAAAAATCCACAAAATCCAAGAATGTTTGTAAACAAATTATTTACAATTCGTTGTGCAAATAGCTTTTACTTTTTATTCCAAGAGATTCACGAGAAAACCACTTACGATGGTGTCTCAAACTCTCAAAAAAAAACATAAAAATCCGAGTGACACAAAGAAATATTAGGAACAATTTGTTACATACATATTTAACCCTTTAAGAGGCATTGTAAATATTAACACTATATTTCGAACTTTATGCAATTGAGATAAGGTCGAAAACCAATGAAAAATTTAAAGATGCAGTGCCTATAAAGGGCCTAAACGTTTCCAGTACTATAGTGCAAATTGATTTTACTCAATCTTACTCTTTTTAACTTAGCCTTGTTTGTAGCGGCACACTAAAATAATACTACCAGCCCCTCTCTTCCCTTGGGTGTCGTCAAAGAGACTAACGGACTAAACACTGCACATACATCCAACAGCATAGAGAGGCGATGGGCTTATGTATGTATTTTATGTTAGCTTTAGGTATTAAAGATGTGTCGTTGTATTGTAGACCTTGTGGACCGTAGCACAACGCCTAGAATGCCGTGGCACGACATCGGCGTGCTGGTGCAGGGCGCGGCGGCGCGCGACGTCGCGCGCCACTTCATACAGCGGTGGAACCACATCAAGCTGGAGAAGGCGAGGTGACTATGTTGTTTCTTGTCTTTTTGGTTCCTTTGAGTTTTTATGGCCTTATGAATTTAAGTACGTATGTATTGTAAGTCTATTTACTTATATACTTATGTAGTTACTTATGCCCTTATGTACCTAAGTAAAGTAAGTAAAAGAAAATTATTTTTTTGCATCACACGTTTTTACTTAACCCTAGGTTACAGTCGAGTGTAGGCAAAAATAATAAAGGACATATATGTGCCGTCCTTCTGTACTGTCTCTATTTTGTGAATGCTACAAACAAACAATATCGGTTGAATCTTGAACTTTATTTAAAGTTCATCGTGCAACAAAGTATTTCGTACAACGCTCGTGACCCGTAATCGTAACCGTCATCGTTTAAAATGAATTTGTAATATATTATTTTATTTCAGGCAAAACATGAGCTATCCGTATTTGTTGCCGAAGACATACGAGAACATCAAGCCGCTACGTGACCTCGACGTACTGTTATCGGTCGATATCACCAACGTGTCTTGCCAGGTAATTGATCGTCTGCAAACATTGCTATGGTGACAAGCTTAGGAATGTTGTAAGCGTTATAACCTTGTAAGAACTTCCGCTATAGTAGGAAAATTATGTAATTTAACGGAAAAGGCTGGTAAAATACCGATAGGTTCCGGTGATTTATAGAAATTACTGGCAACTGTAACATATTGTTTTTGATTGTCTCTTTATTCCACTTTAAAACAAAATTATTATTTATTATTATTTAATAATAGAATATATTAGGGGGAGATTAAGGGCCTTCCCACTATTTTTAGGGTTAAGAAAAATCATGAAACTTTGTACAAATTTTTGTACAAATATCTTTAAAAAATTACCCCCTTGTAATGACCTAGCTTTCTATTTTATATCTTTAATATAGTACTTTTATTTACTTGAGTATTACTTTACTTGAGTATTACTTGAGTATGGTACTTTTGTTTACTATGAGTTTAGTTTACTTGAGTAAGCTCAAGTGTATTTTTTTATACAAATATCTTTAAAAAATACCCCCTTGTGATGTTTTATGATTTTTCCTCCCCTTAGGGAGGGTTATTTAGTTGCTAAAAACATCACGTGATTAATGGACGGCCCATTAGTCGCGCGACTAAAACGTTACATGTGACAGTTTCCTCGAAACACAAGAGACAGTGACAGACTTGTCTTAAATTTCCGCCCAAATACTGCTCTTTATAAAAAAAAAGTTGTAACTCTATGTGCAAAAAAGTATATAACAGGATCAGGAAAAATGTTAGTATAGCTTTAAATGAGTTTGTTAATTATTAATTATCAATATTTATCGCATGTTAAGAGGGTTGACTCATTTCGGTTTCCCATAGAAATTTCCAAGTCGACATTTTTAAAAACCACTAAGCTAATTTTAATGAAGAAGATTAAGAGGCGGCTGCCTAAACTAGTAGCGATTTCGAAGATAAATTATCATATGTGTACAGCATACTAGACATGTCAAATTTAAGTATATGTTTCTTTGTATAGTTGACTAAGGCTTGAGCAAAGCAAAAACAAAAAATATTGGTTTATGTACGATACTTTTATTTATCGAAAATGATGAGTTTTTGAGATATTATTACGTATATCTCTTTACGTTATAGAGCCTTACGTATAAAAATACAACGAATATATTACTAAGATAGTTAGTTAGGGACTGGTAAGACCATTTTTCAATTGAGTACTTAATAATCGAATTATAAATGAAAACAGTTTTGTGACTTACGTCATTTACTTCTGCGCTAAGCGTATTGAAGCGGCGCACGCAATATTCAACCGTACGACTGCAGAAATAGAACTATTCTAAAACCAACGCGAGCGCACTCTCAGTCCCGCAATGCGCGTCATGAACGGTGGACCTGTGCAACTCGCTAGCGCACGTGACAGAGATGCTGCTTACGTAATTATTTTATTACGTACGACTAATTGTTTAACAAGTCGTTTTGGCTAGCCAAATTATGGGCAACAAGAAAAATAAAAAATATGTTTCGAGGAAAAAAAGAGATTCGAAGTATATAATGCGTAATGTATGAGAGTTTAAGTATAATTTTGAATCCATTTCAGTACGTAGATTTTGGGTACCTATCGTAAGTCTTGCCGTAGTCTATCACATAATATTACTGACCTATTTTTTTTTGTGCTAATCTGCGATTAGCTCTAAAACTATAAGCAGATTTGTTAAGGATTTTTGACTTACCTATTTAAAAAATTATTTGACTAAGGCTGTTAAACCATTGCCACGATGGTCTGTAGTCCTTCAAAATTAATAATCAATGTAAGTACATACAATAATAAAAATGATACTAAGCGCTTTGCATAAACAAAATAATACGCTTTCTCTAACTAAAGGAACAATTTGTACTTCGGAACAAAGACAACGCGTGGAGTCGCCAAATAAACTAATACATTTATTACCGATTTCAATTTGTTTAGAGGAAAGGTAAGTGTTATTCAAATCAAATAGTATCTTATTAGATCATTTCAGCAAAGTTATTTTTTTTAATAGAAATCCAATCTTTAAAGAAAAAACTCTATATTAATTTGATAATTAGGACTTTTATAATTTATTTCGATATTTAATTTTAAATACTGCGTTTGTTTCAAATAAACTGAATTGATATTATTAAGATTAACGTTCCTAAGCCTAGGAACTGGCAAAAAAACGCTAATGCTCAAAGCGCAACCATTCCATTACTGTCTATATGTGAAGATCTAACTCAAGTACGTTTTTTATTTATTGTTTTTAAACATAAGATACATTTCAGCTTTTCAAATTGAACAAGTTTGATTTGCACGGGATAATGCAAGGACAAATAACATACTCTAAACAGTTACTTACCTATCATTTGACGTTTCGGTCTATTTTCTATACCCGTAGTTGTGAGTGGTCTAGCTAAATGTTTCGGTGTCAGTTATCTTGTTGTTTTTTGAGCATCGATATACGTAGGTATTAGGTTGAAAGTTTAAATTCTACAGAGCACTCAAAATGTTATAGCTTTTTTATATAAAGTTCATTTCTGGAAACGTGACAGGAATGGCCAAGTGAGTATTAATTTAAACAAATATAATACTAATATAATATATTATTATATCAGTTATAATATATTATATCAGTTGAACACAATAATTAGATATGTCACATATTTCGTATAAGTATCTCGTCTCTTTTTATATTTTCAGGTTACTGTAAATAAAAAATCGGATTGGTATTATCAAGCCGAAGGATATACAGAATAAGTGACGGCTAAAACAATCACTCCCACTGACATTATAGCTATACGTAACAGTAATGAAGACTCGTCGGAGGTCACGAGTTGCAAGGCTCCAGCAGTAGAGTGACGTTAATTAGGTTTTACGGAATTATAATTCTACCTCCATATCAAAATATATTTACTTTGATTGACTGGTTGGATTTTATTTGCCAATAGGTAATTTATTTTTAATTATCCAATAATTTCATATCGATAGAACAAGTAAAAGTTTTTACTTAGGTATATTCAAGCGTTAATAAAACGATAAAATATATAAAAAACATTAAAAGTAAAAGAAGCTTAGAATCCCTCACCAATTTATTCCTATTTTTTCTTCCCTGCTCCGTTATCAGATTTTGATCATCACCTAGCTACAACCTATTTGTAGAGACCATTCCAATGAGCCTAAACACGATACCTATGTTGTAAGTTGGTAAGGAATTAGTTATTCTTGCAGATGCTGCAGCATCAGGTCAAAGTTACCATGTTCTTTCAATATCATTTATGTAACAGGGTATCAAATTTAGAATCGATCAGACTTATAAAAGTTGCTTAAATCCTTTTCTCGACTATGTAGAGATAATGATCTTCAAAAGGCTAAACAGATTTTCTTAAAACACAATTCTTCTTAAAAAAGTAAAAACATTTTTATTGATTGATAGATTCTGGCTCCAAATCACTCTCGATCAAGACACCTCTCAAATAAAAAAAAACAAAATCAAAATCGGTGCATCCGTTCGGGAGATACGATAATTCGTACAGATAAACAAATTACTTAAATACACACGTTAACCTCTCAGTCTTGGCATCGAAATGTCTAAAAATTTTGACAGCAGGTGCTGTCAATTTAAATTTGCGGAATAGGAAAAAAAAATCAAACGCAATTCATGTTAAATTTTGCGTTCACTATGCATAAAATGTACCACAAAACCGAAATAATCAACCGTGTTCATACTAAAGTAGTCTCTAAGTGTATCAAAACACGGTACAAAGTACAAAAAGGACCGGCTAGCGCGGCCATATTTTGGCCGCTTGGGGTCCGACGGAATAGCGAGTTTTTAGGTGCGGCCAAATATGACCGCTTGGGGCTTGAGGGGTTAAACTTGCAACACCCCTAGTTTTGCGTCGGGGGTTAATAAAATGTGTAAAATTGAAGTGTGTCTTTGTGCATTATAATAAAACAAATAAAAAGAACAACAACATTATAATAATACAATTATTTACATTGCAATCCGGCTTGACAAATATAATTTACACTACTTTTCCCGAAGTAGTTTCATAATGATAAAGTTAACTTACATAAATAAAAAAAATAAAATTGAAACAAAAAATAAATAAAAAATGAAATACACACATCAAAAGTGTCTAGGGATCAACATATATTTTTGCAATAACTTTTCTCCTGATTGATATTAATTAAAATTTTCTTTAAGGATTCATCAAATAAAGTGTTTTCGTTTGTCTACAGTAACGATAAACCAAGTCACCTTTGCATTAATAAAGAAATTTGCCATTTTCCCTAATAAAGGGATTTTTGACATTTGAACCACTAACATTAAAGTTCGAAAAAAAACTGAAATACAGTTTTCTTTAAAATTTTATTGGGTAACTTAAACAATTAATAATCCGTGTTTCTACCGCGAACACTAACAACACAAGAACATTGGTTTGGCATACTCAAAATGAGTTCATCCAAATCACGCTGTGGAATGGCCGCCCATGTTCGTTGCAACAACAAAAAAAGGTCTTCTTGCGACTGGATACCCTCCATATTCGGCAGAGCTCTTCTCTGTAGCATATCCCATGCATGCTCAATCGGGTTTAAGTCTGGCGACTGAGCAGGCCAGGGCATGACATTGATGTTAGCTGCGGCGAGAGTCTGTCTTACAACTCTTGCGGTGTGCGGTCGTGCATTATCATCAGTGGTCGGAGTAGGTATATTGATTTTAGATACTTGCGTCATGATATCATAACATGGACATGCATTTCTTCCGGAATGTACCGGAGTTTCCAAAAATTTGGTAAATAGAGTAATAAAATAAAAAACCATATGTAAGCAAACAAAATTGTTTATTGTTAATACAAATAATCATTATTACAGTTTTATTAAAAATAATTATTTTTAATCCTCATCGGTTACAAGTTCTACATTTTGATTTTCTGTCTCTATACAATTAAAATAAATAACTATAATTTTTTCAATATTTTCTAATTTTAAGCTATTTCTTATAACATCTAAGATCCATTTGTAAGTGGAAAATGATCGTTCAACATCTGTAGATGTCAATGGAGCGAATTTGAAATAAAGTTTCTGATTATTTGCTACGCTTTTTTCAATACTCTCGCTGTATTCTCTAATTGTATCTAAATCTGGATTTCGTTCCATAACTGATTCTATTTTATTTTTTATATTCTCATTATTGCACTCGTTAAGCGTAGCCCTTACTTGATCAAATACTAAAAGTGAATCAGCTAGAGATAAATTTTGTTTTTGTAACTCTTTTAGGGCTAGTAGTATAATAGAGTAATTTTCTTCAATATATTTTAAATCATTTTCTAAATTTTGTTTTTCCAAAATGTTTTTTGCGTTTCGTATGGCTATAGCATCAGAACTGCTCAAGCAGGATAAAACTTCTTTTATTTTATCTAAATGTTGAGCGTAGTAAGATGCTGCCTGTAACCAAGTACCCCATCTGGTAATGACTGGTTGCGGAGGCAACGGTAAGTCAGGATATTTTTCTTTTAAAATGTTTACCCTACTAGGAGCCTTTAAAAATACTTTTTTAACATTTGATATAAGAATATCAACATCGTTGTATTCTGACCTTATCTGCTCACTTACACGATGAAGAGCGTGCGCCAAACATGTCACATGCTTCATTTCAGGTAAGTAATGTTTTAAATTTCGCCCTGCAGATAGCATGTACGCTACACTGTCAGTGCAAAGCATTAAAATATTGTCAACTTTCGCTTCAAAAGTGTTTTGCCATAAATTTTCTAGACATTGCAGTACAAATTGTGTTATTGTTTGTCCATTTACTGCTGTTAGCATTTTACAAGCAATCAAATAAGGCCGGCCTGCACTATTACTAGGATGCAATGGTTTTATTAGGAAATTGACTATGTATCGACCAAAAATGTCTGTTGTCTCATCCAGCGATATCCATAGTTTCTCATTTTTATTAGTTTCATAAATCGAATTGATTTTATTCCTATAAAACTTCTCCAAATAAACTTTTCGTAACTGTGATTCGTCAACCACTTTACGATTGGTACAAACGCAACAACAAGTACTGCACATATATTTCTGAAAAAACTCTTTGAACGCTGGATTTTTCATTTGCGACCAAGGAATATTGCATAGAATCAGGAACTTAATGAGGTCGAAGTAAAATTCCTCTTGCGGTCTCTTAAATTTTCCTTGATGTACAGCGCCTTCAATGTGTTTGGTAATGTTGCCTCTATTCACAGCTTTCAAATGACTTTCACACTTTGTACAGTATATAGTGCCACTAGTGTTATCGTAAAGTAGCTCAGGATAGTGCAATAACCACTTTTGCACTGTTTCGGCCTTGACCTTTGCCATATTTATTTATATCTCACCTAAAACAATGATTTAAATTTACAATATATACATACACAACTGTAAAGTCGATAATGAAATTCTGTTTCATATAAAGTGTTTTTTTTAACTGAAGCGGTGATAGCCCTGCGGTGTGCGTACCGGACTCTCATGCGCTGTGATGATTGCTATAAAGTGATTTTTTTAACTGTTTCCAAGTTCTAAAACCTTCTTAAATAGTGAAAATAATTAAAACTTACCCGTACAAAAACAACTTCAAATGGGCCCAATCCAAGAGTAATAAATCGATGTCCGTAGTTATAAGCCAAATTCGTCGTTTTAAGTAGATTTCAGAAGACAGTAAACAAGCCAGGGTCAAGTCAAGATATTCACAACACATACAATAAGCGCACTCCACGAACCGAAATAAGTGAGTGAGCCACTTGGTCTGGATGTCGGTGCGAGCGCATTGTTTTCGAACAAACAGTCAATGAGTCATCCTGGATACTTGATTCTAATTGGTCAGATGCATTGAGCATAGAGATAAGAGGACAAAAGACCCTGTTTGCCGGATGTCGTGTGTTGAAATGAATATTATTATTATATCATTTTATACATGCTTAGGCTTTTACTCCAACACTTTTACTACAACAAGGTTTTTACACACCAGTCATTTTTTACTATTAAATTCTGGTCATCTACGCCACTAGCAGCATAGCGTTGAGAGTATTGATACATTTTTAACTAGTTTCATGTAATAATTTCGATGTTTCGGTATTTTTATCATAATAATCCGGAAACTCGGAGGAGTATCCATATTAACATATACGTTTGATGTCAGTGACCTTAATTCAATATACCTACTCCGACCACTGATTATCATGCATTAACTGAAATAAGGGACCGATTTGCACTTGTAGAGGAACGATGACGTCTGATACAATCGTCTCAGCATAAATTTGAGCGTTGAGGTTGCCTCTGATCCAAATCAACTCAGTTCTTCCGCCGATCCAAATACCTCCCATACCATGATGGTTCCACCACTATAAGGATGGACTTCCTGGCAGGATTTTAATCGTTGTTGGCATCCAGGGGTTCTCCAGTGTCGTATACGTCTTGTATCCGGTCTCATACCAAAACGAGACTCATCAGAAAAGCACACGAAACGCCATTGTTCTTCTGCCCAATTTCTGTGTTCAAGAGCCCATTGATATCGAATCCTACGATTGTGCATTGCTATAGGTGGTACCCTTAGCGGTCTTCGGGAATGAAGGTTCACTTCATGCAAGCGGTTTCTGACTGTTTGGTCGCTAATTAAGTTCCCTGAAGAGTGATGAAGCCTCACGGCTAACATCATGGCGGTTATTGTTGGAGCTCTTCGAGTTGTGATTTGAATGTATCGGTCTTGTCTCCGTGTGGTGCAGCGATACCGTCCTCCATGGCGCTCAGCCACGGTACCAGTGCTTCGGTAACGTGTCCAAAGTCGACTGATAACACTCTGACTTGTATTCAGAGCTAAAGCCACAGTACGTTGCCGGGAACCAGCTTCTATCATTCCCACGGCTCTGAGCATTTCTTCCCTGCTTAAATGACGTCGCCGCTCCATAATAACGTTGGTTTTAATCAGTAGTAGGGAAACAGTAGCACTAATAATGTCTTCAATGCGTTGTATGTTTTCATAGGGAAAATATTGACAGCTGATTTTCATCTTTTACTAGAAATTGATTGAAAGTTCCTGTTTCAAAAATTATGAAATGCACCAAAAAGGATCCATATAAATTTATAAAATCATAAATTTATTACAAAGACACATCTCAATCTCAAGAAATCCGCATAAAAATGCTTGATCCCTAGACACTTTTGATGTGTGTAGTTATACAAAATACAAACATGATCTTCAATATATTATAATCAAAGTTAACATACTACTGCTCATAAAAAATATGAATAATCTGTCTTTAAAATTACTGAATAAAGATGAATAAAAATTGTCGAAAATGCTCTATTCATTCTATGTTCTTGGATCATGAACTCGGATGACCTGCGCGCGCGCGAATTTTGAATTGGTTGTTAATGTATCGCTAGTGTAACGAGTGTGGCATGCGGGTGGCGGGGCGCGCTGGGCGGAGCTAGCGCTAGATTTATTTTAGGGAGCCCGCTCTTAACAATAATTTAGCTGAGTTATTGCGATTTAAAGTCCACTATACAAAGTTTAAAATCGCAATAACTCACTTATATAAACGTTTTTTAAAAATGTTTTCAACAAACTATTTAGATCCCTGTATATTACTTTAGCATTCAAAGTTTCATCAAAATTGGCTGAATGGTTTTTAAAAATATCGACTTGCATTTTTGTATGGGAAACCTAAATGCGTAAACCCTCTTAATGTTTATTAATTGAATATAGATTCTAATACTTATATTTGACGTCTTGTTTATACCTAGAACAGGTAAATAAAGTACCAACTTTGACTTTGAAAGCGCCCTAACTGTGAGTGATAAAAGTGCATTACGCCTACCAGGTGCTCCGCAGCTGCTCGAGCTGGTCGTGCGGCTTCCTGGACCCCGACACGGTGGAGCAGAGCATACACGAGGCCTACGTGGACACCATCACGCGCGCGCAGCATTACGTCTACATAGAGAACCAGTTCTTCATCACGCTGTCTCGCTCTAACCCCAACGTGCGCAACCAGGTAATGAGCTTGGGAAAAGTATTTTTATTTATTTATTTTTTAAATATTTACATTTTAACTTAAAATATGACATTAAAATTTTTTCTGTAGCCCTTCAAAATACTTCACAATAATTTTTTAAAGATTCATAAAAATTACCACTCGCTATTGTTTTTGTGATAATCAAAATTCGCACGAAACCCGCGCCGTGACGTCATCGGATTCCATTCTCTCGAACGGGTGGCGCGACTTCGTTTTATCAATATGTTCATATGAACCAGTGCAATTGTGCCACGGATTACTTAATAATTAATTGTGCAAATAGTTAGCAATGTAATCGGACGCCCGCCCGTGCGGGCAGCGAGAGCGGCGGCGGGGGTTATCGGATACGATGACGTCACGGCACGTCAGTCGAGTGCCAGCGAACTAAGCGAGGTAGTAGGAGGTAGTAGAGTTTTATGCAATTATTTATGTACAATAACTTTGTAAATACTTCTCGTATCGAAGTGAAATAAAAACTATTGGTTTTAGAATAACGACTTCTATAATGGTATAAAGTAAAAATGAACTTTTTTTAAATTTTTTCCCATGTCCATAATCACGACTATTATCCCCGAAGGGTTAGTCAGAGACTAGGCAATGAGGACAGCGAAAGCAGTCCTCTACGATAGTCCACTTTTCACCGAATAGCGACTGCACTTTTGCTCAGCGTGACAGGTGGTGAGCCCATTGCTGCTCTATGCTGTTGGAAGTATGTGCAGTAAGTCCGTTATTCGTTTTTTACGACACCCAAGGAAAGAAAAGGGGTGGTAGTATTCTTTCACCGCTACGAAACGGACTATAGTCCCTGAAGGGTAACTTAGAGACCGTCAATAAGGACCGCACAAGCTACTAGGTAAGCGAACTTAATTAAGTTCATGTTGGTCCCGTGGATCTGTGATGTGAGTCCTGTTGTTCACGTGGGAGAGATTTTTTTATATACAAGGAGAAATCCTAGTTACGGATACACAGCGGACCTGGGGAAGACCGCTGGTTATGTGGCGACTCTCCCCCCAGCGCTGGTTTCCCGGTCCAGGTTCGAAGGCTTCAGCAGGGACCCGAGTGAAGTGGGACCCTACCCACTAAAACTCCTTGTACTATCCCATCACTTGTCGTCAGAGTGGTTCGGGACTCTAGAGATGCCGAACTATCGATAGTTAACCTCGAAAACCATTTAGAATAACGATAGGACCATCGATAGTACACTCGTCGCCGATGACAATAGTATCGATACTATTGCTAGTCATCAATACTATTACCACATTGTGCTATCGATAGTCCTATCGATATTTCCTATCTATCGGCATCACTAAAACTCCGAATTCCACTCTACGATGGCCCGCCAATGGGGAGGGCGCCCGTGATAGTTTGGGCGCCCTCCAGACTCCCATGAGGCTCGTGCAATGCGATTAGGGGGTCTCCCACCCCACAGTCACGCAAGCCTCACTGCGGTGGAAGGAGGTGGGCAAACTACCACCTCCTTCTACCGACTCTACTGTGATCGGGTCCGCATGGAGTTGCTCCTCGCGGGCCCTTTCCGCTGCTTCCTTTAGTGAAACAACTGCTTCACTGAACGAGGCCGTGGCCCTCCAAGACCTGTCGATCGACTGATTATGATTATACACCCTTAATTTTTATTCGTTTAAATGAAATTAAGGGTGACTTCCACCCATGAAACTGAACAACTTTTGTCGTTTTTGCACATAGGTTTCTTGAAGAAAGCTGTTCAGTTTCATTGGAACTCACCCTTAATTTCATTTAGGGCTGATTTTTCAATCCTCGGATAAAACTTATCCGTCTGATACAGTATAACAAGATCAAACTAATATGTCACCTGAAAAGAAAGAAAAGACATGATATGACAACACATTTTCAAAATAGTTGTGTAATACTTTATCAGACCAGAATACTTTAACCGCCTCTGTGGTCTAGTGGCTAAGTCACCGGTTTTAGACCCAGAGGTCCTGGGTTCGATTCCCAGCGGGGGGTACATCTTTGTGTGCTCGGTTTGGTTGGTGGTAGGGCTGTTAAATCCGCCTGGCTAGCTACCACCATCTTATCTAAGTCTGTCGCCATAACAACGTTGTTTATGGCATTGTTGTGTTCCGACAGTTTGAGATAAGATAGCCAGTTCCTCAGTGGTTGATGATTCCGGGTGAAGCGCGCTTCCACCTTCGGCTTTATAGTCACTTACCATCAGCCCCCTTACTCTGAAACCGATCGCTATTGTATCGGATTGGTATTGTGAATTTTCGTACTCCTAAATTACGACACAGAGCTAATATGGATTCATATTGCGTGGATATTGAATGAAAACAATACAAAACTCAATGCCATTTAGTGCACCCAATATGAATCTAAATTAGCGCTGGTGTCGTGACTTAAAAATACGAAAATTCACAATACCAATCCGTTCCAATAGCGATCGATTTCGAGAGTAAGGGGGCTGGTGAGATGAAGGCCAAGCGCTTACCCGTTGTGAACAAATAAAAAAAAGACATATGTTTTATCTGACAATTGAAAAATCGACCTTAAAACGAATAAAAATTAAGGGTGTAATTATGTTGGCTACCTCAGATAGGCGAGGCGCTGTTCAACCGCATAACGCGCGCGCACCGCTTGGGCGCGGCGTTCCGCGTGTTCGTGGTGATGCCGCTGCTGCCGGGCTTCGAGGGCGAGGTGGGCGCGCCCTCGGGCACTTCGCTGCACGCCGTCACGCACTGGAACTACCAGAGCATATGCAGGTATAATCGTTATAGTGTTGGGTAGCATATCGATAGCCCTATATCGATAATATAAATTGCGTTATTTTTTTAACCGTGTATCCGTGTCGGGGTAGCGGTGAAGGAATACTACCACCCCCTCGCTTCCCTTGGGTGTTGTAAAAGGCGACTAACGGACTAAAGTCTGCACATACATCTAACAGCATAGAGCGGCGATGGACTCACCACCACAGGGAACACATGTGCAGTCGCTATTTGGTGAAATGTTGACTATGGTAAAAGACTACTTCTGCGGTCCTCATTGCCTAGTCTCTGACTAACCCTTCGGGGATAATAGTCGTGATTATATACACCGAGATTTTTCATTGGTTTTGGAGCCGAAACCCTCATGTTTATCATCAGTAGAAGCTATTTAGATAGAAAAACTAAAAATATGAGCATTGAAAATCATAAAAACATATCAATAAAAAGTGTACGAACCCTTAGTACCGGACGATCTTATGAAAGTCAATGACCGAGGCGCTTTAAACGCTCCGCCTACCCCCCGCCCCGCCGCCGGCGCAGGCGGCCGGCCGGGAAAGTTCATAGGGGTCACGGTGTACGAGTTGATAAGGAGAACGTTACTACGTGTTTTCGACAAAAAGTCACTTTTATAACTTTTTTTTCTTTGCT
Organism: Scoparia ambigualis; assembly: GCA_963921215.1. Classification (NCBI taxonomy): domain Eukaryota; kingdom Metazoa; phylum Arthropoda; class Insecta; order Lepidoptera; family Crambidae; genus Scoparia; species Scoparia ambigualis. Next base: position 5,681,974 of record OY992510.1, read on the forward strand.
CGTAGAGCAATTGTTATTTCATAAATAGGTACAACACTTTTTTTGTATTATAACGTTTTCGGCTCCAAAACCAATGAAAAATCTCGGTGTATATGTATGTATGTTTTTTAAAAGCTGTGCAAATTGTTCGTTTGTCCTTCTCTACAGCTAGTATCTTATCAATACTTTCAAAAAACAGAAATGAGCAGCTCAACTTCGTTGTTAATCGCCTTTTCACGCTCGTCAATTGACCCATCTGTTCACACAAACATCTTTTTCGCAGGAGTCGCGAGGCTATACTCACTCGCTTATACGAGGCGGGCGTGACCGACCCGTCCCAGTACATTAGCTTCCACGGCCTGCGCACGCACTCCGTGTTAGATGGGGAGCCGGTCACCGAGCTGGTGTATGTGCACTCCAAGCTGTTAATTGCTGATGATAAGACCATCATCTGCGGCAGTGCTAATATCAACGACCGCTCCATGCTCGGAAAGAGGGACTCGGAGATTGCTGTGCTCTTGCAGGTGTGTGTTATCTTTATTTTATAAACAACCTTATGCTGCCTGTTAGTAGGTGGAAATTGCTGTGCTCTTGCAGGTATGTTATATAGATAATGTTTTTTATATATTTTAGAGCTTTATTAACGCTTATATATACATAAGAGGCCTATTACATCTCGACTGTGATTTTTGCGTAAAATGGCCAATTTTGACGTTATGGATCTCAGAAACAAAAATACATTAACAATTATGACTTATTGAATAGTGTAGAATAGCTATTGGAATAGTACGTAGCGGCCTCGATTTTCGTAAATTTTGCTTAACTTTTTAATTAAACCCAAAATTGCAGAGAAAGATTTTCATAAAGTGCGCGAAGGCACTTTTTTGAGCTCGTCGATTGAACTACTGTTCAAACAAGTGAAATAAAAAAATTATAATGTCAACTCTTATATAGTCGAATAGTGCGTAGCGGCCTCGGAATTTTTAGATATTATTGATTTTATTTAGGAAAAAAATCTTATTCTAAACCAAAAAACTTCGAAAATAGCTATAAGTTAACTGTGAATATCTCCTATCTACGATAATGTTATTGAGCAAACTTTATACCAGAGTAATTGTTACTTCATGAGGAATAAAGATTTTATAATTAATTTATTATCCTATTTCGATAAAAATGATAAATACAACTGCAAAATTACTACAAAATGCGATGCGCCGGCCGTCCGATTCAACTTATGCTCACAGAATGGAAATTTGTAATATTATGCACAAATTTATTATCCTATTACGATAAAAACGATAAATACAACTGCAAAATTACTACAAAATGCAAAAATGGGCATTTTACGCAAAAATCACATTCGAGATGTAATAGGCCTCTTAAGTAAAATTTTAAACACTGAAAAAAAGGACGACAACCTTAGGCGGGAACCTTCCCTCAGAAGCAACCTTAAGCTTTGGTCTCTTGATCGTCAAATCAATGCGGTATGCGGCATGACAGGCTGTACTTTCTTCTTCTTATTTCGGCCACTCTTGGCAGAGTGGTCGTGACTGTCGATGGACAGGGACAGCGAGGACAGCGAGTGGCGACGGAATCCGGAAGGATACCGTCGCCACTCGCTCCCAGGGCAGCCGCATGTCGCCCAATGTCTCTCCACTTCTGTCGACTTTCCGCGTTGCGAGTACACTGTATCCGCACTAACTGTACTTTACTTTAAGTTATTTTAGTAATAGCATTACCATCCTCAGGATGAACAATTCGCCGATGGCACAATGAACGGCGAGGCGTTTCCGTGCGGGCGAGTCGCCGGCGCCTTACGCAAGCGACTATTCCGCGAACACTTGGGGCTCATGGAGGAAGACTTGGACCGGATGGGCATAGACCTGGACGACATCTGCTGCGACGCCTTCCACCGCGGCGTGTGGCAGGCCACGTCCAAAAGGAACACCGATGTTTACGAGGAGGTACGGTGAACGTAAAATGGCTCTTTGTAGATACATAATAGTAATGTTAAAAATTACTGACTCGGGTGAAAATTGTAGGAACTTTTTTTTGGATACCGTAATCTGGGGTGAAAAGCAACTTCGGGGTGTATTACAACATTTTTATTGAAAAAAAAATAAACATCTAAATCTACCTTTTTTATTACGCTTATTCATAAAACGTGCCTTTGCATTTTTATGAACTCGTTTTTTGAAAGTTGGCAATGCTTTCATTTTACAATAAAAATGTTGTAATACACCTCGCAGTTGCTTTTCACCCCAGATTACTTGTTTTTAGTAACTTGGTAGGAACTTTACATCAAAGGGTTAGTCAGAGACAAGGCATTGAGGACCGCAGAAGCAGTGCATTGCCCCAGTCCATGTTTTTTCCAAATATCAACTTGTAAAGATGTGCCCTGAAATAAAGCAATTTTATTGTTTCTTGGGATTTTATTATATTAGTAGGTACAATAGTTCTGGTGTTGGCTCAAGAGAAGGGTCATGTGTCCCGCGGCGGATTGCCGCGACCGTTCATATTTTCTTAAGAGGGTTTACGCATTTCGGTTTCCCATACAAATTTCCAAGTCGAAATTTTTAAAGACCAATCAATAAGCTAATTTTAATTAAATTTGCATGCTAGAGTAAAATACAAAGATCTAAATAGTTTGTTGATAACATTTCTAAAAGGTTTATTTGGCTGAGTTATTGCGATTTAAAGTCCCCTATAGAAAGTTTAAAATCGCAATAACTCAGTTAAATAAACGTTTTTTAGAAATGTTTTCAACAAACTATTTAGATCTCTATATTTTACTTCAGCATGCCGAGTTTCATCAAAGTTGGCTTACTGGTTTTTAAAAATTTCAATTTGGAAATTGTATGGAAAACCGAAATGCATAAACCCTCTTAACAGCGCCCTCTGGCTGGTCGTGGGCGCACCAGTCACTGCTGCGCGTGAGCATGATTCTAGTTAAAAGCAAGCCGTACCGTAGCACGGTTTAAAAGCAAGCCGTCTCAGATAGCGCTGTTTTACACAACTGCACATGAACTCAGTGTGACTCATGCTGTTGGATGTATGAGCAGTCTGCAGTCCGTTAGCCAGCTTTTACGACACCCAAGGGTCTGTAGTATCATTAGAATAATTAACCACTACCACACAGCACTGCCAGCTTTATAAAATCTGACTTTAAGGCTCCGCTGTTAACAGAAAACATAATGATCTATTTTCTTTTGACATTTAGTGAATAATTGTAATAAAATGATAGTAAATAAACTCCAAATTTTTAGGTTTTCCACTGCCTCCCGACCGACGCCGTTCACACGTTTGCCGAACTGAAACGGTTCCAAGAAGAGAACAGCCAGACCCTCTGGCACACGGACCGCGCGCTCGCCAACAGGAAGATCGACCTCATCCAGGGCTTGCTGGTGGATTTACCTCTGGACTTCCTTTGCAACGAAGTGCTGACGCCTAAAAACACTTCTATGGAAGGGATGATGCCTACCTCACTGTGGACTTAGGAACTGAAGCTACTTCTAATCTGTATCCAATCTTCAATAACAATATTGAAGGTCGACCTTATACAGGGCTTGCTGGTAGACTTGCCTCTGGACTTCATCTGCAACGAAGTGCTCACGCCTAAAAACACCTCTATGGAAAGGATGATGCCTACCTCACTGTGGACTTAGGATGGAACTGAAGCTACTTCTAATCTGGATCCACTCTTCAATAACAATATTGAAAGTCGACCTTATACAGGGCTTGCTAGTAGACTTGCCTCTGGACTTCCTCTGCAACGAAGTGCTCACGCCTAAAAACTCTTCTATGGAAGGGATGATGCCTACCTCACTGTGGACTAAGGAACTGAAGCTACTTCTAATCTGGATCCACTCTTCAATAACAATATATATACAGGGCTTGCTGGTATTCTTGCCTCTGGACTTTCTCTGCAACGAAGTGCTCACGCCCAAGAACACTTCTATGGGAGGTATGATACCTACCTCACTGTGGACTTAGAAATTTAAGCTGCTGCTTCTAGTCGTAAGGAACCTGAATCCACCCTCCTATAACAATATAGGAGGTCCACCTCATCCAGGGCTTGCTGGTAGACTCGCCATTGAACTTCCTCTGCAACGAAGTACTTAGGAAGGAAGTAATGATGCCTAAATAACTAAAATGAATGACGGCTCTTTGGTGCTGCAAACGTCCGTGGACCGCTTACCGCCAGGCAAGCTGTATGTCTGATTGCCTTAGTGGTATTTAAAAAAATATTTTAAGCCTACCCGTAACTTTAAAAGTTGCAGGCTTGTCGCATTTACTTTTCATTTTCTGTCTTGACGTCTTGGCATGTTTTGTTGTATCCCTGTATTTGTCTATATTTTATTTAAATGTGTAGTTTGCGTTAAGTTTTCATAAAAGGAATTATGATTCTTAAAGTTATAATCACTTATTTCTTTTATAAATTAATATCGGCAAAAGTTACAAGTCTTTTTAAAAATGTGGCTAGTTGGATTATTCATCGACCTAGACGTACGAGAAATGTATTCAATGAAAGGTAAATAAATCTGCTCTATTTAATACGTAACATGTCAACTTTCATGAGATTATTTTTTGTAGTAGGTAATTGTGCTAGATAGTCAGATGCAATACAAGGCGTAATAGTTTTTCGAACAAATTTAGTATTTTTAAGAACAAACAGAGTGATGATGGTGCTATTTTAAGCAAATATTTTATTTATTTTGTATCCAACAAAAATGTAGATAAGATAATACGTTAATGTTTTAACTATTTGATTTATGAAATAACTTTATTTATCCATTTATTAATATATAACATTACAGTAGCATTTAGAATACTTTTATTCACTATATTATGTATGTAACAAGTTATTGTTGTAACTGACAAATGTATTTTAATTCTAATCGTTATTTTTCTTGACTGAGACTAGCTTCTCTTTACTACCTCAAAGTACAAAACTGTCCATTCCTAAAAGTTTTCTTCATTCCTTTAAACCATTAAAATGTTGGTTTGTATTAGTGTCCGTGAGTTATAATTACATGTGAGAGAGTTAATATTTAAGAATTCAGAAAAATAATACCTTTTTTATCGTAATCTTAAACGAATTTTATGTGATCAATGCTTATATTTTTAATAACCCTTGAAATATTTAATCAGAATTATACATAGAGAATTTATTTTTTATAACAATCTAATTGCTTACTTACGTATTTATTTGTGTTGTATTATGTGTTGGTAAGAATTAATAAAAAGTTATTAGCAATATACTATTTTATTGTTTTGCACACAACCGTGCGGCCAGAACATTTACGATACGTATACAGTCAAGTGCAACACAATGCTCAACATCATCACCCTATAAACGTCCCATTGCTGGGCTCAGGCTTTCCCACATGGACAACAGCACATATGGGGATTGGGCAGCCCATAACTCACCACGATGTACAGTCACGAGTACCAATATGTATACATTTTGACTCTTATTCCATTATGTTAGAAGTTACAATTGTTTACATATTTTTGCTCGTGACTATACCAATGCGGGGTGGTGGGTTTTTAACGACTGCCAGCTTACGATAACAACCGTGAGAAATCGGGGTGCTTAAGCCTAGGTCGCACTAGGAGAGTAATTTCATCGTAGTAGCCTTCAGCCGTGTGGCTCATCTTGGCATGGCCACCATCACCAACTCTAAATTTGACTTTATAGAAAGTATGTCGATAGTTTGTCGAAGTATGTCGCCAAGTATCAGAGTTTGTCGGGCTACCATTTAAAAGTTATAAGGGGTCATTGGTGGCCATGCCAGGATGAGCGCTCATCCTGGCATGGCCACCCGTATCTCAAAAACTACTGGTCATAGCAAAGATCTGATTTCATCAATAGTATGTCGAAAGTATGTCGTAGTATGTCGCCAAATATCAGAGTTTGTCGGTTTACCGTTCAAAAGTTATAAGGGGTCATTGGTGGCCATGCCAGGATGAGCGCTCGTCCTGGCATGGCCACCTGTATCTCAAAACTACTGGTCGTAGCGAAGATCTGATTTTACCAATAGTATGTTGAGAGTATGTCGAAGTTTGTCGAAAAAACTCCAGAGTTTGTCGGTGCTTCTAGGAAAAGTTATATCAACTTTTTTTTTCCATACAACAGCAAATAGTACAATCGCGTACACGAGCATTAAATAATTTTTATTCGGCTATTTAATGAACGCATAAAGTGTTGAACGAAGAACGGAACTTCGATGTGTATGTATATTTATCAGATGCTTATAATCATGCAAAACATTAGTTCACTGAAAATAAAGCGGTACCTAATATAGCCTTGATTTTGGTGTCATAATTTAGACTTATACAAAAAAATACAAAAATACTGTACATTTTGTTAACTGTTTTATAGATTAAAAACAAACCATTGTTTGTGATAGTTGAGTGGAGAGTTACGAACATTACAATAGGTTATTTATAAAAGGGGATACTAATAAAAAAATATGTAAGTATAATATGCTTTATTTGAAAATATCAATCAAATATGGGTTACTACTAATTAAGGTATAGACGACCGCAGGTCAATTATCCCTTTAAAAAATATCATATCCATTAAATTTTAAAGTTTGGGGATGTTGACTTGCTGGCTTCGGAATCCTACCCGTTGTAACAGCGACAAAAAGAGTGCTTCAACTCACAGCAGATAGATAAGCTACCACCATCTTATGTAAATATGTCGCCATAACATCAATGTTCGTGTAGCATTGTTATGTTCCGGCAGTTGTAGATAAGATGCAAGAAACAGCCAGTTCCTCAGTAGTTGAGGATTCTGGGTGAAGGGCACTTCCATCTGTATGTATTATCAACTTTTGTACATAAGTTGGTTTCTCAAGGTTCAGTATTATTGTGATTGATTGTAGACACTATTGTACATTTTGCGAAATTTCATGCGTGATTGATTATATTGGAACTGGTGCTAGATTCTACTGAATCTAACTTTTGTTAAGATTTAACTAAATGATAGTTAACTGTTATTTTATTAGTTTTCGACGTCAATAAGTAGGCACTTATTTCATTCAATATAAACCTGTGATGGTTTATATTGAATGAACTATTTGTCTATTATCCAAGCATCGGATTAAGTACCTACCTATCACTCATATACACATCATTAATAAAGTTGCGCTCGTTATATCAAGGAACCTTTCAGATTAAAATTATTCATTTACTTTTTCAATAAACTTTATGCACGCGATTGTACATCTACTATGGGAAAATAAAAATTGGTTTTCTCTTTATAGAAGCACCGACAAACTCTGGGAGTTTTTCGACATACTTCGACATAATACTCTCGACATACTATTGGTGAAATCCGATCTGCGCTACGACCAGTAGTTTTTAAGATACAGGTGGCCATGCCAGGATGAGCGCTCATCCTGGCATGGCCACCCCTTATAACTTTTAAACGGTAGACCGACAAACTCTGATATTTGGCGACATACTTCGACATACTCTCGACATACTATTGGTGTAATCAGATCTTCGCTACGACTTGTAGTTTTGGAGATATAAGGTGGCCATGCCAGGATGAGCCTCATCCTGGCATGGCCACCATGACCCCTTTTAAATTCTGAACGGTAAACCGAGAAACTCTGATATTTGGCGACATACTTCGACTTACTCTCTACATACTATAGGTGCAATCAGATCTTATAGAATATATAGAATAACCTGCCACCACCAGTTCAAAACTGTAAGACGGCTAGCACATTTAAGGTTAAACTAAAAAAGTATCTATTAGAGTTACAGCTTTCCAGCACTAAAGCGGTCGTGCTGTCATAATAATATTTTATTTTATTTTGTCATTATTTTAAATTTTGTTATTTTGTTTTATAGTTTTCGTTTTTTATATTTATTAGCTTGTTTTATTTATGTTTTGTATTGTAACCTTATATATTTATGTTAAAGAAAAACTATCTACGGCTTGATGTTATTTTGATTTTGTAGGCCTAAACTTAAATTTAAGTTAGTTAAGTTTATATCTGGAGCTGCGCCTCCCTCTTACTGGTTCCACAGAATACCAGCGCCATGGCATGGCATGTATTAAGTCCTATTTATGCTCCGAATAAACATTTTTCATTTCATTTCATCTTCGCTACGACCAGTAGTTCTTGAGATACAGGTGGCCATGCCAGGATGAGCGCTCATCCTGGCATGGCCACCAATGACCCCTTATAACTTTTTGACGGTAGACCGACAAACTCTGATATTTGGCGACATACTTCGACATACTATTGGAGTAATCAGATCTTCGCTACGACTTGGAGTTTTTGAGATACAAGGTGGTCATGCCAGGATGAGCCTCATCCTCGCATGGCCACCAATGACCCCTTATAACTTTTGAACGGTAGACCGACAAACTCTGATATTTGGCGACATAGGTACTTCGACAAACTATTGACATACTTTCTATAAAGTCAGATTTAGAGTTGGTGATGGTGGCCATGCCAAGATGAGCCACACCCTTCAGCCTCCTTCATTGCTTTGCTACTTTGAATCGAATTTTAAAATAATCAAACTAGTAAAGGAACGTAGCTCTACTTGGATAAATTACCGCCTAGTACGAACATAGCTTGTTAGTTTTATTAACAGAATAAATTGTATTCTCCATTCGATCCTTCGATCATGTATGGCAAAATGGCAACTCGCCTTGTTTGTCACCAGCCAACGCATTCTCTAAGCGACACATAGACGCTGCGCGCATGGCTGTGATCTGCTGTCTCTTTCCAATTCTATGAATATAAAAGAGATAGAGTGATTTTTCAGCGCTGCGGCAGCCGCAGCTATCAAGGCTTTAGCTTAGAGAATCGCACGGCAGGAGGCGCTGGTTATGCCATACAGATTCTCGGTTTTGGTATAGTTAACAAAACTCGGCCCAATTATATTTATATGTCATTGACTAGGTCCCCCTAATTGCGGCTTTACACTTTTGGGCAAGGAAAGACAAGCTCACTGTGTAATAAAGATTTTAGAGGGAGAAAACTTAAAGCAGCCCTATTCGTGATAAATTATGATAAGTTAGTTACACTATTGCATTAGGTTTAATGTTACCTGTAAAAATAGTTGCAAGAGTGGAAATAAACAAAATAAATAAATAAAAAATGAAGCTCAATGAAGTGGGTTTTATTTTATGTTGCCATGAAAGTAGCCTGAGTTTTACTTTGCTACTGTTTTACTAGATGGCGTTAGCTGTGTGCTAACAGCAGCCTCAGACCGCAGTTTACCCAAAAATGTGAGGTTTCTTTTGGGTAACAGGTTTACAGGTAGACTTCGGGATCTTTTTGTTTGGCGTTTTTTATTTTTTATTAACAGAAATATAACATTATAGATTTAGAATTAAAGAATAATAAACTAGAAAGTCGAATAATATGTTTGCCGTTCCATGAATCCTTTTACCTCAACGAAAACTAGATGGTTATTTTTTTCGATAATAAACAATTATGATTATGTAAATAATTAAGGAAAACTCAAGCCAAAAGTCACACTGTTAAAAGTGAAAAATTCTTAATAAAAAGTGTAAATCTGAGCCGTCTAGTTGTTCACATGCATTCGCTGATAATGTTATCATAATCAGCCTTATTCTACTAAGTTTAAGGTTCATTTTTAAGTAAAAAACAAATGTAAGGGCAGACAGGTATGTATTTGAAAGAACAACTTACTGGTATACAGATAAGATCTATTTTGTATTGGATGCTTGTTGTAAAGAGCTTGACCGTGTTCTCAGCTTTTATTGATGCTGACTTGTCATTTCTGTGGCAAACACTGCTCCTCAGGAATCTCAAGTACTCGGTAGCGCAGCGGTTCGCGCGTTCGGGTCACAATCGTAAAAGCTAGCTTAGCTTTTTCACAAAGGTTACTTAAACCTTAGTGATTTTGGATAGGTGACCAAATTAAACTGTCTCAAGTTTGGGGTGTTCTGGTTGGAAGCAAATCTGAATGTTCTACTTCACTAAATCAAATTACTAAAATAAGCACCATGCATCCTCGTCGTTGTGATGAAAAAAATCGAAAGTAAACGCATGTCTTACCAAGTTTTTTAAAGCAGCCCAATATTTAAATAATAACGAGTATTTCTACAAAACCTAATTAACCCCCCACCCTTCTCCTCCCACACTCAATCTTGGAATGGCTTAAAAAAATGAATTATGTAAACCGCATTGAAATCGGCCCATTCGTTTGAGAGCTTCATAGGAGAGCTACCTACGATGCCGCAGACAGACATGACTGTTTTCTTTTCTTGTTTTCTTTCTCGTTGGAAGTGAAAAGAAACAGTATTTTAATTTAAATCATGGACGTAATGACGTAATTTACGTTTATGCTTGAAATATAGAGGCATAGACAGAGAGAGGTTTTTCCAAATTGTTATACTTAATTCGACTCTTTAAATTATATTGTCAAAACTTCTCTCCAATATTCAGATATTCACAGTCATTCCTAATCGTAACCACATCGTAGTAATTACGTTTAAAAATATTGTCGTCGTGCTCGACTGAATCTTACAAAACATTAAAAAAGCTCATGACAGTTTGATAACAAGTTTAAAACGCCTCTATTGAAGTCAATGAGAACTATCATAATACATAATTAAAAGTTGATTGCATTAACGTTTTAAAAAGGGTTAGCAAGTGAAAAAAATCAGTTTTTTAAACCACCTTTTAAGGTAAGCTAAGTACTAAGTAGGTATTTTTTTTTTGGCAAAGTTACTAAAATCTTATTTTATTTAAATATGTAATTATTGATCTAATAATTATTGAAATAATTAATTCAGTCATTATTGGAAAGTCTTAGAAATAATTTAATTACTTACCTAAATACACACTAACATCTAAGGACACCCACCTAATCATATACAATCTTGCCAAAGTTTGCAATATAACCGCAATGTAATTACCGTTTTGGAGATAAGTTGGGCCACTTGGGAGTCCCAAGTTGGGACAGACAATACAAATAACAAACTTACTCCAGAAGAATCAAAAGCATATTCCTTAAGGTGTTTCTAACATGGGAAATAATAAGACTTGGTTACAGATTAACTATTTAGGTAACACAAAAAAAATTCAATGGTCCTCTGGGTCACTTAGTAACAAAACAATACAATAGTACTAAAACCTTAGGGTGGAGACTACCCGAGATTTTTTATGTTACGTACGAGTATATATTCGATGCCATTGTCGGCAGCTGAACGGATAAGTATTATGCTTGGGTTGAATAGAAATCGTGGTTTAATTCCCGTTAGACTAACTATTGATGTGAACCTGGACAGCTACTGGGTAGGTTATCTTATAACTTATCTATCGGGTTTATTATTAATGTGATGTGTTATGAAACGAACCATAAATGACAAAAAAAACATCTTGGTTGGGAAATGAATTGTCAAATAAGGAAGTAGGTAGTTACCTACTTTATTTTTTTGTACTTACTTATATATGCTTTATAGATAGGTAGCCGTAGATTTGAACACTGCCAGACTAAAGTAATCAGAATAGAATTAAAGGTCATTCATTAATTAATTTAGCGCTATTGATGTACAAATGACAAGTAGGTACTAAACTTTTTAGAGGGTGAAACGTGTCATTAATTTCAATGCACTTGTTCATACGCCGCCGCACAGGCACAGGGCCATTGGACACTTGTGTGCGTGCGTTGCACGGTCATTACGCCGGATTATTTGTTACGTTTAGGGCTGAGATGGGCCCGGCCCTATCAGTGGCCCAGCGCTCCCTTCTTGCGCGGGTATTTGAATAGGCTTGCGCGTTGCGTAACCCGCGGCCAATGACAGCGCCCCTGCACATGCATGGGGCGGAGCCGTTACGTCACCTCGTCCTGCCCCCGCGGCCGCGCAGCCGCCGTGACGTCACACCCCGCCCGCCTCACCCCGCACCCGTAACGCGCGATTACAGCGCCCATGCCACCAGCGGCGTCGCACTGAAACTATCTACAAAACACTCGTGCGCTCAAAGATGGCGGATGGGTCGCCCGAGGACCGCACCGACCCGAAACAAATGAACGATTTAACTTTTTCCGCGCCTGTTCCTGAACATGGTGACACAAAAAAGTGTAGTGGAGAGATATTAGGCAGCGGCAGAGTGAATTTGTCTTTCTACACCGAACAAGATACGAGTGAATCATGTGGGAAAAGTGATAAGCGCGGCGTGGCCGCGAATGGTTTCACAGCGATCGTCTCTACGAATTCTCGAAAATCTCGCAAGGCGGACGCTGAGGAACCTGAAGAAAGAAAGAAGAGATGTTTCGACAGATACGACAGCTCAGAATCATCAGACAGGTGAGTGACAGTAATTTTAAGTTAGAAATAAAAAACTTAACTAACTAATGTCATGTCATGTCACAAGTGAGACTGCGAGGTAAGTTTTGGCGGCATCGAAAGAGTCAATGCTCCAGTAACCGGAGGCTGTTGTTTTCGATGTCAGGGCCATTGTGAAAAGCCGTGGTGTTGCTAGGTCGTGATGGCACGGTTGAATGCCCTCGGAATAGATCGCTGGGCCGCGAGCGCGTCGCTCACCATTAGACTTGTTAAGTAATCGCCGGAGTCGTGCCTGTAATGTTTATACAATTTTACTAAAATGAGACAATGCGGACCAGACAGGTTGTCCTCCTTTTCACTCTACGAAAGTCTAATGTTTCTAACTATCCTTTTACATTAGTAGGATCTATCTATGATTTACTGATTACATTATTTACTGAAACTCTAGGTAGGTACCTACTACCATGTACATATTAACTCAATGCCTACTACCTATATTATCTATTATTATAGTAAACTTAAACGTAGGTTGATACCGACCGAGTTTAGTTCTTCATTGTATTATTATGAATCTCATTTATGTAACTGATGAGATTGGCTGTAATTAATAATTACCAGTAAGTGTGATGTTTTCTTAATAAGTTTTATGATGAATTGGATGTCACACCATAAATTGGGTATGATACCTACAAAAATGATATAATATTTGAAACATCTTCTGGATGTAAGATAATTATATCTATAGTGTATGTGAAGTGTCACTACTATCAGCTAGGTACCTACTTGAATTGAGCTATGATCAAACATAAAGACTTGTTTAGCTTGTTCTAACTCCTTAGAAATGGTGCTAATGCTAAAACTACCATTACATACCAACAAACAGCTGAGTTTATGAACAAAAACGACATAGGTAGGTACTAATATGAAAGTAGGTAGGTAAGTAAGTACCTTCCTATAAAGTCAAAAAGGCATCATGAGTGGCCATCATCGCTTGCTTTGTTGTAAGGTACATAGTACATTATAACTCAATGGTTGTACTTAAGTAACTTACAGGTACAGAAACATTGAACTTGACTGAATTTTATTATTTTTCTTATCAGTCATTCATTCATTATCATAAATATCATAATGAATGATGCTAAAATACCTTGATATGATTAAAAGTTTTACCTGATTGTGTTACTGTAAAATTGTCTTACAAATTCATTTCTAGTAAAAAATGAAAATTCTTAAATGGAAAATATAGGTAGTTCTGAAACTTCAAATATGTTCTTACATACCTACATGTAATAATAAATGAGACAATATTTATTTTAATATTCATTCATCTGCTTAGCTAGGAAGATATAAAGTAGTAAGTATTAGATTTCGATGGATGTAATAACTATAAGCTAAATACAGATCTGTATTAATATCTGTAGTTCTGGAGCACAAACTCACAATAACAATAACACAATAGAGCATTGAAAGATTACCTAGGTATGGTATACTAAAGAGGGTAACATATTACAAATAGAGTATGTTACCCTGACACATTAGTGTATAAGCAGTTATTCCACTGCAAGAGGTGCTCCCAAATAGATGTTGTCTTACAGAATTGGTAAAGTCCCTAAAGTAGCAAGAAGATAAATAATAACTATGAATGGAGAAGGCAGAGACAGTTTTTTCAGGGCTGCTTAAGATGGTTATGCAGAATAATTTTAAGATAATAAAGTACGTAGTAAAATGTAAAATATTGGAAATCCACAGAATGTAAATATGGTATGATACTAAAATAAACTCCTACCTACCTACAGCTAAATCTAGCTTACTAATCTTATCTAAGTCACTAATCTAGTCCTTTTGGTCTCCACCAATTCATTAAATTATCATTTCTGCCTCACCATCTCCATCAATTTCAAGAATATTTATTTTTATTTATGACAAACGAATTGCTAATGCAAATACTGCCAGATACCAAAGTCAATTTACAGTTTTCATTGTCATGTTTTGTAATACCTAGGTCTACCTGCCATTTATTATTTTTAAATATTATTTTATTGAATTTCAAGTCTCTTTATTAAAGTGTAAGCAAGAAAAGTCAGTAAACAAAAATACATCTTATTCTTATTCTTAATATTATCTGATAATAATTAAAAAGTCGGCCCTTACTTAAATGCTGTTAATATAATGCCTATATTAACAGCATTATAAAGTCTCTTCTTTCAGGCAAGTCAAATAATAAGTACCTACTCAGATAATATTATGACTATTCCTTGAGTACCCCATATATGTGGGTCACCTATTACTGATAATAAGTGATAACATGAGCACACATTTGATATGCTTGTTCAATATTTGTCCCAATAGGAATGAAATGGGAACTTTCATGGTAAAATATTTAATGCTCCTAGTTTTGCTATACTTATAACAGAAGATAGAGTCAAATAGCTGTCAAAAAGTAGAGAAGCCATAATATATGCTAAAGAGGAAGATGCATTACCAGCATAACGCGCGCGATTCTTGTAAAATGAGTCCTATGGACCGATTAGTAGGTACCCAGAGAGATTTCGATTACCTTGACAGTCGTTAATATAAATCAGTTACTTACTCGTTTGTACCAGTGACGTTTAGTGGTTTTTTTAGAAAAAAGGCCGTTAAAATGCATTGCTGGTAAAACAGTGCACAAACTCAAGTCTCACTCAAGGAGCAAAAATAAGGCACATGGAATAACTTTTTACATGTAAGTACACCAAAACAGTACTTACAGCAGTAGCACACACAGTATACCTAAATATAGCATAGTATATTAATATACTGTGCCCTCAGACCAAATATTTGGTCTGAGAGTAATAATAATAATAATTTTTCTTAAGATATAATTTAAATAAAGAGAATAATAAAATAATTTATTTTGGACTGTGCCATTAGTGTGTGTCAGTGTCATTTTATCGTGCGTCGTCGTCGTCGTGCAACTTTGCGGAGCTTGCTGGCTCACTCGCGTAGCGTTTTAGTTCATCGCTTTGTCTCGCTCGCTTGATTGAAACTAGCTGTCACAACTCACACTACAAAAAGCAATGATGTTACAATAAAAAGAGGTAGATGTGTTACATGTGCCAAAAAGTGGCAACAGAAAACTATGCTAATTGGCTTACCTTAAGCGTAGTCTCACAAAAGCGTTAGCAGTGTTGACACTTTGACAGTGTCAGTTTGCATGTATTTGTTTCCGAAAATTAATTAAAAATATGCTGTCCTGTGTCATGCGAACTACATAAAAGGTCATGAAATTATATATCATGAGTGGCATGCGTGAGTTTAAATTTTAATTGATTTATGTTATTATTATTTATCAACTACAAAATATCAGAATAAATTGTGTCATAAAAATATAGAGTGCGACAGCAAATTGACATGTAATTCGAAATGACACAGCGCTACATGTATCTGTCTTGTTTACGCTCTTACTAGTTGTCATGCTATCTTGCTCACACTTTAGAATACGATCAAGTTAACTCGGCAGATGCGGCCATATGAGATCATCGACTAGAAGTGACAAGTTACCTCGGCCGTATAACATCGTAATATTTAGTGAGTATAGCGCATGCTCAGGTTTTCGTACGTACGACGCTTCGGTCCAATAATGAAATCATATTAGTACTGACATAACCTATCTACCTCTTTTTAATATAATATCATTGACAAAAAGTATGTACTTAAGTAGGACTATTTATTGATTTGTACTACTAAGGGCATGCCGTATCTTTCCTCTATCCTTTTTGATTGTATTCTATGAGGAGTGCATTGTTATTTTTTTAAGTATAAGTAAAAGTTAGCACCAACATAGACTGATTTTATTTACTTACGTATCTGTTGCACAGTTACCTATTTTCTTTATTAAACATTGAACATGGACATGTATGCTACAAAATATTTTTATCATCGACTGTGTTTACATAATATGGCTCAATTATAGATAATAATATCTTGAGTAGAAGCAATATGCATTTAAATAAGCAAACATTTTCGAAAAAACGTTTGTAAAATATCGATTTTTAGCCTTAACCTGTAAGCTAAGTACTTACCTATTTGATTTGAGCCATAGCTTACTCCCATATTCTTTACTTTACTGATAATAGAATGTGAAGTACCTACCTACCTATACGGATATATTATTTTCAGTTTTCTTTTTTTAACTTATGTACAAAGTATGTAGGTATAGGTAAGTAAGATTTATATAAATATGTAAGGCATTTCAATTTAACCGTGTAATAGGTACAGTTTTTTTTGTAACAACAAAGAGATTTTATGCCGCTGAAAATCCATTTACATTTTTGGAATAAATAAATCTTACTTTGTACCTACATAAATTAAAAATAGAAATCAGAAAATAATATATCTGTTCATGTAAGTACTTAACATTCTGTTATCAGTAAAGTAAAAGAATATAGGAGTAAGCTATGACTCAAATCAAATAGATAGCTTACAGGTTAAGGATATAAAAATGTATAAAAGGTCATTCAAAAGATCATTTAAAATTCAAAATAAAAATTCAAAAATCGATATTTTTACAATATAAATTGTTATTTTTTTTCATGTTAATAAAGCTCTATCTTGCTTGACTCAAATTATTATGTAGTTACATTGTGAAAATAAAATTATAGCATTTAATTAGCAATATTTATATATTTTAAGTACCTAACAGATTCTCATATCCTAAATTACAAAATACATTCACTACCCTGACGTGAAACATAACATGAGCCTATGCGAATTGGGTGACTGACACATAGTGTTAGTTTTAACCACTTTCATGTTTCCTGGTGATAAAGATAAATGGCGATAAGAAGGGTTCTGCGTAGGGTTCAAATATCGATAACGTGACACTTGACTCGAGTTCGAAACCCTTATCTACCACAATATTACAAAACTCGGCCATGGTATGAAATTAAACCTGTAGGTATTTATTTTTGAAATATGTGTTCGTACATAAATATAAAGTGACACATCTAAATGAAACCTTATTTTTTATTAAAAGTTGTTATCATTAAGAAGAATATTATACCTACATCGTTAACAAGTCTATCTCATCTTTATTTCCCATTAAAGTAGATACAAAGCAGCTACCCTTTTTTAAGGTGCTGGCAAAAAAATACAACATTCAGTACATTTGTACCACAAAAAAAGTCACTGAAATATTAGGTAAGTCTCAATATTAAATAATTCGCATCAACATTTTTTACATTGCTAAAGTTAACGTCCGTCGCCGGCGCGAAAGTTTAACAATTGACGTGCACTACGTAACAAAAGACCAAGCTTGCTGGCAGTAGGGCGTTCACGCGAACCTAAGCCACAAAGGGTGAGCTGTAAAATAAAAAGTTAGGAGTTCTAACCGGGCGCGCCGGGGGACACCGAACGGGTTCCCGGCTGCCCTGCGGTACGTGACTGCTTGGGAAATACGCATTCGACCATAGCCTGTCTGTATACCTATCCAGTTTATTGCTGGTTCTTACAATAACGATACGATGTTTTTTTCGGTGTAGTCACTAAACATTTCGTCCGTAATAAATGACATCGCTAAACGTGTTACAATAATAATCGAATATACAGCTGTTCGTGCTGCATGTAAATATAAACCTTAAAGACTATTATTATTGTTGAAGTTCATAAATTCAACCTCCATGTGCCTTTGGCACGCCATCCACCTGTTTCGATTTTACATATCTACGTCTGCAAATTAGCCTGTAAAATTAAGCTTAATGCTAATTAGCTCGGAACTGTTATAGTGGGAAAACAAAAGAATACGCAACACGTGACAATGTCAATATCAATGACACGTAAGCATGATTGTTACTTTAACTTTGAAATGGTACCACACCACTAGACCACCTGAGCATACAGAGAGCGTTCAGTCAGACGGCTACGTACGTCCGCGCGGCTCGACCGGTCGCCCCTCCCCCCGCCCACCGCTGCCCCCTGTCATTAGAAGCGTGCGCGGGCGCATTGGCCCTCGGCTGCGCATGCCCCGACTTTAGCTCGGGCTCGGGAAACGCACAACCGAGGATTTGATTTTGGAACATTTGACTTGATCGACAATTCGACACGAGCTGTTCATAACATTGATGTTTTCGTGCTTCAGCCGATACTGGTCAGGGGCCTTACCATAAACTCAACAACAACAGTATCACTTTAATCTTACCATGCAAATTGACATAATAATATCTTTGCATAGTAAGATTAAAGTAGTAGGTACTAGGATAAAATGTTTACTAGAAAAAAATCAACCAGTCTCCGGAAGCTCGAGTGGGATTCGAACCCATTTTTTTTTAGGATAAAATGTTTAATCTATATCAGAATCTATATACCTAGCATTGTGAATGCAAAATTTCAACAATAAAGATATTTATAAGCAATTACGTCTTTATCGATAGTTAAATACTTGCAATAGTATTTCTTTGGAATGTGAGGGTAGACTTCACAGTGACGTAATATCGCTGGCTTGCAGCGTAAATCAAACTACCTATTAGGAAAAATTCAACGAGTCTTCTGGGGTCTCGGTAGCTCAGCGTTCAGAGCAGTGGACCGGCAATCCAAAGGTCGTGGGTTCGAATCCCACTCGAGCTTCCTGAGACTGGATAATTTTTTTCTAGTAAACATTTTATCCTATATCTATAATTATAGCAGTGTGAATGCAAAATTTCAACAATAAGGGCGCCTGATCTGATCACTCTCCCATGACGTGCTATTTAACTACTCATTTTATCGGAGGCTTTTCCATTGGTTTTTATTTGCTCACTGCATTCATAGCTCTACCAATAAATAAGAACAAGTAATAATCATTATTAGGTAAATGTGTCCGTCGTTAATTTGGCATTATTAAAAATGCAAATGTTTTAATTAAGATATATTTTACAGGATTTAAATGCTGGCCATAGAAAGTCTGTATGGTTTTCCTGTATCCTACTAGGGTTTGCTCAATAACTTAAATTAGATATGTAATAATTAATTAATTTCGGCGTTTTCAGAAAAGCCGATGCTTGAAGTTATAACGTTTAATATACTTATTTACTCTAATTAAGAACTCTTGACTTTTTGGTAGATTACGTACTATACTTTATTGGATTCCATATCCATAGGTACAATAGATACTTGAATCAAATCACAGCTTAGTAGTAACGAGGAAGAGGGCTTATTATAATGTAAGACCAACTAAATCCTAAGTTCTTTATTGCTTACATTTTTTTTTATTTTTAAAGTTTGGGATCAATGCTATCTTATTATAAGATATAACGCTTTTTAGGGTTGGATAATATATTATGCATGAATGATAATGTTCTTTTGTTTAGTAACCTAAAACTAATTGTAATGGCGTTAAATTTTACATTATCTGTGGAGCACGGCGCGGCGCGGCGGTCAGCACAGGATTCCTGTATATTTGTGATGATGAGACGTGTTTGTATGTTAAAAGTAAAAGACACTGGTCCGGTTAGGTAGAATCTGAGTCATCAGCGCCTGGTCGTTCAACTTGCGTTATTGTTTATTTATATTTTTATTGTTCGAACCTTGACGCGTGCGACGCGGCCGTCGTAAACCGATGGAGACACCGCGAACTAAACCAGTTTGAAGGGTGTGCTTCAAGCTTTAAGCTCTGACCTGTCATTGATTTGTCGTAATTCGTTTCATCTTTGTTACAGTCGTTGCTCGGTGCTCGCTGATTGGATAGCTCTAAATCATCGCGAGTTAGATGTCGCTTAGGAAATCAGTTTCAAAGTTTAGTTTTGTCTAATAATCTGCGTTGTTTTACGGTGTCATTTCATTGTTTTGGTATAAATGGTGTCTTTATTTATTTCACGGAATTATCTTTTGTATAATAAACTTTAATTAGAAACATAAAGTGCACGAGTAAATGTACAGAATTTTCCCCAGGTTAAATTGAATACTTAAGTATAATTTTTATTTTGTAAGTAATATGTAGTAGGTAAGTACTTAGGGGAAACGGTATAGTTATTGGCCCCTATACAGTTATTGGCCATTTCAACTTAGATGTTAAAAAACTAGCAAAACCCTGGGCAAATGGTAGATTTGAAACGAGAACAACGGCAACACTTTTACTACCTCTCAAAAACTTTCAACTTTTAGGTGGATTGTTTCTTTTCCAAAGTGTGATTTTTTGCAGCAGGAACAAAAGTAGGTAGGTAAGTAGGTACTTAAGTTTGTTAAAAAGATCGTAAGACTGAAATTTTTTGACAAGATATTTTGAAAAGTATGTAAACTATTGTAGAACCGCTTTTGAAATTACCTATATAAAACATGTTGTTGTTATGTGTTAGAAACAGATTTAAGGTGTAAAAACATAATTTTCTTTAATAACTACTAAATTTTGGTGTGGCCAATAACCTGTCATAATTAAAGAATAACTTTTAGTTATTGGACTCTTAGGCCAATTACTGTATTTTAATAAAATATGATTAATACATAGTGTTATTAATAAAAATAAAACATCTTCTGTTATAAGTAAGTAAGTAATTAAAAATCATTATACAATTACTTACCAGAAATTTTAAAACATTTGAAACAGTAAATGTCCTAAGCCAATAACTGTCTTGTTGGTCAAGCTATCCCATAGAAAAAGTAGGCCAATAACTATTTTTTTTTTAATTTAATTTGAATAAATTAGCTTAAAATTATTTTCTTGTCTAAATCAGGTTCGTAAGAAGAAATAATGCTGAAGGTACCCCCGTATACAAAGGCTGGCTTGACGAGGCATTAGAAAAAATAAAATGAGTTTTTACTCTACACTTCACAGTATAAAACTCAAAAATCAAGATTAGATCTGAGAGCTGAGTGTAAGTTTGTAAATGTGCAAACGTTACTATCGCGTTTCAGTTAAGTTTTGACAAATAGATCTTAATGCTAAGTAAATAAGATCGAGAATCAAAACTCTTTTAACTCAAACGCGATAGTAACGTTTGCACATTTACAAACTTACACTCAGCTCTCTGGTTCCTTGTAATACGTGCCGTCGTCTAGCTGCTATCGCAGCGGCGGCGTCTAGTTGTTGTAAAAAGTTTTATCATCGTCATTGAATTCCTTAACACCAAGAGCTTATTCCAGATGACGATGAGCTTTCTGATGCCATGACTGACATGTTTTGTTAAATGATGATTCTGAACCTTCTGAGAATGTAAATCATCATGAAGACATGTTTTAGTCATTACAGAAGTTTTTTTTCATAAGTTTAATTTTATATTTTACTAGCGGCCCGCCCGCGACTAACTACGTCCGCATGGATCCCGTACCCGTACCGACAAAAATTTCTTTCATATAAACTGTCCAGAAAATTACAAACAAAAAAAAAAGTAATTAGCCAGATAGGTGCAGCCGTTCTGAAGTGATGTGCGTACATACATTTCGGCTATTGATTTTATTAATAATACCTATAGATTTTCAATGTGGCCGATAGCTGTATGATCTAATGGCCAAATTACTGTAAAAATATGGCCAATTACTGTGATATTATGTTTTATATTTTTATGTTAATTTTATTCATTAAAGGCTTAATAAAAGTGTGTGTGGGGTGTCTTAACTAATAAATATATTAAGTAACATAAAACCATACGGCATAAATTTTATTTATTTCTAACTGAATAAGTTTTTTTTTAATTTAAGTTTTCGATCCTTAGGTCGCTTAAATGGCCAATGACTATACCGTTTCCCCTAGTACATACCTAGGGGAAAAGGTATAGTTCAATTAAACAGTTTCATAAAATATCTGCTAACTACCCGCGGCTATGTGTAGTATTAAACAGGTCTCAACGTCATAATAATAATATTTTCTTCGGACTTTAGCTGGTAGGCTGAGTCGGCTGTTTTTTATTCCGCTCAATCGCAAGAGTTCTCCACGCTAACGGTACCTAACACAGCTTACTTTACGTAGATCTTGTGTAGCGCCTGTTTCGAGCGAAGTCGGGTCACGCAAGTCTAGCCTCGGTGAATGTAGAATGTGAACAACCTTGGAAAATACTAAACGCTTACCATGTAGTATAAAATATATGTAAATAGGTACTTTGAAAGTCGTGCTGTAGCTGTAGTTACGTTTGCAAAGTAAAATCTACAAATTAAAGACGTATCACGTTTCCTAAAGTTCTACCCATACTTCTATTTATAACATCTGTTTTTTATTTAAAAATAAATGTAGGTTGTACCCAAAATTCGGGTCTACCATTAAACTAATGAAAGATGATTGGTTTCTATTTCACGCCCACGGTGATTTTCTCGTGTTACACGTCACAGAGAATCAGTGCAGTCAAAGGGTATGCGATGCGAGCCAAAGAAACTGGTTCCTCGCTAATGCAATTATCGGTTAGTTCGTCGGGGCTGGCTAACTACCAGACGGCAAGAGCGTGTGGTCAGGAGATGCTATAAAATTAACTTACCTACAGGAGTGCAGTCACTTTGACAAGTTTTAATCTTATTATTTTCCTTTCCAAACCCTTCTACACTTTGTGCCGCCTTCCGGTAATTTACCGGTACATAACGACCGATGTTTGCACCTACCTTTGGTTAGAAACAGAATAGATGGTCTTATGATCATATAGATCTCTGTTATTGTTCTTGGAATTTCAAGGTTCATCGGATCCAAAAGCGCAATTTGCACGCATTCTAAGAAACCGTAGGTATCCTTTGTTTAAGATCAAATCGAATCATCGCTTTTTTGTGTCCGCCATCACAACAAAAAACTTGTAATTGGCATCGTTTTGTTTAATTGCGTGTTCGGACACAATTTTATGAGGCATTTTATTTGTAAAATGCATCTGATAAAGGCAACCTTGTTATTGCTGATTCGCAGCTGCAAAAAGCGCACCACCTGCTTTGGTTTGTCGTACCTTTGACATTTCTGTTATTATCAAACAATAAATACAAGTTTATTATGACAGTGGATGCTAATGAATCTTGTCGTTAAAATACGTCTTTATCGCACGAACAATTTTCTTACTGTCACTATAATAAATAAAACCATTATCTACCCACACTAGTCGTAGTAATTGACTTGTATCAGCTGTATTGTGTCACGATGTCGACTCTTGTTCCAACCTTTCTCTTTGTTTGAGAACGTTATTATTGACCACTATATTTTTATGGACATGAAACTTTGCACATTAAATGCAATTTCAAACAAATGTTGAATAATGCCTAGAGGTACCCTTTTTATTTTTAAGTTATTCGAAATACATGTAATAATATGTATGGAAATCGAGCTTTGTTAACGGTGACACTTGTTATATTTCTGAGACAAAAACATTCTGCTATAGGGGGAAAAATAAATTAATCTTTTATTAACCCTTTCTTTCTTTGTTGGCGTTACGGCCTTTTTGTTATTAAGGTTTCGAAGATCTGGTGAAAAATAATGTGTCTACAATTAGCAACTTTTAAGAAATTAATTGATGAATTTTGAGATTTGCCACTGAGATGTGTTTTAGTTTCCGCATTTATACGTTAGCGTTATGTGTATATTAATTTTACTTTTTTGTGTAATATGTTTGCAGTTTTTATTATTCGACAGCTCGTCGTTACAGTGTAAAATTAGTTTATCTGATAGAGTTAAGAAAATAAAAAAAAAATTTAGGTTTTTTTTAATCACAGTTATATTAGAACCGTGACTAAAGGAATCGTTTTTAATAAATCCTTGTTATGGCGCCATCCTTAGATAAGGTTAAAACCGGGCTTAAAACTTAACAATTGTCTAAGAAATACCTTATAAAGGGGTTACACAGAATACTTACTTGGAAATAGTAAACATTTCCATTAAAGTGGATATCGCTTAGCAATCATTATCTAAATTACTAATTATATGTTGGTTTGCCCCAGGCATAGCCACATATACTCGTATACCAAATCATGACATCATCTGAATTAAGCTGTATTTTGTTATTGAATATTGCAAAAGGTCATTTTATATTAACACAAGCAAAAACACTGATGGTGCTTGATTTATTAAATTTCAGGTATAAATTTAACTTTTTGTTTGATCTTTTATTTATTACGCTTGCTGAATGGATCTTGGGAATTATGTATGCCATCTTGTCTGCCACGAAGACTCCTTTCTAGGTTGCTAACAATTCAAGTTCCATTGTGTCTGATTTACGACAGCTGGATATTCTTATAATGGTTATCCGGATAAGTGAGCGAAATATTGCGTTCTTTTCCATTTGCATTTGCTAAGTATTACTTTTACAACAATCAAGTCTTAAACATCTGAAAATGTATAAGTACCATGAAACTCACCTTTATCCATATGGAGAAAGGAGGATACATAGAGAGAATAACGTCTTCCGAATTCCATTGGAATATCCCGCCGGGAAATAGTTGTTAGGCAATCGGAGACAATCGGATCGCCTTGCCGAGCTAGACTACTCGTAGAATTCCAATTTGAATCTATGTTTGAACTGTGTATGTTCATTATTATGATCAGCTCACAGTGAATCACAGTTTTAAGAAGTTTTCTGCTTTAAAAGAGAGACTTGTTAGTGTAACAAGGCACTTCATTGCCCTCGGACCGCCAAGAATTTATTGAACACCATCTACCTATCAAGCAAGATGGTCTTCGCCGCATTGTCCAATTGCATTCCTTGTAATGGAACCGTCCGTCGTAGCCTGGAATATAGTAGGCGATTAAGCTGTCAATTTTATTAATTGAACTTTATACTTAGTTGGAATGAGTTTTTATTGATTATCCGTTAATTGGCTAACAAATTGTGGGTAGAGAAAGAAAACTATGCTAAGAATCTTATGAAATATCAAAATCTCAATAAATTGTTCTTTGTTTGTATTTTTGTTATGAATTTTATTATATAAAGTGATTCAACGTAACATTTTTATGACAGATTACAAAAAAAACTTGCAAACGTCACCATTAAAAAACGTGTTTCCGCGCACTAGGCTGATAATTAGGTATAACATTTTTACAACTGTCGCTAATTTCGCGTGATATAATTCGGGAATGTTTGCCCGGGGCAGGGGTAAACATCAATTAATCCCGGCAACACGATACATTGTGGGGGCCTCCCTTCGGTCGCAGATTGCTGCATAATCCCGGTGCATTTCTACTGCTTCCGATGTGATCGCTAAGAGAGGGCGTGTATTTAGGGGCCGTTTCCAATGGTCATCCATCCATCGCGGTACAGCTAATATATTTTTCTTTCGGTTGCTCTTTTGTCATAGAACGACCTCAATATGAGTAATTGATAAGGATTGATATTTTTTGATTTGTTTCTGCATTTTTCTCACAGACAGAGGTCTATGACGAAAATTCATGTAGTAGGAAGTAACTTACGTTGAAAAGTAGACATATAATATAATATTCTGACAAAAAATTACTGAATAACCATTTATTTAAATTTATAATACGACATCCAAGTAGCATCAATGTCAACATGCCGCACAAAAACGTCACGAAAGTTTCCCAGAAACGAGGGGAATAATATTTGGGCTCAAACTAATGGTTTCACCTTTTTTTTTCAAAGTCCCCGACGCTTGTTTATCCGTATTGTTTAATTTTGCTTCTTCACGCTCATTGTCATTTGTCTGGCTGACTTAACAGTTTGTGAGTTCCGCGCTGGCGAGTCTACTTACACAAATTTCTAAAATGTCGGCGCTACGTTAATGGTATTGGCTCGGGAGGCGTAGGTGAAACGGGACTCCGTCCCAAGTGTTCGAACTTTATGATTGCTATCAAACTTTACGTCCCCTTTTCATTAAGGTATGGCGTACTTACATGCTAAGAAGGTATTTCTCGTAATAAATTATTTTATTGTTATGCCCTTGTTATGCCAGTAATAACCAATAACGAAGAACGATTTTGTGTCATATAGAAATTCACAATTATTCTGGTATCTTAGGATACTATAAATCATCAAACATGAAAAATTATGCATTTACAAGCCTTATATTTTATAATAAATATGACGACCTTCGTGGTCGAGTGGTTAGTACGCCGGGTCTGGCGTCGCGCCATCTCTCGAAGTCCCGGGTTCAATTCCCGGTCGGGTCAATTTAGAGAAAAACTGGTTTTCTAAATTGATTTCGGGTCTGGGTGTTTTTTATATATTAATGTATATTTATCCGTTATCTTACCATTAATGACATTCAAAAGAATACTAATCTTGGTCTAGATAATTGGAGCGCGTAAACAAAGGAGCATGACCAAACCAGCCTATTATCAAAAGTGTTCTCTTATGTTATAATGATTACTGTTAAAAAAGGTTTTCTATAGAACGCCGCGTTAAGAGTCAAGTGATAAATAAATGCTGAACTGAACTGATAGTCAAAAGATAACAGTTGTCATAACCTCAAAATATCTAAAAAGTCCAAAGCTAAAAATGAAGGTAGCTTCAAACTCCCGCGTGATATTATAACGTAATTTTTTATTCATAATTCAGAGCATTGCTGCTATTGATTACTATTTATTTCATAAAAGCGCTGTTACGCTAGCTAGATAAAAACTAGCCCAACTCTTATAGTAAAATGGTCATTCTCCTTTAATTGTTAAAAATTGTTAATTGTTAAATACCAAATAACTAGACGAACGAGCGATCAAACGCACTAAATGCCAAAATAAGGAATACGATTAATTAACTATCGGAATAAACATTTGTTTCGTATATAAGATAGTAGTAACCTGTACCGAAACAAAAAACATCCGAATAATATTAACCCATTTTCGAACAGAAATTAGTTCATGAGACCTTCAAATGATCTCCTTATTCGACCTTGACAGAATTGGAACATGTTACCATGACCGTGTACCTACCTATTATAATATGACTAGCGAACATTGGGCCCGTACAAGCCATAAAGCGCCCATCAATATTTCATGGTCCCATGAAACCTAATTCGGGAGGTGCGACCACCGAAGTGGGATGGCTATCCATGCGTGCCATGTAAGAGCCACCTGACCGAAATATTAATTCAGAACACTGTCTATTACACTTACGTATCTTCTACTATGTTTATTATGGACCCTAGAAAATACGAAAATATTGTGAAGACATAAAACACTAATACAGACAAGAAAAACATTTAAAAAAACGAAGTTTTCTTTAAAAAAAATAGCCCTCGTTTTGGTTGGTGGTTGAGCTTGTTCCAAGTCCGCCTAGCTACTACCACCAGATAGATATAATATGGTCTAAGTGCGTTTCAAAAAGTTGATTCGCTGGTTGAATATTCCGGAATTTCGGCTAAAGTGCACTTTCATGTATCTCGTCACTTACCATTAGGTGAATAAACAACAAGATATCCCGTTATAGCTGTATAAACGAATACTGCTTAGTTAAAAATATAACATAAAAAGCATGTTAAGGTAAAGAAAAACTACTAAGAGCAAATTTTTCGTTGGATGGAACTCACCCGACTATAATAATTTGATGGTAGGTAGCGTGTCAACGGCGAACTTCTCAAGTCCCCGTATTGCCATCTTACAAACTTAAAACGGCAGGTTAAAATAAATATTGTAAAATAAACGCGATTAGAGCCGTATAAAGAATGTTTGGCAAATGTAATAATAATAAAATCCCGCAAGTGGGCCATTTTTAAGGGCCGACTTTTCAATCCTCTGATAAAGGTTATCTACCTGATAAAGCGTTACGCAATCAACCTAAAATTTCACCTGTAATAAAAGAAAAGACGTGATATGGCAATACATTTTTAAAAGTGGTTGTTTAACCTCATTGAGCAAATGATCAGTCGAACAGTGCTCTTTAATAGAATTTCTATTGTCTGGTGGTGCTGCGTTTGTTAAAAATCAGCCCTAAATGCAACAACAAAATAACGAGATTATATTACCTACCC
This sequence comes from Scoparia ambigualis, assembly GCA_963921215.1. Classification (NCBI taxonomy): domain Eukaryota; kingdom Metazoa; phylum Arthropoda; class Insecta; order Lepidoptera; family Crambidae; genus Scoparia; species Scoparia ambigualis. The sequence continues at coordinate 5,710,070 of OY992510.1, forward strand.
ATTACCGAATAGCCTGTAAAGTGTTGAATTTCTATATCGTGACTACCATCGAGTCATGATGATAAATCGTCAGCGCGACAGCGGCGCGCGCCTCTTGATCGGATTTATTAAATTCCGTCGGTATCGTTAAACGGAACGCTTTGATATAATCGCGATGTCTCGACACCTTTGCCCACTCGCCCACTTAATAATCACGAGCTCGCCGCCACCCCTCAATGTTTGTGTATAACTGCAGATTCCTATTTGAATTTAAATCCAACGTATCCACTAAACAATATTGTTTCTAATGTTCTGTTCAGGAATTTTATCCTATGGAATATGAGTTTAATTAAATGTTATCGTTAGTTTTGCATGTAGGTTTAAGGCATAGGTAGTTTGTCACGATAAAATACAATTTAAGTAAAAAAAAACCTGCTTAAAAGTATTCCAACGCAAACGAATTCTCTTTGTGTACAAAGTAATTATTGCTTGTTAAAAACACAAACTGAAACTCGTACTTGTCGGTTTTTTTTTAAATAAATTGCTTGCGTTCCCTATAAACCCAAAGGTGAGCACCAACGGAGGCACCCTTCGTCAGGAATTCTGTCCCCTCGATATCTCCGGGCAGGTGTCGCAGCCGGTTTATAGGAACCAATGTCCGTGGAAAGTGAAGACTGTTCCAATCAAGCACCCTTTACTAAGTTTACGGACGTAGACACCAATGAAAAACTTCCTAAAATTGTTATACATACATAGTAAGAAGTATATACGAGTATGTCGCAGGGATATGATAAAAACAAAGATTTGGTCAATTCCCTAAGTGATTTGATCAAATCACGGAGGATGTTAAAATAACAACACGATTTTTTCATTTCCCTAAACAAATCTAGGGATTTGAACAAATATTACTAACTGGTTCCGTGAAATGACAAAAAAACATGTGACCTACAGGAGTAGGGCAGCTAGTATTTCTGTTGAAAAATAACCCCGAAATTCAAGACAATCGCTACGCTGCGCTTCGCGATTGTTTTAAATTTCTAACCTATCACGTGACCTACAGGAGTAGGACAATCATAAAGTTACTATACCTACCTTCCGCTAGGTATAGTAACTTAATGAGGACAATTTATGTCCTAGTGATGATTTTTGAGATCAATTTTACTACACTTATGCATGTAATTACAAATAAACGACGTTTAAAATACCATAGAAAAGCTTTTTTGTCATTTCACGGAACCAGTTCTGGTATTTGTTCAAATCCCTAGATTTGTTTAGGGAAATGAGAAAATCGTGTTGTTATTTTAACATCCTCCGTGATTTGATCAAATCACTTAGGGAATTGACCAAATCTTTGTTTTTATCATATCACTGCGACATAAACATCGTTTTACGGGTAATATTCCTTGAAGCGCGCCAGACCAAGCGCACCAAAAGTATTCCTCCAAGCGCACCACATTAGTTATTACCCTGACATTAGTGTGCTTGAAAATAAATATTAAATTTTTATTCCTCGAAGCGCACCAACAGACAAAATGTGGATAGGGTAAACCTATCATAAATTCTAAACTTTCCTGTACGAATTTCAATTGTTCGAAAACGGTATAACGAAGTTTTAAATACCAGATCGTTGCTTTTACATAATTTTGTTAATCCATAAACTTATCATACATACGTTTTATTTTCCAGAAAAGCTATTAGCCGATTATCAAAACTACTTTTTTTTCTTTTGGAAGATGTTTTGTTTACAATAAATTTAATATCTAGAAGTATTAAAATTCGAAGTAACTTTTACTCAAAAATATCATACTCATACCCAGTTTTTTTTTTTTTCTTATATTCATATTATTAGGTGATTAATCTAAAATGTCTTAAAAAGTTAATACTTATGTTTCCGGTAAGATTGTGTTTCAAAAGTCGATACGCGATAAGCTCGCGTGGGACCGCCGGAGCCTCGCAGCGCCGGAGCCGTGACAGAAACCATGCCTGCTGCATGCTTGGTTGCATGCTGCATGCTTAGTTGCATGCTGCATGCTTGCTGCATACTTGCTGCATGCTTGGTTGCTTGCTGCTTGCTTGTTTGCATGCTGCATGCTTGCTTGCATGCTGCATGCTTGCTTGCGTGGTGCATGCTTGCTTCCATGCTGCATGCTTGTTTGCATGCTTAAACGTTACTACGATTACAAGTTGTTTGATGATATTATGGATTTCAATTATTTGAAATGTTGTATTTTAATAATATTGGAAACGTGTTTCTGAAAAATGAATCGTTTAGCATTAATAGCTTCGGCCAAACGTTGAGTGGGATTTCAAAATATAGAGATTTTGAAAAAAATAACAATCGATAATCGGCATTTCAAAACTTTGTAAATTGTGTTTTCGGTAAAAAGAAAATTATGGAAAACAAAAAATTACAAAACGTTTTCGGCCAAATAAAATTCGTACAGGCAAATTTCGAATTTATGATAGGTAACCTGTGGATAGAGATGTAGTAACTAACAGAAAATATCGATAACACATAACGCAGATTTACTTTGAGAGTATGAAAGATTTATAAAATATACTTCATGAGCTTAGGATTCTTAGAAAGATTGGATTTTCTAATTTAAAGATAATAATAAATAAATATAATATTTTTTTATTTTATTTCTCATAAAATATGGTGTATATTTTATGAGAAATAAAATAAACTAATACTACTACCTACTACTTATACTAAGAACAACGACTATCCTCGGGGGATTAGTCAGACAGACTGGGCAATAAGGATCGCAGCAGTAGTCCTCTGCCATAGTCCGCGTTTCACCAAATTACAACTTGTCATGTGCTCATCGTGATTCGTGATAGGTGGTGAGTCCGTCACCGCTTTATGCTGTTGGATGTATGTCCAGTCTTTAGTCCGTTAGTCACCTATTACGACACTTAAGGGATTGGTACCTATTCTTTTGGTGAGCCGCTGTCCACTTACGCTATACGCTTACCACTGCTATTGTTACATGGTGATGAAGTCAGTCTGATGACGATGATAAAGATGGGTCACTCGGCTTAAACAAAGTGAATGGTTTGTTGTCAACACTTTGTATGCATTGCACAATATTTTCTAACACATCCATGAACTCACTAGTCTTAAAATATAAAGGCGCATTTCAAAGTGTCTGTTTTATGCGGCTCGTAAAAAGCTAGGCGTTGACAGGCAGTGTCGGTGCGCGCACGCCATCGCCACCACAACTAAAAATACTTACATTAATAACAGCGCACTGCACATGTGCGCAGGGCACGCGACAGAGCATAGAAAGGTCCAACGTCATCGACCTGTGCCACCTGCTACTTTACATAAACTTGTGTCCAGAAAAAAGGCGCATCTACGAAGAAACGATGTAGCCAATAGATACAGCCTAACGAGTTTGACTCTATAAATTCTTTTAGTTCTTATCGCCTGCAGTTTTTCTGTGGACCTTAAATTTAATTATTTTTGTAACAAACGTAGGTACATTATGTTGACGACTATTATGCCCAAAGGGTTAGTCAGAGACTAGTGACTAGGCAATGAGGACTGCAGAAGCAACTCCACTGCCGATAGTCCACGTTTCACCCAAACTACAACTGCACGTGTGCTCAGCGTGAGAGGTGGTGAGCCTATTGCCGCTCTATGCTGTTGGATATATGTGTAGTATTTAGTCCGTTAGTCGCCTTTTATAACACCCAAGGGAAGGGAGGGTTTGGTGGTTACTTTTAGGGAACCGCTGTACCACACGGCTTATTTTGTTTATAAACATGTCTGTTGTTTAATTGCGTTATTATAACAATCTTTTTATCATGTTAGTGCAGAATCCCTTTTCTGCGTATTGTCAAGTGACGAATTGAAGTACCTTGCGCGATGTTCTCGATCTACCGATGTCGTTGACTGGTAAAGTTTTGGATGACGTCTCGTCAATATAACAAGTCTATAGTTAATACCACATACTTATCATAGCTTAACTACCTACATCATAGCTTAACATTTATGAAATAATAACCGCAACATTAAAGAAATAAATACTTAAGCGATCGAACGAAGATTCCAATTACACTTTCAATTCACACATATTTGCGTAATCAACATGAACGATTGTTTAACGTAATTGTTATTCGTGCCGTGAAGTACCACCGGCGGATCGGTTGCAACCCCCATTGAGCCCGGTTATCGAGTTAATATCCATTAGCAATCTATGATTATCGTGTACGGCTCGGCCGGATGTGTCGACTCTCAAGTTTAATCAAAAGGAACCTTGCTAGTTAATTAAGTACATCAAACTTCCAATCCAACCACAAACACAAACAACAACAAACTGAAACTACTTTTACTTCAACATTTTCGCGGTTTGTTTAGTTTTGCTCCCAAAAAGTTTTCTAGAAGATACGTTCTTTCAATTGAAAAATTTGGCAAATGGCAAAACAACTTTTCACAGCAAAGCTTAACTGTTGTAACTTCACACTTTTATACGACATGCTATAATGATAGGGCAGCTGTGTGTGGCACAGCAGGGAAGAAATGTCACGGCTCCACTTACTCGTTAACGGGACAAAGGAATCATCAGGGTTAAAGTTAAGCTAGGCTGTCCTATCCTTTTTAATTTACTTAAAAAATGGAATAAGTTCTAAATTTGTCGAGAGCTTTTATTATTGTTAGTCTAATATTATTTTTTTAAATTTTTTGGCACGTACTCATATTCATAGACAAAAAATATGTCAGAGTATTCGAACATAAGTGCCGAAAAGGTTATAATAACTAAATAGGTTATAAAAAATTATAGATAAATCAGCCTTTTATTGACAAACTTATCCACTCTCACGATTGTATAATCTTTCCCACATGTGATTAAACGCGAGTGAATTTCTTGTTTAATTTCAATATGTAGCCGACTTGGTGCCAATAATTTCCTCCGATTAAGTAAGATTAAGTTGTATTGTGTAAGTAATTATTTAATGTCATCAATCTCATCCGTCTTGGCGGTTAGAACAAAACTATATTTTGCGTATAGTTAGGGATCTCTTATGGAGTTTGTACTTGGCAATGAACTATTTTTTTATATTAAAATCATCGACAACCGTCGAAGAATATTTATATTGCAAGAATTTGTATCTCGACGGGTGGCGGTGGCGACTTACAAAATAAAATAGTCGATTATTATAATATAACAACCCGAGCTTGGTATTATGCAGCGCGCATACGACAATTGCATAATTGAAGCATCTGCACTAAAACTGGTTCGATATATTTCATCGAAACATTTCGATTTTATTCGCGTTTTTGCTGCCGTGGGTGCGACATTAATAAGCATGCGCGGCGCGTGCGCGGCTCAGCTGTTTCTTCTATGCGGCCGCAAGCTGCGCGCTCCGTAAAAGGAAACCAGCCTCGTGGATGGATTACACTCGATTACATCGCAATTATCCGTGTGAGCCGAGCGGCCTACGTAACGATGGACCACTTTCGCGATCTTTGTTCCGCGCGACATTGACCTTGCCGCGGGACTTTATGTAACGATTTTCGGCGTCCGTGTCATTGCCACGACGTGCTATTTTCTGTACAAACACTAGTAGATACAGAGCTTGCGTCAGCGATTACCGACCTGACGCGAGGGTTTGTTATCACGTTTATCACAGGCGCGTATCGGCTCACATATCTAATGCGGCCGTACAAGCATACAGTGTAAGTGGATCCATATCGCCATTGGTATGACTATGTCGTAACACGATATTCGCATGCGCGATGCGATCGTTTTTATCGCTCCCCCATGCCATGACGAGCTCTACATATGGTATTCACGACGCAGGCTTGAACTTTTTACACTCGGACATTTCTACGTACTTGGTCAGTTATTTTACTGGCTCTTAGCTTTATGCGCATGTACCTTACATATTGCATGAGATCTCTTGTGTTCCGGTTTGTCGCCACCTTATCACCTTCGATGTTGTCATGTTTAAAAACTAAGTGGCTCAGTTTAAACGACTCCACAAATTAGAGATGGCACGTTCGAGAAGCCCTAATACTCGGAACATTAATTACGGAGCAGGGTAACACAGGTAGCGTCGGCACTCGAGACGTCTCGCCGCATCACAAGATTCGCCCGCGGCGATGCTCTCGCTCGGCGCTTGGTCTACGTTCCAATGAGTGTACCTGCTGACTTGCACGAGCTATTCAATAAATGGCAAACGTTCATATATTCAAGGGTAGTATTAACTTTAAACTGATTGTGTACGAAGTAGGGATGTTAAATAATTTATGAATTAAGAGGGTAGGTACGCATTTCGGTTTCCCATACAAACTTCGAAGTCGAAATTTTTAAAAACCAATAAGACTATTTTGTTAAAACTTGCTAAAGTAAAGCAAAACACAGGGATCTAAATAGCTTGTTTAATTTTTTTTTAAACGTTTATTTAACTAAGTTATTGCGATTTTAAACTTTCTATAGTGGACTTTAAATAGCAATAACTCAACTAAATAAACGTTTTTTAAAAATGTTTTCAACAAACTATTTAGATCACAGTAGTTTACTTTAGCATGCAAAGTTTCATTAAAATTGGCTTATTGGTTTTAAAAAATTTCAACTTGGAAGGTTGTATGGCAAACCGAAATGTGTAAACCCCTCTTAACACGATTCGTAGGTACTTCTACCTACCTAAGTATACGTCTTCCAAATTTTGCAATAAACAAATTGGATCCGAACCAGAAGCACCTATGTATCAACCATTATTTTATTTTGATTGTTTGACGTATATACATAATTGACCCTTGGGCATCCAGGGGTTAATGAGACAAATTTGTTAAATGATTCAATTAAATTAATGCTTTACTTACACCTGTTATTATCTAAGTGGAGAACCACTTAGCAGCATTTTAATATCTGTTTTATATTGATTTGCCAACATTAAAAGTATATCAGCAATAAAACTATAAATAGGTTAATATATTATTATTAAAATGTTCGATCGAAGTTAACATACCATTGCTTTTAACTTTTAAGTTTAATTGCCCATTCACCCGACGCGAGATAAGAATTCACGAACGGAATGAATGACATCGAGTGAAATAAAATTTAAAATCGCTTTTTAATTATTTATAAATTTTCGATGCGGAGACAAGCGGTCGTTGTAATAATGATGATCACAACATTGTAGCTCTGCTCACACCTGCTCAGTATCAGCACAGTGTATCAGCGTCAGATCATAGCCGTCTCCATGAGGTTGGTCAATGTAAACCCGGAAAGAAGTCACTTTATGTTCAACTTTAAATTCGTGAGTATAAAGTCTTTATTACCGTGACACGTGAAACATTCCCAGGCACAAAAAAGCGCACCGATCCGGATAACGTGCAGATTAATTAGTCGATAATGAAGAGCCTCCATTTGGAATCGTCCGCTCTGCTGGTTCATGTGAAATCCTTTTGTTAGCAATGAAGTGACATTCCTCTTTTACGAAATAAATCGCAGTGATATAGTGCATTCAAATTAGAACACCATGTACTAGTATAGGTCTCTAAAATGTAGCAGACTTTGTAAGTATAACTTTTTGTACTTACATGATTTTGTGTAGGTCTTCCTCTTTGATCACTTGTAGTTATTAATATCTACAAGGTTTGGTAATAGAACTGCAAATACTAATAATACTTTTTTTTGCAGTTTCGGTGTTGCTCGAATACAAAATATACAATAAAAATGTATTTGTTTTTTGCACCTAATGGGACGGCCCAGTTGCGCGATACATACATACATATAATCGCGACTATTATCCCCGAAGGGTTAGTCAGAGACTAGGCAATGAGGACAGCAAATCATTCCTCTGCCATAGTCCACATTTCACCAAATAACAACTGCACAGGTGCTCAGCGTGACAGGTGGTGAGCCCATCGCCGCTCTGTTGTTGGATGTATGTGCTGTCTTTAGTCCGTCAGTCGCCTTGTACGACACCCAAGGGAGGAGAGGGGGTAGTAGTATTCTTTAACGGCTACTATAAATATTTAATACTATACTATAGGTACCTTTTACCAAACACCTTTATAAAAAATATAAGATTTATTGTTAATACTTATACTTAATTTTAAATTTTTAATGCAAATTTTGTGGCGAACAAACAAGGATTCGAACCTGCTTGTGCCTGCTTGTGGATATTTTTTCGACACTGTCTTTTTCAATTTGTAATTATAACACTTGTGTTGATTTAAAAAAAAACCAACAGTAGAATACTAAATGGCTGATGGCCGGTCATAATAAATAATAATGACATTGTTAGAGAATATCATCCAAATTTACGACTCGATATAAATTGATACCGCTTACCGAAGCTCAGAAATGTTCAACTATCAATTAAATCTTTATAAAGGAGGAAAGTTATCAAAACGGAATGAAATGTGATCCAACAATGCATCAAGTTTGCGGGAGCAATTGCCTTGTCATAGAATTTCCATGCGCGACGCACGCGAGGGTGCCACGTTGATTTGGCGATGCCTAGGGTTGCCCTCTTTTTGTTAAATGTACCTCATTAAAATTCACTTCGTATTTTGTTAATATTATTTTGGTATTTGCTTATTGTCGAATATAAAAGAGTAATATGAGAAGAATAAAATAAGTAATATTTCATATTTAAGGCTTTCGAGTATAGAACAAGTTGAATTACACTATTATTTGAAAATTCTATATTATTTAATATAATTCTTGGAATGACGAGACTCATATCATTAATTTTGATCGAACTTCACGTCAGAAGTTCGTTTGATCATATAATTTTATGTGTCGCTTTATTTGAATATATAAGTAGTTACGTGGATAATGTTTATATCTGAAGAATGAATTTTATAGCTTTAAAAATTTGCGGTTACGCCATAAAGGAGTTGACTATTCTGTTGAATGGCGTGGCGTTACGTTATCCACACTTTGCGATTCATTTCCAAATCAAACAAAACGGTTTGACCCTGTCGAGTAGCCGGACCAGGAGCGTCTCCCGACAGTCCCGACGGGCAACATTTAGACGGAATTAAGTGTACTTAATCGCGGCGCAGGCGCTTCGCCCGGGGGAGGCGCAATTTGGGCCCCGCATTTATAATGCACTTTTTGCGATGGCTCCTCCTCGCTACATTTCAGTTAGTAAGTTTTACCGCAACACGCTCCGACTCGGTTAATGCAGTTTTGATGCCGGATGTATTGCAGAGCAAGGGAAATTATAATGCGCGTTTGCTTGCTCACTTTTTCGGTGATTTACGTTACGTTACCAAACTATAACACTTTTTTTGGTTTTTGGTTTGCGATCGTATGGGATAAACAACCTTAGCCTCGCTAGGTTATTTCTATAAGTCTTAGTGACCGAATTAAAGTATCTCGAGCTCCATGTTTGCAGTTAGTTGCAGTTGAGCTGTCGTAGATGGCGGCAGGCAACCAACTTGCATTTGACCTTATTTGGTTAAAGCCCAAACTATCCCTGTGATATTGTCTTTGTATGCTATGAATATAATATAACATCAATTTTCTAAGCGGTAGGTTTATGCGAAAACGCCATGTCATGTTAAAAATAATGCAATGTAGGGTTTTTAATTTAATCAAGTCTTAAATTTTTTTCCTTGTTTCATTGAGATAACAGGTGCCAAAGTACAGCTTGACAGTATGTGTGATTATGACATCATGTAAATCGTTTATGAGAATCGTTATCTTTTATCTAGCTTCCTTTTCCTTAATTTCTTATTTTTTTAATTTCTAATCTTTCTTTCGTGTAAACCAATTATATTAATTATAGGTAAGGCATTTCATATAAACATAATGTCAAAAGTATAGCAGTAGTAGTAGTACTTCCCTATATGTAAGATATCTTACATAATTATATCCTCATAAAAATAAGACAGAAATGGTGTTTACACCATATTTAAAATAACGAAAGGAAAACAAAGCATTGTCGAGGAGTACCTCCCTACACGCAATAAAATGATGTTGCGGTAACAGCAGTCGTGCCAGCGGCAGACCCCGATATCGGCCAAATGTTGTTTAAATTGAAGTAATACCTAGTAATAACGACGTAAAAAAAACTTGAAGACTGTGCAAAACCTGACAGTCTTTATTTCAACTGTACAAACAGCGAGCAACACATTCACAACAAACTCTTTGAATTATAATTAATTCATTCATCGAGGGAAGCTAAAAATAATTGAGTATTTTTCGTACCAAATTTACGGACTTCGTTAAAGCCCGCACGTTAATGTTTATTTTGAAAAACGTTTAACGTACCGCGTATGTCATAACAGTTGCATCGACTTTCTCATTTCCGAGTGGGTCTACGCCCACCTTTTAGGCCGTAAAAAATACAACCTCCAAGTTCGTGTTCCTTTGTAGATATTTTCCTCACAATGGGCCGGTTTCATTATGCAAGCCGAGGCAAAAGGAACTAAACAGATGTACGGTGGTGGTGCATTCGCGGGTCGAACAATAGTCACGAACGGCCGATCGATCGCTGTCTTTTGTGGAGACTGAAGTTGCTCGCAGCAACCCTCACCAGCTGCCGTGTAATTACATTAGTTGCGTCGCCTACTCCAATCTACCTTGACGCGACAAAAATTAATGGCGCCCCGATGATTTGCCTTTCCACCACACTTGAGAAAACTTTACTTATCCACCATTAACTCCAGGGGGGGAAACGTGATTTACAAAGTCGTTTTCTTGAAATATTTTTGTAAACCACAACTTGAAAATGCATAGTATTGGTAACTGATTGAAAGTGATGATAAGGCCAAAAGTGAAAGTCAAATAAGCCAAGCTATTAATGAATTTAAAAGAAATGCTTATAACATCAATCGCACACGCTAATTTAAGGAGGGAATAATTCACACCTCAGATTTATTTCGAGAAACTCTCAATGGCAAACGTAAATACTTACCTTTCATCACATGCGTAATGTAAAGTAACATCGTGAAATAAAATAATACATAATTACGTTTCTTCTTGAATGACAAGAATGATCAGTAGCGATCATTGAAATTACGTATCGACAATGGCGAACTCGGAAGCAGTTTCCATAACATAACGGTGGAGAAGTTAGTGAGCACAAAGAAGACCGTCTGTCCGTAGTTATTTACCTCGGACTTGTTTTTGTTATTTTGAAACTTTTGCCTGCTGATTTTAAAGGTTGGGTTTGTTTGGGATCGGTTGATAAAAACGTTGGCCTCGAAGCGGCGGCGCAAGTCGCGTGCGTGCGCGCCCGCAGCTAAGCGGACGCCGCGGAATTACGTGCATTTATCTGCCCACCGGTCATTAGGCTGTTTCGTTTAGTTATGGATGGGGGATTCTGTTTTGATGCACAACACACACTTTAATGTATGACCAAATAATGCTGATCCAGATTTTGTTTTGATAATAATCAATTAAAGAAGCATGCAATAAACTGACATTTTATGTTTCTCCTTAATTTTGGGAGAGGCGTATTTTTAGGACTTTCTAAAATGATGATTGTCTTTTAATGATTTTTGACATTTACTCGTTGATTGTAAGTACATGCAACAAACAGGTCTCAGCGAAATAAATATCAAAATATTTGATGGGATCGTTATTTGCGGTGTCTTGCACACGTAAGCCGCTCCGCTCCCGAATTATTAACGAATCGTTGATTAATATCGAGCGCGCTTGAAACTTGAAAGTCAACTTCATTTCATACAAATTGCAAACTGCAACTACCGTTACGCAGACGCCTTCTTGTTACAGTCGACTTTCTGATATTTTAATTAAAACATTCTCCGTCGAGAGGATTCCGCCTGGCATCGAAAGAAAAAGACCAACGGCAACCGATTGAAAGGAAAAATCGGTACCCCTCCTTTTCATCCCTAATCTGGTAATTGTCGGTAGATTTTTTGTGCTATGAATGAAAAAAGGAACCCTTTGTGGACTTATACCCCCGCACGTGTTCACCGATTCCAACGAATCTGTTTAACCAATCACAAACAACTAAATGTCAGGGTTGTGAATTGCATTTCACAAAACCATTATTAAGAAGCCGCATAAAATGCAGGATCGAATTATACGGTGATAGATTCCAATCTCGACGACAAATGAACAAGGTTTGTCTTATTATTTCGGGCAGAAGTTGAGCGGTCAAAGATTAATTGTCCGAACCCTTCATATCAAGCGGTCAAAGTAGAACGAAGAGACAATTTAGTTTATAGGATTGTTATTAGGCCACTATAAGAAGTGCCAATGTTACAGAGAGAGCGGGGCAGGTGCTAGAGGATAAGGGCGTAGCGTAACCTTTATACAACAGCTGTTCGAGACTATGAAGGAAATGGCTACACGCCCAATCAGCTTGATGGGGTATTATAAGAGGAGTGTGCTATTAATCTATTTCTAAGTTACAAATTGACTCGAGGCTCGAGGCTAACGGACTTTTAAATAGAAACAACATTTTCTTACGATCCAACTATTTTAACTTTTATTCAAATATTGGCACTAATTATAAAAAAGTCGGCAGCTGTGGGTTGTAATTGAAAGCGTTGTGAGTTTATTATTTAGTCAAGTGACCAGAGCACGGTGTTTGCGGATACACAATGGGCGTGCTCGTCGTGTTGCGGTGACTAGGTATCGAGCAATGCAATTCCAAAGTCGCTAATGCCGCTGGGATCTTGTGCACCGGTTGCCTAAAGGCCATTTGAATATGAATACACCAAAGCATTATTATTTGCTTAGGCCGCTGCATCGTGCATAAATTATTTTTGCTAGCCCTCACCTAACATGACCAGATTGGTTTAACATTAACTTTTTATTATCTCAGGGCCGATTTTCCAATCTTCGGATAAAACTTGTTCATTATTTTACGCGATCAACCTAAAATGCCACCTGTAAAAAATAAAAGACGTGTTAAGACAATATATTTTCAAGCGAATAAGTTTTATTTGTCAATTGAAAAATAGGCCCTAGTAATACATAACTATTTACTCGCAGTCGGTCTGTTATTATCACTTTTTTTCGCAAACTAAAATAACTGCTATTCCAGATAAAGAAAACCCATTATTCACCTTCGATCCTTCAGTGGCGAAAATCCTTTGATAAATTACAATTTCATCTTTGGATTTCGAGTTTGGAAAGACTTTCACCCTTCTTTTTGGGGTTTTTCGTACCCCTTGATGCCGTGGGAGCGCTAATCCAGGGCCGTACTAGGGCCGGACAGTTGCGCCAGGGGTTTTTAATTTGAAGGCCGCCCGCTGCGGCCGGATTATCGGGCGGGTCGGAGAGTCGCAATTAGTCCTCGCGTTAAGGTTGCTCGCCGTCACCCGGGTAAGGCTTTACGAGCAGTTGTGTGCTAAGCTTTTGATGATTTATTCAACGGCCGGCCGATCGGAACTTAGAGAATGGAAAGTTTTCAACTTCAACTGTTTGTTTGTAAGCTAGCGTGAATTTCTCTTTCTACAGCGGCATTCATAATTTTTGTTGGCTTCTCTATTGTCTTATCTTATTTACTGTAAGCGGTGCAAAGCAAAATGTTTAACATTTCAATAAATTATTTTAACTGTTTTTTTTTTGCTGACTAATCTTTATTGATTTCGTTAGTGGACAGTTTTTTTAGTAAATGCCCCGATAATAATTTTAAATGGCACATAACGTCAAGCAAAGAGTATGATTCAACTTTCAGAACGAACGAACGCGTCGGGAACTAAACTCAAAATAAAAAGAACAGGATGAGTCCCCGACAAGCGGACACTTACAGTTAAACTAATAAAAAACTAATATAAATAACATTTTATGTAAGGTGTTTCATAAATATATAGGTATACTCACTTATATTTTAGTCTAAAGTCTTGAAATTAACTGTACATTAACTGCGTTTGATAATGAATATTTGAAGTCAAATTTAATGTTTAGGTACCTAACGTTCCTACTTATTATTTAACAAGTGCTCTTAATCCTAAATTCGTCATAACGAGTCACTAGATGTAGGAAAATCTATTCTAGCGGGTTGCAAAAAGGTGCGGTTTTAAATAACCGCTCGTGGAAATGCTTTCAACAATTTTCCGAATTAAAATATGTTTGATGCTGTGCCGTATTTAATTGATCATACCCTCCTCGCCTCGTGGGAAAGTCGCGCCGCCATCCACTCGTTTGTTTTTTATTTTGGTCGGTCGGATTACGGGATTATTGTTGCACTTACCCGCAAGGTTATCGAATTATGGCGAGCATTGTTGCGACTAGCCGTGCTCGGGTGGTCGCTTTGTTTCATTTTAATTAGTAGGTACGCTTAGGGGGTGGAAGTTTTCATTTGTTTTTGATGCGATATTGTTGTAGAGCATGGTGTATGATAATTGAGCTATGTACGTTTATGCAAGTGTTCTTAGAAATACTAGAAATACTGATTATATCTTGAATAAGTAAGTAGGTAAGTTTCTGCACAATAACTACTCCTTAATTATGAGGAAACACTACGTCGACGTGGCATGCAAAATTCTCATACAAAACACAGAAAAACGACGTTTCGTAGTCCCCTGTTTCCTCCTTCAGAACTGGACCAATTTTTCTTACCTTTACAGCATCGGTTAGAGAAAGAGATTTTCTATGTCTGTATGTTTGATTTTTTTGCATTAAGTCATTTATTAATAACCCATTCAGGAGTCTTCAAAATTTAGCGAAATCACTCCGTTTTAAGGCGTCTTCAAAAAAATTAGGTGGCTGGTTTAAAAAAAAATCAAACATACATACAGACATAGAAAATCTCTTTCTTTAACCGATGCTGATAAGAGTGGGTGGTTTTTTGTAATTTTTACACATAGGTTTCTTGGGGAAAGTTGTTCAGTTTCATGGGTGGAACTTAAAATTTCATTAAAACGAATAAAAATTAAGGGTGTATACTATACTAGGTTCCCTGCTGCCTGACAGACAATTGTCAGATATATATATATATACATATAATTCAGAGGTTTCGTTAAAACTTTTCTGGCTAGATAGACCGACTAACACTCGTCAGACTAGCAAAACGGCTTATAAAACATTAATAAAACTTAATAAAAGGGAATTGTTTTGTTATGAATGTTTTTTTATTCAGATAAGTAAAGATCAGTGTTAGCCAATGTCTTTCATTCATAGTAAAACAACATGTGTGCAGTAGTGCACACAACAATGGATATGCTAATCGGAAATCTGATTTGACTATAATAGCAGTGGCTGGAACGATCACATCAAAGTTCAAACTGAGCACTAATATCTAAAACACATTTTAAGATGTAGGTAAATTAATTAAAAATTAAAATTTATTTATTCAATAAACTTAAAATAAGCATTTTGAATCGTCTAAACTTAAATTTACTTCTTTATTTGGATGGATGGGCTACCCCACCCATTCAGGAAGTCTTTTAGCTGTGGAGAAAAACGGGCGCAAGAAACTCCATAGATTTATAATAATATAAAAGTAACGACATTTACAAAACAATATGTCGGTACCAAATTATACAATATACAAATTACTAATATGCTCGTACATGCACTATGTCCATACTCGTACATATTTGTCATTTACATAATCTTCCACTTTATAATAACCTTTTTACTCATGAGGGTTTTTTTAACATGGGCTTTAAATGTATGTAAAGGCATTCCAGTAATATTTAGTGGAAGTTTGTTATAAAACGTTTTACACATTTACCCAAGAAAGAGCTACCTGTTTTATGAAGTCTATTATCTAAGTAAGTACATATTTTTGGCCCTATTGATACCTAATTATATTATGTTCTCCAAGATCAGCGTCGCGTCATTGTTCTGCGTGACTTCTGCAATTTATATTACAATGTTTGTTATTTAAAAAAAAGTGACAGCCCTAACGGGCGTGGGTCGATGCTAAGCCATCTGGCCAGTTCTCGCGATCGGGCTATTAAATATATGTACCATAATATAATTAAACATTTCATGTTACCCAAAAAGATATACACTTGTTCCCACTTTTGTTTTTAAAAGAAAATAAAAAAGTAAATCTCGGTACGTAAGTATATTGTTAAAAGTAAACTCATTGAAAATGTTACTTAAAATCTCGGAAATCTGGATTTGAAGTAAGATTTTGAAAAAACATATTTACTTATAGACTATTTGGGTTACCTACCTGTTTAGACAGGGTGTCGCGTAGCGGTCCACCCCCTGTCTTCCCTTGGGTGTCATAAAAGGCGACTAACGGACTAAAAACAGCGTAGAGCGGCGATGGGCTTACCACCACCTGTCACGCTGAGCACATGATGTGCAGTCGATATTTGGTGAAAAAGTGGACTATGGTAGAGGACTGCTTTTGCAGTCCTCATTGCCTAGTCTCTGACTAACCCTTCGGTGATAATAGTCGTGTTTAGGTATATGTATGGCTTCCCTACCTAAATAAATACCTACTTGATTAGTTGTGTGTGAGGTTTTGTTACCTCATCAATCAAAATCTGCTAAAGATTTCGTGAGGGTTGACGGAACGAAGGGTGCGTGTGTGTTCCCATGGTTCAGACCTTTCTGCACTGGCCGACACCCTACATTACATATTTTGTCTATGTTAGTTTTTTTACAATTTGTCTCAGATAGCGACATCATTATTAGGAATAAACAGATATACCAGTATTAACCAAAATTCAAACAAAATTAAATGACTTACGCACAAGCTAACCATAGTTTTCTGTTTTGTGGTTTTATAATGCCGATTAAATTGTAAAGATGTGTTGATTGTAGATTAGTCGTAATAACTAATAAGTTAATGGTTTGGTTTGATTTTTAGACACCTTTTATATCCCTATTAATTGTCAAAACAACTCTAATTTTAATTTTATTATTGAAATGTTTGCATTCACAATGCTAAATAAATATAGGATAAAATGTTTACTAGGAAAAAAACAACCAGACTCAGGAAAGCTCTAATTTTGCCGAATCGGCTCTCAGTTTTAAGTGAATTAATGAGATAATTAAATTTATATTTAAAAAGATTTTCTCAATGCTTGTACCCATGACGAAATATTTTCTTCGTGATGAATAAATGTCAGAAAACTTATATCATTGTAGCTATAATGAAATCGATATGCCCGTAAATACAAGACATCAAAGCTCGTCGCGTCGTAAACACAGTCGATATAAATCTCATCAAATTATCGATCGCGAGAGCAACCGGCCATTATAACGTGCCGCTGAGTCGACGGGACGACTCGTCACATTGTAACGTTTTTTCGTACTCAATAAATTTTGCACACAATAAATTCCACCCTACAATCCCATCGTGTCGCTCGCGAGCTCAATATTGCATTAATGAGGGCTCTGAACAATGATATTTAATTTTGAACTAAAAGAGTCGAGCATTCTCCTTTGCCGGTTTAACTTTGCTCTTACTTACACCATATTTATTAGCCCATAGAGTCGCAGTTGCCGTTTTTGAATGTAATTAAGTTGTGGCAATTAAAGGGATACCATACCACTGGGGGCGGCACATGTGTCTGCATTTTGTGTATTACCTAAATAAATATTGTACATGTTGGCTCATTTCTACTTTGTTTTGTTTCGTGGTTCTCACGAATTTGCTAAGTTAATTTAAAGCGGTACTTGATGCGATTGTGTTTATTGTTAAAAGTAGTGTTGATATGGTTTTACCTTGATCCCATATTTTGCTATATAAAATCCGTTACAAAATTAGTTAGCCGCGTCGCGTATCGGTGAAAGAATACTACCACCCCCTCACTTCCCTTGGGTGTCGTAAAAAGCGACTAACGGACTAAAGACGTTATACATCGTAAACCAACAGCATAGAGCGGTGATGGGCTCACCTCACCACCCACCACTCTGAGTACATGTGCAATTGTTATTTGGAGAAGTGGATTGTGGCAGCGGTGGAATGGTTTTGCCGTCGCCATTGCCTAGTCCCTGACTAACCCTTTGAGGATAATAGTCGTGAGGGTATATACAGTGTGGAAAAAAGGCCGTGGATGGAGGAAAAGTACCCATAATATTGGTCTTTCTTTATTTAAGAATCCTATGTTGTTTAAAAGAAATTGATCCTTAAGAATGACTCTTTCGTTTGGTATCATGAAATGCAGGATGTTCTTTTTTCACATTTCACCGGTTCCTGGCTGAAGCAGGTGATTTTTCAAAAAAAATTAAATGAATTTTTAATTATTTTTAAAAATAAAGGAATGTTTCCTTTCAGTAAAATTTGCCATCATCAATATTAAGGGTACTTTTCCTCCAACCACCGTCTTTTTTTTACCCTGTGTATATAGTATGTATGTACCTATGCATATTTTGCATTTGCATATCAACAGGTGGTTAAGGCGTCGGGGATTGCTTAAAATCATTATATAATAAAAAAGGCATTTATTATCTAACATGCATCGCCTAGCAGTCCTATTGGACTTTGCATAAATTAGCATAATCCGAGATACAGCGCGCACGTGCGCGAGAGCCACGCGTCTCATTCAAACAACCCTTTGGCGCAGCAACAGGACCATTGTGTGACGTCACTGAATTAGAGCTGTTCAATGGATGCTGTTGACGAGCCGTGAGGGATGTTAATGTCAACTGTACCATCTGTGCACTTAAAATAAGAGAAAAGTACTAACAATTAAAATAGGGTTTATGTTATAAAATATTTTCTCTTACGCTGTACAGTACCTACATATTCATTTGAAGTTACGATTTATTATAACATTTTTTCAACACACTAAAAGTAGTGTGTTGTGTAGTAGTGTCGTGTGTAGTAGTGTGTGAAACTCTCATTCTAATTAAAAACGTCTAACGTCTATATATTTTAGCTCTAAAAATATTATAAATAACCGATGTTAGAAAGAATGTGTGTGACAATAAACTAGAGATGGGTCGAATAAGGTATTTGCCGACTAGCCGACGACGATTAGACGGTAATGCCGATCATTTTAAGCTCGGTTTTCTGCGGCCTTTAATATTACTCCTTTGCCATTTTAGCGTTGCCATATTTTTTTACTGAATTTAACTAAATGATTCTGAATTTCCCATGATGTGACCATATTATTCCTTTGACAATGATTTATACATCATTGACACTTTAGATAATGTTAGGGACGAGCAAAGGAGATGTTTAATTTTAGGCCAAGACCATATACACTTACTAAAAAAAAATAGATTGAAATACATTTAAGTATAGTATTTAAGGAACCGTGTCGCGTAGCGGTGAAAGTGTCGTAAGAGACGACAAACGGACTAAAGACTGCACATAACCCAACAGCATAGAGCGGAAATGGCATAGAATACATAATAATACAAGTGCAATGGTCCTGTCCCACAACCTGTCACGCTGAGCAGATGTGCACTATTGTAGAGGACTGCTTTTGCTGTCCTCATTGCCTAGTCTCTGACTCTCTCTCTCTCTCTCTCTCTCTCTCGCCCTTCTGAGATAATGTCGTGATTATAATATATGTATGTATTTAATTGAAATAAGTATACCCCGATATGCTTCATCATTTTTGCTTAAGAATAAAGGAAGAAACCTAATTTTTATATGTCCGAAATGCATACTTTTTGTTTTGACAGCCACTTGGCATGACATTGGCAAAATGCCGCAAAAAGATCTAAATCATTGTATTGAGCGAGCATGTCCCCAATCAGGCTGTGCGCGCGCACGGTTGGTGCTTGTGCGGCATGGTGGCATTAGCTATCTCTAAGTATTGTGCACAGGGTGGTGGCCATTTTTCCATACAAAATTAATCATCTGCTTTGTGATTGTTTAATTTGTTATGCACCGGCTATAATCGGCAATACTAGTCGCCGACTATGAAAAATGCCGTATAGTCCCAACTAGTCCGCGACTAGTCGACCCATCTCTACAATAAACTAATAACGTAGGATAATTACGTATTTTTAATTTCAATATTCTTTGATAATCGTATTGTTACTTAATTGATACGAACTGGATTGTGCCTTTAGCGTCTATAGCTCGTATTCATTAGAAAGTCCTAACCCTGTTAAGAGGGTTTACCCATTTTGGTTTCCCATACAATTTTCCAAGTCGAAATTTTTAAAGACCAATAAGCCAATTTCAATGAAACTTTGCATGCTAAAGTAAAATACAGGGATCTAAATAGTTTGTTGAAAACATTTGTAAAAAAGGTTTATTTGGCTGAGTTATTGCGATTTAAAGTCTTTAAAGTTTAAAATCGCAATAACTCACTTAAATAAACGTTTTTTTTTAATGTTTTCCACAAACTATTTAGATCCCTGTATTTTACTTTAGCATGCAAAGTTTCATACAAATTAGTTTAGTAATTTTTAAAAATTTCGACTTTAAAATTTGTATGGGAAACCGAAATGCGTAAACCCTCTTAATGGATCACCTTACGAGTAACTTGAATCATGTTGAAATATACCTCGTATACCATTGTAAAGTAGTTAATTCAATATAATTCAAATGGTTCTAACAATTATAGCTGAAGTTGACTCTACATTGTACCTCGTGTTAAGCCAACATTTACTTTGAGAGGTTGATTTAATAGTTTTTTATCTGTGAGGCTGGTACGTAAACCCTCATAAATATATGATGCGCATGAGCACTCCATCCACGCGGCTAATGAACGATTACTGTTTAACCGCTCATCGATATCTAAATCACATCAACGCTGGAATTGATTAATTTTTTATATATAGCAGAGGGAGGCAAACGATCAATCAGCGCATACTTAAATAATAGTAAGTAATTTAAGATGTAGAAGTTACTGGATATTATAATTATTTTACTAGGGTATTTCCTTCTAAAATAATATACTTAGCAACTTTTTTATTATTCTTTTTAATATTATTTATTGCTATAAGTCGAATTACATTTCATGTAGATTAACGTATCTATGTTATCATTGCCTGGGATTTCAAAAATCTTTTTGTCTATTTCCTTTTAAAAAATTTGAAAACAGCGGATATAATAATTATTTTTATGTACAATCCAGGGGGTTACTCTTGAACGCAAATTCAATCTCAATACAATTCCAATGCGATTAATATGTATCGATATTGGGATAAGTAAAGATTATTCCGGAACGCCATCTCGATAATAATTTGTTCAATCAATTTCCACGCAATTTATTTCCAATGTGGCGCGCTATTGTAGCTTACAAAAGTGCCATTTGACATTTTTTAGATTTGTGATTGGTAATTGATTAATGCAATTGTGGTTCAAGAGTAAGCCTACAGGGGCCCAAGTCTGCTAATTTACGAAGGGCATAATTGAATCGCAATTGGATCGCATTGTAATTGTTTGACACATTTGGTATTCTTAAATGAGTAAGGGAATACCAAATGTGTCAAACAATTACAATGCGATCCGATCAGGTGTCGACTTTGAACTCTGAGGATTTTTTTCCGACTTATTTAGGTTAGTCGCGACGCTACTTATCAGCTTACTCACCAGCTAGCTTTTGTAATCTTATCACGATGATGCAGACGAGCTATTAGTACTCATAATCTTATTACAATTATTTAGAAGTCTGGCAGGTAGTTTACCGTGACGTAGTTTTGACGTACCTATTATTTAGCTTTGTCAGTGTTTTGACCGGGTGCGCCAAATATCACCTAAATTTTCAACACCGATAATTGCAACTCCGAAAATGTTCTTCCTAACATTTTTCATTCTAACAATCACAATTCCTAACTACTCTGTTTCTAATGTTCTTAATTCTGAATCATTCAACTTCATAATGTCAGTAGCAATAAACATCTAATATACTATTATGAACATAGTCGGTAGTACTACAAATTGTATGAATGAGAACTTTAGGAAGAAAAATTTTAGGAAGAGTGATCATTCGGATTACAAATCGGTAAGAAGAACAATTTCGGGTAAAAAACTTAGGGGAGCCAATATGGACCCGTTTTGGCCAAGTATAGTTTGTTTGTCGTTTATAAGACGGGCCAGAAGAATGCCTAAATACTAAAAGGGCATAGTCACAATTTTACCCGAAATACTTTTTTCGTCCCTATCGTTTGGCAAAACCTATTTACATCGTTTTGTACTATAAGGGCACTCGTCTTCATCTGTGCTATAAGCATTCAATGACAGGGGTGCCAATATACGATGCTTTTAAAAATATTCAGTTATTTCTATTTCCTGTAAAATTTTCACCTTGAGAAAAAGGGGTCACAATATGTGCCCTTTTAGTATTTAGCAATTCTATGGATATCTTATTTTTTTAAGGCAGTTAATTGTACTTTTTGGTAATGCTTATCAATTATTCCGTATTATCGTTAACAGTAAATAATTTAATAACATCTTTTTTAATTAGTTAAGTATTTACGACAATGCTTTACACTCAATTTGTTCTTGTGTTTTCCAGTGACGTTTAATTTTATTGAAGTAAATATAAAATACATATTATGCCACAATTTTAAATTAAGTCTTTGTCGTTCACAAAGAACATCTTACAGATACATTATGTTTATAAAAAAGGAACACATCTACCCGCCTTTTTCTCGGATGGTTAAGCCTAGCCCTTAAAGTTAGCTCTCTAGAACGGAGAAGGGCATGTCAGCATAACGTGAGCGAGCAAACGTTCACGAGCTACACTACAACTACAACGACTGTCGGCTCCACCCGGCCTGTTCACACACCCTTGCCCCTATTCCTGTGCCTTTGTCTATAGCCCGACTGGATGCGCCACGGGAATAAAGCAAACAGTTTTCATGTAATCGACACGCACTTAAAGTAACAAAGTTAAAAGATCTCAAAGATATTGTTTTTTTATGTTTAGTGATCCGTTTGCAATAATGACGAAGTTTATTTTCGTGAAACAGGAGCGAAAGAAGTAAATACGTGACCTAAGAAAATCTTGTTTGTTTAAAATAAGTTAAAAGAACAACTAGTCGTCACTTTTTTTTTCATTATCAATATGGCCATCGTCTTTGTCGTTTTTTGTTTTGTTTACCAATCACCAACCAACCACCACCAAGCTAAGTTAAAAAAGTTCACTGGCGTGACTTAAAACGGTACGAGTACGAGTAGTCTAATTTTTATTTAGTTAAAGGACTTGAAAGAAGAAATGTATATTCCTTCTGTATTTTTTTTTATAAATTGGATAAGATTCTATAACTTCTTTTACAAATTATTTTCCAAACTCTTTAAACAATTACCTCATTTTCTCAAATTCTTGCAAAAAAAAACCACTTAAAACAATGTCTCATCCAGTCGTCACCAATGTTTGCGGTGCAACCCTGGTAGTTCTCATATTGGGTTACCAGGGCCGCGGCGAAGGGAGGGCGCGGCTCACTCACTATCGACTTCACAGGATTATTGATTATTCGTTGTGTCTCCACTTTAAGTAAGCTACAGAAACTATTACAAATTATTTGCAGCTGCAATCACATCCACCATAAACAAACAGCAATAAAACATTGTTAAAATGTTGCATTATTATAATGAAATCAAATAACGTTGATTGTAAACTTTATGCTCACCCGTTACTCACACGTTTTTATTTTGCATTGTACTTTAATATTGACTTTTTGAAGCTTTTGCACTTGCAATGCATGGAACTTGCAAATATGTACATAAATAATAATAATTATGTAAAATAAAAGCACTCACTCTACTCTGCTCATGATCAATGTAATAAATAAGTCATATTTAGTCGAAAACAACTCTTAAAACCTTAACAACACAGCCAATGAATGGCAACTTGACATTCCCACAGTATCGAGATTGGTTTTCGGAAATTAGTACTGACACTGCAATTGCCATGTAAATGGTTCACAAAAACGGAAGCTGGGACGGCCGAATCGATACAAATTCCGCATACGAATTATGCAAATGTGTCGACAAACCGAGCCGGGCCTACGCGCCATCACTGGTCGGCGGGTGGTGCGGTACCCCCCGCTGCCCCTCTGTAATACCACGTTTGTCAGGTTTCCCTCGATTGCTGCTTTTTCTACGTAGGTACCCTTAATTTACTTAAAAATTTAACAAAAATTATAGTAACAGTATGTGGTATAGCGGCGCACTAAAAGCATACTACCAATACCAACCCCTATCTTCTCTTGGGTCTAGTAAAAGGCGACTAACGGACTAAAGACAACAACATAGAGCAGTGCTGGGCTCATCACTTTTCACTCTGAGCACATGTGCAGTTATTATTTGGTGAAACGTGCACTAGTCTGTATAAATATTTTCAGTTGTCATAAATGTGCTGAGCTAGTACTAACCACGCATTGATTCAGACAATTCAGAGTACTGAATCAATAATAATTATTCCATTGCTTAAGTAATAGTGGAGCAGGAACCCTATCTTCTCTTGGGTCTAGTAAAAGGCGACTAACGGACTAAAGACAACAACATAAAGCAGTGCTGGGCTCATCACTTTTCACTCTGAGCACATGTGCAGTTATTATTTGGTGAAACGTGGACTAGTCTGTATAAATATTTTCAGTTGTCATAAATGTGCTGAGCTAGTACAAACCACGCATTGATTCAGACAATTCAGAGTACTGAATCAATAATAATTATTCCATTGCTTAAGTAATAGTGGAGCAGGAACCCTATCTTCTCTTGGGTCTAGTAAAAGGCGACTAACGGACTAAAGACAACAACATAGAGCAGTGCTGGGCTCATCACTTTTCACTCTGAGCACATGTGCAGTTATTATTTGGTGAAACGTGGACTAGTCTGTATAAATATTTTCAGTTGTCATAAATGTGCTGAGCTAGTACAAACCACGCATTGATTCAGACAATTCAGAGTACTGAATCAATAATAATTATTCCATTGCTTAAGTAATAGTGGAGCAGGAAATCAGCAACTGTGAATAAAGTTAACTTACAGCCAAATCACCAACTTGGACTACTGCCAGTAGTCTGCCTAAAAGAACGTATATTGTTCTGATTGTAAATTTTATCAAATGTTAATAAAACCTGAAGTAGCATTCATTTCTTAACTTTCCGGTCCATCACACTGTGTTGCTATGAAGAGGGTGCTCCCTAATCATAAAGACCGCAGATTGCATTTCATTGTTCTATATTTTCATTGTAATACATATACACGTTCGTTATGTCTCTATTATTGAGCTCTATATATTTTGTTCTTCCAAGTTAATGTTTTCTAAAGTAAAGTAAGAGAGATCTTGTGATAAAAATTAACAATAGTAGAAAATAGTAAGTATATAAAATATTGACACCTGATGATTATTAGCTTTGTATTGGTACTGTAAATGTTACACACTTTCAATGTGTAAGGTACTTACTCTAATTATACGGGACAGTGCTACGGACGATTGTAACAAGGGTTTCCACCTTTTTAGGACGAATAAAGTATTTTTTAATTTTGTTAGAACAAAAATAAAGTACATAGCATAAAAAGGAGTACTTATTTATTTATCCTTAAAAACGTATTTTTTGTTGCTCTTTGCGACATTTAACAAATTTTGTTTTTTACGTAGGTAAATGGAGTATTTAAGCGTACTTTATTGGTGTCGTATAGATTATAAAAATGGACAATACTCTATTTTAGAGTACGGGTGGCAACCCTAATTGTAACAAACCTATACTGATACCCATCATTTGCAGCGATGACTCGATTTGAATGATGGACCCTTTGCCCTGCACTGCAGTGGGACAGAATCACAGGACTGTATACAGGCTATAGTTTACTTATAGATACTGTGGACTGTATACAGGCTGTAGTTTACTTATGGATACTGTGGCTGCCCGACCTACAGCGTAAAGGCATGATGTCGGTCTGCTTACTTGTATATTTATTTTTAATTAACTTTCATATTTATTTTGTGTAAACCTACCCACATTCCGGCGGGCGGGCGGCTGGCGCTTTTATTCATCATAAAAATGTGTTAATGACTACAGTTCATGTGCAAATATTTGTTATCTTTACATCAAACTGACTAGTTTATTAAGACTTGAAAGTATTATTCCAAATTCATATAAAATGAAAAAGAAGTTATATTAAAATAAATCTTAAAACTAAGTTCAACTATTTTGTTGAACCGTACGAAGAAATATGATCACAAATCACAACACAAAAGCAATTGAAAGAAGCTCTGTATATTTTCAAGAACCATTATTCAAATAAATTGTTTTTAAAGTTTAACGCATTACGTGGATGTTTCTGGGCTCAGCTGTTGGAATCCTATTAAAATTGGTATTAACTATGAAGAAAGAAGGAACCGAAGTTTACTGGTCTCATTCATAAAGATTATGACAGTATTGGACATTTAATGTTATGTATGTTGCTTGTGTTTGTTCTTCTTCAATAAATTCTTATCGCGGGTTATATTTTTTCCTTAAAAGGCTATAATAACATGGGATTCTCGTCCGCCAACCCTACAGGCACGGCCTGATTGCTCATTAATCAATTGCAATATAATTACAACCCCACCGCCCGGATAATTTGATTTGAGAATTTGAGAATGATGTGGGTTCGTAGACAATCGCTGTTGGTAGTAAAACACAAGTATATGTATACCATACCTGCTTTAGTATTTATGAATTCTAATTTATTTTTATTAATTTCATTACACTAAATGAGAACTATGTTGTGTAACTAATTAAATATAAGTGTATTTGTTACTTCATCAACTATGTCCTAAAGACGAATCTATATAAATAAACATCATTTGCCACGAAAGTGCTTTTGAACCTTTGTAAAATATGTTTGTAACCCTAATCATATTTTTATAATATTTTTGGTGTAGTTTACTTAAAGATTTAAATATTAAACTTTTTATAACAAGTATAACTCAGACCTAAATACTGTCAATGTTATTCAGCTCTATGATTTTCGTTGCAGATCATTACCAATAGTAGTAAGTACCTATTCAGATGTAACTTCTGTATCGATCGTCAGATTTATTTTCCGTCGATAACTGTCGTCGTAAATAACATAAGGCGAATACAGTCCTTTGGTGCCATAGGCGAAGTTAATTGTCACTAACTCAACATGATTGCATCGCCCACTCATGACAATGCTTATGAACTACCATCATTCTATCATCGTCGGCTACTTGATTTAAACTATCAATCGTCCGTAAATGTAGGTGCCATTTATTATCATGTTGGTGCTTATAGTTGTAAACAACCATAAAGCATAGATTCATTTGAAATATTTTAAATAAAATCTCGCATATCATAACAATTAAAGTACCTACCATTTATTATTTCACATCATAACAACTCATGTACCAGTTATTAAAAGTGTCTAAGTGATTAAGTGATCATGTAACGTAGGTAGTGAAATGTAATTAATAGTTGATTATTCAAAACGCTACAAGATACCTATTTCTAGCCTTTTTAAATCCTGAAGTCGATTTAATGAAATAAAGAGAAATGAAAGGCTTTGAAATGTTTATATAATACTAGCTGACCCGTCAGACGTTGTCCTGTCTTAATTATGAATATTGAATTCGAATTGGTATAAATAATAAAAATATATTTCTAATCTTTTTTTTTCAAAAGAACCTTATCCTGACAATAACAAACATAACATAAAATAATTAGCGAAATCGGTCCAGCCGTTAACGCGTGATGGCGTGACCAAGGGAAAGAAGCCTTAATTTTATGTTGCAGCGATGCGCTGCCTGCCTACGTATTTTATCTCATTAGTCTATCTAGGTGGGAGTTTAATTTATCTAAAACTTTAACAAATAATATTAAAGATTTGATCATTATTATAGTAATTGTATGTTCTGAAAACGTGTGACAAATAGCAGATTTACCCTTTAATATTCATTGATTCTAGAATAAGCCGGTATCAGTGTTATAATTGGTCACGCATGTGCTTGAGATAACAAAAACGAGTTGTATATAGTACCTATTACTGGTCCGATGTGCCCAGAGATTGATGATGTATATGGGGCTGAATCTCCACACCTTGTTGCGACTCTGGCACCACCTGCCCCTGTAACCGGATGCTATAAATTATAAGAAAACAAAACGTGACCCTTCAGGGTAGGGGGAAATGTCTCGTGCCAATACAATTTTCAATAACGATATTAGAATTTTAATACTGTTGGGTGTCTGCTCTTTTCATCAGTTAAAGTTTAATACAAAATTTACAAGAAATTCTTTCAGAGTTAAAAGCGTTGGTTCGACGATTTGACGACGCTTACTTTACAAATTTCTATGAAAAGTAGTCGTCTACAATTAATAGAAATAAAGTTTGGTATTTGTATTAGATCACCTAGTTTCTAGTTTAACCCGTGATATTGACTAACATTAATTACATTACATGTTCTTGTTTCTCATTATTTCTATCCGTAATAATATTACCATAGAAACATTATATCTTTCTAATAATATTCAGAACTTCGTTTATTATTATATTCGAGATGAAATATCTCAACAAGTCTGTCAGGCCAGATTTTAATGGCGTCGTGGAAACGTGATGCTTAATATTTAAAACAAATATTTTCAAAAAACAACCAAATTTTATTGGTTGGCGGACCACTTTTGTCCAGTGTTCTTAGATCAGCTAATGAAGTTGTCGACGGGATATATTGGGGTTCTGCATTTGATCGCACACGCCCAGGAAGGCCATAAATAGACGTCTACAAAGACATCGGACAAGACAAATGCGTGATGTTCGTGGTATCTCGCCACAGGAAACGTCGGGAACACTGTCTACACCTAGTTTTTCATTTAACAAATAAACTAAAAGCAGACGCTTCCTTATAAAAGTACAAACAAGAACATTATGTTTTCAGTTTGATTAGGAAGGCGAAAGATGTCTTTAAGAAATATTTATTTCGTAACTGTTTTCGAAAATTCTTGTGCTATTTTAAGTTAATTATTTTGTATAACATCAATATTAGTTGGTTCTCTTTCAATGGAACTCTGTCTTGGCTCTTGATAGTTTTAGACATGAACTCGGAAGAACTAAGAAATATCCGTACTTCGGTTAAATTTTACTGAATAGATCGGTGATGTGTGTAATTTATTAATAGATGCCGATGTGTGATGGATATTTATTGTCGTCCTCATTGCCCCTCCAGTCAGAGTGACCAGGACAGGACATACATAATTAAATGTTTGCCGCGTGTCTGGCTAAAATTGATCATTAACTTTTAATATCACTATTTTTTATAAACTTATTTTTAGTCAATAGAATGTTGTGGTTATTAATTACTTAGCTTTTTTATTATTGCCTGTTTCAACTATTTTGAAATAATTTGTAAATTCACATAAACATTAACCATTGTAAAGGATATCGTACGATCCAAATAGTGTACTCCAAAACTTAATGTGCCACAGATCACAAAAGTTTTGGTTTAATCAAAGACTCCATCAGAGATAATAGAGGAACAGGAAGCGACGCCAAGGGACGTGCCGCTACGGCGACAGAATGTTAAACAGACAGCACAACAACCCCAGCCATAGCTATAAATACAACCAACACGAACGAAGAAGTTGTTCTTCTGATGTGGAATTCGAATGTACTCTATGTATCTACTCGTGTGACAAAATGTTGATTTTCATTTATTGTTGCAGGTAATGGAGACATTATGTATATGGGATGAAAACTTTCGTAAGTGACTTAGGTTAACTTATCAAATTATTATACCACAAAAACTAAATGGTTTGTTTGAAACGTTTATACGTACTCCCAGTAGCGTACCGACCGACAGAGTTAACTGAAATTAATTAACCTTACGATAATTCTAAATTCTATCCTAAAGCAGTGAAAAGATAAATCACATTTTGCTCGAGGCAGAATTTGTATGTATTTTTACGGTCTTCAAAGTTAAGTAAAAAAAGGCTACGGAAAAAACTTTGGGATTAGTCGCGTTGCACCGATGCATTACATAGCGGGGCTAATCGCAGTGAGGTCAACGGCAGCGCAGGTACCGTCCCAGAGTTTTTTGTGGCCTCTGTCCCCTCTCCCGCCCCAGCATTCCTCTCATACCCCCCTCTCACCCTCTGACTGCTACTGAATTTAATGTCGAATTTCCTTTTGGGACGCTTAAATTGATTTTGTTCGTATAAAGTAATGACTACTAATGAATGACCGATAACTTAAAATGATAGCACTCGTTGCATGATTAGATCAAGTTTAGTAGACATCTCAGGTCATTCAAAAGCGGTGTGTATAAACATTTCCTAAGATCGAAACGGAATTCTTTGCATAACAATCAGATAGGATGGGAACATGCATTAGCCATGACTAACAAGAACCGTTTATGCAGTGATAAGTTTACATTCATTAACTTAGCATTCATTCTTTGATTATTTTTTTACTTGTTGTCCGGACTAATCCGCCCAGATTAGTCCGGACATGTCCGGATTTTTTTACTCAAGTCCGGATTTTGTCCGGCGTTATAATTTGTCCGGATTTTGGAATATGTGTAACAAAACTACATTTTAAGTAATATCAAAAAGTCTTTAATCTTTATTAACTTCCCATTCAAAACAAAATATGAAAACTATGAAAAGTGAGTAATTTTTCCATTTTGTGACTAAAAAGTCCGGACTTTTATCGAAATGTCAGGCTTTTTGTCCGGACTTTACAAATTCCTAAATGGTAAACCTGCTTATACGACCGACGGCTCTACGCTGTTTTCTCTACAAAATACATTTTAAGAAATCTGTTTTTGTCATTGGCCGTAACAACTACAACAGAGAATTAAGGTTTCTGTACATACTCGTATAGATTTCAAGCAGATGTCTTGAACTCTTGGTATCATAACATTCAAGGTCTAGTTTTCGCGACACGTGTAAATAGGTCTTGGCAGCATTGTTTATTTATGCAAATAATCGAAAACAGACTTGCTTGTAACAAAACTTATGTATTTTAATATAGAAAATATATTTGCAGTAAATTGCAAATATTAATATTGCTGACGTAAATAAGTTGCTGTGCAATGTATTCGTTTCACTTGCGGCTTAATTCCATTGCTTGCTTTAAATACTTATATTACTGCTATTTTTATACCTTGTTAAATAATGTTGACGAATCGTACTTATAAAAAAATAAACTTTTGACGACTGTGAATTCGACGAGATTTTTGACGAGTTTTGAATTTCCGTTTACAAAACATACACATTTAATACTGTAAAGCTATGGTAGGGTATTCATTGGTTTCTTTCCGTATATAATCTGCGTTTTTAATGAATTATAACTATCATTAATTATTATTTATTATGTATGACCGATTACTACTAAATGACAGTAAGTACTTGTTGCATGATTAGATCTAGGATAGTTGATCTTAGTAGTTAGTAGTTGATTTAGACAGCCCTGGGCCTTCTGAGGCCTCCAATCAGGGGTCTAAAGCTAGCTGCGCTACGCAGCGATTGATCTTACTAACTAAAATTAAATACTTATGGTATATACTCACCGAATTATGCGTTGGTTGACCCGTCTTGCAACCTTAGGAGAGGACAGGGGTGAGGAAGGAAAAGGATGGTCGCAGCCTAGCTGCTGTGATGCGATGTGACGCCTGCCTGGTGGTAGCGTGCCTCGCCTGCCGACTCCTCGAAGGCTCGTCTAAATCGCCTCCGTACACACGTCCGTTCCACCGACCCGTGCACACCCAGTCCTCAGGCCTCCGATGGCCTGGTATCCCACGAGCACTCACAATAACGCGTGCTAATCCGCCAAGGATTTGCGACATATACCCTGCCTCATGCGTTCGTCCGTCCGATAAATTACACCGCAGCCTCCGACGGCTGTTTACAAGGAGATTATTAAGATTTAAGCCGATTAACTGTTAATTCACAACTAATGCACGTTGGCATGTACCGACATGAACAAAGTCTCCCAAAGCGACTATCGCGAGCGCGAGTCCTGCCGTCAGGACTTCATACGCAACCAATTCTCGCGGGGTTTTCTAACCGATTTTCGAAGATTTGACGCTATTCTACCCAATGACCTTTTATAAATAGACTAGTCATACGTAAACGAATTGCATTTAAAAAATGGCGAAATTGTTTCTATGACGTAATAAACGTCGAAAGGGAAAAAAAAATACAATCATGTCAAGCCTATTGTTAAAAAGAGATAAAAACTATTTATGGTAGCCGACCAATTGGCAACAGCGCATTCCCCTTTGCACGGCTATCTCGGCCGCCATTGTTTTCTCTCTTTCACTCTTACAGAAACATAGTACACGCTTCTCGCTCACGCATATCGAATTGGCAACAGCGCAAATGTCATAACTAAATGAAAATTTTCTATTTTAAATTCATATTTACAATACTGTAAGTATAATATAATGGAATTAAACACTTTTCTTGTCTCTTACTGTTGCAGTATAGTTTTTGCAATTTCTTTATACACAGGAAGGCATTTTATCTAACAAACAACTTAGAAAACTTAAAAGGTACAAACGTAATGACGTGATACTGACTGACGTGTGACTGAGTGAAGTCCAGGCAATTACCTTGATTTATCCTTGCCACTACGGAGGCCAGGCAACGTATCTAAACATAAAATATCATTGATTCTACCGATATAATTCAACTAGCGTCCCGTAAGACGACCGTCACCATTACGTGTTCCGAACCAAAGTTAAGTGAATGACATACGAATGTCAATATCACCTGCCAGTTTTATTTTTATACCCTGTTCATTGCAGGTTTGCAGTTTTGTAGTTCATTGCTGGTTTTAAACAGTCACCCGCCCGGATAGGTCCCGACCTATCCCCTAAACAACAGGCAGTCGTGACACCGTCGCTACAAAATACTGTAGTTAATGCCTCAAAGTTAGCGCGGTTTGTCCGATCACGCGAGCTAAATGTCTTGCCGACTTAACAACAGCTTCCAAATCCTACCCCAGTGGGGACATCGCGGAGGACTGACGGTCCAGTTGACGCCCAGGAGAGGGCTGTTCTGATATCCACCCGTTTTACATTAAAACCTCAACTACCTCTCGTAAGTAACGTTCCGCACCCACATGTAATTGGTTCCGTTAACAGAACGGATCCCCGACGGTAAGCAATAAAAGCTTTCCGTCGTCAGATCAGCAACTACTTCGAGATGAACCGCCTTGGTAGATAGACAGACAAACGGGTGGCAGGCTGCGTCGTGGCTGCCTTGAGCCGAGAACAAGGCAAGCGCCTAAACAAGACGTCCTGATAACGAGACAATAAATGAGAATATTTGTTAATATGTTTATTGTTAATGGTGTTGCCCAACCAACCCGCAAGCCAACTCAACACAATACAGCCCTAAATCCTTGATTCCAACCGGGTGCGAGCCTGGCAAGCGCTGCCATCAGAGCCCCAAACGCAAACAGAGGGTGTAGGAAGCAAAACAGTCTCTGGTTTGGGAGCAATGCGCTGTTGGGCAACAATTTCCTATTGGGGACCCGAGTCCCCTCCCCTCCTACTGGCACGAGGCGGTAGGCGCCTTTGCGCCAACGGGTCCCAAGCACCACAATAAGGTGACCGTCTACCATCCCGCTGGATGTAGGTCCTCGCGGAGTGCCCAAATCTTCCGAACACTGGAGGAAGTGGCTCCAGGCGTGGGTGCTCCATAAGTGGAGGGGATAGCCTAGCCGATGGGAGAGGGGCCGGCGACGAAGGTGGGGAATTCACCCACGATCCCTGCCACAAGCATGTGCGCGTACGGTGTGGTGACCGAACCAGCCCACCGTAGGTTGACGGCCCATTGTCGCCTCTACTGGCTCTACCTCTCCTAGACCTCCTCCCCGTAGGGACAGTAGCATACGTTACCAGACAAGAATTGGCCCCCCGATCGGGCCCCTCATCAGAATATTGTTGGTTGGGTCCCAAACCGTCTGGGGTCAACCCCCCAGGCCCAACATGGGAGGGGGTCCCCCGATGGGACCTCTCCTCCAACCGTCCTTGCGTGGGTGCCTGACCACTGCGCACATCCGAAGGCGCTCGCAACCAAGACCCCCCGGTGGAGATCTACTTCCGTCAGCCTGTGGCTGTTCCCGTACAGGACTCCTAAGTCCTTGCTGGTGGTCTGAC
Organism: Scoparia ambigualis; assembly: GCA_963921215.1. Lineage (NCBI taxonomy): Eukaryota > Metazoa > Arthropoda > Insecta > Lepidoptera > Crambidae > Scoparia > Scoparia ambigualis. Next base: position 5,743,929 of record OY992510.1, read on the forward strand.
ATCCCGGGCATATTTAGACAGAGGAGGTCATGATGCCGACCACCACAAAAATTGCAAGCCCCAGCTTGTGAGCACTGTTGTGCCATGTGTGGGCCTAAGCACATCTAGCACCATCCCCGTTGCCGTACAATAATTCCCCCCCCCCCCCCCCTTGAGGCACGCGACCCGTCCGAAAGTCACGTGGCCCCAAGGGGTGGTCCTAGTCACGTTGTCAGCCCGTCTACATTCTCCCTCCAAAAACAACAACAACTCAGTCAACTTAGGAAGGCCTTCGTTGACCCCGGTACGCTGCTGTTCGAATCTGGTCTGCATGTCCATTGGGAGCCGACCGAGAACAATATAAAATAATATATATGACCACTGGTCAATAGGCAGGCCCAAATTAGCTAACGCCTTAGTGGCTGTCGTCATCGGGTTCAAAATCTCTGTCTGAATTTCAGAGACCCGAGCCACATAAGGCATAGTGAAAATCCGTGTCAGTTGGGCATCTACCAACCGCCGTTCGTTTTGACACCTATCGAACAGTATCTGCCGAGCCGTAAGATGCTATCCTCCGTTACTGGCAGGTGAGCCACCAACTCCGCAGGTTCACCGGTGATGGCCCCCCGCAGCTGTGCCATCTTGTACGATGCCGTTAGGTCCTTCCGATCATGGACCAGGCTGTCAAATAAATTTATGAACCCGACCCACTGGTTCAGGTCACCATCGAACACCGGTAGCTCGATGCTAGGCAGGCGTGCGTGACACAATGCCAGATGAAGATGGTTGCTCGGCCTTGTCTCCACCGGTGGAGCGAGCATTCAAAATCTCCATCTTCCTCTGCACTATGTCATCAGCATACTGCTGACACTAGACAAGGTCCTTCTCCGAAGAGCAGCACATCACTGTCATCAGCCGCCAACTCCGTGAGATTCGTGATGCACCGATACACCACTTCCATACGTGCGTCAACAACCGAAGCCCGTGCTAAGAATGCCTCTTGTCTGTCCGGTCTATCCATCAAGGCACGAGCTGACGTAAACCATAGCAGCTCACTTCCTATCCTGGCTTTAATCGCAGTGATCGTGTTTTCCGGCATGTTACCTACGAGTTACAACACAATAAAATAATTATTTAACTCACCAAACACCCTATATAAAGTGGCACAATTATACCTAACTCCGATTAGGTCTTATAAGCAATAACAACCAAACAAAAATAAAAAATAAACTTATTATCAAATTACAATTCTTTCCCGAGGCAAACAAATCACTAAGTCCGAATTAGTTATGTATACTAACTTATAAACAACAATAATACATGTTCAAACAACCGTAGTGCTATAACAAATTATCCGAATGTAATTATTTCTATCCACATAACCAGAAATAAAATTATAACCTAACTGCATACATCAAGCCCGTTGCTTGGCAGTAAACACTATGTTATTATTACCGTATTATTCAATAACTAGCAACCTATATTATGTCACTTGAAGTCCTAATTAACTTCTTAATAAAGGTTGAACATAATGTAGGTAGGTAAGAAAATACAATTAGTGTGACAGACCCTATTCCGTTACAAGACACACTCCATAACTTCTCTGATGATAATGATCTACCCAACTAAACAAAATCTAAACCGTGGTCACCACATTTTTATTTTATTTTTATTGTGGCACGCCATAGTGGCTTCACTCTGCCTGATGAAAAGCAGCCAGTGAAGCCCAAGAAGTGAAAGCGTTCGTCACAGCGCTACCACGCTATGCCGAACGCTCTCACTATGGCGGCCTGCATAAATGCTTTTTCACGCCCCGCTTAAATAACCCGGGAGAGAAAGAGGAAGGAAACACGTGTGCGGGAAGCGCATTCCACATACGGGCAGTTCGGCAAAAGAACGATGGTCCAAACTTTTTGGTACGTGTCTTGATGGTCAGCACGGTATGAGGGTGGCTTCTAAGACCTGCACGCGTCGATCTGGAAAGGAAAGGAGAGGGAGGGATGAGGTCAAAGAGCTCCTCAGAGCATTCACCGTGGTAAAGGCGGTAAAAAGCACTAAGGGAAGCAATGTCCCTACGTAGGTGTAACGGCTCCAGACTGGTCGTAACGTCATCGTTACCGATAATACGGACAGCACGTCTTTGCAACCTGTCAAGAGCTTCGAGCAAGTACTTGGCGGATCCGTCCCAAAGATGAGAGCAATACTCCACGCAGGAGCGCACCTGAGTCTTATACAAAAGACAACGTTGCTCCGGCGTGAAGAACCGCTTCACCTTCAACCCACATGTAACAATAATTCACAACAATTATAAAAGATACCGACTCAACACGATTCCATGTTGTAATTTGAATGTGATAAGCATTGATTGAGTACTTGTTGTCAATGACCGAGGAAAACAATTTCACAGACAACCCGCTAGCACTACTAAAACAATCTATGATTACATACCATGTAATTACAAACTTATTAAATGTAATTAACTAATCATAAGCTATTTAGGTGGATATATTTATGTTTACCTACCTACCCGAGCTACAGTGGAACGATTAAGCCGGCTACTTCTACTGGCCTTCCGAACGGCACAAACAGTTCCAAGCAAGCTGCTGGTCCGTGTCGTTTTAACTATGCTTCTGCTACCATGGTAGCGTGCCTCGCCTGCCGACTCCTCGAAGGCTCGTCCAAATCGCCTCCGTACACACGTCCGTTCCACCGACCCGTGCACACCCAGTCCTCAGGCCTCCAATGGCCTGGTATCCCATGGCCTGGTATCCCATGAGCACTCACAATAACGCGTGGATTTGCGACATATACCCTGCCTCATGCGTTCGTCCGTCCGATAAATTACACCGCAGCCTCCGACGGCTGTTTACAAGGAGATTATTAAGATTTAAGCCGATTAACTGTTAATTCACAACTAATGCACGTTGGCATGTACCGACATGAACAAAGTCTCCCAAAGCGACTATCGCGAGCGCGAGTCCTGCCGTCAGGACTTCATACGCAACCAATTCTCGCGGATTTTCTAACCGATTTTCGAAGATTTGACGCTATTAGGGTTGCCAGGTCTAGGCCTAGGTTGGTTGATGTTATTAGGTGTCCGGCTTTAGCCGGACATGTTTGGCTTTTTACGGTCGTGTCCGGCCAAATATTTACGTGTCCGGCCTGTCCGGCTTTTGTAAGGCTTTTTTTGTCCCATCGTGATTTAATAACAGCAGACTTTCTAGAAGAGCGGAGGATTCGTGTCCTTTGTGAGGGTAGTTCCTCCGCGTTCTACAAAGCCAATGCCGGAGTGCCGCAAGGTTCTGTACTCTCACCTACTCTATTTCTTCTGCATATTAATGATATGTTGTCCTTGGGCAATATTCATTGTTATGGTGATGACAGTACGGTGCATGAACGGTATTTGGGACTTCTTGCTGCAAAGCAAGCCGATATCGTAGTGAAAAGGCAAGAACTGGTTGCCAAAGTAAACCTGGCTCTCGATCGTGTCTCTAAGTTGGGATCTGAAAACCTGGTCGAGTTTAATGCCAGCAAAACCCAGGTTTGTGCATTCTCGCCCAAAGTAACTTTTCTCCTTACTCCTAGCTCTCTTCAGAACTCTCCGTTATGCATTTCGGTGAACCTGAGCATTCTTGGCATGGACATCGGCCAGGAACTGAATCTAAAATGCTACATCGATAGTGTTATTTTAACTTACAGTAAGTTGGGTATTCTCAATACGGTGCTGCGGTTTTTCACTGCCGAGCAGCGCTGTTTGCTGTACAAGACTCAGGTGCAATCGAGTATGGAGCATATTCCCAGCTCCCAGCAGGACGGCTACGCTAAATACCTCCTCGATGCACTTGATAGACTGCAAAGGCAAGCGGTGCGCATTATTGGAGATGCTGAGGTTACAGCCTCTCTTGAGAACCTCCAGCTGCGTAGAGACATTGCTTCTCTCAGTGTTCTAAAGAACTTTTTATTTAATCCCGCCCTCTCCTTTCCTCTCCCGTACTACAGGTGCTGGTTTTAGGAACCACCATCATACTGTATAGACTATCAGTACTCGTACCAAAAAAATTTGCAAGTCGTTCCTCTGTAAGACTATTTGGCTTTTGTAATTCTTTGCCGGCGCATGTGTTTCCCAGCTCCAATAGAAACGTATTTATAAGCAACGTTTCGACGTGAATTTTGTATTTGAGAAGTCACTATTAAGAGCCCGAGGATACCATAGGCTAGTTTTTTCCCGGTTCAACAAAAGCAAACTTTTTTCACATTGAGCAGTATAATTTTAAAATTATTGTTAATATTTTCAGCAATAGGCGTAGCATTAGTAATGGCAGCCTTCACATTCGCAATTAATTCATTTTTCAAAGAGAAAAGGAGAAGAGCCATCGGCGTCGGATTATCGATCACTGGATTGGGGGCGATATACATGTCCCTGTTGGACGAAATGCTTGTTGGACAAAATGTATATTGGACCAAATACGTGTTGGACAAATAGATGTTGGACGAAATGCGTGTTGGACTATATACGAGTCGGACGAAATGAGCGTTGAAAAACCATTTGGACGAACTGCGTATTGGACCTACGGCTAACAAATCGTTTGTTACCGTGCTTATTCCTCGGTGGGCAGCGTTCTCATTATTTTGGACTGCATTCGCTGCTTACCATCAGACAGGATGCGGTCACAATGACGAGTCAATATAGAAAAAAGAAGCTATTGGCACATCAAAAGTAGACAGCTTATTTCAAATCATCTGATATGAAAAAATTCATTTCGAATTACACCAAATAGCAGGTTGATTTTTAATTTGAAGTAAGTACTTTTTATTTGTTTTTTTTTGAAAATTTTTAGATAGTTGTTTACTTTTTTCTTTTCCAAGTTTCTAGTAAGTGCAAATGCCAAGACTGATTGTGAATATGTAAATCATAAAATAATAATTATTATTAAAAACTTTACTTCTCATCTGACTTTTTTATTGTAAAACTGTTGTCCGGCTTAAAAAGCGTAAGTCCGGCTTTAAAATAATGTATTGGGCTTTCTACAAACACTATGTCCGGCTTTTATGGCAAAATGTCCGGCTTAATACAGCGCTGAGTCCGGCTTTTTTATTTTAGGACCTGGCAACCCTAGACGCTATTCTATCCATAGAATTCAACTAGCGTCCCGTAAGCCGACCGTCGCCATTACGTGTTCCGAGCCAAAGTTAAGTGAATGACATACGAATGTCAATGTCACCTGCCAGTTTTATTTTTATACCCTGTTCATTGCATGTTTGCAGTTTTGCAGTTCATTTCTGGTTTAAAACTGTAGTTTAGACTATAATAAGTTCCTCTTTAGAATTATGTAAAGAAACAATAGTTGCTGTATACATAAATCACTTGCATTTATTTTCCATATCAATCAATAAATGTATAAATCAATCGTTTATCAAATACAATTTAATGGTCTCGCAGTTGGATTGTTTACAAATACTCAGTTGCGTCACAATCGTCACAAATCGTAACAGCCAAGTAAAGGGGGCATGGAACTAGAACCCGCCCACGCGTCGCGGCTCACACCGGTCGGAAATAGTGCTCATAGCCGATTCAATGCGATTACTCACTCCGTTCCGTGTGAATTGACCGGACCCATTCACCAAATTTTGCGGCGCAGCCTGCTTGGGTTACATACAGTGTCTAGTGTTTTGGTTGTATATGAAACGAGAATTTGTATAGCAAAACTGCAAGTCACCTCGTTTGTCACCAAGAGGCGTTGCTTCAATGCCATACTTTTTCTGCTAAGTAGTAAATAAAAATATATTTATAACTGACACGTTTTTTTATGTTGTTGTACTAACTAGTATTTTTCTTAATTCCAAGCATAGAATCTATGATTCCTAAGCTAATAAATTATAGTACTCTTATTATTAAGTAAATGAAAATAATTTTATCCAAAAATGAAACGTTGCCTGACACTTTTACACGCCATGTAATGTAACATTTTCAAAAACTCACAATACTTTAACATTTACAAATTGTGATAATATGTCTTATCTGTATTCTCATCTCTGATCAACAACAACTTGATTATGATTAATGTTAAATGCAAAAAATATTTATGAAATATCGACAGGCAAATACCTGTATGGATTGCGAATTGGCTTATTGTATCGAATATATTAATATATTTGTCTGATCATCACGCCCAAAGGAAAGTAACGATACAATGCAATATAAAATAAATCATTCGCTTTTAATAAGGAGTGATGAGTCGACAGTATGATCTGGAAGATTGACGATAGTCGTGCTGGTATTTATCAAATCCTAAATAAAAGAATCCTTTGCTTTCTTGGAAATACCCCCTAAATTCTCCAAGAGGCCGACGGAAGAAGGAAAATAGTTGAACAATATTTCAGTGCTCGAATTTTCAACGTCGTGCCGTATTTCCATTTTAGTGTTGGTTTCATATTGGTAAAAGATCCACAAAATTTACTTTTCCAATATCCGACGCTTGTACTTTGCCTCGGGAGCGGTGTTCCGTGGCGTTGACCCTAACTTTGTTTGCCGTCCGGTTCCCGCGTACCCACTGTTGCAACTTGCAATGGCAGTTATCTACGCAGCTCTTAAAGCAAAACCTTTTGATAAACTACTCGAACTATATCCATTTATAAATAGTGAAATAACATACGATACCATAATATGATAATGTATAATAATAACATTGCTCACTTAAGAGGGTTTACGCATTTCGGTTTTCCATACAAACTTCTAAGTCGAAATTTTTAAAAGCCAATGCGACAATTTGATGAAACATTGCATGCTGAAGTTAAACACAGGGATCTAAATAGCTTGTTGAAAACATTTTTAAAAAACGTTTTTCTAGCTGAGTTATTGCGATTTAAAGTCCACTATAGAAAGTTAAAAATCGCAATAACTCAGTTAAATAAACATTTTTTTTAAATGTTTTCAACAAACAATTTAGATCCCTGTGTTTTACTTCAGCATGCAAAGTTACTTCAAAATTAGCTCATTGGTTTTTAAAAATGTCGACTTGGAAGTTTGTATGGGAAACCAAATGGCGTAACCCTATCGTTAGTTGTACTGTACTTCCACATATTTCACGACTCTCGTTTTAAATATTAGTGTACGATAATTACAAGTAAATAACAGCTACCCGTGAAACAGTACCAAGCTTTTAGTGACGTGGCGTTTCACCAGTCACGCACTCCAAACGCACGTATGGTAGAACAAACAAACTACGGCGCGCGGTGCCACGGACCGTACCGTCAAAATATCCGAAGAGGTAGGCGGCGCTTCAAAGTGGATGATTACGGCCATTCGACCGCCAATTAGCATGTAGTTGTTGTTTAATACCAGTGTATCTTCACTGTTTTATTCAGTTTCTAAAAGACATTCGTGTAGTTACTGCTTCTACTTCACTTTAGAACCATTTTTGTAAATTAAATTCTAGTCGCACCGCGCCGCCGGGCCGGCCGTTCTTTAGTCCTATTTATATATTTATAATCGTTGTGAATGTAAAATATCGTAAAATCCAACGTTGAATATTGTATGTTCACTTTGAAAATTATTTAACTAACCAAGTTAGATCAAGTAACCCGATTGAGTTTCCTAATGCGGATCGCGTGTACTTTGATGGAGTGTTTTTAAAAAGGTATTCGATGCAGTGTTCTGAGCGCTGAGATCGTTTCTGCGGCATTCGCAGCATTATTTAAATAGATATAATGACTACCGTACTGGTTATTGCATTAAAATGTTAACTCATCCGTGTGTGCCTTTGTATGAAGTGCCTAGACAAATCGCAAACGCTCACCAGTTCACCACCTGTCTATTAGTAATTTGTCGTACACTGTTATGTACTGTAGCAAATGCCAGTGAAAAATACATCGCGGGCATTTTACGACGAATTACGAATAGACAGAGGGTCAGCGTGTGCCACTTGTCTATGGGGCTGGTGCGTTGCGAATCCCGCATAAACCAACCGAACGCTTCGCTGCATTTTTGCAATCGTCACCTAGGATACGTTACGTAATTCGCCTCACATTCATTTGAGCTCGTTTTATATAAGTACTTCATGGGTCATTCAAATAGTTATGTCTGTATAATTTGGTCTTATAAAATAGAAATATGGCCTTGTTACCAGGACACCATAAGATTATAGATTTTCTAACTATTAATTTATTTCTTCAGATACGTCATTTAATCAATCATTCATAGAACGTGGTGAATTTAAAGGGGCACTGTAAGTAAAGTTTGAATGAAAGTATCCCCAGTTCATTTTGGCTTATAAAGAAACTATTTACCAAGAATATTTAAACCTAAACTGTCCAAGAATCAGTTATTATTAAGTAAGTTAGTCAGTAAGTATAATAAACCTAGCATGACGAAGCGGACGACACTAGAAGCGTAATTTATGCACTAACCAATGTTTCACATCTTGCGAGGTAGGTACAACTCTGCCGAAAGATCTAACAATGAAAGCACATTAATGTTTTTTATATATTTTAGCGTTTTATTAACGCTTAAATATACTTAAGTAAAAATTTAAACACTGAAAAAGACGACAACCTCAGGCGGGAATCGAACCATGTACCTTCCGCATTCCGGGCGGCTGCATGCGGAAGGTGCGTGGTTCGATTCCCGCCTGAGGTTGTCGTCTTTTTCAGTGTTTAATAAAAATTACTTAAATAAAAGCACATCTTTGTAACAAATTATTTATTGTACCGTACGATTTCTTAGAAAGTTGCATAATTTAGTTATCTTTTGCTTTCCTTCATCTCAAACTAGATATTTCCAGGTATAGCGTCTAGCAGTTCGCTTTGCATTTTATTATCCGCCTACATTGATTTACACCCCCTTGACGTCCCCGTTTCCAACGAAAACGTCTTTTTGTTCCAAGCGACAAAGTTTTTCTAAAGAGCTTTGTCTTAACGTTTCTATTGTCAGGATTTTGTTGGCCCGTAAAAATGAACATTTTGACATTGCCGCCCCTATTACCATTGTTGTTTGTAGATTTGAAAATCTATTATGTTAAGAAAACATAATTTAAATTTGTCCGACAGACTGACAAACGAATGTACAATTTGGTTTTGTTATTCTGTTACGACAACACAAGTTATACAGAATTATTGCTAAGCTATAGGTATATCTAAGTATTTTACATTATAGAATCTTTTTAGTTTTTTACATAAATACATTTGTTTGTAGTTTATGTTATTTAAACTTAGCGTCATCGGAAACCTTTATAAAAGCAATTAAAGGTGTTTACTGTTACTAGCCTCGTTCGTCTTTACTATTTTAATCACTCTTTGGCGCTGCAGTAAAGAATTCAGAGATTATTATCAACCGGGGCATACCCAGATTGTGTTCCATGTGGAGCACATCAGCACAATTACGATATTCCCACACCGCCTTACTTCAGCATAAAATCAGCTATTTCATGGTCACTAATTTTCGCTCGCGTGCACTTAACGAACTTATAACCGGTTCCGTTATTCAAGATTTATGGAATCATTATTAACACTGTTTCGATTGAAAAGTATTTTCTTTTCACATACTTATGCAGGTTGATCAATTATATTTGTAAGGTTGTTCCCGAATTTTTTCTTTTGTGTTTTTAAAGTAGCATAGCATTTCTTCTCTATAAGTTAATAGAAAACTTACGTTGTCGGCATGTTAGCTCGTAGCATGTCCAATATCGTGCGTCGTCCACAGGAACTTAGCAGAAAAGCACACCGGGTTGTTTACTTCGCCCACATCGTCGTCACTATTCGAGACCAATATGACCAGTTTGTTACGTTGCGTTCGTCTCATGGGTAAACAGAATCACCCGCCTGCGATACACCGGCCAAATATTGCAAGCTAATGCTGTAAACTGAAAGTACGTAGATTGTCAGTTTTGTGTCTGAATATATATTTAGACAAGTTAGCAGGACGTTTATATGATTATATTCTAAGGTATTTGCAATTGCCCCCTGGTTACAACTATGTTTATCAAGCGTTTAATCTAGAAACTCGAGCGCGTCGCAGTCACAGGACACTGAATCGCAATCGCTGTAAAGTTCAAGGAAAGCAGATTGTAAGCAGTTCTCTTGAATGTTGATGACATTTTGCATAGTCGTAATTCCACACTAAGCCCCAATTTACGGTCCTATTGGACCAGCAAATTGAGCATAGTATATAAATAACCGGGTCGCGTAGCGGTGAAAGAATACTACCACCCCCTCTCTTCTTTTGGGTGTCGTAAAAGGCGACTAGCGGACTAAAGACTGCACATACACAGGTTGACGACCTCCTTGGTCGAATGGTTTGTACACCGGTTTTCATGGTGTCGCCATCTCTGAGGTCACGGGTTCGATCCCCGGTTGGGTCAATTTAGAAATTGTTGTTTTTCTAAATTGTCTTGGGGTTGGGTGTTTTCTATGTATAATAAGTATGTATTTAAAGTATTTTAAGTACGTTTATCCGTTGTCTAGTAACCATTTTAACTAGTTTCATAACGAAGATTCTCTTGGGCTAGATAATTAATGTGAGTGTAGGAAAGTTTATTAAAGTTTATTAGTTTTATTATATTGCAGCACGCATTGGGCCGGCTCGCCCGGCGTAATACCACCTCTCTACTCGGCGTAATACTCTCACGAATATCCAGCGTGAAATAATGGCACTTGGTGCTGTTGTGTTTCGTCCGGTCAGTGAGAGTTCCGGAGGCCCCTTCCCCTCCCACCCCTCCTCACAATTCCTATTCCTTCCCCTAACCCTATTCCTTTCTTAAAGGTCGGCAACGCATCTGCGCCTCCTCTGGTTTTGCGGGTGTCCATGGGCGGCGGTGATTGCTCTCCATCAGGTGACCCGCCTGCTCGTTTGCCTCCTTCTCATATTAAAAAAAAACATACAAAAGCATAGAACAGCGATGGGCTCACCACCTGTCACGCTGAGCACATGTGCAGTCGCTGTTTGGTGAAAAGTGGACATGGTAGAGGGCTGCTTTGCTGTCCTCATTACCTAGTCTCTGACTAATCCTTCGGGGATAATAGTCGTGATTATATCCTATGTGTGTATATTTATAATGTTGTCGCACTGGACAGCCCTGTTCAGCTGAAGCAACACCGCAAGGCAAACGCAAACAGACTGACGCTACAATATTTACAGCTGGACTAGCCACTCCGCCCTCCTTGTCCTCGGAACGAATAGGGACAAGTTATGTGGTACCTACCGAGAAAACTTAAAATATTCTGGATAAAATAAAAACTAAACTTTAATGGAACAAAATGTATTTACTAATTATTATGTTTTGTATTTTTAAAACTCATTAATAGTTCAAGGGTTTACGGAAACGTCAAATTAATTCTTAGCCACTCTAACTGTTAGCCAATTCTTAACATTATGGAACTAGGTACATTTAGCTCATTATATTAATTGTTTGATACAATCAAAATGTATGTGTCTATGACATGATTGAAACAACAAGACATAGTGCTGAAAACTACCACACAAAAGCCGTGTCACCAAAATGTTAAATACGGTTTCCCGCTATCGATTGAGAGAGAACCTTGCTTTGCGACGACAACGTAATAAAACGGGCCGTGTCGTGTCCCAGTCGGAGGTGCGCTTGCGCCATCTTACCCGCAGTAAACAACTCGGGCAAATCGCGCTCCGAGTCGACCGAGAAACCACAATCGCTGGATCGGGTACACTGGCTGGCACCCAGCTCTCCAATTGGATAGATTATCTTGTATCGACTGTTATGGTGTTGTGTGGGCCTAATCTTGTTTCCGTCATCGTTACAACCGTAACTGACACCTCTGCTCTGGTGCTTGTTTACTTAGCTTGTGTCCAGTTCGTTTTACTGAAACGACAATATTAATATTTAGTTTACGTACTTATCAGGAGCAGTGGACCGGCACAAAGGTCATGGGTCCGAATCCCATAGAGCGTGCGTCGTCATAAATATAAAAAAGATACGATGATGTAACATTTCCATTGGTAAACGTTAAACTAACTGTAATGTTTAACGTGGCTTAATGTTTATAAGTAAGATTACCTAACAGATTTTAAGATTATTACAATCTTTTCATTGCTGGTAGGCTACTCTTGAAACAGAATTGCATTAATCAATTTCCAATCACAAATCTAAAAAATGTCAAATGGCACTTTTGTAAGCGACAATAGCGCCACATTGGAATTAAATTGCGTGGAAATTTATTGAACAAATTATTATCGAGATGGCGTTCCGGAATTATTTTTAATTATCCTAATATCGATACATATTAATCGCATTGGAATTGTATTAAGATTGAGTTTGCGTTCGAGAGTAACCCCCCTGATCAAGGCACAAACAACCCCTCAACCTCCAAGCGGTCGCATCAGACCGCACCTACAAAAACACACTTGACTTTGTACCGTGTTTTCATAGACTTACAGACTACTTTAGTATGAACAAGTTTGGTTATTTCGGTTTTGTGGTACATCTTATTGTTATCGCAAAATATCGCATAGTCTATGCTCGATTCTGTCAAATGTGACGTTGACAGTTGCGCCAAAAAAAGTGTCAAAAAAAATCCAAGACTGAGTGGCATAAAGTTAAACTTGGTTTATGCTGCCGATGCCGCTGTCCTGATGCTGTCTTTGTCTAGTCTTTATTAGCAACAGTAAGGCGGCATGGGTAAAAAACAGATTTGTCTTTAGTTCAGAATTTGGAATAATTAGAGAACGTGTTAAGAGACCAAAACAAAATCTCTCCATATTGTTTTCTAAAGTTTACGCGATTACTGTACTTTAAAATTACTGTTCACTGATTAACTAGCGTTTAATATCAACAATGACCCTGTGACCACAGGCTCTGCAAAGGATTCAAAAGGACAGGATAAAATAAATTAATAATAAGTAAGTAGTTCTCAGACTAAACAAGCCCGATTCCAACTGTCTATGCGAGTGTTTACGTGGTTTAGTACGTGAAAGCGGGTATTTTGGTCCATGGCCAGCGCCGTGGGTCGGCGAATGCAAGGCCCTGGCTGTTGCAACAGCCGTTGCACTAATGCAACCGAGTACCTACGCGGAACGCTCTGGAACCGGTACGGCCGCGATTTATATGCCCGCCTCATTTGCATACATAGCGTTTGCAACTAAAAAGGTACCAAATTCACAACTTTCCTTTTTTGTTTGTAGGGGCGTTAACGGAATGATTAACAATCTCGGGACGGCTACGGATCCCAAGTAATTGGTTTCGGCTACACAGGTGTTTCTTAAAATCACGAATGATGTGGTTTTGACTGCAGCTTGAATCTAGAAATATGCAAATGTCCAGAGACGTAGCTACTTATGAGAAGTATGTTTACTCAATTTCTCACAAAGCTCTGATGGTGAAACCACGGGTGGCCACGTTTATAATGTTTCTTACGGCACAATGACTTTCATGTTTCATCAAGTTGTTATTTTAATGTTGTTACCGATAACTTAATGGTTGAAACGAATATAATAAAATAATGGCTGATATGCATTAACTCTATGCTCGAGGAGGTCGTTGTCATTAACGCAACTGTGTTTATTGGTAATCACATCACGATTTCCTTTTCTAATAAACGCCAGACGACAAACCATTCCAGCGTTACACCCTTAGAGTGGCCCGAATATTGCTGTTTACGACGAAGGACCATTGTGCCAGTGTCCCCAAAGGTTAATATTCTGATGCCTTTGGGTCATAATATGTTTTTTTTTTATTCTACAACGGGTAAGCGCTTGGCCTTCATCTCACCTGATGATGACGCGCTTCACCCGGAATCCTCAACTACTGAGGAACTGGCTATCTTATCTCAAACTGGCGGAACACAACAATGCTATAAACATCGTTGTTATGGCGACAGAATTAGATAAGATGGTGGTAGCTAGCCGGGCGGACTTACAGCCCTACCACCAACCAAACCGAGCACACAAAGATGTACCCCCCGCTGGGAATCGAACCCGGGACCTCTGGGCCTGAAACCGATGGCTTAGCCACTAGACCACAGAAGTGATTAAATTTTAAAGCTAAGCTGCAATACTACTGTCATATACTCACTCACACTTCTCTTTTTTTTTCAATAAATTACATATTATAAAATTTTATTAATGAAGAAAAATGTTTGTATTTTATTATATATTTTATCTTAAAAAAATTCAAATCTGTACATCTGACTTGCTATTACAATTTTTAGTTTTTGTTTGTTGTTGTTGTTGTTTACCCCACTGCTCTATTAAGCAACCTTTGCACATTGACGCAGATGAGACTGGGCCGCATGACAATGCACTTCACTAGACTAGACCAATGCGAATTTGTAAGGTGTTGAAAATTCATCTTATGATAACGAGCGGGACTAAGAACTGCACACGTTTTCCGAAGCACGGCAAAGCTCTACATAATAAATGTAATAAGGTTTGACCGCCTACCCGGCATTATGGAAAGTTGGTAGGCTTCTACGGTCGTAACCCAACGTGAAATCCGCTGAGCCAACAAGCTTACAAAGATTACCTTAGAATATTAAAATTTAAATTTTTGCGTTATTAATACAATTTGAGAAACAAAATTAATTTAAGTTTATAAATTATAACCGACTATATAAAATCAGGTTCTACAGTTGTTTTGTATGTCTTCAAAACTATTAATAGACGCTTACGCTTGAAAGATTATATTAGTTTAAATTTGCTTTTACACTAATGTAAGTATCTAATTAGTTTAACTACATAAATGTAAGTATTTCTGTTTATCCCCGTATTGCTCACAGCTGTTGATCTATTAATTGTCTTAATTAGTTAAAACTTGTATACTATTATTTTAAGGTTACAACAAAAGAAAAGCTAAAAAAGATACGACGTATTGTGTGTAAGACCTAGTGTTGGCCAGGACTCGAGTTCTTCTCGACTCGTTTTTGACAGAGCTCGCAAGACTCCGACTAAAATGAGTCCCGAGTTCTGAGCCTTGAGTCCTTTTGTCGAGTCCTAATGCAAAAAGACTCGACTCATAGAACTGAGCCTTTATTATGGAACTCAAGTTCTTAAAAAACCTAACCTTTTTAGTTGTATAATACTAATATAAATTTTGCTAAGGCGTCACCTCCATGGGCAAGTATTTTTCCATAGAAAAATTATAGTAACTCTTCGATCATATGATCGAAATAGTAACTCTATGAACTTCTTTTTGCCTCTTTGGCGAACTTGTCGCGTGTATTAGCTCGCTAGTGGATAGTGTATATCAACGGAATGGATATGGAACTCACTGTTTCTAAAATGACTTCGGCACTAGCAATGAACTGGTCTTAAGAGTCTCTATACTCTATTATTGTAATAAGATTTGAGTTCTTAAATCATATTGTAAGAACTCGTGAGGTATATCACTGGCAAAAAGAGCTTGAGCTCTCATTTACGAGACCAGTCTCACAAAATCAAGTCCAGCCCCTAAAATAGGACTTAAAGAATTCGAGTCCTGGCCAACACTAGTAAGACCCCTCAGTGTCTTTTTAAAGTCTTGTTTTCTTTTTTATTATTACACATTGTATTTTATTTCGTGTACCCACTTAGTACAAAATGTTTGGCAAAGTTAATAACTGTCAATCGCCTCTGATTATATATTTTTAAATTGTGTGTGACTGCACCTTCCTTCATAATTATTGTTGAGAGTCGGTGCACTCTCGATTATGATTTTGAAACGCGTCGTAAAACCGACAAGCTTGAAGTTTCGAGACGCAAGCACCGACAGAAAGCACTTGCAACACAATAGTCCCATGCCCTTATGGGTACCCAAGGTGCCCAGTGCTAGCGTGGGCGAGGCGCGTTAGTATTTATGGACCACTCTTAGCCGAACTCATCTCAAATATTGCTCCATACACGTCCTAAACTGTTGTTAACATTACATTGTAACATCTGTAAAGCTTACAAATTAGTGCACGCCACAAACAACCTTTTACTTTAGTGATAGTTAAAAGTGATATAAGGCTTTGCGAAGTAGGTAACTCAGAATTGAAACAAAGGATATTGAAACGGTTACCTCAGGTCCTAGCAGTTGCGAAACGACACTTTAACTATCGACTATATCTCTTGAAGTGTTTTCAACACCAGCTACCGAGAAATTATCTGCGTAACTTGTTTTATAAATGCGAATGCGGGGATATATCCTTTCTTCACGTAAAAACTGAGCAAAGGATCGAGGTGATTTTTTGTACAGATAAAGTAATAGGGGAGCCGAGTGTTATATAGTCTTCTCTATATCTCGTCGAAATATGATACAACATATGCGTGTGATGTATGTGAAAGTTTATATTTTCAGACATTGCTTCGATAATGGCAGCTCGCCGTCTTTATAATTTTGAGATAGCTTCTTGGAAATCAAGTCCCCAAGCCTCAGAATAATAGCTCAAGCATAGGAGTGCTATGACGTTTGAGTGGGCACTCCGTTTGGTCACCATTCGAATAACATTTGTGTATGTCACTTTTGAATTCGGTTTCGTAAATGGTGACCGGTTTTTTTTTTCGCTGGACATTTGACGTTTTTGTACTTAATTTGGGTTAGTGGCGTTTTTCCCCAGTTTCATTTTCACCCGAAAATATTACAAATTTTAATTACTATGAATCAGTTTCGTTTTCACCCGAATATTTGCGTTTGCCATTCTCATAGATCTGCCTAACTAAACTCATACAAAAAACGACAGGTAAAGGTGAATACAAATACAAAAGTGTTTTAGTCTTTTATTTACATTAATATTATTTAAAAAATGTTTTGTCTCTTTTCTTTCTATGTTTATGGCCCATTTGAAAAAAATAGGACAACTATACGAGTCTCATTTGGAGTTTTGGACTCCCTATCATTGAGCTATTAGTTTATTGTACCTCAATGCTCCCTATACTTTAGTTATTATTCTATGTCAGTGTTGTCAGTGTTGTAGTTGTGGCAAAGAATGACAATAATTTCTTTCTATCGAGATTCAATTTAAGAATAAGAATTCATATTTTCTGCTTGTTAAAGTTCCTAATATGTTAATAATTAAGAAAAGAATCTCAATTTCACAGTAAATGAACGAAGAGAATGCATTTAGGGCGCGGTCATCGTACTGCACCGCGCCTCGGCGTGTGTAGGTGTCGCGCTCCGGTGACGGCGATGCTTATCGCCCAACAATTAAAACGTTGTTTCGCGACCTGTTGCTTCCCCTCCTCCCCCTCTAGTGCCACTCGACCGGACCCGCCGACCCTTTTAAGTTTCCATTCAACTCGGAAAGGATTTATTGGGTAACAAATCCTCGACAGAGAGGCCTCTTCATTAGGGGCATTTGAAAATGTTTATGCTTATTAGTGCTCCGACTTCAGATAACCGAAATAAAATTCTCGGGATTGAACTCCTTAGATTTGCATGTGCGCTCCACGTAGCTACATCAGTTACACAACACTACGATATTGTTAACAACACACGATCATGATACCGGCACGTGCTTTCCAATAAAAACTTTGGAGGTCAAGTGTAGTAGGCGTATTTATATCGGAACGAGGCTATGTGCCGCGTCTGCTGGGGGGCGGTCATTAACTGGGTCGCGCGGGGACAAAGACCCCAGCCCCCACGGAGGGGGAAAACTGAGGGTGGTTTCGCTTTCCACGTGGCTCGGCCGCCCTCGGCTCGCACCGGCTTCGCTCGTCTGCGATCGGTTTCGCGAAGCACCCCGATCTTTCCACGAACTCTGCGTCTCTGTAAGTGGGCGTCCACCTCAAGGGGATTAATTTGAAAGTTCACAGGCGAGCACTAATTCGCGTCCGGAACAATTTTTCCTTTTTGCGGCTGAATAAGGAAACGACCTGAGATTGAACTGTTAGTGCGATTACGTTGTGGTTTTTTTCTTTCGTTAATAAAGTTTTTTATTTACCGCATAAAAAGTCATGTAGGTAGACGTGCCGCTTTGTTTTGACAGCGAGTCGCAGTCGCAGGGGTGACCTGATTCAATGTATGCGTAATGTTATTTAATTATGCAAATCGGCGACACAATGACGCTTACGCGACATCGACCTGCAGCTCGCAGGAAATCGGTGTCATGTTCCGAGCATGTAGAGGGCATTGATGATCTTCGAAGAAGGCGGTGCGGCCACATAATGAGCGGTTCGAACAATGATACCTTGTTGTTTTTATAAAGCTTGTAAGTTTCGGGCAACTACATACATCGCAAAAAACCAAAGTTTAATATCGCAAATAATTACCATGCATCAAATATTTGAGTTGCAAATATTTTGTTTTCGTTTTCTGCATTATGCTTTGTAAAGGAATTATGTTATTAGCAAAATTAAAAATGTGAGTCCTTGTCCTGATACTATCTAATATCAGATGCGTCATGCATGTACTATCTTCCCATGCTTCAGTGAACTTTACGTGCTATTTGGCATACGAGTGTGTTGATCTGCGCCGGCCACTCACGCTCATCTGTGTGTAATGTAATCGTATGCTACGCTAATGGATGCGTCACTACGCGTAATTTGTTACTATTAAACTAGCATCACTTACAGTATGACGGTTGCGATTGTTTATGAATGAAAGGCAACACCATTGTTTTGTTTAAGGGGGAACTCATTTAGGTATAGCTTTACTACTCGCAACAGGCGTGCTACGCGACGATGACCAGACTTGGCAAATGTTTTGACACGGTGATTTTGATTTCTGGCCTATTGAACAAACTTCCAGATGAGATAATGTAACCAAGGATGACTTAAGAACAAAATGCTTCTATTATGAGAATAAATAAGTACCTACTATATTTGCAATACATATTATTATAATATTGTTTGCGATAGACTTTTGTGAGATCAAAAGACGTCTAAAACGGTTGTTAGTTCAACAGATTACAAAGATTGATCGTTTATTTCGTATTTTTTGTAGTTATTCTTGTCCAAATGACTCTTCTAGCCGTTTTACGTAGTGGATGACGCGAATAGTGGCTAATTGCGATAGGTCAGTGTTCGCGAAGCGTTGATAGTCTGGCGCGGCGTCACACATGATACGCAGTTAGTAAAAATTAGATTGTAGCTATGTTATACTTTGTGATATTCGAAACTCGTCATTGATATAAAGCCTATATGTTGTCCCACTGCTGGGAAAATGCTTCTATCATTGAAATCAAGATCGGTACATTCGATGGGTATATGCTTAATTAATCACCTGGCTTGCCAAATGCGGGTTGATGATAGATCAACACGAAACCGAGCACATGCATCGTAAGAACTGGAACACACTGGACGTCATGTGAATTGAACCCAGAACCTTAAGATATCGAGCGGAGCATTACCAATCTGCCACAAAGCGTTTGATACTTATATTATAAAAATAGTTATGGGTCAAATCCGAGTCCCAATCTAACGATAATGCGTCTCTAAGACCATTTATTATAAACTGGTTTTCAAAACTTCTTTCATTGGTCTCAATCTCAATGTTCTCCTAAATTACTCATAGAAGTTTTATATTTCCGAAAAGTATCATTTCGTTCTTTTGATATCACTACTATTCAGTACATGGCCTGCCATCTGCCAACCTAGCTCTGGCGTTGCGTCCGTGCTTTATTGTCACATAATTACCTCTCGCGCTTAGGGTTGCGCCAACAATGAGTCAGTCAGTCATCATCATTATTATAATTTTGTCGAGTCTCGAATTTTAGTTTATTTACTATTCTCCAGTCTTTCATTACATACATACATAAACTAAACCTGTTACCCATAGGAGTAGACAGAGACTATGGATCGCCCTCTGCTAAAGTCCTTACACACTTCTTTCGCTACATTCAAATCCATCAACCTTTTCATCCGGCGGTTTTTGTCATTGCGTACACCACCGTACCGTACAACTTTTTTATCAAAATCCCTAACTGGTCTGCGTAGGTTTTTCTGGGACGCCCTTGCGCAATCATTCCTTCCACATTCGCACAATGCATTTCTCTCGTGATTCGACTTTCACTCCTTCTTTCTAAGTGATTAAACCACCGGAGCATTCCTTTCTCTGTTCTTGTCACTATATCATCTTTCAGACCGCATCTTTCTCGAATCACATAATTCCTCACTCTGTCGCTCAGTTTCACTCCACATACTTTCCTCAACGAACGCATTAATACCGCATTTATTCTGCTTTCAATTTTCTTCTGCCATACTCATGACTCACTTCCATACATCAGTGTCGACACCAGCACTCCGCTATGAACAGCCATTTGCGCCTTTTTAGTCACGGTTCGACTACTCATAACCGAATGCAAAGCGCTATTCACTGAGTTTCCTTTCTTAACTCTTATTTCTTTGTCTTCCTCACACTTTCCATCCCTTGTGAACAAACTCCCCAAATAAACAAACTCACGCACTTGTTCCACTTTCTCGCCGCCTATCATTATCGCACAATCAGACATATCTTCATCTCTCTCAAACACCATCACTTTCGTCTTTGATACATTGACTTTCATCCCTTTTCTCGCTAAATCACCATTCATAACGGACACCATATCTTGTAACTCCCCCACAGAGGACGCCAGTATAACCTGGTCGCCAGCGTAGAGGAGGCACATGATACGGGTCCCATTCATCATAACTCCACAGTCACGTTGTTTTAGGCCTTTCATACAATTGTACAAAACACATTTTAGAGCCACGGTGACGCAACACATCCCTGTCTCACACCCACTCACACCTCAAAAGATTTCAAACCAATCAGTGTATGCGCCGTTAACCCTGACCACACACGGACACATGCAGGGGAATCCTTTTTTTTTTATATATATATATATATATAAGAAGGAAGCAAACGAGCAGGTGGGTCACATGATGGAGAGCAATCATCGCCGCCCATGGACACCCGCAAAACCAGAGGAGTCGCAGATGCGTTGCCGACCTTTAAGAAAGGAATAGGAATTGTGAGGGAAAGGGGGGAAGTGGCCTCCGGAACTCTACTGGCCGGACGAAACACAACAGCACCAAGTGCCATTATTTCTCGCCGGATGTTCGTGAGAGGGTGGTATTACCGCGGGCGAGCCGGCCCAATTCGTGCTGCAACGCAGCGTGGCTCTACTACGCGGTTAGTGTCACTCATTTAGCACCACCCAGGGGTCACGTGTAGGGTATCGAGGGTAAACCTACGGACGCGAGTAACTTTAACCCCTAAAATCCTCATAAAGAGATTGCAGTGCATGAATCAATTTGCTCTCCAATCCGTAATCAGACAACACTTTCCATAGTTTCTTTCTGTCGACTTGATCGGTAGGCCTTCTTCAGGTCTACAAAGGCACAGTAAACCTTTTTGTGATTAGCCAGGTGTCATTCGGTTAAGCACCTTAAGGAGAAGACCAGATCCGTGCATTCCATTTCCTTCCTTAATCCCGCTTGCACATCCCAAATACTCTAATCAGTTTCATGCATTTCCCTTTCAATCAATACCTTTGCAAACATCTTGCTGAAAATGCTGAGAAGGCTGATCCCTCGGTAGTTTTAAGGATCCTTGCGTGACCCTTTCGCTTTGTACAGCGGCACGATCACAGCTTTACGCCAATCTTCTGAGACTTTGCGGCTATTACAACATGAATTAAAGATATGGGACAACCAGGATGCAACCAGCCCTTTCCCAACTTCCAGCAACAACTTTCAACAGTATGCTGCAGATACTTTTAACCTTCTTATACTGACGTGCAACTGATTCACATCCTCTTCTGTAACATTTCACCCAAAAGGGTGATTTGATGAATTGCCATCAAATCCTGCCATAGCTTTTTCTTCTCATTCACCCACTGTCTCACTTCGCTATCCCTCTCATTGGGAAAGGGGGGGGGGGGGGGGGGGCATTCTTACTTTTACTCAACCCACATAGTTCTTCTGCTGTTTCAGTCACACTACCTCTAAACTAATTCTACACTTCCTCAAGCACACACTCTTCCATTCCATATACTCTTGCACTTCCACTTCATCCAGTTTCTTTACTTTCACTCTTGTCAGCTCCGTTGTCTTCAATCTTTCGTCCACTATCACAAAATCGATCATGCTCCTCCCTCTCATTCGTTCTTTGCCATGTGTACATATGAATATCCTTAAGGTAGAACATAGTGTTTGTCACCTCAAGGTCATTCTCCAAGCACACCTCAATCAAACTCCTGCCATTATCGTTCTCTCTCACCCTTCTGTCGCCATATCTCCCTAAAACTTTCTCACTTCTTCTTCTTTCGTCTTCCATAGATGAAAGCTTTCGTTTGTATTATGTATGGTTGTGTATGATATACTTTGACTAATATTACCTATATGACATTCTTACTAAGTATACTTATATAATTTCGTTAATCAGAAAAACATTTATGTATAGTAAAAGCAAAGCATAAACATATAATGACCACTTCAAAAGCATATTTTGTCTTATATCTATCGTTGTTTACTTCAAGTGTATACTAATGTAATGCGCGTACATTTCGACTATTTACGAGCGTAAGGACAAAGGGCTAATAAGATTTAGCGGGTCGTACGGCGTCCACTCGCGTCGTTTGCGATTGCCACTCAGTTCCCGCACACTTGAAAATATGTGAGTGTGTTTAATTACAATGTTTGCGACAAATACGAGATGTGAAGAAAGCTATTATCAAAATCAAGTTCAAAGAAATAAATAATCGCTTCTCTAAACTGGTCATGCCTTATCCCATACAAGACCAGACCAGATGAAGATGATAAAACTCGAGAAAAGAACGTAACGACTTCTAGGTAGGTTGGTTTATTGCGTTTTTATCGTTTTATTGCTTAGCATTGTGGACCCCACGGTATTATTTTCCCAAACGTTTAACATGATGTTTCGTAAAACACAAATTATAATTTGAACTAGTATACAGTCCTGATCTTCGTCATCGGACTTAAGTACTTGTAGGTTTTGCGGAAGAAAATGCGGTTCCCGTCCCGCATTTGGCTCTACATAAAGAGTGACTTCGTTAAGCATATTGTAGTGTGAGTTCATCTGGAATATAAAAAATGACAGTTCTGAATAAATAATTGTATAACACAATAAGGTACGTAATAATGATTTCAATGAGTGTTGGGTCGTCTTAACTCTTCCTGTATTTTTTTATAAATGTCTGTTAAAACTGCGGAATGTAATCCGTAGTAAAATTCAGAGAATATCACCTAACCGGTACAAAGATGTTATCTCAATTCTGGATTACACCGTCCCGTGTTATTGTACTGACACTTCCTCATTTCTTAAAAATCCCTTCGTTAAAAAGACACTATACTCCGAGAACAATACTCATGTTTTACACATTTCTTCAAAACATTTAACAGCTGTCGCATCGGGTTTACACTATCTTTTACAATCTCGTTAGTCTTTCGTGCACGCCCTTTTAGATCTTAAGCAACGTGCAGTAAGATTTATTATTTTCCAAATCCAATAAAGGCCGAAGGTTGGCCTACAGCGTGATGCATCAAGTTACTGCAACAAAAGCGATTGATTCGCCTCCTCCGGATCAAATGGGGCGAATTTCGGGTGCAGGGAGCTTGGAGGGGTGAAGAGATGCGGGGGGCGGGTAACAATGCGGCCGGGGTATCGATCCGCCCCCGCCCGCCGTCTGCCGACGCAGTGCCTATTCTACGCGGGCTATGCAAGCCTGGTACTTTTGCTTTCGCGTGCTTATCGCTACTATTTTTTTTAACTTATGTTGGAGCTAAGATGCTCCACTTAATTGATCAGCTGTATACAAATTTCAATCGTTATTGTTGCATCGTTATATTTTAGACTTGCTTGTGTCATCATTATAATTTTGCGTGATTCGGCACATCTCTTTGTCGTCAACATTAATTTAATGAATTTTGATGACTTCAAAAGATATGTTTTCGTTTCTTTGTCCTGTCTTCTGAAGTCTTTTTTTCCAACGGTTTTGCACTACACAAATTTTATTGTTCCGAAATATTTTAATGACTAATGAATATGACGCTATTTTTATTGTTTTACAACTCCATGCAGAGTCAGTACATCGTCCAATACATATTTGATAAGTTATACAAAGTTTAAATTAATATTGGGAGAGAAACGGCGAGACACTGGTTTAAACTTTTCCTACTCAATTTCAAATCTTAACATTATCTAGTTGCAATTAAGATGTTCATCTGAGAGGACACCTTACCTCCCTTCAGGGATCAAGGGGAAGTCAAGTCGAAGCTTAGAACTGAACCGAACCGCGATAACCGATCCCTCGAGGCTGTCTCAATACAATCAGCTAATATTTGTGTTAGAGGACACTACCCTCGCTTTGTTTGGGATATCACTTTGGCAACCTGTTATTAACTTGCCACTAAATACAACGTATAATTTAACTTTCGGAACAACAGAAAGTTACCAATTATCATTGTGAATATAGTCAACGACAATTTTTTCTGTCTGTTGTTGTGAAAATGTCACGGTGCCATTTTAAGAAGTTAGAATGTATTTATATAAGTATTTCAATGAAATGAGAGCCACAGACGATAACAATAAACGATCAGGTTGTTGAAACTTGCTCGAGGAAGCGTGGCGAGGCGAGCTCACAAATTGAATGGATGTTCTCTCATATTTTTATTAACGCTCCATTTGCCCTAAGCTATACATTCTGCGCTTGTAAAACTAGACAAAATCTGACCCGGGAAACGAAGTGGGCGACGTGCAACTTAGGGTTGGCACCAAATAAAATACCCGTAGGTATTGGAGACTAAACAAACGTTTACTACTAGTAAATATCAAGGGGAGAATACAGACGACCTTTAGATATAATTATGTAGTTGAAGTGTTTATCATTTTCGTAATATGACATTTCTCTCGTACGTTACGGTCTGGGGCGGTTGGGCTATACCATAAACTTTTACAGCAGTATTATTTTTATCTTACTATGCAAAATTCGTATGGGAATTTGTGACGTGGTGAGCCGCGGGCGTCTTGCGGAGCGTTCGTTGCGTTCTTTCTATTACCGTTGACTAAGACTGCTAAAGTAAAACGGGCAACGAACTATAAATCCGTTCGTCGCTCTGCAAAACGCCCGCGGTCGTGACCGGGCCGTCATACATCAAGCTGTTTGCTTACAATCTTATTGAAGGTATACTTACATATCAACGCCTCGGTGAGTGATCAAGCGCTTGGCTCAATATCCGGAGGTCCCGGGTTCAATTCCCAAGTTGGGCAAAGTGTGTTTTCGGATTTTTCGATACATAGCCCGGGTTTGTAAGATCACCAACCCGCGTTTGGCAAGCGTGGTTTCATCAATAGTAGGGGAGACTTGATTTTGATGATAGATGCCTTTGTCCTGTGTCAGTGGGACAGTACCACAGGCTGTACTTAACTTTCACATTTATACTTAGCAAGTTCAGTCCAGTTTCTGACATCTGGAATAAAAAGCTAAAAGGAGACCCGGCGTTTTATGCTTAAATTGTATACTTTTTTAATTTTTTAATCTGGCACTTTATGTCAACAAATGACAGTTGTACACCGCTAGCTGTCAAATCAAACATGACATAACGGCATTGTTGACATTTCACTTTTTTTAAAAGCAAAATAATTATGGTTTATGCAGCCATGTTAGACATTTTTAAAGTAACATGTCTGCCTTTTGAAGACTAGTGTTTTCATATTAAAAAATATTAAAAACTTAATAACTCTTATCCGCGATTTGATAAAAATAAGACAATACTTGGTTTATGTAGCAAATAATATTAGCTTTACTTTATGACCAAATTCAATTGTATACAAAATAGGCATTTTTTCTATGGAAAGTGCCGGTTCTCATTTGCGCCAGCCTTACCAATAAGGGGCCGTTCAGACGCGCCTCGGCGTACTTGCGTCCGACTCGGGGCCGCCATCGCCAGTGAAACCTAATAAAACCAGTTATGGGCCCTACGTGACGCGTGCTACGGTTATGAGTTTCTGAGAAATCTATAGTCGCTGCGGTCTATGGTCCAACATTTCGTTCTACTGATCGAAATGGTTGTTTTGCTATAATGTCGATAAACATTGGCCGTTCGAGGGAAAATAACAACGGCCATCTCCTCGTTGAAGATGTTGAACACTATTTACAATTCATAAAATGTTGAGTTTTTTTCCACGAGCTGGATTCGAACTTGCTTCTTTCTGACATTCCTTCATTCATTTTGTGTATGATCGAGCTCACTAGCTGTTTTGTTAAATAATTAAATTTTGACGACCCCCGTTGTCGAGTGGTCGCCATCTCTGAGGTTTCGGGGTTCAATTCCCGTTTGGGTCATTATAGAATATACATTACTTAATTCTAAATTGTGATTCAATACGAATACGGGTGATTTGTATGTATAATAGGTATGTTTGTAATTGTTTAAGTATTCTATCCGTTAACTAGTTAACTTGTTACAAGTTATGTACCTATATTATTACTATATAATTAGTGTGACTGTGGGGTAATCCTATAGGATTTTCTTATAGAATCTTACAGCAAACGACATTTACGTGCCTATTTATGCCTAAAAGGGCTACCACACTGTTGTAAACCGACGACGGCTGTTGTACATGCATACGGAATCAGTCCGGCCCGGGAAAAAACCAAATTCGGCAAGTAATCGACTACACGCGCTCCGTTTTGAATCCGGAGAGAAATTTACTCAGTCGGTCTCTAGCACTTGCGCTGGATCGTCGTCCAGCCGACAATGGAAAGTTTAACTTTAGTTGAAATTGTATGCTTAGCTGTAGCCGTTAAGAGGCCTATTACTTACATCTCGACTGTAATTTTTGCGTAAAATGCCCATTTTCGCATTTTGTTGTAATTTAGCAGTTGTATTTATCGTTATTATCGAAATAGGATAATAAATTCATGGTTAATATTACAAATGTCCTTTTGCGAGGATAAGCTGAGTTCGGACGGCCGGCGCGTCGCATTTTGAAGTAATTTTACAGTTGTATTTATCGTTTTTATCGAAATAGGATAATTAATTAATTATAAAATATTTATTCATTATGAAGTAAGTAACGATTATTCTGGTATAAATTTTGCTCAATAATATTATCGTAGATAGAAGAAATTCACGGTTACCTTAAAGCAATTTTCGAAGTTTTTTGGTTTCGAATAAGATTTTTTTTTCTATATAAAATCAATGATATCTAAAAATTCCGAGGCCGCTACGCACTTTAAGACTATATAAGTGATAACATTCTATTTTTTTTATTTCATTTGTTTAGAAACAGTACTTAGTTCAATCTAGGAGCTCAAAAAAGTGCCTTCCCGCATTTTATGAAAATCTTTCTCTGCAATTTTGGGTTTAATTAAAAATCTTTATTATTGAAATTTTGCATTCACAATGCTATATAGTTAAAGAATAAAATGTTTACTAGAAAAAAAACAACCAGTCTCTGGAAAGCTCGAACGGGATCGAACACTACTACTACTAGTAGTAGTGTTCGTACTAGTAGTAGTAGTAGTGTACTAGTAGTAGGGTACTATTATTTATTCTGTGCTACTACTACTATCACCATAATGAGGCGCTCGGAATCAACTACTATTTTGCAGTTTTGCTTGCGCACGCGACGCGACCGACCGCTTTGAGCGTCTGTCATCGACTGGCGAGTGATTCCTCCGGACCGGACCGGACGTTTCTCGAGTTCTCGTGTGGTCAGCTCCATACCACTTCATACGATATTGATAGGCCCCGCCCCCCGTGCCGAAAAATAACGGACCGGCTACTCGGAGACGTCCGGAGCATGTTTCGGTTGCTTCCGGGTGAAAATCGGGATCGGAAGGCCCCTGATCACATGTAGTCGATACAGTAAAAATTCATATATTTGTTTGAGCTACGGAATGAATCCGGGGCCGTGTTTTTTCGGGTCCGTGTGATTCCGGATGCATGTAGTCCGAGCCTAAGGCTCGGACTTCATGCATCCGGAATCAGTCCGGCCCGGGAAAAAACCAAATTCGGCAAGTAATCGACTACACGCGCTCTGTTTTGAATCCGGAGAGAAATTTACTCAGTCGGTATCTAGCACTTGCGCTGAATAGTCGTCCAGTCGACAATGGAAAGTTTAACTTAAGTCACAGAATAAATTACGCTTAAGTTAATTGTATGCTTAGCTGTGGCCGTTAAGAGGCCTATAACATTTTGACTGCGATTTTTGCTAAAAATAGCCCATTTTGGCGTTCTTGATCTCAGAAACAAAAATACATTAACAGTTTTCACTAATTTATTAGTGTAGAATAGCTATTGGCATAGTGCGTAGTAGCCTCGCTTTTTGTAAATTTTGCTTAACTTTTTAATTAAACTCAAAATTGCAGAGAGCGATTTTCATAAAATGCGCGAAGGCACTTTTTTGAGCTCCTAGATTGAACTACTGTTCTAAAGAAATGAAATAGAATGTTATCTCTTATACAGTCGGATAGTGCGTAGCGGCCTCGGAATTTTTAGATATCATTGATTTTATATAGAAAAAAATCTTACTTCTAAACCAAAAAACTTCAAAAATCGCTTTATGGTAAGTGTGAATTTCTCCTATCTACGATAATATTATTGAGTAAAATTTATACCAGATTAATAGATACTTCATGAGGAATAAAGATTTTATAATGAATTTATTATCCTATTTCGATAAAAACGATAAATACAACTGCAAAATTACCTCAAAATGCGATGCGCCGGCCGTCCGAACTCAGATTATTCTCGCAGAGTGGAGATTTGTAATATTATGCATGAATTTATTATCCTATTTCGATAAAAACTATAAATACAACTGCAAAATTACTACAAAATGCAAAAATTGGCATGTTACGCAAAAATCACATTTGTGATGTAATAGGCCTCTTAACAAACAAAGGA
Source organism: Scoparia ambigualis (assembly GCA_963921215.1). Lineage (NCBI taxonomy): Eukaryota > Metazoa > Arthropoda > Insecta > Lepidoptera > Crambidae > Scoparia > Scoparia ambigualis. Next base: position 5,772,679 of record OY992510.1, read on the forward strand.
AAGTGAAAAGATATTAGGTTCATGGTTCCTTTTCACGTAGACCGCATAACGGTAAGTGTATTCCTCAAGTCTTATACAAAAATTAGGTTATTTCCTGATAAATTCTACGAATACTACTACTACTATCACCATAGTGAAGGCACTCGGAATCAACTATATCGCAACTATATCTTGCGCACGCGGCGCGACCGACCGCTGGAGCGGTCTGTCATCGACTGGCGCGTGATTCCTCCGGACCGGACCGGAACGGACATTTCTCGCGTTCTCGTGTGGTCAGCTCCATACAACTTCATACGATATTGATTGGCCCCGCCCCCCGTGCCGAAAAATAACGGATCGGTTACTCGGAGACGTTCGGAGCATGTTCCGGTTGCTTCCGGGTGAAAATCGGGATCGGAAGGCCCCTGATCACATGTAGTCGATGCAGTAAAAATTCATATATTTGTTTGAGCTACGGAATGAATCCGGGGCCGTGTTTTTTCGGGTCCGTGTGATTCCGGATGCATGTAGTCCGAGCCTGAGTGGTAGGTTGTTTTAACGACATTTCGGTCAGCCTTTCCACGACCTTTGTTTGCGGGCGCGCGTTGAAAACCGCTGTGTTGCCACTGCCTTAAACACCATTACACACAAACCGCTGTCTTCAACCTACAACATGGTTACTGGAAAAAGCCAAGTTCGTATATATTAGTGGACGTACAGCGCGGTATTTTTTACATCTTTAAAAGCTCATATTTAGCTAATAATTATATAAATTTAATCGCGTTTTTCTCCAGTAAATTAATCTTTTTTTTTAAATTTCCTCACTACTTAGGTATATCAAGGAAGGGATGCCAATAGCACTATTTAAATTCGCAAATAAAACTAAATATGTCAAATATGCTAAATTTTACGATAATGCTTAACATCCTGCTGTAGCCTAAATTTTACTCTTAAAAATACTAATAAAGCAGGATCCTGCTAAAAATAGCAACACTGTGGACTGTGGCAAACCAAGTGGAAGCTCGTTCACAAGAAGTTGTAAACGAGCCTCCCGCCAAGGTGACCTGGTGGGAAAGGCTTGTTTACAACAGTGTGGTAGCCCCTTAAGCGTAACACAAAATGCTGACGCGGCGATATTCAGCCGCGGCCGCTGGCGGGTGATTTATCAACCATCCGTCCGTCACCACTCACCAGTCACCACATGCGGCATTCCACCATTGCGGTATTATGGCTGGAGACGACATCACGAAGCAAGTTTTTGCGCACTGAGCTGCGGCCCATGGTCTGCAAATGCCTGAAGCCCAACGCCTAGGGTTGCCAGCTTTAGTCGGATATGTCCGGCTTTTTACAGTCGTGTCCGGCCAAATACATTGAAGTCCGGTTATTGTTAGACTTTTGGTCACCCCGTCGGTCACTCACGCTAGCCAAAGATGCCGAAAAGCACACGAGAAGTATATGTAGAAAGGCGTCTCAGATGAATTACAGTAAAAAATATATTTTTCGTTTAATATCTTTATTATTGAATTTGAATTGGGGGGGGGGGGGGGGGGGGGCGAAACAGTTGCTCCATTTTGTCATTCTGCCGTCATCGCTCACGGCGGCAACTAGTGTGTCAGACACACATGAGATAAAATATCTAAAAATGGGTCGTGCATTATCTCGAGATATCAAGACTGTCATTTTCAAAGTGGCCGAATATTTTAAGAAAAGAAAAGCAAACAAGGAAAGTTTGTATTTCCAAGAGTTAAAGATTTATTTCATTTATATTGGTTCTTTAATTTGTACTTATCTAAAAATCATATTGGACAAAAACGGATTGGATGTAATTATACTCGTAAATATAAAGCTTCAATAAACTGTGCTTCGATATCTTAAGATCTGTCTGACACTACGAATCTCATGTGAGTTCATTCTCTTTACTTCCCACGCCCCTCCCCCCCGCGCATACCTAGGGCGCGGTACAGCGGTTGCGGTCAGGCTATAGCAACCGCAAGAAACTTCTAGGGCTTGTCAGGTCAAGAAGTGTTTTAGACATGACAAAAATGACAAAAAACAAATTAGTGCTTTTTTTATTTTTCATTAAATATTCATTTTATAAATTTTAATTAGATAGTCTTTGAATATCTAATTTATTTTAAAGCAATAACATTAGAAAAATAAAAAGAAATAATAATGAAAAACAATAAAAAATAACGATTATTTACAACGCGCGCGCGGCTGCCGCCGTTGGCCCACCCGTCTGTTGACCCATCCGTATCCGCGAGGACACGGATGGGTCAACGCGGGCGATAAGTACCTACGTTAGTCTGCAATTTTTGTCATGTTTAAAACACTTGACCTGACCAGCCCTTGAAGTTTCTTGCAGTCTTATATAGACATAGGATAAAATGTTTACTAGAAAAAAAATCAATCAGTCTCGGTAGCTCAGCGGTTAGAGCTGTGGACCGGCAATCCAAAGGTCATGGGTTCGAATCCCATTCGAGCTTCCAGAGACTGGTTGATTTTTTTTCTAGTAGGCATTTTTCTTTTAAAATAAAATACTTTAGGCTATGCAAAAGCTTCGGTGAAATATGAATCGGTATCCGGATTTTTTATTTTAGGGCCTGCCTGGCATGGCAACCCTACCTACCAGCCCCACGTGTTACCCGGTGTCATCAAACTGAGCACATTTTTTGTATGGAATGGCTGCTCTAGTTATTATACCTCAATGCATTCCACACGTAACCATCGGACACTATGTGCCTCTCATTTATTACTTTTTGTTCCCAGGTTCTTAGTAAGTACACGACACTTTGTCCTCTCAAACATTGCTTGGAAATCTGTCAACGCTTTACAATTTTTGTAGTGTTTGAATGCTTCTCGTTTATCTTCTTTTTAGAGGAATCTAAAAGAAAACAGTTTACGTACAGTACCATTTGTCTGACGACAGACGTTATTATGTTTTCTATAAGTGTGAATGTAAATTAACCCAGTATAGAGCATAACAAGAGTACAGTGCGAATTGATTGTGATACTAAATAAGGAATAATCTGATTGGATCATTTTTTATTTGATGTGGATATGACTAAATCCACCTTAATTTTATTCCATCTAAATTTCATATACTTGAAATTGTCAAGTACCTACGTAATAATTATACAAAAAAAGACATCCTAAACATGAGTCCGTCGTTTTGCACCAAAGGTATTCATAGGTAAAACGAATTACTACACCGACGACGCGACGGGCGGCGTGCTACAGCCTCTGTTTGTCGTTTTAATTTTAAAAGGCACTTTGAACCCTTTGATGCGGCCAAACTTAACATTCCCCGCGTTCCTCGGACGCGTGACGACGTAACAATATCTGCCCTCTCTTTCTGTCGCCTGTTTCACCCTTTTCATGTGTGATCAGAAACCAAGGGATAGGATGAAGCGGAATTCGACGAACATGTTTAGACAGAGTAAAGACAAACTGTCATCTGTTTTTTATTCTTATTAGGTAACTTACACGCTAGTAATGTATTGTATTTTGTCATTACTAGGATAAATAAGTATGGGTCCGATATATTTGTAGCGTATTTTTTTGCTTCTAATGAACTAGCGGCCCGCCCGCGACTACGTCCGCGTGAGCACCCTGTATAACCCGTGATATCCAATACTTTTCCTCAATCCTTGTCGTGCGACTTCTTGGCGGGAAAGAGAAGCGTCTTGTCTGCAGTGTTGTTTATTCTCTTTAATTTGTGTTTTGTCAAATATAATTTACTGTTAGGTGTTCGTGAACGTGCATGAGTGTTGGCAAATAAAACAAAATAGTGCAACATCACTTATCAAATTCTCATAAGAAGTCCGTTATAATTTACCATTAAACGTTAACTATCATGTATCACTCATTATCATCTACTTTAACGCAAAGAAAATATTCACTTTAATATCTTACTTGACACTGACTAAATGTGCTGACCGCACGAAGCCAATTATCTAAGAGAAAAAAAACCTTGTCGTGACAATTACAATCACAACAAATAAAGAATTACCCCAATAGGTACCAGCAGCCGTTCTAAAGTAATGTACGAACATAATTCGTGAAAATTGATTTTTATTTTTGATAATTATGCCAATGTCAACCGCTGTCGCCTATATCATCGAACATTGGCAAATGGGTGCGTTAGCCACCCATGGCTATTCCGCTCAATTAGCCGCACAGACCGGGTTGTTTCGCATATGTGAGAGCCGAGAACAGTTGTCGGCTGCTTTGATTCAAGTTTGATTGCGAGCTGTCACTCGGCCGCGCGGAATCGCCCACCGTATTCATGTCAAATGCGCGCGGTGGCCACTCTGGATTCAAGTTTTTTATACGTTTTAAAGCGTTTAACTTGTCGTTTTCTTCCGACTTGTTCCCTCTCTCGCCCAACAAACAATTTGGTCGTGTGTCATCATTAAATTGGGGAGCGGATTATGTTGTTTGCTGGAAACAGAGTAGGTTGCTATTCCAGAGCGGACGTTGATTGACTCCGACTGCAAACCCCGACTGAGTAATCAATCGACATGAATTAATTGTTTCCGATTCTTAACTGCAATTTTTTTAATGCAAAAAGACATAACCGATTCCCGTCGCCGAATAAAAGTAAAAAGAAAATAAATTATTACCTAATCCTCGTAACACGGCAACTGTTTCGAAACTTCCTCCCCGGGGCGGCGGCGGCGAGGGGAGTTGGAAACTCGGTATTACGGCACTTCTCGCCGACTTTTATAACTTACAGTAACACGTTGTGACGAGACATTAGGCAGTTGCCCTATATTGCCAGTGACTTACGTAACGGTTACAGTTATTCGGGAAACTCCACAAATTAAAAGAAAACGATTAACTCAAATTATGTCATCATTTCCGAGGTTTCAGTGTTATGTTTGTTCTTACAGTCCATAAAGTATATCTGGTAGTGGATATAAAGTATGGTAATTAATGCTATAAAGCTGCATCAATAAAAATTTACGTCTCGGAAATAAAACATGGTAAAATAGCGGCGCCCTTTAGCTACCAAATATCAATTATGTTTGTACGGAATGACAGCCGCCGGTGGCGCTACGTAAAACGAGTTTGTTAAGTCAGCTTTATTTTTTTATGTACGCACCACTAGTCTTTATTTCTCGGGATATCTCAATCCTTTAGGCGCTTTAAAAGCCTCATAAAGTTGTGCATCATGGGGAAACTTAATTAAGTCCCGTCCGTTTATTGTTTTCGTTTCCCGTGCTCCATGTTTTGACAGATGACACTGGTTCACTGTACCGCATCGGGGCGTATACTCGTACGTTTACATCGAAGAATTTTACTAGAATCATAGTGTTAAAAAAACATTCACATTTGGAGTGGAAAAATTAGGTAGAATGTTAAGGAATAATAAGTTCGTGCTCGGCCCGCTGATGGATGACGGGCAAGTGTAACGACAAGTGTGATGAATAGCGATGATGGACATCTTGCTGGCTTAGAAGGCCTACATAGAGAGTGTTAGATTTATTTATTGTTATTCTTATAGCCTTCAAGCGAAAATTTTTGTTAATTACAGAAAAATATGTATTAAACTGATACAGAAAATTAATAATAAGAGTAAGTTTTTGATATTGTTGCTGTAGCATAGTACAAAAGACATCGACACTAGACGCTTCATCGTTGCATTGGCATGTATGTCGGATGTAATGTAACGAATGTCATATTTATTGTTTACATTCGCGATTATATTTAAAATTAATTTGCACATTCACATTTTCTTTATAAATACCGATTTTGTGTATACTTACCGATATAATTTTGAAAAAAATAGGTCAATATCTATCCTTATATTAAATAGGACGCAACTCTGTCACTGCCAAAATGCGTCCGCCAATTGGTCGGGCACCAGAAGCGTTTTAACTCTTGCACATCGACGACACTCGACCTTTGTTTCAGATGGATTTCAATATAGTACATACTTATATCAGTAAATTTAAAAAAAAAAGAGGCCACTATCCAACCCTACGGTTAGACGCGGCTCTGTCACTGCCAAATGCGTCCGCCAATCGGTCGGCATAGGCCCCCAGAAGCGTAATCGTAATGGACAATTATTTCGGCAGCGGCGGTCACACGCGTGGCTCGTGCGTGCGCGGCGTTATTACGAGGACGAGTGCGCGTGTGTCGTGGGCTCGTGGGAGCGCCGGTAGCGTACGGCACGAGCGACTGGCGGGTGTAGTCTTTTTTTGTAGACTTTGATATATTAAGGGGAGGTATTTCGAGCGCTTCTCCTTCGCTCTTTCGACGGTACGACGGTAAGGGACGGGTATAACAGCGAAACGGAGCGAAAAATCGCGTTTTATATTTAAAAAAATTTATAGATGACATAATAAAAAACGATCGGTTATAATTCCTCAAGTTATCTATGAACTTCATTTTGTTAAATGACTCATAATATCAAATCACTTATTTTAAGAATAAAACCTGGAAAAGAAGATAAAATGACACAAAAATATGTAACTTTGTGAATTTATTCTATCGAGCCAACTTTATCAAATCGTGTTTCTATCGGGTGTATTTCACAGAATAAAGCCTCAACAATATTTCGTAATTTTCGCAGATTTTAATTTTTACTGTTTACTACTTCAAAAAGTAATTCTAAGAACGTGTTATTTTAATTTTTCACTAACACCTAGCTTCAGACACCAGCCCGCATTGGGCAAGCATGGTGAGGTATATGGCCCAATCTCCCCATTTGCTGTTGTCCACGTGTCCAGCAGTGAGAAGTTTATAGGCTAATTTAAAGGTTCGAAATGTATCGAATATGCAGCTGTATATATAATTTAACCACCACCGGTCTTAGAAACAGAGGTCTTGATTTCGATTCAAGTTTGTTGGTTCTTGCCTGGATCCACCATTTTATCAACGTCTATCGGCATAGTTGAAGATAAGATAGCCAATTCCTAGTTGAAGATTTCAAGTATAGTGTGCGCTTTTACCTTCAGACATAATTATCGTCAATTACCATCAGGTGAGGTGAGATAGCTCATTTGATGATCAGGCTTCCCGTGAAATAATTAGCACATTAACGTGTTAGCACTTTAAAAATAAGTATCCTCTCGACAGTACAAGACACAGCGGAGTCTCGAAAGAAACACCATTAAAACGAACCCATTATAGTCCAACCGATGATTTAGAAAAACAAAAAAACACAATCGCGTGTCACTTTTTAAAGTTAACCCGCCATCTCGCTGCACTTGCGCCGGCCCCAGGTCGATAAGGCCATGTGTGCAACCTCCGCGGGAGACCGACCCCCTCGCCGACTATTTTCATTTATCATTTGCTCAGAGGCGGCTTAACCTTTCCGCGCGATGGCGGTAGCATCGCCCATATAAAATATTTTAAGCACTTATGAAACAACCGCGAGTTCTGCTAGCTGTAACTTGTTAATTACGTTATTTGTTTATTCAGTAATTAGCTGAGTTTACACTTTTATTGTTAAACACTAAAATCTTCTATAATAAATAAATACAAAGAAAAAACTATAATTTTTGTTATTTTTTTGGAAGGATATATTATTTTGTAGTTGGCTGCAATGACCCTTTTCAGCGTTATGCGGTGAAACAGGTAAAATCTTAAAAGACAACCCCAGTTCTCATACAAACTGGGGCCTGCATGTTAAGGGCTAGAAATTAGTCACAAATTAGAACATATGAAAGGGTTACATTTACCCAATTTCCACATCAGCCAGCTTTGGCCAAATGGGTCAAAATCGTGTATGAAAGGTAAGGTCCAAGTTGTCCGGTAGTTAGCGCAAAGCTCAATATGAGTTGCAGGGTCGGTGTTCAAGCAGACGGTCAGCCAGGAAACAATCAAAGTCGGAGTCAGGTATTCGAGCCGAGCACAATTAGTGGTAAAACAAAATCCAGGAAAACAGAGAAGAGCACTTATTTACGAAATACGAATGACATCAAATGACATGACTGACAGTGACGAACCATCGATTAATTGATCGATTTTATTAGGATATTTCTAACTGATGACGAAGTAAGAAAAAGTGAATAATTATTAAGATATTTATTTCGAATCATAAATGCTTTTAGTTTCATTAATGGATAGTTAATGTTAATTTTTAATGGATAAACTAAATACATAATTACCAAATTAACATCAGTCTGTTAGCCACTGCCAACGATGCTGTTATTTACAGAGGTTAATCAGGTAAAATATACGATGTTTATGGTATATGGTTTATTCACCCACATTCAGGCCCAGAACCGAGCTTCTCCTTTATGTCCACATAACAATGTGTAACAACATATGGAACAAAAAAAAAGTTAAAACATATTTTTCATAAAGTATTGTTTATTTACTCTTGTAAAGCTCTTGTAAAACGCTTGCTACCTTTACAACGCTTTATTGGAACAAGTAGTAATAATGGACGTCAGCTTTAAAAGGAACGATTTTTGTTTTGATGTTTATCAGTTACTTTGTATCGCCCTCTCTTGTCCTCTCACTCAATCTGTCAAATCACAACAGGGCATTTATCGATCGACCGGGGCGACTAGTAAATCTAATAAGAGTTCTTTTTTTGTCCGACGCGAAACGAATGAGGTAAAACGTGTTTGAAATAGACAGGGGATTAAGTATCCCCTCGCGAGCAGAGTGGGGTTGGTTGGTACACACGCGTGCAATGCGTGCTCAGAGCGCACTCTCGCGGATGGCTAGGATCAGTTCACACGGATCGATTACTCTCTTTTATCGAGGAAGAAGGCTCGAGACGAGCAAACAGACTCTGCAAACACGTCAGGTACAAACAGCTGCCCGAGTTCTGTTGTGCGCCCGCGACGCCTGCGGAGCGGCACGTCGACCTCTATGTTTATTTTATGACCCTACCTCTACCTACCCGCCCGCACTAATAATAGTGAAATGTTATGACTGCTTTTAATTACTCGGCTATATATTGCTCTTCAATATCACCGGTTTTCAAACACTTCTCGCTGTTTACAGACGAACAAAGCCACAATGATGGCTTTCAGCGGATCCGTGGAATGCGCAACAATAATACGGAGCTATCTGGCGTTTGATGCGATTATAATACCTCACGCATGGAAGCTTCGTAGAAATTTGAAAATTCTAAAAGGGCCGCCCCTTACCATAACATTTGTGTGGTTCTTTTTGCTCATACTGATGATCGTAGTCAAAATTTCTGAACGATGAAAATGTATTATTAATTCGTCTGAAAAATTGCGAATCTTCTGTGTAAATGTGACTATACGTATATGTAGGACTCTAGTAGGACGTTATAAAGTTTACGGATTCAAGTTCAATACATAGGCGTAAAAGTATCAGCGAAGCACTTCTACACGAGCCTGTACACCTGGCACCGGAGTCCGGACGTGTTAGTCGCTTCCTCACCCGTACACACGTCCAATAACGTTTCCTGCAAAGTCTGTAGTGACTTTACGGAGATCATACGCGTTTGCTACGGCTCCATTATTTTGTCTGGCTAAACGAAAAATGCATTTCGATTATCAAATCGAAATGCATTTAACGCTACGCTATCACGATCACGTGATGTCGTGATGATGACGTAAATGGTTGGACTACTTAACACACAATTACTTCATATAAGGAATAAGGAAATAACCTATAATACCTAATTCTGATGATGGCCTTTCATTCTAAAGCTCTACACATTGTCACGTTATATGCCGTACTCGTTCACAAAATATTGTTTTGTTACGAGCAAGATTAGTCTATCTATGTACTCAATTTTAAAACTAGGTAGGTACTGCAACTACTAAAACACTACACAAAGGTTAATTGCACCGACTGCACTCTTAATTTAAAAAGCACTTACAACAATCGTGTGGGTTAATAAAAAAAAGTTCAACCATTAAAAGTACCATAAGCCGTTTTTTTTTCATGCAATTCATATTTCATTCGTTACATTGTGGATTAGGAGCAAGCACTTGTCAACATGTCAAGTGCAGTCCACCTCCCAACAACGTAATCTACCGAATACTTAGCCGGCCTCAGCACAACAAATCAGTCAGCCTTAACCAGCACCGCAGTTTATAAATATCGCGGCCCTCTTAAACCCTGATTTATAGTCCACATCCTGAGGCGGGCCGCTTGATGGTCTACTAACTTTGACTGATATCACCATTGATGTTTTATTAAAATATATAAGTATCTTTAGTTTTAAAATATATAAATTTTGATATTTCGCATCACATCTTCAAATCAATACATAAAAGTATTAACTATCTATCTATTATGAACATATTATGGCATACCTACGTAGCCTACCTATTTATGTTAACTCTATTGGTAATAATAATTGTATTGTGACTTTTTTATGAACTTTTAAGTCCCTTTTTGCTTGAATCAAAAATGTTGATAGCGTTAGTCAAAAATATATTTTAATGTTGTATCTATAAGGTTTATTTTGCTTAAATGCCAATATGTGTTCGACCAATTACGTTGCATCATGATTTCATGATGACTTAGGGGACCTTATTAATGCGAAATATTATTTTATATAACACTAGCGGCCCGCTCGCGACTTCGTCCGCTTGAACACTCTGTACCCCGTGACAGTCGATTCTTTGTTTTTTTTTTCTCTCCGTAAGAACCATCCTCGTACTTCAAGGAATATTATAAAAAAAGAATTAGCGAAATCGGTTCAGCTGCTCTCGAGATTTGCGCTTAGCAACACATTCTGCGATTCATTTTTATATTATAGACTAGCGGACCGCTCGCGACTCCGTCCGCGTGGACCCCGTACCCCGTAACGAATTTTTGAAAATTTTACATGGCCTATGTCACCCAGAGAAAATGTAGCTTCCCAATGGTGAAAGAATTTTTCAAAACGGTCTAGTAGTTTCGGAGCCTATTCAATGCAAACAAACAAACAATTAAATGTTTCCTCTTTATAATATTAGTAAAGATAAAGATGTAAATTTTTTTTAAGATTTACTAACATTTAAATAAATTTAATGCCACTTGGGTTTTAATACCATATATTAAAAAGGTACCTTATCTCCTAATCTTCTTACTAAGCATTAAGCTAGTAATGTTGCAACTTAGTTATAAATAAAGGTATAAAACATAACAAGGTGTTTGTGTTACACGTGTTATTTAATAAAATCTGACGCGCATTGTGTACAAATACAAAGGCTATGTATATTTGCTCCGTGTTCAAAGGTGGCGAAGGACGGTTGATCTAACAAGGTGGCACCGTCAGCGTTCAATCCGCCAGAGGGCGCTAATGCAATTTTCATTACGACATTATTTAGTCCCACATCTGTTACTTTTGTGTGGAATCTATCATAATTTAGTTTAATTTATTAGAATAATGCTCCCTCTGTGTGTCTGTTATAAAACTGGGTCTGTTTTTATCTCTTTATGTATACTTAGTTTATCTTAGTTTATTAACTTCATATAATATTTTATATATTTTTTAAACCACCTTACTTGATTCTTTTTATTGCCAGATTTATTACGGAGCATCTCTTGAGAACAGCTCAACCAATTTGGCTGATTTCTTTTTCGTTGCGTTCGTAAATTTTCAGGACAAGGTTTGTTGTTGTTCCGACTGTGCATTTTCTAAAACATGAAATAAATGTTTTAGAAAATGCACAGTCGGAAATTTGGATTCCTGTTGGATATTATACTTAGTCCTCGCGGACGAAGTCTAGAAACTATGTATTGACCAATGATATTATAATATCATTGGTTTTGAAATAAAAAAAACAGATTCTTCTTTTGGTGAAACATCTCCCAGACCAGCCGTTCGTTCAGAACTGCGTCCCCGACGCAGTTCTAAACGATTGTAATTTAGAAAGAAAAAAATCTCGGCTTATCCCCTTAAAATTCTGATAACTATCGACCAATAACTCACTACTTAACTGTTTTTCAGCCACTTGACATTTAAATGCACGCTCGTATTCGTATAACTTTATCAATGGAGAATTTGCTGGTTGTCCACAGGTATGTCCGCGCGTCCAGCCGGCCTCTGCCGCCAGCGCGGCGCATGCGCGAGCCCCGTGGGAACGGGCGCGCTTCCTCGAACCTAACCCTGCCCCGGCCGCTCGAGTTACACCACCCGCCGGCACTGCAACCGCGACCTTATAACCACACGCTGAAGGCTCAAACCAACCGGAGCGTCACTTTAAAAACACGATTAACTTTTATTACCGTATTCGTAAGGCTTACAATAGCTACGAAAAGTTTGTCTAGCTACATGCGACCCAAATACTTGGTGTAAAGAGAAATTTTAAACGAATCAAAACGCTAAGTAATGGAATGCTTTATCGTCCACTTTAGACATGTTTGCGTTATTTGTTTTTTTTTTTTTCTAAATCCAAAACCAACAAAAGTTAAGTGCCATTCAAGATGGAATAATGCAGTAAGCGTTAAATGTTGATTGAATTAAATAGCAACACGAATCGATTTTAATCGTAACATTACAACTGTGCATTTATTGTGTAATAAGGTGTAAAACGACACGTTCAGCTCATTAGCAACAGCACCATGAAGTTTGTATTTGCATACTTATTATTTATTGCTTTCTCGTCGCAGGTCGAGAACAAAAATAAACATATTAATATTCAAACGCAGTACAATTACTTAACCAAAGACACGATTAACGGGAAGCCCTGAGCCTATTCTTCTTAGGGTTGTAACTTTTTCTTTTATTACGCAACTCAACAACACAAATTATGTCACAGTTTGTTTGAACTTTGAGACAAAGCGAACCAACGTTGAATAACAGGGCAGTCTAACCTTCAACAAAAAATAATTAAACACACATTTAAACTGTTTTAAGTTCTTATCTTATCTTATCTAGTGGGGCCTGCAGAGGTCTCCCTCTCGCAGCAGCACGTCGACTCATTGGGATCTTTTGTGCAACCCCGTCCTATCACTCTGCCTCCTCAGTGAAGATAATTGCCATAAGCTTGGCAATGTCCTTGAGGGCGAATAGCCTAAAATCTTCTGGTTTCGGGTAGGCCGATCCCAGAAGATTCATTTATTTCCTGGCAAAAGAGTCGCAGTCACACGGTAGATGCTGCATGGACTCCGTTTCCCCTCCACATGCCCTGCACAGGTTGTCTGATGCTAGTTGCATTTTGTGGAACATTTGTTTTGTGGCATAGTGCCCAGTCAGAGGGTGATTAACCGGGCCTGCCTTCTGCTACCTCCGCATATGATCTTACTCCGTCCTAGGCTAGGGCGCCTTCGCCTATGTAGGATTTTGAGTGTCTTATGCCGGGTAGCTCTTTCCATTCGGTTTTATGCCTGTTTTGGATGTGATCCTTGAAGGCTTTGTTGATGGTACTCGATGCTAGTGCCACAAACGGCTCAGGACCAATATATGGGGTGTCTGAGCCCTCCCTAGCAAGTGCATCGGCCATCTCATTGCTTTGGATTCCCATGTGGCCTGGTACCCAGATCAACCTGACCCTGTTGTGCCTACCTAGTTTGTTTAAGGCTTTCGCGGTTTCAAGCACAAGGCTAGAGTTGATTCGATGCGATGTAAGTGACTTGAGCGCGTCACTCAGGATGAATATGTTACGCTTCTTGGGAGCGAGTTCTAGATTCCTTTTAGCGCACAGGAGAAACTCTCTGCCTGGTAAACAGTAGCGAACTTTCCCATACTCTGACTGTGCTTAAAGTCATTGCTAAAGATACCTGCTCCAGTGCCCGATTCCATTTTGGATCTATCGGTGTACCAGATCAGGCTGTCTTTCTCTGGAGACGGTGGCTGATTCCGTTGGTCCCGAGTTGGGGCATGCATACTGAATTTCTTTTCGAACATGTACTTGGGGGCAATCTTGTCGCACCTCATTTCCATGATCCTATCAAGGGTATCATTAGGTTCCCATTTTGTGTCTGTACAGCATTATCCAGGACCGACGACCCACTCAAAAGTGGGTCCGCCGCCTGTCTGTACAGGTGGCCGAGAGAACAGGACGGCGACGTGGACGTGTGTGAATAGGTCTTGACGGCAGACGCCGCTAGCTCAACATCGTACACTTGAGCATACATCCAACCGCCCTTCGGCCCCAAAACTGTTTTAAATTAATTTCTTTTCAGCTACTAATCTTTTTATTCTATGATATTTAGGGAGATTTGAAGTTTACAAAAACTTTTTTATTTTTCAACACCAACGTAAATAGGTTATCGTATAGCTAGCAATCGCGGTGGCAGCAACCCTATTTTAATTACACAGTAAACTCAGTACGGCGAACTATAAAACTATCGCCGCTAATGCGTGCGAAGATCAAAGCAATATTTATCGTCAACAGCCATTGGAAATGTGTTGCATTATTTGCACTCGTAGATGCTATCTTAATATTCTCAGTGATCTTATAGATTGCTTTGTGGTGCTACTAAAAGCCTGTGCCGAGGGGCAGTTCCCGGTGTACTATTTTGTCCGTGCGTCGCAAATAGATCACTTACGTTACGCCTTGTTCGCACTCTGGCGAACGTAATTTAGTAGTAGTAAGAGTACATTGCTTCGTTAGTTTGATTATTTTAAAATTCGTTTTATATAAGCTTACTACGACTAAATTGCTCGCCTAGTCCAAAAGGGTTTAGAATAAGACGCGGACCTCAAAATCAGAATACAAAACAAGTTGGTTCTGTATTCTGAGACGCGAATTTTTAGCACAGAATAAATGAGAATTATGTGCTTTTAGTCCGTTGTCTTGTGTGGTACTCAATACCTACAGTTCTAAGTGATCTATTTTAATGAATAAAAAGGAACTGTAAAGGCTGTTCGTCGCTCGTCTACATAAGACTCATTTTATTATGAACTATCGATAGTTTCTAATTATTTCTGCTAGCATGTGGCGATCGCTGTTAACTCCGTCCACCGTTTTAGTGAACCTTTCTTTTTTTTCAAAAAGTAATTTGTGTTTATTTTATTGTTAGTTATATTAGGATAATAAAGATTTGTTCTTGTCAAGCGGGGACGGGGTAGGAACAGACACCGTTCCTGCACAAAAAGGTTTTTGGTGTTATGAGATCAGCTGTTTTATTACCAGACACAATAACAAATTAATTGTTAACAACCTATAGGAGTCTGCGCTACAGACAAGGGTTTAAGGCCCCCTTTTCCCGAAATTTACTTTTCTAGACCGTGTTGTTTTTATAGAAATCATGACATTAAAATTTAAAAAAAAAATATATAGTACAGATACATCTTCTATCTAGTGACTTTTACGGTTAAAAATACAATATTTAACATTTCACTCGATAGAACATTAAACAGAAACAACGTCGATTTTAAAAGCAATTTGAGTTTTTTAAGACTTGAGGTAACGCAATTTTAATAAAAAAAATATCGTATAAATTGCTGATCTTATTTGACATAAATATGATCGGATAGATTTGTTATATGGTACTTCAAATTTTTTTGATAAATAAAACGCGAGAAAATGGCTCGCGAGTGGCACGCAGCACGCCAGACAGTGTCCAGCCGGCCGTCATCGAGGAAGGACCTGTGCCACTTTTGTTCACTATCGCCATTGTCGCTTCGCGCGTAATCATTTTGTTTAGTGAGTAGTTATTTCATTAAAATGGCGAACAAAAAAAATAAAATAAAGAAAAAAAGACAATCTGATGTGAAGAAGCTCCGAAGGAATAATGCGTAAGTACATATTCATACTTTATAATATTGTCATTATCAGCAGGTCATTCACAATAAAATATCGGAATATTAGATACCTAGGTACGGATCGCTGTAGGTCAAGTTACCTATCACGACTCCTTACTCTAACGCAAATAATGAGCATGAGAGCAAGAGAAAAATACGGAAATGTATAGCTTGATCTGCAGCCGACTGTACAATACTTTGAAAGAGACACAGACTATTCTAATACGGTATGACTAAAGCTTCTTAGTCTAAAACATCCTACTTTTTTGATGTTTTACGATAAATAAATTTACGTGATGACGTGATAGACTACATAGACTAGTGAACTCAGTTTGACTATGATATCAACATTTACCTACTTTTGGGTCAATATTAGGTACACATAGACTAATCGCTAATTACGAAAAAATAGCAATGCTTTATGAAATTTAGTAACGAAATTTATTTTATTTATTTCAGTGCATTGATATCTCGTACCGAAAAAGGTAATTGGGCATCAAAAAAAAACACCGACGACCAGCAGCACGCGTAAGTTACATACTTATACCTACCTGTTTCCAATTGCTAATATTATACCGTGCCTATGGTTCATACCAGATAAATTGGTAAAAACAGTCATTCACCTTCCTTGTACCAAAATCCTCTGACCTTGAAATACCTAATTCAAAACAAAACTGCCGCAAAAATTTAGCGATACCGATGTCATAGTAAATGTAACGTGCGTCGTAACAACATAAAAAAAATAACCGCCATCTGACCGCCTAACTGCAGGGTGTAAAAGCGGCCGTTCTTTACGTAATATATTTAAAAATGAACCTTATTGCCAAGCTGTTTATGTATAATTTTGTATTTTTTGGATCCAGGCTGTGATTGTATAGTATAGGTTCTTCTTTCAGCAACTTCAGATGATAATTATTGTCTTTTTTTAGAGCAATGGAACACGGCAGTAAGTCATACTCCATTGTGGACCTTGATACATGCAATCTGAATGAACCTGAATTAAATAATACTGAGTAAGTTTCGTGTATCTTTGTGCCTAAAGCTTATATTTTGTTGATTTTATACTAAATCTTCTTTTTTTTAAATTTATTTATAGAACCACAAACAAGTTTAGAATATAAAAATTACTCTTCATTGCTTTAATGACATTCCATTGTTGCAGGACAACTAGTAAAGATGAAGATGATCCCCTTATCGTTGAAGCTGAAAGTGAAGAAGATAAGTTTCAACCAGTGTCAGGAAGACGTATCATTGACATTAATTACTTATTTAGTCAACTACAAGAAAAAGCACGTCATAATAACTTATTTGACTGCAAAGCCGGAAATTTTCAGCTAATCAGTGAGAAAAGAGTTGGTCTGCTATCAGTATTTAAATTTGAATGTAACGTTTGTAAACAAATTTGCCTTATTAAATCCGAAGAGACTAATACAGAAAATGTTAATGTAAATACCGCGGCTACCATTGGCATTGTAGCATCAGGGGTTGGCTACTCACAATTTGAAGAGCTTTTTTCCGCATTGAATATTCCTGTATTTTCTACTAAATATTATAGTCAACTTCAAGACAAAGTGTACGAAAGCTATGAAAAAACAGCAGCCGAATCAATGCAAGCTGCTGCTGAAGAAGAAAAAGTATTGGCTACCGCAGAAGGCCACACCAAAAATGGCGTGCCAACAATCGATGTTTATGTCGACGCTTCTTGGTGTGCTAGATCGTACGGATCGAACTACAAAGCTGCGTCTGGAACTGCGGCAATTATCGGTAGAAGAACCGGTAAAATTATTTTTCTGGCGGTCAAAAATAAATATTGCCTTGTGTGCGCACGTGCAGAAAACAAAAACGTTGCTCCCAATGAGCACAAATGTTTTAAAAATTTCGATGGTTCATCGTGTTCTATGGAGGGCGATATAGTTACCGAAGGGTTTAAACAATCCATTCCGATGTATGGCATAATTTATAAAAGAATGATTGCAGACGGAGACGCCTCGACATACGCGAAGGTGCTAAAAGCGAATCCATATAAAGACCAGAACATTACAGTGGAAAAGATAGAATGTAGAAATCACATTTTGCGAAATCTATGTAAAAAATTACGAAGTCTGGTTTCTGAGACAAAATACCCTTTGGTTCACCGAAAAACATTGACGGATATAAAAATAATGTCCATTAGAAAAGCAATAGTGAGGTCAGTATTACACCATAATACATCAAAAAATCCAAGGGTTGGTGCTATAACTGTGCTTCATAATGATATAATCAATTCTGTAGCACATGCATACGGTGATCACAGATTGTGTCAGGATTATAACTGTGACAAAGAGAAAGTTTGTAGCGATGGGTTAAAAACCATTCAAAATTCAACATTCCTGTTCCGGATTAATTCGATTATTTCGTATGTGGCTGTAAAATCACGAAGTTTAATAGAAAACGTAAATACAAACCTTGTCGAATGCTTTAACAACGTCATTGCGAAATTAATAGGAGGAAAGCGAATAAATTTTGCCCAAAAACGAGGTTATCAAGGAAGGTGTTCCGCTGCGGTAGTAGCATTTAATGATAAGTCAGCTATAACGCATGTGCAAAACACATTAACAAATAAAAACACACCAAAAGCGGGATTAGCTGAAGTTGTAGAAAATAAAAGAGAAAGGGCCCAGAAACGGAAAAATAATTCAGAACGTCCTATTAAAAAACGGAGAAAACTTGCAGATACAAAACAAAAACAAAATGATTATGGCCCTGCCAGTTTAAATCCAGATATGTCCGAATCTGAACTCAAAGTATCCAAAGAAGAATTTCTTAAAAATTTAAAAATTCTTACTGCTGACCGGGACGCGATTGAGCGTAATACGATATTACAAAGAGACAGCAGCGAATGGCTGGAAATTCGGAAAAACCTTATTACTGCCTCTAATTTTGGCCCCGTTTGTAAAAGACAGCTATCAAAAAACACCGCACCGCTGGTAAAAAATATTTTATATAAAACTAATTTAGGTCATGTTCCATCCATTGCTCATGGTATTGAAAATGAGCAGCAAGCATTGCAGAAGATACAACAGCAAGAACATGTATTTATTGAGCCCTGTGGACTGTTTATAGATAAAGATTTACCATTCATTGGTGCTACGCCAGACGGACTCATTGGAAATGACATTTTAGTTGAAGTTAAATGTCCTTTTTCGGCATCAAAAATTGGGTTGACTGAAGCTATAGAAGGAAATAAAATTCAGATACTAAAATTTAATAAAAAAACACGTACCACAACAATAAATAAAAAAAGTAATTGGTTTTTTCAAGTGCAAGGACAACTGCACGTGACAGGACGACGGCAATGTCTATTTGGTATTTGGACCGGAGAAAAAGAGCCAGTACACATCGAAAGAATTGAAAAAGATGATGTATTTTGGAAATCGAACATGGAGTCTCAATTGATACAGTTTTACTATAAATGTCTACTACCAGAAATTGTAAACCCCAGATATACGCGTGGTATGCCCATAAGAAATCTGACACTTCAAGAATCGAAATCACCCGAAGATAAAGAAAACCAGGAATCTCTTCCACAAAACATTCTCCATTTGCATTCAGATACTAGCCAACCCGCAGGGCAACGCCGCCGTCAGGATTATGTCTTTGACCATTTTCTTAGAGGAGTCCCATGCTCACCATCCGGACATAATATATTGGCCAATGAAAATGAACCAGGACCTAGCACTCGAATAGTAAATTTTATTGATTTTTAATATTTGTGATATGTAATTGTGCAATTATTATGATACTGACAAATATGTACACAATATACATAAAAAATATAGTAAAAAATATATCTATATAGTATATCTCTGTCTATTATTTTATACACGCCAAATCTGTTTCTAGCATTCTATAAACGTTGGGTAAATTTTTCAATATATTATATAAGTATTGAAAAATTATATAATAATTCTATGTTCTATGATCGATTGTTAATTATCACTGATAATTCCTATTTTTATTACACACTGTAGATGTAGAATGATCTATTTTTTTATGAGGAAAATCTACTATGATGATTAGTGGAATAATAATATATCAAGCTTTTAATGTAATATAATATATGTGCCTACTAGATAATGAAGTAATTAGGTTTATCCCGTTGAATTATGTTAATAAATAAATAAATAAATAAAATAAGAACAATCCGACCATAGTTGACCGTATTGATCTATTGACTTTTTTATACTGTGACGCGTTTGCACGCAATTCATAGGTATCCGAACGGCCACGCGGCTCCGTGTAAACGGCCGCGCGGTGCAAAACGACTCGCGGCGCGCCGCCGCGTTAAATGCCTAAAGTTATAGGAGAAGGGGCCCTTAAGTAAGACTTTGGTGGTAAAATATGGTTTGTAACACGTACAATTCCCGTTAAAAATACAAAGTGTGTTTGCTGCCTTAAATAAAACTTGACTGTAGAATGCGCCCGTCTTGTTTCCAAAGCTTATTCACACACGATGTCAAATCTCAATAAGCCTGCCCTAAACGTGAATATGATTTTAAACAACACTTACCATTTCTCGAACGTCCACTTAGCCTTAGCTTATGATGCAAAGTTATGCAATGGTTATAATTTCAAAATAAATCACTTTTGGACACTTATCTACCCTAATTAATATAACAATGTAAAATCATTGAATTATAATATTCAATTCATTACTTCACTTAAAAATTGCTTTAATTGGTAGGTATTTACAATGCAAGACCAAATTATATTATTAAGTAAACAACTATTAACTTACATACTTTAAAAATATAGTATAAAGATAACTAATTTTACATAATACATATAATCACGACTATTATCCCCGAAGGGTTACTCAGAGACTAGGCAATGAGGACAGCAAAAGCAGTCCTCTACCATAGTCCACTTTACACCAGCGTGACAGGTGGTGAGCCCATCGACGCTTTATCCTGTTGGATGTATGTACGTGCAGTGTTTAGTCCGTTAGTCGCCTTTTACGACACCCAAGGGAAGGGAGGGGGTGGTAGTATTCTTTTACACTCGCGACACGGTTAACTAATTTTGTAACGGATTTTATAATTTCATGATTTTTTATCCTTCCTGCGCTAAATTGTGAAAATTTAGGTATTTTTAAGTTACCTGTACTATGCGCTGAATTAGTTAAATAAATTAAAAGAACTTACATAAGTTAGCCTAATCATTGCACAAGGTCGTGGCCTTGTTGAAATTTGAAACAATTTCTTTAAACAATAACAAACAATACATAAATCTAATGACTCCTAAAACATTTTTATTTGACAACTTTCTTACAACAACAATAATTCTTATATGAAAATATTCGTATTGATATTCCGCAGGTTCCCCATCTTTAAAAAGTAAATTTTAATTTTTAACACAATCGCGTGATTGTTTTGTACATTTCGCAGAATAAAAACATTGCTCTAATCAAATTACTAGGTCTGAAAGTTCAAAGCAGAATTGTTCTAATTTCAAATAACAATATGATTGATTTTGCTTTGAAGTTCATTAAGAGACTTATGTCAGTTTTTGCGATCGCGCGGCACCCTCTTAGCCTATTTATGCCCAAACCGAAACTATCAAAATGTTCCAATAAAATAATAAAGACTCGTCTAAACCTTATTGGCCATTTTACGCAAAAATCGCAATCGAAATGTAATAGGGCCCACAAGTGTTCAAATGTTAGTTGTTCAGGTAAAGATACACAATAAACATCGACAGTTTTTTTTTATTAAATTGTCGATTGGCTGTTGAAACTGCTTGCCACGGGGCATTTGTAACGACTATTCTACCTACACAATTTACCGCTAAAAGTTAGCGTTCACTGCTAGATAAGTTTTTTCTTTTCCAGTACCTAACTAAAATATTAGGAAAGCAAGGTCATGTTAATAGCTTATTGCAGTAATTATCGTTAAATGGCAATCGGAATCGCTCGTTGAAAGATTCCCACAGAAATAGATCTATTTCTGTGAAGATTCCTTAGCCTAAATACATCTGTAAGTACTTGATTTGTAACGTTCTTTCTTTATTTTAACTTTTCTGTAAATATTTTCTTGTAAATCTGCTATTAAGTATTTACTTTTTGTGTTTTTATTTACAAACTTTTTAGGCATGAGTTAATTTATAAAAACCTCTCACATTATTTACAGAGCCTTGTAAGGCTGTAAGAAGAGTTTTTGCTTCCGTATGTAAGGCAAGATGCCTTCAGGTAATATCCCATTGCATTGAATTGCATTGAATTTGAACATGAAACACGTATTTTCACCTTGATCCTTCTTAACGAATCAACCACAACAAAAAATAATAAAGAACACCATTTTTTATAAATTTAATTTTGATGTCGACTTCATTCATCATCATATTCATCATATTCATCATCATAATTTTTTATTTTATTTTGATAAGGCATAGTAACAGTCTAATTGACAAACAAATTCATTAACAAAAATAAACAATAAAAATCATTTTGACATTATCGGCTAATTGACCCATTATTGCTATGCACAGCATTCAAAAAAGTAAACAAATAACAATAATAAGTACCTATGTAGAAATAAATTTAACAACACTTATCAACAATTCAAAGAAAATAAAAAATAATAAAAAATATGTAAGTATAAAAATTAATATAAATAGCGATAAAATTACAAATTAAAAATTAAAATTAATTAATTAAATTGGGCATATAATAATGAATATGATGATGATGAATAAAATAAATATAAAATTGTAATGATTGTAATGACTTTTTAAATAATTGATAATTCTGATTAAAAATATCGTAATCAGAACTTAGAATATGGTATGCATGACACATTCGGTGCATAGGATTACTGTAACTGTGTGCAGCGAGTGAAGCGAATAACTCAAAAGGTTCTCACCTAAGTTTCCATTGGTGATCTTATGCAGCAATAGAAGGTCGGCAACCTGCCTCCTGTGCTGTAAGTTTTTGTAGTCGAAGTGCCTCAATCTATCCTCATAATCTGGTAGCGACTGTCTTAAACCATTGGGTTTACAAAAACGGTTTTTAGCTTAGATTAAAACAAAAATTGAAGATAAGGCATTAGCGTCTCGTGGTGAGCCGCCAAAATTAGGCCTAAAGGCACAATTTCACTTCAGTCAGTCACAATTTGCCGAGCGAACAAGCTACATCGCACTATTGCGGATATTCTACTGTGTGAAAAAGAGAAAGACGCAACTCCGCAGTGGCGTCGGAATCGGTCGTACGTAGTGATGGGTTTACGCCCGGGCGTTTTGGGCGCATTGGATAAATGTCCGTATATGCCGAATAAATGTCTTTTCACTGGGCAAAAACTCTAAGAGAACATTTATCATTTTTTTTTCATTAAAATAGTGAAATTTTATCATGCAGCCTTAGTAAATACCTACATAAAATTAGATTATGACTATATATTATTGACATATAAATTACTCAACTTCTCAAAATGAAAAAAATTGTTTTAAGTTTAGTAATTCAGAACACATTTAACTACTTCTTACTAGCGAAAACGTTAGAATTTCGGGGGCAGGAGGGGGCGGGTTACCCGCGCGCCGCGCTGCCACGAAGCCGTTTTAGCAGTCGTGGATTTATACACACACAGGGCAAAAAGGAATCGCCTTACGACAGAACGAGCAGCTAAAATTTCTTTTTGGCGTACAATTGGAATTTGAAAAGTAGTCAAGGTGGCAGTATACCACTGTCACACGTTCCCAATTCTGATTCAGATATCGAAGATACTTTTAGTGATGATGTGACTTTGATTATGACTTTGATTCGGTTTGATTCGGACTACGTCCGATGATCCCCAACCATCAATATTTTCTTCGATCAATCGAGAATTAGAATTCGTTGATGTTGCTATTATTGTTAATAGCAACATCAACGAATTCTAATTCTCACCTCAGTAATGGATGGTGATGATTATGACTGAAGTTTTCTATATTCTGGTGTTATTATATTTTTTGAAGTAAAATTTATGCATACTAATTTGTAATGTTGGCCTTTGTTTCATTCATGTAAATGTGAAAATCCAAAAATTCTTTATGTTTAAGTAAAAACCAAATATATTAAAATAGTTAGAAATAGCAGCATATTGAGAAGTATTTATGATAGTTAGAATTAGTTCTAATATTATATTATATTTAAATATGTAGTTAAAATGTTGAACTGTAATTTAATGTGACTGTGATTAGAATTAGAATTCGATGATGTTGCAAACCACAACTTAAGTGATAATAACGACTGATGTTTCCTATTATACTATTTTTATTTATTTATTATTATTATTACAGTTTCTTTTAGTTTAACTTCTTCTTTATCAATTCGCTCTTGGGAGAACGGTCGTGGTCACTTTGAGTCGTCAAGTTTGCTGGTTGAGGTGGACACAGCTCTCCTCACGATCTCCCGCCATCTCTCCCTGTTGGTAGACTATCTGGCACAGTCTGATACACTGTTCCCTATTGCGGATTTGAGTTGGTCAGTCCAGCGCATAGGTGACCTGCCACGTGATCTGGTTCCTTCAACTCTTCCTTGTACTACCAGCCGCTCCATGGAATCGCCATCCCGCCGAGAGACATTTCATTTCATTTCATTTATTGCATGTCACAAAGCAAACAAGTTGTTACAAAATTGTGCAGTTTATGTGACACCCTGTAAGGGCGCAGCAAGTGGAAAGAGCTCATTAAATATTAAATAACAATATTATAATCTAAAATATGTCAAGAAGTTAAAAATCTATCGACATTAAATTACATTTACATATATTCATACCAATCCAATAAATAAATCATACAAATAAAAAACAGATTAAATCAGTAAATCGATAAAACAATAAAAAAGACAAAACAATCAATACAAATTATCTCAATACAATTCAAGTTATTTAGCTAAAATATTCAATTCATTAAATAAAGATTTGCAATTTTATTGAAAGTCATGATACTGTGTATAAATAATTATGCATAATACTATAGAAACTATGATAAAATAAACATGATGTAAGTCATGAGTGAGACACATGAAGCTACATGACCCGGTAAGGCTTGTCATTTAGAACTCGAACAACTCAAAATACAATC
This sequence comes from Scoparia ambigualis, assembly GCA_963921215.1. Classification (NCBI taxonomy): domain Eukaryota; kingdom Metazoa; phylum Arthropoda; class Insecta; order Lepidoptera; family Crambidae; genus Scoparia; species Scoparia ambigualis. The sequence goes on from OY992510.1 coordinate 5,797,382, forward strand.
TAACAATCCAAAACGCAACCAAATGTGAGATCTATCTTTCGGACATAAACTCTTTGATAGAATAGTATGCTTTTTGAATAAGATGTTGTTTTAACTTATTTTTAAATGCGATAATACTGGATTCGTATCTTATTGCAATAGGGATTTTATTATATATCACGATGGATCGGTATAATGGACTGTTTCTAAACATTTCCAATTTAGGTTCAGGGAGGATCAAATCATATTTGCGTCGAGGATTTCTATTATATTCAAAATATTTAGGGTGTTTACGTACAAACAATCCTATTTCTAATAAATACATGGATGTTAAAGTAAGCAAGTTTTCTTTAATGAAATAGGGCCTACAGCTTTCCCGTTGTCGAATGTTATATACGATTCGGAGACATTTCTTTTGCAATACAAACATGTTATGAGCATCAGTACTTTGACCCCAGAGAATAAGTCCGTAGCGTAACCATGCGTACGCATACGCGTAATATGCCGATAAAGCACACTTAGCATGGGTATTAGCTTTTAGGATGCTGAGGGCATAGATGAATTTTGAAAATTTCTTTTTCATACTGTCGATATGCGTTTTCCAAGTCAAATGTGAGTCGATAGTTATGCCCAATAGCTTAATATTAGATACTTCTTGAATATTTTGAGATGTTATAACCCCGGCTAAGTTTATCGGTGCCTTCTGGTATGGATGGAACTGAATCAGGTGAGTTTTATTTCTATTTATTTCCAAATTGTGCATACTAAGCCATTTTTTAAAATTTGTTAGTGTAAGGTCTATTATAGAGTTGCAGTCTACGTTACTTGGATTCTTAAACAGAAGGGAAACGTCATCAGCAAAAAGAATACATTTCGTTTCCGTTATTTTTGGTAAGTCGTTAATATATATAAGGAACAACACACAACCCAAAACGCTTCCTTGCGGTATTGAGTGGTTTATCATTTTTATTTCAGATTTAATCACTTTAGTTTCCTTAGTTTGTTCATCAGAGTGTAATATCTGCACGAATTGCTGTCTATTTTGCAAATAGGAACGGAACCACTGTAAAACCTTCCCCCGAATACCAACTCCATGCAACTTCAGGAGCAACACCCCGTGGTCAACCCTGTCATATGCCTTAGACATGTCTAAGAGCAAACCGACAGCATGGGACTTATCCCTTATATGGTTTAGGATTTCTTGTATATAATTAAATGTAGCCAAAACCGTCGAAGATTTTTTACGAAAACCGAATTGACTCCCATCGAGAATCTCATACCTTTCTAAAAAGGAATAAATGCGATTAGACATTGGCTTTTCAAACAATTTGGAAAGTGTGGGTAGGAGTGCTATTGGTCTGTAATGACCTTGATTGTCTGTCTTACCATCCTTCTTTAAAACTGGTATAATTTTTGCAACTTTGAGCCGATCGGGAAAGAGGCTCTGTTCAAACGATTGGTTCACAAGGCGGGCTAGAATTGGTGCTAGTTCTTCGCGGCAAGATTTTAATAGCAGTGTAGGTATCTCGTCATTACCAGAGCTACATTTATTGGGCAGTTTTCTTATAAGGTCGTTCATTTCTTTTTCAGTTATTGTACTAAGGAACATTGAGTTTATTGATGGTTCAAGGACTGTTGGACCATTGCTCGGTTGATTTATACTTATTGGTTCACCGATGGACACAAAGTAGTTATTAAACTGTTTTGCAACTACATGTGGGCATGTAATATGGTTATTGTGATGCGTTAAGTGTATATTTTTTATATTATCGGTATTATTTCCTTTTGTTACTTGTTTTATTATACTCCACATGGTCTTTGTTTTATTTTTTGATTGATTCATTTTCTTTATGTAACTATTTTTCTTGGATAGCCTAATAGACCCTTTTAATATTTTAGAGTAGTTTTTGTAGTGAGTCTTTATTATTCCATTATTTGGTCGATCTGAAAATATTTTTAATAACCTTTTATGTTTACAGGAAGTTTTTAATCCATTGGTTAACCATGTTGATTTATTATGCTTACCTCGACTATTTAATTGCTTTACTGGTATGCATTCATTTAATATTTCTATAAGTTGATCATGAAATGTGTTAAAGTTTTCGTTTACATTGTTTTGACAGAAGTTTTTGATTGTGTGGAGCCAATCTATATTACCTATTGCCTGTTTAAATCGACTAATATTGTAGTTGTTAAAAATTCTTTTGTAAAAACGAGTATTTTGTTTTTTTACATTTGGTATTTTGAGTTTGCATAATAAGCCACAATGGTCGGAAAACCCTAAGTCTTTTACGGTAACATCAATATTTTTTATATTTGTAAATAAGAAGTCTATGCAGCTTGAAGAAGTAGCTGTTACTCTTGTGGGGCTATTTACTAACTGGTGTAAATTGTATTCAGACATAATATTAATCAACTTTTGGTAATCATTGGAGTATTTAAATCTATCAATGTTGAAGTCTCCATTTATGATTATTTGTTTATTCTTTTTGTGTTTTAGCTTTTGTAACAATTGACCTAATAGTTCAAAGAATGTATTCATCTCACGTCCGGTTCTGTAAATTGTTATTATAATAATATTCGGTTTCAATTCTAGTGCACAGCACTCAACTTTACTATTAATTGATAAATTGGTAATGTCTTTAAGTTCTGTGTAGTTAATACCTTCTTTCAGGAATATTGCCACTCCACCTCCACGTTGTTGTTTTCTGTTATATGAAGTAGCAAGACGGTAGTTACTGATGTGGGTGTAATCCTTCTGATCGGGTTTTACCCAGGTTTCAGACAGACATACTGCATCAATGTTTTGGTCGTGTAGAAAAGCCTCAATTATGTCTATTTTATTTTTTAAACTTTGCATGTTCTGAGATAGAATGTTAAAGCTCACGAAAAAAGTTGTTTTGCGCTTGAGGTGTATTTATCGGCAAAAGTCCCTCAGCATTCGTTAGGCGATTTAGGCGTTTCAACATGAAAAGTTAATGTTGCTGTTGACGCTGGTCTCGGTTGTGCAATTGTGGGCTCAGGTGTTAGGTCTGGGTTCAATTGTAACTTGTTGTTGTTGTTGGTGTTTTTCAAATTCGTTGTAGCCATTTTATGGAGTTTGTATTCTTTTCCATTTATATAAAGTCTGTTATTGATTATATTCGCCCGTTGCCCACTCTTTCTTGCTTTTATTAGGATGTCTATTAGTTCTTTCCTTTTTTGTAATAATTCTTCATTTAAGAACGCCGAAACCGCCAGACCTGTACCTCTAAAAAGAGATAGCTATTTTGCAGGATGTTGTTAGTAATTTTTTTGCTTAAAAGTTCGACAATAATTGGTCTACGTTGACCTTTTCTACCTTTCCTTACTACTTCTTCTATGTAGCCAGTAACATTTATATTCATGATTTCCTGAAAAGCATATATAATTCTATCATGTAGTTCCTGTTCGTTTTCCCAGGAATGTTCATCAAAACCATACAACACAATTTTTTTATTAATGTTTTGGTTATCAATCTTTTTTGATTGGTATGGTTTTTCTAAACTACTGTTAATTACAATTTTCTGTATCTCATTTAATTCTGTTTCCAATTTCTTAGTTAGTTCCTCTACTGTTGCAATACTTTTTTTGATATACTTTTCTTCAATTTTTTGTTGTAGTATTTGTGTGTAGTAGTTTGGGCTGGAAACATGTTTCGATATTATATTTTCCATTTCTGATGCTATAGTTTCTTTTAATTCTGTAACAATTTGTACTTTCAGGCACTTTAACTTTTTGTCGATTAGTTTTTCCCAAAGTTCCAGAGTTAAGGTAGATGTTATAGGTTCATCAGTAGTATCTGACTGTATGTGGTAAAGCGGATCACTTATTATGGTATCACCAATGATGCTCGTGTCTTCGTCGTCTTCGGACATACTATTATTCGCTGTAGTGTTATTCTTTTTCCTTAAAGTAATGTTATTAAAGCTGGGGGAGTTACGCTCAACCGTTATGCTGGCAATACCACTAGCGGACAAATTCAATTCACGTATTGGCGTGTTTGTATTTACTGTTTTAGGCATTTTGCAGCGGCACGCTTGACAGATCCAGTTTTTTTTACGCTCTGGAGACATTATGTTATAAAAAAGCTGCACCGAAACGTTTGCACAATCCAAATCATAGCTTTCTTTGCATTTGTTACAAGTGAGATATTGTCTATCTAGTATTGCATGAGAACATCCACCGCATTTCAAAGACGCTGACGCCATCCTGCGATATTCTATGTAACTATTAGTGCTGGTACTATTCTTGTGTTAGTTTTAACATTCACTTTTCCATAATTTAAAATTAATAGGAACACAAAAAGATCAGTCCGGTAAGGTAATGATTTGAACCACGGACCTCCCGGTATGCCGAACGCGACGTTTTTGTTCTAGCGCTTAGCCACTCGACCACGCAGATATTACAAGCAATGGCGTAATTAAGCAATGTTATTATAGATGTGGGGAATTAATGTGATGGTTGGTGGTAGGTTCACAAAGCATAGTTGTTATGGTTCACAATGCACTAAGTTTTTGCACCCCACCGACCGATATCTGTTTTCAAACTGACCGCTTTTCAGTTTTGATACGATCTGTCTGTCCCCTATTACGCTTTATCAATTAACTAACTGTTATTATTTTTTAGTTACACTGTGTTATTGGCACTCAATTTTTATATCGTACACTTTTATGTTGTTGTTTAGTTGCAGTTTACAGTTTATTATTGTTTTGTAACTGTCACTCAGAGATAGGTAGTTTGTAGGATATTGGCTAACACTTTTTGCAATAACACTTGGATTACTCTTCTAATGCATTTAATAACATTCACAATGTGCAATCGTGTTGAAATGAAGGAGTTGTCAACGCGTAAGTTATATTTAATGCACTTGATATACTTTTTAGAATTTTTGTTGAGGAGCTACACTTTCCTGCCGCAACGAACGAGCGGCCATTTCCCAAGGTACTGCAGTATGCGCCACTGTATTACGGCCGACAGACGCTGCGTGATGCCGAGCTCCTGGAGTATGGACACGTTGACGTGGAACTCCTTTCACGATATCCCAAGCATACTACGTCACCCAGATGGTGAAACCGCTTACCAGCCTGGGTAAGCGCTCGTGACTGTAAAGAACGGGCTCGGAGGGTTCGTTCGAAGAAGAAAGCCTCCCACTCTGCAGCTAAGCGGTGCAAAAGAATGATCCGCAAGGCGCGATTCGAACACATAAGCAGCATAGGAGCCAGACTAGCATCTTACCCTGCTGGTAGTAAGCAGTTCTGGTCCCTGTCCAAGTCGGTGGAGTAAAATTTTTGACGGCCCACTTTGCCCCCCATGCTGCGGCCCGATGGGACGTTGGCCCACACTGCAACGGAGAAAGAAAATCTTTTTGCTTCTCTGTTCGCGGGCAATTCGCGACTAGATGCAAACCTTGTGAAAGCCACCAACTTTACCTCACTGTGGTGCTTCCATGCTAAGTGTCACCATTCACACCAAAGAGGTAAGAAAAGCTTTGCAGAATCTGGACGTGAATAAGGCTAGCGGCCCGGACGGGATTCCAGCTAGACTACTTAGGGTCTGTGCGCCTAAATTGTGCGCCTGAACAGAGCGGTTCCTCAGTCCTGGAAGCTTGCAAATGTGCAACCAGCGCCCAAGAAGGGCAATCGTGCCGGCGCCACCAACTACAGACCAATTGCCATCACCTCCATACTCTGCAAAGTTATGGAAAGGGTACTGAATAGAAAGCTTTTGTCGTATCTAGAATCCCACGACCTCCTCAGCGACTGCCAATATGGCTTTCGGCAGGGCCGTTCCACGGGGGACCTTCTGGTGTACGTTACACATTGCTGGGGCGAGGCAATCGAGAAGCATGGCGAAGCGCTTGCCGTGTCGCTTGACATCTCGAAAGCCTTTGACCGGGTCTGGCACGCTAGCTTGCTGAGAAAGCTTTTATCGTACGGCATCTTTGCTGATTTTTGTGTCTGGATTTTGGACTTCCTGAGTGAACGGTCAATCAGAGTAGTCATTGATGGCTGTTCTTTTGACCTCATGGCTATCGATGCCGGGGTTCCTCAGGGTTCCGCTCTCTCTGCTACCCTTTTCTTGTTGCGTGTTAACGATCTGCTCAAGCCCGGAATTGTTGGGTATGCACACGACAGCACGGTCACAGAGAGGTATCTGTCTAGCGCAAGGGTCGGCGGAGAGGAAATTCGTTCCTTATGAGAGGCCATGGTTGAGCAGACAAACTTGACTTTAAGTCTTGTCTCCCAATGAGGTGACAACCATTTGGTCCGTTTTAACGCCACCAAAACGCAGGCATATTTGTTCTCGGCCAAAAGGAGTCCTTTTAACCTAGCTCCTACTTTCCGGGGTGTAGATGTACCAATTACCGACAACCTCAATCTCCTCGGCATGAAGTTGACCTCCAATCTTAACTTCGGCGACAACATCGAAATCAAGGCTCAAACTGCGGCCAAAAAGCTGGGTGTTCTAAATAAGGTCAAGCGATATTTCACACCGGGACAGCCTTTAACTCTTTATAAAGCACAAGTCCGATCGTGCATGGAGTATTGCTGCCACATTTTGGACGGCTCAGCAAAATATCAACTTGCCGCGCTCGATTTGGTGAAACACAGAGCTAGGAAACTTATAGGTGACGATAAGTTTGTGAAAACCAAGCTTCACAGTCTCGCTTACGCGTGTCGCTCAGTTGCTTGCTTGTCGGTATTTTACAGGTTGTACTTTCGAGAGTGTGCTGTTCAGCTACACGAGCTCATTCCACCGTCCTCTTTCCTCTATCGGGAGTCCAGACGTACGGTGGGTTACCACTCAAGCGTTACCCGTCTTCATTCATAATGCGTACAGCCAAGGTATAAAATTCCCTGCCGGCGTCTGTGTTTCCGAGTGCATATAGCCCCAACATCTTTAAAGCCCGAGTAAATAGGCTGCTTCGGGGCAAGCTCGCTGCATCGTCGGCCTCTTCTTAATCCTACGGATAAGAATGTGGCCAAGAGCAAAACCATCTATCATAAAAAAACGTTGTACTTACTTATGTTACGTAAAAACCAAAATATCTTAAATTACTTGAAATTTTCAGAAATAATAACGATAGTTAGATTTAGTTATCATTTTATTAAAATGCTCAACTCATCAACTGTGATTTAATATGACTGAGATTATTTTATAACTACGTTATTTGATTAAACTTACATATTGTTACAAAATATCAATATTTAGTTTTATTTTAAAGATATCCTTATCATAACATAATTAAAATCGAAACTCAGGAGCTTTTTTTGCAGAATAAAGTTGTTGTTTTGTTTTTGCCCAGTGATCGGGCATTTATTTGGGCGTAAACTAGTTTTTGCTCAATATGCCCGTTTCTGCCCTATACTGTTTTTGCCCTCGACCCATCACTAGTCGTAGTCAACGCGCTACTCGCTGACTCCCTCGCGCTGACGTTGAAACTTACCGCTTTGTCTCGCTCGCTCGATTTACACTTTATAGGTGTGCGTGTGTGAGTGTTTGCTTAAGTAGTTGAGTAGGACTATATTTTGAATGACTACAAGTAGGAGCATGCCGTATCTTCCCTTTTTGTTTTAATGTAAGGTTTTTAGGTTTTCTGAGTAGCATATTGCTGCTACTCAGAAACCCTAAAAACCGCTTTTAGACGGATTCTATCCTGTTGATGTGGATTGAATAAATCGGTGACCACATCGCAGAACAATACTCTAGTATTGGGCGAACTAGTGAACCGTACAGCAGCATAAAAGACTCGGTTCTTTTAAATGGTTTGGAAATACGCCTATAAACGTCTTACTGCTGGAAACAGACCTTCCCACATAGACAAAAGCATAGAGATTATGCTATAATACCCTCTTTTGCTTATATCTATGGCTATAACCTTCGATCGTTATATGATCGAAGGCTTTAACCTCAGACTAATAATTATTTTGAGGCTTCCTACCGCGCTGTCCCAATGCAGTTTTTGTGTGACTGCCATCTTACGACAACAAACATAACCATCGGTTGTATGTACTTATGTGCCTTCTGAAGCACGGAGTTTGTCAATCATAAAGTCAATATCAATATATCATACAACCTTAATTTATGTTTATACAAAACCAATTAAGGGTGAGTTACACCCATTAAACTGAACAACTTTTCTCAAGAAACATATGTGCAAAAATGACAAAAAAATTTCTACCTCCCATCCCATACAAAACTGTCCGATCAGCTGACGACAATAGTATAGGAGATTGAATTTTTTTCGTCATTTTTGCACATAGATTTCTTGGGGAAAGTTATTTACTTTCATGGGTGGAACTCACCCTTAATTGTTTTTGTATAAAGAAAAATTAAGGTTGTATAGCAGTATACTGCTATACGACCTTAATTTTTTGGTATATATACCAAAGATAGATAGACAGATAGATAATACTTTTATTGTAACATAATAACACAAACATTTACAATGCATTTACATAAAAAAGAAAAAAAAACAATGTTACAATTTGGCGGTCTTATCACATAAAGCGATTTCAAAACATTTTAATTTCGATTCCAAACTGTTGCACGAAAAGATCCAGCAACCGCTGACTGAAGCTACCCCACAATCGTAGTCGTGCTTAATGGATATGTCAATAGGCAACTTGAAACCGACGGAATTAAGTTACGCGGCCCCACCGTTATGCCCTATAAATATTTATAACTGGATATCTCCTAAAGGGTTCTTTACAAATGAAACAGGAAAAAATCTTTCCAATCACTAATTGTATTCATATTTTCTCATTTTCTTATTTGTATCAAACTATTGACTGTGATAGGACACGTAAATATTTATAATGTAATTTATTTCCCTAATGCAGTAAGTAAATATTGTGGTGATAAGTTTTCTAGCTCTCCATTTTTATACGTTTATACGTTTTCGCTCTATCGATGGATAGTTCTTTTTTTATATACTATGTATATAAGTACATAGTTAAACAAGAACTCAATCAAATAAACTATTAACGTGATTTGACAATTAAAAGCATATTTATTGTGTTCAGAACTTGGACATTAGCGTAGCAAAGATCCTTCAACGTTAATAAGATTATTTTAACCGCTATAAATTGTATAGTAATATTTATCTCCATCGTTATATAACAATTTCAAAATAGTTATAATTACTGTTTAGTTAATCAAAGAATATAAATGCTTTGAGTTTCTCTAGCTCGATAAATGTTTTAAAAAATACGCAAAATGTATGCGAATGCGACATCAATTTATCTATCTACTATAAACGTATCTTTGCTATACACACATTCTGGTTTAACATTGTAATGGATTACCCAACACGCCAGTTCAGAGCTTATTATTCTTCCGTGAAGATAAGAGCCAAATTAGCCTGGCTCAAATCTCGTGTTTCATTCGTATGCCGCACACACCGTACTTATAAATAGGGCACCGAGAACACTTCCTGCGAGCCCGCAGCTTTGGCGGGCCCATCTCCGTTATGTTACACACTGACGTATACGTACGTATACGTGTACGTACGTGCGTACGTATACGTGTATACGTGCTACGTACAACGCGAACAGCACACATTTACGGCTAATGAAAGTTTAACCGCCTATGGTCCGTGTAAGCGCCTGTCATTGTGTTTCTTGTTCTTAGATAATGGAAGATTCTGTTTTGATAATGACATTGAAGCGTAGTCGTGTACTAAAGTCTAGAACAAAATCAGCATATTTATTTATTTTAGGAATATTTATTAAGTATCAATTTATTAAGGTCCCAATCCCAATGGTGGGCTCACGCCTTCCCACATAAACAAAGTGTGGTGTGTAACCCACCACGTGAGATTAATGCGGGTTCTAGGTTTTAAGACCCCGTCTACACATTGGCGTATGTTGGCCCACTGCCGGCCATCGCCATTGTGTAGGCGGGCAATTTGTCGATCTATACAATGGCGATGGCCGGCAATGGGCCAACATACGCCAATGTGTACTGGGGCCTTAACGATTGTCATCTTACGACAGCAACCACGGGTTTACGTGTTTGTCAAAGCACGATTAATTTTTTCTTACATCTATTTTTGCTTTACTTATCATTTTTTGTATTATCACTACGACTATTTCGATCTATAAATGTATAACAAAAACTACACAGCAATAATCACATCTTACGAGACTATTTACCCCATTATCGACGGAACGCGCAAAGCACAAATTAAGTGTTCACGTTTCGCTTGCAACAGCTGTGATAATTACATTATGTTTTTTCTATGTCATTGCTTCACAATGAACCTGACACAGGCAAGATAGTGTTCAATTCGCCGACACGTCATCCATTATGTTGTCGATAGTATAAAAAGATGCAGCCGGCAAGTAAAAAAAAACCTGATCCGTATAATAACTGGTGTCCGAACTGTCACCTTTATAATTAAGGATGCAATAAATATTTTTAGAATAATGCCCTGGAACACATTGGATCTTTTGTTTGCTAAAAAGCACCTGACACAATCTCAATTTGCATAATGCTCCATAAATATTAAACTTTTTCATTTAAAACGCCATCGAGACCGAATTAATTTTGCATTTTGTTAGAGTTAACGCGCTAATGTGGATATCCTGGTGATTGTGAAAACAGAAGAATAGCATTCCATTTCTTTTTGTACCTACTACAATTTATATTTGGGAACATGAAAATTTACCTTTGAATTTGCGAGTCTAAGTCCGAATTTAGGTATAATGTCTTTATTTACATTTCGGTCTTTTATGTTTTCTTTTCTAGCATTCGGAACGCTATAGTGCTTGTATCTAACATCTGTGTAACTCTTCCGAAATGGCATAGATAAAGTGTATAGCTATTAGGTACTGTGGTCGTTCCAGTGGCCGATTGATTGGTAAATTGTCACAGCCGCCGCAATACGGTCTCGGCGGCTTCCTGCGCCTGCCTTTTGGCTGTCTGTTCGTTATTAGATCGGCGACAGCGTCTCGTCTGCCGAGTTTGATGCTATTTCGTTAACAAACCCCTTTAGCTGTTTTTTTCGTTTCCTAATCAATTGAGTCTGGCTGGGATTGCTTTGCTTGCTTTTCTTTTCTCGCTTGGTTTTGATGACGGCATTTTCACAATTTTGCAATTAAATTTTGTGGACTTTGATAAGGTGCCAAGAAATTAAATTCCAATTTACACATGATTTTGTAAAATAAGGTTATCTGTAAAAGATATCTGCACACTACTAAAGACATAACAGCTCATAATTTTGCCTTTACCTACTAACTTATCAGTTTTATTTATTGTAACCGCATTAAGCACCGATTATCATACTCGTATATCTGCTTACGTAATTTAATTTGGGGTTAAAGGGCGAGAAGTCAACACAGCATGTCGCCGCCTATACCTACCTAGGTAAATGTAGGTATAATCATTATCGCCTCGCTTACGTGAAACCGGATTTTGTCTACTATGCAATGTAAATATCTTACTTAGACATACATAAGTAAGTATCAAGTAATCTTCAAACTTGCTTTATTTTTATAAGATCTTGAATATGTAAAATATTCAAAAACCCATATGGAATGAACACCATAATTTAGTAACGTTCTCAATATTGTCGAGAAACGGCATTCTAATCGCGACGGAGAGGTCCCTATCCCATAAATATTGCATGGGAGGAGTGCGTAACAAAATATTTACGAAGTATGACGAGGAGAACGACGAGCGAACGGCGTTTATAGGTCAGAAGATAGAGGCGAGGCGTCGCGCTCCAGTTTAGTGCCGCCTTCCGTCGCGACGCTCCCTATGCGCCGCGCCCGCCCGCCCGCGCCGCCGACTTCGAATTTCTGAGATGTCTCCGAAGCAAGACGCCGCGGGTGATTTTCCACCCCCTCGAATGCTGACTGCGGACGCGGGCGCTCGTCGCCGACATCAAAGTGCAACATTTCATTATTGCGTTACCGAACGGAGGCGAAAAGTACTTTGCTCTCTACCGGGGTTTAGCAGAAATTTAATCCTCCTCTATTAAGACTTCGAAAACTGAAGTGTTCGCCTGATTAAAGGAGACTCGCAGCGGAATTCGTGTCGCCGTGCAAATTGGCGAGTAGGCACTTCGTCAAAGTTTGTTTTGAATTTGTAAGGAGCGTCCGCTGAATCAAGTGGAAAATATTGTATACCGATAATTGCCGTTCTAAAACGTAATTATGCATCATAAACAGTCGGTCATTGGCGCGGCAGTGCATCAGTCGCATGACTTGCCACTCGGCTCGACTCGATGACAGTTCGACACGCACGCGACGCAGACATTTGGATATTTTCTGATGTCAATGTGAACTTGAATTGCGCCACGTCATAACACAAACAAATGAGAAACATCAGAGCATCATTGGCCTTCATTCCTATGACCACCGTTACCGTTACATAAAGCATTACGCACCACGCCGCGTGGAATGTGTCTCGTTGCATGTGAAAATATTCACGCTTGAAAAGAGTTTATGATCATTGATCAATGATCTGATAACATTCCTATGGCTTATCAATTTTGAACGTTATTTATTTCGAGCTTATCTTTTATTTGTAAGTACATCGAATCATTCAAGAAGATTGCATCTATTCCGATCTGAAGCTTATGGTTAGGTAATTACCTAATTCATATCATAAATATTTGTTCTAATTAGTAAGCAATAGTTTACCTACATTTCGAGAATTTAATTCTTTCATTTACTTCCAGCCCTTCTCAGCCCACTGCTGGGCATAGGCCTCTCTGTTTATGCCATTCGCCTCGTCTTCTTCGAGAATTTAGGTTGTAAAAAACATTTGGTACTATCGCGAGCACGCGTTGTTTGCAGTATCGATTTGAGTATCAGGTGGCGTAAGGACGAGTAAGGACGGCGCGGACGTCGCACCCGCGCCGCGCTCGATTGTTTCACACGATACGCGATAGCGGATAGCGGCCCGCCCCGCGTCCGTGTAAATGCCCCATTTGCATAACACCCGCCCTTACGATTACCAAACCACTAAAGACATTCATGATTTTTGTAGAGATCGAGCAAATGATGTACAAACGAAACGACAGCTGGGCGCAACTTAAAACTAAATGTCAAATTTCGGCAAAAAAATTTGAACTTTTAGGAGTAATAAGGATCAATAAGAAATTTGACAATTGGATCAATAAGAAATTTGTCAATTTTGCGTAGATTGACCTGCTGGCGTAAACGTACAACATACTTTGTTTGTATCCCTGATATTTAAAAATTTTGCAACTCACTAGAATATTAATAAGGATGACTGATGGACGACATTGACGTGATTATTGATAAAAATATTGAAAACTGATCATTATCGGCACATCAAATTGTGAAACAAGGAAATGAATTACTCATAATTACAAACGACGATGCAGACGTGGACAGTCATATAGATGTAAACATTAATGAAGTACCGAGCACTCGTACACAGGAACGCACTCGGGGTCCTGCGTCGACCAACTATGATAAATGGTCGGACTGCCGCAGCGCTGCCATTCCACATCTTCTCTTTAAGCTCCTGCGAGGGGCGTGGGATGGAGTATGACAGTAATAGAATGACGACCGCACACATCATGGGAAAGTACCTACGGAGCGTTGCGAATATAGAATTTAATATGTGCCATGTTGTACAACCTTGGAAGTTCAATGAGCTGTACTACGAAACGAGTCGGGAACTATGTTTAATTCGCTAAAGTATTTGGTATGTAGACAAATTGTCGCTAAATTAGTACATAGGAAGTTTTAATTTACCGACAACTTTTGTTTTCATTCTTATATTTTTGTTTATTCTTCTATGTTAGTAGTTCGGGATGCTACGTATTATAATCTAATTTTTCGTAAATAATTTTATTAATTTATTTAGTAAGTAACTTCTACGCATAATATAATATAATTCATTAACATTATCAGATTTATCAGTCTCTTATTAGACTATTTTCAGCATATTAAATTATGTATATGTACTTATTTTTACGCCATACCTACTTTATTACTACTATACTAATAGAAAACAATAACACTATAGTAATTTATCTCTTTCTTTCTTTCTTTTTCTTTTTCCGGTTCCGGTTCCGGTTGTCAAAAAAGTAAAGTAACCTCCGCGATTTTCAGTCGAAAATAAGTCTAACTTGTAGTGGAAAGTGTAAACAAACCGCACAAACGTAAATACAAACAGTGATTTTTAAACCAATAACTGTTTTCACGCGGAAACTATAAGTGAATTATACGGAAATTAAGCAGTGAAATTCGAACTAATTTGTGAAATCTTTCGTTACCGTGAGTCTTACTATCCAACCGTCAATGTCGTTTGACATTAGTGACAGTGACAGTAAGTGCGGGCTTTGACAATCAACGTCAAAACGTTCCGATTCACACAGCTAAAAAAGCGATATTGGTGGAGATAAGAAAAGTTTGCGGTTGACCTGTGAAATTGTAACTTTTATTTTTTTTCCCATACAAGGATAAAAATTTTTTGTTTGCAAAATGAGTTGCGTGGCCTGTGAAAAGCAACTATTGGACAACAATCATTTAAATTTGCAACACTTGTAATACAAAATATTGCTTATCATGTCTAAGCATAGCTCAAGTTAACATCTCGGAAATGAACTTGAAACAGCTGGCTAAATTGAAGTGCCCGTCTTGTAACAATGTTACTAAACGAAGGAATGATGACAGCTCTCCAGCACATCCAGGACATACAATGGGAACGCTTATACCTATCAATACATACTCTTCCCCGGCTAAACGTTACACCTTTTGCGCAAGAGATTAATAGTGTGATTTTAGAAGAGATACGGCGACTGAGGACAGAAATGAACAAGCAGTTTGAGTCACAGAAAGTTATCTTGAAAAAACTAAGGATATTTTGGCAACAGTGGGACAGAGCGAGGTGGCCGACCTCGGAGCTAAGATTTCTTCTTTACGTGCAGACTTAGATGGAGCGATAGGATCTATGCAATTTTTGTCTGGATGCCTTGATGACCAGGTCGAATTGAATAAGGAAACAAACGACACTTTAACGCATTTGATTATAGACAATACTATCCTCAACTCTCAAGTGGCTGAAATGAGCATCAAACTAACTTAGATGGAACAGCAGTATAGGGAATGTAACATTGAAATACAATCCGTGCCTGAATTGTGGCGTGGCATCCAGTACTTACCCGTGGTACTACCGGTGGTCCTACTGGTAGGACCACGGGAGATTTTTTTTTAATATTTTACATTACCCGTGGTACTACTAATCAATTTAATATTCCGTACAAACGTATTTCGAGGTATGCATAAGCTTGAAAAATCGAGTGTTGTAGAACCTTTTTTTTGTTTTTTGGTTTTTTTTTATACTTTCAAAGCTAACCAGTAAAAAAAACAAAATAAAATGAAAAACTAAAGAGAAACAAAAAAAACAAAAAACAAAACAAAAACAAAAAAACGAAACTAAAATAAAAAAAAAGGTTCTACAACACTCGATTTCAAGCTTATGCATATCTCTAAATACGTTGGTAAGGAAAAATTAAATTGATTAGTTGGTAGTACCACGGGTAATGTAAAATCTCCCGTGGTACTTACCAGACAGGCTAGTAGTACCACGGGCAAAAAAAATCCCGTGGTCCTACCAGTAGAACCACCGGTAGTACCACGGGTAAGTACTGGTGGCATCTTATTGGCAGTTCTTAAAAAATGTAAACCACTTAGACAAATAAATTGGGAGTCGTCGGGTGAAGAAATATGGCTTTTGTTTGGTATAAGTTCCTCCGCCGCTAAAGCTCGATGAATTACTAAACAACATTTCTCGTAATGTTCAAAACAACATAAGTTCCTCCTCGTCAATACTGGTACTAGGAGATTTCAATATGTCTGGGTTGAACTGGAACAAGCGTGAAGGTATTATTACTTAACTCCCGACTCGATTGACGGAAGTCAAGTCGAGAACCGGCTGGTTGACACATTGTGTTTTAACAACCTTTTTCAATGCAGTTCCATTAGAAACGATAGGGGAAAATGTTAGACCGTGTGTTTTTTTAATAAACCAGACAATTTAACTGTTAGCGCTGCCAGTGACATATTACTAGAGAAAATAGATCCGCATCACCCCCCTTTACTAATTAAAGCCTCTTTTACAACTGTAAATAAAATGATGAAGCCAAAAAAGAGCAAAGCACTAAATTTTACAGTCTGTAACTGTAATCACGGATTAGCTGTCCTGGATAGATTTATAATACTGTTATGCCTATTATTCGTAGGTTTACGCCTTGTAGAATGCAACACAATAATAAATACCCTGTATGGTACAGCAAACTACATATAAAGGTTTTAAAGGAAAAAGGAACGTTACTATAATTATTTAAAAAATACAATAACCTAATGGACGGACTCACTTACGGTATGCTGAGAAAGCGCTGGGATGCTATGATTAAGGAGTTGTTACTCTCGATTCAGGGAACATGCCAGAGGTCACTTGCGTGATAAGTCTAAGTGTTTTGGCAGTTCGTTGGGAACAGAAAGTCAAACAGTGTGTCTATTCCAAACGAAGTGAGACTTAACAACGTAACGGCCAATGGAGGCCAGAAAATTCGTGAGGTGTTCTCGCGGTATTTTGAGACTGTCTACGTAGCCAGTAAGTAATACACCGAACATAGCTAATAATAGGAGTCTGTGCGGAATTAATAATAACCCTTCTGCATGCAATGACATTGCCATATCTGAAACAGACTGAAACAGTAATATTAGAGACTAGAACAGATTAGTTACCACCGCTACTATTCAAAAACTGCGCAAGCCTTTATGTGTTATAAAGGGTCTTTCAACAAGGACGGGTCGATGTTAAAATTGAAAAAAACTAAATGTGTGTGAGATATTAACAATTTTTTTATTTATTTGAAAGGCCCATTAATGCCATTATGAAAAGAATATAACATCGTTCAAATGTCCGCCGCAGCTTCGAATGTTGGCACGAATACGAGAGGTCCAATTTTCAATGCCTCTGCTGCATTGATCCGGCTGAATCTGTGCGATGGCCTGCGTTATGTTGGCTTTCAGGACGACCGTTGCCCTGTTGATTGTGGGTTATTGGCATAACCCTGTGACTTTTGATTGTGGGTTATTGGCATAGACCTGTGACTTCAGAAAACCCCACAAGAAAGAGTCTAGCGGGGTCAAATCACACGATCTTGGTGGCCAATTCACGTCACCTCTCGAACCGTTCACGCAGAATGTCCATTGTGTCGTTCGCTGTGTGGCACGTAGCGCCGTCTTGCTGGAACCACATGTCGTCCACGTTCATATTGTTCAATTCAAGCCAAAATAAATTGTTAATCATTGATCTGTAGCTCTCGCCGTTGACGGTGATGGCCTCGCCAACGTCGTTTTCGAAGAAGTACGGACCAATGACGCTGCCAGACCAAAATCCGCACCAAACAGTAACTTTTTGTGGATGCATTTCCACCTGGTAACCCTTATGTGGGTTGTGGTCATCCCATATATGGCAATTTTTCTTATTAACAAAACCATTCATCCAAAAATGTGCCTCGTCGCTAAAGATTATTTTTCGGCCAAAATCGGGGTTCTCTTCCAAGCGTTCCGAAGCCCATTCAGCGAATATACGGCGTTGTCTATGGTCATTAACTTTGAGCTCTTGGGTCAGTTGGATCTTGTACGGATGCAGGCCCAAATCCCAACGCAAAATTCTCCAAGTTGAAGTCTACGAAAGGCCGAGTTCTTGTGCACGGCGAGAAATCGACTGCCTCGGAGTCTCCTGAACACTCTCACGTACAGCGGCGATGTTCTCGGCCGATCTGGCGTTCCTTTGACGTAAAGGTTTTGGTTGGTTGTTTACCGAACCGGTCGTCTCAAATTTGGTCACCAGTCGTTGGAAAGTAGACTTTGAAGGTCCACCGCGTCTGCCGTAAAATGGGCGCAATGCGCGCAACGTTTGCACTAACGAACACTCATTTTGATAATAAAGTTTTATCATTTGCACATGCTGCTGAATCGTGTAACTTGCCATGGTGATTTGGCATCAGTGACTGAATAAGACACAACAGATTTGACAAATGCCGCCAAAACAAAATGGCCGCCACAGATTGTTAACATCGACCCGCTCTATTTGAAAGACCCTATATTTAATTGCTCTCTTAAAACAGGAATTTATCTATCGAACTGGAGGGCTGCTTACCTTACGCCAATTAATAAAAATGGGGACATCAGTCAGGTTAGCAACTATAGGCCCATATCGATTTTGTCAACACCTGGTAAAGTTCTGGAGTCGTTTGTGCAAAAATACATCTACAGTCACGTCAAATGTCTTATTCATTCATACTAATCAACACAGGTTTCAGCCTCGGAAATCAACAGCTTCCAATCTAATTGCCTACGTTAACGAGCTTTGCAAGGTTGTTGATGGACGGGTGAAGTTCATGCTGTATATACACGAAAGCTTTTGACCTTGTAAATCACAATATCATACTTTATAAATTGGAATTTATGGGAATACATAGGTCGCTTTCAGTGGCGTGCCTAGGGCTCCAGATTGGGGCAAGCCACGAAACCTGAAGTTCCTAATCTTGCTACCTAGGTACAATGTTGGTGCCCATTTGTGACACTAGCCACATTTTTTACTCAAATCATCATAGGCCGTGGCATTCCAAACGTTCTTGTCGTTGGTAAAAAAAACAGGCTATTACCTTCTACACTCGGCGTCAAAAAAATCGCACCTCTTAGAAAATCACTTTCAAATGTCATTTACTCTTGATATGCACATGCAGTCGCATTAATTATGATTTTATTTACAAGGTTACTTAATTAACTTAATAAAAAACATTACTTTTCATTATCAAATAAAACCTAATGCAACAAATAAAGTGTCACAAAAATTCGATGCAAATTTTGCTACCCGTGAGAGTTGCTAGTTGCGCTTCCTTTGTGGGTATAAAACGGTCAACACGGGTTCAATGTGGGTCATTCGCTATTCAACCGTTGAAGAGGACACACGCACAGATTTTGATGGATACCACAGCTGATAAAGCCGCTCAAGTGGTTGCACTACTGCAATCAGGGGTGCGGCAGTGTGATGTCGCCCGGCAACTGAACCTGAGCCGTTATTCCGTTCGAAGAGTGTACCAGCGCTTCATAGAGACCGGTGGCTATATCCGCAGACACGGTTCGGGTAGACGTCGCTGCACTTCGGAAAGAGACGACCGGTTCGTTGTGTCGAACTCTTTGAGAAATCGTTTCTCCAACGCTGTTGAGTTGCAACAGCAGCTCCAGGCAGTTCGCAGACGCACCGTAAGCGTATCTACGGTTAGAAGAAGATTGAAGGAGAAGAAGATAGCGGCCCACAGAGCTGCTACGGGTCCAAAATTGACTGCAGCGCATCGGCGAGCCCGCTTGCAGTTTGCTCGTGACCACGTCGATTGGACCCTTGAGCAGTGGAGAGCTGTTCTCTTCTCAGACGAGACGCGAGTGTGTTTTTTCTGCAACGACCGACGGAGAAGAGTATACCGGAGGCAGGGTGAACGTTTCGCCCAAGCCTGCATCCAGGAGACGGTGGAATATGGTGGCGGATCCTGCATGTTCTGGGGCGGTATGTCTGCTGCCGGCAAAACCGACCTTGTCTGCGTCTCCCGGACTGGAGGTGCTCGCGGACAAGGGTCGCTGACTGCTCGCCGCTATGTCACTGAGGTCCTGGAAGTGCATGTGGTCCCCTTTGCCGAATCTTTTGGCGAGGGGTTCACATTAATGCACGACAACGCTCGCGCTCACACTGCAGGCATCGTGAGCGACTTCTTGCAGAGGTCCCAAATCTCTGTGATGCAGTGGCCAGCGCGAAGTCCGGATCTGAATCCTATAGAGCACCTCTGGGACCATCTTAAACGTAAGGTTCGATCTCGGGATCCAGCTCCTTCGACTCTACAGGAGCTCCAAGACGCGGTGATTGAAGAATGGGGGCTTATCCCTCAAGAAGAGCTCCTGAAGTTGGTGAGGTCCATGAGGGACCGTATGGAAGCCGTGATCAGGGCAAGGGGGGGTAACACTAGATTTTAAGTTAATTTTAAGACACTTTTTGTACATTTTTCTTTGTAAATTATCTGTTGTTAATTAGGACTTAATTAAGGATTTTTATTATTTTATTAATTTTAATGTTGTTTGTATAATTATAATTAAACAGAAAGTTAAATTTAATTGTTTTTTGATACTCCTTTTTGTTACCTTTCTAATGATACCCAACACTATCCTCTACATAAGGTTTAAGAATTTTTAAAGATGATTTTTAAAAGGTGCGATTTTTTTGACGCCGAGTGTATTACATCTTGAATGTGATTTTTGAGAATTTTATTTCGGCAATTTAGGCGTTCTTTATCTCAGAAACCAAAATACATTAACAGTATTTACTTATTGAATAGTGTATAATAGCTATTGGCATAGTAGGTACGTAGCGGCCTCGCTTTTTGTAAATTCCGCTAATTTTTATTTAAACTTAAAATTGCAGAGAAAGATTTTCATAAATTGCGCGAGGGCACTTTTATGAGCTCCTGGATTGAAAATGAAAAATGAAACAAAACCAAAAAAACTTCGAAAATCGCGTTAAGTTAACTGTGAATTTCTCTTATCTACGATAATATTATTGAGTAAAATTTATACCAGAATAATTGTTACTTCATGAGGAATAAAAATGTTATAATGAATTTATTATCATATTTCGATGAAAACTATAAATACAACTAAGTACAAAATTACAACAAAATGCGATGCGCCGGCCGTCCGAACTCAGCTTATTCTCGCAGAGTGGAGATTCGTAATATTAAGCATGCATTTATTATCCTATTTCGATAAAAACGATAAATACAACTGGAAAATTACTACAAAATGCGAAAATGGGCATTTTGCGCGGAAATCACAGTCGATATGTAGGCCTCTACACTTAATTTATTAATGATTACTTAATTATTTGAATGGAAGCAACCAACAATCCAAAGAGTTTTTCACATAGACCTATGCCCTAGATGACTTTTAATAGTTTGCGAAATACATAAATCATGTCGTTGTGTGATGTTCAAAGAATTTATTTACCTCTGCCTTTCGTATGCCAATCATCAACACGTACACATTTGTTTGCAACACATCACATGCCCAACACATCTAAGTTCGTCACAGAGACCAATAAATAAAGCGACGAACTGAACTCGGAACACATTTTTTTATCACAAATTACGAAAACACTTGTTACTTAAAAACAATCCCTCAAACAAAGTGAAGTCGTGTAACAATAACAAAGAATAAAAAATGGCTGGCTGCAGCCTGTGGCTGCTGCACAGCACAATCGCGTATTAACGCTCGCCTCTGATTGGTTCGCCCGAGCTCGAGCTGTCGTCGGTCGCCTCTGATTGGTTCGCCCGCGTTTAAGTTGCACGTGATTCGGTAGAAATAAAGCCTGATTTGGAGAAGGCCTTACTTGCGAACTTCATAACGCAAGCTGGCTTTGACGAAGAGTATGAATTTCTCATAGAATCTATACATACTTACGCAGTATTATGTTTATAGAGAAGCAATTTTGTTAAAGTTAGAAGAGAGCGGATATACTTTAAATCCGAAGCCCGGTTGCAAGCCAACTTGTGCGAGAGAGATGTAAAGCGTCGCACGATTTATAAGCAGCTTTATGCGATTTGTTTGGTGATTCTTAATATGAGAAACTTATAAAATTGATAATTTGAATGCTGATGAAAGAAAATTAACAATGGTAAAAAATATTAAGTGATTTTAATAATTGCGTTTTACCAGTAGTGATATTGAGTTTTTGTTAGGGCAAGCCGGGCTTTTCGGCTTGTATGAAGGTACCGCCACTGGTCGCTTTTGAGATGGTGCAAGTCATGTCTCAGGTATAGATCTCAATTAGTATCAGTACATGGTTACAAATCAATAGCTAGAGAAGTCCCGTCTAGAGTACCGCAAGGATCCCATTTGGGTCCTTTATTCTTTCTAATTTTTATTAACGACTTTTAAAATGTATGCCGATTATTTGAAGATATACAATAAAATTAATAATCCGAATGATATCAGTGCTCTCCAGTCTGACTTAGATAGAATCAACGGTTAGTGCGACAATATGATACTTAATTTAAAAAAATATTTCCACATAAAATTTTGCAGAAAATTGAAATCAACTAATGCGACTTACTTCATTCAAAACTCTGCTTTGGAAGAAGTCACACGGATTCGTAATTTGGGTATGATTATTGACAGCTCGCTTAGTTTTAGATATCACATTAGATTATATAATTAGTAAAGCTTCTAAGCTTCCGTTTTCATAACGCGACAAATGAAAATACTGCGAGACCCACAGCTAACTATTCGCATTTATAACTCCTTAGTCCTAAGTATCCTGGATACTGTAGTGCAGTCTGGAATCCAGGTTATCAGGTCCACTCTAACAGATTGGAACAAGTTCAGAAGCGATTTTTATACCATTTGGCGTATTCGGATGGCATGTGTAAAAAACTTCCTTCGTATCAGTCTCGTGCTGCCTTTTACACGCTACCGTTATTGTACGTCCGTAGAAAAGTGTCGGATGTCATGTAGGTATTTGTACAAATTGATCCATGGCCACATTAATTCTTCTGAGACTCTGAAACTTCTACAATTTACGATTCCTAGAGTCGTGTGCAAAATCGCAAGACCTTTGCACTTCCGTTATTTAAGACTTTACTTGGACATTACTCTCCACTGTACCGTATGTGTTCAAGTTACAATGGGCGATTTTCTGACAGTCCAAATTAAAAAATAAAAATTAGTTCAAAAATACTCGGGCTGTAATAAATTCTACACTTTTGCTTGTCTATCAAAAAAATAAAAAAATAGTACTTACAAATTTTTATTCAGGATCTCCAGGACCTATTTCTATTTTGGAATGGAATAAATATTAAATAGCCATACACGTGCTCTTCATGGACTCGCCTTTTACTAAGCGCCATACTAATCTATGCTAAGCGCCATCTATGAAGTCATTTACGAACCAATTTCTTTTTTTTTGTGATCTCGGAAAATCGCCCATTGTATTCGTACCGAATCCGACGTTTTCGATGGTTCTGTGGCCTCTGCCCAGCATTGCTTACATTTAGTAGGTCGCGAATACGTAGCATAAGTTGTTAAAAAAATGTATTTTGCGCATGCATAACGTTGCAACCAGTTTTGTAAGCCAAATATAAAAAAAATCTCAATTTAACTTTAATTACTTACCTATATTACCTATAAAAAAACAAAGATTTTGTTCAACCTATTAAAACTTTAAATAAAATGCACTGATTCAAACATCTGAGCAAATGAACAAGATAACAAGCCACTTATATTATACTGAAAGAACAAAATATTCTTGCCCCATTATTGCTGTATTACAGATTCCTTTAGGAACAAGCCAATATGGTTTCTATTCTCATGAAAATAAATACCAATATGTTTGTAGACAAAATCACTTTTTAAAATCTAAAGGATGTTACAGAGACAGTGTTGCCACAATGCGAAGCGAGTGTTGAGAATACGCAAACAGGTGTCGACTTCGAGGCTATATTTGCATATAAATAGAGTTCCTGCTTAACTGTAACACTGCTTCGTCCTTTTCTCTCTTATTTATTGGCGTTGGTCAGAAGAGTGTGGAGTGTTACGCCTCCTTGCACGCACTGTACGCAAGTACTAGCTCCAGGGGAATCTATTTATGAACGGTGATGTAACACGGCCAATAGACTCGTCGCATCGCATGCAACCAGGACTTCATTGTCTTATTGTCGGCCTATCAATAGGAAGTTAACCAATTTATTTCTTCATTCATTTGCTAGAACTTCCCCGAAGGAAAATATTACTTCCGCGTCACCAGCTTGCGGTTTTCCTACATTACTATTTATTATTACTATTTTTGTTTTAACGCTAAATACAATAGCAACACACATCACATCATTACTACATTCATTACTTTGTATAGATATACGAGTATGTATACAAAGCGCATCTCAACGCAGAAAAAAGCACTGGCATTTTATCGCCACATTTCTCGTTCATTTCAACTAGTAAAAAGTCAAATATGTGTTTGACGAATATGAGAAGGATGCCATGAATAATTGAAACTGAGGGATGTAGCAATTTTAATGACTGAGAAGATTCTATCGTCTTCGTATTTATAGCTGCGAAAATGTAAAACGGCAGGTGATTAGTGGAGCGTTGTCGTCGCTCGCTAATGCGGCCGGTTCCGCGCCTCTTCCGTTAGCCTTTTTATCGCTCGTCTATTACATCATAGGAACTCGCGCGCTCTCGGTGCGTGACCCGTCTGCGTAGGCGCAGGTGACACGCGAACTGTACATTTCGACAGACATCAGAGAACGGCCCAACTAGTTCTGTTACCCCGAGGCCCGAGACCCCTGTATTAGTATTCTTTTTTGTCATGTACGTTTTGTATTTGTTCCGTCGTCGGGCCCTTTTTTTGCTGAGTTGCACCGCGACCGTCTTTAAAGGTTCGGAGCGTTTTTACTGTGGTGCGGGGGAATGGGAGTCGCGGGGGGCGAAGCTGTCCCCCCTCGCCGGTCGGGCCGTCCTTGGCCCGAGCGTTCACCTTGGCGCGCTGCGCTGCCTGCCGCCGCACCACAGGTAACAAAGTTCCGCGAACTACGTGATTTCTATGGCTGTCCGAAAGTGCTTCCCAAAGTAGGCATCTCGGGATTTACTCGGCTGGCGCTAATATTACTGGGAACTCTGTAATGAAATACTGCACTCCAACACCCTGCGTACCAGACGGGGGGGTCTGGTCTTCAGGTTCTCCAGTCTTACTTAGCTTTTTAAAGTATCTCATGTCGTATACTATTTAGTTTTAGTAAATAATTTCCGTTGCCAGACATGCACCGGGATCATTTGCGTCGACGTGGTGGTCTCCTGAGACTTCTTTTGGTGGTGCTCTATTTTCGTATTCCTTTATAGTTTATTCTCCCACGTTGAATTTATTGCTTGGCCTAGTTTGAATTATGACATTACAATTACAAATTACTATGTGCTGCTTTTCAATATGTTACTATTTCTGTACTGTTCGGAAAGAGAAGTACTGCAGAATTGTATTTTTTTTAAATATCTGTTTTGAATTCATAAAATCGTTCTTGGAATAAAACAAATTGTCATAAACAACGGTATGGCACTACGGCTCTACCACTCAACAAGTCACATCATTTTGGGGCTTGAGCCTACATACGAGAGATTCCGTGTCATTTACTTTAACGTTATCGCAAAAAATCTTCTCAGAATGGAGATAAGCTTTGACTCCATAAGTTATTTTCACGGAAATAAGATAAATGTTGTGATAATCTTGCGTGAGGGGTCCAGGCTTTTGTGGTTATGTTGGCAGTATCTACATCTACCGCCGCAGTCACAAGCCAACTTACTGTTAATATTTAAATACATATCTACTGAGCGTATGTATGAAGACTTGACTAAGACTTGGTCTTTTATTTCAAACTTTATTTTTACTACATTTTTATGGTCGGTACGTTGATTTACAACTTGAAAAGTGTATTTGTGGCTTACAACAGAATATTACTTTGGTTTTTAGGCTTTTTAGTACTTTCAGTACCAGTCGATGCCTCTTTGAGTTCATTCACCGCTATCTTGCAGTATTTATCACCATCACAGCAACATCCCTATGCATCTCGGCTTTGTAGTCTTCCGTTTCAACAAAGTGTTCCTTGTATGTAGTGTTTGTATAACTGCATCAGTGGTTAATTCTGATTCTAGGAGTAATTAGAATAACTCCACTTTGTGATACTCAGCTGGTGTGGACCAGCTAGATTTGCAGCCATCAAGCTTGTTGTTTGTTTTGAATTAGGTGACTTAGTAACTTTGACTGTCTTAGCTGTAAGATTTTGAACGATTTTTTTTCTAGCATCATCAGCGAACATTGCTGACAGTAATTTTCGCGGCGGCTACCAAAGCTCGCAGACCGTAATCTTATCGCGATGGAGGCCGGACATAGGAAGGGCATTAAATTTGAACGATCGTCGCCGAGCGGCGGGCAGAACGAACGCGCCTGAAACCGGTCGGCCGTCCGTAAATAATGGATTAGAGGTTGGGTGAGGGGTGCGGGGCGGGCGGCGCGGGGGGCGAGGCGCACGCACCGGCTGCGCGCGCGGTACGGGAAGGGGGGGAGTCCCGTCAGCTGTTGCGCCCGGGAGCGCCGCGCACTGCCGCCAATGCATCGGCGTTTGTAGCGTACGCCGCCCGTCTCGCGAGTGACACAGTGCAGTGAACTTCGATCGTGCCGACCGACAGTGTGTGTGATGTTCAGTGTGTGACCCTCACGAGGATGTGCAGTGAGAAACCAGCGAGCTGACCGTGGTGCCGCCGGGCGATGAGATGTTACGCCACCGACCGAGGTGATTATCCCGACCTCGGCCCTAAAAAAACACCATGCATGCGGGTGGGAACAGCGTTGGGAGGATCGAGTGCTCCTTAAGCGTTTTGTCGCCATGAGTACATAGTGAAACCCGGTAAGCTATGCTCGGAGAAATTACAGCGCTTTTTTGAAAACCAAAAAATATATTATACCCAACGGGTGTGTACGTACCCTACTGTAGAAAACGTGTGGTTTTTTTGTCAAACAAGTTTGACAATGGGTAACGTTTTTTTAACTCTGCTAACTCATATATATTGTGTTACTAAGGGGACTTTTGTTAAGAATTCCATAGCTAAATCCAAAAAACTGGGATGGTGTTTTTAGATTCAATAAAATCTGTTTATGAACCTTAATAATTCTTACCAAGTTTTTTTGTAACTCCGTTAATTTGATTGAAGACATGTGATGTGGTGGCAAAACCACTACGAAACGTCAATTAAATTAGTTATAATAAAAATATTTAACATTTACAGCACTGATTTTAAGAATGTGAACTTGTTTTGTCTAAATATATGGATATTTTCTTGTATTCTATTTTTTGTTTTCCTTTCTCTATTCTAACTGTTCGAGGAACCAACAAAAAACATAGCAGCATTAATTTGCTACATTGCTAATATAGATTTTTCTAATACACATTTCATGACTGAGAAGATAGAAAAAAAAAGTAAAAAGAAGAATAGGAGCTTTTGCCCTTCGGTGAGACTAAATAGGCTTTTAATAATAATACTAATATATTTAATACACTCATGCATGAAAATGGAATGACGTACATTTGTAGATAAGACATTGTGAATAACCATAGTTAATATGATTTTTAATGAATCATAGATTTATGGGATTTCATAGCGTTTTCCAATGAATAAACCCAAAAGGACAGGAAAATAACCGTAATACCTAATTGAACCGTTCAAAAAGTTACGTTACGTTAGTCCGACAAATACAGTAAAGTTTAAGATTGCGCAAGGTGCTCTTTGATGTAATTTGAATAATTTTCTTTATCACTTAAGTTATCGAAGTAAAAACAAAGTAAGAAAGTTCCAACTTAGTACTTCTTGTTCATGAGACAAAAGACTTGCGATTTGTTGTTGTTTATCCATTATTGAGAACTTCATTACACAAAGCTAAACTTTAAAACGATTCTTTGACCACATAAGTTTAGCAGTCCTGCTTTTCCTATTATTTCCTTGTGCTCTGAAATATTGTGAGTTCACTTTTCTATTTCCAAATGCTTTATACGCTATTACTTTCGCGTTTCATAAAAAAGTTGGTTATCGTTAATGCCCCTTTAAATTTTTTGTTTCGAAATGCAAGAAGCATTTCCTAGGACGTCATTCCATATCAAAGACTATAAGTATTTTATATATACATCTCTCTATAGTGTTAAATAGGTCCGTATAATATTCCGCATATAAGTCACTTTTCTATGTTTGACGGTCCTAAGTTAACGATTTTCACTCACATTACACCACGCCGACGATAATTTAGCTGAGCATGCTAAAAACTAGTATGAGTCATGAAATGATGGAAATTAAATCTTTGGCGCATCTTCTAAATGTCAAACTAAATATAGTTTTACTTGACACCTTTATAGTTATTGGTTGAATACATTTGCCATTAAAAAGCAAAGGTCTATGAATTGTTGGCAGGTGCGCTTAGCACCTTGTGCTTAGCCTTCCGGTTTTATGCGTTGAATAATTTATCTATTCTTTGTTTAATCTGTAATGTTAGGTGTACGATCAGTAAAGCCTATTGAATAACTCGCAGTCAACAAAAAACTTGCATTGCGCTCTGTCTGTGTAAGGAAGGAGTTGACATTCTTGATTTTCCATCGACAGGATTTTTTTCTTGCATTTCAATTTTTGCATTGTAAAATATTATTATATCACATTACAATACTTCTCTATTTGAAATTCTTTGATGCTTACAAATAGTTATAGTTTCTTCATCATTCATTTCATTATATTAAATTAGTGTCATGGATATTTATAGCTCGGTGATATACTTTCTAGTGTATAGCTAGTACCTAAATCGTTTTCAAAAGAGTTTCTTATTATATTGCATACTGATACTTTGTAAATAAAGGACGATATTTTACTTTACTGTCGCTTTAATAATATCCATCAATTGTTCTCACGTTTCCAGTCCAGAATTCTTAGATAGGGTCCTTTACGTTTCGGTGTTTTCATTGTTAGACTCTCTTTCAAGGTTGCTGGCTTTAAAGTTATTTTACATTAGCATTATTTTCTTTAAAACTAGCAGCTCGCCCGCGCCTTCGTCCGCAACAATATACCGTGATGGTTACGTCGTGAATTTTCCAAAAAAATTCTTTCACACAAACAGCCGATATGAAGTTTTGCACATACATTACATTCGGCAATTATTATTAATTTTTATTTATGTTACGTTGTGAAGTTGTGTGTTGCGATTTTGTACATTAACAACACCAACACGATACGAGTTTTTTAAGAGTCTAAGTCCATCAACACTCATGAACCGCCAATCTAAATTAGTTTTCTAATTATCTGGCTCCCAACCGTGACGCCCTGCAGTCAGCAGGGCCGGTGCACTGGGCTCGTAACGTGATTTAAAAGCAATCTTGACTTCTCTCACGCCCAATTTCCGCGCCGAATATAGACCGATCCCAGCGAGCCTGCAACCTGATGTCACTCGGAATTTCATACCGTGAACTACCTATTTGCAGCTTGATGCAATAAATCTCGATGCGGAGATTTTGATGTGCAAGCGATATTAAAATAAAATGCTGTAGGATAGGTAGGTAAGTACACATGTAACATGGATGGGATTACATATTTTTGTTTAAGCTTTTTGACTGTTTTTTATATCTTACCGAACATGTAACGCGTGGTATTTTTAAGCTCGACCAGCTTTTAATTAAAGCAATTTGTTTATTGAAACTGTGTTTTTTTCTAGATATTCGAAACATAACTTATAAACACAATTATTTTCAATCTGTTAATCCCTATTCACTCTACATCTACTTTTGACTCGTTCAACTCGTATGTTGTGAATGCATCTCGGATAAATTCACTTCTCAGCGATCCGGTTTCGCGGGCATTATAGGTTGTAGTCCTGTGGCCTTTACCTGGATATAAAACAAGATGTTTCAAGTTCATGCGTTTATTTTGTCTTCTCTCTTTAATATTTAGGGTATAGCTATATTGTCATTCATTATTTAGGGTTTTAAAGTATTTTAAAGTTTGGCTGTAGGTATTCAATTATGTCGTTGCCCACGACATAATTGAAAACACGTGGGTGACGTCAATATATTATGTAGTATTAATATCCAAAACTAATTATTAAAAAAAATATACATAGGTACACACATAATAATCATGACTATTATCCCCGAAGGCCCGAAGGGTTAGTCAGAGACTAGGCAATGAGGACTGCAAAAGCAGTCCACTACCATAGTTCACTTTTCACCAAATAGCGACTGCACATGTGCTCAGCGTGACAAGTGGTGAGCCATCGCCGCTCTATGCTGTTGTATGTATGTGCAGTCTTTTTTTCTAGAATGAGAATAAGAATATTTATTTGTGAAACATAGGTATTACAATGATGTCTTTAGCCCGTTAGTCACCTTTTATGACACCCAAGGGAAGAGAGTATTCTTTCACCGCTACGCGACACGGACGATTATAAAAAATCACATATTTCGCAGTCCCTGCAAGAATGGGAGCATTGGAAATGAATACAAAAATTTTCGATTCTTTTAATAACATATTTTGAATAATTTTTACATTACAAGTTGAATAATAAGAATTTTTTATATACTTCCCTAAAACTACACAACTACTTTACTTACAAATCGAATTATAACATACGAATGTATAACACTGCACACAGAGACTAATATTTTCTTTTCTTTTACAACCTAAGTTAAATTCATTCCTCGCGCGGGCGCCAATTAAAGCGCCCGATGAATTTCGCTTAGATTTTCGAAATTCCAACTCGAATGCACTTCTCTCCTGCATCCGCATCTTTTAACACCATACCATGATAGAAGCTACCTCACTTTTATATACAAAAATACCCGTTTTTCTACAATTCCAAATCTAAAGGGAACACCTTACAGGTCACAAACACTGTACAGCGCAGACAATTACATTTTCTTCTCTTTTACAACCTAAGTGAAATTAATTAATTGGGCGCTAAAGCGTACGATGAATTTCACTTAGATTTTCGAAATTCCAACTCGAATGCTCTTCTCGCCTGCATCCGCATCTTTTAACACCATTACTATGACGGTCGGTCAATAGTCATAGAAGCTACATCACTTTTATAAACGGAAATATTCGTTTTTCTACAGTTTTGTAGCTTAACGAATACCCTATAGGTATGACCCTTTTTAAATTTTTTGTTGTCGTTTTTCTTCCGAAATATTTACAATTTAGTACACAAACACCCCCTAAAAACCAAATTCCAAAAAAACTTCGAGCTGATTTTCAAAATTCAAATGCTCTCACACGTGTCTCGATAAATTCCTCAACTTTTGGTACTATTCCCATCTCGATCCTCCTAAAATCTTCGAAGCTATGGCCAAAAATACGTCTCAGGCGATTTGCATTTGATAACCATTTTCCATTTTGTAGCTAAACTAATACCCTAGGACCCTTTTTTTAATTACAATTTAGTACACAAACACCCCCTAATAAACGCGATTTTTTACATTTTTCATAATTCCGAAAAAAGTTACCAGCCGATTTTTAAAATTCAAACGCTCACACGTGTCTCGATAAATTCCTCAACTTTTGGTACTATTCCCATCTCGATCCTCCCGAAAGCTTCGGAGCTATATGGCCAAAAATACGTCTCAAGCGATTTGCATTTGATAACTATTTTCAATGGTAAAAATATAGATACATATAATCACAATCATGTATTATCCCCAATGGGTTAGTCTGAGACTATATAGGCAATGAGGACCGCAAAAGCAGTCAACTGCCACAGTCCACCTTCCATCAATTAACAACTCAGCTCTATGCTGTTCGAACACAGTTGGCCGTGAAATTTCAATAAAATTATTTTAATTTGAATAATGTCGCTTTGTGCACCTTATCTTGATAAACGTATAGCTTTATAGTAAGGTCAAGGTAAAGTTCACGTCACAGCCGCTAAGTTCGGCACCACCGTTATAATTGCGACGCGCGACGGCCACTAGCGCCGCCGCAGTATAAATCAATTTTGCTGATCACATTAAAATGTAATGTATTATGGCATATCAATAGTGATAATATCAACGAAGATTGTAGTATGTAGTAAAGAAAATATTTCTTATGTCTCTTTGTGTTTACTCTTCTGGTTTTCTTTTCGGGCAAAGAAGAGAAATTGATGTTTTTATCAATCGATGCAGGCTGCCGTTTGGGTCGCGTAGTCTACAAAGTTCGCCCTCGGTAGGGGAGTCCGACTCGCACTTGTCCGGTTTTTAATTTTACATTTGTATACCAAGTATATGCATTTGTAAATTATGTAGATATTATTTAGTACGAGTATTTAGTGTGATTATTCGAATTCCCTGTGTATATAATTAGCCTAATCGATGTTACTCTTGCGTATTTCCCGTTGGTTTGCCTTGCCTACTGGTCGTGAACCGTCACTCGTTATCATTATACTTAGTACTTCCGAGGGTATTAAAGTGTGATTTGTATAACCTGCGCAAAGATCACAGTTACGAGATCAATTTAAAAGATCTTGGCATATTTTCCTGTTTTTATCGTAATCGTATAACATTCGTATTATAGTAGTAGTATCTATAAAAGGCTGTGCCATTCAGCCCCCTTACTCTCGAAACCGATCGCTATTGGATCGAATTGGTGTTGTGAATTTTCGTATTTTTAAGTTACGACACCAGCGCTAATTTGGATTCATATTGGGTGAACTAAATGGCATTGATTTTTGTATTTTTTCACTCAATATCCACGCAATATGAATCCATATTTTCTCGTAAGGGTAGGTACGGTGTCGTAACTTAGGAGTACGAAAATTCACAATACCAATCCGATCCAATAGCAAACGGTTTCAAGAGTAAGAGGGCAGAGCCGTGTGAGCCTAAAGCTGCTTACCTAAAGAATACTACCAAACCCTCTCCTCCCTTGGGTGTCGTAAAAGGCGACTAACGGACTAAAGACTGCACATACAAGTAACAGCATAAATTGGCAATGCACTTACCACCTATCATCCCGCTGACCTGAAGTGCGATTGCGTAAAGCCATCGTATTCATTTGACAGTTCATAACGTAAGGTTTCATGTGTCAAACGGTAAATTCTAATTGTCTAAGGACTTCATCTATGGTTTGCGATTACGATCGTCAATTTTATCGATGAGTGAATGATTTACTGATTTTGACAGCTAATTCGAATTGCGTAAGGTTTTTGAGCTCATTGCTAATGTCAAACGATTGCGGTGACTCGCGACCCATGACAATCGTTATCAGAGTGTCCAAATTATACAGTAACACCTAATTAATTAATTTTTTATTGTAGTGTGTCGGTATACTTTTAATTTGTGATCAATTATAGGTTGTCTTTACCTATATTTCAACAACTTGTTGATGAGCTCAAGCCACATATGCCGCAAAGACAGAGGTCCACAGGGATTTCTGATGCAATGAGATAAAAGTAAGTCCTTTTTTGCAATTAAATTTGTGTTTACTAGGTACTATTACTATTTTTTATGATAGGTAGGTACCTACTTTAATTTTAAGGTTAACTTTTTATATTACAGTTCATGGCTGCCTTAGATTTTTATGCAGGGGCAGCTATCAAAGACGGGTCGGCAAAGACTTTAATTTGGGCATCAGTCAGACTTCTGTTCACAAGTGTGTGGCTGAGGTCACTGATGCCCTCAATCAGCCAGAAGTCCTGCTGCGGCACATCAAATTTCCCAGTAATAGAGAAGACAAGATAACTCTTATGAGAGGGTATGAATAATAGAAAAATTATGAGTGTTTGAATATTCTGTTTTGTTTTCAAAGCCAATAATTTTTCCTTTGGATATTTTTTTACAGATTCATGGATGTCTTTGGTGTCCCGGGTGTTGTGATTGGGTGTATTGACGGCACTCACATTGCCATCATACAACCCCACATGTATGAGAAAGCTTTCTTTAATAGGAAGCATTATCATTCTTTGAATGCAATGATCGTAAGTTTTTATTAAATTGCATTTTTATAATAGGTACTGTGATCGTTAGATTACAACTAATGTTGTCAAAAACTATGATAAACTAATTTTATTACCATTTAAAATTTGCTATAGTTTCTTAAATGCAATGGTTATATAATTTTTGTTTGTTTTAGATTTGTGATGTGGATTTCAACATCCTCCATGTCGAGGCTTCATTCATATGAAGCTTCATAGGTGCCAGCCATGACTCGCATGTGTGGAATAGGAGCCCTTTGGAAGCACACATGCGGAGTCTCCATGAAAATGGAGAAGTTTGCTGGCTGTTAGGTAAGACATTGAACAAAGAATATCATTCCATAATTCAACTTATTCTAGAGTTGCTATTCCTGCATTAATAATGTAACGTCTAATTTTAATTTAATGTTTTAATTTTAATAGTATTTATTATTCTTTGTAATTCATATAGATTAATTAATGTAATTGGTAATAGAACCGTGTTAATTAATTAAATAATAAATAAATAAATTCCACCAAAGATGTGCTAAGGTTTATAATAAAAAATGTGTCCACATCATGTAGTCACTGTTGGACCCTCATCTTGTTATTTTTTAATTATAGGCTAATTTTCAGTAGGCTGCCCTTATGTTTGACAGATAATTGAGTTTGTCTCACAAAAAAAATTACAAAGTTAAGCCTTAAAAGTTACCTTGTGAAGTCATCTGACATTAGTCCAGTAAAAAAACGTGGAAGTTCTGCAAACATGATTATGTAATATCGAGTTTATATTAATATTGTATTAGGGCCCATAACTTTGACACAATTATAATTATATTTTTCATAAATTCAAAAAGTCCTAACAGTCACAAGGAATAACTTTGTGTGACCTACTCCACTGTGCCCATTAAAATAAATGTGCAATCGTACTTATAGGACATAAGCTCATTATGAACCAAGTCTTTATTGTGCAGCATACCTAAGTATTTTTTTTCCTTAAAGGGGATTCCGGATACGCCCAGCGGGAGTGCATGATGACTGATTCTGCAGGCAGTTCCAGATTCCCCAGAATCCCACTATACAGATCTCCACTGCAGCACTCGCAACACAGTAGAACACAGCATTGGGGTCTTAAAAGCAAGGTGGCGCAGCTAGTCTTTGCCAGAGATGGTGCCACTTCGCGACAAGTGTTAGTGGAAATACTGTGTAGGGAATGTTGTCGCCACAAATAATAAAAACTATTAAAATAGAAATATCGTTTTTATTTCAATATTGTCAGTCTAGCTCAAGTTAAAACACTTTTATATAGATATTTTTTTGTAAAAAACCAGCCATCCTATTTGTACTAGTAATAATACTTGCAACGAACGAAAGCAGCTTTCAGCCCAAATTTAACTTAAAAACTAAATCAGTATTCCTTTGAAAATATTATTCACATCACAGCCTTATATTACCTAGTGATTACATTGATACTGATTGTGCTAATAAAGCCTTGCAACAAATGTCTAAGCAGAGCCCACTCCAAAATGAAAATTTCAAATACTAATTTCGTCATTTAACGATCAATATGGACTTTTCAATCAACATTACCTAAATCATTGTGTTTGCGACATAGCAAAATTAATTTTTAGGGTTTGTAATATTGAAGACAGCAAAAAGCTGCTCAAAATTTCATTTTGGAGTAGGTCCCCAGCCTTCGGCTATAATTAGCTTACAAACTAAATAATAACTTATTTAAAAATTAAACAAGACTTCTTTTGACTAAAACAAGTTTTAAAACTAATTATTACACAAAATAAGAAATTACTTTTAAGAACATAGCCAAACCATTATTTATTAGAAATGAAATAAAATAAATTGGCGGCGCTAGTAAGCTGTTCACAGCCTCTTAAGAGGCCTATTACATCTCGAATGTGATTTTTGCGTAAAATGCCTATTTTCGCATTTTGTAGTACTTTTGCAGTTGTATTTATCGTTTTTATCGAAATAGGATAATAAATTCGTGCATAATATTACAAATATCCATTCTGTGAGCATAATTTGAATTCGGACGGCCGGCGCATCGCATTTTGTAGTAATTTTGCAGTTGTATTTATCGTTTTTATCGAAATAGGATAATAAATTCATTATAAAATCTTTATTCCTCATGAAGTAACAGTTACTCTGGTATAAATTTTTCTCAATAATATTATCGCAGATAGGAGATATTCACAGTTAATTTATAGCAATTTTCGAAGTTTTTTGGTTTAGAATAAGATTTTTTTCCTATATAAAATCAATGATATCTAAAAATTCCGAGGCCGTTACGCATTATTCGACTATATAAGAGATAACATTATAATTTTTTTATTTCACTTGTTTAGAACAGTAGTTCAATCGATGAGCTCAAAAAAGTGCCTTCGCGCACTTTATGAAAATCTTTCTCTGCAGTTTTGGGTTTAATTAAAAAGTTAAGCAACATTTACAAAAAGCGAGGCCGCTAAGCACTATTCCAATAGCTATTCTAAACTATTCAATAAGTCATAATAATTGTTAATGTATTTTCGTTTCTGAGATCCATAACGCCAATGTTGGCCATTTTACGCAAAAATCACAGTCGAGATGTAATAGGCCTCTTAAACATCATGGCGTTTTTTGATGGGTAACAGACATTCAGAGCAACAGGTCGATGTTTTAAAACTAATTATTACACAAAGTAAGAAATGATTTACAAGAATATTGCCGAACCTTTTTTTTTTAATTTACCTTAATTAGAAATGAAATAAAATAGATTGGCGGCGCTAGTTAGCTGTTCACAGCCTCATAAACATCATGGCGTTTTTTTTATGGGTAACAGATATTCAGAGCAACAGGTCGATGTTTAGGAGCTTCTCAAAGTTTAGAAGCGTTTAGTTTAGTATTCACTTACTAATAAAAACTAAAAAATAACTTAACTCATAATAAAAATTTACAAATAAATAAATATTAATTTTCTAGGCTCCTACTGTACATATTATGTCATATTATAATAATAATATTTTTTTTTAAATTTTATTTGACAGATTATATGAATATTATAATAATAATATTTTTTTTTAAATTTCCGAAAATGTTGTATCCTTAACAAGAAAGAAAAATAAAATAAATTATAATTATACACTAAATAGGGAAACACTACCAAGGGTTACCGAGATGAGAGACTTGGGTGTAACAGTTGACACAGAATTATCATTTCAGCCACATATTCAAAAAGTTGCAGCAAAAGCGTATCATATGCTTGGCTTTATTTTTAGACAAAGTAGTAATTTTAAAAATCATACCACAGTATGTTTGCTATACAACTCTTTTATACGATCATCCCTTGAATATGCCTCCGTTGTACGGAATCCCCAGTATAATGTACTTACATATTAATGCACTCCAACATAATATACAAAATATGCAAAAAATAGATTCTTTGTTCGTGCACAATTTTAATAATAGTTTTAAGGAAATAGATTTATTTTTCGAAAAGTTGGCTCTTTTAAAAGAAGCATTGCTTTCAGTCACTAGCAGATGACAGACACCCCTTAGGCGTTGGCCAGACTGCACGCGCGGGCGCGGCGCGGAGTACAAAATGTATCCCGCGCCGCGTGCCCACTATGGACACTCAAATGAGAACACATAATATGTTTGAGTACAGTCTGGCCGAGGCCTTAGTGTCTGTCATCTGCTAGTGACTGAGAAAAGTACTGAGAGACTATGAGAGAGGTTATTGTCGCTATATTTACATGTAGTTAATATTTCTAATATTTCTTATAGCAAAATAAAAATGTTATGATTAAGTTAAATATGTAACTTGTAGAGGCCTTCATTGTTAAAGATAAGTTGTTAAGCTAATTTGTATGTTTTTTACATTTGTGAAAACTTTTTTGGCTAACGAAATGTTTATTAACTTCTGTTTTATAAGTGTATAATATGCTGTATGTTTCCCTTAAATAAATAAAAATAAAATTTCCAACGCTTCTTCGGCTATCGTCACTAAGCGTTAAAGCAAGCGCGCCCGATTTCTATCTATACGAAGGCACTGATCTTCGGAACTTGCGTGCTCACTCTGGAGGGTCATCATAACGCAGCCTGCGGTCTGAAACAATAGAAATTTTTGATGGATTGTTTATCTATGTATGTTGACTTAAGAAGCTGGCGACCGGTCACCTAAAATGAGCCTTCCATACTAACGTATTACCAAAATGATTTGCAATTAGACCTTATTTTCTGTACTTGTGATGTTCGGATTAAGACAGTATTTATCTAGGTCGCCATAAAAAAATAGTCCAAAATAATTACACAAATTAATCCGAATACATCACAAGTACAGTGAATCACGCTCAAATTTTTTATTATTTTATTATAACGTTTGTAACTATGAGAGGCTGACGTGTCGCCGGCGTCTTAATACCCAGCACGTAGCCATTATTGCTCCAATAAAAGCCTCTTCTTAAGAGGCCTATTACATCTCTAATGTGATTTTTGCAATTAATGCCCATTTTCGCATTTTGTAGTAATTTTGCAGTTGTATTTATCGTTTTTATCGAAATAGGATAATAAATTCATTATATCCATTATTATATTAAATCTTTATTCCTCGTGAAGTAACAATTACTCTGGTATTAATTTTGCTGAATAATATTATCGTAGATAGGAGATACTCCCAGTTAACTTATATAGCGATTTTCGAAGTTTTTTGGTTTAGAATAAGATTTTTTTCCTATATAAAATCAATGATATCTAAAAATTCCGAGGTCGCTACGCACTATGCGACTATATAAGAGATAACATTATAATTTTTTTATTTCACTTGTTTAGAACAGTAGTTCAATCGATGAGCTCAAAAAAGTGCCTTCGCTTTAAGCAAAATTTACATAAAGCGAGGCCGCTACGCACTATTCCAATAGGTATTCTACACTATTCAATAAGTCATAATGATTAATGTATTTTTGTTTCTGAGATCCATAACGCCGAAATTGGCCATTTTACGCAAAAATCACAATCGAGATGTGTGTGGCCTCTAAAACCATACAACAGTATTTATAATATAGTAGTTAGTACTCACAAGGTCGAGGGTTGCGCCCTTGAGCCGTTCGACCCCGCCTCGGTCCAGAACCAGCATTTTTGGGCTAACAGAAAAAAATAAATTATTCCATGGTGATAACTATAAAATAAAATAATATTGAGTAGTCATTTGTATGCTTTATAGCTTAGTAAAAAAGTAAGCATAAAGGCTTTGTTAACTACCTATCACGGATATACATTGAGATACGGTGGCATGTTTTGGGGTAACGCAACCGACAAAGAAATTGTATTTAGGTCTCAAAAATGCTGTATTAGAGCTATGTTCAACCTACAACAAACAGACACAGCCCTACTTTAAAAATTACAAGATTCTTACACTTCCGTGTCTGTACATCTGCGCTAATTTTGTCAAACTAACATTGAATTGTTTACATTTCTTTCATCTGCACAACTTATGGATAAACTTTGCAATGTTCTTTGTAAAACCGCGCTTATGAGTAAGAGTGTCTTTTGTAATGCACCTCATGTCTATAAGAAGATATCAATAAGACACAGTGATAATAACTTTACGTTTAAGCAGAAATTAAAGACATTGTTGTTGGAAAAATGCTACTACACACTCAATGAATTTTTGACAGATAAAGATTTGTATATTTTGACTGTATTTAATGATTTTTTTTCTGATTTTCAAAATTATTTTAATAATATTATCTTATCATGCATGATCAATTTGTACTATCATTATTATTTCAATTGTAGTATAGTTAATTCAACTCATCATTGTATACTATCATGTGTTCAAACAAACAAATTTTCAGCTTTATAATAGTATAGGTACATTTAGTTATATTTCTTTTACTTACATGGTGTGCAGATTCTACCGTTGGAGGGTTCTGCACTGCAGTTACAGCTTGTGGGAGCTGCAAAAACAGAAAATAATAAGATCCATGGCGATAGCAACAAGGAATAGCTGGAATGTGACAATGATACTCGTACATACATCACAAAAACCTCTATTTGATACCATACTGTTATTTAAAATACATTTATTTTTTGTTTCTTTTACTTACATTATGGGAATCCCGCAGTATTAGTAGTATCCGGCTTTTTATAATTGAGAGTGTTTTTTTTGCTAGATCACCGCCAGTCCCACAGGCATGTTGCCGCATATCAGTATCCCGCTTTCGGCTCCGGTATTTTAGTTCATGCCAATACTGAAAAATATAAAAGTAATAACAGCTGTTGTGTTCTCTGTTTATTATTAATTAACTGTTAAAACTAGGTAGCTTTACAGTTTTCCACATATTAGAATAAAAAGAGGTAGATAGGTTATGTCAGTACTAATGTAATGTCAATAATGGACCAAAGCTTTACGATGTTAACATCCCATGAGTCTTAATTGTGTTGTTTCTACAGTGTCGTATTACACAGGACGGCATTTTTAAATTAATTTACGGAAACAAATATACTGACACTGTCTACCATAGACCGCTGTCCACAGAACACATGTCAACGCTTTTCTGAGACTATGCTAAGGTAAGCCAATTAGCAAAGTTTTCTGTTGCCAGTTTTTGGCACATGTAAAGCATTTACCTCTTTTTATTGTAACATCATTGACTCACTCAACATCTCCCATGCTAAGAGCTAGAATATTGCGCCAAAAGTCATCCACGCGCTGACTGGCCATGCTATCTCCAAATTGGACTCTTTGTAATGCAACCTACACTCTCTGCCACAGACTACGAATCCTACGTAGCTATTTCTTACAAACTACATTTCTGTGATACGAGATCTTTTAGTACATTTTTATGTTAAGAGTAAGGCTTCCACTTGATATTACTGTCGCCTTTGGCACTGAATTTGTTTTGATATGAAATTACCAAGCAAAGATACACATTGAGAAGTTTATTTATTTAGTTTTCATCAATGACCTTTTGTTTTCATAATTTCACTTTACAGTCACATACATACAGCACACTGAAAGATTGTTTACACTTTGTGTTGTTCATTTTTATAATTTATCTACTATATTTTACTTACTTGTGTGTAAATTCGACAATTTAAATACTCTATTTTGTATTTTTCTTGCTGCTATAATGAAAAACTATCAAATCAACATTGCGTCACATTGACATTTTAGCTTTTTTGTCAGCCCCACAGAGTACTTTGTACCTCAACAACGCTACCTTTTGTCGAGTAGTAGAAAACTTATCCCGCCATCTAGGGTCCGGTAGCTGAAACTCTCGTTTCATTCGTTCCTTGCGTTTAGTTACTTAAGGATTTTTTACATGTTTTTAGTTTCAATTCAATGTTTTTATCAATGAAAAATGACTTTTGAGGTAAAAAATGATACAAAACATACACTGCTTTTTACTATTCGATGATTATTGTAAAATAAATCAAGGTTTCATTGAGTAACTTTCATAATAAAACGCAAATTCATGATACGTTTTTAAGTCATCGGTCTTCATGGAATGGACAATAATTACGCAATTCGAATTGACATGTTACGATCGATCGTCAATTGTAACGATCATCCATCCATGAACAACCTTACGCAATCGCACTTCTGAGCACATGGGCAGTTGTCAATAGTGAACCGTGGACTATGGCAGGGGACTGCTCTACGGTTCTCGTAGTCTCTCACTAACCCTTCGGGGATAATAAACGTGAAACAACGTATGTATGTTTCTTTAAGAGGGTTTACGCATTTGGTTTTCCATACAAATTTCCAAGTCGAAATTTTTAATAACATTAATAAGACAATTTTGATGAAACTTTGCATGCTGAAGTTTAAACACAGGGATCTAAATAGTTGACTTAACATTTTTTAAAAACGTTTTTCTAGCTGAGTTATTGCGATTTAAAGTCCACTATAGAAAGTTAAAAATCGCAATAACTCAGTTAAGTAAATAAACATTTTTTTTTAATGTTTTCAACAAACTATTTAGATCCCTGTGTTTTACTTCAGCATGCAAAGTTTCATCAAAATTGGCTAATTGGTTATTAAAAAATTCGACTTGGAAGTTTGTATGGGAAACCGAATGGCGTAAACCCTCTTAAAAGACACTGAATTATGTTTTCCACTTATTGCGTTTGCCCATTTTACATTGTCAATTTTGTAAAGCAGCAAATGTGTCGCATCTGATAAAGTGATAAGTGATATTATGGCGTACCCCTTTATCTTGTTAAACCAACATAACCGATTTGTTTCCATGGCAATAACTAGTACGGTCGTTCATATCTACGGGCTGTGTAACCTACGTTTCTAGTTTGCGTGCTAAGAAACTAGGCAAGAGCTCGTGACAATATAATATGACTACGTACTGCAATGTGGTTTTACCTGCTCAAGCAAAAATATTATATTTACCAAACAATAGCGTAATAACAATCGAACGACAAAGGTGTTTGGATTTCAATCAACTGTAAAATGTCACTGTTTTATAACCGCGATTACAATTTGATTGTTGACACTATAAAATGATTGTACTATGCTAATATAAAGTTTTATGTTAAATTGTGTTTGGTCCTGTAACACGTGTGGTACTGAACGTTGTTGTATAGGAACAATGCTTTTGTTTGTGTAAACATAGTACCTACCAGCTTGCATTAAATATTTATTTAGAAAGCACGCTTGCATGCTTATTTGTAGTAAACACGAACAGAATAAAGGACCTATAACTTTATTTGATAACCTACGATATGGTCATCAGATATTTAGTTTAGGTCATGTTTGATTGGCACACACACGTCATCAGTTGTTTCTTTCAGGCGTAATGCGATCGTAACAAACGAAGAGGTAGTTCAGTTCATTCACCCCGCGCGACGCGACGCTCGCTAAATATACGTACGATCAAACGCAGCGCGCATAATAATCGCAGACTTTCTGCGCACACGCCACCCACTCCAGAGAGACACCACAAATGGGTTAAGGGTAATCTCCATTTTTTATTTGGTTTAAGACCAACTTCTGACATAATCGAGCTTAAAAGAGTGCCCCTACTAGAAGAGGAATGAACAATGCAAACGCATTTTAGATACACGATAGTTTGTTATTATAATAGCCGCACGTGAAATGAAACAAACCATTTATAGGCGTCGAATGTAGCCGGTTTCGCATCGTAAATAAATTAGTATTGTTAATAATTTTTATTAATTTTATTCGCCGTAACGGAACGGAAACGATACAGGATCGGCACAATGGGTGGAACGGCTTGAATGGATGAACTACGTTTCTTTAAGTTTATACAAAGATAAATTGTGTATGTTTCCATGCATTACTTATCTAAAATTACAAATGTTCTGTTCTTTGATCAATTATTGACCTACATTAGTGATTTTAGCTTATGTTTGTAATTTTAGTTGACCATTGTGGTCTTTCTTAAAGAACAAACATTTTAATAAACAAATAAAAAGGATAATGTAATTTTTAGAAATTTTTTAGTGATGTAAGAGTGAAAAGAGGGTAGGTAAGGGAGGCCCTTGGCCTGCAGTGGGACAAGCCGGGCTAAATAATAATTATTCATAATATATTCCCCAATATTTTAAAAAAATTCGAAGTTTTTGTGTCTGACCAGATTATGCCCAAATTCCACACTAATGTTGATCCTTTATTGTACGGTCGGGGTCACCGTCACTTTACCACTTTGCAGAAATTTTCGGATGAAGCGCACCGCCCGGGTGCGTGCCCGTATCAAATAGACGACGCGGTGTGCAAGGGATTTTGACCTTTAGACTGGTAAAGCGACGACGGAGTACGGAGACCGCGATAGTACATACTACAATTAAAATTCGGAACCAAATAGCTTATCTTTCGAAGATCTCTACAGCCAACCCTAGTTGTGGTGTGGAAAGAATATTATAGCGATATTAACAGTGTTAATATCGCTATAATATTCAACAACACCCTATTGAAAGCAATAAGTAAATTCCGGCATAATGTGATAAACTGATTTGGACGCTTACTTTTTTGTAGCTCTATCTTTTTTTATAATAAGAGATTT
Organism: Scoparia ambigualis; assembly: GCA_963921215.1. Classification (NCBI taxonomy): domain Eukaryota; kingdom Metazoa; phylum Arthropoda; class Insecta; order Lepidoptera; family Crambidae; genus Scoparia; species Scoparia ambigualis. Next base: position 5,840,956 of record OY992510.1, read on the forward strand.
CAGAGACTTTCTTCAATGATCTGCCATAAAGTTCCGCAATCAAGCGGTATTTTTAATTTGTACGCTTTAGCAGTAATATGTAAGGCGGCCATTAACCACGCTGAAAATTTTATTAAACAATACTAAAAATTAATTACACATTTAATGAATGGCTTGCACGCGGCGCGTTAGATGACGGCCACGCTTCGCTGTTTACGTTTTTATTGCGGCCATCGGAAATGTAAATTGATGTTAATGTGTCGCGATAATAAACCTCCGCGGAGCCTACACAAAAGCGGCGAAGGCGCCGAGAGCTGCACTGCCGACCCAACTTACATTAACTCTTTTGACTTTATAACTCGAATTTAGTTTTACTTTAACAGTTATTTTTTTTTATATTAGCATAGCCAAATGGTTCGGCTCCACCTGGTGTTAGTGTCTAATTAGTAGAGATGGGCCGAACATGGGTTTCACCGAATACGAATATTCGGCCGAATGTTCGGTAAGACTGTTACCGAACCGAATATTCGGCATAATTGGTTCCATTACGTAAACAATAAAGTCTAAACTTGTTTACGCAAAGCACGCGGATGGAAGCCGTACCCTCCCTTCCGCTAATTCCAAGAATTCATTGTAGCTTAATCTCAAAACAGCTATATATTTATATTTTGTTTTTAATTAATAAACATCTTTTTTATTTGCTGTTTTCGGAAATACAGCTACAGTGTCAACAAAAACATAAAGCCTCACTGTACACCTCATTAAAACAACACATTTAACAGTTAACTCATACATGGCTCAATACAGTAAAAAGTTCAAGTACCACTTTTCCGAACATTCTGTAATTTAGCCGAATATTCGGCTGAATACGAATAATCGATAAACCTGCCGAATATGCCGAATACCGAATATAAAACGAATGTTCGGCCCATCCCTACTAATTAGTAAGAATTTGTGCCGCACTTGCCGTGTCGTCACATCTATATTGTATTATCTATGGTCGTCTCCTTGCCGACATGCCGACCAGCAAGTTTCCTCTTCTCACCTCTGTATTTTTTTAGTAATAGACTCAAATAGCCACACACCGAATACACACCACACCCCATAACTATTTAGTTTGTAACCGTAGTATAAGGAAAAATTAACAAAATAGCAATATATTTAAGGCCTATTTAATTAAACTTAATGCTGAGTTTAACCAGCTAACAAGAAAATGTTTCGAGAAAAAGAAACATCTACAGCAGTAAAGAAACAGTCCGGGAAGCAATTTTTTTTTACTATATGTTTATTTAAAACGATTGTACCGTAACATAGATGGCGTTAATGATGGAGACATATCAATATAATGCAGTTGAGTATTCTATAATTGGGCTGGTCGGGCCAGCCATGCGTGAGTGGGCCATTTAAATAGCAATTTAGGACGGCCACGGGAGCCGTTAAGACACTAATGCAGAAGGGCGCACGCGTTCGTAGATTTGCGCATTGAGGCTAATTTTAGGACCACGAGACGGTTTTATTGCGACGGCTTGAGACTAATATGTAATAATAACTAATAACCCACTTCGGTAAGCACGTGGAAAACTGTTTGTCTGACTTTTCTAGGTGTGCTTTTGTTATTTTGGAAAAAGGTTTAAGTTTGTGTGCTTATGAAAATGACGGACAATATGGAACAGAAAAGAATATAAACGTACAGTCACCAGCATTAAGATGTGACTATCGACGGCCTGCAAAAATATCTGATTGTTGGTAGAAGGCATATTATGCCTATAATATGCCTTCCACCAATGATCAGATATTTTTGCATCATCACATCTTAATGCTGGTGACTGTACGTATAGGTATTATGTGGTGGCGGCTCCTTGTCATTATTTAACACGTTAAGCGCCAAGTGTATCCTCCGGTATACAACGCTTTGCTTCTGTCCAAGACCAGTGTATCTCTGAATATACGCCATCGTGTAGACTACTACCAGCCCATAGCTTTTGCGGTCCTCATTGCCTAGTCTCTAACTAACCATTTGGGGAAAATATAGTCATGAATGAATGTATGTGTGTATGTATGTAATCAATAATAATCACTCGAAGTTTCATTAAAAATCCTTTTTTTTTCTAAAATTTTATTATTATTTGCCTGTTTCATGATGCAAAATAATCAAGCTGAACTGACGCACGTATAAAAAACGTTGGTATTTATAATAATACAAAAAGAGAAGAAATAACATAAAACGCGTATTGCTTCTTGAATTATTATTTATTGGTGTGTCGGTGGCATGTCAAGACCGAACGTGTAAATTATCGTGTTATTAACGTGAGTAGCGCCGACGGTATCATCGCACACGATCATGGGGGTAATTTGTGGTGGGGCATCGAACCCTGGACTCTCGGACCCGCATGCCCATTGTCCACGGAAAATGATATTAATACAGAGATGGCTGCATCTATAGTTATATTTAACTGAGTCGAGATACTTACACTTACTTAAACAGGAAGGTTTCTGATAAGGTCTAAGACATTACGGTATAATTTATAATATCGAACATATTTGTAGATTAAATTGCAACATTTGTAAAGTCTCGTTATAAAAATAAGTAAATACTTATTTACTTATCATATTTTTAATTTTGTGGTTTTGTTTGACGCACTGGAAACTATTAATTTGTCGAGTGCTAGTTAACTATTTGCATTCATTCAAGCCTTGCCACTAACCTGTTCATTTGATTTGCAATAAAGATTTTGTATTTGTAATACATTATCTTCTTAGACACTAGCGGCCCGCTCGCGACTTCGTCCGCGTGAACACCGGGGTACAGGGTGTTAAATTTAATTTTTCATTTCTTTAATTTTTTTTCTCTCCGTAAGAACCATCCTCGTACTTCAAGGAATATTATAAAAAAGAATTAGCGAAATCGGTTCTGCTGCTCTCGAGATTTGCGCTTAGCAACACATTCAGCGATTCATTTTTATATTATACGAGTAGAAGATTACTGAAGCAATATTGAAATGTCTTCGAAGGGACAGTCACTTCTCTCCGTCCGAAACTAACAAAATTTGCTAGACAACCATTGCCACCCGAAAACAAATTGACAATCGAAAAACAAAGGAACAGTGTTGTTTGTTCCGCTGCACCGCGTCACAGTGCGCGCGCGCATCGCATCTCGTTGCGCAAGTCATTCCTGCCGGCACGTGAACCGAGACCGCGTTCACTTTCGCCCACCTCCACCGCGGCTATTTACGTTACGACCGCTGTAGTAACTGGCAGGGTTGCTTCGATACAACACGGTATAACCTATTAACGAAGTAGCTTTTTTTAATGGTATTTATTAGGTAATTTGGCACTGGCACAAGTCCACTGGAGAGCGGGTCTCTCGTTATAGATTAATGGCGACGGCATACAAAATAAATAAAAAAATGAAACGCATGCTTATGCTTGCTTATGCTTATAATTTTTTTTAATAAATAATACACTTCATCAGTGTTAATTGTAGGTAAATGCTGTAAGTACTAAATATAATGATGACAAATGAGTTGCGACAAGTGTTAATTATAAACATCGTTGGAGGTATTTTAATAATTAAGAGGCAAACTAAAATTAGATCTATCGGTAGAATTATTCGGAATCCAGCCCCACTAGAGTGGTAGTTGTGTGGCAACCGCTCAATGTCGATTCACATATATTTTGCGATATAATATATCACTATTCGATCACTACCTAATCACCAAATACCATCATCATCATCATCAGTCTATAAACGTCCCACTGCTGGGCACAGGCCTCCCACGTTGACAATAGCACGTGTGTAGTATGCTAGCCCATAACCCAGCACGTTGGCCCAATGCGGGTTGGTGAGTTTTAACGACTGCCCTCTTAGTACAACAACCGGGACCAACAGCTTAATGTGCCTTCCGGAGCACGGAGGAGCTCGAGGTGTTTTTAATTTGGTCGGCATTGCAATAGATGCTTAGCGGGCAAGATCGCAAGCCGAACGCGCTACTGCTGCGCCATCCAGCTCCTCTACCACCAAATGAATAATTGAATAAATAATAAATTAATGGCGAATCGGTTTGTTTCACTCGTTTCATTTCTTCTCGCGCCAAGCAGAGCACCAATGTCGAGAAGCAGGTAGCCCTAATCACGCCCTACACTAGACTACCTGTCTAGCTCAAGATCACGCAAAGGAGACTTTTTAAGCTGTTGGCACCTCGTTGCGTTCCTGGTCCGAACAAAATTAGAACAATGTTCATAGTAAATAACAAAAGATACGTTATTGTAAGCAGTGACACACAAGATGTTTGCGAATGTATCTGCCATCAGAAGTTAATTCTGTATTGTAGGTTAGGTTATGCTTGTTAGGTTGTTTTTATTGTTTTATAAAAGTTAAAAAACATTTTTCTTTCCAAAACTGTTACAATTTCTTTTGAAAAGCAATTAATAAAATACGTTTTACCCTTTAGTATCTAAACTAGCAGGTAACTTAAAAAAAACAGTAAGTACTTAATTGTAATTATTTTAAAAAATGCTTCGTTTAAACTATATTAGTTTTGACTTCACGTCAGCAGCGAAGCATTGTGATGTCATCATTGTGTTCACAGGACCCTTTATTTCCATTTACACACAAACCTTATGATCATTGCCACAACAAAAAACACAGATTATATTTTAAACAACTGAACACTGGCAATGGTGTGTGTCTACTTAACTGTCTTTGCGCGTTGCTTTAAAAAAAAAGCGTTATCGCGACCGACCCTACGTTTTTTCCCATAAGATATGTTTCTGCTATGACTGAAGATGAAATAATTTTTCTTTTATCATCTTGTTATCTATGTATAGTTAAAGAACAAAGGAATGTTTTTGCAATCTTGCGTCTTGGCCTTGAGAATACAGTGTTAAGTTCAATGATTTAAAATAGTTGTAACATTGTTTACTTGGCTATATCATAACATAACATAACAAATTGGAGAGATGGTAGCGGCCGCGTGCGCCGACGAGCGACTAATTAAACACCGGATGCTCGCTTCCTCTAATTCGGGAACCGTCTCATTACGGCACCGCGTCGGCTTGCTCGTCCCGTGTTGGTAACGTAACGTGTAAACTTTAAATTGATACGTTTGCACATATATCTTCATACAAAAAATACAAACAAGGTAATATTCCCGAATGAGTTCTTACGTATGGTCCCTTAAAAGTATCGACAACAATCAACACTCGGAATAAACCGGCGGATACTTACGGTTTACCTTAAAATACAATGACACGGGCACGAATACAAGTATGTATTACATAATTCTTGTCCTACGCCGGAAAACCCGTAGGTGTCGTACCAAATTTCAAACATTAAATTTAATATCACGGAATACAATGTAGTCAATAGGTACCGAAGTTTGTAAGAAACCGTGGGATTTATTATTCTCATAACGTCGTAGTAGCGTCTTGTAAACGTAACTACATACATCCATTATGATCCATACATCAGCATTACCGTAGCCATTTTCGCAATATTGGAGCTGCGCGGTTTATCATTAACACAGAATGTGTGCCACGTTGTTGTCCTAGCGGAGTCTAATCACTGTGACATTACAACGAAAACCGCATTGCGGCTGCAGTATTTCGTATAGGAATGTGCACTATACACTTTAATCATGAGAAACGCAATTAGCACTATCAGATATCTTCGTATGACTTATTCCCATAAAACTATGCGGGACTACGGAACTGCATTAAAAATGTATTTTATTTCTCATTTCGGTGTGCTTTCGAGTTTGTTGAACCTATTACTTATTAATTAGCGTTGCTTAACTCCGCGCCTATGTAAATTGTTCACTAGATGACGTTATAAACAATACGAAATGTGGGTTTTAATTAATTTTGAGCGGCGACACGCTGTGTGTAGCCCGCAGCGCAGAGATGTCTGTGGAAAATCATTCTGTATGATAATACGCACGAAAATTGAGCAGAAAATGTTGCTCATAATTAGGTAATTTCGGATTTTCATGAAAAGTTAAGTATTATAATGGAACCTTTACCATTATAATAATAACTAAAAACTGACTTCACATAAACATCCTTAAAAATACAAGCAAATCTACTAGCTGTACATTATTATGATATGAGAATTCCGTTTTTAATTAATCGATGTAGAGACTGTCTCATCGACATACATATATTCCAATGATAATAATAAAGATAATGCGCAAAGGTCCTTGTTCAATTGCAGTGTAATCCTTTGTCTTAGATGGCAAGCGAATATGAAAGGCGAGGCCAGCAACGTCGTCATGTTGCAGCCAAGGCCGATGCAGTTGTTCTTAGGGCTGCCAGCTCTTCAATTATAGCCCTGGAAACCTGTATTAGGTCATCAAATGAAATTAACGGAACTAAAACTCCTTTACAACAATTCTAACGAACTATTTACTCTGACAAGTAAGAGGTCGAGGAAGTTCCTGGTTCACCACTTTTCGGCGATTTTCGCTTGCGTTGCGACCGCGCGTACGTATAGGTACAGTAGCGTGCGCGTGACAGTGTTGCCAAACGTTAAGCTTGCTATCCACCAGATTCGACTTCTGAAACCACCAGAAAACCACTAACAAGAGACGACGTTTTGCATAAAATTACTAAATTTTATAGGTATTACAAAAGAAAACAATGTACCTACTACCTACCTATAGGTGTAGGTATCTATTGTTTTTATGAGATTTTCAATATGGCAGTTAAAAGATGATACGACACAAAACCGAACGGAGTCTGACTGAGTTGAGAATTTAGTAAATGTTAGTCATTTTAAAAAAACCGAGTGGTTGTGTTATCCCGCATCATCATCATCATCATCATCAGGACATAGGCCTCTCCAAAAACACGCCACTGAGCACGATCAGCGGCCACTCTGATGCCGCTTACTAAAAATAAATTCTTTTAATGCACTAAAAAAATCACTAGCTAAAAGCAATATTTCGCCACTAAAAGGGGCGGTCGAACCCACCAGTTTTAGTGGAAAATCCACTAAGTTGGCAACACTGGATAGTGAGCAAGCGAATATCGCCCAAGTGGTCGACCGGGAACTTCCTTGACTGTAGGTACCTACCTACCACAATATATTAAGCTTATATATTGTATACTGCGACTATGCCTTATATGAGTAATTGTAAGCATAATTATTATTGTCAGTCGTAGTCGTTCCACTGCACTGCAAGGCAAAACTTCCGTACCCTCTTTTCACTTTTCGCGATTTAGGACTTTTAATGTCTAGTCTAGACGTTGAGTAGGAGTGAAGCTCGTATAGCATTACATTAGAGGCAATAGAGCAGACAAACAGATAACAGTTGCTTGGAGCTGCCCTGCAATAAAAAAATAGTCATACCTATATTTAATATAATGTAAGTATTTCAATCAAACATGAAAAACATTAAATTGGTGCTACGTCTCTGATTTGAGAAAAGCAAATAATATATTATCCAACAACAACACCCAATGTCTTAAAAACTCGATCTATAAAATTAGCGGCAGCCCTTGTAGTTTCAGACTGTATGCAGCGCCCTTTAGATTGTAGCTATTGCAACGGTCTAATACTAAATTAGTATCCAGTCAAATGCCATTCCTTGAACGCTAGCTACTCATTTGACTCAGTTTACGTCTAGAAAACATAAACCAAGGTAACCAAGGTTGTCATGTTCTTCCATTTACCTTGGCTGTAATTTTATATAATTGTATTATACTATGTGAAAAGCCTACGTTTAGCTGTCAATTTAATTGACAGTTGGCAATTAAAATATAATGTCAATAATGTAGTGTAAAATCGAAATATTACAAGCCATTCCTTAGATGTAATTGTTTGGCTTAATTAAACCGTGACCACAGAATAAATAGACTATGATTATTGATTAGTCATGCATGATCGATGACATATTGATACTTTCTGAAGAGTTGTTTCACTTTCCGTGTTTATTATCAAACAATTAGGTAAATCATACAGAAATAATTCAACCTTCCTCTAAACATGTGTAACAGCACACTCTGTCATTACAAAAAGATGAAGAATATAAACATTTGCTTCTTTAGGTTCCTGTTATTTATGTATGCTTTATCGTTCGCTTTTAACTTTATTTCAAAATTTATAACTTAAATCGTAACTAGCAATAATAAAGTACCTACATTCTATCAGATTAACTTCGGGGCTTCAGTCGTTAACAATTTCCTCTACCTGTCCGATAAATGTATGTACGCATTTTAATAAGCTCAAGCGATACTTAATCCTCATGAGAATATTCAAATTTTTGTTAGTTAGAACCTTTTTAACGTAGGAGTGTTAAATCAGAAACTAAGAACTATCTTTTGATGATGATGATCAAACTGCAGTTAGTAGCGGTTTTTTGTAGTTTAAAATCAGAACACATACACATATACATCAATTTCATCTAAGGTATCAGTATCGTGCCTTTAGTACCGTCTGCTTGGACATCTGATGCGACGACCATGCATTTGCAAACCAATCGTGATTCATTATGACTTTTATGCACTTGACACACATCGCAGACAAAGAAATTATACCTTCGTATAGCTGCGCACAACGATACTTAATATGCAATTGTGAGGTTGTGATTGTGAGGGTGCGTTGATCGATCCTGCTGTTTGTGACTGAAGATCTCAAAGGTTAAATCGTAACCTTCACGAATAGTGTATTTAAAGATATACTGCTACGAGACGATCTAAGGAAAATACTGATGTCTAATAAAAACTTACTACTTACTAATAAAAACTTTGTCTGTGCTTTTCCTATATGGTAACAACCACGAATTCATAAATGTTCTTCTTCTGCAGAACCGTGACATTCAGTATACCAATTAAATTTGTATCATCATCGTTGTCATTATCATTATCATCATCATCATCGTTAACATTATCATCATCATCAGCCGAAAGATGTCCACTGCTGGACAAAGGCCACCCTCAAGGATCTTCACCACGTCCGGTATATGATATTACATGGTACAAATTTAAAAATAACGCTTCATTTATAATGTTTAAAGTTTTAAAGTTATCTATCACCTTATCAGTATGCCCTGTGCCGATTATCGGGTGTAGTACGGTGTCTACGTCAAGCGGAGCATAAAATTGTTGTTATGAAATATAAGACAACTAAGTCGGTTTGGATAGTGTGTGATCGTCACTCCTTTTTATTATCATCTGTCTATTAAATATAATTTTACAACAGGTATTGTGCTCAAAGAAAGGAAATGAAAGCATGTTTGAAAGTATAGTCTAAATCTTCAAAATAGTGTATATTTCACGCATCAGCCTTGCGTGTATCAAGTGTAAATATTATTGTATAGTGCATTGCGTATGTTTAGTCTTCTCAGGTCGTGTTGAATAATAGCCAGCATTGATGCCTTTTATTTGTTGCGGTTCCAACTCTTTCTTGTGCATTGTTCTTGAAACAGCTCGCCCGTACACTCGTATAACAATTCCGACGTATTTGGTTTGTGTAAGGGGCTTATTGGCGTAACGGTAAGCGGTTAATATGTTTAACTGCTTGTTATAAAAACAAAATCAAAAAGCATTATTTTTTTGCATTTGCTATATTAAAAATTAACTCTCATTTCCAATGAGTATCTGAATAAATTCAGATTCCACAAGAAGCACTACAACGTCAAAAGGTACTTGTGAAGTACCTGTAAATGCCACTCAATAAATTGAACAGCATTCTGAAAGAGCTTTCCGTCTCATCGGATATTTCCCAAAGTAGCGGCTTCAAACAAAGCATCCTCTGTGGAATTGTGGATGCGCTTATTTCCTGGCCAGACTCGCCGGAAGAAGGCGGCGCTGTCTTTACGATGCAACATCCAATGCAACTCCTCTCCTCGCCGACGAGCCACTTTAAACCCTACACTTCAAACTTTAGAGATCTATCTCGCATAAAAGTGGAAAACGATTGTTTTAGACGAGTAACTATCATAACTTTACCGGTGAAAAGAGAAACGGAACCGTTCAAAAGTTCCTTCGAATATCTTTCGAAGTTTGGTAGTCAACTATTCAACTAGGTATCGCGTTTGCCTATCGGCCGCTGGATTTGAGCAGGAAATTGAGTTTCTGAACGCTCTTGCTCGGATAGGTGTTGCTTTTGTTTTGAGAATGCCGTGCCGATGTTTACCATAACTTGCTTGCGTTTTCTGATATTACCTGTATTCAACAAACAATTCGTGATAGCGCGTAATGTTCTTACATATCTCATTTGTGTATAAATGTAATTTCAACCAAGTTAGTTAATTACAAAATACGTTTCATACACATCATATCATACATACTATACTAGTTAGTATATGAAATACCTAGCTTATTTAAACATAATGCCTAATAAAATGGGGTAAGTAACGAAATATAAAAGGGACCGAAATTTTCCAAACCTCGTTCACTTCATACAAAAAACATACACAACTTAGACAATTTGAAAAAGCACTTTAGCAGCAAAATCAATCGCACGACATTTGACAGAAGCGTCACGCGGGGTGCGCCCGATAACTTATTTCCACGACACCGCTAGCAACTACACACCCTAATGGCCAAGCAAAAGGGTCGGAAGTTTCGCGTACGATAGCAGAACTAAACCTTGTAACAGTGTGTAATGAAGTGTAAGGTGCGCGGCGCTCGCGAGCAGCGAGTTACGCGGTTACGCGAGCCCATGAATAAAAAGCGCGTAAATAAATAGCAGATGCGCGAAAAACTCACCCCGGCCATAACCAACAGACACTTAGCATAATAATCGCGGGGGTGGGCCGGGGGGCGGCGGGGCGGGGGTCGCCACCCTCCCTTTGACACGATTCTCACGCGACGCGACGCGAACGCGACCGACTCCTTTCAACTCGTAATGAATGGGTAACAAAGTAAATACGCCGGTGACATAATCTCGGCAATGTTGCATTGCATTACGCCGCCGGCCATGGCGCCTCGCCACGTGCCATTCAAAACTTGTTATGTCTAGAGAGTGTATATTGACCACACTAACTTTCGCGCGCTATTTTGTTTTTCGTACAGCCGTCTTCTAATTACTTTCCTGGTAAAAGACTCTCGATTTCCTTAATTATGCCAAGTTTTCAAATTCAACGCATCAAAAATGTAGTCTGTTACTTTACTTAGTTGTTGTTATAGTTTATTTTGTAGTTAAATAATCAAGCTTATCCCCCAAGCCAAGTCCAGTACAGCACAATAGATGCAGAAGCAATATAGCAGCTGCACCATGCTATCGCATCCCCTGGACGGCGCAAGAAAAATACTCGTTTCATCAAGGGTGGAGTAGCCCTCCGCTTACCCTCCCAAATCGTAAAAGTAATTTGGCTCTGTATTTTCGCCCATTGTAGTCAAAATGTGCTCTTCATAATCAACAACTATTAGTGTACGTATTAAACTAACTAAACTACATCACGGTACATAATATTATTCAAAAACAGTGAAATAAATTATTATTTAAAGTAAAATAAATAAAGTTAATACTTGCTCAGATTGTGACAGACGAAGCGTCAGTAGGGGAATTTTAATAACGTTATAGGTAGTAGTAACCAAGCAATTAAATAACCTAATATTACTACAAAACTGAGCTCATTGTTTTCGGGATCTCACATCAGCACACTAAAATGACATTGCGAGCAATATTATTACATATTGAAACACAGCTATGAATTGCGTACCTACCTATTATGCAAACATGAATTGATTATACTGATTGCAATCAACTGCTGATATATGTGATAACTTTAAAATACCAAGAATTACACGTCATTAATGGAAATCCCGCCTAAATCAATAATCTATATAACAACAATTAATTATAATGTTGGATAACCTTTGCCCTATTTATTAGCCGATTCTGGGTAAACAGAGATAAGAAGTTGTACTAATGAAGTGAAATAACTGTTTTATTTTTTCCCTTCGTAAATTGGTGACATTATAAAATTGGATGAAAAAAATAAAAAATTAATAAGTACTAGTATTTAAAACTTTTTATAATAAAAATAAAGTATTTATATTCGAGAGAAAACATTGTACAGGTTGGAACTTAAGTAAGGACATCTAACGCGGCTTGGTTCAGCCGCGAAACGGCTAGAAACGCCTATAAATTGTATTCTAAAAATGTTTATAAACTGCGAAGATATAGATTGGATAGATAAGCAGGATTAAAGACAATTTTAACAAACCTGTTTTCTTTTCAATGGAAATAATGTATAATACGATTTTTCTTATTAATAAATGTTCAATTTTGAAAGTAGCAACATCTCTCAGAAGTTTCAAATTAAAATGTTCACGTATCACATCAGAAACAAGTACCAATTATCGTCAATTTTTTTATACATTGCTCCTTTGTAGTGGCACTAACGTTGTAGTTATTCCATTAAAATCTCGGAGCGCGGTGCATAATCATAGCCCCGGGGTGCCGCGACTGGCCGCGAGGGCGACTAGAACCTTAGTTTTCGTTTTATAACCAAATGAATGGATGAATTTCAAATAAAATTTGAGCTTAAGTTTTATTAGAAATCTCGATAAGTACTATATTTTTATAGGGAATAATCTTTTATGTCAATGAAGTAAATAGTAAGTATTTAATTATTTTTCTCTTATTCAATATATTTTATTTATAATGAAATTGAAAATGGTATGTACTTGAACTAATTACGATTAACTTCAGGTAGGGAATCTTTAGCAAATTTGTAAAAAAAAATCTTTCGGATGTCCAAGTTGTAATACGAGAATGGAAAACAACGCTGGCTAATATCGATGATGAAGATGATTGAATGTCTCTTTTAATTTAGTAGATTAAGTAAAATTCTCTAAGATTTGCTTAAAGTGTTATTGCGACATGCTATTACCCTATGCGACAGCCTGCGACCCATAAACACTTACTACGTATTCGTAAACATTGTTGTCACGTACATAGCTAATATTATTAAGACTGACATCATCAGTGCGATTGATTAATGATGAAATATAACAAAATTAACAATCCTTTTTGTTTCGTTCGTCGTGCGTGCTCGATCACAAGGCTCTCCCTACAAAATGGAACGACTATACGTGCTTTCCGAAGCACGGAGGATATCGAGATTTTCAATTTGGTCTCCCATTCGTTGACTCGCTTTGCAAAAGTCGCCTAACTGGCAAGTTCTCAAACCGAACGTCTGCGCCATCGAGCTCTTTATTGCCACACAAATTTATCGAATGCTGAGCTGAGTGTAAGTTTGTAAATGTGCAAACGTTACTATCGCATTTGAGTTAAGTTTTGACACATAGATCTTAATGCTAAGTAAATAAGAACGAGAATCAAAACTCTTAACACAAACGCGATAGTAACGTTTTCACATTTACAAACTTACACTCAGCTCTCTGAACACTTGCACCCAGCACTCAGCCGTCATGTCATGTGCGGCCGACGTGTTATTTGCGCTTCTGCACGCCCACTCGTTACTTGCGCGCACTGTGCGCGGAGGGGCGACTTAATGCGCCTCGATGTGTCGCATTAATGCTATTAATTATGTACGGAACGGTGCGTTTCAACAAAAAGAAGCGGTAGTTAACGAAATAATTACACTCTTAATTAATTATATATTATGATTGTAATAATATTATGGATTCGTCATGTCTCTCTGTCTGTCTGTCCGTCCGTATGTCACAGCCACTTTTTTTCCGAAACTATAAGAACTATGCTGTTGAAACTTGGTAAGTAGATGTATTTTGGAACCGCATTAAGATTTTCACACAAAAATAGAAAAAAAAACAAAACATTTTGGGGGTTTCCCACACTTAGAACTGAAACTCAACACTCAACATTTTTTTTCTTTAAACTTATACGTGTGGGGTATGTATGGATAGGTCTTCAAAAATGATATTGAGGTTTCTAATATAATTTTTTTCTAAACTGAATAGTTTGTGCGAGAGACACTTTCAAAGATTCCAAACTTCTTAAATAAGAGAATGATAAAACTAAAAAAATATATGATGTACATTACCATGCAAACTTCCACCGAAAATTGGTTTGAACGAGATCTAGTGAGTAGTTTCTTTTAATACGTCATAAATTAATTAATTTAAAAAAATACACTATTACTAAAATATCAATCAAAGTTACAACGAACTACAAGAACTTTTATATGATGTTACTTGCTGCTACGGAACCCTTCAGGGGCGAGTCCGACTCGCACTTGGCCGGATTTTTATCATGACTGTAGTACATTTTACTGAATAAACAAAATTATGACTAGTTTATTGAGGCCAATCAGTTAGGTGGTTTGCGTAAAGGTGGTGTTTCGCGTATATGGTTTTATGCGTCTAAGGGTGGATTCGACCAAACTGGAATAAGGTCTTATACCTAGATTAAACGCGGAATTTGTATAGACTAATCTCGGAGTAAGTCTTATTCCAGTTTGGTCGAATCCACCCTAAAGGGATCAGTGTAGCAAAGCAACTGTTGCTAAGCTAGACCTTAGAGATCTGTAAATGAACCAATAAGTGTAAAATAAACTTTGTATAACGGTGTCGCGCAGCGGTGAAAGAATACTACCACCCCCCTCTCTTCCCTTGGGTGTCGTAAAAGGCGACTAATGGACTAAAGACTGCACATACGTCCAACACCATAGAGCGGCGATGGGCTTACCACCTGTCACGCTAAGCACCTGTGCAGTTGCTATTTAGTGAAAAGTGGACTATGACAGAGGACTGCTTTTGCGGTCCTCATTGCCTAGTCTCTGACAAACCCTTCGGGGAATTATCCCCGATTAAGTCCTGATTATATGTATGTAAACATCAAGCTTATGGACCGTGTTCCCAACATCGAGATTCGAAGTCGAACAAAGGTCAAAGATGTTGGGAATCGTATAACGGAACTAAAATGGAGCTGGGCGGGACACCTGGCAAGGCAAGGTGATGACAGGTGGAGTAAGGCGCTAACTGAATGGCGTCCAAGAACTGGACACAGAGACGTCGGTGGTCCTGCGGCAAGATGGACAGACGATGTGGCGAACATCGCGGGCAAGACCTGGATGAGACCGACCGCACGGGACCGTCAACAGTGGCACATACGAAGAGAGGCCTATACCCAGCAGTGGGTGAAGTCAGGCTGCTGTGGATGATGATGATGATGAAACTTTGTACTTATGTAATGTTAACGTTTTACTTGAAAAAAGATAACATATATAGTTCAGAAACGCAACGTCATAAACGTAATTTGTGCGGTGGCAATTAGCTCCGACCGATAGAGCGGGGGCCTGCCATCATTGTTGCGCGTACTATGCTAGTATGGCATAGTAATTTCCTAGAACAATTAGCGCGACAGTTCGCGGGAACGGACGCTATTACGCAAACCGGCGTACCCTACGTCAACACGTGCAGATACACTACTGCAAGGTAATTGTTATGTTAACTTTATAAGTTAACGATGAGGATAAACTTCCCAGTTCGATGTCGGAGTGTCTCGGTGTATTATTGAAAATGATTTAAGTATTACCGTTATGTTATTAAATTGTTTCTGAAATGCATAATTCTTTATCCTCTTTACTCAATATTGCGTTTGTTTAATTTATAATTATAAAACACACAACTAAACACCTTGTCTGTGACAGCACCTACTAACAATTGAATTACTATTGTGTGTGGACTTACGGCAGTTGACAGCTTACTAATTATTATTCTTTTTTATAAAAGAAGTAGGCAAACGAGCAGGCGGGTCACCTGATGGAGAGTAATCACCGCCGCCGCCGCCCATGGACACCTGCAAAACCAGAGGGATCGCAGACGCGTTGCCAGCCTTTGAGGAAGGAATAGGGATGGGGGGGGGGGGGGGGCCTTCGGAACTCTCACTGACCGGACGAAACACAACCAGCAGAACAGCACCAAGTGCCATTATTTTACGCCGAATATTCGTGAGAGGGTGGTATTACCCCGGGCGAGCCGGCCCAATGCGTGCTGCAACGCAGCGTGGCTCTAACCAAGGGTCACGTGTAGGGTCTCAAGGGTAAACCTAAAAAAGCAAGTAACTTTAATCCTAAAAAAAATTAAGACAGAATATTAATAATTTAGACGACGATGGCGATCCATAGTCTCTGTCAATGCCAACCCATATGGGAAACAGGCGTGAGCTTATGTATGATTGTATTTAATTTTGACGACTATTAAAATTTGTGACTGAATCGGGGAAAACATACAGTGCCACCTAAAAGCTAATAATAAAAATAATAATATCGAAACTGATTTGCTTATCAAAGGGCCTACTTACTCTCTTTCTCCGAAACGAAATTTTGTTCATACAAAATAGGTTGGGCATTTAGATTACAAATTTTTAGAAAGTTGTTTGAAATTTTAAAAATCATTGAAAGCACTATAAAAATAGCAAACGAATATCGGCCGAAATTCCGTTTCGGAGAAAGAGAGTAGATCCTCAGTTAGGTAAGCGAATGTCCGTTAGTGGTGGTACCTACCTACCTACCTAGGGAAGGGACCGATGCCACAGTATTGTCCCGCTCGGCCACCGCTCCCTCCTCGACACCGCACATTGCTATTTAAGGCTAGGTGTTAGTGAAAAATTAAAATAACACGTTCTTAGAATTACTTTTTGAAGTAGTAAACAGTGAAATTAAAATCTGCGAAAATTATGAAAAATTGTTGAGGCTTTATTCTGTGAAATACACCCGATGGAAACACGATTTTATAAAGTTGGCTTGATAGAATAAATTCACAAAGTTAAATATGATTGTGTCATTTTATCTTCTTTTCCAGGTTTTATTCTTAAAATAAGTGATTTGATATTATGAGTCATTTACCAAAATGAAGCTCGTAAATAACTTGAGTTATTATAACCGATGGTTTTTTATTTATTACATCTATCAATTTTTTAAAATATAAAACGCGATTATTCGCGCCGGTTCGCTGTTATACCCGTCCCTCACGTTGTACCGTCGAGAGAACGAGAGGGAAGCGCTCGAAATACCTCCCCTTAATGAAAGCACAGCAATGGAATAATTGCATCCGCAGTACTCCGCGCGGACATAACAACTAACAACTAACATCTTATCAGAACCACATCACGTGTGCTGTTTTTTGCAGGAATCAATTATCGTGCTCTGACGAGCAGTAGATTGCCCGTTCCACACTTGTTTGTGTAGTTCCAAGTATTTATTAATTTTTCTATCGATGATTTCTTCTTATTTTGTGATAGAGAATCTCACGTGCTCGTATCTTAATAATTTTGCGCGAACACTACACATTGAAACGAAACATTTTTTTGATAAAATTCTCGTTAAATTATTTTTATACAAGCGGCCGCTCGCGGTTTCACCCGCGTGGTTCCCGTTTCCGTTGGAATATCGGGATAAAAGTATCCTATGTGTTAATCCAGGTTATAAACTATCTGTATGCCGAATGTCATCCAAATCCATTCAGTAGTTTTTACGTGAAAGAGTAACAAACATCCATCCATACGTTCCCGTGGGAATATCGGGATAAAAGGTATCCTATGTGTTATTCCAGGTTATAAACTATCTGTATGCCGAATTTCATCCAAATCCATTTAGTTTATTTCTTGACCATGGATACTAGTCCTTCAGTCGAAATAATAGAGTTCATTTATTATGCTTAAAAAATGATAATGAGTTATGATAATAAGCTAAATGACATTCCCCCAAATCCCTTGAGTTCCAAAAAAGATGTGGGAGTGGGACTTTACTGAATCTTACACGGACTTCTTAAGAGAATTTGAAAAGTGATGTTGCACTGTTTTGTTTTATTTGCCAACACTCATGCACGTTCACGAACGCTTAACGGTTAATAATCCACCATTATTTTACATTAATATGCGACAAAACACAAATTTTAGAAAATAAGACAAAACTACAGACATGACGCTACACTTTCCCGCCAAGAAGTCCTGTTTTAGTTAGAGAAGTCTAGTGTTGCATGTTGTGCTGACGACTGTGAGCTGTGAGATAAGTGAGGCTAAGATCGTCCACAGATAGTTTGTGTGGCAGCGACGACATACAGGCTGCAGTGCAGGCAGAGGGCGACACGCTAGGCCAGCGGCTCGAGACCGGCCGCACATCGCGATATCGTCACGCTCAATTGTCGCGCATTATAGTGTTTAGTAAGATACCGTCGACAATTATCAACCTCCAAGGACGCATCGTTAAAAACCACAACCGGTGCTTTGTGGTCTGTGGCATTGTGATAGCCATTTAAACATGTAATGAAATCATTTTTCTCATCCGCTAGCCCGTATTGGGCCAAAGTGTTCATGCACAGCACGTGGGAACGTGTGAGTGATGTGAGTATAGCTAAATGCTAAGCCCTTCTTAAGTTAAAACTGCGTTTTATTTCACTCAGTTTATTAACGTAAGTGATTAACACGTATGTATGTAGAAAATACAAAAATACAGTGCCAATGTTCGAAGATACAATGTAACGCCGCCGCACGACGCGGGTCGACGACCGAAATCGGCGCGGGCGCGACCTTGCATCGCTCGCCTCACCTACATACGCCCGCCGGTCGCTTTTCGGCACTGGCGACGACTCGACCACTTTTGCTTTCGACATTCGCAAAAAATATCGCCGACTCGAACAATGTACGAACAGACCTATAGGTCCAAGGTGACGCCTCTCGCTCTTCTCTAATGTCAGTTATGGGACAGTCTAACAATGGGACGCCGCGTCACTTCTTAATACACATTTAGTGACGCATCGCATGTTTTAATATTTAATATTACTGTTGACTTATATCAAGAGAACACTTTGCAAATTAAAAACCTTCGGAGATCTTTAGTTTTTAGATCTCTATTAAGATACAGTAAAATCAATACCCGATTTTATGAAAAACGAGGCTAAGAATTGGGTCAATTAGTAGCAAAGCTTCTAGTGAAGTGCGAAAAGAGGGGTACGTACAATCCTAGTTATAAGTCGCGGCTCTACAAAGCATGCACCCTCCCTCGGCGAGCTGAGACGCTACACCCCACACCCGCCTATGCTGCTGCCACCCCAAATAAAAGATGTAAAAATATCGTCTAACAAAAATAACACAAATTGGCATCACCAGAAAGTTCAAAATCGCTCGATGAAACAACTGGCTGCTTGTCAAAATTGTGTTGTCCCGATGTTTACCTGTGGATTTTGACAAACAAACGAATGTAAAGTGAGTTACGCGAGAAAACGAAGAATAAATACCTACCTGTAAATAAACGGCCGAGAAAATGTGCTTATATTTGCTTTTGTTGTAAAATTAGCCTATAAAAATGCGTTTTAATCGGTTTCCGTTAAATATTGTTGTCCAAAAGTTTGTATTTTTTGACATAAATGTTGTGCTGAACGTAGTCACGTGTCGCATCAACTCTACGAGCGGTGTATGTCACGTATCCGAAAATAATTTCGTATTCGGGCGGTCGCCGGTCGGTCAGCGCAGCGGCGCGTCTCGTTGCGTCACTGCACTGGACCGCCATCACCAGGGCATTGCACCGTGCACGGCTCACGACACCGGCACCGACGCACATGCCGTCCCGCTCACGCGACCGCTCGTTTATCGTCGTGTACGCCAGATCGTTACCATTCAACAGCTGATTGTCATTAAGCTTCTATCTATGCTTGATCATACAGACTCGATAGGTGACACATTTTTCGTCGTTTATTAACTTTGATTTCTTATTGTTTCAGTGGGGTAGCGGTGCTGAGTCCAACGGAAAGTGGAGGCTGTAGCAGTAGCGACATAACCGAGCCCGGCTCTCCGCGCAGCCCCGACTCGCCGTGCAGCACTTCGGAAGACAGTACCGGCGCGGGCGCGCGCATGCCGCCGTGGGCGAGCGACCCGGCGCCGCCGCGACGCCTCGCGGCCCAGCCAGCGCCCGTGCGCCGGCCGCAGCCGCCGATACATCGGCGCATCACCGAGTATTTCAACCATAAAATGAAGCCCCAAAATGGCCTCAAACGTGATTCTAACTCGACCAGCAACGAAGACAGCAAGAGAAAGTGCCTTCCTAAAAATGGCGTCACGCAAGATTTGGAGAAATATATCTCGTATTTGTCACAGACCCTTAGCCCTAAAGTTTTAATGGACGTAGGTAAACAAGCTGAAGCTTCTATTAAAAAACAGGTGAACTCCACTTCTAATGGTATAGTCGATTATATGAAACCTACAGACCTCAGCAAAATGACGCCAAATATGAACTTAAACGGCATGCTTGATTTCAGCAGCAAGGAAATCAAAGAAAAAGTCCATACAACTATGGATGGCTTTATGGCGGTTCGTCATGGATCCGAATCGTTTAAAAAAGAGAAGCTGTCCAATGGGCTTCATAATGGGTTGGTCGACGGTAAAAAGCTTGGTGTAAAAAGGACGATAGACCCATCCGCCAATTTTACAGTAAATAAAAGTCTTACTGGGGCAGCTAAAAGAAAAACACCGATGTCGAATGAAGTAACTGGTATTAGAATAGCACCTGCAACTTCAGCCAGTCATTCGACGAAGAAACCGACATCATTAAGACCTGACACTAGAGTTAATGGTATTGTAAGTTCTACAACTAAACTGGATAGTCGAATGAATGGGGTTACCTGTGGATCAAATAATTTAAGTTTAAATTCTAATAACTTAAAATCTTCCACGATCAAAAAAGAACCAGTTAAGAAACCTCAACCATCTAAAAGAAAAAACCGAAAATCATCTGCGTGTATTGCAAATAGCAAAAATCTGACTTGGTCCAAAGCTAACAACTTAAAAGTTCAGCTTCAACAGCAAAATTGTGTTAACTCCATGCAGAGTTCCGCCCCTTCGAAAAATATTTTGGGAGAAGCAAGTACTGCGCCAAAGATGAATATTCCAAATGGTGTTCGACAGGTTTCGATGACAGTTAACGGAAGTCTTGGTAATTTGAATGTACCTGTAACAAATTTACAGAATTGCCATCAACTCAATATGCCCCAGTCGTGCAATGGAACGGTGCCTTCTAATAACTTAACATCATACGTAGCGGTCCCTCAAAATGTAATGTTAACTACTTTAAGGATACCTCAAAATGGAATACCGGCACAAACGTTAACACAGCAAAATAATATGAATACTTTTAATAGACAAAATGTCAACGTGACAAGTCCGTCAAAGTTAAACGGTCAATTCGTATTTCCATTAATGCAGAATATTAATGGAACTGTTGTTCAAATACCTAACCTAATGGCCAAAATGCCGAACTTTGTTCTTCCTCAATCTCCACAGCTAACGGCTCAAAGGCAAGATCATTTACAAAACCAACAGGCGGCGCAGATTCTAATAAACGGTACGCTCTTGAAATTAGCGAACACAATGACGTCTACATATCCTAATGTTAACAAACCTGCTCCTGTTACGAGTCAATCTATTTCTGGAATGAATAAGAACATTCCTGGAATGCCTCCCGTTGGTATGACAGTTCAGTCTAAACCGAACTACACAGTGAATTTTAGTCATCCCGTCTTGATGCCGCAACCTGGCTACATAGTTACATCTGTGCCAAATATGAACGTCAAGGAGACTTGGAGCTATACAAATACGAACACGCTTTCATCCTCACAAATTTCGTGTTCGAACCCTATTGTTCATCATCCTTCCTCCATGATGGCAAACTTTACCTCACAAGCTTTGCATACGAATAGTATACCCATAGCACCAGTGAAACCACCGGATAATCCTATCCAAGGAACGGAACCACCCAGTAGCACAGTAAAGGAACCTATTGAAGTAAATGAGGTCACGAGTTCTAAATGTGATATTCCATGGCTTTCGAAAACTGTTAATAACAATATTGTCCCCTTAGATACTAAAATATCTTCGAGGCCCTTTGCACAAGTTAGTTTATCAGAAAAATTTGATAAATTTGCAGTAGATCATTTGAAAGAAATGAAAACACTGGATGACGATGTGCTAGACGTAAAAATGATAGAACATACCGGTGATGAATTGAGAAAAGTAGAGGAAGTCGCAAGACGGGAGGAAACTATTTTCACACAAATAACAGTTCTAAAGGATGTATCGTCTAATGTACAGAGTGCTGTGATAGAAGCGAATTACTCTAGTGCTACTACGGAGTCATCCGAATCGGGGATTGGTACTGATAAGTCCATCGATTCACCCAGTGATTCTCAGACGAGCAAAGATTGTGATGAGGATTCGTCGTTATCGTTAAGCGTGAGTGTGTGTTCTATGGACGTGCAGATAGAAGCCAGCCAGAAGAGCCCTATTTTGAAGCAACCGAAAACATTAAGGTTTCCCCCGCGGAATCTCACAAAAACAGACAACAAAAGGAAATCAAGTACAGATACAACATCGACAGTCACACTTTGTCTGTGGGAAGACTGCAAGAGTGAGTTTGAAAGTGACACAGATCTCTTGGAGCACTTACAGGTAAGCTTTTATAAAATGACAAATCAGGTTGTTTTTTTATCCTATTAACCCTAGTTAGATAACCATATTTCACAGGTACAGACACTTAAGATAACCATACGTCGAATCGACGTGCGAATGTTTCAGTGAGCATATTTTGGATTATGTATATACTAGGTTTATGAATGTAATATTATGTCTTAATGTATGTAATTGTGTACTGAGTAAATAAAAAACATTAGAGAAATAATCTCTCATTAGAGAAATATTTTTATTAGAAAAAAATTAAAGTACAAAACAAGGTACTTCTCACTTTACAAAACTTAAACATTTAGGAATCTCTCCGTCAGTCTTATAATTTACTATGTAAACTGTTCAAAATCATTTTTTTGTTATCTCAATAATATTAAAAACCTAAGTAAATATCACTTTTTATTCATTTGGGTCTCAAAGACACTTAAGACAGGCGCTGGACTTGTGCTCTCCACAAACCTATAGTATATATTTAAATATTTACGAAAGTATTGCACTTACCGGAGCGATACGGGTGTGTCCTGCAAGCTCCGACGGCCGACTGAGTTGAGTTGGCAAGAACGAACGGCCAGTTTAATGACGCGAAAAACTAACGATTTATATCGATTTTTGAAAATCGACTACGTCGATTCAACGTAGGTTATCTAGGGTTAATATCCCACTCCTGGTCTCAGGCCTCCCCACATTAACAATATCATAAGCAATCTTACAATATAACGCACCAGGTTGGCCAATGCGAATACAACCGGGTCCAACTAGAACTAGATCATTCCGAAGCACCAACTGCAATTCAACTAAAAAAAGATGATGTTTGTTCAATTTTATCAAGCTTATTGTTGACTTTAATCACCTCTGTGGGCTAGTGGCTAAGCCACCGGTTTCAGGCCCAGAGGTCCCGGGTTCGATTCCCAGCGGGGGGTACATCTTTGTGTGCTCGGTTTGGTTGGTGGTAGGGCTATTAAGTCAGCCTGGCTAGCTACCACCATCTTATCTAAGTCTGTTGCCATAACAACGATATTTATAGCATTGTCGTGTTCCGACGGTTTGAGATAAGATAGCTATTTCCTCAGTGGTTGAGGATTTCGGGTGAAGCGCGCTTCCACCTTCGGCCTTATCGTCACTTACGTCAGGTGAGATGAAGGCCAAGCGCTTTACCCGTTGTAGAATAAAAAAAAACTTAATACATATATGGAAAACTAACATTCCAGTCCGTGCACGTGGAGTCGCAAGCTGGCAAGGAGAACTACGTATGCCTATGGCAGCGCTGCAAGGTCCGTGGCAAGCCGTCATGCTCGCGGCTGTGGCTGGAAAGGCATGCGCTCTCGCACGGCGGGAATAAGCCCTTCAAGTGCATCGTGGACGGCTGCGACAGACGCTTCTCCACACAGGTAATGTTCTTTAGCCGTGATGCCTTAGCCAGCGGCAGCTTACAAGTGAACGCATACAAATGTATTTGTTCAGATTCTCATGTGTCTTACTTACTTGTAAAGATATCAAATTTAAAATGCTTGACAGAACTTAAATAATAAATTTTGGGCACTTTTTCACATTTGTAATTTTAAAACATTGTCGTTTCATGGCCAAAACTAAACATGTGATTATTTTTATTAATAACAATTGCTATGTGTTCACTTGCTCTGCACCTGGAATAGAAAGAACATGAAATTATATTTTTTGTTAGATTCGTATGTGTACTTTAATCAAAACATGAATTCAATGTTCCCGATGAAATTATTAAAATACTTTTGACTATTAAATCTGAAACTTTGAAATTTTTATTAACATAATTACGATAAAGTTACTTCCACTTACACATAATTTCACTCGAACATTAAATTTGTAAATGTAGCTAAATAAATAATAAATACTAGAAAGTTGATGAAAGGGTAACTTTTTTTATCTAAATGTGTTTTATATGATCTTGCTTTTATACAAAAATACAAACATTACACATATTTTCATTTACTCGTATCAATAGCACTATTCTTTATTTATTTAACAATTTTCTGTTTGACCTACTTTTGGTTTAGCGTTTTGCGTATAGCGTTGTTGGCGTTTTTGCGTAGGCATTGGGTTTTTTGCGTATTTACTATGTGGTAATTTGTTTAGTTTAAACCATATAAATATTATACATATCATGCAAAGGAATACTATATGGCGAACAGTGTTCTGAAATATGTATACGTTTATCGTGCAAAAGCGTAACTTTTAACATTGATGATAATTTGCAAGCGTCAAAAATATACATCACCCTAGATTCTATGACAATCTTAGGTTTAATCTGTTGTTATTGATTTAAAATGTTTGTTTGTAATTTTTGTATATTAAAATTTATTGGTTTTAATGTCTGTTAATGGGCGCTTGATGATTTTTTATGTCGATGATGATGATAAAGCTACCAGGCAATACAATTTGATAAATGTTTACGGGGATAGATATAAGATTATTGTGTGAATTTAAGTTTCCACATAAGGTCTTAAATAAATTCTGTAAATTTCGAGTTTTAATAATACAATCTTACACTTTATCAGTGTTTAATTCTCGTTCAAAATCAAAATCAAAATCAAAATAACTTTATTCAGTAAGCTTAAATTAAGCGTTTTGAATCGTCAATTTTTTTTTAATATATGGATGGATGGATAGGCACAGGAACAGGTTCAATTCCCTTAAAACGTATAAAGTTGAACAGATCCTTTTAATTGCATTTCTATTGACTTACATATGATTAATTGATGGCTTCGCTCTTGAAAAGTGTTACTTTAAACGTAATTTGTCGGTTTTATTTCTATTTTTGATAAGTTTACATTATAAATCTTCAAATCACATCCTAGAGTTAGGATCTAAAAGTGATCAAAATTGGGTGTTAAATTCATCAGGCCCATTGTGCCATCAGCGTGATCCATTGATTTGTAATCACTTGGTTATCTTTTGTCTTCTCTAGTTTTCAAAGTTCAATCTTGTGTTGATGTTATCGCTGTTAACAGCGCACTTCACAAATTGTTGAGTCAGCCTGCTCTAATTCGTCACTTATGTATTTTGGTCATCACTTCATCAGCCTATAAACGTCCCTCTACTGGGCACAGGCCTCTCTACATGGACAAGTAGATTAATATAGGCTTCATGAACATAATAACCATATTGATATTGTTTAAAAAATTATGTCTTGTCTGTCTGGCAGACAATCTAGTTTAAAATAGTACTGTTGTTTTGTTATGGTACAAATATGGTATTGTTTATTCAAAATCTTTCTGTTAATTCATCCCTTGATCTTTTTACTCTTCAAATATAGTTAAGTGACCATTTGAGGTTCTACGACCCCCTTTGAACGTAAATTATTGGACGATAAACGTGTGTTATATTTTCTTTCCTAAGGACCCGAAGAAGGCGCTCAAGCGGTTGTGTTGATGTACGGATCCACTGCGAGTTTTATTATTTCTGTCGCCCAATAAATCATGAACTTTAATATGCTATGACTTTATTGCACGACATATTTATTTTCTTTTATCTACATCATTCGCGGCGCGGAGGCATTTGCGGACTGGATACAAGTATTGTTCTAAGGCTAATTAGCGCCTAAGGCTTTTTTCCAGAATAGATTTGTGAAGCGTAAATATTGCATAATGCGGATGAGGATGAGGATATTTAACCACAAAGCTTTCAACACAGCAGGGGTCAGAGAGCAGTCAGAGACGGAAAATCTCCTTGCACATTTTACCTCTCACCAGGAAATATTTGATGTTGGTCACCAATTTAACACAAACTCGTGACATTCCAGATCTTGCTCGAGAGGCATGTCAACAACCACTTCAACGAGGTATCTCCCAACACCAGCGGCGGCAAGAAGACAGCCGACAGCGCCGCCAAACTCATTCGCAGGAATGGCAAGAAGCTGCGCTACCGGAGGCAACCTTGGTCGGGTAAGTACTCACTAGTACTACTCGCTACTCGGCCGGGAGTAAAGGGAAATCATCATCACCCTGCAAACATCCCACTACTTGATAGGCCTTCACATATACAACAGAACATGGGAAGGTAGGAAAATATTAAAAAATATATAATTATATAGATGTTAGCTGTGTGGGGTAGCGGCTCATACTACCGACACAACTCTTCCTTTGAGTGTCGTAAAAGGCGACAACGGATTAATGAATTTACAAACATCTAACAGCAAAGAGCGGCGATTTATATTAAGACCGCTGTCGTCTAACCTGTATCCAAATGATCCCGTGTTAAGGGTACTACATAGTAGAGGTCAGCTCAGAGCGGCCACCTTAATTTTGACTTTTAAATAATGCCACTATAGAATCGATTAAAAAAAAAGATTTTTTATATCGAAAGATAAAGAATTTAATAAGCTTTCATAAAGTGTAGGCACATTTTGCTAAAACTTAAATAGTTTTTACGAAAACTAGTCAAAAAACCGCTTTGCCCGTGTTGGCGCCTAAAGCGGCCATGGGGGTAAAGGCAAACGTCATGCCTAAATATTAAAACACCAAAAATAACTTTAATTTCAGATAAAAATACATAGTAACTAATAAAGTTTCAGATGAAACAATCATTTCAGTCTTCTTGTTTTCTTACTTAAATCTATATAAGCACCAACAGTTCCCCCCTGCGAAGTTTTTCTTTTGTAAGTAGTTGTTGACCATCTAAAAAAAATAATATAACATTCAATTATGATAAGAAGGTTTTAGTATACAAAAACATAAATTATTAAAAGCGGCCAACTGCTTGCTTTGCTCTTATTTATCGCGGTTTGGCCACTTTGCCCGGGTCGCTTTGCCTTTTTCCACCATTTTGTTTTAAAAATAAATTCAGCTCACATTCTTTATCCCATGTCGGAACGCATGTTACACATTCAAAGCCAATTAGGTAAGTAACAATGGACGTGTAATAAGAAGATTGAATTATAAAAAGGTTTGGTCAAAACAGGTTGAACTTACCCTGGATTTTTTAACAAAATGCACAAATCCCTTGCACGTATCGCCGCGGCGCGGCTACGCATTTTCTCCGATCGCCACCAAACGACTGCTTGGTGCGGGGCGGGAGGTTGGGTATATGACAGAAAGGCAACGTCGCGCTATTGTTTTTAGTTACCGAAAAATTGGGTGTGGCCGCTTTGCCTCCTATGGCCGCATTGAGCTGACTTTCCCTACAATCACGACTATTATCCCTGAAGGGTTAGTCAGAGGCTAGGCAATGAGGACCGCAAAAGCAGTCCTTTGCCGTAATCCACGTTTCACCGGATAGCGAATTGTTAAGGTCACTAGTCAGAATCATTGTTATTTAAACTTTAAGGAATATAAAATATTATTAATTTTCATTAACTTATGCTCCCGTTTTTATGTTTTAAAGTATGTAGAACAAAACAATACAATTTTGTTTCTATAAAAAGTTAGAGTGATTTGAGTTCTGCTGCAAATCACTAAAAATAGTAATGCGCCATAGATGTAAGATTATACAAATAATCTTTTAAAAGTACAAGTAACTTTATTTGTTTTCCATTTTCAAATACTTTCGGAAACATGATAATGATTATATCATTATTAATGTGACTGATGATGACACATGAAGTAACAATATCATATAGTTTTATCTTACACGTGTTTGCAAAAAGTGCTTTTGATATAATGTAGTGAAATCTGATATGAACGTAATTTAAATCCTTTTATCATTACTGAATGAGGGTCACGACTGCCATCTCACGGCAACAGCAGAAACCAAATGCTAATGTGCTTTCGAAACCCGATCGACGACAGTAGCAGTATTTGTATGTAGATTCGGGTTAGATTCATTAAGTATCTACTTAGGCTCATCTTATAAAACCAAACTCACACTCAAATCTCTGCTTGAGTACAGTTAGAAAGGGATGGTGCTATTCATCGCATATATCGCCATCCCTTTCTAACTGTATTCAAGCATGGATTTGATTTTAAGTTTGGTTTTGGAATACGAGCTTTAATTAAACTCGATACAAACGAAGGGAGGAAGTGTCTAGCCTGCCACCATTGGTTATTTAATAAAAAATAATGTACTGCCACTAGTGGTAAGTTAAGAAATAATGTTATTCTGCCGTAAGTTAGTAGGTATTCCAATTTGTTCCTTAACCACCACTAATAATGCTAAGCCACCACGCTAACCCAATGGGGGTTGGTGGGGTGACAAGCATTAAAAAGGCTTTACATTTATACATCACGCCCGATTCCCGGAGGGGTAGGCAGGAACGACAGCTTTCCATTTGTATCAATCTTGACACATCCTAGGCCTATTTTACAATCAACTTGCCTATCGTTACGCTCTGGCCACGTAGACGGGCTAGGCTTAGCGCGGGCGCGGGTGACTTCTGCGGTAGATTCGTCTGAAAAATATTGTTTCTCTCGATCCGTCCCGCGCTAGCTCGTTTCAACCGCCCGAGAAACCGCTGTGCACCGTGGCCAGGCGCAAACTAGCCCGTAGCGTTGTTTCCACCCGCCCGCAACCGTCGCCGCCGATCGCCGCCGCCAGCCGCAGCCGCTTTAGCCCGCCGCGCGCGCGTCGTGGCATTCTTTATGCATTCTCATACATTTGTTAAATTAGCCAACCGCCGCCGCCACCCGCAACCGCGCCTAGCCCGTCTACGTGGCCAAGCACTTAGTGTCTGGTAGTGCGGCTGCGGCTGTCGACTAAAACGCCTATAAGTACAGGGTTAATTTTGGAACTTCCGCCAATTTTTTTTTACGTGATCCTATAGCAGCAGTGCAACCGATAATGAAATAATATATTTTTATTTTATATTTTTTTAAATTTTTGTCAACTTTTTCTTAAGAAAAATTAATATTATTGTCACCTAGCGCGCGGCCTGTCGCGGTTATCAAAGCGCATGCGCGTGACCGCTATTTCACCCTCTGCACCAAGGACATCGCGCCGTCGCTTTGATCGCGAGGGTGCCCGCACGCATCTAGAACTAGGATATAAAAAGCAGCCAAAAAATTGCAATTAAAAACAAAAAACGTTTATTATTTTTACGTCAAATATTTTATTACTTATTATTTTTTTTACCTCCTATTTACTTTTGACGGGGGGTCCAAAATTAACCCTGTATGTAAAAGCGCTCTAAATATAGTTTTTTTTAATGTAAGAAGGAGGCAAACGAGCAGGCGGGTCACCTAATGGAGAGCAATCACCGCCGCCCATGGACACCCCGCAAAACCACAGGAGTCGCAGATGCATTGCCGACCTTTAAAAAAGAATAGGGTAAAGGAAGGAATAGGAACTGGGGGGGCCTCCGGAACTCTCACTGGCCGGACGAAGCACAACATCACAAGTGCCATTATTTCACGCCGGACAGTTTACTTTACAATCAAAATGTTTGTATGATTCTTCCAGCGCGCATGTTCGACTTCTTCGACGCGGGCCCCATGGAGGGCCTGGCGTGGTGGCTGGCGCGCGTGACGCGCTGGCGGCTCGGCGGCGGCTGCCCGCTGCAGGAGCCGCCCGGCCGCCACACGCTCACGCTGCACGCCGCGCTCGCCGCCACAAGATACAACGCCGCGGCCGCGCGCACGGAGGCGCTGCTCACCTACTACCCGCCGCATGTGTAAGTACACTCTTAGCCTTTTATTACCTTTTATTTTTATGACGCGTCGTCTCGCAGATGTAGGTGTTACGATAGATGCAATGTGATGACATACGCTCGGCGGCGCGTGCCCGCTGCACTCGCTGCCACAAGATACAACGCTGCGGTGGCGCGCACAGAGGCGCTGCTCATTTACTACCCGCCGCATGTGTATGTGTACACTCTTAGCCTTTTATTTTTATGACGCGTCGTCTCGGAGATGAAGATGTTATGGCGGCTCCACATTAGTGCCGTGAATTCACGCTCGAATTCACGCAATGAATTCACGGCACAAGTCGTGCCCTCCACATTCATGGGATGCTCACAATCGTTCGTGAAACCCGCCGCGAAATGAACGTAGAAGCTGCTGCTGCAGACGTCCAAAACATTATTAGAAAGCGTTGGAAAAAAAGGAGATGGTGGATGACTGAAATACATCGTAACCAATCAAAGTATAGTCTGGAGTAAACTGATTAATTTCTCTCTTTGATAAACTGGCACGGGGCCGTGAATGTGGATTCGTACGCGTGAACGCCGCGCGAACCCTTTGTCGCGGGACAGAATACGCGCGCGATCACGCCTGTTCACCATGATCGGGGAACGCGCGTAAACCCCGCGAAAACCGTCCACATTCACGTTCACGCCTGTTTACGGAGATTCACGGCACTAATGTGGAGCCGCCATTACGATAGATGCAATATGATGACATTCGCTTGGCGGCGCGTGCCCGCTGCACTCGCTGCCACAAGATACAACGCTGCGGTGGCGCGTACGGAAGCGCTGCTCACTTACTACCCGCCGCATGTGTAAGTGTACACTCTTAGCCTTTTATTTTTATGACGCGTCGTCTCGGAGATGAAGATGTTATGGCGGCTCCACATTAGTGCCGTGAATTCACGCTCGAATTCACGCCATGAACTCACGGCACAAGTCGTGCCCTCCACATTCATGGGATGCTCACAATCGTTCGTGAAACCCGCCGCGAAATGAACGTAGAAGCTGCTGCTGCAGACGTCCAAAACATTATTAGAAAGCGTTGGAAAAAAAGGAGATGGTGGATGACTGAAATACATCGTAACCAATCAAAGTATAGTCTGGAGTAAACTGATTAATTTCTCTCTTTGATAAACTGGCACGGGGCCGTGAATGTGGATTCGTACGCGTTAACGCCGCGGGAACCCTTTGTCGCGGAACAGAATACGCGCGCGATCACGCCTGTTCACCATGATCGGGGAACGCGCGTAAACCCCGCGAAAACCGTCCACATTCACGTTCACGCCTGTTTACGGAGATTCACGGCACTAATGTGGAGCCGCCATTACGATAGATGCAATATGATGACATTCGCTTGGCGGCGCGTGCCCGCTGCACTCGCTGCCACAAGATACAACGCTGCGGTGGCGCGTACGGAAGCGCTGCTCACTTACTACCCGCCGCATGTGTAAGTGTACACTCTTAGCCTTTTATTTTTATGACGCGTCGTCTCGGAGATGAAGATGTTATGGCGGCTCCACATTAGTGCCGTGAATTCACGCTCAAATTCACGCCATGAACTCACGGCACAAGTCGTGCCCTCCACATTCATGGGATGCTCACAATCGTTTGTGAAACCCGCCGCGAAATGAACGTAGAAGCTGCTGCTGCAATAACTTTGTTTGCTGTGGCAACATACTATTTAGACGTCCAAAACATTATATTAGAAAGCGTTGGAAAAAAAGAAGATGGTGGATGACTGAAATTCATTGTAACCGATCAAAGTATAGTCTGGAGTAAACTGACCCGATATGATCGGGGAACGCGCGTAAACCCCGCCTAAACCATCCACATTGACGTTCACGCCTGTTTACGGAGATTCACGGCACTAATGTGGAGCCGCCATTACGATAGATGCAATATGATGACATTTGCTCGGCGGCGCGCACGGAAGCGCTGCTCACTTATTACCCGCACTCTTAGTTGTTTATTTTCTGAACGTATCTGACGCGTCGTCCCGGAGTCCGCGGAGATGAAGATGTTGTGATAGGTGTGGTCTTATACAACATTCGCTGGTGGCGCGTACCCGCTGCGCTTAGGGTTACCGTTTAGGAGTTTAAAAAGTCCTGATAAAAAGCCTGACATTTCGATAAAAGTCCGGACTTTTTAGTCGCAAAATGGAAACGTTACTCACTTTTTATGTTTTGTTTTTAGACAAATGAGAAGTTAATAAAGATTAAAGACTTATTTGATGTTACTTAAAATGTAGTTTTGTTACTCATATTCCAAAATCCGGACAAATCAAAGAGCCGGGCAAACTCCGGACTAGAGTCTAAAAGTCCGGACGGATGGTAACCCTAGCTGCGCTCGCCGCTGACTGACTTAGCACCCGCCGCAGGTGTGAACATTGTATACAATTGGCTGTTTATTTTCTAACTTCTTCATGTAACAAGTCGTCGCGGAAATGAAGTAGTTATGCGGCATGATCTTATTCGGTGGCGCGTACCCTCTTCGCTCCACCACGAGATACAAAGCTGCCGCTGCGCGCATGTAGCAGGCTAAAAAAAAAGTGGACAGAAGCAGCTCTAGCCCGTGTAGCGTCCGGGTGCAATAGCCTGGCGCCGTCTAGTAGGCCCGTGGTGTAGCGAGAACCCTAACAACCCGCCTGTGTCCATGGGCCCCTTCCATCCTTCCACCTTGGGCGCATTCCAGCAGGCGGGCCGTGGGCTCGTTCGCCGGATCAGCCGGTGGTATGGATCGCCGTATCAAAACACGTCTGAGAAAATCTCTAAATCATCAGGCCTTATTTCTTTTGAGAATTAAATCTTGATTTTATCTTATAAAGTTATATCGAAATCGGCGTCATTCAATGCTGAAAAAATAAATGATGTGATCAATGCGCTAATAGATGAGAAAGTTAGAAGATATATAATTAATAAAAACTAGTGATTTAGACTTTTGAAGTACGTCCTCGATATCCAAGCAAGGTTATTAAAATATGTATGTTTTACTATGCTATACAAAGCTTATCTCTCTTTTCTGGTAAGCCTTGCTTGGAGTAATTTGTAGTTAAATTTCGCGGTATAAGCACATACAAAATGGTAGGTAGTATCGATTCCTATTATGGAAGATTGTGGTTATTTGCAAGTCAAAATATTCATCGAATATTATATTATACCTACATATAATTTTTTTTAATGCATTCTTAACTATTAACAAATTTATTGAATTAAAATTAATCTAACCTTCGACTTGCCAACAGCTCAGAGCTTACCGTCGGTTTATCTGTCTGTTTTTATAACCAGGTAAATTCAGGTGGGTCTTGTAAATCCACAGTAGTTCAGTTACAAATGCTACTAATTGTATAAACATGTAATTTATTACATTATATTAGTGTGAGCATCTTTTTATGTTCTTTGGAAGCTAGCATTTTACTTTGCCTATATCGAATTTTGTTTTACTCACTTGTAATTATAACCGTTGACACCTTTTCAGTCCATCCTTATTATTTATTATATTGAAACATCATAATTGTTATTTTTTTTATTTGATGTCATAATGTATTCTTAATATTTCATTATTTTCAGACTTGAACATTAGTCTACTTGGTCAGTTCTACTACTTCTTAATAAGGTTCAGATAGCTTATTTAGAACTATTGACATATGCTTTGTTTCTCACACAACATAATCAGTTCGTGATAAGCTATCCGGCACATATAAAAAAGTAGTGAAACTGGAAAGTCATGTAATTATTTGATCGAAAGGTATTTCATTATTATTAAATTCTGACTCACTCATTAATGCAATAAAGTAAAACCGCATGTTTAGTTATGCTTACTATTTCTACTATAGGGATCACATGCATATTTATTTCCAAATTTTAAGGACTAAAGAAAAAATGAGAGAATAAAACATACAAATAAGAAATAAAGGAAAAAAACAAAGACTTAATAAAATGCGTCTGGCACCTTCGTTCAGTATGAATCCGATTAATACCAGTTATGATGAACGGATAAAATTGGCTCGAAAATAGATTTTATGCAGTTGGTCCTTCTAGCGACATTCTACTTGACATGCTCAATGTTGCCATTACAATATGCCACACAGAAGAGACCAATTTCGAAGTTGCTAGCACACAAACTGATATTGTTTGAAACTGATCCTTATACTTCCATTAATAGAGATGTGAATTACCTAACATTGGAGCTATGGAAACTTGTTTACAATTATAAAAGTTTATGCTAGCAACTATATTTATGGGTTGCCAGTCCATTTCTATTTGCTTATGGTAGGTATACAATCGCCTTTAGTACTTTTTCATTTGGCAATGGATTACGATTAAAAGTAGCTACGACAAATTGAGAGTGAAGTTTTGGTTAATATCTAAAATGGCAATACTTTCTAGAAGATATTGAAACATAGAAAAAAATATTTTATATTGAATATCTTATTTAAGCGTTCTTATTTACGCTGAAAAATATAAGAATCCTTTCTATTTTAAAATTAATAGACATTATGTGATGAAATATTGAATTATTTGTATAATCCATTTTGTAACTTACGAATAGGGGCAAGTTTGTCGTTGTAACTTTATATCGGATTTTACTAATTTTACAATTTGGTTACCTTGCAACTTACCGTACTCCATCACATTAGAAGAACTTAGCGCTTTTTAGTTGCATGCCTTTCATCAATGTATATTTTTGCGTCTAAACGGATAGCAACCCAACGCTGCAAACACACTACCGAAGATAATAATTTAAACCCGCGCGCGTTTCGATATATGACTTTCAGATGGCGAGCATATAATTAAATTATTAATGTGTGTGACTATGATCTTTTACCCACCCTTTGCAGAGAACGCCACTTTTTACAATATTTTAAAATATTACAATAAATACAGTGAATTGACGACCTCCTTGGTCGAGTGGTTTGTACACCGGTTTTCATGGTGTCGCCATCTCTGAGGTCCCGGGTTCGATCCCCGGTCGGGTCAATTTAGAAATTATTGTTTTTCTAAATTGTCTCGGATCTGGGTGTTTTCTATCTATAATAAGTATGTATTTAATTATTTAAAGTATGTTTATTCGTTGTCCAGTAACCATTTAAGGAGTTTCACAACGAAGCTCTACTCAACTCTTGGGTTAGATGATTGGTGGGAGTGTAGGAAAGTTTATTTATTATTTATTTAATTTATATATATTTTTTGTGCTAATAATAGCTAAAAAAAATTAATTCGTTGGTTGTACTTATGGTTCCGCACAAGTAATAAAAAAATATTGCTTTGCTCGAAGTTGATTTCGGAACCAATTTCTAAATTTGATGGGGTTCTATATTTTAAACTTTTACACGATGATCCTATAAACATCAAGAAATGTGTCGATCTATAAAGAGATAAATATTAATTTTTTTTAAATAATTAACGTAAACATAATGTAAAAAGAAGTTGTATTTTAAAGTATCAGTTTAAAATGGAGCGTAAATTCTGTGATGAATTTCAATTTCTATCCAACATGACCGAAATACCAGATCGAAAAATTGCAAATCATCCCTCGGAAACGCACGTTTTTTGCAAAGGGTCTTCGCACGCTCCGGTCTATCGAACTTCAGAGCCCGCGTTGTGTTTGCAGCTACCATCGTGTGGCACCGCCCGTTTCTTTTACTACAGCGTAATTCCTTTCGACAGGATCGAGGACGAGTGGGTGCCCGCGAAGGACGTGCAACGCGTCAAGCGCGTGGAGATCGCGCAGCTGCCCGCGCGCGCCAAGGTGCAGCTGTACGAGCAGTTCTGCGACGCGTACGGGCGCGCGCCGCCGCCGCCCGCCGCGCGCCCCCGCCCGCCCACCAGCACGCGCGCGCTGGCAGACCTGCTCGCGCACAACCAGCCCGCCCGCGCGCGCGCACGCGACTGCCGCGGCGCCTGCAGCGGGTTGCCTATACCCGCGCCCCCCCCCGCCGCCCCCGCGCCCGCGCCCGCCCCCAAGCCCAGCGGCGCCAAGAAACGCAAGATGGGCCGGCGGCACGGCGGCGAGTGCTTCTGGCCCTCGGGCAGGTAGGCGCAGCCGCACGCTTCCGACGCCCGAAGAGGACAACACGACTGAGACGGTTTCGTCGAACTGAGAAGATCGGCAGATGTTTGTACGGACCGTAGTTCAATGTAGGGGGAATCCACTCGAATTGTACGTTTTCGATGCGGTCGCGGGCTAGTTCGCGGCGCCCGCTCTCGGCGGTGGCCGTCGCGTGCATGAAACGCCCCGAGCCGTACAGTGGCCGCGCCCGGGAACTCGCCGCCGGAGAGGCGTCGGCGGCCCGCGACAAACATTAATTCACAAGACTGATGCTTACTTTTTATAATGATATTGATCGGCGGAAAATCGAGCTTCACGCGCCGAACTGTACATATTTAGGGTGATTGTAAAAATAGTTAGACTCGAGCTGCGGCGACGAGCTTAGTACGTAAGTCGTGAGCGACCAGCGAGACGCATCACTGCCCACTTGTATATAGTAGATGTAACGAATCGCGATTCGGTTAGTTTAGATTAATTTCCAATAGTCGCTTCGTCGATGTGGTTCGGTTCGGCTGTGGTCCTCGGAGGCTGGCGTGGGTCGGTTTCGGTATCGGTGTGTTCCGGACTCGGCGTCGCGACTCCCCAAGTGCCTCGCTATAGCGCAGATCTACCGATAGTTACGTAGTGTTCACTTTATATCAGGTTATACCCGCGCGGTTGTATCGGACGAAACTAGCGGTTAACGTTAGTGTGTTAAAGGTCAATTTTGATATTCGATTTTTAACGTGTCCGTGTTTAATACGTCGACCGCGATATTCGAAGACACTTCGCGGTGTCGGCGCCGCTCGTCACTGCCATTTTACACATGTTTAGTTCTAACCAGCCGTCGTGTTCTAACATCGATCGTAATTTTAGCAATAAAACTTTTTGTGATAAGGAAGTCGATATTCGCGTGGCCGAGTTCGCTTCCGCGCACAAATGAGTTCCGTGCGGGCGCGGCGGGGCGCCGCCGATATGTTCTAGTATCGGCCGCGGCGGCGCCACGGAATTATGTCATTGTAGATATATTCTAAACTATTATCTAATAACTAGTAAGTTGTAGGTGGACTCCTCCGCCCGAGCGGCGCGCCCTAGGATCACATGAACGTAACATGCCAATGATTTTTGATATAACGATAGTGTCAATAGCAGAGTTAGTAGACCGAATTTAGATGTTAAACTTTTTGGAGGCCCCTTATACAGAAGTTGTCAGATTTATGCCTTTTTAGCAATATTCTAGGATTATACAATTGAAATAAGTAAATTGTGTTCTGTGCTCACACGATCTCGCTAGTATTTTTAGTTAGTGCCTATAGTGATAAGTTAGGACGAATTGTGTGCGGACGCGGTCTATATCGAAGGGAATAAACACCATTGCGTATTTTTCAATGTTTCGCTTGTGGACGCCGTGAGGAGGTAGTGCCGCGTAGTGTGAAGCGGCCCTAGTGTAGCGGGGAGGGGGGAGGGTGGGGGTGTACATTGTGAGGGAGCCTTAGACGATGAATTAAGATTGTGACGAGTAAGGAGGCCCGCCGCAGCGGCGGATCCAAAGAAGAGTTATAGGAAAATTTCTCAGTAGACGTGTTGGTGCCTGAGTGTAGGCGTGTTAAGGGATCGTAAGCTAAATCTACAGTTAGACTTCCTTTGGAACGTTTCCAATGTACTGATTATTATTTTTTAAATAAATTTAATGACTAGACTAATTATTTTCAGCACTGACGGTAGTGCCATATTTTATTGGCTCGCTTTTTAATAAATTATTTTTTCTAGTGAAATTCGACACCAAAATCGGAAAGACAAAATTTGTTTGTTTCTCGGAACAATTTATGGACTTAATTTGATCTCAAATAATCGGCAGCGTGAGCCCGCGCTCACCCGGGGCTCCTGCCTGATGATAGGTTTCTGTAACTTTTGAAATTAAGTTACGCTCGATTCGATGTTTTCTCTTTTGACGACAACGGCATGGAAAAGTTAAACGTGCCGGCCTGCTATAACGTTAGTGTTGCGTTTGGAAAATAAGAAATTACCCGACTAAATGTATCTTTATCTCAGTAAGATTAGAGTTACGCGTTTCAAGAGTTAGGCAAAGAGATATTTTGTGAAAGTGAACCTCGCACGCGGCGGGGTACTGAATTATATCGAAAAATTAATACATAAGTCGTGAGCGCAAAAAGATTTATATTTTTATCACTGCCACAATAGTTGTAGCGTCGTGTGATTAGTCGCTCGCCGCCAGCCGTTCGCTCACTTGCTCATCATGTTAATATCCTAAAGCCCGCAGCCGGCGGCGGCCGCCTCATCCATGTATGGGGCCGTCCTAATCACGTGAGGCTCGAAAGAGGGGGGGGGATATCACGTGTATTTATTTTTCTCAACCGAAAAAGGCGAGTGGTGTGACCTTGATTCTCCGTTGAAATAAAAACAACCTGCAACCTTTCAGTCTGGACATTTTTATCATGGTATTTCATTTTCTGGAATAAAATTAGTAAGATAATATTCTAAAAATTTTAAGATTCGTTGTTGGTACTAAAAATACACGTGAGGGTTAGTGCTAAACCACACGGGGGGTTAAAATGCTAAAATACATCACGTGATTAATGAACGGCCCCTATGTGACACGAGTATTGTATTGTAACTGGGAACAAAGGTAGTCGCTGCCAGTATGTATTCCGTTGTAGCCCTATCGTGGGTGCGAGCGATGGCTCGCTCGATCCGCATTATTTCCTGTACGAGTGGCCCTAGAGTTGGTTAGGCGTGAAACACATTACAGCTGCGATGCAGACTCTCTGGCCCGACTCAAACCAGAATGTAAATAGTTAAGTATATTTATTATTAAGAATTGTTCTGCATAATCTGTAATTTGCTTCGCGTCTGGTGAGATGGTAGTGGCGTTGTCTTTCAACATGTTTCCTATATTATGCGTTTATTATATGAATGTTCTCCTTTATTGTAAATGTTTGACGAGATACAATAGTGACTATGCGTGGAGCCCGCGTGTCCCGGATAGTGTGCACTACTTATATTCGATTTGTAGATATTTAATTATATATAGTATAATGTTTAATGCGTTGTCTTATTTGCTTGACCCCTCGATGGTGAATTCCGAAAATTAATTATAATTTTGACCCAGAGCGGACGATGGGTGATCTACCTCAATTAATTTATCACACATTTGGGCATAATAATAGTGAATGTTAATTTAATCTCGAACCTTGGAATTTGTTCAATGTAGTGATTATTAAGATTTTTTAAATACAATGGTTTGTCCATCTGTCACAAGTACTGTATCTTATATTAAATACATATTGTATGATTGATAAAATGTGTTTGATTTTTATTGTATTCAAAAAACAAGCAGACGTTCCATCTTTCCAGAGGGAATATAATCGAACATGACTATACTTTTGAAAAGTTTGCAATAGGTATCCAAAAATGCATAAAATCATGAAATCTGGATCTAAAAACTTGAAACCATACCATGAGTAAAAATTTAAATACTAGTAAACTTGAATCTCTGTTTTTTTTATTTTTTTTATTCTACAACGGGTAAACGCTAGGCCTTCATCTCACCTGATGGTAAGTGACGATAAGGCCGAAGGTGGAAGCGCGCTTCACCCGGAATCCTCAACCGCTGAGGAACTGGCTAACTTATCTTCAAACGGTCGGAACACAACAATGCTTTAAACATCGTTGTTATGGCGACAGACTTAGATAAGATGGTGGTAGCTAGCCGCCTTACCACCAACCAAACCGAGCACACAAAGATGTACCCCCGCTGGGAACCGAACCCGGGACCTCTGCGTCTGAAACCGGTGGCTTAGCCACTAGACTACAGAGGCGGTTATTCCCAGTTGCCCCCACCGGCATTGCCCCCACTGGGGAACTGGGAATTTGTAAAAAAATATGTCCTAGTTGCCACCGTGCCTCCTTTTGAGGTGGCAACTGGCAATAAAATTTTTAAATATACCAGTCTCCCCCTAGAGACGTTGCCGTGTCGGATATGACGACGAATATTTATATTCCGTTAGACTTTATTTTTTCCATTAGGCATTCAGAACCACTTTATTCAATATTTAAACAAATGCTGGAAAAAATATCTTGTTATACTTTACGGCGTCTCAAGTGGGGATTCGGCTCTTGCTTGCCGCTTGCCCCCTCGAAGGGAGGCACCGGTGGCAACTGGGACATTATTTTTTACAAATTCCTAGTTGCCCCCTGTGGAATAACCCACCAATCCTGCATGCTAGAGTAAGGAATAAAAATTGTCAGTTTTCTTACTCTGGTAGGCGAAAGAATCGATAGATTAATCATTTTTTTCATTGGCCAATGATCTAGCTGATGAGTGAAATCGCGTCACATAGGTACTGTTTTTTACACCTACTGAGAACATTCCTGTTCGGATGAAGACATTGACGATGATTGACTAGATCACTGGTAAATATACAAGAAAAAAACAATACATAGTGGAATTGCACACAGGGATGGTCCAAGCCTGATGCATATTTTTTTTTTATTGTTCACCAAAGGCCCTGTCCGGAACCGCCAGGAAAAAAAATCAGCTATATAAATACTTTTCATTTTAGATAACACTTTATAATGTACGGTAAAGTTTTGGAAAATACTTTTTTTTAGATTGATTGAAAATTTTGTCAACTTAAAAACACGCAATCAGACTTTTTTTCTGTAAGAGAAGACTTACCTATTAGGTAAACACCTGCAAAAAAAAATGAAGATACAATAATTAATAACGTCAAAAAAAATATTTTGGACATCAAGGTCTCAATGAGATATCTCAAAATTTAAATTAAAAAAAACATCTTGTAAACTGAGTTTTTCTTGGCGGTTCCTGACAGGTTCCTTTGGCACAGCTTAGTAAACTATTTAAAAAAAATTATATGCTTGCTTGCAGGCTTGGACCTGCTTTAGTTATTGTTCTGAGCTTGGACCATTCTGTATAACCCACGCACTAGTACTAAGTACTGCAAAAAAACAATTTGCAGTTTTTCTAAGATATTTGTTTTATATCATTTCATTTCTACTGAGATATAAAGCCAGGATGGTTTTTGAGATAGCTGAGCTGAAGCCTTCTATGGTCGCTGACAGTGAGCGGGTCGTCAAGTGTGAAATGAAACAATACAAATTAATTTTTTTACAACTCTACAGACCGGGTTCACACATTACACAAATGAGCGATCTATAAATATTAAACAACAAATCACCAACCACAAACCACCAACCCACCAACCCGCATTGGGCCAGCGTGGTGGGTTATGGCCCAGCAGTGGGACGTTTATAGGCTGATGATGATACAACAAACGCAAAAAGTAACAGAGTATAGTGTGGAAAAAATAACCGTGTTTTAAGGAAAAGTACCCTTAATATTGATGATGGCAAATTTTACTGATAGGAAACATTTCTATATTTTCAAAACTAATTAAAACTGCATTTAAGATTTTTTAAAAATCACCTGCTTGAGCCGGGAATTGAACTGGTGATTTTTCAAAAATCTTGAAATGCACTTTTAATTATTTTAGAAAATATAGGAATGATTCCTTTCAGTAAAATTTGCCATCATCAATGTTAAGGGAAGGGTTTTTTTCCACCCTGTATATGGTAGGTACTGTATCATCATCAGTCTACAAAATAATGTATTTTA
This sequence comes from Scoparia ambigualis, assembly GCA_963921215.1. Lineage (NCBI taxonomy): Eukaryota > Metazoa > Arthropoda > Insecta > Lepidoptera > Crambidae > Scoparia > Scoparia ambigualis. The sequence continues at coordinate 5,882,590 of OY992510.1, forward strand.
TAGACTGATGATGATACAGTAGAGTACATAGAGTAGTAGATATACACTCAGGTTACAACTATACATAAGTATAGTTCCACACTGTCTACGGTTTAACATTATGATTGTGTCATAGGCAGCTAAACCAAATTGGGCCCGCGTGCTGTTGTCCATGTGGGAAATAGGCTTTCCAGCATAGACTGATATAGGCAGATGATGGAGTGTCATAGTTATCCATGTGACTTTTGGAATGTGGAAATACTTATTCTTATTATTTTACTAAGTTTTTACTCAGAATGAAATGCTTGGCGTAGTTACCTGCTGTTTATGTTGTGGCTGTTAAAAGGCTAACGAGTCCTAGCTTACGACAACAACCGGGACGGGCCCAACGTGGCTTCCAAAGAACGGAGAAAGCTAAATCTATACTCTCGTAGCTGCACTTATGCCCTTACAAATCAAACCCCTTCGCCTTTGAAGAACTTGTTATCGCAGAGTTAACTTAACAAAGTATAGTACCTACCTACCTATTTATTTTCTTGAATTTTATTTTCTTTTATTAATATATTTAGTTTTATACTTAGTTAAGAATAGTTAATTTCTATTTCAATTGTGTGTAAATGTATATAAAATGATAGAAACAGTCAGACAGTTTGGAGTAGGTAAAAATAAAAAAATAACATTAACAGCAGGTAGGTACCTACCTACCTAGTAGGTACAGTCACCAGCATTAAGATGTGACTATTGACGGCCTGCAAAAATATCTGATTATTGGTGGAAGGCATAATTATATATGCCTATAATAAGCCTTCCACCAATGATCAGATATTTTTGCATCATCACATCTTTATGCTGGTGACTGTACCTACCTACCTAGTAGGTACTTATGTGAAACTTTGTCTATATTACTTAAGCATAGTCGCCTCGCCTCCACGTGTGTCGGCCATCTCTTTGTGCAGGATATGTTAACATTGTGTGTAGGTAGCTACCTAGGTAGTTACCTACTTCATAATTTGTATTTATTATAATATATACAATAGCGCGTTCGGCTCTTTAAAGCGGGTTCGGCTTGCGATTTTGCCCGCCAAGCAATTTTCGCAATGCCGGGTCGCTGGATGGGAGACCAAATTAAAAACATCTCGAGTTCCTCTCCGTGCTTCGGAAGGCACGTTAAGCCGTTGGTCCCGGTTGTTGTCGTAAGTCGTTTAAAGTTTTAATAAACCCACCAACCCGCATTGGGCCAGCAAAGCGTGGTGGGATATGATGGCCCAATATCCCCACGTGGGAGGCCTGTGCCCAGCAGTGGGACGTTTATAGGCTGATGCAGATGATGATGATGGTTATAAAAAAGCTGTCTTGTGGCGGCTTATTATAAAAAGAATATTATCAACCCATCTCTTCCTTCGGTTGTCGTAAAAGATGGATAACGGACTAAAGACTGCACATACCTACATCATACAGCATAGAGTGGCGATGAGTTCACCACCTATCACACTGAACACATGTAGGTACAGATAACGAAACGTTAAAAAAATGTCTACCTTAGGCGGGAATCGAACCCAAGGTCACCGCAGCCGCCCGGATTGCGGAGGACGCGGGTTCGATCCCCCCTGAGGTAGACAACGTAAAAAGTAAACGTTGAAAAAAAATTCAAAGTTCTGTTATCTTTGAGTTTTTTCAGCGTTTTCTAACGCAAATAATCAAATATTATGAATCTAAAGCGGTCTTAGCTTAACTGAATGTTTAAAATATTGTAAGTTAAATATTTTGTTATTCAGATCTCTAAGAATGTATAAGAGGTTTGATAAGACACTGTTGCTATAAAAACATGAAGTCAAAAGCGTTGAAAAACTTCGTCGGTCTAACCAATACCTCGGTGGCGGAGTGGCCAACGCAGCCGCCCGGATTGCGGAGGACTCGGGTTCGATTCCCGCCTGAGGTAGACATTTCTTCAACGTTTCGTTATCTTTGAGTTTATTTGAGCGTTTTTTAACGCAAATAATCAAATATTACTAACATGTAGGTACCCTGTGACCACAGACCATGTAAAGGGTTCGAAACGTCAGGATAATATATAAAACTGTGTAAATAGTAAAATTAAACGCGAGTTAGTCCGTAAAATAGTGTTTCATTTCAATATGTAGGTACAGTTGTTATTTGGTGAAAGGTATAGGTATAGGCTGTGCCAAGTTAGACTGCCTTTAGATCCTCATTGCCTAGTCCTGACTAACGACTAACCGTTCGGGGTTAATAGTCGTGTTTGTATGTTTGTATTTAATGTACGTAAAAACCCAGAAAATGTATGATAGCACGTTGGCCACAAAGCTGAAATTACATCATTTTTGCGACATCACTAAACTTTTTACAATCTCGAAAAAACTTGTGGGTCACATACAAGAGTAGAATACCAATGTATTTTGAAGAATAAGTACTTTCAAATGAACTGTGACCTCTCTCTCCCTGTGACCACGGACCCTGTAAAGGGTTCGAAACGTCAGAACTAAAATCAAAACCCTAAAATGTAATAAACGCGAGTTAGATTACAATGTGTAAACCTCAGAAAACAATATAAGTAATAATAGGTTAGGTACCTACTTAAGTACTTTTTTTAGCATATAATTGTCCCTCTGCTGGTGGTCGGGAGTCTGAGTACGCCTTTCCAAATCAACAAAAAACATATCCGAGGATCGAACCCTAACTCAGCAACGCTGGGCCAATTCAGACTGGTGGGTGATGGCATGGGTAAGGCAGACGACTGCCATCTTTCGACAACAACCGGGACCAACGGCTTCACGCTCTCGCTTACGCTTTCCAAAGCTGGAGACATTTAATTTGGTCACCCACATACTGATTTATACGAAAGTTGCTTCACTTAGGTACAGATAACGAACTCTATGTAAGTAAGCACTTAGCCTTTATTTCACCCGATGTAAGATTACGATAAAGCCGATGGTGAAACCAGATCCCTCAACCACTGAGGAGCTGGCTATCTTATCTCTAACTGTCGGAACACAACAAAGATGAACATCACATTGATGTCAGTGCGTAATTTTTAGATAGGATGGTGGTAGCTGGCCAAGCGGACTTAAAAAAACCACCAACAAAACCGAGTACAAAGATCCCCCGCGGAAAATCGAATCCACTTCTGTGTGTGTCTCAATGTACAGTTTTATGTAATGTGTATGTGTTTCATGTAACTCTGTATGTTGTTCGTGTACCGGTGCACCGACAGGCCCCGCCAGAATACCAGCGTTGTTGCGATACGTTCCGTTCGCAACAACACAAGCTGAGGCGGGGTCCTGATTGACAATTGTCTTTTATGTATGTATGTTTTTTATTATAATTTTTTGTATTTGTCAATAAATGTTTCTCTCTCACTCTCTCTCTGTGTTTAAGAGCGGTGATCTAACCACTAGACTACAGAGTCGGTTAAAAAGTTATTTAATAACATTCATTGTATATTACAAAATACGATAGATTCGTCGGACAAACCTCTCACTGACTAAAATCTGAATGCCGATTGTTGTCTTATCGCAGTCAACACGGCTTAACGGACTTGAAGGCAGTTTAATCAATCACCTATACATTTGTGCTCAGTGTGGTAGCAAGGCTTGTTATAAGTCCGCCTGACTAGTTATCGGCTATCGCCATCTGTTAAGCCCGTCGTTTCATCAAAGATGAGTTACACCGTTTCGTTCCGCCAGTTAAGAAATAAGATAGCAGCTGCAGTAGAGGTTTCCGGGGAAAGTGTGTGTACCATTAGATAAAAAAGACATAGCGCTTTCCCTTTGTGGAAGAAAAAAAAAATTCAATTGAAGTTACCTTAAAACTGATTAAGTTATCAATATGTACTATTTCAAATACCGTTGTTTATTACAAAGACGCGGTAACTACAATTGACGTCAACGAATACCGATTCAAGGTTGCGTTTCCGATTTCTACATGCGATCATACATAGCGCATTGTTATTGCAATGCGACATTAGTTGGAATATAGCTAACTGGCCAAAGCTAAGTGCACGGGAACGCTTGCCACCGCCGTTTCACAAGGCAACCCGATACCGTGCCAGGTGTTACCAACTATGTATTCATTTGGCAGTTCATCATCAGGAAAGCTCGAATGGGAATCGAACCCATGACCTTTGGATTGCCGGTCCACTGCTCTAACCGCTAAGCTACCGAGACCCTAGAAAACTGTTGAATTTTTTCCTAGTAGTTTGATTTACGCAGCAAGCCAGTGTTTTGTTCTAGTAAACATTTTATCCTATGTATATATAGCATTGTGAATGCAAAATTTTCAATAATAAAGATAATTCATCATCAGCCTAGAATCACCCCACTGCTGGGCAACGGCCTCCCCACAACATAGTATACGGATTGGAACATCGACGTGTTGCGTAGCGGTGAAAGAATACTACCACTCCCTATCTTCCCTTGGATGTCGTAAAAGGAGACTAACGGAGTAAAGACTGCACTGCACATACATCCAACAGCATAGAGCGGCGATGGTCTCACCACCTGTCACGCAGAGCACATGTGCAGTTGCTAATTGGTGAAAGTGGACTGTGGTAGAGGACTGCTTTTGTGGTCATCATTGTCTATGGCCTCCGGAACCCTCTCTGGTCGGACGAAACACAACAGCACCAAGTGCCATTATTTCACGCCGAATATTCGTGAGAGGGTGGTATTACGCCGGGCGAGCCGCTAGGCTGCAACGCAGCGTGGCACTACCACCGACAGTCAGTGTTACTCATTTATTATTTGGACAGGAATCGTACACAAAAAATCAAGTAAGTTTAAAAAAAATGACTAATGCTTATGTCTATTACAGACGTACATGACATTTGTTAGTATACATGACCTTACAATTATAGAATAATTATATTTGACAGAATATTATTTAATTTGTAATTATAAAGAAAACGTTATCAATTAACAGCAAAAGTAATAAGTAAGTAATGAAGTAACTGATTTAGCTGTGCTGCATAGACTGCAATATTTTGGTTTTATATATTAGCAAGCTATCATGGAAAACATCTAAGTCATAAGAAACGTGCCAAGTATTGAAGGTGTCGTGAATTCTAGATATTGGAGAATGTTTACCAACATTGGTTCTGCATAAAGGTACCGTAAAATAGGATTTAGGAGAACGACGACGACAGTTCAATTTAGGTACATTAAGACATGATCTTTCAAGAACTTCCTGACACAGATTTACCGTGTAGTCATCATCATCATCATCATCAGCCTATAAACGTGCCACTGCTGGGCACAGGCCTCCCACGTGGACAATAGCACGTGGGGATATTGGACCATAACCCACCACGCTGGCCCAATGCGGGTTGGTGAGTTTTAACGACTGCCATCTTACGACAACAACCGAGACCAACGGCTTAACGTGCCTTCCGAAGCACGGATGCCTTCCGAAGCACGGACCATGTAGAATGTTGTGTAACAATGTTAGATCGAGCATATGTCGGCGTTGCGATAAAGTTAATAAGTTGAAATATCTGAGCCTATCCTCGTAGGCGCCTCGGAGCGCTGCCATATCACGCTATACTCCAGAGTACTCCTGACCAAGGCGTTAAACTACAATATTTTGGTTTCGGCCCGCTTGAAGTCCGTAGTGTTACGCTTTAAGAAGCCCAACGTTCTAACAGCTTTTGATACAATGGAGTCGTAATGGGGAACGAAGGACAGCTTAAAATCCAGAGTTATGCCTAGGTCACGAACCTGAGACACCAGCTTAATTTCCGCGTTGTTTATCCTATAAGATGTGGTGATTGGATTTTTTTTCTTAGTAAAGCGCATGTGCTGCCATTTAAAGGCATTTAAGGACATGTTGTTATCGGCCTACCATTGTTGAATGCGACCTGAATGAGACAGCAATAAGGTTTCGTCAAATTTCGTTTTTATTGTGCGTAAAACTTTCATGTCATCAACAAACAAACAGCATTGACTGTGTGAAACGCAGAAGACTATGTCATTTATGAACAAGACCAAAAGTATTATTGGTCCCAGATGTGAACCCTGCGGTATTCCAGATAAAGCATTGTAACTCTTTGATTCATATCTCTTGACAACCACGGTCTGCCTCCGATAACCAAGATATGACTGAAACCAATTGAGCAGGGCCCCACAAATTCCATATAGGCAATACAATTTCTCAAGCAGGATACTGTCGTTGACCATATCGAAAGCACTAGCAAAATCGGTATATATTGCATCCACCTGATCACCCCTATCAACCGACTCCATAATAGGAGTTAAGTAAGAAGTCAAGTTGGTGACTGCCGACTTTTTATGTTGGAATCCGTGCTGTTTAATCACTACTTGATTTTTTGTATGGTTAATAAGAAGCGGACAAACGATAGATTCAAACACCTTTGACATCGAAGAAAGAAGCGATATTGGTCTGTAATTTCAAACTTCATCAAATTTACCCTTCTTAAAAACAGGTGTAACACGAGCTATCTTCTATACCGCTGGAAATACACCAGAAGCTAAGGATTTGTTGAAGATTTCCTTTAAAGGAAACGCCAAAAATTTTGCGCATCTTTTGTGTGTTAAGTGTTATTGGCTGTGAAAAAGAATGGACGCAGAAACCGCACAATTTTATAAAGAACTAACGACATTATTATTCTGAGTAGGTAACGACATCAACAAGCAAAAAGAAAAATATACTTACAAATAACAATTTTTCTAAATGAGAAATAGCTAATAGAGAGGTGGTGAATGAAGTGGGACGTTTAAGGCATATCGACGTTGTCAAACCAAAATCTGCTATGCGCGAAAAGTATATTTTCAAGATATTAACAAAAAAAGTTTTCCTGAAAAAATATATATGAAGGTTTATTTTTAAAAGTATTTTATTTCAAAGTTATCGTTATTATACGTAAACTGATTTGTCTTTAAACATGCAAATTTAATAGTTTATTTATTATTTTGGTTAAAGAAGAATCAGAATCAGAATCATTTATTCATAAACATAGGTACATATTATTGAGTGATGTTGGTGTTGATTTAGATCCACGTATGTTTCACTAATATAGGTATATTAATAAGTAAGTAATATTTAAAAAAAGTTTTGTTTTTGCAATACAAACAAACAATAAATTAAAACAATTTATAAGAATAACTAAACTAAATCCAAATAAAACATGTCAAATTAATTAAAATGTCAAGATATTATCATCATTACAAAAATCATTTATATTATAATATTATTTGTTAATTAGTAATTTAGTTAATACATTTATAAATTTATTTTTATTTTGTCTCTTTGTCAGGTAGTTTATTATATAATCGCGGGGCCATAGCCAAGACACTTTTTCTCATCATAGCAGTTTTACATTGCTGTGTATAAATATTGGGCCTCCTGAGGCGAAGACGAGAAGAAAAAAATCACTTAATGAGATTTTAAAGTGCACATAGTCTAGGGCACATAACAAAAAAATAATATTGAAATTACGTGAGTATTTATTGTTAATACACAAAAAACAGTATTAATTAGTATTAAAAGGCTATCATAAAATGGATGGTAGTCACGATCTACTATTGGTAATGGTTTTAACTAACGACATTATTATTCTGAGTATCGACATTAACGAGAAAAAAGAAAAATACTTATACAATTATCATTCATTCTAAATGAGAAATAGCTAATAAAGAGGTGGTGAATAAAGTGGGACGTTTATGGCATATAATGAATAGAGTGGTTTGTTCGAGCGACAAAACCATCAAGGGCACAGGCAAATAAATACATATAAGTATATTTTTCTACAAATAATATGAACTATATACCAGCCAATATGTTGAGAGGTTGTCGGAAACTAGATCTAGATAGATAACTGAGCCTTTTGAAACACTAAAGAATGGTTGTTATTTTCAGTATAATAGACAAAGAGTTGTACTTGAATGACAAAAAAAACAATGCGTCTCGCTGGTTTTATAAGAAAGACCTAAAACTCGTTTACGGGTAAATTTTCCCTGCACTTTCGTTTGTATAGTGCAAGTTAAACTATCTGATAGTTTTCTTTTATTTATGACTAGTAGACGCGACAGAAGCTGTCCTGTCCAAATCACAATGACGCGAAAAAGATCAAAGTCGCGAAAAAGAAATAAGAAAACAGCAAAAAGTTTTAAAACCTAAGGATTTTTAAAAATTTTTCTTACCGTTTAAATCTTTAATGAACTTTCACGAATATTTCTAGATCAAAATTAGCCAAATGAGTCCGGTCATTCTCGAGTTTTAGCGAGACGAACAGCAATTAATTTTAAAATTTTTATAGATAACGCAATAGTGCATCGCCTCGGTGGCCGAGTGGCAGAGCGATCGGCCCGATGTCCATGATCCGGGTTCAATTCCCGGGTCGTGCAAAGCGTGCATCGGATTATTCGACGCAAAACCTGGATGTGGCATTATAACTAAGAACCCAAAAATGTCTTTTATCTGTTACTCGCGACCCGCCCCGGCTTCGCACGGGTTACTACCCGTACCCGTACTTATACAAATTATATCCTATAGCCTTCCTCGATAAATGGGCTATCTAACACTGAAAGAAATTTTCAAATCGGACCAGTAGTTCCTGAGATTAGCGCGTTCAAGCAAACAAACTCTTCAGCTTTATAATATTAGTATACTTTGATGTACGGTGAACGGGACATAGCGCGAACGGGACATATCGCGAATGGGACATACTGCGAAAGGGACATTTCGCGAACGGCACATACCGCGAACGGGACATATCGCGAATGGGACATACCGCGAAAGGGACATTTCGCGAACGGGACATACCGCGAACGGGACATATCGCGAACGGGACATGTTGCGAATCACCGAAGTTTTTCGCAATCCGCATTTGGTAAGCATACATAGGTATAATACATACATATAATCACGACTATTATCCCCGAAGGGTTAGTCAGAGACTAGGCAATGAGCACAGAAAAAGCAGTCCTCGCAATTTTCAAATCGGACCAGTAGTTCCTGAGATTAGCGCGTTCAAGCAAACAAACTCTTCAGCTTTATAATATTAGTATACTTTGATGTACGGTGAACGGGACATAGCGCGAACGGGACATATCGCGAATGGGACATACTGCGAAAGGGACATTTCGCGAACGGCACATACCGCGAACGGGACATATCGCGAATGGGACATACCGCGAAAGGGACATTTCGCGAACGGGACATACCGCGAACGGGACATATCGCGAACGGGACATGTTGCGAATCACCGAAGTTTTTCGCAATCCGCATTTGGTAAGCATACATAGGTATAATACATACATATAATCACGACTATTATCCCCGAAGGGTTAGTCAGAGACTAGGCAATGAGCACAGAAAAAGCAGTCCTCGCTGCCATAGTCCATTTTTCACCTAGCGACGCACATGTGCTCAGCGTGACAGGTGGTGAGGTCTTCGCCGCTCTATATTGTTGGATATATGTGCAGTCTTTTATCCGTAAGTCGCCTTTTACAACACCCAAGGGAAGAGAGGGGGTGGTAGTATTCTGTCACCGCTACGCGACGCGGTTATTTTGGTAATTATTTGGTAACGTTGCTAATATCCATCAATTGTAGTGATGACTTGATCTCCTTGATGGAGGCTTTTGTCCTGCAGTTGTGCTTCCTGTAACAGGACTTTCAAAACCAAATTTGGTTTTGCAAGTCGCGCCCATGCAAGGGTCCAGGTTAACGCTAACACTAGCTAAGGGTGTCGCCGTCGACGGATACGTCTGGGAGGACATCATCATCATCATCACCATCATCATCATCATCATCACTAATAGTGTAAAAATAGTTTAGCATAGTGACAAAATATTGTACAGTAAACTGTAAAAGGCTAAAGGTCACATTTGATTTGGTGTTGAGTGTACTGAAACTACGAAAAATGGCATTTGATATCCCCAGCGGCAGGTCTTACGTTTCGCTGGGTTGTTTCATCCAAACTTGGATATTTTCGGAATGAGAAATTCTGTGTGACCTTTTCTGTAGATACATGAAAGTTAGAACAGTATACGATTGCTATATAAATATTTTATGTGATAATAAATATGAAAGTAAATGAAATTCAACTTTTTATAGCTTGTTTTAATCATAACCGTCTCGTCAGCAGCGTGGCAAGGCGCTCAGCCTAATTTCCGGAGGTTCTAGGTTCATTTCCCAGGCCAAGGCATATGTAAAAATCTTAATTGTTAATATGAGCTTGTTCAGCTTTGACTAAACAAACTTAACAAATGAGACAGTTCTGTGGATATTATCGCTTAATTACAAATATCTCCTGCATAACTTTTATTATAATATTTCATTATATGAAGGCATATTATGCCTTATTATAACGAGTGCGCTATAATTATCCTGCTGACATGCTTTGATGCTTTAGATTAGAGATGTAGGTATATAGGGTCAGTTTTTGTCTCATATAACCTTTGTAGATCTCATCTCTTCCTCCTACATAAACCTCTATGATTATTACATTTATTTATCCACCCTCTGAAAGCGGGCACTCACAGCAAATGCTCAAAGTGAGCTAAAATCATGCAAATACTGAAATAGCCTTGGTGAAGCAGTGTTATTCGGCCGGGCTTATTTCTAAAACTCTCAGCTCTCTGTACCCTCGTTAAAATTTCTACCTCTCGCGCTACGACATTTTAACAGTATTTTCATAAGAGGACTAATCAAGTGGCATTCCAAAAAGTCAAAGTAGATTTTGTAGTCTAGTTGTATAGCTATTTAAATAGATTGTTATTCTATATCATTCAATATTCAGTTGGCGCATGGAGTTACTGCAGTTACTGCATATTGAACGAAAAACAGGGACAGGATGTAATAGATAGATAAAACGCTTTAGACACAAAAATACAGAAAACATAAAATAATCATATTAAAACTCTTCCGGACAACCTTTGCGTATAGGACAACAGAAAAAGAGCGACAAGCAGTGCACCACAAACAAGCAAATATGAAATAAAAAAAAAATTAAATTAAAATACTTAATAAGTGTAAAAATAAATAAAATAAATATATAATATACAATTATACTTTAGTAATATAATAAAATACTTAAAATAGAACAATAGTTGTTGCAAACTAAGACCTAACGCGAATGCAGTTTGGCTTTGAAAGAAGCAGGTGACTGCTACAATAGTTTATAGTTAATTCCTATTAGTAATTATAAATCTAATTGTAACATCATTGTCATATAAATGTAATTGTAACGCCTTGGTGGCGCTCAGGCGCTCGACTCGATAACCGGGGGGATCAGCTCCTAGGTCGGGTAACATGTTTTTTTGTACTTTTTAAAGGTGTATAGGGCCAGGCCGGGTTTGTTGTCACCAACCCGCACTTGGAAACGCGGTAATTAAGCCAAAAAACAATTGCAGCGATGACGTCATGATCAATGATGATGATGCCTTTGCTCTGCAGCGAGACAGTTTACAGGCTGTTTCAAATGTACAGTTAAATTCTAAGAGGATTGATTAGACACAGCTTGCAATAAAAACAAAGTAAAAATCGTTGAAAATTGAAGGAGGTCTAACCAATCCCTCGGTGGCGGAGTGGTCAACGCAGCCGCTCGGATTGCGGAGAACGCGGGTTCGAATCCCACTTGAGGATTACCTCAGGATAACGAAACGTTGACCACATTTTTTTCAAGGTTTCGTTATTATTCTAAATATAGTAAGTAAAAATAAATCTATCAGGCCCCAAATAAAAGTGCAGTGGTCGAGTTCGAAACCCCTGGCGATACGAATTGTGCAGCGTCAGCGGAGTGGCAGGCCCAGCGCGGGCGGCGCTGCGGCCCACTCCTGCGCACCCGGCGGCCGAAGACTCATGTAAGTACTGGTCGCTGCTATTATTACCTTTTTTATTTATTTATTTATTTATTTATTGGCCGGAGCCTCATTTAAGTACTGGTCCCTACCATTATTACCCTTTTTATTAATTTATCCATTGTTTTCTAAGGTTTACGCAAAACCTACATGTTGATTCGAAACACTTTTTACGAATGAATTCGCGTTTATTAACTACATTTGATAGTTTTGTTTTTAGTCTTGACGTTTCGATTTTGAATCCTTTACTTGTTCCGTGGTCACATGGAGATATTTATTTTTAAAAAAATCATTACATAGACATAAGCTACTCGTAGAAACATTGAATAAAGCGTGTTTGTAAATACTTTTTAAAAATATTTATTACTTATGTCGATTTAAAATAAAACGTGTAAATGTTTTAACTACTTATGTTTAGGTTCTGTATTTAAATAAGTTTTATGTATTTATTTTAAACGTATATTAACTTAAATCTATTTAAGATAGTCTATCTGTTTATTTTTGGCGATGATGCAGTTTAAAAATAATATTTAACTTAATAACTCCTAAAACTAATTACGTCATACTTTTTTCGTCTTATTTTTAGGTAGTTTTGTAGTATTTTACGTTACTTATATATTTTAAAACATACTACATACCTGTACATTGTTAATTAGCAACTTTATTATTTTGGCGTATTTTGTAGTAAGTAAGCAGTTGAAGTTTCTTCAAAATATTTACCTAATCGTTGGACTAATTAGGTCATACCTTATTTCGTGTTTTTTTAGTATTTTTTCATTACAACATAGACATTTTAAAGTAAGTTTTATTAGTATTTCAATTACTTACCTAGTACCTATTCATTTTCGGTGTAGTTATAGTTTATAATATTATTTATCGACTTAATCAATGCTTACACTTGACTCTTTCATCGTCTTTAGTTTCATCTTTTGATAGATCATTTTCTATTAGTTAATCGCACATTTTAAGTTAAGCCAAAAATGTAGTTGTGAGTGATTAAATTATTCTAGTAGAACGCAACGTTCTAATAACTACTTACAAAGAAAATATGTTACTTTTTATGTAATGAGTATTTAGAATTATAGAAAGCCGATTCTATTCGATCAAAAGAACATCAATTCTGTATTTTGTTTTTGTTTTTTTTTAACCTAAAAGACACGTGTTGCAAACATCGTATAGCCGCCTGAAATAGATAGGTAAGTACGTAAGTCGCCATTTTGTTGTGTTTCACGGTCAAGTAAGCATACTACAGTTTATTTGCAAAACATATTATGCACATTATCAGTTTTTACTATTCAGTAAGTATAGGACAGTTCAACTATTTCTTTTCATAATAACTAAATAAAAGGTCTCATTTTTAAAACAGTTTCCTGCTTGTTCAGCTTTGAATATTAAATACATACTCCGGTAATATTACTAAAACTACAGGCATTAACACTTAGAACGTGGTGCTACTAGGCACATTAGAACTTCTATTAACTGAGTAAGTACTGATCAGTGCGCGGCCACAGCTGAAAGGTTACGAGTTTAAGGTTGGCAACGCGCAGGTACTTACTCATGCGTACCCCTTAATAGGAACGAAGACACGCCAGAAAACCCTTGCTGGTTAAAAGGGTTTACGCATTTCGGTTTTCCATACAAACTTCCAAGCCAAAATGTTTAAAAACTAATAAACCAATTTTTTGCATGCTAAAGTAACATTCAGGGATCTAAATAGTTTGTTGAATACATTTAAAAAAAAGTTTATTTAGCTGAATAATTGCGATTTTAAACTTTCTTTAGTGGACTATAAATAGCAATAACTTAGTTATTTAAACGTTTTTAAAAAATGTTTTCAACAAACTATTTAGATCCTTGACTTTTACTTTGGCATGCAAAATTTCATTAAAATTGACTTTATGGTTTTTGAAAATTTCGACTTGAAAGTTTGTATGGGAAACCGAAATGCGTAAACCATCTTAATCGGACTTAAACTTCTCGCCCCTCAGTATAAAGTTTACAGTGTAAAGGCCATTAGCAGCTAAGACGAGATACTTTTTAAAAATAAGACAGGCGGGCCAACTTTTTGACTTAGGTACTTTACTTAGTGTGACAACCTAAACTAGATAAGAAAAAAGCTAAGACACTATTTCGCGTAGAGCAAGAGGCATAAATACGAATATACAATTCCATCCCAAAGGCAGCCTTGTTTGAGGACGTACCCAATTTTATGAAGACATCCTTGAGGGTTAGGGTAGCGGCGCAGACCTGACCTTGTGTTGTATTAAGGCTCGATGTCAAGGTCAACCTTTTATTTCTAGAAGGATTCTCTATTTACCACTTTTTTGTCAGAATATCATATTATGCTACCAAGTTAAGTTTAGGGTTCCTTCCTAAAAAGTAAACTCAGTTTTTTATAAATAAATACAAATAAATATCATTTATTGCATACAGACGTCTGTCGATAGATTGTTAGTTACGCCGCCTAGCAAGCAAAACCTTTTTTTTTTGTCGCGAAAACACAACAACAGCAATGCAGCATTATTGTGTTTCGATAATTTACTGATGATACAGTCAGATCCTCAGTAATTACTCAAGATAATGAATATGGCGGTGTGTTTTGTACAATATTAACTTCATCTTCAGCCTATAAACGTCCCACTGCTAGACATAGGTTTTTCAAGACCACAGCACAAGGGGAGATCGGGCCATAACCCACCAGGCTGGCCTAATGAGGGTTCTGCGTAGCTTTGTACTCATATATATCTTTTTACAAATTCCAGTTACGTCGCATGCCGTGATTAAACAGCCTCTACACTGGCAGTGCTCTGCAGACTGACTGTGAGTACCCTCACTTAATTTTTTATATACATTATAATCACGACTATTATCCCCGAAGGGTTAGTCAGAGTCTAGGAAATAGGGACAGCAAAAGCAGTCTCCTACCATAGTACACTTTTCACCAAATAGCGACTGCACATGTGTTCAGCGTGACAGGTGGTGAGCCTATCGCCGCTCTATGCTGTTGGATGTATTGGGCAGTCTTTAGCCCGTTAGTCGCCTTCTTTCAAGGGAAGAGAGGGTGGTAGTATTTTTTCACCGCTACGCGACTTTTATAATTATCTACAAATATGTACAGTATGATAATTTCGCCATTAATTGCGTACGGTGGCCCTTTGGTAAATGGTAGGCAGTTAGACACTTGTTTAAACATTAGCGTAGATGACAGCTCAGTCATTAAAAAAATATACTTATCAAAAAATGTTTATTGTGACAGTCACCAGTAACATATTATACTTTTTCCTCTTATCTCAAAACGTGGACTAAAGTTTAAAGTGGTTTAAGTCTAATGCTGTCTCATTTCTTTTTTTAAAAAGGCATGTAGAGTTTCATTTTTTAAACAGGTCTCAATCTAATCCACTTTTCGTAATAAATAGCATGGTTTAATTATTAAACTTTTTAGTCATATGGAAATTATTTTTATTTTACACACAACGGGAAAGTACATGGCTTTCATCTAACCAAATGGTAAGTGACGATAAAGACTGCACTTCACTAAGAATCCTCATCCAATGAGGAACTGCCAACTTTTCGCTTACTGACGGACTCTTACTTATTGATTTATTTAAGTATTTATTTATTTCAATGTTTATTGCACAGAATAGAAATAGTACCTACAAAAGGCGGACCATTCAGTCCGTCATTGATGCTAAACAATGCTACTTACATTCTTGTTATAGCGAAATATTTATATGAGATAGGAGTAGTTAGCAAGGCGGGCTTAAGACAAGTCAACACCAACCAAACGGTGTTATAGTGTGCCGATACCCATCGATTGTAACGAATACCTAATTTCAATAATGGAGACTATAATATTGATTGCCTAGCAGTGGAACTAACTAAACAAAATAGAAATACGAAAGTACAATTCGGAGAAAGCGTTGGCTTTTTTTCCCAGTTTGATTCGACACATAAAGTAAAGAGTAAAACTATATTTCGTAATCCTATTTCGTTCAGTTCTTATAACATTATGTTAGAAGTATAAGTACCTACCTGCCTTCTGTGCGAAACAAAGTTTGATTAATAACAATTTGCCGGCCACAGGAACATTGTGGCTACCCGGCTTCCGGTGGCGACAAATGGAGCGCGTATCAGTAACTTTCGATTAAGCACCTCATACATTTTGTCCTTAACGCTTACGAAGCCTACTTAAATATTATGCTAGATGTCTGCGGTCAATATTACGTTTCGTATGCCAGCTTCTTCTTACTATATGTTTGGGACTGTTCGAAATTTTGTTAGGAGCTTTATCATAATTTTCTAACCTCTAACATTTTTTCTAACATTTTTTGGGATAATATCACATATTGTGTAAAATGTAAATTAATAATCTAACAAAGAAATAATATTTGTTCTAAAAATGTGTGTTGATTTTTGTCGAAAGCCATGTTTTAAAATGTTGTATGAAATAAATATATTTGTTTCGTGTATAAGTTCGATGTAATTATGGTACAAACAATTTGATCAGTAATCTCTTGACATAACGCTTTACTAATTAATTGTTAAAATTAACAATCTCCAACTTCATCGCGTAGAAGCCTGAAGAACCGAGTTGAGCAGAAGAAAGAAAAAATACAGAGTTGGTGGAAGATAGAAAAACTACAGAAGATAAATGTAGCTTTAAGAAGAACCGAGCTCAACAGAAAAAAGAAGACGTACAGAGTTGTTGGAAGAGAGAAGAAGTTCAGGGTTGAAATGGCCATTACCTCACAGTCACGTGGTCATCGCGGTACAACGTGTGATGTGACGTAGTGGAAGTCTCGACCTGGACCCTTCAGCATGCTCCAAACAAGATCAAAAACATCGAAGAATGTATCTTGAAATCAAGTCAAGCTGCAAATTGCTGCACCCTTTTTTATAACTTTATTCCTCTTGTGCTCTTTACTTCTTGTATGAGAGGTTCTATTTTTGTTTTTTTTTTTATTTTAATGTCCTATTTTTATGTCTTGGTGGCCGAGTGACTAAGTGGCGTGTTAACCGAAGGTCCAGGGTTCAATTCCGGTTGGGCAAAGTGTGTTTCGGATTTTTCGATGCACAGCCCGGGTTCGTGATCACTAACTTGCCAGCATTTGGCAAGCGAGTAGCGTATTCATTAAGGGGGTGCTGCGCCATCGCAAAAACTGACATATGTCTCGTAGTAAACTTCAACGCAAAATTCAGAACAATTCTGCTTTGAAGTTTCAGACCTAGTAATTTGATTAGAGCAATGTTTTTATTCTGCGAAATGTACAAAACCATCACGCGCCTGTGTTAAAAATTAAAATTTACTTTATTATGATGGGGGTGACCTGCGGAATATCAATACAAATATTTTCATGTAAGAATTATTGTTTCATGCGTAAAATTAAGAAAATGTCGAAAAAAATGTTTTTAGAAGTCATTAGATCTATGTATTGTTTGTTATTGTTTATAGAATTTGTTTCAAATTTCAACAAGGCCACGACCTTGTGCAATGATCTAACTTACGTAAGTTCTTTTAATGTATTTAACTAATTCAGCGCATAATACAAGTAACTTAAAAATACGTAAAGTTTCACAATTTCGTGCATGATCCCCTTAAGTCAATACCATCACTTGTATAGCCGTAGGACAGTATACTATAGGCTACACAACAGTACAACTTTCTTTGCTAATTTTTATGGCAATTCTCCGTTTAGCGGAACTAATTTGAAGTCCGCCTGGCTAGCTACAACTAAGTATCTTAAATCTAGTTTATAGTCGTAATAAAAGTGTTAGTAGCATTGTTGTACTTCGTCCACAGAACATAAGCTTTCTTCTGTTCTGTGGTTCCGGCCGTCTGTTAGCGATAATCAGTAGGCCTATGCGCAACACGAGATATGTCGCGGACGAGAGACGACAAATCATTTTAAGTTGTCATGTTAAGGTTTGTAGACAAAAATACCACAGTTTATGCAAAAACTACTATTAAGTCTATTTTTGACTTATTATGTAGAGTTCTCAGCGCATCCATGTGTCTATAGTGTCGATAGACATTAGAGATAAATGAATAAACAAGAGAAAACGGGTCGAGAAGAGTTCTCGTGTTGCGCATGCTAAGCTGGCAGGTAGCCTTTGAGAGAATTCTAGATAAAGTGTTTAATTATTAGAATTGAATTATATTATTATAACTTAATTAATGGCTTCGCGTTTAGCATTAAGCCAATTTCAAGTGGTATATATTTTTAAAGTACATTTAGTATTGTACGGTAGATTGAAATAAAACGAAGTCTCACAACACGTGTTGTTGCTAAAAGAACACGGGATGTTCGCGCCAACGCCGCACAGGCGTGGACAAGGGAGAAACTCCATAAAGTGCTTTCCATTCGAAAAGTGCTTTTGAAAACGCGACGTATGAAAACTGTCACGCGACGTTACGAACTGTTTCGTATATTTCTTTTTATTTTGACATTCACGTTAACAATCACAAGATACGATTTTCGATAACGACTATGTTACTCTTACTTAAGGCTCGGCGAAAACGGGCCATCGACCACAGCCACCGGTGGCCAGCGACAAGCAGTTTCCACGCAAACGCGTCAAAGCTCAAAGCCTCTTATGACCTGACAAAATGCTGAATTGGCTACTGGTTTAGCTGCGACCGTGAGACATTGATTTAATAAGTGTTTGTATAATTTATTTGGTTTTCTTAAATATTGAAATCGTTGTAGTGTTATTGTTATAATTATCTCGTGTGTTGCAATTTAATACAGCCATACCTACATATAATGACGACTATTATCACCGAAGGGTTAGTCAGAGATTTGGCAATGAGGACAGCAATAGCAGTCCTCTACCATAGTCCGCCTTTTACCAAATAGTGACTGCACTTGTGCTCAGCGTGACAGGTGGAGAGCCCATCACCGTTTTATACTGTTGGATTGGATGTATGTGCAGTCTTTAGTCAGTTAGTGGCATTTTACGACACCCAAGGAAAGAGGGGGAAGGAAGGGGGTGGTAGTATTCTTTCACCGTACGCGAGACGGTCACTTGCAATTGGATAAGCTAGTTTTATTCATTTCATAGGTTTTATAGGTGTATGTTAAGGCTTCTGTAAAATAACGATTAACAATTTTCGTTTTTCTAAGCTTTGTCTAAGAAATATGGTTTAATTATGAAAAAGTTAAATCTCGAAAAGTTGCGATATTGCCGGTTATCGGCCACCTATTTTAGTTTTCAGCCTTATTTATATTAGTTTTCGGCCATGTATTTTTAAGTGTTGTTCTATTTTCTGTTTTGTGTAAATAAGTACACGCCACCATGTAGAACGGTACTGAGTTTTTGTTATGGCCGTGTAAGTTCCTCTCACGGTGGGGTGGCTATATATCTTCGCTCACAGTAATTATTATATTAATTATATTTCGTAATAATAATGTTTTTCTAATAACTCTCATTTCTATGGAAACAGGTATCTTTTTATATAAAAAATGGCCGAAAATTAAATATATAATCCAGTTGTCGGCCGTTTTTAAAACATATGGCCGAAAACTTTAAAAAAAAAATGTATTCTTGGTTTTCGGCCATCTTATTTATACCTATTAGAAACGGCCGGAATCTCGATTTCACAGGTTAACTTAACATAGTTTGTGTCATTAAATCTTATCAACGTTTTTTTTTTTCGTCCACATAAATTTTGCCTATGCCGAAAACTAGCTTTTATTCGACTCAGTTTTCGGCCGACAAAACTAACAAATTTAAAAGTGTTTTTCTTCAAATACTTGTATGTAAACAAGCGGCCGTAAACTAAGGCTTCAAATCAATTGAAGATATACAGGGTTACAGGTTACGTCGACCTATTCCCGTTAAGGGCGTTTAGTTTACATTGTTTCTGACTAATTTGACTATGAAACACTCTATTATAAATCTAACCGTTTTCGAAATATTTCAATTTAGTTGTTTTTTATAAAATAATCCCGATAATAGATCCCGAAATATGTAAGTCTTATTATTACTATTCTTTGATTTTTATTACGTACAATAACCAATATTGTACGTAAAATGAATAAATAAGTCTTTACATAGACTTATTTATTAAAACTTAAAAAAGATAATAAAAAATTTGAAAGTCTATTTTTCTATAAGGGATATCTAAAAAAATATTATGGCGCCTGTTTGGCAGATGTGCCTAAAATATCTACGTTTCGTCTGCTATCTAACGATGTATAACAATCTTGGGTTTTATCAAAAAATTGTAGGAAAAACTTAGTTTCATAGGCTGTAGGGAAGGCAAAAAAAGCTAAATAAAACAATTGGTGAGTACAGAAGAATGCGAAAATGTCTGCAAAACAGAAGCGGGCATGTTGAACATGAAATTATGACTTTAAGATGTTTTGTTAGAACTTGAAAGTTTAGTAAATTTAGTAAATGGGTTAAATATTTGGTATATTATATAATTATTTGGTGGTCGGAAAACTAGATGCGATTTTGCGGAGCTTTTGGCCAGCGCCTGGTCTTTGACATGTCCATACAGTCTACTCGAGGCACCTCACTCTCAGCGACAGTGGGACGAGTTGCTATGCCAAAAACCACAAGACCACCTGCTTGCTTCGAGCAACAACGAAGCTGATCGCGCTCGCCTTCTTGCTGTAGCTGAGAAGGAGTCAGGATGTTGGCTGCAAGCATTACTATCTTCAAACATCGGTACTCTCTTGAGTAACCAGTTGTTGACCTTTATTGTTGGCCTGCGTTAAGGCACCCGAGTTAACCAACCGCACCGCTGCTGCTGCGGCCAGCCCGTTGATGAGCTTGGTAATCATGGGCTGGCCTGCTCCCGAAGTGCCGGTCGTCTGTCGCGCCACGCCTCGCTAAACGAGATCATCCGTCGGGCCCTTGCCTCTGCGAACGTACCGGCAATTTTAGAGCCAAACGGCGTATTACGGAGCGATGGCAAAAGGCCAGACGGAATGTCCCTTATCCCTTGGACGCTGGGGTGGTCGCTAGTGTGGGACGCGACCTGTGTAGACACACTGGTTCCCTCCCACATCCGTGCGACCTCCTGCGAGGCGGGCGCGGCAGCAGCCGCAGCCGAAAGCCTCAAGCGGCGCAAATACGAAGCACTTGGTGAGGGCTATGTATTTGTGCCGTTTGGGGTTGAGACGTTGGGGCCGTGGGGGCCAGAAGCTCGGCGTTTCGTCAAAGATCTGTCGAAGCGTCTTTTCGAGGTCTCCGACGACCGAAAGGCTGGCAGTTACTTTGCCCAACGTATCAGTTTAGCTATACAAAAGGGCAACGCTGCCAGCCTCTTGGGGACTTTGCCGCGCGGCAGCAGGACCCTTAAAGATATTTTTTATTTATAAGATATTTTAGGTTTTTAGTTTTTAAGTTATTTAGTTTTAAGTTTTAAAACCTTATTATTATTGTTTTGTGTTTGTGTAAATATTTTTAACAATAAAAGCAATCCATGAAAATATTTGAATGGAAATAATAAAAATTCAATTAATTTTCCGGATACATTGACAACATCTTTATTTACCACACCATATTACAACGCTGTAACTTACCTTGCAAAAATTTGTGCGCACTGTATTTTTGCTAATCTTAATGCACACTTGCACTGCTTGACATTCAAAGGCAAATTGCGGAAAAAAATTAAAGAACGGCTAATTTAGGAAGATGTTGGGTACATTTAAACTTTAAACATTATGGATATAACTACATAATGGCCGAAAACCAGAGTGGGTCGGTAAACCTAAGTTAATAGAATGATTTGAGCATCAACTCGTCACACCAAAATTTTGTTCTAACCGCACATACCGTTCAACCCGTCACAAGTTCATTTATTTCTATTAGGACACATTGTAATTTTGTAGCTACTGGTCACACTGCAAATCTGTTTCTATTCGTTCTCCCGTCAAACAGTTATAATTGGTCACAAGGAGGATACCTAAACAAATTTCACTACCCGCCAAACGTGTGATACAACAAAATTTTAGTACAAACACCACATAATAAATCAAAAATGCCAAGTATTTATTAAACTTAGACCCGATTTCACCAATATCTATCAAAATTACACGAGAATAGCTACCCGAGTATAAATTTACTACCTAGATTTATCATACGTATAAAATGTTTTATTTTTATTTCACCACGCTAATGTAAGAATAAGTTACTCTCGCATAGTTACTCTGTGCTATTGAACGAACTTAAGCGGATCGAACGAATGAGCGTATTAAAGAACAAATTAGCAGTTACAATACCTTATACTAGGCTCCATAAAATAAATAATTCTTTTAAGGGTCTGTGTGTACGATTATACAACAAAGTAACAAATGATATTCTTATGCCATCGTCAGAAACGTCACGTCAAACAAACAATGTTACGCCAGAAAATAAAAAGGTTTAAAGCGCCTTTGCTCTCGTACGAGATAAACTGCAACTATACTTTGGTGGTTCAAAGTCAAAGTCAAAGTCAAAATATATTTATTCAATAAACTCAATTAACAAGTACTTTGAATCGTCCAAATCTTTTTTAACCTACCACCCATTCAGGAAATCATTTTTTAACTGTGGCAAAGAACGGGCGCAAGAAACCACAGCGCACAGAAGCATCGACATTTACATAAAATATATATTATATGTCGTTACCAGGTCACAAAATACAAAATATGAATTTGAATGTAAATAGTTTAATTAAATATGGAGTACTTGGAGTATTTCAGACCCAAGCTGTTTTGTCTTCTGTGTAATCTGACACTTTAGGATAATAAGTTTTTTTATAAAGCTTTTCTATGATTTTGATTTTAGATTTATCAAGATCTAATTTCTGAATATCATTTGTTACTTTGTTGTATAATCGTACACACAGACCCTTAAAAGAATTATTTATTTTATGGAGCCTAGTTTATGGTACTGTAACTGCTAATTTGTTCTTTAATACGCTCATTCGTTCGATCCGCTTAAGTTCGTTCAATAGCACAGAGTAACTATGCGAGAGTAACTTATTCTTACATTAGCGTGGTGAAATAAAAAAAAAACATTTTATACGTATGATAAATCTAGGTAGTAAATTTATACTCGGGTAGCTATTCTCGTGTAATTTTGATAGATATTGGTGAAATCGGGTCTAAGTATTAATAAATACTTGGCATTTTTGATTTATTATGTGGTGTTTGTACTAAAATTTTGTTGTATCACACGTTTGGCGGGTAGTGAAATTTGTTTAGGTATCCTCCTTGTGACCAATTATAACTGTTTGACGGGAGAACGAATAGAAACAGATTTGCAGTGTGACCAGTAGCTACAAAATTACAATGTGTCCTAATAGGAATAAATGAACTTGTGACGGGTTGAAGCAAATAATACTGCTTTTGGCGGTATGACCGGTTAGAACAAAATTTTGGTGTGACGAGTTGATGCCTAAATTGTTTGCCTAAAATCACAGTGGTATAAAGCTTTTTTCAAACATTATAACAGTAGGCATTAGGTAACATTAGGTAAGTATATATTTACGTAATAAAGGCAGTACTTATTCGATTTGTAAGAAATATATCATCATCAGCCTATAAATGTCCCACTGCTGGGCACAGGCCTCCACATATAGACAACATCACATGGGGAGGTTGGGCCGTAACTCACCACGCTGGCCCAATGCGGGTTGGTGGGTTAGAGGTAGGTTAGGGTGTAAGAAATATACGATTACAAAATTAGTAAGTACAGCTAAATTAAGAATTTGTGTAAATGGCAAGTGGCTAATCAATTTCTCTTATCGACTGCACGCCCTTTACCTTAGGTAATCCGCACTCCTAATCAGCTCACTAGGACCGGCTGCCAATTGCTGAACAGCTTCATAAATACACAAAAGTAAAATCACTCCCAGGCGCCTTGTCTCCTGCTTTTAAACAAGCTCTCACTAGGTACCAGAGCGTGCTATAACAGAATTAAGTTAATCATTAGTAAAATAGGCTTTATTACTTTGTGATATGTGTTGGTTATGTGGAAAAAGTAAAGTTGTAGATCGCAAGATATAATAAAGCGTCAAAAATTTAATTAAGTACGTCTGCAGAGATGCATCGCGCGTCCGCTCGCGGCGGCGGCGGACTACCGCTGAGTGGAGTGATCATCATCATCAGTGATGTGGTAACGAGGGAAGGCCGTCACCTCTCTATCAACTTATTCTATTCAATATTTACTATTTTACGTATTTTTAAATTTTACGTATTTTAAAATTTTTGCCATCCATTTAAACAATTTTCTTAGCTTCTTCTTTTTTATCTTTGTTGGTTGTCAGTATTTAAACGTAGTGTACTATTTCTGTATGTAACGTAATGAAACTTCACTGATCTTTATTTATTGTCTTTAACACGTAAGCTGCTAAACTAAAAGCCTTGTGAGTATCTTTCTGTTAATGCGGGCGCTGAAATCGTGTCATTTCACACGGTGCGAACCCCGTAACGTTAGTAATATTTGACATATGAAAGAGACAATCACATATTTCATCTTTACTTTCGTAACTTATTGTAATGGGCTATTAAAAAGCGTACCGTGTTTATTCACGTATTCACGTTGAGTGTTATACCAGGCCTTGTTTTATTGGCATTAAAGGGCGCGAGCGGTACAACTAGTGCAGGCGACGATATGGTCAATTTTTGGATATCGATAGCGCGCACGTCGAGTGTTGCGGTTTCGCCAGGATTCGATCATCCGGCGAAATCGCAGATAGTAGTTTCCTCCTTTTCTTCTATTGTATACAAATAAAATCAAAAAAAGGAGTGCTGTGAATTCTAATAGTGATGTAGACTTTAATAAATGTTCCACGAAAAAACGAGTGCAGTAAATGCCATAAGTCATACTGCTTGCATTTTAATTAAATATAAAGATAATTTAAACATGCCTATCGATTAGTCGATTTTAATTTATTTTGGTCACCTTTCCCATCCCTAGAAATTGAAAACTGTAGTGCATTACAAGACTTAACAAACATGGTACTTTTATTACTAGTGCGTTACTGGGTTTTGCAGGCCTGGTGACTTAAATCCTCAAAAAAATCCGCATTTATTCGTACGATCCAAAGGCTAAGCCACCCCGGCTTAGATTGCGTTAAAACACTATAAAAACGCAAAATTTGTCTAATATAGCTCTTATTTCCGCGCAGCTAGAGAAGGTAAAAGGAAGGTACCTGTACTAATGAGTGTAACCAGGTTTAAGGTGCCAGGTACGCAACATCAAAAATACTCCCACTGGGCCTAATGAACATGGCTGCGCACAGTATGAAGGTACATGAAAACTGGCTTAACAGCCAACGTGTTAAGCGTCATTGTACTGTATTTTTTCCAAATAAATAAATAATATTATTAAATGGGGCTTAACGTTAACTATTTAGTGAAGGCATCCTGTTCACCATTTTTTATACTCGACACGTTCCGATTTAATTGCATCGGTGGTGTGTGGCGACGGGCTGACTAAATGTTTTTTTATATTACTGAGCCGACAAAGGAATATAATGGCCGGTCTGATTGAAAACGACTACCTTCGCCCATGGATTTGCACCTAGGCGCGTGTTATGATTCTGAAGCTTTCGTTGTTAGTTCTCATGCCCTGCGATGTTACAGGTTCTAGCACTCTTCGAACCGATACATAGAAATGAAAAATAATCCTTTTTTTTATTCTACAAAGGGTAAGCGCTTGGCCTTCATCTCACCTGATGGTACGCTTCACCCGGAATCCTCAACCACTGAGGAACTGGCTGTTTTATTCACATAAACCCGTAATAATGGGAAGCTCCTGAATTTTGCGCTTGATGTGCCTCGGCTCAAACTGAGCGGGTACCCATTTGGCTCTGTTTTTTATTGCTTCATTCTTGTTCATTCATTCATTAATTAAAACCTGTATTAAAAAGTCAGTATCATTAATTTAAAAGTAAACTTTTGTTCAGTATATTACACGGTCGAGTTATTGTAAACTAAAACATGTATGCGTCAGTATATGCAGGGCATTGCAGGGTAATATAATTTAGGAGTAATGTAACTCGGCCCTATCTTTGAAAAAAAATCCTACAGCCGTGCGGTACGTAAACACGCGATAGGGCTGCTTACCCACAGTGTTTTAATTACATCTGCCTACTTTGAGTTTCTATCTACTTTTGTGAATGTATTTTGTGATTGTAAATATCATATTTTTTATATAAACAAATAAAATACGTTGTAAGTGAAACAGGAAGTGTTTAATAAAAATGCATATTGTTTTATGACCAGTACATTTATTCTAAATTTGAAGCTTCTATGTCTGCTAAAAGTGCCTTAAGGCTTCCTACACATGCCGGCAGCAGTGCCGCCGGGTTTATATGCCAAGTAGCTATGTGTGTGCGGCGAGCCCGGCGGCAAACTAACTTTACTCACGAATTAACGAAAAATCGTAAGAAATAATAAGACTTTTTAATAAGCCACTTTCGCAATGCCGCCGGGTCGCTGGATGGGTAACCAATTAAAAACATCTCGAGCTCCTCCGTGCTTCGGAAGGCACGTTGATCCGTTTGTTGTAATTTGACAGTCGTTAAAACCCACCAAACCGGTGGGTTACCCAATATATCTACGTTTAAAAGTAACTCTCCGCCAACGTGTTCGATAGCATCACCATTTATTAGTCTAATGATAATTTCAAAATCAATCAATCGTTTAATTCAATAATGTTTTCAAAAACCTAGAACCCGAAGGTTTTAACACGAGCGTACCTGCCGTGTCATGAACCGCCTATAACTACCTAGTTCACTCGTACTACACTTTTCTTTACCCTATTCACTTTATTTATTAATCCAGGCATTTTTTCGGAGGAAAAGACGAAATACCTATCCATTAGTTGTTGTTTGTTGTTGTTATCATTAGGAGTTGTTAGTTGCACCATTGCGAACTGACGTGTCTATAAATAACAATAAAAATATTTAATTAATCACTTGCATAATTTGTGACCTCGTTTTTTCAGCGATCGCGCTGAATTTGAACTGTAAACTGTGACTCACGTGATATAATACATTTAATCAAAGTTAATAAGTTTTAGTGAATATGATTAGTGTATGGAAAATAAATAAGTAGTTTCTCATAAGATGGATAGTCCATTCAACCGGAGCAGCATGATTGCTCGATCTCCGCTACCAACATCTTCGCCCTCTTGCCCATCTATCCCAGGATCACAGTCGCAAAACAAGGAAGAAGGCACTCTCGAAGTTATTGCTACATCAGAAATATAAAACTGGATGACCACCATAGAGCAATGCCTAAATGAAGTTTGCCATATATCTTCTGAAGGCAAACTAAATTCGGAACAAAAGTTACGAATTCATAATCTGTGTCGTAAAGTGTCCCATGGAACATCTCAGATGGCTGTCCAATATCAGTCCCTGAAAGTGAGAATCGTGAAAGCTCACTCCTCCATCCAAACTCTCCAAGACCAAGTAGATCGATCTGACGCAGCAGTTACAAGACCTCCAAACCAGCATTAAAGAAACTTCTAAAAGTGTTACGAGCCCTTCCTTTTCTGACATGGTAAAAAGGGGACCGAATAACTTTTTTAAGCCCATAAATATAATTTCCGTGGCCATTTACCCGAATGATAAGGCAAAATCTAAAGGCGAGGAGACAAAAACTCTTGTTTAAAAAATCATTTGTCCTGAAGAGATGAATCTCCATGTTAGAGGCCTGCGTAAGACAAGAAATGGTGGGGTTATAATAAGTACAGAAACCAAAGAAGACATAGAGAAGTTGAAAAAATCGACCCAGATTACTAAATCAGGCCTATCAATCGATGAACCGCTAAAGAGGAAGCCAAGAATTGTCGTGATCGGTGTGGCCTCTAATATGCAGAAAAAAGAAGTTTTTACCTGTCTGTATCGTCAGAATTTAGCCGACCAACCAGCTCATATTAACTTTGAGACTTTTCTAGCCTCGGCCAAATTAAGTCACAAGTCAGGAAAGAAGGACAGTGAAACCTGCAATTATATAATAGAAGTAACCGCAGAACTTCGAAAAGCCCTAATTTCAAAAGACAGAGTGTTCGTGAACTAGTCTTCATGTCCTGTCAAAGACTTCACGTTAGTTACGAGATGTTTTAAATGCCAGCAGTACGGTCATGCAGCCAAGTCCTGTCGGGAGCTTGTTTTTACCTGCGGATATTGTGGCGATCAGGGGCACTCCATAAAAGAGTGCACAAAGAAAGCTGACTCCCCAAAATGTGCTACATGTTCCAGATTCAAAAAGCCTAGTGAACATAACACAGGTGCCGCTGACTATCCTGCTAAGATAAATGCGGAAAGGAGGTATTTAAACTCAATTGACTATGGAGGCGCCTAAGAGCGCCGTCTTTTAAGTGTTTTTTCAGCCCTTTTCCAATTTTATATTTTTATATTTATAAATACTTTAGTCTTAGTTAATCTTTCATTTTAAATCTATTTTAACATTATTTGTATATTACGTAGATGATAAATAATTTAATTGAAGACTTAGACAACTTCTCTGCATCTGAGGCTAAGTTGTGTGATGTAGAGAATTGCAAACAATATCTTTCCGTTTATAATAATCCATTAACATTACTTACACAAAATATTCGCAGTATATTTAAAAATGTTGATAATTTTTCTATATTTCATAAGAGATTAGAAGTTAATTTAGATATAATAATTCTGACCGAATGTTGGCTTGACAAACAATATAACTTACCCCAAATACCAGGTTACAATATGTTTAAGTGTTGCAAAACTTATAACCAAAACGATGGGGTTGTAATTTATAGTAAGGACTATCTAAATGTTACTGCGGAGGAACTTAACATATTAGATTGCAATAGTTTACTAATAAAAATTGGATCTGACTTTGCAATTTTAGGATTATATAGGCCACCCTTCTTCAAACACACTAAAAACTTTGTCGACTCTTTAAGCAGTAAACTTCAAAGTTTATCCTCTTATAGAAATTTAATTGTGATCGGAGACATAAATATTAATATAAGACCTGAAAAACTCGATTCAAATGCACAAGACTACCTCAATGTATGCTCCTTTCATGGATTACTTCCTGCGCACACTTTGCCTACTCACCAAAGTGGTTCATGTTTGGATCATATCATGCTTAAATCTAACCTTTCATCCTCTGCACTTGTTACTAACTAAACAATAACCGACCATTCTGCTGCCCTACTAGCCTTAAATTGTAAATTACCTAAAGTAAACAATACTCGCACAATCGCTAAGCTAAATTTAAACAAACTTGAAGTAGACTTACGTCATATTGATCTCGACCCAGTTTTTAATTCCGCTGATCCGCATTTTTGCATGTCATACTTAGTAGAAAATAAACAACAAGCTATTCATAAAAATACATCAAATATTAAATTAAGCAAAGAAATTGTATAATTTGAAACCATGGATTACTCCAGTACTTATTCGTTGCATGAAACATAGAGACAAATTGCATATGTCCGCTAAACGGAATCCTCAGTGTCAAATATTGCAATTAACATACAAAAGATACAGAAATTTCTGTAATAATCTATTAGAAAAAAAAAAATTACGAAAAATCATCATTAGAATCAGCTGGAACTAATAATAAAAAGATATGGAAACATATTAAAAACATCACTTACATGTCGAAACAAAA
Organism: Scoparia ambigualis; assembly: GCA_963921215.1. Classification (NCBI taxonomy): domain Eukaryota; kingdom Metazoa; phylum Arthropoda; class Insecta; order Lepidoptera; family Crambidae; genus Scoparia; species Scoparia ambigualis. The sequence continues at coordinate 5,912,020 of OY992510.1, forward strand.
ACATGACTCATTAAGTTTGCTTAAAGCGCACCCAACTCTAATAACGCAAATAAGTATTTTATTAACACTGGTAAAGATCTGGCGGATAAAAAACAGACACTTTTGCAGATCCCGGTATACACCTCTGCTGATTGTAGCATTAAATCACTGCTTAAATCATTTGTTATGCTAGATACTGACGAAGTCGAAGTTGAAAAAATTATTATGAGTTTGAAAGATGATTGTGCTGTTGGGTGGGACAATATATCTAACAAAATAATTAAGCAGTTTAGGCATATTTTGATACCTCCCTTAACATATATCTTTCAATTAAGTCTGTCTACCGGCATTTTTCCAAAATGTTTTAAAAAAAGCCATTGTTATACTTATTTATAAAAATGGCGATAAAAGTCAAATATCAAATTACAGACCTATATCGTTATTACCATCCTTGTCAAAAATATTAGAAAAAATTATTAATTCGAGATTAGTAATTTTTTTGGAAAACAATTCTATTTTGTCTAATTTTCAGTTTGGTTTTAGGCCAAAAATGTCTACTGCTGATGCTGTACACCATCTGACTGAATATATTGTACAAAATCTTAATATAAGTAAGCATACTGTTGGTATCTTCCTCGATCTCGCGAAATCATTCGATGCAGTTTCCATTCCTATCCTTTTACGCAAGCTTGAAGCTATAGGTGTAAGAGGCACCCAGTTAGACCTTTTCACGAGTTATCTAAAAGAACGAACGCAATGTGTGAGAATTGACAGTGTCCTTAGTGATGAGCAGGATAACACATCCTTTGGAATTCCTCAAGGAAGTATTTTAGGACCCACCCTCAATTTAAATTAATGACCTGTGTAATATCCAGCTAGATCATGGAAAAATCATATCCTACGCTGATGACACCGCCCTTGTTTTTGCGGCTGACTCGGAGGAGGATGTTTATATGTATGCGCAAAGCGGTTTCAATGTTGTAAATAACTGGCTTCATAAAAATATACTAACACTAAATGCCGAAAAAACTAAATATATTAAGTTCTGTATAAGTAAAAAATCGGTGTCAATGTCGGTTTCAACACTTCGTGCTCATTTTGTAAAGGGCCAATACAAAACCCTTGTGAGTGCCCTGAAATTAAGCAAACGGAAACTATAAAATATCTGGGCATTTTAATAGATGAAAAACTCTCTTTCAAACCACATATTATTGCTTTAAATAACAGGTTGCGTAAGTTAATATTTGTGTTCAAAAAGATACGACATATTGCAGATTCAGCTATAATAAGACAAGTTTATTTTGCTCTTTGTGAATCAATATTAACCTACTGCATTACTACTTGGGGTGGTGTAAATAAAACCTTATTACTAACAACAGAAAGAGCTCAGCGAGCGATCCTCAAGGTGTCGACTTGCCGTCCCTATCTCTTTCCTACTAACCTCTTATATAAGTCCTGCAAGTTATTGACAGTTCGACAATTATTTATAATGCACATAGTTTTAAAACAGCACGCAGCCCTTCCATTTAGCACTGAATTAACAATGAAAAGACGGAACGATATCGTATGTACTCAAAAAGTACTCATCAAATATTCTTTTACAGAAAGGTTCTATTTTTTCCTAGGTCCTTTTCTCTACAACCGATTAAATAAAATCGGTGACATATTTCCTCTCACTTATACCAACTGTAAGAACAAAGTGAAAAATATTTTACAACCCATGTCCTATGAAGATACAGAGAAGTTACTTGTGGTATTAAAATAAGGTTTCTAATTTATAATTATTTTATATAAATTGGGCTAGAATTAGGTACTATTATAGTTTATAAAGCTTTTGTAAATCCATTTAAATTGTTAAAACTTTAATTAGACACATACATGTGGATTTAATTTTAGGTGATGAATTGTGTTTTTATTTGTTTAAATTTATTTTTTCTTTCAATATAAGTACTTACTAGCATTATGGTCGCCTGATATACAGGATTTTCCAAGTTCGGGCTAAAATTTAATATGTTTTATCTATAAGAATATATCTGTTCTGTTTATATGTGTGATTTTATATGAAAAATAAATATATATGATAAAAAAAATAATTAAAAAAGACACAAATAACGTACCTGTCTACTAGTAAGTACCTACTTTTAAAGTCTTACACTTCGGAGTTTTCAGGTAATCTAAAAAATGTTATATCTGGGAGCGTTATAGAGGAATTCGTGCAACCAAAAACAGCACAATATATTCTAGAATTATTCCTTGCCATATTAACTAAGTACTTGAACTTATTTTAATCGAAAAAATCGCATGCTTACTGTTTAAAAACAGCACACCGTCCGTTCTTCACTGCGGCACATTCGCGACTGTTGCATGCCGAGCGCATGCCGAGATCTTAGAGGTATGGCTCGCGCTTCGTCCGTTACGATGAAGTTACAATACTGATTATACTGTGGTATACGCATCACGTAGTTACAAGTTGGTTTAACACATTCATAGTGAACATTTGTTAAGGCTAGGTAGGCCGCGCTTTGAGTTGTTTCAAACCTTCATCTAAGACATGAGTAAAAAAAGGAGTTAATTGAGGGATGGAATAATCGACCGACCTTGTAGAATGGCGTCGCTCCTCGGGGTGTTATTTCTTCGATGTTTTTATTGGCGCAACCGATGTTTTTGTACGCGCGCGAGTACCGCGGCCGCGGATGATTTGATAGATTTGGTTTTAAGATGATTTTCTACCGTTACTGGGACGGAAGCCGCAACGGCGAGCAGCTTGACCAACAGCGATGCACACGAAGAATCGAATATTCCATATAGGATTGGGTAGGGATAGGAATGAATGTAATCCTACCTACATATTTTCTTAATATTTATTAATGTCACTGCAATTGATACAGATCATATTATCTTTACATAGCAAATGGTTTAAACTCTAGAAAAAAAGTATGTATTTGTTAAGGATCTAATCTAGTCAAAGTTGCATTCAGTTACAAGATCCAATGAACTTCACTCGATAGAATAAAACCCCAAAGTTACCCCTTTTTGTAATGTTTTTTCAATGTTATGACTAAAATACTGATACTTTAAATTTAATTTTTGTACTCAACTAAAGACACAAATATTTCGCAGATAAATTCGCAGAGTATCCCATTAAGTCTATACATATAGGCAACAAAACCTATAAAAACCTATAAAACGCGCCGCTTCGCTGTTATACCCGTCCCGTACCGTCGTCGTACCGTCGAAGGAGCGAGAGAGAAGCGTTCGGAATACCTGGCTTAATAGCATTTTGTTTTTATTATATTGACCTTAGACATACGAGTATATATTACTTGTCTCATAAATATTCCTCGAATTTAACAAATCAATTATTCGCATCATAGTGGTGAAACGTCCACAAACACACTGACAGTGGTGACAGCCCTAAGCAAAAGCCTGCAGGCCGGGGCCGTTTAAGATTACCGTGCGCCCGCGCAGCCATCACGCAACATATCACTGCAGGCATTTTTGATTCACTTCAAAGCCTTACACAGTCAGTAGAACATTGGCTGGCGATGTTCAGACATTATCACACAAAACATTTGAATCTGTATTCTCTTAATTAACCACGGTAATATAATCTATTACTGCGCAATAACCATTGGCCTTTAGACTTATAAAAAGGTTTTTGGATTCGAATTTTGCATTCCCACCTGAGGCAAATCGCCATTGTGCTATTTTCAGATTTACAGAGCTATCAAATTAAATAGTAAATAGGGCATGTAAAATACTAAATAGGTAATATGGTTACATAAATAAACAGTAAAATCGATACAATTCTCATAAGTAAAAGCTGTGCAGCAGGACAACAACGCCAGCCCCCGAAGAAACCCATGTAGTATTTTCTAAAAGTCATTTACAAACAATCAAAATATAACCAAGGTATGGTAATTTCGATGTAGTCTTTAATTTAAAACATGCACTACAACCAAATTTAAATTATGAGAGATGGAATTCTGTATGTTGGTGTCTGAAAAGTAGTATTTACATTTTAATTTATCTATATCTATACTTACATTTTATGATTTATCCGCGACTACAACTTAATTCTTCAATAAAACTATGCAGTGTTTAAAAATTGTATTAAATCTGTTAAAATTTTTCTCATTAACCAAAACATTTAAAATCATTGGAGAATCTCTTTATAATTCGTAACACGAGACACGAGACGTATAATTATGTATGAGTTGTCCAAGTTAGTAGGGCGCCGAAGGGAGGTCTCGGCGGCGCCCGAAAACTTTGGGGATAATCTGCTTATTTCTTGATTGATGATTGTTAGGCTACAGAGCGGCTATGCAGCGCCTGCTTTGCCTTAGTAATAAAGTAAATACAGCTTAAATACGATCCTACATGTGGGCAACAGCCTCCATCATTGCTTTATAAGTCAAACATCAAAAGTGACTTACACCATCCATTCTAAATGCGAGCTCGTGTTCTTAAACCTCATCTAACCTGTGCTGGGTACATATACATCGCAAAGTCCAAAACAAAATTTGCCCAACCCGGAAATTGAACCCGGGACCTCCGGGTTTCGAGCCGAGCGATTTGTCACACTGCTACCCGAGATATTGGACTTGATTTTTTATTTTAAACTTTATTTCGGTCAGGGGGGTTACTCTTGAACGCAAACTCCATCTCAATACAATTCCAATGCGATTATATGTATCGATCTTGCGGGATAAGTAAAGTTTATTCCCGAACGCCATCTCGATAATAATTTGTTCAATCAATTTCAACGCAATTTAATTCCAATGTGGCGCTATTGTCGCTTATAGGGACACGATATCGAATAGAAAGTATCGATACTGTACTCATGAGTAGTATCGAATAAAAAGTATCGTACTCGTAAAAGTATTGAAACAAAAGTATCGATACTCAAGGTATCGAGTACTTTTCTATCTAGGGATGGCGATCTGAAATCGATTAATCGAATAATCAATTTCACTGGACCTAAAAATCGATTATTTAGGTCAATATGTAGTACTGAAACGATCCAGTATATCGATATTTCAACATAGAAAATCGAAATTCGATTTTTTCAGTTTTGTTAAGGACAATTTACAGATAGTTTTCCGCTAAATTTCTTAAAACTCACGACATGGCTGTGTGTTTAGTTTGCTTCGCTTCTTTTTAATAAATTAAAGCAATATTGTGAATACAAACTCTAAAATAAATCTATTTTGAAGAGATCGATCTTTTAGGACTCGATTTTTTTGTGAATCGGTTTATTAGATTGCGGTTCGAATCAATTTAAAAATCGATATTTTTTTAAAAGAATCGCCATCCCTAGGTCTTTGCCAAATGCGCATTGAATGCGCACACAACTACATGTCATGACGCTCGCATGGACTATGACTATATAAATGCGCATTATGCGCACACAAATTGGTCAAGCAAATGGTAGGTACTTATTACAATAATAAAAAATATAAATTGACAAATCAACGTTGTTTATTATTTATTTTTTTAAACATTATTAAATGCCCCACTCTTCCTCTGTGCAATCACTTAAAAATAAAAGTTTATCTAGCCGTTTTGACGCTAACCGGTTTCTTATTTTTGTTATTGTACTGCCTGCCTTTGAAAATAAACGTTTGGAGGGGACCGATGTTGCTGGTATTGCTAAATACTCTTAGCTATAACAATTTGGGAAAAAGCACTTTTATGTCTTCCCATTGTTTTAATGAATCGGTTGAAAGAGGTGACACCTTTGGAGACAAGTATTAGTGGCTCACTTCATCCTTTTTTTCTAGCTGTAATAAAGAACCTGTGTTTTTGTTCCGCTTCGTATGAGCCAACTTCTTATGGTGACTCCAGAAGTCATAATTGGTGTCGACAGAAGAATCACTATCAGGTTCACTAGCGATACTAGGAGTGGTAGTAATAAATCGACTTAGGATAGAAATCGCCTTTGCACAAGCTCTGGCATCCTGAAAATAGATATTCTTGAATCTAGGATCAAGTAAATGATAGAGATTAGATAAGAATGTTTTTTTGGTTGATTTGTCCCTTTTGAGATAGGCAAAGAGATCTAGCCCATATAGCCTTTTCATCAGCGTAGGAAGATCAACCGAACCTATGCTTTATGTCTTCAGTATAACAAGGATTTATTCGATACGATACTTGCCAAAAAGTACTCATTGAGTAAAAGTATCGAATACAAAGTATCGAGTACAAAAGTATCGGTATCGAATGGAAAGTACTCGATACCACAAAGTATCGATACTTTTTTCGTGTCCGTAGTCGCTTACAAAAGTGCCATTTGACATTTGTTAGATTTGTGATTGGAAATTGACTAATGCAATTGTGTTTCAAGAGTAAGCCTACTGTGGTGGCTAGTTTTAAGCCTGGCTGGATAGCCCTATATTATCTAACACTATTCTATTATCGTCAATATTAGTAGCATTATGTGTTCCGACTAATAGAGACAAAGAAAAAAAAGAAACATCTTTGTTGGATCATTCACCAATTTACATAGCGTCTGAGAAACGAAAACTAGTCTAACAGAAGCCCGTTGCTTCTTTGTTGACTTCACCGATCATATGTTGACCAGACTTCCTAGTATATTTTTGATCTTTCTACGCATAACCCGGGTTTGTGATTCCAGACCAACGACGATTTGACACACGTGGCAACTAAGGGCCGAAGTTAATAATCAATCTATCTTGTTTTGCCTACTAGACAGAATTTTAAAAATTCAAAATTCAAATTCATTTATTCAGTTTAGGATACAATTATTGAGCACTTATGAATGTCGCTATGCCATCGGTTGATGAGAGATGACTGAGAGGAACCGACAAGAAACTCAGCAAGTGCATTTTTTTCTCCCTTTCTTTTACAGCGTCAATACAATTGGAAAATGCCCTCCCTATCATAGAAGGACATTTTCCATCACATCAAAACATAAAAAAACATTTATACGATTACAAGACAACACAACACATACATAAGAATATCTAATAAAAAACAGGTATTGCTCAATTTAAAATAAAATAAACCACGACTTACAGTATCTTTGGAACAAGACATAATGGAACTTTAGTCAAATTTCTAACAGTAAAGTCAACTTAACACATTAGTTGTCACTTTTGCCCAGCAATGGGACCGTGGGCTAATTATTCTACCGTTGCAAACCGTTCGCACTAGGGTGGATCTCACAAAAATATTTTTTTAATGCATTTTTTATCTTCCACGAGAATTTCTCTATAAAATCAATCTTTTGGGATACATTCTATAGTCTACCTTACTGACAGCATTTTACAAATATTTGGAGCATGTTATCTCTTGTAGATTTTGAGTACTTAATCAAGAAAATTTTATTTATTGCCGTGAATGACATCTTCAGGAGTGTAATGAAATTTTCATATTGCAATATAGGAATGAAGGTATTTAGTGGCAATAGGTAGGTATTATGAATACTTGTAGGTGTTAATTCTTGTAATTATCTTATTTATCTTATAAGGATTATACAAACTTAATAAAAAAGTAACAATCAATACCGAAGTATTCAATAAAAAAATAAAAAATAAAAATAGTAAATAAATATTAAAAGTCAGTTTATATAACCATAAATATATATTTTAGGCATTATTATAATAATACGTACGATTTCGTCGGATAGGCCGATCAGTTTCAGTCTCATCAGGAGACCATGCTCAGGGTTAATGCAAGATAACTACGCCGCCGTAAGGTTCTAGGTCCTCCAAAATCTACTCAAAGATAAACTCAAACACATATACTACTCAAAACATAATATACTGAAAGATAAATTAAAAACAAAAAAAAAACTCGGAGCCAAAGTACAACTCGAATCAAAAATACAACTCGAAACAAAAATACAACACGAAACAAAAATAAACAACAATATACTTTGTAGAATTAACAAGGCTTTGATTTTTTATAGTAACAAAACAGTAACAATACTTTATCTCTTAGATATAATAGGTAACAATTATGTATTAACTGCAATATAAAAAAGCAAGAAATAATTAGGTGCTAATTAGGAACATAAATTACAACTTTGATTTACATTTACCCAATAAAAAATTTTTTAATTCGTAAAGTACTTAGTTTCAAAAACACCTAAGTACTTTAAGTTTGTAATCTGATTATAAAAAAAAAATCTTAAACTTAATAGTAGGCTCTTTATTTCTTTGGCTTTTGAACGTAATGACTAAGAGCGTAATGACAAGACGAGCAATGTTAATGTTAATTGCTAAATAAGAAGTTAATAGATAAAACGCCACACATTTATCGTTGGGCACCAGGGTCTAATAAATGCATAAATTAGAATTTACTTATGGTTGATCCTTTTACAGTTATACGTTCAAACAGAATGACACAAAGTAGTGACAAAATGCTGCGCACTAAAGTTGGTTAAAAAATATCAATATCAAACGTCTTTCTTTCAGTGATCACGGTCGACGAATGAAGGCAGGCCGGCAGTGTTGCCAACTGTTACCTCCAGTAAGTAGCTAGACGTTTTGCAAAAAGTTGCTAGATTGCTCTATTTTTCAACCCCAAAAAGGTGCTAGAAGTTGCTAAAAGTTTCTTAGGTAAACAAAAAGTGCTAGAAGTTGCTAAATGTTTCTTTAGTAAACAATTAAACGAAAAACTTATGACTTTTTATATGAAATTAAGTATTCTAATTCTAAAGTAGGTAAGTATTCTAATTAAAATGTAATGAGAGTCTGTTCAATAAGTCTGTTTATTTGGTAATTTTACAAAAATCTATTTAATACTACAGACGTATCGTCTGTTTTTAATACTTAAATAAATATCAAAAACAATAATTCATTAATTATTTAGTCAGAGAGTCAGAGACCAGGCAATGAGGACCGCAAGAGCAGTCCACTGCCACAGTCTACGTTTCACCAAATGATAACTGCACATGTGCTCAGCGTGACAAGTGGTGAGCCTATCGCCGCTCTTTGCTGTAGGATGACTGTGCAGTCTTTGGTCCGTTAGTCGCCTTTTAAGAATCCCTAGGGAAGAGATGGGGCGTAGCAAAACATTATAATAATATTATTTAATTTTCTTTCCCTGCGTTGCGTATACACTCGTGTCATTTCACGTATTATTACCGGTTCAAATTTATTAAGATTATACAACCATTTATACTAGATTTGATGGAATATGATTTACCATTATCAAAAAATAAGAAAATGAAAGGCCGTTTTCACTTAACAAAAGTTTTTGTTGTAGTTGAGCGTCTCAAATATGCCACAATGCCAAGAATAGGGTCATTGTATGTCTAGGCTCCTCGAGATAAGTGCTAGAAAAAGTAGTTAAAAGATTTAGCTATAAGCAATGATATTTGGCTACAAGTTTCTTAGAATTGTAGCTGCCTGACTCCCAAAAATAGCTAGATCTAGCTACAAAATAGCTAAGTTGGTAACACTGCAAGCCGGTGGGCGGGTGTTTAGTGAGGTTTCGGCATGTCACGGCACGATCAAACATGAATTTAAAAATTTTCAAAAGTCGAATTGTCATCGTGAACTGAATGACTGATTTACGGTCAATGATGTTACAATAAAAAGATAATATCATTGTTTACGGTGACAAAACTTTGAATAGAATTATTTTCCAAAATATTGATTATTTTTAATTATTATATCTAATAACTTAATTCATCAAGCCACAGTGATTTTTTTAATTTTGTGGTCCTAGTAGTAGTTTTATTTTTATAATTATGTTATTCTAAGGAGCCCAGTTGGCTTCAAGCGTCTGAATGACATTTTGCATAGTTTTTTAAGCTTATTTTTTTAAAGAGTGATAAAACATATGTAATTGTTTCTTACCTAGTTAGTGTAATCGTGTACTCACTATTTGCAGCTAAAATTAATATAGAAAAACTGAAATTCTATAAATAATCAACGGTAGATTGTTGATATCGAATGTTGTAGGATCCACCCACTAGGCAAGTAACATAGTGTAGTCGCGTGTAATCGTCTTATCCTTTATATTTTCAGTAGCGATGTTTAAATGTCGCTAAACCCGCCAACAAAGGGGGCTTAGGTACTTTAAAGCTTAAAAATAGCGTCGCCAGTCAACCGCAGGAGGTTGGAGATCGCAACTTCTGATTTCGTTCACGCACTTCGAAGGACCGGCCAAAGTTAGAGGGCTTTTTAACCGACTTCAAAAAAGGAGGAGGTTCTATGTTCGAGGTGTATGTTTTTTTTTTATTAAAATTTTAGCGAGCAGTTGCCTGCGAGCAGTTATCTCAGAACTTTCGAATCAAGCGATGTGAAATAAAACATAGGTACATAACAATTTTGTTTTGGACATTAAACGAACGAATTCGAATCGTTTCGAACAGTTTTGCAGCCCACACGCCTCGAAGGATAGTTCAAAATGCAGATAATATAAACTTTTATAGGTCTATCGACGTATTGTGAATGTGAGTACCATTTAAAGATCTACAAAATAAATGGACAATTCCAATTGCTGCTTTGCCCAGTAAGCAAAAGAAAATACAGGAAAAATGGTTTTATTTTATCAGCCAATAAACATCCTATTTTTTTTATTTTTTTATTCTACAACGGGTAAGCGCTCAACCACTGAGGAACTGGCTATCTTATCTCAAACTGTCGGAACACAACAATGCTATAAACATCGTTGTTATGGCGATAGACTTAGATAAGATGGTGGTAGCTAGCCAGGCGGACTTAACAGTCCTACCACCAACCAAACCGAGCACACAAAGATGTACCCCCCGCTGGGAATCGAACCCGGGACCTCTGGGTCTGAAACCGGTGGCTTAGCCACTAGACCACAGAGGCGGTTCCTATGCTGAGCACTGCCTTACCACGTGGGCCATATACACATAGGGAGAATAGGCTATAATCTACCAAACTGCAATGCTGGTTGGTGTTTTAATGAACGCAGTAGTTGGTATTATGACACGGCACTCATTGGTAACCTACTTATGAGGCTGTCAGCATATACGCTTAAATCTATAAAATAAGTGCTGTTATAAACCTTAACCCCTTGAGGATCGTAAAGCCAGACACAATTAAAAATTAATTGATTCGCGACCGCCGGCGGTCTTAGGATCCTTGACCAATTAATCAGGTTAAAAAAGTAGGTTTATCCTGACTATTGTACCAAATTTGTTCAAAGAGCAAAAATATATTATTGTTCTCTTTGAAAGACACGAGACATCTGTTATAATAACTAAGAGTACATTGCCTTACATTTAGTTGTGTAACATGGAAACCTTTGATTATTTCGGAAACCTTGTAAAGGCTGTTTGTTTAGTGTACACGCGTGTCTCACGATAATTCCTTGTCATGGCGGTGGGACGCTTGACGTGATAAGTAGGACACTATTTAGACTGTTACAGTACTAACACAAAAACATTTACAAAGAAACGTAACATTTTTAATATACATCATACACAATTAGACGACCTCCATGGTCGAGAGGTTAGCACGCCGGGTCTGGCGTCTCGCCATCTCTAAGTTCAATTCCCGGTAGATTCAATTTTAGAGATAACTGTTTTTCTAAATAGTTTTCGGGTCTAGCTGATTTTTCTATGTTTATGTTTAAGAGGCCTATTCCATCTCGAATGTGATTTTTGCGTAAAATGCCCATTTTCGCATTTTGTAGTAATTTTGCAGTTGTATTTATAGTTTTTATTGAAATAGGATAATACATTTGTGCATAATATTACAAATCTCCATTCTGTGAGCATAAGTTGAATTCGGACGGCCGGCGCATCGCGATTTGTAGTAATTTTGCAGTTGTATTTATCGTTTTTATCAAAATAGGATAATAAATTCATTATAAAATCATTATTCCTCATGAAGTAACAATTACTCAGGTATAAATTTTGCTCAATAATATTATCGTAGATAGGAGAAATTACAGTTAACTTATAGCGATTTTCGAAGTTATTTGGTTTAGAATAAGATTTTTTTCCTATATAAAATCAATGATATCTAAAAATCCGAGGCCGCTACGCACTATTCGACTATATAAGAGATAACATTATATTTTTTTTATTTCACTTGTTTAGAACAGTATAGTTCAATCGATGAGCTCAAAAAGTGCCTTCGCGCACTTTAATACAAATCTTTCTCTGCAATTTTGGGTTTAATTAATAAGTTAAGCAAAATTTACAAAAAGCGAGGCCGCTACGCACTATTCCAATAGCTGTTTTACACTATTCAATAAGTCATAAATGTTAGTGTATTTTTTTTTCTGAGATCCATAACGCCAAAATTGGCCATTTTACGCAAAAATCACAGTCGAGATGTAATAGGCCTCTTAATTATCCGTTATCTTAATAATATATTAACGAGTTTCAAAAGAAGCTTATCTTGGGTTAGATATTTGGTGGGAGCGTAAACAAAAATAATTTTATTTTTTTACTATGACCGCTTCTCGGAGAGGTATCCAGAGATCACAGCTTTTGCTAAGCTACATTTGCTACGATCCTGACTAGAGTTGAAAAAAGCAGGAAAAATTCTCGTTTCTATCCAGTTCCGTTTTTCAATGTTTGTAGAAGTTGTTTGGAGAATGCCAAAATTACTATGGGACTTGGACCAAGACTGCGCTTTTATGAAATTAGTGGCACCTTATGGCATTTTTTAAATTAAAATTTTTGAGAAAAATATAATTTTACTACACTTTGGGATATTAGAGAAATCTTTATTGTTAGTGATCATTTTGAGGTTATAATATTCAAACATTTGACAGATAACAGCTGTTTATGTTTTACTAGGGGTCGCTCAACAACTGACGCCGGAGTAGAGCTTTTAATCCAAATATTTGATACCTGGGAGGAATCACAGGATGCCCTAGGGGTATTTAGTGATTTATCCAAGGCTTTCGATTGTGTTTTACATGAAACTTTGGTCAGGAAGCTTAACCACTATGGAATTAGGGATGCTTCTTTGAGCCTTCTAATCTCATACTTGAGTAACAGGATTCAGAAGGTCGACATTAACGGTAAAAGATCTCCGGGATCAGTGGTTACAATGGGAGTTCCGCAGGGTTCAATACTTGGTCCATTCTTGTTTTTGGTTTATATTAATGACTTACCTTATTTTGTAAAAGACAGTCATGAGATAGTATTATTTGCTGATGATACTTCACTTTTATTTAAAATGAAACGACGACACACAAATTATGACGATGTGAATAATGCGATCTCAAAGATTGTTTACTGGTTTAGTGTAAATAACTTGCTGTTAAACGAGGGAAAAACCAAATGTGTTAGATTTGTATTGCCTAATGTTAAGCAAGTAACAACTAGTGTACAAATTAAAGATAAGAGTATGAATCCTGTGGACACCACTGTGTTTCTAGGCGTCACGTTAGATGCCAAGCTTCAGTGGGGCCCACATATAGCTAAATTATCGAATAGACTTAGCTCTGCGGCTTATGCAGTAATGAAGATCCGTCAGTTAACTGACGTTGATACATCTAGATGAGTTTATTTCAGTTACTTTCATAGTGTAATGTCGTACGGCATTTTACTGTGGGGAAATGCTGCCGACATTCAAACTATCTTTGTGCTGCAGAAGAGGGCTATTCGAGCAATCTATAACCTAAAGGCTGGTGACTCTTTTAGAGAGAGATTTAAGGATATAAATATAATAACTGTTGCATCATGTATTGACATATATGAAAATTTGATTTATGTTCACAAAAATATTGTAATATTTTAAAAAAACAGTGATATTCACAATGTAAACACTAGAAATAAGAACAAATTAGCGGTACCTTATACTAGGTTCCATAAAATAAATAATTCTTTTAAGGGTCTGTGTGTAAGATTTTACAACAAAGTACCAAATGATATTCAGAAATTAGATTTTAATAAATTTAAAATCAAAATCAAAGAAAAGCTTTATAAAAAAGCTTATTATAAAGTGTCAGATTACACAGAAGACAAAACAGCTTGGATCTGAAATGCTCCAACTACTCCAACAGCTATTTCTAATGGTCTATTATTAATTAATACTTACATTGTATTGTAGTTTTGTATTGCTTAATTTATTATTTTATAAATTCATATTTTGTATTTTATGACCTGGTAACGACATTTTTTTTTTGTAAATGTCGTGCTTCTGTGCGCTGTGGTTTCTTGCGCCCGTTCTTTGCCACAGTAAAAACATGACGTCCTGAATGGGTGGTAGGTTAAAAAGATTTGGACGATTCAAAGTGCTTATTAATTGAGTTTATTGAATAAATATATTTTGATTTGATTTGATTTTATGTATAGTGCGTGCCAAACTTCTAGCTCGCTCTGAAGTTGCGACGCGCAGGTGTACAAACAAACAAACAACTAATATCGCGGCGCGACCAAATAAAATATACTCGTGACTGTACTTTCTACTGCTAAACCAAAACAAACGAATGTCACATAGCGAGCGCGGTACAGCGCAGGGGTGGGCGGGGGTGTGCCCCGCCCTCCCTAACCGCTTACGTCCCGCTGATACCCATATTGTGCTACTGCGACGCGAATCGCCTCGTGTTCACAGCGAGCTAGATGTTTGGCGCGGGTTATCCTATTAGTCGTTTAATAAACATAACTGTTAGAATAATTATTCAGAAATAGAAGGTATATTTATTTAACAATACGAAATCATGATTAGAAAGGTTTTTTTGAGACATCTTTGGTTATTGCGCACGATTGGGCAGCTTTTGCATTCTCTTTTGACAGTAAGTATATATTTCATGTTTTTTTTTCAATAAAATCGAAAAAACCGAAGAATATGATAGAAACAGGTAACTTAGGACTTTACTTCCTCAGTTATTGAGGATTCTGGGTTCATGCGCTTCCACCGGACTATGGTCACGAGCAGGTGTACCTATAAAGGCAAAGAGTTTACCCGTAGTTGATTAAAAAAAATTGTAAATTTTTGGTCGAACACATAAAATATAGGAATCGCCTTCTTAAAGAAAGACAATAAACTTGTTTACGTGTGATCTTTACATTTTGTTACAAGTTATAAAATAAATTCGAAATCTTCGATTTTTTTCTGTCACACATCCTTTGCTTCACTTACTCTCTTAACGTTTTTCATATAGGTATGCTCGTTGGTTTAGGGTATTACACTATTATTATAATGTAACCATATTTAGTAACAACAGTAACAATAACACCAACCAACCCGCTTTGTGCCAGTGCGGTGGGTTATAGCTTAACCATGTGAGAAAGCCTGTGCCCAGCAGTGGGACGTTTATAGTCTGATGATGATGATGTCTATTTAGTATAGGTATTATATACTAAACAAATCATAACAAACAGATATTTGATTTGAACTTACTTTTGTATAACTTCACTTATCGTCACAATGACCAATATTGTATTTATTAACACAAATAAATTTATATCTAGTTTTAAGTTGACTACTGATATTATTTAACATGATGTTCAAAGACAGGTTAAATAAAATACAAAGTTAAATATATACATAGTTAAATATTATACAAAGACAGGTTACCGATAGCATCATTGCTAGCATATAATTTAAAAGACACAGTTTTAAATGGGTCAATCCTGGGACACTTGATTTTGAGGGTCACAGCTTAATATAATTATAATATACCACACTAAATTAAATTAACACTTATAAGTTTACTTAACTTAGGTAGTATTGAAGCATACCAATTGAAACCAATATTTTACAGAATGAATTGCATAAACATTAATTTGAAACTGAAAATGGGGTGATTTGACAAGCTTTTTACATATCACACGCGCGGCGCTCGGTGTGTTATTGTGTAGGTATTACTTATATTTTTTACATTTATAAGACTGAGTTAATTAATACTTGGTTTAATTCGAAAAGAGTGCCTCTATCAAATCATCATCGTTTTAATATAATCAAAACTCTTGTGTCTGTAGTCGTTTTATTAAATGTCTCGCGGTGGGCAAATGTTGAATCGCGCGACGAAATTATGTTTACCTACTTCATTGAATACGTGGTAAGAGTCTCGTGATTAGTCCAAACTATCGCCAGTTGTGCTGCCTTCGTCAAGAAGGACGTGGCGCTAGCTTTCGCGCAAATACTTTATTTTTATGTTATTTCACATTTTTTAAACTTTGGTTTGGTTTGGTTCGGTAGGAGGTAAAGCTCGTGTCTTGCTTTGCTACTAAATTAAAAATAGTTACATTTAACTGTCCCTGAGTAGGTATTGAAATCAAAATGAATACGATTTTATTTATAGTTATTTATAAATAACTTCATTTTTAAATTTTCGTCAGATCCATGGCTGCAAAATTCGTGGATCTCATTTATCAGCCAC
Source organism: Scoparia ambigualis (assembly GCA_963921215.1). Lineage (NCBI taxonomy): Eukaryota > Metazoa > Arthropoda > Insecta > Lepidoptera > Crambidae > Scoparia > Scoparia ambigualis. The sequence continues at coordinate 5,928,292 of OY992510.1, forward strand.
ACTGACCACATATTCTATCCCTATTAATTTCTGTGCATAATTACTGATAGATGCCTTATTGATAGACTGACTCGTTTTTAAACCTTCTTTTGCCATTTAATTTTTACTTTTACCAAAAATAAAAGCCACGGCGCTGACGCGAAGAACGCTCTACCCAGGATTGACCCAAATAGTATAACAATGTCGACACAAAATTATCGCACTGTTAGTATTTCTACTAACGTAGTTAGTTGATAAGTCATGCACAACCTCTAGTTTAAACTAAGAGGTAGGACAAAAGCCAGCCCTATTCAAATTAAAATTGTTTATCAAAACATGCAGGGCCTGGCCGGCAAAGAGTAAGATATTTAACTTTTTTTATTACATGAAAATATAAACATTTTATGTATAACTGAGCACTGGCTTAAAGATTAACAGTTAATTTTTAAAATTAAAAACTTTCCGCTTTCTAGTGCTTTTACTAGAAAAAATGCAATCCGTTTTTTTTTTTTTATACCAAGCCCGGCAAATGACCCCACTCCACCTGATGTTAAGTGGAAATGAGGTCAAGGCGCGAGGACAACTGGTGCAGCGTAAGAGACGTAGCATCAGTCATCCTCACTCTGCCGGCCCACAAAGTGCTTTTTCACGCCTCGTTTGAAGGACCCTATGTCATAGGTAGGAGGGAATACGTGTGCTGGTAGACTATTCCATCTTTTGGAAGTGCGGCAAAGAAACGAGTCACCAAATTTCTTTGTGCGTGATGGAATGTTAGAGACTGTAAATTGGTGACTCCGGAGAGCAGCACGCGTACTCCTATGGAGGAAGGGAGAAGGAGGGATGAGGTCAAAGAGTTCTTCAGAGCACTCGCCATGGTATAAACGGTAAAAGACGCTGAGTGACGCAATATCTCTACGCAATTGCAAAGGCTCGAGAGTTTTAGTGACCTCCGCATTGCCGATAATGCGCACAGCGCGGCGCTGCAATCTGTCCAAGGCATCGAGAAGGTACTTTGCGGAGCCGTCCCAAAGGTGAGAGCAATACTCCACGCAAGACCGCACCTGTGTCTTGTATAATAGACACAACTGATCAGGCGTGAAGAATCGCCGCACCTTGTTCAGGACACCGAGTTTACGTGAGGCATTTTTAATCACGGTTTCGATGTAGTCCTTTTGGTTCAGATCGCAGCGGATATCCATACCGAGCATGTTAATACTGCTCTGCAGGCCTAGAGATGTACCCTGAAGAGAAGGAAGGGGAAGGAATGGCGACTTTTTCGCTGTGAACGCGCACACCTGTGTTTTCTTGGCATTGAACTCCACTAGATTATCGGAGCCCCATTTAGAAATGAGATCCAACACCCGATCGAGCTCAATGACAAGATTTGCTCGCTTCATTTCGGTGTCTACCCGCCTAGCCGTTGGGTGACCGTTATATCCCCCATGCACTGTGCTATCATCTGCATAGCAATGAATGTTTCCAAAAGGAAGCATGTCATTGATATGCAGAAGGAACAGCGTGGGGGATAGAACGGAGCCCTGAGGAACACCAGCGTTCACTGACATGAACCGCGAAGCGCATCCATCCGAAAGGACACGGATTCTACGCTCATGCAGGAAGCTAGCAATCCAGGTACAGAACTGAGCGGGCAAACCGTATGCCGGGAGCTTGGAGAGAAGAGCTTTGTGCCAGACCCGATCAAAAGCCTTGGCTATGTCAAGGCTAACTGCCACGCTTGTCAATAGCCTCACCCCAGAGATGTGTGACGTACGCTAGAAGATCACCCGTTGACCGTTTTGGCCGAAACCCATATTGACGATCGTGAATTAGGGAGTGATCTTCTAGGTATCGAATAAGCTGTTTGTTCAATATTCGTTCTAGGATCTTACACAACACTGAAGTTACGGCTATAGGGCGGTAATTAGTCGGATCTGACCGATTTCCTTTCTTAGGGATCGGTTGCACATTAGCTTCTCTCCAAGATTCCGGCACACAACCCGAAGAGAGCGAGAGACGGTACAGACGCGTTAACACAGGGGACAACTCCGCTGCACACATTTTCAGAACTATTGCTGGGATGCCATCAGGACCGTTAGCTTTCCGGACATCGATTGACTGCAGCTCCGCACGGACATCACACTGCCTGATTTTAATATCAGACATTGTGTGGCCACAGTGAGAAACTGAGGGTGGCTGTGCATCACAGTCATCGATCCGGGAGTTAGCCGCAAAGAGTTTGGCCAGGAGATCGACCTTTTCCTGCGGCTTGTGAGCTAAAGTTCCGTCAAGACATCTCAGTGGTGGCAGCGAGGGTTGGCAGAAGTTGGATTGCACGGCTTTGGCCAGACGCCAGTAGCTACGGCTGCCCGTAGGATGCGTCAGGAGTTCTTGGCCTACTCGTGCAACGCGCTGGGCATCCGCTCTAATGTAGGCCCTCTTACACGACTTGGTGGCATTATTATAGGCTGCTTTTAGCGAGCGAGTTTCGGGATCCCCATGAGCTTTACCTCTGATCCAAGCGCGGTATGCCGTCTGTTTGCTTTCAACAGCGCTGGCACACTCGCGATTGAACCAGCGGTTGCGTCTGCCTTTGCTGATGACATAGGAGTGTGGAATATAGTATTCCATTCCTAATACTATCTCATCAGCAACGGCAGTGGCGCTAGCGGTTGGGTCCTTCTCACTAAAGCAGCGCTGCCTCCAAGGGACGGATGCAAAATACTCCCGCATACCGTCCCAGTCTGCCGACGCGTAGTGCCAAATCTGGCGTTTCGAAACCGCTGTTGGCGGGCGCGATGCCAAGAGCACTGTGCTAGATATCAAGCAGTGACCCGAGGAACCTAAAGGAGCTGGAATCTCCACCCGGTATCCAGCTGGGCGACTCGTCAGCAGAAGGTCGAGTAAGGAGGGCGCATGGCCAACTATGTCTGGGATCCTGGTGGGCTGGTTCACCAGTTGCGTCAGGTCATGCGTGAGAGCGAATGCGTGGGCAGTTCTACCAGCATGGTCTGTTTTGGAGGAACCTAACCACAACTCATGGTGGGCGTTGAAGTCCCCCAAAAACACCAGTTCCGGCGATGGAAACCGCTCCTGCGCATCATCTGCTACCCGACTAAGATGTTCAATTAGTCGAGTTGTCTCCATGTCGCCGTTATGGGATCGGTAGACGCAGACGTAGACACGGCAATGAGAGCCTAAGTCGACGTGTACCACTAGGAGGGAGAAGGAAGGGTCCTCCAGACAGCGCAGACGGCGACAGCAAACATCCGCCCGAACGAATAAGCAAACTCCGGCTTTGGCTTTGAAGGATTCTTCAAGCACAAAGCCGGGATAGTTCAGGTAGGTGGTGTCAGCTGGGCGGATTATTTGCGTCTCCGTCAGGAACAACATTGCTGGCCGTGCCGTCTCGAGATGGTGGTGGACGGCATTGAGGTTTGCATGGAGTCCGCGGATGTTAGCAAACTCCACCTCAAACGGTAAGGTTGTGGTGGGGGTGTGCACCGCTGTAGTACCAGTTTTGTTGTTAGGCGCTGTCATTTTAGGAGTGGAAAGAGAGAGGCGTGAATCGAGAAAATGATGCCGCGATGCGAATGGTCAAAGTGTGGTGGCCTGTTTCCCCAGGAATTTGCCCACAGACGAGTATTATTAACCTGCCGAACGGAAGGGCCCCCGAACCCCCCCGGGAATGGCCGCCGGGACCCCACCTTCCGGTCACCAACCGGCACGACGGACCACCCCGAGATTATGCGTGGCATGGTGAGGCAGCCTCACGAGCTGGTTAGGCTCGCTTGGGCCCCTGTACTGTGCCACGGGCGGCCAGCGGGACAACCGTTTCTACGGGTCTCCCTGGTCGGCAGGTTAACGAAGTCCTCCTGGCACTGGTTTGACGGAAACCACCACAGACCAAATACATCGCAGCATCATCCTCTCATCATCCCGTATTTGTTAATTACTGAAAACATAAGATTAAGAAACGAAAGAATGTAGTTTCCCTATCTATTGAACGCGTTATTGAGCTGTCATGTGTCGAGTTAGAGTATTTTGTTTGTTTTGAAATTATTATTGTTTGTGTATATCGACCTCCTTCCGGTAATTTTAGTGTCTTTGAGGCCACTATGGAAGATGTAATTAAGAAGATTTTTATAATGTAAATTTATTAGACAGTCATACAACTACTGTAAGATTAATCTCGTTATTTTAATCATTTGATTTGGATTACCAATTTAGAGAACCGACTACAGAATTACAGTAACCACTGCAACCTGCTTAGATTCGAAGTCCATACTAACTAATATTTATCTTCAGATCACTGTCATCAAAAATAACTTTTACTGTATATGGACACCCCAACTCAGAAGAAATATTTTGTAGGCCAGTGACAGACAAACGGGTTAAAATTTTCAAGTACAATGTAACTGCAAAACTTGCATGTTTACCATTTATACATGAAAATCCAGATACTCTTTACAAGCATTGTATGATCTTATTAAAGGTCAATTTGATAATACTTTCTCTGTGAAAAAGTTTAAAAATAATATTTCTATGTAATTTGGGGATTAGGCTACAGCTGGTTTGCATAAAAGTAGGGTTAAGTTGTAGTACTTACTTATATAAGCAGAAAAAATATTATAATAGTCCGAGTTTTCTAGAGTATATCAAAAAGTATTCGAAAACTTTTTGGAAGGCTTGTGCATGTACCAAGTAATTATGTATTCACGAAAAAATTAAAAAGGCGGATAACAATATAAAGGCAAACTGGTAAAGTATAGCCACGTCATACTAAGTTTTCTTTAAGGATAGGCAATAGCATTTTAGAGAATAAGAATAAGAGAGAGTAAGACGAATTATTAAGAAAAATAATCAAAATACATTTTACAGACGTGGAAACTGCTCGAATAGTCTATTTTAGTTACTTTCACAGTGTTATGTCCTATGGTATTCTTTTGGCGTAAAGCAGCAGACAAGGGCGGTTACAGGATTTTTTTCTGGCCCTCCCAGAAAAAAATCCTGGGCACAAGGGGCGGACGGGCAAAAAAGTCAACAATAACTGTTAGAAATAAACTTGAAGCAACATACTTTAAGTTTATTTCTACAAGTTCAAGTATGTGTATACTTGAACTATACTATATAGTAGGAAAGTTAATGAAAGTGTCAAAACAATAGAAAAATTCACAGATTTCGCAGTCCCCGCAAGAATAGGAGCATTGAAAATGAATCCAAAATTTTACGAAAAATAAAATATTTTGGATAACACTTTACTATCACTATCACTTACAAGTTGAATAATAATATTTTTTTATTGAGATATACTTCCGTAAAATTAAACAATTACATTACTTACAAGTCTAATTACCTATATCATACGAATGTATAACACTGCACAACACAGAGAACAACATTTTCTTTTCTTAAACAACCAAAGTGAAATTCATTCATTAATATCACTTAGATTTTAGATATTCCGACTCGAATGCACTTTTTACCTGCATCCGCATCTTTTTATCACTATTACCATACCATAACGATCGTTCATAATCATTAATCATTGAAGCTACATCACTTTTACAAAAAAAAAAACCTGTAATACAATTTCAAATCTATAGTGACCTTATTAACCGATTTTCAAAATTGTTTCGCCATTTTGTAGCTTAACTAGGACTAGGATTTTTTTCTTAATTGTGTTTTTTAAAATATTTACAATTTACTTAACAAACACCCCCCAAAAAAATCGTTTTTTTACATTTTTCAAAATTCCAAAAAAAGTTACCAAGCTATTTTCAAAATTCAAACGCTTTCGCACGTGGTTCGATAAATTTTCAACTCTTGGTACTGTTCCCATTGCTCCAAGCTCCAAAAGCTCCAAAAATTGCGATATGCACAAACTAAATACAACCGTGTCGCTATTTGGTGATAAGTAGACTATGGTAGTGGACTTTTGCTGTCCTCATTGCCTAGTCTCTGACTAACCTTTTGGGGATAATAATCGTGATTATATGTTTATGTGTTTATGTAAATACTAGAAATAAGTACTTATAAACTTGTTATTCCTATTAGGAATAATAAAATAAATCTTTCCTACAATCACACCAATTATCTAGCCCAAGAGAAGCTTCGAAGAAACTCGTTAAATGGTTACTAGACAACGGATAAACATACTTAAAATACTTAAATACTATTATTATACATAGAAAACACCCAGACCCGAGACAATTTAGAAAAACAATAATTTCTAAATTGACCCGACCGGGGATCGAACCCGGGACCTGGCGACACCATGAAAACCGGTGTACAAACCACTCGACCAAGGAGGTCGCAAATTTCGACTTCAGAAAGTTTATGGATCATTCATGGGTCAAGGTGTCACATATACAATAAGTAAAATTTTTAAAAACACTGAATAGATAGATCCCTGGAATGGCTTATGGGTAGAAACTCGCGACTTTCTGTGGAGAATAAGACTTTCTTATATAAAGCCATACTAAAACCAATATGGTCTTACGGTATACATCTGTGGGGTTCTGCAAAAACATCCAATGTAGAAATACTGCAACATTTTCAAAACAGTGTGCTGAAAACCATAGTTAATGCACCATGGTTTACAAGAATGGAAGAAGTCCATGACTATCTAAACATCCCAACAGTTAAAAAGCAAATAGGTGATAGTATTAGTTCGTATAAAGATCGCATCACTAATCATCAGAACAGACTGGCCCAGAGTCTTATTGAACCATTGCAAACTAGACGGCTGAAGAGACTGCATACTTGGGACAACATATTATAATAATATTACCAGTTAGCAAATCTTGAAGGTAGCCTGACAGTGGAAAGGCATTCTTACACGCCAACACTACAAATCAAAGCAACTGCTTATGGTCCAAAGACCGATCGCATGTAAGCAAGGAAATATGTAAAAAAAAACACAGACGTCAAGCTATGGCGGGATCGAACCACGCACGAAAGAAATATTTTACAAATATTTGAACATTCGGTTAAGATGAAGCTGCGTTTATAGATTAATGTTTTTTTTGTCACATATTATTACAATAAAATCCCGGCCGATGTTATAATTTTGCCCTTTGACAAATTTAAGACACTGTTAAGGACAGACTTTTAGAAAAGGGCCAAGTAGGGTGTTATTGGGCATTCTACTTCACTTCTCACTTCATATAGAATGCCCAATAATACTTTTTTAAAAATCAACGCCACTCGCCTCGTTCGAAGAAGTCGTGCAACCGACTTCTCGTGTTTTAGAATGTTCAATCAAAAATAATGACTACACATTTTCAAGGTTTTCATTCATAGGATGCCGGAGTTTATGAAAATATGGAATTACAGAATAACCTAAAGTGAATGTGACCTCTCAGTACTGAATAAGTTGAAGTGTAGATGCAAGCGCCTACACGTGTAAAATAGCTATATAACATCATTACAGCTACGCTCTTAGTCTGCCCTCGGCGCTTGGGAAATTTATTGTTGATAATGCCATTCTGTAATATAGTTTCGATTAATCATTGAGGTCACATTTAACTTTAATATGTAACTTATACTTATATTACATATACTTAGGTTTTATTTGCCACCTCGCTCCATGGTGTATCACATAGTTGTACTATAGCATTTGTCAAATTTTATTCTTGACCAATAAGAAAACACTTGTGTATTTTAATCGAATTCATAGTTCAATTTCTGTTCAATCTACTTTACATATTTTCAAGGATCGCGTCAATTGAATTGCAAAGGTTTTTAACAATATGGAATTACAGCACAACTTAAACTGGATGGGGCTTCCTGGTCTCCCAGGACTGGATTCCCGAATAAGTTAGTACTATGAATAATATTTGCTGAAGTTGAACCACAATCCATAGGAAAACACTTGTTTTTCAATCAAACTTCATTTCAGTATACGGTCTGACTTCGGTCTACTTTACACATTTTCAAGGCTTTCGTCTATTTGATGCAAAGGTTTCTAACAATATGGAATTACAGCACAACTTAAACTGGATGGGGCTTCCTGGTCTCCCAGGACTGGATCCCCGAATAAGTTAGTACTATGAATAATATTTGTGAAAGTAGTACCTCAACCTATAGGAAAACATTTGTGTATTTTGATCTACTTAACACATTTTCAAGGTTTTTGTCTGTTGAATGCAATGGTTTTTAACAATATGGAATTACAGCACAACTTAAACTGGATGGGGCTTCCTGGTCTCCCAGGACTGGATCCCCGAATAAGTTAGTACTATCTTATTAGTCTATGGTACTATGAATAACATGTTTTGCTTAAGTTGAACCACGATCCATAGGAAAACACTTGTGTTTTTCAATCAAACTTAATTTTAGTATACAATGACTCAGATCTACTTTACACATTTTCAAGATTTTTGTCAATTGGAAGAAAGGGTTTTATGCCGAAACACCTCAACCTCGTCGCCAAGGAAAACACTTGTTTATTTTGATTCAGAATCAGTTGCCAATTGTCATTGCCGACTCCGATCTACTCAACACATTTTCAAGGTCTACATAAAGTAAACACTTGTGTTTTTTGATCTAAGTCAATGCAGACAACTGTGCAGCTAATTATTAGTTACCTTATTTATATAAATTCTACCAACACCAACCTATGCAATCACTACACACACACACGTTACCCACGAGTTCGACTACTTCCCGTTTCAATGTTGACGAAAACAATTTTAATACGGGTTATGGTGGTCAATCATTAACATCTTGAGTTCCTATATGCTTCGAAAGGTATGTCAAGCGGTTGATCCTAGCTGCATCTGCAACCGTTTTAGCACCACCTAGCCTGGGTCTGCGTGGTGGGCTGTGGTCCGTTCTCTCGTGTGTAGAGAAGAGACATTATAGAGGGTCTGTAGAGGAGCAGTGACCTAGACCAGCAAATGTTATTATTTATCATCCTACCTTTTACTGTCATATCGAGTCATGTCAAATGTTAATGTAAGTCTCTAATATTTATTACTTATTTCAGGTCTGAATGCAAGCAAGTTAAACGCTCTGATAAGAAAAGCTGTGTGTCAATCGATTTATTTGATGACGAAAGCATAAGGTAATTTGCGTTGATTATTTTTAATACCTGTTAACATATTTTATGTTTTCTTATTCGTATATCGGTGATATTAATAAGTAATGCATGTTATTTAATTACATGTTATTAAAGAAGGTCTGTAGAGGAGCAGTGACCTAGACCAGCAAATGTTATTATTTATCATCCTACCATTTACTGTCATGTTGAGTAATGTCAAATGAAGATGTCAATGTAAGTCTCTAACATAGAATAATAAGGTCTCTATTATTTATTTAGTTATTTCAGGTCTGAAAGCAAGTAAGTTAAACGCACTGCCAAGAAAAGCTGTGTGTCAACCAATTTATTTGAATCGGTCAACGAAACCATAAGGTAATTTGCGTTGATTACTTTAATACCTGTTAACATATTTTATGTTTTCTTATTCGTACTTTTATTCTTCTAAAGCATAGAGCGGCGATGGGCTTACCACCTGTCACGCTAAGCACATGTGCAGTCGCTATTTGGTGAAAAGTGGTCTATGGTAGAGGACGGCTTTTGCTGTCCTCATTGCCTAGTCTCTAACCCTTTGGGAATAATAGTCGTGATAATATTTATATATGTATACATGTACCTATGTATGTTATTTGTATATCGGAGATATGAATAAGTAATGTATGTTTTTTAATTACGTTTCTTATCTTTCTAGCCCTAAGAAGAAACGCAAGTACTTGTCGTCGGTGCCTAAGACCTCAGCTCTGCTTCAGACTGGTTATTTGATTCGGAGTCAGATGTTGAAGATTCCCAGCTGTATAAAAAGATGATGAAAGATATCTCCAAGAGTCCTCAAAAAAGAAGTTATCTAAATCATCATCATTCTTGCGTGATGAAAAGTGTTCCGATTCAAGGTCGTCGGTTATTTAAGATTGAAGTGATAGACTTTGAAACAAATCATACTGATCTATTATTATGTGCGCAGTATGTGGTAACAGAGCATATTGACCCCATAATGGATCAAACAGAGGCTATCATTAGCAATATGTCAAATAAAGTTTGTGGTTATACTTAGTTATAGTTTTTTAAGAAATTCTCAAATAAATGTAAGTTAATTGTATACTAAGATCGTTTCATTCACCATTTTTACATTAGTAAATAAAACAAAAAGATACTTAGACACATTTGATTTGTTGAGGAAAATACTTTATTACATTAATAACTTAGTGTACCACTTTTTTAGACACAGAACATTTTTTAAAGCATACATTTTTTATGATACTCACAATTCTATTTATTTACATCTACATGGCTACACTGTATAATTTTAAAAAGTTAGGACAACCTCTTTCTTCTAACTCTATTATTTTGCAATCTTGACTTAGCTCGCGAACCCACATTCCTTTTTCCAATCCCTTTACTAATACCATCTTACTGCTTAGATAAGGTACTATTATTGATGAATGAATCCCTCGCTCCATTTGAGCCCGCGATTCCTTTCTAACCAACGAACTTGCTTCTTTTCTTCATCTGTTAGATTTTTAAAAGCATATGGTGGCTTAATTATGAACGTCTGTGTATGGTTTTTAGTTGCTATTGATAACTCTTTAACAATAATTTTTTTTTTCAAATCCTTAAATCCTTGCACATTCACTATAATAGTATCGTTATTCATGATAACTTTTTCACAATGTTACTCAGTGGTTTACATTCAAATATGCAATCGTTCAGTATAAGACAGTATGCAGTGGTCTGATCAGGTATCTCTTGATCTGTTTCGATTTCTACTTTTACGTCGATTGATCCTTATAACATTTCTTGTTGGCGAGAACAGTCAAAAACAAATAAAGGAGCAATATCTTTAAAATCTTTTAAAGTCGACAACGGCTCTGATCGCCACCCGTGATAATACTGTTGATACCTTGCATACTGTTCGTATATTAATAGAAACTTGTTGTTAGAGAAATTGATGATAAGTCCCTTGTAAGGGTATTATGATAAATTTAAAAACACTTACGCCACGAACATTGCAATGGTCGAACTCAGCCATTGACATTTCAGCATTATGTTTTTGGTTTCTTTGTAAGGCAATAATAACAAATCGAGGTTTCTCTGTTTGCGATGAAATTTTAATAGACTAAGTATGCTTACGGGTTTTGGGTAGTAACGGATATTCATACAAGTCCCAATTACGAAACGCTCGATCTTTTTCTAAATGCTTTTATAAATTTATTCTTTCTCGATCTGACACCCAAAACGATTTTATTAATAATTATGTTTTTTACAATTTGCTTCCCTACTCAATGTTAATGCATTAACATTTGTATTGCTTCTCAACAGTACTAACTCATGTTTACAGTTTGTTAAAAAAAATCATAATGTTCTGCAAAACCCAATAATTTATTTATTGATCCTGAAGGAGACCAACTCCAAACTTTTGCACTTTTGGATTCATTTTCATTTAACGATAAATAAGACTTCATTGTAGTTGTTATACCGGCATTTTTCATTTTATTTATTTCTATTCCATTTCCATAACGAATATCTTGAAATAGAAATAACGCTGGATTATTTACAAAATGCACACTTGATACCTTTTCTTTAGTGGTACTGTTATATACATCGGCTTTGCCCTCAATATAGGAAGTGCTGTGTGGCGGCAAACCATACAAACCTTGCTGATTGATTGGTATTCTAATTTCATCATTATAGTTGTAACTTGTTACATATGGTTTATACGAATGATATTCAAACTCTTAATACTGTTATCGTATGACGTTGTAGCTTTAGAAATTCTTTATTATTTTTAGTTACCTTCTTTTTCAAGTTAAACGGTGTTCTTTTAACTTGAAAAAGAAGTTTATTAAAACTATTTCATAATCTTCTGCAAGTCCCAAAATTTTATTTAATGGTACTGAGACAGAAAAAGCTCCGTTTGTAACATTGGTAATTCCTGCAGGAGACCAACCCCAAACTTTTGCACTTTTGGATTCGTTTTCATTCAACGATAAATAAGATTTCATTGTCGTTGTAATACCTGCATTTTTTATTTTATCTCTTTCTATTCCATTTAACTCATATCGAATATCTTGAAATAAAAATAACGTTGGATTGTTTACAAAATGCACGCTTGTTACCTTTTCGTTAGTGGGACTGTTATATACATCAGCTTTACCTTCAATATACAAAGTGCTGCGTGACGGTAACACATACAAATCTTGCTGATTGATTGGTGTTCTTATTTCATCATTATTGTTGAAACTTGTTACATACGGCTTATACGAATGATATTCCAAACTCGATACTGTTGTCGTATGATGTCGGCTGAGATATATTTAATATATTAATTTTAAGAAGCCTACTAGCTTTAGAAATTCTTTATTATTTTTAGTAATCTTTATAATTTTTTTTTAAGTCAAACGGTGTTCTTTTAGTAATTGCTCTTTTGGAACTGACTTGAACGCCAGATGGGGTAGGGTTTTTATTAAAATTAATATATATATTTTTAAATGTATTTAAAGTTGTACGTCTATTCCACGTAAATTAATCTGTCTATTATCAGCGTCTAACAACTTAATATTAATTGCACTAATTGAACTATGATTGACTAGAAAATAGATTAAGTTTTTAGGAATTTTATTAATTCTATAACCGGGTGGTACATTAGGCACAAATTCATACATGATATTTGGCTGAGATTGAGATTGAGGCTTGCTTTCCGATTCACGAATGACCCACTAACTACGTCACATTCGATGCGCGCGATGGTTGTCGATAGAATACTGACTGGATACTGAGACTCACAACTTATATTTGCCTTAATTGTTTCGTTAGCGAAACCTAAAATTCTACCAATGGAATTACTTTTCTCGAAATAAATATCTTCTGAAGAAAATATTTTGGTTTTGAGAGTATTACTATTACAAGTCAATTTTAAAGCAGTATTCTTAATTACGCTTTTTAAAAAATTACAAATATCTTGAAGTTCATATGATCCTTCAGGAATTTCAATGAAGTCATTGATACCATAATAAAACTTATTGTTCCATTCGTCTTTATTAGGAATAGCATTAAAAGTAGAATAGTATAAAAGCCCGCACTCATATTGCCCATGTAATTCTAAGGTTGGTGAATAGTTGGTTATTAACGAGGCTCCTTTCCCAGTTATGGATACAGTGAAAGACATTTTTATACTGTCAAGTTATTTTAATTTTAACCTTTATATAAATGATTTTTCCAATACTTTCTTAAAATAATTAATTTTTAATTCAAATTTAATCGCCTCTTTGGTCTAGTGAGTGTCTAAGCCGCCGGTTTCAGATCCAGAGGTCCCGGATTCGATTCCCAGCGGGGGGCACATCTTTGTGTGCTTGGTTTGGTTGATGGTAGGGCTGTTAAGTCCGCCTGGCTAGCTACCACCATCTTATCTAAGTCTGTCGCCATAACAACGATGTTTATGGAATTGTTGTGTTCCGTACAGTTTAAGATAAGATAGCCAGTTCCTCAGTGGTTGAGGATTCCGGGAGAAGCGCGCTTCCACCTTCGGCCTTATCGTCACTTTCCATCAGGTAAGATGAAGGCCAAGCGCTTACCCGTTGTAGAATAAAAAAATAAAAAATAAAATAATAAACAAAGATGACCACAGTTTACCGTAAGTTTGATTCTGTTTGTAATTATAATTTATTTGCCTATCTTTCAAATACTTTATTCATTCAAACGGACGTTTTAAGTTACCAAAACTGTTAAAATATTCACAGTAATTATTTTCCTTCCATAAGCTACCCAATGAGTTCCAGGATTTGCAGAACTATTCAATATTTCTTGGTTTTGATGGTAACGTATTACGCATAAAAACACCACGAAAATATGGAATATCCACTGAGTGCTTTAGTATATCTAAAATAGTAAGTGCTCGTTTGGGTAACCGTTTAATTAGTTTTTTGGAGGTTGTAAGTACAAGCCCGCTCCTTTTTGTGAGACTTCAAATACAATCCTTTTCCAAGTGCAACGGCTTCCATCATCTTGTTGTCGTTCAGATTCTTGAAGATTTTTTGAGCAACCTTGTAATCGTTAACAGCCTTTGTTATACCTGCAGCACCTCCAGCAAGTGAACCAAGAGCTGATAAACCAGTAAAAATTGGTATGAGGGGTAACAACCCACCAGTTTTCGGAACAGGAATACAGCGTGGGAAGCGTATACCTTTTATATTAGAAAACCACTTTTTTTGCAGCTGCATGCGCATATTTTATAGCGGTACGGTTGTCATTACATTTTAATTTTTTCATTTGCTTTTAAATTTTTTTAACACCTTTCATGAATGATCGTACTCCTGCTCCGGCTTTAAGTTTTGCTTTCATAGCATTTTTTACTATCCATGATGCAATCTTTTCTCCTTTCCCAGCATCTTTCGATTTTTATCTTTTCTTTGCCATATTTAAAAGTTCTAAATCGGCGTTATGTCTAACGTACCAATCTTTATTATCGTAAGCAATATCGTGATATAAGCAAGCTTCATCCAATTTGTTTATACCTCGATCACCTCTCAGTAAGCGTTTTTTAAGTTTAGTTCCTGTACCACAAAACTGATATCCAGGGAAGTGTAACTCGAACGGAATGTTATCTATTAAATTGTCACTTTCACATTGACAATGCCACTTCATTCCTTCATCGATGATCGTAAAGTGACTGTACAACATAATCGAGCATTATTTATATTAAGTCATTAATGATCTTATGTCAATCCACTATTTTCACCATCATTGAGACCTAAAAATTTGACAAAGGGTTTGTTTCCTTTTCTCTTTAACACTTTTTCAATAAGATATATATCGGGAAATTTGGTTATTTGCAGTTCGTATCCGTAAAAATATCTGCTTATGTTTATATTTTAAGTTCTATGTAGCAGGATTTGTATGGTTAACTTTCACAACGTTGAAGATTTCTGTCGACCAGTTTGGAGTATAACCTTTGTATTTACTAATCTGTACATGATCACCAACACGGTACTTTTTTTTTCTTATTATTATTATTTTGTGATTTGATGATGTTGTACTTTACAGTCGGTTGATTTTCTTTGTCAACATCAATAGGTTTAAATTTTGTTACACGATGAACATTGTTATAACAGCATTGTGCCACGTTTTTTAAATTTTTATTTATCCATTGGTATTGTCCGCTTAAGCTAAATAGCTTAGAAAGGTGACCTTTTAGCGTTCTAATTACTCTTTCAACAATTGCCGCTTTTTTCACAGAATAAGTAGAATAATTTTTAATGTCATATTTTTTCATCAACTGTTTAAAGTTGTCAAAAATTCTTTACCTAAATCTGTTTGCAATTTTTTTTGGTTTCCGAGACGTATTTGATAATATATTTTGCATTGCGTTGTTGACGCTAATTTTATCTTTACTCTTTAAAGGGTTCGCCCAAACGTTTTTTTGAAAAAGCGTCAATAACTACTAAAACATATTTATATCCATTATTAAATTGAGAATACTTTTGAAAATCCATAAGGTCAGCATAAATCATCTACTCCTTTTATATTGTACATCAACGAGGAAAATTTCTTCTCGCCACTCTGTGAATTTCTTCTACTATATCGCTTTTACTCATTTTTGTTTGACTTTGCTTGAATCATACGGTCTATTTCTGTTTTTGAGTAAAACATAGTAGACAAGCGATTGGAAGTAGCTGATTCTAAGTTCTGTATGTACATTTTTACACGACTATTAACTTTATTTATTTCCGTTCCTTAGATCTTGTACAGTTTTATCCAAATATGCCTTATTTACAGCTTCGTCGTCCTTGTTTGGAGTTGATAAACCTTTTAGTTTTGATGATTTTAAGTCGTATTCGCCCGTTTTGCACTTTTCTAACGTATCGTTTATGGTATCGATGTATTCAGATAACCTCAAACGTTTATGAATGTGATGACCAAAATTTATGTTCATTATAGTCTCAATGCTTTGCTTACTGTGAGTATGCTGTTTAATTTTCCTCGCGTTATTTGTTTATATTCTATATTTAAGATGCTCGCTTCAAGCCGTCCTTCAATTATTGCAACGATTTCACCATCCAAACCCGTGTTACCAGCAGCATTTGACGCCAGCAATAATTTCAATCGTTCTATTAATTCATTTGGATCATCCCAATAAATTAAATCTGTATTTGTTTTAACTTCTTTTAAAAGATCGATCCCTTTTCCCTGTGGAAGACTCTCAGTACTAGTAGTTGGTTGTTTAGAGAAATGGTTTCTCTCTCATGTATTTAAATCCTTTATTGCTTGCCTTTATCCCTTATTATCCTGTGATGCGTTCGTAGTGCCCGAGTAAAACTTTTAGATTCACTTTTGTTTTTTTCTTCTTTCTGTTTCTATCTTTTCTTTTATTATATAAATGTTATGTAAAATGATTTTTGATTGTATTATTTAGTAATGACGTATTGTTTTGTAAATGTCGTTACTTCTATATTATTATAAAGCTGTGAAGTTTTTTACGCCCGTTCTTCTCCACAGCTAAAAGACGTCCTGAATGGGTTTGCCTACCCGTCCATATAGAGCTAAATTAAATTTTAGACAATTCAAAATGCTTATTTTAAGTTTACTGGATTTATTAAATTATGATTTGATTTGATGAAATGGTTTATTCCTGACGATGTTTCCCAAAACACGGGCTGACTGCTATCGCGATGTTAAGAGGCCTATTGCATCTCGGCTGTGATTTTTGCGTAAAATGCCCATTTTCGCATTTTGTAGTAATTTTTGAGTTATTTATCGTTTTTATCGAAATAGGGTAATAAATTCGTTATAAAATCTTTATTTCTCATGAAGTCCCTAACAATTATTCTGGTATAAAGGAGATAGGTAATTTTGGGCCACAATGAGTTGTTCGTTACAGAAATAAAAATGGTATAGAAAATAAGGTCTTCTCATTGTATTATTATTGGTTTCTAAAATAAACCTGTAACACTCCGCAAACCCAAGATAAACAAAAAAAACGGATTTTCGAAAATAACACTTAAACAGACTTTGTAAACACACATCTAGTCAGTAACAAATCGATTTATCGAATTCGGTATACTTTTGTCTAACTGCAAATACTTATTGTAACAGTATTTAATTTAAAATAATAAATATACCAATACGTTAGTTCTTGTATTTTGTAGACTATCTGTATCAACAATCATGTTAATAAATACAAAAAGAAAAGTAAAATATTAATTTTGATCGATTTTTAAAAACGATTATTGAAATGTCATGTCAGGTCTTTATTATGTCATTTGTCAATACGATTGTCATCCATTCATTCATTCTCTTTGCTGCATTGTAGAATATTTTTTGCCGGCTTTTCTTTCTAAATAGTTATTTTCTCACAACATTTTATGTTAAATTATACCCCTGAATACAGAATTTAATCTAGATCAATAAAAAATAAGCTTCAAATTCTTGTAACTACACAAATAACTAAGAAATAGTGTAAAAGCAGAACAAGCATCGAGGCAAGCAACTCGCGTGAATTCTCTAAAACTCTAATCTGCGGAGTTGTACATGCAAAATAATGATACATCTGTAATGCTAACATCATTCCCTTCAAAATGCAATAATTGTTATGTCTGTAACATAATTTAATGTAATGGCCCAAATGTCCATACAAGCTGCCCTATCTCCTTTAGCTCTATAATATTATCGTAGATAGGTAAAGCGATATTCGAAGTTTTTTGGTTTAAAATAAGATTTTTTTTCTAAGTACTTATATAAAATCAATGATATCTGAAAATTCCGAGGCCGCTATGAACTATACGACTATAGGAGATAACATTCTATATTTTTATTTCATTTGTTTAGAACAGTAGTTCAATTTAGGAGCTCTTCTCTTTCTCTGCAATTTTGGTTTTAATTTAAAACTTAAACAAAATTTACAAAAAGCGAGGCTGCTACGAACTATGCCAATAGCTATTCTACACTATTTAATAACTCAAAAGTGTTAATGTATTTTTGTTTCTGAGATCAAGAACGCCAATATTGGCCATTTTACGCAAAAATCACGGTCGGGATGTAATTAGAGGCTTTTTTAAGATTACATTCGTGCAGCACACTCTTCATCTACTGTCACATCATCATCTGTCAACAGTGTAATTCATGATTTAATAAAAATTAAATAAAAAAAGCGAAAGGAAATATTCCAAGAATTCGAACAAAATGTTAAAAAACATAAAAAACATAATTTAATTACCACATAATATCATCATATCGTTAGCCGCACGCATATACCTATCAACCGTGTGTACTCTACTACCAATGTGAGTTATGACAATGATGAATAGTTCATTTCATAGTCCGAGTATTGCTTTTGCGCCCCGTGACCCATTGCCTTATAATATATGTAATTAACTACAAGACCTCCCACTGGATCCTACTCTGAAGTTATGAAAAAAAGTTGGGCTGTTCCATCTATCCAACCAACCATTGTTATGATTGAGTTTGGTTTGACAGCTGTTTCTTTTTCATGATTTCAGGGTTGGTCCCGTAGAAAAAGTTTTGCAAAATTATATCAGAAACTAACCATAATAGTCATTGTACCTACTAATCTACATATATTAATTAAAATCCCAGAATGTTTGTACGAGCATCACTTCAGAATGGCTGCACCAATTTGGCTAATTATGTTTTTGTTGTGTTCTAAATTGTCAGGACAAGGTTTGTGTGACATTAATTAATTAATTTTTCTTATGTTATTGTTTTAAAATAAATTAGATAAGTACTCAAAGACTATCCAATTAAAATTCACAAAATGAATTATTACTTCACCCCTCAAACCCCATGCGGTTGCATGAGACCGCACCTACAAAAACATACTTGACTTTGTACCGTGTTTTCATAGACTTACAGACTACTTTAGTATGAACAAGTTTGGTTATTTCGGTTCTGTGGTTTATCTTATGTCTTGTTATCGCAAAATATCGCATAGTCTATGCTCGATTCTGTCAAATTTGACGTTGACAGTTGCGCCAAAAAAAGTGTCAAAAAATATCCAAGACTGTTTTGGAAATTCGTCGAGGGGCACGAGCCGTTCACGCGGGCGAAGTCGCGGGCGGGCCGCAAGTTAAAATATAAATATGAATACGAATACGAAGCACGACAACTATCCCCGAAGGGTTAGTCAGACACTAGGCAATGAGGACCGCAACGTACACCTTACTGACATGACCACTGCCTTTTTCGGCGCCGTGGCCGGACCAGGACGTGACACGCCAGTCCTGCGTGTCACGTCCTGCCGTGCGATTCTCTAAGCTAAAGCTTTGATAGCTGCGGCTGCCGCAGCGCTGAGAAATGACTCTGTCTCTTTCATATTCATAGAATTGGAAAGAGACAGCAAATCACAGCCATGCGCGCAGCGTCGATGTGTCGCTTAGAGAATCGCATAGCTGGCCCTGTACTTAGTATACTCAACTATACTAGAGGAATGTACTCAAGAGGAATAGTGCACTTTTCGCTCAGCGTGACAGGTGCTCTATGCTGTTGAATGTACGTGCAGTCTTTAGTCCGTTAGTCGCCTTTTACGACACCCAAGGGAAGAGAGGGGGTGGTAGTATTCTTTCACCGCTACGCGACAAGGTTATAAATATGTATTAGCTTTATTGTTTTCCTTCAGTAAAGGTAAGTTAAAAGTTCCTCATTGGTTGAAGGCTCCCTATCCAGAGAGTTCTTATTTTGGTTATCCACATTACCATCAGCTGGCGAGATAAAGTTCTTGAATTTTTTTTGACGAATATTTTTTTAAACTGTAGCTACTGTTTGTCTCGGTCGTAATCCAAAAAATTTTGACCTTTTGTTTAATGAACTTACTTATTTTACTTTTTTTTAAACTTATATTATCAAAGTCGCTTATGTTATTGTAATAATTACAAGCGACCCTACTTACGACACGAGACGGGAGAATGATAAGCTAACCCTAACACAGGCGTCCCTGCCTACTTAGTAATCTTTTTGCATTCAACATATCCTTCTTAGAATTCTGAGCTGCATTCATCACTAGCAAGCCAAACAGATAAATACAATAAAAACCATAAGTTGGACATTGTTGAGCGATCGTCACGGCATTCTCGCCCTAACGGCTGGCGGATTAAGAGCTGTCGGAACTGGCGTTGATCTGTGCGGATAATAAAGCGTGGTGTAAAGGCCCCAATGCGCAGTATTAGCGGTTGATTGGGGCCATCAATTGCTATACTCTGCCTCCGGGGTAACGCAACTAATAGGTTTGTTTACATGTGAGTTACGAGATGCCGCGTTTGGTTTGGTAGCTTAAGTTTAACTAGGAGTTTTGTACCCACCCATTTATTAAATTAAATTAAATTAATTTAAGATAACTAGGATCCAAGTGTTAGTAACAATATTCTTACATCTACTGTAAGTAACATTTAAAATTTAGGTTTTTAATTAACTTAAAAGATTTGCCCTGCCTTCGGGTTTATTAGGGCCGCGATCCAGTGCCGCCTCAGCGCACTGTCCCACCTCCTCGCCAACACCCTTAGGATACTGTTAGGACTGCCAAGCATTCTGTTCTAGATCGATGCAATTTTTTTCCTGATCAGGGCATGAAAACCGTCCACGTGAGCATCGGCGAGCATGCCAGATGCACTGCAGAATCTCGGCTGTCCCACCAGCACTCGGAACATATTATTATAAAGGACGCGCAAAGCGTTGTAGGTCTTTTGCGTGTAGCTAACCCACAGGCCGCTTGTATAAAAGGATTGACAGTAGGACTTAAATAGTGTCACTTTTACCTCACACGCACAATACGCAAACCTGCGGGCCAGCATGTTACCTCGTACTGACAAAAAATTATGGATGTAGCCTAACTACTAGCTAACTAATAGATAGATTCTCATCAATCGATCGAACTGTATAAGTATATTTTTTACTAGTTCAGAGCTTATTCTAAATCCCCCCCTCCGCACACCTTTTTTTTTAAATTTATTCTACAACGGGTAAGCGCTTGGCCTTCATCTCACCTGATGGTAAGTGACGATAAGGTCGAAGGTGAAAGCGCGCTTCACCCGGAATCCTCAACCACTGAGGAACTGGCTATCTTATCTCAAACTATCGGAACACAACAATGCTATAAACATCGTTGTTATGGCGACAGACTTAAATAAGATGGTGGTAGCTAGCCAGGCGGACTTAGCAGCCCTACCACCAACCAAACCGAGCACACAAAGATGTACCCCCGCTGGGAATCGAACCCGGGACCTCTGGGTCTGAAGCCGGTGGCTTAGCCACTAGACCACAGAGGCGGTTAAAAAACCTTTAATATTGGGATTGGTCAGTGATTTTAAATTTATACTTTTTGGTTGTGAATTCGTTTTATTACTATTGTATGTATATCTGGTAGCGTACACTAAAAGAAACGTTTTTTTCTTATTTGATAATTTAATTTAAACGACATAAATTATCAAATAAGAAAAGACATCGGTGGAAGGAAGTCAAATAAGCAGTAAATGATAATTGATTTGCAAAGCCTAGGGTCAAAGGCCTCGATAGACATAACGAGCGTACATTGATTTTTCTACCATTTTCGCAAGAACATTATTAGTTCTGTGCTATAAATATTGGTTTTTATCACTCTATCTGATAAGTATCGTATAACTTCTTGTATCTTATACCAAGCCCGAAAGATCGGTGCGCCGCGGATGTATTTCAGGCTGTCTTAAAAGAACCTTTAACATCGAGTAGACTGATATTATTACAGTGATCAAGCATTTCCACATTGTCTTCTACTTTGTTGCACTCCATATTAATGGCGAACATCCATTTGCGAAGGTTTTTAAATGAACAGCGAATGTAAAAATATTAAACATCATGAGATAATGTTACGAATCTTATTATTGCATTAAAGTTTCGCCCAAGGCTCTAGGCATGGCTTTATCAATGTCAGTGAAACCGTGTATACATTAACGAAGTTACTTTGTTGCTTCGCGCCCGGTGGCGGCGGTAACTTCGTAATTATCTCTTACTTTCTTGCGTCTAAACGTAGGTACTTAGTCGTATTTAAAAAGTTTTTCGGTATGATCTCAGTTTGTGTTAGGGTAAATTAAGTGAAATGGGGCTATTTTAAAACGTTTTAAACGTGCTTTCTAATTTTGACTTTATAGGTAACATAGAAGTTGTCAAAATGAGCGAACGTGCTTGTCAATAGGGGCTTTCAAACCTAACAGAATCGAGCTCAGAACAATAACTAAAGCATTGTTCTGAGGAATCGAGAATCTATTTGTCATAAAAAATAATAAATTAAGAAATTAACGTGACAAAAGAAACGGGTGAAGATGACAAAAAAGTGGAAAAAAGACAATTTAATACCTCAAGTACCGTAAAACCAGACATAATTGAAAACCTATTGTTTTGCGACCGCCGGCGGTCTTATGATCCTTGAAGGGTTAAGTTCAAACTTATGATTATAAAATCAGCCAGTGCTATTGAGATAGAGGTTTGGAGAGATTTCCACATACATATTTTTCCCTAGACACATTGATACCTAACCTATGCCTACTGCATTTTCTACTGCAAAAAAAGATGTTAAAGTTCACCAAAAAGTTTGAACATGCAATGGTTTGGCTACCATCAATGACTTTCTTTGTATTGTAATGTCATTGCATACCATAGAAACACAACGCGCGCTAACAAAGTTTCTACGAAACACTGCGTGTTATCCTACAATATCCTACTGTACCGTGTACTCGATTCCCAGAGGTATAGTTTATATTGTACAGTTCGGTTGGTGGTACAGCTAGTTCTGTTATATAAGTCTGTCACCTCAACAATTGTTAACAATGAATACTCTCTTGTGTCCCGTTCGCTAAAGGTTATATTAATAATAATCTTTGCTATTTTTTCACCACAAAGCTGTTACATAAAACTGGATTTATACACACACTTACTACAATTAGGATTGCCCGAAACTTACTCGCAGCACATAGTTGTTTTCCTTATATAAAGTGATTTTAGAAAAAGCATATCTAAGATCGCCCGCCACCCGAAGTCCCGGAACACGTAAGCAGCCGCAGTTTGAAACAAAACCTCTAAAGATAAAAAAAAACGGTAGACAAATTATTGTGCATAAAAGAAAAATACATATACATAATATTGTTAGCATAATAATAAATATTTATTAAGTAAACCTACAGTTAAATAGATATTTATATATTATTATTTTTTTCTCTCTTTCTATATTATATTAAATTTAGTAAACAAGGAAAGTAGCACAAAACACTTGTTGGAATAAAACAAATACTTTACAGTGCATACAATAAATTAATGTCTTTTTAAATTAATTAATTTGATATTGAATAAAGAAAGCCACCACATAGCCCGACTAGGTAATAAAACTCAATTTCATTGAACATTACAAAACACGATTGAAAAGCCTGAAAGTATTACGGTGAAAGCTCAAGGTGCCAGACCGATAATTTTTCTATTGAAACTGGGGGGAGGGTAAGATAAACCTCCGCCAAATGCGTTTATGGCCCATAAAGGTCTGCGCGACCCCACTGGCTGCACGATAAGTAGCAATTTGTCAAAGTTCAACTGCAGGTGGGATTATTTGCGTCTGTTCAGAAAAAGTGTTGAATTTGCTAAGAAAACTTTTTTTTGTAATTGAACGGAACATTTGCGTAAAATATACACGAATGTCGATTAGGTACCTATATTTTCGTAGTTTTAAGGTTTCATTGAGAGTATATATAATACTTTATTGTATCTTTGTATCCTTTGATGGATGTTCAATAAAGCAAGTTTACGCAAAAGCTTACACATTAAAAATGGAATTGATGAATTATTTTTACACATTATTATATCCTAAAGTTTTGAATTCTTTGCAAGTCAAAAAAAAACTCTAAACGAAAGTAATGGGACGTCACTATCCAAAATGAGACGGTATGACTGGTGGCGATAGACTCACGTCAGGCATAATGAATAGAGACGATAAGCGTACGTAGTGATAAGTTTGTGGGAAATAAATTTTCTGAGTAACTCATAAATACATGCATATAATCACGACGTATATCCCCGAAGGGCTAGTCAGAGACTAGGCAATGAGGACAGCAAAAGCAGTCCTCTACCATAGTCCACTTTTCACCAAATAGCGACTGCACATGTGCTCAGCGTGACAGGTGGTGAGCCCATTGCCGCTCTAAGCTGTTGGATGTATGTGCAGCCCTTAGGCCGTTAGTCGCCTTTTAAGACACCCTTAAGGGAAGATAGGGGGTGGTAGTATTCTTTCACCGCTACGCGACGGTAACCTATCATAAATTCGAAACTTTCCTGTACGAATTTCAATTGTTTGAAAACGGTATGACGAAGTTTTAAATACCAGATCGTTGCTTTTACATAATTTTGTTAATTCATAAACTTATCATAGGTACATACGTTTCATTTTCCAGAAAAACTATTAGCCGATTATCAAAACTAGTTTTTTTCTTTTGGAAGATGTTTTGTTTACAATAAATTTAATATCTAGAAGTATTAAAATTCGAAGTAACTTTTCCTCTAAAATATCATACTCATACCCAGTTTTTTTTGTGTTTCATATATTCATATTATTACTTCAAACTATCGCGTTGCATTACAAAAATTAATCGTGTTAGGTCCCGTTAAAATAGTTTTAATTAATATTGAGATTTTCACGGCGCTTTCTCTATTACAACTACAACACGTTCTAACTACTTAGTTAACGTGCTACCTTCAATTCTTTGTATTGCATCCCGCCCGCAACCCAGCCGCAACCCGCGACAAATCCTCTCGTCTCCCGTCCCGGCCCGCCGCGCCGGTCATTAGCAAATACGTTATTCACGCGACAATTGCGTTATTGTTTACATTATTATCTACGTGATTTTAAGTGAATTAACAAGGTAAAGTAATAGATATAATATATTTTCGTGTTGCAAATACAATGAGTGTTAGAAAAGATCAAGTGTTATTTCAATAATTTCTTGAACCGAAAGTTTGAAACGAATTTCGGCCTATCCCTACTAAAATACCATTCTTTAGACATAACATTTTTTTTTAAATACTTAATATTTTCTATGAATAAAACTGTTACCTACTCATAAACAAATACATTTTTGCAGTAAAGTTTCTTAAAACTATTTAAATTAGGGAGCAGTACTTTATCAGTAATTATCAAAAACATTTTTATGGTGACACGATTCTTGCACCCACTTAACTTTTTATTTTCCTTTCACAATAATAGTTGTATCATTTATGTAAGGTTTAATAATTCTTCGAAATTATCTGTAATCGATATACATAATATTATCCCTCGCTCCAACGATACCTATCCTCTATTCTTTTCTATCCACCAAACAAGTTTTCTTTCTTCATCAGTTAGGTCTGGGCGGTGAGTGGGTCTGGGCGGTGAATGGGTATGGGCGGTCAGGGGGTAAGTGACCTGTTAGAATTTACATCCTAAGAGATCTGAATGAACATTTTACAATATTTTAAACATTCAATTTAGATAATAATGCTCTATTTGCGTTAGTAACGCATAAATAAACTAAAAAATTTAAAATGTTTTATTAGAGCGTTATTTGCGTTATTTAAATAGGTTACGCTCAATGATAATGTTTTATTTGAGCGTTATTTGCGTTATTTAAATAGGTTACGCTCAATGATATTATACTATATAAAAGGTCATTGGTAACGCTATTTGCGGTAATCAATTATTACAAATATTCTTTTTTAATAAACTAAAAAATTTAAAATGTTTTATTTGAGCGTTATTTGCGTTATTTAAATAGGGTACTCCATTTGCGGTAATCAAATATTACAAATATTCTTTTTTTTTAACACGCTTTTATTAGGTCGACCTGTATGTAACAAACTATGTAATGGAATCTAAGGTAACTAATTTAACCATCTTCCAAGGGTCGTAGCGTAATGAAAATTGGCAGCTGTATGTAGTTCTGATGACAATACAATAATATGGTACTGTCGAACTGATCTGATGATAGAGCCGGAAGATATGAACTGGAACTTCATGATGGAAAATTGTATAATAGCTGTTTTGGATTTCTTAGAAAAGTCTTGTAATGAACTTTGACCACAGGTTTTAAGGTGTGATGATGAAGCCGGAAGATAGGCACTGGAATTCCATGATAGAGTATCGTATCATAGTCGTGTTTGCACTTGTGAGAAAGGCCACGTAATGGACTTTGAATACGATCAGGTTTCAAGGTTAGACCACGATTAGGTTTCAAGGTCTCATGATGAAGCCGGAAGATAGGCACTGGCATTCCATGATAGAGTATCGTATCATAGTCGTGTTTGCATTTGTGAGAAAGGCCACGTAATGGACTTTGAACACGATCAATTTTCAAGGTTATTTAAAATTGATCGTGTTCAAAGTCCATTACGTGGCCTAGTTAGTTATATTAGACCAAAAAGTATAAAATAAATTAATAGTTTAAAAAACACTAGAAAAACACGCTTTTATAAATGCACGTAAAAACAAAAATAAATTATGGATCGTTCAAGTTGTCTCTATTTCTGGGCTGAAGCTGGGCTGAATTTGATTGTAAAAGCGTGGGGCGCTGGAACAGGAAAGACTTTCTTGTTAACAAATACCAATACTAACTTCATGGCGGAAACTGCATGAGGTCGCACAAGAGCATAACGTTTATGCCACCAAAGGGTTACCAAAGGGAACCAAAGATAGCTTGTCCACGAACAAGAACTCTACTTAATTCCCTAAAAGAAGAGGCGTTAAAAATGTCGGTAAATGTCGTATCTCCTCGCTGCTGGCGCATGTTTTGTCTGAGTTCGACAAAATGTTACTTTGAACAGACAGTTTAATGTAGAGCCACCTACTAGTCGTACTGCAACTCCAGTTAGAGCGCCAATCTGTCTAACCTGCTTCCCGTAACATCTCTTAACTTGATTTCTCAGCAAGTTATACAAAAAGTCTTTCCTGTTCCAGCGCCCCACGCTTTTACAATCAAATATTATAATTAAAAGCACATAGTTTACACTTCAGCCCAGAAATAGAGACAACTTGAACGATTCATAATTTATTTTTTGTTCTTACGTGCATTTATAAAAGCGTGTTTTTCAAGTGATTTTTAAACTATGAATTTTTTAAATATTAACACTTTTCAATTTTTTTTAAATCAGTACTGCATAATAGTTATTGTTCTGAGACTGAATTCGTCTTCTATAAGTGACAGTTTGCCAACAATCATATCTACGGCCTTATTAAAAGCGGCTGACGACGTCTACAATTTTTATATCATACAAAGGCGATATTTAACTAGCCACTGAATAATGAATGCCAGTAGCGTACAGCATATTTGGGGGTGATTAGCTGCTCAGACGGGATTCGAGTGGCGTCTGCGGTTGCTAAGCGACCGATGCTGCGGTCGATACGTGTCCATTCATGCCGGTGTGATTCCGGTGCACCATCCACTGTGCAAGGGGCAAGGTCATAATCATAAATGAATTAAAAAAGTTTTTATTCAAAATGCATTTTATAATAGGTAGTAGTTTTTTTGAACGCCAGTTATGAAACTTGAGATCACAGGGTGTGTGCCCAAATTATTTTATTAAATTAGGTACTAGCGGCCCGCCGTCGATTTCGTCCGCGTGAACAACACGTAAAACAGCGACGAAAAAAAAAACAATAACGAAACATACAAACCTTTTGCTGTCAATTACAAACACAACAATAAAATAATTAGCCATATAATATGTAGGTGTGCGAACATACATTAGAGGCAATTGATTTTTATTTTTATAGAAAACGTTCAAATAAAGTCAAATATAACGAAACGTTGAAAAAAATGTCTACCGTTCCCGCCTGAGGTACCTAGACATTTTTTTCAAATAATCAAATATTACGAGTCTATAAAGCATCTTATCTTAATTTATGTTTAAAATTTTGTAAAATATTTTCGTTCAGATCTCTAAGGATGTAAATTCCAAGAGGTTTGTTAGGACACTTTTGTAATAAAAACATAATGTCAAAAGCGTTGAAAAATTTCGCCAGGTCTCTCAGAACAATAACTAAATCATATTGTTCTGAGCCAGGTCTGACCAATGGGTCTACCTTTTATTGCCGATTTTTTTATGTCATAATTTTATTATGCACACCAGTGGAAAGCATAAACTTCATTTGGCAGAAAATCATTTGGCACACACTCATTTATCATACATTCAAAACCCATAATTTTATAAGTCAGAATCATCTTTAGACATATATTTAATATCCATAATAATATCATCTTTATACATAAATTTGATATCCTTAATATTAGGAAGCAGAACCATCATATCGCAGAAAGTCAATATTCAGAATTTTCTTTTAGCATACTTTTCATTTCCATAATAAGCAGCATGAGAATAAGCAAGCAGCATGCAAGCAGCATGCAAGCAGCATGCAAGCAAGCAAGCAAGCAAGCAGCATGTAAGCAAGCAAGCAAGCAAGCAAGCAGCATGCAAGCAAGCAAGCAGGAATGCAGCATGCAAGCAGGCATGAAGCATGCAGCAGGCAGGCAGGCATGGTTTCACGGCTCCGGCGCTGCGGGACTCCGGCGGTCCCACGCGAACTTATCGTCGCAGATGGATATCGTCGTAGGGCAGACAACCTTAACGAAAACACAACGTATTAACTTTTAAGACAATATTTGAAATCAATTTAGGGTTAAAATGCTATTTTTATTTTTAGGCAAATATTATATCAAATGAATAATATACGTAATGTTGTTATATATAGGAAGTGTATTTAGAAAGAGTAAGAATTATATCCAATGAACGTTATGTCCTTTGAAATTAGTTCATATGTCATTATATGAAATGATGCATGATGATAAAATTCATTAGAAATAGTGTGTCTAATGAAATTATTCCAAATGGAAAACTGCCATCATCGTAGTATGCCAAGTGAAATCATACCGAGTAATCGTCGCGCTAAATAAATTGTGCGTTATGAAATTTTGCTAAATGAAATTATGCCTAGTGAAAATCTGCCATCTTAACAGTACCTATGCCATTAAGAAATCGGACATATAAACATTCGACCAAATAATAATTATACTAAATGATTTTTATGCATTGAACATATTCGTTTAAAGAAAATTATGCCAAGTGTGTTATGCCAAATAAAATTCGGAACAATAAAATTCTGCCAGATAGAGGGAACCCCTAACCAATACCTCAGTGGCGGAGTGGTCAACGCAGCCGCCCGGATTGCGGAGGACGCAGGTTCGTTTCCTGCCTGAGGTAGACATTTTTTCATCGTTTCGTTATCTATATAGAAGTTATCTCAAGGTCTTTCGTGAAGGCCGCACGTATGGCCGTTGGTCCCGGTTGTTGTCGTAAGATGGCAGTCGTTAAACCCCCTCAACCCGCATTGGGCTAGCGTGGAGAGATATAATCATCGAACTTTTATTTAGATACAACCTAATGTCTCCAGTTGTCTATGTGGAAGACGGCTTGTGCTCGTACGTTTATAGGCTGACTAGCGGCCGCTCGCGGTTTCACCAGCGTGGTTCCCGTTCCCGTAAGAATATCAGGATATAAAGTATCCTATGTGTTAATCCAGGTTATAAACTATCTGTATGCCGAATTTCATCCAAATCCATTCAGTAGTTATAACGTGAAAGAGTAACAAACATCCATCCATACTTACAAACTTTCGCGTTTATAATATTAGTAGGATAATGATTGTTGAAGCTTATGCTTCCTCAAATTATGTAATTTGTTTACCTTCCTATGACATTCTGTCCTAGTAGATTAAGTTTACTTAACCACAGTATTTTTAAGTATACTTAAACATAATATTTTAAATCATTCAACTTACTTTTAGCTTGAGCTCGTTAATGATTACAATCACACCGATGATGCGATGCGGTGTCGCTCGTCGGGTACAGTAGGTACAAAAAATAATAGATTTCATTTTTTTTTCTTTAAATAAAGACATTTATTTTAGAAATATTATAATATTAGATTGGTCACCTGATGGAGAGTAATCACCGCCGCCCATGGCCACCCGCAAAACCAGAGGAATCGCAGACGCGCTGCCGGCCTTTAACGAAGGAATAGGCTTGTTTCTTGAAGATTCCTAAGTCGTAACGGTCCGGAAATACCGCCGCCGAGAGCTGGTTGCACAACACTGTAGTTCAAGGCAAACAACTTCGTGAAAAACGCACAGTAGTAGACCGCCATCCATTAAGATTATGTGGATGGAAATGATGGAGTGACAGTCGATTGCGTGTAGTGCGGTGAAGGAAATCAGCGGCAGGGATCAAGCCGAACAATTCCTCAGAATACTCCCCATGATATATGCGGTACAATATAGAGAGCCAGTGGATCGAGCCGACCTGAAATCGCCACGTTGTTGAAAATTCGAGCCGCTCTGTGATGAATGCGGTCCAATGGAAGGAGTTGGTACGGGGGTGTTCAAGCCCAAAGATGGGAGCAGTATTCCATATGCGGCCTTAACTTTTTTAAACGTTTCATATAAAAATTCAACTGGTTTTAAAGTATAGTAAGTATAGTGCAGACGCCAGTCGGTTAACTTAACACAACATACGACCTCCTTGGTCGAGTGGTTTGTACACCGGTTTTCATGGTGTCGCCATCTCTGAGGTCCCGGGTTCGAACCCCGGTCGGGTCTATTAAGAAATTATTGTTTTCTAAATTGTCTCGGGTCTGGGTGTTTTCTATGTATAATAAGTATGTATTTAAGTATTTTAAGTATGTTTATCCGTTGTCTAGTAACCATTTTAACGAGTTTCTTCGAAGCTTCTCTTGGGCTGGATAATTGGTGTGATTGTAGGAAAGATTTATTTATTTATTTATTTAATACATACACAATCTCAGAAGCAGTCCACGTTTCACCAAATTACAAATGCACATGTCCTCGTTGAAGTGACAATACCTCCTAACCAACATCTTTATGTCCGATACTTAATATACACTGGCCTGCAAAAATAAGTATCACACTTTTAAAATTGCAATAACTTTTTAATTACACAAGATATACTTTCGAAACAAAAAGCACTCGAAAAAGAGTTTAATTTTGTAAAACAAAAGAATATAAAGCTGATAAAAACTGCTATAAAACGTTTTTTTTTAATTTTAAATCTCTAACTTTAGAAAAAAACTAAATTTTAAAAGTGTGATACTTATTTTTGCAGGCCAGTAGTACTTCATCTTGTTGTAAAATTGTAAATCATTATCAAAATGGCTTCTTAGGGATTTGTGGAAAAATCTTTAATAGTAACTTTCCACGATTTTTTTATGGAAACACCCTCTGATAACAAAACGTTTCTACAGTTGGGAGGTATTGTCAATTCAACGACGATGTGCTCAACGTGATAGGTGAGCCGATCGCCGCTCTATGCTGTTAGATGTATGTGCAGTCTTTAGTCTGTTAGTCGCCTTTTACGACACCCAAGTGATGGGTTGTTTGTTTGTATTCTTTTAGTGAGCGGCCCACGGATAATCTGTTTATTTTTTATTTGTTTATCAATTTTTAACATATTATTTATATTAAAATACTGTGTAAGCGGGTGCCAAACGCACACAGTCGTAAACCACGCGGTGGGCAGGTAATTTCATTATCCCGTAATCCTTTTAAACGGGTCGCCATTCTGTCGGGCGGTGCACGTACTCGTAAGCGCGTTAGTATAGCTGTCATAACGTGCAGTAGTTTTCATGTCACTTTGTGAGCAGGGAACGAGGTTTTACTCGTAGGGTCGAAAAACCGCTGCTGGCCGAGGCAGGTCATAGGAGCGAGCGCCGGGGAGCGGCGGCGTGGTGTCAATAGCCACAGTCTAAAGAGTAGGTAGAAGAGTAGTAGTGGGCTAGCGGGCCGGATGGTATTCCGGCGATTGTGCTGCTCAGATGCGCGGCTGAGTTGTCTCCTGTGTTGACACAATTGTTTAGGATGTCTTACGATACCGGTATTGTGCCGGTGTCTTGGAAGGAAGCGAACATACAACCCATCCCCAAAAAAGGGGATTGCTCGGATCCAGCCAACTATCGACCTATCGCTGTAACTTCTGTGTTGTGCAAGGTGTTTGAGCGGATAATTAACTCTCAACTCATTTACTACCTAGAGGATCACTCGCTGCTCCATGATCGCCAGTATGGGTTCAGATCCAAGCGATCAACGGGTGATCTTCTAGCGTACGTTACTCACGCATGGGGTGAAACGATGGACAAGCATGGCGAATCTCTGGCAGTTAGCCTTGATGTCGTCAAAGCTTTCGATAGAGTATGGCATCGCTCCCTTCTTAACAAGTTGCCGGCCTTTGGTGTGCCGCCCCGTTTGTGCGCCTGGGTTGCAGACTTTTTAGAAGAGCGGAGGATTCGTGTCCTTTGTGAGGGTAGTTCCTCCGAGTTCTATAAAGACAATGCCGGAGTGCCGCAGGGTTCTGTGCTCTCACCTACTCTATTTCTTCTGCATATCAATGACATGTTGTCCTTGGGCAATATTCATTGTTATGCGGATGACAGTACGGTGCATGAGCGGTACATAGGACATCCTGCGGCAAAGCAAGCTGATATCGTAGTGAAAAAGCAAGAACTGGTTGCCAAACTTAACCTGACTCTCGATTGTGTCTTTTAATGGGGTTCTGAAAACCTGGTCGAGTTTAATGCCAGAAAAACCCAGGTTTGTGCATTCTCGTCCAAGATAACTCCCTTCCTTACTCCTCCTCCTCCGTCTCTTCAGAACTCTCCTTTACCCATTTCAGTGGACCTCAGCATTCTTGGCATGGACATTGGCCAGGGACTGAATTCAAAATGCTACATCGAGAGTGTTATTTTAACTGCCTCCCGTAAGTTGGGTATTCTCAATAAGGTGAGGCGGTTTTTCACTTCCGAGCAGCGCTGTTTGCTGTACAAGACTCAGGTGCGAGTAAGGAGTATTGTTCTCATCTATGGAAAGGCTCCGCTAAATACCTCCTCGATGCACTTGATAGACTGCAAAGGCGAGCGGTACGCATTATTGGAGATGCTCTCCTCCTCTCTTGAGGACCTCCAGCTGCGTAGAGACATTGCTTCTCTCAGTGTCTTCTACCGAAATGACTACGGAGAGTGTTCTGAAGAATTTTTGATCTAATCCCGCACTCTCTTTTCCTGTTCCG
Organism: Scoparia ambigualis; assembly: GCA_963921215.1. NCBI lineage: Eukaryota > Metazoa > Arthropoda > Insecta > Lepidoptera > Crambidae > Scoparia > Scoparia ambigualis. The sequence goes on from OY992510.1 coordinate 5,961,424, forward strand.
GACTACAAGTGCTGGTCTTAGGAACCACCATCATACTGTGCAGAATATCAGCACTCGTACCAAAAAATTTAGCGAGTCGTTCCTCTGTAAGACCATTCGGCTTTGAAATTCTCTGCCGGCGCATGTGTTTCCCAGCTCCTATAATCCCGGGTCTTATAAACGGGGCGTGAAACGGCATTTATGCAGGCAGTCATGAATGGGTGCGCTTGTTACCGTGTTAGTTCAACGATGAGGACCGCTCTCATTATTTTGGACTGCATTGGCTGTTTACCATCAGGCAGGATATAGTCACTATGACGAGTCACAATAAAAAAAAAGTAGTAGGTATCTATGGCCCTGCGCGCCGCTGGCTGCTACTGCTACCGCTCTCGTCCTGCTTACCTACGACTGCCTACGAGTCCTACGACATAACGGTATCAAATTATCGTTGCATGATAGTTGAGTAAACGTTTTACATTTCCTTTTGGTTCGTAACGTGTCTTAGACGTTTATACATAGTTTTTATAGTTATGTTATGTTATGTTTATATAGTTATAGGACTAAATCGTTGTAGGAATAACGGTTACACAACGTTGTAGTTGTCTAATAACATCTATTCAACAGTTATATAACCGAAAGTCGCATAGCACAGTTTTTATATGACCAATTTGTTGTTTGTTGGGGACTACCGTTACAAAACGACTTGAAGTTTCTTCCCAGTGGTTTCGTCGCATGTGTTGGTCACCGATTTGCTATTCATCGGTACCTTATTAATCTGATTATATTGTTTAATTGTTGTTGTTTATTATTTAGTGCATTCAGGTAAGTTGTGTATTGTTATGTGGCCGAAAGTGAAAGCCTATTTGAAAATATTGTTACAAAGCAAAGAAATAAGAAAAAAAATTAGCGGCCTTATGTCAATAGGTCAAGGATCTTAAGACCGCCGGCGGTCGCGAAACAATTGATTTTTAATTGTCTGGTTTTACGATCCTCAAGAGGTTAAGTGAGTTTCTTGCCGACTCTTTTCAGTAAAAGTACAGTATAAAGAAGTAAAAGGCTCTCTTCTTTTTTTACCAATGGTGAACTTGAATAACGTTATTATCAGTTAAGTATGACAAGTTTGGACGAATTGAAATTGACAATTAATTTCTACTCGTCTCGAGAGGCTTCCCAAACCAATATTGGCGTTTGTAAATTGTAAATTTGCGTTGCTTTTGTTCCAAGGCACTCAAAGTTGCTGAGTTGCCGTCACCAGCTTTTGTCGTTGGTAGACGACTCCAGCACCCTTGACCCTTCAATTTTAGTTTGGAGACACTCAAGTCGGAGCAGGGAACGATCGATGTCTCGGAGAATGTCGGAGATGCATGAGTAATAACCTATGAACAGCAACCAACTTAATTATAGGAAGTATTAGTTTCTTCTTCCCGCCCATGACTTCGTCTGCGTGAAGTCATCGTAGCCGTGAATAACTTCCAAAAAAAAATTCTACACAAACATTGTCTTGACAACTATAACAAAAAAATAATTAGCCAAATAGTTAAATTAACCGTTGTGCACCCGTACGTAGTGTGCCGCTAGTCTCGTGCACCTATACTTACCGGATCTTTTTTTACCCGTAAGGAAAATTAAATGGCTTGGTCATTGATTTAGAATCATTACAAATAAATAATTAAAAGAATAAAGCGCAATTGTAGTACATATTTATTGTATTGTATTATTGTAATTTTCACTCTGATAATCCTATTTCACTTTCTAAGTAAGTATGTCATGTGATTTTCCTTACGGTAAAAAAATCATCAGGTATATTGGAGCTATAGTTCAGTTAATTTCCACTATGAAGCACAATCACGTGGCGAAAGGCTTGCCAAACCCGAGTGTCGCAGGCTGCTGCGGTGCGTCTGAGGCTTGCCGGCGACGACGGTGGCGCCACCATTCAATGCTAATGCGCGAATTAGTGCGACAGCCTTATGCCACTAGCTAGCTGAACTGTGCCGTTGCTGACACACAACACTCCAGTTTAGACTGTAAGTTACTGATAGGTGCTTTCATTATACAATATACTTAGTTTGTTGGTTTCGCTCAGACAAGATATTTGATAGTAAAAGGCGATTAACGAAATAAAATTTGCACATACATCCAACAGCATAGAGCGGCGATGGGCTCACCACCCGTCACGCTGAGCACATGAGCAATTGTAATTTGGTGAAATGTGGACTATGCAGTGGACTACTTCTATCGTCCTCATTGCATAGTCTCTGACTGACCCTTTGGGTATAATATTCGTGAATCAAATGTGTATACTTATATATAATTATATAAGATATTTGACACAACGAGGACTTATGCTTACTTACGTTAAGTTTTAATGAGAATTAAGCCTCTTGCTGTCACTTTCTTATGTATATGTGTGTGGTGTGTTAAATAGAGAAGGAAAGACATTTAATTGTCATTAAAATTTAATTGGAGTCTCTGAGTACGGCAGTTAGATAAAATTGTGTTAGCGCAAGTGTCCTCAACTACTCAGGACAAGCAGCACTTACTATAGGTAGGTATAAGGTATCTCTAATTGTTGGAACAGAACAATGTTAGTAACATTGATGTTATGACGACATATTTAGATAAGATGATTGTAGCTAGTTAGGTGGACTTAAAAGAAGTCCTGTCACCAACCAAACCGAGTACAAACAAGCCAGCTAGGAATCGAACCCAGGCCTACTGGGTCTAAGACCTTTGGGCTAGACTAGCCCACCGAGGCAGGTAAAGAATTATGTAAATTACAGAAAACAATTCTTATTATAATGAATACAATGTATTTTCTCAGTTATTTTGAACTATGACACGCTCGCTTATAATCGAGAGTAGTGACAACATTTTGTGTAGACAATAACTAATTAATTGTCTGACCTGCTGAGACAATTAGTTTTTAGATAAGGGAAGAGGTCATACCTACAGCCATTTCCTTATCAATTGGTGTTTCTAGGACGAGAGTTGGATTTGTTCGTTCCAAATAAATGTACATTCCAATTTCCGTGCCAATTTCATATAAGTCATAAGGCGGTTGAATCACTGGAGCGGAGAAGAGGGAAGAAGAGAGTAGATGTGCCATCAATAACCAGTAGGATTTAACCACTCACTCTAGGGTTTTTTTTGACACTTTTTTGACAGTAACTGTCAACGTCAAATTAGACAGAATGGAGCATAGACTATGCGATATTGTGCGATAACAATACATAAGATGAACCACAGAACCGAAATAACCAAACTTGTTCATACTAAAGTAGTCTGTAAGTCTATGAAAACACGGTACAAAGTCAAGTGTGTTTTTGTAGGTGCGGTCTCATGCGACTGCTTGGGGTTTGAGGGGTAAAAAAGCTTTGCTTCGCTTTGCTTTAGTGGCTGAATTCTACTGGTTAATTAGGTCTTTACCCATGAAATTGGAGATTTGTATGAAAATTTTAAAATATAAAATTTTTAGTATTTTTTTTATTTTAGCTAATCAAAGTACTGGCCCGATTAATCTTTAAAATGTTGCCACTTTGATGGCAGTTTGTTTATCCTTTTACTTAAGAAGTCTGCCGGACGGGAGGCGATGAAGTCAGAGAAAGCGTTTTGTGCTGCCTCTCGGGTGTTGCATTTTTTCCCACTTTTGGAGCAAGGTCCGGTGAGTACGGTGGGTGACAGAGAGCTTCCAGCTGTAACTCTTGTAGCTTTGCGATGGTCTGTCGTGAAGAGTGAGGTTACGCGTTGTCGTGTAGAAGCAATGGGGAAGAGCTGACCAGTCTTAGTTGTTGAATTGCGAGCTTCTCCATCATTGTTTGCAATTCTTGGCAATAGACATCTGCCGTCACGGTTGTGCCATTCCGTAAGAAGCTGTGATGTACAAGTATGGCACTGGTCCACTAGACAGTCACCATCATCTTCCTATGAGTAATCTTTTTTTATCGCACTGATTAGGAGCTGTACCTGGGTCCACCCACTGAGACGAACTACGATTACGGTTGTCGTTTAAAATCCACTTTTCATCGCAGGTAACAATTCGATTTAGAATTCCCTCGTTTCTTTGCCGATTCAGTAATCAGTAGTGCTATGCATGTTTCGACGCGTAAGTCTCGCTGTTGGTCGCTTAGTTCGTGTATCACGTACTTGTCTAGCTTTTTTATCTTTCCGATTTGCTGCAAGTGGTTCAATGTTGTTGTAACGGACAGATTAATCGGTGATCAAATTAATGGTTAGGTACGTAGAGAACGAACAAGTTAATGTAACTATTAGTTTCGGAATCAATTAGGGATTGGAATTTGTATAATGATTGATTTGATAAACAATAGAGCGATACCGCATTCGCTTGCGTTTGATAGTATACGCATACAATGTGAATAAAAGAAATCTTAGAAAACTTTAGCCGCGGTACTTATGTAACGAATAAAAAATGTTACCATCGCCTTCTAGGAATTTGCACGTTTGCTACAGCGCCCTCTCTTGATAAAAAACTGAAGCTGCTATTTACGTAATTATGAAGTTTTACTTATTGTTACGAAATTGATTGTTAATGATGTTTAAATTAACAAGTAGCTTCTGTATAGGATAGATATTCATACCATGTAAGCATTGCCGTTTGCGTGTGATTGTATACGAATAAAAGAAAAGCTTAGAAAATTTTAGCCGTCGTATTTACGTAGCGGTTAAAAAAGTTACCATCGCCTTCTAGGAATTTGCATGTTTGCTACAGCTCCCTCTCTTGATGAGTAGATGAAGCTGCTATTTACGTAATTTGAAAGTTTTAAAAATTGTCACGAATTTGATTGTTATCGATTGTTATTGATAGGCAGCTTGTTACGAGGCAAGCCTCTTACATACACATCCGTGAATCATCAATGACAGTGGCTCGATTGAGCAATCAGTGACAGAAGTGCTAACCTGACAATTTAAGTTTACTTAGGATATTGTAATGTGGCTTCGGGGCCTTTTGACTTTCCAATCGCGGAATCGAGCGGTCACTCTGATCATTGAGATCATTAGTTTAGGAAAATTAGTCATAAGGTTCAATTTTGTAATACTTAACTAATAAATATAAGTAAAACTAAATCTGTAGTTTTTAAAAATCCTACCCGACGGCTCAAATCTGTAATTGGCGCAGTCGGTAGGATAGTCGAATCAGTGCGCGTTATCACACTTCGATCCGCCTGATAGTCGTTTCATCGGCGCGTCGACTATCCGCGAAAGAATCTACGTGAGCAGTCGTCGGAAGGTGAAGAAGAATCCTCTTCGAAAATCGGCGCGATCCAAAAATTGATAGCCCAATGAAGCTGCAGATGCTGCTCCAGACCCTAACAATCATGACGATCCTGGACCAAGCACGAGCCGGCATACTGACCCAAAACACGATCCGACTTGACGAACTTTCAGAAGGACCTGGAATACTCCCTTTTAAACTTGGTTTTACTAAAATTATATCCCATGACCATACCTTCCTACAAGAAATTGACCTGGACAAGACTCAGAAACAAGTTGACTTACTAAAAAGCGAACTAACTAACGTAGCTAATAGATTACCAAATGAAAACTTTTCACTATTCAAACATCAGTTAATTCATTTATTTGATAAGTTGAATAAAACTAACTTACAATTACAAACTTTTGAGCCAAAAAGAGTTAAGAGAGGTTTGTTTGACCCTTTAGGAACTTTTATTAAAAGTATCTCGGGAAACCTTGATAATGAAGATGCTCTGAAGTTCGAAAACGCTATTAATATTTTAAATAAAAATAATAAAGAGTTAGCTGTCAATCTTAATGGACACATATGTTTGTACAAGCAAATGACTCTCCAGCAAACTCAAGTTTTGAATAGTATTACTTTAAATCAAAATAAGCTAAGTAATGCTATCATTCTGATAAGTAATACTTCTCTTACAAATAGAGAGCAAATATACCAATTTGCCCAGCTTTCCCAATTATTCAGTATAGTTATTGAAAATGTTCAGGATTTATATTCAGAAATTAGCAGGTTAGAAAACATAGTAGCTTTTAGTCGCACAAACGTAATGCACCATTCTATATTATCAATTAGTGATTTACAGAATATGTTAGGTCAACTAAAAAACCTTTACGGCTCTAAAGCCCTTTTAAATCTTGATATTAGGTATTACTATGATTTAATCACCTTAGGATCGTATTATATTGATAAGAAAGTAGTTATAGTTTTGAAATTTCCCATTTTGTCCCAGGAAACTTATGACCTCTATAGGCTCTGCCCTATCCCGAATAAAAATTCCGAAGTTATTATTCCCCTATTCCCCTACATGGCATCCAATTCCCAGGAATTTGCGTACATGGAGGCTGAATGCCCGAAGATCGACACCTGGTACATATGTAAGCAGCAGCTCGGTCATCAAACGAGAACTCATGATGACTGCGTCTTCAACCTCATACATCATCAGGACGCAGGGAAATGTCACCACACCTCCGTGTCTCTCTCAAAAGAAGCACTTCTGGAACTCGACAGTCAACATTATATTCTATCGTTACCTCACAAAGTCAGAGTACAAATATCTTGCTCTCAGGAACAATTTCAGTTACTGGAAGGCAGCTACTTGGCAACAATTCCAAGAAATTGCAGCATAAGAACACCTGAATTCACAATTATAAACACCGATGACAGAATTCGCGGACAACCTGTTGAAATATTGTTATTCCCACAATTACCCTCGACGTCAGCAGATTTGAATAAACAATTACCACATTATAATCTTACAACAATTGATCTGAATAAATTGCACAACATTCAACACCAAGTACTTATGGAACCACCTGCGAAGACTGACACAATCGATTTATCAAGTATATACCACACCACCATACCTACCTACGTCATCGTGTTGTTAAGTGCAGCCGCACTTAGTATCTTCGCATACTATGTTAAACATCGTATCATTCACAAGCAAATCATTCCTCTGCGAGCCAAAGACATCGAATTGGTGACAGCGGGACCTGCATCAGCTGAAGAAAGAAAAGCCGCAACTTTTGCTCTCAATCTTCACAAATAGTTGCTTATCTAAGAGGGGAGGTGTTACGAGGCAAGCCTCTTACATACACATCCGTGAATCATCAATGACAGTGGCTCGATTGAGCAATCAGTGACAGAAGTGCTAACCTGACAATTTAAGTTTACTTAGGATATTGTAATGTGGCTTCGGGGCCTTTTGACTTTCCAATCGCGGAATCGAGCGGTCACTCTGATCATTGAGATCATTAGTTTAGGAAAATTAGTCATAAGGTTCATTTTTGTAATACTTAACTAATAAATATAAGTAAAACTAAATCTGTAGTTTTTAAAAATCCTACCCGACGGCTCAAATCTGTAATTAGCTTAACAAGTAGCCTCTGTAAATGACAATTAGTCATACAATGTAAGCATAGTACGAAGAGAATAACAATAGGAGATAAAACTAACATGGCGATCGTGGTAAACTTGTAAATGTTTTATGGTCGGACAACGTATTTTATTGTTCCTCCGAAACGGCTAAGCCCACGTGAATGGCGTTTATCTAGAATTATGGTAGACATAACGCCCGACGTGGTGGTGAAGTCAAAATTAGCCGCGCGGAATTATTGTAATCTGCACGTAGCATTGTTTAGGAATAATTCTCGCAAAAACTAGACTAGCGCTCTAAGATATGCAATTGGTTAGATGTGTTATAACGAATCGCATGCGCAAATATATTTTAAGATAGGTCTAGACTTATATTTTATTGTATAACTTAGAATCAGAGCGTTTGGATATAAATGGAATATTAGTCGATTTTAAAGTGTCAGTTCATAGTGGATCTTAATGTGTCAATCAGTCTACCGAGCAGCAACTAGCTGGAACCTTTGGAAAATCAGAAAACTGAAGAAGTAATTGAGATATACCTAGAGCAGTTTAGAGCCAGTGTGAAAGTTGAGTATTTAGGGAAACTTTATAAACACTGTATAAATTGTGCTTTGTGTATGTTCACTTCAAGCAGTCTACCGAGCAGCAACTAGCTGGAACCTTTGGAAAATCAGAAAACTGAAGAAGTAATTGAGATATACCTAGAGCAGTTTCGAGCCAGTGTGAAAGTTGAGTATTTAGGGAAACTTTATAAACACTGTATAAATTGTGCTTTGTGTGTGTTCACTTCAAGCAGCAAACCGAGTAGCATAATAAGCGAGTAGCTAATGAACCAGAAACTTATGGAAAATCAGAAAACTGAAGAAGTATTAGATATACCTAGTAAAGTTTAGAGCCAGTGTGGGAAGTTGAGTATTTTGGGAAACTTTATAAACACTGTATAAATTGTGCTTTGTGTATCTGACTGACGTGTAATTACTAACTTGGATTTGACCATTTATGTACCTGTGTGTGTACATAGTGTACATAGATGTTTTGTGAGTCAAATAAATAAATCTCCGGTCAAGGGGGTATAAGTTGCATTCGTGTTTTGTTCATACTTATTGGCGGAGCACTGACGTCGTGGTTCTGCCAGGAGCCCTACCCTCGACAGTTGTTTTGACACTAAATCCAAGGCCCGCAGCAAGCTCAGCCGTAGATTGAGTTGAATCCGCTTCCACTACCGCCTTCAATTCGTCGTTGTCGACAATGGTTACCGGCCAACCGCGAGGCTCGTTCTTCAACTTAAAATTTCCTGATTTAAAACGATTGAACCAATAACGAACCGTTTTTAAACAAGCAGAGTTATGCCCGCCTTCCACAAGAGCGGAGCGGGCTCCGTACGGACTCCGTTTAACTCGCAACGGCAATCTTCATAGAAGTTTCCCAGTTCCCAGTGGAAGCACTTCTATGAAGGTTGGAGTCGTACGGTCCGCTCTTAGTGGAAGGCGGGCATTAGGCCCGTATACACGTCGTTAATGTTTCGTGTTGTTTGCGCAGCAGTATTTCCACGTAGGAACTCATATACGAAAATTGTCCGAATTTTCAGTTTATCCATGGCGCCAAAAACTACCACAATTTCACAAAAACAAAAAACTATCTAAAACAAATGACTGAATTTTAAATTAAATTAACAAGGCTTTCGAATAAAGTTTATTTGAATTTCGAATTGCGCGCCAATCCACAGATATTTAAATCTGAAAATGCCGGTTGTAGAATCTCCAATTATCTACATAGGTAAAGACCTATTATTATATAGCACAGATCCGAAACTCATTTGTTTTTTCTTTCTGCCCTGTACACATTGTAACTTATTTTTTTATTGTAGCATTTTGGATTCAGTTCCTTGCCGATGCCCATGCCAAGAATGCTGAGGTCCACCGAAATGGGTAACGGAGAGTTCTGAAGAGAGGGAGGAGTAAGGAAGGGAGCTACTTTGGATGAGAATGCACAGACCTGGGTTTTGCTGGCATTAAACTCGACCAGGTTTTCAGATCCCCACTTAGAGACACGATCGAGAGTCAGGTTCAGGCAACCAGTTCTTGCCTTTTCACCACGATATCGGCTTGCTTTGCCGCAGGATGTCCCAAGTACCGCTCATGCACCGTACTGTCATCCGCATAACAATGAATATTGCCCAAGGATAACATGTCATTGATATGTAAAAGAAATAGAGTAGGTGAGAACACAGAACCACTTCGGCATTGACTTTGTAGAACTCGGAGGAACTACCCTTACAAAGGACACGAATCCTCGCTCTTCTAAAAAGTCTGCAACCCAGGTGCACAAACAGGGTGGCAGCGCGGCACACCGAAGGCCGGCAACTTTAAAAGAAGGGAACGATGTCACACTCTATCGAAAGCTTTGGCGACATCAAGGCTAACTGCCAGAGATTCGCTATGCTTGTCCATCGTTTCACCCCATGCGCGAGTAACGTACGCTAGAAGATCACCCGTTGATCGCTTGAGTCTGACTCTGAACCCATACTGGCGAGTGATCCTCTAGGTAGTGAATGATTTGAGAATTAATAATCCGCTCAAAACACCTTGCACAGCAAGAAGTTACAGAGATGGGTCGACAGTAGACTGGATCCGAGCGATCCCCGTTTTGGTAATGGGTTGTAAGTTCGCTTCCTTCCAAGACACCGGCACAATACCGGTATTGTAGGACTCCCTAAACAATCGTGTCAACACAGGAGACAACTCAGTCGCACATCTGAGTTGCACAATCGCCGGAACACCATCCGGCCCGCTAGCCTTTCGCACGTCGAGCGACCGCAACACGGCACGTACATCATCCTGCCTGATACGAATATCAGACATGGTGGCCCCACAATGTGCTATGATAGGTGGAGCAACGCCACAATCGTCAACGAGCGAATTAGCCGTGAAGAGGTCAGCCAACAAGTTCACCTTCTCGCTGGTAGACTAACGAGCCATCTGTATGTTTCAACGGGGGCAGCGAGGGAGAGCAGAACGTGGCCTGCACTGTTTTAGCGAGCCGCCAATAGCTACGGCTACCCTAAGGCGCGAAATCAACTCCTGCCCTAGCCTCGCCACTATTTGTGCATCCGCTCCTACGAGAGCCCTCTTATTAGACTTAGAGGCCTTGTTGTAAGTCGCCTTCAAGGAGCCGGTAATAGGGACATTAAGTGCGCCAGCCCTCGTCCAAATACGATACGCCGGCCGCCTGCTTACATTCAGCAGCTTTGGCGCATTCGCGATTGAACCAAGGCCATTGTCTACCAACGCTGGCAAGATCTGAACAAGATCTCATCAGCGATGGCCGAAGCGCACTCCGACGGGTCCTTTCCAAGAAAACAGCTCGGGCCCCATGAGACGGATGCAAAGTAATCACGCAATCCGTCCCAATCTGCCGACGAGTAGTGCCACAGACGACGCTTGGTCTTCACCGTTTTCGGTGGACCAACGCTATGCGGTGCTGTGGCTATGACCAAGCAGTGGTCTGACGAGTAAGTTCCGACACTCTATACCCTGCAGGGTGACTCGTCAACAGTAAGTCCAACTAGGAGGGCGCGTGACATATCTGGTATCCTGGTGGGCTGGCCTACCAGTTGGAGTCGGTGGTAAATTTCCTTTTCTGCTGCTTACTTCTATCAGACATCACCCGGTCAGTCTCTCCCTTTTCATTCATATTATCCTTCATACATCTTTGGTTTAGCCTCCCTCGACTTACATTCATCATTCTTTTAGTTAGGTACATCTTTACTTACTCTCTCTCTTCCGTAGTAAATTGCCTTGTTTTGGGCAATTTCTTCAAAATCATACGGCTATGCCGGTTCACTGGAGTGGAGAAGAAAGGAGAGGAGCTTAGCTGTGCCAAAATGAACCAGAAGAATCTAAGCTCAAGCTAAAGCTCTATCGATTTGCTTTAGTTGACGAATTCTACTGGTTAATATACAAGCACAGCTACGATTCTTTCTTCTCTTTTCCGATCCAGTGGACCGACAACCTAATGCTTGTAAATTTTCTACGGTTTGAACTCGTAAAGTTGAATTCGGGGAAACCATGTTGCAGACACGCTGTAGGCTGTTTTTGCACATCGCTTTCTTTGTTTAACGAACTGAAGAAAATATGGCAAATGAGAAAATTGTTTGAACTGTTGAAACAAATTGCTCTTTTTTATACAGTTCATTCACATGATTTTTTTAAATCATAATATTTCGTCCTTCTTTTTTATTTTTTTTACTGTCTTGTTTTTTATATTAATGACCATTTGCTACACCGTTTTTTATATTAGAAGGAGGCAAACGAGCAGGCGGGTCACCTGATGGAGAGCAATCACCGCCGCCCATGGACACCCGCAAAACCAGAGGAATCGCAGGCGCGTTGCCGGTCTTTAAAGATGGAATAGGTTTTAGGAAGGAATAGGAATTGTGAGGAGGGGAGGGGGGAGGATGGGCCTCCGGAACCCTCACTGGCCGGACGAAACACAACAGAACCAAGTGCCGTTATTTCACGCCGCATATTCGTGAGAGGGTCGTATTATGCCGGGCGAGCCGGCCCAATGCGTGCTGCAACGCAGCGTGGCTCTACCACTCAGTCAGTGTCACTCATTTAGCACCACCCAGAGGTCACGTGTAGGGTCTCAAGGGTAAACCTACGGACGCGAGTAACTTTAACCCTCAAACGTGTACAAAAAAAAATTGTTCCAGCAATTAAGTTGCAGGTGGGGTTCCATTTCAACCTTCCATACAAAAAACAATTGATAGAAAAAAAACAATATAAAAATGGAACCATTGCAGTGAATCGAAACGTTTTGGCTGTCAAAGTGTATGTTATTAAATTCAAATGATTCGATATTTATTACATACTAGCTTTTGCAAGCGGGTTCGCTCGCGTTAGTAAAAAAAAATATCCTATAACCGTCTCCAGGGCCACATCTATCACTACACCAAAATTCCCCAAAATCGGCTTAGCGGTTTAAGAGTGAAAGATACAACATAAACAAGAATAACTAAAAATAGAGCCTCTCTACCTATACAGGGCGTCCCACGGATATGCCACATGGAGGGAAAGTACCTTGAATATTGTAGATGGAACATTTTACTGAAAGAAGACTTATTTGAATTTGAAAAACAATTTAAACTGCATTCATAGATATTTAAATAATTACATGGTTGAACCGGGAATCGAACCCGTTACATGAGAAAAATAATCATACCGATCGAAAGGCTTCATCATAAAGATTATTTTTTGCTTAATAACATCGTGTCACATATAAAAGGAAGACCATGAATTTTAACATTTGATGTGAAATTTTGTTCAGAAAAATGAAAAGCTGACATTGCCGTACGGACATACAACTGCCATTATCTTAGGTACCTATTACTAATAGATGTACCCACTTGAGAAGTACGCATCATTTCCCTAATATAATTTAAGTGCACTTAATTCTATTCAATTCAATTCTAAATATCCACCACAACAAGATCAAACAATCGACAGGGAGCGAAATAATCAAAAGAACGTGCGACTTTGTATTCAACAGGAAGGGACACATTTTGAGCATTTGATAAATTGATTAATTTTGTATTAAAAATTTTAAAATTCATGGTCTTTCTTATATTTGTAACACTATGTTACTTAGCAAAAACTAATCCTTATGATGAAGCCTTTCGATCGGTATGATAATTTATTTTTCTCATGTAACGGGTTCGATTCCCGGTTCAACCATGTAATTATTTAAATATTTATGAATGCAGATTAAATTGTTTTTTAAATTCAAATAATGTCATCTTTCAGTAAAATGTTCCATCTTCAATATTCAAGGTACTTTCCCTTCATGTGGCATATCCGTGGGACGCCCTGTATATCGTAGAGTAGAGGGTTTGCGCCATGTTTTTGTTGGTCGACTGAGCCTCCTCTGCTTTGCAAAGCTAATTGGCTCCGGGCGAAGTGAAAATCCAATTTTCCATGCGTGTATGGAGCCTAAAAATATTTTAACATTTTCGTGTTTAAATACTTACTGCTCCATTTGGTGGTTCATTCCCACCCTTTGGGGTTTGGCTATAATTACACGGTTTCGTAAATATGTCTATCCTTTTATTTATATAAGAAGGAATCAACGATTAAGTCAAAAGTGTAAGCTCACTTGAGGATCGTGAAATCAGACACAATTAAAAATCAATTGTTTTGCGACCGCCGGTGGTCTTATGATCCTTAACCTACTAAAGAATAAATATGCTTTGTGTAAAATAATATATAAAAAATACCAGATAACATTAAAGAACTCCCAGTTAACATAATCTACAAATCATTGCGTAGATGGCTACTTGAAAAAGCATTCTATTCTATTCTATTAATGAATTTTTAACCTATAAATGAGGGGAATATTAATATAATTTTAATGAAGTCGATGCATTTATTAGTTTATATATATTGATTTATTATTTATTTATTAGTTTATACTTAGTCTGGTTTAATTTAATTCAATAATGATATTACAAATAAAAAGGTATTGTAATTTAATAAACACTAATTTCTTATGTAAGTAATTAACGAATGAAAATGTTAATAAACAATAATAATATAATAATGTAATAAATTAAAATGTTACATTAATTTGCATGTCATGATATATATGACTAAATAGCATTTTTTGTTTTAATCTAAGCTAAATAGATTTAAAGCTACTTTACATAATGTCTTGATAACATCCACATTGTAACTACCCTATTTAATAACAAATAAAGTATTTGTATTTTGTATAAATTAGGAATCATCAACCATTAAGTTATCTTACACAGAAGCAGAAGAGAGGGACGATCATAAATAAGCTAAACGGTCTATATTTGTTCCTAATTTTTTTATTTCTAATTTATTTTAGCGTATTGAGTTAGGTTATCGATGACTACAAATAGATGACTTCAAGATAAATTATAACATTTTAACATTTATTTGAAAAATTAAGAAACCAAGCTAAGCATACATTATTACGAGTATTCTTCTTGATCACTGTCAGCATTATCAGCCTAATAAATTAACGTCACACTGATGGGCCGGGCCCACGAGTCTTCCCTCATAACAACTGCATTATGGAGAGATGGGGACACCAGTTTGTCCCATTGCTGGTGGGTTTTAAGAGCTACCATCTTCTGACAATAATTATTATAGAGCCATAAAATCTTGTAACTGTAGTAGTAGCAGTAAAATATAACTTGGAGTCGGTGCTTTTCTATCATCAGCATCATTTCTCATTCATACAACTTTCCTTTGGCCTCCCTTGCCCCTCCATCTATTTATTTATTTATTTATTTATTTATGGGCAGTCAACAAAAACATGTACAGTCACGAGCACCAATATGAAAACACTTTGACACTTATTCCATTGTATTAAGAGTTACAATTGTTTACATATTTTTGCTCATGACTGTACTAACAAACTAAGGCTCGTATTCTAAAACCAAAATCAAAATCAAATCCATGCTTAAATACAGTTAGAAAGGGATGGCGATATATGCGATGAATAGCACCATCCCATTGTAAGTGTACTCAAGCAGAGATTTGAGTGTGAGTTTGGTTTTAGAATACGAGCCTAACAGTGGTATGGGGTGAATGCCAAACTTAATATAAGTACAGTTTTTAATCTATCAAGACTTACATTCATCATTCTTTTAGTTATGCATTTCATCCATACTTACTAACTTCTCCTTAGTATGTTGCCTTGTCTTGGGCAGTCCGCATCCATCCATTGTCCGCCAACTTCCTTATGTCGTCAGTCAAAAAAACAAAGAAGCAGGGCGTCCTTCTCTGCGTTTGTCTAGACACCGGCCCATTTCCACTTCAGGGTGCTAGTTCTACGAGTGAAGTCGGTAACTTTACCTACTTCTCTCTCGAATAACTGCGTAACTAAACCTACTTACTTTGATAAAAGATAATAGTTTGTGTAGAAAACTGAAGATATCTAGAAGTACCTACAAAACTTAAGACTGCACTCTATAAACATTGCCAAGTAAACAGTTGCCATCCTTTCGTCAGTCGTGAGGAAATGAAAGCGATTTCCGAGTCGCGACGCCCGCCGCCCGTCGTCGCCGCCGCGCCGTCCGTCGTCGCGCCCGCCGTCGCCGGGCGTCGCCCCGTACCCGGCCCGTCGCGGATATTGCCGCCAAATGCAACCGGATATGGAATCAGAGACAAATTCGCGCAGTTACGTCACTTGGTATACGCTTTATTTTCGCACAAATTGGAAGTGAACGGTGCAAAGACGACAACACAGATAAACAGTTGAACGCTAGATGTAGCAGAGCAAATACTTAAAAAAATATATTCCTTTTTATCTTAGTTAGTTTTGCCACATGAGTAAATACCCTACAGAGTCTAAGCTGCCTATCAGCGGCCCGCTGTAGGTGTATTCATACATAGCGCGGCAATGTGTGCGTGACCTCTCACCGACAGGTTCAACGACGCGCCGCCGTGGTAAAAAACTGGTTTACGCTGGCTCAGTTGTGGTATGACTGACAGGGCCGCACGTTGCGCGCGTTAGATGCGATTCAGTTATTCGAGTGATTTTGTTGACGAATTTGGGATTTTACCATTTCAGTGTTTTATACATATATAATCACGACTTTTATCCACGAAGGGTTACTTATTATTATTACAAGCTTTTATTTAACTTGCAATGTATGTACCTATGTCTTTTGTTCGTGTGGAATTTTGCAACTCAATTTTGAAGCAGATTTCTTCAACCGATTGAGCTGAAGTTTTGCATACATATGTAAATCGCGTGACAATGCAATATTATGATGACATGGTGCTGATCTGATGATAGAGCTGGAAGGTGGCCATAGGAACTTTCCAATGAAACGACACAACCTCATCGAGCTTGGGCTCGTTGAATCGTCTTGACGAGTAGTTTGTCTTTCAATTGTAACTAGGGTCTGATGATGGAGCTGGAAGGTGGTCATAGGAACTCTGTATTGAAACGACGCAACCCCATCGAGTTTCGGCTCGTTTTATTCGTCTTGACAAGTACTTTGTTTTTAAATGGTTACCAAGGTCTGATCTGATGATGGAGCTAGAAGGTGGTCATAGGAACTCAGTAAAGAAACGACGCAACCCCATCGAGTCTCAGCTTGTTTGATTCGTCTTGACGAGTACCTTCTATCATATAAATTGAGTAATGACGTTATAAGTTGTGAGGAAAAGTGTTAAAGTAATAGTTTATTTTTTTCTTTTTAGCGCATTTAAATAAAAGCTTGTTTTTTAATAAGGTTTTTTGCTTTAATTCTTTTTATTTTTATTTTATTTTATTAGGTTTGCCAACACTGTTACATTACAGCTTATATCTAAAATGGTACTGTGAATAATAATAGTTACAATGCAACAACAAATTATAAGCAAACACAACGTGACAATAATGAAAAATAATCGGTAGTAATTTCGGGAAAATTATATGAAAATTAGTTAATTAAATCAGTACTAGAAAAAGTAATCACAATAAAAGCAAACAAAATTATATTAATAATTAGTCAGAGACAGGCAATGAGGACAGAAAAAGCAGTCGTCTACCATAGTCCACTTTTCACCAAATAGCTGCAAATGTGCTCAGCGTGTCACGTGGTGAGCCCATCGCCGCTCCACGTTGTTGGATGTATGTGCAGTCTTTAGTCCGTTAGTCGCCTTTACGACACCCAAGATGACCCAAGGGAAGAGAGGGGGTGGTTGTATATTTTTTCACCGCTACCGCTACACGGTTAATTATTTATATAATATCGATTAAGGGGCATTAGTGTTTAATCTAAATATGTAAAACAAAGTCGGGTTAGTTACACAATTCCCAACTCTTGCACCGTGTGTATGAATAAATCCGGAAAAAATAAGGATATTTCTTTTTTTATATTTTAAACATACTGAAAGATAAGACTACTTTATAGATTCGTAATATTTGATTAATCGTAATATTTAATTAGTTCGATTAAACACAAAAGACAATTTTTTCAACGTTTTGTTATCTTTGAACTAATTTAACTTTAGTATGTGTCACACTACACTAAACCTTATTTTATACCTTTTGAAATACACTTTTTATTATGTACCTCTACCTACTTACCTTATTTTATTGTTCCTCCCTAATTTTTAAACGTGCAACAGGTGTCAGCCCTATCAGAATAGGTATAGATTTTGCGCGTTGTTAGAGAGCTTGGACTCTGTAGGGTAGTTACTCATGTGGTTTTGCCATTGCAGATTGTTAAAGCAAGCATTTACACTAAGCAGAAGAGAGAAAAGCGTCATACATTTATGCTCAATTGGAAACGATTGATTCACCATTTGATTATATGACACATAAAGTTCTCAATTTTACTCTTAAATTTTCCTTAACAACTATCTCATTTCTTCTTCATTTAAACATACGAATATTTTAAACTAAAGTTTTAACAGAGAGGTTACGGGCACGGCCTCAGCGTTGTTCCTTGGGGAACTCCGGAGTTATGATATGTTAATGAACGTACTTTTGGCCAACAGGGATGAAAGCAGACTAACATTACTTAGGAGTTGTAAATAAAACACGGTAAACTTTGTTTTGGTTTATTTAAATAAGTAATTTAAGAAGTGTTTTAGTATTCTGTGTGTCAGTTTAGTTTTGTAAGAAAACAAAATAAGTTATATTTCTTCAGCTATGCGACTGCGTTTGCCTGCCCTTAATAGCCCTATTACATCTCGACTGTTCGACTGTGACTCGATTTTTCCGTAAAATGGCCAATTTTGGAGTTCTTGATCTCAGAAACAAAAATACATTAACAATTTTGATTTATTAAATAGTGTAGAATAGCTATTGGCATAGTTCGTAGCGGCCTCGCTTTTTGGAAATTTTGCTAACTTTTCAATTAAACCCCAAATTGCAGAAAAAGATTTTCATAAAATGCGCGAAGGCACTTTTTTGAGCTGCTAGATTGAACTCTGTTCTAAACAAATGAAATAAAAAAAATAGAATGTTATCTCATAGGTGAACGCTACACGCAAGATATATATTGTGATCCGTCAATATATACTGACGGATCACGATAATTATTGACGTGTAGTATAGTGTATAATAATTGACGGATCACAATATTTATCGCTGGTTTTCTGGAAATCTGATCCTGATCCCAGATCCTAGATCGTGATACCTATTTATCTTGCTTGTAGTGTAGTGTCGTGTCGTGTCGCGCGTCAATATTTATCGTGCCAGTCAGGGTTGCCAGATATGAGCTAATTCAATTCTAGGTACCTGAAAAAGAGGACAATATGCAATTTTAGAGTACGGGTGTCAACCCTAATCACGTCTGCCTCGTAGAATTTGACGCGATCCGTATTGATGGTGTAGGGTGTGCTGTGATCTAGCCCAAGATCCATCAATAAATATCGTGATAAATAACACAATATTTATTGACGTATAGCGTTGGCCTTATAGTCGTATAGTTCGTAGCGGCCTCGGAAATTTTAGATATCATTGATCTTATTTAGAAAAAAAAAATCTTTATCTAACCCAAAAAACTTCCAAAATCGCTTTAAGTTAACTATGAATTTCTCCTGTCTCAATAATATGATTGAGCAAAATTTATATCGGATTTATAAGATTTATAAATTTATACTGATATAAATGTTGTATTATTAATATTTTTAATAATTATTAATTTTTTATTACAATTATTGTTACTTCATGATGAAAAAGATTTTATAGTGAATTTATTATTCTATTTCGATAAAAACGTTAAATACAACTGCAAAATGACTACAAAATGAGATGCGCCGGCCGTCCGAACTCAGCTTATTCTCGCAGAGTGGAGATTTGTAATATTAAGCTTGAAGTTATTATCTTATTTCGATAAAAACGATAAATACAACTGCAAAATTACTACAAAATGCAAATGGACATTATACGCAAAAATCAGTCGAGATGTAAAGGCCTCTTAAAACCTCGACAATGGTCAACAACTTTTTTTTTATAGTAGAAGGAGGCAAACGAGCAGGCGGGTCACCTGATGGAGAGTAATCACCCAGACACCCAGCAAAACCAGAGGAATTGCAGGCGCGTTGCCGGCCTTTAGGGAAGGAATAGGGTTAAGGAAGGAATAGGAATTGTGAGGGGGGGGGGGGGTCAATAGTCAATAGTCAATAGTCAAAATATATTTATTCAATAAACTCAATTAATAAGTACTTTGAAACGTCCAAATATTTTTTAACCTACCACCCATTCAGGACATCATTTTTTAACTGTGGCAAAGAACGGGCGCAAGAAACCACAGCGCACAGAAGCAACGACATTTACAAAATATATATATATTATATGTCGTTACCAGATCACAAAATACAAAATATGAATTTGAATGTAAATAGTTTAATTAAATATGGTGCTCTATATAAATTAATTATAGGCAATTAGAAATAGCTGTTGGAGTAGGTACTTGGAGCATGTCAGACCCAAGCTGTTTTGTCTTCTGTATAATCCGACACTTTATAATAAGCTTTTTTATAAAGCTTTTCTTTGATTTTGATTTTAAATTTATCAAGATCTAAATTCTGAATATCATTTGGTACTTTGTTGTATAATCGTACACACAGACCCTTAAAAGAATTATTTATTTTATGGAGCCTAGTATAAGGCACTGCTAATTTGTTCTTACTTCTAGTATTTAATTTGTGAATATCACTGTTTTTTGAAAACATTTCAATATTTTTATGAACATACACAAGATTTTCATAAATATATTGTGATGCAACTGTCATTATACTTATATCCTTAAATCTCTCTCTGAGAGAGTCACCAGCCTGTAGGTTATATATTGCTCGAATAGCCCTCTTCTGCAGCACAAAGATAGTTTGAATGTCGGCAGCATTTCCCCACAGTAAAATGGCGTACGACATTACACTATGAAAGTAACTGAAATAAACTAATCTCGCTGTATCAACGTCAGTTAACTGACGGATCTTCATTACTGCATAAGCCGCAGAGCTAAGTCTATTCGACAATTTAGCTATATGTGGGCCCCACTGAAGCTTGGCATCCAACGTGATGCCTAAAAACACAGTGGTGTCCACAGGATTCACATTCTTATCTTTAATTTGTACACTAGTTATTACCTGCTTAACATTAGGCAATACAAATCTTACACTATTGGTTTTTCCCTCGTTTAATAGCAAGTTATTAACACTAAACCAGTGAACAATCTTTGAGACCGCATTATTCACATCGTCATAATTTGGGTGTCGTCGTTTCACTTTGAATAAAAGTGAAGTATCATCAGCAAACAATACTATCTCATGACTGTCTTTTACAAAATAAGGTAAGTCATTAATATAAACCAAAAACAAGAATGGACCAAGTATTGAACCCTGCGGAACTCCCATTTTAACCACTGATCCCGGAGATCTTTTACCGTTAATGTCGACCTTTTGAATCCTGTTACTCAAGTATGAGATTAGAAGGCTCAAAGAAGCATCCCTAATTCCATAGTGGTTAAGCTTCCTGACCAAAGTTTCATGTAAAACACAATCAAAAGCCTTGGATAAATCACAAAATACCCCTAGGGCATCCTGTGATTCCTCCCAGGTATCAAATATTTGGATTAAAAGCTCAACACCGGCGTCAGTTGTAGAGCGACCCCTAGTAAAACCATATTGTTTACAATGTAAAAGTTTATTTTTATAAAAATGAATTTGCATTTGATCTAGTATTAACTTTTCAAAAATTTTACTAAATGTGGGTAGCACAGAAATAGGTCTAAAGTTAGAGGGGTCAGAAGTGCTACCCGATTTAAATAATGGAATTATTTTACTATATTTCATGAGGTCAGGAAAAACACCACAGTCAATGCATTCATTAAATATGCAAGCTAAAACTGGAGCTATTGTCATAATTACAGATTTAGCGACGTCCACGGAATTACCCCACAGATCAGCAGTTTTCTTTTTATTGAGAGTGTTAAATGTTTTTATTATATCTATAACACAAATTTTTTGAAAACTGAAATTATTTTCACAATCTTTAACATTCTCCTTCAAAACAGATTCAGCTACAGTGGGGGAGGAAATCAAGGCGTTTGTAGTTGAAACTGGAATGTCAGTAAAAAACCTCTCAAATGCTGCAGCAACATCAGCATCAGAAGTCAAGGTTTTATTATCACAATTTAAATTGTACTCATTATTACGACTTTTGACCTTTCCTGTTTCACTATTTATAATATTCCATGTCATTTTTATTTTGTCATTACTATTCTTAATCTTAGAACTCAGATAGTTTGCCTTGGCTAATCGACATACTCTTTTGAATAACTTTGAATAACTTTTAACATATAATTTGAAGTCATCGCTGGTGTTATAGTTGCGTTCACCATAAAGTTCATAAAGGCGTTTCCTACTTCTGTGAATACCAATTGTAGCCCATTCATTAAAAGTTACAGTACCACTAACTGAGATCTTTTTTGGAATAAAAGTTTTATTAAATTCTGAACAATAAATGTTAAAAAAATTATTATAAAAGACATTAGGGTTGTCATTGTATTCTAAATAATTTAATTTTGTATCTAGATTGCTTTTAAAGCGTTCCAGCCGACCTGCAGTTTTTGGTACAACAGTGATATTCTTTTTCGTCACTTGTTTACGCTGGTGTGGAAAGCTGACCATTTGGCCACAATGATCAGAGTCCAGGTTATTAATAATTTGCTTAGCCAGTGGTTTTACATTTGTATATATGTTATCAATACAGGTGGCCGAAGTGGCAGTTATTCTTGTCGGCTCCAAAAATAAATGATTCAAGTTGTATGATAGAAATAGGTTTTTAATTTTAGTTGACATCGTGGAATTTTCTAACAAATTAATATTAAAATCCCCGCAAACAATTATTGTTTTACCTACATTACGGACTTTATGTAATGCCTCATCCATAGCTTTTTCGAAAAAATCATATGATGCTGAAGGAGGTCTGTACACACTTAATACAACAAACTGCTCCAACTCCACACAAGCTATTTCTATTGTTCGCTCAACCGAGAGGCTCACTATGTCTTTGCGTTCCTTTAATTTAAACTTTTTACTAACAATAATTAAGGAGCCACCATGTATTGCATTTCCTCGACTGAACGAACTTCCTACCAAATGATTCTTAAAATTGAACATGAACTGATGGTCTTTAAGCCAGTGTTCTGTTATGCAAAGAATATCAATTTTATTACAGTTCACGAACAATTCAATCTCCAAATCTTTGCCCATCATTCCTTGGATGTTCTGGTGGACAATGTTTAAAGATTGTACATTTTTTAAATTTAATGATTGACATGGGCTTTTGCTAAAGCTATTTTTACATTCATTTAATTTCATTTTATTAACAAACATTTCGCAAGAGTTTTCCTCTTTTGTCATATAATTTAATTTAAATAATTAATTGGAATGTCAGTAGAAACACTACTGACGTCTATGTCAAATATACATTGCTCAATAGAAGCAACTTGTTTAGCCAAGTTTTTGGCTGACGTTTGAATACAATAGGATAGCGATAAAGCTATTTGTCGCTTAAAATAATTTGGCAGATAATAACTATCTCTTGTCAAATAAAAATTACTAACATAATTGTTAGTGTCAATTAAATGCATTATGTCATTTTTGCAAAATAAATGTAATGTCAGGTTAAGCTTATGTCTAATAGAATTTTCCTCCTGTGGCAAACTACTACAATAAGGTAATGTAAACAATATAATTTTCTTTACAATTAAGTTATTCAAACATTCTAAACATTTTAGAAGGCTTGTTTTGTTCAGATTACCTCTATTACCAACAAATAATAATAAGGTGCTATTGGGTTTATATTTATGTTCTACAGCTTTTTTCAAAATATGTTGATAAGAAGCACCCGGTATACAATAATTGATAACTGAATGTCCCAAGTCAGATAACAACCGACCCATGTTTTTACCAAATTCATCACTAAATATTACCAAGTCACTATTACAATCTGTCTTACATGGAATCTGGTTGGTTGGTATAAGTTGTGGTACATTTTTAATTGTGCACTGTGGGTACATTGTGGGGAGGATGGGCCTCCGAACTTTATGCTAATAAACTTACTTTACTTTTTTACTTTTATTATCATAAAGTTTACTATACCTACTTAGTAACTTTATGCTTATTATTTTATGTTGAGTAAATATTCAAAAAGTTTTTGTATAGTCAGTTCAATGAAGACTTTTAACATAATTGTGTCGGTTAATATCAAAAGTGGCTAAATCCATACTAAACGATTTTTCACAAACTGCGATATTCTGAAACAGATACCTGAAATTCAACTTGTACAATAGAAATAGAAATATCATTTATTTGCGTTAGAATAAGGTACACAGTAGATGTTTGAAGCAAAATATATAAAATCTGCCTATTCAGCCATTACAAACAGCATGCAAATATCTATAATTAAACATTAAAATTAAAATCAAATTATTGTCAAAGTATAAAAATTCAATTAACGTATTTAATTTAAATTACATATCATTACAATTATTATATAAACATTATTAATTATTAAATGTCAAGTTTTATTAAAAAAATCATTAATCGTATATAGCATGTTCCATAAGCCAGTTGTATAAGGCCCTTTTAAATTTATTAAATGGCAATTCTTTTAAGAATTCAGGTAATTTATTAAATATTGTCATACTCATCCAGTAACATTTTTTTTTAAAACGAGTACTTTTGGGAATTATAGCAGAGACCAACCTATTGAAATTTCGTGTGCATCGTGGATAAACTTCCTTAGCCTGTTTAAAATAATTTAAATTCTTTTTTACGAATTTAGCAGCTTCAAATATATATAGACATGGAAGTGGTAGTATGCCTAACTTTTTAAAGAGTGGTCTGCAAGGTTCGTCAGGCGCAGTACCACATATTGCCCTTATACACTTTTTTTGAGCTATGAAGGCCCTGTTTATGTCAGTACTATTACCCCATATGATGAGTCCGTATCGCAGAACAGACTCAACATAAGCGAAGTACGCAGTAAGGGCTGTATTTTTAGTTGCTGTTTTTGTTACTTTATATAGGGCGTACGAAAACCTATTAATTTTATTGCATACTTTTTCAACGTGCTCTTTCCAATCTAATTTTTTATCAATTTCTATGCCTAAGAATTTTGTTACATTTGAAGTGTTTACAATTTGTCCCTTGTAACTTATATTTAAAGTATTTAATGAATAATTAAAATTTATAAGGCAGGTTTTATCAATAATAAACGTCAGGATAATATAAAAACTATGTAAATAGTAAATTAAACGCGAGTTAATCCGTAAAAAGTGTTTCATTTCAAGGTTTTATCAATATTTATTTTAAATAAATTATAAATTATTATTACTAAGCCAATTTAATATTAATGTCATTGTTTTATTTATGTTATTTACATGATCATTTAATGTTAATTTATTATGTGTTGTCACTATTACTGATATATCGTCAGCAAAGAGGATGCTTCGATGGACAGTGACCTCTGGAAGATTGTTTATATAAACCAGAAACAATAATGGTCCTAGCACACTTCCTTGTGGGACTCCGAACCTATTTTCTTTGAACTCTGATCTATATTTTTGTGCTACATTGTTTGAATCAAGTTTTGTTATTTCAACAGATTGCATTCGGTTCCGCAAATAGGTCTTAATCCAATTCAAAGTATTTCCTCTAATACCACTGGATTCCAGTTTTGATAAAAGTTGTTCATGTGAAACGAAATCAAACGCCTTTGACATATCGAAGAAAAGTGCTGTCGTATAATTCTTATCGTTTAGGCTTAAAAGAGTTTCATTTACGAGGTCATAAACTGCATTTGTAGTTGATTTATTTTTTTGAAACCCCGTATTGTTCTTGTTTTAACACACTATACTTATTAAAAAACGATATGAGTTTCTCATGCATTACTTTCTCGTACACTTTCGCTATAATAGGTATTAAAGTTATTGGTCGGTAATTTTCTACACTAGCCTTATCATCTTTCTTAAATAACGGCTTAACTATGGAGAGTTTAAGACTTTCTGGGAAAGTCCCGGGAGTCATTGAGAGATTTATTAAGTGTGCTAAAACTCGACTTAACTGGACACTACATGCCTTGATGACCTTTGTACACACGTCGTCGTAGCCTTCAGAATTAGTATTGCTAAGCGTAGTAATAATTTTTATTATGTCATATTCATCAACTGGGGTCAGATAAATTGAATTAATTAAAATGTCATACATTAAAGAAACTAGAAGTAGGTTCACTATTTCGTGTTCATTATAATGTACTACACTTATTATCTACATAAAACGTAAATTAATTTTGGATTTAACCAAGTTTGATATATTGATGTATAACTAGTTTTGACGGAAAACATACCATAAATTACTTCAAAACTAGTTAAATCTACCTGGATTTAGCTAATTTTGATCTAACATGTCATTGAATGACGGTAGCAGTAACGGCCATATTGAAAAAATGCGCTGCTGTGATTGGTCGTAATGGACTTTGCCAGTTTTGAAAAAATGCGTGGTGTGGATCTTACCGAGTTTGATATAAAATCGAACTTTGAACACGATTTAGTACAGTAAAACGATGGATTTATCCACTTTTGATAATAACGTCTTTTACCCTCAGACCAAATTTTTATTTGGTTAGCTTAGCTTAGCTTATACCATACCAACATTACGATTGAGTTGCCATAAAAAAAAAAATTTACCATTATGGATTTATCCAGTATTGATATCCACCGACACAATTATTAGTTTTCAAGGGAAATTTGTATTTTTTTATGAACGTATTGCACGACTAATAAGTATACTAAGTTTTAATAAAATTCTCAAATCAAAAAGCCTAAAAAGCGAAAGCTCTTGCCTAAAGAAACAATTGACGGTCGTTTGAAAAACCATTCGAACCGCTCTTTCTTTTTAAAAGCATTTTATTTTCATTGACATTTCTTTGGTGATGGCGCTGAAACGTTTTGGATAAAATAAGCAGTCCTCTCACCGGAAGTCGTCTGAGAAGGCTGCGACGCGCGACACTACGCCACGGTGGTTATATGCCGGAGACACAGGTACGTTATCTTAGCAGCTGGATAGGCGACTTTGTTCAAATTTTAAAGTGTTATGACTACAATATACTACTTATTATAATCTGACTCTACTTTCTGGTTTTCTTAAATTAGTTTTGTTTCTTTATTATCTACACGTAGTTAGACACTTTATTGCTGTAAAGAAAACTAAAATATAAAATAAAAACGTGTAGTTTTCATGAAGAAATGTTTATATATTACTAGTAGACCCGACTTCAGAATAATATGCTTTAGATTGTTCTGAGGACCCGACAGACGTTGTTCTGTCCAAATCACAATGACAACTGACAGGAAAAAGATCAATGTCGCAAAGTAGAAGTTAGCAATTAATATTTAATACCTATATGTTTATAGTTCTTTTTTTTAAGAATATTAACTATTTTTTCTCACCGTTTAATTCTTCCCTGAACTTTCAAAAATATTTCAAGATCTAAATTAGCCAAATCGGTTCGGTCATTCTCGAGTTTTTGCGAGGCAAACGAACAGCAATTAATTTTTATATATAGAGATTATATATTTTATATTTTAGCTAGGTTTATTGCAAGAAATAGCCCGATACATCAAATTTGAACTAACTAACATTTGAATTTCCATTTTGCCTGGTTTCTCACAGACGAGAGGTTAATTAACGATATTTATGAAAAACTGCATCACACTTTATTACTTCATTCTTCTGAAGTAGGTACCCCCGACCTACTCGCACCAATGAAAGCAAACTTTAAAACCTATAAGTTTTTTGGTGTCTATGTATTACGCGGCACGGTTTCTTAATCTGTGGCCAAAGTTAGCTCAGCGTCCTGCCGCCTGCTGCAGTGCAAACACATTACGCTCTAACTGAAATTCAGGGCTAGAATAAATTTTAATATCCCTTCCAGCTAACGTTTTGTGAGGAGAACCTAAGATGCAATTGAAGTTTTTTTTGTGTGCTTGATAATGTTACCGTCTGGCTCACCACCTGTCACGCTGAGCACATGTGCAGTCGCTATTTGGTGAAAAGTGGACTATGGCAGAGGACTGCTTTTGCGGTTCGCATTGCCTAGTCTCTGACTAACCCTTCGGGAATAATAGTCGTGATTATAATGTGTATGTATGTTACATACAGGGTGGAAATAAAAGATCGTGGTTGGTGGAAAAGTACCCTTAATATTAACGATGGCAAATTTTACTGAAAGAAAACATTCCTTTATTTTCAAAAATAATTAAAACTGAATTTAAAGATTTTTGAAAAATCACCTGCTTGAACCTGAGCCGGGAATCGGTGAAATGTGTTAAAAAATATCCTGTATTGTATGATACCAACCGAAAGAGTCTTTCATAAGGATCAATTTCATTTGGACAACATAGTATCTTTAAGATACTATCTTATATTAAAGAAAGACCAAGAAAATATGTTTTTATTTCACATTTCACCGGTTTGATTCCCGGCTCAAGCAGGTGATTTTTCAAAAATCTTTAAATGCAGTTTTAATTATTATTGAAAATATAGGAATGATTCCTTTCAGTAAAATTTGCCATCATCAATATTAAGGGTAATTTTCCTCCAACCACGGTTTTTTTTCACTTTGTTCTTATATGTTGATAATGATAACTGTACAGTTCGATCAATGTCTATACAGGGTGTTTGGTAATATGTATATAATCTCACAATTATTTCATCCTATTAAGTCCAAAGGACAACTCCTTGTGTGGGAAAAATTCTAAAAACTAAAAAAATATCCTATTACAATTTCAGAGTCTTTCCCATTCCCATATTTGTACTATGTTGTATACTATGTCCTAGTTTCTTGATTATATACCTATTTATTAAACAACCTGTATAATGTTGTTGTTCCTTTAAACATTAGGGCTTTTTTGGGGCTTCAAGCTGAATAATATAATTACTCGACGCATGCCTTTGCGTGACTACTTCGTGAGAGAGCTGGCAGCTGGTATTGTTCCAATTTATTATGTCAAACTGAGTTAATAATAAAGGCATGTATGAGTGTATATTAAAACTTTACGAAAGCCAGCTAACAATTATAATAATGTAATGCTGTAGGTATGGCAGATGAAAGCGATGAAGGTAAAGCTTGTAGGTAAAAATGCTTTACCTTCACCTACCTTTACTGTACTTGTAGGTAAGCGTAGACGCGAAGGCACACATATATGTACATCTCATTATCATCATCAGCCTATAAACGTCCCACTGCTGGGCACAGGCCTCCCACGAGAATGATTATTCTCGAGAATAATAGCACGTGGGGATATTGGACCATAACCCACCACGCTGGCCCAATGCGGGTTAGTGGGTTTTAACGACTGCCATCTTACGACAACAACCGGACTAACGGCTTAACGTACGTTCCGAAGCACGGAGGAGCTCGAGATACTTTTTTTTGTTTTAATTGGTCACCCATCAGCGACCCTTCATTGCGAAATTTGCTTAGCGGGCAAGATCGCTAGCCGAACGCGCTAGCCGCTGCGCCATCGAGCTTATGTACATCTAGGTACACATAAGTCTACGTAGGTAATACACACACGTAGGCACAAGTAGGTACACCTAAAACCACGTAGGAACGCGCATTGGATTATTGACTTCCGTTTTCGCGATCACACACGAGCTTCTAAAATTATTTAAAAGGATTATTATTGGGGTATCGTAAGAGGCGATTAACGGACTAAAGACTGTACATACATCCAACAGCATTGAGCACCAATGGGCTCACCACCTATTACGCTCAGCAAATGTGCAGTTGATATTTGGTGAAACGTGGACTGTGGCAGAGAACTGCTTCTGCTGTCCTCATTGCCTAGTCTCTGACTAACCCTTCGGGGATAATAGTCGTGATTATATGTATGTATATTACCCATATACATAGTAGGTTGCAGAAAAAGTTTCTTGGCATTTCTTAAGAAAATTCAAAACATTTTTAATATAGTTTATTTACATTTATTTTTATTTATTTATTTATATTCAGGCAACGCGGGCCCATAAATAAATACCTTACAGACTAACAAACATATAATTTATATTTTAAAAACCTTATCACTATTTTACACGTAGACACGGCGACATGTGAGTGTGACGCAGCGCGGTGTCCGGTAGCCGTCCACGGAACCGCCGGAACAGGATTTAACTAAAGTGTGTAATTTTGTTCGATAACTCTTTGCCATCTTGTAGGTAAGGACATGATCCCATTGCTATAGAAATTTTGGGTCTTCTGATCAAAATACCGCGACAAGTGGTTTTGGCAGTCCTCTTGTGATGTTAAACTGACACTGCCTAAAGAATTCTGAAGAGACCGAAACAGGTGGAAATCTGAAGGTGCAAGGTCAGGGCTAAATAGTAGTTTTTATTATTTTGCGTTATTGCCTTTTCTGCTATACATCTCAAGGGACGTTTCTTCTCTGGCACGTTTCCCTTTAATCCACGTAGGATAAAGGTTGGATAACGTTTTATTACTGTAAGTCTATAAAAAGTTTCTCAATGCCGAACTTGTGGGCAGTGCGGTACGTGACGAATTGGACGCCGCCCGCTGAAAGCCTTCAATTAATATACTCGGCAAACCAGTACTGAACTATACGAACGAGTAATATTACAGGATGCTCGCAAAACCCATGAAACCTTATATTAAAATATGCAACATTCTATTTTATTGTCTATTACAGTACCTATACTTATGAGTTAAAGATTTTTTTTCCTTAATTAATGGCTTCGTGCGATCAGCACATTTAGCCAGTGTCAAGTAAGATATACCTAATTATGTATTAATTTCTTTACATTCAGATGATAATTAGTGATAATGAACGTTTAAATATAAATGATTTTCCCCCCAAACCCCTTGAGACTCAATAAAGCTGTGGGACTTTATTGAGGTCTCACACGGACTTCTTGAGAGAATTTGAAAAGTGATGTTGCACTGTTTTGTTTTATTTGCTAACACTCATGCACGTTCACGAACACTTAACAGTAAATAATCATGCATTATTTCACATTAATATACGAAAAAACACAAATTATAAAAAATAAAACAAAACTGCAGACGCTTCACTTTCAGGCCAAGAACCCTCGGTAAAGTATTTATTAACATCAAAATTATTTATATTTCTTAATATTTACGTTTGTAAATCCAAACCGTAAAACCTTCGATCACATATAAAATATGTGATCCTCTAACCAACCTCTTTTTATTTTATCATTGACCGGTACCATGAAAAGTTGAACATACCAAAAAAAAAGATCCCGACGAATTAAAACCTCCTTTTTTAAGTCGGTTATAAAAGCGGGTTCACCCCCGCGCGTCGAGTTGGCGGCAGCCGTGACAAAGTTCCAGCGGCCAAAGGACCGTGGGGAGTTTGCCCTGATCAGCCTTTTCACAGCTAATATTAAATATTTGTTTGTTATTTATTATCTATGTAGGTACTAAAATATTTTATTATAATACTCTTTTAAATGTACGATGTATAAGGATAAAAAATATAATGTACTTACTTTTTATTAAAATATGTTATGTTATGCCTACTTAGGTTGTTTGTTTGTTTTTTATATTACAAACATAAAGTTGGCAGGCATCCGAATGTTCCATCTCTGTTATCAATCAAAACGGAATACGGGTGTCGCGGGCGGACCGCTAGTATAATACTATAAAAACAAAGTTATCCAGTATTTTCATTACGCAACATAAACTTATACGATGTCGTCGAACCACGTCCGCATCATCTTATGCTTTCCACTTGAGCGGGGACCCTCGCTGGCAATTAGGTACAACGCAGGGCCCAGAGCACGGAGGAGCCCTCTATGTGCTCAGCAGATTGTTACGTGTGCTCACATATTAATACCTAAGAATAGGCACAGCTCTTCGATTGAAAGAGGCTTGACGTTTTCCTTTGATATTGACGTTAGGTTGTTTATGTATGTAGTCTTATGTAATTTGTATGTTTAATTGTTATGGAAAGTGCCCTTCTATAGGGTGATCTCAATGCATAGAATTTCTATTAAAACACTACTCTAATAGTCTAAGATCCGAGTATAGAACGACCTTAACCGGGCTGGTTAATGGATGAAAAGTATTTTATATCAAAGGAGAATTACCTTTTTACTATGGGAGTTAGGCTAGTTTTTTAGCTAGCTAGCGTAACACAGCACTTTAATGAAATAAATAGTAATCAATAGCAGCAATGTTCTGAATTATGTAGAAAAAAATACATTACAATATCATGCGGGAGTTTGAAGCTATCTTCATTTTTAGCTTTAGACTTTTTAAGTATTTTGAGGTTATGACAACTGTTATCGTATGACTATCAGTTCAGTTCTGCATTTATTTATCACTTGACTCTTAACGCTACGTTCTATAGAAAACCTTTTCTAACAGTAATCATTATAACTTAAGAGAACACTTTTGATATGTGAATGATTAAGACGCAATAGATATCGAAAAGGCTCGTTTGGTCATTCTCCTTTAATATGTTAAAAAATATATCGCGAGTGGGTTGGCTGTGACATTTCAGTCCAGTAGGTACCTATAATGATTACTTTAATATTTTTTTTTTAACATTGCAATGGTTTGGTGTGTGTGTGTTTGTAATGAGATTATCTTTATATAAACATAAATTTTATTTATTTAACCAGACGGTTGCAAATTACTAATGTTGACTTACCTGTTTACACCTGCCTACCCAATGTTATGATGGGAAAAAAATAGTCAACCTAACGTTTGCATATTCTATAGGCTTCATACTTTCGATTGGTACCTTTGTAATTTATCTATTATCCAAACTAGTGCAATGTTTAAAAAACATTTTTTAAATATTTAATTACCTAATCATATACTGGACTGAAAATTTTCAGCCAACCCACTCGTAATATATTTTTTAACATTAAATTTGATATAAAATACTTTTCATCCATTAACCGGCCCGGTGAAGGTCGTTGTATACTCGGATCCTATACTATAAAGAAAATGTGTAAATAAGAACGATAAGCTCCACCGTTTCCACTCGGCTGCAGCCCCGACGATGTTAGTTATCGTGCGCGCGCCTGAGGCACCAAGAGGCGTAGGGCACCCTCTTACACTCGCGCTACGTATTATTACTCCACCGCGGCCTATGCGTGCGATCAATAATTACGTCAAACATGTGTTTAAGTCAGTCTTTAATATGAAGCTTCTGTTAATACAACCTCCGTGGTCGAGTGGTTAGCAGGCCCGCCGGGTCTGGCGTCGCGCCATCTCTGAGGTCCCTGGTTCAAATCCCGGTCGGGATTAGATTTAGAGAAAAGCTGTTTTTCTAAATTGATTTGGGGTTCCGTGTGTTTTTTTGACGACCTCCTTGGTCGAGTGGTTTGTACACCGGTTTTCATGATGTCGCCATTTCTGATGTCCGGGTTCGATCCCCGGTCGGGTCAATTTAGAAATTATTGTATTCTAAATTGTCTCGGGTCTGGGTGTTTTCTATTATAATAAGTATCTGTTTAAGTATTTTATGTATGTTTATCCGTTGTCTAGTTACCATTTAACGAGTTTCATAACGAAGCTTCTCTTCGGCTAGATAATTGGCGTGAGTGTAGGAAAGTTTATTTATTTATTATTATTTTTCTATGTTTATGTATATTTATCCGTTATTTTACCATATTTATTTTTTCGACTTTCAAAAGAATTTATCTTGGTCTAGATAATTGGTGTGAGCGTAAACAAATTTAATTTAATTTAATATTATAATTAAAAACAACACTATACGGATTTATAATATACTCACTCGAGTCAATACATTCATACAACTTTTAGTGCACTTCAAAGCCTACGCACATTTATTCATGTGGCCTACGTTTAACCAAATAACAACTCAAGCTCAGCGTGTTATAGTTAATGTGCCTAACGCCGCTTAATAAATATTGTTTTAACTTCTGATGCTCTAATAAATAAATTAAAAATTAGAAAATTAAAAATTTTCAAATCGTAATTGACTAGACTGGTAGTTGAACCCGAGACCTCAGAGATGGCGTGCCAGACCCGGCGTGTGAACCATTTGACCACAGACGTCGTCAAACTTGCGCGCGCTCTTATTATCGGAGACCAAGACTCACTTTGGGCAACTTAGTCAGTTAATATAGTCTTCATCATCAGCCTAAAAATGCACAGGTTTTCCCACCATGGACAACTGTACATGGGGATGTTAGACGATACCCATTACGATGGCACAATGAGGGTTGGTGGGTTAAGGGGGGTCAGGCGGTCAGCGAAAATTCCGGGCCTTCGCGGGTATTGCGCGGTGCGGGGTCCGCGGTAGGTAATTCGTGAGCGCCATTCACATTTTTATCAAAAAGTTAATAAAAACGTCAGTCAAGAAATCGAAATGGTAAATACCTGTGTTTATGATTTTATAGGAATTATTATTGTAAAACACGGTCGTAATGTGTATTTATAGGTAACTTTAGGATTTTTTTCTCTCGAGCAAAATGTTACCAATCGTTTTTTGGAAACAGTCATCCCCTCACACATACGTTAACATATTAAAAATTTCTGTGCGAAATATCTAAAACATTTTAAATGCTGATATTCATAGAAAACAGCCAATTTTTCCGTTTTCACCCCCCTTAATAGATTTTTTAAAGTAATAGTAGTTGATTCTAAAATCTATCTATTTACCTGAAGCTGTGAGTGTAGCGGATCACTAAAACTATCAATCCCTCGGGTGTCGTAAAAGGCGACTAACGCAATAAGACTAGAGGCTTACTCTTGAAACGCAATTGCATTAATCAATTTCCAATCACAAATCTATAAAATGTCAAATGGCAGTTTTGCAAGCGACAATAGCGCCACATTGGAATTAAATTGCGTGGAAATTGATTGAACAAATTATTATCGAGATGGCGTTCCGGAATTATCTTTACTTATCCCAATATCGATACATATTAATCGCATTGGAATTGTATTGAGATTGAGTTTGCGTTCAAGAGTAATCTCCCAGCACTGCACACCAACAGCATAGAGCGGCGATGATCTCACCACGTATCAGACTGAGCACACGTGCAGTTGTAATTTAGTAACTAAATATGTGAACTATGCAATGCAGTGCTTCTGCGGTCCTCTGACTAACCCTTCGGAGGATAATAGTCGTGACTATGCATTTATGTATATACCTAAAATAGCTACATCACATAATAATAATAAAATTAATTTATTTCTCTTTCACAATACACAATAAGTTTACAATCAATAAAAGTGGTAGGGCATGCTCCCGGAAATTTCCGGTACCGATTTTTCCCGGTATTTCCCGGGAAATTGACTTTTTACGCAGTACCGGTACTGAGAATTCGTTTCCCGGGAAATTCGGTAAGTACTTTCGGTACTTTTATTATAACTTAAAATTACGCCAATATGGTAGGTTTACCTTTCAAATGACCACTAAACTGAACGTCACTCGAAATATCGACGCCAAGGATTCCAATATTCGGATTGGTATTAAGGAGAGCTCTCTCAAAGTTCAGAGGTACGACGAAGGGATGTTTTTTCGCGGTAAAAGCGCTAACTTGTGTTTTGGAGGGTTTAATTAAAGTGGACTAGGTTTTGTCACAGTATAAATATGAGCTAAAGCAGTAAGGAATCTACGTACAAACGCTCGAAACGACGCACGCCCACAGACGCACGTCTTTACGGGGCCCCTAAGCGGACATCGCAGTGCTCTCAGTAGCGCGTGTCGCGTCAAGACGAGTGTTCACTGTCGTGTATTGCGTGCACTGTGCGCGCGATTTTTAATGTATTGCGTAGTATACGGCTGCTTGAACTCGGCTACTTCAAAACCGCCCAAGTAACACAGACGTGCTGAATAAAGATTGATTAAGAGCACTCATCAAGAGCATAAGCTGAATACTAAGCTGAATAACGTCTGATTACCGTCTATTCAGCTGTTATTCAAGCAAAAATGGCCCCAATTTTGAATGCTTAACGCTGAATAACATCTGAGTAGCAATTGAGTAGGAGCTTAATAATGTTTCAATTAGCTTAATAACTTTTGAATAACTGCACACATTGCTTTTATAAAGCTTTTACAACTCAGTTATTCAGCTACGTCGAATTGGTTAGAGTATTCAGAATTTATTAAGCATTTAATTTATTGTTGACATTTATGCAAGCAATATTCATAGAAATTGGGAAAAGAAGAAATAAATTGGGTTCAATAATTTAATGTCGATACCTTTATTTGACATGACGTGAACTTTAAGTTAGTCGGTAAGTAAATTTTAATTTACAAGTTAGCGGTCTGCTACATGTTAATTATTAGTGCGCAAGTAATTTTGTCGTGAATAGTACGTGTTTTGTTTTCATTTTTATGACGCGCCTCGCTAATAATCAAGATAATTAGTTGTAAATAGTATTTTCATATATACATACTAGGTCTGACAAAAGTGCTTGTGATAAATTATCTAATTCTAGCAATTTTATAAAACAAAATAACATGATTTGAGTTGGAAATGTTGTAGTTGTAAGATTAATAAGCATTTTGGTGATCTCGTAAATTTCTTGTAAGAATTAATTACAAAGATTTCAATGGCGATCGATATTTTGTTATAATGCTGAATAAAAGTGCACACATGTTTTGTTACTAAACTATAACTTGAAAAAGAGTAGTCTCTTTACACTTACTTATGAATAACATTTATATAGTTGACCACATTTCTATATTAGTTATTTTTAGGGTTCTCTAACCGAACGAACAAAAACCTTTTATAATGTGTAACTTTCCCATCAGGCTTTCACTAAATTGATTACTTACATTTAAAATCACAGCATCTTTGTTATTTTTTTTTCGTGAAAAAGACTATTATATTAATAGTATCTAATATTTAAAAAAAAATGCAGGTTTCGTGTGTGTGGTGTGCACTAGGCCCTAGTTTATTTAATCTTTATTGCACAATAATAGGATGTACAAATGGCGGACTTATTATTCTATTATTAATTATAATTTATATTTCGTTTCAGAAAACTGACGTTTAAAATAATTTCAACACGTTCTAAAGGTCATTCAGATTTGTGTACTGTGCCGACCCAATGGGAGAACAAAGAACAACTTCGATGGCCAAGATATAATGCGGATTTATTAATTAAGTAAAGACAGCAGTGTCCAACCTCGCGCAGATTGGCTTACGATGAAACAAACAAACAACGCAAATAAAACATTTTATCGCAACGTTAATTTTATTTTCTTGTATTGCGATACCTTCTGCTAATAAAATAACCATTTCAGAATTGAAATTTTCTGTATACTTAAAATTTTAAATCTTTCGGTTTTCCAACCCCAAAATCTGTTTTTTTTTTGGGGACGAAACCCTCATCATTAAAGGGAAAACACGCTTGCTTATTGGGACCGGGTTCAGTTTTGTTTAAACTATTTTCACAAATCCTGTCATGATCATTACTGCTGATGACACTTGGACAATTACTACTGCTGATATTTAAATATTCTTTTAACAATTTTCTTTCGATATGACCGGTTCTTTACGCTTTTGCCACGACTTTCGATACATGATTCAAACAACGCATAAAATAAATACGTACAATAATATTCTAATTGCTGGTATTAAGCTATGGGCGCTATATCAATACAAATGTGGTCTATAATTTGAATAAGTTAGTTGAAACTCTTTATTATACTGCAATAAGCTTATTAAAAACACAAATAATATTGTTTATTCAGCAGCTGAATAATTAGTAAAACATAGAATCTTATACAGTTTAAAGATAAAGTAAAAACAATTATTCAGTATCAAGCTGTATACCAGAATTATGTAAACAATATTATTCAGAAGGTGATACTTTATTCAGCAATTAGCTGTTTCAAACGCTACAAGCTTAGTACTGCTTTAATAATAGCAGTATAGATTATTGTTAATCAGATAAATGCTGCCGAAGGCACTGTTTTTCAGATTTAAGCCACCTGGATTGCGTAATGCTCAATAACGTCTGTCTAATAATCTTACGGAGATTGGTTATTAAGCGTAAAGAAGGAAAGGACAGAAATACAGAATTTATTAAGCGTTAAGTATTTTGAGGGTCCGTACTCAACCTTATTCAGTATATGGCTATTCCCAAAGCTCTTACACAAACCATATTCATCTTTGAACTGTTAAAAGTTCTAAGTGTGTACTGTTATCTTGCTTATGTGTTACTTGGGCGGAGCTTTCGTTTTTTAAACTTCCTGCTGCTGATGTGTAAAGGTAAGAATGATTTATTATTACTAAATAAAAAGCTTTTTCTTTTAAAAAAATCGTTTGGTTGTTTAGGTGATATTTGCCGTATTAATTAAGTATATTTTTTGAGCGCGCGTTATTTTAATGGTGAAAAACTTAGATTAAAACTTTGTTTTAATCTAAAGTGAAAAATAATAAGAATTGATACTACGAAACTTCATCGTTAATAAACTTTGCTTTGAAAATCAATATCTGAGGATCTGTGTGGTTTCTGACAATGAATCCGTTATTAGAATGAGAAAAAGTAGCCGCCATATTGAACTTTTTAGTAATTTAACCGATTGCTTTAAAATCGATATCTGTGGATCTGAGGGCCTAGTCAACTGGCAAACGCTCGACCGGTGACAGCTTCAAAATCGCTCATCAAATTCGCTAGGCTACATCGATATCGATAAGCTAAGGGATATAGAACATACAGGCTTGTCTTAGTATTTTTTTGTTTGATGATAATGTAACACTTATGTAAGATTAATAAATAGGTAGTAACCACACCGATCCTTTTGAGTTTTAGTGAATTGAATGTCACTTTACTAAGAAATTCGGGTAGACTCCTTGAGACAATTTGAAAAATGAATCAATCGCTTTTTTCGCCGGAAGTTCGCCAGGCAAGCACGTTTGTAAATAAGTACTTATAATGATGACGAGTGACTTACCCACCATAATATGATATTGATATGAGACCAAACCCATTTTTCAGCTTATAATATAAATAAATTAAGACTGAAGACCACAAGCAAACGCTTGCTGCCAAGAATTTCTCAAATATTAACAACTTGACGTCCGTCTGTAATGAAATAAGTGATAACACTAAATGTTACAAACCGCGCGAACATTTAAACAGTTTGATCTTAGATGCGAGTACCCACTAGGTAGTGATTAAAACGTTTGCATCTTGTATGAGTACATCGCCTAAAGTAACTCTATGGCGTAGCGGCTAAGGCTTTCGGGTTTAGTTGTCTAACTACAACACCTATCACATTACTTTTCGAATTGATTATTGTCCTAAATAAAATAAAATAAAAAACATTCCCCAAGTACATGGTTTTGCTAGTTAAATTAAAACTAATTTTAAAATATGCAAACTAGCGAAGCAATGTAGGTACTTACTGTTACTTGAAAGGTAATGCTAGAGGTTTAACTAATGCAAAAAGTCCCCGCCCGCGCCGCACCGGTTTGTGATCTTGCCAGTTAGTTACGCAACTTTCACATTACCGAGCTAAAGGATGGGTAACCAAATAAAAAGCGTCTCGAGCTCCTTCGTGCTTCGGAAGGCACGTAAAGCACACTGCGGTTGTATTGGCTCAGGGCTTAAGCCTGTTATAGCCCAGTCTGCCTTAGTGCTGTCGTTCATGTGGGAACGTTCAGGACGTTCATAGGATGACGATGAAGACAACATCGCCTTAATATAGGATTGTTTCATTGTTACTTATTTATAGCGGTAGGTACCGAAAATAATTGAAATTAAAAGTCAAATCATTTATTAAATATACGCCTTCACAGACACAATGACATGATCGTGGTCTCTACGCGACAAGTTAAAATATTTATTTATTTTACATTATTTATTTCACTGCCATTCATTATGAGTTGGTTGATAATGTTTCAAAATAAAACATAGGATTATTTATATGTTTACCAAAAATAATTTTAAAACAATTAATTTTATATAATTACCCTAGTATGTTGATAATGAATCAAGTACAACTTTAAGCCATGTTTAATGCAGTTTCATTGTTGGATACGACATGTGGTACACATCCCTTCTTTATTGTGAGCCTGATGCAGCATTAAATATTGGTGTTATTATGATTAACCATGCTTTTTGAAGGTATCCAGAATCTCCTAAGAAATTGGAACAATTTACTTACTTATAGAAAATTGTCATACTTACATAAAAAGTTAGTAGGTAGGTAGTATATATTTACCAAAAATAATTTAAAAACAATTAATTTTATTTATTTATTTTATATTCACAAGTGAATCGACAGTTCTATAAAAAGTATAACACTGAAAATGTGAAACAGCAAACCATTTACAGATTCACACAAATAAAAATGTGATAGTAACATTACAAACTCAAGCAACAATTACAATCGATTACTTCACAATCGCCAAATTGATAATAACTAAACTATTACAGAGTATGCTAGATATGGAACTTAATTTGTATTATATGTATAACAAGCCACCTTATGTTAAGCCACCTATTTAAAGAAAAAACAATATTATAACAAACACAATAGAACCCACCAGATTTAATAATCGGATAATAATAATGCAAGTTTATACATATAATTACCTTTGTATGTTGATAATGAATCAAGTACAACTTCAATAGCTTAATGTTATGACTAGTAGAAATTGATATAAGTAGGTACTTAAACATTTTCTATAGGTACCTACTGCAAGTAAAATTAAATATCAAGTAAAAAATAACAGTAATGTTGTATTTCTTAATATATTCTTATTTCCTTACCTAACTCTCTCAAAGTCAAAGTTTATTAAATATGAGGCTCCACTTTCTCTTATTGACATTAAAACTATATGTGTATAAAAATAAATGCCAATTGTGTGTTTATGAAGGTACTGTTTTTTAGTAGTACCTACCTAAGTAAATCTTTTTAATAAAGTACAATAAACTTAGAACTAAATTAACTTTATACTTAATTTTTCCCCATCATATAAACCAAATCACTATTTTATGGGTTAAATATATTTATGGCACACTGTTCCTTTTCTTAAAATAAAAATGTTGTCAACGAAGGTATTGTTTTTTTGTACATAAGTAAATCTTTTTAAATAAAGCACAATTAACTTAGAACTAAATTAACTATATTTATGGCACAGACTGCTCCTTTTTGTAGAATAAAAACGTTGACAACATTAGAGCTCCACAAAAAAAATCATATAAATAACTAAATTCAACGATGCCAAAGCCATTGTCAATGCAGTTTCATTGTTGGATATGACATGTGGTACACACCCCTCCTTTCTTGTGAGTCTGATGCAGCATTAAATATTGTTGTTATTATCATTAACCATGCTTTTTGAAGGTATCCAGAATCTCCTAAGAAATTAGAACAATATACTTACTTATAGAAAATTGTCATAGATAAAAAGTTAGTAGGTAAGTACCTATGTATTATACAAAATTGCTTGATATTGTTTTTTACCAAATAACCATGTTTGTTCACCACTCTGAGGAAGTCCATCCTCCAAATTATGAGGTATCATTTAAGATTTTTGAATCGTCGTCTCAAATCTGAAAACCACATAAAATAGTTTTATCTTTATGTCAATACTCTTTATTCTAGCAATTTTAACAAAACTGACATTTCCTGGTAAATCCCAATATAATAATAGGCATAATACTTACCTTTATTATGTAAGTAATAATTTATTTATTAAAACTTACCGTTTGAACGTAAGGACTGATATCTTTTCCTATTAAGAAAGATGCTTG
This sequence comes from Scoparia ambigualis, assembly GCA_963921215.1. NCBI lineage: Eukaryota > Metazoa > Arthropoda > Insecta > Lepidoptera > Crambidae > Scoparia > Scoparia ambigualis. The sequence continues at coordinate 6,002,555 of OY992510.1, forward strand.
TCTGTATAAGATTTATAGGGTATAGTCAATAGGTACACCTTACTACACTTAGAGCCTTGGTTTAATACTCTAAGCTAACTGGCAAATTAAATCTTCATTGGAACCTGTAAAACAAATAGGCAATCTAAGTTATAAATTGATAAATGGACATTATGGATAGGTTACATTTAATATTTATACAAAAAGTCCCTTACTGTTGTCTTAATCTTGACCTTTCTTGTCATGATTAAAGGTACTTAGGTGGATTTATTTGGCCCAAATGTTTGTATGGTTTGAGAGCCCCTACAAATTGTTATGCAGCGACTTGCTCTTCGTTGCGGAAAATGTTGCATGACACACATTTATTTGGTCACTCACATCGCAACAACTATATCAGCACGCAATTCCCGGCAGACCTTAGCTAAATATTTGAAAGTTCGTAAACGAGAACTCTGAGAACTATTCACAAGTACAACAAACTCGATTTCGTTACTTTGCTCCAAGTAACGTAGGGAAACATTTCTTCCTTAGCGCCTGAGCACTTAATTATCGCAGTCCACAATAGCCCTAAAAAGAGCATTTTAAACAAAACTTTCAACACAACACAACTATTCCTTCATCAGCTGATCAAACAATCGCCATTTTGTGTGAATTTTTATCTTCAATGTTTGAGTGATCGCTAGATTAGCGATTCTTGGCTTGTCAAACTGTCAATTAGGTCTATTTTAGCGTAAATTTTACGTCGTAGGTAACTTTTGCTTATGTCAATCCCATACATTCGGTTTATCGTAGCGAAGATTTCGTAGCGTTTCATTTGTTTGCCAATTGACTAGGCCCTCTGTGTGGTTTCTGACAACGACTCCGTTATTAGTATGAGACAAAGTAGCCTCCATCTTGAACTTTTTAGTTATTCGACCGATTGCTTTAAAAATTCATATCAGGGGATCAGTGTGGTTTCCGACAATGAATCCGATAAAAGAATGAGGAAAGTAGCCGCCATCTTTAAGTTATTAGTTATTCAACCGATTGCTTTGAATATCGATATCTAGGGATCTGTGTGGTTTCTGACAACGACTCCATTATTAGTATGAGACAAAATAGCCTTCATCTTGAACTTTTTAGTTATTCGACCGATTGTTTTAAAAATCGATATCAGGGGATCTGTGTGGTTTCCGACAATGAATCCGATAAAAGAATGAGGAAAGTAGCCGCCATCTTTAAGTTATTAGTTATTCAACCGATTGCTTTGAATATCGATATCTAAGGATCTGTATGGTTTCTGACAACGACTCCGTTATTAGTATGAGACAAAATAGCCTCCATCTTGAACTTTTTAGTTATTAGACCGATTGTTTTAAAAATCGATATCAGGGGATCTGTGTGGTTTCCGACAATGAATCCGATAATAGAATGAGGAAAGTAGCCGCCATCTTTAACTAATTAGTTTTTAATTTTATAAAAATTAAAAGTGACAATCCTTATGCTTTGCTAGTTATCTCAAAAAAAGCGTTGCGATATAGCGCTAACTAAACAAAAACTTTTTCAGTTTTACAAAAATAAGAGGACAACCCTAACGCTCAATTGGCGCGTAGGTATATAAAACAAGAAAATGGCCGAGCTTCCGTACTGCTTTAGCTTATATTTATACTGTGGTTATGTCGGCCCCAATTTGAGACATGACCTAACATGTTCTCGATGCGGGTCACAAGTTTATTCCGGCTCTCGATGACGCTTACATATTAGCTCATCTGGTGTCTACACCGGATGGACACCGGATGGACACCGGACGACAGTACGGAGGTAACGCTCTAGCGTTACCTCCGTACTGTCGTGCATAGCAATGAATGCTGTTGTTATGCAACATGTCATTGATATGCATAAGAAACTGAGTGGGGGCTAACACATATCCCTGCAGGACTCCAGCATTCACGGGTTTCATGTTAGAGCACGAACCGTCGACTACGACTGATGCTACGCCCAGAAAAAAGCTGGCAACCCACGAACACAATTTCTCAGGAAGCACGTATGATGGAAGTTTAGAGAGAAGAGCCCTGTGTCATACCCTGTCAAAGGCTTTCGCTACGTTAAAGCTAACTGCCAGTGCTTCCCCTTTACACTCGACTGCCTCCGCTCACCGGTAAGGTACACTAAAAGATCACCAGCCGAATGACCGCGACGAAAACCATACTGACGATCGCTTAGTAGCTAGTTTTCTTTTAGGTACCCTAAGAGCTGGCGGTTTGTAATAGACTCCATTACTTTGGAGAGCAAGGAGGTGATGGCTATTGGCCTGTAGTTGGACGGGCTTGAGCGATCGCCTATTTTGAGAATCGGGAGGACAAGGGCTGTCTTCCAAGAGCTCGGGACAACGCCAGTAGTGTAAGAGAGCCGGAAAAGGCGCATCAGAACCGGCGCCAATTCAGGAGCACACGTCCGAAGCACATTGGGAGGAACTGCATCAGGCCCACTCGACTTATGGATATCAAAGAAAAAAGAGCCTTACGAACTGACCTTTGTAGGAACCGGACGTTTGGCATTGAACAAGCGCAATGCGGTATGGTTGGTAGAGAGTTTTCCCCATCGTCCAAGGTCGAGTTTGATGCGAAAAGAGAGCCCAAGAGATCGGCTTTCTCCTTTGCGGTATATGCCAGGCAGTCATCGGTCTTGTGCAATGGTGGTAGGGATAGGGACGGCTGACAAAAAATGCCCTCAGGTAGCTTTCGCGAGTGACCAGAACGCACTCGTGCCCGAAGGAAGACGAACTAACCTCTCGCCATTTCCACTTATGAATGGTGACTTCGCCTTGGCAATGTCCTTAAAGGACCTGGCAGCAAACCTGGCAGCAAACCTGGCTCTTTTTGAGCGCACTGGTGTTTGGATCCTTTGATGACACCGCATTAGCCCAGGCTTGGTAATGTTGTCGCTTTTGGCGAGACGCCATTTTGCAGCAACGTCCAAACCATGGTTGGGATCTGCCGCCAATGTGAACCACATAGTTTGGATTGAAAAGTTCCATTCCCTGCAGTATCACATCAACGACAGAGTCGGCAGCGAGCATCATGATCATCCAGCGAGAAGCAAACTCGCCACCAATGGGTAGGACGCAAAGAAACATCGCATCCCATCCCTGTCCGCTAACCTATAATGCCACACTCGACGTTTTTGAAGTTTTGTGAGAGGCACAGTGCTACGAATCAGACAGTGGTCTGATGAGCATAGTGGTGCATCAACAGAAACTTGAAAGCGGTCTGGGTGCGAGGTCAGCAGAAGGTCCAATAAGGAAGGTGGATGGCCCTCCACATCTGGAACCCGCGCAGGGTCGGTTACCAATTGGGATAGACTGTAGGCCAAAGCGAGGTCATGAACGACTCTACCCGCGTGGTCAGTTGTGCGTGAACCAAGCCATTCGACGTGGTGGGCATTGAAGTCTCCCAATACCACAATCTCGGCCGAGGGGATCCGTTGGAGAAGGGAGTCTGTCGCCGTTTGAACGGTCTTGGTTTGGACGAATTTATATTATTTACTCACCTTAAAACATGAATAAAAATCCATTAAATCATGATAAAAATCAATTGCATATAGACCCTTATAAAAAAACATTCAACTCGGATGATCTCTAATCAATTCCATTCGACAAAGTGATTCCACAGTATTCTAGTACCACAATAATTGACAAAACAATTTTTTTATTATAAACTTTTTGTGTAATATTTTATTTTGCTCAATCATCTATATATCAAACGTTAGTTCGACATCTGGGTTAAAAAAAAATCTCAGTACTTACCGAAAAGTACCGAAATTTCAAGCTTTTCCCGGTACCAGAGTTAGCGCAGTACCGGGAATCCCGTTTTCTCCACAGTACCGGGACTGCAACCCCTAATAAGTGGTAAGTACACACGCGCACCAAGTAGTAGATATAAAATTTTGTGTAATGAAGCGTTGTAGTTATATAAGTACAATTTCTTTTTGTAAGAGGGGATGATTTTTGGGTCGCGATTACGTAATACGTGGAAACAATTATAGGGTGGATCCTACAACATTCGATATCAACAATCTACCGTTGATTATTTATAGAATTTCAGTTTTTCTAAATTAATTTTAGCTGCAAATAATGAGTACACGATTATACTAACTAGGTAAGAAACAACTACATGTGTTTTATCACTCTTTAAAAAAATAAGCTTAAAAAACTATGCAAAATGTCATTCAGACGCTTGAAGCCAACTGGGCTCCTTAGAATAACATAATTATAAAAATAAAACTACTACTAGGACCAAAATATAAAAAAAAATCACTTTGACTTGATGAATGTCCCATTAAGTTAATAGATATAATAATTAAAAATAATTTATATTTTGGAAAATAATTCAATTCAAAGTTTTGTCATCGTAAATCCGTCATTCAGTTCACGATTTCAAATCGACTTTTGAATTTTTTTAATTTATGTTAGATTGTGCCGTGACCTGCCGAAACCTCACTAAACACCCACCCACCATCCTGCCTTCATTCGTCGACCGCGATCACTGGGAGAAAGACGTTTGATATTGATATTATTTTAAAAATTTTCGTTCGCAGCATTTTGTCACTATTTTATGTCATTCCGTTTGAACGTATAACTGTAAAAGGATCAACCATAAGTTAATTCAAATTTATGCATTTATTAGACCCTGGTGCCCAACGATAAATGTGTGGCGATTTAGCAAAAATTATAGTTTAACATTGCTCGTCTTGTCATTCATTACGCTCCTAGCCATTACGTTCAAAAGCCCTAAAAATAAAAAACCTACTATTAAGTTTAAGATTATTTTTTTATTTTATAATCAGATTACGAACTTAAATTACTTAGGTGTTTTTGAAATAAGTACTTTACGAATTAAAAATTATCTTGATCTCGAAGATGCTACGGATTTTGGAATATTTTTTATTGGGTAAATGTAAATCAAAGTTGTAATTTATGTTCCTAATTAGCACCTAATTATTCCTTGTTTTTTTATATTGCAGTTAATACATAATTGTTACCTATTATATCTAAGAGATTGTTACATTTGAGATTTTGTCCCTTTTGGGGAAAAGGAAGAAAATCCCAAATGCAAGCTTCAGTGGGTTGTTATCAAATAAAACCATAAAATGTTCAACAGCTAGGCAGTATATTGTAAAAGAACACACAAATATTTGGTCCAACAACAATAAAATAAAATTATAAATTTTATTTCATTCTTATTAGAGGGGGGGTTAGTCACAATTTTGTCTTATATTATGTTAGGTACAATTCATCTACGTTACTCCTTTTAATTTATTTAGCCGAAAATCACAAATAAAAACTATCAGTCGAAATTGACCCTAGGGTCAATCTCAAATGAAAGTTCAACAAACTTTCTATTAATTTTGCCAACTATAATTTACTGTTTAAAGTAATCTAAACCTTATTCCAAAGCTATATCACCCCCTAAAACACACTAAAATCCTAAGAGTCAAAAGTGACCAAGCGGGTCGGTGATAATTTTAATTTAAAATAAATTTTATAATACTGTTCCTACTACTGCCTAACCAGCCAGCTAATATCTCAGTCGTACGAGCTATGGTCGTGAGTGGGGGTCGGGATAAAGCCAATACCGTTCGGAGTATGAAGTTGAAATTAAAATTAAATTACTCCGTCTATAAAAATATTAAATTAAATGTTTTAAACCGTTTAACCGTATCAAAACTCTCACACGTTTAAAGCCGATACTCTAGAGAACCGTGGGGTTATACCGATATTAAATAAATATTTATGGACGCCAGGATCGTATAGTCGATCCGAATCTGGAGACGATGTCACCATACAACTTCACACAGGTCGAACTCGCAGATCCTCAAAGGTTTCACAACTTCACCAACGCTTGGTGTAGTTGGATATAAAAGAAAATACTATGTTAAGGTTTCGAAACCCTAACGTAAAAATATGTTCCTGAATAACGAACGATTAAACCCAGAGTGGGGGTACAAAAAACCGTCAACGCCTGTGCGGCGACAGCTTGCTGGCAGCAGGTGGCCGCTGGTGCCCCGAAGAGGCAGGTCTCGCGTCCAGGCTTTAGGGCCCAGCTCTAAATCCTGGCGGCGAGACGGGCCTCTCGAAGCATGCGCTAGGATATTCTATATCTACGCGTGGCTGCCAGCGGCGTCACGACCGGTTGGTGGTGGCACGGATTCCTGAGTGCATTGATCTCAACTCATCGCACCACTTCACGCCAGAGATTGAACTCGTTTCGGCGTCGCAACTCGGCAGCCCTCCTTTCGCCGGAAACACTTATAAATCCTAGGCCAGCTTATAATTTATACTCCCATTGTCGGGTAATTCATAAGAAATTGTTCTTTTAAAATTTTCCTTCAAACTAACAAAACATCAAATATGACGTCTGTCACAACTCGCCCTCTGCCAACAGAATTTGCCAACAATAACAACACACGACCTAAAAAAAAATTAACGTTTAGCAATGGGAAATGCATTTTTCTTTAATTTAAAATTATGTTTTGTGATATTTAACTCACTAATCACCCTGTCTTAATATTAAGGAGTATTAGTTTCCTCTCTGGTAACCCCTACGGGCAGAGACAATATCCATATAAAAAATATTACTCCCGTTCGAATGTTCTAGATAAAAGTCCTTATAGAAAAAATTAGTTCTATTTCCGGATTTGCTTGAATTAAATTTAATTACTTAAAGTAATTATTATACATATTAATTTATTATGTAATTTATTATTAGATCTGTTTCGACTATTTTTTAAAATTGAATCTTTTATGTGAAATTAAAAGCTGACAGCTACTTCGCCCCGCTACCGCTAGGCGTCGCTACGGTGGCTGTCATTTTGTCTATGGTGTTATGTCAAATACAAAACGTAAACACGGAATAAAATCTCTTTAGATGTAAGTTTAAGTCTTACTAAAACTGATTTAGAAATATGTTTTAATTGAAAATGCAAGAAAAGTGTGTCTTGTAATGTGTCAGCCAAGGCTCCATGTCTTTAATGTGAAGAAAAATGGATTTAATTCAAACAAGCTACACGGACTAATGTTTTTGGACATTTGATCATTCTAACGCAATGGTTTCAGGTAAGTACTATTCAACCATTGCGAACTTCTTTTGTAGATAAGTAAAGGCAGACAGGGCCCTGAATTTACAACGTAACAGTACCTCCCCAACCACCAGAGATTTGACCGACCAGGGCAAATCTCGACGCTGGCCCTCCAGCGTCACACTACACTTCAAACAACCAAGCAAGCACAAACAACCAAAAGAAACCTACCCGTGTAGCTGCACTACACAATAACTTAAAACTTTCCTGTAAATAGCTATACAATATGCTATGACAGTAAAAAAAACAACAAAACGCAGTCTTGTGTACGACAATTCTTCATATATATATATATATATATATATATATATATATTTAAATATACAAATATCCCATATATATATAGTTTGTATATCCCAAAAAATATACAAACTTCTATATGAATATAAACTAATGTACATAATAAATATAATAATATCAATTATAATATACTCTTACATAAATCTAAAAACTTGGTGGCTATGCAGTTAACATATTATCACAGTGTCACCAACCGCACTGTTGCCTCGCGTTAAGGCTTTTGGTACCAGTCACTGATCCGCTGGGGTGTATGGCTTACTTTTTTAACAATACTGGTTACTGAAAAGTCACCACAATAGACTCCCAAAGTGAGTCTGATCCATTAAGCAATATGGAAAAGACAAACCTTTAGGAGTTCAATATGAATATTACCAAAATACTAGATTATAAATGATTGATTACTTTATATATATTAAATACACTAATTATGGTTATAATGATATTATTACATAAACATAAAAACTGGTGGCTATACAGTTAACCTATTATTACAGTGTCACCAGCCGCACTGACGCCTCGCGTTAAGGCTTTTGGTACCAGTCACTAATCCGCTGGGGTGAATAGCTTATTTAACTATACAGGTTACTGAAATAGACCTACAGTTATCCCACTGGGTAAGTCTGATCCATTAAGCAATATGGAAAAGACGAAGCCCAGAGAGGCACAAAATAATAAATATATACACCAAACGTTTATATATGTTCTACAGGTTAGGTCTGATCCATTTACAAACATGGAAAAGACGAAACCCAAAGAGCTATAAAATAATAAATACATGTAAGAATCGTCTACACGTCCAAGTCTACCCTTCCTAACCAACGATACCTCCTCAATACACAAACATCTAAATGCTCCTACCTATAAGCACATATTTAAAGTAATGCCCAGTAAACTTCTTATACGGCTGGGCAGCCGTAAACCAAAAAAAAAAACCCACAACCCAAACCAACAAATATTCACCACCACCTAAAAGTTTGGCTAACCGCCCCTAAATAAATCCAACAAAAAAAAAAAACCGAATTCCATCAAAGCAGCCTACACGCCCGCCAATAAATGGTCACCATCCTCAGGACTATCATCTCGTTGCCTCACCAACGGTCCGGAGATCTAACCCTTCCATTAAGGTATCTAACCTATAATATTAAAATATATAAAAAAAAAGGAATTAAAACATTCCAACTTAACAAATAGAATGTCATCACGCCAAAAGTCGAAATTTTCCAATGCGCAAAAACACAACCACAAACATCAAGCTCCTCTTAAAAGAGCCTCCAGCGCCGCGGCATATACAGCCACAAACGCCCAAAGTGCAGTGACTTAAAGGCATATACAGCCCTCCTTCGTCACTTTTAAACCATCTAGCAACCAAAATAAATCACATAACGAATTCCAGCACCGTGGCATATACAGCCACCAATGCCAACAACAGCAGCGGCTACAGGGCATATACAGCCCTCCTTTGTCACTTTTCAACCGCTCACAACAAGCAAAACATTGTACCATGATACAATGATCGATAAATTACTAAAACTAATACATCTTAGTCTTCCCATGAAGACTTAAAGTCCTTGATGTGCCATTCACCAAGGTTTTTACCGGAACTACAGCCTTCTAATTCATACACTAGGGGGGAAAGTTTTTTCCTAACAAAACATTTTTCATATTTAGGAGCTAATTTAGCCATAAAAAATTTGGAGGCGTCACTCTGTGGATATGTCTTTTTCCACACAGTGTCACCCACCTCAAATTCTAAGGGCCTCCTCCCATTGTTATAATGACGAGCACTACGGTCATGTGATTTAATAAGCGCGCCTTTCACTTTATTAAAAATTTCCTCTAAGACGCCTAACTGGTCCGCATATACACCGCGAGAAGCGCACGCCAGGGTGAGCGGTCCATCGGTATTATTGCCGAAAACCTCTCCGCAACTAACTGCCTCCCTACCATGTACTAGGAAGAATGGGGTAAAACGTGTTACTTCATTAGTGGAAGTGTTTATTGCATACTGAATTTTCGAAATATTAACATCCCACGATCTATGGTCATCTTCCACAAGAATTGATACGGCGGTCATAATCGTACGGTTATAACGTTCAACTGTGTTCACGCTGGGGCAATAGCGAGGTGTAAATTGAACCTGAGGTACCTTGTACCTCTCCAACAAAGATTTAATTTCATTGCCCGTGAACTGCGTTCCGTTGTCCGCTATCACCGTACGGGGTATGCCGTGAACCAAGAAAACGCCATCTTCAAGTTTCTGCGCTATAGCCTTACCCACAGCTCTTCGTAAAGGAAAGAGCAAACAATATTTCGTAAAACAGCATACGACCACAAAGAGATATGTGAAGCCCGCTCTAGACCGTGGCAAGGGACCAACGAGGTCAAAACTTATTGTTTCAAACGGTTTAGAGCAGTCTTTCGCGCTACCTAAGAGACCAGGGGTTGGCAATTGTGAGTGTTTATATGCGGCGCACGTATCACATTTCCCCACGTAGTTAGTTACATCCTTATACATGTTAGGCCAGTAGTAACGTAGTGCAAGTCGTTTATAAGTTTTAAATACTCCAAAATGTGGAGATAATTCACCACTATGGTGATTCTTTAAAAGTTCCAGACGATTTCCCTCCGGTACTACTTGTTTCCAATCATAATCACTCGCCACACCGAATTTATTTTTTGAAAAACGAAAAAGTTTATTGTCTCTAATAATAAAGTTAGGACACGACCTAGGAGTACTAACACACTTGTCCCACAACTTTTGGAACCAAGTGTCTGCGTCAGGCACCTTTATTTCGAGCACCGGAACGGCACGCGATAGTGCATCTGGAACTACGTTGTCCTTGCCCTTGCGGTGCTCAATAACAAAGTTGTAAGGCGATAACCGACAACCCCAACGAGCTAATCGACCCGTAGGATTGGTTAAATTAAAGAACCACTTCAGGCTCGAGTGGTCGGTTATCACCTTAAACGCAGGACCTCCCTCCACATAAGGACGAAAGTGTTCTACAGCAAAAACCACCGCTAGGGCCTCTCGCTCCGTCGCCGAATAATTGCGTTCTGCCGAATTCAGTGAACGACTACAATATGCTATTGGATGCTCCTCTCCCTTTATAAACTGAGTCAGAGTGCCCGCTATCCCAAAACTGGATGCGTCACAATGAATCTCAAATGGCTGGGAAAAATCGGGACAAGCCAATACTGGTGCAGAGACCAACGCTGTTTTTAAAGTAGTAAACGCGGTTTCTGCCTCAGCAGTCCACTTAAAAGGCGGGGCTTTTTTGCTAGTACTCGTAAGTGCATTTAAAGGTGCCGCTATAGAACTGAAATTTTTAATGAAACGTCTATAATACGACGCTGTTCCAAGGAACATTTTCACCTCCTTCCGGGTGGTAGGTGTGGGAAAGTTGACTATTGACTGAACTTTCGACGGATCAGTGTGTAAACCATGTTCATCTACCCTGTAACCTAGATATTTTAACTCCCGACGAAAGAAACAGGATTTTTGTAAGTTAATTGTTAACTTAGCCTGTCGTAACTTTTCTAAAACCCGTTTAAGAAGCGAAATGTGTTCCTCGAATGTCGATGAGCATATTATAATGTCATCCAAGTAAACAAACACTTTATTATTAAACTCAGGACCAAACAGTATGTCCATTAACCGTTGCTGGGTGGCTGGTGCCCCCGTCAACCCAAAGCACATAACCTTAAAATGGAAAAGACCTCGTCCGGGAACCGTGAATGCGGTTTTTTCCTTAGATGAAGCGGAGTCAAGCTCAATTTGCCAAAATGCAGATTTTAAATCAATTGACGAAAGGTATCGAGCGTCACGTAACTGATCTAAGATGTGAGAGACGTAGGGAAGCGGATAAGCATCTTGTTTGCTGACTGCATTCAATTTTCGGCTGTCAAGGCAAAATCGCCATTCTCCGTTTGGTTTAGGAGTTAATAGGACTGGGTTATTCCACGCGCTATTGCTAGGCTCTACTACTCCCATCTCTAACATCTCATCCAGCTGGCGGTTAAGTTCCTTAAGGCGTTCAGGTGATAGTGGATAATAACGCTGTTTGATAGGAGAAACATCACCCGTGTCTATCTTATGACGCAACAGTTGGGTACGACCTAACCCTTTAACCTCAAAAGACACCTTCTTAAATTCATTTATTAATGACTCCGCTTTCAACCTCTGAACGGGTGTTAATTCATCAAACGGCTGCAAATGCCTAACCTCCGATACGCAAGTACGGTGTTTAGAGTTTTGAAAATACTTAAAAGGCAATCTATTAAAAATTTCAGGAGCTAAATTAAAAGCCTTCCAAAAATCAACGCCAAAAATTAACGGTGTGGTGATATCAGGAATAATATAAAATTTAATAACTTGAGTCACTCCCATAAGAGTAACTGGTAAATATAAATAACCCTTCACGGTTGCACGCGAGTCATTGGCTGTTACGATGTTGCCCAAGCACCCATCATAGTGTAAGGTTGCACCAGCTTTTATGAACTGTTGGCCAACATCGGAACCCAATACTGAAATGCATGAACCCGAGTCAAGTAAACCGTAATAATCCGCATTATATATAGAAACGGTTAAATGCGGCCGACCATCCTCCCTAGTCTTATAACGTACTGAATCTACTCTTAAAGAGTTTAAAAAAACTTGTAACCATTTTAAATAGTTGTCCCAATCGGACTTAATAAAATTATGGCTGTAGTTCCGGGAAATTAATTTTTTGAATTGCAGTTCTGACAGGATTGACCTTTAGTCCCGACTGCTCTTTTATTGCAGTTGGGGCACGAAGGTGTCCTCACACCCTTCTTACCGCAACGAAAACAAACTACTTCTGTGGTTTTGCAAGTAGATAATGAGTGGCTCCTTACCCTACAACGAACACAATACATAGCAGGATCAGCTTGCACGGCCTCGATTCTCAAAGAACCCCTCGGAGCTTGGTAAGCCAAGTCTGGTGCAACAAAAGAAGCGGTAGGTTTCGGCGGTTCGCGGAACTGTGCCTTGCTAACAAAACCTAGCTCGAGTTGCCTACACTTCTCCTTTAATTCCTCCAGGGTATTGACCGCCAACATTGACAACGCCGTCGCGTATTCCGGCCGCATGTTGAACTTAATCCGTGCCAAACGCTCAGGTTCCGCTACTCTATAAGAGAGCCTGTTGAAGAGGTTCTCCATGACCGCTATGTAAATACAGGACAATTCAGTTTGCCCCTGAGTCCTATTAGTAATTTCTGAAATGAGACGCATATCGTAGTCTGGCGGAGCGAACGCTGTGAGTAAATGTCTTTTTAGTTCCGACCAACTACCAACCGACGCTTTTATACCACGGTACCACAACAAAGCACCATCAGAAAACAAGTCCAGAGCTGATTTATGTAACGAAGATTCGCTTATACCCCTAGCTTCGCAAAGTTCCTCGAGACGCTCTATGAAAGCTTTCACGCAACCGGTACCATTAAATTTACAGTCGAGAGATCTGACTGTTGCATCCTTCTTACTATAATATACGACTTCGGGCGTAGGTTCAACTTCAAGGACGTTCGGTGTCTCTGGTGCCGATGTAAACGACGCATGGAAACTCGCGTTAATATTATCAACTTTTGACAAATAACCGTTAAGCTCTTTGTCAATAGTCTGATATACGGAATCAAGTTCAGGAGGGGGAGTTACCCTGCCCAAGCGATGAAAAAGGTGGGAACTTAAAGCCTTTATACGGTTAAATTTTCTAAAATTTGAAGGATCTTTTCCTATTACTTCGGCGACCTCTGCCAATTTGGCTTTAATAATTTGTAATTCTACTTTAGGATCCCGAGTAGTCTCTACGATATCGTCTGAGCAAACTAGTTTACTAAGTTCCCTAATCTGAACTCGTAATCCCTCTACCGTTGTCGCCGGTGCTGCGTCTCGAATCTCCACCTCATACGTAAGCTCGTCTTTATGAAGCAAATTAAACGAAATTGGGCGTTCCATTTTGGATTTAAAAAAAAACTACTAAAATATAAGCTGGCTTCCTCAATAGGCAGTTTCAACCTAAGTATACAGTTACAATCCACAGAAAATAGTAGTAAACCACCACAAACACAGTATTATAATAATAATACTAAAAACACTTGCATTAAAAAAAACACTTATTTTCAAATAAAAATTGTGTCAACTATAACCTATTGTGTCATAAAATAATACTTTAGTTCAGCTGAGTACAATAATTAAATAATTAACACTTGTATACATATAAAAAAATGTTATGAACGTTTAATAAAAAATGCACTATTAATACATTATTTTAAAATAATAACGAATAAAAATTCGTTATTAAAATAAAATGGGAGGAATCCGTGCCAATGCACGCGTGACGGTTTTTCTTAAAATTAATAATCCCCACGGTTCTAGAACGCTGTCGGTATTCTGGCTTTTTAGTTACAGCATAAGACATAACCACTATCCCTAACCAAAACACACGTTGAGTGCGCCACTGTTACATTTGAGATTTTGTCCCTTTTGGGGAAAAGGAAGAAAATCCCAAATGCAAGCTTCAGTGGGTTGTTATCAAATAAAACCATAAAATGTTCAACAGCTAGGCAGTATATTGTAAAAGAACACACAAATATTTGGTCCAACAACAATAAAATAAAATTATAAATTTTATTTCATTCTTATTAGAGGGGGGGTTAGTCACAATTTTGTCTTATATTATGTTAGGTACAATTTATCTACGTTACTCCTTTTAATTTATTTAGCCGAAAATCACAAATAAAAACTATCAGTCGAAATTGACCCTAGGGTCAATCTCAAATGAAAGTTCAACAAACTTTCTATTAATTTTGCCAACTATAATTTACTGTTTAAAGTAATCTAAACCTTATTCCAAAGCTATATCACCCCCTAAAACACACTAAAATCCTAAGAGTCAAAAGTGACCAAGCGGGTCGGTGATAATTTTAATTTAAAATAAATTTTATAATACTGTTCCTACTACTGCCTAACCAGCCAGCTAATATCTCAGTCGTACGAGCTATGGTCGTGAGTGGGGGTCGGGATAAAGCCAATACCGTTCGGAGTATGAAGTTGAAATTAAAATGAAATTACTCCGTCTATAAAAATATTAAATTAAATGTTTTAAACCGTTTAACCGTATCAAAACTCTCACACGTTTAAAGCCGATACTCTAGAGAACCGTGGGGTTATACCGATATTAAATAAATATTTATGGACGCCAGGATCGTATAGTCGATCCGAATCTGGAGACGATGTCACCATACAACTTCACACAGGTCGAACTCGCAGATCCTCAAAGGTTTCACAACTTCACCAACGCTTGGTGTAGTTGGATATAAAAGAAAATACTATGTTAAGGTTTCGAAACCCTAATGTAAAAATATGTTCCTGAATAACGAACGATTAAACCCAGAGTGGTTTTTTTTTTTTTTTTTTTAATATATATTCCTTATAGAAAAAATTAGTTCTATTTCCGGATTTGCTTAAATTAAATTTAATTACTTAAAGTAATTATTATACATATTAATTTATTATGTAATTTATTATTAGAACTGTTTCGACTATTTTTTAAAATTGAATCTTTTATGTGAAATTAAAAGCTGACAGCTACTTCGCCCCGCTACCGCTAGGCGTCGCTACGGTGGCTGTCATTTTGTCTATGGTGTTATGTCAAATACAAAACGTAAACACGGAATAAAATCTCTTTAGATGTAAGTTTAAGTCTTACTAAAACTGATTTAGAAATATGTTTTAATTGAAAATGCAAGAAAAGTGTGTCTTGTAATGTGTCAGCCAAGGCTCCATGTCTTTAATGTGAAGAAAAATGGATTTAATTCAAACAAGCTACACGGACTAATGTTTTTGGACATTTGATCATTCTAACGCAATGGTTTCAGGTAAGTACTATTCAACCATTGCGAACTTCTTTTGTAGATAAGTAAAGGCAGACAGGGCCCTGAATTTACAACGTAACAAGATAAAGTATTGTTACTGTTCTGTTACTATAAAAAATCAAAGCCTTGTTAATTCTACGAAGTTTATTGTTGTTTATTTTTGTTTCGTGTTGTATTTTTGTTTCGAGTTGTATTTTTGTTTCGAGTTGTATTTTTGATTCGAGTTGTATTTTTGCTCCGAGTTTTTTTTTTTTAAATTTATCTTTCAGTATATTATGTTTTGAGTGGTACTTGTGTTTGAGTTTATCTTTAAGTAGATTTTAGAGGACCTAGAACCTTACGGCGGCTTAGTTATCTTGCATTAACCCTGAGCATGTCTCCTGATGAGACTGAAACTGATCGGCCTATCCGACGAAATCATTATTATAATAATGCCTAAAAATATATTGTTATGGTTATTCAAACTGACTTTTAATAGGTACTTAATATTGTTATTTTTTATTATTTTATTGAATACGTAGTATTGATAGTTACTTTTTTTTATTAAGTTTGTATAATTCTTTTAGGATAAATAAAATAATTACATGTATTCATAATACCTACCTATTGCCACTAAATACCTTCATTCCTATACTGCAATATGAAAATGTCATTACACTCATGTAGATGTCATTACATTCACGGCAATAAATAATATTTTCTTGATTACTCAAAATCTACAAGAGATAACATGCTCCAAATACTTGTAAAAAGCTGTCAGTGAGGTAGATTAGAGAATGTATCCCAAAAGATTGATTTTATAGAGAATTTCTCGTGGAAGATAAAATGTGCATTAAAAAAAATATTTTTTTGAGATCCACCCTTATGCATTTTTAGCAGAAACGTAGCATCGCGACTCGGGCCCCGCAGTCAGTCCGCCCGCTCCACCTGAAAGTAATGTACCTACCTAAGTTTGAAGGAACACACGAAAATTATATTCGGTTTACAATTCGGACTATTTTATTTATGTCATCAATATCCGCACCAACATGCTTATAGACATGAGCATTGTTAGAGAGCAGAACCTGTGCTATCTCCTGAGATAGATAGATAGAGTTGTGGCCCCCACTTCGGACTTGGTTTATTCACACAACGTCCGTGAACCCTTTTATACCAGTCACCACAATAATTGTGTGTGAAAAAGAAATGTCCCAACTCGGAATGTGTAAGGCCGCCGGATATCTAGCGGGGAATCAAACTCACGCAATGGTTTATTCATGCCGCTTTATTGAATTATTTAAATGAAGTCCTTCACGCCCTGTTTTAAGAAACGAGGATTATCTGAGCGGCTACTTAGGGCTGGGACGAGCACTCTTGGAGCGAAATGTAAATGGATTGTATGCATAAAGACATTTTTAATTTGACGGAATAATAAATCGCGACGCTCTGCTTCGAAATTGTGGATAGTTCTGTAAAACTGAAAATATCTTTTGCTGCCACGCGGCAAAATCTCCAAACTAATCTTTAATTAACAATTTATTTAACATTTTAATGCTTATTTAATTTATATAATTCAACCGTTTAATTTAAAAACTATTACAAATAACAGATATGCAACAAACATTTTGATTTGATTTGCTGATTTAACCAGTCGTTTGGATAGAAGTTACCGCCCCGCAATGGGCCAGTTTGGTAGGTTATGGCCCGATTATGTTTATATGGGAAGATGAGGCTTACAGTAAAAATGTAATTTTACAAACTTTTTGCAGGTTTTAAATAATTTGCCTTCCTTAAAGTTTTATTTAAGTGTAGAATTCTTTAATTGAGAAAACTTTCATCATAATCATCGTGTTTATTAAATAGATGTCACTAACCCTTAATATTAATTATTTATTAAACAAAAGTTACATTAACAATATCAATATAGGTACAATGATGTATAATAAAGTATGTATAATAATGGTATGTATTACAATTTAAAACGTTTCCATCCCAATGAAAGAATTTCTTCGGCTTCCCTTGAGTGCCCTTAGTGGCTTTATTGGAATGCTTTTTGAGTTTAACTTGATTTGTGGTACCGATATTCATCATAGAGAAATACACGCGATTTTAACACCTAGCGGTAAGGACTATGATCTAGAATGGCGTACGCTCTACGATCGATAGGAGTACAGTGCAGTGCAAGGGATGTGCTCTCTCAATTATTCATGTGTTTGCACCTTCGACGGTGCAACCGATGATGGACCTTTGATAAGGGCAAAGAGTATTTAATAAATAGTCTTCGCTTAAGAATTTACGGCTTTGGTATCTCCTACTCCTATAGGTATAATAATATAAATATAAGTAATTCTCCAATAGAAATTAAGGAATATTGTACAAAGAAGGAAGAACATAATTTCTTTAAACAGTTATCTTGAAATAGTACATAAATTCTAGGAAAGTCAAGCAACAACTTATGCCGCATTACGTTTGTGCATTATGTGTTGATAATCGCTTGTTTTTTGGTGAAGTGTGATCTGTACCGAAATATCACAACAAAAACATGGTAATAATACTGTTATTTATAATATAAGTTACTATACCTAATCATTACATATTATAAAGTAAAGTCGCCGCCGTTTTCCTGTCTGTGGCTTCGCTTTCTCCTTCAATACCATGAAATGGATATTATCGCGTTTAAAAGATCAAAAAAAAAGGACGATGGTTTTGATACTATTAGTAGATGATTTGTACAAAATGGCTGACGTATGTCGGTGTTTCTAAGGTAGCGTAGACGAAAGAGCGGGAGTGCCGCTAGTAAATCATCATTACATATTATAAAGCGAAGTCGCCGTTTTCCTCTGTCTGTGCCACCGCACTATTCTCCTAAACCACGCCATGGATTTTTACGCGCTTTTCATTAAAAGATAGAGCGTTAATTGAGGATGGTTTTTGTTTATATTTTGTAGATACATTTTTTTTAATTGCTGAACTATGACGGTCTTTCTAAGTGAGCGTTGGACGAAGGTGCTAGTATATAATATAGAAAAAATACGTAGAAAAAAAACGCGAAACATTAAATCTTCTCAAATAAGTATCTCAATTATGAAATATTTTATTTGCGCGTTAGACTGTCACGTCTGCGAATAGTAGTATCTATGGCAAGACAAAAACTTTACAGGCACAAACCGCGTTAGTATTTTACCGATGAAAGGGCTCTCGGAAACAAATCAGCGTGTTTCTTTAATTAGCAAAAAGAGGGAACGCGGTCTTCTCTTGATACCTTGAGCATCAGTATTGTATTACATATGGTATAGGCTTGAAAAGCACCCTGGAATGCTGTGTCAATGCCAGCGACTTTTATGTACACTTCTACAATTGTGATGTTGTTTTTCGATAAGGAAGCTAAGCCATTGAAGGCGTTGCATTTTTTTTCTATCCTGTTATACTCGTAGTACGTTGATGTCGTATAAAGTGAGTACGATCTCTCAGTGGTTAAAGATGGGTAGGTACCACTGCGTTTTTGTGAAAAATTTCTTAGAATTAAAACATTACGAATTAGCAACTTTTATGAGAATTGCGTTGCCTTTGAAAGTATTAATAAATTAAAAAAAATAACTATTACTTTATTTAAAAAAATATATGTATGGACTGCAAATATACTAAATTTCTTATTCTCTCTCTCGTCATGTTCTTTTCTTTTATTCTAATATATGTCAGGATTTTGGGAAGCATTAGGCGTACATAATGATCGTCTACATAATGATCTACACAATGATATTGAAAGTTGGAAGCTCACTTCACCCGAAACCACAGAACATAAGAGTAAGGTCTTTTGTTGTGTGCCCAAAACCATTAAACATAACAACGCTGTTATATTAAATACTTTTTACTTGCTTTCTTATTTTCTGTTTCTTACATGCTTTATTGACGTGACAACGTCTTAAATTAGGTTGCGGCTGGGAGTCACTTATGAAAAAGTGTAACGCTCGGTAACGTTACGATGAGTCACCGAACGAGAGAGAGGCCCGCCGAATGCCTTGCGTCTCTCTCCCACTCAACTATGTTTTAAATATAATTCTTTGTTTAAATAAATGTTTTAAATTGTTACTATTATTTCATCCTTCTTCCTACTATACGAATGAATATTCACATTAAAATTATTTTACCACTCAAAGTCGTTGTCACGTAAAACTTTCGCCCGTATACCGACTTTACAGGCAACCAATTTTTTTTACTGCTGTTGTGTAATAGTGGCCAATAATTTTCATTTTTCATTTCACTACTGTGTACAGCAGAATACCAGTGCAGCAGGCCCCGCTTGCTGCAAATACTGAGTTGTGCACAGTGTTGGCATCACACAACAGGGCGCAATGTATTGCTTTATTATTTTTATTGACGTGACAACGTCTTAAATTAGGTTGCGGCTGGGAGTCACTTATGAAAAAGTGTAACGCTCGGTAACGTTACGATGAGTCACCGAACGAGAGAGAGGCCCGCCGAATGCCTTGCGTCTCTCTCCCACTCAACTATGTTTTAAATATAATTCTTTGTTTAAATAAATGTTTTAAATTGTTACTATTATTTCATCCTTCTTCCTACTATACGAATGAATATTCACATTAAAATTATTTTACCACTCAAAGTCGTTGTCACGTAAAACTTTCGCCCGTATACCGACTTTACAGGCAACCAATTTTTTTATGTTATTTGATGACGATGACGACTAACGATTGAAGACTGCTCATACATACGATACCTAAATTAATTGTATCTATTGCATCCCTAAAAAGCGTATTTAATGAATCGATCTAAAAATCAATCTTATGTTGAAGAATTGCCATCCCAGGCGCGTTAGCTGCATTATGACTTCATCGGCAAACATACTGGTAACCAATTCAGATTTACCGATCCAGTGCACGCAGTCTCATAGAAATCAATTCAAATCAACGAACCAGTCCGTTATGACTCCGACTCAGTGGACGCGCACCTTTATATTTTCTAATCTATATTTATGGTTTCACTGTCAAACCAAACCATAAAAACAAGTTAAAATCTTTTAAATTATTGATTTTTTCACGAAAGTTCTAAGAAAATAATAAACACGTCATAATTAATTTATCAATATTTTTATGATTCGAGCTAGTGAGAAGTTCATATACATTTTCATACATTTGAGGGCAGTTACTTAGCCATGTCCTTTGTGTATTGTTGTGCAATATCAATAAATGTTTTTCAATTTCAATTTATTTCATTATAACAGACATACCTACCTGGAAAAGAGGGCTCACGGGCGGCGCGGCGGCAGCTAGCTAAGAACAAAAAAAATGTGCCATAAATAAGATTACTAGATTAGACTTATTTAGAACACATTTCTTTTTGGGGTAATTACCCTTATTAGCTAAAAGAAAGACAGCATTAGAGACTAAGAACCTCGTTTTGCAGCGGTGTCAGTGTTCGAAACCTTACGACTACGTAGTATTAGTAGTATTTTAATGATGTCATGTCACGGACATTATGTCTAGTCAACGTAATGTAGTAAAAAAGAACGCTGTATTTTCTTATAAATAGGCCATCGAAAAAGGTCTCTTAATTTGCTTTGAGAAATGTTTTTGTATTACTTACCTACTAAGTAACGAAATATGCCAATGATATGGGACAGCGAAGTTGATACTGTAATATTTTCTCACAATTTCCAAGAACTGTTTCATTAAGTACCTGCTTTGGTGTCAAATAAACTTATCTGTCAATTAACTTTCAGAAGACATCTAAGCTTTTGAAACAACGTCTAAGTAGTCCCGTTTCAAAATTAAGGCCGTTGGGGCTGTCAGCTGTTAACTGATAAATTAAGGCTGCCTATCAGAAGGTTTTATAATTCGAGGTCACCCGCTAAGCCTATTACGAAAATATCCAGACACTAATTTCAATTATGAAGAGCAAGAACCGATGAAAATGTACACAATTCGCACCCTTCGTCTTTTTGCAAGAACTAGCGACGTTTTTGCCTCTGCGGCAACCGGTTTGCATGCAAAATGGTGCTTTATTACCGTGGCATAGGGTGTTTATTCCACATGGGGTGTCGTTCGGGGGATGCTGCGTCTCCGTATGTATTATAAATTGGTTTAGAGCGGCGCGGGGAGGCGCCGGCCGTCGCTCGATACCGGCCAGTCGCGATCCGAGCCGCGAGCGCGCCGCGCCGCCCGCACTGAAGCCCAAATAACAAATAATACCGCCTCAAGTGCTTATTTTGAAGTTATTTACGCGCGTGCTCGCATGGCGCTCACGAAACGCGTGTGCTGTCCGACCCCTTAGCCAAAGGTGTCGTGTTGGATTGTTTTGCGCCGATATAGAGGGTTAAGGTTCTGCGTGGATAAGGTGAGTGCTTTAGTTGAGTACATTCAAAACGTTCGGTTGGTGGAATCCACTCGCGAATTAGATTGTTTGTGCCTTTGTTTTGTGTACTCTGGTGTTAGTTTACCAGTTTATAGTAAATTTATGCGAATAGTTTAAGTTGTCAAGCTGTCCAGCTGTGGACTTCATGTGGTTGGTAAAGCTGCTGAAGCCTTGTTTTATTTTCTGTACAACGTAATAGTATGTTAAGTAAAGGTTTCTTAACGAAATGGAAGACTAAACTAGAACCTACATGTCGGATATTGATATGCCGCAATGCCGATCCGATGGTAAACACGCCGCGTGTCGGCGGGGGTTCCCTCGGGACTTATCAACACTGAGCAGGGGTTGACTATGCGTTTCGTTTCTATGATTTTTAACTGCACTTGCTACGAACGGGAAACTTAGTAAGTGAGGGATTCTCAGTTAGATAATTTCAAGTACCTATGCGATTATTATAAAACTAATGAAGCCTTTGCATAAACATGGCAAAAAGAGGTTAGGGTTAGAACGTAGCGGAAAACACGTATAGCTACGAGAGAATTTAAAACTTTGATAAGTACATTGACTTAAGAGGAAACACTACGTCGAAGTGGTATGCAAAATTCTCATACAAAACACTGGAACACGACGTTTTGTAGTCCCCTGTTTTCTCATTAAAAACTGGACCAATTTTTTAATTTTTCAGCATCGGTTAAAGAAAGAGATTTTTTATGTCTGTATGTTTGTTTTTTTTAAACCAGCCATTAATGTTTCTGAAGACGCCATATAACGGAGTGATTTCGGTAAATTTTGAAGGATAAAATGTTTACTACAAAAAAATCAACCAGTCTCAGGAAGCTCGAGTGGGATTCGAACCCACGACGTTTGGATTGCCGGTCCCCATATAGCATTGTGAATGCAAAATTTCAACAATAAAGAAATTTTGAAGGCTTATTAAATAAATGACTTAATGCAAAAAAACAAACATGCAGACATTGAAAATCTCTTTCTTTAACCGGTGCTGAAAAATTAAAAAATTGGTCCAGTTCTGAATGAGAAAACAGGGGACTACGAAACTTCGTTTTTCTGTGTTTGTATGAGAATTTTGCATGCCACGTCGACGTAGTGTTTCCTCTTAAGGTGAATATAATAAATTCGCCTTTAATACCTACCTATAAAAGTATGCTCGCTGAAACATACTCGTATTTCCTTTATTATTTGGCAACAGAAGATGTTATGTAATGGCTGTTAGCAAAACGTTAGTAAAAAATACATGATGTGAACTGCAAACGAGCAGACGAGTCACCTGACGGACTGTTATCATCGCCGCCCATGGACCAGAGGAGTCGCATATGGGTTGCCGACCTTGAGGATGGAGTAGGATCTTTGTGTAAGGAGTAGGAATTGTAAAGGGGGAAGAGATGGGCTTTCGATCACTCCTTTGAAGGAAGCCATGTTTTAAAAAGGAAAGGACAAGTGATGGGAGAGCATTCCTGTTTTTGGGATTACATAGAGTTACAACATTGTTTATAGAGAGTTTTAAAATTCTGCAGTACGCTGAAGCGTTTTCCTTCTGTCAAGCTGTCGCGGATCTAGAAGAGTATAAAACAGGAATACAGAAATGCGTGACGCGTTAATGCGGTTAAGGTCTAGTTCAACCTCTGACTTAAGGAGTACCGTCGTCAGCTTAAAGGTACTTATGGATTTACTAATAACCGTTGATTGATAGCCCTGTCCATTGAGGTGAAGTATTATCTGTAGCAAACGAGAAATATAAGCTATTTTTTGTAAGCATTGTATAAGGAAAATGTGATATGTAAGGTTGTTAAGGGGCGCGAAGGGCCGCTGACGGAAAATGGGTGAGAAGTGGGCACTTGGAGAAACGCAGACTATTCATTAATGAAACTAGGGTTCCTCCTAATGATGTCAATAGCGATGTGAAAGACCCCGTGACGTGACAGAAGGGAAACAGCCTCCTCCTCGAAACCTTCCTCGACCTTAATTTGGTCTATCACAACAGTTTTATATGGATTTTTTTTTCAACATTTCCTTATTGTAATTTGTTCGTAACAAAATTTACGTTGAGTTATGTATTAAGACATTTATAAATATAGCTTTCCTAATTCTAAACTGCATGTCGGTTCTCTAAAGCTCGATCGTAAACTCGCATCTCACTTCGACCCCCACATTCGTCGTTAGAGTAGAATCGAATATAGAGAACGCGGATTTGATATAACTAGCTATCAGAAATAGAACTGTTTCTATGTCTAACCGTGCAAAATGATTAGTTATGCTATGTTATAAGGTAAATGTATTAACTATAATGGTGGCATGTTTTCGGAAAAAACCCTCAATATTGTATTTATGTACAATATATAAATAAGGAAAAACTATAGCCTGAATCCGCAGTGAGTTATCAAATCAGCATTTTTTTAATTCAACTCTATACGAATGTAACACATGTAATTTTTGCTCGGAATGTGAGGGTCGAAGGGAGAGGCGAGTTTACAATCGAGTTTTACAGAATCTTAGTTCTTTTTTTTGTGAAAAGGAGGCAAGCAAGCAAGCAAGCGGGTCACCTGATGGAGAGTCACCTTCGCCTATGGACACTCGCAGGACCAGAAGAGTGGCAGATGCTTTGCAGGTCTAGAGAAGAGTAGGAACTCCGAGGAAGGAGTAGGAATAGTGAGGAGGGAGGGCGAGAAATGGTGTATAAATGTTAAGATCAGATGTTGATGACGTTATAGTTGTTGACATTGAATAAAGGCGCCTTTGGGATTCAAAGTAAGAGTAGATAGTGGTGATTAATTAGCGAAGGCAAAGACCCGATACTAACAGTTGGTAGTGCACCTGAACCGGAATGTCACAAACAGTGCAGGTTCGAATAGGCCCCTACCCCCCCCCCCCCCCCCCCACTAAATTCCTATTCCTTCCTTAACCCTATTCCTTTTTTAAAGGCCTGCAACGCATCTGCGACTCCTCTGGTTTTGCGGGTGTCCATGGGCGGCGGTGATTGCTCTCCATCAGATGACCTGTCTGCTCGTTTGCCTCCTTCTTATATAAAAAAAAATATATATCTTTTGGTTTTTATAGTTATTTTCTTTGTCAATATTTATTTTAACTGACAAAACAAAGTTTATCTAGGTATAGGTACGGATAAATTAAAATTCAATGACAATATAATTTTTCAAAATTATACGATTACATTAACAACTTAATCATGATTCGCGGTCACCCATGTTATTTGCGGTCGGCGCTGTATGTATTTTTCTTCCATACAACTCGGTCATTCGTCATCAAATCATCCAATCCTACGTTAACAACCTAATACAAGGCCTAAATCAGACTAACCAAATTGTAATTTGTATGCAACAAGGCGTTAAAATATACAGTATGTAAATGAACGAAAGACACCTTAAAACCGGTGGATGTTAAAAACGCGGATATAATACAATGAACCACTTTTTGTTTTAGTTTATAATTTTACTAAGACCTGATTTCACCAATATCAAAATTACACGAGAATAGCTACCCCGAGTATAAATTTACTACCTAGATTTATCATACGTATAACTTGTATTTCATTTCACCAAGAATAAGTTACTCTCGCATAGTTACTCTGTGCTATTGAACGAACATAAGCGGATCGAACGAATGAGCGTATTAACCACCAAAGTATAATTGCAGTTTATGTCGTACGAAAGCAAAGGCGCTTTACACTTTTTTATTTTCTGGCGTAACATTGTTTGTTTGACGTAACGTTTCTGACGATGACACCAAAAAAAATGTTGTTGTTGTTAATCTTATAGGTAATTTGTTCTTTCCTTAAACCACCTCGGGCGTGGGCCTAAAATAATCTTCATCACTGCTATCAGATTCGTCAATCAACAATCTCAAACGACGCGGCATTTTTAATTTACAATATTAATTTGAAGGCTGTTTTAAATGACATTAGTGACATTATTATCTTAAGAATACGGGCTAACACGGCCAAAATTGGCGGTATAAGAATTTACTCTAGTGTAGTGACTTTATCATTAGGTTAAGCGTTGTTGAAAAGTAAAGTTCATTTACACGCGTGTAAATAAATCCTTATTCTTAGAATAAGATTTATACTACTTTGGTGAAATCCACCCTAAATGTAATAACTTAACCTCTTTCTCATCAGTCGGTTAACGAGTTTAATAACATCCTGTGATGCAAGTTTGACATCAGTTATCAGTTGCATCACAGGATGTTATTATACTCGTTAACCGACTGATGAGAAAGAGGTTAAGTTATTACATTTAGTAAAATTATAAACAAAAAAAGTGATTGGATTAAAACAAAAAGTGATTCATTGTATTATACCCGTTTTTAACATCCACCGGTTTTAAGGTTTGCCTTTCGTTCATTTTCATACAGTATATTAAAAACATATTTTTAATATGAATATTGTTTGATATGTATTTGCGCCTACCGTAAACCTGATCGGTACGGGCAGCGTTGTTTTTTCTAATAACCGGAAAATATTTATCCTCTCCGGCTCGCGAAGAAACTCCAAAGGCATAACTTTTTCCATGAAATATAATGGTACGGAAAAGTAATTAGAGGAAGTTTGGATCAGATAAAATGGAGGGATTGAATAGAATGATTTCTCGTATTTATTTACTTTCACCCACCTATAATGGGTTAGTATTATTCTTTGGCAGTGAAAGCTTTTTCGCCAAGAAATTATCATGTCATACGAGGATACCTACCTACATTCAACCTACATTTTCTTGTGATTGCATTTTTTATTTTAAATACATATATATTTTGTGTAAAATGTTTCGTTTATGTTAGCAGAATTTTTAGAAAACAAGAGTTTTTTAATAAAACTTTAATTGAAAAACTATTATTTAACATGAATGACCACTTGTACAATACATGGTGCGATTTTTTTGATTCGGAACAAACAAACGTTGAAAAATACCACGAGCATGATTGGAACCTGCGCCAGCGCTAGGCGCATTACCAACTTTGCTATTGTGATTCTGTCCAGCCCTTGCAAAATCTTTTTTTTTTTTTATTCTTTATTTTTTAAAATTCTTCATTTTTGTCATTGCGAAATACCTAGAAATACCTAAAGCCTGACAGAGAGTAACGACCCTTTCCATAAGGCTCTGCACTGATTACAAGGAGCCGCGTAAAAGAGCCGGCGCTATTGCAAAGTCATTAATCAAGCCCAGTTTTATGGGAAAGGAGTGATAATACGAAAGTTTGACGTTGACAAAAATAGGAGACCGTTACGCTGGCAGAAATCTAGATTGAGATCTCTCAGACTGATCTCAGATCTCTCAGAGGACTCGCAGGATCGATTTCCAGCGCAGTAACACATGTATCTACTCGGTTTTGTTGCTAGTAATGCTCGGATTAAGGCCGCCTGGTTTGTTACAACTACTCTATTCAAGTCACAATAACAACGTCAGTTGGTACCACTGAGTTCAGAACTTGATGATGATGGTTTGCAATCTTGCAAATTAAGCAACTTTTACGATGGCAGGACATCGGATGGATGCCCAAATACTTGAATAAAAAAATTGTAGCTTTTTCTGTTGTGTGGATTCGCCGAATATTAGAAAAAAATTGAGCTCTTGCCTGTCAGAGAATGACGTCATTGAATATCTCTATATATCTATAACTTTACCCTCTACATTTATACTCGTACTCCTACTATACGTTTTTTTTCTGATTTTATCTTGCAATCAGCCAATAGGCTCTGAGCAGATGTGTTGAGTGGCTTTTGGCAAGTAGAGTCAACTCCCCAGCAGGGACCTCTCCATGGGCATAAATTCACAGAATAGAGTTTTGCGCCTTTTTAGACGTCTTATTGTGTCCGGGATAAGAAGCTGCATTGCAAGCTGGTTTGGATGGTTATGAAGTCGAGATTTGTAGGTTTTAGTATAGCTTCGTATTTCCTCCTTTACGGTGCTAATGTTCAGGTATTCGTAAACTTCCGAGTTTCTAATAAACCAGGGAGCATTTGATATGCTGTTTAGAATAGAGTCTCAGCTCTTTGAATAATGTTCAAATTTGAGTCGCATGCGGAACCCCAAAGTTGTAAACCATACTGACTTGAGGACAGTCTTATACATTAAGAGTTTATTGTCCAATAACAATATGCTGTTCCTTCCAAGTAACCAGTAGAGTCCACGGAATCTGATATTAAGTTCATCTCTTCTGGCCTGGATGTGGTTTATCACCGTCAACCTACGGTCAAGGTGCATTTCCAAGTACTTCACTGAATTTATATGAGAGTTGTTGATCGCCCGGTCTAATTGGTGCACAATCTACTTTCTTTAAGGAGGATGTGATGTGGCCGGATTTGGCTGTGCTAACTAGTTTGAGATCTCTCAGACTGATCTCAGATCTCTCAGAGGACTCAGGATCAGGATCGATTTCCAGTGCAGTTACATTTGTACTTGGTTTTGTTGCTAGTAAGGCTTGGATTAAGGCCGCCTGGATTGTTACAACTACTCTATCCAAGTCACAGTAACAACGTCAGTGCCATTGAGTTCAGAACTTGATGATGATGGTTTGCAATCTTGCAAATTAAGCAACTTTCACGATGGCAGGACAACGGATGGATGCCCAAATACTTGAATAAAACAATTTTAGCTTCTCCGTATTTAGGAAGACAAGTTAAACCGTTGGTACCGGCCGTTGTCGTATACTGGCAGTGGTTCAAAACTAACAAATCTGCATAGAGCCTGATCTCTGTCTGTTTCAAAAGTCGAACATCGCTTTCTGTTGTGTGAATTCGCCGAATACTGGAAAAAAACTACTGAGCTCTTGTCTGTCAGAGAATGACGTCATTGAATATCTCTATAATCTCTATAACTTTACCCTCTACATCTATACTCTATATCTACATAAGTAATGTAAGATGTCTTACAAAAAAAATTGCTAAACATTGTTCGAACAAAAATAGCTGAGGCAATATCACGACGCTTGTCATCCGAAACGACGACCTTGTCAGGCCTGAGACAAATACACTTCCCCACCACTACACGTACATATACATATATACATGCACAAAGGTTAACGAACAGACTGACTAAGGGTGGCTCGGGGCATGCGCACTGCTACGTTTGAGATACCTTACCTCTCCCTTTTGCGGCAGCCCTGCATTTAGAAGAACCAAATCAAAAAAAAAATCACAAATCTCCACATGGACAATTGAAGGTTTACTGCTCTGTGGAGCATTCCAAATCAATTTTATCGGCATCGGGAATTCCTG
The DNA here is from genome assembly GCA_963921215.1 of Scoparia ambigualis. Classification (NCBI taxonomy): domain Eukaryota; kingdom Metazoa; phylum Arthropoda; class Insecta; order Lepidoptera; family Crambidae; genus Scoparia; species Scoparia ambigualis. The sequence continues at coordinate 6,031,439 of OY992510.1, forward strand.
GAATACACCCGAGCAAATTGTCGCGGCATTCCTAGATTGACGAGCTATAAAATTGAAATAAAAATGTAGGTACAGTCAAGCGCGCCAGTGTAACGTGTATTGCAAATTCTATGTACATTGTCTTTGATTTATTGAATGTTTTGTATAGTACATATATATCTACTATATTGTCAACTAGTTGTTGCCTGCGAGTTCGTTCGCGAAGACTACACTGTCCTACTTTAACCCAAATTTTATACTATTCCTGCAGATATTTCAAAATTTTCTTTTAGACACCTAGTCCTGTCTCATTATTATAAATACAACGAAAAAGAAATCAGCCGAATAGGTCGAACCGTTCTCAAGCGATGCATGCCGAGCCGTCATACATGTGTCAATTGACTTTTAATACTCAACGTAAATGCTTTTTTAAGGGGCCTACTAAAATTTGTATATCATTTTAGGATAAGAGTTATATACTCATAAATAAGTACTCTCATTCTTCACTTGCAATATTATAAACAATTTCCTTATAATTAATTATTATCATTTACTAATGTTACATCCAATTAGGTACAATAATAAATCTAAAATTATGTTTGAGCGGGAAAACTTACCGTCTGAGATAAAGCACGCACTCAACCCTTTAAATGGACGCTTGAAACATCGAGGAAACACGATAACTATCTGCAAAGAGTTTAAGGGTAGTAGAGTAATGCACACAGTAATCCCGTATATACGTGCAAACCTTCAGAATTATTCATGCGAGACCCAATGATGCGAAAAGATATATACCTACCTAAGTTCTTTCAGCCAACGTAAAAATGTAAATGGATTTTCATTCTGACGAAAACATTGCAAACATATTTGTATCCATGTCGTTGTGTCTGTCTGTATGTATCTGTTTGGGAGGATTCCAGTGCTGTCATGAGTCTCCTAACACACGGAGTAAATGTGTTGCACAGTAAAATGAACCTTACCGTCTAGTGACCGTCAGAGCATGCTATTCATTTTTCCGTAAACAAAAATTTACTCAGTCACGTGACAACTAAATGTTGTGACGTACGGAAAAATAAACCTTGCTCTCTAGCGAACCCTACAGGGCGCTGTTCATTTTGGCGTGCAGAACGACGTGTCGCGAGAACTGACAGTGAGCGAGTAATCTTGGCAGAGCTACGGATGCTCCAGAGTTCTTTTTCCCCCGCTGTGAAAAGAATGAGGTGCAGATTTATTCGGAGTAGTGACGTCATACGACGATATCCATTAATCACCAGTTCAATGCATTCTTTTATATAAAACTAGCGGCCGCTCGCGGTTTCATCCGCGTGGTTCCCGTTCCTGTGGGATTACCGGGATAAAAAGTATCCTATGTGTTAATCCAGGCTATAAACTATCTGTTTGCCGAATTTCATCCAAATCTATTCAGAAGTTTATACGTGAAAGAGTAACAAACATCCATCCATACTTACAAACTTTCGCGATTATTAGTAGGTAGGATGTAAATTAATAAATGACTATCGCGCATTGCTGGGACTTAAAGGAATTTAATCTTGTTTTATTCTACCTTTTGTGCAAAACTGTTCTATTGGACTCTTTTTTTTAATGATAATGAAATATTACTTTTATAAAACATCTCGCTCGTGGATTTTTTATCTCAACGCTTTTCTTTAATAAAACTATTAAGGTTTAGTGCGATACATGAATTTACTATGATAAATGATTATCTTGGCAACTTAGAACGTTCTGTGCTGTAACTAGATGTTAGTACTTTAAAGCAAGACGCTCATTGCTTTTGGCAAGTTATTAATTAAATTGAAAGATAAACAACATGAGACTTTTGAATAATAAAACCCAACTCCATCGGGTTTTTTTTAAAATAAGACGACACAGACAGGCATATACATAAATAAGTAATATAGACAGACAAGGACTTTAAAGATTAAATTAATATTACCTCTCTTTTCGCATTCGGGTAAGAAGAAGTAATATGTTTAAACAAGATGTTTAAAAAGTTTAACGTTCAAAAATTATTCGTCGTCATCGTTAAAATGTACATATGTGTTAAGTAATACTCGTGGCTAAGTATAGAAGCTAAGCTATCTTGCCTGCTAGGTTCATAATTAAGCTACCTTATTCTTAGCAGACCGCCGCAGTTTACTACCCAAACCAGCTTAATCGTTTCGGGGAATCAAACGTGCCAAAATGTGTTAAAATGTTTTTAATGATGCCCGAATAACAGTTAATAACTTTAAACGATAAGTGGTAAATAACCGTCTTAAAATTTTGTGTTATTCCAATATAAATAACGCCGAACCGTTTAAAATAACACATTTACACAAAATATGTTTTAATAACAAACGTCAGCTATCATCGATATCTACTTGTAGATCACCTTGTACTGAATATTGATTGATTTATATCGAAATCGATAACACATGTCGACAATATGAGTAAAGCCTCGGGCAGTTAACCGCTACCAAATTATTTAGCTGAACATAAAATAACTGCGCAGACGAGTAAGGTTGTAAGTACGATTGCTATTCATTTAATTTAACCTTATCTAGCACAAACGGTGGGTAAGGAAAATTGTTGGTTAAAAAATGACAATGATTATTGCGAGGATAACTATTATGATAACCACCAAATAAACCGCATTGGACCAGCGTTTTGGGTTACGATATGGACATAGGATACATAATAGTACAAGTGTTACGACCCAATCTTCCCATGTGATGTCGTGTCGGGTAGTGGTGAAAGAATACTACCACCACCTCTCTTCCCTTGGGTGTCGTAAAAGGCGACTAACGGACTAATGACTGCACATACATCCAACAGCAAAGAGCGGCGATGGGTTCACCACCTGTCACGTAAAGGACTGCTTTTGCTGTCCTCTTTGCCTAGTCTCTGACTAACCCTTCGGGGATAATAGTCGTGATTGTATGTATATCGTGGGATCGAATCTGTCTGAGGCAATTTTCTTGTGTTGGTTTGTGCGTAATTTTTTGAATACTTTAACACTACGTAATTTTGCACGTCTGCGACCATTACTTTGTTTGCAGCAATATAAGAGCTGGTGTTTTTGGCAAACGAACTGATTGATTGGATTTCATTTGTTGTGGTTCCGTCACTTGTCGACCGCGGTTACCTTCAGGTGTTAGATTAATTGCTAAGTAAGTACACTGCAGAACTAAATGTAAGTCATTTGGCATATTCTGATTTACTTAGAATCAAGTTCCATCGAGTAACTTCCCGGTCGAACACTTTTCGGCGATATTCGCGTGTAGATAGTATGCAAGCGAATAAGAATAAGAAAAAATATTAATAAGAAACATTTATTGACTTGCTCAACACTTACAACGAAACATACCAAAATTAAAAAAAAAATAACACATGGACGAAAATTAGACAGGTACGTAAAACAGATAACTCCAATTACAAACAATTTATCGATAACAAACAAATATAAAAGAAAAATAATTAAAAAGTAAATCGTCTGTGCAAGGCCAACGGTTACGGGTAGCTGCCTCAGCGATGCTTTTGTGGCATTTCCTACGCAGAAAGCCACAGAAGCGTTGGTTTTCAATATTCGCGTGTAGATCGTCATCATCATCATTGGCCACAACATCTTGACAGATGATGGTAACAGTGGCTGTGTTGCTGTCACGTTTTGCTGCAGCTTCTATTGGGCTTATCAAACCAATTGCAGCACAGCATTTTTTGCCGCATTTGTCACAGATGGAACGTGAGTCGTTGGGAGATACAGGGGTGTGAAGGCGAAGCCTTTTTTGCTTTATGTTACTTAGCCATGAAAGTGAATATTCGCGTGTGGATCGTTTGCAAGCGAATATTCGCATGTAGATTGTTTGCAAGCGAATATTCGCGCGTAGATCATTTGCAAGCGAATATTCGCATGTAGATTGTTTGCAAGCGAATATTCGCGTGTAGATCGGTATGCAAGCAAATATCGCCGAAAAGTGGTCGATCGGTTAGTTTCCTGGCCCCTATTTCACCACGTCGACAGGTGCGACAATTGTCAAGAAAAGATGAAAATTGTCAAATGGTCAGTTTCACCACGCTGACAAGTGCGAAAATTGTCAAAAAATAATTGTCGCGGCTGAACTGTCCTAGAGGTGAAAATGTATCAAGTATTCGTCTAGGAATTTAGCGAACTCTTTTTACAAATACCTAATTAGAAGTTGTTAAATCAAATAACAATAAGACTTTTAAAATCGAAAAGTCTTCAGACTCTCAATAACTGCCATACAAAATAATGCCTAGTCTTTGATAAAAACTTATTTAAAACTATTAAATATTTTTCCGCCGCTTTGCAAGTCACTTCGTGCCTGTGTTTTTAAGTGTTTGATTTAATAAATAAAATTACAGAACGAAAAAGATGTCAATCTTAAAATTGATTCCGACAGCATATCGGTGCTTTTTGGTAAATTTAATAACAAATTGACATTTGACATGAAAATTAAGAAATGGAAAGAAATAGCTCAACGTTTGAATGAAACGGGAGTACCTACTTATAGACAAAGATTGGAAATATCTAAAAGACACAACGTGGCAAAATTGGAGAAAGAGGACTGTAATAAGTTAGTATTTAACAAGTTTCCATACGTGCACCGATTCTATTTATTGCATATTCTACACGGATTTTGCTAACACGGAATTTTTCCCTAATCGCAAAATCCGTAAGTAAAAAAAAAATTAATTCTTTCTTTAAATTTTCATCTATGTATATGCAAAGTCATCAAAATCACTGAACTGTTACTATCACTATCGTCACTACTACTTTCATGGAGAGCCATTTTGAAAATACGCGTATGACCACGAAACTTTAAAATTGTAACGCAAGTATGACATAGCTTTTATCTCATGTCAAAATTTACAGACATATCTACAAATATGTCGACTAAGAAAAATAATTTTTGTTTCACAACTTATTTGTCATTTAAAACAATTGTAACAAAATGCCTGTCATGTTTCTAAGCATTTCTATAGAAAATAGTTTTAAAAATTGTCATATGGCACCTGTCGCTTGACAATTGTCACTCCACATATGTCACTGACACTTGTCGACGTGGTGAAATAGGGGCCTGATCGTACATATGTCATCAGATCAACTTATACTGCTAATAATAATACTTTAACTGCAATCGATATTGATCTGATATAGTATTTCTGTGGATCTTACCTATGATCAAAACATAAAATTTAAAATTTATTGTATTCATTGTGGTAGATTGATCTGCTGTGGCTGTTCTTATTTAAGATATTGAGGTATTTGGATTTGCTGTACAGCTGTAGGTACTATGTTTTTGGGTTTGTATTAAAATCAGATTGATAGCGACTTCGCAGACTACATGGTTTGAGGGAATCGGTATGCATGCATACATACATAAATATATAATAATCACGACTATTATCCCTGAAGGGTTAGTCCGAGACTAGGCAATGAGGACAGCAAAAGCAGTACTCTACCATAGTCCACTTTTCTCTAAATTTCGACTGCACATGCTCAGCGTGACAGGTGGTGAGTCCATCGCCGCTCTATGTTGTTGGATGTATGTGCAGTCTTTAGTCCATTAGTCGCTTTTTACGACACCCAAGGGAAGTGACGCGGTGGTAGTATTCTTTCACCGTTACGAGTGGAGCGATGACTTGCCGAAAATCGAATTTCACTGCAAGCAATTTTTCCATTCGCATAATTTCCCAATCGAATCGTTTCCTGATTTTTTTTTTCCGTAGGTAAATTTTTTCAGAAGCTGTTTTTTTTCGATGGTTGATTTTTTCTGTTCGCGTTATTTTCGAATTTTCAGTTTTCTTTCCAGCGTTTTATTTTTTTCAGATAACTAAAGCTTTATTGTCTTATTAGCAGCTTGTCTTTCATTGGATCTCAGCAGCATCATCGTATAGTCCCAAAATCCCGATATTACATAGTTCTATTTTGTGGTTATAAGACATATAATAACAATGACAATAATTGTTACGTAATGAGCATAAAAAATTTATAATAAAATCCCATTATTTATAACGGAGCTCCCATATACTAGGTTTAAGCTAACGCTCAGAAAATGGTTAGTATCTAATGTTTTTTATACAATTGATGAATTTATTAACAATGATTTTAATGTGTAATGATTAAGTAATTATGTATTTTATTTTTAAATTTTAACTTTTATTATATGATTGAATATTTGTAATTACTTTAGCTAAATGTGCGATGCTCAACCTAACCTGTTCCACCTATGTAATGTACCACATTTATTACAAATAAAATAATTTGAATTTGAATTTGACAGTAAAAATGTTACCTACTTTTTCTTTAAATAGCATAGAAATTAGATAGGAAAAATTGCTTATAGTAATATTTCCTTGTGATCATGTAAGCGAATGTGTAAATTTCGTGACAAATATTTGAGAATGGATTTATTACTTTAAGTTAAAATAAAATATTCAGAAATTACCCCTCTGCGAAATAAACGCACAGAAAATAAAAAATTGGGAAATTATGCGAATGGAAAAATTGCTTGCAGTAAAATTCGATTTTCGGAAAGTCATCGCATCGCCACAGTCACCGCTACGCGTTACGGTTATAAACATTCACAACTACTCGGAATACATAAACGATAGTATACTAGCTATTGAATATCGCTACACATCGCAGAAACAGGATTGAAGACGTTTTAAAATAACGTTATCAGGCACTGTTGACAAACGATGTAATCAAATGGCGAATACAACTGGTACCTACTAGGTAAGTACTCTACGCGGGAACCAAACCCCCAACTGCAGCAATCAATTGAACGTTCCTCTACTCATTTTAATAAATCGTTCGCACCAAATCCCCGGTTCGAGTATCGCGTTAATCTTGAACGATGGCGGCGTCTGCCCGGCCCGGGATAATAAACGGAATGGAGTACTCATTGAAGTATTACTCGTATAACTTGAGACACCGCGAAGCAATTTATTGCGCACTCATCTGCGGCTGCAAGACCTGGGGGGTTACTCTTGAACGCAAACTCAATCTCAATACAATTCCAATGCGATTAATATGTATCGATATTGGGATAAGTAAAGATAATTCCGGAACACCATTTCGATAATAATTTGTTCAATCAATTTCCACGCAATTTAATTCCAATGTGGCGCTATTGTCGCTTACAAAAAAGCCATTTGACATTTTTTAGATTTGTGATTGGAAATACATTAATGCCATTGTGTTTCAAGAGTAAGCCTACTGCAAGGTCCACGATCGCTTGGATCAATTGGCTTGGGGATGAAATATGGTGGCTAAGGTAGTTTATAATTTAAAAATAATTATCCAATAGTTTTTTTATTAAGATAAGTAATTTGTAAATATTTTATTTTTACAAAATAAATTTGCAATTTTTTATTATTATATGTGGATTACAAGACCCGAATCACGGGTGGCCATGACTGAGATTCGTGTGACGTCACATTTCACAAAATCAACAAAAACTATCTTAGGGCCTTGATTCTGTATCGCAATCTATAGATTCCACACCTAAACCTTACCGCGCACAAACGTCAAACGCATACGTTTTCGGGAACATATCGTAACTTTTTAAGGAATTAACGTGGATTTGAAACAAGGAATCGTTACAGTATAAAGGCCCAGGTTATTGAAGTGTGACGTCACAGGGCCAAATGTCACGTGACCAACCGTTTTCGCGCGAAGTTTCAAATTAATGATGAAAAAATTTTTTTTTTTATTAAATGAAGCTTTTTCGAGAAAACAAAAATTTTGTAAGCGGTAGGTGTAAAATAAGCGTTTCTAATTTTTAAAATACTTTTCTTCCTTTTACGTCAAAACTAAATAAATTAAGATTGAGAATAAAGCTTCCAGTTTCACAGTCATTACGTAATGGTTTTATGCAAAATTGGTAGATTCATTATTACACCTTGTTCCCAAGAACTTCTTAAAAAGTCCATCTACCATCAACATAACTCTATACACACTTTTTAACCTTTCGCGTAAAAAGGCATGTCTGGGATGCTTACGTTAAACCCGTTAAAAATTATCTGGGTGCAATATAGAATCCCCCGCTGTGGTGCCAAGGCCAACCCGAGACCTCTATATCTGAGACCGGTGCGTTATAACTACTAGACCGCAAATGCGGTTAAACAATATAAGTACCAATAAAAAATGTGAGTAATGCATTTTTTATTATATTACCAATCGTAGTGAAAAGCTATTAAGGAAAATATCTCATAAATCATACTGCGAGCCACGACAGCTACAATTTCACTCATGTATTAATAATCGTCTAGACACAAAAGAGTCCAGGGTTATTTAAGGCAATTTATCTGGAGGTTATCTGGGAGGGCGCACGCTTACGATGCCGCGATATTGTTGTTGTAAATTGCGGGGATCAAGTCGCGGCGAAATTGGCGGGCTGATCGATGCTCTGATCACGGGTCCCGCCCGTTTTCAGCATGCATGTGTTTTTGTTTTCTTTGATGTAAGGAGCAGAGGAGCTTGATGGCGCAGCGGCTAGCGCGTTCGGTTTGCGATCTTACTAAAACATGGTTGAGTGAAGCGATGGCTGATTCACATGTCATACTCGTGAACGGGTGCTGCCTGTGGAGGCTGGTCTGCTCTTGCTAACTTATTTTTATTATTAGTATATTAGTAGTTGTAGTCTTACTTTTCATTTTTCTGTACTGTAAGACATTGTTTACATTGATTATTTTATATTAATGATTACCTGAACTTTTTATTTTTATGTCGTTGTCGTTGTTTTATGTTTTTATGATGAATGATATTGATTCTTGATTCTTTCGCAGTGCCGGGTCACTGGATGGGGACCAAATTAGCCGTTGGTCCCGGTTGTCGTCGAAAGATGACAGTCGCTAAAACCCACCAACCCGCATTGGGCGAGCGTGGTGTTCATGTGGAAACGCCTGTGCCCAGCAGTGGGACGTTTATAGGCTGTTGGTGAAAATGATGTTGTAAGGACGCATTCACTCGACGGCAGCCACATCGCATCGCCACAGAATAGGCATTACGCAGCGGTAAACAGTGGCTACGTACGTAGCCGGCCACAAATGTAGATTTACACATCCCTACCATGTCATACGAACCACTGCGTTTATACATAATTGTTGTGCAAACTCTATTTTTCCGAGTTAGTTAATGTGACATGGTCCTAAAGAGTTAAGCTACTTCTAAGGCCGACCGTACTTACGTGTGTGAAAAGCATTTTAATACAAATTTGCTCGAGCCCACGTTGACACCGTGCTGTGGTTGTGGGTACGTTTGCAAGCGCCTTAATTAAGATAATTGTAGCCGTTTCCGAGATTTGGATACTCTCGTCTGATAATAAGTGTGTTTAATAAATGGAACGTTTTGTATGCCTCGTTGAGCTAAGTAAATGGTACCTATGTCGTAATAATTATTATATGGAATTATATGAAATGTAATGGAATGGATCTAGGCACGCACTTAATTGAAATGTTTAAATGTCACACTTTGTACAGGAATCTGTACAAGTGAATTTAAAAACACGAAGAGTTTCATTTATTTAATATAGGTATTATTTTATCGTGAGGTTAAGAAGCTTTTCCAGGGTTACACAAAACAAAAAAAACAAATGACAGCACTCAATGAAAAAATATATATTTTGAAATAAATAAAATTTAAAATTCTCGGTGAAACCATAAGTTATGAGAATTCATACGCCCAGCGTACAAAAACTGTACCACATGTGAAGAATCAAGAATGATTTCTTAATCCATTCAGTTAGTACACAACACAAAGACAATTTCTTCTAGACGTTACTCTGCATTCTCATATAAAAACAAATCAAGCTGCAAACTAATAAAGACAAAACAGTTAACGATCTCGTGAACTGATCGACGATAAAGGCTTCGCCACACCGAAGGTGACGCTTAAACGCTGCGTAGGAAGCTATGCAAAATTGAAAATGCGTTCAGTGTGTCTCACAAAACTGAGGATCTTTCTCCGAAACGTATTCAAAACCGCACCCTTCTGTCAATCCGAGCCGGTTTACTTTTCGGTTGAGCTACCGCCCAATTAGCAAATTGGTCATATAAAAACTGTGCTATGCGACTTTTGGTTATATAACTGTTGAATTGATGTTATTAGACAACTACAACGTTGTGTAACCGTTATTGCTACAACGATTTAGTTCCGTAACTAAATTGTCCACTAAATAAGTTGAGTAAACGTACTTTATACAACGTCGTGTAATGGAACAAAAATATAGGTTAAGTAAACGTTTTTACGACTGTGTTATACAACGTTGTATAGTGGTGCCTGTGTATAGGTTAGGTAGACGTTTATGCGACTCATTTATACAACGTCGTATAGTGGTGCCTGTGTATAGGTTAGGTAGACGTTTTTACGACTGATTCATACAGCGTCGTATAGTAGTGCCTGTGTATAGGTTAGGTCTACGTTTTTACGACTGATTTATACAACGTCGTATAGTGGTGCCTGTGTACAGGTTAAGTAGACGTTTTCACGACTGATTCATACAACGTCGAATAGTGGTACCTGTGTAGAAATTAGGTAGACATTAGAGATTATTTAAGGGTATTATTATTATAATACTGTGTTTGCTGCGGTTGTTCATCACACCATCACACCACGTCACGCCAGAGATTGAAATCGTTTCGACGTCATCAGACCCGGCACTTTCAATTCGCCGGAAACACTTATAAATCGAAGTCCAGCTTATGATTTCTACTCCCATTGTCGGGTAATCCATAAGAAATTGTTATTTTAGAATCTTCCTTCAAACTATCAAAACGTCAAATATGACGTCGGTCACAACTCGCCCTCTGCTAACAGAATCTGTCAACAATTTCAGAACAAGACCTAGAAAAAAAAATTAACGTTTAGCAATGTAAAATGCGTTTTTCTTTAATTTAAATTAATTTAATGTTATATTTAACTCACTGATTACCCTGTCTTAATATTAGGGAGTATTAGTTTCCTCTCTGGTAACCCCTACGGGCAGAGACAATATCCATATAAAAAATATTTCTCCCGTTCGAATGTTCTAGATAAAAGTCCTTTTAAAAAAAATAGTTCTATTTCCGGATTTGCTTGAATTAAATTTGATTACTTAAAGTAATTATTATACATATTAATTTATCATGTAATTTATTATTAGAACTGTTTCGGCTATTTTTTTTTATTGAATCTTTTATGGAAATTAAAAGCTGACAGCCAATTCGCCCCGCTACCGCTAGGCGTCGCTACGGTGGCTGTCATTTTGTCTATGGTGTTATGTCAAATACAAAACGTAAACAAAGGAACTCAACTTTCTCCAAATCCAACGCAAAGTCTTGCTAAAACTGATTTAGAAAGGTGTAATAATTGATAATGCAAGAAAAGTGTGTCTTGTAATGTGTCAGCCAAGGCTCCATGTCTTTAATGTGAAGAAAAATGGATTTAAGTCCAACAAGCTACAATGCTTAAGTTTTTGGACATCTGATGTTTTCTCTACTATGATTTCAGGTAAGCACTATTCAACCATTGCGAACCCCTTCTGTAGATTAGTAAAGGCAGACAAGGCCCTAAATTTACAACGTAACAGTACCTCCCCAACCACCAGAGATTTGACGGACCAGGGCAAATCTCGACGCTGGCCCTCCAGCGTCACACTACACTTCAAACAACCAAGCAAGCACAAACAACCAAAAGAAAACCTACCCGTGTAGCTGCACTACACAATAACTTAAAACTTTCCTGTAAATAGCTATACAATATGCTATGACAGTAAGAAAAACAACAAAACGCAGACTTGTGTACGACAATTCTTCATATATATATATATATTTAAATATACAAATATCCCATATATATATAGTTTGTATATCCCAATAAATACACAAACTTCTATATGAATATAAACTAATGTACATAATAAATATAATAATATCAATTATAATATACTCTTACATAAATCTAAAAACTTGGTGGCTATGCAGTTAACACATTATCTCAGTGTCACCAACCGCACTGTTGCCTCGCGTTAAGGCTTTTGGTACCAGTCACTGATCCGCTGGGGTGTATGGCTTATTTTTTTACAATACTGGTTACTGAAAAGTCACCACAATAGACTCACAAAGTGAGTCTGATCCATTAAGCAATATGGAAAAGACAAACCTTAAGGAGTTCAATATAAATATTACCAAAATACTAGATTATAAATGATTGACTACTTGATATATATTAAATACACTAATTATGGTAATGATATTATTACATAAACATATAAACTGGTGGCTATACAGTTAACCTATTATTACAGTGTCACCAGCCGCACTGACGCCTCGCGTTAAGGCTTTTGGTACCAGTCACTAATCCGCTGGGGTGAATGGCTTATTTAACTATATAGGTTACTGAAATAGACCTACAGTTATCCCACTGGGTAAGTCTGATCCATTAAGCAATATGGAAAAGACGAAGCCCAGAGAGGCACAAAATAATAAATATATACACCAAACGTCTATATATGTTCTACAGGTTAGGTCTGATCCATTTACAAACATGGAAAAGACGAAACCCAAAGAGCTATAAAATAATAAATACATGTAAGAATCGTCTACACGTCCAAGGAAGGGTAGACACCCTTCCTAACAAACGATACCTCCTCAATACACAAACATCTAAATGCTCCTACCTATAAGCACATATTTAAAGTAATGCCCAGTAAACTTCTTACACGGCTGGGCAGCCGTAATCCAAAAAAAAAAAAAAAAAACCCACAACCCAAACCAACAAATATTCACCACCACCTAAAAGTTAGGCTAACCGCCCCTAAATAAATCCTACAAAAAAAAAACGTATTCCCTCAAAGCAGCCTACACGCCCGCCAATAAATGGCCACCTTCCTCAGGACTATCATCTCGTTGCCTCACCAACGGTCCGGAGATTGGACCCATTCAATATGGTGTCTATTCTCCAAATTTAAAATAAAAAGAAACAAAAACAAAACTCCAGCTTAACAAAAGAGCTGTGATACCACGCCAAAAGTCGACTTTCCTATTTGTAGATGAACGTCAAAAACCACAAAAAATTTTAAACAACAAGCTCCCATGAAAGGGCTTCTAGCACTGTGGCATATACAGCCACTAGCGCTAAAACAGCGGTAACTTTAAGGCATATACAGCCCTCCATCGTCACCATTAACCCCTTTCACAAGAAACCAAACACCACAAGGGATTCCAGCACTGTGGCATATACAGCCACTAGCGCTGAAATAGAGTGTTTTCAAGGCATATACAGCCCTCCATCGTCACTTTTCAACCCCTAACAACAAACAAAAACACCACAACGGAGGTTTTCAACTCACTATACAAACAAGAAATCGTAAATTGCAAAGTAAATTTAATAGTATTAGCATTTTAAAGGTATTTATTGCAAAGTAAAAAGTAATTTTAATTGATGCTAGTCAAAAAAAATTAAAATATAAGGCGTGGCATTTTAAAATTTAAAAAAAAGCTACTAAAATATGAGCTGGCTTTCTCACTAGGTGATTTAAATTTAAGTAAGTAATAGTCCATAGAATTCAGTAACAACCGCAGCAAACACAGTATTATAATAATAATACCCTTAAATAAATGTATTTTGTTTACATAAGAGATTTTGCCCCTTTTGGGGAAAAGGAAGAAAATCCCAAATGCAAGCTTCAGTGGGTTGTTATCAAATAAAACCATAAAATGTTCAACAGCTAGGCAGTATATTGTAAAAGAACACACACTAAAATTTTGTCCAACAACAATAAAATAAAATTTATAACTCTTATTATTTAAAAGAGGGGGTTAGTCACAATTTTTCCTTATATTAGGTTAGGTACTAATCATCTACGTTACTCATTTTAATTGATTAGGCCGAAAATAACAAAAAAAACTATCAGTCGAAATTGACCCTAGGGTCAATTTCAAATGAAAGTCCAACAAACTTTCTAATAATTTTGCCAACTATAATTTACTGTTTAAAGGACTCTAAACCTTATTACCCAGCTATATCACCCCTTAAAACACACTAAAATCCTAAGAGTCAAAAGTGACCAAGCGGGTTGGTGATAATTTCAATTTCAAATAAATCTTATAATACTGTTCCTACTACTACTTAACCAGCCAGCTAATATTTCAGTGGGACGAGCTATGGTCGTGGGGGTTGGGGATAACACCAGTACCGTTCGGAGTATGAAGTTGAAATTAAAATTAAATTACTCCGTCTATAAAAATATTAAATTAAATGTTCTAATCCGTTTAACCGTATCAAAACTCTCACACGTTTAAAGCCGATACTCTAGAGAACCGTGGGGTTACACCGATATAAAATTAATATTAATGGGCGCCAGGGTCTGGATGTAGACCCGAATCTGGAGACGATGTCACCATACAACTCACACAGGTCGAACTCGCAGATCCTCAAATGTTTCACAACTTCCCCAACGCTGGGGGTCGTTGGATGTAAAAGAAAATACTAGGTTAAGGTTTCGAAACCCTAATGTAAAAATATGTTCCTGAATAAAGAACAATTAAACCCAGAGTAGGGGGTACAAAAACCGTCAACGCCTGCTCATCCGCTAGGCGGCGACAGCTCGACCGGCAGCAGGTGGCCGCTGGTGCCCCGAAGAGGCAGGTCTCGCGTCCAGGCTTTAGGGCCCAGCTCTAAATCCTGGCGGCGAGACGGGCCTCTCGAAGCATCTGAAATTATCAACACGGGGCCTATTTATAACACTGCACGCCTAGTTCAGATCTGTTACATAAATTAGGGTCCCGCAGTCAGCTATCTGTGTATCTGGGGCTGCAACCTATCATAACCAGGGACTCGCAGCGCCATGGGTTATCAAAAGCTTCCCAACGCTGTTGCACAACTACAAACTCACACTCCAACACTAACATTTAACACCACGTTTTAATTTTAGCGTTGTTTCACATTTAACTAGTACCCAAGGCACTACACGGCTACGATATTCCAATAAACATAACTAAACAATGCCAGACTATTGTTGGATGGGGCAATATCCACTTAATAAAGGGGTTTGACACGTCTGCCACATGGCCAAGAGCCTTGCGTCGCCTGGCGACAAGGCAGGATTCAGACACCATGAAATATCGATTTGCTTTCCTAGGATGACGGCTTATTATATTTAAACAATGATATTGGGATACTTACGCGCTGGGAGATGTTATCTGTGCGCGTGGCTGCCAGCGACCGGAACTTCGTTTCGGGCACGGATCCCTGTAAATAAACCACACACTTGTTGACTATATTCTCAAGCTAATGACGCCTCAAATCCACTACAATATTACGACCTCAGATTAAAACAAAAGGTGACTACGACTCATGCCTACCTTAGTGAATTGATCTCAACACATCACACCACGTCACGCCAGAGATTGAAATCGTTTCGACGTCATCAGACCCGGCACTTTCAATTCGCCGGAAACACTTATATATCGAAGGCCAGCTAATGATTTCTACTCCCATTGTCGGGTAATCCATAAGAAATTGTTATTTTAGAATCTTCCTTCAAACTATCAAAACGTCAAATATGACGTCGGTCACAACTCGCCCTCTGCTAACAAAATCTGTCAACAATTACAGAACAAGACCTAGAAAAAAAATTAACGTTTAGCAATGTGAAATGCGTTTTTCTTTAATTTAATTTAATTTAATGTTATATTTAACTCACTGATTACCCTGTCTTAATATTAGGGAGTATTAGTTTCCTCTCTGGTAACCCCTACGGGCAGAGACAATATCCATATAAAAAATATTTCTCCCGTTCGAATGTTCTAGATAAAAGTCCATAAAAAAAAATAGTTCTATTTCCGGACTTGCTTGAATTAAATTTGATTACTTAAAGTAATTATTATACATAATAATTTATTATGTAATTTATTATTGGAACTGTTTCGGCTATTTTTTAAAATTGAATCTTTTATGTGAAATTAAAAGCTGACAGCCAATTCGCCCCGCTACCGCTAGGCGTCGCTACGGTGGCTGTCATTTTGTCTATGGTGTTATGTCAAATACAAAACGTAAACACACATTATTTAGATCTCTTTAGATTTAAGTTTATATCTTGCTAAAAAAGATTTAGAAAGGTGTATTAATTGAAAATGCAAGAAAAGTGTGTCTTGTAATGTGTCAGCTAAGCCATGTCTTTAATGTGAAGAAAAATGGATTTAATTCAAACAAGCTACAATGACTAATGTTTTTGGACATCTGATGTTTTATCTACAATGATTTCAGGTAACTATTACTCAATTATTGCGATCCTTTTGTAGATTAGTAAAGGCAGACAGGGCCCTGTATTTACAACGTAACAGTTTTTACGACTGATTCCTACAACGTCGTATAGTGGTGCCTGTGTATAGGTTAGGTAGACGTTATTACGACTGATTCATACAACGTCGAATAGTGGTGTTAGAGTATAGGTTACGTGAACGTTTTTACGACTGCTTTATTATATCGTCGTATTATGAAGCCAGATTGTAGGTCGGATAAATAAAAAAAATATGACACCATGTATAAAGGTTTTATTTAAATAAAAGGTTATCTGTTCATGTTTATTATCTCACGGAACTTTAAAATAATTTATCATGGCCGACCATCTTGGTCGCAAGTAACCGCATTATGCGACCTTTTCATTTTATAATTGATGTATAGAAGTCGTTTCTTAGCTTAGACAAGATGGCTGCTATTTTAGTATGTAAACAAATTTTAAGCAATAGTCTACAATTATTTAATTTTAAGAAATTCGAAGGGGGCGTAAAAAATTTCACAACAACACACCTATATTTCACCACAAAACTAAACGTCCCATAAGAACTAGGTGCACTGCACACATTTATCCTTACACTTTGTTCGTGTATAATATTGTTAAAGTAAATGTAAAACTAGTTAAGTAAATTATAACTTATAAACCGTTTAAATTTTGTATTTGATAACACACTTTTCCAGCAAACATCACAGGAACGAATGAATGGAATGAACTTCAGTTCATTCCATTGTGTACAATAAAAGTCGATGTTAAACACTTAACCGACATTACAGTAATCTTCTAATGTCTATGCAATTGTTATAGGACTTCAGTGGTTCGATAACAGTCGGTCGAAAACTTTTATGTAACATTTAAAAGTTGTAGACTGACGTTTATTTAACTTGTAAATAACAATAATGTCGTTTAATATAGGCCTATTTCGCGTTGTATAAACGTTTACGACACGTTTATGTGACCAACTTTATAGAACCAAAAGGAAATGTGAAACGTTTTCTCAACTATTATGCAACGATAATTTGTTACTTGGGCGTGGACTTATTAAGCACGCCGAAATTACTCAACACTATTTATTTTGAAATCCAGAGGCGACTCAATGTCAACAAACTACGTCATCAACATAAGGTGCGGGTTCGAATCCTGCTCGTGGTAATTTTTTCGACACTTTTCAATATGTAATTTGTTCGCAACAAAATTTGCGTTAAAATTATAATAACAAACGAACAAATTTTATAACATTATACTTTTACAGTTTCTTTACGATCGGTTAACTTTTTATATTAACTATTTAACTATAGATAAAAGTTTTTCGTTTCATTAATGTTCAATATTGAAATTTTAGAAATTATTATTATTATTATTAATTATAGTAAGTAAATGGTTATATTTAATAAATTTTATTGTTTAAATTGCAAACCAGATGTGTAACTTAGTACATAAAAATTCAACCTTCTTTCGTCGTTTATGTATTACCTAAATGCGTAACTAAAGCCGTACAAAACTTAGCGATTTCCTTGCCAAACATATTTATAATTATAAAGCCACTATGGATTAAACTATCACAATTTTAGGACAACCTCTACTATCCTGAGCATTTAAAAAGTCTTTGATTGGCCGTATCAGACTTCTGCATATCGCGCCGCTACTGCTTCACGCTTAATGTGGCGAAGTCTTAACAGTTTAGCCAGCTCGGCTAGCCAGATACGCGCGGCTATTAAAGAATCAATTAAAATTGCACCGCAGCGGGACAATGAATATGGACTTGTGTACGCTCGCGAAGATAAATCCTGTGAAATACGATACTTTTAATGTGATTGGTTTGTGATTGTCTCGAGTTTAAGTTTCAACTTTAAAGAGATTTCTGGCTGCACTTTTTTTTACTTTTCCACTACGGGGAACCGCTTGGACTATGACGGCTAATGGCTTACCATAAGCGACGATAAGGTCGAAGATGGAAGCGCACTTTGCCGTAGCTATATCTTACTTGTTAAGGACACAGCAATGCTATAGAACTAACATTGATTTTATACCTATTGACTAAGAAAAAATACTAATTGTACTTCGAAGTTGCATCCTCGAGATTTATATTCACAAGGTAGTCCACTCTTCAATGTACCAGGCATCCAACACAAATTAAGAGCTATCTAAAAGAAATTTTATTAAAAAAAACATAAAACGTTACCCATAATAACACAGGCGCCATCTAGTGAATACCAACCGAGGGCACGAGTTTGTCACCCGCGCTGTCACCGTCATTCGCTTTTCGTGTTCGGGCATCCGCACATCGTTACTCTAAGTGCCGTCTTACACGACGCTACTCAAAACTGACGGAACCAGTTAGTAATTGTAGTTACTAACTAGTTAGTGACGAAGATTCGTACACGGCACTACGAAATTTAGTTGATAAACCTACGCGACCAACGCGATTTTGTCGGATTGTGTTGTTTCGGAAATAATTGAAATGACTAGCGATTCGAGTGATGAAGAGTTATTACTTCTCTACTACTACCGACGACGACGACGGAGAAACAAAAGAAGATTTTGGGTTCAGTACACCCCTATATCGATAATAATATCAACTGTAGATTGTCAGTTGCAGCAAACGAACTGCGGGAAGACGATTACAGTCATTTTTTCCCCCACTTCACTCCAAGCTTTTTTGGTCACATCCCTACGCGAATACTCTGTATGTTTGTAATTATACAAACACGGATGCTTTTCAACTTCTTGGGCGAATTTTATATTTATTAGTTGGTCATTCATTTTACCGCAGCACAGTTTCCAGTCTTCAACAGAAACCAGTAGCGTAACCACTAGCATGACTAGTCGCGAGTGATTTGTTACTAACGCGTTACAAACCAGTTTGTGATTGGTTGCGTCGTGTACGAACTGCCATTGAAATACTAGTGCTGTGATATTTTGGATACTCATTGGTGATTATGGTTTGTAACTAGTTTTTTTTGAGTAGCGTCGTGTAAGAAGGGCCTAAAAGTGTTTTGTGTAGCAAAAAACTATGTGCAAAAGGAAGCATGGATGATCATTATATACGCATGTGGAAAAACTGCGTAAACGACGATCGCCAAGTAAATCAGGTCAGTCAGTATTTTAAATATTACATTTTGTCGATGTTATGATTAAATTACAAAGACAAACGATTTTTTAAAAACTATGTGATTCGTTAGCGAATATACGACTCAGAACCTCTTAGTGAGACATTCAAAGAAGAAACGTTATTGAAATATATTTCATAGTACGTTTCCTTCTTAATTTCGATTAATACTTTCGCTAGTGCCTTTGTTACCCACATTTTTTGACTTTTTCACTATTTATCGATTTTCAAGAATACATAAGACGTTTAGCTTTTTTAAATAATAATAAAAAGTAAAAACACAATTAGTACCGTGAAGTGATTACGGTCAGTGCTATTATGAAATCTAGTATCGTGACGAGATTACGATCGATATTAGGGGTACCTACCCTATGCTGTGACGCGATTACGGTAATTCTATTCTTCGGTCATTCCTTCCAAATGACTCTTTGTTTGCGCGAGGCAGTAGTTACCTACATTGTATTTTATTTTTTACTAATCTTTTTATTGGAGCGTTTTTTTCGTATGCAAGTGTTTTCTACAAAATCCTACGGTGCCGCCTTACATACTGCACATTTATGTATTACCGTGATGTGATTACGGTCAGTGCTAATATGAAATATAGTATCGTCACGAGATTACGATCGATATTACGGGTACCTACCCTATGCTGTGACGCGATTACGGCAATTATATTCCTCGGTCATTCCTTCCAAATGACGCTTCGTTTGCGCGAGGCAGTACCTACATTCTATTTTATTTTTTACTAATCTTTTTATTGGAGTGTTTTTTTGTGTGCAAGTGATTTCTACAAAATCTTACAGTTCCGCCTTACATACTGCACACTTATGTAGTACCGTGACGTGATTACGGTCAGTGCTAATATGAAATCTAGTATCGTGACGCGATTACGATCGGTATTACGGGTACCTACCCTTATGTAGTACCGTGACGTGATTACGGTCAGTGCTAATATGAAATCTAGTATCATGACGCGATTACGATCGATATTACGGGTACCTACCCTTATGTAGTACCGTGACGTGATTACGGTCAGTGCTAATATGAAATCTAGTATCGTGACGCGATTACGATCGATATTACGGGTACCTACCCTATGCTGTGACGCGATTACGGCATTTCTATTCTTTGATCATTCCTTTCAAATGCCTTCGTTTGCGCGAGGCCTCTCGCCTACCACAAGGCTTAGTGACTCCGAATTCAATAAAGAACCGTAAATAACGGACGAATATAAATATAATATTGAAAAAGACTTACGATCTGTCATGACCGTAGCACAAGTACACAGTCCGGATCTTACCCAGACCATCCAGGACGCTAAAGCGCAGCAGAGGAGTTGCCAGTTGTAAATCCAGTATCGTCGGATTTTCTTGACGTTCTTGGAGTTTCTAAAGTGAAGGAGGTACCATTGGGACCCAAAATACCAGAAGAGGTCTCTAAACGCTAGGGAAATCCTCATAGATGGTATGAACAAAGATAATAAAAAAGAACTGTTAGCTACAACTTTGATACCTGTTTGAAGTTGGCCAAATTATGCTGCATTTACATTATAAAAATACCATGAATAGAAAAATGCTTACACTACCTGCCTACTCTTGATAAAAAATTCTTGTCAATGACACAAGATGTTAAAAGAGACGCACACTCTTTTGGAGAAAATTTGGGAGAAAAGATAGAAGCTGCTAAGGCCGCTGAAAAATCTGGTTTGCAAATACGAAATACTAACAACATTGGACCGTCAAATTCACTAAGAACTACGTCGCCCAGCAGGGAAAGTAGCAATACCCATCCAAGCAACAAGGTCATGGGTTGCCAGGCCGGGTGGGAGCAAGCAAAGATTCCCGTATCCACCTCCGAGGCGATCAGCGCAAGCACCGACGTCCGGCCGCTATCACACCACGAAGCAGTGAGACCGTCATACAGACCGATGTTGCGTAAATAACAACCAAGGTAACCGTACACGCTGGTCGTATAAATTTATTTTTTGTTGACACATGGTGTTCAATCGCAAATGACCTAGTAGTCTGACAGTACGTTACGGGTTACAAAATACCATTTAATAATACTGTAAAGCAAGCTACTGAACCTATCACTCCTAACTTTTCTTCGGCTGAAATAAGTAAGTTAATCACAGCTATATCTGACTTGTGCCAGTCAGGAGTAATATGCATATGAGAGGATGTCAAAGACTAATTTATTTGTCCCATATTCTTAACACCTAAAAGTGATGGATTGTCCAGATTTATCTTGAACCTAAAATCATAGAATAAAGCTGTCGCCTCATACCACTTTAAAATGGAGGACATACGGACAGCAAACAAATTATTGTTCCAAGACAGTTATATAGCCAATGTTGATATCAAAGACGCGAATTTTTTCTTTAGTTCCTATTGATGAAAACTACAAAAGTATTGAAGGTTCAAATTTTTGGGACACAAAAGTAATACGTATGAATTTTAGTGCCTACCGTGTGGACTTAGTTCAGCACCTTATTATGTCTTTACGAAACTCATGAACCGGTTTAAAAAAGTATTTCAAAGACAATTGTTATGTAATGAAACCATCGAGGTGATGATTTCCTTATTGTCTACATCCTCACTTAAACAATACAATGTCGCTTTTACGAAATCGTGGAGTTATTATGATATTTATAAAGTTGATTTCTATAACGCCCCACTTACAATTCTATCAAAATTCCTTACGGTCAACTGTTAACAGCAAAAATTGGTTGTAGTTCATTAAATATGCATCGTTCTGCTCTAGCTATTTAGGGCAAACGTTATAGTGAAGCTGATTTAGTTGTTCGATTTTTTAAAGGTATTTACAGGACTAAACCTAGTCATCCGAAATATTCGGAGACGTGAGATCCAAAGATTGTAATCGATCACCTTAGTAATTTATATCCAAATGAGGAACTTGCTCTGGAATTTATTACCAAAAAATTAGTAACTCTGCTCGCATTGTCAGAAAACAGACAGACGTTATCTGCGAATTTCTAATTTAAAAATAAATAATAACTATGTCGAAACCATTGTGAATGATTTAATTAAAACATCTGCTCCAGGGCGATGACCGCCTTGTTTATTTATACCATTTTTTCTAAATAAGATTGAGATCTGCGCTGCAAAAACATTACTGTCCTACTTAGATATGACTAAAGGTTACAGAGATAAACCTAGAACGGAAAGGTTATTGCTCACCTGAAGCCTATTCATAATGCAACTAGTTCTACATTAAGTCGTTAGTTTAAAAACACCCTATTTAACAGCGGTATTGACACTTCTTTATTCTCAGCACACACGTGTAAGACACGCGTCCACGTCCACCTCGGCAGCAAACAGAAAAGGCCTTTCAACCACTACAGGATGGACTGGTAATTCTCTGGTGTTTGCACGGTTTTACAATCGACCCCTTACCATTGAGAATGACGATAATGCCTTTGCAGCGGCTATTTACATTGATTAATTTCTAGCTTATCATTTTCATTATAATATATCATACTGGTTTGTACTAATATGGCACCTAATTATATTTAATCGGTTATACTCGTAAATACTCAATTATAATAGTTGGATTAAATCATATAGGTACTTAAATTATTTCGCAAAATTTGTGTTCTAAACATCTACCTTGTGAATATAAATCTCGAGGATGCAACGTCGAAGTACAATTGATGGTTAAACAAACTTACCTGAAGTAAAGTTTGACCGTAATTGTACGAGACGTTGCATCTGAAGAGATTTATCTAAAGATCCCTCCCTTCCCTTACATGCTGGCCCCATATAAATTAATTTTGCAAAAAAGCTCTAAAAGTGAATGACGATGACAGCGCGGGTGACAAACTTGTGCCCTCGGTTGGTATTCACTAGATGGCGCCTGTGTTGTTATGGGTAACGTTTTATGTTTTTTTTAATAAAATTTCTTTTAGATAGCTCTTAATATGTGTTGGATGCCTGGTACATTGAAGAGTGGACTACCTTGTGAATATAAATCTCTTCGGATGCAACGTCTCGTACAATTACGGTCAAACTTCACTTCAGGTAAGTTTGTTTAACCATCAATTATAAATTAATGTTTTATATTTTAGCGTTTTATAAACGCTTAAATATACTTAAGTAAAATTTGAAACACTGAAAAAAGACGACAATCTCAGGCGGGAATCGAACGCGGAAGGTGCATACCTTCCGCATTCCGGGCGGCTGCCTTAACCACTTGGCTACCGAGGTCTGGCTTTCCAGCCAAAGCCAGACCTCGGTAGCCAAGTACCTCGGTAACGCCCGGAATGCGGAAGGTGCGTGGTTCGATTCCCGCCTGAGGTTGTCGTCTTTTTTCAGTGTTTCAAATTTTACTAATTATAAGTTAGGCAGGCATATAACTAGTGCTAAAACCAACCGAGTACTATACACCGTGACTGGCTTGACGACGGATGCGTTAAAGGAGGTGTACAAGAAACCGATACCTGTTTCATTAAATAATAAAACACCACCTTAACTTTTTACTTTTTTCCTAACTGAAATGGTTTTTCTGCTTATTTACAATTTACTACGCGCGCGAAATTACCTACATACACCACACACGCACAGCTAACGCCGCCGCGCGAACAACGCCTTCCTTACTCGTGCGTGTAGTACATGCGAAATGCAGAAAGTTCACTTTTTTAAAAATGCGTTTAAACTCGCGTGTTTTAAAATTTGCTATAACCTTTTTTAACTAAAAGGGATGTAGATAAGTTACTAGTTTACCTCCTTAAACGCGTCCGTCGTCTAACCTGTCACGGTGTATAAATGTTCTCTTACGGGGAGATTGAACCTATTTGACACCGTTTGCCTCACCACTAGATCACTGAGGTAGTTATTTTGTAAACGCAATTTTACAACTAGTTTAATTTAACCGCGTCGCGTAGCGGTGAAAGAATACTACCACCCCCTCTCCCCCTCTCTTCCCTTGGGTGTCGTAAACGCTGTCACACTGCGAACACATGTGCAGTCGCTATTTGGTGAAAAGTGGACTGATGGTAGAGGACTGCTTTTGCGGTCCTCATTGCTCTTAGTCTCTGACTAACCCTTCGGGGATAATAGTCGTGATTAAATGCATGTACTTATGTATTAAAGAAGAATGGACTTTTTTGTATGAAACCCGTCCAGTCCCACCCCTTGTAAGTTCCCACGTGGTAAGTTTCGAAATAAATAGCGTATTTTGTTGTAAGGACAGCAAATATGAACGAGCGAATGAATGAATGAAAAAAAATGAAAAAAGGTATAGTGAAAAAAAATTAAAAAAGAGGGTGTATAGGCCTCATTTTTATTTTATTTTTATTTTTAAGGACTACTACTGATTGTATACGACTCATATAAATCAAAGGAATCTGCGAGAGAGGAGTTTAAATTCAAGAAAAAATCTTGACTTCAATTTTATATTATCATTTATTATTTTAATTTTATCCTTCTCAATAACTTTTTTCTCCAATACCTGACAGATTTGCTGTCAAACAATAAAAATTGCTTTTTTGTTCTAAAATCTAACACATTCTTGTATATTCTAAAAGTTAATTAGAAGAAGCTCTCCACGGCATTTACAAATTCAAAGTACACTTAGCTTATTAGAAACTTAGCACATAAAGCGCTGGGTAACAGCTGCGCTGAAACTTTTGATGGAGTATGTTGCAACTTGTTAGTAGCGTCGTGATAATGTGGTGAATATAAAATGCTTGTTTTTACTGTGCCCATATGTACAATATGTTTATTATTAAGAACAAAGGAATATAATAATGTATATATACCTACAACTTTTTTTTTATTCTACAACGGGTAAGCGCTTGACCTTCATCTCACCTGATGGTAAGTGACGATAAGGCCGAAGGTGGAAGCGCGCTTCACACGGAATCCTCAACCACTGAGGAACTGGCTATCTTATCTCTAACTGTCGGAACACAATAATACTAAAACATCGTTGTTATGGCGACGGACTTAGATAAGATGGTAGTAGCTAGCCAGGCGGACTTAACAGCCCTACCACCAACCAAACCGAGCACACAAAGATGTACCCCCACTGGGAATCAAACCTGGGACCTCTGGATCTGAGACCGGTGGCTTAGCCACTAGACCACAGGGGCGGTATAAGATTAAACTGAAAATAATACAAGAGAAGTTATCTTAACTATTATAGCAGTCCGCCCGCAACTTTGTTCACGTGAACACCCCGTGGCCCGTGACGATTTCCAAAACTTTTGTTTCATACAAGCCTTGTCTTGACCATTGAGTTATAATGTACTACGTACTAGAGGAGCTATCCCAAGTAAAAGTCTTGTTCTATTTTTTTAATGTAAAAACAAAAGTGCGCTACGGCGCTAAAACATAATTTATCGTCCTTCTGAACAATCCAAACATACAACGCTAGACAGCTCATTTTCTCGAGACCAAAAGGTCTAAAGCGCCGAAACATGGCCGCCGCTCATGTCTCGGCGATTTGATAAAATAATTAGACAAATGCAACATTCATTTGTCTAATTATATCAATAATTTAGTGCGTATTTACAGGCGAAAAGTGATTCGTTTAGTTTTATTTGTATTTCCTGAATTCTTTAAACAGTACCTTAGCACACATGAAGGCATATTTTAATAAAATAGAACACAGAATACACACGTATTGTTGCGTCTAGCGCCTGCTACAGACTAATATAGCTGGAGCAAGCTTGCTCTAACGCGTGTAGCAAACAATCTAGTTGTGACGTCTTCTCTAGTACGTAGTATATTATTATAACTCAATGGTCTTGACAATTTTAGGTGCAGCCGTCCTAAAGTGATGCGCGAATATTAACTGAGATTCTTATAAGAATTTTGCATGCCATGTCAACGTAGTGTACGTTGACGTGGCAAAATTCTCATACAAAACACAGAAATACGGCGTTTCGTAGGCCCCTGTTCCCTCCTTCAGAACTGGACCAATTTTTATTACTTTTCCAGCATCAGTTAAAGAAAGAGATTTTCTATGTCATTTTTTTAATAACCAGGAGCCTTCAAAATTTATCCAAATCACTCGGTTTTAAGGCGTCTACAGAAACATTACGTGGCTGGTTTAAAAAAAATCAAACATACAGACATAGAAAATCTCTTTCTATAACCGATGCTAAAAAAGTAATAAAAATTGGTCCAGTTCTGAAGGAGGAAACAGGAGACTACGAAATGTCGTTTTTCTGTGTTTTGTATATGAATTTTGCATGCCACTCCGACGTAGTGTTTCCTCTTTTTTTTTTATAATGGCTCGTCATTGTGACTGCATCCTGCCTGATGGTAAGCAGCCGATGCAGTCCAAAATCCAGCGCTCCCCACCGTGGAATAAGCACGATAACGAGCGCACCCATTCATGACGGCCTGCATAAATGCCGTTTCACGCCCCGCTTAAAAGACCCGGGACTGTAGGAGCTGGGAAACACATGCGCCGGCAAAGAATTCCAAAGCCGAATGGTCTTACAGAGGAATGACTCGCCAAATTTTTTGGTACGAGTACTGATAGTCTGTACAGTATGATGGTGGTTCCTAAGACCAGCACGTGTAGTCCGGGAAAGGAAAGGAGAGGGCGGGATTAGATCAAAAAGTTCTTCAGAACACTCTCCGTAGTAGTTCCGGTAGAAGACACTGAGAAAAGCAATGTCTCTACGCAGCTGGAGGTCCTCAAGGGAAGCTAATGCACTACAATTATATTGGTAATCCATCTCTTATTTTACACATATACTAACATTAATTTGATAATTCATACCTGGGAACACTTTTTGTTTATCTGTGAACGAAAATATTTCGTGACGATAGATCTATTTATTAGGTGATACAACTTGATGACAAATATAAATTTTGGTGACAAGAAATATAGTCCTTATTTAATTTTGGGGTTATACGTCAACTTTTTCTATGACATTATCGGAAATAAAAAAAGTGTTAAAACTAATGTCCTCGTTCGTACGTAGCACGTATATGTGATATAACTTAACGTACCTGAGGTTCAATAGAACATCGTAATAAGCAGGCATACTTGAGTAGTAATTCACGGTGAGACGAGACGAGACGTACACTTATATCTCATTATAAAAGTATCTCGTTGTTAGTAACGTAACGTTTGTGCTCAAATAACATTACTGTACTGACAGCGTATTAGCCTGGCAATCCAAAGAGGTAATGTTGCCAGTATTCTTGGGACCGTACCATATTATGCCCACAGTGGGAGGGAGAATTATGAGCAAGGGTGGGGCGGGAGTTGATCTCGCACCCTGTGGGTAGCCGTAGCTATTGGCGGCTTGCTAAGGCCGTGCAGGCCAACATCTGCTCTCCCTCGCTGCCCCCGTTGAAACATCCAGATGGCTCGTTGGCTTACCAGCCGCTTGAGAAGGCGAACTTGTTGGCTGAACTTTTCGCGGCCAATTCGCGCGTCGACGATTGTGGCGCCGCTCCACCTATTATAGCACATTGTGGGGCCACCATGCCTGATATTCGTATCAGGCAGTGTGACGGATGGTGTTCCGGCGATTGTGCTGCTCAGATGCGCGGCTGAGTTGTCTCCTGTATTGACACGACTGTTTAAGGAGTCTTACGATACTGGTATTGTGCCGGTGTCTTGGAAGGAGGCGAACATACAACCCATCCACAAAAAAGGGGATCGCTCGGATCCGGCCAACTATCGACCCATCGCTGTAACTTCTGTGCTGTGCAAGGTGTTTAAGCGGATAATTAATTCCCAGCTCATTCACTACCTAGAGGATCACTCGCTGCTCCATGATCGCCAGTATAGGTTCAGACCAAAGCGATCAACGGGTGATCTTCTAGCGTACGTTTCTCACGCGTGGGGTGAAGCGTTGGACAAGCATGGCGAATCCCTGGCAGTTAGCCTTGATGTCGTCAAAGCTTTTGATAGAGTATGGCATCGCTCCCTTCTTTACAAGTTGCCGCCCTTCGCTGTGCCGCCCCGTTTGTGCGCCAGGGTTGCAGACTTTCTAGAAGAGCGGAGGATACGTGTCCTTTGTGAGGGTAGTTCCTCCGCGTAGTTTCTTCACTCCGGCATTGACTTTGGTCAATGCCGGAGTGCCGCAGGGTTCTGTGCTCTCACCTACTCTATTTCTTCTGCATATTAATGATATGTTGTCCTTGGGCAATATTCATTGTTATGCGGATGACAGTACGGTGCATGAGCGGTACTTGGGACATCCTGCGGCAAAGCAAGCCGATATCATGGTGAAAAAGCAAGAACTGGTTGCCAAAGTGAACCTGACTATCGATCGTGTCTCTAAGTGGGGATCCAAAAACCTGGTCGAAATTAATGCTAGCAAAACCCAGGTTTGTGCATTCTCGTCCAAGGTAACTCCCTTCCTTACTCCTCCCTCTCTTCAGAACTCTCCGTTACCCATTTCGGTGAACCTCAGCATTCTTGGCATGGACATCGGCCAGGAACTGAATCCAAAATGCTACATTGAAGTGCTATTTTAACTGCCTCCCGGAAGTTGGGTATTCTCAATAAGGTGAGGCGGTTTTTCACTCCCGAGCAGCGCTGTTTGCTGTACAAAACTCAGGTGCGATCAAGTATGGAGTATTGTTCCCATCTATGGGACGGCTCCGCTAAATACCTCCTCGATGCACTTGATAGACTGCAAAGGCAAGCGGTTTGCAATAAAAAAAAAGTTTGAAAATAAACTTCATTCTTAAAATTGTAGAGAAGCGGCAGGTAGAAGGATGACAACTGTGAGGAAGGCAAAGGGAAGATCTTCCTCCGAGCTGGGTGATATAGCTCGGGGACCGAGGTCCAACGGATGTTAGTTGAAGGTGCTATATATAGCGAAGGAGGTGGTGAAACTTCGCTACCGCGATGCAGGCTTCCCATACTATTTTCTGTCGCAGTATGGAGATGTCGTTGAGTTGGTGTTTGTGGCGCCATCTGTTGACACGGTTGGAAGGTGTATGCTTCGTGTCGTACTATGTGCGGCGTCATGCAGGTAGGTGGCGCCGCCACATCACTCCCCCCTGAGACCGTAGGTCGATGTCATTGAGTGTGCTCAGCAGTCAGTGCGTTAGAGCTTGCAAAGTGCCAGTGAATAGTGCTGCTGCAGGATGCCCCAGTCTACGGTGAGTCGAGACGGGTGGGGTGAAGGCGCGTTGCCAGTGATGCAGTGTGCTGTGTGGTAGGTCCGAGCTGCTGGTGTGCAGGGCTACCACGCCGGAGTGATGCGGCCGACATTCGTTCGTTCCAGTCATTAAAATAGGTATTAGTTAAAAAGCATATCCTATCAAAAGTACAACACGTATCGCTCAACGCTCGTACATTTTAAATCAAAATTACACCAAAAGTTAAATTGTTTTGCTTGCTTCTTACATGAAAGTCTTCCTAAGCTCACAAACTAGCCAACAGTGAATATAAATCAAAGTGGTGCAAAGTGAAAGTGATCAAAAACACGAAAACTGGGACTTTCCTGTGGGTACTTGGAAGTTTGGTGCCTAAAACTGGTTAAGTTCCTAAACAAAAGAATTGGACTTTGGACCCCATTAGCTACACAAACTCTTTGAACTACTCATTGCTCAACGGACTGTATTTATGTTAATTTCGACAGTCAAAATTAAATATTGATGGTCTAGTGGTTAAGCAATTGCTGACGATATCTTTGCGGTTGTGGTTCCAACCCCGCTACAGAACTGCATCGTTTTTGGTTTTGAACCATTTTTTTTTTTTTTTTTTTTTAGTTTTTTATTTAAATATTTTTTTTTTTGATAGTGGACAATTACTATTTTTTTTTTGTAACTTTTTGCTCTTTTGGGCTTTTTTCTGAGATTTTGCGACATTTTTTTTTTTTTTTTTTTAACTGGAGTCATGGTTTTTACCTGTGGATGTTGTAAAGAAGAAATAAGAGGGATGGTTATGCCCGGAGTGTTGTGCTAAGGCGAAGCGTGGCGGAGACAATTCATCCACTCCTGCAAAACATATGGCAACGCCTGAAAACCAACCTAGCGATGTCGAAGACGACAATGCTGTAGGCTCTATCGATGCTTTAGTTCTTAATTACGCAGATCATGAACAGCTCAAGTCTTTAAAAAATGACATTATATCCACTCTGAAATCAGAGATTCCTAAGCTAATACGAGACCAAATGAAAATTGTACTTGCCCCAATTACAGATCAACTTAAAGACCTCCAGAACTCTCTTTCATTTCTTAGTGAAAGGTACGACGAATTCAACACTAAAGTGGAATCATTGGTAACAGAAAATAGATGCCATGAAGATCAACTTAAATTAAATCGTACCGATATCAATAAGCTAAGTGAGAAAATAAATTTATTTGAACAACAAATGCGAGAATGTAACGTGGAAATAAATGGTGTCAATGAAATGCGATCTGAGAATTTATATACAATTATGAAAGGTATTGCGAAAACAGTATCTTTTAAACTTGATGACAGTGATATGCTCAAGGTCACAAGAGTTGCAAGATTCAATAAAGAAAATAAGAAACCTCGTACCATCATCGCCAAGCTCAAAAGCTCCAGATGCCGGGATGAATTTGTATCCGCCGTGTCTCGCTTTAATAAATCTAACCCCAAAAACCGAATAACTACCTCAACTATTGGCATTTCAGGAGATGTGTCGGCTATTTATGTGGCCGAGCATTTATCACCTTTGAACAAGGCGCTGCATGCTGCTGCTCGGCTTAAAGCCAAAGAGAAGCAGTACAAGTTTGTATGGGTTCGCGACGGCCACATTTACGTTCGAAAAGACGAGAACTCGCGATACATTCTAATAAGAAATAATCTATCACTAGATAATATTGTGTAAATGTTTGTGCTTTTTTTTTCTTTTTTGTTATTAATAGTGTTTTTTTTTTGTATTCCTTAATATTTTTTAATGGATTTAAGCATATATTTCCAAAATATAAGAGGCATGAAAAGCAAATGTAATGATATATATCAAGCTATTTTGGGTTGCAATTACGACATTATTTGCCTCTGTGAAACATGGTTGGATGAATCAATATTTTCATCGGAGCTATTTGATGAACTATATCGAGTTGTAAGGCGGGACCGTGATTTGCCTTTTAAAGAAAAATATAACAAGACACATGGAGGTGGAGTGTTGATGGCTTTATCGAGGAGTTTAGATTTTGAATTACGTCAGGATTGGAATGACAGTATAGAGAATGTATGGGTTAGCGTTAAACTACGAAACTGTATCGTCAATATCTGTACCGCTTACATCCCTTCCTATATTCCGAATGAAACATTTAAATCTTTTCTAAGCCAATGTCAAGATATAGTAAGTAGGTCTTCCAACTGTAAGACGATAATCTTAGGAGACCTTAACATACCTAACGTGCAATGGGAAAATCCACACATTAACGCAACCACGTATAGCAGCATAAAGCACTCTTATATCTGCA
This sequence comes from Scoparia ambigualis, assembly GCA_963921215.1. Classification (NCBI taxonomy): domain Eukaryota; kingdom Metazoa; phylum Arthropoda; class Insecta; order Lepidoptera; family Crambidae; genus Scoparia; species Scoparia ambigualis. The sequence goes on from OY992510.1 coordinate 6,063,232, forward strand.
GTTTTATAGATTCAACAGGTTTAGGACAATATAACTTTATTTTAAATGGTGCTCAGAATGTGTTAGATCTTGTTCTTACCGACTTTAGTTCTTGTGAAGTTGAACGCGCTTTTCCTATCAGTCCTGAAGACGTTTACCATCCGTCCCTTCAAATTCAAATCAAATGGGATTTTGGAGTGCTTAAAGAAAACAACTTAATACCAAGGTTAGACTTTAGAAAGATAAATTATGATAAATGCATATCAGATCTTAATGAAATTCCCTGGTCTCATTACGCAAATACACTAAATTGTAATGACATTCTTCAATTCTTTTACAATCAACTTTGGACTGTTATAAATAACTACACGCCGTCTTCTTATAAGAAGGGTAATCGCTCTCCGTGGTTTTCCAAGGCCTTAATTCGAACATTAAAAGAGCAGAATAAATACCACCGACGCTTCAAGAGATATCAATCCACGTGATTATGATACGTACTCTTATCTGAGGAGTCGCGCCAAGCTATCATTGAGTCAGTGCTTCAAAGCTTTTATTGCCAAAATTGAAGCTAACCTAACAGGCAACATTAAAGCTTTTTGGAGATATACTAAAACTAAACGCATAACCAATGATATCCCAAGATCGATAACTTATGAATCGCGTACTGCAACTTCCGGAATAGATGTTGTTAATCTATTTTCAGAATATTTTTTCTCTGTTTACAGTTCAATCGATTAGAATTCCAATGATTATGTTCCACCATTTCCTCGATCAAACTACAGCTTATGTTCATTATCGATCCCTTCGGATGACGTTCTAAAGTCACTTACTAACCTTGATATAAAGAAGGGATCAGGACCAGATGATGTTCCCCCAGTTTTTGTTAGAATGTGTGCGTCTGCGCTAGTTACTCCATTAACGATAATTTTTAATAAATCTTTATATGAAGGAATTTTCCCTAATTTATGGAAGATTGCCAGAATAATGCCCATTCACAAGACCGGTGATAAAAACAATGTGTCCAATTATAGACCTATCAGTATATTGAACTGTTTTGCTAAGCTCTTTGAAAGCTTCATTTATGAACATGTTTACAGCCATTTCAAACATATGATCAGTAGGCGTCAGCACGGGTTTGTTAGTGGTAAATCTACGGACTCTAATCTTTTGACATACACAAGTTATTTATGAAGAACATTTAATAGAAAATTACAAGTAGATTCAGTCTACACCGACTTCGCCAAGGCATTTGACCGTGTTAATCATACTATACTTCTTTCTAAACTGCAACATGTTGGCATTCACGGAAATCTTCTTCGTTGGTTCCACTCGTATCTATTAAATCGTACTCAGTTAGTTGCTCTATACGGTTACGAATCGACACCATTTATACCACCGTCAGGTGTGCCGCAAGGTTCGAACCTGGGTCCCCTGCTATTTATAATTTTTATAAACGACCTCCTTGATATGATGACTTGTGAATGTCTTGCCTATGCTGATGATATCAAGCTTTTTATCGAAGTGTCCTCTATCGAGAACTGCGCACTTCTTCAGCATAATTTGGATATACTCAATAATTGGTGTAAAGCTAATTGTATGTCCTTGAATATCGGTAAATGTCATTACATCACATTTACAAGAAAAAAATCGTCTATCACTTTTCCATACTCTATTGATGGAACGGCCTTAACCCAGGTAACATTGGTGAAGGATTTAGGAGTATGGTACGATCCCACGTTAACTTTTAAATTTCAGTACAAGACTGTCACTCGTAAGGCCAAACGAATGCTTGGTTTTATCATGCGTACAACCAAACCTTTTAGAGAACAGAAATCTTTAATAATTCTTTTCAATTCTTTAGTTCGTGCCCAATTAGAATACTGTTCATCTGTATGGTCTCCAATTTATAAAATAGATACCAACAGAGTTGAGTCTGTACAAATGCAGTTCTTGAGACAATTGTGTTGTAAGTTCGGCTTGAGGCGCAAGCTCCCAGATTATCACGATCGCCTTCAGCATTTTAAATTTCATAGTTTAGAGAATAGACGCAAAATCCGGGATCTCTGTTTATTACATAAAATTGCAAATGGTACTTTGAGTGATGATTTGCTCCAGTATTTGAACATAAGCACCCCTAAACGTATGTTTCGCAACCCTCGTTTGTTCAGCGTTCCACTATCCAACAATAATATATCTCAGAACAACCCACTTTATCGTATGTGTGAAGCTTATAACAGTGTGTGCGATGAGCTCGATATTTTTCATCAGAGTGCTAATTGCTTTAGAAATAATTTGTTTAAAATTACTTTTAACTAAAACACTGAATCTGATGTTGCATGTCTATATTGTATTTTACTTTTCTGTTAATGCTGTGTACAATATTTAGGTTAACTAATTTACAAAGAATTTAAAAAAAATTAATCAATTAAATGTTACAGTTTGTTAACTGCTTTTGTACCTATAAAATAAATAAATAAATAAATAAATACCTCCTCGATGCACTTGATAGACTGCAAAGGCAAGCGGTTTGCAATAAAAAAAAAGTTTGAAAATAAACTTCATTCTTAAAATTGTAGAGAAGCGGAAGGTAGAAGGATGACAACTGTGAGGAAGGCAAAGGGAAGATCTTCCTCCGAGCTGGGTGATATAGCTCGGGGACCGAGGTCCAACGGATGTTAGTTGGAGGTGCTATATATAGCGAAGGAGGTGGTGAAACTTCGCTACCGCGATGCAGGCTTCCCATACTATTTTCTGTCGCAGTATGGAGATGTCGTTGAGTTGGTGTTTGTGGCGCCATCTGTTGACACGGTTGGAAGGTGTATGCTTCGTGTCGTACTATGTGCGGCGTCATGCAGGTAGGTGGCGCCGCCACATCACTCCCCCCTGAGACCGTAGGTCGATGTCATTGAGTGTGCTCAGCAGTCAGTGCGTTAGAGCTTGCAAAGTGCCAGTGGAGAGTGCTGCTGCAGGATGCCCGCGAAGGCGCGTTGCCAGTGATGCAGTGTGCTGTGTGGTAGGTCCGAGCTGCTGGTGTGCAGGGCTGCCACGCCGGAGTGATGCGGCCGACATTGATGCACCGGTCGTGGGCTGCGGAGACCAGGTCGGGATGATGCCGTCGAGTGTGCCGGAGGTCCAGGAAGCTTCGTCCGAGATGCTGCGGTGGAACCTTGAGGCTTGATTGCTGGCTTGCTGTGTCTGTTGGCGAAGGTAGACTCGATGATGGATGGAGGAGTGATGATGGGCGCTGCGACGATGTTGAAGGTGCTTCTGTGCTCCGTAGGGGTCACCACTGTAGGGAAGCCGATGGTGGGTGGCTCCACAAAATAATAGTTTTATTATTTAAATAATAGCTTTGTGCTCAGAATGGTAGATCTGTCACCAAATAAATCGATTATTGATCCCTGACTGCGACACCTTTTTATTTGCTATTTTGTCACCAATAAAGTAGTTACATTTTATTTCGTTCCAGTCATTAAAATAGGTATTAGTTACCAATTTAATACATCAATTTATAATTTTAATGAAAATATGTTCAAAGAGGCGGAGAAAAATCGGAGCGCTTTTAAAAATTGACCATTCCGGTCTCATCGATGGGTCGTAGGTAGTTACGATCATACGATGCGCGGCGCTTATCGGCCAGAAAAGAAAAAGGTTTTATTCACTACTCTGTTAAATTTTTATTTAAATATATTTACTTACACTACCTGTGGAAATTAAGATCCTTGGCGGAAGCATATGTCCAGTGAAGTAGTAGACTCTTTTGGTTGAAACGATGATGACGACAACCCTAAATTTTTTTTGGAACTTTATGAAATTTTCTAGTGACATAATATATGATTTGTTAGTGATCTCTTTAAATTAGTTTGCTTAAATGCCAAACCTATTATAATACACACAAAAACATTTATTTGGTACTAGACCCTATATCTCCATGATTTTAGGTGATTTATTGTGGAATTGATTTTATATTGTTTGGTGACTACATTATGGTGACAAATCTACTATTGTGCGGGCAAACCCTATTATTTAAGAAACACAAAACTAATTAAATTGGCGATAGCTTGAATGATACCCAAATTAAATTGTTCGTTCCGTGTTAGTTAACCTTTGCGATCAACGATGGCTCTTCTTTTTCAGTAATCAAATCTGAGGTAGTGGGTTTCCGTCAATATCCGAAACAAATATGAACAAATAAATAAATAAAATAAACTTTCCTACACTCACACCAATTATCTTGCCCAAGAGAAGCTTCATTATGAAACACACATTATCATATCATTTTGAATGCACACATAAAAAGGTTTAATTTTTATTTATCCATAAATAGACTGAAAACACACATTACGACTTGCGTGCCTGTACGTATAACCATGCTCCGAGCATAACAATGTAGGCGGAATAATTTGTCAGTACAAACTGTCCTCAGGCGAGTCCTTGTCTGGCTAAAAGTAGGATCGGATTGCTCGATTCTTTTTGCCGATCACCGCAAAGATTAATTAGCATAAGCGACGGCACTCCGCCGGAGATATGAAAGCTTTTTTAGTACGCTACGAGAAACTGAATTGATCGTTCACCTACCTATCTGCGTGATCGTTTTGTAGTTTTTATGTATACAAACGACACGTAGCTTTTTTTATGCTACGCGTTGTAGTGAGTAAAGGTACTCGTTATTCTTTTTTTATTGCTAAAAGCGCTGTTTTATATTAGTATCTTGACATCCAAACGTTTCTGGCTGAGCCCATATCTACTCATTGGTATGATAGGTGTTAACTGAGCTTTTTCTGTTATTTTGTAATGTTTACTCTAACACATTGTATTCATTTCACTGGCATTAATGTAACAATTTAAAATATTATTTTATTACGATTATTCGAACCCTTTCCAGTGTTATTGGTCGCAGCAAGACCTGTGTGACCATGGGTTAACTTCCGCTATCTCACTAAATCACTAATTCTACCCTATAATAGAAAGAGTAATACTTAAAGGATCACGATATCATAATATCTTATTATCTCTCATCTCATAGAGCAGTGTAGTGGGGGCTCGTTATTAAAAGAATACTAGCAACCCAGTTCTTCCCTTGGGTGTTGAAAAAGGCGACTAACAAACTAAAGACTGCACTTACAGCGTGACGATGGCCTCATCACATATTATAACACTTAGCACATATGCAGTAGCTATTAGGTGAAACGTGCATGTACTGCGGCAGTGGATGCTTTTGCGGTCCTCATTGCCTAGTCTCTGACTAACCCTTCGGGGATAATAGTCCTGAAATGTTGTTTGTATAACATCTAGGAGAATAATCTTAATCCTTCAGCAGTTAGCACAGTACCTGCTTACTAAAGCGCGGAAGGTAGTACCACAGAATAACTAGTAGTACTAACGAGAGTTTAAAAAAAAAGAATAAATTTATACATGTGATGAGGTGATATTGACACTTTGCCGTCGTTATTCCAGGCAATATCCAATCAGACCGGTACTGAGCGGCTAATGTATGGGCTGGCACGTCTGGGTGCGATGCACTGGCTGTTAGTATGCGGGCGAGCGACAATGCGCCGTGTGTAGGATGTCTTGTTGATTACCCACCGCCCGCCGACGAGACGCCCGCCGCATCACTCACGCATATTGATCGAAATGATGAAGACTACAGATGAATCATTAGCGAGAAAATATTTTTTAGCTCTTTTTCATACTATAGGCGTTTTAGTCGCGCGGCAGGCGCGGATTCTTTCATTATGCAGCTAACAGCAGGCTGCAGCTAGTTGCTGTCGTATCCATATTTGACACATGTCCGTACCGTTTTCCGATATTTAAAGATAGGCTGACTTCGACTTTGGAATTAAGAGTCAATCAATCACCGCGAGCCTGAGACTGCTATTCGCACCCAAAGCAATAACGGCACCGCGACCGGACACCGTCTGTCCGGTGTCCGGTGGCCGTGTTCGGACAATCGTTAGTGTTGTTATGACACCGGGGCGTCTAACAAAGGAGTAACTACAGCGTCGACACTTCTGAAAACAAGCTTGTTTGTTTATTAAGTAATTTAACGAACTCCGTGGTCGAAGGTTAGCCAGGGTGACCATTTGTGGCAGATTTGGCACATATGTAAATTTTAACTCTTGCAGACTATGTTGACGATTCAAAAAAGTTGCAGAATTTGGCAGATTTTAAGGAAATGTTGGGACGACCTTTTTTTAGGTAGTAATTTCAACTACAATTATTAGAATAGGTAGTATGTATACAAAAAGGTGGCGACGAGCTTTTTTTGAAATTTTGGAATGTGGATTTCAATCATCCAAAAATCGGCCAGTGTCGGGCAGATTTGCCAATTTTAGGATGGTCACACTGGTTAGCGCGCCGGGTCCGGCGTCGCGCCATCTCTGATGTTCTGGGTTCAATTCCCGGTCAGGTCAATTTAAAGAAAACTGTTTTTTTAAATTGATTTCGGGTCTGAGTGTTTTTCTATGTTTATGTATATTTATCCGTTATCTAGTTTAACCATATTAACGAGTTTCAATAGAAGCTTATCTTGGGCTGAATAATTAGTGTGAGTGTAAACAAATTAAATTTTTTCGTATTATTTATTTTAATGAGTACGGTCAATTAAGTATTTAGCTTTTGTTTAATCAGTCCATCACTCGGCCGCGCGTTCTTTGCATACGTTTGCCAATATGTGATTAACTTCGAACAGATAATTTAAGATACTTTGGGTGCGATAGGTTTACGATTAGAGAACAAACATTACAGTCAGACCGTCCGTCGTAACTTTGTATATTAAACAATGATGATGAGTAAGTATAAAAAGTTTTAACAAAACATCAACATTATATTCATGAGTGAATATTTAATCATAATAATGAATTTACGAGTATTCATAGCATGTACTTATTAATAAAAAACCGTTTGCGTATAAGTTTAAAACTGCAGATATTTTGGCTATTTTCTATGAGACGTTAACTAAATATGTTAGTTTATGAGCTTTCGATGTTTTTTTAAATCACTATTCTGTTAATATAATTGTATAAACTGTAGCTTAAACTGATAATCCCTTATTAATGGTAATTCAATGGTACCGAATCAACCTGTAACCACCGATGTACAATATTATTATAACCGCAGAAGTACCGAGCGACGCAACAAATGGCGATAATCAAACACAACTTATCGCAACAATACGGTTACTCACAGACATTGTAGGTATTATACCTAGAGAAGACCGGGGTGCAAACGACTGACGACACACTTTGCCCTCTGTCATTTCTTTAAGCACATTTTTTGTTTGGAATAGCTGCTCTAGTTATAATACCTCAATGATCAATCAATACATAACTTATCGCAACATAACGATTGCTCAGAAACGTGTTGCGTGGCCAATCGATGGAGGGGCGCGTGGCTATGGCGACAGTAAGGGCCCACAACAACGGGCCCACGCGAGGGGTGGCCTCTGGGCCGAACGCCTTTGCTAGCACTGAGAAAAAAAGTTCACTACAATGTCAATTTAAATATAGAATCCAGCTTTCTTCTGTTTACATTTTTGATGAATGGAACTTTACTGTGCCTCCTGTGAAAAGTCATACATCTCAAAATTAAAACCTTTTCTTCAGTGCAGCAGCAATTGTGTTTAAAAAAAATATTAAAGAAAATCTATTATTTTCAAAACTTCTATGAAGAAGATTGTGAGCGTAGTTTTATTTTAGTCTTAATAAAATAACTGATATTTATGTTTTTTAACCACATTTGCCATTGCGCTTAAAAGTTGTCATTTTGATCACTTTTCACAGGAAGCACAGAATTGACTGGAAATCCACATGTTTTCGTTTTGTCAAATATCTATCTATCTTTTGTTTGTTTATTATATCAGTTGGATATTTAATTTAAGCTCCATGCAAATTATGTCAAACTCATAACTCTTGTAGGCAGTAAAATAATATCATGAAGGGGAGATTAATTATTCTCTTAGCTTAAGAGGAAACACTACGTCGACGTGGCATGCAAAATTCTCATACAAAACACAGAAAAACGACGTTTCGTAGTCCCTGTTTTCTCCTTCAAAACTGGAGCAATTTTTATTACTTTTTCGGAATCGGTTAAAAAAATGGATTTTTTATGTCTGTATGTTTGATTTTTTTGCATTAAGCCATTTATTTAATAACCAGGAGCCTTTAAAATTTAGCGAAATCACTCCGTTTTAAGGCGTCTTCAGAAACATTAAGTGGCTATATAAAAATAAAATCAAACAAACAGACATAGAAAATCTCTTTTTCTAACCGATGCTGCAAAAGTAATAAAAATTGGTCTAGTTCTGAAGGAGGGAACAGGGGACTACGAAACGTTGTTTTTCTGTGTTTTGTATGAGAATTTCGCATGCCACTTCGACGTAGAGTTTCCTCTTAATACTTGTAGTAGAGTAGATAAAATGTTTTAGGGTTAAATAATATTTCCTCTTCTAAATTATCAGCAAAGATGTGGGACTTTATTAAGACCTCGAGAATTGGAAAGTAACATTGTGCTGTTTTGTTGCATTTGCACGTTTACGAAAAACAATTTTCTCTTTAATCGACAAAAGACAAATTGGAAAATAAAACAAAATAACTGCAACCTTCCTTCAATCTTCCCTTTGCTGCTAAGAAACTGGGTTTGGGGTAGTACCTACAATCTGGGCATTTCAAAACTTTGACGAAAAAAGGTCTATAATATGTCAATTCAAAGAGAATATGGATCAAATATAATCCAGCTTTCTTTTGTTCAAGATTTTTTGTTCCATACAAATTAATTATGTCTTTTGTTTTTATTTGTACATAATATATAGTGGCAGTCGTTACGCGACTTTCGCAAGCCGGTTCATTATCCCCTAAGGGTTAGTCAGAGATTAGGCAATGAGGACAGCAAAACCAGTCCTCTACCATAGTCCACTTTTCACCAAATAGCGACTGCACATGTGCTCAGGTCACAGGTGTTGAGCCCATCGCCCATGCTGCACATCGCTGCTTTATGCTGTTGGATGTATGTGCAGTCAAAGGGAAGTGATTAAATTAAAAATATCTCTCGCTCCTACGTGCTTCGGAACGCGCGTAAAGCCGTTGGTTCCACTTGTTGTCGTAAGGTGGCAGTCGTTACCCACCAACTTGCATTGGGCCAGCGTGGTGGGTTATGGCCTAATATCACGTACTGTTGTCCACGTGGGAGGCCTGAGCCCAGCAGTGGGACGTTTATAGGCTGATGACGATCAATAAAAGCATGTAAGTAAATCAATATCCGAGATTTTCCGTGCCTTTTCCTTCATAACTTTTTACTTAATAACCTTGTTTGAAAGAATACCTCCACCCCCTCTCTTCCCTTGGGTGTCGTAAAAGGCGAATAACGGACTAAAGACTGCACGTACATCCAACTCTATAGACCAGCAATGGGCTCACCACCTGTCGCGCTGAGCACATTTGCAGTCGCTATTTGGTGAAAAGTGGACTATGGGTAGAGGGCTCCTTTTGCTGTCGTCCTCATTGCTTTGTCTCTGACTAACCCTTCGGGGATAATAGTCGTGATTATATGTATGTAAAGATAAAGATAAAGATAAAAAGTCATTTATTCAATAAGAACCATAAGGAACACTTTGACACGTAAATTTTTTTGATTTACACCAATTCGTAACGCGACCAGACAGAGAAGAATTGGCAAGAACTCTGCTTGGCTTATATTCTTTTGAACGTCTTTGTTACAATTATTATTCTTAACTATTACATTGTTTTTGTGGGAGTTGGAGATAGTTTCATCCCAAGCTTTTTTGTCGTTTAAATAATCAGAAACTTTATAATAAGCTTTATTACAGAGATTGCGTTTAACTACATTTTTGAATTTTTTGACAGATAGATTTAACATGTCACTTGGGATTTTGTTATAAAAGCGTATACATTGCCCATTATGGAGCCTTACAATGGGAACAGTGAGTTTGTCTTTATTTCTAGTGTTAACATTATGTTTATCGCTATTTTTCTTAAATAAATTAATGTTTTTTCGGACATACATTATGTTTTCATATATATATTGACATGGAACTGTCAAAACATTCACGAACTTAAACCTGGTTCGAAGCGATTCTCTGGGGCCCATATTATAAATTGCACGAACAGCCCTCCTCTGCAGCACAAAAATAGTGTTAATATCTGCAGCATTCCCCCACAACAAAATGCCGTAGGACATGACGCTGTGGAAGTAGCTGAAATAAACTAGTCTAGCCGTTTCTACGTCAGTAAGTTCGCGGATCCTTTTGACTGCGTATGCTGCAGAACTAAGTCGGCTCGACAACCCATCTATATGAGCGCCCCATTGAAGTTTATTATCTAAAGTTATACCTAAAAAGACAGTCGTATCCACAAGATTTAAATCTTCATCATTTATTTTAATGTTAGGTTTAACCACTTTAACATTTGGCAATACAAATCTTATGCATTTTGTTTTAGATCCGTTCAATAATAAATTATTAACATCAAACCAGTTTACAACTTTCGATATTGCACTGTTTACGTCGTCAAAGTTGGTTTGCCGTCGTTTTAATTTAAATAAAAGAGACGTGTCATCCGCAAACAATACAATTTCGTGGCTGCCCCTCACAAGTTGAGGTAAGTCGTTAATATAAATTAAAAATAGGAATGGTCCAAGTATTGACCTTTGAGGTACACCCATCTTTACTACAGACCCCGGAGAACACTTTCCATTTATATCGACTCTTTGTATTCTGTCAGATAGATAAGAAGTGAGAAGGGCCAAGGCCATACCCCTGACACCATAGTGATGTAGTTTCCTAATCAATGTATCATGATGTACGCAGTCGAAGGCCTTAGATAAATCACAAAAGATGCCTAAAGCATCATGTAAGTCCTCCCAGGCATCGTAAATATGCGTTACCAACTCAACACCGGCATCAGTTGTCGATCTGCCTCGAGTAAATCCGAATTGTTTGCCATCAAGTAAGTTGTTAAAATTAAAATGGCTTTGCAGCTGACTAAGAATGAGCTTTTCAAAAATTTTACTAAATGTAGGCAGTACTGATATCGGTCTAAAGTTAGTAGGGTCAGAGCTACTACCTGATTTGAACAGAGGTGTTATTTTGCTATGTTTCATTAGATCAGGGAACTCACCACAGTCAATGCATTCGTTAAATATAAACGCTAGTTCTGGTGCGATTACATCAATCAAAGATGTTAAAATGCTAACGGATATGCCCCAGAGGTCAGTAGTCTTTTTTACATTAAGTAATTTAAATGTTTTTATAATACCATTACTGTTTACATATTGAAAATAAAATGGGATTTTGCAATTTGGTACATTTTCATTTAGTAATGAATATGCAGTTGTAGGAGAAGAGTTTAAGGATCTTGTGGTAGAGATTGGAATGTTTGTAAAAAATCTTTCAAATGCATTGGCAACATCACCATCTTTTTTGATAATGTTATTACCAATATTTAATTTGAACTTGCTATTGTTATGTTTGACTTTACCAGTCTCACTGTTTATAATTTTCCAAGTGGCTTTAATTTTATTACTACTGTTTCTAATCTTTGAACTAATATAATTTGCTTTAGCAACACGACAAACGTTTTTAAAAATTTTTGAGTCAAATTTAACTTTGTCTTTAAACTCCTCACTAAAATTATACTGCTTTTCATTGTAGAGCTCATACATTCTTTGTCTGCTTATGTGAATACCCACTGTTGCCCACTCCGAGAATGTAGGACTGTCAGATACCATGATAGATTTTGGTTTAAATATTGAGTTGAATTTTTTGATAAATTTGATAAAAAAGGAATTATATAAATCATTTGGATTATTATTTTGATATGTACATAGTGGACTATTTATCAAACTCAATTTTAATTTTTCTAATCTATGCGCAGTCACTGGTACAAAAGTTATTTTCTTTTTACATTTTTCTTTAATTGATTTTTAATTTTTATAAACTGACCAAGGTGGTCTGATTTTATGTTACTTATTACATTTTTACATAATATAGTAACATTTGAATTTGTAAAGATATTGTCTATACATTTGGCCGAAGTGTCAGTAATTCTAGTTGGCTTCATAAAGAGAGGTATCAGATCAAATGATTTGAATAAACTAGTAATTTTTGTACTTAACGAGTAAACTTGCAGAAAATTAATATTAAAGTCTCCGCATGTTATAATATTCTTGTTTGTTTTAGATACTTTAAATAATATTTCATCCATGACTTTTTCAAAAATATCAAATGAGGCGGATGGTAGGCTGTACGTACTTATAACAATAAACTGCTCCAACTCTACGCTATTTCAATTTGGCTTTCAACTGACAGATGAACAATGTCCTTACGTTCTTTAAATTTAATTTGTTTATTTAATATTATTAATGAGCCTCTTGTTCAAACAGTGAAAAAGAATACGGAATAGTTGTATTAGAATGGGAAACTCTTTTGAGTCTTATATTTGATATGAAAATAAATAAAAACACGTTATAAAAAATATTTTCGTTATTTCTTTCTTCCGTTTGATCAAAAGGTATTATGTTTGAACGGATAAACACATTGTGGCTAAAATCCGTTTGTTACATAAACAACTAAAGTTTTCGATTACGTTATTCAAAGTATAGGTACTTACTTAGTATACGAAAGAAAATTGCTTTTCTTTAATAGCGGGAAGGGTGGTTTCGTTTTCTTATGTACTTATACCTATTTACTAACTTTACGGTTTACGTACACTTACCTTTTATGAATTTTAAAAAGCGTATAAGTTTATAGGTATGGAGGCGATGGTGAAGTGGCTAGAGCGTTCGAGTTGCGATCTTGCATGTTAAGCTACTTGTTTGATGTCGTGTCATCGGATGGGAGATCATTCTGCACTCGGACGTTTACAGGTTGATGCTGAAAAGTTTATTAGCTAAGTTCTCTCCCATATCATTATTGCTTTTTTCTATTTCGCCATCTTATCTATAGATAAAATAAGTTCATATTTATTATATTTATCATAATATAGGTAACCGACAAAGCACTGCTATGAAAACATGCAAAAAAGACATAATGCATAAAAGACAAAAGAAACGAAGATATTAGGCAAGAGCTGCACACAGATCAATGTAATAAACAAGCGACTATCGTAACATTATTAGAAACAAAATGGAAACGATGTGATGCATATTCATACAGTGCGTGTGTATTCGCGATTGTGTTTTGTCGTTGTTCCCAGGTACGCCCGGTGTGACCCCAGGACGGTGTGTCCGCATAATGACTACGCGACGTAGCAAATGTTTACAATATACATTTTGAGCTTTATCCTTTAGGGAATAAGGATCAATATCTATTAGAGTTTGACAGTTTTGTATAAAAGTTTATGTGGCTGGCGTGTGTATTAACATTAGTATGAAAGGTTGCGATTGCGTCGTCCAGCTTGCGGTTATCCTTCTTAGTACTTATTGTCTATTTACATACATACAAACATATAATCACGACTATTATTCCCTAAGGGTTCAAACTCAAACTCAAAATATATTTATTCAATAAACTCAATTAGTAAGTACTTTGAATTGTCAAAATTTTTAACCTAATACCCATTCAGGACGTCATTTTTTAACTGTGGCAAAGAACGGGCTCAAGAAACCACAGCGCACAGAAGCAACGACATTTACAAAAAAAAAAGATATGTCCTTACCAGGTCAAAAAATACAAAATAATAATTTGAATGTAAAATATACGGTACCTACTTACTATAAATTAAATATATACAATTAGAAATAGCTTTTGGAGTACTTGGAGCATTTCAGTTCAGAGCCAAGCTGTTTTGTCTTCTGTGTAATCTGACACTATATAATAAGCTTTTTTATAACGCTTTTCTTTGATATGGATTTTAAATTAGTTTGGTTAGTCAGAGACTAGGCATAGGAAATGAGGACCGCAAAATCAGTTGTCTGCCATAGGCCATAGTCCACGTTTCACTACATTGTGCTCGCGTGGTGGTGAGCCCATCGCCGCTCTATGCAGTTGGATGTACTATATGTGTAGTCTTTAGTCCGTTAGTCACCCATTATGAAACCCAACGGAAGAAATGGGTTGGGAGTATTCTTTCACCGCTAGGCCACACGGTTTCTTAAATAAATAGAAATAAATGTAAAAGTACCTACAAGGATTACTGCTCATCCCAATAAATTAAACTAAATGCGTAAATCCTCTGAAGACTTATTATTGTCGTTTTTCCTTAAGCTATGAACGAGAATGTTTGTCCCGAAATGAATGATTTGTTTATTTATTTTATATACGAGGGTAACAACGAAGATGGATCGGGAACCACTTGAGATGTTCTTGTGATTGTTATTCTGAGCAATAAATCGCTTCTTTTTCCCGCAACGTTGTCTTTATCTCTTGTAAGGTGACGATATGAACACAGGTGAAAGTGCACTTCTTACGGTAAAGTCAAGTAAAGTAAAGTAACAACCTTTATACTTACTGTTTCGCTGCAATAGAAATAGAAATATCATTTATTTGCGTAAGAATAAGGTTCACAGCAGATGTTCGTAGCAAAGGATATAAAATCTGAATATTCAGCCATTAACAAACAGCATGCAAAAATCTATATATGTATAATATGTATAAGTATAGTGTAATATGTATAATTAAACATTAAAATTTAAATAAAATGAATGTCAAAGTTTTAAAATTGAATTATTAAGTTTAATTTAAATTATATAATTATTATTATTTTACAATATTAATTATTAAATATCAAGTATAATTAAATAAATTATTAATCGTAAAAAAATTTGCTGGGCAAAAGCCTCCATTATTGATATCAATCATCTCGCAACAATTTTTATGGGTACTTATTGGATTAATCACGCATGCCTAATGCGGGTTGGCGATCTATGCACATTGAGTTATAATGTACTACGTAGGTACTAGAGGAGCTATCCCAAGCAAAAGGCTTGTTCTATTTAAAAAAAAGTTAAAACAAAAATGCGCTGCAGCGCTAAAACAATAATTTATCGTCTTTCTGAACATTCCAAACATACAGCGCTAGACCGCTTCTTTAAACACGTATTGTTACGTCTAGCGCCTGCCACAGACTAATACAATACTAATAGTTACAGTTACAGTTACAGTAGTGCACGCGTTAGAGCCAGCTCGCTGCTGGCTCTAACGCGTGCAGCAAACAATCTAGTCGGGACGTCTTCTCTAGTAGGTACGTAGTACTTGGTATGGTAGTACTTATAACTGGCTATGCATCGAAAAATTCGAAGCACACTTTGTCCAACCTGGGCTTCGATCAACAATACCAATTGTTTTTACCTGGGAATTGAACACAGAACCACCTGGTATGGCGAGCGTTTGACCACTCGGCTACCGAGGTGATCGAGAAGAACAATATAAAGATTAATCATCATCATCATCAGCCCATAAACGTCCCACTGCTGGGCACAGGCCTCCCACGTAAACAATACCACGCTAGCCCAATGCGGGTTGGTGGGTTTTAACGACTGCCATCTTACGACATCAACCGGGACCAACGGCTTAACGTGCCTTCCGAAGCACGGAGGAGCTCGAGATGTTTTTAATTGGTCACCCATCAGGCGACCCGGCATTGCGAATGTTGCTTAGCGGGCAAGATCGCAAGACGAACGCGCTAGCCGCCGCGCCATCGAGCTCCTCATATAAAGATTAGTTAACAATAATCCGATATCAGTGACCTAACCAAGGGACTTAGTGAGTCTAGTGGTAAAAACTGACTAGACCTGTCCTAGTTAAATTGACTGTAATGTATGCTTATAATGATAACACTTTAATAGTTGAAGCAGGTAACACCGTCGAACCCATTGAGCGTCAACTGATTTAAACCCCAATTAGCAAGCAAGGAGTTACGGCCGAATATTCAAAGGCGGTCACCTCAAAGTTCAGGAGCTCACAATTTAAAATATTAAGAGTTTAGCCGCTATACTTCCTTATCCTTGCCAATATTATAAATGAGTTTATTTGTTTGTTAAGCTTTCACGCTTAAAGCGCTAAACCGATTTTGATGAATTTTATTATAATTATTATTTTAAAAGGCTGCTTTTTCCTGCCAAAAATTAATGCAAGCGAAGGCGCGGAACGTCGCGGGCTATTTATTATAAGTCAGTTATTAGTTGATTTAATAAAATGTCTGTTGTACTGTGCGTTTTTTAATAATGAATAAATAAATGCGAAAATTAGTTTGTTTGTGTGTATGTTTGTTTGTTACATAAAAGGCTACTTTTTGTTACTATAAATTACCGAGAGTGAAGCCGTATGCAAATGATAGTATTTAAAAAAAGATATAGATTAAAGTCTTCATAATAAAACTTGCCAGAATTCACAACGCCGAGCACCGACGTATAATATCATCGAAGAGTGTCTCTTTTCAACATTTTCGAAAACAAAACGCGACGCATATCTACAAAATGTTTATAGTAAGTAAGGAGGTTTAAACAGGCCTCAGCTCAGTAGCAACGCCAAGGGCTGCCGCAGGGCCGCCGCAGCCCGACCGCAAATGCCCGCATCGGTTAAGCGTTTCCTCACTCAACTAGGTATGTGGGCATGTAACTACTGATGTAAGTTACACCAATGATGGCATCTTCTCTGCACTTGTATTATAAAAATGTATAATGTACCTTTTGGTACTACAATATCTTTCAAAATGCATGCAGCCGCCAAAAGCACTTTTTCTATTTACTTACGTTTTTTTTTAATTTATTACTGTACCTGTGCTAGTAGGTTAGGTAGGATATAGATATGCATATTTTCTTAAAATATAGAAAATCAGCGAACAGTCTCCTTTCTTGCGGAGGATTGCAAATATGTGTTATCGTGATCAGTTCAATAATTATCGTGAGAAGGAGAGAAACATAGTATGTTATATTAAAATAATATTATGTTTCTCTTCTTCTTGAAATCAATACCTTATCTTTAAGTCTGACGACCTCCTTGGTCGAGTGGTTTGTACACCGGTTTTCATGGTGTCGCCATCTCTGAGGTCCCGGTTTCGATCCCCGGTCGGGTCAATTTAGAAATTATTGTTTTTCTTAATTGTCTCGGGTCTGGGTGTTTTCTTTGTATAATAAGTATGTATTTAAGTATTTTAAGTATGTTTATCCGTTGTCTAGTAACCATTTAACGAGTTTCTTCGAAGCTTCTCTTGGGCTAGACAATTGGTGTGATTGTAGGAAAGATTTATTTATTTAAGTCAGTTCTAATGAAACTGTCTCTGCAGTAAGGTAAATACAGATCCAACTTGTCACGCAACAATTCCAAGAAGCAGTTACTTATTCACCTAAATTCATATGAAACTGGCGTCAGTTGCGAATTTTCCCGTTCTCATTTTTTTCCTGACAAACCAAATATTATACTTATAATGAATTCTCATTTTTCCTGATAAAAGTACTTTAATATAGTACAATTTTTCCCATACTATTTAACTATGAAATTGTCACCACTTAAGAGGAAACACTACGTCGACGTGGCATGCAAAATTCTCATACAAAACACAGAAAAACGACTTTCGTAGTCCCCTGTTTCCTCCTTATGAACTGAACCAATTTTTTAAATTTTTTGAGCATCGGTTAAAGAAAGAGATTTTCTGTCTGTTTGTTTGATTTTTTTGCATTAAGTCATTTATTTAATAGCCTTAAAAATTTAGCGCAATCACTCCGTTTTAAGGCGTCTTCAGAAACATTACGTAACTGGTTTAAAAAAAATCAAACATACAGACATTGAAAATCTCTTTCTTTAACCGATGCTGAAAAAGTAATAAAAATTGGTCCAGCTCTGAACGAGGAAACAGGGGACTAGGAAACGTCGTTTTTCTGTGTTTTGTAGGAGAATTTTGCATGCCACTTCGACGTACCTAGTGTAAGCTTCTTTTGAAACTTGTTAACGCCCGAAATTAATAACCTATGCATGTGTTATTTTATCTGCTAAACTTCGATCACAATATGTGAACGAATCTTCTAAAAAATTTTTTTAACTTAAGCTCCATACAAATCATGTCACATTTCTAACAACAGATAGATACTCGTAGCTTATTCATTTCGGGCGTAAGTCTAATAAAACCTATTTATATTTCTTTGGGCCTAACATACCTATATATGTACTTATCACATATTAGAGTGTATGTACAGAGGCGTTCATCATAACTTTTACGATCAGGTAATGACATACAGCTCATTGTGCGCCGTTCCCAGCGCGGGTCCCACGGGAAAGCCATGTTTTCGTCCCGATCGCTTTTTCCCGATCCGCTTTTTAGTACCTCTGTTGTTATCGAGTCCATGATAACAATAACAGACGGACAATGATGCATTTTTATAAGGTCACAGCTATTTCACGAGCGCGCTCTTTTTCGCAGTTTCATTTGTTGAAAAGTTTTTTCGTAGCCGTCTTGCTTTTTTTGAAATAACTTGATTCAAATTGTGTATATTACAACGCCTCAGGGGCCGAGTGGAAAATATCTGGAGATTCCGAGTTCAGTTGCTACCGGTCAGGCAAAGTCTATTTCCGATTTTTGGATGCATAGCCCGAGTTTGTGATCACCAAATTGAACAGCTTGCCAAACTTTGATGAAATCCAAAACACGATTTACTGCTCTATTACTCATAGTGTTGCAAATATGTTAAAATGTTTTATTACATAAATTTTAAGGCTGCCCAATATCACATTACTTGCTGATCAACTTAGTTATTTTTTCTGACTACTAGAAGCAATTAAATTCACTTTGTTTGCGGGTAAAACACATTTTAGAAGTGATTAAACAAATTACAGTCTTATTTTTTTACTACGTTTTCGATTCGAAAGCTTTTCTTTTCTTCCGTCTGCGACAAAATACAATTTCAAAAGAGACAAAAAATATGCATGATATAAAATATTTTTATACTCAGCTTTACTTGTAATGGAAAGAGTTATTCAATGGCAGGAAAGGGCAATTACCAATATTTGCCGCTTTAAAATAAAGGGAGAAAAGAAATGCCCTTGCTGAGTTTTTGCCGACGCTTCTCAGTCAAAAGTCTCCCGCTCTCTTACGAAAAAATGGCGAAGGGAAATTAGTACGAGTACATACAGCTTGAATATTCCAATAAAACGAAACCGAGGGCGTAGTGACATTCATAGCGCTTAATTATTCTATCCTAAACGGAATTAATCAGTTAAAATTTTGAGCTATTTTTGATAAGGGAGACTGTAATATTATTCGCATCAACCAGTTCTAATATTAGTACGAGATACCGGGGGCAATATGAGTCTATAGCAAATTAGACGTTGTCCTTATATGGGGACAAGCCGAGACAGGCCGGCGATCATGTTTGTTGAGTAAACGGCTCGTTAGTCGTGTGTTCTGGCATACGTGTGTAACTTGCTAATGCGTTCGGTGGACACGGCCACCAGCTTCAGTCACCCTAAACTAAGATCTGTCACTTTCGGAATAACGTCGATATTGGCATAAACGGCATTTAAATTAAATTGTTGGAATTGTTAGCAAACGGTGTGTGAGTTATATTCGCATAAATCGAGTTATGCGAATTGAAATTAAGAGTTATACGAAACGCTTTCGTCTTTTTCTGGATCAGTGGGCGTCGCTTCCGCGCGTGATACCTATATTTTAATAAATTACAGGGCAAAGAAGCATAAGAACTGATGCTTCTGTGTCGCGCGACGCACTATCAGACAGGCTGTGTGCCTATTTTGTCGGCTCAATATCATACACAAATGTATAATAAACCTGAAGTATTAGTAAATGAAACTAAATAAAAGGCAATATATAAAACTATCGCGTTGCGGTGAAGTGATATCCATATCGGTATTAACTACGAAAGTACTGCTTGGGTAACACTGAACTTCGTTACGTACCGTTTAGTTGTGTTTAATAGCATGTATTTCAAATTTGTCGGTTCATCAAAATAATCTCCTACATGTATATAAACACGACTATTATCCCCGAAGGGTTAGTCAGATAAGAGTCAGTCTTCGACCATGTGACCATAGTCCACTTTTCACCAAATAGCGACTACACATATGCTCAGCGTGACAGGTGGTTAGCCCATCGCTGCTCGCCATTTGCCGCATCAAAATAATCTTCTGCTCAATCATCATCTTCTCGTCAATTTTATCAAAGTATTTTGATTTAATGATTTCAGGTGTTTTTTTCTGCAAAAATTTCATTAGTTTTTATCCTGGTGGGGACATGCCAAACCAAACCAAATGGGCTTATAGATTTCGCAGCGTTCCAGCAGCGTTCGCAATAAATTTGCAAAGATCTCCTTCACTTGAAATAAAGTTTTCGGTATTGGATTAATCTCCACGCTCGCTAGCCAAATGCACTGGTGTTCACAAGTCCTGGCTATGCATTGAATACAGTATATTTATTTAAAAAAAGCACTGGTAAATCACAAATATTACATAAAACTTAAATAAGTATTATACATTTTACATTATTCTGATATGTGTGACATAGGCGTACATAAAATTTACCTCATAAAGCACTCCAGAAATATAAAAAAATAGTAATTTAAAACTAAACAAAGCTATAGTGTTCTTAAAATATTCATAATAAAACAGTAAAAATTAAAATTTTAAAGCTACTACAATGGGTAAAAAAAAATAAAAACGAAAGACGTACGTAAAACGTATTGATAAAATAATAAAAACTACAGTTTGCTAGCCCAGGTAATTGAACCTTAGACTTTAGACTATAGAGCCGAGTGCTTAGCCAAATTCGCTACCGAGGTGCAATAACTGTGTCTCAATAGAGCTGTATGGTGGCGACTCAATTCAAAGAATACTACCAACCTCCCCTTGGGTGTGGTAAAAGGCGACTAATGAAGACTGCACAATCTGCACGTACATTTTGTTTCTCTTTATTTGTTTTGGGGCTTTATCATTCTAGATACGCCAGCCCCAATTGTATCTTCTCACAATAATGATACCAACGTAACTTAAAAAAAACATACATACGTGAAAAGTGGACAACGTTCACTATTCACCAAATAGCGACTGCACATGTGCTCAGCGTGACACGTAGTGAGCCCATCGCCGCTCTATGCTGTTGGATGTATGTGCAGTCTTTATTCCGTTAGTCGCCTTTTACGACACCCAAGGGAAGAGAGGGCGTGATAGCGTTCTTTCTCCGCTACGTGACACTGTTAATGAATAACACTAGTGTAAATAAACATACGTAAGTCTTCGTCGTACGCGAAACTCTTTAGCTATTTGCCCGAGCTAAGCGCTAGGTTTCAGGTCAAAAAGTAGCATTTAACGTCGTGGAGAATGGAATAGCTATAACGGTGGTTGACAAGTCGACGGGGACGGTTTTATAGTTTACGTTATGTATGACGCACGCCTCACTTAATTGAAAGGGCACGTAAACTACGAAGTTAAGAATGTGAGTGAAATACGCAATATTGATGTTGCTGAGAGAAGTTTGCGTAATCTTTTCGTAGCATTTAAAACTTTCGCATAGAAATTACAGAATGTAAGTATATGTAACATTCGTAATGACAACCAAAGACGCATGTTATGATGGTATTAAAACATTAAAAAACTTATTTCAAATGGTTGGAGTTCTTTACTTGAAATCGGATGCTGTTTAATCATAAATACATTTATTGCTTGAATACGAACACAGCAATTGAAAATAGCTAAAAAAAATTACTGTACTCAATTGATTCATGTGACTTATAATCGTGAGCTCTATAATTTGCCACAACGATTCATGAAAATCCCTAAACAATGTGCTCCAACGATCAATTACGAGAAACGTTGAATGGACGCCTCCTTCGTGGGAGTAAACAATTTTGCATTTATTTACTAGTTTATTTGAGTCATTTTTTTATATTGGCTGTATTTCGATAGTGGCAAATTACATGCTCAAAATCGCAGAACTACCATATAAGCACTTACCAAGTGATTTATAATTTTAAACCATCACCGCGAAAAACTCCAGGTTCTTTTTTATGTTCAAAAGACGCAAATGCTGGCCCGCCACCTGATGGAAAGTAATCACTGCCGCCCATGGACCCGCAAAACCAGAGGAATCGCAGACGCGTAGCCGGCCTTAAAAAAGGAGTAGGACTTTTTTTTATAAAAGAAGGAGGCAAACAAGCAACCGGGTCTCTGATGTAGAGTGATCACCACCGCCCATGGACACCCCGCAAAACCAGAGGAATCGCAGACACGTAGCCGGCCTTTAAGGAATGAAGGCTCGTTTCTTGAAGATACACCTTTGAGGTATGAGTAAGGATTGTGGGGGCGGGGGAAAGGAGAGACGGGTATCCGATGCTTTCCATCACCGGACGAAATGCAACAGCTACGATTGCTTTCGCGCCGATTATTCCGTGAGAGGGTGGTATTACGCCGGGCGAGCCAGCCCAATTCGTGCTGCAATTTAATGCAGCGTGGCTTTTTTATTTTACTTGTCATAGTGACTGCATCCTGCCTGATAGTAAGCAGCCGATGCAGTCCAAAATAATGAGAGCGCTCCCCACCGCGGAATAAGCACGGTAAAGCGCACCCATTCATGACTCTCTCACTAATTAATAATGAGAGCGCTCCCCACCGCGGAATAAGCACGGTAAAGCGCACCCATTCATGACTCTCTCACTAATTAATAATGAGAGCGCTCCCCACCGCGGAATAAGCACGGTAAAGCGCACCCATTCATGACTCTCTCACTAATTAATAATGAGAGCGCTCCCCACCGCGGAATAAGCACGGTAAAGCGCACCCATTCATGACTCTCTCACTAATTAATAATGAGAGCGCTCCCCACCGCGGAATAAGCACGGTAAAGCGCACCCATTCATGACTCTCTCACTAATTAATAATGAGAGCGCTCCCCACCGCGGAATAAGCACGGTAAAGCGCACCCATTCATGACTCTCTCACTAATTAATAATGAGAGCGCTCCCCACCGCGGAATAAGCACGGTAAAGCGCACCCATTCATGACTCTCTCACTAATTAATAATGAGAGCGCTCCCCACCGCGGAATAAGCACGGTAAAGCGCACCCATTCATGACTCTCTCACTAATTAATAATGAGAGCGCTCCCCACCGCGGAATAAGCACGGTAAAGCGCACCCATTCATGACTCTCTCACTAATTAATAATGAGAGCGCTCCCCACCGCGGAATAAGCACGGTAAAGCGCACCCATTCATGACTCTCTCACTAATTAATAATGAGAGCGCTCCCCACCGCGGAATAAGCACGGTAAAGCGCACCCATTCATGACTCTCTCACTAATTAATAATGAGAGCGCTCCCCACCGCGGAATAAGCACGGTAAAGCGCACCCATTCATGACTCTCTCACTAATTAATTTAGTAAAAATGCATACCGTAAACCGTGTCGCGTAGCGGTAAAAGAATATTACCACATCTTCTCTTCCCTTGGGTGTCGTTAAAGGCGACTAACGGACTAAATACTGCACATACATCTAACAGCATTAGCGGCGATGGGTTCACCACCTGTCACGCTGAGTACATATGTGCAGTCGCTATTTGGTGGAAAGTGGACTATGGTAGAGGACTAGATAGTCGTAATTAAATTTTTAAACCCATAACTTACTTACCATTGAAGAATAGGGGTGTTCACGCAAACGAAGTTGCGGGCGGGCCGCTTGTCACATTTAAAATTGGAACTACTAGTGGACTATGGTAGAGGACTGCTTTTGCTGTCCTCATTGCCTAGTCTCTGACTAACCCTTCGGGGATAATAATCGTGATTATGTAGTATGTATATATTTGCATACATCCATAACTTCTGAACTGTCAGTGTTAGGTCACATTTAGTTTAATATAATATAATTCTTTATTGCTTACACATGTGGTACATAAGAGGTGTTAAAAACAGGTAAAGATCAACACATGAACCCTGCAGGGAATAACAACTTAGATATTATGTTATATACAGTTAAACAGTATTAGTATAATATTCATTAAGTTTTTTTTTATATTTTTTTTTTTACTAACGCACTTATCTAAAAGTCCACAGCTTTAGCTGGTAGCTCAGAATCTCGGCACTGACCGTGTTACGGGTACATCCGTCATCCCATAGTGAGTTGGGCCGTAATTGGGTTATTACAATGTAATATGCGGGCACTCATTATGCTCCTAGCGTTAGCGTTAAGATGAAGTTGATAGAGCAATTGAGACTTTAATAATCTGTGTTAAAGCCATTACTTAGATAAATTGACTTGATTATGAAAATAATCTCGCTCACCATGGTCCTAATTTATTTACAAGGAGGGTGCGATTTGCGAGAAAAAAATGTTTTTGATTAAGTTTTAAAAGTATTTGGAATATCTACGAAAAAAGTCAGTCATATTGATGGATTTTGCTGCGTAAATAATCTCTATGTAAAATTTTTGTTTGTGGGTTCTGTCACTCACAACCTCACAAGGTTTCCGAGTTAGTTAAACGAATATAAGAACTTATTTACCATCATCATACAATCACGACTATAATCTCCGAAGGGTTTGTCAGAGACTAGGCAATGAGGACAGCAAAAGCAGTCCTCTACCATAGTCCACCTTTCACCAAATAAAGACTGCACATTTGCTCATCGTGACAGGTGGTGAGCCCATCGCCGCTCTATGCTGTTGGATGTATGTGCAGTCTTTAGTCCGTTAGTCGCCTCTTACGACACCCAAGGGGGTGGTAGTATTCTTTCACCGCTAAGCGACACGGTTACTTACTTCATCATCATCATCATCATCATCAGCCTATTAACGTCCCACTAATGGGCACAGGCCTCCCACGTGGAAAATAGCACGTGGGGATATTGGGCCATAACCCACCACGCTGGCCCAATGCGGGTTGGTGGGTTTTAACGACTGTCTTCTTACTTACTTAACATCATAGAATATGGGTGTTCACGCGAACGAAGTCGCGGGCGGAGCGCTTGTCACATATAACATTGGAACTAGCTAGGTTTATTACTGAGACGAAACGAAAGAAAAAACCCTTCAAAAGAAAAAACCACCACAATAGATCAATAAAGCTTAAGATATTTCTGGATTAATCAGTTCGAACCTCGTAAACCCACATAGATCGAATGTCTAACTCTTTAAAACCACTTACAAGCAGTGTCCGACCCAAAAGGAGCGCTCTTAAAGTTGGGATTTGATCCCTTTATCCAGATAAAAGGAAAAACTGCCGCTAAAGAATGCTTCAATCTCTTTTTTTCTTTTATTTCTGGCAGACACGATTTTTTAGACTCGCGTTTTACTGAAACTGAATCATAAAATTTTGTCTAGAATATTTAATAGAATGGAATATATGTCTTATTAGTCAAAAAACGGACTACGAATTGAATAATCCGAAACAGTTTGCCTGACCTGATAATTGAACCCAGAGCCGCTAAATATCTGGCCAAACGCTTTGGCAGTCAGCCACCGAAGCAAAGTGTTGTTTGTGTGTTAATTCTAAAAGAAGAATGGGCAAAACGTCCCCCCCTTGTAACACTTACATAATATATGCATCAAATATAGTACTTAACTACATTTTATTGTATGACAGCAAATCTGTCAGGTATTGGAGAAAAAAGTTATTGAGAAGAAAAAAATTAAAATAAAAAATGATAATAAATAGATAGATAGATAGATAATACTTTTATTGTAACTTATTAACACACACATAAATAACGATAATATAAAATTGAAGTCAAAATTTTTTCTTGAATTTAATTATACACCCTCATTTTTCATTTTTTTTTGTTTTCTTTTTTTTATTTTTTTCATTCATTTATTCGCTCGTTCATATTTGCTGTCCTTACAACAAAATAAACTTATTATTTCGAAACTTACCATTTGGGAACTTCAAGGGGTGGGACGGGTTTCATACAAAAACGCCCATTCTTCTTTAAGTTTAATAAATCTTACTCACATTACTAAAGCTAAGAATACCGCATCGGAATTGATAACAAAAAAAAACATATTGAAGTACTATATAAATCTATCACAGAACAGGTATCGTAGAATGTGGTAGCTTATTTTTTCTTCGTGGCAATATTTTTGATGCAAATGATACAAAGAGATAACTTTGTCACTGGCCGCATAGTTCACGGGACATGTCCAGACATTAAAAAAGAAAAAAATAAAACAAAACGGCGCGGGCAGCGTCTCTTTTACAGCCAGTGTCGACGGATAATGCATCAGCAATATAGCTGTCCTATTATCATACATGTGCTGTCTGAAATAAAGTCAAAATTCCTATGATTAGCATAAAAGAAGTTTTCCATAGGTTTTGCGCATGGAATAATTTTATTACTATGCACGGTTATTATGATACGATGAAGCTATTTTAGGCCAGGATGGGACCGCAACAATGAGGCCTAATAGCTTATTGCTTTCCAAGCGCTTATTATCTGAAATATCGTATTTTTTCACTGATAATGGAGTAGTGGGAAAAATTGAGATGACTAAAGGGGACCTGTATTTTTATTGGACTACAGTAAAGTACCTACCATATAATTTGAAGAGTGTGAAGGATCCATTTTGAAATTCATCTTTTGTTATTTATAATGAAGTTTTTATTTTACAATGAACCACACAAAATTATACTAAAAAGTTAAACTTTACGTTTCAAGTTTACATTATTTATTCGCGGATTCAAGTATCTCTTCTTATGCTCTACAGTTATTATTCGTTATAAACACAGATAAGATGGTTATAAACATATAATAAAATACAACAAAAAAAGTTATCTATAGGTACGCAAAGCCAGCACAGCAGCATGGAGCACGCGTACTCAAACTTAAACGAAATTGGTTTCCTTCAGTGTTGCCTATGCAAAGATGACGAACAACGCACTATTACTGTAAAGTTTCGAGCCGATTTCGACCTTCGGTGGAAGGTGAAAGAGTTTTAATCAGACGCGCTCGGGCAAAGGTTATTCGATCGTAAGGCTTTATATGCGGCCTCATAGAAGCCGTATGTAGTAAGCCGGGGTTGAATGCCGGCGGACTGTGGGGATTCTATGCCTGGACGCCGCGATGGCCATGCAATTTGACAACCTTTTGTATAAGAAACACCAGCAATTGAAGTAGAAGAACATGAAAAAGGCAAAAATAAATTAAAAGTAAAAAAATAGTTTTCACGCTTACACCAATTCTTTTGCCCAAGTTAAGCTTCTGTATAAGAAGAAGAAAAGCATTTATTGACATGCATCAATAAGAACAAAAAGATACTTACACCAGAAACAGGAAACAGAAAAAGGATGGATTCGGCTGTTATACCAAACAGTGTACGGTATCAGTATAATAAATAGGAAACCTTGTTGACGAGAGGCAAAAAAGTTAGTTCATATTTTCATGGTTATCCCCACTTCAACAGGATCAGAAAATGTGTTAGCATTCTGGCTTTTCGCCTTACTTCTGACTTTTCTTCTCTCCCGACTTTTCGTAATCATGATCCAAGTAACGTCTTCTAAATACAGGTAAAAATTTTGTGGCATAGCTAATTGGTACTGTAAAACATGGTACTGTACATAATTAGTACTATTACATTTCGTGCTATTACACAGCGAAACACCATTTGTTAAAGGTCCAGCTCCAGATCACCTGATTAATAAAATAGGAACAATAGTTCAATGTGCTATCGCTAACCCACCTCGTTTCTGGCGCATAGTAAATTAATGACATCATTACAAGGTTCGTGGTTGTGGTGAGCACGATTTGGCCGTATAAGGGTTGCTGAATATGCGGCCCGGATGTTGACGGCCGCATAACGGTCGGTGTATGGCTGTATTATTAATTTACTCCACTCTTTAGTTGCCAGGCGAAAAGGGCGAGAATGATAAAGTTTGAGGACCTATTTAAATTAATTAGGGGTGTATTAAGGGTAATGAGGACCACAAAAGCAGTTCATTGTCACAGTCAACGTTTTACTAAATACCAACTTCACATATGCTCAGCGTGATAAGTGTGACCTCAGGTAACCCCCTAAGTAACTTAATGACATAACTAAACGTGTCCAAACCAAACTTAAAATTGTCTAAAACTTAAAGAAAAGAGACAACTGTGCGTGTAGATAACCAGAAGTTTAGATGCTCGTGTCGAAAGACCATATGTTTTAATCCCTATTAGTCCATTTATTCTATAATAGACTACTGACGTTTATCCGTATTTATCACAAGCCTAATAGGTTTCTGGATTGGTTAACGAGACTATTATTAATGTGTTAATAGCGCATTATTTATAATGTCTAAAAAAGTTATATTAATAGAGATTTCAATTGGTTTACCCATCCGGCGACCCCAGTTGAAGTTAGGCAACCGCAGTTGCTTCACTTGGATGGAAGATAAGAACATGAAGGCACAAATTAAAAGTAGCTTTTCGTAAAAAAAAATATATTAACCTAACTAGGAAATACTTATTCATCATCATTGGGTGTCATCTTCAAAATGAAGTTTGGAGGTCAGTTGACAAAATTTCTTGCGGTCTCAAGTAGCTGTAGCCTGTTTGATATCGTCCAACCATTTACGTCTCGGACGTCTCGGACCTCGCTTTCCCGGAATTTTGACTTCCATTCCATGATTAGCCGTGGGAACGCGTATAAGAATCCTCTCTATGTGTCCGAAAAAAGGCGACCTTGCGTCTCGTGACTATAAAATAAAAAATCATTTATTTCAGGCAAAATAGCCCATATCCACTTAAAACAAAATGTCAATTTTACATCAATAAAATAATAAAACATACCTAACAAATCAAATCAATTACAACTATGGATATCAGCTCTCTTCTGCATTTTTTCTTAAATACTTATTGAAATAGATATAATAAATATTCTCGTATACTCAATCGTTCTTCCGGCTATGAATGTGTGATTGGAGTGAGGAATGACGAGCGATCACAATGTAGTGCAACATTCGACGGTTATGGATGCAATGAGGAATGTGTACGCTGAGCGACACACGTTTTATATTATACCAGCTTCTGCATGCGACTTCGCCTGCTGAAATGCGACCTGTCACTAATTTATTTTAACAACTTATGTTCATCCTGAATTTTTAAATATTGAATTTAATAATTGAAAAGAATTTTTGAAATCTGAAATATTGAGAGACGTAAGAGCGTGTTTACAAACTTTTACGGAAAAATTTTTTTTTAGGTGTTAATGCTTGTAATTATCTTATTTATCTATTCAATTAAGGCTAAAAAATAACAAAAGTAACATCTAATATTAAAATTAAAATATTTACAACTTAAAAAGATAAATAGAAAACTATAAAAAAAAGAATTCACCCAGATCATCCCCATCAGGTAGAGTACCCAGAATACTAGCCGCATTGCCGCGCTTGGATTGCGAGGCTTAGGCGTTGACCCAGATAGCTGCTGGCTCTGGGGTCTCGAGGGGCTTCCACCAGTTTTTTAGAAATATTTCTAAAGAGCTGGTGGGCACCCAAACACCACGGTCCTAACGTCTCTGCCCCAAACGGCTCAAATATGAAATCTCCAGTCAGATTCTCATTCTCATTCTCATTCAGACGTAAGATGGTTTGACATGTAAAAAGATGGATGTCGAAACGAAAAAATAAAATGTATGAAACGAGAGTAAACAGCCCAGTTGGTAGGAGGAGCTTACGGGGCGCATAAATAATTCGCGAGTGTCGCATTCCCTCCTTAACATTCTTTTTAACCCGAAATAAATAATCAGTCTTAAAAATTAGGCGCTGCTTTAACACTTAGAACGCGGCGCAATTAGACACAAAGAAATTCTATTCATTAAGCACAGCATGATCAGGGCGCGGCCGTAGTTGAAAGTTTAATGCTACACATAATTTTGTTTTACTTCATGTTTTCGAACGGTGAGCAATACTAGGCACTCGGTGCATGCCTATAGCCTGAATATTCCAGTGTCATTGCGCGAAGCAGCGTTGTAAACTGCAACTGTAATTAACTACCTCATATAACACCCTACAGAGGCTATAATAAGTTAAATAATAATAACTTTAACACGATACATAAAAACATTTAAGCAAGCCAAGTTATTATGGTACTATGTTTTTATGTAAGTAAGCACTCATATATCAATTATTTTGTCTTATGATACGACTTCTAATAATGTACTGTGTAGTTTCTTCTTAATTTATAACTTATTTTTATAGTTTCTACATAAGTACTTCATTCTTATACGCCATTCAAGTATATATAAATAAACAGTGCAAATATGTGAGCAATGGAAAGGTAAGATAAAAATCTACAATACTTATTAAAAGGCTTGGCTGTTACCATCATGTTTCAGCATTAAATATGACGGACATGCACACTTAAAATCTCTATACTTTCTACCTGAATGACAGATGTTATGTAGAAACAGAAAAAGTAGGCAAACCTTTTTATCATATCGAGACGAGACTTATTGTCACCTCGCTTGTACTCCAGTTGATTCTACAGTTGTTATGCAGAAAGAAAAGAAGTACAATTTTTTTTATTACCTTTATACATAAACGGGGATTAACGCTAACTATTTTTAAAGGCATCCATAAAAAGGTATGCACTTCATTATTACTGATATTTTTATAATGGAACGCGATAGTTTAAGAGAGTTTATCATTATAATTCGCATGTACTCTGCCCAGTGCTAACAAAAAACAAAAAGTAGGCAAACTTTTGTCATCTTTAAACTTGTCGTCTCGCCTGTACTTCCAACTGAATGACAGTTGTTATGTTGACGCTAATAGGGAGCGACGCGACGCGACGTTGGAAATGGATAATTCGTATTTATTGCAGCACCGCCCCGCGCGAGTCCACACGCTGGCGTAGCGAGCTTTTCCGCATTCACTGTAACCATAACTTACATTCCTGAAGAGGACTCATTTGGAATTATTATGAAAGACATTTTATTATAATTTAACCTATTTGTCAGTATGGTTCCCTGTAGTAATATCGATTTCTCGCATCAAATGAACCCGAAATACTGTGAAACCTCAGATTGGTAATGGTGGTGGTACCAATGTATGTTAATTTTTCAATGACAGATTTTTTTAATTTTTAAATTGAATAGAATTTTAATATAAATTCTAATAACAACTTAGTTACCTAAACGAGATTTATTCGAAATGCAATTAAGGAGTATGAAGTTGAAGCATATTTTACACGTTAAAATATAAGCGCTTTGACTTCGTTCTTCGTCTGTTGTTTATCACAAGATAAAAGCTCAGTAAAATTAATAACGCTGATTATACTTTTTTTTTAATACTAAGCCCGGCAAATGACCCCGCTCCACCTGATGTTAAGTGGAAATGAAGTCCAGGCGCGAGGACAACTGGTGCAGCGTAAGAGACGTAGCATCAGTCACCCTCACTCTGCCGGCCCACAAAGTGCTTCTTCACGCCTCGTTTGAAGGACCCTATGTCATAGGTAGGAGGGAATACG
This sequence comes from Scoparia ambigualis, assembly GCA_963921215.1. Lineage (NCBI taxonomy): Eukaryota > Metazoa > Arthropoda > Insecta > Lepidoptera > Crambidae > Scoparia > Scoparia ambigualis. Next base: position 6,094,595 of record OY992510.1, read on the forward strand.
TGTGCTGGTAGACTATTCCATCTTTTGGAAGTGCGGCAAAGAAACGAGTCACCATATATATATACACTATACTGTGTACTATTGTGTATTAAAAATGATCAGAGTGATAATTAGGTGCATGTAACGGGCGACCATAGGAGCGGCGCGGTGGCGGCGCGGGCACAGACCGTTTTCGTGCATACGTGCGTTGGTTTTACGACGTCCGTTCATTTCAAATTAACCGCTTGAATTTGCCGGTTTTATGCATCGGCTATCGGTCTATTAATTACAGGCTCCTGGGCGTAACAGCTATGTCCCTGATTTATGGCTAATAAGGAAGTTTTCAATTAGTCTAAAGACCGCCGCTGTGTTAGATGTATGCAATTGACTCTTTGATTGTATATTCACGCGAATGCCAAAGTGTTTGAGTTATAGCTAACTGGCTGGGAGGAAATGTGTTTAGTAAGATTGTAAAGAACTCGATGTAAAGTGTTAAAATGAGTTTAGTTTAAGTAATATTTGGTTTCTTTGTACATACATTTCCTGAATTCGATTCATCATCAGCCTATAAACGTCCCACTGCTGGGCACAGGCCTCCCACGTGAACAATAGCACGTGGGGATATTGGGCCATAACCCACCACGCTGGCCCAATGCGGGTTGGTGGGTTTAAAACGACTGCCATCTTACGACAACAACCGGGACCAACGGCTTAACGTGCCTTCCGAAGCACGGAGGAGCTCTAGATGTTTTTAATGGTCACCCATCAGGCAAACCCCGCATTGCGAAAGTTGCTTAGCGCGCAAGATCGCAAGCCGGACGCGGTAGCCGCTGCGCTATCGAGCTCCTCAAACGAGCTCTTCCTTAATTCGATTAGGTGAATTTTATTAACTCTTTCTTTTTATGTCTTAATTTACTCTCATTTGACTACAACAATAACTTTTATATTGAAATAAGTAACCATAAGAATGTTGACAATCGTTTACCGTGATGGCACCGCTCGATTACCTCATTGTCACAACACTACAATTCGCATAACTTATCTGTGAACTCTAACACCGGTTCGTCACACTTTCGCACGATTTGAACGGCTGCCGCTGCATCGTTTTTATGGCTAGTGTTGTTTAGTCATAAAAAGGAGATCTAAAAATGGAAGAAATAAAGATAAGATAAATATGTTTTACTGTACACTAAAAAGACATTTGACAAAGAAACGAATTAATTACTAATTGCAAGAAATGCTGTTTAAGGGCAGGAATACACCTAACGGTGACACAACAACTCTTTTTTTGGATTTCTGACATCTCTAGGTGTACCCGGAAATACTTAATGTATGTTCTGCGATTTTTTGTAGTATTCGAGCTATGATTTTTTTAATTTTGGGAATTTTCGACTTGACTGACTTAAATATATTTTTTAGTGTTACCGTTTGTATAATCCAGCAACTGCGCCATCCTATTAAGTGGAAAGAAAAGAACAACTATTTGTATGAGTAAAAATGTGATAAAATAGTCAGCTGTTCCATACAAAACTTCAAATAGTATTCGATCATATATTATATATATGTGGAACATATCACACGTCCTGTCACTGATCACTACCGTCTAAAAGATTCTGTCACCAATCAGTGTTTTTTTAAATGTTTTTGGATAATTCAGCAATGCATAAAATTACTGCTTGACAGCAGAAAAATGTGTTAACTCTTTAGGTAGTTGTCATCTTAGGGTTATAGGCAGAAACCATGGCGTATTAATTCAAATATTTTCTGTATTGCAGAAATATGTTTTAATAATAATTCCCAGTAGCGCCCACCTGGGCAAGATATCAGACCTTGCCTCTAAGTAGACGAAGCAGCTACCAAACACTAAGAATCAAATAAAATAGCTATAAGAATCTTGAGTTGAAGAAAGTCGCTAGTTCTCATTTTCCCATCAGTATTTAGTTTAGTTATTACTTATTATCCTACTAATATTATAAACGCGAAAGTTTGTAAGTATGGATGGATGTTTATTACTCTTTCACGTAAAAACTACTAAATTTGGATGAAATTCGGCATACAGATAGTTTATAACCTGGATTAACACATAGGATACTTTTTATACCGATATTCCCACGGAACGGGAACCGAACGGGTGAAACCGCGAGCGGCCTCTAGTAATTTATATAATAAACAACTTACTGGTTGTTATCAAAATGATCGATGTGAATAGTTTACTCAATAATTACAAATTCTTGTAGGTTGACATCATTCACATTGTTTAAGCTTAGAAACGTAAGCTCTTGGGTCCGTCGGACAATACATCATTCTATCTAGTAACCGACTTTTTAAATCGTTATCGTTATTTCCAACTACTTATACTCTTGTCTGTCACAACACAAAGACTCCTAGAAGACTAGAGGTTGCTAACAATTCAATTTCTATTGTGTATGGTATTACGACATGAGCTCTTAAAATGTGTATCAATGTTACATGTATAAAATTGGTGGTTTTCGATTTCTTCATTATTTTATCTAATAAGTTATTGTTGGGCTTCCTTTTCTAGTACCTTCCTACCTATAAAGAATGTATTTAAATTTTTTTGTGAATTAAAACGCTTAAGACGATGTCACTCTTAATGTTGTGTTTATTTAACTTTCATTAGGATAAAATGTTTACTAGAAAAAAAAAATCAACCAGTCTCAGGAAGCTCTAACGGGATTCGAACCTACGACCTTTGGATTGCCGGTCCACTGCTCTAACCGCTGAGCTATCGAGACCCCAGAAGACTCGCTAAATTTTTCCTAGTAGTTTGATTTACGCTGCAAGCCAGCGGGTATTACGTCACTGTAAAGTTTAACTTTCATTAGTTTCAAGAAACTTATTAATACACGTTCATAACATTGAAGGTCCCCTAGTATCTGAGTGAAGGGTTGGGCGGGTGACACCATTGTCCCTCTCTTGTTGGCTGTTACTCGAGTGGCTTTTGCGATAAGGATTCTGGCATTTTGACGCTTTCCCTGCCAGCTGGCGTTAGTTTGATAATGCGACGTTGACGTGTCATTGTATCATTTAAGCTTAAACAGTTTGAGAAGCAAGACTTTATTCTATAACGGATGTAGGTATTAAGCTATTGTATATTTAAAAATAGATTTGAATACTCTTGTCTGTAAAAGGTTTCAAATTTCGTACAGGGTATGTAGGTACTACCTGCTTAATATTATTAAAACATTATAAATAAGCAGATTTGTGGCTAAGATACTTTCTAGAAACCTAGTATTAACAGTAACTTAACCAATAGTTGACGTTGGTCGGCGTTAAGTTTGTTGTTTTTCAAAAATAAAATTACTTCAAAACTGGTCAATGTTGTCAAAGGTTTGAGTGATTATACGTAACCATTCTATTATCATCATCATTACCGTATCTTCCGAATTGTAGCCATGATAACATGATCAATGTTGTAGCTACAAGTTGTAGACAGTATTATGACACCGCAAAGCCAGTTTTTGTGCACAGAGTTGCAGCCCAGGGGCAGCAAACACCTCAGTTGCCAAGAGAATTGTAACAATTGTAAACAAGAGAAATAAGGACTATATAGTAGTATAAGAAAAAGCAAAGACCACACATGTGGCAGGATGTCAATTTTGTGTTAGAGATTAAGTATAACACTATAGTAAACAATAATAAAAAAACGAAATGTAAATAAGTAAGAAACAAACATGTATTATGTTTAGGAAGGAAAAAAGAAGGTATTTTAATAAAAATGTTATTAGTAATTATATACTACAAGAAATGTACCTACTCAGCAAGAATGTAAAACAAAAGAAAATAATGTATAAGAAAATAATAAAACATGTTTTTAAATATAAGAGAAAATGTAAAACAAAAAGAAAAGAAAAATGTGTAAGAATAAGAATTATATTTTTATTTAACCGCCTCCGTGGTCTAGTGGCTAAGCCACCGGTTTCAGACCCAGAGGTCCCGGGTTCGATTCCCAGCGGGGGGTACATCTTTGTGTGCTCGGTTTGGTTGGTGGTAGGGCTGTTAAGACCGCCTGGCTAGCTACCACCATCTTATCTAAGTCTGTCGCCATAACAACGATGTTTATAGCATAGTTGTGTTCCGACAGTTAGAGATAAGATAGCCAGTTCCTCAGTGGTTGTGGATTCCGGGTGAAGCGCGCTTCCACCTTTGGCCTTATCGTCACTTACCATCAGGTGAGATGAAGGCCAAGCGCTAACCCGTTCCCCGTAAAAAAAAAAAAAAATATTGTACAAAAGAAAAAGGAAAAAGGAATTGAAACATGAAAAACAGTAAAAAGAAAGGAAGAAATAGAGTAGAGCTCATAAAGCTCCAGTTCATTTAACCCTTTGAAATAGAGTAGAGCTCATAAAGCTCCAGTTCATTTAACCCTTTGAAATAGAGTAAAGCTCATAAAGCTCCAGTTCATTTAACCCTTTGAAATAGAGTAGAGCTCATAAAGCTCCGGTTCATTTAACCCTTTGAAATAGAGTAGAGCTCATAAAGCTCCAGTTCATTTAACCCTTTGAAATAGAGTAGAGCTCATAAAGCTCCAGTTCATTTAACCCTTTGAAATAGAGTAGAGCTCATAAAGCTCCAGTTCCTTTAACCCTTTGAAATAGAGTAGAGCTCATAAAGCTCCAGTTCATTTAACCCTTTGAAATAGAGTAGAGCTCATAAAGCTCCAGTTCATTTAACCCTTTGAAATAGAGTAGAGCTCATAAAGCTCCAGTTCATTTAACCCTTTGAAATAGAGTAGAGCTCATAAAGCTCCAGTTCATTTAACCCTTTGAAATAGAGTAGAGCTCATAAAGTTCCAGTTCATTTAACCCTTTGAAATAGAGTAGAGCTCATAAAGCTCCAGTTCATTTAACCCTTTGAAAAGAAAAAAAAGGACACAAAAGTACGAAAAGGTCCTACAAAAAGGGGAAAGCAGCAGTTTAAAAAAAACACCTCAGTGATTGCGCGTGATCCAAGCAAGTGGACCTTGCGGCTGCAAATCAGTGCACAACAAATTGATTCGCGGTTTTTTCCGGATTTCTTTTCTACAGCAACAGAAAGAAAAATCCTGAAAATTTAAAATAGCGGCCATTTTATCGGAAGGCCAAAAATGCTCAAAGGGAGGATGCTTTCCTATGCAAAATTGATTGTAAAACATGACCTTAAAATATCGCTAGGCCTATCCCGAACACACTGTATTATGGGCGGCTTGAGCTAAGCATAGTACGCACGTAAAGTATCGGTATTTCACAAGCTCCTTAACCGAAAGTGCGTAGAGTAAGAGACAGGGTGCAATGATAATGAGAAGTTGTGATAATTAATGGAATCAGGCGTTACTTTGAAGCTGTGATAGTGTCCATGTCTACAGCTTCCTCATTCGACATAGAGAAATTCTAAGCATGCCATATTTTTGTGCATATTATGTGCAATCAAACGTTTCAGTCCTAATTTTTGTGCCACCACAACTTCGTTACTATGAGTTGTTTTATGTGTGTAAGCTGGAGACACGTGTCACCAGCTCGCACACGCCCGTTAAGACAAACCAGTGAGGTTAGGGTTTTGGACTATAGCTAGAAATTTTGTGCATAATTTGTGCACTAGGAACAAAAAAAACTAACCATCACACTCAAATACTGTTGAAACTACGATCATAAAACTGTGTGCGAGCTGGAGACACGGGTCTCCAGCCCGCACAGCTGTATCTTCGTAATTGTTCAAGCTACGGTTATGAATTATACCTCAAAATTTTGTGCAGAATTTGTGCATAAGGCACAAAAATTTTCAAAACTTTAACTCAAAAGGTTTTTGAGCTACGAACCTATAAGTATGTGTAAGCTGGTGACACGTAACACGGGCTAACACATGGTGAATTATTGTAACTGTATAAGATAGCGCTTCGTTTTAAAGATAAAATAATACGTTATAATTTGTGCACACACGAGGCAAAATTTCAAATCTCTGGGCCTCTTACTTTATAAATTATAAGCCAAATACTGTTTTCCCGCCAAAAAATTCAAAATAATGGCTCGGAAGCGGCTAAACGCGCCGTTGCCGTTCCGTGCGCTACACTATTGCCACTTTTAGACTAGGAGCCGTCTGTTAAAGCGATGCGCGACGCGACTAATTTAGTTTTACTATAGGCAGGTACCTAATAACCTACCCTACTTTTTATTTTAGATATCTCACACACGAATGTCTTAGTTATTTTTTGTTGTTGAGACAATTAAATAATTAGATTTGGCATAATGATAAACATTATGGAGGAGTGCAGAACGACAAAATGGTTGAATACTTGAGCCTAATTCGATAAAGAACGGATGCTTTCCAGCAAACTAATCGCTATCGACCGTTACAGAATAAATTTTAACCATTGAAAGTAATTTATTTTAATATTAGATTGTATTACTTCCCATGGTTAAATGTAAATAAATAAATAAAAATAAATGTACTCTATGGGTGATATTGGTGATCGATGACTTTGCGATTAGTCTGCTGGGGCATCCCAATGTAATGCTAGGGCCACATTATCGCGCTAGCGCGAAGATTTGCGTTTTCGCGACACGTCTGGCCAAACACTTCGCGTTAGCGCGTTGTATCATGGCGTTGACGCGCCGCGCTGTTGGTAAATCGCCGCACATCAAGGATTTTGTAGCGATAAAGTTCGTGCGGCCACATTTCCTTCGCACACTTTAGTTGACTGCTAGACAACTAGAGGTGTGAACGTGTTGCAAATACGACTATCGATATTATTCTGTTTCGATAATTATGGATTGGAGTAACGATAAAGTATTAAAAGTAATACAATATTACGAATTAATAATTAATAAAAATAATAAAGATGCAATAAATAGTAATTATTTGCCGACATGTAATAAAGCGCAATCACCTCTTCCATTTTTTTCGATAAAATTAGGAGTAGGCGATACAAATCGTATAAGGTTACTGAAACGTATTTATTGCATCAATATCGTCAGATCCGATATCGATGCGTTCTGAAACTATACCTATTTTGGAAAACACTATATCGCGTCAGGAATGCGGTGTGCGTTGAGATCACTATATTGTACGTGATCGAATTCAAGAATATTGTACCGTATCCCTGATTTTTTTTTATTTTTTTTTTAATAAAAGAGGGACGCAAACGAGCAGGCGGGTCACCTGATGGAGAGTAATCACCGCCGCCCATGGACACCCGCAAAACCAGAGGAATCGCAGACGCGTTGCCGGCATTTAATTGAGGAATAGGTTTAAGGAAGGAATAGGAATTGAGAGGAGGAGGGGGGGAAGGGGCCTCCGGAACCTTCACTGGTCGGACGAAACACAACAGCACCAAGTGCCATTATTTCACGCCGAATATTAGTGAGAGGGTGGTATTACGCCGGGCGAGCCGGCCCAATGCGTGCTGCAATGCAGCGTGGCTCTACCACTCAGTCAGTGTCACTCATTTAGCACCACCCAGGGATCACGTGTAGGGTCTCAAGGGTAAACCTACGGACGCGAGCAACTTTGACCCCCTTTTGATATTTTTTGAATTATCATTAATCTGTAGTTTTTAACAAACAAATGTGCTTGTAAAAGTTTAATAAAATAAAATTATTATAAACGTTCGATGCGTTCTGAAACTATATAGTCGAAAAAAACACGATATTGCATGAATTTTTTAATAGTCCGTAGATATGGTCGATACTGTTATCACCGATATTAAATTTATGTAGCTATAGTTTAACACTTTGCAAGCGGGCATTTTATTACGCGCATCTTCCCGTGCGCCAGCCTTTTTCGTCATTATTGTAAATTCTACAGGGTGTCCCAGACATCGACGTCAAGCCGAAACCGGGTGATAGGCCAAGTTATAATAGTTATCAGAAAAATAAAAAAATCTAAGTAACGTATTTTCAAAATTATAGACATTTTTAAAAAAATCCAAAAAAATTACATTCCGTGACGGTTTTTTACCTCCTGTTGCTACAAATCTTTAATTTTTTAAATGTTTTCTTTTGTTTTGTAATCCTAAATAATGCTTCTGTATACACTATCCTAAATTTTATAGCCAGCTGCTCAAGCTTGGATGGAAAGGTCACTTTTTACCCAACCAAATATTCAAAATTAATATTTCGCCCAGCTTTAACATACTGTACTGAAAAAAAAATGTACAATGGGAGTTTGACAAGTAACTTCAAAAGTTGGCGCATTTAAAAAGAATTTCAAAATGGTACGATACATGCTAGATTATTTCTTTAAACTGTGGACAATTTTATTTTTTGCAGAGACATCTAGTTTAGAAAAAGTTTTACTTATTTATTTAAAAATAGTTCTATGGTACCCCCTGGCTCTCTTCAAGGTCGTAACTTTAAGATTCTAGTTTGAGTGAGACGGGGACATTTATTTTACGAAGTGTGGGTGAGACATAGGGAAGCTATTATATTAAATACACACAATTGTTTAACATCATTTATTTAGATGCTAAGATTTGCAACAGATGTTTAAACTGGAATACCCGGGCAGATGGATAGGGCGATCTGGTACTATTTCGTGGCCAGGCCGCTCATCTGACTTAAATCCATTAGATTTCTTTTGCTGGGGAGCGGTGAAAGAAAAAGTTTATTTGAAATCAATTGAAACTGTAGCTGAGCTACGGCAAAAGATAACGGAAGCAGCTGAATTTTTTAACAACGGAAGATTCGCCCGTCTGATAAACCGATAATTTTTAAGAAGATGTCGAGCTTGCATTGCGGCTGAAGGAAGTTAGTTTGAACATCTGTTGTAAATCTTAGCATCTAAATAATTTATGTTAAATAATTGTGGGTATTTAATTTAATATCTTCACTATGTCTCACTCACACTTCGTAAAATGAATGTCCCCGTCTCACTCAAACTAGAATCTTAAAGTTACGACCTTGAAGAGAGCCAGGGGTACCATAGAACCATTTTTAAATAAGTAAGTAAAACTTGTTCAAAACTAAGTGTCTCTACAGAAAATAAAATTGTCTACAGTTTAAGAAATAATCTAGCATGTATCATACCATTTTGAAATCATTTTTAAATGCTCCCATAGTATATTTTTTTTCCAGAACAGTATGTTAAAGCTGGGCGAAATAATAATTTTGAATATTTGGTTGGGTAAAAAGTGACATTTCCTTCCAAGCTTGAGCAGCTGGCTATAAAGTTTAGGACAGTGTATACAGAAGCATTATTCAGGATTACAAGACAAAAAAAAAACATTTAAAAAAGTAAATATTTGTAGCAACAGCAGGTAAAAAACCGTCACTGATTGTAAATTTTTGGATTTTTTTTAAATGTCTATACTTTCGAAAATACGTGACTTAGATTTTTTTTATTTTTGTGATACCTATTATAACTTGGCCTATAACCCGGTTTCGGCTTGACGTCGATATCTGGGACACCCTGTATAGAAAAAGAACTATAATAAAAATAATTTAATTGTGTTCTATCTAATCGTTCTGCTGCTTACCTATACTAACCTCCAGTTATGGCTTCTTTATGTAGATGTTGTCCATCCGCAGTAGATCACCGAGATTCAATAGTAGGCGTACCTTTGTTATCTTATGAGTAAGTACCTAAAGTTATTTTCAAATGCTAGTAAGTAGGTAGATGTTAAATTTTATATGTACCTATTTCAAACCCAATCCACAGATAACGAAAAAAAGATACTTTTATTATTTTTAATAAAGCTATTTCAAATTTTTATTTTACCAGTAGTAAGTAATTCTTACTTTTTCTATTTAAAAGTTAAAAAGTTTGCAAGTTACCAATTCTTCTATGTGTTGATGGCTGACCGACCCCTTGTCAGAATGGTTGATGGTTTAGTTATCGTAGCGTAGTAACTGTTTTTTAGTTAACGTGCCAAAACTAAAAATTCTTCATCTCCTATGGGAGTAGTTGTCAAGACGAATCAAACGAGCGCAAACTCGATGGGGTTGTGTGGTATTATTATAAAGTTCCTGTGTTCTTTTTCCGGCTCCATCATCAGACCCTGAACACTATTTTTCGATAAAGTACTCGTCAAGGCGATTCAAACGACCCCGAACTCGTTGGGGTAGCATGGTTTTATTATAGAGTTCCTGTGGGCTTTTTCCGGCTTCATCATCAAACCCTAAACACTATTTCCCAACAGAGTACTCGTTAAGACGATTCAAACGAGCCCAAACTCGATGGGGTTGCATGGTTTCAATACAGAGTTCCTGTGGCCTTCTTCTGGCTCCATCATCAGACCCTGGACCCTTTTTTCTAATAGAGTATTCGTCAAAATGAATCAAACGAGCCCAAACTTGATGGGGTTGCATGGTTTCAATACTGAGTTCCTGTGGCCTTCCTTCGGGTTCATCATCAGACCATGGACCTCGTCTAGTCGTCTCCCGTCAGAGTGCTCATCAAAACTAATCGAATGAGCCTGAATGGGGTTTCATGGTTTTCTTACAGAGATCCTGTGGCCTTCTTCCGGCTGAATCATCAGATCAGCTCATGACACCATAATATTGCATTGTCATCCTGTTCTGACCTATGTTCAAAGTTGCAAGTCTAGCTCATCGGGAAGCTAGTATAAAATCGTTTGCATTTGTCGACAAATAAATAAACAAATAAACGAGAAAGCTACCTAATAAAAACGTGGTAATAAAAACATACAGGCAGACTAATTTTATCACTACTTATCATATTGTTTTCTGAGGTTTAAGCGAGCACTACACATTGAAATGAAACACTTTTCCTCCCTGTGACCACGGACCCTGTAAAGGGTTCGAAACGTCAGGATAATATAAAAACTATGTAAATAGTAAATTAAACTACTTATCATACTAATGAGGTTATTGTAAATACTTAAAACTAAGCATAGCGATATTTTATGAACATTCATAAATAAAATAGACTGCTTTTATTTTAAATTAACCAATTTCCTATATCAGCAGTCTCCTAGTCTAAAATTCTCGGTGTAGAAACGAAACGATCGAGAGCGCAAATTAAAATGACACTAAATTAAGCTAGCTCTCAAGTTCAAACTCGATTGCAATAGTGTAGCGCACGGAACGGCAACAGCGCGGTCGGCGCGCGTTTAGCCGCTTCCGAGCTTAGATTAAAACAAAAAGGGAAGATACGGCATTAGTAAGCCGCTAAAATTAGGCCTAAAGGCACAATTTCACTTCAGTCGCAATTTGCCGAGCGTACAGGCTACATCGTACTATTGCGGACATTCTGCTGTGATAAAAAGAGAAAGACGCTACTCCGCAGTGGCGTCGGAATCGGTCGTACGTACTCGTCTGTTGCGAAGCGACCGAGACGTTAACGCGCTACTCGCTGACTCCCTCGCGCTGACGTTGAAACTTACTGCTCTGTCTCGCTCGCTCGATTTACACTTTTATAGGTGTGCGTGTGTGAGTGTTTGCATATGTAGTTGAATAGGACTATATTTTGATTGACTACAAGTAGGAGCATGCCGTATCTTCCCTTTTTGTTTTAATCTAAGCTTCCGAGCCATTATTTTGAATTTTTTGGCGGGAAAACAGTTTTTGGCTTATAATTTATAAAGTAAGAGGCCCAGAGATTTGAAATTTTGCCTCGTGTGTGCACAAATTATAACGTATTATTTTATCTTTAAAACGAAGCGCTATCTTATACAGTTACAATAATTCACCATGTGTTAGCCCGTGTTACGTGTCACCAGCTTACACATACTTATCGGTTCGTAGCTCAAAAACCTTTTAAGTTAAAGTTCTGAAAATTTTTGTGCCTTATGCACAAATTCTGCACAAAATTTTGAGGTATAATTCATAACCGTAGCTTGAACAATTACGAAGATACAGCTGTGCGAGCTGGAGACCCGTGTCTCCAGCTCGCACACAGTTTTATGATCGTAGTTTCAACAGTATTTGAGTGTGATGGTTAGTTTTTTTTGTTCCTAGTGCACAAATTATGCACAAAATTTCTAGCTATAGTCCAAAACCCTAACCTCACTGGTTTGTCTTAACGGGCGTGTGCGAGCTGGTGACACGTGTCTCCAGCTTACACACATAAAACAACTCATAGTAACGAAGTTGTATGGACGCTATGAGTCATACATATAGGTAACTACCTACATCACGCCTGTTTTACTGAGGGATAGGCAGAAATGAAATGAAACGAAATGAAATGTATTTATTTACATTTGAATAAGGTTACACTGTGGATGTTTACAATAAATTTAGTTTCATCTTTTTCAGCCATATAAATAGTACGCAAATTTCAAAGCAGTACATAGTCAGATTAATTATTACAGCTTTCCATAGTTTTGTCTTTCAGTTCACATTATTTCGGTATACTTACTTAATTGCATGTGCCATGATGATGATGACTACTGGGAAATATTGATTTCAAGATTAAGATTTCTATAGAAATTTGTTATAACTAATGGTTGTGCCAATAACTGTGGATGTAGATGAAATCGCTTACAATTTCATTAATCTGTCTATTGAACTTAATTTATACGCCGAAGCGTGATAACACTTTAAGCACCTCAACTTTTCTGTTGGTCCTAAACCAACAGAACCGATCAGGAATCCTGCTATGGCGCGGTACACAACTCTTGTAACTTGATCCGTTCCAGGATTGGTTACAATCACAACACGGACAATAAATTAGCTAATACCATTAATGATTGGCCAATAATGACCGGAAAGAACGCGTTGTTGTGACACAGTCCCACAAATTACCTCGGCCCTGTTAAGTTACGACCCTGTAATACTAAAATGTCTAGAGGGAGCTGATACGATAACAAATTGTAGGGGCGACTTAGATTTCTATGCTTGATTTATGAGCCGATCATTTGTTAAGTATTTCTGCATTAATGCCGGCGCAGTTTGTTCTATCAGTGGACGATAATCTTGTAATAATGGGTAGTAATGTTACATTTTCTTAGATGTTAGTATGATTGCTTTTCGTTGAAAGCTTTGTCTTATCCAAAATGATTTAACTCGGTTGCAAGGTTATAGTTTTGCGGATTAAGGGAACATAATAAATTTAAATTAGTGCTAATAATGCGGAGCGACTAAGGCACCGCGCAGCTTTCATAATTCCGAGTCACTGTAGGGTTACCAAATTACAAACATCTCGAGTTTCTCCGTGCTTTGGCTTGCATGTAAAGCCGTTAGTCCCAGTTGTTGTCGTAAGATGGCGGTCTTTAAAACCACCAATCCGCATGGTGGGTTATGACCGACTCTCCCCATGTTCATGTAGGAAGGCCGGAGCCCAGCAATGGGACTACGATTATAGGCTGAGGATAAACACTATATACAAACCAAGTTATTTCAGTGTATAAGTTTACTTTTACTCATTGTGGTAAATGCTATTTCATTTATCCAGGCTTAATGGTAAAAGCAATTTAATACGGCCTTTGTTAGCACGATGGCTCCCAGAGGAACAAAACTGTTAGGTCGTATTATTGTTAGCACAAATGATAACGTGGAAACCTCCGCAATATTGCATACATTGTACGTACACGGCTCGTTCGCAATTTGCATAGAGTTGTTCCGCAGGCTTAATTTTGTAGTCCAATTAGTCAACAGTGTTCGGACAATTTGGGGTTTCTATCCTAAAATTATTATAATTAATACATAAATTCTGCTCACGAGCTAAGCGATTAGGGATGGGTAGTAACTTTGTTATCAATGATCTAATTGTTCGTGTGTTGCTGTTACCAAAGTCAAAAGCGATCAAATGGCGTGCTAATGTGCTAAACGTTTTTATTACTTTCTCTTTCTTTATCAGTCTCCATCGCTATGACGAGGGCATTGTCTTAATTAGGTACCAATTTGCGAAATGGGGGCTATTAGAAAAAAATATCCAACACCACCTTAGGTTATCGGTTCTCGATACCTAACCCAAACGCAGCCGTCAAAAATAGGGATACGCTCGCCACAAAAACTCTAGAATGTGAATAGTCAGCACAACAGCTTGAAAATTCTCCCAAAATACTGTCAACCTAACCCAAACCACCAAGCAACATTGGGCCAACGTGATGGGTTGTGTCCCGATCCCTCCCATTTTCTGTTGTCCGTGTGAGAAGGCATGTAGGGTACGAGGACACGTCAGCGTGTTGCCGAGGCCTAAAAAGCCTCAAAGAAGACTTGACCAGTCTCTCTATGCTGTAAAAGACAGCCATTTCTTTTTAAAAACGCTCCTTTACCATCAAGACGTTACCATTCCTCAAACGAGCTGACCCTTCGCAGGGCAGCACTCAAACACATTCTGAGCAAATGACTGCGAATGCGGCGGCTAACTTTATGACGGCCGATATAACTGGACCGTTTGATGGGTGCAATTTGCCTGCTTTCCGCATTTGCAGTTTGCATTCCTACCCGCAATTTGAGCCTCGATGTGTGGTAATAACATTGAGTTAAGATAAGCTTAAACACAAGTGCGGGGAAATTACTAATTTGTTAGATTCTAGGTGTACGTTGTTAGGATTGTTTGCGGTTGTGCGATTCTCGGAGCGTGTACGAGAAGCTCGTTGTCGGTATGTTTAGGTCGTTCGACTTGTGATTTGTGATGGTAAATGCTGAGCGACTCTCGTAACGCTGGGAATCTGGATAAATGAATTAATTAGTGATCTTCCTTAAAGGTCCTACCTACTACTTTCTCAAGGCCGGCAACGCATCTGCGACTCTTCCAGTTTTGCGGGTGTCCATGGGCGGCTGTGATGACTTTCCATCAGGAAAAAAATAAAAATAAATCAGGAAAAATATAAAATTTAAAATATCTCGAGTTGCTCCGTGCTTGGGAAGGCATAACTGTTGGTCTTGTTTGTAGTCCATGTTTTAAGGCATGTGCCTAGTAGTGAGAAATTTAGGTTGATGATGATGAGTGAGCGATTAAAATGAACTAACGCTATTGATGGCATATTGAACGCGTACTCTTCGTCGTCTCTTCTTCGTCTTTTACCGTTTATACCATGGCGAGTGCTCTGAAGAACTCTTTGACCTCATCGCTCCTTCTCCCTTCCTCCATAGGAGTACGCGTGCTGCTCTCCGGAGTCACCAATTTACAGTCTCTAACATTCCATCTCGCACAAAGAAATTTGGTGACTCGTTTCTTTGCCGCACTTCCAAAAGATGGAATAGTCTACCAGCACACGTATTCCCTCCTACCTATGACATAGGGTCCTTCAAACGAGGCGTGAAGAAGCACTTTGTGGGCCGGCAGAGTGAGGATGACTGATGCTACGTCTCTTACGCTGCACCAGTTGTCCTCGCGCCTGGACCTCATTTCCACTTAACATCAGGTGGAGTGGGGTCATTTGCCAGGCTTAGTATAAAAAAAAAAAATGTACTCTTTAGCTACCTAACACAGCTCTGGTGGACAGGCAGCCTTAAGCCAGTCGACTAAGCCTGGTTTACATTGAGCTAGTATTTGAGTCGTGTATCATTGCTTCGCCACTTTCATCATCATCATCAATCAGCCCGCAACCCCCCCCTGCTGGGTATAGGCCTCCTTTAATTTGTGCCAGTCCCTTCTGTTCTGTGCCGATCTCATCCAGGTGCTGCCAGTGACCCTGACGATATCATCTACCCAGCGTGCCTTTGGACGTCCCCGATTTCCACTTTGCTTATTTAAAATTAGTTTTAACATAATCTCATATAGCGAAGCAAAGTATCGCTAATAGACTAAATTACCTAGCATTTAAGAGTGCCACGACACGACTGCTCGTGCGCTATTGGCATCCAACGGCATCACGTGACTTTATCAGATTTTGAGATTTTAACGAGTTTTTATGTTTTTTTCAGATAACAGTGTGGTGGGGGAGAAAACTGGGGCTGACGGTGTGTGAAGGTGAGTTACCTTTACATCTTCTTTGAAAAGTTAATGTTATAGAGTAGTAAGCAAAAATTTAATTACGTTTTCACTTATGGAAATCAAGATTCAAGCAAAAATAGAAAATTATCGTCTTGAGAGCATGAATCCGGACTATTTAATTCGATTCATTGATTGTTTGACACGTGATATTTAATTTTTATTTTTTAACAACTGTACATTTATTTAAGTTTAAAGTGAAACAAAAACAACATAACTTAACTTACCAAAAATAACAAATAAAAAAGAAAAGATAACATTCATAAATAAAAAAATTCAACTAACTCGCCTGTTATAAGATACGCAAAAGACTGGCGGCATTGCCTCTTTGTATGGCTAGACATCCGCTTAGCGAGAAAATTGCCAGCCTTCCGGTCTCCCGTTGCAATTTTCATTTGTATTGGAACTCTTTCCATCTTTATTCATAATATCTACTATTTTTATATTGTCAATATAAAAAGGTTTTCCTCGTTTTCATTATGTTTACATTATATACCTACTTGATGCCTAAGCTGGGGCTGTATAAGGCAGTTACTCGTACTCATACTTATACTTAAAGACAGTAAGACCTACCTACTATAAACTAATTTCTTAAGACCAATGTTTTAAATTACGAGTCTTTACAAAAGTTTCGTTATTTCAGGCGGGTAAACGCAAATGAGATGGGAGGAGCCACAATCTCACAGTTTTATTGGGCTTTCGTTTTTATAACACTGGTCATATTTTTTCACGACAAGAAGAACTTTTGGCAAAGCCGAACACAAGATAAGTAACTTACTTAAGTACATTGAATGCAAAATAGTACAATAAACAATAATGATAATAATAAAATATACTTTTATTGCACACAAGAACATATAACAGAAAACATTTATACAGTGACAAAGTACAAAACAGGCGGAATTATTGCTAACAAGCAATCTCTTCCAGGCAACCAGGGTGATAGAAATAATAAACAATTCAATTAAATTTTTACTATGTAAATGGGTGCATCTTATTTTCAAAGCTCGTAGTCTTATTAAGAAGTCCTGTTGCATATTACACTTATGAATATAATCGTAGTACTATTAGTTATTCTGTGATATATCTCCTCGATTACATTAAAAAAACTGGATGCACAATCAACGCTCTAATCTAAAACGTCTGCATAAAAGAGTGCCGAGCGAGAGGTTTGGGTAGGTAGGTACTCATTTCGTTTAGTAATGTGCGAGCTGAGTGCCAACTGCCCATATAACGAAGTGCTCCTTCAAAAAATACACGTACCTACGTAAAATGTCATTAACCTTGAAGTATAGCCAAGAACGTTCATACAAACCATTTGTTCAAATTCTGGAATGAGAGCAATGACCTATCATTGAATGAGAGACCTAAAGTTCGCTGCAGTCGCTGCAGCGCTTAAACATTTAATGTCGTCTAACCAACAGACAGACATCGCAGCGCCGCAGCGCCAGATCGGTCAAAGACAACGTAGAGTGTTTCAAGATGGCGTCCCAAATAGATTGTCAATAACATTAATTGAAAAAATATCCATTCTATTATAATAATACGATATAATAACATAATAATGACTTGAATAAAAATTAATTTCACTTACTTGACAACTGAATTGTAGTATACGTCTAGGTGTACACTTTGAAAAGATATATAGAATTATTTAAGCCGCTCCGCACGCGCGAATGTCAAAGCCACACTAAAGCAACGCCGAGTCGACTCCGCAGATGAGTGAAACATAGTGCGTGTTCGGAACGGCCTATCTAGAGTAACGTATATATCGCTGTAAAATGTATCATCATTCGCTTGTTATTTGGGGCCGTCGCAGTATGTATTTTTCTTCCATACAACTCAGTCATTCTTCATGAAATCATCCAATCTCTTCTCATTCATGTCATCCCTCACACAATCTATCCATCTTTTATTTGGTCTTCCTATTCCTCTCCTACCTTCAATACTCATGTTCATCACTTTTTTAGTCACATGGCTTTCGCCCCTTCTCATTACATGACCATACCAAGAAAAACGGTTCTCTTACATCTTTTCTGTTATAGGCGCCACTTTCATAATTCCTTCGATATATTCATTTCTTATTTTGTCCATCCTTGTCACTCCACACTTCCAACTTAACATTCTTATCTCTGCTTCAAGCAATCGTCTTTCATCTGTTTTCTCTACGGCCCAGCATTCAGATCCATACATTACAACAGGTCTTATGAGAATTTTGTATTTCAGGGGCATTTGCGGATCGCATGTTGTTGCAGTGACCTGTCTCCATTTTATCCAACCTGAGTTGATGAGTTGATTCGGTTTTTCACGTCCCTATCGATACCACCGTCACTTTGCATGAGAGACCCGAGATACCGAAAATCGTGACAGACTGTTAGGAACTTTCCGGCAAGTGTAATTGTTTTTTTTATATTAAGCCCGGCAAATGACCCCACTCCACCTGATGTTAAGTGGAAGTGAAGTCCAGGCGCGAGGACAACTGGTACAGCGTAATGCCCGATTTACACGTACTAAGTAATTTAGTAGTTAACTAAATTTTAACTAAATTTTAAGTAATTAAGTGCATGTAAACACAGAATTTAGTAGCAAGTTGCAAGTTAAAATTTAGTTAACAACTAAAGAGCTAAATTAGAATTCTGTTTTGGTTAAGTTGGTGGGCGGGGCTTGTCATTTGACACGTTTGGACAGGCACAATTTAGTTAAATGCGTTATGTTTCGGACTTCTTGGCGGGAAAGTGAAGCGTCGTGTCTGCAGTTTTGTTTTATTTTTTTAATTTATGTTTTGTCGAATATTAATATGCAATAATGGTGGATTATTTACTGATAAGTGTTCGTGAATGTGCATGAGTGTTGGCAAATGAATCAAAACAGTGCAACATCATTTTTCAAATTCTCTCACGAAGTCCGTGTGAGATCTCAATAAAGTCCCATAGTTTTATTGAGTCTGAAGGGTTTTGGGTTTGGTTAATTTACCATTAAACGTTCATTATCACTCATTTTCATTATCAACTATATTTAAAAATAAAAAAAATATTCACTTTAATATCTTACTTGACACTGCCTAAATGTGCTGACCACACGAAGCCTTTAAGCACAGAATTTACGACTTCATTACGTTGTTTGTTGATCGTCCATCTTGAGTGAACTAAAGAGCTTAACTACTTAAATACGTATGGAGACCTACTTCAATTTAAGTCACTTAAAAATTAGTTAAAATTTAGTTAACTACTAAACTACTTAATACGTGTAAATCAGCCATAAGAGACGTAGCATCAGTCACCCTCACTCTGCCGGCCCACAAAATGCCTCTTCACGGCTCGTTTGAAGGACCCTATGTCATAGGTAGGAGGGAATACGTGTGCTGGTAGATTATTCCATCCATCCATCCATTATGGCGTTACATTACCATCTTTTGGAGGTGCGACAAAGAAACGAGTTAACCAAATTTTTTTGTGCGTGATGGAATATTAGAGACTGTAAATTGGTGACTCCGGAGAGCAGCACGCGTACTCCTATGGAGGAAGGGAGACGGAGGGATGAGGTCAAAGAGTTCTTCAGAGCACTTTCCATGGTATAAACAGTAAAAGACGCTGAGTGACGCAATATCTCTACGCAATTGCAAAGGCTCGAGAGTGTTAGTGTCCTCTGAATTGCCGATAATTCGCACAGCGCGTCGCTGCAATCTGTCCAAGGCATCGAGAAGGTACTTTGCGAAGCCGTCCCAAAGATGAGAGCAATACTCCACGCAAGATAGCACCTGTGTCTTGTATAATAGACACAACTGAACAGGCGTGAAGAATCTCCGCACCTGTTCAGGACACCGAGTTTAAGTGAGGCATTTTTGATCACAGTTTCGATGTAGTCCTTTTGGTTCAGATTGCAGCGGATATCCATACCGAGCATGTTAATACTGCTCTGCAGGCCTAAAGATGTACCCTGAAGAGAGGGAAGGAAGGAATGGCGACTTTTTCGCTGTAAACGCGCACACCTGTGTTTCCTTGGCATTGAACTCCACCAGATTATCAGAGCCCCATTTAGAAATGAGGTCCAACACCCTATCGAGCTCAATGACAAGATTTGCTCGCTTCATTTCGGTATCTATCCGCCCAAACGTTGGGTGACCGTTATATCCCCCATGCACTGTGTTATCATCTGCATTGCAATTAATGTTTCCAAGAGGAAGCATGTCATTGAAATGCAGAAGGAACAGCGTGGGGATAGAACGGAGCCTTGAGGAACACCAGTGTTCACTGACATGAACCGCGAAGCGCATCCATCCGAAAGGACACGGATTCTACGCTCATGCAGGAAGCCAGCGATTCAGGTACAGAACTGAGCGGGCAAACCGTATGCCGGGAGCTTGGCGAGAAGAGCTTTGTGCCAGCCAGACCCGATCCAAAGCCTTGGCTATGTCAAGGCTAACGGCCAGTGACTCGCTACGCTTGTCAATAGCCTCACCCCAGAGATATGTGACGTCATTGGTGTAATATATATATCAATGTGTGACGTACGCTAGAAAATCACCCGTTGACCGTTTTGGCCGAAACTCATATTGACGATCGATGATGATGACGACGATGATGACTTAATTGACGACGTAATGGACATAGGCATAAATTACTAACATAGTTATAAGTTATTATACTAACAATAAATGTTTATAAGGTATGTATCTATGGGCCTGTTATATTGTAACTTTTTTGTCTGATAATAAATAATAAAATCAAAATAAAATAGGACTGGAGAGACCGCTATAGTCACAGAACTGATACTCTGTTTTGGTTCCACTGACCTTTAGGCACAGAATAAATAATAGTACTTACTACCTTTAGACGGTGAGGGGTACGGGTCTTTGCCGCCATACGTCAAATTTATATTATACACAAATAAATATAAATCAAAAATACATATACGTCAAATGTACAATATACATCTGACGTATGTGTACCTATTTTTGAAGGAGCGGAATGGTATAGGATTGTGTATCTACTTTTTATATGTGATCAAAAATGTAACTACAAAACTACATTACATAAAGAGATATTGCCTACCATTCTACAGTTCTACTACTACGTATAAACAATCGGCTAGTCCCATGCACCGGGGGTCATAGCTGCGGCTAGCGGAATCGCCGGGATCGAGTTATGCAGATCTTTATCGCAAACAGTAGCGGCAAGGCGGTCCCATACACGGCACATATTTCCCGGTGTGACTGTACTTACATATCTGCAATATTTTTAGCTTACGGAACATTACACTCTGTTAGATTATGAGCGGCTCCGTTTTTGTGATTTTCAATATCTTGAGATTTGATCACAGTGTAATACATAATGTATGTTTCTATTTATTCGTTGTTTGTTTTATGATTTCTGTCGATTACGATTTGAGGAACTGTGAAGCGATTATTTTGAAGAGCTCTGTTTCGTACACAGCTAAGGCTGTTTGAGGAATCCTTTTGTCTCGCAATTTGCCTCACAAAATGAAAAAGGATTGTCAGCTGTCAAATTATCTCTCTTGTTTTTCGGTGGGTGACCGCGTGCGCATATTTTACGGTTTATAGTAGTTTTTATTCGGTATTAAGTTGTTAGCTTATTATATTTATACTTACAATATTGTGGAGTGTAAATCAAGAACGAACGGTGCAAGATAAGAAGAGAGGTACCTCTCGTCGGAAGAAAATAGCCGTCACCAGTACAAGGAGTACCACGAGCCACGAGTATCGGTTAGGGCTCCGTGTGTCGCAAACGGATGGCGCAGCTGCTAAGGTTTTCGGTTTGCGATTTTACCAGTTAAGCAACTTTTGCAATGCCAGATGTGTGATCAAATTAAAAACATCTCAAGCTCTTCTGCGCTTCAGAAGACTTACGTACCGTGGACTGTCGGTTTCGGTTCTTGTCATAAGATGGCAGTCGTTACAAAACCCTTTAACCCACATTGGGCCAGCGTGGTGGGTTATGACCCAATCTCCCCAAGTGTCCATGCGGAAAAGCCTGTGTGCCCAACAAAGGGACGTTTATAGGAGTCACCGAATTCAACGAATCATCGTAGCTCCAAAATTTGGCTCAAGTCAGTATTTTTTTTGCGTATGTTAATCAAATCAGCCGTTACGTTTGTAACACCAGCGTAATTATCACTCACGTATCAAATTATCTATTCCCGCCCTTTTTGAAGAATCCCATGCTGTACTCTTTTTGTATATAGTTTGTTCTGGAGTCGGTTGATTGAATTGTAAATACATTTTAGCGCGTCTATACAAAATTCTTCAAGATAAACTTATTTGTTTATTTAGATAAAAAGATTACTTAAAGATATAACAGCTAACTTACATACCAGATACATACGTACATCTATATCGCCGCACCCCTGTTCCAATTTCATGCGGATGGCTCCCTACAGCACCGTAGGTAATTAACGTTATACTACCAGTTCAAAGTCCAGATTTATCAATCTCTACAGAGAGATTACGACCCTACCCCATAGTCATAAAGCTCTTGAAGGCTCGCAATAAAGTGACATGCCTGCCTGGAGCCAAGCAGGACCATCAGTCGCGGCGGTCCCATAGCTCGCGGCTGATAAACGGCAATAAAACGACCATTAAGTTCCTATTAAGATATTCTGGCACGGCGCACATATAAAATCTGTCGCAGCGTGACGCCTGGCATCGAGGCTCCCTTGAATATAGCGGATGTAGGGTCTCTAGAAATGGTACGATTTAAAATGATCTGAAGGAAAAGGTTTGGTTGTTCTGAGTGATCAGTACGATTGCGAGTTTCAGTCATCGTTCCTTCACGTTAACAATGACGAAAATTTGTATGACAAAATGTTAGTCTGTCAGAAAAGCTGTGGTCTCCGCCTACCCCATCGGGAAACTGTACAATGGCTGATTTCGTCGCTTTACCAGTCTAAAGGTCAAAATCCCTTACACACCGCGTAGTCTATTTGGTACGGGCACGTACCCGGGCGGTCGGTGCGCTTCATACGAAAATTGCTGCAAAGTGGTAAAGCGACGGTGACCCCGACCGTACATACTATAATCACGACTATTATCCCCGAAGGGTTAGTCAGAGACTAGGCAACGAGGACTGCAAAAGCAATCGTCTGCCATAGTTCACTTTTCACCAAATAGCGACTGCACATGTGCTCTGCGTGACAATGGTGAGCCCATCGCCGCTCTATGCTGTTGGATGTATGTGCAGTCTTTAGTCCGTTAGTCGCCTATTACGACACCCAAGGGAAGAGAGGGGGTGGTAGTATTCTTTCACCGCTACGCGACACAGTTGATGTATATGACGTATATGACATATGCTTTTACAAATTTTCTACTCACCTCGTTTATCAAACAGATGCCTTTCTGTGCCACACAGTCTTTCGTTTTCGTTAACTTAATCTAACGGTATGAATAAAACTACCATTAGGCACTCTGAAGATGAAAATGAATAAATTACTATAAGTAACGTAAGTATGTTGATTTCTAGCAGTAATTAGTACTCTGGTAGAAGCATTAAGTGTCTTCCTATTAATATCTTTATTATTGAAATTTTGCATTCGCAATGCTAGGTACCTATATAGATATAGGATAAAAAAATCATGTAAACATTTACCAGAAATAAATTAATAATAACCAGATCAGCTGGTGCTGGAGAGATTGCTAGTCTGTTTCCTTTGTTTAGTTTAAAAAACCTTTTAATATTTGTTAATTTTCTATCACAATACTAGTAGCCTATATTAGTAGGGGGTATTGTAGCTTTTTATACGATCGAATAAGAAAACGACTTGCTTCAGATGTGATGTGACCTTTCTCAATCCTGAGATTTAACAATAAGGGAACTTGGGAGGACCACATTTTTTCTCCTCGTCAATAGATTGAGCATCAAGAGGCTCTATTACTTCAATGTTATCTTTATTACGCAGTTTGGTTTTTAGAGCCACATCCAGCACATCCCCATCCTAGTTCTTCCTTTATGCGCCATCGGTAATGATGGCAAGCGCATTGTATAATATTTAATTTATGCAACGGGCCGCACGCGCTATGGCAGAATATCTAGCGTGCTTTAAATGAATTTCAATAAAGAGTCCTGGCTGACTGCAACTTCCTTTGAAAATCATAATATATTTTTAAGCATTATATTACGCACTTTCTAGTTTTGTCGCACTTGTGTCATATTTTGTTTTATAAACAATAAAAACAAACCAGCGGAGCCTTTCTATCATTCTTCAAGATCTT
Source organism: Scoparia ambigualis (assembly GCA_963921215.1). Taxonomy (NCBI): domain Eukaryota; kingdom Metazoa; phylum Arthropoda; class Insecta; order Lepidoptera; family Crambidae; genus Scoparia; species Scoparia ambigualis. The sequence goes on from OY992510.1 coordinate 6,118,632, forward strand.
AAATTAGAGTATCAAAATATATGATTGCTGTAACTTTTAAATATCACTTCTCAAAACCTCACATCCCATTGTTCATTGCTGTCAATTTTAAATGTTTCTAACAATCCGGCTCACTCTACAAGTTATTTAAATCTTGAAATACTATTATAATTTACACCGTATTCTCATACCACAAAATTATATTGTGCTCATTCTGCAGACGGACATGTAAATCTAGAAAATGCAAAATATATAGTTGCAGACAATTGGCCACTGTTCACAAAAATAGCTAGGTCAAGTTCGGATCAGAAAATAAGTCGACCGAATCGAATCGCCGATACTCAACATCACGTTACACCTCGATCGAACGTGAACTCCGAGCGCCTACCATAACAAGAACCTCGATTGATCGACATTTGAGCAATATCCGATAAAACGAATATATTGCGGGTCATCAGCCATGAAACGAGTATTCGTCAATATACCAGCGAATGATGTTTTCTGTGTTAAGGCAGGTGAGAGCAAAAATATTGCAGACAATTTGTCCACTTCTGTCTACGCTCTCTATTTCATGGATATTCTATGTGAAAACTTGTAATTGGCTTCACTTTATTTAAAGTTATGTTAAGAATTATAAATAGTCATTATTTAAATATTTCTCAACCTTGGAGGGTTAATTTCGTATGATGGTGTTAAACTAGATAACGAAGGAACAAAAGTACAAACATTTTTGTGGAAGTTAAAACACGGGAAAATTTGTCTGTCCCAAACACAAACCACCTGTGGTCACAAAGTCATTATTGCGTGCCCTGGGGACATTGTAATATTTGTAATGCCAAGAAAAGGTAGTCTATATTATGGGGGATAGTGTAGCTTTCTATTAGGAAAAGAATTTATTGAATCAGTATAGTAGTTCTAGAGATTATCACGTACATACCTACTGACAAACAATATTTTTAATAATTTTAGTCTGTATGCTGCCTATATTCTTCCTTTTGTTTCTCTACTAACTCTCGAGCAAGACTTCATGTTGATCTGTTGGGGTGCGGCATTCATTTGAGATTTTTCAATTATACGCTTTAAGCTCTTAAGTTAGTTGAAAAAGTGAGCCATTTAAAACAAATACTTCTACTTAAAACAATCAATTAATAAAAAAAATCTGTGGTTTTACTTATAACATTATAACCACTTCTACAGTGTTAGATTATCCGTCCAACCAAGTTATCCCGGGTATGATTCTTAATTAATTTAAATCCGTTATCTAGCAATCTAGATGATCTAAACAATTATACCAATATTTTGTTACAATTAACAAAATGTTGGTATAATTGTTTAGATCCTACAGTTGTACAGAGATGTGGTACTTACTCTTACAACTTCGGGCTTATCGTCACTTACCATCAGGTGTAATGAAGGCCAATGTGGCTAAATGTTCACCACATACATTGATTGGTGGTAGGGCTGTTAAGCTCGCTTGGCTAGCTACCACCATCTTATCTAAGTCTGTCGCCATAACAACGATGTTTATAGCATTATTGTGTTTCGACGGTTTAGAGATAAGATAGCCAGTTTCTCAGTGGTTGAGGATTCCGGGTGAAGCGCGCTTCCACCTTCGGCACAGAATAAGTAATAGTACTACCTTCGGCCTTCAGTCACTTACCATTAGGTGAGATTAATGCCAAACGCTTACCCGTTGTAAACTAAAGAAAATCACACTCGCGACTATTATCCCCAAAGGTTTAATCAGATACTAGGCAATGAGAACCGCAATAGCAGTGCACTGCCATAGTCCACTTTTCACCAAATAGCGACTGCACATGTGCTCAGCGTGACAGGTGGTAAGCCCATCGCCGCTCTATGCTGTTGGATGTATGTGCAGTCTTCAATACGTTAGTGGCTTTTTACGACATCCAGCTCATTTAATGAAAACAATTATCACAATGTGTCTCACGACCTCAATTTCGGTATAGGTAGTATTACTAGTATACCATACCATATTAGTAGTATACCATAAAGTGTTTCGGAATTAATCCGTTAAAGTTAAATAACACATCTAAAAGCACAGGCAGATAAACACCAAGCTATAGGCGGCACAGGTGGGTCGTGGGAGGGGCCTGAGCTAATAATATGGAAATGCGAGACAATATGGGGCCTGTCCTTATCACGTACACTCACTTGGGATGCTTAATGACGTTTGAGCTTTTTAAAAGATGAATCTAGAAGACCTACTTAAAGATATACCTTATACTTGGCGTGTTTAGATACGACTTTCTTTCTGGATTTTTGTGTCTTCTAAACAAAACTTATTTAAACTATAACCGGATGTCATTCGAGGTATTGTATTTTATTATAATAATTACATACATACATAAACATATAATCACGCCTATTATCCCCGAAGGGTTAGTCAGAGCCTAGGCAATGAAGACCGCAAAAGCAGTACTCTGCCATAGTCCACTTTTCACCAAATAGCGGCTACACAATGTGCTTAGCGTGACAGGTGGTGAGCCCATCGCCGCTCTATGCTGTTGGATTTATGTGCAGTCTTTAGTCTGTTAGTCACCTTTTACGACATGTCGTAAAAGGAAGAAAGGAGGTGGTAGTATTCTTTCGCCGCTACGCGATACGGTAACTCTGTAAGTTCTTGTACTTATTATCATCAACAGCCTTTAGATGTACTGCTGCATATGGGAAGGTTAACACACCACGCTGGCCCAATGCTGGTTTCAACGGCTGCCTTCCTACGACAACAACCTTGACCAAAACGGTTTTAAATGTTTTTTTTTAAATGTGACACGTCATAGTAACTACATCCTGCCTGATGGTAAGCAGCCGATGTAGTCCAAAATAATGAGAGCGATCCCCACCGTGGAACAAGCACGGTGACAAGCGCACCCATTCATGACGGCTTGCATAAATGCCGTTTCACGCCCCGTTTAAAAGACCCGGGATTATAGGAACTGGGAAACACATGCGCCGGCAGAGAATTCCAAAGCCGAATGGTCTCACAGAGGAACGACTTGCCAAATTTTTTGGTACGAGTGCTGATATTCTGCACAGTATGATGGTGGTTCCTAAGACCAGCACGTAATGTGCCTTGTCGGAGGAGCAAGGAGGCGGAGGAGCTCGAGATGTTTTGAATTTGGTGACCTATCTAGTGACACGGAATTGAGAAAGTTTATTTTTTAATTAGTGGGGCAGGTATTGCGAAAGTTGATTACGGGGACGATCGCAAACCGACCGTAACCGTGTCGCTTTTTTTTTTTTTTTTTTTATAGCAGAAGGAAGCAAACGAGCAAGCGGGTCACCTGATGGAAAGTAATCACCGCCGCCCATGGACACCCGCAAAACCAGAGGAATCGCGGGCGCGTTGCCGGCCTTTAAGGAAGGAATTGGCTCGTTTCTTGAAGATCCCTAAGTCGTAACGGTCCGGAAATACCGCCGCCGAGAGCTGGTTCCACAACACTGTAGTTCGAGGCAAGAAATTTCTTGAAAAACGCACAGTAGTAGACCGCCATCCATCAAGGTGATGTGGATGGAATGACAGTCGATTGCGTGTAGTGCGGTGAAGGAAATTAGCGGCAGGGATCAAGCCGAACAATTCCTCAGAACACTCCCCATGATATATACGGTACAATATACAGAGAGACGCAACGTCTCTCCGAAGAGCCAGTGGATCGAGCCGACCTGAAATAACCACGTCGCCGACAACTCGAGCAGCTCTGCGTTGAATGCGGTCAAATGGAAGGAGTTGGTATTGGGGTGCTCCTGCCCAGAGATGGGAGCAGTATTCCATATGCGGCCTGACCTGTGCTTTATACAGTTGTAAACGGTGGGCCGGCGTGAAATACTGACCCGCTCTATTAAGCACACCCAACTTTTTCGAAGCTAATTTAGCTTTACCTTCCAAATGACCACGAAACTGAACGTCACTCGAAATATCGACGCCAAGGATTCCAATAATCGGATTGGTATCAAGGGGAGCTCCCTCAAAGTTCAGAGGTACGACGAAGGGATGTTTTTTCGCGGTAAATGCGCAAACTTGTGTTTTGGAGGGGTTAAAGCGGACTAGGTTATGTCGGCCCCAATCCGAGACATGACTTAACATGTTCTCGGTGTCAGTCACAAGTTTATTCCGGCTCTCGATGACGCTTTCCAGAGAAATATTAGCTCGCCCGGTGTAGAGCGTATTCCCAGTACTGTCATCCGCATAGCAATGAATGCTGTTGTTATGCAGCATGTCATTGATATGCAGAAGAAACAAAGTAGGGGACAACACACACCCCTGCGGGACTCCAGCATTCACGGGCTTCATGTCGGAGCACGAACCATCGACTGCGACTCTGATGCTACGCCCAGTAAGAAAGCTGGCAACCCATGAACACAATTTCTCAGGAAGCCCGTATGATGGAAGTTTAGAGAAAAGAGCCCTGAGCCAAACCCTGTCAAAAGCTTTCGCTACGTCCAAGCTAACTGCCAGTGCCTCCCCCTTACTCTCGACTGCCTCCGCCCATCGGTGAGTAAGGTACACTAAAAGATCACCAGCCGATCGACCGCGACGAAAACCATACTGGCGATCACTTAGTAGCTGGTTCTCTTCTAGGTACCCTAAGAGCTGGCGGTTTATAATGGACTCCATTACTTTGGAGAGTAAAGAGGTAATAGCTATTGGCCTGTAGTTAGACGGATCTGAGCGATCGCCTTTTTTTGGAATCGGGTGCACAAGGGCTGTCTTCCAAGAGCTCGGGACGACGCCAGTGGTGTAAGAGAGCTGGAAAAGGCGCGTTAGAACTGGTGCCAATTCAGGAGCACACGTCCGAAGCACAATGGGTGGAACTGCATCTGGCCCACTCGCCTTATGGATATCAAGGGAAAAAAGAGCCTTACGAACTGACCTTTGCAGGAACTGAACGTTTGGCATTGTACAAGCGCAATGCGGTATGGTTGGTGGAGAGTTTTCCCCATCGTCCAAGGTCGAGTTTGATGCGAAAAGAGAGCCCAAGAGATCGGCTTTCTCCTTTGCAGTATAGGCCAGGCAGTCATCGGTCTTGTGCAATGGTGGTAGGGACGGCTGACAAAAATTCCCTAAGATAGCTTTGGCGAGAGACCATAACGCACGCGTCCCCGAAGGAAGACGCACTAGCCTCTCGCCAATTCTACCTATGAATGATGACTTCGCCTTGGCAATGTCCTTCTTAAAGGATCTGGCGGCAAAGTTGTACTTCTTTCTGAGCGCACTGGTGTTTGGATCCTTTGATGACACCGCATTAGCCCAGGCTTGGTAATGCTGTCGCTTTTGGCGAGACGCCATTTTGCAGCAACGACCAAACCATGGTTGGGACTTGCCGCCAATGGGAACCACAGAGTTTGGAATGAATAGTTCCATTCCCTGCAGTATCACATCAACGACAGAGTCAGCGGCGACATCAGGATCATCCAGCGAGAAGCAAACTCGCCACCACGGGTAGGACGCAAAGAAGCTTCGCATCCCATCTCAGTCCGCCGACCTATAATGCCAGACTCGACGGCTAGCCGCTGGTTGCGGTTTTGAAGTTTCTGTGAGAGGCACAGTGCTGCGAATCAGACAGTGGTCTGATGAGCCTAGTGGTGCATCAACAGAAACTTGATAGCCGTCTGGGTGCGAGGTCAGCAGAAGGTCCAATAAAGAAGGTGCATGGCCCTCCACATCTGGAACCCGTGTTGGCTCGGTTACCAATTGGGACAGACTGTAGGCCAAAGCGAAGTCATGAACGGCTCTACCCGCGTGGTCAGTTGTGCGTGAACCAAGCCATTCGACGTGGTGGGCATTGAAGTCACCCAATACCACAATCTCGGCCGAGGGGATCCGTTGGAGAAGGGAGTCTGTCGCTGTTTGGACGGTCTCGATGAGTTGGTCAGTTCCGATGTTACCGCTGTGGGACCTATACAGGCACGCGTAGACGCGAGGATGACGTCCGCAGTCGACGTGCAGCCATAAGATGGAGAGGTCCCTATCTTCAAGATTGCCAAGGCGACGAACGCACATATCCTCCCTGACATAGGCACAAACACCGGCTCGTGGCACAAATGCATGTTCCAGGTTGTATCCCGGGTAGCGCAAGTACGAGATGTCAGGAGGGGGGGATATCTGCGTCTCGGTGAGGAAGAGCAAGGCCGGTTTCGCCGTCTCGAGGTGGTAATGGACGGCGCTCAAGTTAGAGTGGATTCCCCTGATATTGCAGAAGTCCACGCGAAGCGTAGGAGGGGGTGCCAATTGTCCCGCCTTTCTCCTGCCTGCAGCATGCCTTGGCGCGAACGAACTTTTGCCCTCCCCAGAATACGTAGGGCAGCCTGAGCGAGAACGCTCAGGGGGGGATTCTCCGACACTGGATGTGTCGGTACCCCCCTGGGGTAAATCTAGATTACAGTTCGCTGCCATATCAATTGTGAGGGGGGGGGGGGGGTGAGGGGTCTCCGGAACCCTCACTCGCCGGACGAAACACAACAGCACAGAGTGCCATTGTTTCACGCCGAAAATTCATTCGTGAGGGGGTGGTATTACGCCGGGCGAGTCGACCCAATGCGTGCTGCAACGCAGCGTGGTTCTACCACTCAGTTGGTGTCACTCATTTAGCACCACCCAGGGGTCACGTGTAGGGTCTCAAGGGTAAACCTACGGACGCGAGCAACTTAACCCCCAAAACTTAACTTAACCCGCTTCCCTTGGGTGTCGTAAAAGGCGACTAACAGACTAAAGACTGCACATACATCTAACAGAATATAGCAGCGATGGGCACCACCTGTAACGCTGTGCACATGTGCAGTCGCTATTTGGTGAAAAGTAAACTATGGTGGAGGACTGCTTTTGCTGTCGTCATTGCCTAGTCTCTGACTAACTCTTAGGGGATAATAGTCGTGATTATATGAATATGAATTGCAAAGCGAACGCCGCCGCCGCTGCGCCATCGAGCTCCTGTAGGCCTAGCATGCGCAACACGAGATATGTCGCGGACGATATTCTCTCTTCCTTCAATGGCGGGAACGACAAACTATCTCGATTACAGTGGTCAAAACTCGATAAAATTATGTTGCATGTTAGGGTTTGTAGACAAAATACCACAGACAAGCAAAAACTACTTTTATGTCTATTTTTGAGATATCGTTTATAGACACGATAGCATTTTTTAAAAGAGCATTGTGATATCTATCCAACAAATACTAGAGATTTGAACAGGTTGGTACCTAATGTAACTCCAAAAACAATGCAGTACAAAAAAGCTGTTTGACTATGTGCATCAATATCTTTAATAAAGTACCGAAAGAATTTAGGACCTTAAATATAAATAATTTTAAAAGACACTTGGGTACATGGTTAGGATCACACACCCTGTATGACTTAAAAGAATTTTTTGACATTAGAGGATAAATTGTGTTGTAGTGTAATTGTGTTGTGTAATAGAGCAATGTCATATCAAAATGGGAAAATTAGTACCTACCTACATTATTTTAATGTGAATATATTGCATGCTAATTAATTTGGCTACACATGTTTAGAGCTTATTATTAATTGTTACATAATTTATACCATGTTTAATTCCAAATAAAGATTATGATTATTATATGATTGACATAACACGAGAAAACGGGTCGAGAAAATTTTCTCGTGTTGGGCGTGTTAGGCCCGCTGTATCTTAATAATCGTTAGCTGTCTAATGTAATCTTTATACTGTGGTATAGTTAAGGTCATAATATACGCATGCATATCACACATCGGCCACCTTATATACTTTTTAATGGGTACATACATAAAACAATGTTCAACAAATTGGATAAAATGTTGGCTCGTGCGGATCGTAAAGCGATTGTTTACACTGCGTTTAGTTTTACGGCGAGCAGTTTATGTGGTGACGGGCACTTTGCCGGTTCCTTAAAACCCCTATGGATGTTTACCGTGTCGTATAAGTGTCGAGACTGTACGATGTAATTGGCACTTGTAAACAGGTCTGCACTTTGAGAGGGGTGCAAAGAATTTTAGTTGTGTTTCTTGTGTCTCTATGACTCTATGACGAAGGGAGACGTAAACAATGTTATGGTAGCATTGTTTCGACGATTAACAGATAAGGTGAAGTTTAGTTGTCCTTCATGAGACTTACTACCGGGTGACAGGAAGGCGAAAGCGCTTCCTCCCTAGAGAAAAAAAGTAAAACTTTGACAAATATCGCCAACGATAATATGATAGACAATAACGAAATTCACTAAAAAGCAGTAGGTAACTGCCATGTTTAAATAGATAAATGAAACACCTTATAAATGTTCAGCATACATTGAAAGGTTTTTAAAATGTTTATAACGACACAGATAGATAGATCTAAGAGACTATTATAAATCTAGACTCGGCAGTAAGCCTTAATTTCAATTTTAATTTGCTGCAACTTTTGACCTAAGTGCTTATTACTTCCGTGTCTACAAATATCCTGAGCCCAATGATGGTAATTTTGTAACAAAACTGGACGCCGAACATCGTCAGCTTCATTAGTCCAGTCTAGTAAAATACTGCGGCGTACCCCGGCCGCTCTCGACATTCAATTAGAACCAGATTACCTGGAAGCTGGCTTATACTGGCTTATCGTACCATCTACAGTCTAATCTGGTCGATGAGGGTCTTGCCTTGCCTTGAAAAGGTTTAGGCTTGGTGTTTGCTACAGAGAGATCTGCGAGTGATCTCCCTACAGCACGACAAGACTTATCACTAACCTAAACAATAATTTAGCAGCACTTACATACGAGTATAATGGAGACGGTGGCTGCGCGTCCCGACGCCGCTCCGCCTCGGCTGGCTTCGGGCTGCTGTGGTGGTGGTGGTAGCTCGCCTCCCCGGCGACTGTCTCTGGCTGCTGCTGCGGTATGGAAAGGCCCTAGGCGTCCCGTCTACCCCTCAGCGCTGAACCCAGACAAATTGTTCCGAACACTTGGTATCCGAAGAAGAAATGTATCGGAAACAACCATAGGTAAGCCATAGGAGAAAACGAAACCTTATTGGTTGTTTACGATTTGGTTAGGTGGATATCAGGTCAGAAGCTTGGCCAGCGTAACCGAAATAGCTATCAAACCAAGCTCAAACAAAACAAGGTTTTTTTGGCACCGAATTTTCATGAATAGAATAGAATATCTTTATTATTGAAATTTTGCATTCATAATGCTATATAGATTCAGGATAAAATGTTTACTAGAAAAAAAATCAACCAGTCTCAGGAAAGCTCGAATGGGATTCGAACCCATGACCTTTGGATTGCCGGTCCACTGCTTTAACCGCTAAGCTACCGAGACCCCAGAAGACTCGTTGAATTCTTTCTAGTAGTTGTTGTTGTTTTTTCTAGTAAACATGTTATCCTATAGAATAGAATAATATTTAAATGTTCACTATCGCCCGCCCGCGACTTCGTCCGCGTGAACACCCCGTAGCTCGTGACAAACTTCCAAAAAAATACTTTCCCACAAACTTTGTCCTGACGATTCCAAACACAACATAAAAATAATTAGCCAAATAGATGCAGCCGTTCTAAAGTGATGCGCGTAATAACATTCCTGGCAATATATCTTAAGAAATGTTTGCTTAATTTTTTTGCAAGCTTTATTTATTTGCATTTCCAGGGTTCGAGTTTCATAGCTACAGTGAAAAACCCGACGAGGCGAGGACTAACAGTTAAGAGATAGTCAGTTCCTCAGTAGTAGAGGGTTCCGGGTGTAGTGCCCTTCCGCCATCGTCACTACTATTAAGTGAGCTGAAGGCCAAGCTCTTTCCCGCTTCGGAATAAAAACAGATTTATTAAATTATTACGGAAGGTACATTTTCAAACTAAGACAATTTCTCCGTTATTCGGAAGACCCTTTAAACCTTTATATATGTGTTACATTAGGGATTTTGTCCCTTTTGGGGAAAAGGAAGAAAATCCCAAACGCAAGCTTCAGTGGGTTGTTATCAAATAAAACCATAAAATGTTCAACAGCAACAGTATATTGTAAAAGAACACACACCCTAAAATTTTGTCCAACAACAATAAAATAAAATTATAAATTTTATTTCACTCTTATTATTTAAAAGAGGGGGTTAGTCACAATTTTTCCTTATATTATGTTAGGTACTATAATCATCTACGTTACTCCTTTTAATTTATTAAGCCGAAAATAACAAAAAAAAACTATCAGTTGAAATTGACCCTAGGGTCAATTTTTTTTTTTTTTTTATATATAAGAGGGAGGCAAACGAGCAGGCGGGTCACCTGATGGAGAGTAATCACCGCCGCCCATGGACACCCGCAAAACCAGAGGAATCGCAGACGCGTTGCCGGCCTTTAAGGGAGGAATAGGTTTAAGGAAGGAATAGGAATTGGGAGGAGGAGGGGGGGGGGGAAGGGGCCTCCGGAACCCTCACTGGTCGGACGAAACACAACAGCACCAAGTGCCATTATTTCACGCCGAATATTAGTGAGAGGGTGGTATTACGCCGGGCGAGCCGGCCCAATGTGTGCTGCAACGCAGCGTGGCTCTACCACTCAGTTGGTGTCACTCATTTAGCACCACCCAGGGATCACGTGTAGGGTCTCAAGGGTAAACCTACGGACGCGAGCAACTTTGACCCCCAAAATCAATCAAGTCAATCTCAAATGAAAGTCCAACAAACTTTCTAATAATTTTGCCAACTATAATTTACTGTTTAAAGTAATCTAAACCTTATTACCAAGCTATATCACCCCCTAAAACACAATAAAATCCTAAGAGTCAAAAGTGACCAAGCGGGTCGGTAATAATCTTAATTTCAAATAAATTTTACAATACGGTTCCTACTACTACCTAACCAGCCAGCTAATATTTCAGTGGTACGAGCTATGGTCGTGGGGGGGTTGGGATAAAACCAGTACCGTTCGGAGTATGAAGTTGAAATTAAAATTAAATTACTCCGTCTATAAAAAAATATTAAAATAAATGTTTTAATCCGTTTAACCGTATCAAAACTATCACGCGTTTAAAGCCAATACACTAGAGAACCGTGGGGTTACACCGATACAAAATTAATATTAAAGGGCGCCAGGATCTAAATGTAGACCCGAATCTGGAGACGATGTCACCATACAACTTCACACAGGTCGAGCTCGCAGATCCTCAAATGTTTCACAACTTCCCCAACGCTGGGTGTAGTTGGATGTAAAAAGAAAATAATGGTTAAGGTGTCGAAACCTTAATTTAAAAAATGTTACAAAATAAAAACAATTATCCCAGAGTACTGGGTAACAAAAACCGTCAACGCCCGCTCATCGGCTAGGCGGCGACAGCTCGACTGGCAGCAGGTGGCCGCTGGTACCCCGACGAAGCAGGTTTCGCGTCCAGGCTTTAGGGCCCAGCTCTAAATCCTGGCGGCGAGACGGGCCTCTCGAAGCATCTGAAATTATCAACACGGGGCCTATTTATAACACTACACGCCTAGTTCAGATCTGTTACATAAATTGGGGTCCCGCAGTCTGCTATCTGTGTATCTGGGGCTGCAACCTATCATAATCAGGGACTAATCGCAGCGCTAAGGGTTATCAAAAGCTTCCCAACGCTGTTACACAACAATAAACTAACACCATATCACTAATATTTAACACCATGTTTTAATTTTAGTGTTTTTTCACATTTAACTAGTACACAAGGCACTACACGGCTACGATATTCCACTAAACAAAACTAAACAATGCTAGACTATTATTGGATGATGCAATATCCACTTAATAAAGGGGTTTGACACGTCTGCCACATGGCCAAGAGCCTTGCGTCGCCTGGCGACAAGGCAGGATTCAGACACCATGAAATATCGATTTGCATTCCTAGGATGACGGCTTATTTGTTAATAGCGCTCCAGGAAAACATTTAGGAACACTGACATGGTGATACTTACGTGCTGGGATATCCTATGTTTACGCGTGGCTGCCAGCGGCGTCACGACCGGTCGGTGGTGGCACAGGTCCCTGCAATTAATTAAATTTCGGTAGATTACAACGCGCTCCACAACAACAAACCTGCTACTTCCCTAATATCAATTCACAAGCAACGCGTACCTCTTTAAAATGACTCTCGACACATCACACACCACTCACGCCAGAGAATGAAATCATTTTCCCTCGTAACTCTGTAACTACAATTCGCCGGAAGTGTCACAGATCGAAGGCCAGCTTATGAAATCTACTCCCAAAGTGGGGTCATCTATAACAACGCAGTTCCTTTAGAATTTTCCTTCAAACTATCAAAACGTCAAATATGACGTTTTCATCTCTCGTTCTGACACTGAGAGAATCTGCCAATAAGAAAACTACTTAAACTAGAGACAAGTTAACGTTTAACAATCTTAATTTCGTCCTTTTTTTAAATTTGGAAATCAATTCCACTGGAGTCAATACCCTGTCCAAACATTAGGGAGTATTAGTCTCCTCTCTGGTAACCCCTACGGGCAGAGACAATATCCATATAAAAAATATTTCTCCCGTTCGAATGTTCTAGATAAAAGTCCTTATAGAAAAAATAGTTCTATTTCCGGATTTGCTTGAATTAAATTTAATTACTTAAAGTAAATATTAAACATATTAATTTGTTATGTAATTTATTATTGGAACTGTTTCGGCTATTTTTAAAATTGAATCTTTTATGTGCAACTAAAAGCTGACAGCTACTTCGCCCCGCTACCGCTAGGCGTCGCTACGGTGGCTGTCATTTTGTCTATGGTGTTATGTCAAATACAAAACGTAAACAAACGTAATTTTCTCCAAATCTAATGCAAAGTCTTGCTAATACTGATTTAGAAATGTGTATTGATTGAAAATGCATAAAAAGTGTGTCTTGTAATGTGTCAGCCAAGGCTTCATGTCTTTAATGTGAAGAAAAATGGATTTAATTCAAACAAGCTACAATGACTAATGTTTTTGGACATCTGATGTTTTATCTACAATGATTTCAGGTAACTATTATTCAATTATTGCGAACCCCTTTTGTAGATTACTAAAGGCAGACAGGGCCCTGTATTTACAACGTAACAATGGTGATGGTAATAAGATATCAGTATTCTTCTAATCCGCATTGGGCCAACACTGATGATTACGGCCCAATCTTTGTTTTCTTATATACATAATTATCTATTCCAACCTGTTCCATTAATTAATAGCATCTATACAATATTAAAGATAATTTACAGGAGGTATCCTAATATCATTTTTATCATTACTGGTTAGTAGTAACTTATCACAATTTCATTCAAGCCTTTATAATTAAAGTGTACTGGTCTGCGGATCTATTTAAGCTCTTACCTGACACTTGTTGATATGTATTGATTAACTATCGTGCCGATCGTATCTGCTCGTTCAATCAGGCTGGCCAGAGGGTCCGCTACACTATTTCCTGATAAGCCTTTGATAGGTAATCTAGCACGACACATTTTATATGCTCCAACTGCCAATCTATCAGCCGTATCAAGAGCTGTTGGGACTGAACCGCGGCATTTTAATCAATGTAGCTTTTGAAGAGTTGTTTTTAGTTAGGATATTTACGACAGTAACAAAGGAGTTTCTGTGAGCGCGTCACAATTTTTTATCAAAATCATAGCACAGATCTTAATGGCCAGAATGTATTCTGTCAAAAACAAAAAGTGTTAGTTCTAAACCAATGTTTTTGTTTTTATTAGTTCGGGCACAAGTATTATTTTTTTCCTATCAATTAATATGCCTAAAATTCACTTACCTACACGTAATGACACCTTTTTAATTAATCGCAGCATCTAGAATAAAAAGCAAATTGTATTATTTTACAAATTGTTTACATAAGAAGTGAGTGAGCATTTAGATTTAGAAAATTATGAATGTGTTTTCACTAAAATTTGAATTGCATAAAGTTATCGGATATGTTAGAATTTAACTACCTATCTAACACTTCCGATAACTTTATGCTTTATTTCTTTATACTGTAATATTCGAATAGATCACCCACCCGGCGTCCTTTCCTAGAGAAATTGCGTCCCAAACTTAGAGCACATATAATAACTTCCTGAATGACATTCCGATCTGATTATCACAACCCATCTTAACATTTCTACGAGTTAAGTTATTTATGGCAAATTGCACGTTACAAAATTTCTGATTAATCGTGGTGTTTAATCGAGCTTAATCATCTGCTACCGCGGGACCTAACCCATGGCGGCCCGCGGCGGCTCCACTGCTGGGATAATACCCCACAGTTATGATATCATCTAGATAGGGTTGTCAAACTAAGGGCTTATTCCCAAACTTATAGATAAAATTTGTATTCGTCTTATAGAGGTAGTATTTCTGAAACGTTACGACTCAGGACCTTTAAGAAAAGAGCCGCGCAGTGGGACGTTTTTCGGCTAAAGATGAAAAATGACACCTTTTTAAATTGGCTATATTATTATTTATATTAGAGATTACTTTGTCTATCAATCTATAAATTATAGAGGTGGCCGAATAAATCATTGAGACAGTAGGTATAGGCAGGATTTTAATAAGTGTAATGATCTTGTGAACCAAATACCTACTAAGAAATAATCGATGCTTATGATTTCATAACGAAGGCATCAGACCGACCGCACATGATTCGTAACGTGAGCACTACATGTTCTACACGCTGTGTGTGAGTATTATATTTCTGATTGTCTCCTACGCGACCAGAATAAGGGGAATAAAGGTAAATACGAAGAAAAAATTAATATTTATATTATATAAATAAAAGGCCTCTGCCTTTTGGGATGAAGGGATGGTAGAGATTGTAGCTATAGGCATCCCCGCTTTCGTCGAGCTCTTTATAGCTGGGTGATGGAAGGGAGGAGAGTCCCACATAACCCATCGTCACCTGCCCCCGGTATTCATGCGTAAAACAGCACTTCACCCAGAAAGAAAATAAGGTCTGAGCTTGCCCTCATAAACTGGGAGATTTACTTGGGATTTTTTATTATTGTGAGAGAAGTTCCCACAGTATAAATATGGAGATTGGACCATGACCCACCACGCTGTATGTCACTTCAGCTGCTCGCAACATGGCGAGCATATACATGTCCCTTCCCATCCTTTGAAGAAATAGGGAAGAAGCATATTCTATGAGCACCCCTATCGTTTTCTGTCTAAATTGACGTTTTGCTCACCAATCTGAATCGCACCAATAGTATTCCATACTAGCGAATTCATAGGAAGCGCCAGCTATAAATATTTTAAAATAAATTAGGTTCTTTTCCCAGAAGCGCACCAATGTTGAAGTGCTGGTTTCCTACTTACTTTTAGAAGTTTATTTCATTTTAGTTACGTTTGTGACAACCCTTGCTTATGAGTGCACTAAGGCCGGCGCACGCGCAGCGCTAAACGCTACGTTGATAAGCCTAGCTACTCCAGCTTTAAATACGGAGGTGTTTTATGAGACCCTGGAGATTCCTGCTCTTACAACTATTGAGATTTATCATACTATTTTATTATTCTTAATGTATGCAAAGTATCGTAGTATTTTCCTTGTTATTGGACATTGCTGCAGTAAACAAGAGATTAGGGTTTGAAACGTGTTCTTGCGTAGATTTAAATAAAAACAGAAAAACATTTTTTTGTATTTGCCGCCTTTTGCGATAACCAAGGGAAGAGATGGGTTGGTAGTATTCGTTGAATAAAGACCCGCCACCACACAGCTCCACACAGCTCCAGACAGCTCTTCACAGCTTCACACAGCTCTGGACAGCTCCAGACAGCTCCACACAGCTACAGACAGCTCCACACAGCTCCACACAGCTTCAATCAGCTCCACACAGCTCCAGACAGCTCCAGACAGCTCCTCACAGCTCCGGACAGCTCCATACAACTCCACACAGCTCCGGACAGCTCCACACAGCTCCACACAGCTCCGGACAGTTCAACACAGCTCCACACAGCTCCACACAGCTCTGGACAGCTCCACACAACTCCACCTAACTCCACACAGCCAAAGAATATATACATGACACAGCTCCGCCAGCACACTTTTTTCCTGTAGTACCTATTTTAACCTTTAGGTATTTAGAACCGTGTTGCGCAGCGGTGAAAGAATACTACCAACAACTCTCTTCCTTTGGGTGTCATAAAAGGCGACTAACGCACTAAAGACTGCACATACATCCAACAGCATAGAGCGGCGATGGGCTCACCACCTGTCACGCTGAGCACATGTGCAGTAGCTATTTGGTGAAAAGTGGACTATGGTAGAACACTGCTTTTGCGGTCCTCATTGCCGAGTCTCTACTAACCCTTCGGGGATAATAGTCGTGATTATATGTATGACAGTATGACCTATGCATTAAGAAGATAACGTTTTATTTCTAGGCATTTACCTGTATTCATTAACTACCTAGCTGAATTAAATAAGTTACGTGATCGTTTTACGTGAATGCCTCCTGTATCGATCGACAACAGAACAGATAAAGAAGATTTATCTTATTCCGTGCGATCGACAAACAGAACTGATTGACACAAGCGAAACCGCGGGCAAAAGCTAGGTTGAAATAAAAGGGTTTGTATCTGACAGTATTGAAGATATAGATTTTGGGAACCACGAAAATTTATTAAAAAGCATAAAGTACATAGAGCGTCACGTAATATTTCTTTAAAAAAGGTACACACACTCTTCATACGTACTCATACAACTCTAAAGAAATAAGGAATATAGTTTTGACAGGTGCTACAGAGTTAATCAATTGACTAACCAGTCCACTAGCCCGATATTTTAACTAGTTATCATTTTAACTCAACTCTACGTCCAATAGTAACCATAGCCACTCTGATAGAAGCCTGATGGTGATAAAACAATCAGTCGTTACTCAGCACCAACAGTTCTATGACGTGAACCGAAAGCAATCTAAACTGCGAACGAATTGCTCGCGACTGATAATTTACGGCGTGTCTGTCTGTGCGTTTACCAGCATCTGTCATCTCGTACTGTATTGCGTTGATGGTATGCTTTACGATGTGGATGTCAATATACGGCTTTATTCCTACAAGTACACTATGGTAAATAGCAATGATTGCTACCATCTTCCATACAAGTCAATATCTGTATATTCTTGCACTCTGTAGTGCTGGCATACGAGAATGTATGAATGTATGACAATGTACGACAAAATAATTTAATTGCAATTTTTCAATACAAATTCTCGTTTTCTTTTACCTCACGTCTGCGAGAAAACCTAAAATCGGTTATTAAAATTTAATTTCTATTTGTTTCCGGTTTTACGGCAGCTCGCATGTTAATGTGATCGAATTGTAAATAAAACTTGCAATCAGCTCTCAGTTTTTTCTTAGTATTATTATTATATTAAATTAACCAAGTATTAGGTAACTCTAAGGTAACTTTTCTTTTTGTAGGTTCGAACACTCGCGATTTCTACGATGGTCAAATAGTGGTACCTCACGACGACAAGACTCAAGCAAAATCCTGTTTATAGACAAAAAATTATGTCGTAATGTTCTTTCGGCCTAGCTAGCATAGTTCCAATCCGGAATGCACAAATTTCGAAAAGGTCTGAAAATGCGTCCAGAACAAATTCAAACTTTTCGAACGTCAAATAAAATTGTCAATATTTATTGTTTAGCGAGCTACAAAACATGCTAAATACCGGATTTTGCAATACCTAGTTCGGCCACGATTGTCACGTTTGCCATAAATTTTCGTTTTCGTTAAAGATATCAAATGGTAAACAAAATCTCGTACTATGAACTCAGATGTATTTGTACCCTTAACGAGATCCGTGGTTATTGCATCAACATCATCAGCCTATAAACGTGCCACTGCTGGGCACAGGCTTTCCCACATGAACAACATCACATGGGGAGGTTGGGGCATAAACCCACCACGCTGGCCCAAAGCGGGTTAGTTCGGTGAAATACTTTTGGTCCTTAAAACGTGGCGCAAAGAGGCACTGTGTGGGCCGGCAAGGTGAGGGCTACTGAGACGCTTCGTTACCAGTTGTCTTCGCGCCTGGATTCCATTTCAGGCCTGCCGGCCCTGTCAGAATAACAGCGCTGCGGTGTCATTCCGAACATCCATGAATGACACAGCAGCTTATGCTGAGACAGGGCCCTTTAACATCACACTTTTCATTTTATTTTTTATTACTCATCTGTCCTTTTTTTCTGTCTAAGTATTTTTTTTATATAAGAAGGAGGCAAACGAGCAGGCGGGTCACGTGATGGAGAGCAATCACCGCCGCCCATGGACATCCGCAAAACCAGAGGAGACGCAGATGCGTTGCCGACCTTTAAGAAAGGAATAGGGTTAAGGAAGAAATAGGAATTGTGAGGGGGGAGGGGGAAGAGAAGGGGCCTCCAGAACTCTCACTGGCCGGACGAAACACAACAGCACCAAGTGCCATTATTTCGCGCCGGATATTCGTGAGAGGGTGGCATAACACCTGGCGAGCCGGCCCAATGCGTGCTGCAACGCAGCGTGGCTCTACCACTCAGTTAGTGTCACTCATATAGCACTACCCAGGGGTCCCGTGTAGGGTCTCGAGGGTAAACAAACCTACGGACGCGAGTAACTTTAACCCCCAAAGTTTCTGTATTTTTTTTTGTATAATATTTTTTTTCTATTCTATTCTATTAATGTCTACTTTACATCGGGTGTAGTGGAGTCATCTGCCGTGCTACGTTAACAAAAAAATACATAATTAAATACATTGCCCGGTGTTTCAAACATTCGTGGACGTGATACACTGACCCCCGATACCGCGCTCAAGTCGTCCGGTTAGTCGCGCCGCTTAACCGTCAAACAGCGAGTTAACATCGTAAAGGTTTAATTAAAAGCGCGCTCGTAAATAAAGACGCGCCGTTATTTTTACCACTTTACCGGCTGAGTACTACTGTGTACTTGCCAGTTGTTAAGCTCTACTATGAATACAGTAGAGTCGGTAGCAGTAAACCTCTCTGTTTTATGCATACCATATACACACATCAAAAGTGTCTAGGGATCAACATATATTTTTGCAATAACTTTTCTCCTGATTGATATTAATTAAAATTTTCTTTAAGGATTCATCAAATAAAGTATTTTCGTTTGTCTACAGTAACGATAAACCAAGTCACCTTTGCATTAATAAAGAAATTTGCCATTTTCCTAATAAAGGGATTTTTGACATTTGAACCACTAACATTAAAGTTCGAAAAAAAGACTGAAATAACAGTTTTCTTTAAAATTTTATTGGGTAACTTAAACAATTAATAATCCGTGTTTCTACCGCGAACACTAACAACACAAGAACATCGGCTTGGCATACTCAAAATGAGTTCATCCAAATCACGCTGTGGAATGGCCGCCCATGTTCGTTGCAACAACAAAAAAAGGTCTTCTTGCGACTGGATACCCTCCATATTCGGCAGAGCTCTTCTCTGTAGCATATCCCATGCATGCTCAATCGGTTTCAAGTCTGGCGACTGAGCAGGCCAGGGCATGACATTGATGTTAGCTGCGGCGAGAGTCTGCCTTACAACTCTTGCGGTGTGCGGTCGTGCATTATCATGCATTAACTGAAATAAGGGACCGATTTGCACTTGTAGAGGAACGATGACGTCTGATACAATCGTCTCAGCATAAATTTGAGCGTTGAGGTTGCCTCTGATCCAAATCAACTCAGTTCTTCCGCCGATCCAAATACCCGCCCATACCATGATGGTTCCACCACTATAAGGATGGACTTCCTGGCAGGATTTTAATCGCTGTTGGCGTCCAGGGGTTCTCCAGTGTCGTATACGTCTTGTATCCGGTCTCATACCAAAACGAGACTCATCAGAAAAGCACACGAAACGCAATTGTTCTTCTGCCCAATTTCTGTGTTCAAGAGCCCATTGATATCGAATTAGCGGTCTTCGGGAATGAAGGTTCACTTCATGCAAGCGGTTTCTGACTGTTTGGTCGCTAATTAAGTTCCCTGAAGAGTGATCAAGCCTCACGGCTAACATCATGGCGGTTATTGTTGGAGCTCTTCGAGTTGTGATTTGAATGTATCGGTCTTGTCTCCGTGTGGAGCAGCGATACCGTCCTCCATGGCGCTCAGCCACGGTACCAGTGCTTCGGTAACGTGTCCAAAGTCGACTGATAACACTCTGACTTGTATTCAGAGCTAAAGCCACAGTACGTTGCCGGGAACCAGCTTCTATCATTCCCACGGCTCTGAGCATTTCTTCCCTGCTTAAATGACGTCGCCGCTCCATAATAACGTTGGTTTTAATCAGTAGTAGGGAAACAGTAGCACTAATAATGTCTTCAATGCGTTGTATGTTTTTATAGGGAAAATATTGACAGCTGATTTTCATCTTTTACTAGAAATTGATTGAAAGTTCCTGTTTCAAATTATGAAATGCACCAAAAAGGATCCATATAAACATCTCAATCTCAAGAAATCCGCATAAAAATGCTTGATCCCTAGACACTTTTGATGTGTGTATTTATACAATGATATTTTAAAGGTGGTATAATTTTATGTAAGTAACATGTATAATAGACATAATGTGATACCCCTGTAAGGTCACCGAAAAGTGTTAGAGCACTAGACTGTTTTAGTGTTGTTTTTATAATTTGTGTTAACTATTTTTTTTTTCTGCCTTTTGATTTTTTTATGTATTTAATTACCATTGTATTTAAAATATAATTTACCCATATCCATTTGTTCAGTTTAGTAACAAGAGACTACAAACATCAAAGATAAAGAAACGTTGAAAAAAATGTCTACCTCAGGCGGGAATCGAACCCGCGTCCTCTGTAATGCGGGCGTCTCGTTGACCACTCCGCCACCGAGGTATTGGTTTATTTTTTTATAGTAACAGTCTTTACAAACCTATTTCTAAGCGACACTATATTGCTATAAAACGTTGCTATAAATTTTTTAACATTTCGTTAACTTTGAGATTATTTGAGCGTTTTCAAACGCAAATAATCAAATATTACGAGACTACAAACATGTTAAACAAAGTTTCAATTGAAGGCGATAGCTTAATGTTATTGTCCTTTATCTTACATAAAATGGGAAAGGAGGCCTTGATAAGAAGAAACTTTTATTGCAATTTATTAATTCAAATAACTGTTTCCCAGAGGGGAGGCAGATACCACACACAGCTTTCCACTACAATCATGTGACATATTATATCCTTTGCTTCATTTAGAATCAATATATTTCTCACAAACTTACTGCTCCACCCCACTTTGCTACACGAAACCGGGCATATGACGTAACCGGTTATCAGTTACCGTTATTGTGACGAAAGTCTCGTTTAAATAACGTAACGATAACGATAAAGCCGCCCGGCCGGAACAGGCCGCATTGTCTCAGCTTCCAAGCTCGAGGTGCAGTGAGAAATGAGGTATTATAACCAGAGACCTATCCACCAGAGCTGTGTGAGGTAGCTAAAGAGTGCGCGGTCAAAATTCCACCAATAGCTTCCACTAATTAGTTCATATCAATTGCCTTACTCATCATCAGCATTATCGACCTTTAAACTTTCCACTGTGTATGCCTTCCAACATGGACTATAACCGGGACCAACGGCTTTAGTGCCTTACGAAGCACATATAGAAACTTGAGATATTTTTAATTTGGTAAGTATATTTTTTTACAGACAGAGAGACTTCTCGATACATCCAACTGCTTAGAGCGGCGATGGGCTACCACCTGTCCCGATCAGCAGTCGCTATTTGGTGAAAAGTGGACTATGGCGGAGGACTACTTTTGCGGTCCTCATTGCCTAGTCTCTGACTAACCCTTCGGGGATAATAGTCGTGATTATATGTATGAATATATTTTATTTATGTGACAAAGAGGTAAACGAGCAGGCGGGTCACCTGATGGAAAGTAATCACCGGTGCCCAAGGACACCCGCGAAACCAAAGGAGTCAAGATGCGTTGAGGAAGAGTATGATCTTGGAGGAAGGAGTATAGGAACCTCCGGTACTATCACCGGACGGTACGCAACAGTAACGAGTGCCAGTGTTTCACGTCGATATTGATAAATTTCAAACGCCTTACTGATTGTGAGTGATCCTAGCGATTGTTGTAACCTTGCGGCCGCAAATCAGTGCGCCAAAAGTTGCTTCGCGGTGTCTACTCTCGTTATCATAACTCAGTGGCGGTGAGGCTGTGTTGCTGACCTCTTTACGACGACCGATAACATTTTTTATCTGTGCCTATTTATTTCTGTGAGAGCCTTTTTAATGTGGAGCAAACACTCGTTTAAGTTGTAAACGTGGTGGACGGTAAAAAAGGTTATCATACAGGTCGGTAGCATTAAGGTTTTTTGAATTAAGTACAAGTTATAGTATTTATATTATTTACAAAAAGTTTTGTAGTTTCTTAGAATTGCTTGACCTAGAAAAAACGTTTTTCATTAAATTACAATTTTCACGAAGTTTTAATAATAAATTGGTAAACTTAGGAGGTGAATGAATATAAGGGAATATACCTATTATAAGGTTTTTTATCAAATGAGTTCGTAGTTATACTAAAATAAAATGTTTTACAAAAGTTTGAAATAGAAAATATAAATAAAAAAAAGGTTTTTTTACTTAATTAAATACCGATTATGATAATAATACTTATTATAAGCTGCATATAGAATAAAACTGATATAAACTGATTTATAAAGTTGTTTTACAAAAAAACAAATCATTAGAAAGTAAAATCCAAATTCTCAGGTATCCTTTTTATTGCCTGCAATCTGGACATGTTCGCGGAAGTTATCATAAGATGCTAAATCAAAGAGCAGCCGAGCGTGCCACAATAGTTAAACAGCCTGAGGCAACTGAACGGCTGAGGCTCGCCAATCATATTAATTTATTGTTGCTGAAACAACAATAATTGGACGCACTTGTATTGGTTGGCAGTTTCATTGGCTACGGTAAAATCTGTTTTGTAACACACTCTGTTGTCACAGTAAGATAGGCCCGGCTTCTATTGAAATCACAGAACAGAAGCTTTTTCTTCTCTTCTGTGATTGAAATGGTTTTAAAGATGAGTGAGTGCAAATTGTATAAGTACCACAATGTCTCATCATTGTGCTGGGCTCATGTCTTCTCGTATGAACATTAAGACGTGGAAATATCGGACCATTACGTCCATTACCGACTATGCTGGTTCAATGCATTTTGGTAGGTTTTAACGGCAACTGGTCGTAAAAGCTCGGTAAATTGTGAAAAAAATTACGTAATGATACTGAGACATTCCTTAGCAACTTAGAAATAAAAAGCTAGTGAGAAACCGAGTCGGATAGGACGTCTTTCCTCGTTCAAAAAGACGAATACCTTTAGGTAGAGAATTAATTTTATCATTCTTGGAATACTCCCGAATCGAAAGCGAAAATCAAATTAGTATAACAGCCATTACGTCTGGAGCTGTTTTGACATTTGTAAAAATATTCTTTGACCTTGTAGGTTTTGATATAAGACGTAACTTATGATATCTTATAAATATACATTAATACCTATATTAATATCTATTTATAAGATTTGGGGGTTAAAGTTACTCGCGTCCGTAGGTTTACCCTTGATACCCTACACGTGACCCCTGGGTGGCGCTAAATGAGTGACACTGACTGAGTGGTAGAGCCACGCTGCGTTACAGCACGCATTGGGTCGGCTCGCCCGGCGTAAAACCACCCTCTCACGAATATCCGGCGTGAAATAATGGCACTTTGTGCTGTTGTGTATCGTCCGGCCAGTGAGAGTTCCGGAGCCCCCCCCACCCCTCTCACAATTCCTATTCCTTCCTTAAAGGACGGCAACGCGCCTGCGATTCCTCTGGTTTTGCGGGTGTCCATGGGCGGCGGTGATTACTCTCCATCAGGTGACCCGCCTGCTCGTTTGCCTCCCTCTTTTACATATAAAAAAAATAATAAAAAGCTTAATACTTATGAGACTTATGACTTGAAAACAAAAACAGTATGTATGATACACATCCAGTAGAGCAAAAACTACACGCGTTATACGAGGTAAGTACTCACGAATTCATTTTGAACAAAACGTCGATATGAATCACATACACCCGTACTTATGTATCATCGCAAGACAGTCGCGCACATACAATATGATGAATGGTCCTCCTTTTTATGAAACATCGGGTAGGCACAGCATTATATTACTAGTGTAGCGCTTTGTGAGACAGTGGCGAAATAAAATGAACCTTATTCTTACCACTGTAAGATAGAGAATCAGTGGAAAATGGTTTATTTGTGTAAGGGTAGAAATAATTATGATAACCGTTTTCTTTTTTTATAAATCTGTTACATTATAATTTATAATCTGTCGTGATTGCTAACACTCTCATGCTTTTATTCAATCATAATATTCATAATTAATATATAACTACCCTCAAACTATTCAGTCGCCAAGCAGTTGTAAGTATAATGCATTGATTGGCGGTTTGAAAGCATATAATAATAATAAGTTTAATTTTATTATACCCATAATGTAACAAAAAAAATGTAGTGATCGCTAAATTAGGTATAACCAACAATACCACCATATAACCGTTCTCGTTCCCGTTCCCATGGGAATATCGGGATAAAAAGTATCCTATGTGTTTATCCAGGTTATAAACTATCTGTATGCCGAATTTCATCCAAATCCATTCAGTAGTTTTTACGTGAAAGAGTAACAAACATCCACTCATACTTACAAACTTTCGCGTTTATAATATTAAGTAGGATTAGTAGGATTAGTCGTATATTTGTAATACCATTATTAGTTATATATATATATTAAGCAAACCTCTACTGAGCAATTGTTGGTTTTATTAATAAAAATAATAATATAGTTTGCACTGATATAAAAATAACTGTGTTGTGATTGTGGCTCTTCAATTGTCAGATCACAATGCGAGTCGTCGCATTATCCACCATACGCGACAAAAAGTGAGCCGCACGAGGCAAGACAGTCGGTCGGCTTTAAGGCCGCTGTCATCCGCGTCGGTCGTCTCGCAAAAAAGCTCCTAGGTTTAAGACGGGCCTAGCAATCGTGAGATCGAAACGAGCATGTAGTTATATAGGTATTCTTGCTGCTTCGCTTAATTAGGATACTTTTAAAACTTTACGCTTTTGATAACTGCTCCAGTAGTCGTGAGATTGAACCCAGAATTTATACAGGACAAAGAAAAACACACTTTTTAAATATTAGAAAAAAGAAAACAAAAACATTTATCATACAAATTGTATTGATATTTTACTGTTCAAAGCAAGTTTTCAAAAGTAAACTTCATGTAAGTTTTAAATAGAATACTATTTAAAAGTTACTTAAATAATTAAGGCTAGGTGTTAGTGAAAAATTAATATAACACGTTCTTAGAATTAATTTTGAAGTAGTAAACAGTAAAATAAAAATCTGAAATTATGAAATATTGTTGAGGCTTTATTCTGTAGAATATACCCAATAGAAACACGATTTGATAAAGTTGTCTCGATAGAATAAATTCACAAAGTGACATATTTTTGTGTCATTTTATCTTCTTTTCTAGGTTTTATTCTTAAAATAAGGGATTTGATATAATGAGTTATTTACCAAAATGAAGTTCATAGATAACTTGAGGTATTATAACCGATCGTTTTTTTTTATTAAATCTATAAAAAATTTAAAATATAAAACGTGCCTTTTCGTGCCGCTTCGCTGTTATACCCGTCCCTTACCGTCGTACCGTCGAGAGAGAGAGAGAGAGAGAGAGAGAGAGACAAGAGAGAAGCGCTCGAAGAGTAATAATTGCAATTATATAAATATTAAAAAATTGCTTTTATATCATTATTAGCCTATACACGTCCTACAGCTGGGCACATTGGGCCATAACCCACCACGGCACTGTCAAAAAAACAGCATTTACAAATTGTGGAAATGTGTGATAGTATCAAAAATATTACCCCACCAAAAGGCAACAAACATTTGCCGCTGTGTATCATTCCGACGATTACGCAAACACTTGTGATATTTTGTATCAATATTTCCATCGTCGTGCTTTCATAGATTTCTTTTACTGCCTCCGTATAACATGGCTTCTTTATTGCGATTTCTTCGTATGAATTGAAAGAATATATCCAAGGTTTTTATAGTAGCGGGGAATAAAATGAACGGGGCAATACGTGCTGAATATCCAGCTAGACAGTATTTGTTGAATAGGCTTTAATGTCACGACCCGTTTGCGCCTGGGTTCTACTTATGAAAATTGCCCGTGTGATGAATACGATCATTTAGACTCGGCTTAGGGGTATGTAAACCTATTTTCTGTCCCAAGAAGCATTGTTTTGATTTCCTATGTTTCGGTTGGAGGCTTCGATTAACAATACCAACATGATAACGCGTCACGTACAAAATTAAAGCTAAATTCTGTCCACGTGAAAAATAGTAGATTGTTATACAAGGGACTCAAATGACCCATTATATACGAGGTAGTTTTACTCTCGAGCTGTAGCGAGGGAGTAAATAGAAACCGAGTTTTAATGGGTTTTAGCGCCGTGCGTTACACTCTGCTTTTCACTACGAATGCGAGAAAATAAAACAACAATATGAATTAATTACGATTATTATTATTGCTTTTTAAGGAAATGGCAAAAAGGTTAGTCGACATCACAGGAGACCGAAGAACTGGCAGCTACCTCGGACAAAGAATTAGTCTTGCTATTCAACGGGGGAACGCTGCCAGTATCTTCGGATCCTTGCCTAAAGGGACTCCTTTTAATAATATATTTTAGTTTTTATATTATATTTTTAAGGTTTTTTAGTTTTAGGTTCTTTGTTCTTATATTATTAATTCCTTAATGTATTTCCTCTTTATTTATTTATATATAATAAGTCAAGACATAGTATACGAATTGATTTATTTTATTAAAAATTAACCCGTTAGTTGCTTTTACGACACCCAAGGGAAGAGACGGGTTGGTAGTATTATTTTGATAGATTTGCCCATCGCCGCTCTATGCTGTTGGATAGTATGTGCAGTCTTTCAATCTCTTCCCTTGGGTGTCGTAAAAGGCGACTGACGGACTAAAGACTGCACATGCATCCAACAGCATAGAGCGGCGATGGGCTTATCAAAATAATACTGCCAACCCCTTCATTCCCTTAGGTGTCGTAACGGACTAACGGACTAAAGACAACTTATGGCAAAAGACTTTTTTTTTGTAGGCTCATTGTCATTTGACAGACAAAAACTTAAAAAAAAAACGTTTTCCCCTGGGCAAGCTAGCAATTTTTTCCTCGCTCTGGAACGCTACAATGACGGTCTTTTTGAGCAAGAGGAGTGAAAATACTTTTTCTTTACTAACGAACTGAGACAAAAGTTATTAAACAGTTTTAAGTTCAACCTAATTACAACCATGGCACCCAGTTATAAAGTCACAAATCTTCCAAGTATTATCTTATACTTACGATAATTCGTCACAAACAACCAGCAAAGCAATGATTACTCCTGTCACTTAAAAATGACAAGACGTCAATAACATTTAGTGGTGAAATCAACCTTATGAGGCAACAAATAAAGTACTTTTTCTTGTTATTGCCTTGCGAGAAAATAAGAGCTCATCTTTATTATTGAAATTTTGCATTCACAATGTTTTAAAGATAAAGGATAAAATGTTTACTAGAAAAAAAACAGTCTAGTAAACATTCTAGTAAACATTTTATCCAATAAGAGCTCACTTCTCAAGTGGGCTGTTATTTACCGAGACATATTACAAGCGCCGACCTGACATCTAGTTGTATTGTTGTTGAGGGGTAGATTCAACTAAAGTACGGGCATAGAAGTTTCAGGGTCAGCATCTCACGCGCTACTATTTGTGTTCGTTTGTTCAGTTGGCGTTCTCTAACACTATTTAATCTGCTCGAAACTCGAAATAAAATTGTTAGATAGTTTTATGTAAGTAATAAAAGCAATACAAACCAAACATAAAACTGTAATGTGAACAGTTTAAAATCTTAAAAACCATGCCTATTTCATATTTTAAGTTGTATGTAAAATGTAAGCAGATCTAGAAAGACAAAACCTCGTAAGTATTTGTATCACACACATACCTTCCTTTCGTATACATGTGTAAAATTAACAGTTAAAAGCGACGGCATTTCTCAAGGGCGTCGCCGAGTAGCAGCTAATTGTTATATATTGAAGGTGCAAACGCTACTTGTGATGTGGCAGCCCTGAAAAGGGCGTAGGGCTGCCACTCGAGCCGTCTGCGCGCGAATCAAAACGTGCGCGCGGTAATGGCGGGTGGCACTTGCATTTTTGGACTGTAGGGTGACTAGGTTCAGACTTAAAAGCCGCTTAGCATTTGTTTTATCTAACTTTTAAATTTTTTTGTAGACTCATTTCACGACAAATTTTATAAAGAGACAGTCTCAGGTGGTTGTGATGGTGGATTTTTTTATAGTGAAGTAGGCAAATGACTCCTCTTCACCTCCACCTGATATTAAACAGAAGCGGAGGCCAGACGACTTTTTAAAATATGGGATAGGTACATAGACGATGCTGTCGACGTTGTAATACTTGGTTCACCTTCGAAGCTCATCTCATCTGCTAGCAGTGGTTATATTAGAGAAGTTGATTTACTCTGACTATATACAGACCTCACTAGCTCACTCCTTTCGCAAAGCGTTGAAGCTTCGGATACTGCTTGTTGCGTCTATGGGCTGCAGTTGCTGCTTTTTTAGGTTTTATTTATCTTATTTTTCTCTTCTCTCTAAGGTTGAACTGTAAATCTCGTTTCACATTCACAAGAAAGAGCTTCGGCAAACTTTCGCCTCTAAAAATACCAATAATTAAAGAACTTCGGCCCAAACCCAGTCCGGGAACATTTATTTGTTGTGCAAAGTTTTAATTGAATTACTTATAATCTAGGCAGTGCCACCCGACAGTTTTGTATCAAATTCAATTAGAAGTAAAACTTTCATTATCATCGTGTTTTAATAAGTAAAAGTTAAGATATTTGTTTTTTTAAAAGTTAATAATATAGAAAATGCTATATATTTTACATTGAAAATTATAAACACGACCCTTTCCTATTCAGGCGACTGCTTTTCCGATTGAGCTAATGAAACAAGTTTTCTTTTTATCAATTGTGCATTTTTATTGCGAATTTGAATACTTTATATGATGTTTTTTTCATGGTCAGGACTACAACACGCTAGAGCCTTCCGGGTTTGTTGCTATGGCATCAGGCTATCGTGAGATGTTGTCGATGACTTGGTCTTGTGACTTAGAAAAAGCTCTTTTCTTTCGATTTATTTATGACAGAATTGTTCAGGTAAAAATGTCTCTCACCAAACCCTCTTACAAACAAAAATCTTTTACCAAATGAAATATAAATCCCGTACTTTGTTTACGCCTAGATAGAAAAGCGAATGACCCCAAAAACAACAAGATTACTACAAATTCCGCTCCTCACGCGGCTATTTTACAAACAGGGGCATCCATCACCGAATAAGCGGGTGCGCTAAAATAAATCCGTGGAATCTCCAATGCTCCACCGTGATGCTTAGTTACCCTCGCTACTTACCTCCGAGTGGGCCCCGGGGGGGAAAGGAACCGTGGGGTCCGGGGAAGGGAGGAGGGAGGCCCTTTGTCTGCGGGGCGTCATTACTTTGTCAAAGGTCCTTTCCGAGCCACCATACGTATCCTTCGTATGAGGAAGTTCAATTGTGCCTTGTTTTTTGGTTTACCTTGCGGTGGGTTGTGTTGTGTATGTGCGATATTCCTAAGGTACTTCTTGTTGTCACCATTAGCTTTTCAATGTCTTGCTGACGACCAAGGGTGCGTTTTAGAAGCTGTGACAATAATTTGGCGCAAATTATTTTATTAATTGTTGTCCCCTAAATAAACAAATTCTATTTTGTTCCACTCACGAACTGACTGACTTATCACGAGATATCTCAGGAACTAAACAGCGTAAAACTTTAAATTTTGCAGGTTCCTAATGGGTGTAGAGATCCCCGAATGAAGGATCTAATTAAAATTTAGGGATCACAGGTTAAAGGGATACGCGAACAATGTCGAGGCTGGGTTTTGGTAGTAAAATATATTGTTATATTTATTAATGTAATGAATGAGTTACACAGTACAGTTTAGTTATAAAACCCAGGCACGGCAACGTCGTTAAACTTTACCTAATAAGAATTTAGTCGATAAAACCTACGTAATTCACTTTCCGAAGTAGCCCAAGCGTCCGTTTATCGGATATTTAATTACTTACTATTCTTTACTAACTTAACTCACTTTCTCCCCATTAGACGTCCACTTTAGTGTAATTTCTACTAACTGGCCGTCCATTCGAAAATGTTTTTATTTCGTTTTAAGATTGTAGATAGGTAAAGTCACGGTATAGTGGTGGTAAGACAATAGTACTGCCTGCTTTTGTTTTAATAATATATAAAAACCGGCCAAGTGCGAGTCGGACTCGCCCATGAAGGGTTCCGTAGCAGCAAGTAACATCATATAAAAGTGCTTGTAGCTCGTTGTAACTTTGATCGATGTTTTAATAATGGTGTATTTTTTTTTAATTAATTAATTTATGACGTATTAAAAAAACTACTAACTAAATCTCGTTCAAACCAATTTTCGGTGGAAGTATGCATGGTAATATACAGTCACGAGCATGAATATATATACATTTCCACATTTTCTAAAACATGTAAACTAATAGCATTTTAAAAATATTTACTCGACAATGTGTTCAAAATTTTGTAACCATCAAATTGTGCTAAAATTAGGTATACGTTGGGTTCACATTAATATAAACGATACATAACCAATAACAAGTACTCACTATGTATATCAAATTTATATAATCATGAGAATATCTATAACATGTATACAATTTCAATTTTAAACTAATTTGGAAGTAGAGGCTGTGTTGGCTTAAACATCAAAAATATGTATACACAATTCAGTTTCAAAATTATGTAAACAAACGGTAAAAAGTGTATTTTCGTTAATAACTATAATATTTTTTTACAAGCTTTTATATCTTTTGTTCGGGTGGAATTTTGCAACTCAATTTTGATCCACTTTCCGGTTACCGTTTAAGCTGAAATTTAACATGTGTGAATCGCTTGACAATGCAATAATATGATGACATGGTGCTGATCTGATGATGGAGCTGGAAGGTGGCCATAGGAACTCTGCTTGGAAACAACATGATTTCATCGAGTTTGTGCTCGTTTGAATCGTCTTGACGAGTAGTTTATCTTTCAATGATAACCAGGTTCTGATCTGATGATGGAGCTAGAAGGTGGTCCTAGGAACTCATCAAAGAAACGACGCAACCCCATCGAGACTCGGCTCGTTTGATTCATTTTGACGAGTACTTTGGTGCTAGATGGTAATCAGGGTCTGATGATGGAGCTAGAAGGTGGCCATAGGAACTCAGTAATTAGGCGACACAACCGCGTCGACTTTGATTCGTCTTAATGGGTGGACCGTTTTGATGGGTGGTGAGTGGTGGTGGTTTGGTGGACGTGAATAAATTTTGTATATACGTTCAGTTAGATGAACAGATGAAAAACGTGTCCAGGGATTTAAATGCGCTAAAAACAACAAAAAAACAAACTCTTACTTGGAAACTTACACTATCAACTTATAACTTCATTCGTTACACAATTTATATAATATAAAGGTTGTCGCGAGATTTACTATATACTATACAGGGTAAAGGTTTTATTTTTACCATTATTTTTGACTGATTTGACTATTAAACAACGTAACCCAAACTTAACCGTTTTCAAGTTATAGTACTTTGAAGATTTTTTATAAAAAATTCCGTTTTTTTGTCTATTGTCCTCTTTTTTGTGTTGCTCTAACTTATTTAGTTTTGGTTTTTGTGTGTAGAAGATGAGTTGCTTAATTATTCTGAACACCAAATTTGCAAGTAGTTGTACCAACTGAATCGTAGTAGACGATGAACAGTATAAAAAAGAATTAAATTTGGAATGAAATGTTTTTTTTTTTTTGATAGTAAAAAAAAGTCTATGTCAGTTGTGCTGTAGATAATCGTAAAAATATCTACAGTTCCTTAGCTTTCTATCAAGGTATATCAAGATAGGATATTATCAGAATTTTTGGAAAAAACTTTGATGATAGACTCCCAGGTAACAATCAAAATATTAGTATTACGTTAAGTTACTCCCTGCGTCTAGGACAACAATTGTCCTTTATGGAATTTATACGGTGGTATGGGGTACGGTGTTTCATAGTCAAATCAGTCAGAAATGATGGAAACTACATCCCCTTAAAGGATATAGGTCGACTTAACCTGTAACCCTGTATAATTAAGTGTAAATAAATAAGTAAATCTAATAACTTGATTTGATTGATTTTAACTATTAAAATCAATCAATTATAATATAGTATTATAATAAATCTCGCGACAACCTTTTATATCATTTAAATTGTGTAATAAATGACGTTATAAGTTGATAGTAAAAGTTTTCAAGTAAGAGTTTATTTTTTTAGTTTTTTTAGCGCATGTTTTTAAAAAAGGTTTTTTACTTTTAATTTATTTTTAACTTTTTAGTTATCCCTGGACACGTTATTCATCTGTTCATCTCACTGAACGCGTATACAAAATTTATTCACGTCCAAAAAAGCACCACCACTCACCACCCACACCCATTAAGACGAATCAAACTCGACGCGGTTGTGTCGCCTAATTACTGAATTTCCATGGCCACCTTCCAGCTAAATCATTAGACCCTGGTTACCATCCAGCACCACAGTACTCGTCAAGAAGAATCAAACGAGCCCATACTCGATGGGGTTATGTCGTTTAATTACTGAGTTCCTATGGCCATCTTCTAGCTCCATCATCAGACCCTGATTACCATCTAGCACCAAAGTACTCGTCAAGACGAATCAAACGAGCCGAGACTCGATGGGGTTGCGTCGTTTCTTTACCGAGTTCCTAGGACCTTCTTCTAGCTCCATCATCAGATCAGACCCTGGTTACGATTGAAAGACAAACTACTCATCAAGACGATTTAAACGAGCATAAACTCGATGAAATTATGTTGTTTCGAAGCAAAGTTCCTATGGCCACCTTCCAGCTCCATCATCAGATCAGCACCACGTCATTATAATATTGCATTGTCAAGTGATTCACACATGTTTGCAAAACTTCAGCTTAATCGGTAACCTGAAAGTGGATCAAAATTGAGTTGCAAAATTTTACCCGAACAAAAGACATAAAATCATTATGATGATGATCCATCCGGCCGATTCGGTGCGGCGCTCGTGCGCCCAAAAAATATTATAGTTATTAACGAAAATACACTTTTTACCGTTTGTTTACATAATTTTGAAACTGAATTGTGTATACATATTTTTGATATTTAAGCCAAGACAGTCTCCACTTCCAAATTAGTTTAAAATTGAAATTGTATACATGTTATAGATATTCTCATGTTTACATAAATTGGATATACATAGTGGGTACTTGTTCTTGGTTATGTATGGTTTACATTAATGTGAACCCAACGTATACCTAATTTTAGCACAATTTGATGGTTACATAATTTTGAACACATTGTTGACTAAATATTTTTAAAATGCTATTTGTTTACATATTTTAGAAAATTTGGAAATATATATATATTAATGCTCGTGACTGTACATCATATATGTTTTTTAGTTTTATCGTTCTTTTATTTTAGAAGTTACAGGGGGGGGGGGGGGGCACACATTTTACCATATGGGTTAGCTGAAAAAAAATATTTTGAGTTTCAGTTCTAAGTATGGGGAACCCCCAAAATTTATTGTTTTTTTTTCTATTTTTGTGTGAAAATCTTAATGCGGTTTACAGAATACATCTACTTACCAAGTTTCAATAGTATAGTTCTTATAGTTTCGGAAAAAGTGGCTGTGACATACGGACGGACAGACAGACAGACATGACGATTCTTTAAGGGTTCCGTATTTTGCCATTTGGCTACGGAACTCTAAAAAGTACAATAATCATGTGTGACAACTGAGTGTATCTGAATTTTTGTAATAATGCAGTAATGAAGTAGTAGCATATGAGATTGGCTGTCGTAATACCAGACACAGTAGTAATTCAATTGTAAGCAACCTCTAATAGTCTTTGTGACATACAAGGGGATATTAGTAAATTAAACAACAGCTTAGTGACGTGTTATTATTCAATGATTTGCTACAGTAAGCCCTCCGCATTGTTAATTTACAAAGACATTACGATCAGCTTTGTCCTGTAATTAACGACATTGGACCAGACTATTAGCCATTATGTTTCAAATTCGATTTGTAACCGCTCCACCACATTCGGGGATATACGGGGAATGCGGGGTAATATCATGGGGCAAAATGGATTTCGCATTGTCGTATTATGATTCGGCTAAAGGTCGGCTGGTAGGTAGGTATTCGTGTCGCGACGGAAATGAATTCGGTTATTATCAAGTCAAGTGATGTGACCGTTCAATGTCTCTTTGTTAACTCATAACGACGGGACTCACAATCGAAATCGTAATTGAAAGTGGAATAAAAGCATGCATGTTTATTTACCGAAGTATTCTTAAGGGAACAATAATAATAATATTATGTAGTAGTTACTGTACCTAATATTGATTATAATAGCTCCTGTTTGGTGAAGTTGTCCTTTACAAGTTAACATACGGTACGATTCTGGAGATAGGTAAGTACCGTGTAAACCGCTCCAGAGTGTTAGAAAGATATTTAGCACGACCTGTATAAATCAAATGAAATACTTAAAATAGTTTGAGCAACACGTGTTTATTATTATCTCTTCTTCTTTGTCATTACACTACCAATAGCGTACTTAATTGGTCAAGGATCATAAGACCGCCGGCGGTCGCGAACAATTGATTTTCAATAGTGTCTGGTTTTACGATCCTCAAGGGGTTAATGACAAAGAAGAAGCAATTTTTACCAATAAAGTGGTCGTGATAGTCACTTCAGTAGACTTCATTGTTATAGCTATACACCGAGATTTTACATTGGTTTTGGAGCCGAAACCCTGTTTATGTTTATCACCAGTAGAAGCTATTTAGCTTATAAAACTAAAAATATGAGCATAAAAAAATCAATAAAAAATATCAATAAAAAGTGTAAGTACCCTTAGTACCGGACGATCTTATGAAAGTCAATGACCGAGGCGCTTCAAACGCTCCGCCTACCCCCCGCCCCGCCGCCGGCGCATGCGGCCGGCCGGGAAAGTTCATAGGGGTCACGGTTTACGAGTAGTTAAGGAGAACGTTACTACGTGTTTTCACAAAAAGTCACTTTTACAACTTTTTTTTCTTTGCTCGTAAAGTAATTATTATTTCATAAAAAGGTACAACACGTTTTTGTATTATAACTTTTTCGGCTCCAAAACCAATGAAAAATCTTGGTGTATAACTATTTATATACCTAGCAATTATTTTATTAGATATACCACTAAGCTAGCACTTGTCAACTTAGACATAAACAATGTAAGTATAACAGTATGGTATTGTAAAAAGCCGGGTACGTGACACGTTCGACCGATTAGCTTGACAAAAAAAAATTACTTACGTTTAATTAGAGAGCAGATAAGCGTCAATTGTAACTGTAATGGAGCCCGTTGGCTGGCCAGTGGTGAGTTGGTGACCGCTACGCATGCAGGCATCAATCAGCGGCGGCCATTACTGGATTACCCTAGCCCGCAAAAACTTGAGCCACATTAGTGGTCGCAGTCAATTCATAGGCGACAGCGATTCCTCGCTGTATAGTAGCGAGATAAGATAAATAGTTACTTCTATGTTATTTTAAAGTTGTGGAGTTTCTTGTGCCCGTTCTTCTCCACAGCTAAAAGACTTCCTGAATGGGTGGGGTGGGTGGACGGGTGTCCATCCATTCAAATAAATTTAGACGATTCAAAATACTTATTTAAAGATTATTGAATAAAGAAATTTTGAGTTTGAGTTGTGTTTGAGTTTAGTAAAACATAAAAAAATGGAATACACACACAGCACACGTGTTTCCATCGTTCACACAACATTCAACAGCAGTTTTTTACCACTTAGAACGCAGACAATTTTTCATTCTGTAGCGATTTTGATGCAATCTATATGAGAGATTGCTAAGCTTTCTCACTGTGTATTGCGTTTCCACAAAAACATCATAATATAGTTTGTTTGATTCCATCAAAAATAATATAGGTCAATATTTATGATGTCTGAGGATAATAAAAGAAGCAGGATAGAAAAAGCAAGAGGAAAGAAATAGTAGAAACGCCTCAAGACTGGGATGTCATTATGAAAACCTGTAGAGAAAACCCAACCCCATTTTAAGTTGAAAATATTACTTCAGAACACTTTTATGACATCAAGAATGCCACAGATCCATACTTTTTAAAAGCACCTAAGCCTCCAATCAAATTGAAAACTGTAAGAATGTATAAGATTGAATCAGAATCACCACTACTATTTGTCAAAGATCATAGAGTAACTTATCATTACAACGGCGCATGCAAAACATGCATTGAAACAAAA
This sequence comes from Scoparia ambigualis, assembly GCA_963921215.1. Classification (NCBI taxonomy): domain Eukaryota; kingdom Metazoa; phylum Arthropoda; class Insecta; order Lepidoptera; family Crambidae; genus Scoparia; species Scoparia ambigualis. Next base: position 6,155,130 of record OY992510.1, read on the forward strand.
GATGTCTACCTAAAGAATTAAATCTGAGTCAACTACAAAGACTATATAACCAATTGACTGCGCTTGCGGGGGCAATCTTCTCACTAAGCATATGATAAAACGAGTGTATGTGAGGATTTCCGCTTCAGTGTAGGGATGTCGGAAATGAAAAAAAATATCGATATATCGATACATCGATATTTTTAAAAATATCATTATCGACCTCGATATATCGCGAAAAAAATATCGATATATCGATATATCGGTCAAATTTTTAACCGACTTTAAAAAAAAGAAGAACCTCCTGGTTTTTTTGAAGTCGATTCAAAATATAATCTAGATCAGCCTAGCCCGGTAATAAAAATAGATTTTTTATTTTAAATTATTATTTTAAAAATTGCACTTACAACAAAGAAATCAGTTAAGCCAGTATTTGTCCCGTAGTGAGAGTAAAAAAACTCTATTTTTGACGTGTTTCACCGTCAGCCGGCTCCTGTTGTTAGGAACCGCCAGATTTACGGCAGAAGCCACTCTCTGACGACACGAAGGAAGACGTAGGTGTTAAATATTTCCGTTGCGTAGACGCAGCACACAAACATACATGACATGACTTGATTGAAGCAATGCACTGACAGTGACAGTTACGCACTCACTACCACAGATCAGATGAAATTCAGCACAACTAATTTTTTTTTATAATCTTTTACGGCTTTGAATTCTAGCGAATTTAATTAGATAGTGATAAGAAAATAAATAAAAAAATATCGATTTTGATACGAATTTCGATATTGGGTATTTTGTATCGATGTATCGATATATCGGGAAAAAAAATATCGTCCAAAAATATCGATATATCGAACAAAAAATATCGATATATCGATGTATCGATATTTTTTCAACAAGCCTACTTCAGTGTGCTTCTAGCTGCCGCGCGTATCACACAGTGACAGAAACTATCGTTCAAAGCGACTAATTACGTTAAAAATGCCAAGTTGTGCTGTGAAATGGTGTGGGAAGTCGAGTACTACCTCAAATTATAAAAAACACGGTATAACCTTCCACAGGACAGTAGTATTTATTTTAAATTTATGCAAATACTTTTACCTAAAATAAAATTATTTAACTAAATATAAAAATAGCACGCGTTGATGTCTTTCTTGCCGTCTCTGTCTTTCCTAGGCTTAATTTACTATGCAGATGTCTCTTTCGTTCACGGTAGTGGCGAGCTGGATTTTTTTTAAATTTATCGATAAAATTAAATATTCTTATTTTGTTACGATCTTAAAATTGTATAAAGTTTAGAGTTTTTTAGGTTATTTCAAAATTGAAAGGTGTCTAAATTATGATAACTTTGCCATTTTATAAATGCATAATATTTAAATACATAATAATTACATTAGGTACCTGCCTGCCTTACCTAAGTATATTTTTTCCAGATTCCTAAATGATATAGAAAAAAAAGAAATTTGGATGAAGGCTTCTGGGAGAGAAGAATTCTTTCCTGCGAAACGTAGTGTCATATGTTCACGACACTTAACATCTGACTGTTTCGAACAGTTGAAAAATCGACGACGTCTTTTTAGCTCAGCAGTTCCTACGTTATGTTTACCTCTTATGGTACAAGATTTCGAAAATAACGTTTCTGTAGTCCTCATACAAATGAAGTTTTTAGTAAAATTATTAATTTTATCTTGTTCAGACGACTTCGTCACCAATAATAATGAGACGCGGTCCGAACCATCTTTACCATTAGAAACGGAACCTGCGAGATCATCTGTAATATTTTTTACGTATTATAAAATGACATATACAAAATATTAAAAAATAAAGGGTTCAAACATTTTTGTATGGAAGCTGGCATATCCACTTGCCGCCATTTTGAGTTTTTTTCTGAAGTTTCCGCGCACGGTTTTAAGTGGTTTATATGGATAGAGGATACTTTAACAAATAAAAAATGTCATGTCTTAAGCAACCCTAAGTGTCACGTTCCCGAGATACTTGGAGGTAAAGATCGCCATGTGAAAAAATAACAATCATTAAAAACCCCTCCACTGCATTCAAATGATAGTTCCCAAGTATTTATTAGAAGGCAGTACAACCTAGTAGCACGAAAAAACGCTGTTTTGTCAAAATAGGTAACTCGAACCGCGGTGGTTGGCTGGTCGCCGTCGCCCGCTTTAATCATGCGTGGAAACTTTAGAAAAAAATCAAAATGGCGGCAATGTGGATATGCCACAAAGGTTCTATCCCCTTTATGATTTATTTATAAAAAGTCTTGGCAGTTTTAAAATGTCTAGTTTGGTCAATCGTTCTTCTGCCGAACTGCCCGTTTGTGGAATGCGCTTCCCGCACACGTGTTTCCTTCCTCTTTTTCTACCGGGTTATTTAAGCGGGGCGTGAAAAAGCATTTATGCAGGCCGCCATAGTGTGAGCGTTCGGCATAGTGTGGTGGCGCTGTGATGAACGCTTTCACTTCTTGGGCTTCACTGGCTGCTTTTCATCAGGCAGAGTGAAGCCATTATGGCGTGCCACAATAAAAAATAAAAAATAAATGTACGTAAAATATATTCCAAGTTGATTCATTTCAAGAATCAGTAGAAATAAATATATTATTTAGTTATTGGATTTATTCTTTTATTACTCACGAATATCCTCACATCAAACTAAAATCTTGATAAAATGTATCGATATTCGATAATTTTTTCGGTCTCCCTACAACAAACACGTGTAAATGAAGTGACCAATCACAGCTGCCAATGACCCGTTGCCCCCGCACCGCTAATCGGTGAATTGTGTTTCTAAGAAAAATGCATCTATGCGCTCTCCACTGGCTAAGTGCTCCCTGGTCAACTATAACAAAAAAAAACAAAAATAAAGCAAAAGTGAAGATATTAAAAAGCTTTATTGTATCCTTATACACCCTCATTTTTTATTCGTTTTAATGACAAAAAAATTTCGACCTCCTATACAGAACTGTCCGACGACAATAGTATGGAAAGTCGAAATTTTTTATGATTCTTTGCAAGTTAATAGAAACGACCATGTTGTGGACGACGAAGTGGATGTGGTATTTTCCAATAATAGCAGTGGGGATGAAGACCTGTAAACATTTTTCTTTACTTTTCCTGTTTTTCTCAAAATAACAAACATATCGATTTAATTTTTTGTGTTATTTCTTACAAAAACTTCATTTGTCATTTATTTCTCACAAAAACTACATAATTATGTCGGCTCTTTGAAGCATATTTTAGTAGCAAAGCAAACAGATAGATGTTGATTTAAGTAGCACATTTAAATCCCTATAATATCCTCTTTTACAAAATTATAGCACTATTATATTATTTACAGAAAGATGAAACAAGTGGAGAAATATGGTTTTTTTATGTACTGTAAAACTCTTTTTTTGACATGTGCGGCTTTAGTAAAAAGTTCTTCAATTCTATTCATTAGCACTGATCAGTGCGCAGCCGCAGTTGAAAGGTTTCAAGAGGTGTGAAGAGGCAACTTTCAGGCAAGGCGTGGACGGCTAATGCGGCACAATCCTGCTCTACTAGCTGTCTTCTTTTTCACTGACCTACCAGCTTTCGTTTCCACTTAACATCAGGTGGTAAGGTTTCATTTGCCTACTAAACTATTAAAAAATCTCCTGCTACTGCTACTCATATGAAGCTCATAAAGAAGAGTTGTGTAAACACATGATTATCTACTTAAGGGTAGGTACATAAATCCAAAATTTCCTCTGTAAAGCTCTCCGTAATCAAACGTCAGTCAGTCATCAATTGGAACAGTAATGAAGCTAATGCGTCGCCAAACCGCGACGCGTAGTGATGGATGGCTGCGAGTACTGGGCGCGATATGACAATCAACGGAATGGCCGATTGGCCGGATTTTCGACCAGTAATTACTTACATGGCGACGCGAAGTTGGAAAAGAGGGTATATTCTTTTTTTTAGAAATATTTTGAGCTATGCCTACTTATGCTTTATGATTAGAGAGTGAAAGAGACTAAGCGGTACCTCATGACCGCTTGGTCTCTCTCGCTCTCTTAAGTATGTATGTATAAAAAATGTATAATAAAAAAAATCGACCTCCCTACAAACTTTCAGATCAGCTGACGACAAATAGTTGGGAGCTGTCCAAATTTTTTTGTCATTTTTGCACATAGGTTTCTTGGGGAAAGTTGTTCAGTTTCAAGGGTGGAACTCACCCTTAATTTCATTTAAACGAATAAAAATTAAGGGTGTATACTTGTGCACAATATTTATTGGACATCATCATCAGCCTATAAACGTCCCACTGCTGGGCACGGGCCTCTCACGTGGACAAAGCACGTGGGGATATTGGGCCATAACCCACCACGCTGGCCCAATGCTGGTTGGTGGGGTAGGTTTAACAACTGTCATCTTACAACAACAGCCGGGACCAACGGCTTAACGTGCCTTTCGATGCAAGGAGGTGCTCAATATGTTTTTAATTTGGTCACCCATTGACGACCCGGCATTGCGAAAGTTGCTTGGTGGGCAAGATCGCAAGCCGAACGCGCTAGCCGCTGCGCCATCTAGCTCCTCATTCATTTACTACCTCCTCGAGCATTTACTGGACAACAGAGTCCTTCATCACTATTACACTTAACATGACTTTGTTGGCCTTGAGAACCTAATGTTTACGCACGCATTACCTAATGTCTTGATAAAAAGGTACCTACATACACTTTTATTACCTTGAGGCTGTACAAAAGTATTTTAACTTGCACTATTTTGTACTTTTTAGTTTTAGGAGATGGTTGTATTTCATTGATTTGTGGAGTCATCCTACTATACTTGAACTTTTATACCTTCTTCGCTGCTGTTACTAAAAAAAGGTGGAAACTAAAGCACAAAACAACAATAATTTAGTAATTCTTTAGCTAATCTTCTACAAAAGTATTTAAATGTACACGTTATGTAATAGGTACTACAAATATTATAGTTTTTATGAAATCCTATATTCGCTGCTATGACTTAGACCACACAAGTTATGAGGAACAGCTAGCAAGAAGCGTCCGACATGCCGAGTCGGTCAAGAGGGCAGGCGACAGTTAGCGCGCACGATGCGCCTGCGCTGTCATCCGCGCTGTATTGTGCTGTAGTATAATAAATAATACACGGCAAAGCCATCAACTTTACTATGATGTAGGTAGACTCTTTAAAGCTTTACCGTTGAAACGTTTGGATTTTTGTAAAAGGAAATTCTAAATTATAAAATGGGAATGGGCGGGGCACTTTTGTCAAATGTATGTATAATATATCCGGAGAGTTGAGCAAGTTTGTCTCCATTGACGGGGTGGAAAGATGATCTCGGAGTTTAGAAGAGATTTGATTGGTAGACCTTCAAAGACAGAGACGCATGGAAAAAATTTGAGGACTTGCCGAACAGTACGACGTTTTAGGCTGAATAATATCAAAATACTGTATTTTATTATAAACTAGCGGTCCGCCCGAACTTCGTCAGCGTGAAGGGTGTTTATCCCTTGACAAATTTCCAAAAAAAATATTTTACACTAGTCTTGTCCTGACATTTACGTACACAACAATAATGAATTACCCAAATAGGTGCAGCCGTTCTAAAGTGTTGCGCGTACAAACATTTCGGCAATAGATAATTAATATACACCCTTAATTTTTATTCGTCTTAATGAAATTTAGGTTGAGCTCCACCCATGAAACTGAACAACTTTCCCCAAGAAACCTATATGCAAAAATGACAAAAAAAATTCGACCTCCCATATTATTGTCGTCAGCTGATCGGACAGTTTTGTATGGGAAGTCGACATTTTTTTGTCATTTTTACATATAGGTTTCTTGGGGAAAGTTGTTCAGTTTCATGGGTGGAGCTCAACCTAAATTTCATTAAGACGAATAAAAATTAAGGGTGTAGTTACTTTGTAAATGCCCTGTTTTGATTTAAAACTTGAGTCATGGCATTATTCATCATCATCATCATCAGCCTATAAACGTCCCACTGCTGGGCACAGGCCTCCCACGTGAACAGTAGCACGTGGGGACAATGGGCCATAACCCACCATGATGGCCCAATGCGGGTTGGTGGGTTTTAACGACTGCCATCTTACGACAGCAACCGGGACCAACGGCTTAACGTGCCTTCCGAAGCACGGAGGAAGCTTGAGATGTTTTTAATTGGTCACCCATCAGGCGACCCGGCATTGCGAAAGTTGCTTAGCAAGCAAGATCGCAAGCCGAACGCGCTAGCCGCTGCGCCATCGAGCTCCTCATTATGGCATTATTATTATTATTAATTGCGAACGAGTATTTCCTAAAATGAAGTAGACGAACTTAGTTCAAAAGTTAAATTTCCGAATTCTGTAAAGTACGGATTCCGTAGTAACCTCGACAAGCGGCAATAAAATAAACAGACTTCATTAAATATGGAGGTGTAATGTCCCTTTATCCAGCAGCGGCCCGCCAGGTCCCGCTACGGCAGTTGGTTTTTATGGAGCCATCCAGGAAGGCCTGGCCGCCTTGTTACGAAACAATGCCATTCGCCACATTTACATTCCGTTGCACATTTGTCTAATGACGAATAGCTCTTATGGGTGGGTACTAGATGAATAACCCCTTGTCTGTCTCGAAGACTCTTAGAGGTTGCTAAATTGAATTCCTATAGTGTCTGGTTTTAAAAAGGTTGAGCTCAGCAATCAAGAATACAGCAAATTCTGTTGAAGCCGATCTCTGGATGGTATCTAAAACATTCTCGTATTATTCCATAACTCGTAATGTACCATATACTGTTTAATAGCTCAGTGTAATTTAATACTTTTCCTGACGTCTACGGTATCCAGCTTTCAGGTGTATTTATGATGCCTCGTCACATGTCACAATATGCCCTGCTTTTAAAAAACTAAACATGAATACACGATTGCCGCAAAGGGACATTATAGGACCAATATTCTCTCCCTATACGAAAACGTGTTATAGACAAATGGGTTTTTGATAGCGAACGAATTATATACTAAGAGTATCATAACAATTATAAAACGTTTTCTCCTTGTCTCTATAATAGCATCATGACTTATCGAGGAGCCATTTTACAATGAAACTAAAGTGCATGATGTAACTGAACGGATCTACTAGAATCAGGACAAAATAAGCGTTATAATTCACTTATTGTGTAGCTAAAACAAAAACGTTTACTACAGTTTGGAGATTACTTACGGACGGTGTAAGTTATCGTAATTATCAAAATCGGGTCTCGTCTTTGATTCGCTAATTTGCTAAATGCCCGTTTGATGGAACCATTGCATGCAACACCAAGAGGATATCACACGGGGATTTATTAATCTGGAGGTTCATTTATTTTGTCTCTATGTTCTGTAATTTCTCTGGGTCTACATAGTTACCCTTAAAACTGGAACACCTGCAATTATCTGGGTTCTTTTAAAGAGCAAACAAGCTCTCGTTCTCGCAACTTCACAGAGCCTTCAGTGCGGGGTACATAGATCACTACACGTTGGATGTGTTCACACGGCGTGACTCGAGATTGCGTGTAATTTAATGGCTTCAGGCTTAACGTGTCTTGTGATTTGAATTAACGTACTTACGCTCTCGAGAAGGGAAAAGTGCAGGTTTTAAAAAGTACGAGAGGGATTATAGTACCTTATACTTGTTTTACTTTGAAAATATTAAATTAACTATCTACAGTAGAGAATACTCACCGGAAATAAGTTAATAATGGAGAGCAGAGAATGTAACTAGAATTAACTACTAGCCTAGGCTAGCCTCTGTGGTCTAGTGGTAGGGCTGTTAAGTCCGCCTGGCTAGATACCACCATCTTATCTAAGTGTGTCGCCATAACAACGATGTTTATAGCATTGTTGTGTTCCGACAGTTTGAGATAAGATAGCCAGTTCCTCAGTGGTTGAGGATTCCGGGTGAAGCGCGCTTCCACCTTCGGCCTTATCGTCACTTACCAGCAGGTGAGATGAAGGCCAAGCGCTTACCCGTTGCCGAATAAAAAAAACAAAAAAAACTAACTAACTAAAACTAAAATAGAATGGAATTAAAAAGGAGTCTATTACAATGACATGCTGTTGTAGTTAAATTGAGTTCGAATTCGGTTAAAGGGTATTTATAATTGTGACAAATATATTTTTAAAGCAAGTTTCATCATCATCATCATCATCAGCCTATAATCGTCCCACTACTGGGCACAGGCCTCCCACGTGGGCAATAGCACGTGGGGATATTGGGCCATAACCTACCACGCTGGCCCAATGCGGGTTGGTGGGTTTTAACGACTGTCATCTTACGACAACAACCGGGACCAACGGCTTAACGTGCCTTCCGAAGCACGAAGGAGCTCGAGATGTTTTTAATTGGTCACCCATCCAGCGACCCGGCATTGCGAAAGTTGCTTAGCGGGCAAGATCGCAAGCCAAACGCGCTAGCCGCTGCGCCGTCGAGCTCCTCCTAAACTATCTTAATAAAAAATTGAAAACTTGCTATAAATTGCTTGCTAAAAATATTGCTGTTAGTCATATAAATATTCCACTTGATGAATTTCATGTAATTACAAAGATGTTTCCAGGAAAATCATCTATTAACCTCCTACTATGGGCATGCCTTAGGGAAATTGGGCTATATGACCCACCACGCTGCGACTATGTGGATGGGTTTAACGACTACAACAACAAACGGGACTAACGGCTTTGCGTGCCTACTGAAGCTCGGCACGAAGAAAAGCAAAATCCTATAATATTAATGCTAGTCAGAGCGCGCTTTATTCAATTTAGCACTGCGCGGGCGCACAATTATTAGATAAATGTTTAATTCGCGCTATACTGCACTTGCCTTTCCTGGTTGGTCCTATAAAGCTGTGAGAAATTGAATTTATGAATATTAATTTAGTCGAGGAGCTCGATGGCGCAGCGGCTAGCGCGTTCGGCTTGCGAACTTGCCCGTTAGCAACTTTCGCAATGCCTGGTCGCTGGATGGGTGACCAAATTTAAAACATCTCGAGCTCCTCCGTGCTTCAGAAGGCACGTTAAGCCGTTGGTCCCGGTTGTTGTCGTAAGATGACAGTCGTTAAAACCCACCAACCCGCATTGGGCCAGCGTGGTGGGTTATGGCCCAATATCCCCTCGTGCATTGTCCACGTGGGAGGCCTGTGCCCAGCAGTGGGACGTTTATAGGCTGATGATGATGATGAATTTAGTCGAAGTATTTGTTAAAATGTCAAACGTGCTCGGTGCTACTGCTCTAACGTAGGTATATCTATGATCTGAGATTTGTTAAATAATCATTGGGCTTTGATAATACTTTTCCTTAGCGACTGGAGTTAAACTCTTTATTATGTGAATACAACAGGTTTTCACATACCGTTTTCGATTTGACCGGATACGAATGTCTGTACCTTGAGAATTAAAATAAATAGCACTCAATTGGATCGACCAAAATAATGGCGTCATTCATAGCTCGCTATTTTCATACAATTTTTCCATAGAAAGGAAAACCTTAAATCGGATACTACAAATGAATTTAAATTGTGTCAAGTTTTACGGCGGCTGACCGGTTTGATCTTGTTATGACAGATGCTAAATAGCTTTTCTATTTTACTAACCATTGAACTACCCTCTACTATCACGTCGAGGATCCTAACTCCACATTGCAAATACAAAAGAAGGGTTAGAACTAGCATAACTGACAGTTCTGACGTAACGATGTCTCGGTTATCATGAAGGCCTTATACATGCATTGGCTGGTCACCTCACATTCGTAAAGCATAGTATCCATAAGACCTGGACCACGAGCACGAGTGTCTTGCGACGCGTCAAGCGGCTTCATATTTCATTGCGCGTTATACCGCAGTCTTAGTCAACGTTGGTAATATAAAGAACGCAAGGAACAGACAATAGTGCGTCGCGTCGCGTCTCAGCCGCCTGTGGTCATGGCCAAGTAAGTAATGGGTGGCAACTGGCAGCCGCGTTACTCTGCCGTTCCGTTGCTGAGGGCAGTAAATCTAACTTTTGTGAGCCTGGAGCTTGTAGTTTACTTATTTATAGCTTGCAAACTACTAGTTGTATCTTCTAAAATATTGTGTAGATTTTAACAATAAATATATATTTTTTGGTGTAGCAACTCAAACAAATTTCAAGTTTGCTTATGGAAAGATGTGGAAACATGGCAAATAGCTGGTGGGTCACCTGATGGAAAGTGGGTAATCACCGCCGACGCCCATGAACACCCTCAAACCAGTAGTGAAGCAGCATTCTGCCGCACTAGTGCGTTGCCGACCCGCAAGTTGAAATTGATATTGAGAGTTGTGGAAGAGTTTTCAAGAAGCCTTTTTCCAGCAATGTTATAAAAAGGATAAATAAATAATTAAGAAATCCTTAAAGTTGGTTTACATAAACTTTTTTCTCTTATGAATACATAGGTAATTCACTTACGTAACTTACGTTTTAGTTGAGTAAAACACTTGTAATTTCAATTATTATCTGCGTCGCATGTGTGTAATCGCTATTATTTTATCTAGTTATAGTAAATAATAGATCACAAGGTATTACATCAACCGGCGAAAAAAGTGCGAGTCTGACTAGGCAGCCATTTGAGAAAATAATTAGGTACCATGGTAAAGCAAACAAAGCTTTGCATTGAATAAATAAATCAATTTAACATTTCCTACGTGGATATTATGTACTAACTACTAATACTTTAGTAATCAATTATAATTTATAATAATGAAACCCTTTTACCGTATTAACGCGTATGTTAACTAGGTATAAGTATATGTTTCCGCTCACCTCACACCAAGTATCTAGCCCGAAATAAGCTTCTATTGAAACTCGTTTATATGGTCAAACTAGATAACGGATATATATTATTACAAGCGGCCGCTCGCGGTTTCACCCGCGTAGTTCCCGTTCCCGTGGGAATATCGGGATAAAAAGTATCCTATGTTAATCCAGGTTATAAACTATCTGTATGCCGAATTTCATCCAAATCCATTAAGTAGTTTTTACGTGAAAGAGGAACAAATATCTATCCATACTTACAAACTTTCGCGTTTATAATATTAGTAGGATACCTATACATAAATATAGAAAAACACCCAGACCCGAAATCAATTCAGAAAAACAGTTTTCTCTAATTATTGACCCGACCGGGAATTGAACCTCAGAGATGGCGCGACGCCAGACCCGGCGCGATAACCATTCGACCATGGAGGTCGTCAAATATATCTAAATAATATTATAAAATATTTTCTTGACGAAGTACAGTTTATTTTTATTTTAGATAATTTCAATACCAATAATATTAGTTACGAGGAGTTCGATGGCGCAAAGGCGGTCACTGCCCAACTAACAAAATTTGATCGTATAGTTTTCGGGACAACGTTTTCGTCACAACTTAAGGTCAGACTGTTTTGGTTATATAGCTGTCGTATTGACGTATATATGACGCGAAATAGGCGGAAATAATAAAACTTTTATTCGTATAGCGATCATGTCAAGGTTGTATTAGTGGCTACTAGGAAGGTAATATTCATATGAATATCAGATATACGATAAATATTCGTATAGCAGTCGTGAAAGTGATTAATATTATAACCATCTTGTCGTGTAGTGATCCAATAGACGTCGTATATCTTAATAAACATTGGGAAGTAGTCATGAGCATAGCCTTTACCCGGATGCTTGCTATTACAGCGCAGTTCAGTGAGAGTGAGACAACAAAAAACAAACGAAAAACAAAATAACTGTTTACAAAGTGTCACCATCTTATGTCTGCCATATTTATTACTGAATGGTATTAACTATATTGTAGTTGGTGTTAGTAGGTAACAATATCTACTTTTCTAAGGGAAATTAAATTTCATGACGATTGTATATACAATTTTTCACAAATTTTTAATGCTCCCGTCGAATTATTGCAAAATAAAAATAATTATTCCCATTTTATTTAACATTTCTAGTACTTTTACCATTATACGACTTTAGGTAGTGATGATACCTATTATATGATATCTTAGGACTATAAGTCATATACTACGATTTTAATTCTTTTGTCGTCCGCCATTTTTAGGATACCGTAAAGAAGTGAAAACCCGTGGGATAAACATTTTATTGAAATCACAATATAGTGATAATTGAAGATGTTTTAAAATTCTCATTTTCATTACTGTTTTCATCATCATCGTTTTGGGTTTCAAACGAATAATCATCATTTTGCAAATCTGCGGTGATTATTTGAGGATTACTTCTTGAACTTACTAAATTTTAAGAAAAAAAAAGATATGATAATTGACAGTTGTTAGATATTATTACGATAAGCTACCTATTTAATATTGAGTTCATTTTGTATATGTACATATGCATCCTTTTTCACAAATACTATTTCTTACTACGGAACCATCTTTTGATTCTTTGACACTATCATAGCTATCATATAAAAAGCTTGTATAGTCAAAGTCACAACAACGGAAAATATACAAGTTCAGTTCGTAAAAGAGTACCACGTGAAACCATTAAATAATCAAAATGTTTATATAAGTAACTTATATAAGCATTTTAAACCCATAAGTTTTATAAGACATATAAATCTGAATATTGGGCTTTTAAACATTATATAAAAGTCGTGTGAAGATAGTCAAAAAATCCTATAAGAGACGTGTATACAGCTGTACGTTTTATAAGAGTTAAATTTATGGACTTTATATGATTGTCATGTAGAAATCTTATTACTGACAAAAAGCAGTGTTATGGTCGTCATTATAACCAGATATTAAATTACTTTTATACTACATCAAGAAGGCGTAAAGTTGTCGTAAACGAGACTAATAAACGAGTGAATGTATTTTAAAGGTCACAGCTACGATCTTTATAAGATGGTCATGTAATTTGGTTGTGTAAACGTTTACTAGGACTCAATTAAATGACTAAAATATTATACGACTAATCGTTCGTATTATATATTGTAACACGATTCATGGGAATTTGAGTTACATCTATATGACCTCTATATGACCAAATGTTATTAATACTGTCTGTCTGTCCGTCCGTATGTCACAGCCACTTTTTTCCGAAACTATAAGAACTATACTGTTGAAACTTGGTAAGTAGATGTATTCTGTGAACCGCATTAAGATTTTCACACAAAAATATAAAAAAAAACAATACATTTTGAGGGTTCTCAGAACTGAAACTCAAAAATTATTTTTTCATCTAACCCATCCGTGTGGGGTATCTATGGGTAGGTCTTCAAAAATAATATTGAGGTTTTTAATTTAATTTTTTTCTAAACTGAATAGTTTGCGCGAGTTTATTACGTCGTAAATTAATTAATTAAAAAAAAACACTATTATTAAAACATCGATCAAAGTGCAAGAACTTTTATGTGATGTTACTTGCTGCTGCGGAACCCTTCATGGGCGAGTCCGACTCGCACTTGGCCGGTTTTTAGGGTTCCGTATTTTCTTTGTAAATGTTGCTTCTGTACGCTGTGGTTTCTTCTTGCGCCCGTTATTTGCCACAGTTAAAAAATGACGTCCTAAATGGGTGGTTTTTTAAAAATTTGGACGATTTAAAGTACTTATTAATGGAATTTATTGAATAAATATATTTTGAGTTTGAGTTTGATGAGGATTGGTAAGATTTTTTTTAAATGTTTGCGATGCAAACTTCGGCTACATTTGTAGGACAATACTACTATTTTATAAACTTGTATGTCATAATTTTGTTAGCTATAAAGGTTCCCTGTTTACTAAGAAACCCTAAAACCGTAGTAAGCGTTACTCCCGGTGTATCTAGTGAAGGCTATTGCGTGTTTAAAGAATGTAGTCATTAAATAAAAGTTAAATACTCATAAAACCAAACAAAAGATATCACTTATCGCGTGATATATGAGACATTCCTAATTTATCAAGGTAAAACAATTGATAATATTGGAAAATTTAATTATTAAACTAGCATTCCCATGCAGCTTCGACCGCGTGCAAAAGGTATGACATAAGACCATTCGCAACATTTTAATTCAAACTAAAACAAGAGTTTAACTGTGTTATTACAAAACATTTTTAAACACTGTTCAACTAAACTCATGTTTAAATGTGATGCTGTCACTTTTTTGAGAATAGTGTTTGACTGAGACAGCATCACATTTGTACAGGTGTTTGGTTAAACAGTGTTTAAAAATCTTTTGTAATAACACGGTGAATGTTTTAAAAGGGATTGGTTGGGATGGAATGTTAATGGACTTTAAAGAGAGATAGGAGAAAATTCATAGCTTCGGAAAGATTAAAGTTAAAGACAGATAATTGATTTAAAAAATAAAGTTCTGAGAACTAATCACTTGCGGAACAGCTCAAAAAAGAAGAAATCTTGCTATGACTTGCTAGTATCAACACATATTTTTTCATACAAAAATCACGTCCATTTACCGAAGCGGCAGTCAGAATAACAGCTGTTCCTTTGCTACTATTCTGTTTTTTACTAGGTGAAATGCCGTCTTACGCATACACGGCGCATGACCAGGCGCAAATTCGGGTTATGTGGGAGTCTCCTTCTCTTCTCAGCTCGACGGGGAGAGGGAGGGGGGCTACCCACTTAAAAATTTAGTCCCATCCCTTCTGTGCCACGGAGATGGCTCGGGACTACAAACTGTAAGCACCTGACACACTTCTTTTGGTTCAGTTATTCTCGCGGTAGTCATCTTATATAGCTCGTCGATTTAGGGTAAGAACTCTAAACCTGACCTTACACAAGACCGTCTCCAATCTGCTCATACTGACATATATTATATTTACTGGCATTAATAACAGACTCCTAGTTTGTTTACCAACGATCGAAAAATTTCCGCATCATTACCTCAGCTCCGACCCACTGGAAGCTTTATTTTTGCGTGTTCCCAGCATAAAGCAGCGTAATGCGATATGGCAGCCGAAGTGCTAATTGAGCTGAATCATGCTCATCATTATCGGCAGAAGCACGCGAGCACACCGTCGTTGAATAACAGAATTATTTTGCTGTATCGCGTAACGATCAAAGCCGTAAACACAAATATATAGTTTACAATAAGGATAACCTATTAGTAGAAGTTTGATTTAACAGTGTAATACGAGCGTATTTTATATTATGTGGATTTGTGAGACAGAAACGTGATCAAAGAACATATTGTTGAAAGAAATATTGATAAAGGTTGGCCTTCAGACGAAATACGGGTATAGTCCTTCGTCGTCGAAATAGATTACTACAACTGCCGCATAAAGAGACGTCAATCAACGTTTTCATGTAGCTAATACTCGTAGCTCCATTAAACTTTGCATTTGAAAATGGCATAAGAGGCTATATTTAGAGGGTTTTTTTACAGGAAAAATGGATGCTAAGAATCATTGATTGACAAAACAATTGAATCTCTGACACACTTATGTGCGGCAGTTACCTACACCTTTACACCCAGTTCTAAGTGATCAATTACGACAGACAAAAATCGCAGATGACTGTTTTAGCTTAAAAAATTGTAAAATATTGTTTTATCTGTCCTTCTATTTTAATACAGATTAATGTCTTGTTATCTAACGTGAATATGTTTATTACTATTTCATAAATCAATTCTATAATTATGTTGTAACTTCTTTTATACAGTTTTATAAGTGGCCTATATATTATCTGATAGCGTTGAAGGCTTATGAAACTATGTTAGCCTTGTTATACGTTTTATTGTCAACAGTAAACAGTGGGAAGTCTTGCGAAATAGTTTTTCCGTGAAACGAGTAAACAAAACAAGGAGATTGCGTTGTCTCTAGAATTAGAAATGTAATATTTTTTCGGATGTAAGAATTTTTTGATGCATAGCCCGGGTTTGTTATCACCAACCCGTATTAATAGAATAGAATAGAAAATTTTATTGCATAACTGTTACATTGTATCTTTTTACTAGTTGTAATTGTAATAGGTCGGTCCTAACAGCTACCCATATCGGGCATTACAATAAGTTTATAATTATTAAATAACCATGCCATGTTCATTAATTATTACATAATATAATCCAGAAGCATTGTATAATATATTCAATGTAAATTACTATAAAGAATTAATAATTATAGCCATGTCAAAATTACAATTTTGACATGGCTATGGTATTTAAAAGCAAAATATTAGTGCAGGTCATAAAATACCTTACAAAATAGCCATTCCTTTAACGTTTTCTTAAATTTATGTTCAGGAACTTGTTTAATATGTTTTAGTAATTTATTGCAAACATAGACAGCAGACACGTAGGCACTCTTTTCAAAAATAGCCGATCTAACTCGCGGTAAATAAAGGTCATCAAAAAACTTTCTAGTTGTTTTTCTAAGCAATTCATCAATCATTGTAGCGAAGACTTAATTTACTACTAGTACTACTTCGATAATAGTAATGTGTTTGATTACTTTTCTATGTATTTTAATAATAAGACATAGTCTTCACCCTTTGCAGGGTCCATGGGCACAAGGTACATAATATCTTTATATGTTCATAATGATCTAATTTCCTTTGCCTCTATAATAGCATTATAAATAAGAACAATAAATGAATTGATTAAATTTGATCACGCTCACTGTATGAATGGACTAATTATACCGGAAAAGTAGGCTGTTGTACACGCAAAAGATATTAGAATAGAATTCACACGAATTGGGAACGAAAATGTTAGGTTCGTACTACATTCTCCAATCATGACACACGAAGGAACATTCCACTTAATAATATGCATAATTAGTTCCTCATAAGTGTTTCTTTTGATTGTTTGTGGTCGGTTTACTAACATGCCTATGTCGTCTACTAGCTAGACCAACGGAATCTGATTTAGAGGTTCTGGGTTTGATTCCTATAATTTTGTTGAGTTCCATAATAGGCTGGCAATCTAAATCTTTCGCCTTAAAAATAATGCTAAAAGCTTTGTTGTGTTCTGTCCTTAAAACAAGTGTTAGTATTGCCAGTTCCTTAGAAAAGAGGGTTCCGGATGGAGTGCGTTAACATTTTAAATCTTATAGTTATTTAAAAAAAATCAAAATTAAATTATCTTTATTCAGTAAGCTTAAAATAAGCATTTTGAATCGTCTAAATTTATTTTTTTATGGATGGATGGGTGGCATAGGAACCCACCCACCCACTTCACCCATTCAGGAAGTCTTTTAGCTGCGGAGAAGAACGGGCACAAGAAACTCCACAGCTTTAAAATAATATAGAAGTAACGACATTTACAAAACAACATGTCGTTACCAAATTATATAATCAGTTACAAAGATAATGGATTTACCATCATAGAAGCCAGTCGCAAGGATTCCGAGTTCATCTAGACAAATACAATCTTCATACATTAAATTTATTGTCACCAAATTCAAATATTACTAAAATTACTAAACTATTGCACGAAATGCTGTTTTTCATTTTGTTAGCCCATACATGAGCAAGTACTAGAACCAATTTATAATATAATAAAGATATTTTAGCTGACCGTGCTCAAGGGCGACGACGTCGTTAAGTGTCAAAACTGATCTCAGCATCCTCGAGGGTGCTTTTAAAGCGTCCCAACGAATTAACCTTGACACGAGAGAATTAATCGTTCCGGTTTAAATAATATTTTTTTTAAAAATAATGAAAATCCTCAATGTTTTTATGAAAAAACAGGACGGCGACGGACAACTGCGCCGAAATATCGCGAACTCAAAAACAACAACTCAAACATGGCAAAAATCCCGTTTTTTCATAAAAAGAATTGTAGTGACCATGAAAGTTTAAAAATGTTATTCCACAATGTCATTACTGTAGATTACTTACAACAACAAAATTAACTTTTCTTTGTCTTTTAAGTGAAACAATACGGCTCTACTTGATTCTACAATACGACTCTCAGAGTTCGAAGATTTACGAGCGTATTCAAGTCGTTTTTTTTTTCAGAAAAAAAAAGCATAGCTATTTTCTTTTTGAGAAATAATATTTAATTAATTATTAACTTGAAATACCGTGCATATTAAAAAACTTTAGCAATGACGGGTCACCAAAATGGTGACTAAGGTTCATTAATCGGCACAGCACTAAAGTAACATGTTAAAATACTAAAACGGATACTCAAAGGCAACAAAATACATTCCGTTTACAATAATTACACTTGATTAAATAGGTCAACAAAACACCCATGATGTAAAGGATCCCGTAGGAGGCCCATCATCCAATCTGGCTCAAACAAATGAAGCGAGAAATGTCGAAACAATTCACTTTCGTCCAACGCCCACGCGAAGAGAGGCGCTGCCGCTAATTCGTCCAGCGAGGGCGAGAAATTGTCGTCAAATTGTCGTTTCCTGAACACTGATTGCGTCGCTCCCTCTTTCCGCTGTAGCTGTTTATTTGCTGCCTAGTTGATTAGTTCTGCCAGTCTGATCAAATCTGACGATACAACTGAAACATTGGCTGTGTTCCATATTATCATATACGAATATGTATGAGTTATGAAAAAAATACTAGTGTAAGCAACATTCGTAAAAAGGGAGTTGGGAATTTGTTTGAGGCAGAGTTGACGCAAGCTATAATATTAAATGTATCTATATGATTATTAGTATACTTACAACATAAAAGTGTGTGCACTATTCTATGATATAACATAACTACAATAATCCGTCGAACGGACGATGCGTAGAAAAAAAAGGGCCTCGAGCGCCCTACTATAATAATATCACAATTATTTTTTTTGGTTTATCTTTACAAATAACCTAATTACTTACGTAATTCCTGTATGATTTCACCGAACTGAGTCCGCGAAATCTTATTTTTTCGTTGTTTTCATTTTTATTAGTTACATTAGTTATTTGGTAATGAAATGTAATTTTATCAATAACTGTGTATGTAATCGACAAACTTACACACTATTATTTATATTTCTTACTGACGAAAAACACCAACTTACATACACGCTAAAGAAAAAATCACACCTCAAAAGTTCATGACATTTTTTACAAAGATAAACACTGATTCTAAAATAACTATTATTTTAACACAATCTACACTCATTTACAAGTAATTAAATATATACTTTATATAAGATTACTCGCCGTTTTCGTCGAGAATTCATTTTGACCTACTACGTACCTGCAACAACTGACAAAAAAAACGTTCGATTTTTTTCTATAATTTTTCTGACTTCCGTTCCGAGTTGTAGTCAAATGGTTCCTAAATAAAAGTTACTCTATACAAACCAAATAATTTTTTAAGCTAAACGGAAACACCGCTAGTGCCAATCGGTAAGCTAAAATTTGAACGCCAGTGGCGCGCTGTAAATGTGGAACACTTTGCGCACGTGAAATGAGAAAATTGTGTCACAAACCTAAGTATTATTACGCTCGACGGGATAAAACAGTACTTTTATATCCATTGTGAAATAAATAACTAGGTATTTCTTTTATAAATACATTGTTTTCATTAATTTCAAAAACATCAAAGGCAAAGCCAACCCGATAGGTTATTTGAACAACATAATTCTTATTTGTGAGCTTACTTCTCAATTTATAGATAAACCTTCATCAGAAATTTTAAGTGACGCTTAAGTAATGCGTGGAGCGTCCTCTCGCCTATTTTTAGCCGTGACTTAAGTCTTCTTCAATGTAAATGTTTTGTGATTATTTCAAATATATTTTCGTGACTATCAATGTGAAGGGGGTATAAAAAAATAGAAAACCTAGAAATAACAACTAGCCGCATACCATCTATGAAATTGTTCTTTTTTATGAATTAGAAACTCCAGCCTTGGTCACGCCAACTCCGGTTTTTAAAAACGATGCTGAAATATTTCGAAACTCCGGAGTTATGCCAAAACAGAGTTTCAAAGTTCCGAAGTTCAAGCCACACTGGTGTGGCTGTTTTCTTGCGTTTTCCAATGGCAATCTAGATACTGGATATGCCGTGGGAGCGTCTGATTGAGATGACACTTAATTTTAAGTCCACGTGTTTTTATTATTTGTGTTTGTCTTGTTAGTTGACATAATGATAGTGATTGATAGATTTCATCTTCTTCCTGCGTAGTTCTATTCCCCGAAAATTCATTACGAAAAATATAAATATTGTTTCCTGAATCCTGTGAATAATATTTATATTTTTCGTAATGGAATTTCGGGGAATAGAACTACGCAAATTATACGCAGCCTCGCCCACTCTTTCTCGGAATTAGGCTTTAATCACGTAACGATGTTTTATTATTACGAGTATACATCCAAGTTTTTAAAATAATATGTCTTTTTAAAGAATAAATATAGAATGGAGATATTTGCCAGTTTGCGATAGGTTGCTCTGTAGGCGTGTGTTCAACAAAAACAACTGTATCTATGTGGAAGAGTCTCTAAATTCCCTGCGCCCGCGCCGGTCACGACAACGTCTCGTTGGCCGCGCCGCTATTACGTGTAGGCACCGACCTTGCATGATGCTGCATCCGATAATCTACCAATCGGATCGTTGCGGCTCCGAGATCGAAACTAACGGGACCGCTGAATGGCCACAGAGTTGCTTTGCAGACGAGCAACTCTTACGGGAAACTGGCTTTTTGAAAAGTAAAAATTTTTTGGTCTGTTCATAATTTCTATCACAGTTTAAAGTTCTTCGTAACCATTGCCTTTCCGCGTTTCTTGCGACAGCTCATTCGTCTGAGCAATGGCTTTAGTGATGGGTTCGAATACCAACTGAGGTAGTCGTCTAGTGCTATTTTCATTTTCGACAATTTAACGGGTTTTTTTAAACACTTTTATAGGTCACTACGCGATCGATCGGTAATTGTACTAATTTCGTAAGTGTCCTTTTGATTACATAGGTCATCAACAAACAAAAATATTTAAGTTACCCATCATTAATATCGTGACCGCCACATTAAAGTTAATATTAACGGAATTGTTACCAAGTTTTTGTTGTCTTTGAGTATCCGATAATTCGGCACAGTTTTATGCGCCATGATGACAGGTCTACAGACCACAAAATTATAGGAATGTACGAATTACAAACTTGATGATCATTTCAACAATGTTACAAATTACAATTATAAATACATTGGAATGGGACCTCGTCATGGTTTAAAAAAATATGTATCCCAAATTCCCAAGAGATTTTTCGAAAATACTAAATTGGCGGATCTTACTTTTCGGTTTACTTATTCATTTTGTGAGCTATAAACTCGTAGTTTCTTACAGATTTTGTAAAATAGTCAGCCATATCAAATAGTGTTTGCTTTTTTACAATAAAAATATACTGTCTGTCAGTGTATATCTATGCCTGACAGAATATATCTGCTATTGTACCAATATACAGTTTAACAATAAACTGCATAACAGCGCCAACACAGTTGTAAGCCACTACAACGAATCGCTTACCGCAATCCCAACATTGAGATAGGGCTTGATCTATGGCTCCGTCAGAGCAGGGTAACATTTATCTTTATTCTGTGGTCAGAGTATGCATCGGCTGGGTAACTGAGTAACTTGGACTAACTGTACCATTCGCCTGCAGTGTCATGCCTCCGTGTGATAAGGCGGGCTAGATATACACCCATAGGTCGGAGGCAGATTAACAGAGCTCCCGATATAGTCCGGTCGTGGGACATTAAATTCCATAAAGAAGCTTTGATAATTCTAAAACTTTTCGTTTTTGCTGAGTGTATAGATTATGTGGATTGTGAGCTACTTTTAAAAAGTTAGAAGTTTTATGACTGTGCTTTAGGTATGGTTTAGGTATTTCATAATATTTCGTGTAACGTAATGTATATTATATTAAAGTTTGAAATGTTGAGTGTTTCTTAATAAGAGTTATCTTATCTTTTATGTTGTAAAAAGTTTAGAAACATATTATATGTGGAACTATGAAAATCACAAAATCACTCTTTTTGTCTTTGAATAAAATTTTAAAATTTTTGAAATAATATTTAAGACTTTCAGTGGTTAGTGGTATACATGTTGAACAAAGTTTAGAAAGTTAAGTGGTGTGCTTCTTTGATAATTTCATTTTTCTTTCGTAACACACGCAATAATAAATTAAAATTGACAGAATCGCTCATACATTGCCTTTGTAATGCTATTTTATACCACACAAAAAATTAGAAACATACATACAGTGCATTTTGTTTAAATCACGAATAAAACATTTCGCTAAATACGTTTGTTTATGCGGGACGCGGCCTGCTGCGGGCGCGGCGCGGCCGTGGCGGCGGGCAGGCGCGGGGGTGGGGGCGGCGCGCGTGACGGGCGAAGATAATACAAGAAGACGTTATACAGAAAAGTAAACTAAGTAAGAAGTACCTAATGATACTTAGTACCTTAACCTAATTACTTTACATCTTAGCACAAACAAAACATTATGTTTTGAGTAGTTAAGTACAGATCGCGCAATTCTTCTTTCAGATAAGATTATTCCACAATCATCCAATTGGATGAATGGGATGAAAACGTACGTAACGTAAACGATGAGTATGTAACATATTCTAATTAAAAATAAAAACTGCAAGTGATTTAGTATCCTTAACTGTTAATTTTTCATTTTGGTTAATCAATCTATTATCCTGTCATGTTCACAAATCACAATAATTATTATTATATTATTATTATATTAGCCCTCGCTGTCCCACTGCTGGGCAAAGGCCTCCCTCCAATAATAGTAAAGTAATTTTTAAGATGTACAATAGGCTATAGAATTGTGTATCTAGCTAGGGCCACATCATACGATTAAAGTTTTTTCCACAACCCTTACATGTTTTTTTGACAATTAATCAATTAAAAACTTCAGGTAAGTATGCAAAAGTATTCCTAAATTATAGTAAGGTAAGTAAGTAGGTACTCTTATTATCACTAAATCATTCATCACTACCTACCTATTTATTATAAAACAAAGTCCCCCCGCGTCTGTATGTCTACGTAAGTACGTAGGTACCTATTTACTTAATTAAGTATTATAATTTCAATTCTACTAGTCACCTACAATTATTAAGTACCTACCTACATTATTACAATTTACAAGTACCTTACTAGATTGGTAGTTACTTACTTAATGGAGTAACTGTATAAAATCGTAAGAAGTATAGGTAGGTAGTAGGTACGTTATCCGTCTGTACCTACTTCTTACCTATCATCCGTACGACCTACCTTTCACTTTCCTACTTAATTGTCCTTGCACAGGTTTACATTACATAACATACTATGTAACATACACAATCGTCTTCTTTGGCACAAGTCTAAATTCCTAAATACCGGTGGCGCACATCAATGATGTGCGCCACCGGTGACACTCCGTGTACGTGAGAGCTCGAGCGCTGGTGACCTTGAGCGGAACGTGTAAACACTAGGGTTAATCTGAAATGGAATTTAGACTTGTGCCAAAGAAGACGTATGTGTATGTTACATAGTATGTTATGTAACATCATACGTCAAAAATAGGTCTCCAAAGGTAGTCATCAATGGTTATCATTCCAAAAGCGTTACGGTAACTTCAGGGGTGCCACAGGGTTCCATCCTTGGGCCGCTTATGTTCATTTTATATATAAATAATATAAAAAAATGCTTTTAAAATTCAAAACTTCTATTGTACGCCGACGATTTAAAAGCATATAAAACTATTAAATCCATTGAGGATTGCATCGCTTTTAATTTTGTGCTGTAGGCACATACAATAAAGAGTTCGAATCAATCGACATATTTTTACATGACAGTGGTTTTAAATCTCATATCTTTAAGAAACTTTTAAATGTAAATTGATAATTTATTTTGTTTTTTATTTTTGTACTTGTATTCTATGTAAGTATACTTTAGTTACTACTACAATGTTATGTGTAAAAGTTACATTATCTTATAATAATATATGGTGTATAATTTGTATTATTTCGTACTTCAGCACCCTCTAGCCTTTAGTAACAATTTCTATTACTCTGAGAATAGCGTTGTGGGTTGCATTACTGTTAATATTTATTTAAATTTATTTTAGTTACAAGTTGTAATGTAACTGTTAGCTGTTCCTGAATAAATAAATAAAGATACGAAATAAAAAAATATATTATCATTTTTATATAAATTTAATAATCTAAGCAACATTGTATTCAACATTGTTTTTTTACCCAAATAAAGTAAAAAAATATATAGTGGCATTGTAGACGTTTAATTGTCAAAAATATTTTGCCAAAAGTCACTAACTGTTGACACGACGCTCTCTCTTCGAAGTGCCTTCGCTCACTGACCGCGGCCGCGGCGTAAGCCTGCCTACCGGCAGGCGCGTGTAGGTGAGAGAGCGGGCGCGGGATGTCGCCAAATCCTGGCTACTGGATTATTTATTCTGTGCTACTGGTCACACACACCGCAAATCTGCTCCTATTCGTCATTCCGTCAAACAGTTCTAACTGGTCACAAGGAGGATATTTATGGTTTGATGTGATTAAAATAAATACATTATTAATAAATAATTGGCATTTTTGATTTATTAAGTTTGTGTTTGTCCCAAAATTTGTTGTACCACACGTTTGGCGGGTAGTGAAATTTGTTTAGGTATCCTCCTTCTTTGTGACCAGTTAGAACTGTTTGACGGGATGACGAATAGGAACAGATTCGCAGTGTGAGTAGTGTGACCAATAGCTACAAAAATTACAATGTGTCCTAATAGAAATAAATCAACTTGTGACGGGTTGACACAAATAATACTGCTTTTGGCGGTGTGACCAGTTAGAACAAAATTTTGGTGTGACGAGTTGATGCCCAAATCCACCCGCCCACGTCCTGCATGCCTAATCGCGTATTTAGTGAAATATTTTATTCGTGATTTAAACAAAATGCACTGTATGTATGTTTCTATTTTTTTGTGTGGTATAAATTAGCATTACAAAGGCATGTATGAGCGATTCTGTCAATTTTAATTTATTATTGCGTGTTTACGTTTTCATCCCATTCATCCAATTCGGATGATTGTAGAATAATCTTATCTGAAAGAAGAATTGCGCGATCTGTACTTAACCACCTACTCGAAACTTGTCATTTAATAGTGTTTTGTTTGTATTGATGTCAGCTAAGATGTAAAATATTTAGGTTAAGGTACTTAGTTTACTTTTCTGCAAAACGTCTTCTTGTATTATCTTCGCCCGTCACGCGCGCCGCCCCCACCCCCGCGCCTGCCCGCCGCCACGGCCGCGCCGCGCCCGCAGCAGGCCGCGTCCCGCATAAACAAACGTATTTAGCGAAATGTTTTATTCGTGATTTAAACAAAATTCACTGTATGTATGTTTCTAATTTTTTGTGTGGTATAAAATAGCATTACAAAGGTCATGTATGAGCGATTCTGTCAATTTTAATTGATTATTGCGTGAGTTACGAAAGAAAAATGAAATTATCAAAGAAGCACACCACTTAACTTTCTAAACTTTGTTCAACATGTGTACCACTAACCATTGAAAGTCTTAAATATTATTTCAGAAATTTTAAAATTTTATTGAAAGACAAAAAGAGTGATTTTGTGATTTTCATAGTTCCACATATATTATGTTTCTAAACTTTTTACAACACAAAGATAAGATAGTTCTTATTATGAAACACTCAACATTTCAAACTTTAATATTATATACATTACGTTACACGAAATATTATGAAATACCTAAACCATACCTAAAGCACAGTCATAAAACTTCTAACTTTTTAAAAATAGCTTACAATCCACCTAATCTAAACACTCAGCAAAAATGAAAAGTTTTAGAATTATCGTAAGTAATTTTTCTCCGGCTACGCGACTAATAAGGCTGCGCGGCGCCGTGTAACTTGTCCAGCACACGCCGAGCCGGTAGGGAAATGGGGAACAGGAATCGTCAGAATAATTGGTTGGGTTACGCACGGAAACATTCCTTTGTACAAACAGTACGTGAAGTGAAGTAGCTTTTTTTTTTTAAATTGGTAACTTATTACATTACTTATTTATTTTAAGGACACACTTCAGCGAGTGGACCGGCAATCCAAAGGTCGTGGGTTCGTATCCACTCGAGCTTCCTGAGACTGGTTGATTTTTTTTCTAGTAAACATTTTATCCGTTATCTATATAGCATTGTGAATGCAAAATTTCAAAAATAAAGATATTTATAAGCAATTACGTCTTTATCGATTGTTAAATACTTGCAATAGTATTTCTTTCGAATGTGAGAGTAGACTTCACAGTGACGTCATACCGCTGGCTTGCAGCGTAATCAAACTACTAGGAAAAATTCAGCGAGTCTTCTGGGGTCTCGGTAGCTCAACGGTTAGAGCAGTGGACCGGCAATCCAAAGGTCGTGGGTTCGAATCCCACTCGAGCTTCCTGAGACTGGTTGATTTTTTTCTAGTAAACATTTTATCCGTTATCTATATAGCATTGTGAATGCAAAATTTCAATAATAAAGACACTTCAGCAAATCAATCCATCCAAAACCATCAAATTTCTGCAAACGATATTGATCCTTGACCTGAACGATGTTGTACTTAGAAGGTTTAACTGCTGGCGTCTACATTAAGGTCTTAAAGCTACTAAGTAGACACTTAGTACTTACAACTTAATAACCAAGATTAACTAGGTACTACTTTAAGTAACTGTGACGCTTAGCGGTAAAAGAATACTACCACCCCCTCTCTTCCCTTGGGTGTCGTAAAAGGCGACTAACGGACTAAAGACTGCACATACATCCAACAGCATAGAGCGGCGATGGGCTCACCACCTGTCGCGCTGAGCACATGTGCAGTTGTCGTCATTATATGTATGTTTTTACTACTTTAACTAACTAACAAAAAAATTGTACGAATTTTTCATTGTTGCTATTAAAAAAGCGTTACGAATAAGTGATAAAAATATTGAATTGTTTGCTATTTCCAGTCAGTACTGGATCACATATTTTCTAAGGTTTACGCGAGCACTACACATGGAATTTCAATGTGTAGAGTGCTTGCGTAAACCTTTTGCCCCATCTTCACATCGGCAAACGCATCCGCAGACGTCATCTGTCTCTACCGCAGACGCGCAAATCACCCCCCTACACATCGGCCGAAGCATCCGAAGATGACGTCTGCGGATGCCTCTGCCGATGTGAAGAGGGGGCATTAGAAAACAAAATGATAAACATATTTTTACGGGCGGATTTAAGCCCGCACTCTACGTCAATCCACGCCAGACCGCGGCGCGGGTGCAAATCTCACTCGTAAAAGTGTTATCAATAAAAAGATAAGAAAATCTTCTCCAAATTGTTATTTGAAAATTAACATCAATATTTATTTCTGAAGTGTTTTAGTGATATAGATATAGATGCATTCGAGATGTGGTGCTGGCGAAAGTTGCTACGTGTACCTTGGACTGCGATGCGAACCAACGTATCCATAATGAAAGAGCTCAACATCAAGATGCGGCTCTCCTCAGTATGCCGGAAAAGAGCCCTTAGCTTCTACGGACATATAGTGCGGTCCTCAAAGCACAGTCTAGAGAACCAAGTTATTTTTGGGCAAATGGATGACCTACAAGATGGTCTGACGCAATGGGCGATTTTCTGACAGCCCAAATTAAAAAGTAAAAATTAGTTCAAAAACACTCGATAGATGTCGTTTTATGAAAGCTGGGCTACTTAGGGGCTGTATTAAATTCTACACTTTTACTTGTCTACCAAAAGAAAAAAAAATAGTATTTACTTACCTATTTATATTCAGGACATCCAGAACCTATTTCTATTTTGGAATAGAATAAATGACACGCAGCCATACACGTGCTCTTCATGAACCCGCCTTTTACTAAGCGCCATACTAATCTATGCTAAGCGCCATCTATGAAGTCATTTACGAACCAATTTCTTTTTTTTTTTTGATTCGGAAAATCGCCCATTAAGAAGGCGGTGGGCGGCAGCATGCACCGCGCGCTCCACGCAGCATACAACCGCACTGAGTGGAGACTCATCTGTGGTCGCGATCCTCAGCAGTGAGGGAACGACGGAGAAGAAGTTTTACTGTAATGCAAAAATGTAATAAATCGTTCGCACGCAAAACTTTTATTAACGATACTGTCACTGTATCTCTAAATATTTACAACAACTTATTTTTGACTAAACATTTTAGAGTTGTACATAGTATGCTCGTAGTACTTACTCATAGAATCGAGCTTATTATTAGCTAAGTATCTGTTACACGGTCTGCTTATGTCCGTATTCACTCAGGTCTATAATTAATCCATTTAGCCTCTTAATGAGATTTTCTGCGACTTATAGATTAGAGTATGCGCAATAAACATCGCAAAGTGTGTCAGTTAGAGGAATGTCAGCGGCTATGAAGTATTCCATTCACGAGCTACTAATCACTGCGTGTGTTTTTTTATATCAAAGTGTTAACGGGGGAATGAATGAGAAATGGAAAAGTTTCATTAAGCGAATGAGTGGATTTTAAACAACTTTTTATATAAGAAATTCAACTTATTAACCGAATTTCTTTAATCTGACATAAGACCAACTTTTTTTACTCTTTTTTACCTCTTTTGATCTCTTTTTTTTTTTTTTTATTGGCAACGGGTAAGCGCTTGGCCTTCATCTCACCTGATGGTAAGTGACGATAAGGCCGAAGGTGGAAGCGCGCTTCACCCGGAATCCTCAACCACTGAGGAACTGGCTATCTTATCTCAAACTGCCGGAACACAACAATGCTATAAACATCGTTGTTATGGCGACAGACTTAGATAAGATGGTGGTAGCTAGCCAGGCGGACTTAACAGCCCTACCACCAACCAAACCGAGCACACAAAGATGTACCCCCCGCTGGGAATCGAACCCGGGACCTCTGGGTCTGAAACAGGTAGCTTAGCCACTACACCACAGAGGCGGTTAGACGGTTTAGTTAGGCGGTTTAGTTAGGCGGTTTAGTTAGGCGGTTTAGTTAGGCGGTTTAGTTAGGCGGTTTTTCCTCGTTTATTCCTCTTTTTTTCTCTTTTTTCCATTTTTACATCTTTTTCTTTTGTTTTCCTCATTCTAATCAGGCTAACTCAATCTCCTGAAAACGACTTAAATTACTTGGTGTTATGTCATCTTTAAGCTAGCTGATCCGTAAATGGAAGTTCATTTAATTAAATTCAATCAAATTCAAATATAATTGCTGTTCTGCTGTTATATGCAAAGGTCTTGAAGTAAAATTTTAACTGTTCTTTAATTTGACACTTGCGACACTTAGTAAATAATTTTCAGTTCTTCTGTTTTTTGTTTTAGCATTACAGATTTTTGCCGATCATCACAATATACACTCGCGGATGGTGTATTTGCTGTATAAATCGAAGGCGAGCTAATAATACCGTTGTATTCCAAAGCTGAGTACTTTATGTTTGAAGTGGCACAGGCGGTTGTGGTTTTAGATGGTTTTTTTTTATTTCGCTTCGGTACCGTAAAGTCTACAGTGCCCACCGCAAAGTCATTTCCCGTGGTTCTATCCACGTATTATCAAACCTTTATTCAATTTCTGCTCCATATTTCAAATTGTTTCATTAAGCTAAATATTGTATTACACCGATGTATTACTCGGTCTCAGAAGTACCTTAAGACTTTTATACTATGTCCATGCAAACATTATGTATGAATGCAGTAATACTAGGTTGAGTACTAGAGATTTAAGCTACTTCTAAAGCCGACCGTACTTACAACATCACGGTTAGGTACTCATTAATTAGGTTTGTTTATTATTAACGTAAAAAAAGTGCAAACATCTTTGTGCTTTTTCTTGAGAGAATTCACGAGAAACCCACTAATATTTAAGTCTTTCTTTAAAAAAAATATTAAAAATCCGAGTGACACTAGATGGAAGAAAATGAATGAAGCACAAAGAAACAACAAAACAAACAATCTTTATCGAATCAATTTACATTATGATGTGTCTAATGCCTATCAATATCCCAATTGCTGGGATATTTATAGGTACATGATGATTGGCCACACCTAATAACTTCAACCTATATGCATAGCCTAGATTGTTCGTTCTAATAAAGAAGCGGAAATCAATAGTGAGAATAAAAAAACCTAATCGAATTCTTGTTGTCTCTTACATTAGATTATTATTCATTAATGCATCGTGTTCCGTTTGTTGCTTTGCTTTCCAATGTTCACTATTGGAGCAGTCAATTCATATCCGTAAAACAGCAGTTAGTGGGTTAATATTACGTTTTAACAACGTTTATTGAATGAACCTCTCAAAGATCTATCTCCCCTAACTAGGCTACGCACTGCTAAGTTGTAAAACTGAAAAGCTCATTAAGCGATTTAGAACCTTAAACGAGTGTGCGAAGTGCACATTATGAACTTTTCCGGCACAGAACATGTTATGTTTACTTTTCCGTGCCCGTAGCGTTTATCATTTCTACAAACATTAAAGACGCGGGCGAAAGTAGGCAAGCGTCTTGTAATCGAAATAAGAACTTCAACTTCGATAAACAATTTCAATCATTTAGTTTTCGTACGTAGAACGACTTCATGTGTTTAAAAATTTCCATCGGTAGGTTGGTAAGTATACCTACTCATTCATAGAAAACGCAAAATACTTACATACAAGTATAGAACGATAAATTAAAGAACCGGTCGCTAAGTAAGCGCCCCTCGTATCGTGTATCGGTATCATTCGGTCACCGCGTCCGTCCCGTTCTCCGCTCCATTCGTTCTCTAGTCGAGGTTGATAACTGTTTCGCGGCGGACGAGTGTGCGTCGCGTTGCTGCGTCTCCCGCCTGTTGCGATTCGAACGCGTTAATTGAAGTTAACGCGATTAAAAATCGCTTAGTTTAGTGTGCTGTGTGAAACTCAAGTGGATTTATAGTGTGCAAATCGATTACGATAAGATACGAGTGGTGTGTGAAACTAGTTCTTTTGATACGTCCATTTGTGCCCTGCGAACTTGGATTTTTTTCTGTCGAACTTTGTGGTAAGTGTTAAACTCTTTTGATATTTCGATTCCGAGTTCATGGTGAAATAGTTACCTATTTGTTTTAAATATTCGTGCTAAGCTACGCAGAGGAATGGTTTCTCAATAGTCGCACTCGCTTGCGGTGAAACGTGATTTCCTTATCACAGGTGTGGAGATTGAGTTTTTAATTCGCCGTTACAGCCTACCCGCAACCAATGGAATTACGTTACGAAAACATCTTGTACAGTACATTTTATTGCTTGACACTGGCAGATACACGTGGGTAGGAATTATGTGTTTGATAGTATCTTAATCTTATCTTTTACAAATATTCGTATTATCTGGCTGCTGTTATAAAAAGTAAAATTAGTTATTACTAATTAACGTCTTAATTGAATAATATGAAATCTGCCAAAAAGAACGAAACCGAAAAAAATAAACAATGAAAATGTTAAAACGAAAAGCTTTAATTTTAAAATATTGATTTGTATTTATGTATTAAATTTGTATCAAAAAAAGAAACGATTGGTCGCTGGCGGGACTCGAACCTACGGCCTTTCACAATCCGTGCGGCAGCTTCTCTCTTTAAACATAATTATGCTTGAATGAGTTCCTGTTTACATTTTATAGTGCAGTTGTACTTTCAACATTAAGCAACACCTCTTTTAGAAGTTAAGTATGCTAATTCAAAACCCAGTCCTTTTTATTAAAAACGTGGACCTAAATTTTATCTGGTTTAAAATGATTTTATCTCATTTCGTTAATAACCGCGTCAGTTTAACATTACAGTAGATTTCGGACATCATATTCAGCACAGCGTACCGACCTATAAAATTATCTCAACACATCAGGACCCAAAGTACGAGTTAATAAGTGGCGGGCTAGACGTCGACGTAATTAGGCCCAATCCGTTCGGTTCCCGGGCGTGTTTGTCGGCAGGTACAGTCATAACCACAATAGGGTACGATATCAAGATCGCACTCACCGTTTCGAGTGGCCGACGCTAACTCGAAACGAATTCATTTACGACACTCCGCGTTCGATT
Source organism: Scoparia ambigualis (assembly GCA_963921215.1). Classification (NCBI taxonomy): domain Eukaryota; kingdom Metazoa; phylum Arthropoda; class Insecta; order Lepidoptera; family Crambidae; genus Scoparia; species Scoparia ambigualis. The sequence goes on from OY992510.1 coordinate 6,187,052, forward strand.
TTGCTGCAGTGCACAGTGCATTCCTCGATTATTTTGTGATAACACTTTATGGGGTTTTAGTTAAGAGGCTTACATCTCAACTGTGATTTTTGCGTAAAATGGCCACTTTTGGCGTTATGGATCTCGGAAACAAAAATACATTAACAATTATGACTTATTGAATAGTGTAGAATAGCTATTGGAATAGTTCGAAGCGGCCTCGCTTTTTGTAAATTTTGCTTAACTTTTTATTTAAACCCAAAATAGCAGAGAAAGATTTTCATAAAATGCGCGAAGGCACTTTTTTGAGCTCCTAATTTGAACTACTGTTCTGAACAAATGGAATACAAAAATTAGAATGTTATCTCTTATACATATATTCGAATTTTTACATATCATTTATATAGAATAAAAATCTCATTCTAAACCAAATAACTTCGAAAATCGCTTTAAGTTAACTGTGAATTTCTCCTATCTACGATAATATTATTAAGCAAAATTTATACCAGAATAATTGTTACTTCATGAGGAATAAAGATTTTATAAAGAATTTATTATCTTAATTCGATAATAACGATAAATACAACTGCGAATTATCTACAAAATGCGATGCGCAAGCCGTCCGAACTCAGCTTATTCTCGCAGAGCGGAGATTTGTAATATTATGCATGAATTTATTATCCTATTTCGATAAAAACGATAAATACAACTGCAAAATAAGTACAAAATGCGAAAATGGGCATTTTACGCAAAAATCACATTGGAGATGTAATAAGCCTCTTAATGCGCGTTTGGTTTCCTTTTCGTCCGCTGCATCTCTGTGTTTGTGCCTTTTGTAAGAAATACTTATAGTTAATGTATTTTAGCGTAAAGTGCTCGGTTTTAAGTATCTTAGGCAACCCACTTTTTAGTTTAAATAATAATTGTTTTCCTCAGGATAAAACCTATTAAATGCGAGAAGAGTCGTAATCTTCCCATGTGCTGTTGTAAGTGTGGGAAGGTCCAACAGTGGGACGTTTATAGACTGATGATGAGGATAATGAGGTTCGTAATAAGTTCTTTCATTCAAAGTTAACAAACAAACCTTCATAATTATAACCACAACTATTAGCCCTAAACAGTTAGTCAATGACTAGGCATTGAGGACAAAAAAGCAGTCCTCTGCCATAGTCCACTTTTCACCGAATAGCTACTGCACATGTGCTCAGCGTGATAGGTGGTGCGCCCATCGCCGCTCCATGCTGTTGGATGTGCCTATGTGCAGTCTTTAGTCCGTTAGTCGCCATTTACGACACCCAAGGGAAGAGAACGCGACACGGTTATTTATTCAAAGTTTAAATAAGTATTCGTAACTGCTAGCTGTATCTATGGTTAAAGCGCAGTAAATAAAAAAGTTAAGGTCAAAAAATCTATCCAGGTAGAAACGTATTGTTAATGGATTCCCTAATTTCGACTGTCCAAACATAATTTACATCTGAAAAATCCTTCCGTTGGTTTAAGGGCCCTCCATTTAATTGGAACTAAAGTGTCTTCTATTTATACTCTTACTGCTTTCCAGCTCCCGCTCGTAATGTCCGCGTGGAATTCTGTCTATCACAAAACTGAAGGAAATTTCAACCGATGTTCGTTTGCTATTTACAGCGGTTTCCATTCCTTCCGAAATTTCGTTCAGACAAAAAAGTTTGGCATTTAAATTACCAATTATATTTTTAGAAAATTGTTTGAAATTTTGAAAATAATGTAAAGCGCTATAAATAGCAAACGAAAATAGGCCGTAAGGAGACCCGGCGTTTTAGGCTTAAGTTGTTCTTATACTTTTTTAATTTTTTAATCTGTAAATTCACTATATATTTCAAAAAATGACAGTTGTACCTCAGAACAATAACTAACGCAGTTAATGTCCTGAGCTCGGACCAATATTTGGTCCGAGGTCCTGAGAGTTGTACAGCCGCTAGCTGTCAAATCAATCATGACATGACGGCATTTTTGACATTCCCCTTTTTAAAAGCAATAGAATTATGGTTTATGCAGCCACGTTAAACATTTTTAAAGTAACATGTCTGTTTTTGGAAACTCAGTGTTTCCATATTAAAAAATATGAATAACTGTTATAGTACTAATAAAAAAATAACTCTTATCTGCGATTTAATAAAAATAAGACAAAACTTGGTTTAGGTAGCAAATAATATTAGCTTTACTTTATGACCAAATTCTATTGTATACAAGTTAAGCATTTTTTCTATAGAAAGTGCCGGTTCTCCTTTCGTTTCGGAGAAAAATAATAGGCCCTCTGGTTAGCGCGTGTCCCTATCAACATTTCATTGGCCGGAATAAAAAACTAGCCATAGCTTTTCAGACTCCTTCAATTTCTGCGCCAAATTCTTTCGATCTGTTGCACCGTTTTCACATAAAATTTTCCTTCTACGATTGGGAGGGCATTTTCTAAAGCGTTGCGACCTTGATTTTATCCACGGGTAAGCACTTCTCCTTTATCTCACCTGATGGTAAGTGACAATAAGGCGGTGGAAGCACGCTTCATCCGGAATCCTCAACCGCTGAGCAGCTAGCTATCTTATCTCTAAACACAACAATACTATATAAGCATTGTTGTTATGGCGCCAGACTTTAGAGAAGACTTAGCTGCCGTGAAGACAGACACAATAAAATTAAATTGTTAGTAACCTCTAGTGGTAGTAGTATACTAGTAGTAGATTTCGTGACAGATAAGAGAATAAGACGGTGAAATTCAATTGTTAATAACCTCTAGTAGTAGTAGCTAGTAGTAGTAGTAGTAGCTAGTAGTAGACTTCGTGACAGACATCCTATGGTGAAATTCAATTGTTAGTAACCTCTAGTAGTAGTAGTACTAGGAGTAGTAGTAGCTAGTACTAGACTTCGTGACAGACATCCTATGGTGAAATTCAATTGTTAGTAACCTCTAGTAGTACTAGTAGTAGTAGTAGCTAGTAGTAGACTTCGTGACAGACATCCTATGGTGAAATTCAATTGTTAGTAACCTCTAGTAGTAGTACTAGTAGTAGTAGTAGTAGCTAGTAGTAGACTTCGTGACAGACATCCTATGGTGAAATTCAATTGTTAGTAACCTCTAGTAGTAGTAGTAGCTAGTAGTAGACTTCGTGACAGACATCGTATGGTGAAATTCAATTGTTAGTAACCTCTAGTAGTACTAGTAGTAGTAGTAGCTAGTAGTAGACTTCGTGACAGACATCCTATGGTGAAATTCAATTGTTAGTAACCTCTAGTAGTACTAGTAGTAGTAGTAGCTAGTAGTAGACTTCGTGACAGACATCCTATGGTGAAATTCAATTGTTAGTAACCTCTAGTAGTAGTAGTAGTAGTAGTAGTAGTAGTAGTAGCAGCTAGTAATAGACTTCGTGACAGACATCCTATAGTGAAATTCAATTGTTAGTAACCTCTAGTAGTAGTAGTAGTATTAGACTTCGTGACAGACAAGGGAATAAGATGGTGGTAGCTAGCCAGTCGGATTTAACAAGCCCCATGCACCTCCAATCCATTGGCATAATGAATTTAATAATTTGGCAATGAAAAAGTTTTAAATAAAAAAACTTAATCTATTTTTATTTCTAACTGTCTCGCGTAGCGGTGGAAGAATACTATACCACCCCTTTCTCCTCTTAGGTGTCGTAAAAGCAGACTAATTTCTGATGAATTAATGAATATCCCAAACACAACTAACTCGATTATCTGCGAATTATTAGGACTTCTGAAAGCACATCATAATCTTACAATATTGCTTTTTGATTCAGTTCTCCAACCTCAAATCCCTTATTACATAATTCAAATACGAATAATTTACAACGTAAGTAATCGTATGATTTACAGATCGACTAAAAACCCACCTACCATAGACGCCAGGTAGGTTGTAGGTTGTAGGTTTGGTATAATCCGGGTTCGTTCGATTGCCGCTGTACTGCTATATCTGGCATCGAATATTCTTAGTTGTTTATGTAACTACTTACATATAATTATGATGAAGTATGCCTATGGTACGTACATACTAAGCAGTTTGCATTAGATTCTTTAAACATTTTATTTATTCTTAGTTGTGTTACTAGCGTTTTTCTGTTTTAGATCTGTGTTTTGTATGAGAATTTTGCATGCCCACTTCCACGTTGTGTTTCGTGAATATTTTGCATGCCGTGGATGGAAGTGACATACAAAATTCTCATACAAAACACAGATCTAAAACAGAAAAACGACGTTTCGTAGTCCCATGTTTCCTCCTTCAGAACTGGATCAATTTTTATGTTTTTTACAGCATCGATTAAATTAAGAGAGATATGTCTGTATGTTAATTTTTTTTGCATTAAGTCATTTATTTAGGAGGCTTCAAAATTTTGCGAAATCACTCTGTTTTAGGGCTTTAGAAACGTTATGTGGCTGGTTTAAAAAAATCAAACATATTGACATAGAAAATCTCTTCCATTAAGCGATGCTGAAAAAGTAATAAAATTGTTCCAGTTCTGAGGAAGGAAACGTCTCTACGCAGTATATAAAAGGATGTTATTCGGAAAATAGGTCAGAAAAACCAACATGGCTTTAGCTGCCTCGTTACAAGGGGACTACGAAACGACGTTTTTCTGTTTTAGATCTGTGTTTTGTACGAGAATTTTGCATGTCACTTCCATCCACGTAGTGTTTCCTCTTTATTTCAATGATAGAGGGTTTTGCCCAGAAGTGGTACAGTAATTGACATAAGTGCTATAAGTACTTTACCTTATTAGACTTTCCAATATTCGGTACATTCAAAATAACTCATCAGTTGTATAACAAATTGATATTTAAATTTTTTAGCTTTTCATTTGAAACTGTTCAATTCTATTTTACTTAATTGTGACTTAATTTATCTTAGTCTTAAAGCGACCCAGTTTATGTTTTATTAGGTATCGAGCACTAACTATAAAAATCGAAAAGCTGGTTTGGATACTATTTTTAAAACTTTTGTACATTACTGGCGTAATTATATTTGATCGCAATTTTTAAATGCCTCATTCCCCATTTGATACACTTACTTGAGAATAATAATTTTAGTTAAGTACATAGTTTGCCATTGGCATTGACATAAAATGGCAGTATGTAGGTACCTTTATGCCTTATGAATACATTACGTAAACGCCTTGAATAAGTATCGCACTAACTTAATGATTTACTATATCGAAGAAAGCCGATATAACCTAAAGAAATTGTCTTTTATGTTTAAGCGTATAAATATTATGTGAGAAATATGTAAGTACTTACATGGGAACTGCGGGAAATATATTCAAATGCGTTCTCATATTATAACATTGAAATCACAACATCCTTCGTCTGTCGCGCTACTTCCTTCCATATATTATTATATAGCATTGCCTTGTTCACCATAAAATAATGTAGTCTGGCAGGCTTCTGTTTATGTTACAGTAGATCGTCACATACAGTTTAATTTAAACCTCTTATCTTTAACTTGGCAATGACTTGTTAATGTGCCATTATGAGAGAATTCCGCCAGTATGCTGTCAGTCATATTTCTTCTACCTACTGCAATGGATCATGGCCTTTGATCATGGCCACTACCAACCTTGCCATCTAATAACCTCACTCCTCAGAGATTCTATAAAAGAGGTACTTTTTTATATCTTTATACATCCTGCAGCTGAACAAAAGCCTCCACATGGGGATATCGGACCATAAGCCGACCACGCTAACCCTAGACTCGAGTGGAGACTTTTTACCCGACTTCTCAGAAAATCCAATAAAAAAATTCTTCCGTTACCATCGGACCTCTATCACGTCACTTAATCGCAACGCGTACAGTTAACTGTACTGCGCGCTCTCGATTGACGAGTTACGAGTTACGAGTCCAACTGGATTACAATGGTTACAACGATTACAACGATTACCGTCCTGGCGTAACGCTAACGCGTCCAATTAATATCGTTTCAATCAGCTTGACCCGCGACCCTAGAGAATGGTTAACCTTTGCGGGCGTCAAAGATTGGCAACCGTTGGCAAACTATGCTTTCATAACATCTCCTGTGATGGATAATGATAATGTTGCAGCGGAAAGATACTTGCATACAAGTTGTAGGAGAATTGGGCCACATGTAGGTACTTGCTCCACTAGTCCGTACTATTTAGTTGTTGTGAAAAAAATTTGGTATAACATCATCAGCATAAAAAGTGAGTTACTTACTGTTTAAAAAAATATTTGCTTTTGTTTTTAAAGCTTGTACTTAGCTACTTGCAATCATTTCGCCGTGATGACTTTGGATTTTGATTGAAATGGTACGAAAATCTATTTGGTCGACTCAAAAGTTCTTACCAATTAAATTTGCATAAATAAAAATATTTTTTACTAGCGGCCGCTCGCGGTTTCACCCGCGTGGTTCCCGTAGTCCCGCGGGAATATAGGGATAAAAAGTATCCTATGTGTTAATCCAGGTAATAAACTATCTGTGTGCCGAATTTCATCCAAATCCATTCAGTAGTTTTTACGTGAAAGAGTAACAAACATCCATCCATACACACAAACTTTCGCGTTTATAATATTAGTAGGATTAGTTAGGATATTTTAAATAAATCGTTATTTGCTGCCTATAAAAAAGTCGCGTCGGCGCTGCTTCATTGCAATACAAACCGTCTGATAGAATTTCGTCTAATTGTGATAACTAAGGAATCAAATGCAGCACCAGCCTTATTCGCCTGCCACGTAGCTTTGGTGTCTGTGTCTGTCCCGGCATTGTTTTGACAGTGTGCTTCGGCGCTACTTCAATGCAATACAAACCGTCTGCTAGTGTTTCATCTAATTGTGGTAACTAGCTAGGAATCAATTGCAGCTCCAACCATATAGCCTTATTCGGTCGCAACAAGGTTTCTTTTTGCAAAGCACTCTCGCCGTGCTCCCTAGTCTCACCTGCCACGTGGCTGGGTCGTCTGTGTGTCTGAGTGTGTGTCCCACGGCATTGTTTTGACAGTGGCCGTCGGAAACGGCCCGTTTGCAGCAATGAGCCGCGCGGAAGCACCGCAATTGATACGCGGCGTGCGGGCACGTCACACTCACATCTACCACGGACCACGGTACATGTACGTACATTGTATCTACAACCCGACTACGGATATGAGCGATTTGGGTGTATTCACAGTTGTGCCGATCTATAGATATAGATAGTTGTCCCGTGACTGGGACTTTTTTGTGACTTTATAATCAATGTATACCGTTCATGGGACCAATGGCACATTAGCGGGACTACTGAAAATACACAGCAAGGAGCGCTTTCCTTCATCGGGTCGATACGTTCCCTAAAACATGGTTGAGCCAAGCAATGGCTGATTCACATATTGTCATACCTACTCGTGAACGGGTGCCGCCTGTGGAGCCTGGTCTGCTCTTGCAATCTTATTTTTATTGGTATTTAATAGTCTTTCTTTATCTTTCAAAGATACTGTAAGACGTTGTTTAGTTTATTTTAAATTGAGGAATACCTGTTTTTTTATTGGATATTCCTTTGTTATGTTGTTGTGTTGTCTTGTAATCGTACTAAATGTATTTTTTTATCTCCTAATGGAAAATGTCCTATGATAGGGAGGGCATTTTCAAATTTGTATTGACGCTGTAAACGAAAGAGAGAATAGAAATGCCCTTACTGAGTTAGTTGCCGGTTCTTCTCAGTACAAGGCTCCCGCCCCATAGTTAACTATGAACCGATGGCATAGTGACATTCACTTATGAATTATTGTAGCCTTAATTTAATAAATAATTTTGAGTTTTGAATTATTGATTTTTTTTTAATCAATTTTATAAAGATAACTTGCATTTTGCACAACCTATGTGTCAGAGGCAGAGTCGTAGCCAAGACTAGCAAATTTTTGTGTCATCCCGCCTAAAACACATTTTAATAGCAATTGGGCAAAATTTCTGTTGAAAAAAGGTTATGTAGTCTGCCCATAATGTGTTTAGCTCTTTCGTTGCTGGCTGTACCACTTGTACCCCATACCTCGGCAATAACGTGTCCACGAGTGTCGGTAACCGGATCGGCACCGCTCATTAGCACCCAACTAAAACCTATCGAGTTACCGCTGACAGCACAGTCATATCTGTTTGGGTTACCTGACGAGAAAGTACATCGGCCATCTTTATTTAAGTCTAGTATGTGTAACGCGTAAAGACTGATATTCAATCTGTTTGTAATATTTTTTTTTTTTTGTGTCAATAACGTTTAAATATATTGAAAACGTTGAAAAAATTACTACCTTCAGGTGGGAATCGAACGGACGTCCCCCGCAATCTTGCGTTAACCACTCCGCCACTGAGGCATTGGTTAGACCTGTCGAAATTTTTCAACATTAATTTGACATTCTGTTGTCTTATCGAACCTAGAATTTACATCATAAGAGACCTGAATGAAAATATTTTACAATATTTTAATTAAACATCCAGTTGAGATAAGACAGCTTTGTAGATTCGTAATGACGCATTCATAAGTTCAGAACTCAGGATGTAAATTCTAAGAGGTAGTCATTTTTTTCAATATCTTAGTTTATTTGCAGATTGACTGTAAAACTGTTGTCTACGCATTAACCGTAGCTATAGACTAGTTAAAGTCAGAGGTTTCGACTTACACCACTGTCTTATCTTAGCATGTCGCTGTAGCTGTATTATTTATTAGCAACATTATTTGGTTCCGACAGTATATTAGTAAGTTAGGCTAGTTTTACGGTGTTTGAGGATTTATCGTCACTCACCGCACTCACCGTCAATCGAGATGAGGACCAAGTGTATTTTTGTTACGTAATGTAAATTTTGTTATGGCTTGTTCTAAGTCCGCCTGGATGTTTGCAGCATTGTAGTGTTCTGTCAGTTACAGATAAAATAAACGGTCTCTTAGCTTAGTCCAAGTGCGTCTTTTCATCTTGATCGTTCTCGTTTTCATCACTTCAACCAAGTGACACGAGAGTCAAGTTCTTGACTTCCTCATTAAATATGTGATCAAAAAAAAACATTTTTTACTGTACTTAAAGTTTTTTTTAAATACCATCTTTGTAAGTACATACATACTCATCACATCAATCTCCATTATTTGGTATAAAAAGTTCTCAACAGCTTGATGATGCTAACTTTGTTTACTCTATTCACAAGGATGAGACAGCAGTACGATGATTGGACTGAACTAAGGTCGCAGGGTGATTATACACAGCTAATGACTCCATAATGACGTGACTTCACAAGATTTTAATAAATGCTCTGCCATAGCGCAATTGGCTTGCATTGTTATCTAAAGTTTACGCGAACGTTGTACGTTCGGCCTCAGATGTAGGTTGACATTAAAGTGCCAAGTCGTACCAACTTACTGCGTTGATACATTACGGTTGCACGAGCGCGATAGTTCCGAGCAAGCTACTTCTGAGGCCAACTGTACGTTAGAATGAAACACTTTATATGGATCGACTCATGTTAGTTTGACTTATTACTATATACGGACGTTTTGGAATGTTAGCAGTGTCCGTGGTCACAGAGAGTTTAAGGTGTTGTTATTGTAAACGTGAACGATAATTCCAAATACAAATCTGGGATGCAACCCAAAGCTTTTTTACGGCAAATGAACAATGGCGGACTCCGTCGCTTTATCAGTCTACAGGTCAAAATCCCTTGCACACCGCGTCGTCTATTTGGTACGGGCACGTGCCCGGGCGGTCGGTGCGCTTCATACGAAAATCGCTGCAAAGTGGTAAAGCGACGGTGCCCCGACCGTACACAGCTTTACCACATACTAACGACATGATAAAAAGATCTTCATAAAATTGCCAAGTAAAAAAATACATAATTTAAAAGTTATTTTCACTCATCAGTCATCACGTCATCAGTGTAAACTGTGTAGCCAGTCCATGAATTCAGAAAAGATCTCTTACGAAGATACAACAGCAATGGCACAGATGAAATGCGAGTGTCCATGCAGTATCGGTCTCCTTCGTTAGCCGCTGTCTTTCGGTCACATCTCTGCTGGGAACAACTAAGTAACAGATCGACTGCTATCAAATAGCAAGTCCGCAACTAGAAAGTATGCTGACCCACAAATGAACCGCTTATACTTACGGCGCGAGTGAGGTGTACCTACGATACGCGGGGTGACCACGTCTTGCGGTTTGTCTTGGACATAGTATGACGAACTTACAGACAGACTGTCCAATTCTACAGACTCTGTCTTTTCTACAGAAATATAATAGAAAAGATCTAATCAATCTCCATAGCGTAGGTCAACTAAGAACTGAGTGTTTCATTCACCGTATAATCACGTTATTAAAACAATAATTTGTTATTTAGGTATTATTTTTATTTGACGCAGTGTTACAATCTAACCAATTTATGTGATCGAATTTTGAGTCAAAGACCTATTACTTAGATGATTAAGAAACGTGGCGTATATTAAGAATCGAAGGACTGCAAAACATTCAAGACACACCTATTTAGGTTTTTACGGTGGTTCCCCTGATGTATATTTTGTTTATCTTATTTATTGTCCTGTTAAATATTACAAGGCAAATTTTTTTTATGTTGATTAAAGCCGATTAATTACTGAAATATTTTGTAATCTTTACCAAGCACAAAACGTTTAAGATATCACTACGATTAAAATTTTAAAATCCGTCTGACTGATTTTTTTATTACTAGATAATGAGCGTTGACATCATCATAAACTTTAAAATGCGCAGCTGTTATCAAACGAACTACTACAGTACTCTTTAGTTATCACTATCAAAGCTTATCAGCTAACCTGAACATTAGTAGGTAAGTAGGTACCTATTCCAAAATGTTTACCATTTTCTCTAAATATAATGGTAATAATAGGGATTTTCTCATCCGAAGTACTCTTACTCTAAGGTACTCTTCCTTACTCCTCCCTCTCTTCAGAACACTCCGTTACCCATTTCAGTGGATCTCAGCATTCTTGGCATAGACATTGGCCAGGAAATGAATCCATAATGCTACATCGAGAGTGCTATTTTAACTGCCTCCCGTAAGTTTGGTGTTCTCAATAAGTTGAGGCGGTTTTTTACTCCCGAGCAGCGCTGTTTGCTGTACAAAACTCAGGTGCGATCAAGTGTGGAGTATTGTTCCCATCTATGGGACGGCTCCGCTAAATACCTCCTCGATGCACTTAGATGCCGAGGTTACAGCCTCTCTTGAGGACCTCCAGCCACAGAATAATATACAAGCTCCAGCTGCGTAGAGACATTGCTTCTCTCAAAGTCTTCTATCAGAAATACTACGGAGAGTGTCCTGAAGAACGTTTTGAACTAATCCCGCCCTTTCCTTTCCTCTCCCGGACTACACATGCCTTAGGTCTTAGGAACCACCATTATACTGTGCTACATGCAGACTATCAACACTCGTACCAAAAAAATTGGCAAGTCGTTCCTATGTAAGACCATTCGGCTCTGGAATTCTTTGCCGGCGCATGTGTTTCCTAGCTATAGTCCCGGGTCTTTTAAGCGGGGCGTGAAACGGCATTTATTCAGGCCGTCATGAATGGATGCGCTTGTCACCGTGCTTGTTTCACTTTGAGGAGCGCTCTCGTTATTTTGGACTGTATCGGCTGCTTACCATCAGGCAGGAAGCAGTCACTAGGACGAGTGTAATTAAAAAAAAGTATGGTAATAGTAAGATAATGGCATTGTTGGACATTCCTTAAAAACAAAGTAAAGAGTAGCGACCCTACTGTCACAATTGGTAACTGCTCTCGCGCGCACACGTGATCGACATCGGCGCGGGCCGCGTTTGCGATAAAGTATCGAGTTAGCGAGCGACTTCGAGTGACGATTGCGATTCTAATCGCTCGGTGCTCGGTCCTCCAAGGCCTCTCGAATCCATTCGCATCGAGTACTTGTTACCGCTTCACTTAAAACAGCACGACATCACGCTAGCCATTTTACGAAACACGAAAGCATCATGGTTTTTCTATTAGATTTACATTAACAACACAGTTTATTGGAACTGTGACCTTCTCGGAATAAGGGAATGAGGTTCTTGAAGATTGATCGCGTTGGAGAGTAGCTCACGGAACATCCTTGACGCAAAGCCGTTGTGTTTGTAAAGGAATTAGATATTGGCTTTAAAAAATGCCTTGTTATCACATTTCAAGAATACTAATGAGCTCTTAGGAGTTCTGTTTTGTATACAGGATACTTTAAGATATTCGAATTTTATATGGTGAAATAAAAAAATTTACGCACCAGTAACTTTCGTATTGTACCTGAATTTAAATACCAATTTGCAAGCTCAAAGTAATCTTCAACTTTTCAAAGTGTGATATAAGTATCTCATCATACTCAAAAAGACTTTTTATAGTAGTGTGATGAAACTCATGCTTAAGTAATTATGATTAGCCCCTAAATTACGCAGAATGTAACATAGGTAAAAAAGTGGATCTAAATACTGAAGAACCTCAAAGCTCGTACAACTTTAGTACCTATAAAAGGTTACAAATCCTGGTCCAATAAGGCTCCGACAATAAAACTCCAATCATAATAGAATAAGCCGGGTAGCCGCCGCTCACCTACGGTTGCTTTCCACGTCCATAATAGTCAAAAGCATTAAATTTTTTGTCGGCCATTCCGCTTTTTAATGCCGACAAAAACATGTTAGGACAAGGTTGTGGAAACCGGTATGATATGGCCGAACCGATAGGTGGGTGAGATGAACAAAAACTATGGACAGTGAAGGGCATGACAGAACGTGGTAAATGCCCATTTCGCGATCCTAATAATTGTATGGTTCTGGTCGTTTACACGTTAACACAAACACGAATTAAACTTTATTTGCATACTAAGTGGACGCTGATAAGGCACTTAAAAACTTTGTGACCGTTTGAGTGTTGCAAACACGTACTTGCGGTATAAATATCTTTAGTACCGAGTGCCTACCTAAAATAGATATTCTAAAAAAAGGTTTGCTTATTTTTACTGTTTATTATGGTCTATAACTAGTAGGTAGTTAAACTACTGGTCCTAGACCTAATAGGTATAAATAAAGAAAAGCTTCTCTATTACGTCCCGGCAACCTAAGACGAGGTAAGTTAGCTTTTCTATTATACGGCACACACGCGCCAAAATAGCTTTAATACGTCTCAGACGGTGACCTACTAGCGTAGGGATTCTAAGTTATTACGCTTTGAAAAGTACTAGGAATTCATCTTATAGATAGGTCGTGATCGATATTAGCAGCCGCCCGTAGCCTACCGCAAAAACCCGTCTTATATCTTACTAAGATCATGAAAGAGACCTGATTGTCAAAATTGTATCGTTCTAGATCCATCACGTAGCGAAACCGTGTCGCGATGCGGTGAAAGAATACTACCACCCCCTCTCTTCCCTTGGGTGTCGTAAAAGGCGACTAACGGACTAAAGACTGCAAATACTTCCAACAGCATAGAGCTATGATGGGGTCGCCACCTGCCACGCTGAGCACGTCATGTGCAGTCGCTATTTGGTGAAAAGTGGACTATGGCAGAGGACTGTTTTTGCGGTCGTCAGTGCCTAGTCTCTGACTAAGCCTTCGGGGATAATAATCGTGATTATAAGTACCTATGTATGTAGATCCATCGCCTGTGGGATGTTGATCGTTTTTCAGTCTGGCAGGAGTCTTATTATCATCATAACGTCCCACTGCTAGGCACAGACCTCACGTCCAGAGATTCGGCATTGCAAAAGTTGCTCAAAGCGCGTAAGCTGCTGCGATATCGAGCTTCTCTATTTGTAGGCATAAATAGAATGATTACTGATAGTTTAATTTGTCTATGCTGATAGATAATAGATATATTAATCTATCTAGTAGTGTTATCGTAATTCTGTTTGACAACGTAAAACGCATAAATATGTACCTAATAAGTAATTGATTAATAGCTTTTCTATATAATCAGTCCGGTTATCATTAGGTACTAGCGGGGATTAGACATTGTACATACAACTTGTAACAGATTTAGAGGCACATTCTTAAAATAGTATGCTACTGAATTGATTCCAGTCATAAAAAATACATATACTTAGGTAATAATTATTTTGTCCTAAAAATAATTGAACTTATTAGAATTACAGTCACTCCTGCGATCAACAGTCGAAACAAATGAAGATAAAACTTAATGCAAGACAACAAGGCTTCTAAAAATGCATCCGTCCACTAATCAGTCGATCAACATAAAAACTCAGTTCTTTTCCTTTATCCACTCTCCCGTCCAAGGTGAGTATAGTCACTGAGCGCAAAAATTTTCGCAAACGTCCCGGGTGACTATAGTCACCGAGAATTTTGTACTCGCAAACGTCCATGCGGTGACTGTAGTCTCCCAAAACACGTAGTACGTAGGTCCGTCAAAAAATTTGAGGTGATTCTGTGGTTACTTATTTATTATAAAAGTAAAAGAAATCAAAATGCACACAGTAATCAGGAACACACAGGAATGTCTCAATAAGAATAGTTAAAAAGCGATAAAAAAGAGCGTGATGAACATCCCGCCGCTGTAACATCCCGATGTAACATATTATGGGTGGGATGTGTTCTAAATCCGTCTAGATAGCTAGCTTTTATTAACTAGGTTAATCGACGGGGATAAAGGGAGGCCTACCCAACGGCAAGCGCCGTTGTTTCGTTGTTCCTCCGCAAGGTTGTCTTGATAGAAAGCTACCTGTGGCGCGATTTTGTTATTTGCTGGTCTTCAATATGTTTTTGTAATTAGTTACTAGTATAGGTTCATGGACACTATTGAAAACGTTTTAAAATAACGGAATCGAGGCGCTCGCTGTAAGAAAACCTATTTGGATTTTATGAACTAGATAATACCAAATTCCACACACACCTTATCTAAGTCCGAGCTTTGGTAGACACTTTAAGAGGGTTTACGCATTTCGGTTTCCCATACAAACTTCCAAGTCGAAATTTTTAATAACCAATAAGCCAATTTTAATGAAGCTTGGCATGCTTAAGAAAAATACAGGTATCTAAATAATTTGTTGAAAACATTTTTAAAAAAGGTTTGTTTAGCTGAGTTATTGCGATTTAAAGTCTACTATAGAAAGTTTAAAATCGCATTAACTCACTGATTTAAACGTTTTATAAAAATGTTTTCAACAAACTATTTAGATCTCTGTATATTTTATTAGCATGCAAAGTTTCATTGAAATTGACTTAATAGTTTTTAAAAATTTCGCCTTGGAAGTTTGTATGGGAAACCGAAATGAGTAAACCCTCTCAAGCCGATATCAAAAATTGTAGCCGTTGCAAAATTTCCAAGTAACAAGCTTGAACATACGCTCCGACACAACGTTAACCTTCCAGTTAACCCTAAAGAAGAAGAACTTGTACGTAACGTACGTAACGTGTAACCTTTAGTAGTGAACACGTAATAACAGATTACAGTAACACATTGTAAGTTAAAAACATATCGATTAATATAGCTAATTGCCCGTTAACTGAACTGCTAACCATCGCGTTAACCGCGGAAGCAGAAATCTGCAAAACACTGAGTGTCACGCGTCAGTAATCTCACGTCTGTCGATGTTTTATTGAAGACTAGCTTCCGACAGAGGCTTCGCCTACATGAGATTCAGTCTGTCACAAATTAAAAACTCTGTTCGAAGTACGATGTTTTCCTGATATGAGAAGTATTTTATGTTTGAAACAATAATATGCTTTACATAGTTATGTACAAAATTTTACTCAAATCCGTGCTGCCGTTTAGGCGTCTTTGAAGTACAGACACACTGTTAAACTTTTTCATATATTGTATCAAAATCTTCAGATTCGAAAAAGATGTCGAATTAAAAAGTGGCTTTATACTTTTACGAGTTACCTTGTCATCCGGCGAGGTTAGACAATTCTTACCACTTATATTAATAAGTGGTAAAATTAATTTAATGTAGGCGATTATATTGATCGATTTAGATTCTAAAACATATAACTATATACAGATAATCACGACTATTATCCCCAAAATCCCCAGAGACTCGGCAATGAGGACCGCAAAAGCAGTCCTCTACTATAGTCCACTTTTCACGAAATAGCGACTGCACATGCTTTAGTCCGTTAGTCGCCTTTTACGACACCCAAGGGAAGAGGTTGTGGTAGTATTCTTTCACCGCTACGCGACACGGTTCATAATATAGATTATATTTTTAGAAATTAAAATATTTTTTTTTTTTTTTTATTTTTTTTTTTTTATTAAAATAATAAAAAATTATTTTAATTTCTCCAAGCATTATCCGTATCCTGTAATGTTATAAGTACGGGTGTTTAGTTGTTTACGAAGCCGCGGGCAGTCGCTAGTGTTAACTAAAATTAATGACCGACTATAACGTTAAAAGGTAACCTCATATAAGATGCAACCTCAGCGATATTCAGAGATGGCCGTGACATAATTGAGAATGTATGCCATAAGTTCATGCCGTATTTTCGTATAAATTGGTTGAAACGTTGCGTAATTTTACGTCGTATCATTTAATTGGCCCCAAAAGGCATGTTTCGCGGGCCAAATTGATGTCTTGACATTATGTTTATAAATTCACGGGCAGGTTCCATGCGGGAAAGCGCGATGTGGGACAGTTTTTTTTAATGATTAATTCACTTTTTTTTTCAACTCCTATAGATAAGTCGCACATATTTATTTTACCTCATCATAAGCTACCTGCCGTACGTAATAATGACAGACGGCTACGGGCGGCGGGACAGTAAAAAAGTGCTGCAGTCATTTAAAGATTAAATTCGCGGTTTAATGCGTGTCCGGGTTTAGCCGGGCCTAACTTGGATAATATAAAATATTTAAGTAATTAATTATTTCAAAATGTTTTAAGAAGAGCTAGGAAAACATTGTAAGGAGCTTAAAACGATTTTCTAATTCTAGTAGGCAAAACAACAGATATATTATTTATTAATTTCGGCTGTAAGTGTATTTAAGGGCCAGAGCACACACGATACTTTTAGCAGCGGCGATCGGCGATTTAGACGCTTTTTAGAAGCTGAATGCAGCGACTGAATCGCTAAAACTCACGATTCCGTTACTGCAATCGAACGCAGAGAGTCGCCAAAACGCGAGGCCAGTCGCGAAATCGCCGATCGCCGATGCTAAAAGTATCGTGTGTGCGGTGGCTCTAAGTATTCAAACAGAATCTTATCTAATAAAAACTCATGTAACGGATCATTAACAAATTCGTTTGTTTAATTGACTTTTTATGTTAAACCATTGTTCATGTTGCGTTGCGATATAGATTGCGATTGTCGACTTGTAATCAAGCGCCGCCGTACCGGCTGTCACGAGCTTGGTTAGTGCTTTACGATATATCGAATTGATATCATTTTTTTGATAAGTACCCATATACTAGATATTATTTATACTAGTCGCCTTCGACCTTGTCCACGTGATCACCCCGTAGGCCTGTGCCCAGCAGTGGGACGGCTTAAGGCTGATGACAAATAAATAAATAAATAAATTTTCCTACACTTACACCAATTATCTAGCCCAAGAGAAGCTTTGTTATGAAACTGGTTAAATGGTTACTAGAGAACGGATATACATACTTAAAATACATAAATACATACTTATTATACATAGAAAACACCCAGACCCGAGACAATTTAGAAAAACATTAATTTCTAAATTGACCCGACCGGGGATCGAACCCGGTACCTCAGAGATGGCGACACCATGAAAACCGGTGTACAAACCACTCTACCAAGGAGGTCGTCCAATGATATGAAAATTAAATATATGATAATTCTAATAATGTATAACGATAAGGATAAGTTCAGTTATTATATTATTAAGTATTAAAACAAAAACACATATTTTTTTATTTAAGTAAGTAGTAAGTACCTAGGTTTTTTTTTACCTTAAAATTTCCTAATTTCGTTTTTTCTTTTTCTATTATATAACGCAAGTGATATTTACCTGTAATTGTTTGATGCATTTAGTTTAAGCCGTATCGATTGTATTTAAGAATGTAATAATGTTTCAAATGTTGGTAAATCTTAATAAATAAAAATAAAAAAAATAAGAAGAAACTGAAATATTATTAGCTAGCGGCCCGCCCGCAACTTCGTGTGCGTGAACATCCTGTAACCCGCCAAATATTATTTTTTGGAAATTCGTCCAAAACTTTATATTTCACACGAACCTAGTCCTGACAGTAAAATTACGAATACAACAAAAGAAGAATAGCCGCGGAAGTTCCGCAATTATTACAGTTCCACTACCGCTATCGCTTCCCCATAAATGAAAGTTAAAAATTTCTCTTCCGCTATCGCTTCCTCATAAATTAAGAGGAATTAAGGAGGAATTGAAATTGTACGCGAAATCTCCGGCCCGCAACAAAAAAATAAAATACTAATATCTAAAAGAAAAACGGAAAGTGTGATGAATGAAATACACTTAATATATAAGGCGACTGCTAGAAACCGCAAGAAACTTCAAGGGCTGGTCAGGTCAAGTGTTTTAAACATGACAAATATGACAAAAAAGAAATTCGTGCTTTTTTCATTTTTAATTAAATAATTTGCGAATTTTAATTGGATAGTCTTTCAGTATCTAATTTATTTTAAAGCAATTACAAATGAAAAATACGCACATTTCGTAATAGGGAAACAATTGGGGTCTCATTGCAGACTAACGTAGGTAATTATCGCCCGGTTGACGCGGACGGGTACAACAGACGGTAGGGTTAACGACCGGCCGCTGCCCGCGCGTTGTAAATAATCGTTATTTTTAATTGTTTTTCATTTTATTTTTCCTATATTATTGCTTTAAAATAAATAAGATACTCAAAGACTATCTAATTAAAATTTTCACGAATGTCATTTTTGTCATGTTTAAAACACTTGACCTGACCAGCCCTTGAAGTTTCTTGCGGTTTCTAGCAGTCACCTTATATAATGTGCCTGTTTCATCACACTTTCCTTTCTTATTCCTGTTCCTCATCCGAATTCTCTTCCTCATAAATACATTTTCTGCATACTCATCCGCATCCTCTTTCTTTTTGCTATACAATTCCTCTTCCTCATAACCACATCCTCAACAACCCTATTCTGAAGTGATGCGCGTATAAACATTTTAGCAATTGATTTTTATTAATATAGATTTGATGACTCAAAGATCTCTTGTTTCATTCAACGCTTAAACTGCATTATTACTAAGTGCTTACCCCTTGTATGACCATTTTGTGCTCTACGAGTTTTTAAACGAACCTACAAGCTCATGCAATTACAGCTAATGACTTTGCTCACCTTAAAAACAACCCTAATTACTAAATCATCCGATTTACCCTACGATCAAGCATAATGACTAAAATTACATAGTATACAAAGTTGTTTAGGTATAAGTATATATATTTCTGTTCGGCTGTGTATTTTTGCTGAACTGGAGATTTTTTTTCTGCAATATCACTGCTAAAGAACAATAATGGTTATCTTTCTAGGAGTTGTGACATTTTTGAATGTTCGATTTTTGTGATAAATTAGTATGTATTACAATTTTGGTATTTGCGTATTAAGACAATGGCAAAGCAGCATTTAAAATGTTTTTTAAACAGCGGTGTAACCAATATTCTTACTTCTAACCTTGAGGTCATATACTTCTAACTGCTTCTATCAGACGTACTACAGCAATTGATGACAACAGTCTAATATGGTATTATGGTGGTAGTTCGCTAGTGAATTTCACTAAGTGAAAGAAAAGATTTGAAAGACCAAACCACAGTATGGCAACATATTAACGCAACTGAGAATCGTATCCCGGAATAAGCAAACTCAGTCTAAGAGAGAAGATCCCAATAGAGCATACGTACAGTTACGAGCACCAATATGTATACACTTTCACTCTTGTTCCATTGTAATAAGAGTTATTTTTATTTTTATTTATTAATGTATTTATTAAATTCAAGTAACAAGACTCATTTGTTAGTAACAAAGTTTTTTACTTAACCTATGTTAGTGTAGAATATTAAATATAATTATAAGTACAAAAATAAATAGTGGAGCGACCTTTCCGCACGCAAATCACCGTCGCACCACCCCAGCCGATGTTGCGCAGCAATGATTCCCGTACGGACAGTCCAGCCTGCTTGCAATCATGCTTATAGGACACTGTTGGCGCTGCTCCTCACCCTGCGAACCAGGGAGGCGCATCGCTTCTGCATAATCGCGTAAAAGCAGTCTACCCGCGCTTCTGCAAACATCCCTGATGCACTACAGTAGCGGGGCAACCCCAACAGTACCCTAAACGAATTGTTAAATTGAACTCGCAGGGCGTTGTAAGACCCACGAGTACATTTTATAATTCAAATATCTTTATTCAGTAAGCTTAAAATAAGCATTTAGAATCGTCTAAATTCATTTTTTTATGGATGAATGGATAGGCATAGGAACCCACCCACCCCACCCATTCAGAAAGTCTTTTAGCTGTGGAGAAGAACGGGCACAAGAAACTCCACAGCTTTATAATAATATAGAAGTAACTACATTTACAAAACAATATGTCGTTACCAAATTATACAGTCAATATTCATAAAACAATTATATAATAAAATAAAAGATAAAACAAAAGTGAATCTAAAAGTTTTACTCGGGCACTATGAACGCATTAGAACAATGTGTGCGAAACTAGAGGAATGTTAATTCCATGCATTTTTGTCATTGATGTAATCGCTTACAGTGTAATAGCCCTTTTCTAAAAGTCTGTCCTTAACATGTGTCTTAAATTTGTCAAAGGGCAAAATTATAACATCGTTCGGGATTTTATTGTAAAATAAGACACTTTGTCCCATAAATGATCCATAAACTTTCTGAAGTCGAAATTTAGGAATTACAAGTTTATACTTATTTCTAGTATTTAGTTTGTGTATATCGCAATTTTTATTGAAATGAGAAATGTTTTGACGCACGCAAACAATACAGTTATAAATAAATTGTGATGCAACTGTAAGAATATTTATTTCTTTAAACAGCTTCTCAAGGGAGTCACGCGATCCTAGATTATATATGGACCTTACTGCTCTTTCTGCAAAATGAAAATGTTTTCTATATCTGCTGCTTTACCCCAAAGTAGAATACCTTAAGACATAACACTGAAAGTTTACATATTTTTGCTCGTGACTGTACATAAAATCACGACTATTATAATCCCCGAAGGGTTAGTCAGAGACTAGGCAATGAGGACCGCATAGTCCACATTTCACCAAATAGCGACTGCACATGTGCTCAGCATGACAGGTGGAGAGCCTATCGCCGCTCTATGCTCTGTGTGCAATCTTTAGTCCGTTAGTC
Organism: Scoparia ambigualis; assembly: GCA_963921215.1. Lineage (NCBI taxonomy): Eukaryota > Metazoa > Arthropoda > Insecta > Lepidoptera > Crambidae > Scoparia > Scoparia ambigualis. Next base: position 6,208,347 of record OY992510.1, read on the forward strand.
GCCTTTTGCAACACCCAAGGGAAGAGAGGGGGTGGTAGTATTCTTTCACCGCTACGCACCACTAGAGGAGCATAGAGGCGGTAAAAAAAAGCTTTCTCTGCCAGAAAGGTTTCATATCACGAGCAATGTTCTAATATTACATATGAAAGTAAATGATGGCTATACGAGTCCATATCAAGTTCCCCGTTGAATCAAGTCGTCGACGTTTTGCGAAAGTGAAAAAAAACTACTTATGTTTATGTCGCAGTAAATAGTTATTGCTTATATCCCCAATGATAAGGTTATAAGTATACTGTACCGTAAGCTACACTTAAGCCTTATTTACCTCTTTACTGTTTATTTAAGACTTTGGACGCGGCTTCGTTCGCGTTAATTAATCGTCTATAACCGTCTTCAAGGCCCTATCTATCTTCCTACCAAAATTCATCAAAATCCGTTTAGCGGTTTAAGCATGTAATCGTAACGAACATACAATTAATCTCATTTTCGCATTTATAATATTAGTTAGGATTACTACTATACGTTTTGATCCAATTAGGTGTAACATAATACAGCTCTATAAAATGTAACGGTGTCATCATCATCATCATCAGCCTATAAACGTCCCACTGCTGGGCACAGGCCTCCCACGTGGACAATAGCACGTGGGGATATTAGGCCATAACCCACCACGCTGGCCCAATGTAAGGGTGTACACTTACAATAATCATATTATAAGCAGAATATCATGCAAGTTACTCACGTCACGTGTGTTACACTGACTCTTCTGGACTGGCCAATCACGAATTCTTAGGAACTATAGTAAATACAAACTCGAAATGTACAAATTTAAGTATATATATATAATAAATAAAAAAAATAATTTAAATAATTAATTTTTTTTATTTATTTAAGAAATTTTCTGAGTGGTAGAGCCATGCTGCCTTGCAGCTTGGTGCACGAATTCGGCCGGCCCGCCCGGCGTAATACCACCCTCTAAAGAAATCGGCGTGAAACATTGGCACTCGTTGCTGGTGTTTCGTGCGGTGAGTGAGTGAAAGGCCCATTCTCTCCCCCCCCCCCCCCCCCCCACACACACAAAAGTCCTACTCCTTCCCCAAGGCCGGCAGCGTATTTGCGACTACTCTATAGAGGGTGTCCGTGGGCGGCGGCGGTGGTTCCTTCTCATCGAGTGGCCCGATTGCGATTTGACGCCTTTTTTTAAAGCTTTTTAGATAAATAGGAATTAAATAAAAAAATACGCGTGTTTAGATATTACGCTTGATGTGTATGTCGAACATTCGGCACGACAGCCTGATTGGTCCTACCTAACCAATCCGAACAAGGAGTAAAATCCGGCTCGTGGAATTTTTTGGATCCACTTTTTTTAAATTACCTACCTCGATAGATACGGATTTGTACGCAGGCAAAGGCGCGGGCGGGCTGTTATTTAACTTAATAATTATTTTTTCTTGTAACTCACAAGGAATCAGACAATGACAAAGTGTAGGTCTGTACTCGATTAGTGTTATCGAATGCCCTTGATCTATTTCTTCAATTCCAATTAAGTCAATCGGCAAGAGACCTAAAGGTTAGTCAAATCAGTACGTATCTACTTTAATTGCTTTATTTTAATCAGATTTGTAATTTATCTTTACTTTTCCCTTACGACATAGTTAATCGAAGCCGGGGTGCTAGCCTTGAGAGGCGCCCTTGAGGTTTCCACTTTCGTGATCTGATTCGAACGCCCAGGAGAATCGTGTAAAGTCCGTACGTGACTATACATGCAGAGTAGAAAAAAAAGACCGTGGTTGGAGGAAAAATGAAAAAAACTTATTCATAATTTGTACAATTTATGGATATTTACTTTATAATTCTTTATGATTACATAGCAGGATTTCCCGCGATTTTTTAATATGCCTTCCTAATGAAACACACTGCCATATAACAGTGAAAATTTAAATAGTTGTTCAAACATTTCCGTTGTTTAACGCTAGTTCTCGATTATATTTATAGATCCATATAGATCGTTTAAGTACTAAAATCAATATATTTTTATATTGATACAAATACAAAACGGGGAAGCTTACGGCCTTCATTTTACCAGATGCAAATAACGATAAGGCCAAATATGGAAGCACATTTCAATCGAAATCTTTATTCGCTGAGGAAGTGACTATCTTATCTAACTGCAGCCGGAACACAACAATGTTTCGAACTGATGGCTTAGATAAGATTGCGCTACCTAGGCGGACTCCCATCAATCATAAGCTGTATGTTTACTCCGCGCCGGGAATCCAACCCAGGACATTTGGATAAGTAGACGCGTATTGGCTTAACCACTTCACGACTAGACCATCCTATATTATACTACGTGAGATGCATTGTCCCACCATAGATTTGGCCATAGTCACCTAATTACGGAACTATATAAAGCGACAGGGTTCTTTGTACTGTGATGCGACCAACACAAACCTTACCCTAAAATCTTGTCCAAACCACTGCCCACTACTGAAACATCATCCGTGTGGTCTTTTCATTAGTCGCCTCCCATTTCGTGTGGGCACACTTAGCTGTTAATTAAGTGGGCACACTTCACTTCACTTCCCGCGCGCCCACTCGCGGGCCTGGGACGTCGGTCGGCCGTAGAGAACGGTTATGAGTTACGAAACTATTAAACAACGGTTACTTGTGTGACCGCATATTTCCGGCGTCGTCGGAGAATCACCCAAATATTTCACGTGTTCGTGTATTTGTGCTAACAATCTGTGGACACGTATTTTGGATATAATTATTTTTAAAATTTAATATTAGTTACCTATATTTAACCGATAATTAAGTGACCCGCGATCGAGCCGAGTTGAAATGTGTCTGCGGTCTGGTATCCGGAGATCCTAAACTCAATTCTCATGTCAGGCAAGGTGCCTTATCCATAACATATCCATCACATATCATATCAGTCACGGTACAGACTTGTTTAAAGAGTAAACAAGCAGTCGACTATTTGACCAAAATAATGAAAAAAATATTTATTTTTATTTCTAAGACGCAACGGCCAAGGTTTCGTAAGTATTAAATAGGTATATCCGCCTAGAATACAGACTACAGACTGCTATTCTCTTTTTATGCCCACGTCGTTCGTCGTCGTTCACCGATTTCTGATTAAATAATTGCTTTTGTCAAGGTAAAACATTTCATTTCATTTTGTAAGCATGTTGACACAAAATTTAATTTTGAATGCCAATACTGAGTCACTTTTACAGGGTGTCCCATAAAGAGCTTGCCTTAAGGAGAATATAGACAGGGGTGACCGACTAGCTAAAAAAATACTTTAGTGAATACCACCATTTTTAATCTATATTTTTAATGTTTTGCTAAATGTCTGTTTTAGTTGTTTTTATTATAAAAAAGCTAATGATAGGGCACGAGCAGCAGTTTGCTGTTGACGTATGGAACTGCAGTCGACGTGAGGTGTCGGCGGCTAGCTGTCAACATGTCATCGGCAAGCTGTCGACGTTTCAACTGCTGCCGCAGGCTGGTCGACAGCTAGCTGACGACGGCAGAGGCGACAGCTTGCCGACTCCTAACGTCGACTGCAATTACATGCGTCGACAGCAAACTGCTGCTCGTGTGTTAGAGCCCTTAGAGCCCTTAGGCTCGAAGAATCTAACTATCACATTGAAAGATTTTTTTAAATAATATTTTTACATGTAGGTAGGTACATAATTGTAATTTGTTCGCAACAAATTTTGCGTTAAAACTATAATTATAATACGATTAGTCCTACTTAAAAAAAATGTCGTACCTAATGCGAAATAATATTATGATCGCAATTTATCTTAATTGATATCAATATAAATAAATGAAAAACTTGATGCCCTACAAAAAATTCAAGGTTCCTACGGCATACAAAACGTATTTTTTGTTGACATGTAATTTTGATCTGTTACAAGATATACCATTTAAAAAAAAATCTGCCAACCTTGAAAAATTTCTCAGATTGGCAATACAGGCAAAAAAGACTTTCGACCTTATTCCATTGACATAAGGTCGTCGATTTCGTTAGCCGATAGCGCAAGCGTTCATCGACCTATGATTGAATCGTCACCAAACGATCCATGTACGAATTCTTGGGCCAACGGACTAGAATAGAGCTTTTTATCTCGAACTGTACAAATAAAGAGAGCGGTACATACCCATTTTTTAGAGCAACTTACTTGCAAAAGTTTAGTTATTATGCATAATTATTGTCTAATTGCTAAAAATTTACTGATGTCTATTAACAACAAAATAACACAGTATAAAAAGATGTATTATTATGTTTAGTGTCTGATGATGATGTCATCCAGGCCGATTTTATTAAGTGATTAGGTAGATATTATTTGCACAAAGAAAAGTCAATAATTTGCAGGCATTTTAAAATAGCAGAATAACGCAGCAGAAATTTAAAATAAAGAATAGGCGATCAGTTATAAGACCTGCCTGTGCCTCGCACAGGCAGGTCTTATACCTGATCGCCAACTTCGTAGAAGAAAAAGAAAAGGTCCCGACGAATTAGGAACCTCCTCCTTCTTTCGAACTTGGTTAAGAAAGCACTGATCCGCTGCTCTAAACCAGTGGCTTCAGCCTTCATATTATTATTAGGCAACAAGTACCTATCATTTAATACAGCACTGACTAGAAGTGTCACCAAGTTATTAAAACAGAACGTTTCACCGTCTCGTTAAGTTAATAAAACTAATTACGACAGTTATTTATTTAAGTAGCAGTCATTAATTACTAATATACAGTAACCTGTTATTACAATGTTGATGACAAAACTAGTAACACTACATCATTTACGCATTTTAACACAACATTCAAAATTATATATTTACATAACTATAAAGAAAAACTAGATTTTTTTTTCACGTGTTTTTATAAGTGTACGTTTAGTATTTCTTTTTTTTCTATTTGTTAATTAGTTACTCAAAAACAATTCTACGACCATTTTTGCCAAAACAAAGTAATTAAGATCATTGTACAGTATTACTTAGCATTCTCTACAAAAGCATTCAATAACATTCTGTCTGGTGGTAGAATTCTGTCCAAAATCGGACTGAGTGTTTAAATCACCGTAACACTCGTACCTGTCTGCGTTTCATTATGCATTTTGTGCTTCGTTTTGAAGGGCGCTGCTCAATGTATTGAGCGAAGCTACTAGGCATATTGGCATAATAATTAAAGCTTCAAATCCGTTGGTAAATCAAGCATACATGAGCCTCTGCAGAGGACGCTTTCCATGAAGAAGGCAGTATGCTAATTTGTTGACTCAATAACGTATTTTTGCTCAAACAATTTAATAGATGAAATTAAAAACCATAAAACATCTGCCCTAAAAGTTTTAACACAAAATTATCATTCATACTGAATACGGTATACCGTACAGTTTACTTAACCATAATACAATAAGTATTAATATAATAGAAAGTCCGAATCTCCCGTCCATTCGCCTCTAGCGAATCGGTAATAACGATCACCGCCTAACCCAGATAGCGGCGCAGTTCTAAATAATAATTACACCTGCGCCATATTAGTTCTATTGTTGAACCCGCCGCGTGCAAGGTTAAGACCTCTTCTCACGTTTTCAATGTGCCGGCCCGACAGACAAACACGTGCATTACTTATAATTAATACGAGAGATGTCCTTGAGTCGATTTGTTATCATCGTAGGAACTAGATGTTGTGTTGATAAAAATACAACTTGTTCGAGGCATAAGTAAAGCAAAGCCAGGCAGCCCATGACCACGGCCGGTGCACGTAGGTCGAAACGTCGGATATGTAAATGTATGCCTAGGTATACCCTATAATACTAAGTTTGCAATAAACGAGGTTACATATTTTGTTTCTAAACTGTGTACTTTAAAGCTAGTAGCGAAAGATGTATTGATGTATTCCTGCTGCCAGGCAAAGCTCTTTCCCCATTACCTTCCATTTATTGCGATCTTCAGCTGTGTCCGTTTGTGCAGAACGCACGCATTACCTTCCATTTCTAGCGATCGATGGGGAGATTTTGGCACCATGTGAGCCTATAAGTTTTAGGTTTCAATTACTGCCATCTTACAACAAGAACCGGAGACAGCTTTACGTGCCTTCTGAAGCACTCGGAGGAGCTAGAGATGGGTTTTGGTTTGGGCATGACTAAAATTAAGAAATTAAAAGAGCCCCATATTGTAAAATCGTTACTTTTATATTATGTGTTAAAAAACGTCGATTGTATAACCAATCTCCAACAATTGGGTAGACACAGGTGTTCTAAGAGAAACATACATTCCTTACGAAGCAATGACAGTGGAAAACGATTATCTCCGCATGGAGTTATATTTTTTGTTATACTCGTACATGCTTTAGATTCCAACAAAAAAACATTTTACTTACCTACAATGAATATTGTTTCATGTGGTAGGTAGGTAACATTCATTAGAAATGCAACATGATATATACCTACACCACAAAGATCTAGAAAGAAATGAATAGCCATCATAATCACAAAATTGTAAACAAGAAATAATAGTAAGTAAAAATTAATGAAATGATAATTAAAATAAGGAATTACTTTCTTGATACTCCCTTTTATGAAATTGATAAACCAACCTTATATGAAAGAAGTCTTATATGGAACTAATTCAGATGCTAAGCCAAAGAAGCTGTGTAGAAAAAAGCGTTGAATAAAATACATTTTGCAATAAACCTTTTAAAACGCTAAACTCCATTTGCGGTAGCTAATAGAATTACAAATTCTTCTAATAGCTCACACATTACACGATGCACTTAAAGCACAGCAAAACGTGCATGTATCATCCAACGCACCGTTTCAAACTTACTATCACCTCTATTCTATAGCACATAAGTTCTACATTTGCGGAAAGCTGCACTTATACGAACTGCACCTTAATGTCTAAATATTTACCTTGGCTGCGGTGGAGTGGTCAAACATGAACCAGGCGCGTTTGACGCACATTATCATCGCTATTTGCACTCTTCGAAAGTTAGATCTTAAACTGTACAAATTGATTTCCAACAGAGCCGAGTAGATGGAGATTACTTATTATTCATTCAAGTAGAAAATTGCAATGGGCTCACCACTTGTGACGCTGAGCACATGTGCAGATGCTATTTGGTGAAAAGTGGAATATGGTAGAGAACTGCTTTTGCTGTTTGCTCATTGCCTAGTCTCTGACTAACCCGTCGGGGATAATAGTCGTGATTATGTGTATGTAGAAGTTTGCTTATTCATATTTCGCCGTTCGTGGTCCCGAGTGGCTGAGAAGTACTAGGTTTTTAGAGGGTACGCCCCCCTTCCCCCCGTAAAGCTTTTCGTAAGATCATCAACACCCACCAAACCACAACGGGTCAACGAGGTAGATTAGACCAGAGTCCCATGCTAAACAAGAAATAAGTTGCTATTTGTGAAGTGTTTATATTTTCGAAGCATTTGACCGAAAGTCAAAGCAGATGCGAAGCCGAAACAAACATAATTTAATCAAGCAAAAACCAACAAAAGTTTGCATATAATTATTATTTCTAATAGTAGAGAGCTATAATCTTATGCCACGAATAAAGTATTTTTCGCTGATAATAAGTATACTATAAAAAATAGCCGGCATAGTAGACAATATCACTTTAGAGATTCCTCTTTTTCCGACTTAAATTTTTTCTATTTTGAAATTAAATGAATCAGCCTTTAATTTTCTATCTTCGAACACTACTACATGTTGTAATGGAACAACAGTTTCAATTCAATAATCTATCAAATAATCCTAATCATCAATCTGAGAATAGTTATTCCGTGTTTGTGCTTTGACAAATCACTCTACATTAAGCTAACGACGGGTTATCGTATCAGTCACGGACCATCACAACACTTTGATGGCCTACAACAACAGAAAATGTGATTTATATTCTAGATTCTGGCGCGACGAGCCAAACTCTGACTTGTTTTAAATGATGAAATAAAGTACCAGCACCTAATAAATCTTAGCTTCTGTCTCGCTAACGGACGTCGTTTAAATTACATTCGAAAGACATCACTAACCCGTACTGAAGTACCATTCCGTCACTTTTAAACCCGATAAGCGTTATCTTAACTTGAGTAATTAACCTGCTTCCTGCTATCTTAATGTTAACCTAACTTCTTTAGTGTAATGTTAATTGATTCTTTAGATTTTTCTATTCCAAGTGCAGTTAAGTCTGCAAACTAGCTTCTATAACTCGCGTGTCGACTCTGAGGGCTTCATTATTATCCTCTGATGTCATTACATCTCATTAGATAACATTTATTTTCTTTCTTGTATAAGTTACTACTATTTTATGGATGTTTTTCTATTAGTGGTTAGCTTGTATTGCGATAACAACGTAGAAAAATCATTGTATTGCAGTAATTATTACAATTTTCTAGTAATACGAGTATTGAGTAGTATAAATGATGATATGAATGAAAAAGGAGTGAGTGTTCAGGTGAAGGCTGATTCTGAAAGGAGAATGGAGAAGAGAATATTTTGCGCCGTACCCAAGTAAGAATGGACCAGGGCAGGAAGGAGAAGTTGTACAAGTATTATTTAGTTTCGTATTTAATATCTTTTGCAAAAAAAAAGTACGCATTTGTTAGAATTTTATTATGTGTTAAAGGCACGTTAAAGGTTATTTCTCTATAGGCAAAAGTTTACATCCCATAATAAAGTGGAAATTAATTTTCCTTACGTTATAGATTACTTCTCTATAGACAAAAGTTTGCATCCCATAAAGTGGAAGTGGTACAAACATACAAATGGGAGATTTATCTGAGGAGCCCGATATGAATGGAGCTGTCGCGCCGGCCAGGGCGATACATCTGCAGTACTTATGGCGCAGCGCGCGTAATCTATGGCCGTCACGACGGACGTGGCCCATCGCAGGGTGCTTTGTCCTTTACTTGATGTTACTTTTTCGATTGATGGCACTGTGAAAACTGTAAAACCTGCATGGTAACAATGGCAAAAATATATGGGTATATCTAAGGTATATACTTACTAAATGAACATATTTTGGCTATTTAACAGTTGTTTTCTTAAATCTGTTATACTTGTAGAAGATCATTACATTTATAGATAACCTTGTCTATGATTACATCATAAGGTAGGTAAGCAATAATTTCAAGTGTGTTTACTTAGTATCAGGAAATGACTAGTAACTAATTTAATTTTCACTTCTCCGACTAAAACAGTAGTGTCAGTGTTGATGTTTGCTTTCAACTTTTACTAGAAACCTTATACGTTAAATTTTGCGCCTTTCTAAAGGTTTATGGGTCATCGGTGACGTCATTGTTTCTCGAGCATTATCAATGGTACTACAAGTAGATGCCAACTTTATGGTGGCTATGTAGTTAGATGCGAGTAGTTAGCAGTCGCCATGGACGTAATGCAGTCGCAGAACCAACCAAACCGCGCGGATTCGTTGACACCTTAATTTTTTTTACTGACGGGATTTGCACCTTACTTCACAACGGCCGAAAGAAGTTTACATCGCAATATACGCATAAATACCTATCATGTATATTCTAAATTCTTTAAAGCAACTGTCTAAGACCTCCCACAATATTGTTTCGTTGTTAGCATTATGTAAGTAGAAATAATTAAAGCTACATTACATTACAACTCTTCTTATTAATTTCTTCTATATTTAATTTGTAGGTTGATAAGGCTTAGTCGATAAATGCCTAATTCTTAAAATGCATAGCAGTTTACAAATGCCTTAATTCTTAAAATGGCCAATTCGTAAAAGGACTAATTCTTAAAATGACCAATTCGTAAAAGGACTAATTCTTAAAATGGCCAATTCGTAAAAGGACTAATTCTTAAGATGGCCAATTTTCAAAAGGAAAAAAAATAATTCTGTTTATGGAACTGTAAATCAAAATGACAGGCATCTACCAATCAACAAATAGCGCGAATTTTTTTTTATATGTCATTGCATGTCTTTCAATTGTTTGAAGTTTAAAGAGACAGCAGTTTTAAATATGATTGGCGCAAAGTCTTTGCATATATTGCGTACAATGATTAAATAGAAATTATATAATTAGCTCGCAGGACCAAATGGTATTATACTGGGAGTTACGGGATTTCTTAATCCCCGCTATTAATTGTGGCCATTTACATCACCTGCTTATATTTGTGCTTATTTTACGGCCTCATTAAAGGCCCCGTGGGCTCTTTTAATGGTTTCATTCCATCGTAAAAGTCGGAATTGAATTAACGCCTAACATCCATAAAATGGATTTGGCTATAAATTTGCAAACACTGTTTTCTAGTATAGTTATAGTAGTGGGTGTGGTAAAGAAAGGAGATTGTAAATAGAAACCTATTGAATAGACGTGAAGTTGTCGAACTATCACTCAGATAAGTTAACTCTTTTACAAATTACGTTCTTCTTGATTACGAATTGTTTGAATGAAAACAAAGGACTAAAATTAATGTTATTAAAACTCAAGATCTGCAGTATTTTAAAATTTAAGCACATTATTAATTTTATAAGCACAGAACACCTAGTGGTCCGTCGATCAACACCAAACGTAGACGCACACTCAAAAGACACTCAAATCGTACATTTTTTGAAGCTTTGTCACTATCGATACCGTCATCAAGATCGTATAAGACAACAGAATATTTGTATAACAAATCACGTTGCATTTTTCTCGGAATATCGGATAAATTGGCGCCATCGTATTGCTATCGAAACAATATTCCAAGTTCATAGAACCGCAACCGGATAGTCAAGAACCTTGGGCGAGCGTTAGACGCTTACGGTCAAAATCAATTTCGATACATGTTTTTGACAGATGACTCTTATGTCTTTAAAAATAAGGACCACAAACTGACAAATATGTGTATCTACTTTTGATGCTGACTGTACATACAATCTAGCTTTATCAAACGTAGTAACTGCACTAATTTCAGTACCTACAATTTGACATCTCAAATTTTCAATGCTAAACAGTGGTTTTATTATATTCGTTATCGTAATTTTATCACATAACTAATGCTGTAACACCGTACCGTTTAACCCAAGTTAAAGTCAACACCGGTATAAATAATTTGCTATATTTGAATTGTATCAGATTTTTTGTCCCTTTTCTCCCAAAATTAAGTATTCCTGAGAAGTCTTCTTCCTGTTTTCTCCAGACAGTTTTTGTACCCTTCGCCATTTGTATTACAGTGCGACATAAAAGAGTAGAAAATAAATGAGGGCGCTGTTGTCGTTAACATAGCAACCCTGATAGGTCGACCAAATTGGTCTTGTAACTTGTTTTTATTTAATATTTTCATATATTGGAAAACATCACTTACACATTGCTCTGATATAAATGAAGTAGCTAAGGCACTTGTGTTATAGAAATCAGAAACAACGACGGTACCACAACACCCAGATCCGAGACAATATACAAAAGTTGGTTTTCTACATTAACCCAACCGGGAATCGAACCCGGGACCTCAGAGATGGCGACGCCAAGTCCGGGGTGCTCGTCTCTCGGCTAAGGAAGTCGTTAAAATAATTAATTTGAGTAGTTTGTATGTAGTACTTAATGAAAACAGCCATTGTACTTATAAGTTATTTTTATTTAGATATAAAACTAATAAATTGAAGTCCAGATACTATTCAAGTTTCGCAAATGCTCGCGACTTCAATCATAGCCAATAAGTTGTTGAGCTATTAATTTGTATATTGTTGGTACTTCTTTTTTTACAGTGTAAAAAAATCATTTTCTGACGGATTGCACACATAAAAGTCATCGAGTTCCTTTGCAAGTCGACCCTTTCTGTGTTTAGCGGGAGTCGAAAATTTTCCTCCATTTTCGGAGCCTTGTTTAGCTATTCTCCGCACAGTACTTTCAGACACACCTAGAACAATAAAAACATATACTTATGCATAAAAAATAAAAAAAAACCAAAATTGTTCAGTCCTATGGACTGAGTTATAAACATAATTGGTAAAACTTTTGAATCGAGTCGCCTGAATCGGGGTGGGGGTGGTGAAGGTAAGTACCCCCCATTTACCCCCCCCCCCCCTGCCGCAAACAAGTAATTTTAAGTTAAGTTAATTTTTGTATTTTGAGGTTATGTATCATGGTAAAACTTTTGAATCGAGTCTCCTTAATTGGTGGGGGAACGGGAGGGGAGGAGAGAGGAGCACCCCACTTACCCCTCCTGCCGCAGACAAGTAATTTTTAAGATATGTTACTTTTTTAAAAATCTGGAAATTTACAAAAACTCATTTCTGGAGCTTCGCTGGCCGCTCCCGCGGCACGCTCGCATCGCTCGCTAGGCTCGCGCGTTTATGGTCAACATACTTAATAACCTAACCTAATTAACTCTCTAGACTTTTTTCATGTTTCGCTTCGCTCCCCACCCTGTAAAAAAAATCGCAGGGGTGCTGCCCCCCTCCCCGGTCCCCACACTTTGGTTCTGTTAATATGGTATTGTATTACCTAAAAACGTGTGATTTTTCGTGATTATAGTCAATTTTGGCAAAACTTTCAAGTGGTTTTTTAAATATTTTAACGCAACAGCGGCAGCTAAAATGTTAATAAACCTTTATTTAAGAACCCCTTAGACCCCCCCACAGTGTTAGTTTCTTCAAATTCAGACGACTCGATTCAAAAGCCAACACACATAATTTACTATACTTACCACATTCTACCCCTTAACACTTGATAAAATGTCCCAATAAATTCAAAAGTTCAAGATTCTCGAATCGAACTATAAAAACCAACATTTTTGTTTGTAAGATCATAACCCCAAACCTTTTAAAAATATTTAAAAATACTGATTGTTTCACGGAATTTAGCCGATTGCGCATAGGCATATTTTAGATAATTATACTTTTAACATCTTTTATAACTTACTTACCAGTATAATCTGCTGTACGGTGGTAAATATCCTTCAGATTACGTAACAAAGTTCCGTATTGAAATTCTGCCAATCTTCGCAATAAAAAGCCTTATATATTAGGTTACGAGAACCGCCACGGATGGTTATAATCCTGTTATCAGTGTTTTAAATCCAGGAATGTAGAAATATCACTAAAACAACAATTTATATCGTAACCACGGACAGAGTTGAACAACCACTTGACATTAATGACAGATAATCAATGTTGCCAAAAAATGAATGAATTTAGTTCTGGATTATTTAATTTCTACTCTTTTATGTCGCACTATAAGATTAAACGGCTTTCGAACTTTACCTTACAGATTTTTGTAATAAATCAATAAATAAAGAAGAAACTCACATGTATTGTCCTAATCCTAACCTTATCTTATCTTAGTGGGGCCTGCATAGGACTCGCTCTCGCAGTAGTACGTCGACCCATTGGGATTTTGGAATCTTTTGTGCAACCCCGTCCTCTCACTCTGCCTCGATCCCTCAGTGAAAATGACTGCCATAAGCTCGGCAATGTCTAATACTAACTGCCTGCTTTATGGCACTTGTCTTATGTAGGTAGGTACATCATAAGTCATCATTTAGTTGGAGTTGCTCAAGTATGTCATGCTCTCAAAGTCTCTGCGGTTGTAGCATGTGCGTCGAGTCGTTACGATCCCTAAAACATGGTTGAGCGAAACGATGGCTGATTCACATGTTATACTCGTGAACGGGTGCCGCCTGTGGAGGTGTGATGTCTTGTAATCGTATTAAATGTTTTTTTATGTTGTAATGGAAAATGTCCTTCTGTTGAGGAGCATTTTCCAATTTGTATTGACGCTGTAAAAGAAAGGGAGACAATGCCCTTGCTGAGTTTCTTGCCGGTTCTTCTTAGTACAAGGCTCCGCCCCATAGTTAGACTTACGAACCGATGGCATAGCGACATTCATAAGTGTTCAATTATTGTAGCCTAAATTGAATAAATAATTTTGAATTTTGAATAACCAATGTACCAGATTCTACAGACCTCATCATCATCATCACCTTTGCAAGAACTTTGTTTATCTGTCCTTAAATGAATTAATTGTTTGTCTCCAGATGGCGTAGCGTAATGGAGGGCGAGTGCTCGGAGGGCGCCGAGGGCTGGCTTCTGGTGCGTGTGCACGTGCCCGAGCTGAACGTGCAGAAGAGCCTGCAGTTCCCGCGCGACCAGCTCGTGTGGGACGTGAAGCAGCAGTGCCTGGCCGCGCTGCCCAAGGTCAGTATCCCACTGAAACTATAATAAGAAGAAGAATACATTTATTTTCTGTATAAAAATTTGACTAAATACATCAAAAATAACAAAAGTGCCGCTTAAAAAATCATTTAAAATTAAGGATGATCAATGAAAGTGCGGGCGCGCTGTCGCGCGTTCATTGTGAATTTTATTAGCATTAGTAACCAACCGCATGTTTTTATAATTGTCTTTGTGGTTGTTTTGCAATTTTGTCTAATATAGTAAGAATTTTGACATAATGTGTATGGAGCTTGTGACTTTAATAAGCAAAACAACAGATAGATTGATTATAATTTTTGGCCGATAATCAATAAGTTTGGGCTATTTTAACGATTACAAAGCGTTGATGCACTGTATGTGGAGAGAAGTTTTATTATTTTGTTTTAATTTAACCAATAAAATATATCAAAGCCACAAATATATTTTAGTGGATACCGAGATTAAATAAACTCGCGCTTTCTATGTGGGAAAGCGGTAAAGTAACAATGTAGCAACTAGTTAACTAGTTATAAACTAGTCAATCATAATACAAAGGTCATCGATGACAACGTTGATTATTTGGTAAAGTGAAAGTTTTAACGGCTATGGTGAACACGCAACTTTGTTCGGCCCTCGATGGAGCGCTCTTTAAGATGATTTGGCGTATAAACTTGAGATGAATGATTATTAAATATTATTATAGCATTTACACCGCACTTATGAGTGCGGCATGAATTACAGTAGCGGTATATAAATAATCATAAATAAGTTACTGATTTTTTAAAGAATAATCAAGGCCGGGGGAGACTTTGCTTCTTGTGTGCTTATGTTCTCTGCATTTTACACTTAGAGATAAAACAGAAAGGAACCATGATATTATGGTAAATGCGACATGGTTAAATCTATTAGATGTCGGAATTAATTCGCTATTGTTCAAAATTTATTTTTATAGTAAACACTGCAATAAAATTAAAAGTAAATAAATAGTTTTAATGTCAAATCTAAGGTTGTCTTCATGTCAATTTTGCAATTGTCCTTACTTCACCTGTTCAGGAGATTATACATGACATGAGCTATGTTTTGATGAGAAACAATGTTTTCCGTTGTTACTCTGGTTAGATACAATGTTTAACATAACATTGAAATCTTACTAGCGAGGTTAATGTATGATAATTTAGTAGCACATCTACATTACCCTATACGACTTTGTAAATATATTATGTATTCATGATTATTCCGAAAACGTAGACACTGAAATCAATACGTCAAGAATGTCTGGGTGCCTTTATACATCCAGGGCATTTCTCAAGTTTGGTAATAGATTATTCTATCCCAAAGTCTTTGGCATTACACTTTTATAATGCCTATTCTTTCAGTGTTTTAGTGCGTATAAGCTTTTATTTTAACCTTGTAATAAATTTTTGCAAACTTTACGAGCACGATTAAAATCCGTTGCGTTGCGGCTGAAAACTAAGAAGCTTAAATGTTTTTAAGGCAATAAAATTAGCAAATAAAACCATTAGTTATTTCATTTAGTGTTTGTAGCTGGTACGTGCTACGTGTACATATTAACGGGTGTGTGTTCAATTTTTTCATTGGACTTCTGCCTTATAATTATGTTAAGTTAAAAATAAAGAACGCTCTTAAAAGGTTTATATATTGGAATCTCAAAAATAATCAAATCAATTAATTTAGTCTTAACAACGTTGTAATTATTAAATACTACCTCAGTTGAATGATATGATTGGCCTTAAATATTATTTTCACTACAAAATTTTCAACGAATTTTTTTGTTGGAAAGAAATGTAAAACGTTGCAGTAGTTATAGGCATCACGGTAAAATGGGCCTAGTTCCACAAGCTTCTCAACCCGAAACGGCCTAGGTCAACTACAGTTTATTACTATTAATCATTTATTTATTTATAATAGTACAGCCACATAATACATATTAAACATTCTCAAATTTAAACAATTGCCTTGCTATTAATGTTGTAATAAAACATAATATAATAACAAAAAACGACGTTTTAATTTAATTTTGACTTTTTTTTAATTCTAATTAAATCATTAATAATATTGGCATTATTTATGTATATTTATCGATAGTTTGATCCACATTTATTTATCGCAAACATCTCATTTCCCTACAGTGGGTAACGCTAATCAAAGTAACGACTAACGAAGTATATATGAATGAAATAACACGATAGATATAGGTTAGTATTTAAAATTTTATCGATATTAGATAAAGTGTTATTCGGCAAATAAAGTTTTCATGATCTGTGCGGAGGCGGCTCATAATTAAAAGAAAACTAGTAACCCTTCTCTTCCCTTGGCTGTCATAAAAGGCGACTAACTACTAAAGAATGCACATACATCCAACAGCATAGAACGGCAATGTGCTCACCACCTTTCACGCTGAGCACGTGTGCAGTTGTTATTTGGGGAAAGGTAAACTGGCAGTGGACTGCTTTTGCGGTCCTAACTGCCTAGTCTCTAACTAACCTATCGGGTATAATAGTCTTGAATATGATGCATGTATTAGTAAAGTTTTCAGTCTTTTACGATATTTTAACAATGTGGTTCCTTAAATCTCAATGAATGTTTGTGTGTGTGTGCGTATGTTTCATGATTCATGAATGAAACAATACAGTTCTACACACAGTCCTAACCAACCATATTTTCTCATTCAAACCGTTTTGTTTTTGCAAAGCCGAGGCATCGCTTAACATAATGTGTCTGGCGGTGCAGAATAATGGTTATTGACGGAAAGTAGTAAGCGAGTCATTCATTTGATTACAAAATTTCAATTTCAATTACATCATTCAGTTTGTTTGAAGCTGTACTTACTTTGGAATTGTTTTGCCTTCTTCTCAGATCGGAATCCTCAACTACTGATTGACTGTAATAAAATTAAAATACAGTTTTAAAATGATTTATTTAGTTTAGACCTACAATAATTAAGCCTTTAAGAATTTCACTAGGTACATCATCGGTTCGTAATTCTAAGAGACGTAGTGTAGCTATACATAATATATTCTCTGACGAGGCGGGATGTGAAACTGAGAAGTGCCGCAAAATAGCTCATAATTCGATTTTAGAATTTCTTTTCTCCCATTCTTTTACAAAGCAAAAAGACGTAGAAAATTTTTCTATTACAAAAAAACAGACAACAACAAAAGATCATGGGAATGAGTCATACTTTTAATAACTTCTTTAAGAGGCCTATTACATCTCAACGGTGATTTTTGCTTAAAATGGCCAATTTTGGCGTTATGGATCTTAGAAACAAAAATATATTAACAATTATGACTTATTGAATAGTGTAGAATAGCTATTGGAATAGTGCGTAGCGGCCTCGCTTTTTGTAAATTTTGCTTAACTTTTTAATTAAACCCAAAATTGCAGCGAAACATTTTCATAAAGTGCGCGAATGCACTTTTTTGAGCTCATCGATTGAACTACTGTCCTAAAGAAGTGAAATAAAAAAAATATAATGTTATCTCTTATATAGTCGAATAGTGCGTAGCGGCCTCGGAATTTTTTGATATCATTGATTTTATATAGGAAAAAAGTCTCATTCTTAATCAAAAACCTTCAAAAATTGCTATAAGTTAACGACAATATTATTGAGCAAAATTTATACCAGAATAATTGTAACTTCATAAGAAATAAAGATTTTATAATGAATTTATTATCCTATTTCGATAAAAACGATGAATACAACTGCATAATTACTACAAATTTCGATGCGTCGGCCGTCCGAATTCAACTTACGCTCACAGAATGGAGATTTGTAATATTATGCACAAATTTATTATCCTATTTCGATAAAAACGATAAATACAACTGCAAAATTACTACAAAATGCAAAAATGGACATTTTACGCAAAAATTACATTCGGGATGTAATAGGCCTCCTAAGGCTAAAGTGTATAAGTAAGTACCTAAATATTTTCTAGGAAACAGTCAAGTGTTTTTCTCATATTATCACACGCAAGGTGGTGTAACAATTTAAATACGTACGTATTTAAATATGTGGTTTATGTGTGTGTATAAGCAAATGTTTTTCACAGTACACACCGTGGACCATTTTAACTTAATTATTATGTCAGATACTTTCGCTTATTCAAATCATGAACTGTTGAGCTCGCATTATTCAACGTTTATGCATACATAAGGGACCTTTTTCGTTGGAAACCTGACGCACAGGTTTATCGGCATCAATATCCATAGCGATTATTAAAGCAAGTTGTTTTTTTTTGTGAAATGATCACTGACCTCCTGGAGAGTGCAACGATTTGGCAATTCACTGTAGGTAAGTACCTAAATATACAAAGTGATGAAAAGATTATCGAATACTTAACAGACAGGTGTGTTTACAATTTTTTATTTAGATAGAATTTTAATAGAATATGATCTAAGGATCATGAAATCATTTTAGAATCTTTAGTAATTTCTAGAAAGTTTTATAATAGATTTTCTTTCTAGTGTAAGTCCATTTGGTCGTATGGTCGTACTACCAATCGCCTATGAACACAAGATTTTTTAGTAAATAGAAAACAAAAAAGAGAACAATTTAAGAACTCGAACTTAAATTCAACTTCACTACTTAAATCTTTGTAGTAAAGCTAGATAAGCTTTTCTCTTTTACACGAAGTATTAGCACAATACACATAATATGTGTGTTGTGGTATTAGTAAGAAGCGAAGACAATTCTTATGATAAATGAACAAAGTTAAAAAAAATTACAAAGAACTCAATCACTCAATTCGTTCGGTGATAACGTAAACTTAATTCGTTTACAAATTGATTTCGTATTGAAATAGATTCTATGCAGACGACAGCTTACAGCTGCTTTTCTGAATATTGAAGTAAGTTACTTTATAGCATGT
The DNA here is from genome assembly GCA_963921215.1 of Scoparia ambigualis. NCBI lineage: Eukaryota > Metazoa > Arthropoda > Insecta > Lepidoptera > Crambidae > Scoparia > Scoparia ambigualis. The sequence continues at coordinate 6,227,408 of OY992510.1, forward strand.
GCCACTTTAAGTTATGGAGGTAACTCAAATAAAATTGCACACTGGGATACTTACACAAAACTTAGACAGAAAAATATTCGACAAAAAAACTTATCAACTAGTTTTTATGATGATGTTGTATTGAAAATAAGTGCTTAATATGAATTAAACTAGAAACCGGTTTTTACATAAAACAAACTATTAAAATGTAAGTACCTTTTTGGAAAATACGAATTTTTTACCATAGTTGTTGTTCCCGAAATCCCGTTTTTCCCTAAAATTATTGTAGTGACCATAAAAGTTTAAATGTAGTTTAAAACATACATCTTACTAGTAAAAGTGCAAAGATAAACTGTTTACCGCGCTCACCCAGCTTACTCGGAAATAAAATCGAAGGTTATTCTGCCGAGTTATGATAATACTTATATCGTAAGTGCACACGTGGGCAGTTGTGGGCGGGACAGGTCCGGCGACACTCGTAAATTGCAATAAACCCAACAATAAAACATCAGCTATTCATTCAAACGGCGATAAATATGGCCCTTTCGCAGTGCACACGCAGACGCGCCCTTACGCATTTATTTATTTTGTCTACGTTTCGAAAATAACCGTAATGTTTAAGAAAAACAAAAACAACAATAAGCTTTTGATATAGTAGTAAGTAATTGGTTATCACATAAAAAAGGATAAAATTAACAATCTTCTAAAAATTTTAAACTGTGCGAAATATGAAACGAAACATGTTAAATCAATAACGTATCTGAGATAGCCACTTCGGTACTTAAAAAGTAATGGTTTATGAATTCACGTTTCGCTCTCTAACTAGTATGTCTTTACAAGTCTCTCTTCTTTCAAGTTTAAGCGAGGAATGAAACTGTTTTACATTATAATTAAGGAATGCGTTGATTGATATGCAAGATTGTAAAGATTATCCTTATTACTTAGTAGTTACAATAAAAAATTGCATTAGGCACGCACTCACATTAACCCTGCCACTTTAACATAATATCCTAATGGGTCTATTTGCTCTTCGAGATGCAGGCCCCACTGAGATTAGATAATTTAACCCTGACGAAGGTATAGAAAGAAACCACAAAAATTATACAATTTAATGTTGTGGAGGTGTAAATCGGCCCTTACCACCGTGTCTTTATATCCAAGTGGATCGCGGAAAAATCGCCGCGTCTCCCGGCAGCGACCGACACACTCGACAATACAAACCAGTTCCCATACCGTTACGTGGAAGTAATTTCTTAAACGTAGACGCCGGTCACGCCGAACCGAGCGATGCTGCGATACTCACTCCTCGGCTGACATTTGCATACTGCCCGATAGCGGGCGTAAGTAATGGCGCCAAACGAACGACACCTTTTGAATTTGGAATTTGTAATTCTATTTTTTCTCACTCTAGCTTCTCTCTGGTTTTCATGAGAGTTTCTCAAACTATGTATTTTTTAAATGTTTAAGTACTATAATGCGCGGTAGCTAATCTAGTTTGTATTTATTTATATTTTAAAACTGTTATAAACTAACTAATACTGTAATAAAATGTACTTATTCAATAAATGTTTATGTAATCTGTTGTATGTAATTTAGTTTTCATGTATTTATAATATGTATTGTATATTGTTTTCGGTGGTGATCGGCGCCAACCACAGGTGGCCACTTGGTACAGGGTACGTGAAAATTTTACCAACTTAAAGCCTGCGCAACCTCAATGAATCCCGAATGAATGTTTAAAATGTGCATGAGTCAATATGTGATTCAATAACAACGTGCAAGAACCGTTTATAATGCATGACGATCCCCAATGTTAATCACTGCATGATAATCCTATACAATGAACCAACAAATAGGACTGTTGGCTTATTAATATCCTTGCTGCTATAATCCTTGTGTAGATAATGATATCATTGAACAGTCCACGACACTATTTTTCCACTATAAATTAGGTGACTCAAAAAGCGACAAATATTTTCGTCGTGACACATTTATAAATGTGTACTTACCTGTACCTACTTCTTGAATGAAATTCTTTCTTATCAAGACCGCAATAAATGCATTAACACATTTATTCGAATATACTTAGCTGTGCATATTTAAAAAAAATCGATGTCTGGCCAACGAAAGCTGAACCAGTAAAAACGCGGCAATTTCAAAAAAAATCATGACTGGGTAACATAGGTCACTCATACAGCTCCAATTTTCTCAGAAAATTTTCAATTTGTCATACGACATGACACCTCAGATCTCGGACCAAATATCACATTTGGTCCGAGCCTCAGATAGACACACATAGAGACAAAGTGTTGCCAATTAAATAATTACGAGGTTCAGCTTTCGTTAGCCAGACATGATGCAAGAGCCATAGACAAAATATAAAAATAAACGTCTCACCAAAGAGATACACTTTCCAAAATGGAGTCGTGCGCATCTCCGAACTTTTCATCTGTTCCCACTAAACAGCACGAGCGGAAATTGACGTGAAATCTCCTCGCGTGATTGCAGAGCGAAGCCATGCATGCGGCCACACTAGCCTACTTAGGAGAATGGGCGCATCTTCTGGACACACTTTCTTAACAACAGCTCTGAATTGCCCGGGCGCGGTATTGTCCCGCGCTCCCATTTTACGGGACTTTTACGGGACACTGGCGGCTAAGGCATGAATGAGGCTGTTGTACATTTTTTTACTAGCAATAATAGCTATAAGCTGTGTATGTAACAGAATTGATAATAGCACTTATTAAAAGATGAGTTACCTCATTTGATGAGACTTGAACTTACGACCTTTGCCTTTCGAAAAAGGTTTAAAGAGCGAATTTTATATTATTGATTTACTTTTTTAAACTAAAAAAATTTATTGGTGGAATTATCACTACGTCTCTTATTAGCCTTTTTGAAACTATAAAGTTTTTGAAGTAGGTAAAAAGACTGGGTATAAAGTTAATTAAAAAAAAATGAATGCTGTGGAAACCCGTTATTGTTAATCACCACATTTTATGTAGCGGCTAACATAAAGAATACTACTAACCCCTCTCTTCCCTTGGGTGTAGTAAAAGGTGACTAACGGACTAAATACTGCGCATACATCCATCACCATAAAGCGGCGATGGGCTCAACATCTATCACGCTGAGCATATGTGCAGTTGTATTTTGGTGTGCCGTGGACTAATGACAGCCCAGCTAGCAAAATACCCTTAGAAACTAAAGCTTTTAAGAGCTATGACCTTAAATAAATTTTATATACGTTCTGATTAAGATAGAGACTCTAATAATGGCATATCATAAGTCTATTTAAGCTATAAGAGCATATATACTTGTAAAAAATACTTTTAGAAGTATATAAGAAAACGAGAAATGACATCAATAAGACCAGTAGTGTTATAAACGCATTCTGTAAGCCTAACACTTATACATGCACTATGTAAGTCGACTCAATCTTAAAAGTGACTTATTAAAGTATTTTATTAGATATCGGCTGTTACACTTATAACTTATTCTTACAGACGTATATAAGCAAACTTTATATAATGTTTATTAGAGCAATAGTATTATACACGCACTTTATAAGCCTAATTGCCCTTGAGTCTTAATTAACACTTATACATGCACTTTGTAAGACCACTCAATCTTAGAAGTGACTTTATTAAGTGTTTCGTTAGATATCGTCTGTTACTTATAACTTATTCTTAAAGATATAAGCTTACTATATAAAACATTTGTAAGAACAGTAGTATTATATGCGCACTTTATAAGCCTAATTACCCTTGATTCTTAATAAACTTTTATGAATGCATTTTGTAAGATCACTCGATCTTAGAAGTGACTATTGTAAAAGATAGTAAAGAGTACTAGCACGTCAAATGTTTTAGAAACTAGATAATTGCAATTAGAATTCTAATGCATTGCAAAAAAGTCAAAAGGTGGTCGACTAGGAACTTCCCCGTTTGTCTTTTAGCCTACTTTTACTTTAATAAGAAACCCAAAAGGTTATGAGCAATGGCCGCGTGGATTAAAAAATATGGTTGAATTTGATTTTAGAAGTGCGGTGTAAGCCTTAAACAATGGTAATGCACTTATATTGGTTCTGTTAAAGCCATTATAAGGCATGATTCGTGATAATGGCGACATTTCCATATTTTTCATTTTAATATAATATTTTTTTATTAATATATATATACATTGTTGAAATGGCCCGTAAAAATATTGTGATTGTTATTTCAAAATACTCGATAAAATCGACTTCGCAATTAAATAACAGTTAGTAATGCGTAATAAACATGAAATTATACTTATACATTTTGTAGGAAAGTGAATTAAACAGGACAGTACATAATACTTACGTTTTTAATACTCTTCTTATTATTCAGAAAAGTTTCACGAGCACTTGGCAATCCTTTCGGCGGACTGTGATTACATCTGATTACATGTCTTACTAAAAGCTCGCAAAGAGCACTACAAGTAATATCACACTTAGAACAGCATTAGTAAGTGCATTATAAGGGTAAATGCCCATAAAGAATGCCTTTGTAAATCATTTGTAAGTCTGTTTGGTATTATTAAAGCATCAACAAGAATTTTGTAAGATTGGAAATACACTTCTCGAGACCATTTTAAGATATATTTAAGGGTAAATAGACTTATTAAGTGCGCCCAAATCCACACTTATAGCAGTCTATCGGAGTACCATAAGACTGGTAAAATTATACTCTTGGGATGTGTGTAAGAGGAAATTTTGCTAGTTGGGAGTGGACTGCTTCTGCGGCCCCCATTGCCTAGTCTCTGATTAACCCTTTGGGGATTCTTATCCCTATAGGCAAAGAGGCAAAGAATCGTAGACCACTTTTCGTCGATCTATGCGCGCGCTACTGTACGGTCGCGGGGTCACCGTCGCTTTACCACTTTGCAGAAATTTTCGGGTGAAGCGCACCGCCCGCCCGGGTACGTGCCCGTACCAAATAGACGAACGGTGTGCAAGGGATGACGCTATTATTCACCCCGTGCACCAGTGACAGCGCGCCGTCTCGCTTTGACCGCGAGGGTGGGCGCACGCACCTAGCACTATAGGATATAAAAAGTAGGCAAAAAAATTGTAAAAAAAAATCATTATTTTTACGTCAAATATTTTATTATTCCTTTTTTTATTATATTATATTTACTTTTGGCGGGGGCTCTAAAATTTACCTTGTATATGTCATTTTGACATTCGCCCCGCGACGCCCGGCTGTCGTCGCGGTAGGCCGCGGCCAATATTACATTATTTATTCAATTGGATAATGTAAATCCGTATCCCCAGGACGTATTAGAATTTGGCAGATTCGTTTATTTTTTTTCTATATAGTAGTACCTAGTAGTTGATGTTATTGCTTTGGGTTTGCCTAGACTTCTTTGTCCCAATACTAGGCCTAAGTGTTCCCTCCACCATCATCACCAGCCTATAAACGTCCCACCGCTGGGCTTAGGCCTTCCCACAGGGATTACATAACATGGGGAGGTTAAACCATAGCCAATAAGGAAAAGGCAATAGAGTAGCCCATACCCAAAAGCTGTAAAACTTTTCATGTTTTACAACATACTACATACATAGATACAAGTCTATGATCCCCAAAGATCTCAGAGACTAGGAAATGAGGACCGCAAAAGCAATCCATCACCATAGTCCACATTTCACCAAATTTTAACTGCACATGTGCTCAGCGTGATAGGTGGTGAGCCCATCGCCGCTCTAGTACGAGTATACAAGAATTTCTGTATCCAACCAAACGGTTGGAATAGATCAAAGGTTCTAAACACATCTTTATGTGTCTTAAAATATTTTGTATGGTTGTAATGCAAACAATGCAAACCGCATTGTATGGGCATATTAATTTAATAAAAATTGCTTTAAGGCTGCTTCACACATTATCAGTGAAGCCACAGTTCCGACACAGTACTTACCGGCACAGTGTTTTTCATACATTCTTTATGAACGCATCCCCACTTGGCAGTGATAATGCTGCCAGTGTCAGTGCCGCCACCGGCAAATCACGGACGTATTCGTATTGACAAAATTCATAGAGAATGTATGAAATAATATTTTTCACTGTGCCGGTACTGTGTCGGAAATGTCACTTATATGTGTGAAGCAACCTTTAATTTATTAGGTATGATGAGATAGATATTATTTATAATAATGTACAATGTTCTTGCTAAAACAGCAGCTAAATTAGGTCAAGAGTTCAACATTAACTTGAATAACATAAAATAAAAAGTAATCTGACTTTATCGGGAAACATCCTGAGCTGGAAAAACAGTTTTACTTTTACTAAACATTCCCAAAATTTGTCATTATCATAATGATCAACATTACAAACTTCTTGGAGCTACTTATTGATAACATAATTTATTACACTATATCCTGATATGCCATAATTACACTACCTACCTATCATAACAATTTTACTATGTACCTACACCATTTAATTAAATTGGTCCAATCATAATACTCGTTTTGAATGCCAATGCTATAAAAGTAATTAAGTGTTTTAAGAGCAAATTAAATCAGTATAAAAAGTGTAAATGGCAACACTGCGTGGGCACCGATTACTCACTCCAGTTTCATAATGCGATGCTAGAGTCTCGTCGCGCTACCACGAAGGTACTGTCAAGTAATGTCTCCATAAAGTTCATGTTTTTATGTATTGCGGGTGCGCAAGGACGCCTGGCTGTGACAGCGATCGTCAGAATTGATTAGGAAGAATTTGTAGTAAGTAGGTACCTAAAATACTTACCTAATAAAAATAATGGAGTTGGTCGACTTTAACGGGCTACCTATATGGAGGGGTTTATTATTATTTTTAAAAATACATAATATTTTATAACAAAAACATATTTACAATATAAAATATTGTTATCTAAATTATTATTATTATCTTAATTAAAGGCTTCGCGGTAAACGTATTTAGCCAATTTCAAGTAGTATTAGGATTGTTCTCAATATAGAACTGTAGATTGAATAAAAAAATTGAGTCTTGTTGTTAAATAGTACGGGGTGAAACAGGCGAGTTCTTTAGGCGGGTAGCGAATAGGTTTGCTAATCATTGCTTCGATACCCTTGATTAATTAAAACGAATTTAAAAATAATCAAAATTTCTCCTGATGAGAATAAGGCTTACGGGAGTTTCACCTGAATTATTTTTTTTAAAACACGTGTTGTGAATTTTGATAAAATTTTGCACACTGCAGACAGACCATAACCCGGACAAATGATACTTTTTACCCATGTAACATGTTTTTGTAGAATAGCGTATTTTTTCGCCAATGAAGGCGCTTTGTTAAACTACAGCTAGTTAAAGATTAAAACAGTTAACTAATTTTTATATATTCATTAGATTGACTGTCGGTCTTTATCGTCAAGCCCAGAAACTATATGAAATTCACTTTTTCCTCTGCTACTATAGTGTGTTATCACAAAACTCGCACCATAACGAGCTAGAACCACGCTCGTTTTCCTCAGAGACGGAGCGCAAACATGTCACTCATTTCTCAACGCGTCAGCCGGCGCGGTCTCGGCGGTCAGTGGAAGCCGCCGCGCCGAAAATGGAAATGTCTCTGTGACGTGATGTAACAGCCAAAGGTGGCCCCACATCTCGACCCGTCGCGAGCCTAAACGGGACTGAGTTATGAGTCGGTGATCGGGATCACGTGACAGCCTCTCTGGTATTTTAATAACCGGCCTATTCAGGTTTCAAGAGTTGCTATAAATATCATAAATCTTTTGAAAAGTTATTGTAAAGTGCGGTGATTATCTTTGGCTTGTCACATCATGGGTCTGTTTGGAATATGAGTAGTATGTATATACTTCTACTTACCTACCTAGCATGTGATCTGTCATATTGCTACATTTTTGGTCTGCAAGACTACCAAGACATACTCCGAAGTTTCGGTCTTACGGAAATCGCATTTACGATCTTAATAACTTAGGTACCCGCCAAGGAAAAGGGACGTAATCGTCGTCTTTAGTTAAGTCATCTTTCATCTATCCATTTATCTAAGTCATCCAAAGAAATTAGCAAATTTTCCTGAAGACCGGCCCATAAAAACTATCCGTAACCAACCGGAAAACACGCGACCTTTTCACGGTTAAGTATGCATGATAGAGGAGCGTGGCACGTCATCACGTGTCACAGCATTTTAATGAGCTCTTCATTTAGTTAAAAACACTAACAACTTGGTACTCAAACGAATAGTAAAGGTGGAAATACGGCAAAAGACAAATTTTTACAGAAAACAAATTAAAACTTACGTTTAGTTCGCGTTACAATCGTGATAGCCGAACAACTTTTTCTTAGACTGACCATTGCTTCGTTGGTCGAATTTTAGTATCCTGATCTCCTCTCATACTAAAGTAAGGACGTCAAGCTAGTTCCTGTGACTATCATATGGCAAGTGACAAAAGTCCCACCCATCTGCATCGGGCCAGCAACGTAGTCAATTACGTAAATTACCAATTCTCAAAGGTACTTAAAATTCGCTTTGCTCTCCGTAATACAAGAAAAATAAGAAAGGGGTCAGTGTGATATTAATAGATTAATGATGATGATAAACAGGAAATATGGTTAATCAAAATTGTTTTGCTTAATCTAATCATCAAACAAATACAATAAAACAAAAAAAGCGGAAAAACAAGACATAACATCAACAAATAAAACTGACAACCTCGCTCGTAAACTGCATAATAACATTCGTTTGAGTGCAAAAAGAAACTAAAAAACATTTTACACCCAACGCTGTGAGCATAAAGATCATTTTGCACCATTAAAAACGAATCGCGGCACTGTAGCCACAGCATCTATTAGTAATTCTAATTTTATTACTCCCTGTCTATTATATAGATTAGCTGTTGTTATTAAGAACTGGTCTTATGACTTTGAAGAATGTTCACGACGAGTTGTGAGTTCATCGGTTTTAAATAAGGCAGTGATGTATACTCGTATGTGCTCTATGGCTAATTGGTTTTCTTTAGTATTTTCTGGTACTAATTACGTTTGAATTATTGACGAATTACGTGGCTAATATTTCATGGGCTGTTGGCTATTTCCTCTATCTTCCTTCGTCTCATGAACGGGTCGATGAAACAGTAGGAATAAATCTCCCCTTTAATTTTGTTGTAAAAAAACAAGAAAAAAAAATTGAAAATATTGTGAATTTGGCGTTTTATATAGTCCGTAAAAAGCAGGAAATGTAACTCGCAAATCTCGCTAAACAATTAACAATAATAGATCAATAAGTGTACATATGATTGACTATCTAACATTTCGAATGGATGAAGCTACTAATTCAAGGCAGTAATTAATTAACAGGTTTCATGAAAATGTCCATCCGAAATTACGGACTGAGCCGGAGCGAGTGGAGTGACCATCACTAACACTAGTCCGTCGTCAGACACCGAAAGGTAGTGCCACATTCCGAAACTTCGGAAATCCGTATCATGGTACTACTGCAGATTTTGACAGTAAAGTCTAAAGTATAAAATTAATCGCCCATCCCCCCCCCCTCCCTCCTCACAATTCGTATTCCTTCCTTAATCCTATACCTTACTTAAAGGCCGGCAACGCGCCTGCGATTCCTCTGGTTTTGCGGGTGTACATGGGCGGCGGTGATTACTCTTCATCAGATGACCCGCCTGCTCGTTTGCCTCCTTCTACTATTAAAAAAAATGTATCTATCTAATCAGCCTACATCTACCCACTGCCACAGAATAAGTAATAGTACTACGTACTACTGCTAAGTATAAGCCTCATCTATTTTACGCCACTTTTCTCTGTCCGGTGCCAATCTAAAGTGGTCCTAACATTCTGAGCTGACTAGCAGGATCCGGTATCATGCATTTTCCTTTTGACCGCTGACGTGTAGGAACGGTTTACCTTTTTTCCTGTTCCACCGCTCGTCTACGACTTCATCCTGCCCTATGATTAGTTAGCATGCCTTAAACGGGTTTTCAATTATCGCCTAATGCCCGCTATCAGCGCGGAATCGGTGCCTGTTAGCTTTATGATTAACCTCTGCGGCCGGCATGTGCCGACCTTTCAGTAAAAACTCGACCTTACGTAGTTATAATTTGATAATTGTGGACCATAAATGTTATGGGTATTAAACCGAACTCTTATTGAATGACTCATATACTTATTTTGAAGATAAGATTATTTTGAGACATGATTTGTCTTAGTAGTCCATTGTAACTTTCAGGTAACTAAGTTTTGTATGTTTGTATGTGCATGTACAATGAAGCGATAGGAAAAATTGTGTTCTAACACTGTAATAAATAATGCCCAACGTGACCCGACGATACCCTTAAAGCATTCATTATTATTTTTGAAAGAGGTCTTCTAACTCCCCAGCCAAGGAAATAAATACTTATCGGGAATTCGCGTAAGAGCTTCCAGCCGTCACTTAGGTCCTCGACCCACTCTTGGGATGCGAGATTAACAGATCTGATCGAAGAAATGCGAAGTTATTTAAAATTAAAATTGAATTTTATATTACCTACTTGCTGAGTGAATGTAGGTGATTCTACTTACAATATTAATCGTTAGTCCGGACGTTGAATTACCTACGGCAAGGCATACGCCCACAAGCACTTTTTTAGTTGATGATGATGATGATGATCCAATTACTCAATTTTATAAAAAAAATCCTTTAAAGTTGTTTACGGCCCAATTTCCTGGCCCGGGGAGGCCTGAGCCCTGTAGTGGCTTTATAAGCCGATTATGGTGATTCCATTACTTCCATAAATAATACTTGGAAGTGACAGGCAGTACGGATAACACGAGTATTACCTAGACCAATATATGCGAAAGGAATTAAATTGCTGAAATAATGATGCTTTAATTTGTAGTTGAATTATTGTACTATTTATAATAATAATAATAATACCTTTATTTTATTCTTCTTCTTTATAATAATAAAGAAGAAGAATAAAATAAAGGTTTCGTTTAAAAAAAAGTATATTATTTAATTACTTCTTTTACCTTACCTGAATTACCTGGAGCAACAACAATTAAACAACGTTAGACGAACTTAATGCCCTACTAATAAATAGGAATATATTGTAATGATGCTAAATATTTTCCACGTACTCCTTAATCTTCCAAGACGTGAATCTAGTGCAGAATGTGTGTGGCTTTGATCTCGCTGCCGTGCGATTAGTCCTTTGTCGCGGGAGACGTCTAAAATATCTCGACGTCGATTGATCAAAGGAACCATCGTGAGATAGGGAAATCCTTTTGCGTGCTACAATAATTGCAATATTTAATATTTTCATTTACTGCTCTATATCGAGTGCCATCTGTTTATTATCAGCCTGTAAACGTACCACTGCTGAGCTCAACCTTTCTAGTATGGGTACAATAGCACATTAGGAGGTTGTGCCATTACCACCACGATGGCATAATGCAGTTTGGTGGGTTTTAATTACTGTCATCTTCCGATAACAACTTAAACCAACGACTTAACATGCCTTTCGAAACACAGAGGAGGTTAAGACTTCAAAATATGTCCCGGCGCTGCTAAATTTACTTAGATGCTTCTAGTTCCTTCTCCAGAGACGATTTGTTGCTCATTGCATCTTATGTGCTATTGCTTATCTATACTAATACGATAAAGTGGTAAAGCTTGTAAGTTTGGATCACAGAACAGATTAACCTCCTACTTCTCCGAAACTAATTTAATTAATAAGAATGGACCTTTAGGGTAGACAATAGGCTGTTATACTGTATATTTCACTGTAGCGGACGTCCTATCTAGTATCTATTTAATATCCTTAGTTTGATATTTTAGGCATAGTGGTGAATCATCAACTAATGAAGCCTATGATAATCTAACCGCTGGTCTTAGGCCTTCCGTACAGTCAGATTAGGCCTCAATTCAGACCTGGCCCAACGCGGTGAGTATACTGACAAACAGTGATAAACACGAGGGTTTTATTGCAATCCTGTTCTCCATGCAAATTTAAATGAACCCATGCCGTTCCGCAGATGGCATGTTAAATTGATGTAAATTGCTGCCGGCCGTAGGACACCTGACGTAACACAGTGATTTTACTGCCCCTCATTGTATATCTGTCACATTATACGCATCTAAACCGGTAGGTACAACTTTATGTAAACATTGATTTTTACAGTTTAGTGCAACAGTCTTATACAGCATAGAGCCGTCTGGAAGTCCTTTCGGCTTGGCTACAACCTTGCCGCTGTAAGTAGAGTGGCCAACGAATTCTTCGTTCATTGCGTCCATCCTATGGCCATTGACTGAGACTTCTGTAGTATAAGGCGCAATGGTCAAAGAATCCGCTCACAGGGGCAAGGTCGATGCCGGGCCGTGATACCTAAATACTATATAACGCAAAGCAACAGTTACATGATAAATATTCAGTTTGGTTGATGGTAGTGGCTTGTATTTCGCCTGGCTAGCTATGACGACCATTTCTCCATACAGTCTTTCAAACCCCATTTCTCAAATAGGACATTATGCAAGCGAAGTTGGACATTATGCAAGCGGTAAGCTTCAGATCTTTTTTGATTCCTCTTTTGATACAGATAACAAAATATTTATATTTTGTAAAGCGCAATAAGCTTGTTTACCTTTAGATAGTAAACATTTTGCTAATGTCCTTAATTAGTATCTACTAATGTAACTACTGACTAGTGATATGAATCATTAGTCAGTAGTTACAGCTGCAAAAAATCATCCTAAAGTATTCCAGGTGATTATATCATCTTCCGCAAATCTACAGGATGCAAACAGGTATCACGATACGGTTAGCCAGTTGATTTACATAAGATATGTATTGCAATTGCGGAGGCAGTCTGCTGCCTGCCTGCTGTCGTCTGCGACATGCCATCATATCATGGCGAATATTCAGACTGATCGAAACTTATTACTTACGCGATGGTCTCCTGCGCGAGCTTGGTTTAACTGGGGACGTCCGTCACTACTTTAATAACCTAACGGTTGGTCTTGGGTGCCAGTACAATGTAACCTTTTTTTCTTTTTTTATAATGTGAATCGTCATAGTGACTACATCCTGCCTGATGCTAAGCAGCCGATGCAGTCCAAAATAACGAGAGCGCTCCTCACCGTGAAACATGGACGGTAACAAGCGCACCCATTCATGACGGCCTGCATAAATGCCTTTTCACGCCCCGCTTGTAAGAACCGGGACTATAGGAGCTGGGAAAGACATGCGCCGGCAAAGAATTCCAGAGCCGAATGGTCTTACATAGGAACAGCTTGCTAAATTTTTTGTTAAGAGTGCTGATAGTCTGCACAGTATGGTGGTGGTTCCTAAGACCAGCACGTGTAGTCCGGGAGAGGAAAGGAGAGGGCGGGATTAGTTCAAAACGTTCTTTAGAACACTCTCCGTAGTAGTTCCGGTAAGACACTGAGAGATAGAGGTCTTCAAAAGAGGCTGTAACCTCAACATCTCCAATAATGCATATCGCCTTTGCAGTCTATCAAGTGCATCGAGGAGGTATTTAGCGGAGTCGTCCCAAGATGGGAACAACAGCGCTGCTCGGGAGTGAAAAACCACCTCACCTTATTGAGAATAAACTTACGGCAGTTAAAATAACACTCTCGATATGGCATTTTGGATTGCCAGGAACTGCCTGACCGATGTCCATGCCAAGAATGCTGAGGTCCACTGAAATGGGTAACAGAGTGTTCTAAAGAGAGGGAGGAGTAAGGAAGGGAGTTATACCTTGGAAGAGAAAGCACAAACCTGGGTTTTGCTGGCATTAAACTCGACCAGGTTTTCAGATCCCCACTTAGAGACACGATCGACAGTCAGGTTCAGTTTGGCAACCAGTTCTTGCCTTTTAACCACGATATTGGCTTGCTTTTTGCCGCAGGATGTCCCTAGGGACATCCTGCGGCAAAGCAAGCCGTGCTAGTACCGCTCATGCAACGTACTCTCATCCGCATAACAATGAATATTGCCCAAGGACAACATGTCATTGATATGCATGAGAAATAGAGTAGGTGAGAGCACAGAACCCTGCGGCACTCCGGCATTGACTTTGCAGAACTCGGAAGAACTACCCTCACAAAGGACACGAATCCTCCGCTCTTCTAAAAAGCCTGTTTAGTAATGTAGTAACTTTTTATAAGTAAGAGGTAGTAGTACGTAGTACTATTAGTTATTCTGTGGTAGTACTTAAAAATGTAAGGTGAGGATTGATCTAAACTTATGTTGAGATTTTATTGAAAGCCACTGCATTAATTGACTTGCCTATATATCTATCTATATTCATATTTTTTTGTACTTTTATAGGACAACAGTTATACTTTAGTTTTCTAATAAAAGTTACTTAAATGTAATCTATTCGTGCCAGCAAAAATATCTATACCTTTACCATAAAAAGAAATGTAATTGAAAGAAGATTTTTGTCTACTTCTGTAATTGATTACAATTAATTAAAAATACATTTGTGCATGTTCATAGAATTAAGAAACGCATGGTACTTACATATACCCAGTAAATATTAAGAAAGTTAACAGTAACAAATTGACAGTATGCATGCCATAGCATCTACATATTAATTACTAGCTCCTGCTTTGTATGCTGATGCTGCCCTACATGTTTAGATTTAGATCTTGGCACTTTAGTCTTCAGTATAATGAGAAGTAAGAATAGATTACTCAATCATAATAAATAATCATAATTGTTTTGTAATCCCTCACGAGTACGACTTTTTTGGATAGTTTTGACCTAACACTTAGTTCATGTAAGTATATGTTACGGTAAATGTGATTAATTGGTAATTATTAATAATTACCAAGATCGACGGTAAAAGTAATAAATCACTTTTACCGGTTATTATTAATAATTACAGCATATTTATATATACAGCGCTTTTATCAAATTTACCGTAACATATACAATAAGTCTCCGCCTCCGTGGTCTTGTGGCTAAGCCACCGGTTTCAGACCCAGAGGTCCCGGGTTCGATTCCCAGCGGGGGGTACATCTTTGTGTGCTCGGTTTGGTTGGTGGTAGGGCTGTTAAGTCCGCCTGGCTAGCTACCACCATCTTATCTAAGTCTGTCGCCATAACAACGATGTTTATAGCATAGTTGTGTTCCGACAGTTAGAGATAAGATAGCCAGTTCCTCAGTGGTTGAGGATTCCGGGTGAAGCGCGCTTCCACCTTCGGCCTTATCGTCACTTACCATCAGGTGAGATTCATCTCACAAAAATTCAAAATTCTGCAATGGGTAGCATTGCAGAATTTTAAAAAAAGTGTCCGAAATCAAGTGTAGTAATTTATCATTTCAAAATAGCACTTTGAAACGGCTTGCCTCGCTGGGACTCAAACCCACCAACTGACGCAATCCCTGCGAGAGTTCGTTTTAAGAGGACAATAAATAGTCTTACATTGATTTCCCTGACGAATTTTAGAATTGCGTTTGATATCATCAACCCGCATTTAACAAGCCGTGGTAATTAACCAATATTCATCATTGTAGTAACTTGATTGCAATGATGATGATGGAGTCTTTGCCCTGCAGTGTATTAGTAGTTTATTTCTAGCGCTGTCATCCTACCGGAACTGCAATTGCTTTAACATTAACCTATTATAGCTAGGGCTTACGGGCAGTGCTCCCCACCATTTGTCATCCACATACCCATGAGGCCGTGTCCTGCGCACGCGCAGCAATCCGATGCAAATCGGCGCGTGGGCGGTGACGGGTGGCCCGCCATCTTAATTTAGCATAATGCCTTGCGCACTTACACGATATATTTATGTCTACTTAGACTTAGGACTTAGTCGCGGAATGCGCTTGCAAGCAATTACTCATGTCACATCGTAAGGTTATTTAAAAAAAAGGTTATATACTAAAATCTAGTAGAATTATGATTTTTCTTATAATCATTTCGTTGTCAATAAATTTTTGCATGGAGATACTTATAAATGACGCATGCAAGATAATTGTTTGCATCTCTTAGGTCAACTACTTATTTAAATGAACAGTCTGTTTGTTTGTGAAATCCGACTATTAGTTTTACGAAAGAAATAATAAACTCTAAAAGTACAGGTAAAAATCACTGTAAGGTATCGAAAATTATTAGTCAAAAGTGTATTATTTTTACGGTACTTATTGACTTTTATCGAAATGTCAGGCTTTATGTCAGGACTTTTCAAATTCCTAAATAGTAACCCTAGTCAGAAACTAGGCAATGGTGGTCACCATTCACAGTGATAAAGCTGCAGTTTGAGGTTTTTATGGTTGCTAAGATATTTTTTAAATGAATTGGACCACGGAACTCACAAAAGGTGCTGTGGTCCAACTATTTTTAAAGTTGAACAACTGCCCCTAGTAAAGACCCATGGTCCAACTACACACATCAAAAGTGTCTAGGGATCAACATATATTTTTGCAATAACTTTTCTCCTGATTGATATTAATTAAAATTTTCTTTAAGGATTCATCAAATAAAGTGTTTTCGTTTGTCTACAGTAACGATAAACCAAGTCACCTTTGCATTAATAAAGAAATTTGCCATTTTCCTAATAAAGGGATTTTTGACATTTGAACCACTAACATTAAAGTTCGAAAAAAATACTGAAATAACAGTTTTCTTTAAAATTTTATTGGGTAACTTAAACAATTAATAATCCGTGTTTCTACCGCGAACACTAACAACACAAGAACATCGGTTTGGCATACTCAAAATGAGTTCATCCAAATCACGCTGTGGAATGGCCGCCCATGTTCGTTGCAACAACAAAAAAAGGTCTTCTTGCGACTGCGGATACCCTCCATATTCGGCAGAGCTCTTCTCTGTAGCATATCCCATGCATGCTCAATCGGGTTCAAGTCTGGCGACTGAGCAGGCCAGGGCATGACATTGATGTTAGCTGCGGCGAGAGTCTGTCTTACAACTCTTGCGGTGTGCGGTCGTGCATTATCATGCATTAACTGAAATAAGGGACCGATTTGCACTTGTAGAGGAACGATGACGTCTGATACAATCGTCTCAGCATAAATTTGAGCGTTGAGGTTGCCTCTGATCCAAATCAACTCAGTTCTTCCGCCGATCCAAATACCCGCCCATACCATGATGGTTCCACCACTATAAGGATGGACTTCCTGGCAGGATTTTAATCGCTGTTGGCGTCCAGGGGTTCTCCAGTGTCGTATACGTCTTGTATCCGGTCTCATACCAAAACGAGACTCATCAGAAAAGCAGCACACGAAACGCCATTGTTCTTCTGCCCTATTTCTGTGTTCAAGAGCCCATTGATATCGAATCCTACGATTGTGCATTGCTATAGGTGGTACCCTTAGCGGTCTTCGGGAATGAAGGTTCACTTCATGCAAGCGGTTTCTGACTGTTTGGTCGCTAATTAAGTTCCCTGAAGAGTGATGAAGCCTCACGGCTAACATCATGGCGGTTATTGTTGGAGCTCTTCGAGTTGTGATTTGAATGTATCGGTCTTGTCTCCGTGTGGTGCAGCGATACCGTCCTCCATGGCGCTCAGCCACGGTACCAGTGCTTCGGTAACGTGTCCAAAGTCGACTGATAACACTCTGACTTGTATTCAGAGCTAAAGCCACAGTACGTTGCCGGGAACCAGCTTCTATCATTCCCACGGCTCTGAGCATTTCTTCCCTGCTTAAATGACGTCGCCGCTCCATAATAACGTTGGTTTTAATCAGTAGTAGGGAAACAGTAGCACTAATAATGTCTTCAATGCGTTGTATGTTTTTATAGGGAAAATATTGACAGCTGATTTTCATCTTTTACTAGAAATTGAAAGTTCCTGTTTCAAATTATGAAATGCACCAAAAAGGATCCATATAAATTTATAAAATCATAAATTTATTACAAAGCCACATCTCAATCTCAAGAAATCCGCATAAAAATGCTTGATCCCTAGACACTTTTGATGTGTGTAGTAGGACAGAGCAGTTGGACCACTGCCCCGCCCCGCACTGATTTTTATTAAGTACTTAAAATGGATTTCGTTTTCTTGGGGTAAAAAACAACTCAATTTATTCGCTTAATGCTTCTTACATTACGAAACCTTTAGTGCGTACTCGGTCCATTACAGATATTATAACCGTACAAGGAAAAACTTAAAAGAGAATTGTTTAAAAGGTCAAGACCGAAAGAAAGTAAACTTGGCCAGATAATGGTAAAAGATTACTCTTACGATACGTAAATGGGGTCGTTGACCTTCGAGCAGACGTATTCAATGGAAATGTTAGAAAAAAACGCGCGCATATTCCTAAATGTTTGCTTAGAACAAGTGTGAACATTTTTGTATAGACTTGTGGCCGTTTAAAAATACGCTTTATATGGACGTGATAACGTCCACTAAGCATACGCGGATTATAAATCGTAGTAATCTTATTTGTTTTCTTCGCAGTCCGTTAGTTCAATATAGGAATACGTTGTAGGTGTACGGGCCAGAGCACACACGATACTTTTAGCAGCGGCGATTTAGACGCTTTTTAAAAACTGAATGCAGCGACTGAATCGCTTAAACTCGCGATTCCGATACTGCAACTGCAACCGAACGCAGAGTCGCCAAAACGCGATGACAGTCGCGAAATCGCAGATCGCGGATGCTAAAAGAATCATGTGTGCGGCGGCTCTAAGTATTACTGGTGGTGGAATGCATTCTGCCGCAATACATTGTGTATAAGATAAGTTTTTTATTTTCCATACATATGTATACTTCGGATACTCAGAGACTAGGCAATGAGGACAGCAAAAGCAGTCTACCATAGTCCACTTTTCACCGAATAGCGACTGCATATCTGCTCAGCGTGACAGGTGGGGTGAGCCCATCGCCACTCTATGCTGTTGGATGTATGTGCAGTCTTTACTCCGTTAGTCGCCATTTGCGACACCCATCAGGGCCAAGGGAAGAGAGGGGGTGGTAGTATTCTTTCACCGCTACGCGACACTGTTATTTTTTATTTCTTTTATTTTAAGTTTATATTTCAAAACACTTGGTCTTTATCTCACATACTGATGAACGACAATATTATGGTCGAAGGTTAAAGCCAATATCACCCAGGATTCCCATTGAAAAAGTGCCGATCACTAACAGTCAGGTTTTTTTTTATAAAACATGTAATGACAAAATGGTAGTAATTAGCTAGGCAAACTTAAAACAAGCCCTACTACCAATCAAACTGAGTAGAATGAATGGCCCAAGCAAGACCCACAACTAACCTCAACTGCCACTAAAATTGCGCATGAGTTAAGGTAGACAACCCGACCACTATTCGCTTTGTAAGCAATATAGATTAGCCTAAATTATTAAACCTAAGTAAGCATATATTATAATATAAATACTAGTGGTATAGTTAGATAAGTTGATTATTGTATTAGCCTGTAACGCTGTTCGTTGTTAATAAAGTTATTTTTTATAACAAATCCGCTGTCGACTACTTAATTCATGCGCATTCGCTGCTCCTACCTGTTTTAGACTATCGCTGACGCCTGCTATCTTGATCTTTCGGAGGACCAGCTAAATAAACTTGAGCGCCTTCAAAATCATTGTATTCGATTCATATTTGGCTTGCGCAAGTATCATCATGTTTCTGAATATCGCGTTAAACTCAAGTGGCTTCCTATTCGTCTTTGCCGGAATACTTAGATCCTCTCCTTTCTATATAACATAATTAATAAATAAATAATAATAAATCTTTCCAACAATCACACCAATTATCTAGCCCAAGAGAAGCTTCGAAGAAACTCGTTAAATGGTTACTAGACAACGGATAAACATACTTAAAATACTTAAATACATACTTATTATACATAGAAAACACCCAGACCCGAGACAATTTAGAAAAACAATAATTTCTAAATTGACCCGACCGGGGATCGAACCCGGGACCTCAGAGGTAGCGACACCATGAAAACCGGTGTACAAACCACTCGACCAAGGAGGTCGTCAAATCAATTGTTTAATCCCTCCTATCCTTTCTATCTAAAGGAACGCTTCAGTTTTCTTTAATGTTCAAACTTGCGCTCGTTACGGTCCTCAGAAAATCTCCCCTCCTCACAACACCACCTTTTACGATTGTTCCTTCACCGTTAAAGCTGTTCGTCTCTGGAACTCGCTTCCAGTTGCGATCAGGCGTGCTAAAACAATTCACGCATTTAAGGTGCACGAGAAGAACTCTTACCTTTCCCTTTAAACCTATCGTGCTGCATAGCTGTCATTGTCTGCTACGTCCTACCTGAAACTATTATGTTTAAGTATGTATAAAAATTTTAATTTATTACACCCTCTTATTTATTTATTTTATAATGTTAAGTATTTTATTTTAGTTCGTTATATTTTTTGTTGCTTTTAATTGTGTAACTATAGTTTGTACCTCCGATCTTTGAGTGCTTAAGGTGGTTAAAGATGAAACATATGATGAGATGAGGAATAACTTTTGAAGCCTTTAAAATTTCTCCTTCCTCTCTAAAGGAACCCTGTCCTATCTCCTTACAGCACTCACAATAATATGCAGAATAAGTTGATAAGAGATTTAATTTAATGGCGTTATTTCTTGATACGTGACCGTTTATCATGGAGAATATTACGTCCATGCCGTTTATACTCGGTTGACAACAAATAATGAACATGGCAATGAATTTAGTTGCACGCAATATTCAAAATTCTCATACGAATTAGGTGCATTTTTGATACTTACAATAAAACACGAATAGATTAATAATTTTCAGGCGAATGACAATTTATAGATTAACATTTTGATTTCCATAATATTAGTCCCAATCAGTAGGTATGAATGTTTAAAGAAGTCCTAATTCAACAATACTAGCGTGAGGCAACAATTATTATTTGCCTAATCACGCGGACGGAAGCTTGTTTCATCCGAATACAGCGAATGAAGCGGACATGAAATGTTAACACTAATTAGGTATGTAAATTTGTTACACTAAATTAGCCACATATTGTCCAACTGGAATGTGGGAAAACTAACAGTACAATTATAACTAAACCGCCTTTATATGCCTCGTGGTGGTTAGACCAAAGGTCTCAGATCCAGAGTTCCCGGGTTTCGATTACAGGAACAGGGTATTTTACTCGGATTAGATTTTTTAGGGGTCCGTACCCAAAGGGTAAAACGGGACCCTATTACTATACTAAGTCTCTGCTGTCAGTCCGTATGTCCGTCTGTCCGTCTGTCACCAGTCAGTCACCAGGCTGTATCTAATGAATCATGGTAGTTAGACAGTTGAAATTTTCACAGATGATGTATTTGTGTTGCCGCTATAATAACAAATACTAAAAAACAGAATATAGTAAATATTTAAGGGGGCTCTCATACAACAAACATGATTTTTTTGCTCATTATTGCTCGATATAAAGGCAACAGCTTGAAATATTCACAGAATATTTAGGAATAAATATAAAACAAATATTTAAGGGGGGGCTCCCATACAACAAACGTGATTTTTGTAGATAATGGTACGGAACCCTTCGTACGCGAGTCCTACTCGCACTTAGCCGTTTTTTTATGTGAAAAGGAAACAAACGAGCAAGCGAATCACCAGATGGAGAGTAATTGCCGCCCATGGACACCCCGCACAACCAGAGGAGTCGCAGGCGCGTTGCCGGTGCCGGCCTTTAAGGAAGGAGTATTAATTGAGGAACGTCAGAACGAAAATCGATAAATCACATTTTGACATTTTTTTCTGATGCCAATTGGTGGTTTTCGTACATATCTTGCTCTATGGTTAATGTAACCTGGTCGAAAACTAATAAATCCGCTCTTATTTCGTCTGCGAAATACCCTGATCTGCTAGTTACCTAGTTACCACCTCCATATTTATTAGAGTATGTCGTCATACCATCAATGTTGGTTTACAGTGTTGTGTCCTAACAATTATGTATATAGAGATAAGATAGCCAGTACCTTAGCAGTTGAGGAGAGGACCTTAAGGTACTTCCAAATAAGAAGACTAACTGCTTCCTCATTGAAGAATAAAAATATGGTAGGTACTGATATAAAAACGGTCCATATGGCCAGCACTATATTAGCTCGGCAGTGTAATGGCGCCCATACACTGTTGAGCAAAAGCCTTCATCTTTGAAATTCTTCATCGCGACAATGTATGTGATTGGGGTTGATCAAGGGGTATTAAATCTTATTATAAGGGGTTTTAAACCTTATTATAAGAGGTTTTTAAACTTTTTATTCATTACGTATGACACTTTCGTATTATGACACTATTTCTTAAACTCGCTACTTAAATTTTCTGCTTAGAAAGCTTTTTTTTTACTACATATTGGAGTACTTGTATAATATTTGGACTGTGACAACGTAAGTCCTCTAGGTAGAAAGCATTGCAAGGTGACCTTCCTCCGCACAGTCTGTGCCAACATTTGCGTCCGACGCTTAATAAAGCGTATTTATCTAGATTATATATAGCTGTAAAGACGATATTTTACTTGCGGCTTAATCACACTATCTCGTAACAGGACTATTAAATCATGTATGCCACGTGATTAAAACCTTGGCGGCAAATATTTGAATTGAAATTAGGTTTACTGTCTACGGAGATAATGAAAACTGTTCTAAGCTGAAAGCTTTTTCAATCTGGACAGTGTATTTTGTGTTGCATTTTTTGCTTGATAAGCTAAAACCATATTGGAGTTTAAATTGTGTAAAAATTTAAAAACTAAATGCTTTTTTAATTAGTGTTGTCTTATTTCTGTGTAGTCGTCTGTTTAGACGCGTTCTCATTTATACCACGAGCATATTAACATTCTGGATGAGGTCACAGAATGCGTTAATAGCCGCGTCCACACCGATCGAGGACGGGTCGCGAGGCAGCCTCGCGAGTCAATGTCTCAGCCGGTGTGGACGTGGCTCGTCTGCCTCGGCCAAACGTTGCCTCGGCCGAGCGTGCCTCGGGGTCGAGCCGTCTCGGTCGGCTGTCGGTAAACGGGACGCGCTCAAAGGTGCATCAGGGTGCGCTATGCGTTCGGTGTGGACGGTGGTTCTCGGTGACTTCTGATGGCTCGGCCTGCCTCACGAGGCTTGCCTCTGAGTTTCAAAGGTGCATCTCGAGTCTGCCTCACGAGGCCGCCCTCGAGCCTCTACAACATAACTACATCGAGGCTGCCGCGCGAACCCATGCGCCCGGTGTGGACCTGGCTAATGAAGTAGCACTCATATACTATTATTAAAAAATACCAAGTTAAAATGTTAAAGCCCGCCAGTATCTGCTGTCACTGCTCTGGGCAAAGGCCTTCGCCATTGGAATCAAGTCTATTGATGGGTATTAATTAGGAGAATCACCAAACGCTTGCCAAATGCAGGTTGGATGGTCACTAACCCGGGCTATGCATCGAAAAACCCGAAAAATTCGTCAGTCGTGCACGTAGG
This sequence comes from Scoparia ambigualis, assembly GCA_963921215.1. Classification (NCBI taxonomy): domain Eukaryota; kingdom Metazoa; phylum Arthropoda; class Insecta; order Lepidoptera; family Crambidae; genus Scoparia; species Scoparia ambigualis. The sequence continues at coordinate 6,250,797 of OY992510.1, forward strand.
TATATGCCCGACTGAAAACTGAACCAAGCACCTTTAGATACCAGACCGAGCGTTTTTCTGTTCGACCACGAGGCGACGGACGTTTATAAAATATGAATGTTTGGACTTTGTCTAAATGTCTGAGGCACCACAACAGCGCCACACAGCTCTGTAAGTGCGGCCATAAACGCGAGAGCCTTCTCGGAACCTACTAACGGCCGGTTTAATGGATACTTTTACGTTGGCACCTAAAACACTATCGCCTTTATACTTTAAACAACACTGAGAGCTATATATCTGTTGAGGCATTAAACCATCTTGCTTTGCAATCTACTTATACATTTTCAATTCATGGTTTTTCCTGCTCTATTGCGAATATTGAGTTAATAGACTTAAAGTTATTTTTCAAAATTAAAGATAGAAAGAAGAAAAGATAATTATTTTATTGGAATCACGTAACAAATACTACAAAACATACAACAGGTACCAAAAAAAAAATTAATAATTACATACATTGTCGCCCGTGATGCCAACACTATAAAACTCTATTTATTTATCTAATTGCTTAATACCAAACTCATATAAGTAACAGAGCTCCGTTAATATATCTATATATCTTTAATAATATAGTAATGTCTTTAAAAGTTAAACACTACCGAGGCTGTAGATACTGTATACTGTATCTGCTGATTCTGCTTAATTCTATTATGCCAGACTTTGTTTTTAAAAAGTGTGTGAATCTCCTCGAGATAAATGACAGAAGAGGTCGGTAACAATTCATTGGTTACACTCAACTTAATCTTCTTAAAGTCAAAAAAGTCGTAAACTAGCGGCACAAAATCTCTCTTCATAGTTTTGGCCGCTGGCCGTGGCCAATTTTCACATTGCGTATAATTACTATTAAAGTTACAACGGTGGTTTAGATTACGGGAACAATGTGATACTTACTTGTTACTTGTGGTCGATGTGACTTTCCAGTACCGAAGCACTTATACTGGCTTACACGAAAACCTTAAATAAAAAATAGTACCTAACAAAGTACTTTATTATAGTCAGTACTTTTTTACTATTAAGTATTATGTCATTAGACATAAAGAAAATAAAGTACTACTTGTACCTAATTTTCTTAGGAATTTGTCAGAAGCTGTAAGTGTTGAATGATTGGATTTAGTTTACTTCAGAGTGCTCTTCTACTACGATAATCATACTCGTAGCTGCTTAGACAGGAATAGGTAGAGGTACTTGTTTCAAGACACTAGATTTATTTGCATATTAATAAATTAAGTAAGTTATCCGTAGCAACAGACATTCACATGGTAAGCACATCACATTGCTTTGGTATATACGTCGCCATTTTGTATTTTCTTACGAGAAAAAAATTGAACAAAAAATAATAGCGAGCACAATTTCCCCAAAGTGGCAGGATCACAAATCACACGAATCCACCACATAACAAACAGCCTAAATAAGTACATGCAAAGGGGCATTCGATCCGAGTAACATTTTTATTTCGCTGTTACACGCAAACCGGACTGAGGGTGCGTTTCCACCAATCGGAGTACTTTATTTTACGCCGCTGGAGCGCGGCAAGGAAAATGAAGCAATCCTATTGGTGGATTGTTTCCTCGCGCACCGCTTAGTTATCTCGCACAGCTCTGGAAACTGGTGGAAATTCACCCTAAGACAGTTCAAAGAAAATGTTTAGCATTGTTGAGGGCCCTCGGCGGAAGCTTGTTGTTTTGTGGGTAAGTGTAAGCGCGCGCACTTTTCATAATGCGGCTGTATCTTTTGAATTCGCGGTACGTTTTTACACTGGTACGTTACATATTTTTAACGAGTTCCAAGTATTTTTACTTGCTGTAAGATTTCGTGTTGCATTCTATCTAAGTACCTAAATAATATTGTCAATGCAAAAGTATGTTTTTATTCATGACCAAATGTACATTTTTGACATTGCTTTGGTTATTCGGAGTAATAACAAATCGGCAAGAGCCGATAAAGGCGACAAAATGCTTTTTGATTGACTTAAACGCGGGAGAAGGCGGAGGAAGACACTAGTTAGTCCTAGTCCACCTAGTCACAGTGTGTATCTATATTTCTGTATAAATCCATAAATTTTAAAGTCGAAGATAATCTTATAAGCACAACTACAAATTGGCTTTCATTCTGTTCAGGTTTTTTTACCAAAAAACTATATCGAAAAACTCTAAACACTTTTAAAATCGATCATAATTAAAACCGATATTATGAAGTAAAGCTCAAACAAAATGCAAAATAAACAAAACCTGGGCAATATAAAATAAAAAAGTGTACAACTGAGTCAATGTCGAGTTGTTTTAATCAATGACACAATAAAAGTTAAACTTAAGGAACATTAATACTGGCAGGCATAAAATCAACCTTTTTATTAGCTCTCAAGTCAATGAAAATGAAAATAATGCGAGCATGCCGGGCACGCACATCAACCTCCGAACTCCGGTCTCCGGTGTGACTTTGTCAGGGCGTTCGTACGTCTACACAGTAAAGAGGTTTTATCACAAATTCACAAGTATTTCTTACAATCAATAAAAAGAGCTACTGAGCGGTCACGCGCTCGGTATGATATCCATTGGTTCTGGGTTCAATTCACTGGTCAGGCAAGGTGTTTTTTGGATTTTTCGATGCATATCCCAGAAAGATATTAACTGTGTGTGAAAGAATACTACCACCCCCTCTCTTTCCCTGGGTGTCGTATAAGGCGACTAACGGACTAAATGCTGCACATACTTCTAACAGCAAAGAGCGGCGATGGGCTTACTACTTGTCACGCTGAGCACATGTTATTTGTTGAAAAGTGGACTATGGTAGAGGACTGCTTTTCCGACTGCCTAGTCTCTGACTAACCCTTCGGGGTTAATAGTCGTGATTATAATGTTTGTATGTATGTACGCAGTTTGATCAAAAAATACGCGGAAATTGAGTATTTAAAAAAAACCTTTATTTATTCGTCTATATTGATATTGTCCCCTTCGAAGTAATCACCTCCGGATATAATACACTTTTGCCAGCGTCTTTTCCAATCTTCGAAGCATTTATGGAATGCACTTTTTGATATGGCCTTCAGTTCTTTCAGCGATTCAGCTTTTATTTCCTCTATGGTCGCAAAACGCCGTCCTTTTAATGTTCTCTTCATCTTTGGGAACAGGAAAAAGTCGCATGGGGCCAAGTCCAGTGAATACGGTGCTTGGGGCATCAATTTGGTCTGGTTTTTTGTCAAGAAATCACGATCAAGCCGCGAGGTTTGAGCGGGTCCGTTATCGTGGTGCAAATGGAAAGAGTTGTTTTTCCACAATTATGGTATTTTTCTATGGATGGCCTCACGCATACGGCGTAAAACTTCTAAGTAATACTCTTTGTTAACCGTGCGACCTGCTGGTAGGAATTCATGATGTACAATTCCATTAAAATCGAAAAAAACAGTAATAAGAACCATGACGTTGGATCGAAATTGACGGGATTTTTTGGGCCGCGGCTCCTCCGAGGTTTTCCATTGAGACGATTGCACCTTTGTTTCAACGTCGTATCCATATACCCATATACCCAAGACTCGTCACCCGTTATGACTCGTTTGAGCAGTTCTGGGTCGTCCGCAACTTCATTCAACATTTGCTGGGCTAAGTCTTTGCGATACTGCTTTTGTTGAAAATTTAGCAATTTTGGCACGAATTTGGCAGCGACACGAGACATGCCTAAAATATCAGTTATAATCGATTCACAAGATCCGTAGGAGATGCCAACTTCCTCAGCAACCTCCCTGATAGTGATGGCGATTGGAAAGCACAATTGTTTTGACTGTGTGGATGTGGTTATCGGTGGTTGACGTTTTTTGTCGCCCATTCCTCTCGTCATCTTCAACGTCTTCACGACCCTCGTCGAATCGTTTATACCAATCATAAACTGCCGTTTTTTTCATAGCAGACTCACCATAAGCTGTCTCTAACATTCCAACCACGGCACTGCATTTAATTTTCTTTTAACACAAAATTTTATGCAAATTCTTTGCTCCGTCATTTTTACTCTGGAAAACTCTTGAAAATTTGCCGATCACAAGAAAACACGTACTATGCTCCTACGAATAGCTAACTACGCATTTAAAATGGCCGAAATTTGGACATATTATAATGAAAAACATGTCTACCAACCTAAATTTAAAATAAGACCTCTTTTAATGGCGAACTTTAAATTCGAAATTCAAATATTCCGGGTATTTTTTGATCAGCCCTCGTATATCCCGGGTTCTTGATCACCAATTCGCAGTTGGCAATTGATGAGCAAGGCTGATCGTAATGAAGACACAGTAGAGTAGAGCATAATAAATACTCTTTATACTGTGATAATAGCCTACAATGTTACATACCACAAAAGTCCAAATTATAGCTAATAATATTCTCTAAAACGGATCTAATATAGGTAGATACTGGCGTCGACTCATATACAACACGAAACCAATCCCTGTTATAATAGAGCCTTATTCATATTCTGCTTGTGGAGCGAGATATGTCGCATAAACAACGCAGGCTGGGTACCGGAGTGACAGCCGAAACGGCGGGACATTCTGGCGGCCATGTTTTGAGCTACTAGTACTAACCGCGTGGCAATAAGTACTACACACACTAAATTATTTAATAAAAAATAACTTAATGTATTTTCTGTTTACAAGTACAACACAATAATACAGTATTAGCTCAATATTAGATTGGAGTCGCCATTTAAGCAGTAGCCCGTTTTTGGACCGCCCTTTTATTATATTTTATATCGCATGGAATCAACACATATAAAACTGGACCAGCACACCCAGCCCTACGATTTATAGCATTGTTCTAAGGTTTGTTGCTAAAGATCGTTGTAAGTAAAAGCTCCTCTTTATTATATTTGTAAAGCACTAGCGGCCTCCCGCGACTACGTCCGCGTAGACCCCGTACTCCGGACGAATTTCCTTATCCTGACAATTATAAATATAACAAAAAAAGAATTAGCCAAATTGGTGCAGCCGTTCTGAAGTGATGCGCGTACAAACATTTCGGCAATTATTTTTTATTAATATGTATAGATTGTGTTAAGGTTCTTTGTGGCTAAGCTAGTGTGGAGATAAAGGCTTCATCATCCTCATCCCACCACCAGCCTGAAAACGTCCCACCGCTGGGCACAGGTATCCCAACATGGGGAGGTTGGCCCATAACCCATGGCACTAGCCCAATACGGGTTGATGAAAAACAAAAAACTTCCACGCTCCGGAAAAACAGCGTTCTTCCATTTTCGCGACAAATAAAAGTGTGTTGGAATGGGTTTTGTGGACATTGCTGACATCGAGGAATGTAATAGACCGAGCTTTCCGTGTTTGATTTAGTAAGACGACCTATGGCTACACAAACAGAAAAGCTACATGTGCGATGATATTTTTTTCGCGTTGCTACTCAACGTAACCGGCAAAACAAGTGAAAAGTATTAAGGTAGAGATAAACACTCATTCTATTCACGATTGTCATCGTAATGTGTAAATGAGACTTAGTTTTTTATCCTAAAATGTTAAGTTCTTATTTGTTACACGTAAACTGTGATTGTAACAAGATAAAGAACCACCTAGGTTTCTAGGTTTACCTAATTTGGTACCACAAACACACGTGCACTCACGCAAGCCCGCACGCACGAAAGCACGAGTCTGCTCGAGATATTTTAATTTGGTCACCCATCCAAATATACAGCATTGCGATCATGCTAAACAGGCACCATCGCGTGCTAGTTAAGTAAAGCTTTAAACATTTATCAGAGTTTAACTCGTCAATGCCGAACTTAACAATATGAAGATGGGATTCTTTTCTTAACTACGAGTAGAATATTTTACTTAACAGCTTTCATGTCGGGATGGTAAATCGGTTTATAGTAAAAAACATTACTTACATATTATGTAATCGTAGTACACACATACCACAACAGGCGTAAACACGACGACATTATACGACTTCAAAAACTATTCAATAGGTAACTTCGCAATAACATGAAGTAGATCACGAGATACCGCATATTTGTGAGACACACGTTTCGTCACCGGTTGCTTTATCTGGCTAATATAATAAAGGCTGAGATTATAACAATGGCCGCTTGCAGCGCGAATAGAACTTCCTTCTATTATTATAACTAATTAAACGCAATACAGCTAAAGCACTCGGCCGAGCCATTTATACAGCTGGCGGCAATTCGTCATGATCGAGGTTTGACGTTGAACAATATCAAATTTTTTGAGTTGCTGCAATCGCTGGAATCCATGACGAAATGTGTAATGTGAAAATAGTATTTAATTTGTTAGTTTACATTAACAGGTACCTAACCAATGTGTTTACGGGATAATATTACTATGATATGTAGGTATATAGTGTACAGCATTTTCAGGCACCTGACTGTGGAAAAAAAATACAAATAAACGTTTTGAAAATAGTCGTTTTTTAAAATATAACAAAAAGGACATCTTTTGGCACCACCGGCTGTCATAGTAAAGTCCCACAGTAACGAGTTAAAAAATATTTTCTCCAATAATGTTAAGTTAGTGTTTTTCCAAAAGCACTGGATTCGGCGAAGCAGTATAGAAATAATATCTGTTGACGTCATTCCCCGAATTGCTCTCTCACATAAATTACGTAGAGAGAGGAAAGAAAAGCAATATGAAAAAGTTGTGCGCGAAAGAATATAATTTACAGTTATAGCGGCTTTAAACGGAAAAACAATTTTCCATAAATATCTTAGTTAATTGCGATTATTGTGAGTATTTCAAGGCATTATTTATTAAAATGATTTTATGTTAAATGAATCAATTTTATGACACTTGGTTCTTTATTCCACTTGATAATTAATGGTGAAAAGTCAAAGATAAAAAAACACTTCTGCCGGAATCCTTAACAAATAAATGCTTAAATAAAATTTGTAGTTATGTCTAGACTTAAAACGAACCTTACGGGCTACGACCAAACAGACTGAATAGGTATTACACATTTTCTCGCTTGGAATCGATTACGGGAACTCTGTGTCTAAAACCTTAAAAATGTCAATTAAAAAGGTAGCGAACATCTATCAAAATAACTAAAGTATGTTGTAAACATTGAAATCGTCTACAAATGAAGCGTAAAAAATAATTTTCGTATTTTACATACAAAAATTTCCGTTCCCATTATGCAGGTACAGTACAGGCCATGATTCAAGCAGCTTGTATGTACACACGCCAGAGCACACACAACCTACCACAAAATGTAAAATTTCGTCAATAATGATTAAGCTTTATGTTTGGGGGTTAAAAATCAATTTTGATTAGAGAAAGACAGTTGTGGGTACGTAGTCCTGCTAGCGAGTGTACTCAACAAATGCCAAAGCGGTCTGGGTACTCGGGGTACAAAAACGAGGTGGCTTTCAATATTTGATCGGGCCGAATGGGCGAGCTTGGCCTCCGCTCGTCAGATCTGCGGATAATGTCAGCGGGCCTTTGATAACGCGCACTGACGGGTGTACCGGCCAATATTGGATTACCATTAGCTTAACTTACCTTGGGTGAGTGCTGCCAACTAGCCAAGGAATGTGCAGCGTTATTAATGATAAGATAATTTTTCTAAGTTCTCTAGATTGTACGGCAGGCTTCTTGGTAGCGTGTGGAAAATATGAAAATTTTGCTTTAACATAACGCTTTTTTATTCAGTATATTACCAGATGTTCGTGCACTAATTATGGCAATTTGAATTTCTTGTTTAAACAAAATGTCAATAAATATTACCTTTACCGCAAAACGTATTGTTTAACTGTGCTTAATAAGTTTTACCGACCTAACTTTAGTCTTTGCCAAATTTATGTCTGAAACTCGGTGGCAGTTTCCCAGTAAATATTATAACTAAAATGATAATATACGTCTACAATGCTACACGCCATCAATTCTGGAACTAACACACTGATAATTAAAACTACTGAATTTACACTTGTTTGTGTCCTTACGACGCGACGCGACGTTTTATTTTAATATTTATAATAACAAAAGTTAAGTTTTCGTCTACGCAAATGTTTAATTTGTTTACATCTTACTGGTTACTGGTAACTTGATAGACAGTCATTATGTTCTCTACGCTCGTAACCACACGCCTTTATGTCAATTATCTGTCAATTTTTCAATGCCGCCGCGGGTTTTCAGCATAGGTGACTGGGTTTTAGAGAGCCCCGCGCCGCGCGGGCTCGACACCCGTCTCGGCAAACGTGACACGCGCAGTGCGTGGTCGTGCATATTTTAACCTGAAAACCTTTATTTGTAGACGTCGTCTCGAATATTCGTAATCTGCATAATGCTAAACGTCGTGTAATTTTAGAAGATATGATTATGTCGTACCCATGTCTAACATTATCGTGTAACGCTGTGTCAGCTTATCACGACGCTTGTCTAGTTAGTTAGTTAGTGTAACCCTTTGATCATTTTACTCTCTAGATTATGTATATACGAGTAGCATGGGACGTCACGATAAGACGATCTGGGGCCTTACCATAAACTCTTACCGTCTTATTATTAAAAATGACCAAATATTACACCTCGGTTTAAAGTGACGCTGTCTCGTTTTTGTTAAAGAAGACAGATAGAGACAGCGTCAATTTAATCCTAAGTGCAACTTTAAGCAACGTTTATTAATAACAGGGTTAGAGTATAATTACTTTAATCTTAATACGCCAATTCCCAACGAATTTTAGATAGTAAGATTAAAGTAAATTATTAATTAAATTAAATTATTACTGCTTTAAAAGATGACAGTAGGCCCTGGACGCACACCAGCACCAGCCCGAATGCCATGAGGTGGCTCAGGGTAGAGATGAGTAAAAGGACTTTGGGAAGTCTTTACCCAAAAGTGTAGGCTTAAAAAAAATGTGATATGATCTACTAAAAGTTATTTAACGTCGGTAACTTGGTGTAGCGTAACTATGGATATATTGCACCAGTATTCCCTTTCAACTTTCGATAACGCCTACACCGATAAGTTATTATAACTTTTATTAAATTATTATCAGTATTATTAAGTCTTCTTTAACTTGTACTCTCTATTGCTCTTGAGTGAGCTGCAAGGTTAAATCTTGCATTAATCTTTAGTAGCCAGCTCTGTAATTATCAAATTAATTTAATTATAAATTCGTCTACAAGTGTTTGCACTTATATTGAAGGTCAAGTTGAAGCTTGATATATTATGGCTACATAACAAGCTTATATGGAACTATAAAATTAATCAATGTAACATTCACTTTGAAAATAAAAGTTTCAATTTGAGTTTTAAGTAGGTAGGTACTGCTGGCAAAAGCCTTCATTATTGAAATCAAAACATAGTTACACTTGATCCCTGTTATTAATAAACGTTGATTAAAGTTAAACTTGGATTAAATTGCCGCTGTCTCTATCTGTCTTCTTTAACAAAAACGAGACAGCGTCATTTTAAACCGAGGTGTAATTAATAAGACGGGATGGGTATGGGTTTGATCACCCAATGCCTGATCTGGGAATGGAATCCAGGTCCTCCGGATATCGGACCGGGCGCGAGCGTTTGCCACTCGGTCAAACTTTGCTGATACGTTGTAGCAACCTCTTTGAGGAATATCTCCTTAAATCAAATCAGGCTGGCATGAAATAAGTTTATTAACTAAGAGAATGGTTATATTATATAGTCAGAGACTAGGTAATGAGAACAGCAAAAGCAGTCCTCTGCCATAGTCCACTTTTCACAAAAATAGCGACTGCAAATATGCTCAACGTGACAGGTGGTAAGCCCATCGCCGCGCGCTCTATGCTGTTGGATGTATGTGCAGTCTTTAGTCCGTTAGTCGCCTTTTACGACACCCGGGGGAAGAGTAGGGGTGGTAGTATTCATTCACCGCTATGCTACACGGTTATTTTAATCGCCACTGTGGTCTAGTGGCTAAGCTACCGGTTTCAGACCCAGAGGTCCCGGGTTCGATTCCCAGCGGGAGTACATCTTTGTGTGCTCGGTTTGGTTGGTGGTAGGGCTGTTAAGTCCGCCTGGCTAGCTACCACCATCTTATCTAAGTCTGTCGCCATAACAATAACGATGTTTATAGCATTGTTGTGTTCCGGCAGTTTGAGATAAGATAGCCAGTTCCTCAGTGGTTGAGGATTCCGTGTGAAACGCGCTTCCACCTTCGGCCTTATCATCACTTAACATCCAACCATTGCCAATATAAAAAAAAAAGTTATTATGTAAGAACACAGTAGTCCGGGCTTACAAATACATGGAGCCTAAAATGATCAAACTGTAGTATCCGAAACTTGGGTGGAATCTGAGACTTTTACAAGTATATTTTCGGTGTGAATTAAAACATAACATTTCAAACCATTTCTCTTATCTATGTTGCATGAAAGCTTTTTTTTAAATGTTGTAAAAGACTTAATTTGATGCCTCGACGAAACTTTGTTTTTATTAATGTTTGCTTAGCTGTTTAGTGCAACTTAGTAAATTAGTTTTGACTAAGTAAAACTGGGTTTACGCTTGGTAGAAAGTTATTTAGGTATGTGGTAGTCACAGGTGGTAGTCTAAAATGGGATTGTAAAATTATATTTACCCTAAACATATATTTTTTAAAATTTTGTTTTTTAGTTAATACATAATTTTTAAACTTTGATTTATTAAACTATTCTATGTTTTTTTATTATTGTGAAAGAGGCCTAGTAGGTAAGTTCCTCGATGAAATAATAATAATAACCATTTTTCCTTTTACAGGTAAGTCTTCTTACTTAAAACGGAGATATGAAGAATGGAAAGTGGTAGTAAGTAAAACATGCGCATTATAACTATTACTGACGTAATTAAAAAAAATGTTTATTAGGTATGTAAGTGTAAAAAAAATTACAAATGTTAATTTAACCGCCTACGTGGTCTAGTGGCTAAGCCACCGGTTTCAGACCCAGAGGTCCCCGGGTTCGATTCCTAGCGGGGGGGTTCATCTTTGTGTGCTCGGTTTGGTTGGTGGTACGGCTGTTAAGTCCGCCTGGCTAGCTACCACCATCTTATCTCAGTCTGTCGCCATAACAACGATGTTTATAGCATTGTTGTGTTCCGACAGTTTGAGATAAGATAGCCAGTTCCTCAGCGGTTGAGGATTCCGGGCGAGGCGCGCTTCCAACTTCGGCCTTATGGTCACTTACCATCAGGTGAGATGAAGGCCAAACGCTTACCCGTTGTAGAATAAAATAAAAAAATAAATAAAAGCTTAATTCATGCAGCATCCGTAACTGAATCTTACTGTAATATATACAGGGTGTTCGGTATAATTATAATATCGCAAGTCGCAGCTGAGCCATATTAAGTGCAAAGAACAATAATATTTATATGGGAAAAACTTTGAAATAACAAAAAAAAACAGCTGTACCTTATTTACATATATACCATACATACATTACATATAATCACGACTATTATCCCCGAAGGGTTAGTCAGAGACTAGGCAATGAGGACAGCAAAAGTAGTCCTCTACCATAGTCCACTTTTTATCAAATAGCGAATGCACATGTGCTCAGCGTAACTGGTGGTGAGCCTATCGCCGCTCTATGCAGTTGGATGTATGTGCAGTCTTTAGTCCGTTAGTCGCCTTTTATGACACGCAAGGGAGGGAAGAGAGGGGGTGGTAGTATTCTTTCACCGCTACGCGACACTGTTTGGTGTACCTTATTTAGCTGTACCATTGTCAGTTCTGTATGAATCAGTTGCATTTTTTTTGCAATATCAGAGTTGCTACTAAAATAATAGTTGTTCTTTTCACTTAATAGGATGGTAATTTTTTTGCAATATCGGAGTTGCTACTAAAATAATAGTTGTTCTTTTCACTTAATAGGATGGTAATTTTTTTGCAATATCGGAGTTGCTACTAAAATAATAGTTGTTCTTTTCACTTAATAGGATGGTAATTTTTTTGCAATATCAGAGTTGCTACTAAAGTAATAGTTGTTCTTTTCACTTCATAGGATGGTCATTTTATTTTTTGCAATATCAGAGTTGCTACTAAAATAATAGTTGTTATTTTCGCTTAATAGGATGGTCATTTTATTTTTGCAATATCAGAGTTGCTACTAAAATAATAGTTGTTCTTTTCTCCTATTAGGATTGTTGTGGGATTATATATCTACCTGTTACCAAACACTCTGTAGAACATAATAGGTCTGTACACTTACATCATATTATTTAAATTGCTTTCACAAAATAATAATAATAATAACTGAACACGCTGAACTCCGCTAGGTTCTACACCGTGTGGTACCAATTAATGGGGGTATTCCTCCAAGCGCACCCAATTTGAAGCGCACCAGACTAAGCGCACCTAAACTATTCCTCCAAGCGCACCCCCGTTGGGTGCGCTTCAGAATAGGTAATTAAAATATTATATTTTTATTCCTCGAAGCGCACCAACGGTAAAAAATAGAGAGGAGTCTAAAAGATTCGTAATATTGATGTCGATAGAAACTATAGGAACTACGTGCTTAAGAGGGATTACGCATTTCGGTTTTCCATACAAACTTCCAAGTCGAAATTTTTAAAAACCAATAAGACAATTTTGATGAAACTTTGCATGCTGAAGTAAAACACAGGGATCTAAATAGTTTGTTGAAAACATTTTTAAAAAGCGTTTTTCTAGCTGAGTTATTGCGATTTAAAGTCCACTATAGAAAGTTAAAAATCGCAATAACTCAGTTAAATAAACATTTTTTTTAAATGTTTTCAACAAACAATTTAGATCCCTGTGTTTTGCTTCAGCATGCAAAGTTCCATCAAAATTGGCTCATTGGTTTTAAAAATTTCGACTTGGAAGTTTGTATGGGAAACCGAATGGCGTAAACCATCTTATACAACTTACTATGTCAATAATAAATTGAATCACGACAGTCATATTGATCTAAAAGTACCAGGGAGACATAAATGAAAAGAGGTAGATAGGCGCCTTAGCGATCTTACTTACCTTTAACTATCAGGAAAAAAAAATAAACGAGTAGGACTAGGTACTGCAACTTACTATGTTTCGTTTTAAACTTTTCATTTGAATCGTAATCGCGTAAAGGATTTCGATATAATTATTACTTAGTCTTTCGGGCCAATTTTAATTGCATTTGACATTTCTATTTAAATCCTGACGTTTTAACCCTTATCAAAGGGGGCGGAAGTGTTCTAACCTTGGCTTACATTACATTCTAAATTTAAGATCGTACATAATTAAATAAGGCGTTCAAATTTAATGTTTAATTGCTGTTTGCATGTCGTGGCGACCTATTGTATCTAACTGCCGAAATTAATTATCAATTATGTTGATTTGTCTACTACAGTTCTGAAATTGACTTAAGCTCTATACAAATTATGTATAATTTCTAACTCTAGTAGGCAAAACAACAGCCAGATTGATTTATGAACTACGCCATTAGCCGTCACTACAACATGTGTCTAAAAATATTACACTTATAAAAACATGTGATCGAATTTCATATAAAAATACAAAAACAAACGAAAATATAAAAAATAACTGTTATAAGTAGGTAATATAGATAGGTTGTGATATAGAGGTGATCGCGTGTATCAAGTCGCGGGCGGTCCGCTTGTATCAACTTAGTATATTTTGACACCTTCTAGGTAATTAAACTTTGCCCGGAAATTGTTTAGGCAAATTCCGAGCGGTTCCCAGGCGCTAACGAAAAGTAAACACAATTGCCTCCAAAGTTCCACAAACTAAACTAAAAGTTTGCTTAAAGTAAGAGACAAAGCCGCACTGCCTCCGTCGTGACTCGGTTCTAATCTTATCTGCGAATCCCATTGTGTATTATAACTGGAGATGACACCGCGAAGGAATATTTTGCTCACTGAGTTGCTGCCCATGGGCTGGCGACAAAGCCCCTGCCCTGCCCCCTACTACGATTTGTTCCGGATTCGTCGTTTTCCTGATTCGTCGTATTCCAGATTCGTCGTAATACGTACAGTCGAGTAGGAACATATATATATATATATCTGATCTGTTTAAAACATATACATAAATATATTTAGTTATGGTTTAGTCTTCGATCAACAATACCAACTAGATAACGCGTCACGTACAAAATCAAAGCTAAATTCTGTCCACGTGAATAAATACTTTTTCAAAGCAATAAATTACTCCTGTCACTTAAAAAAGAAAAGACGTCAATAACATTTAGTGGTGAAATCAACCTTATTGGGCAACAAATAAAGTACTTTTTCCTGTTATGCCTTGCGAGAAAATAAGAGCTCACTTCTCAAGTGCGCTCTTATTAACCGAGACACATTTTTAGCGCCGACCTGACTGACATCTAGTTGTATTGTTGATCGAAGAGTTTAGTAATTATTACATATTTTTACACCTAATAACTCTTACAAATTATATTGAGTGCCTTTCTAGACTTTGTGAATTATGAGTTTAATTGTTTCATTTTATGAAAAAAAAAAACTGTTTTTTGTTCTATCGAGGAGAGTTTTTTGTTCGAGTACTTATATTTGGATACTTAAAAAAGTAAAAATTTTATAACAAATATGATAGGTACTAAGGTGGACTGTATTACGACGAATCTGGAATACGAACAATCTGGAATACGACGAATCAGGAATACGACGAATCCGGAACAAATTCCTACTACGCCCCACGCGTTGCCCGCTCGCTGTTATCTAGCTGAGCACATGTTTTGTAAGGAATAACTGCTCTATTCATAATACCTGAGCTGAGCCACATGAACAAAGAGCCTCGCATAACTTCACATCAAAGAAACCAATTAACCCGTTAATCGGAAAAAGTCTATTTATTTTTTTGTTAACTGTATCAGATCAGATATCCATTGTTTTATTGGCATCACCCTGACTCGAAAACGTTTTAATCGACGTTCGAATCTATTTTATTAATGTCTTTTATGTTTCCATGAGACTTGAAGGTCCAATCTACCGTAGATTTTTATATAACTTGACTACATAAAAGTCACGAGCTTACTTCAGTTAAATATTTTTTCCCTTTTGTAATGCTGAAAATTGCAAAGCCTACCTGTATATTATTTCATCAATGTAACATAATATATCTGTAATAACTGAATTAAGGTAAAAAATAATAAAATTAATTATTATTAATTAAAATAAATCGCACTGTATCATGTTTTATAGGGTCCGGAGTCTACCAAAAATAATACACGCAAAAACGCGAGCACATCCGACATTCAGGGTGTTTGTTTTTCAGGGTTTCGCAGTTTCAGATCTGCTTCCTTACATTATAGTTTTCTTTGCATTTAATAGGATGACCCATTGCATTTAATTAATTAATGTAAACAATTTAAACAAAATGTAAGTATATAATAGATAATTAATTTTCAATTTAATTTTAACAGGTACCTATTTTCAAATATTTTTTTAAAATACCTGTCTTGGCTATTTCCGAATATCTATCGCTTAATGTAACCGCCTTCTTATTTTTACTCATCAGACAGGGCCTACTCTCTTTCTCCGAAACGAAATTTCGGCCGATTTTCTATTGCTATTTACAGCGGTTTTCTTTATTTTTGAAATTCGTCCATTCCAAATAGGTTTGGTAGGGCATTTCGATTATTTTTTAGCAAAATTGTTTGGAATTTCACTTTTCAAGTAAGCACACAGTACCTATAATTGGCTACTTGACAGTTTTCGCTTATTTTATACCCCGTACAATATTTTCTTTCTCGAAAAAGCTTTATTTAATAGAAAATAAACATATTTTTCTTTATTCATTTAAAATTTTGTGCGAAAACGGTTGGTCACGTGACCGTGACATATTGGTCTGTGACGTCACATTTCAATAAATATAGAAATTTATCTTGAAACCTGACAGATAGTTTTGATAATTTTGTGAAATGTGACGTCACATGAAGCTCAATCATGGCCGCCGTGTTTCGGGTCTTGTAAAATTGTAAAAATAAAATATTTACAAATTATCTTAATAAAAAAAAAACTATTGGATAATTATCGTTAAATCATAAACTACCATTTCCGACATATTTCATATTTTATTGTTACAACTGTCAAATAGCCAATTACAATGATAGTTAAACAAAGAAATAGTTGCGTTTGACAATGCTCGTGTTTAATCATCAGATGTGCGGCGGGTGCACAAAGAGTTGAACCAGTTGAACAATGGACTATTTACTTAATATCACTTAGTTAATTATTATTATTAGACAATCACATCTAACGGTGCTACGTCGGCACTGTAACTTTTATTTTAAAAACACCGCAACATTAAACAACTAGAATACTTAAGTCAGTAATTTTGGTAACTCATAAACTGATAGAGCTATAAAAAGAGAGCTTTTAACTAAGATGACATCATCGATCAGCCTTAGGGCACAGAATAAATAATAGTATTAATTAGGGCTCGATGGCACAGCGGCTAAGCCATTTGATTTGTGATCTTGCTTTGCCTATGAATATAAATATCCCGCTGCACAAAACAACAATAACTCTGCTAAACAAGCAAAAAAGCAAAAAGCTAAACATTTTTCTAAACATTAACTTCACTCTTGACAGACAAAACAGATTTTGCAACTCCGCAGTTAATTAGCATTTTTTGTCGACTACACAACAAAATAATATAAGTACCTACTTAATACAACACAATAGCGGCACTTGTAGACATCCAACGTTGTATTGATCAAAATCATATTCGACTTTTTAATTTATCATCGTGTAATTATCTGAGTTACGAGCGGTCGGTGAACGCGAACTCGATCTTTATCTGTAAATGATATAACAGTTCGTATGTTCAGTGTGTGCAATGTGTTGTGTTACTTTTGTTCGCGTGCGAATAATGCGCGCGCCCGCTATAAAAAAGATTCATCACAATTAGCTCTAATCATTGTTGCACAATCTTACAGAACTGCAATCTAGTGATAGGCTCGGTACGGTCAGTAATGAAAGTCGCGGAGTTGTGTCATAAGTAAATGTTAGATGAACATTAGATCGATCGATTAGCACATCCCTTATGTCACGGTACCGCACTAGTGGCCGTAGTTTGACAGTTAACTAGCAATGGGCGATTTTCTGACAGCCCAAATTAAAAAGTAAAAATTAGTTCAAAAACACCCGATAGATGTCGTTTTATAAAAGCCGTACCTATCTAAGGGCTGTAATAAATTCTACACTTTTACTTGTCTACCAAAAGAATAAAATAATAGTAAGTCCTTACCTCTTTATATTCAGGACATCCAGAAACTATTTCTATTTTGGAATAGAATAAATATTACGCAGCCATACACGTGCTCTTCATGAACCCGCCTTTTACCATGCGCCATACTAATCTATGCTAAGCGCCATCTATGAAGTCATTTACGAACCAATTTCTTTTTTTTTTTGATCTCGGAAAATCGCCCATTGCTACCGCGCTCTTAGTAATGGTTGTAAAATACTTTATTGTAGTTATAATATATGATTATTATGAAGAATGGATTTTATCTCTTTTTAGTCAATACTAATAGATATTATAAAGAGGAAACATTTAATGGTTTGTTTGTATTGAATAGGCTCCGAAACTGAGGAGCGTTTGTTCAAAAGGAGATAAATCCACTTTCCATTTTTTTTGGTTTTTTTTTTGTATTATTGCTCTCTATGTTCGAATACACAACTTAGTGCTTAAAATTGGCTTCAAAAGGCGTTATTTCCAATAGAATAACGACGTTCAAACTCACAGTTTCAATCAAAAAGAGACATTTCCAAAGAATATTAACAGAAAAATAACACAATAAAATGTTTTGAACAAATGGAGTTATATTTCGTAGAAAAAGAACAACGTGCCAAAATGATCTGTACAAAAGGAGATATTTTATTTCTGTTTCAATTATTATCTTTTTAATCGATTTGTGATCTCAAACAAGGCATAATATTCTGTGGTAACTCAGTAAATAGTCAATCCACCTTTATAATACAAAAAAATGTCTCAGAACTATGAATAATATTAATTATATTAATAATAGACCATTAAGGAATATTTTTAAAGATTTTAAATATCTAACTCTAATGTGTATTTATACACTATAAATTTGTGTATTTGAAAGGGAAAATAGAAATCATTTTTGTCCTAAAAATCAATCCAAATAGAATATACGCTCTCAATATGCTTATGATGTTTGTATCATTCAACATTATGGTAAATATGTATGGCAAAGCAAAAGTACTATGATTATGGAGATAAATATCTTTAATAATTTACCGGATCATATCAAATCTACTGAAAACCCTTATTTTTAAAGAACCATAAAGAAACATTGTTTCTTTTTTTCTTTAATCTGTCAAAGATATCAATTTTAAAAGAGGGAAAAGAGATTAATCTGGTTCAAAAGGAGATATTTACAAAGCGTCCTGAAGAAAAAGAGTTATAATCTAAAATTCTAATCAAAAGGCGATATTTGTAAACTTCAATTTTTTTTTTTAAATACCGTGATAAATAAAAATAAAAATTATACTTACTTCTGAACTATGGTAATAATACCTACCTATCACTTTTAAAAAGAAAACCTACAAGTTAAACTTAGCATGATATCAGTTTTTTGTGTTTTCTGAAAATTCCTTTAAGGTGGAGTTATCTCCTTTTGAACAGACGCTCCTCCTTCTACTAGACCGATTTAAAAAAAAATTGGGATCCTTACTAAAACTCAAGAAATTCCTTAAATCGCTTGCGCTAAGAAAACTATTGATGATAGAATCAAATAATGTAGATACTATGGCTTTGCAGAACACACCATGATCTACAAAAAGTGTCGCGATAGCATATGTCTAACTATTTTAGTTAAGTACGTCACAATAAGTGTTCTTGGGAGGGGAGTCATTTTGAAAATTCGTCACGGGGTACGGGGTCCATGCGAACGTAGTCGCCGGCGGCCTGCTAGTAAATTTAGAAACTGAGAAGCGGTTTGTCAACCTTGAAGCTTCTTATGCTTCTGCCCTTTAATTTCAGTGTAGGTACTTACACCCACCCTTCAACCAACCCTTTAAACCGAAATGATACAGCAAAATGCGGTGGGTGTTCGACATCCAGTCAGATTCTTGGAACAATTTGGAACGCGGGCAATCGGTATTTGATCTGTATAGCGAAGTTTATTCCATAATAAAAAACTTGTCACACCATTCACGGCTGTTGAAGTTGCCTCCAGCGGGCGGTGGCCATTGTTTGGTTATTATTTCGCAATTTACGGAACTGGCCCGTACAAAGTTATGGACGAAGTTTCGGTTTCCGCTAGTCTTGGCCACATGGTGTCGAAACTTGAAACACAACACTTATCTAAATAGGATATTTTAAACAATTCATATCGATCTTCAATTCCTGTATTACTCATGTGGATAACACATTATTATGGATCATTATATACTGAATTATTCATAATATTACAAGATTTAAATGTTTATGAATTTTAAAAAAAGCATTGCTTTTCGTGAAAATGCTAATGTGAGCATTCTTGTAGTCTACCTGTCCTTATTTTTTCATTCACAATTTGACAATGAATATATTTAACATTTAGAAGCATAACAGATAGGTTAAATAGAGTTAAATCTAAACAAATCTAACAAGGGAAATCTAATCATACGAAGACAGTCCTATAAAATCCGCTCTTTAAAAACTGTTTATGAGTAGAAACAGTTCGATAAGTTCAGTTATGCGTAGAGTATTGTTTGTATTCATCCGTAGCTCTCCTTCACATAGATCATGGTATAATTTATACCATCTATCGGCGTACGGGCGAGTACCACATAAATCCACCCACCTTTGAAGGGAGCGATATCAATTTGCATTCCATGCATGCTAAATAGATCGCGAAACAAGTGCCTACATGCCGCGCAGTCAATTCATTAATCCGAAAGCTTATTGGAGAGGATTGAACTATGCACAAATGGAGATTGCTGTTTGTTTTATAATTTATTGGCTCCTCTGTAAAGTGAGGGTAAGTGTAAGGATGAATCATCATCATCATATGAATCATCATGTCAATAATTCCTTCGAACGTATCCCATTACACAACACTAACTGCCGTACTCAGAGACGTCAATTAAGTAAGTTTTAATGACAATTAAGTCTCTTGCTGTCACTTTCTCATGTTTAGTGCTAAATAGAGAAGGAAAGACATTTAATTGTCATTAAAACTTAATTGACGTCTCTGAGTACGGCATATAAGGAGGTAAAATCTCTCCTTAACAGATTAACTAATAATTCCTTGCGGGGTTTTATATCGCTTGTCATCTGCATGCATCTGCAAGTTATCAAAGTACGTAATCCATGTAACGCAACAGTCTATTTAAACGAGCCTATTATCTCAATGTCCGACAACCGCCCTCAAACAAAGGATCTTTCATTAAACCAACAGATTGACAGGTAGTGCTGTGGATTTCGAGTAGATTTCGCAACTAAACCCGATTATAACTCCTGATGGCTGATGGCTGTCCCGAGGCTATTAAAACTAGAAGAGCTTATAAAACGAAATTCATAAAGAACGATGACCTATCAAAGTTGACATTGGCACATTATTGCTTGCTAGTTCTTTCTACAATGGTACCAATTTAATTAGGCTCATCGTAAATAGTTCTGAACTGTTTACATTTATATATCTTCTTCCAGTCTGACAGCCTTGCCATTTTATTCCTCACGCGATCCATCAATATTATATTAGTGTACTTGACCTAGCTTTACTTATACATGTTGTAAAGTTTCACATATACATCAAGCATTTCTTCTCTCCGAACTTACAAAAAAATAAACATAAAATAGCCTTACTTCTATAAGTCTTTGCTAATCGGACATTGTGAAACAGGCCCTAAGTATAATTTATAAAACTATACCTACCTATTTTTGCTTCCTATTTTCTCGTACATAAGGGACTCGAGATTAAACTCTGGCAATACTCAACTTCATTAAAGACTTAGAATTAATGAACATCTATTAAGAGTTAACAAAAGGCTGCGCTTGCTTCCTTCTTCATATATTTAAAGACACAATAATGAAACGTTACGTAATGCTTAGTCGTAATCTAAAAGACATATATGGAATCGGGGACTAAAACAGATATAATATGGTAATGTCACCAACTCCACGACATTATTATTCAAATATTCTCGCAACTGTCAGGCATAATTTGAGTGACGGAAGGCTGCGGCGGCGGCGGGCGGTTGTGGGCGCAAAATGTTGGCGAATTAGCCCAGTCACGCTGGCAGCCGGCGAAGAGATCCTCACATCTTGTTGGATTATTTAAATATTTGATATCCGTGGCATAGTGATTGCAAAACGCGCTTTTATGTTTTTTTTTAGGACAATAATTTTCATCCTCATCATCATCCGCATCAGAACTTCGTAGTTCGTCGTACGTCTTCTCGCGCCTTCCGGTCCTGCATAGCATAGGGAAGTCGCTGCACTAGCGACTCAAGATGCTTCAAACACAGAACAGAAGACCTCTTTCTTCTGTTCTGTGTTCAATCATTATATTCATCATCATTAGCCTATAAACGCACATGGTGAGATCGGGCCCTAACCCATCACCTCACCACGTTTTGACCCAACGCGGGTTGGTGAGTCAGATTCATCATCAAATCAACACCAATTTCATAATAATAAAATATTTCGTATTTAGTATAGAAAATTTGTAGTTTTTCCTTTAGATATAGTAAAATTGTTGTGCGCTTAATGTTAACGGATAGGATGCCCTATTTTGCCGTGAGGTTGGCAACCTTTTTGTAGCCGCACAATGCGAGAGGCGCGTGCGACCCGCGTTGCACAAGCGCCCTACTTGTCTATCAACACCTGGCTACGACTCTTTACGGAGCCGTATTGATACGCTATCTAAGGCCGACGACGATGGTTAATTTAGAAAAATAAATAACAAATTTAATGCTTTGATAGATTATATTATAACGAAAATAAAAGTGTATATTATTTGTTTTCGAACGAATAATAGCTGAAATCGTTGATTTTTTACATATGATTTTGATTAAGTTAGCCAGACTGTTCTAACTATTTACAATGATCACAGGGACATATGTTGGTCGACTTATAATTTATTTGTAAGTTACGTACCGTCAATTACTTAAATAGATCCAATAAAACAGACCACACACACATGACAACTGTGACTATACGGACCCAGTAAACAAAAAATGGTCTGTAGAAATTATATTATTAAGTAAAAATTAAACCCTAGTTAATTCGTGAAGATGAAAAATAAGTGTATAAGGTGTCTTTAAAAAGGAGTTTTCCTTGTTTAGCAGGTTCGCTAATATGTTGTTGAAGTTACATATACGTTTTGCATGTTCCAACTGCGTTGTATTGTATAACTGACTGATTGGTCGATTAAGACATTGCTTTTCGGCCCGCTGGCTTCGCGTTTCGTTCGTTATTATGTGGGTGTGTAATCGTTTGATTGTAGACTTTTTGTGTCACTTAGGGCATTGTAATTATGTTATTATTGTATTAAGTTGCCCAATCCTAGTGAGAGGTAAGGTGACTTACTTATGCCCAAATTGGTGATTGAGACATATATCTTGTTGTTTAGTATTTTTTTATGTTGAAGTACTTAATTTGTTTTATGTCCACACCAAATTTATTAATCTAATAGTACATTGAAGCAAAATACCACTCACGTACTTACTGATGTACTAAATTACTTTTATTGCATCAGAAACTTGAAACACTTAAAATTATAGTCAGTTAGTTTTCTTTTACATCCACTAAGAAATAAAAATTAATTATTCTTAGTAAAAAATCCCTTGGAATCACAGGGCACAGATATTAACGCGAACGCATTCGCGGGCGGGCCACTAATGTGTCAATGAATAAACGAGTATCACAGAGCAATAAGAGTTTAAAGTATGCTCCGATTTTTATACGCATTTTTCCCACGCACTCAAAACCTTTTTCCGGCAAGACCTGCTCCGCACCTTCGGGAGTCCAGTAGGCGCTAATTACCCAAGAGAGTTACTTATTAATCTCCCATTGTCCCCCATTACGACCGGTTTGCCGCAAGACAAGAGCCATTTAGCCGGACACACTGTAGGTAGGTACTTAATCAAATATTCAAATCCACTTGCAACGTTATTGAATATTATGCTAATTTGAAATAACTTTTCACCAATGTAATATTTTTAGGTGAGTACATTTTCATGTCTCTCTATTGAATTTATGAGACGCGCTAACTTTTAATTCATTTAGTTGATGTAACATTTTTTAATTTTGCGAAATTTTATCTTTTTTTTTATCTACAGTAAGTATAAGTAGTTCTCTTTAAAAGTGAAAGTTTTAAATATGTCACAAAGGAGGTGGTGTTCAAAGTAATCAATAAGTAATACCCGAGTTTGAGTGTGAGCGCCTCCTACTAAGATGTAAAAGCCGTACGCGGCCAACAGCATGGTCTGTCAAAAAATGATAATTTTATTCTCATGGCATGTCACACCAGCTTGCTCGGAACGATCGTGCTTGTATAAACATGTATTAACGCAATAGTTGATATGAAATGGTACTAAAGTGTTAAACACTTCTGAGGCCGACCGTACATGTTGATGTCCATTAAATTAATGTTTAATTAAAAGGAAGTCGTGCTGCTAGCAACGGCAGTAGCGTGACGATCGGTATTACCATTTTCAGATTCTCACAAAAAAATAACGGAAAATGCAACATTCACAACTAATTACGAAATGTTATCGCCATAAATTCGGTTCCGTGGTTATACCGTTTCCTTTTTCCGCAGATTCGTAGAACTGGTATACGTCGTGATATATTTCTTACACGTATTAATTGGGGCGTAAAAAATTGGTGTTTTGTTTGTTCTGTTATAGCTTTATACGATCGTGTGCCTTATTGGTATGAAGGTAAAGATTGAAATCGTGTAAGCACGGATATAACAATACACTGTACTTCTTCCGTGCGGCGATTTTCTCAGGGATTTGTTTTCGTTATATTCCAATCTGTATTAAGTACCGCTAGCTCTTACAAAATACTTACCAACGTAACACTTCACAGGCCTTCATAACACCGCGATATTTTATATGATCATAAATCATCGTCACGCAATTTGTTTAATGGCGGAGATGTACTCCATTTTAATATAATTTATTTTGTCGCAACGAACGTGGATGATATAACTTAGCACATGATTTGATCTAATGAGGAACGCATTGAAATAATGATGAGAAATATCCACCATTTCAAAGATTTTATTAAGTTTAAAGTTTATAATCACGACTATTATCCCCGAAGGGTTAGTCAGAGTTTATACCTAGTCAAAAGCAGTCCTCTGCCATAGTCCACTTTTCACCAAATAGCGACTGCATGTGCCTTTCGTGACAGGTGGTGAAGCCCATCGCCGCTCTATGCTGTTGGATGTATGTGCAGTCTTTAGTCCATTAGTCGCCTTTTACGATTGCCTCGGGCACTGGCACGCATGAAACACAGCAACGAGTGATAGTTTCACGCCGATATTCCGTGATTGGGGGGTTAAAGTTACTCGCGTCCGTAGGTTTACCCTTGAGACCCTACACGTGACCCCTGGGTGGTGCTAAATGAGTGACAATGACTGAGTGGTAGAGCCACGCTGCGTTGCAGCACGCATTGGGCCGGCTCGCCCGGGGTAATACCACCCTCTCACGAATATTCGGCGTGAAATAATGGCACTTGGTGCTGTTGTGTTTCGTCCGGCCAGTGAGAGTTCCGGAGGCCCCTTCCCCTCCCACCCCTCCTCACAATTCCTATTCCTTCCCCTAACCCTATTCTTTTCTTAAAGGTCGGCAACGCATCTGCGACTCCTCTGGTTTTGCGGGTGTCCATGGGCGGCGGTGATTGCTTTCCATCAGGTGACCCGCCTGCTCGTTTGCCTCCTTCTCATATAAAAAAAAAAAATAATAATATCGCCGGGTGAGCCAGCCCAATGCGTGCTGCAACGCAGCGTTGCTCTACTACTCTGGGGGGTTACTCTTGCACGCAAACTCAATCTCAATACAATTCCAATGCGATTGATATGTATCGATATTGGGATAAGTAAAGATAATTCCGGAACGCCATCTCGATAATAATTTTGTTCAATCAATTTCCACGCAATTTAATTCCAATGTGGCGCTATTGTCGCTTACAAAAGTGCCATTTGACATTTTTTAGATTTGTGATTGAAAATTGATTAATGCAATTGTGTTTCAAGAGTACGCCTACTGTTCGAGTAAAAACTCAGTCATTTAGCACCACCCAGGGATCACGTGTAGGGTAAACCTACGGACGCGTGTGACATTAACCCCTATAAGGTGAATTTTGAACCGCTTGACACGCAAAAGAAGTTGCAGTCACATCGCGAGTTGTGTAATACTAATGTGATAGATAATCATCCTCACCTATATTCGCCATTGTAAATGCTACAACCTTGTCAGAGCAGGGGCTAGCAAAAAGCACCACACATCAATTGTATCACTCAAGAGTGTTCAACTGCAAAGTTAACCTTAAGTCTTGTCAAAATAAGTGTTAATATTGCAATTCAAGTTGTAAGGTCTACAGTTCGTAACGAGTATTATAATGAGATAGATTATCCGCGTAATGCCTGCGTTTTAATAAAACAAATTGCCGTCTTACCAAATGATATTGTTGAGTAATTATTTCTTGGCTTGTCGTATAATTTAAACGTCTTTGATGTGATAATCATTGCGTAAATCCAAATCGTAATCGTAAAAGCTTAGCAGTAAACACCAGGCTGCAATCGTGAAAGCTAAGCAATCCACTAAATGGCCATTTCCGTATTGGGTGACCAAATATAAGTGCCAGTAAGTATGCTTTGGAAAACATGTTAAGCCGTTGATTAATGGCTGCTGCTAACACTCATATCTGATCTAATAGATAGCAAAACTTCTAAGTATATTGCTTTGCAAACGCACATGGAGCGTTTTTTTATATAATTTGTTGGTTGGTACTTTATGAATACCTACTCCCTAAAATTCTTATTTATTTTCATTAGCAAGTTGGAACCTACTTACTTACCAACCGTTATCTCCGACCTTATCTTCACTTACCAAACAAACAAGCTACAAGCTTTTCCGAGAAGTACAACCTGCAGGTTTTGACGGACCCAGTGACAAACGGCTGTATTAACAATTAATAGGAAACACTACGTCGACGTGGCATGCAAAATTCTCATACAAAACACAGAAAAACGACGTATCGTAGTCCCCTGTTTCCTCCTTCAGAACTGGACCAATTTCTATTACTTTTTCAGCATCGGTTAAAGAAAGAGATTTTCTTAATGTTTCTAAAGACGCTTTAAAACGGAGTGATTTCGCTAAATTTTTAAGGCTCCTGGTTATTAAATAAATGACTCAATGCAAAAAAATCAAACATACAGACGTAGAAAATCTCTTGCTTTAACCGATGCTGAAAAAGTAATAAAAATTGGTCCAGTTCTGAAGGAGGAAACAGGGGACTACAAAACGTCGTTTTTCTGTGTTTTGTATGTGAATTTTGCATGCCACGTCGACGTGGTGTTTCCTCTTAAGCAGCCACATCCACGTGACAGTTACGCTAGCAAAAAGACGATCGCATTGTCGGCCGAAGAACTGGGTCGGTACGGAATAAAACCGAAACGTGTATTACCCGTTTACTCTCGTGCTCGCGGTCTCAATAATTATTGTCCGTCCTTCTCGCTGTCCAGTGTTGTGAGCTAGACAGACAATATCGGACAGAAATGATTAATTTTCGGAGGGACCGTTGCTCAATTCTACGATTGTCCAATTTTGGCGGCGACGCCGACATTTGCAATCTAGGCTGGCTTGTAATTGGACGCCTGTCAATTAATGCCAATTTTGAATGCGCCGCTGTCAAAATTATATTGGATCCTTTGACATCTTAGTGCCTTAGGGCTTCCCGGGCTACCCTGACTAGTTAGATTAGGACATGTTCTTGAAAAGCTTGCTTGCCTTAGCTTGATAATTTCATAACACGTCCTGTTTTAACACATTTCTTAACACAATTGATGTACTTAGCTGTTTCAAAAAAGATTATTCTTACTCATATTATTAATTTACACTAGTAATCCATATCAGAGTTCACCAGCTCCACTTACTTCAGATACATACTTCATTCACTCGACCCTTCAAACAATCTCTTATACGCAACCACAAAATAATGGTGAATAACGATGCAAACAACTAAACTGTGAGCTAAAGATACACTGCAGCAAAGACTCCCTTTGCTAAATGGAGGAATTTATTTTATTTCTTTATATAACAAGGCTTACAAAACAAGTTGCTATCTAAGCATGCACTTAATTTAACATTTTACATTTAACCAGACCTGACGGAATAGCTGTTTTGGTATTGAATTAGCCTATCTCTTACAGAGTTTACTTGTCAATTGCATCAATTGCAGTAACGCGCATTTCAGTTGATTTATTACCTAGCAGAGTTTAGTGTGTTATCTATAGCCAAGGATAACCACGTAGTCCACATTTTCCACGTGAATTAATATGCTTTTTGACAGTTTAAAACCATTGTTACCATGCCCTTGAACGTCCCAACGAGACTGTTAAGGTATTTCTTAACTGCGGTACTATATCGCAATGGTACTGTCTTGTTTTTCGAGCAAGTTTTTGTATGGTTTCGTCAGGTTGAACTTATTTGAGGAACGACTTTCAATGTGGCATATTAGCAACGAGTCTTTTTGCTGATTTTTTAGAATATTGAAAATCTATGTCACGATTTCAAATTAAAGTCCTTCTAAGATAGTTATTAAGATAAAAGACTAGTAATAAAGAATTTAAAAAGATTACTTACTAAAGTATTTCTTCTTTCTTCTTTCTTTAGAAGCAGTAAAACGGCCATAGTAACACTTTTAAAGACAAGAAATAGAGGAAAACTAAAGTTGTATAGCAGAAGATCGATATATTTACTGTGTCCAATTTCTAGCAGAATCCATTAAACAATTTTGAGGGACCTTCCTTCATCAATAACATTGAACTCTCCTCGAGCAAAGTTAAAACTCATAATGGAGAATCGCTGTATTTCATCGCCCGGTAAAGTCAAGCGCTAAAATGGAATGAAAATTTATTTCTCAAAATTCCAAAACTAAAACATTTCCCCTTTTGATTCCTTTGATCGCTGTAGAAATCGCTTCATAAATTGAACTGTATATTCCAGTAGCAATATTAACTCCCGTAATTGAATATTTGTTACTATGTTTATATGGTATATTCAATTAAAATTCAAATCCAGCTGCAATATTTCATTACCGAGGTCCGTGGTTGAGAAATTGCATCTAAAAGTGATTACATAACCGCAAACATTTATTTGAGTCGGGTTTCCCACACTTCGCTTCAAAATTCTTATGCCTTGGCGAATGCATATTAGGAATT
The DNA here is from genome assembly GCA_963921215.1 of Scoparia ambigualis. NCBI lineage: Eukaryota > Metazoa > Arthropoda > Insecta > Lepidoptera > Crambidae > Scoparia > Scoparia ambigualis. Next base: position 6,279,181 of record OY992510.1, read on the forward strand.
TCACTTTACAAATTATAATTTCGTATTCAAACTTCGCGTAATTTCTTAACGGGGCTAAGGAGCCGAAACTCGTTAGGGATTTCTGTGAGTGAAAATAGGAATTTCAATGTTACAGTTTAGTAACGCGATGGGGGCGGGTGTTACGCGTGTCATGTGCACAGTTTGCAATTGTTGAGATTAAAAAGCTTTTCTTTATGCGTATTCTTGTATGTTTTGGTTGTGACTTAGTGACATTTTTTATCATGTAAATTATTATGTTGATTACACATATCATCTTTTTCTAAGGTCGAAATACAGCAAATAGTGTTTCACTATACGCATAGGAAGAGCTAACCGATACAGTATTGGAGGCTCAAATGTTACTACTGTTCTTAACAATATTAATTCGCTCGTGAATTCGTAGTAGTAAGTACATTATCCATAGACACATTGAAGCTTCCAATCATCATTCCCCATCAAACCAAATAGTCCAATGCGTTTACCAAGTGCGGCACGCAAGAAGACGTTACAATGGTATTCCAATTACAGTTTAATCATTGTTAGGGTTAAGCAATGGCTTTGATGCTTCATTCTTATACACTATCATTGTTTAATAACCGCCGACGGCATATATGTTAGAAAGCATATATGTTTAGGTTATCTAGATGTATAATTTTAACGTGAACTAAACTTTACCGGCTTAATTTTATTTATCTATCTCTTTGTATTACGAGTATTATGTATTCAATTCTATTGTATGAGTGTGTTTATTAACAAATGTATTTTTATGTTCTTTCTTTCTTTACTTGGTGTTGGAAAGAACTCTTATGATTTTTATATTATATTTTATATTTATATTTCACTTAAGTAAAGTTTATTTCACCCAAGGTGTCGGTGTCTGATGACTGCAGATAGAATAAAGTTTTTGCTGTGTCAAGTAATAAATATAATGTTCGTTTTATTTATATTTAGTTATTTTTCTAAACAAATAGACAACAAAAAAGTGCGTAACATAGAATGAATACACAATGTAGACCTTGTCATGTTTTAAAAACCCTGAAGCATTAGCGATAGAAATAAATGTAAAAAATCCCTTAAAAGTTCACAGCGTACGTCACGAGGAGGTCATAACTCGCCATTAAAACGTGAAATGCAGCCATCCCGAGTTGTAACACGAAAACATACTTTCCTCAGGCAAGGTGAAAGTGCTTACGCAAACGATGATACAACCAGCGTAATAGGTCACGAGATTCAGCCTCAGAACCTAGATGCGAGCTAGATTTGCCTCACAATGCACCTTAGCACGGACGCGACGACGGAACCACCTAAAGTCACTGTACAGTAAGGTATACTTAGTCGTCTGCCATGCCAGAAGGCAATGTAAGTACTAAGTAGTATTAACATGGAAGTATGTATGTTTGTCCTTTATTCACCATTCAATCGAGTTAAAGTTAACTATAGTTTGTATGGGAAAGCGGCAGCCTCATCTATTAGCGGGCATGTGTAACTTTAGTTGGAGAAAACAATTCGACACTTGGGCAATTTTTTGGAAGGAGAGGAATTTTTATACATTATGATTTCTACATTCGGGGTTCTCCTGTCCCTGTATCCCACTGCAGTAGATACTACTTCTAGATTATTAGACCATGCTAACACTATTTACTTCCACGAACTGTTTGAAAGAATATGCCAAATATACTAAAGACGTCTTCGAACAGATATAAAGCACAAATTTGCATAACTCAAAGTAGACTACACCGTCTCTTCTGCAACCGGCAACTGAGATATCCAACAAAGACTCCTATGTATTACGTATATGCCTTATGCTAATTCAGTATTACCAATCGCTTTTGTTTTCCCGATTAAAACGGAGAAGGATAGCATGCATATCGCACGATATCTATCTCGTGGTGTATGCATGCAAATATTGCATTAACATAAACCATTGTGTTGGAGAAAGGGAGTGAAAGCTTAAGGGCTTTGGGCGTTCGTGGACTATTTTTAATCTGTATCTATTGCATAGAATGGCGTCGTATGATTGTATATAGAATGGAGTGCAACGGTTGATACATTCATTGGCATATCAATGTTTATTGGGACTTTGCTAAGGCTTTGTGTCAAGTTTTAAATGTTTAATTAACATTTAGGTGTATATAGTTATCTTTACTGCACTTTGTACCTATTAATAACATTATTTTTTTTTTTTTTTGTTAAAGGTACCTTTAAAAGCTTTGTAAGTAATAGATATGAAAAAAAATATAAATAATACTTTATCAAAAAGATAGCTCGCTAGTCGCTACCTAATTGTATTTTTGTTTTTCTATTTAAATCATATTACGTAAGCATTTATACCATTATTAAATAATTGCCTATTAACGAGATTATTAACATGCTTTTGTTGTATTTGAGTAGGTATACGATATTTCGGCACGGTTGCATTGCATTTTGCTATCCTGCTATGTTTGAAAGTTACATTCAAAAAGTCGCAATGATATCAGTTTTCTTGATAATGATTATTTATCCGCATAAATGTAGCAAAGTAGTTATTATTTAACCATTATCTACATTAAAATCATAAAAAATAACAATATAGACATCCTCAACTCTACCAGGGCTCAGGGCTGCATCAAGATAGAAGGGTGATTAATGAGCATGAATACTTCGGTGGCCAAGCGCTCTGCCAGATAACCGGTGGACCACGGTTCAATTCCAATTTAAGGGTTCAGTTCGATTAGCGGCCTAAATTGTTTACCAATGTTTCTTTAGTTTTTGAAGAATTTTATTAGGAAAAACAACATACTTATAGATTGGTCTTCAATTTCGGGCGTAAGTGTAAAAAAGTGGTGGCATTTGCCCAGCTGTGGGACAGTATACAATATGTCCAGGGATGTATTTAATAATAATTCTTTAGGAGCAGTATCTACAACATATTTCATCGACGAAAACACCCCATAAGTGGGGTCAATTGTGTTTTGTTATTGTTGTTCAAAAAGTGCCCAAATGCGCACAAAAACTGTAAAATAATACTTTCTCCTTTCGGCAATTAAAAATAGGAGTTGTTTGATAGTGTGTTTTTATTGTATTAGCTACCCTACTCCTTTGCCTTTAAAAAAACACCAAAATCAAGCCTCTGCACGACGTAGACCTCAAACCAATAGTCGTATGGGGTTTTGGAATTGACCCTCCCCTAAGGGGTATTTTCGTCGATGAAATATATTGTAGATATATATATAGAAATATATTGGAGCAGTTCCTAAAGTTTCATTACTACACCCCTGGACATATTGTATAAGCTATATTTCTTTGAGCATGCAACAATTCCGCGGTACCTCCTGCGACGCAGCGCAGGCGCATTACGCGCCCCTATCCATCAGGCGGCATAGCGATCGACTATCTGGACATAATAAAGGACCCCAATCAATACTATTAACAAGGATTGTGGCGCCAAACGTAAATAATACTCAGCCCTAATTGAGTTGCGTCATTCTTGAACAGAAACAAAAACGCACTTTACCATTATCGTCTTAAATTCCCATTTCGCTTGTGCTGCCGACTAGCGGCTCCAAATAAGAGACTTACGAGAGTCGCCTACCATTGAGCAAATGCTAAATTGTTTATGGAAAAGCAGGAATTGTTGATAATATTGTTGTCTAATAAGTAATATTGCGGTCGGAGTGGAAATAACCAGTCCACAAAGTAGCAATAACGTAATTATTTTAAGTAATTATTGAGACCAGCCGCACAATATAGAGCGGGCATTTGTTTCTCAGCAGTTGCGACTGTGATTCATTTGCCTGAACCGAATGAGAAATGAACTTGTCTTCTAAAAATCATGTTAGTGTAGTAGGGTTTCTCAAAACTGATATTTTTTATAATATTTTAATTTGGTCACCCATTCGGTTAAAATATGGCTTAACTTACATGATCGCGATACAAACGGGAAGCCGTTGCGTCTTGCGCCTTCGACCTCTTTCTCATCATGCATTTTCATATAACATCAAATGCTATAATAATCCGAATTCAAACGCACTGCGGGCTACCACCCTTTCTTGGTGGATATTCCTAAATGTCGCACAAAGCGCTACTCAACATCTTTTATACTGCGTACAGCAAAGAAGTGGAACTCCTTCCCTGCGTCTGTGTTTCCGAGTACATAATATAACCCGTCCATCTTCAAAGCAAGAGTAAATTGGCACCTTCTGGGTTAGCTCGCACCATCGTGGATCCTGTCTTAGCCCCTGGGCTTGATTGGGATCAAGAGCAAACCCATTCCCATTCCCTTTTATTTTATTTTTGACTTATATTTTCTCCAAATGTGCTGATGCTCATATCCTTCATCCAGAGCCTAATGCCTATCTGTGAGACGTTTATTTATAGGGTGATGAATGATTTTTGACAGGGAAATTAAATCTTTTAATCAGAGCAAACCTAGCGGCACCTATAAAGATATGAGTTTTGCGAAACCGCCGCAGTTGCATCCAGCAGTTTGATTAAATTAAACGCCTCTCAAACGCTCTGCCCGCCTCGTATCTTATGCAAATAAAGCCAGACAAGGAAATAATGCGCTTGAAATATTTACAGGTGCGAGCTTATGATTATACGAGTTCAGATTACCCAAGAGGAGTTTCGTATTAGTTTCGTACTGCGGAGTCACCCATTACCCAGCTTATGCAACCGATCGCCTTTATGTGCTGGCTATTTGTAACCAAGTGTTGGAACAAATATTTGTATGGTGATATTATCTCGAGGCACAAATCTTTAATTTAACCTTATCGGGTAGCGGTGAAAGAATATACTACCACTCCTTCTCTTCCCTTAAGTGTCGTAAAAGGGGACTAACGGACTAAAGACTACACATACATCCAACAGCATAGAGCGGCGATGGGCTCACCACCTATCACGCTGAGCACATGTGCAGTCACTATTTGGTAAAAAGTGGACTATAGAATACTGCTTTTGCTGTCCTCATTGCCTAGTCTCTAACTAACCCCCCATTTATAGTCGTAGTTATATGTAGGTACGTATGTATGTACAAATCTGTACTACAAACGTTTGTATGGCCATCGCCAATGTTGGCTCCAACATTGATGCTGAGAGAATTATATATGATTATCTAATTTGCAATGTTGGTCAGCGTGGGGTAATAAAAGGTGGTCCATTGATCAAACATGCATTGGAGAATTGAAAATTAAGAGGCTAGCGAGCAGTTGTGCAAGCAGGTTGCTGTTGCCACACGCTACAAGCAACTTTGCACTTCACAGCGTTGTTATAAAACAAACATTGGCTTGCCCGATTATAATTATAAAATAAGTGTATGAGCATGCTCTAGTATTCAATTTTCCGAACTAATTTGTGTCTGCTTCGCACCAGTTTATTGCTGTAATTATCTATTATAAACGCAATTTGTATTTCGATATCAGGCTCCTTTTTAGTGCTATTGACATTAATAATCTTCATTAGAATCATTGTTATATTACCAATTTAGACTAACGTCCATACATTTCGACAAGACAAGTAGAACGCTTCGTTATTCGCGGCGATTTTTAATAATATGTTTCGGCATTAGTTTAAATCATTAGTAGGTAGGTACTTATTTCGGCTTTGTTGTCATATTCTCTTATTATAAGTGTAATATTTAATAGGGTTAAGACCATTTAACATTATAACAGCAAACCATTAAACATTATGTTAACTAAATAAATAATAACTCAACAATGTTTAACTTTAAAACTTTAAGAAAAAGACTAACAAATTGACTTGCTTGGAATACATGATTATTTTGTAAACTTTGAAGACACTCAATAATTCAGCTTACGTACAATACTATAAACAAAATAAGAAATGTATAAAATATTCTATTGTGTCGATTTTAAACAAGCAACACCGGTTAAAACATAGATTTACTATCAAAGACATTGCAGCATTGCACTATAGCAACTACAGCAACACGGAAGAGCCTAAAGTTCTACGGCATTAACACGTGCGACATATCGCTCAAATGATCTTATCTGCCCGCCCGCGCCCGGGGAGCGCCCGTCGGCGTCGGATAAACGGAATAGGGGACGAATTCATCATTATTGCGTCCTTCCGTAGGGGCGGCCCAGTTCCCCACCGCGTTCCGTTTCTTGCAAATTACGAGAACAAATTAATCCCGCGCTCGTGTAGCTCACACGGTACACGTTCCAACTTTTTCTCAGCCAACTGGGTTAACGCTACGTGCAAAGCGGTGTGCTGTGGTCGGCGGTTTTTAATAATTCAAGTTACGAGTGCCGTGTGCTTGCATTTTTGTTAAAGTTATACCCGTACGGCCGCTTTTGTCCGCGTGGAGGGAAATGAAAAGTCCGTTCGAGTATTACGGGTCATTGAAATGGTATACCGGAAACAGATTTATTTTAGAGTGCACTACAGTGTTTCATTGTATATTTTGCAAAGGCTCTATGTAGAAGTGATACTTCGAAAGATATACAGAAAAAAATGTGCGTCTATAATGTTAGCCATGTTTTCATAAATGTAATTTCTGTAGAAAAGGGTGTTACCACCTAACCAAACGACTTCTAACATTAGAAAGCTGTCGTTATTCAATGATGCCAGGACCGAAACCAGGGTAGCCATAGCCAATTACAATTGATTTACAATGTGCCGGCGATAGTGCGTTGCGTGTTGTTATTTATTGCACGCACAATAAGCGCATAAATCCGCGCTGACAGCACCATTAGCCGGCTCCTTGTGTAAACTGTCACCGCATACAAAGCTGAAGGTTACGGCGATAGCGGATTATTTTTTATTCAACCTTGAATCTGGGACTGATCACTAAACTAAACACTAATCAGAAAATTATAAATCATATACACAACACGAATGATTTTCATTCCTCTCTATACAAATGAACAATTACAAATATCTGATAAAACCCTTAAACTTTTCTATTCCATTCTTTACTACAATTAAAACTGCTACGTGGACAGTGAAACTGAAGATTAGGAAATAGCAATTTGGTATACAGACAGAAAGAAATCAGTAAAACTAATAGGAAATATTTCCCAAATACAAATAAATAAAATAACAAAGGTGAAGTGTGAAGAATCCGCCGCCAGCGGCAAAAACAAATAAAATATAGCAGGATTTACAGATAGAGGTCTCTGAACTTCAATGATACATGTCGCCTTTCTGAAGGTGACTCTTGCAAAACAAAAGTATAAAGAACAAATCTTTTACACGCCGAATAGCCATTGTGTCTTTGCTAATAGTAAACTATTATTCTTTATGCAAATAGAAAGAAATATCACGGCCTGATATCATACATTATGTATTTACAAGAAAAAACAAATGTTATATAATACTTCATCATCATCATCATCATCATCATCATCAGCATATACTCGTCCACTGCTGGACATAGGCCTCTCCAAGAACACGCCACTGAGCACGATCCGCGGCCACTCTCATCCAGCTCTTGCCAGCCACCTTGCGACGATCGTCGCTCCACCTTGTCTGAGGGCGTCCTACGCTACGTTATAATACTTACGTAATATTAAAATTAAATTTATAAAGTACTTTTTTACAACTTACAAAGAAAAATAAAAACTGCAGGTAAATAAAAGAACTGCCCCAGATTATCCCCATCAGGCAGATTACCCAGAATACTAGCCGTCGCCCGCTGCCGATATTATATACTTACATAAGTATTTTATCCCATCTTAAAAAAAAAATTGCACTGCCAGCATGACTTTAGCAGCCGAACTTTAGAACAAAATATTACGTGCACATGTTGGCTGGTTGGACTATAGGCGCGATGTTTATTTACTCTTCGAAATAGTCAAAGGTTCGACGAAAGAGTTTACTCTTCGGGGGTCAAAGTTGCTCGCGTCCGTAGTTTTACCCTTGAGACCCTACACGTGATCCCTGGGTGGTGCTAAATGAGTGACACCAACTGAGTGGTAGAGCCACGCTGCGTTGCAGCACACATTGGGCCGGCTCGCCCGGCGTAATACCACCCTCTCACTAATATTCGGCGTGAAATAATGGCACTTGGTACTGTTGTGTTTCGTCCGACCAGTGAGGGTTCCGAAGGCCCCTTCCCCCCCCCCCCCCCCTCCTCCCAATTCCTATTCCTTCCTTAAACCTATTCCTCCCTTAAAGGCCGGCAACGCGTCTGCGATTCCTCTGGTTTTGCGGTTGTCCATGGGCGGCGGTGATTACTCTCCATCACGTGACTCGCCTGCTTGTTTGCCTCCCTCTTTATTAAAAAAAAAAAAAAAAACTATCTATTTGACCCTCACGCGACGCTCGGAGAGTGCGATGTGCGTAAACTACCGCATTCCGGAGAAAAGCAACATGGTATTGAACTTTATTACAAAATAAAGGGTGATTTCCTCACTCATCCGGTAGACAGTTACAGGCTGTGTTGATGGTACTTTACACGATTTGCTAACTTTGGTGTGGTGACAAAAATATATTATTGATTGTAAATAATGGCGACTAGTAAAATGAAATTCCGTATAGCTTATATGTTTGGCCTTACTTATTTAGGGTTGACGCTTCTAAGTTATAATTTTTGTCACTCTTTTGAAAACGACAAATAAAGTCAACGTTTTTTCAGGTTTCTATAATAGACCTAGATAGACAATTAGAATACTGAAACTGAAATAGGAACAGATGTCAACCGGATTGCAAAATGTCTTAAGTTGGACTATTCGACCTAAATCATGTCGTTTTATTTCAAGTGCTATTTCCGTATACAATTCAAAACTTAAAGAATGCTGTACTAAAAGTTTATATACTTTAAGCCACTCGTTGACTTATTTGAATAATATGGCGCAGTTAGCAGTGCTCGCTTCTCGCTGCGTTGTCTCAAAAGATAAGCCAGATAAAGGCCGTACAAAGTTTGGTCGCAGTGAGCCTGGGGCCAGTCGGGGCTGCGATAGCCCTAGCATTTGTTTGGCACGCCGCGCCGCCGCATACTTGTTATTTGGATTCGCTCCAACTATCCTTTGGGAGCGTACGCTGGGAACACGTAGGTATTATTATTCCACAATGGCGTGGAAGAATTGAATTACAATTGAGTTGCAATTAAAAGAAGAGTGTGATGTATCGACGTTGGTAGTATGTGTAGTAAAACATATTGAATTCGTAGTATTTCGTAGTGATAGCGGTGGAAGAATACCTTCGGGGATAATAGTCGTGATAATATGTATGTATATGTATGTAGTAAATACTTTCTAAACTTGTAGATAATTTTTGTTTATGCAGGATACACTCAGTGAGTCTTTTTGTGGGGTTTTCTCCACCATTGTAGGTGAATTTCAGCGTATTATTTCTAAAAAAGTTAACAAATTCTCATTTTCAAAACGTGGACTCGTATCAAACCTAGTTTAAAACACTGTCTTTATCTGGAACCGCTAAAAATGAGACAGCATCAGTTAAATTATTTAGGTACAAAGTTCCACGTAATCCAATTAAAATCTGAATAAACGCCACCTTCGCTCGGTCTTTGTCGTTCTAACTAAAGATTGATTGATCGACGGAGCTGCCATCCATTAATATCTAGACTAGGTAAATAAAAGGTGTCTGCGAAGTGCTTTTATTAGTTTTGGGATCGCTCGGAAGCCGGCCAGACGGCTGGGGAGCGATCCGAGCGATATTGATTCTGCCGCCTTTATAGCCCCCACTCATTATTCAAACACTGTTCAATATCCAATTTAAGCCGATTCACTTTTTTATTTATATAACTTACCAACAAAAATATCACCTATAGTCACAATGTTCTTAGACGTATTTTTAAAATTACTTTTTGTAGTGACGTCTTAGCGGTTGCCATGACATGCGTCATGCATTAAATAATTTGCAAAATTTTACATTATGTAATTCTATCAAAAACAACTCAGAGTTGTTTTTGATAGAATTATCGGTGCAGGCCGATAGGGTTGACCAGTGCAGTCCTGCCACGCGACCTGATCAAGAATACGAATGTAGGGATCTAGGTATTCCAATAGTTTTTCATATGCTTGATAATAAGAACAAGGCTGAGTGCATCACATTACTCCCGTACAACATACTCACGACTAATATCCCCAAAGGGTTAGTCAGAGACTAGGCAATGAGGACCGCAGCAGCAGTCCTCTGCCATAGTCCACTTTTTATAAAATGACAGCTGTTCAGCGTGATAGGGATAGGTGGTGAGTGGTAGATGTATGCCTATGTGTAGTCTTTAGTCCGTTAGTCGCCTTTTACGACACCCAAGGAAGAGATGGGTTAGTAGCATTTTTTTAATAATGAAAACGCAAGTAGATACTTATCTAAATTGAAAAGCGCTGTCTACACCACTGATCTTGATGTCGACATCCTTTGACTATATACCTATAATCCAAGTCGACATCAAGGTACTTTTACTTAGATAAGTTCTTTGATCGACATCGATTATTAAAATGTCACAGTTTTGTAAAGGTTGACGTGCAGGCGTGTGTGTACCTTCCGTAGGTAGGTACTCCGAATAATAACTAAAGCCTAGAAGGAGTGCTATGACATTTGAGAGGGCACTCCGTTTGGTCACCATTCAAATTACATTTGTATAGGTCGCTTTTGAATTCGGTATGGATAAATATCATAAATAGTGACCGGTTTTTTTTTTTCGCTAAACATTTGACGTTTTCTTTCAATTTTTATGGCCCATTTGAAAAAATAGGATACGAGTCTCATTTGGACTCCTTCTATGCTTTAGTTTTATTGTATGCTTCCGTAGGCAAAGCTTCTTTTTTAAAAGGTTCTGTACCCAAAGGATAAAAACGGGATCCTATTACTAAGACTTCACTGTCCGTCCGTCTGTCACCAGGCTGTATCTCATGAACCGTGATAGCTAGACAGTTGAAATCTTCACAGATATGTATTTCTGTTGGCGCTATAACAAAAAATACTTACTTAAAATAGAATAAAATAAATATTAAGGGAGGCTCCCATACAAAAAACGTGTATTTTTTGCCGTTTTTTGCTCGATATTAATAACGGCAACAGGTAGACGTTTAAAATATTCAATAATAGTACGAAACCCTTCGAGCACGAGTCCGACTCGCATTTAGCCGGTTTTTTTGTTATTGTACGACTGAGTCGGCAAATAATCCTACGGTCCGCTTGTAGCGGTCAACCACAGAGTACCGACGCGTAACACCATAAGTGTAACACACTCTTTTTCGACCCTGAGGCCTTCGCAATTGTGTCTTGTAGAGAAGGCCTAAGTACCTATACTAACTAAGGTCCCGTAATCTAGAATGGCCTCAGGGTAGTAAGGGTCCAGTATTTTTACTGAACCCTATTTATAGTACCTCTAACCTCTAAAATCGGAACACAACAATGTACGACACAGTATTGTTGTCAACTATTTACGTATTAGGTCAAATCGCGAGAGGATGTAACAGTAAATACTTTTTCATTGATTTTGCACCTTATCTTTTTTTACCATTCTGTCAACGCTGTTTTGTTTCACTTCTGTTCTTGACGACGTTCGTTCTTTTTTTTTCATAGGTTATTTCTTAACTCTTTCAAAACTCTCCACTTAGGTACCTTCGAGCTGTGTGATCAGTGAACACCAAACTCATTGTGAAAAAATTAGCATAAAACAAGCTATAAAAATTATATGGACGCGATCAAAAGAGTGACTTTCCGGCGCAAGTTAGAAAGATGAATTATTCAGTGGCTTTGATGGCAGTTTGGCGGCAGAATTAAATATGAGGTAGCCGTCCATAGTTCCATACTACGTATGTACTGGAAGCCACCGGCTAAAAATTCCATACATACATATTTTATAATCCCGACTATTATCCCCGAAGGGTTAGTCGGAGACTAGGCATTGAGGACTGCAAAAGCAGTCCTCTGCCATAGTCCACGTTTCACCAAATAGCAACTGCATATGTGCTCAACGTGACAGGTGGTGAGCCCATCGCCGCTCTATGCTGTTGGATGTATGTGCAGTCTTTAGTCCGTTAATCGCCTTTTACGACACCCAAGGGAAGAGAGGGGTTAGTATTTTTTAAATGAGCCAATACGCGACACGGCTCCAAAAAAAATTTAAAAACTCATTTGGAAATAAAATATAAAAGATTTTTATTACAGTCCGGTTATCCAGAACGTAGTCCCAGTTGGCGCAAATGGGTGGTAATTAAATAATTGGTTGTATCCGCGCCCGCACCGCCGGCGCCGACCCGCTAATTAACGGCTGCTCTTTAACATTTTATTTTAATAGTAACCGTACGGTAAGCCGAATCGTTTGCCCTCTTAGTTTTAGGTAGGTACTAGCAATACAGTTAACTAAAGAAAAATAGTTATTTTTTCTTAATTGATTTGTAAAAATAATAAGTTGTTTTTTTATTATGTTTTGTTGTGTTGTTCTCTTGTGCTCGTTCTAATACTGTAAGAGTTGTAACTTACTGTAACTGAAAGGCACTTGGAGTGAGAGACACTATAGGAAAGAAGGGCACTCATAACGAACAAAATTAAGTGTTGTTCTGCACTTCCACATTTGGCCTTGTCGTCACTTACTATCAGAAGATGGTCAAGTGCTGTAGCACTTAAGGTGTACCTCTGTTTAAAAACCCAGTGAAATAGAGAAGTCAGCCACACATACTATTTCCCAGTTCCCAAGCCAGCCGCCCGCCTACCCAAAACTGACAATTTCTCTAATCCATATTTGATCCTTAAATATAAATAATATAGAATTATAGAAATAGAAAAATGTTTATTTGATACAAAATGAGTGAAAACATCATATACAATTATAAATTACAAGACATTAATTAATTTTAAAACTAATTAACCATCTCGCTCGTGGAAATTTTCTGACACAAAAATTGGCGCAACTGTCAACTTCAAATTTGACAGAATCGAGCATAGACTATGCGATATTTTGCGATCACAATGCATAAAATGTACCACAGAACCGAAATAATCAAACTTGTTCATAATAAAGTAGTCTGTAAGTCTATAAAAACACGGTACAAAGTCAAGTGTGTTTTTGTAAATGCGGTCTCATGCGACCGCTTGGGGTCTGAGGGGAGTACATAAATACTTAGTACCAAATGTGACTCTGCTAAGTATAAACAGTGACATCGTGTGTCACCACGGCACTGGTTTTCTGCAGATCGTGACGCTGAGCCATCAATCTTTACATTTGCAAGCAAACAATACAACAAAAACAATTACATACACATGCAAAAAAGTCAAATTGGTAAAAAAAATCTGTAAAAGAATAAAAGATATAAATAAAAGATCCTTATGAGGAAAGAAAGAGGAAGTGGCATGCAAAATTCTCATACAAAACACAGAAAAACGACGTTACGTAGTCCCCTGTTTCCTCCTTCAGAACTAGACCAATTTTTATTACTTTTTCAGCATCGGTTAAAAAAAGAGATTTTCTATGTTTGAATTTTTTTTAAACCAGCCTCTTAATGTTTCTGAAGACGCCTTAAAACGGAATGATTTCGCTGAATTTTGAAGGCTCCTGGTTATTAAATAAATGACAATTAAATAAAGCAAAAAAATCAAACATACAGACATAGAAAATCTCTTTCTTTAACCGATGCTGAAAAAGTAATAAAAATTGGTCCAGTTCTGAAGGAGGTAACAGGGGACTACGAACGTCGTTTTTCTGTGTTTTGTATGAGAATTTTGCATGCCACGTCGACGTAGTGTTTCCTCTTATAAATTTTACATTTTGAGGTAGGTTGCCCTGCAGCTGGCGTCTGTACATACATACATACATATAATCACGACTATTATCCCCGAAGGGTTAGTCCAGAGACTAGGCATTGAGGACCGCAAAAGCAGTCCTCTGCAATACTCTACTTCTCACCAAATAGCGAGTAGCGACTGCACATGTCCCCAGCGTAACAGGTGGTGATCCCATCGCCGCTCTAAGCTGTTGTATGTATGTGCAGTCTTTGGTCCGTTAGTTGCCTTTACGACACCCAAGGGAAGACAGGGGGTGGTAGTATTCTTTCACCGCTACGCGACAGGGTTGTGTCGATATTGGTCCTTATACTCAATAGAATATGTCCAAAATGTATTGAATAGACATTTTTTGGTAGGTTGACTGACATGCGCTGGCGTCGTCTGTACAGTCAGGAGCAAATATATGTAAATAATAGTCATCATCATCAGCATCAGCCTATAAACGTCCCACTGCTGGGCACAGGCCTCCCACGTGGACAATAGCACGTGGGGATATTGGGCCATAACCCACCGCGCTGGCTCAATGCGGGTTGGTGGGTTTTAATGACTGCCATCTTACGACAACAACCGGGACCAACGGCTTAACGTGCCATCCGAAGCACGGAGGAGCTCGAGATGTTTTTAATTTGGTCACCCATCCAGCGACCCGGCATTGCGAAAGTTGCTTAGCGGGCAAGATCGCAAGCCGAACGTGCTAGCCGCTGCGCCATCGAGCTCCTCAAACAAACAATAGTAAACAATAGTACCTAATACAATGGAATAAGAGTCAAAGTGTATACATATTAGAGCTCGTGAGCATACATACCTACCTACATACCTACCATAATACTGCATGTCAATGGTTTCTCGCTTGTTGTTGTGTTTACATATCGCTCATTTGATATTAATTTGATGTGCTCATCAAACTCATACCAGGAATTTTGAAGACCTACATTGATTATAATTTTCTCAGTAAATGAATTTGTAATTATTGCAATAAGAAAAGAAATAATAATAACTCGTCTTGTTGGCCGAGTGCATGGCAAAGCGCTCGGCTCAATTTCCGTAGACTAGATCCGTAGTCTAACTAGTTCGTGGTTCCGGGTTGAATTCCCGGATCGGACAAAGTGTTTCGAATGTTTCAATGCATAAAGACTTTTGTCCAGCTACTTATAAGAAATAATATTTTTTTTAACCATAACTAACTTTGTAATTACTTACTCATACTCTGCATTCACTTGTGTATTGTGTACCTACAAGGCGAGTTACAATTCTGTATTTTTTTTGTATCTACAGGACCCTAACGCTTTACTAATGTTTTACTCTACAAATGTGTCTAAATTGAAATTCGCCTTGTTTGACACCAGGTACTTAGTTTCAATTCCATACAAAATGGCATTATGTTGACGTGATGAAATGATATCTCTGTCAGCACACAACTATTTACGACAGCGATGTGATATCAAATCAAGTTTAGTCAAATGATTTTTTTCAATTCAAACCTTTACAGGTACTTATTATTGACGTCAAAAACAAAAAAGTTAAATCTTAAAAGCTAATCTAACTAAAATCTACCGCCAGTTCGGATTTTGGGAGAGCCTTTGACTGAGAAGAACCTGGCAAGAAACTCAGGAGGCCTTTCTTTTCTCTATCTCCCTCTAAGTAACACGTATAAGCTCTTTGAATCGTACAAAACATTATTTTAAAAAGAAATATACTGTGTATATGTCGCAGGGATATGATAAAAACAGAAATTTGGTCAATTTCCTAAGTGAGTTGATTAAATCACGAGGATGAGTTAAATAACAACACGATTTTATCATTTCCCTAAACAAATCTAGGGATTTGAACAAATACCAGACTGGTTCCGTGAAATTATCAAAAACATGTGACCAACAGCTACGCTGCTGCGCTTCGCGATTGTCTTAAATTTCTGGCCTATCACGTGACCTACAGGAGTAGGGCAATTTATGTTCTAGTGGTGTTCAAATCCCTAGATTTGTTTAGGGAAATGATAAAATCGTGTTGTTATTTTAACATCCTCGTGATTTGATTAAATCACTTAGGGAATTGACCAAATCTCTGTTTTTATCTATGACTGCGACATGTACACTCGAGGGTAATGAATACGGGTCACTTAAAGAAACCTATAAATCTCGGAAAATAAGTATGCTAGCTTAATGAAATAAATTGTGTTTAATAGACAATTAAGTAATCCTTAAATGAAAGTAATAAAATTCGTGCTTCCATTACTGCGTTTACGCGGTTTGGCTGTACACCAAGTTCCCTATACGATTTTGGAGTATTCTCCCATTCCTCTGTGAGAGCAATTTTGAGCTCACGAAGCGTGATTGGGGGAGGGTTTTGTTGTTTTACGCATCTCCCTAGCTCGTCCCAAGCATGCTCGATCGGGTTGATATCCGGGCTGCGTGCTGGCCACTCCATACGAGTAATGCACAGACATATAATAGAAGGAGTGATGTTACTTTACAATAACTAAGAAGTTTTTATACCTACGTTTAAGGAGTATTTAATTGTTTATTTATTTTAGCAAGCATTCTTAGTTTACGAGATATAAAGGTTTCTTTAAGTGACCTGGATTCATTGCATATAATAATAATTATTATAAAAGTAATTCTTTATTTCAGCCAACAAACAACGTATTAGAGGGTAAAAATACAGAGAGGCCCATATGAATACATTAACAGATTATGACTTTGTTGTAACAAAACAGCTATCTATTCCGTTCTGTTGTCGTTGTAATTCGTAACGCTAAGGGCCTGTTTCACAATATCTGATTAAGTTCTCATCAGCCCTAACTTGACGAAAACTTCGTACAAAACTGTAATTTTAACCAACATGTATCTCCTACTCGGATATTGTGAAACTGGCCCTAAACTTTAGAACCTTACACTAGTAATAGCGCTTGGGCCAGGCCGGTCCATCGAGCCCCACAAATCACAAGCTAATCTCCGCAGCATCACGACCCAGAGGCCACTTACGCCCGCTAATGTCCCGCTCGCAGCCATGTAATTACCCCCCGTGCCTTTGCATACCAAACACATCGAGGATGATAATGCCTGCTGGGTACACGCGTTGTTAGGCTTGAAAAGAAAAGTGAGGTGAATTATTAAAGTTATACTTTTATATGCCTACTAGCGGCCGCTCGCGGTTTCACCCGCGTCTCGGGATAAAAATATCGGGTTAAAAAGTATCTTATGTGTTAATCCAGGTTATAAACTATCGGTATGCCGAATTTCATCCAAATCCATTCAGTAGTTTTTACGTGAAAGAGTAATAAACATCCATACTTACAAACTTTCGCGTTTATAATATTAGTAGGATATAGTGTGCCTCACACTATACCATAGTTGCAAATTAATGTGCAGATACGAGTACACTTATTTCATCAACACCGACTTAAATTATATATATTTTAGTTAATTTATAATGTGATATGCAACAAACAGTTTGTATTTGTCATTTAACCTTTGAACTGCGTACGTGCACTGATCAGTGCTCAGGTGCTCAAGTACACTATAATGTTAACAGCTTTCCGGCAGTAACAGATAAGATAAGATAACCACTGTGGTGGCCATCGTCACTTATATACCTACTTAAATTAAAGCTTTCCTAATGTCAAAAAAAATTAAGTTTAATATTTAAAAAAAAATTGCATTTTCACATTTGAACTGGTTTTTACTCAATTATTATTTTTTGATTAATTAACTTAAATATAATTAAAATCTTAATAATTTTGTTACTTACCACTAATTAAAGTTAAAACTTGAATTCAGCTGTAATTTCTGCCTATCATACTTATTGTACGTGTTAAAGGAAACCTATTTAGTGCTCAATGTACCGTAACAACATTCTAAAAGCCATTAGGAGCAGTAGATCTGTAAAGTTTACCCTCACCCCAAGACGGTGTATTGGAATTAGTCGTTTAATTAACAATTTACACAGCAGCGCGAGGTGTCGGAATGTCCTCTAGAGCCTCCTTTCGGTTCTGTGGAAGGTCTTTACTACTAATTTAGGTTATATGGCCACTCGGCATGGATACGGTTATATAGGTACATGGTGACGGTCCCGAAGCATGACGTCATATCTGCGATATTTTTTTATTTTTTCATTCTACAACGGGTAAGCGCTTGGCCTTCATCTCACCTGATGGTAAGTGACGATAAGGCCGAAGGTGGAAGCGCGCTTCACCCGGAATCCTCAACCGCTGAGGAACTGGCTATCTTATCTTAAACTGTACGGAACACAAGAATGCTATAAACATCGTTGTTATGGCGACAGACTTAGATAAGATGGTGGTAGCTAGCCAGGCGGACTTAACAGCCCTACCACCAACCAAAATTATATATTTATTTTGCAGATATGACATCGTATTCTTCGGGACCGTCGATAGATTCTGTTGATATTCCGTGCCATGGAGCTGATGTTCTGATCCAAAGTTGGTCTGACGGTTTGCAGTTAACGGAAATAACTCTTGTTATTTTTGAGCGAACATTCACATTGAAATGAAACACTGTATGAGGATCTTATTATGTTTAATTTTAGGTAATATTGTATCCAGGCGGTTTGAACCATTTAAACTACTTATTGCAAAAAGAGATTCATAGAATAGGCCTGAAACTAACTTTAATCTTGATAATTGTAAAGTGTTCGATTATGTATTAACGTATCTTAATTCTATGGAATGGGTCCCTAAGGCTTAGAGTATAGT
Source organism: Scoparia ambigualis (assembly GCA_963921215.1). Classification (NCBI taxonomy): domain Eukaryota; kingdom Metazoa; phylum Arthropoda; class Insecta; order Lepidoptera; family Crambidae; genus Scoparia; species Scoparia ambigualis. Next base: position 6,297,587 of record OY992510.1, read on the forward strand.
TAGTTGCATATCTGAATTAGCATAGGAACTCATCATAACTATCACTATTATACCGAAGGGCATAAAGTCCTGCTTTGTAATTGTCACTCGTGCATGCCTTGTCGAAGGTGTAAGTGCTCGCCTACGCGGCTCTGAATTACTTTAGACTATATATTTTTCAGGATATATACAGATATTATGTACTTAAGTGAAAGTAGTAATTTTTTTTTGATAAATAAAGATTTCACGTTATTTTAGTAACACCTATACAGGATAATGGGTTAGCTACGTTTTAATCAGCCAACAGTGTCTGATGTCTAGACATCGTGTAGTGATAAGAGTAAAAGGACTTGGTTTTTTTTTTCATGTATTTCCACACATTTTAGCTTCCAGTCGAAGGCAACAGCTAATATGGGCATTACTTACAGCTATAAAGCTTGTTAGGCAACTTGCACACTTCAATAAAAACTTCTTTCTAAAAACGGCCAGTCCTTTTATGACCCTTGACAGGCAGTTATTTTAAAAAGGCTCGATGTTGATAAACACTTACGCATACTCAGCAGATCGTCTTTCATTACAATATCACTGTTGATACATACTCGAACATTCTCGTGTGTTGACATTCCTCTGCGGTGAGACCGGACTAAATTAATTACTAATCGACGTAGTCGTTTAATCAGTCTGCTTGATATACTGAATAAACTAGTAACTGCTGGATTCAGGCATCTTGCTTAAATAGAACGGAGTTTAGAGTTAATCTCCGTTGTTTGTGTTGTTAATTGAAAACCACGATCCCAGGTTCGATTCCACGCGGTGCGGTGATAAAATATTATTGTATCTATACTTGGTTTGCTTGGTTGGTTGTAGCTAGGGGTTATTCCGAGCCCGCTTGGCTAGCTATCTTCAACTTATTTAAATAACTCCATAACAACAACGTTAGAAGCTGTTTTCCGACAGTTAAGACCTATGTTATAATAGCCAGATAGCTAAGTAGCAGAGAATTACAGGTGGAGTGAGCTTACGTCACTGACCATCCTTTGTTATAAGTCACGCGCTTCTCCGTTGTGGAATTATAAAAATAATAGATAATAGCGTAATAGTGAGTCCATCACCCTTCATAACTCCCATTTACGGGGAGGTAGATACCACAGACTTCAATTACTACGTTACAGGAACATAATTTTGTTTCATTTACCGAATTAATTAATTAAAACCAAGTGCTCGCTCTCACCACTCAATCCACTTTGCGTTTGTCAGTAGTTCAGCTGACCTCCGACCTTCATAGCTGGTCTCCAGCGGCCGTGGCGCCGGCGCCGGTGCTCGATTTATTATTACCAGCATTCGCATTCGCCGCGCACGTCCGCATAACAAGCGCGTTTGTTAGCGGCGCACGGACTTGGGAATGACAATCGTACACTATTAAACTTTTCCCAATAACAAGTTTATGGAGTGTAACGCAAACTCTTTAGGATATAATATTAAAAGGGATGCGTGCGTGTTTCCGTTAACCCTATTTAATATTTGAGAAATTTGAACAACATAGTACAGTTTACTAATAACTACCTATATGGTAAAGGCATAAACTACATTATACATTTTAAAAAATGCGTCAAAATTAACACAATGCCTCGTTCTATTTTATTTTATTTCATTTGGATTGATCACCCTTAATCATTCCACATAACAAAACTACAAAGAAAAGTTACCATACGCTATTTCAATCCGTTCAAAGGAGGAAATAATTACTCAAGCCCTAATCAATTGGATGCCATCAAACGTGGTATTATAAAGAGCGTAGCGAAATGGCTAATAGTTGCGCCCGGCCGCGGCTCTATACTTGGCGTAAGTGCCTAATGCTCTCTGTCTTGGCGGCTCTGTGGTCCGAGCGTGTGGTCAATTGTTCCCGCGCGTATTGCAATGGCCGCCTGGAGGCAGCAGGCAGCTGTGGACTTGCGCACCGTGACATGCTGCAAAGAACTGTGTGTCTAGAAGCGACACACTGAATGCAAGTTGTTAAGATATTGAAAGTGAATTTAAATTTACATATTTTGGTAAGCCTATACTGTCCCACTGGTGGGCAAAGGTCTCTCCCAATTCCGTTCATCTATCTCTGTACTGAGCCATCTCATGCAGTCAGATCGTCTCGCCATCTCCAGGAGTCATAGATTAGTTAAATAAAAATTTTAAAAAAACTATGTAGATAAACTTCGATTTTTTTAAATGTTATTTAATTTGCATCATTTCAGCAAACTATCCTTATGGGGGCTTAGGCGGTGAAAACGGAAAAATTGGCAGTTTTCTATTAGCCGTTATTCAAAATGTTTTAGATAATTCGCACTGACATTTTCAATGAGTATTACAGAACGTAATGTGTGAGGGGATGAACGAAGGCAAAAGATGATTGGAAACATTTTGCTCGATAGAAAAAAAATCTGAAGTAACCTCTAAAATTTCAAATAAATGCACATTACTACTGTGTTTTACAATAATAATTCCTATAAAATCATAAACACATAGGTATTTACCTTTTCGATTTCTCACTGATTTGGATTTTCAAAAAACTAAAAATTTTTATTAACTTTTTGATAAAAATGTGAATAGCGCTTACGAATTACCACGCGCGGACCTCACAACGCGCAACACCCGCGACCCGCGAGGCCTCTGCAACATCCAAATTTTCGCTGACCCCCCTTAATGATTTGTACTTAAAATAAATGCGTAATTTCAAAATAATGTGAAAGAGGCGCTTCTCTTTATCTGTGTAGGTTGTAGCAAAAAGTACTAGTCTAGCAGTTTTAGGTCGACGTATAGGCACCATGGCGGCCGGGGTCCCCGAGGGATGATTATCGTTTATTGAGGTGCGCCACGCCCCCAGCGGCCACGCGAGTCGTCCGTCGTCCCACGACGGACGACTGGCCGCGCCGCCGCCGGGGTGACGCGATCCGTTTTTTTTTCTGTTTACGGTGCGCCGTCAGCACATTTAGCCAGTGTCAAGTAAGAGAGATAATAGTAAATACTTTCATTGCTTAGAGTAGATGATAGAGTTTCGAGAAGCGTGGTGACTGTATACAGCCAATAAAATAAACGTTTTATGAACTGCGTATAAACGAATGCGATAAAGCATGTACATATTAAAAAACGTCTCCATGAAATCATTTATGACCTAATCATTACTAATCGACTGAGAATTTGTGACGAATTACCACCTGCTACTTGACCGGACTTCTAGAAATAGAAATTTAAAATTTCCTGTTTGCCAACGAGAATGTGGAAAAACCTAACCGGGCTTTGAGAAAATTGAGAATTTAAAATTTCCCATTTGAATTTGATATAGAAGATCTAGATGAATTGAGAAACTCCTCCTTTTTAAAAGATAAATTATGTAGTATGTTTTTTTTTATTCTACGACGGGTAAGCGCTTGGCCTTCATCTCACCTGATGGTAAGTGACGATAAGGCCGAAGGTGGAAGCGCGCCTCGCCCGGAATCCTCAACCACTGACTAACTGGCTATCTTATCTCTAAACTGTAGGAACACCACATTGCTATGAACATCGTTGTATTCGTTGTTATGGCGACAGACTTAGATAAGATGGTGGTAGCTGGCCAGGCGGACTTAACAGCCCACCAACCAAACCGAGCACACAAAGATGTACTCCCCGCTGGGAATCGAATCCGAGACCTCTGGGTGTGAGACAGGTGGCTTAGCCACTAGACCACGGAAGCGGTTTGTATAAATTATGAATTTTAAATATAAGAAAACCTACTTCACCCTAAAGTAGGTTTTCTTTAAAGTAGGTTTTCTTCCATAAGCAAGTTCGTTCCTATTTAAAGTTCAATTCATTAATATTTTACTCCTTTATGTAGGAAGACTTCTGGCTGAAAGGAAGTAGTTTACAGACGTTTTCTTGGAAAACTTCCCTACAGCGCCACCGACGACACAGGAAAGGGCAAAATTATGTAGAACACATTTTAATATGTACTTAATCGATGTTACGTACACAATGTACCTACGTACCTATATATTTCTTTGTTATTTACCATCTAGCTAGTGCAATGACTGTTGCCTGAAATAAATGATTATTATTATTAGGATTATATGTGATAGAATAAGTACTGGTATTAGGTTAAACATAAATCACTCGTAATGACTATCTCACTCAAGCCAGCCCACGTATGGTACGGACACACGGACACTGTCCCACGCCACTGACGTTTTCTTCTTTTTGAAGTAATTATGGTACTAGATGAGATGACCGCCATTAGAGATGTCGTTTAAGAGATATTAAACCCCCATGCTTTATGGTTTAGAGAGCACGTAACCGACTTTCTTTATCTCAACCTATTTGTTTATAAGTGTTTGCGATTCGTCACAAATAGGAACTTTTAAATAGGTGGTGAGTGAGCCCATCGCCGCTATACTTATGCTGTTGGATGTACGTTGGACACTCAGAAAGTTTTGAGAAACTAAAAAAGTAACTTCTATGGATAAAATATTTTCATAAAATCTTTTCTAAGAACTCTCCACCAGCCTCTATACAAAGTTTCATGCGTCTGAACCAATTTTCCAAACATTTTTTCCAGTCTGCCGCAGACACCTCTCTTAAAAACTTTATCCCTATCAGCTGATTTTTTATTTTAGTGAATAAAAAGAAGTCACACGGTGCCAGATCAGGACTGTAAGTAGGGTAACCGAAGACTCTGACCGGTGTGGTGTCCAGGAAGTCCCTCGTTTGGAGCGCTGAGTACGCGGGCGCGTTGTCATGATGAAGCAGTACCTACCCCCGGGGAGCCCGGTGTTCGGTCGCTTGTTGCTCATTGCAGACAAAACTTCTGGCCGGCATTTTTTGGTATACCATTCAGCGTTGATGCTGCTTTGGTCTTGTAACAAAATTGAAACCAGATACCCCGTCAAAGTGAAGAAACTAGCAAACAAAATTTTTCCTGCGCTTCTCGATTGCTTCACTCTCGTAGGCGTTGGTTGGTTCGTTTTGAAACAGCCAAACTGTCGACTGACGCTTTGTTTCTGGATCGTATTGAATAAATCCAGGATTCGTCACCTGTCCCAATGTCGTAAACGCGCTGAGACGAGCCTGCTACAAATTTTTTAATTATATCACAGCACCTGCTTCTGAGCTTCGGTGAGGTTGCACGGCACTCAGCGCGAAACGCACGCGAAGGTGCTCGTATAGATTCTTGTGAACGCTTCCCGATCCAATCTGCAGTGTATGTTAGATCTCTACGTATGTAATTCGCCTGTTTTCTTGAAATATTTTTTTTACTGCCAGCACACTTTCTTCCGTGACATCAGCCGTCGTAGGACGACCACTCCTTTGTTGATCTTTGAACTCGCTATGCTAACGGTAGATGGTTGCTTTTGAAGGTCCTTCATCCATAAAAGCCATTTAAAGTCGATCAAATGACTCATCAGGTTTTAGGCCACATTTAAAATCGTAGAAAATCGTGGCACGAAAATGTTCTCGATGCAGATCCATTTTTAAATGAGACACAATAATAATAATTTAATTTGTCTCTCAAAAATGTAGAGGGAAATTCGAAATTCGAACAACGGTATTTTTTACTTTTAGTAAACCAAATTTTTCAAAATTATTACAAGTGGCCAGTGCCTTATAAATAAAAACTTTTTTCGCAAAACTTTCTGAGTGGCCTGGTAGGTATGTGCAGTCTTTTTAGTGCGTTAGTCGCCTTTTTACCCAAGGGTAGAGAAGGTTTCGTAGTACATATTTTTTTAGTGAGCCGCTATATCATACGGCCTATTTCTGAGAATTTTAATTATTATCATTAAGTATATCCTTCTAATTCGTTGAGCTTGACAAACAGCCGTGTCGCAACGGACACCCACGGCTGCCGAGGCATCACAGCCTGTGTAACGAGAGCCGATTTTACGAGACGTCTGATTGTTGGTAGCTGATACATTAATCAACGAAATTCGCCCGCTTGCGCAATGCCCACACGCGCTGACCCACGAACAAAGCAAATGGATATCAATTGTTAGCAACACGTAGGTAGGTATTAAAAAGGGTGTTGAAATCTCAATTCATCATCATCATCAGCCTATAAACGTCTGACTGCTGGGCACAGGCCTTTCCACATGGATATCAGCCATTGAGGTACAATAAACTAGAGAAGACCAGGCAGAGCAAGTTTGTGACAATCTCAATTCTCTCTCAATCTCTTTCTTTAACCGATGCTGAAGAAGTAATAAAAATTGGTCCAGTTCTGAAGGAGGAAACAGGGGACTACGAAATCTCGTTTTTCTGTGTTTTGTATAAGAATTTTTCATGCCACTTCGATGTAGTGTTTCCTCTTAAGGTGCAGCCCATGGGCTGCAAACGTCTCAGTGATTGCGCGTGATTCAAGCGATTGTGGACCAAAAATACTCTGTGATTGTGGACCTGGCAGTGGCTGCACCTTAGTTGCGCACAAACTTGCTTCGCGGTGTCTTCTCTAGTTTATTGTACCTCAATGGCAACAGCACATGATGAGTAACCTACCACGCTAGCACAAAATATGTTAGTGGGTTACATCACAATTATATCAGAATAATAAAGCTTTCTTTTAATTAGAGTGTTTTCGAACTTCAGAGGTAACGTACTACGTACGTAACGAACGTACTAATACAATTTTCTTGAAATTTCTTTTATTTCCTTTGTTAGGGCTTGTAACAATGATACAATGAATATGTTAACACTTTACGTTAACACCTTTAAACTTCAAAGTACTTGTTGCATCATCCATCACTCATCTGCAACATTTACGACGTCGTATCTAATGGTTTAAGTCTTTGGAGACTATAAGAACTTATTTAACAAACATCAATATTAGCATTTGTATAGTGAGTAGCAATTTACACAATTACTTCACATGCAAGAAATATTACAAAAATAATATGAATGTTTTTTTTTTATTTACTAGTCTTGTCTAATATGATTTAATATTTTATCTTTTGGCAAGTTTCAAATTTTCGAATAAATATTCATAAAATTCATTACAAACGATTTATTTATTAAGGAAACATCAATAGGTATGAGTATTTCAAATCCTTAATTCGCAATCCCCCTACATTCCAACATCCATCGGAAGAAAAAGTTCATATTAAGGTCCGCCCGTGTTACTCAATCGTTTCGTTCGGACGCGTGATGTATACTAGTACATAATTCATATGTTTATATAAATTGCAATTAGCTGTTTTCTCGTAGGAGCCCGCACCATCCTTCGGGACGTCCTGTGTATCGTCGGTAGTAGTTAAAAGTTTCCGGGCGCAATGCTCCAGGGTAATTAGTTTGGGTGGACGAAGGATAAGCGGGAAGCGGTTTTGAGTAATTGAGATGTGTATTGAATTGAAGCCCTTGTTGTACGAAGAAAACTCATGTTAGATGACGTGATATACGAATTTATTTTCGCTTCAGAAGCTTTTTTTTTTGTTGTGTTTGTAATTGTCAGGGCAAGGGTTATATAAAAGAAAATTCATGGAAATTCGTCACGGAGTACGAGGTGTGCATGCGGATGAGGACGTGGGCGGACCGCTTATTGTAAATAAAATGTTGAGAAGTCACCGGTAAATGCGGGCAAAACTGTTTTGCTAGATCAAATGGTTTATGTATTTATTACTTATTAAAATACGCTCTTATAAAAATATTTAATACACTAAAGGATAATTTGTTACGCGATTAGATGTACTTTACTCGATTATAAAAAATCCCGAAAACAGGCCAAATAAAAGTCTAAAACGGATATTTATTTAATTTTTTTTAAATTTTCGATATATTTTTTACATTTAAATATTTGTTTTGAAGTACTACAGAGAACCTGCTAATTCATTATGAGGGTCTACGTATTTCATTTTCCCATACGAACTTCCAAGTCGAAATTTTGAAAAACCACTAAGCCAATTTTAATAAAACTTTGCATGCTTAAGTAAAATACAGGGATCTAAATAGTTTGTTGAAAACATTTTAAAAAAACGTTTATTTAGCTGAGTTATTGCGATTTAATGTCCACTATAGAAAGTTTAAAAAGTGAGTTATTGCGATTTTAAACTTTCTATAGTGGACATTAAATCGCAATAACTCAGCTAAATAAACGTTTATTAAAAATATTTCCAACAAACTATTTAGATCCCTTTGCATGCAAAGTTTTATTAAAATTGGCTTTGTAGTTTTTAAAAATGTCGACTTGGAAGTTTGTATGGGAAATCGAAATGCGTAAACCCTCTTAAATCCTATAAAGTCTATAGAGGCCAAAAACCTATAAAAACCTATAAAACGGGCTTATTTGCGCCGCATAACATAACTATACTCAGTAATGGCATTTTACGCTCACCTTTTCATACTTATTTTTATTGATTGATTTATTTATTTAAGAAAGCAACAGCGTTACATAATACGTGTACCTACCTATATTAATATGACTATATACATGACGATAAGTTAGGTAAATCACAGGTTTATCTTAATTTCTTAACATTATTTTCAGTAACGGCCATTACAAAAGAAACAAAAAAGAAACAAATACAGCAGGCCTTGCACAAAACATCCCTATAGTTCTACGTGCTACTGCAAGAGGGGGGCTTCGACAGGCCCCACTAAGATAAAATAAGATACAGCAGTTCGCCAGTAATCACGCGACCGTTTTAGGTACTTTATCGGAATCGCTCGTCGCCTCTGGCTCGGACGACCGCCGGTCCAGGCGCGGCGGGATACTGGCCGGCCAAGTAGTGACAACACTGACAACTTGGCAAATAAGGATGCGCCGACATGGCCGCGCCGCGACCGTTGGCATACTGGTTTATTTAATTGCACTGTTGCTCTTTCCACGCAGATCGCGATGGTAATTGTGGAGCTTTAGTGTTTACGTCATGATAGAAAGACGCTAAAGGAGGAGAACAAATACAGGAGTATTTAGTAGGTATGCCAGGTAGGTCAGGGCCAGCGGGCCTAGCATGCGCAACACGAGATATGTCGCGGACGATATTCTCTCTTCCTTCGATGGCGGGAACAACAAACTATCTCGGTTACAGTTGTCAAAACTCGATAAAATTATGTTACATGTTAGGGTTTGTAGACAAAAATACCACAGACAAGCAAAAACTACTACATATAATGTCTATTTTTGACATATCGTGTATAGAGACATAACACGAGAAAACGGGTCGAGAAAATTTTCTCGTGTGCAAATGCTAGGCCCGCAGGCGGGAGGAGAGTCCAACATTTCCATCTGCTTCTCACCGGGCACAGTGTACTATAACATACATACATATATTCACGAGATTCTGAAGCAGTCTACTGCCATAGTCCACCCCAACTAACAAAAATTATTCTTGTAATGGCTTACATTGCCAAAATTAATGGCTTTTAATAGCCGTATTATCTCTTAAAAACCTGCGTTTGGGCCCAAATTATTAGGACAATAACTTTATACCCACCTTATAGTGGATTTATTGTTAGCTTTTTCTTCATATACGTGTTTTACGAGTATTATGGCCAGCAACAAGGGAGTAAAATTTATACCAGCAAAGCAAAGTATTTTATAAAGCTTTTTGCCCATGTATGATTCTGTAATAGAGAGTGATTTACATTTTCGTGAAAGCTTAGCGAAAAATTAAAGTGACAGCTTCAACCATTTTTATGACAAGAACAGTAAGTTTATAATTTATTTTATGTTGTTACCAAAATGTGGTACGCACTACGCAGTGTGTTATATTATTAACGCGCTCTTGAATTTAGGCTGTTTTGTGATACAGATATGGTTAATTATTTATTTATATTTTTAATAAGGCTATTATTATAAGGCTTATTGTGGCTATATTATTTTTATTTATTACCGTTTACCCAACTAAATTACAAGAATAATGGTAGTATTAGCTAAATCATGTATCATTATAAGGTTCATTGACATATTGAATGCTATTTTAAAATAATTTTAAGAGTATGGACCTTTAATAAAATTTTATAAAGGTATATGTTTCACCAAATAACAACTGCACACGTGTTCAGCGTGATATGTGGTGAGCCCATCACCGCTCTATACTGTGGTATGTATTTCACATAAAATGTAATTATTTTATTATTATGTGAATTTATCTAAATTTATCCTGAGGTATCGAGGGCCCTTTGTAGGACCCATGGTCACATGGAGGCGGGTGTTTCATTTCAGTACCTATCTAGTAGAGTAGTGTGTTTTAGTAGAGGTTGGTATTGTCAAGTTTCGTACTTTTGAGTTACGACACCAGCAGCGCTATTTTGGATTTATATTGGGTGAACTAAATGGCATTGAGTTTTGCATTTAGTTCGCTCAATATCTACGCATGAATTCAAATTAACGCTAATGTCGTAACTTTACAATACCAACCTCGATCGATCGAGATCGGCTTCAAGAGTAAGGGGACAGGGGCCTTACTCTTGAAACACAATTGCATTAGTCAATTTCCAATCACAAATCTAAAAAATGTTAAATGGCACTTTTGTAAGCGAGAATAGCGCCACATTGGAATTAAATTGCGTGGAAATTGATTGAACAAAATTATTATCGAGATGGCGTTTCGGAATTATCTTTACTTATCCTAATATCGATACATATTAATCGCATTGGAATTGTATTGAGATTGAGTTTGTGTTCAAGAGTAAGCCTACAGATCGGCGCGATTATTTGCAAGAGATACAACATTCTACAGTGAACGCGATAGATAGACAGCGGGCAAATTAGTTTGATATAAAAAATATATAAATAATGGTACTCGCTAACTAGGTCAGCGAACCACAAAAGGTACTTTCAGACAGCCCATCCGCTGGTGTCAAAACGCAGCTCCCCCAAGCACCGAACCGACTGACTTAAAGGCCCTAACCAATTGTTCCCGGTCGAGACAGCTGCATTACTCAGCGGCGAGTCGTGTCGCACTAAATCAAGCCGTCGGGAGTATCAGCCGCTATCAGATCTGCGGCCATCGACGGCTGGTACTACAGTTACCGCTGTTATTTGCCTCGAGACTCGGGACTATGTCGGCAGGGCTACCAAAAGCACAGAAAATCCGGGGCAATTTTGCAAGCGTCTGTCGCTTCTCGTTCGCTCAGACGAATTCGGCACATTTAATAATTAATTAATAATTAATATAATATTGTTTTCTGAAATGTTTAAGCGAGCACTACACATTGAAATGAAACACTTTTTTACGGACTAACTCGCGTTTAATTTACAATTTACATAGTTTTTTATATTATCCTGACGTTTCGAACCTCCGTGGTCACTGTTAATAGTTAATAATTTAATAATAATAACTTTCACATAAATTATCTAGTCCAAGTTAAGCTTCTCCTGAAACTTGTTTCTTGGTTAAACTAGATAACGGAATACGGATAAACATACTTACCTATGTTACATAAAAATACACCCAGACCAGCTCTCCCGCTCCCTTAAAAATTAATATACGAACGGGGTTTTAATATTTTAGGTTTGTACTGCTTGTCTAAAGCTTACGCAAATAACTTGTAATTTAATCCTGAAAGTTGTTTCGTCATTCGTCGTTCCATTTGGAAAGATAATAAAGATATGCTAAGCCTGTTGTTCTCGAATGTTGGCAGTCGTCCAAACCCATCGGCCTGTTTTAGGCCAAAGTGGTGCATGTGGTGAGCCCAGCAGTGGGAACTTCATAGGCTGATGATAATGCAGAAATAACGATTTTTTACAATATTTATATTTTCAATAGATAGAAAACCCTAATGCCTTGTTACAATCTGCCGCATTATTGCGGTATCTAGATACGAATCCGACTGCGCTGCGAAATAGATCTGAACTACCAATATTGTTTTTAAAATTACAGGAATTTATAGAACCCAAAAATTCTTAACCTGTCTTTCTTTTCTTTTCCGGTTTATCGTATCATTTGAAGTAACTTGAAACGACGTTTAATTATTATTATTTTCTAATATAACTAGTTACAGGCAAATGTAAAAAGGTGTATTTTATATGTGTAGAAAGCAGAACGCCCCGGTTCAAAGAAGTAGTGTCAGTAATTTTCGGATTCCAATCATCCATCGGTTCCGTAGTTCCGTACGTCAAATGGGAGCTTTCAATGTCTGATTCACCAACACTTTCTCCGTGGTTGCGGATGTGGGTGGGCCCCCCAGGTTGGGCCACCGTAAGACAAGTCAATAATCTACTGGACTAGCCGCGATGCATTACATCAGCCACACAATCTTGCAAATTCATTAGTTGAAGAATATGCATGTATCGTCACTTACACTAAATAAAAGAGTAAAAGCACACTAATACTTTCACGTTTTATTGTAAATATACATGTAAGTATACTTATATCTCTTTAAATTATGATAAGTAATTAACTAGATAGATATATAAGTACTTGACCTGGTCTGGTGTATAAAACTTCCATTAATCAGTAATCTAATCGTCATTTGCTATTACAACATCAGACCTTTATTTTAGGACATAGAATTCCGCGTTATTTAACAATGGATTAACATTCAAATACATCTACATAATTCTATTCCACGATACTGTTAACGAAGATTTAAATAATCTTATCTGTTGAAATATTATTCACCTTACACGCATTACAATATTATAAGGGGGATTATCAGTGTGGTTTCCGGCCGAATCAAAGAACACTTGACCACCGGGTCTATCGGCTAAAAAATATGGATATGGACTTGGGCTTCATTTGAAATTGAAGCCCATGTCCATAAAGTTTCCGATTCTACAGAATTTGTTCATTTATTTCGATTATCTAGTTTATTTGTAACTAAATAAAAAATCATCATTTAGGCCTATTATAAAGGCTCTACTGCTGGTCACAGGAGATTGGCCCATAAGTTATGGGCCATAACCCACCTCACTCGCTAGCCCAATGCGGGCTATTAAACACAAACAATGCTATGCCCAACTTATTGTAGGTAAATACAAGTAATATTGGTTCCACATGTAGATAACTCGTAAATTAAGTTAACACGCCGACTGAGTTGGAGTCAATTGTCCCACAGTATGCGGCTTGGGCAATCAGGCGGCCGGCGCCGGAGACGGCGGCTCTGTGACAAAACACATCTGTCAAATGACCACTGATCTACTTCGCCGTGCCTCGTTCACTAGGGAATCCAACGCAGCCAGCTAACTCGCTCATACTCAGCTCAGTATTTACAAACTCAGCCCTTCATCATAATGTCAGAATATCAAAATTAAGATACAAGTAAACACTATAATTTGTTATAACATTTTCCAACTTTATCGTGTCCAACATTCAACTGACTAAAGTTTAGGCTTTAGTGACATCATAAGCTAGACATCGACAGATTTATAACACATAAAGAATATTTATGTTCCGATTGCATAAATCGGAACATTCGAGAACTCCCGAGCCTAGTTTCGTATCAATTTGCTACTAGATTGTAATTTGTTAGGTTTTTCGTCTGTTAAGACAAGTATACTTTTGCCAGTTGCACTGACTGATTTACTGTTAAAGGGAACTTATTTATAGTAATATTTGTCTAACTAGGTTAAATGGCCCTTTACGTGATTTCGTTATTGACTTAAGCTGCTGCATTAGTTTTACTTTAAATGTCATTATTAACATTTATGTCTGTTTACATTCAACTTTAAATAATTTCACTCACGAATTCATTCGATTACCTATTAGTATAGGTACCTATCTTTAAGACAAAATCATTACATACTCGTATCATAAAGTAAAGTCGCCGTTTTCCTCTGTCTGTGGCACCGCACTATTCTCCTAAAGCACGCAATAGATTTTTATACGGTTTTCACTAAAAGATAGAGCGTTAATTGAGGACGGTTTTTGTTTATATTTTGTAGATATATTTTTTAAATAGCTGAACTATGACAGTCTTTCTAAATTAGCGTGGATGAAAGCGCGGGCGGGCCGCTAGCCGCTAGTATAAATATAAATTATATCTGGACATTTAGAAATAGTGATTTCATTTGATTAGCTTCGAGGTATGTAGGATGAAGCATAACAATATAGCATATTTAATTCAGAAAAGTAGGTACTGAAATACTTATAAAACTATTATTATTTTCAGAGCCGTGTCGAGTAGCGGCTCATTAACAGAATACCTACCTCTACCTCTACCTCTCTTTCCTTGGTGTCGTAAAAGGCGACTAATGGACTAAAGACTGCACATACATCCAACAGCATAGAGCGGCGATGGGCACCACCTGTCACGCTGGGCAATGTGCAGTCGCTATTTGGTGAAAAGTGGACTATGGCAGAGGACTGCTTTTGCGGTCCTCATTGACTAGGTAGTCCCAGTGTGGGCTTGGTTCTATTCCAAATGATAAAACACCGACACACTGGAAGTACAGGAGCGAGTCAATTGGTTAGTTCAAAGCCGGCTCGGAGGTCTGCGGGCCCGCTCACCCATTATCGGGCGACGCGACCCGCTATAAATTGATTGCTTCCCTCCCTCCTGCTTCGTCTGTGCGTGACGTGTGACGTGCTAAACTCACGTATCAATCGATACATACAAACTTACTCTCATTAAAACGGTAAACGCAGTCTACTTAACCATTTACAGTTGTTCACACTTAATCTGCGGTACAGTTCGTTCGATATGTCATATAATGATAGATTGGACGCGACATGTGAAATTAAAATTTATAATTTGCTCCATAAGTACTTGAAGTGGTAACCATCAATCGAGCAAAACGCAATTAATTCGATTCGCGGAATACTAAATGCGTTGATTGGTTAGGTCGACATACCGGCCGCGTAACTGACATCGCAAAAAAGTCCAGCTTGGCATATATGGCGTATAACTGTGCTTATGTTTAATTGGACGAGCCGTCTCACGGGCCACCGCTAACATCTGGATGTGGCGACAATCAATGCGGTGACCCAGTGACACGCCATTGTATGCAAAGCCACATTTAATTGTCGGCGGCGTGACAAGCGGAACACGTGGGTCGTCGTGGGTACTACCCGTTCTTGTCTTGTAAACCTGTGCTCATGCTAATTTTATTGCGTAAGGCCGTGTACGACATGGATGTACCTACGGCTACGGGTTATATGTGCTCTAGTTTTTTGTGAGCTTACAATAAACAGGCGCTTTGTGTATTACTACCAGCGAAATATAGTTACTTCTAGGTCAATGATTACTACGGTGTAAGGGTTTTGGTTAAACTATTTAAATTAGATGGTTAAGGCGGTGTTAACAACCACTACCAATTACTAACCTGAGTTTTATTTAAAAGTTTTACTCTTGTCATTTAGATAAGAAAAGATGATGTAACGCTAGAATACTTTATTCCTGTCGCCTTCAAAGAGATTGTCAAACTTATGGCAGTAATTTTTATTAAGGAAATGGAGTACCTAATAGGAAGGGTTGCACAAAATATCTCGATGGTTCGACGTGTTACTACGAGAGGAGACCCTCTCCATCCCACTAAGATAAGATAAAAAATAAGCAGAGATAAATCCCCACCATACTGATTCATTGAGGAGCTCGATGGCGCAGCGGCTAGCGCGTTCGGCTTGCAAAAGCAACCCGCTAAGCAACTTTCGCAATGTCGGGTCGCTGGATTGGTGACCAATTTAAAAACATCTCGAGCTCCTCCGTGCTTCGGAAGGGACGTTAAGCCGCTGGCCCCGGCTGTTATCGTAAGATGGCTTTCCTTAAACCCCACCAACCCGCATTGGGCCAGCGTGATGGGTTATGGCCCAATATCCCCACGTGCTATTGTCCACGTGGGAGACCTGTGCCCAGCAGAGGGACGTTTAAAGACTGATGATGATGATCATGATGACGGATTCATTTTTGACCTTTACAAGTTTAATTTGCGTTACAGCAACGCCTATGTGATGTGAACATGCCATAGTTGCATTCGTTATCGTCGCAAGCTTGCAGATTAGCTCTCGTCTGTGGCTTTAGCAGTGACACATGGATCCATTAAACATTTGCTAGTGGAGTTACTGACCCGTTGCTTATTAAACCTTCTCATGAGACACATTGGCCAAAGTGTTTATCCGAATGCAGTTGGCAGGAAAAGTACTACAAAATAACTTTTGCAATACTTGGCCTTTGCATGGGTGACCGAATAAAAAATATCTAGCTCTTGCAGAAGGCACTGTAAGCCGGTGGTACCAGTAGCCGTAAGGTGGCAGCCGCTGACAAAGTCAAAGTCAAATAATTTATTCAATATAAACCTTCACAGGCACATAAGTGCCTGCATGTAAAGGTCAATAATGACGTCAAAAACAAAAATAACAGTTAACTAACTAGACACCATGGACTTAATTCCTAAATAAGTCCATGCAAGACATACACAGACACCCAGCCAACAGTTTGCAGTGGGCCAGCACTATCTTCTGTTTCACCAATGCCATTGAACATTTTGGAAGACTTAGAAGTGGGACGTTTAAATGCTAATTATGTTACTTCATCATCATCATCATCATCCACAGCCTGACTTCACCCACTGCTGGGTATATGCCTCTCTTTGTATGTGCCACTGTTGACGGTCCCGTGCCAATCTCATCCAGGTGTTGCCCGCGATGTTCGCTACATTATGTTACTTACCAAGTAATATTTGTGAATGATTAACGTTTTCATTAAAAGTACCTAAAGATTGATACGCTACGAACCCCTCCAATGTCGCGTGCCGTTTGGAATTAAACAGTAAAGTTTTGCTCTAAATTAGTTGACATTATATGTATAAAAAATATGGGAAACTCCAGGTGGAGCATTTAATAGGAAAATCGATTAGAATAGTCTAATCAATATTGTTAATTCAAACATGTATTTGTTTGTCCTTACTACACGTCAAAACGGAGAAATGGATTGACGTGATTTATTGCTCAGGTATACTGTTCCCAGGGGCTGCTCCTGTGCTGTGCTAAGCCTCGTGGTAACTCTGGTAGATCGCGGTTTTTATGGTGTTGACTCGCCGCGCTTTTATCGATCACGAATTCTTCAGCCTTCCGCGAAAGCAGCATTGTTTAAACGGTTTTATTAAGCTTGACCTGTTTGTTGATTTTGGGACAATTTATTACTTAAAATTTTGCCACCCCTTCCTGTTGACTGATTGATCTGAAACTTGAATGAAATGAATGAAAAAATATTTATTCTGTGACACACCTACAAATAAAATAAATAAAATGTTTACAATTAAAAATTATGATTATATATGAACTATGTGGCACAAAAAAGGCTTCCTTTTCCACTCAGCATAATGTCATGGCACCTAGAAGGTACCTCGACGCTGGTCTTCCGTGGACGCCTGAGGGTTACAAAAAATTAAAACATACTAAAACACAGAAGCAAACATGCAGGGAATGGTAAAAATTAGTTAACTGATAAAATAAAATAAAACAAAAGTGGGTGTCAAACAAGACCTATCCTTTAACTTCTCTCATTCTTAAACAAACAAAGACAGTCAAAAAGCAACAAATTTTACAAAACATAACGAACACAATACACAGCAAATCAATGATTAAAATTTCTGAATAAATAAAAGATATATTTTGTATTTATTTTTAAAAGTCTTGAACTGTTAAAACATTTTTAATTGGAGGCGGAATGTTGTTCCAGCATTTCGTGGCTGAATACCGAAAACTGCCACGAACTTAGTACACACCTTTAGTTCTGATGACAATACAATTAAGTACTTAGAACACAGAATAAATAATAATAATAGTCCTACCTTATATTCAGTATCATTGTAAATCCAAAATGGCCGCCTCCACAAAATGGTGGATTACATTTTTTTGTTCAACCACCTCAATAATTATGGGTTTTATATGAAAAGGCTTGACTAGTAGTATACTCGTACAGTACTATAAAAAAGCTAAAATTTTGAAAATTACAAAGGTATTATTTTAAGTTAAGCGGTTTTATTGAAAAGAAAGATAATGATGATGTAGATAATGTGCTAAAAGCTACAAAATAAGTCGATTTGCGATGTGTACGTAGTGAGAAACTGGTAATTTAGACATTTTGCGATGTGTACGAAGTGATAAAGTGGTAATTTAGACATTTTGCGACTAAGACGATTTGCGATGTGTACGAAGTGAGAAACTGGTAATTTAGCTAATCAGACGAATTGCGATTTAGGGAATCCGCGCCCGATCCGAATGGTTGACTGTTGACAGAAATTTCACGCGCCCCACGATTTTATTTTAAATTATTTTGTAGCTTTTAGTACATTATCCACATCTTCATTATCTTTCTTTTCAATAAAACCGTTTATCTTAAAGTTTTTTATTTACTTTTTTATAGGTGCGTTTGAAGGATACAGATCCAGTGAAATTACAGTGCATTAACCACTTAGGAACTAAGTAATGCTAAGGATCGGCGGTGCGCGCAGGCGTCCAGGGGCCCAAGTCTGCTAATTTACGAATGGCATAATTGAATCGCAATTGTATCGCATTGTAATTGTTTGACACATTTGGTATTCTTAAATGAGTAAGAGAATACCAAATGTGTCAAACAATTACAATGCGATCCAATTGCGATTCAATTATGCCATTCGTAAATTAGCAGACTTGGGCCCCAGGTTTACCTACTCGTTGCGCGGCTATAAGTATTTATTATAATAATAAAACAAAACACTAACTGATGAGATACAGATCTGTTTTACAGATAAAATTGACGAATAAAATAAATGATGCTCCACAAACGAACCTTATTGTTACCACTTAGATTTTAATTAAAACTAAGAACCTAAAGGCAGTAACAATTAAGCACTTTATAGAAACAGTGATCGATACAAATGGTTCTCGCGCGGCGGAGTCGCAACTCAATTCATCACGAGACGGATACTTCATTCAATCTTTTGTGGCGTTTCATATATCATGAAATTCTATTAAGATATTGCTTCAAAAGTTTAGCTACATTTATAAACTCTGTCGGCTATACGAGTTTACCTTAGTTTAATTAAGACTTCACCTATACATCACTGTAACTAAATTGGTACTGTAAACAGATTTACTACACAAAAGGAATACATAATATGTCTGAAACGTTATATAACTAGCTATCGCTTTTTTATTTAATATGATGTTTGCAAACATTAACTAAACATGTCGCGATGTTTCCGCAACGGTCCTTTGCGACATAATAAGTATTAAGTAGTCATCCGGTCTGATACTGTGCAGAATCCTTACCACTTAGCAAAATGCTTCACAAAAATAAATTTTTGCAACCTCAATCTAAAATTTTAACCTCAAGGGACTGCAAACTTCTTTGGAATGAATATGTCCGAATAAAAAAACATCGTCTGGCCGACATCAGTCGATCATTACTTTTCGGACGAGGCTTTCTCGATCTTTACTGATATTAAGTTGCAATTTGGAACAGTCTGTGAGGCTTTGCTGCGGAATTCCAAAGTAGGTCTCACAAATGGTATCTCCAGACTCCGCTAAATCACCAATATACAGTTGCCAGAACCGTGGCCAATAAACATACAGGCTGCCAACGATATCTTGGATACGTCCACGTAAAACCTTAACACATGCATTATATCCGCATAAATGTAATGTCGGTCAACATAGTGGTTAGTTCCCGGCCCTACTTCACGGCAGTAATCTTGCAGTGCGGTGTAAATTGAGGGAAACAGTGGCGCAGCTTGTTACACTGTTCTTGCAGTAAATCCTTCTCGCTGTACACTCGGCGACAACGTCGATTTAAAGTGACATTGTTTTAGAATAATTATAACTGGGTTTAATGCATTGTATTTAATGTTTGTGTTGTCTCCAGTATCCGATATTTCGCAACACGACTGTCGGATGCTCAAAGAAAACATCAAATATGGTTATTAATATGAAATTGGTACTTAACAGTTTAGAAAATGTGGTAATGTTTTGTTCAGTTATTATATATTTCTTTGTTGTGTTGCTGTGTTGTGTTGCTAAACTCCAGGCAACCAAAATTTATAATTATAGCAGCTGAATAAGCTTTAATATCTCAAGACATCACGCTAGTCTTGTAACGTAATAAAAATGACAATGCAATTAACTTGAACTTAGTCGGTTCGAAGGTGCTGCGGGAAAATCATAAATAACAACAACTGCAGTCATTTGTAAGGCACCATTCCTAGCCTGACTTGCCTGACCCGATGGCCACGATCCCGTCTGTAATCTGTTCTGACGAGTCCGTCCCGCTGCCATCAATCGCTGAAGCGCTGTAAATCTATCTTGCTTCGTTAATGCTCCTCGAGATTTAGCCATTTTATCAGTAAAGGCAATTTATTAGATCATGCACAATGACTTTACAATCTCAGATCGGCGTGGGTGCTATGTAGTTACAATCAACTGAACTGTGTCTGTTTTATCTAAAGGCATTTGTTTGTAAACAAGTAATTGTGATCTTTCATTGATTGTAGGTAAATCAGTTGACATTTCTATGCGATGACTTTAATCGGAAATCGTAAACATCAATTTAAACCGGTCGGATTAATTATTATTAGTTGAATCAATGATCAGATGGAAGTGATGAATTTCACATATACAACCGGAACGAGGTTGGCGGTAATTGGCGTTTTTATGAAAGCAAAAATGACGCCACATATATCCCTCGGCAGATAGTTGGAATTGAGTCAGGGCATTAGCGGTGCAATTAACCGCCGACAGTCGCTAACTGAACCGCACTATAATTCTTCCAAGTAGGTCTTAACTTTTTATATTTGCTTTCGTGCACGACTATACTTAATTGCTTATTGCCAGCCAAGATTTATAGGCCTTACTAGACAGTTAAGTAATATGTTAACTTGTTAACACAGTTATTATTTGATAGATAACCCTTCACACCCAATTAGGTATTATTTATAGTGCGGAGTAAATTACTATAATAAAAGTGCATGTGATACAATAAAAACAGGCATATTTTGTGA
Source organism: Scoparia ambigualis (assembly GCA_963921215.1). Taxonomy (NCBI): domain Eukaryota; kingdom Metazoa; phylum Arthropoda; class Insecta; order Lepidoptera; family Crambidae; genus Scoparia; species Scoparia ambigualis. The sequence continues at coordinate 6,318,435 of OY992510.1, forward strand.
TGCAATTTGCGCAAAATTTTTTGATTGTATCACGAACCTTAAACACGGTTTGACGGTGGTTAATTGAGCGCTACTGTTTTGTACACGTTATAATTAAATAATACTTGAATCACTAAAGATACCAATCATACAACTTAATTTCATTAGATATTTTTTATTTTTCACTGCTAACAAAACTTGTTTGAAAGTAATTCTTCTTGTTAATAGGGTAGTTACAGCATTTGAGATTTACATCTCAATCTTAAGTACCTATTCGATAAGTTAAAATATTATATTGTCCTAGCTTTTTTATCCTAGTTTGCCTGTTTTCCAGGGTATTAGGTACTTAATAAAGTATACAGGGGTACTTAATAAAGTATTATTTTCTACGGCATAGTTAAATACCTACAAGACTTAAGACAGTTTACGCATTTCTGTTTACCATACAAACATAAAAATTAAAAGTTTTACAAGCCCATTGGCTTATTTCAATAAAACTTTCATTGAAGTTTTTGCGATTTGAAATATTCTATGGTGGACTTTTATATTATGGGAAACCGAAGTGCTCCCCTCCAGTATTACATACATACAATACAAATAATCACGACTACTATCCCCGAAGGGTTAGTCAGAGACTAGGCAATGAGGACAGCAGAAGCAGTCCTCTACCATAGTCCACTTTTTAACAAATAGCGACTGCAAATGTGCTCAGCGTGACAGGTGGTGAGCCCATCGTCTCTCATGCTGTTGGATGTATGTGCAGTCTTTAGTCCGTTAGTCGCCTTTTACGACACCCAAGGGAAGAGAGGAGGTGGTAGTATTCTTTCAACGCTACGCAACACGGTTATTATTCAACCCTCAAATATTATTTTACGAAAATTCGACAAGTTTTGTTTTTAATATTTACAGATTATCGGCGTGATGCCTATGTAACAGCTCTGTTAAAGGACCTTATATAAAACTTCAACCTATAATTCAAGTTTTCTTTTGTCCCCAGGAGCTGAAGGAGAGCTTCAACTATGGTCTGTTCTGCCCCCCGGTCAACGGCAAGGCGGGCAAGTTCCTGGACGAGGAGCGGCGGCTCGGCGACTACCCCTTTAACGGCCCCATCGGATACCTCGAGGTGGGTACCTTTTGCTACATCATGAGCCGAAAGACGTCTGTTGGACAAAAAGCCTTCCCCAAGGAACTCCACCACGTCCGGACTTGTGCTTCACATATTCAGCGTTATCCTTTAAACCTGAGCTGTGTTGACGGCCGAGCTCTGCCGTAAAGACTGGTCGCTCCTGTTATCAGGAGGGACCGGTCTTCCTAATGATTCAGTTCAAACTTTCAAATTATTTTCATTCCTTATTTCGTATCTGTCATATGCCAGCCAGCAGTTGAAAACATTCCAATTGTCACCATTTCAGCTGAAGTACAAGCGGCGAGTGTACAAAATGCTGAAGCTGGACGAGAAGACGCTGAAGGCGCTGCACTCGCGCGCAAACCTTCGGCGGTTCCTCGAGCACGTGACGCACGCGCAGCTCGACAAGCTCACCAAGGCCTGCGCCAAAGGGCTCGACCCCAACTTCCATTGCCAAGAAACAGGAGGTGAGTAAATACGCGGCCATGAGAAGAAATTACATCAAACATTATCAATTATCATCATCGTCATCAGATTATACCTACTTGTCCACTGCTGGACATACGAGTAGGCCTCTCCAAGAGTCCGCCACCGCGCACGGTCCGCGGCTACTCTCATCCAGCTCTTGCCAGTCACCTTGCGAAAATCGTCGCTTCACCTAATCTGAGGACGTCCTAGACTAGGCGGAGCGACGATCGAGGCGAGAAGACATTTAGGATGTCGGAACTCTACATGTTCTTTTTTCCTTTTAAATCCGTGCAATCAGCACATTTAGCCAGTGTCAAGTAAGATATAATTCTCCATTATTTCACATTAATAATCGCCAAAACACAAATTAGGTATAGAAAATAAAACAAAACTGCAGACATGACGCTTCACTTTCCCGCCAAGAAGTAAGATTACATGTTAATCATAGAACAAGATATTTTTTTAAAATTCTAAAACGGCTAAACGCTTGGCTTTCATTTTACCTGGTGGAAAGTGACGATAAAGCCGAAGGTGGAAGCGCGCTTCACCCGGAATCCTCAACCACTGAGGAACTGGCTATTTTATCTCAAACTGTCGGAACACAACAATGCTATAAACATCGTTGTTATGGCGACATACTTAGATAAGATGGTGGTGGCTAGCCAGGCGGGCTTAACAGTCCTTCCACCAACCACACAAAGATGTACCCCCTGCTGGGAATCGATCCCGGGACCTCTGGGTCTGAGACCGGTGGCTTAGCCACTAGACCATAGAGGCACGTAGAGGAGAATACTTTAAAGTGCTGCTGGACCTTTGTACAGACGCCAGCACTTTAACCTACCACAAAATGTCTAATGTCTGCAATACATACTTATTACACTTTGTCAATCGATTTGGGAAATTTGACAGATTTGTATAGATTGATCTACAGGTGTGTGTACCTGCAATTAAGGCTGGCTTCATACATCCGGAATGGCTCTCTGGATTCATAATCTAAATTCCGGCACCTTGCCTCACACATATCATAAAAATTCAGATTGATCAGTAGTCTCGTGATTCCCGGCATATGCAAACGTCTTTATAGAACGTATTAAAAGGTACTAATCGCATTGCTTTTGGCTCTACATAATAAAAAAAATAAATGCAAACGCAAACAATGCCACTCTATTAAAATGTAAAATACGCGCGTTATAAAAATATTCCGATACGGAATTCATAACGCTCGTCAGTATCGTTCTTACAGATCGATCTGGGAAATTCATAATCTGAAAAAATCGGAAAATGTGTAGTGCATACTGATATTGTATGGTATTTCGGTCTTTCTGAATTCAGATTATGAATCCAGAGAGCCATTCCGGATGCAGGACAATGACTTTGCTTGCAGATATTGCTGGTCTTTTTTAAACAATGACTGCATTCTAAACCGGTAGTGGTAGAATCATGACTAAGTATTACAATATGCTTATAAGACTGAGCTTTTTATCAGCCGATATCCGCCGTAAAAAACAAGAAAAAAAAGATTAGACCCTGTATACGTTTACGCAAACGAAGTCGCCTGTGCTCGCTAGTATCATACAATATTTCCTTTCCGACAAGGTTAAGCAACTTCCAATCAGAATTCAGCAGTAAACTTTTATTGGGCGTTGTTGTTAAAACACAATGTTATTATTATCTAGCAAGTCTCCACTGTCCAGTAATCCCTTTCAAACTAACATTGTTAGTGTAACAATTACAGTAGTCGGTTGACGCACATCTCCAGACCATTTGCATATCGATGTCTTATCAGCCATTGTTGTAAGAGCCCAGAGCGGCTATTGTTACGTCGTATCAAGCCGTGGAAAATCCGCGATGTATATCGCACTCGCCTTGAAACCGACTGTGCCTAATACCGGATTTATTTCCTTCTGAGAAGATATCTTTACAAGTCTGTAGTGAGTTTGAGTAATGATTTAGTCGGAATCATAACACAGATTAATGGTCGACGCTTTTAGCAAAGAGCTTCGTTATTTAATGTCTCCATTATCAACTCAGTTTTGTATATCTTAATAGACACAATGGAAAGATAGATGTCTTTCTTAATCTTAATTTGTGGGTATAATTTTTTTCTTAATTATTGAAACGTTGCCGAACTCAAAATAGTATTTCTACGTAAGTGCTGAATGCTAATTATGTACTTTATATTTGTTTCAGAAACCCCATTAACAATCGCTGCCAGCCTAAAAACCCCTGGGAAGGTGCTTATAGCTTTGGTGAACGGTGGCGCCCTCTTAGACTACAGAACCAAAGATGGCAGCACCGCCATGCACAGAGCCATTGAGAAGAACTCCCTGGAGGCCGTCAAGACGCTTCTAGAACTGGGTGCCTCGCCTAACTACAAAGACGGGAAGGGACTAACGCCGCTGTACCTCTCTGTGACGAACAAAACGGACCCTTTACTGTGTGAAACACTGCTGCACGACCACGCTACTATCGGCGCCACAGACTTACAGGGATGGCAAGAAGTTCATCAGGTAAAAACAATTACAATATATTAGTTGCTTTATCTCTTGCATGTTTTTGATGAGTTACCTACGATAACTTTTGTATTATGCCGGGTATTCTTGCTTAAGAGACGTTGGTTCCAGTTGTTTTCGTAAGATGACAGTCGTTAACACGTTAGGTACCAAGCTTCACACGGGCCTTGGGTAGCTCAGCAGTTCGAAAGCTAATAATGATAATTCGATTGATAGACATTGTCTAAAAGAATATATGAATAGATTTGACGAGAACAAGTACCTATACTGACCTGCAATCATAATAACCGCACTCGTCTACAAAAATAAGCTTTGCCAGCCACATGAGAGCACATGAGTGACATGACGCTCGCCATAAGCAGATAAATAGATACTTAGGTAAATTTTGATCATCAAAAATGTAATATAATTATACTTAAGAATACTGCTGGAGTGTGGACCACAACGGTTAAGGTTCTGATCCCACTTTAGCTTTGCTGGGCGTTTGCGTTTCTTCAACGTCAGCTAACGCTAAAAAGGATCTAGATCTAGGCCTAAGACTGTAGCGAAAAAGAAGAAGATACACATTAGCTTGTCACCATTTGCAGGCATGTCGCAACGGGCTGGTCCAGCACCTCGACCACCTGCTGTTCTACGGCGCGGACATGAACAGCCGCAACGCGTCGGGCAACACCCCGCTGCACGTGTGCGCCGTCAACGCGCAGGACTCGTGCGCCCGCCAGCTTCTGTTTCGCGGCTGCGATAAAGAAGCGCTCAACTTCGCCAACCAGACACCTTACCAGGTAGCCTTCGCTAACCAGACTCCTTACCAGGTAGCTTTCCATAAGGAACATATCAACGCGCAGGACTCGTGCGCCCGCAAGCTGCAGTTCCGAGGCTGCGATAAGGAAGCGCTCAACTTCGCCAACCAGACAGCTTACCAGGTAGGCTTCGTTAACTAGACTCCTTACCAGGTAGCCGTCGCCTACCAGACTCCAAACCAGGTAACCTTACTCATGGAACTTATCCAACACGCCGCAGCACGTATCCGCTATCAGTATAAGACCGTGCTAGTAGCTGTTCCGCAGCTGATGCGACAAGGCGCTCAACTTCGCAAACCAGACTCCTTACCAGGTAACGATCCTCATGGAGTTCAATCAACACGCCGCTGCCATGTGCGCCGTCGACGCGCGAGACTCGAAATCAGCCCCTGCAAAGTTCCACTTCATTCGAGGAGGAGGACGAGGATGCGTATCGTCTTTATCCACCCTAGTAGGTAACTAACTGTTCCGCGCGTATTCGAATTTCTATGTGTAACGTCTTATCAATTTGTAATGTCATGACATAGGTATTTTCTTCTACAGGTTGCCGTTATAGCGGGGAATTTGGAATTAGCGGAAGTAATAAAAAACTATAAGTCTGAAGAAGTTGGTGAGTACAATCGGAAATTTTTACTGCATGGCTTGTGCGACGCTTTCGAAGTTTATGATATGATCTGTGATTCATATTAGGTATATATGTACGTAAATCAAAATAATTTAAAAATATTTAAGGCTATTAAAAACAAATAAATAAGGTTTCCTGAACCTGATATTTTGTTTGATATATCCTTACAATTAAATTAGCAGTGATAGATAAGGAGGCGTCCGCTTTCGCATTACATAACTTAATATGTTATTTATCTATGTGTTATCGAATGTATTTTAAAATAGAAATATCATATCTGATGTATTACTTTACTAACCTATTGCATGTAATCATCCGATCTATTTTATGTATCTTAAAACTTTTCTATTCCATTGCTTTTCATAATGGTGATGGTTGTATTTGGCGAATAACGCTGAAATATGGCAGAGGTATATTATGTACAATAATAATTAAATTATATGAGTTACATTTGCATATTTTTTTATTTATTTACTATTTGTTTTTATAGAATCATGGTGATTATTTTTATTTATTTAAATATTTTTATCGTATTTAAAAATCGTTTATTTTTTAACTATATTTTTTGAGGTTTACTTCTATTACAATATATTTTAGTAGTTAGACGATTCAATAAGTTACACGGTTCAGTTTTGTATTTCCGTTGTCGGCGGGTTTACTTTAGCGCTCCGTTTTTGGAGCCAGTCCGTTTTTTATTAGTTTCGGTTTGGTCACGTGGTGGTCCACAGTGCCGTTCCGGGGCCCGCCTCGGTACAACCCGCGGCGGCGGTCGGCGTGGGGTTGGGGGGTGGCGGGGGACCGCTCCTCCCTGGCCTCATCCACCCGTATCCCGGCGGAGCTGGACGCGCTGCTGCGACGAACCTCCCCCTGCCTCGAGCGACCCTTCTCCTCCGCCTCATCCAGCATCAGCGACGCGAGCCACCCGAGCCATGAGGACGACGCGAGCATCCTCACAGGTAAACAATGGCGACCGTGTGGTAAGACAACCATCACCATGCGCACTCACCGACTACTATGCCCTGCTATAAGATAAAGTTTAAGTCGCAAGTTTTGTGAAACGAAAAAAAATTTGATAGAAATTTTTTAATGTTTTTTTTTTTAATTTTTATTTTTATGAGATTGCACAAAACTTAATTTTACAAATTTTGTGACTTATTTTTTTCTTCTTAGCGGGGCCTGCCCACCGTTAATTACGTCACGCATGTTATCCACCCCTAATAGAATGAAAGTGCGGGCGCGAGCGCTTTCATTGTAAACGCACGGCTGCGCCCAAACGTTCATTGTGAATTTGTTATTTGTATAACACCTGAAACACCTACCCCGACTTTTCACGTAAAATCCTTCGCATTGACTTACCTGTATTATTGAGTGACGTAATTTCCGGTAGGCCACCACTACATCCGATGCATGATATATGTGCCTTTCGTTAATCTGTAGATGTTCTCACGACCCGCTTTAACCGCTTCGTTATTTTCCAAGAGTCTGATTCACCCCTAGATGTTAGATGATTAGGAATAAGTATAAGAAACATGTTTTATAAATATTAACTATTTGATAATTGACAGGAATGAACTACTTACTTATTACTTATAATTAAATGGTATTTTATTGCAATATTTAAAGCAGACATCCCTTGAGTTCACTTGAAAATATTATTGTTCGTAGGTAGGGCTAGTTTGTAATTCTAAACAGTATATTTTATAAGAATATAAATCGAGAGTATTTTTCTTCTATCGTGTAGAAAAGTTGTTATTGATATCCAAGGCATCCAAGAGTAGGTAGTAGCTACTTATCCGTCAGGGTCAATGGCAATCGACCCTTACATTCTCTAAACACCTAGGGCCAGTTCTATACTAGATAACTTTGATCTTACTCATATTCACACTTAAAATATATCAAATAATGTAAGAGACAGTGTATCAGTGGTATCCATAATAAAGCAGTAGGAGTAGGTACATAACAACAAAAGACGCTAAACGCCGTCCTACCTAAGAGAGAAAAAAAGCTTTACAATTCCATTTCCCAAAAACAAAAGTCCGCGTCCACAACGAATTAAGGGTGGGTGCACAGCGCTGCGAGCGTGTTCACCCGTCAGGGCCGACGCCAATGTCGACAGATAAAAGCGCGGGCGACACCAGCGACATCATCTCGGACTCCAGCGGCGTGGGCACCAGCAACTCGGACACCACCACGTGCTCGCTGCAGCCCACCACCGCGGTGTGCCTGCAGCCTTACGAGCCGACGCAGCACGGCCACGTGCGGCTCAACCAAGGAGACATTGTCGAAGGTAGGTGTAGTATACTGCAGTAATTGGCTATTTGACAGTTGTAACAATAAAATAAAATATGTCGGAAATGGTAATTTATGATTTAACTATAATTATCCAATAGTTTTTTTTTATTAAGATCATTTGTAAATATTTATTTTTACAAAATAAATTTTTATCTGTGGATTACAAGACCCGAAACACGGGCAGTAATGGGCGGCCATGATTGAGCTTCATGTGATGTCACATTTCACAAAATTATCAAAAGCTATCTGTCAGGTTTCAAGATTAGTTTCTATATTTATTGAAATGTGACGTCACTGAGGAAAATGTCACGTGACCAACCGTTTTCGCACGAAATTTGAAATCAATAAAGAAAATATGTTTTTTCTGCTAATTAAAAGTTTTTTCGAGAAAGAAATTATTGTACAGGGTATAAAATAAGCGTGTTACAAACGCTTATTAACGCTTTTAAATACTTTTTCGAAAACTGTCAAGTAGTCAATTGTATGGTGGAAGTATTCTGTAGGTGTACCTAGTATACTGCAGTTAAATGGTGTGAGTATTCGGCTGCCAACCGCAGGTGGTTAGGCGTTTAGGTGGTATCCAGCATTTTACAGTATGTCTGCATGGTTTATCCAGCATTTTACGGACATACAGCAGACATACTGTAAAACGCCACAAGCGGCCAATTGCAATTTCTCTCATAAAACAAAAATAATGCATTGCCTGAGTGCTGCCTGAGTGATGCCTGAGTGAGTGACAGAGTCTAAGTCTTTAAAAATAGTGTAAAACTACTAATGATGAAAAATAATAAGAAGTATTACAAGAATAATAATTAAAGCTTTATTTATCTACAAAATTACCGTAAGTAACTATAATTAGTCACTGGTAGAAGCCGTTATATTGTTTGTTTGTTTTCTATGAACCCCCACCTCATATGATTCGATATTGCAAATCTTTGTACACGTCTGTGCACCTCACAGTTTTAGCTTAATTGACAATGTCTGTGCACTGACATATAGTTTTATAGTAATACCTAAAACATTTGCTTTCCGTTTGCTTTTCGTGCTTCGGAAGGCACGTAAGGCCGTCGGTCATGCTGTCATAAGATGGCAGTCGTTAAAACCCACCAACCCGCATTGGGCCAGCGTGGTGGGTTATTGGCCTAATCTCTCCATGTGGTGTTGTCTATTTGGGAATTGTCAACGTGGGCAGGCCTGTGCCCAGCTGTGGGACATATTGGTTGATGACTATAATGATGACAACATTTTAAATATTTATTTGTCAATAAAGTTTCAACCATTACGACTCGTTTGTTGTTCACCATAGAACATAAAATAATATATTTATCAATCTTATAGCGTGTACAATCACTGTTTACATAAATTATATTGTAGAATTAACAATATCGTATAAATAAACACAAGAGATTATGTATAGTTGGGAGCACTAGTCTAGCTACTACCAGCACTAGTACCTAGGTAGGTACTACATTTCTATTGTCACACACAAAGTACAATAGGTAGAGCATTCAAAGAAGCTAAACAGATAATTAATAGGTAAAGTAAAAAAAAATATGTAGGCTTTGTGTAGGAGTAATTATTTCAACAGCTCTACTTTTGTCACGAAATTACGTAAAATTAAAAACACCGATACCTATAAAATAATTAAAAAGAAGGTGTCTCAATGCCGTTTTAACTCAACTGATTAGTTCATTTTGTTTTACAAATCCCATTCTCATACTAACAAGCTGCTGGCGTCAATTAATTAAAATTAATAGAAAAAAAATCATATTCATTCAAAAAATTGTGACTCATTTCAGTTAACATTTGACCAAACATGATCTCCGTAACAGCTGTGCCCATTATTAAAACTTCATTTATTATCATAAACATAATAAACTGTCACAATCAAGATAAACACAAGCCAAGGTATTCTCAGTTGTTTTAAAACCATTTAACAAGAAAGTTGTATCGAGTGAGTATATTAACTTTTATATTAAGTTTTTGACCAAAATATAATAAACTCATCTCTAAGTAAAATTATTCCATTAAATTGATAAACTCTGCTTTTTGTGGTCCACCTGGCTGGTTTACCCGAGTGAACAATATTACATACAAAGTACAAATGGCATTAGTTAAAAATATTTATCATTTTTGTAATTCGATTAAACACTAATTTCTGTTAAATGTGATTAATAAACACACATTAGATGTAATAATGATTACAATTTGCAATATTGTACTGTACCTACTAAGGTCGCAGTTTACTGATCCCATACAACCTATTAGAATATATTTCACAATTTTAATTTGAATTTTGCTAAAACATCAACGCAGCCGCCCGGTATGCGGAAGACGTGGGTTCGATTCCCACCTGGGGTAGTCGATTTTTTCAATGTTTAATTATCTTTAATTACTAAAAAGTTTATACTCAGCAAGGATCGTGCATTTGTCCTCATGATTTTGCCAATGTCAAGTGCTAAACGAGGGTGAATGAAAAAGGTTTCATAAAATGACATGCTTCGATACACTATACTGAAAATGACATGCAATGGAGGTAGGGAAAAATGAACCTTATTATGTGTGTCGTTAACATCGGTATACTTTGTGCAGTGACTGGCGCGACAGACGACGGGCTGCTGGAGGGCACGGTGCGCGGCTCGGGCGCGTCGGGGCTGTTCCCGGCGCAGTGCGTGCAGGAGGTGCGCCTAAGGCAGAATAACGCGCACCTGCACCAGGTACACACGACACTTGTAGCTCATTTAAGTGAAAATTTGTTAGTAGCCATTGAGGTATTATAGACTAGAGGGTTACCTAAAGACACGCATAACGTTTTTAGCCATAAACTGACAATGCATAATGTTAATGGCCATAATCGTTACTTGCCATAAGTCTTTAGCATAACTTCATAACGCATAACATCAAATGGCCAAAATTTAAAAGGCATAACCATAGAAAGGCATAATTTCGATAAGCATAATAAGTAACAAAAGGCATATTTTTTGTTTGCCATAATGTTCAAAGACATAATAAGTATTCAAAAAGCATTATGGCAATAAACATGCGTTTCAATGTGTTACCAGTACATAGTTATGGAGATAATTATATGCATTTGAAATCTCATTAAAACTAACCTTAAAATGTGTGAAAAGTCATTGGAAGGGGAAAAGAGAGTAGGTAGGTAGTACATTATAACTCAATGGAGTAGAGAGGAATTTTAGATAATCGCGAAACGCAGCGTAGCGATTGTCTTTTGTAATGGGATGTTTAGAAGCTGATGATCATGATTAAATAGGTTCAACAGTATTTTATCAGTTAATTTGATCAGTCAGGGTTCATGGTGCTCTAATTTAGTGATCCTGGACCCTGACTGACCAACTAACTGATGCAATAAAGGCAATGAAGATTTTGTATTCTATTCTATTGAATAGTTCAAATTTGATTTAAAATTACAGGTGCTAGCGTCAGGACCAATCCACCACTCGAGAGTGACGGGCAGGCGAGAGATGGCACTCAGCAAAACCTACAGCGCAACCGCGCCCAGGATCAAAAAGACGTAAGTGCGATGACCTGACCAGTTCACAATCCAAACAAACAACGCCGTTGATTCGACTAACAAAAGGTTGATTTGTAAACAATATTAATTTGTGCCATTACCGGTGGCGTAGCGTATTAGTCGCTACCTAATGGTCGTGATACAAGCTAGCCGGTTTATCGGATTTAACAGTGCAGCGACATGTGTTTCGAAAATATATTGCGCGTCCAACTGTTTGAGGTAACTTACAGCAGTCGTAACCCGCGGTGCCCGACGCGACGACGCATACAATTAGTTGTTGTTATCGTTCAATATGCTAGATGTTAACCAAACTTATTTTAACCGCCTCTGTGGTATATTGGCAAGACTAGTGTCATACTCAGGATTCGATAGGAGAACGAGGATTACGAGAAGGAGTACGAACACGAACCAGTAGGTATGCTGTTGAAGTTGAAGCACCTACCATGAAGGCGGAATTGTGCTCGCGCGAGAACAGAAACTCCTTGCGCTCTCTTTCAGTCTTTCCTATCCGTCCTCCTTGCGTCCAGGGACCGGAAAACCCCTTTTTTTGGTTAAGCCCATTGTTAGGGAAACCCCATCAAAAGCTTACCGAACGATAGGGTTTCCCTATTGATAGGCTTAGTCTATCGTAGCGGTAACTTTTTTGAATAAGGTTAACTGCTTCCAATGCACTTACCAAATCAAATAGGGTATTTGTAACGGTAATTTTAAGCGCTTATCAACTAATAAGGTTACCCTATTGTCTCCTATCTCGTTTTCGCGCACAGCGGGCGGCGGGTTGCGGGCGGTCGACTGCAGTCCGCCGCCGCCGCCAGCTGTTGTTACATGGAAGCTTCATACAACCGCGCCGAAACAGTATTTGTCTATGATATTACTATACAAGTTTTTTATTTAACTTGCAATGCATGTTTATTGGGTGAAATCTTGCAACTTAATTTTGATCCACTTCCCGGTTACCGATTGAGTTGAAATTTTGCATACATGTGTAAATCGCGTGACAATGCAATATTATGATGACATGGCACTAAGGAAGCTGGAAGCTGGAAGGTGGTCATAGGAACTTCGCAATGAAACAACACAAATCTCATCGAGTTTGGGCTTGTTTGAATCGTCTTGACGAGTAGTTTGTCTTTCAATGGTAACCAGGGTTTGATGATGGAGCTGGAAGGTGGTCATAGAAACTCTGTAATGAAACAACGCAACCCCATCGAGTTTCGGCTCGTTTCATTCGTCTTAACGAGTACTTTGTTTTTAGATGGTTACCAGGGTCTGATCTGATGATGAAGCTGAAATGTGGTCCTAGGAACTCAGTAAAGAAACGACACAACCCCATCGAGTCTCGGCTTCTTTGATTCGTCTTGACTACCTTTGGTGCTAGATGGTAACCAGGGTCTGATGATGGAGCTGCAAGATGGCCATGGAACTCAGTAATTAAACGACATAACTCCATCGAGTATGGGCTCGTTTGATTCGTCTTGACGAGTACTTTGGTGCTAGATGGTAACCAGGGTCTGATGAAGGAGCTGCAAGTTGGCCATGGAACTCAGTAATTAAACGACATAACTCCATCGAGTATGGGCTCGTTTAATTCGTCTTGACGAGTACTTTAATGCTATATGGTAACCAGGGTCTGATGATGGAGCTGGAAGGTGGCTATAGAAACGAACCATTAAGACGAACAAACGAAAAGTTTGATTCTTCTTAATGGGTGGACCGTTTTGATGGGTGGTGAGTGGTGGTGGTTTGATGGATGTGAACAAATATTGGATACACGTTCAGTGAGATCAACTAAAAAGTAAAAAATAAATTAAAAGTAAAAACCTTTTATTTTAATGCGCTAAAAAGAAAAAAATAAACTTTTACTAACTAATTTAATCTCATAAAAGTTTGTTTATTTTATTTTATTCTCTTTTGAAACCTACTAACTAAAATAAGTAAGAATTTTCGTATGCTCCCTAGAAGCTTTGTCTCTGTTCCGTTTCTTTACTCTTTTTTTATTTTTTTTTATTGAGTTGTCATAGTGACTGCATTACGCCTGACGGTAAGCAGCCGATGCAGTCAAAAATAATGAGAGCGCTCCCCACCGTGAAATAATCACGGTAACAAGCGCACCTATTGTATTTTTTGGTACGAGTACTGATAGTCTACACAGTATGATGGTGATTCCTAAGACCAGCACGTGTAGTCCGGGAGAGACACTCTCTGTAGTAATCCCGGTAGAAGACACTGAGAGTAGCAATGTCTCTACGCAGCTGGAGGTCCTCAAGAGACGCTGTAACCTCAGCATCTCCAATAATGCGTACCGCTCGCCTTTGCAGTTTATCAAGTGCATCGAGGAGGTATTTAGCGGAGCCGTCCCATAATAGGTGGGAACAATACTCCATACTCGATCGCACCTGAGTCTTGTACAGCGATCGATACGTGTACGATCGAGAGCCAGGTTCAGTTTGGAAATGAAATGAAATGAAATAATTTAATCACAGAAAATAGAGTAGCTACAAAAGATGGTAATTTATAACAATGTTCGTCTATTTTGCCAACGCAGGGCATGTGAATGGAGATAATTAGGTAAACAGAATTGACAAAAAAATACTAATAATTAATTATACATTATAGCCAATATAATTATATTGAATATTACGTCACATATAGCAAACGTCACATATGGCCCGAACGCATTGTTTTTGTGATATGAAAGCCTTATTCATGTCGACTGAATTTCCCCACAAAAGTATGCCGTATTTAAAGTTTGATGCCACGTATCCGCAATAAACCATCAATGCTGTTTTTTGGTTGATTTGCGTCGTCAGTCGCCACAGCGCGTAAGCAAATCTATTTATTTTAGAACATAATTTCTTAATATGTTTTGTCCATATGCACTGACTGTCAATTATTATGCCCAAAAAAAACGACTTCATCTGATTCCGATATTGGTTCATTATTAAGAAGCACAGATAGATTTAGACTTTTGGGTTTTCTATTATAAAATTGTATTTAGTTTTGTTTACATTGACTTTTAAATTTTTCTCTGTCAGCCATTTCGTAATATTATTAATAGTATTGTTAATATCTTCATTAAAGTTTCGGTCTGGAGTTTTAGGTATTACCACAGATATATCGTCAGCGAATAAATTGCACTGATAATTAGTAACAGGAGGTAGATCATTAATGTATATTATGAATAATAAGGGTCCTAAGATAGTCCCTTGTGGGACACCCACATTATTTCGGACAAGTAGTGATTTTGCAGAAGTGTCTTCCTTATGTTCATTAACGTAATTAACTTCGATATATTGTGTACGATTTCTAATGTAAGTTTGTAACCTTTTTAATGCATTTCCTCTTAAACCGCATTTCTCGCATTTAGATAAAAGTATGTCATGTTAGACAAAGTCGAAAGCTAGAAGAATAAGGCTGTTGTATCGATATTCTTGTCAATATTTTCGGTAACATTTTTTATCAAATTAAAGGCTGCTAATGTATGTGGTTGAGTTACTTTTCCGAAAACCATTTTGTTCCTTGGCTAATACTTTAAATTTTTCTAAAAAGTCATAAATTCTATTGTGCATAACCTTTTCAAAGACTTTAGATAGTACTGGTATTAATGCAATAGCTCTGTAATTATCCATTACATCAATATCGCCTTTTTTATGTATTGGTTTTATGATTGATAGTTTGAGGGCTTCCGGAAATGTGCCTTCAGTCATTGAAAGGTTTGTTAAATAACTTAATATGTCAGAAAGAACTAGTGCGCAGTATTTAAGAATCTTTGTGGGTAGTGCGTCATAGCCCACCGATGTTGGGATATTGAGGAATCTTATAATTTTAAATATCTCGTCATGTGTTGTTGGGTATAAAAAGATGCTCGGTTATAAATGTTGGATATTATTAACAGATGTCGTATTAGAATAATAATTATGAAAATTAGATGATTGGATTGTAATGTCAGAATTAAAATTATAATTAGAATTAGATGATTGATTTGTAATGTCGGAATAAAAATTAATAAAATGATTACAAATGTCAATAGGATCCGTAATATTCATATTGTTATGTCTGATTTTGCTTATGTAACTATTATTAAATTCTGGTTGATCATACGATTTAATTAGATCCCACGTGGTTTTACAAACATTTTGACTTTTATGGAGGCGTGTCTCGTTCATAAGTTTTCTAGATTTATTAATACACATCTTTAAAATAGAGGAATACTTTCGATACTTGCACTTAATGGACAGATTCTTTTTTATATAATATTTAAAACGCAATTTTCTCTTTGACACATATGACTTTTTAATTTCCCTTGTGATCCAATTGCAGGGTTTAGATCTATTTCTTAACTTAATTTTACACGAGGGAAAACATAATTTAAAAAACAGTGTTAAGGTGTCATGAAAAATATTAAATGATGTTTTTAGATCAGTAGTCTCATATACATCTGACCAAGACAAACCAGATAAAAATTCCGCAATTTTTTTCATATTTTCAATGCTGAAATCCCTTCTGTAAATGTACCGTGCGCTATTTTGCTTTACTTTATTTTGTATTGGGATGCAGAGTATTTGACAAGTAGCATGATCTGATAATCCCACTGGGCAAGTATTTCCTTTAGCTGTAGGAATATTACTTACTATCTGGTCTAAGCAAGATTTCCCACGAGTTGGTACTTTAATGTGTATTATGGTTCCATTGTTTTGATTTAATCTAATGTACTCTTCTTGAACATTACTTTCTTTTAATATGTTTATATTGAAGTCACCGGCATTGATTACTTTGATGTTTCTTTTATATCTTAGTTTTGAGAGTAAGTTCTCAAACCGCTCTAGGAATATATGAGAGTTAGAGCTGGGTGTTCTATAAATACAGACAACTATACATTTAATTTGAGGAATTTCAATGCCACAACGCCCAAATGAACATTGAATTGGTAGTTCCCTAAGAAATGGAAGTTTCTTGAATGCATAGCGATCCCTACATAAGATACTTACGCCGCTACGTCTTGGCAACCAGTTCTTGCCTTTTCACAACGATATCGGCATGCTTTGCCGCAGGATGTCCCAAGTATCGCTCATGCACCGTACCGTCATCCGCATAACAATGAATATTGCCCAAGGACAACATGTTATTAATATTCAGAAGAAATAGAGTAGATGAGAGCACAGAACACTGCGGCACTCATGCATTAACCTTGTAAAACGTGGAGGAACTACCCTCACAAAGGACACGAATCCTCCGCTCCACTAGAAAGTCTGCAACCGAGCCGCACAAACGGGGCAGCACACCGAAGGCCGGCAACTTGGAAAGAAGGAAACGATGCCACACTCTATCGAAAGCTTTGGCGATATCAAGGCCAACTGCCAGGGATTCGCCATGCTTGTCCGTCGCTTCACCCCACGCGTGAGTAACGTACGCTAGAAGATCACTCGTTGATCACTTGCATATTCCAAAATCCAGACAAACTAAAGAGCCGGACAGAGTCCGGACTAGAGTCTTAAAAGTCCGGACATTTCCGGTATAATCCGGACGGATGGTAACCGTAGTCGGGGGAGGCCGGACGTGACGTCAGATGGCCCTGCATGACTGATACAGGCAAAAGAATCAAGTTCGCTACTCTTATGTGGTAAGGCTTGGAAGAACGGTCAAGTTGCCTTGGCTTAATGTCCGGACTTTTTGTGGGGACTTATTAAGTTTCCAAATAATAACGTGGTTTTTTATTTGTCTTAGACCCGGTGGGTTGACCAGACCATAAAACTGAACAACTTTCTCCAAGAAATAGGCCAAAACACGACATATTATTTTTACTTTTCCATACAAACCTTGCTCGGTCAATAGAGACTTTGAAAGAATAAAAAACCACATAGTATATAGGTAGGTACCATAATAATGTACAATTGTATGATCCCACTACCCCACATTGAGCCAGCGTGGCGGGTTATGGCCCAATATCCCCACGTTCTATTGTCCACGTGGGAGGCCTGTGCCCAGCAGTGGGACGTTAGTAAGCTGATGATGCTGTTGTTAGAGCTGCCATACGTCCATGAACATAGGGTTACCATACATTATTCATTTATCATATACCATGGATTTATCCGGACAAAAACAACAAAAATTAAAGGAAAAAAATACTTTTTAAAAACAAGCTTTTATTATGTTCTTGTTGTTAAAAGATCTAAAAATTTAAAAATAATAATTTAATCCTAATAAGAAAAATATCATTATAATAGGTATACCTACATTGCAACCTTTAACGGTAATTAACCATATTCGTCTACGTCACAATAATCAAATATCTTAAGTAGGTAGATACCTATTAGACATTTTTATTCAACCATAAAACTTTACACCTTGTATTTAATCTTTGCGTTTATATCACATACCCATTTTTTTATAAAAGCGTAAGAATTACATTGTGATGGAACATTAAAGAACAGTTAGCATTATTACACCGTCATATTTTTTTTTGCAATCACAATGTAACACTCTTTTATTTATAAAACATTGAGTATGTGATAAAAACGTTAAGTTTTTAATACAAGTTGTAATGTATTATAGTTTAATAAAAATGTCTAATAGGTATGTACCTACTTACGATATTTGGTTATTGTGACGTAGACGAATATAGTTAATTACCGTTAAAGGTTGCAATGTAGGTATTGTTTTTAAAAAGTATTTTTTTCTTTTTTAATTTTAAAATTTTAGTATTATTTTATATTTTAATACGTTAACATATCAATATAAAATGGTCCACCCATTAAGACGAATCAAACTCGACGCGGTTGTGTCGCTCAATTACTGAGTTCCTATGGCCACCTTCCAGCTCCATCATCAGACCCTGGTTACCATCTAGCACCAAAGTACTCGTCAAGACGAATCAAACGAGCCCATGCTCGATGGGGTTATGTCGTTTAATTACTGAGTTCCTATTGCCATCTTCCAGCTCCATCATCAGACCCTGGTTACCATCTAGCACCAAAGTACTCGTCAAGACAAATCAAACGAGCCGAGACTCGATGGGGTTTCGTCGTTTCTTAACTGAGTTCCTATGACCACCTTCCAGCTCCATCATCAGACCCTGGTTACCATTGAAAGACAATCTACTCGTCAAGACGATTCAAACGAGCCGAAACTCGATGAGGTTGTGTCGTTTCATTGCGAAGTTTCTATGGCCACCTTCCAGCTCCATCATCAGATCAGCACCAATTGTCACGCGATTTACACATGCATGCAAAATTTAAGCTCAATTCGTAACCGGGAAGTGGATAAAATTTAATTTGCTAGATTTGATGACAAACGGACAGGTGAAACTAATTAAAATCTTGTAAAAATCTAACAAGCTGCATTGCAAGCACCGCGCGACAAGTCTTAACGTGAACTGATTGACAAGTCACACGAAAATTAACTTTAGTGCGAATAACTTATTTACGAGTAAGCGATATTTTGCAGCACGCTCGCCGCGAGGGGGCTTCTGTTGAAAGCTACACACGTAAACAGTTATGCAATAATAAGTCTAATGCATTGCACGTAGAAGCTTGAATCGCTTGTGCGCGTTAAAACCCTTTTTATAGGGTTAGCTTCAACAGGGTTTTTGGATGTGGTTAGTGCTTACCCTAATTAACTGTATCAATTTGGTTATCCTTTCGATGCGGTAAGTCGACGATATGCTAACCGTATTGATAGGGTTAGTGAAAACAAGTCTATGAATTACCCTATCAAAAACCCCTTATTTGGTAAGCGGTTCCGGTCCTTGCTTGCGTCACATTAAAATACTCCATAATTATGACTTTTGGCGGGAATGTAAAGTTATCTGTCATTATGGGGGTGCCGCGCGAACGCAAAAAAAAGACGTAAGTCTTCTAATGAACTTCAAAGCAAAGTCAATCATTTGTTATTAGTAAATAAAAAGATCAATTCTGTTTCAGACCGAGTAATTTAATTAGAGCAATGTTTTTATTCTGCGAAATGTGCAAAGCCATCACGCGCTTATGTTAAAAATATACTTAAATTTACTTTTAAAGAAGGGGGTACCCTGCGGAATATTAATACAAATATTTTCATGTAAGAATTTTTCATGCGTAAAATTAAGAAAGTTTTCGAAAAAATATGTTTTTGTGTGTCATTAGATTTATAATATTGTTTGTTATTTTTTAAAGAATTTGTTTCAAATTTTAACAAGGTCATTTGCAATACACCTTGTGCAATGATCAGGCTAACTTACATAAGTTCTTTTAATGTATTTAACTAATTCAGTGCATAGTACCTACAAGTGACTTTAAAATACGTAAATTTTCACAATTTCGTGATGGACCCTCTTAAGAAATTACATTTAAACGAACTTAATTATGTACCTACGCTTTTTAATACATTTTTCAAATATCATTAGGTCCGGGACGTCCGAGACGTAAATGGTTGGACGATATCAATCAGTGACGTGGCTATAGCAAGTTAAAAGCTACTTCATGGGAATGCAAGAAACTTTGTCAACTGACCTCCAAACTTCATTTTGAAGATGACACCCAATGATGATGATGAATATCATCATATCTATAAGTACAACAAAAATTGGCTACTTGACAGTTTCTGGAAAAGTATTTTAAAAATTACAAACGCTTTTTTTTTCTCGTAAAAGCTTTAAGTATTTAATAGAAAAAAACATATTTTCGCGCGAAAACGGTTGGTCACGTGACATTTTGCCCTGTGACGTAATATCTCACTAACATAGAAATTTTATCTTGAAACCTGACAGATAGTTTTTGTTTATTTGTGATATGTGACGTCACACCAAGCTCAATCATGGCCGTGACAGGCCGCCGTGTTTCGGGTCTATGGCTCCACAGATAAAAAATCGAAAATTTATTTTGTAAAAAAAAAAATTTTGAAATCATCTTAATAAAAAATAACTATTGGATAATTATCGTTAAATTATAAACTACTATGTCCGACATATTTCATATTTTATTGTTACAACTGTGAAGTAGCCAATTATTGGATGGGCATGAACATAATATTGTTATATGGTTACTGAGAACTTTACCTAATTACACTACAAAGGCTCTCCCAAAATCCGAACTGGTGGTACCTAGATTAGTTAGGTAGGTAGAGTAGATTATTTCGTTAGATTAGTTGTTAAGTCTTAACTACAAGTTAGTTAACTTTTTTGTGTTATTAGTATTGACGTTAATAGATAAGTGCCTGTAAAGGTTTATATTTAATAAATAATTTGACTTTTACTTTGACTTTGAAGGAGGGTGACACCCTTCGCTAATGTTAAGCCAGCTACCATACCCATCCACTTTCAGCTATGGCAACATGGAGACGCGCACGGTGGTGCTGCACCGGGCGCGCCGCGGGTTCGGGTTCGTGCTGCGCGGCGCCAAGGCGTCGTCGCCGCTGATGGAGCTGCGGCCCTCGGAGCGGTGCCCGGGCCTGCAGTACCTGGACGACGTCGATGCAGGGGGCGTGGCTGACCGCGCCGGCCTCAGGAAGGGGGACTTCTTGGTGGCGGTTAGTTGAACTGTTAGAACTCTACTGTCTTATTAATGATTGCACAGATACAAAATAATGTTGTTGTAATGGTGAATATACTGAGACGCTTGTGGTGTTTGTTTAAAAAAAATTACGACTGTGTAATTTGTAACCTATCAAAACTATTTTACTACGATTCTCTTAATTAGTAGGTGTCTTAAGTGAAACGTGCAGGAATGCTTATTCTATCTGTTATATCCGTTCAGCACGTTATACCTACCACACGGTACAATAATGTTTGTGGACGGTGGAGCGTTGTTCTAGTATTTAAATGTCTAGGGTGTAGCTGACCATAAAAGTGAATGGTCGTAACCAGGGTCTTTTTCCCGCTTGCAGATAAACGGCGAGGACGTGTCGGCGGCCTCGCACGAGCACGTGGTGGAGCTCATCCGAACCTCCGGCGCACTTGTCTCCATGACCGTCGTCTCTTTGAACAACTCCACAGGTCAGCACCACGCCTCTTAACAAAACCACCACTCACCCCGACATCACCACATAAGTAGTTTAAGATTCAACTCTCTAAAAGATGTACTAGTAATTGTAAATGATTCACCTCATCCATACAAACGCAAAGCACTCCACCCAATTGTATAGTACATCTGTAAATAAATCAGCGACATGCCCTTTTTTAAACTTGTACAAATAAATCATCTGTATATACTTCCTGTAACAATATATTAACACTCGGGGCGTCGATGTGTCCGCGTCGAAGGACCATGTTCGTGCTAGTATACCCGAGCACGATTCCCGGCGCAGTCTCGCTAAACACTAAAAATATTGACACTCGTCGTCAGGTCACAACGAGAACAACACGTGCACGGTGCCCACCAGCAAGTCTCAGAATCAGTTGTCCAGCTCAGGCCGCCCCTACGCGGCCACTTTGCCTAGAAAAGCTGCTGGCGGTTAGTCCGACTAATCATTCTAATTCTGCTTAGTTACAATTAATAGATTTGCTAAAGCGCTTGGAAGAGCTTCGCCCAGCCCAAGCATAGACCTTCATTTGTTTTCAGCAGCTAAAGGATCAGGTAGTCTTATAAGTAATAATATGTTAATTAAAAACGAATAATCGATAAGGTTGTTTTACTTACATTTCTAATATTACATACATGATGGCAAAAAATATCTAAAACCTGTTTCACTGTTAGGGATACGAACTCGAATCACTTCATACTCCATCATCCATTTAACATCACTAACTTAGTATAGGTGGGAGCCGTACTAACTTATTAATTTTAATAACAACTGTAATAAACTTAGCGCTAACTCTTTCGATGTTTTAAGGAATTTTACTAATTTATTAACAACTGTTGTAATTATTTGGCTAAGTAACGTCTGTTTAGTTGAAGGCTTGCAGCTGTAGATTAATTTGATGATTACATTCTGGGTGTCACCATTAGTTGTGGTATGTGAACGGCGGCCATGCTACGTTTCAGGGCGCAGCCCCGCGCCCGCGCCTCCGCGCCGGGACCCGCGCACGACGCTCAGCGTGGGCCGGGCGCGCGCCAAGTCCATGGTAGCAGGGCTAGGTGGGTACTTCATTCTTCTACAAAGATTCTATTTTTTATATTTTGCGCTGCGATATTCCTTGAAATGTCTTATGTTGAATTACTACCTACCTAATTAAAAGGACTATGCAGACAAGAGATGGACCTCGGCATACCTTTTATATCAGTCCTAAGCCTTGTAAGGCACAAAAGTAAGGCGTCCGAAAATGATCTATTAAAACACAAAGCCAAAAGTAGGTAATTTTATTCTATAATTTTATTATTAGGGGCCAGAGCACACACGATACTTTTAGCAGCGGCGATCGGCGATTTAGACGCTTTTTAGAAGCTGAATGCAGCGACTGAATCGCTAAAACTTGCTTCCGATATTGCAATCGAACGCAGAGAGTCGCCAAAAGGCGATGACAGTCGCGGTGGCTCTTACTAAAAGTTGTCGATTTTTCTTTAAACTTAGATAATATTTTATACGCTTTTAAATGGCTATAAAAATAACAATATTATTGAAATTTTGCAT
Organism: Scoparia ambigualis; assembly: GCA_963921215.1. Taxonomy (NCBI): domain Eukaryota; kingdom Metazoa; phylum Arthropoda; class Insecta; order Lepidoptera; family Crambidae; genus Scoparia; species Scoparia ambigualis. The sequence goes on from OY992510.1 coordinate 6,341,314, forward strand.
TCGCAATGCTATATAGATATAGGATAAAAAAAATCTAGTAAACATTTTGTCCGGTATAAAAATAAGTTTAATTAATAAGGACTTTATCTAACCTTATTCAGTTTATGTTTTAACAGGAACTTATTTTCTATTTTGCGTAAGTTTATTAAAATGAAATGCATAACCTTACAGAAAATGGCGGCGAGAAAGAGGAAAGCTGCGAGCCCCTGAGCGTCGCCGGCAAGTCGTCGTCGGCGGAGTCGGTGCAGCTGCACAGCGGCAGCAATAGTGAGCCAATTCTAATATTTAAATCATATCATTCAGCCCGAGTTCAACCACAGCCAAGTTTGGCTGGTTTTAGTTTATCCCAAAACGTTCATGGCAGCTATCCGGCAGGTCTTATGTTCGTTTTTTAGCCCAGTCAATAGCTGGGCCGAAAACGAGCATAAGTAAGTAATCAACTTAAAAGGCAACAGTAAATTAGAGTATGTAAACTGTCCCACTCCAAGGCAAAGGCCTCTATCATTGAAATCAAGTCATCGCTGCAACTAAGGGGCTTGCCAAATGCCGGTTGATTGCAAACCAGGCTATGCATCGAAAAATCCGAAAACACAATTTATCCAACCTGAGAGTACTTGACAGTTTTCGAAAAAGTATTTTAAAAATTAAAAACGCTTATTTTATGCCCCGTACAATATTTTCTTTTTCGAAAAAGCTTTATTTAATAGAAAAAAACATGTTTTACTTTATTCATTTAAAATTTCGTGCGAAAACGGTTGGTCACGCAACATTTTGCTCTGTGACGTCACACTTCAATAAATATAGAAACTTATCTTGAAACCTGACAGATAGTTATTGTATATTTTGTGAAATGTGACGTCATACGAAGCTCAATCATGGCCGTGTTTTGGGTCTTGTAATTGTAACCCACAGATAAAAAATCACAAATTTATTTTGTAAAAATAATTTACAAATTATCTTAATTTAAAAAACTATTGGATAATTATCGTTAAATCATAAACTACCATTTCCGAGAGATTTTATATTTTATTGTTACAACTGTCAAATAGCCAATTGAACCCGGGACTTCCGGATATCGAGAGCCACAGATACAGAAAAACGGCGACTTAACTTTATATGAATTGATTTACCTTAAGAGGGTTTACGCATTTCGGTTTTTCATACAAACTTCCAAGTTGAAATTTTTAAAAACCAATGAGCCAATTTTAATGAAACTTTGCATGCCAAAGTAAAATACAGGGATCTAAATAGTTTGTTGAAAACATTTTTAAAAAACTTTTATTTAACTGAGTTATTGCGATTTTAAACTTTCTTTAGTGGACTTTATTCGCAATAATTCGGCTAAAAAAACGTTTTTTAAAAATGTTTTCAACAAACTATTTAGGTCCCTTTGTTTTACTTCAGCGTGCAAAGTTTCATCAAAATTGGCTAATAGGTTTTTAAAAATGTCGACTTGGAAATTTGTATGGGAAACCGAAATGCATAAACCCTCTTAAAACGTGTGTGATCTAATGATCCACCCCCCGCAGCCGGCACGCCGGTGTCGGGCACGCCGGTGGCGCCGCGCACGGCGTCCATCCGGCAGCGGCCGGCGTCGGGCCGCATCACCGCCGCCGAGCTGGAGGAGCTGTTCCAGCGGCAGGCGGGCGCCGCGCCAGATCTGTTAGTATACTGTACACTTCATGTTAATGAAGAGTCTCGTATCTTTATTATTGAAATTTTGCATTCTAAAATACTTATAGATATAGGAAAAATGTTTACTAGAAAAAAATCAACTAGTCTCAGGAAAGCGCGAATGGTACATACTCGAACCCATGACCTTTGAAGCAGTGGACCGGCAATCCAAAGGTCATGGGTTCGCGTCATATATTTTTTTTCTAGTAAACATTTTTCCTGAAGTCTCGTTTTAGAACCCGCTAAAACGAATATTCATAAAAAAATTACTATGTAAGTATTACAAGATAAACAATATACTATGAGTTCCTCCCAAGATCCACCAACGATTCCGTAACTACCAATTTATCTTACTGTCGTCATGATGTTAATGTTAGTAGCATTGTGGTGATCCAATACTTAGATAAAAGATAGCCTCAGCCTCAGTGGTTGAGGAATCATAAACCACACCTCTCTCTTCCCTTGGGTGTCGTAAAAGGCGACTAACGGACTAAAGACTGCACATACATCCAACAGCATAGAGCGGCGATGGGCTCAACACCTGTCACGCTGAGCACATGTTCTCATTGCCTAGTCTCTGACTAACCCTTCAGGGATAATAGTCGTGATAATATATAGGTATATCACATTAATTACTACCTTAAACATGACGATTTGGTTGCGTGCACTTCAATTTTGTTGCAAAACATTAAGTGGTGAAATCAACCCTATGAGGCAACAATTAAAGTACTTTTTCCTGTCATTATGGCCTTGCGAGAAAATAAGAAAGTGGGCTGCCATTTACAGAGACATATTTTTAGCGCCGAGTTGACATCTAGTTGTATTGTTGATCGAAGGTAAAAACGAGGATTAACTTAGTGATGTGTCCCCAGCGGCGGCACCAACGCGATGATGACGCGCTCGGCGTTCCAGGGCGGGTCCAACTCGCCGCCGTACTCGCCCGCGCGCGCGCCCAACAGGGTGTACGCCTCCGTGGCCGAGATGAAGCGCTGCCGGGGCAAGGTAAACGGCCACCTGTCATGTATCTATTTATTTATTTATTTATTTTATTAGGTCTGCCAACATTGTTACATTACAGCTTCTTTCTAAAATAATAGTTGTTATAATGCAACAACAATTACAGGCAAACACAATGAAATAATCGGAAGTAATTTCAAGAAAATTAAATGAACAGTAGTTAATCGAATCAGTACTACTATCATTGTAATAAATAATAGTTGTAAGTGTTATGCTCAATAAATAAATAAATAAACATTAAAGTTAAAAAAAGAACTAAAACTTACAAAAATAAATTACATAAAAAAAATTAAAATACAGTTTTCAGCAGTTACACGAGAGGCTTAAAGGAGTGTAGCTCGCTTTTGTATTGTTGCAGGGAGCAGAGTATTAAATCTGTTTCAGCGGTTGAAGTGGCTGAGCTGTATTTATTTATTATTAAAATTTTCAGCCATGGTCGTCGCAGTGTAGGGCAAAGGCCTCCCTTCCCTTTTTCCACTCTTACAGTCTTCTTAATAAAAATGGCCAAATATTACAACCTCGGTTTAAAGTGACGCTGTCTCGTTTTTGTCAAAGAAGACAGATAGAGACAGCGTCAATTTAATCGTAAGTGTAACTTTAATCAACGTTTATTAATAACAGGGTTTGCGATTAAGAGCTCTTGATGGCACTGGCCAAATACTGATTTGCAATAAGAGTTTAGTTCGTCCTGCCATCTATATAAATAAAAATTACTTCGATGACTTTCGTGGTTAAATGGTTAGTATGCCGGTCCGGCGTCGCGCGTTTAACTACCGGTCGGGTCCATTTAGAAAAAACTGTTTTCCTAAATAGATTTCTAATCTGGGTGTTTTCTATGTTTATGTATGTTTATCTTTTATCTAGGTTACCATTTAAACAGGTTTCAAGAGAAGCTTTATTTGGGCTAGATAAAAAGTGGAAAAAGGGAAGGCAGGCCTTTGCCCAGCAGTGAGACCACCAAATCAATAAATAAATTGACACCTGTTTCCCATAGGTAGGGGTGACAGAGATTGTGAATCGCTATCTGCTACGGACCTTGCATACTTCTTTCGCTGAAATAACAATATTAATATTTGGTGTTATAGCAGAAAGTTAAAAAGTTAATTAATTAGTTATAGAAAAGAATAGAATAGAAAATCTTTATTTAATACAATACACTACATTACAATATTAAATTAAAAAACAGGAATATAATGTGCTTGTACCAAACTGGTCTCCGCTCAGCATATGTCCTGGTGTTACCCACGACGCTGGTCGTCCGCGGATGCCATTATTAATAAAAATAAACAATAAAAAGAAATACCTACATATAAAGGCTGGCGCCTTTATATGTATTTCTTTTTGACAGTGTGCACATTAAATAAATACAGCTTTTTAAACAATTTGCCGAATAATAATTTACCAACAAGATTCAATTACGTAAACAAAATTATATTAACCTACTTTTTAATTAATTCAACATCCAATCTGTCCTTAGGTGTGGAGCAGCAAAGACTCTTCAGGCAGCCTGCGGCGCGAGTTCCACTCCACGCCCGACCTGGCCGCCGCGCCCGCGCCGCACCCGCCGCGCACGCGCTCCAGCGAGGACGTGCACGGTATAACCCGCTACACTCGATACTACATATTTTTATTGCACACCATAGTCCCTATCTTATCTACTCACCCCTATAGATAGAGTATCGCAGCTGCAACTACGAGTCCGGCTGTGTTGCTCAGGGGAAAATTCTTAGAAAATCAAAAACAGAGCCAACTAGTAAGTTTTGAGGTTTATTATATCTTTTCAAAATAGTGTCCGTTTACATCAATACATCGCTGCATCCGGTGGAACCACTGAGAAAAGCAATTTACCCACTCCTCCTTAGGGGTCTCTTCAACGGCCTTTTAAAACGCAGCCACTGCTTCCTCGGCGTCCATAAAACGTTGTCCTAGAAGTTTTTCTTTTGTTTTTAGGAATAAATAAAAATCGCAAGGTGCGAAGTCAGGGCTATACGGCGGGTGACCTAGTAATTCCACGTCTGACGAGGTCAAATAGTCGATTGTTTGCCTGGCGGTGTGCGACGAGGCGTTGTCGTGGTGAAGGAGGATCCTACTGCGAGGGCGTTTCTGCCGAACTTTTTCCAAGACAAGTGGCAAACAATTGTTGGTGTACCATTTGGCAGTTATAGTTTTTTGATCTTCTAAAACAATTGTCGCGTAGTGACCTGTCTTTCCGAAAAACGAAGCCACCATCTTTTTTCCCACGCTTCGACCTCTCTTCACTTTAGTTGGCAACTCATCGGAAGGAAACACCCACTGAGCAGACTGTCTTTTGGTTTCGGGATCATAACAGTAAATCCAGCTTTCGTCACCCGTAACTATGTCGAACACAGCATTCGAGTCACCTCCGTTAAATCTTTGAAGCATTTCACGGCACCAATCAACACGACGGAGTTTTAGGGCCTCGGTCAAATTGTGAGGTATCCACCGGTCGCAAAGCTTCCTGACAGCTAAATGTTCGTGGAGGATTTTGTGCACTTGACTCATACCGATGCCTAAGCTTGCCCGAATCTGCTGATAGGTCACTCGTTTGTCAGTCTCTATCATACGCCGCACAACACTGATGTTATCTTCAGTCGTCGCCGTAGAAGGCCGTCCCTCACGCAGATCATCGGCGAGATTAGTGCGACCACGCTTAAATTCATTGAACCAGTTGTAGACAGTGGCACGAGATGGGGCTTCATCGTGAAACGCCAATCGAAGTCTATCGTAACTTTCTTGTTGACTTAATTGACATCGGAAGACATAGAAAATCATTGCACGTAAATTTTCCCGGCTTAGATTCATGCTGACCTCACACAGTCATTTTTCAATTTGCCGCCAAATCGAAGACAAATGACAAACTAATGAAATTTAAACTGAATAATATTGACAAAGAGTTCCATTTACAAAATTCAAACTTTATTTTTAATTATATTGTTTACACGTGGCCAGTTCTAAACACTTTCAGTGTCACCCTCGTATAGGATACAAGTTGTTAGGTAATAAGTTTTTGCTTTTAAGTTTATATTAGCTATCATATTGTAATCATAATTGTAACCTGTTTTGTGTCATAATAAAAATAAAATAAAATGAATATTATGTCCGTTTGGTCAGGGCCGCTGCGCGTGCCGCCGCCGGCGCACCCGCCGCCGCCGCCGCCGGGCGCGCCCGCCAGCACGTTCCGGCCCGCGGAGGGCGCCAAGCTGTACGCCGCGCCCAAGCACCGCCCCATAGCGCTCTACCGCGCGCCCAGGCCCGACGCGGAGGTAAGCCACACTCTTATTATATTACTTCATTTTTATAATAATAGACGCAACCAACCCGCCGCCCCAGCACGTTCTACCGCGGAGGACGCCAAGCTGTACGCCGCGCCCAAGAACAGCCCCAACGCGTTATACCGCGCGCCAACCACAAGCTATCACTAGTATTTTTTTTAAATACAAAGCTCGGCAAATGACTCCACTCCACCTGATGGTAAGTAAAAGTGAAGTCCAGGTGCGAGGACAACTGGTGCAGCGTAGCATCAGTCACCGTCACTCTGCCGGTCCACAAAGTGCCTCTTCACGCCTGAAGGGACCTATACCATAGGTAGGAGCGAATACGTGTGCTGGTAGACTATTCCACCTTTTGGAAGTGCGACAAAGAAACGAGTCACTAAATTTCTTTGTGCGTGATGGAATATGAGACTGTAAATTGGTGACTCCGGAGAGCAGCACGCGTACTCCTATGGAGGAAGGGAGAAGGAGGGATGAGGTCAAAGAATTCTTCAGAGCACTCGCCATGGTATAAACGGTAAAAGACGCTGAGTGACGCAATATCTCTACGCAATTGCAAAGGCTCGAGAGTGTTAGTGACCTCTGCATTGCCGATAATGCGCACAGCGCGGCGCTGCAATCTGTCCAAGGCATCGAGCCGTCCCAAAGGTGAGAGCAATACTCCACGCAAGACCGCACCTGTGTCTTGTATAATAGACACAAATTATCAGGCGTGAAGAATCGCCGCACCTTGTTCAGGACGCCGAGTTTACGTGAGGCATTTTTAATCACAGTTTCGATGTAGTCCTTTTGGTTCAGAGAGAGATGTACCCTGAAGAGAGTGAAGGGGAAGGAATGGCGACTTTTTCACTGTGAACTGTGTCTGTGAAGAAGATTTTCGGAGCCCTATTTAGAAATGAGGTCCAACACCCGATCGAGCTCAATGACAAGATTTGCTCGCTTCATTTCGGTGTCTACCCGCCCAGCCGTTGGGTGACCGTTATATCCCCTATACACTGTGCTATCATCTGTATAGCAATGAATGTTTCCAAGAGTAAGCATGTCGTTGATATGCAGAAGGAACAGCGTGGGGGGATAGAACGGAGCCTTGAGGAACACTAGCGTTCACCTACATGAACCGCGAAGCGCATCCATCCGAAAGGACACGGATTCTACGCTCATGCAGGAAGCCAGCGATCCATGTACAGAACTGAGCGGGAAGCGTATGAGAAGAGAGAAGAGCTTTGTGTCAGACCCGATCAAAAGCCTTGGCTATGTCAAGGCTAACTGCCAGTGATTCGCCACGTTTGTTAATAGCCTCACCCCAGAGATGTGTGACTTACGCTAGAAGATCACACCCGTTGTCCGTTTTGGCCGAAACCCATATTGCGGTCGTGAATTAGGAAGTGATCTTCTATGTATCGAATAAGCTGTTTGTTCAATATTCGTTCTAGGATCTTGCACAAGACTGAAGTTACGGCTATAGGGCGGTAATTAGTCTGATCTGACCGATCTTCTTTTTAGGGATCGGTTGCACATTAGCTTCTCTTCAAGATTCCGGCACACAACCCGAAGAGAGCGAGAGACGGTACAGATGCGTTAACACAGGGGACAACTCTTAGTGTTGCTTAGTTCAGTTCAGTATCAATAGACAGTCGATAGTCTATCGATAGTTTCGAAAGCACTTTATGAGCAATACTATTGACACGTAAGTAAGTAACACGTTACCTCTGCCGTCGTCAACGTGCCGCTCGTGTGTCACCAGAGCTTAATACCTACCGCCTGTTGGTAAACGGTTACTGCGGCGTGGTCTTTTGCAATGCTAGCGGTATCGCTCGCGCATTGCCGAGCCACAGACAGGAAAAACGCGTCTTTACTTTATAATAATAACTAGCGGCCGTGCGGTTTCACCCGCGTGGTTCCCGTTCCTGTGGGAATATCGGGATAAAAGTATCCTATGTGTTAATTCAGGTTATAAACTATCTGTATGCCGAATTTCATCCAAATCCATTCATTAGTTTTTAAGTAAAAGAGTAACAAACATCCATCCATACTTACAAAACACACACAGCGCCCGCGCGCCCCCGCCCCGACCACGCCTCCAGCGCCCCGCGCCGGTGGCGGACCAGGTCACTATACACTAGGGCGTGCAATTTCGTTTGATTTCAGTTTCGAAAATTATTAGTAGGATATGTAATGACAATGACATAACTTAACTACGAAACCGTCATAATATCACACTAAAACAACTAGAAATAAAGTATGAATAGCTCATAAGCGCATTCCCCGGGCAGGTGCGGGCGCGGCCGTGGGCGGGCCCCGCGCGGCCGCAGTCCGCCGACGAGCCCGCCAACCAGTACGCGCAGCCGTTCAACACGCACAAGGGGTTCGTGCACCAGGTGAGTGGAAACAGTTACAATTTTTGCGCCTTTTTTGACATAAATAATGGCTTAGGTGTCAAGTAAGAAAGAAAATAAAAAATATTTTCTTTTCTTATAGTAGATAATAGTGAGAGATAATATGAATGTTTAATGGTAAATGATATTGGTGAAGACTTAACGGTTTATAATCCACCATTATTTTATATCAATATTCGACAAAACACAAATTTTTGAAAATTAAGGGATGATTTATATTAAAGCGGGCCGTGCATGGGGCGCGGCGCTACTGATTTGAGACGTTGCATACATTTTGTATTTATATTAGAGCGGGCCGTGTCCATCCGGGCCAGGACAAGAAGTATGCAACGTCTCAAATCAGTGACGCCGTCCGGGCCCGTTCGGGACACGCCCCGTGCACGGCCCACACTAATATAAATCATCCCTAAACGTAACTGCAGACATGACAGTGGCCTCCATCATCAAGTCATCGCTACAACTGATGGGTATTGGCTCTATCACCACGCTTGCCAAATCCGGGTTGGTGACCACGAATCCGGGATATGAATCAAAAATTCGAAACAGACTTTTACCGTTTGACCTGGGAATTGAACCCACTTGAACACTTACTGCCGTACTCAGAGACGTCAATTAAGTTTTAATGACAATAAAATGTCTTTCCTCTCTATTTAGCACTATACATGAGAAAGTGACAGCAAGAGACTTAATTGTCATTAAAACTTAATTGACGTCTCTGAGTACGGCAGTTAGCCACTAAGGCGTAATAAGGAAGATCGGACGAATAACAAATGTCTATTTTACTTGGTTATCCATCCTGTAACCCAGTAAGTGAAATGTAACTTGGGACTTGGCTGGTATTAACTTCAGTGGTTGATCTCCGTCTTTCCTACATGAACAATGCGTTATTGTTAATGTTGTTGTTTAAAAACACGGTTAGGTCATATTATAGATTTATTAAATATACGAAATGGAAAAAGACGTAATCATTACGAAGATTTCTTTGTACTGGGCTGTGCCATACCTGGGAACTGGGTCTGGTTACGGAAAAATCTAGAGTCAGTCACTATATTTTCATTGCGTGGTGCAGAAAACAGCCGTTTAAATAACTAAATACAAAGTGGTTACCCAGCAATTATTTGTGTTCAATGTTTATAGTCCAATCTATATTGTTTTTTATGCCCTAGTGACAAAGTTCAAAATGCATTGAAGAAATTTAACATTTTGTGGTAGGTTAAAGTGCTTCTTCTATTTAGGCTTCGTTACGCATCTTTTACACCGTGTATTCGAACTTAAGTCGTGTTAACAAACATTTAGACGGGGATTGCCGCTAACTACTTATTAAAGGCATCTTACAACAGCCCGTGACCACAGCCGGTGGAACTCTTTCGAAACGTCGGGTATAAAAAAAGGTATGCGTAGGATGCCTTTAATAAGTAGTTAGCGTTCATACCCATCTAACTGCCGTACTTAGAGACGTCAATTAAGTTTTAATGACAATTAAGTGTCTTTTCTTCTCTGTTTAGTACTATACAAAAGAAAGTGACAACAAGAGATTTATTGTCATTAAAACTTAATTGACATCCCTGAGTACGGCAGTAAATGTTTGTTTTAATGGAACGCGAAAGTTTAAAAGTGTATGTATTAAAGAAACTTGAAATTTTGTGGTACTTTGAAGTGTTTCTTATATTTAGAAGACGTTACACGTATTTTACACGGTGCATACAAACTGGATCCGTATTACTATAGCAATACGTTCCAGAATTCGACGCCGGCGCCGCCGATACCAGAGCCGGACTACAGCATGTCGGAGTCGGACGACGACGCGGACGCCAAGCCGAAGCCGGAGCCCGCGCCCGAGACCAGCGCCAACAGCAACGCCAGGTACCATACTAATCAATCATACATAAGTAGATAGATTACTATTATCGATCGATCGATAGACTATTATCCCCGAAAGATTAGTCAGAGACCAGGCAATGATGACCGCAAAAGCAGCCCATAGTCCATTGATCTAAGTTAAAAAAGCATTGCATAATGGCAAGGGAAGTTAGCGCAGTTCTGGGTTTATTTTTATCAACAAAGATTACTGTTGACATCTTCTGCTAATTATTAATAAATTATATTAGCGACTCACCGACACCCAGATAAACCCTACGAGGTTTTCGTGGTGCGGTTTCTATGTACCTACATTGAATTCTTTTTGTTTTAAATAAATTTAAAAAAGTCCAAAGCCCCTTTGCCCAACTTAAAAATTGAATAATGTTGCAAATTTCCGTACAAAAACTACATAGCAGTAACAAACATATACTATACTTCACACTACGATAATTACTTCAAAGAACATATTATTACTCTTCTTGCAATATCTCAAAACTAATATATTCTATACAACATGCCAGAAATTCGTTCGATTCGTTCATAGTTGTATGAGCATGATTGTAAATACACGTACCTATTGTATTTTTATTTTAACATTTCCTAGAGTTTTATCTCCTGTTAGCATTCATGACCATCACCTTCAGCCAGCATCTCATGACAATGAAATAATTATTCATCCAATTGAAATATTTTCAGGATCCCTATTTATGCAACAGTATTCGAATACACTACAATTTATGAGAATGACAATGAAATAAATTGTATGTAATTGCAATCACGCACCGTCTAAACATTAACCATTGCGAGGTACAGTCTTATTCCGTTTGAATCACCTAAATGTCTTTGTGCATTGGGGAGTGCTTTGTCTTCGTTTGACATCATTACGTTAAATGTTAATTCATAAACTTACATCGGTCACACTCAATGTTTTCATTCACACCGAACGTCCTTTCACATGGTGTTCTTAAAAAGGGCGATGCTTTCTTCTTCTTTCAATAACACGTTCCGTCATTTACATTGTGATAAAGACAATATCGGCATTGTAAATTTCTTCTAACTTTCGCCTTCCTATTTTGTCGTTCGTGCCTCTAATACTTGTAATTAATTTGTTTTAAACAAAAAAGTTCATAAACTAACCGGATGAAACTGGATATTCCAGCGGCAGCAGCTCCGGCTCGAGCTCTATGCAGCACTCGTTCTCCGTGGACGAGATCCAGAAGATCCGCACGCGGCTCAAGTCGTCCCGCTCGTGCGGCGACGAGCTGGGCGCCGACCGCGACGACGCGGACAACTCCTCCTCGGGCGTCTCCTCCGACCAGGAGCCGGCCGCGGTTCCGCGCCGCGAGAAGGTCTCCTTCTGCAGCTCCGTCACCGTCAAGTCCTCCAACGACGTCATTAGTACGGAGCCGGTGCATTCTAGTAGCGAGAGTCTCGCGCCGCCGCCGATGCAGCGGCACAACTCGCTGACGAGGAAGCGGGCGGCCGCGGCGTTGGCGCGCGGCGCGGCGGGGGCGGTGGGGCGGGGCCGGTCGGCGGCCGAGCGGCTGGGGGTGGATATAGATAAAGCGCCGGGTAGGCGGGCAAGGTTGCTGCTCGCGGCGCTGCCGCCGCCGCCGGAGGAGCCGGGCCCGCTGGAGCCGGCGCCGCTGCTGGCGCCGCCGCCGCAGTTCAGCGACCGCGTGCGCGTGGTGGCGGCGCTGCCCAAGCAAGCGGCGCGGCTGCAGTGACGCCCCCGCCCCCCGCCCAGCCACTCACTCAAACCAAAGATTTATAGTATTTACGAGGAGACGATCCAATTTTTGTACGCTCCCGTCGAGCGCTCCCCGTCTCGTCGGATCCTCCGAAGTGTTCTATGTATTCTCTAACCCCCCCTCCCGCAACCGAGTGCCATCGTGTCTATGATTTAAAAGATATTTTTATATGTATCTGTAAATATTTTTACGAGAGCTATTCGAAACGTTAAAAGAGTGGATTCGACACTCGACATCGACGGTGCATCCGGCCAACAGATGATATATATATTTATGATGACAGAATTATGAGAGTCACGATATAACCGAATATTTATAAATATATTTTAAATAAAATGATAATTTATATTCTATCTCGATTATGTTACGTCCAAAGATAATGATATAATGCGTCAGTCCACTCTTTTGACCGCGCGTCGACTCAGATGTTACTTATTGTTAGCGGCCGCGAGGCGTCACTACGTGTTCTCATTACAAGACTAGCGCTTATAATATCGAACGCATTAGCATCTCATCCGTTCCATTGTATGATGTAAATTTTTATACTAATCGAAAGCATCCGTGCATCATTTAGATAGATATAGATTACATCGCAAACTTAAATGACAACGTGTAACACCAATATTAACTTTTTATATTTCATTAAATATTTTGTATATTAAAAATTACAAGTTAGTCGCTGCGAATATAATGATGCGGGTACTATTCGTTCAAGGTTGATGACGAATTAATCTCTATTAACAATATGAAAAATATGTATTCCTCTTATATAAATTTAAAGAAAATCACTCTAAATCGCCTTTTTGTAAAGTCAACTATGATTACTTCAGTTCTACTTCGTGTTAGAAGTAAAATATTGTAAGTATTTTCTATAAAATCTACAATCAGGCAATTACTTTTTAGATTGAGAGTTACTTTCTCTATATTTTGTAATAAAAAAATCCTATCCCCTATTACCTTCAAACCTACAAATCTACTAAAATCATGTAACTATGAAACAGGAAAATATAAATATTGTTAATATAGATCACAGTGCACCTCGCCTAATACGAACACTGCCTAACTTGGAAGATGCCTAATTAGAGATTTGAAATTTATTCGCGCAGCCGATATGTACCTTACAACTAAAGCGTTAAGATTATTTTCACTAAACAGACTTCGTATAGTATCGAACTGAATAGCAATAGATTGGGAATACTGTAATATATAACACCAAATTATTACTATAGTTCCATTCAATGTTAATGTTAAAATCCTAGCAAATTATAGAGAGGTGTCGAGTCAACTCTACAGAGTATCGGCTGAGGCCCTTCACTGTACTATTAGCACAATGAAATTATTTCTATTATTGAATGTATTATTTTGTTATAATCGTCTTGTCATTATTTTAAGTTGTATAAATGTAACGTCTACTTAAGGCATAGCTAGGTAGTAGTAATTATATTAGGGCAATATTTGATTCATAGTAGAGTAACAGAAGCAGCGGAATGGACAGTAAAAGGACTTGTAACGCGTGCAATCAACTTTCGACCTTATCACATCTAAACTGAGCAGATTTTCTATTTACCGAGATCCAAGGTTGCGTGCACGCAGCCATAGAGACTCGCACTGAAGTTTGTATTATAAATACCATTGTGTTTTGCCGTTTCATTTGAATCTCAGTATCGAATGTGTGACTACAACTTGGTATACTTTCAAATGAAAAAATAAATGTTTCATCACTACCAATTCGTTTTATTGTTCAATACCTTATCGTGTGTAATACATTAAATTTGTGTAGACTTATTATAACTATAGTAAAAATGGACGGACTATAATCACATTCGTTACATATGCTTAGATATTGCTTAGACCCACAATTCACTCACTAGTATTATTATCTAAGTACGGCGAAATGTCGTCGATTTTGACGAGCCTGCGATAGTCCACGATTTCTCCGCACATCGGACACTTGCCTTCTTCTTGTAGGATTCTAAAACAACACGAATCTCTGTTATTTTCTAAACAAAAAACGTAAATGTAGAAAATGTAATGTATGGATTTATTACCATCCTTTTGCTAGAATTGCTCAAAACTTACAAGATATTATTGATAAACCTTATATTAGTTTGGCATACTGAACTAAAACAAAACTTACTCCACAAACTCCGTGAGAATCGCTGGAAAATCACATTCTGGACAAGCTGTCAGGTCGTCCTTCACAATATGCAAACCCTGTAATCAAGTTACATACTCGTAAATATAGGAAACTACAAAAAATATCTGTCCTGTTCAGAAAGCCTAATTTGCAGAACGTCTATGAATGTAAACCACCTAAAACGCAAAATTACTAAAATCAGTTTTTGGTAGGTATGTAATTTAATCTCATTAAAGAAAAACTCATCAAAATGTTCATTCATTCTGCTACGTCAAAGGGTTTTATGCGTTTTGCTTCATAGACGTTCTGCAATTTAGGCTTTCTGCCTCGGACCAAATATTACATGGACAGAGTCTTACGACGTTGCCGCTTTTACATACGTGTATCAAAGTAAAGTATTTGTATCTCTGTCTGTATGACTGTAGTGTGATATGAGTAAAAGAGATAGTGAATGTACGTTTGGCAGCGACGCACTGTCGGTGTGAGACGTGTCATTTCATGACCGACTGCTCGGTCAAAACATTGCTGGATGGTGTGAAATAATAGTGAAATAATAAGTAATCTTAGTGTTTGTGTTATTTGTGTAATATACAATTGACATAATGTCTTGTTCAGCTGTTTATTGTTCGTCAAGAACAACAAAAGGAGGTGTGAAAGACCAGGAATTATCATTTCATACGGTAGTGGTTTCTCATAATATGTATGCTTTACTATGAGTTTTTTAATAATTAAAACGGCAAAGCATTAATTTTTGCTAATTCTAAATCATACTATATCGTACACTATTCATAAGAATCAGGTTTTAAACCTTAATTAAATGTAATTTAAAGGCTTTGTTTTTGGCATAATGATTAGTGATGTACGTATTTGTGTATCGAAGCTTTATCGATATTACTAATATTCTTTTTATAATCTTTTTTTAGATTTCCAAAATGCACGGAAATAAGACGTGAATGGGTTAAAGCTATTAGACGTGATAACTGGGAACCTACAAAATATTCAAGGCTCTGTTCCAATCATTTTGAAAAATCTTTTTTTACAGTAAAAATTTTACAGTCGTAGTTCAAATTTAAATCTTAATAATATGGGCGGGAATATGAATAGTACAAAGTATTGCTCTTAACTCAACTTTACTACACAATTTTTTATTTTTTTTTATAATAGAAGGAGGCAAACGCCGCCCATAGACACCTGCAACACCAGAGGAATCGCAGATGCATTGCCGGCCTTTAAGGAAGGAATAGGAATTTGGTGAGGGGTGGGGGGGGGGGGAAGGCCTCCAGAACCCTCACTGGCCGAACGAAACACAACAGTACCAAGGGCTATTATTTCACGCCGGATATTAGGGTGTTACTAGACCAATCGATCAATCGTCGATCGACGGCATCGATCGATGGTAGAATGGATTAGTCGACGTCGATCGATAGGTCTGGTAGACACTATCACATCTGAAAATGGACGCCGCTACAGAATGAGGAGGAGAAAAAGGCGGCTCCATGTCAAATCCACAATGTTTGGAACGTTGACGGGATTTAGATAATTTCTTAGCCTTACTACCACTGGATCCTCCCGCAGAAGACGACGCTCTCAATTGAGGTATAGAGTTTCGCTTTTGCTTACTAACGACCGGAGTCGAGCCTATTCCTTCCTTAAAGGCAGGCAACGCGTCTGTGATTCCTCTGGTTTTGCGGGTGTCCATGGGCGGCGGTGATTACTTTCCATCAGGTGACCCGCTTGCTCGTTTGCCTCTGTTCGATCTTTGCTCATTTATGTAGGGTGGGTGAAATTGTTTGCCGCCAACGTTTTCTTCGCCTACCGTGTTTTGAAGCGTTGGATGGATATTCGGGCCGATTCGTGCGGCCCCGCCGATCATCGTTCTGTTGGCTTGCGCGACTGACTCCTGAAGGTCGTGTCCTCGCATTATGGAACTATTCCGTGGATAGACAAGTTTAACTGCATTTTTATAACTACCGTGTAGTGCCTACATGTTGTGACGTGAGACGTTCTCGCGAGTGCTGTTTGGCTGGACCGTTTTGACGGTGGTGCTGTTGGAAAATTAAGTGCTCCATATATTCCCGTTGCTGACCCGTCCACGTGTAAAGGAACGGCTGGGAGTGGAAGAGGTAGGTGGCAAGCACGATTCATTCTTCCTTGTGTATTTGGGCAGAGATCGTTTTTTCCAACTCACAATTAGGTGCGGCTACTCCTACTATATTTTTTCTATTTTTTGAACAACTTATTAGGTCCTTCGAAATTCAAACATAACCAGCCCCCTATAATCCCCCAACATTTTGGTCCTTCGAGCCGGATTTATTCCGTTTTTTCTAAAATAAACTAGGAACTTTCACTTTAGTTAGACTAATAAGACGCCATTTTGAATAGAACACGTTGCCGTGTAACAATTTTATTCAAGCTTTGTACACAAGCCGTGCTTGTTCCATATTGAATTTCATAAATTCATTAATATTTTCTCTTTAAAATGCCAGATGATAAGGCTCCTGAAAAAGTTCCCTCCAAAAAGGAGTTGGACACTATCCGTTTAATTAATAAAAACATCGCTAAAAAGCAACGTATTTTTTCGCAATTACAGCAAGTATTTGATTTGTCAAATAAAATAGATAACCATCCTTCCTTAAAAGAAATGTTCCTTTTGCGCGCCTCTGAGATCACATCACTACGTGAATCGTTTGAAAGTATTTGTATGGAAATCTATGAATTGCAATTATTTTTAAATTCCGAAACGCAATTTTCTGATACGGATTTAAAAGGGTTTGATGATCTATTCTTTCGGGTGAAACTGTGTGCTTCAAAACACACTACCAAAATGGTGGACGTTCCGTCATGCACGACAGAAAAAAGTCCTAACGTAGATATCCGACCGCGTTTACCTAAATTAGAACTGTTTACGTTTGATGGTAATATTGAGAGCTTCACAACGTTTTATGAAACATTTTGCTCTTTGGTCCACAATCAAACCGGTATCTCAAATATAGATAAGTTTCATTACTTATTGTCATGCACAAAAGGTTCTGCACTCAGCATCGTCAAGAGTGTACCTATTACGTCCAGTAACTACGAAGTTGTGTGGCAGTCATTGCTTGATAAATACCAAGACAATAGAATGCTCGTAGGTAAATACCTCGATAAAATGCTCAACTTTCCTGCACTAAAATCGGAGTCTCCGGCTAATTTAAATAATTTTATTGAGATTTTCGATCATTCATATCGTGCCATTAATGCTTTAAATATCGAGCACTTGTCTAGCTATGTATTGTGTCATATAGCATTGAAGGGACTAGACTCCAATACAAGAAAAACGTTCGAACAAAGTCTCGATCAAAAAACTATACCTACCTACGATCAATTAATGTCACACGTGCATAATCAGATAAAGATTTTAGAACATTCGCAAGCTTACTCTCCGTCACTTTCGCAAATTAAAAATCATAATATACCTCATAGTCATAACAAAAGGTCGAGTGAAAATTACAACAGAAAGGCACTTTCTTCACAAACGCAATCAAAAAATAATAATTTCACTTGTTTACATTGTGGTCAAAATCATATGATTTTTCGTTGTATGCAATTCCGTGAGCTGTCTCCCGCACAACGAGTCAGCCGTGCTGATCATTTGAAGTTGTGTCACAACTGTCTCAAACAAAATCACTCATCTACTGATTGCCGAAGTGAATTCAAATGCTTTACTTGTAATCGGCGTCATCATGCATTATTGCACCTAGACTCAGGAAGCAAAACTGCTACGCGAGCCGTGCCCGCGCACAATAGCAGCGCTGAGCCGATGACTATAGGTACGCACACAGCTCATGCTAACACTTCATACTCGCCTCGCGTAAACAACGTAAGGAGCTATATGGTACTGCTAGGTACGGCTATAGTTAATGTTATAGATTCGTTCGGTAACCTACAAGCTTGCCGCGTTCTTATCGATTCAGGTGCTCAATCAAACTTCATCACTTTAAATTGTCTAGAGCGGCTAGGGTTGCCTCGTAAGAGGTGCCCATTTGATATTTTGGGTTTAGGAGGTAATAGTGTCAAAAACTTTGGCATGACATCATGCACTATTAAATCTAGGCATTACGATAATCGGACGTTAAAAATCGACGCCGTTATCTTGCAAAAAATTACTTCCGACTTACCTACTGTGGAAATTTCTGAAGAAGTTTCCATGCAGTATAAAAACGTTTTGTTAGCTGATCCCCTCTTCTATAAAAAATCGCCTGTGGATATTATTCTTGCAGGTGACGTATTTCCTGACATTTATGACGGGAATAAAATAATTGTTAGTCCCACACTACCTACTGCTCTTAGCAGTATTTTCGGGTTCGTATTGTGTGGAAAATTAGAAGTACCGTGTACTTCTGATGATGTCACAAACATTGCAACGTCTTGCAATTTGTTGGTGTCGTACACCAATGACAGTGACTCCATCGACTCACAGCTCAAATCGTTTTGGGAAATAGAGGAGTCGCCGTGCGACAACCCTATCAGCCCACAGGATGAACTCGCCGATGAGATTTATTCTAAGCTTCATTATAGGGACGATACCGGTAGGTATGTATCACCTATCCTACTAGACCCTAATCGCGCCGCCCTTGGTGAGTCTTACAACCACGCCTTACGTAGGTTACACCACTTAGAGCGACGTCTCGCTCGCTCACCCGAGTTGCAAGCGCCTTACGTAGATTTTATGCGCGAATATAAACAGCTGGGACACATGCAACTATATACCGGCTCTGAGCCGAGTAGGTATGTAATCCCACACCACTGTGTGGTAAAGGCCTCCAGCACAACCACCCCCGTGCGAGTGGTATTTGATGGCTCAGCGGTCACTTCAAATGGCGTGTCATTGAATGACACATTGTTAACAGGTAGAAAACTACATCATGATATTTTAAAGGTTATTTTTAACTTTCGCTTGTATGACATTTGTTTTACCGCTGACATTGCCAAATTTTATAGAATGATCACTATAAATCCATCCGAACGCTGTTATCAACATATTCTCTGGCGAGAATCACCTAGGGACGAAATAAAAACCTACGAACTTCTAACAAATACCTACGGTTTACGTTCGTCAGGTTACATAGCCGTGCGTTCGCTGCAACAATTAGCGATCGACGGAGGCGAGCAGTACCCACGTGCTGCTAATATTATAATGAATGGTTTTTTTGTCGACGATTTGATGTGGTCTACATCGAATCTCGAAGACGCCTATCAATTACAAGACGAGCTCGTAGCTCTTTTGAAACTTGGCGGTTTCAACCTCCGTAAATGGGCTAGTAACTCCCCTGAGTTACTTTCCCGGATTGATGCCGACCAGGCAGTCGCAATAAATTTTAGTGACGACGCCGTGTCGTCATCACTAAAGGTACTAGGCTTAAAGTGGCTGCCCATTGAAGATTGTTTTTCGTTTGATTACAACATGGCGGACGATACCTGCACTAAGCGATCGGTATTAAAATTACTTGCCCGTATTTTTGACCCCGTCGGATTTCTATCCCCATGCACATTTCTTGCAAAATGCATAATGCAGGACCTCTGGAAACTCAGTCTCGGTTGGGACGAACCGCTTCCAAGTGATTTACGTAATAAATGGTCAACGTTCATTACGTCATTGTCGAGTTTATCATTAATAAAAATTGATCGCCACTTACTTATATCTCAATTCTGCGGAGTGCATTTAATTGCATTTTGCGACGCATCAACCCGTGGGTATGCGGCATGCATTTATGCGCGTAGTGTTAACTCAAACGGTGACGTGAGGACGAGACTGCTTATCAGTAAAAGCAAAGTCGCGCCAATCAAGCCTCTTTCGATTCCGAGACTCGAACTTATGGCCGCCGTATTGTTATCCAAACTGGTTTTATTTGTCAAAAAAAATATTCAAAACGAATTTCAAATCACTGCCTTGACGGATTCGAGTGTAGCACTCGCCTGGTTGCAAACACCGCCCTACAAACTTAAAACGTTCGTATCGAGCCGTGTCGCTCAAATAGTCGAGGTGGTTCCGTCAAACAGCTGGTATCACGTTAGAAGCGAAAACAATGCTGCTGACTTGTGCTCCCGCGGCGCCATGCCCACCCAGCTCGTAGCCGAATATGACCACTGGCTCCACGGCCCAGCTTGGTTATCTGATGACGTTCATCAGTGGCCAGTCAGTACGTTTTACGTAAGTGATAAGACAGAAGTCCTAGAATTGAAAACAAACACGGACACGTTCTCTTTTCCGTGTCAAAAAATTAAGGACGAATTTTCAGAAACGTTTTTTGAAAAATACTCGTCATTTTCGAAATTGCAACGAATTATCGCCTGGTGTTTGCGATTTATAAAAAATTGTCGGCTTCCGAAAAATGAACGTTCGGTAAGGCCGTTATCTACTTACGAGTTAAACGCGTCGCATGACGATATAATAAAAACTACACAAAGTACCTACTTTAGTAATGAAATCGCGCAAATTAAAAACAACAAATTTGTTCCGTCGTTACGGAAGCTTTCAGCCTTCGTGGATGCCCAAGGGTTCCTCAGGGTGGGGGGTAGAATCAGCCTAGCTGATTTACCCTATGATAGTAAGCATCCCTTGCTATTACCTAAAAAATGTCATATTACAACAAAATTAATTGAACATTTTCATAAAAGGTACCTACATGTAGGCCCGCGCTCCTTACAAGGAATTTTGTGTAAGCGATATTGGATCGTATCCGCTCGCAGTGTAATTCGAAGTGTGTTGTCTAAATGCATCGTATGTTTTAAGTGCAACCCCACTACGATACAACCATACATGGGGACGTTGCCCGCTGCAAGGTTAAAACCTAATAAGGTTTTTGATCATGTTGGTTGTGATTTAGGTGGTCCGTTTTACATAAAGGCTAGTTTGACCCGTAACGCGAAAATTCTGAAGTGCTATATGTGTCTCTTTGTGTGCTTTTCCACAAAGGCCGTACACATAGAAGTGCTTAGCAATTTGTCAGCTGATTGCTTTCTAGCCTCGCTTGACAGGTTCGTAGCGCGCCGCGGTCTGTGCTCGTGCTTATATTCCGACAACGGGACAAACTTTGTTGCTGCCGCGAAACTACTAAAGGAAGTATTCAAATTCTTTAGCGAAAATAGCGACTCGATCGCTGAGGGCTGCTCATCTCGTAACATTGAGTGGAAAAACATTCCACCAACAGCTGCTTCGATGGGCGGGCTGTGGGAGGCTGGCATCAAGTCTGCCAAGCGTCACCTCCTTCGGGCAGTAGGTGAAAAGGCACTTACCTTCGAAGAACTCACTACCGTCTTTTGTAAGATTGAAGCGGTACTTAATTCGCGTCCGTTATGCCCTTTGTCTAACAACGCTAATGAGTTTGACATTTTAACGGCCGGTCATTTCTTAGTTGGCCAAAGCCTACTAGCAGTACCTGAGTACAGTCTTGACGATGTAGGGATGAACCGACTGTCACGTTGGCAGTCCGTGCAAAAAATCTCCCAAACGTTTTGGAAGAAATGGTCTGATGACTACCTGCACACCTTGCAGCAAAGAGCAAAGTGGTTCACGTCACCTCCAAACTTAAAAATAGGTGATTTAGTTCTTATTAAATCTGAGTTAACTCGCCCACTTAACTGGATCCGTGCTAGGGTGGAACGTCTCCATGAGGGTCCAGATAAAATCGCTAGAGTTGTTACTTTGAGGACGCAAAAGGGTATAATAAAGAGACCAGTAAATAAGCTTTGTCCTCTTCCGTACTCAAATTAAATACTTGCATGAATTAGCCATGTTCAATAAAACCTTAGTAGATAATAGTCAAACTTTAGTAAGTATATTTTTTTTTGATCTGTCTGGCAACATCATTATTTCCCCTCAACAACATTATGCATTTTTATATTTATTTATTTTGTTGGAAATTATCATGATAATTTCGGTGGGGGGTATGTTCGATCTTTGCTCATTTATGTAGGGTGGGTGAAATTGTTTGCCGCCAACGTTTTCTTCGCCTACCGTGTTTTGAAGCGTTGGATGGATATTCGGGCCGATTCGTGCGGCCCCGCCGATCATCGTTCTGTTGGCTTGCGCGACTGACTCCTGAAGGTCGTGTCCTCGCATTATGGAACTATTCCGTGGATAGACAAGTTTAACTGCATTTTTATAACTACCGTGTAGTGCCTACATGTTGTGACGTGAGACGTTCTCGCGAGTGCTGTTTGGCTGGACCGTTTTGACGGTGGTGCTGTTGGAAAATTAAGTGCTCCATATATTCCCGTTGCTGACCCGTCCACGTGTAAAGGAACGGCTGGGAGTGGAAGAGGTAGGTGGCAAGCACGATTCATTCTTCCTTGTGTATTTGGGCAGAGATCGTTTTTTCCAACTCACAATTAGGTGCGGCTACTCCTACTATATTTTTTCTATTTTTTGAACAACTTATTAGGTCCTTCGAAATTCAAACATAACCAGCCCCCTATAATCCCCCAACAGCCTCCTTCGGCTATAACAAAAAAAAAAAAAAAAAGATAGAGGCTCATTACGAATGGAGATCTCCTTTTCTGACTCGTACTGAACTTCGTCGGTATTATCAAAATTAGAATTATCAACTTCCATTGTTGTTCTTTTTTCGCTAAAATGTAGCTTGTAAAATATTTCGATATATTTCGACGACATCGATCGATGGTAAAATGGATTAGTCGACGTCGATCGATGGCTTCTACCAGACCAATTGATCGATGTCGATCGACAATCGACCGGTAGAATGGATTGGGTGTTAGATCGAGCTGTTTGATTAGACGCGCCGGCCGCTTCACTTTTTTATAAATTTATTTCGTGCCCATGGATACTAGTTGTAATAATAGAGTTCATGATTATGCTTATAGTTGATGATAATGAGTGATGATAATAATATGAACGTTTAAATACTAAATAAGCACTTTAGATTAAGCATCACCGAAAAAGGGGGGAAGGGGAGGGAGAGGGGGAGCCAAAGTGCGAAAATGCATAGTTTCCAAGATATTTTTATTTTGAGGTTATTTTAGGTTATTTTTAAGAAAAAGAAACAAATATTCTACTAAGTTCCTATTACCGTACCCTCTCCATCCTCCTCCCCCCCCCCCCCCCCCCAAGATATTTTTCAATGACGCTAGTTTTCTGTTGTGTAATAAAAAAATAAACTCGAAATTCATGACAATCGCTACGCAAAAAAAAAACAAAAACAAAAACCGCTGCTTAAAATGTCATTTGGATAAAATAAGCGATCGTTGGCTTTAAAAAAAGAGCTGCATCCAGATTCTTCTGCGTTTGCGTCTCCGTAATAATAGCACGAGCAACATCGTACTGGCCAAGAACAACGAGTCCTTTTCTGAATACATTTCGAAAGAAACTGATGGAATTTAGCCAGGGTTAATCGATCAACGTTGACCGACCGTCGATCGATGGGTTAGACGAACGGTATCCGTCGATCGATTAAAGCTACCAGACCAGTCGATCAACTTCTGGTCTGGTAAAACCCCTAAGTGAGCAGGTGGTATTTACGCCGGGCGAGCCGGCCCAATGCGTGCTGCAACGCAGCATGGCTCTACCACTCAGTCAGTCTCACTCATTTAGCACCACCCAGGGGTCACGTGTAGGGTCCAAAGGGTTAACCTACGGACGTGAGTAACTTTAACCCCCAATTATTACAATTTACAATAATTACAATAATTAATAACGAACTAGGTACACACCACATTAAAGTGATTATATCGATATACTAGTCACATCCTTAGTCACGCACACATGTACAGATAGAAAGCTGCACACTAACCAAAGACGGACATGCTAAAAATCCAAAGACTCTGTCCATTGTAATATTTGGTCCGAGCTTTCTGCTTTATAGGTTATATCATATTTTAGAGGTTTTGCTTCATAGACGTGTTCTGAATTTTAGACATTCATTTTAGGCGTTTTGCTTCACAGATGTTCTGCAATTTAGGCTATCTGCTTTTTAGGTAATATCATATATTAGAGGTTTTGCTTCATAGACGTTCTGCAATTTAGGCTTTCTGCTTTTTAGGTAATATAATATTTTAGAGGTATTGCTTTTTAAACGTTTTACATTTAAGACATTGATTTTAGGCATTTTCCTTCATAGATATTTTGCAATTTAGGCTTTCTGATCAGGACAGAAAAATATGACTACTAAAGTAAAGTATAGCATACTGTCCGACTGCTGGGCAAAGGCTTCTATCATTGAAATCCAGCCTGCGCTACAATAAATTTATGGGTATTGACTTTGTCACCGTGCTTGCCAAATGCGGGTAGGTGATCACAAAACCGGACTTTGTATCAAAAAAATTTGGAAAACTGCCCGACCAGCTACCCTATCGGCTAAAAAATATGAATATGGACACGGGCGTTATTTGACATTTGAAGCCCATAATATGCCTATATAAGGACAAAATATGGGCTTCAAATGTCAAATGAAGCTTATGTCCATATCCATATTCTTTAACCGAAAAACCCGCTGGGAATTGAACCCTGGACCTCACGTTGCTGGGCCGAGCGCTTACCCAATCGGCCACAGAAATGTTAAATAAATAAAACTAGTTCATCATCATCATCATCATCATCATCAGCCTATACTCGTCCACTGCAGAACATAGGCCTCTCCAAGAACACGCAAAAAAAACGAAAACTACTTAAATAAATAAAAATCAATTGCCATGAATGTATATGGGTTGCGGAATATCAATACAAATATTTTCATGTAAGAATTATTGTTTCATGCGTAAAATTAAGAAAATTGTCGAAATAAAATGTTTTTAGGAGTCATCAGATTTATGTATTGTTTGCTATTGTTTAAAATTTCAACAAAGCCATGACCTTGTGCAATGATCAGGCTAACTTGCATAAGTTCTTTTAATGTATTTAACTAATTCAGCGCATAGTACAAGTGACTTAAAAATACGTAAATTTTCACAATTTCGTGCAGGACTCCCTTAAGTGCGATGGAATGAGCTACTTTGCTCGCACTTATCGAGAAACCCTTCGCCTCTTATCGAATAGATGGGATGAAAATAATCAAAGTACACTGACCGAGGCGAGGCAGAACGGCAGGTCTGCCTCGCAGGTGCCGCAGCGCAAGTCGGCGGCGGGCGCGGGCGCGCCGCACACGGGGCACGGCGCCGCGGCGGCCGCAGCCGGGGCCGAGCGCGGCGCGTGACGCACCACCGATTCTATCTTCTTGCTGTACTTTGGGTCGATCTAAGGAAACTGATAATGTGACTCCCGCCCCGACTTTTTAGCGGGAAAGTGAAGCGTCACGTCTGCAGTTTTGTTCTATTTTCTTAAATTGTGTTTTGTCGAATATTAATGTGAAATAATAGAGGATTATTTACTGTTAAGTGTTCGTGAACGTGCATGAGTGTTGGCAAATAAAACAAAACAGTGCAACTACACTTTTCTAATTCTCTCAAGAAGTCCGTGTGAGATCTCAGTAAAGTGCCACACCTTTAATGAAATTCAAGGGGTTTGTTGTGGTAGGGAATAATTCATTTATCAATAAACGTTCATATATCACTCATTATCATCTACTCTAAACAAAGAAAATATGTACCATTTTCTCTATTACTTGACACTGCCTAAATGTGCACAGCGCACAAAGCCATTATATAAGAAAAAAAACTCCCGCCCCCTTTACTATTGAAACCGGTCCCGATCGTTATGACACCAGAGCTAATTTGGATTCTTAGTGCGCGGATTAAAGTATAAATGCAAATAAGTGCTGGTTGTTATAATAAAAAAGTACGTTTCACAATATCAATTTCGATCGATCGGGATCGATTTCAAAAGGGGCTTTCTTCTGCCTAACTATCGAATGTACTAACATTTAAATTAATAGGCTGGATAATTCGTACGTGAAGCATGACATCTACACACAACTGACGTTCCAATTGACGCGCTCTTCTTTCCGACCATGGTACTGTCACGTATAAATTTGCCAGCCTATATTAAACTATTACATTCCAAAACGTAGCATAAATAAATGTTGCCAGACCTAATAAATAAATAAAAAATTAAATTCACGATATAATTAACTTGTAAACAAATCACAGAGCCGTGTCACGAAGCGGCTTATTAAAGGAATACTACCACCTCCACTTTTCCCTTGGGTGTCGCAAAAGGCGACTAACGGACTAAAGATTGCACATACATTCAACAGCATAGCGGCGATGGGCTCACCACCTGTCACGCTAAACACATGTGCAGTCGCTTTTGGTGAAAAGTGGTCTATGGCAGAGGACTGCGTTTGCTGTTCTCATTGGTCGAGTGGTTTATACACCGGTTTTCATGGTGTCGCCATCTCTGAGGTCCCGGGTTCGATCCCCGGTCGGGTCAATTTAGAAATTATGTTTTTTCTAAATTGTCTCGGGTCTGGGTGTTTATTATGTTTAATAAATATGTATTTAAGTATTTTAAATATGTTTATCCGTTGTCTAGTAACCATTTAACGAGTTTCATAGCGCAGCTTCTCTTGGGCTAGATAAATGGTGTGAGTGTAGGAAAGTTATTTATTTATTTATTTATTGCCTAGTCTCTGACTAACCCTATGGGGATAAAAACGTGATTATATGTATTGTAAGTATGTACAAATTTACAACTGGTTTTGACAAATTAACCTAAAGAACGGGGAAACTAAACCAGCGCATCAATAAGATTGTACTTTCACACTTTCGCTGCCGCGGTTTCTAAATAAATATATAAGATATAAGTGCGGCTGTGCATTGTGTAGCAAGAACGGTAAGTAAAGCAAATCCTGTTGTGTATTTAAGAGGCCTATTACATCTCGAATGTGATTTTGCGTAAAATGCCCATTTTCGCATTTTGTAGTAATTTTGCAGTTGTATTTATCGTTTTTATCGAAATAGGATAATAAATTCTTTATAAAATCTTTATTCCTCATGAAGTAACAATTATTCTGGTATAAATTTTGCTCAATAATATTATCATAGATATGAGAAATTCACAGTTAACTTAAAGCGATAAGTTTTTTGGTTTAGAATAATAATAATAATAAACGGAGAGTATTTGCACAGACACAACCAAGTAGCCAGAATAATTCACCAGCAACTTGCTCTTCGACATGGCCTTGTTGAATCAGAGGTGCCGTACTATAAGTACGCACCTGCGCCAGTTCTCGAAAATGGTCATGGAACGCTCTACTGGGATCGCTCAATCATCACGGACAGCACTATTGTCGCTAATAAGCCTGATATCGTGGTGATCGACCGGTCTCAGCGCCAAGCAATATTGGTTGATATCACCATACCTCATGACGAGAACCTCGTGAAAGCCGAGAAGGACAAGCTCAGTAAGTACCTTGACTTGGCTCACGAGGTTACCGCCATGTGGGTTGTGGATTCAACCATTATGGTACCGATAGTCGATTCGGCACACGGCCTTATAGCGAAGAGCCTCGATCAACACCTAGAGAGACTCTCGCTGAAAGGTTGGGTCAAAGGTCAGATGCAAAAGGCAGTACTCCTTGACACGGCACGTATTGTGAGGAGGTTCCTCAGTCTGCAGCCCTAACCACCGATAGCTTGCGTCTATCCCCGCTGCCGGTGGCAACCTAGGTTAAGTTTTTTATAATATTTTATATTGTAAATATCTTTTTATATAAAATATTGTAAAAAAAATTCTTAAGATGTATATTTAATAAAGAGAATAATAATAATAATAAAACTTTATTTGCTAAATAAGATTTTTTTCCTATGTAAAATCAATGATATCTAAAAATTCCGAGGCCGCTACGCACTATACGACTATATAAGAGATAACATTCTATTTTTTTAATTTCATTTGTTTAGAACAGTAGTTAAATCGATAAGCTCAAAAAAGTGCCTTCGCGCATTTTATGAAAATCTTTCTCTGCAATTTTGGGTTTAATTAAAAAGTTAAGCAAAATTTATAAAAAGCGAGGCCACTACGCACTATTCCAATAGCTATTCTAGACTATTCAATAAGTCAAAATTGTTAACTTATTTTTGTTTATGAGATCCTTAACGCCAAAATTGGCCATTTTACGCAAAGATCGCAGTCGAGATGTAATAGGCCTCTTAAATTATTTTAGGTAAAGAAAACTGAAGAACATGTACGAAGAATGTTATGAAAGTCATCATCAGCCTATAAACGTCCCACTGCTGGGCACAGGCCTCCCACGTGAACAATAGCACGTGGGGATATTGGGCCATAACCCACCACGCTGGCCCAATGCGGGTTGTTGGGTTTTAACGACTGCCATCTTACGACAACAACCGGGACCAACGGCTTAACGTGCCTTCCGAGACGCGGAGGAGCTCGAGATGTTTTCTATTTGGTCACCCATCCATCGTCCCGGCATTGCGAAAGTTGCTTAGCGAGCAGGAATGCAAGCCGAACGGGCTAGCCGCTGCGCCATCGAGCTCCTCGTCGAGTTATGAGAGTGAATAAAGCGAAAGAATAGGCTAGTTGACTAAATTTCAAAATCATATAAAAACAATACCTGTTTACCTATTTTATCCTAAAAATACATTATTTTTCAAAAAATGCATATTTTACAATATTCATTTTGCGTTTTTATATTCCGGTTTAAATTTACCGCAAAAACGCGCCATGTTGAGTAAATGACGTCACGCCGTGCCAAACATCCGTTTCGTTCGAGGCTTGTTCTATAGAAATGTCACAACAATAAAATGACATGTCAGGGCTTTTGATTTCCGTTTAATGTCATACGACTGAATGCGTATTATTATCGATTTTTTCTTTAAAAATATTAATATACCCAATTTTTAAAAATGATAATTTTAGATATTTTGTTTCTATATATTATAATTGATCATTAGAAACGCCAATCCATCCAATTGATTCTTAGTGGACACAAGCCTATTGTGCCCGGAACGTAGCAAAAGAAGAGCTGTTGTCTCTGCCTCTCCCCTGCGGGAAACGGGCCTGATGTATCATCATTACGTTGTATTTATAAAGTAAATCCGCCGTTTTCCTGTGTCTGTGGCACCGCACTATTCTCCTAAACCACGCAATGAATTTTTATGCGGTTTTCACTAAAAGATAGAGCGTTAAGAGGGTGCAGCGCGATCGCAACAACTGACATAAGTCTCTTAATAAACTTCAAAGCAAAATCAATCATATTGATATTTAAAATTAGAACAATTCTGCTTTGAAGTTTTAGACTTAGTAATTTGATTAGAGCAATAATTTCATTCTGCGAAATGTACAAAACCGTCACGCGCTTGTGTTAAAAATTAAAATTTAAGATAGCGGTGACCTGCGGAATATCAATACAAAAATTTTCATGTAAGAGTTATTGTTTCATGTGTAAAATTAAGAAAGTTTTCGAAGAAAAATGTTTTTAGGAGACATTAGATTTATGTATTCTTTTTTATTGTTTAAAGATTTGTTTCAAATTTCAACAAGGCCACGACCTTGTGCAATGATCAGGCTAATTTACGTAAGTTCTTTTAATGTATTTAAGTAATTCAGCGCATAGTACAAGTAACTTAAAAATACGTAAATTTTCACAATTTCGTGCAGGAGGATGGTTTTTGTTTATATTTTGTAGATATTTTTTTTAAATGGCTGAACTATGACGGTCTTTCTAAGTTAGCGTGGACGAAGGCGCGGGCGGGCCGCTAGTAAATAAATAAATAAATAAATAAACTTTTCCTACACTCACACCAATTATCTAGCCCAAGAGAAGCTTCGTTATAAAACTCGATAAGAGGGTTTACGCATTTTGGTTTCCCATACACTCTTCAATGACAAATTTTTTAAAAACCAATAAGCGATTTTTAATCAAACTTTGCATGCTATAGTAAAATACAGGGATCTAAATAGTTTGTTGAAAACAATTTAAAAAAACTTTTATTTGGCTGAGTTATTGCAGTTTAAAGTCCACCATAGAAAGTTTAAAATCGCAATAACTTAGTTAAATACACGTATTTTTAAAATGTTTTTAACAAACTATTTAGATTTCTATATTTCACTTCTGCATGCCGAGTTTCATCAAAATTGGCTTACTGGATTAAAAAATTTCAACTTGGAAATCTGTATGGGGAACCGAAATGCGACGGATAAACATAGTTTAAATACTTAAATACATACTTATTATACACAAGCGGCCGCTCGCGGTTTCACCCGCGTGGTTCAAGTTTTCCGTGGGAATATCGAGATAAAAAGTATCCTATGTGTTAATCCAGGTTATAAACTATCTTTATGCCGAATTTCATTCAAATCCATTCAGTAGTTTTTACGTGAAAGAGTAACAAACATCCATCCATACGTTGTCATGGGAATATCGGGATAAAAAGTATCCTATGTGTTAATCCAGGTTATAAACTATCTGTATGCCGAATTTCATCCAAATACATTCAGTAGTTTTTACGTGAAAGAGTAACAAATATCCATACATTCTTACAAACTTTCGCGTTTATAATATTAGTAGGATAGAAGACACCCAGACCCGAGACAATTTAGAAAAACAATAATTTCTAAATTGACCTGACCGGGGATCGAACCCTGGACAAACCACTCGAACAAGGAGGTCGTCAAATATCATTTATGTATAGATCTATAGTATTACCTGCGAGCGGTACTCCGGCTGCATGAGCACCTTCGCCCAGTGGTGCGCTTGGTGCTTGAGCCCGGCGCGCCCGCACTCGATCACCGCCGACGTCAGTATGGACACTTGATCTGAGACCAGAGAATATATACAAATACACACTTCGCAAGGTTCTTAAGACAAAATAATTTGTTTTTGTGTTGGGACAGGAACTTTTTATGTTATGGTAGACAGTAACCAAATGCAGAAAACACGTTCTCGCGTTTAATTTTAACCTATAAAACTATCATGGTTGTAAACATTATTTTTACTTTTTTCCGAGATATTTACCATGATTATCCTTGATTATCCGAAACATCGGGAGGACAAACTCAAGGATAATCATGGTAAATATCTCGGAAAAAAATAAAAATAATAATTTTAACATAACTTACAAAAGGTCCCGATAAAATATTGAGAAAAAATTAAGCGTGTAGATCCGTAAAAAGCTCATTGTGATAATAAGCAGATTCCTAATTCTAGTTTTGCGATTTTTGATGCTAACTATCGAAAAAACAACAGAAATTTATTTCTTAAAACCAAAAAAATAGACTTTGAAAGAATGGCAAAATTATACATAAATATTAGCTTCTTGCTTACGTTGTTGAGTTGGAAAGAAGGATACTTCTGCCGCAGTCCGCAACAAAAGCCGTGCAGCGAGATCATGCCGCCCGCGCTTCACGTGGGTTCGAACCTGGGAATCATTTATGATAATATATTTTCCATGTTAAACACAGGGCCATTTTGAATAAAGCAGAGTATAGTTCAGGTTCGGGATGCCATCCAATTTCTGTATTTTCTATTTTACCAATCTTGCTTGTTATAATGAATGACTATGAGCTGGATCAGGGTCGATAGATGGATGGATGGATGGATGGATGGATGGATGGGTCGATGCGGTAAAAACCGACATTAGCAAAGCATTCAATAAGGTTTACCCGCTTCGGCCACTTTCGAAACCAGATGCGAAAAAATAATTATTTTTCTTAATTCTAAACCAGGTTGCCTAAAAAGAAAATAAGTCTGTTTTCGAAACCCCTTCCAAATACAGAATATATAATCTGCTTTCGAAACTCGATTCAATTTTTATTTACCGCCGAACCCGAGACTATATCGTCATCACATTACACTGTGTGACAAAAAAAAGACAAATAAATTACTTAGTTATTTATTACTCATCTTTCTATTATTTATATTCAGAACCTATCGGCGTTAACGGTGTAAGATGGAGGTTTCTACTCGGACGAATCTTGCAAGAGGCCCTACCATTCGAGTACCTACTGCGTAGTTGATGTTTGATTTCTACAAAGAAAACAAAGAATAAATATAGTAATTGCTTCGGTGATAGCTTCACCACACTCTAACGTATCCATGTGATGAGGATATACCTAGTCTAGTGCTCGGCGGTAAATAAAAATTGAATCTAGTTTCGAAAGCAGATTCCATATTCTGTATTCGGAAGGGGTTTCGAAAACAGACTTATTTTTGTTTTTAGGCAACCTGGTTTAGAATAAAGAAAATTAATTATTTTACGCATCTGGTTTAGAATGTGGCCGA
Organism: Scoparia ambigualis; assembly: GCA_963921215.1. NCBI lineage: Eukaryota > Metazoa > Arthropoda > Insecta > Lepidoptera > Crambidae > Scoparia > Scoparia ambigualis. Next base: position 6,373,618 of record OY992510.1, read on the forward strand.
AGCGGGTTAATCACTCGATAATGTTACAAGCTACGTTTGGCTGCTGTGCATGCCATCATGTTGGAATGGTGTTGTTCATACCTATCTCAAGAGGTTTCAAAGGGTGGTGGGCTGCAGATACGATTCAGCTTGGTTGTCGGTTCCATCGGGTGTTACTCAAGGTTCTTATTTGGGGCCAATTTTCTTTTTGGTGTTTGTTAATGACTTGGCACAAGTTGTACGACATTCTAAATGTTTGTTGTTCGACGACGGTCTCAAAATGTATGTACCGATACGCACCAGTATATAGGAGTGCAGCAGGGCGCAGGCGGTGCGCATGTCGCGCGGCACGGGCAGCCGCCGCGCCCGCAGCGCCGCGCACATGCCGCGCGCCACGTCACGCGCCTCGCGGTAGCGGCCGCGCGCGCACTCCGCACCGATTATTATCACCTGAGGAACGATGTCCATTCATGCAAACAATCATACCATACAAATACACAACTATAGTCGGTGCCAGATAAACGTAACCTATCTTGGTAAGAGACGTCCTTGATTCGGAGACTTGGCATATATCACAAACATTTTTTTTAATCTATACAAAAGCTTAGGTACCTCTTGACTTTTAATACGCACATAATAAATAAGTATCTATTGTAGCGATAATTAACTGGCCTAATAAATGTTTGGTACAAGTGGGGTAAATTACCTATTATGCACATTTATTTGGCACCGACTATAGAGCAGCTATTCCATATTAAAACTTTGCCTAGCTAGACGGCAATGGGCGGGGCTTTGTTGTCAGTCGCAATATCTCTACTCTAATTGCAAAGGTTTGAGACGCTGCAATCTATTCAAAGCATCGAGAATTTAATTTGTGGAGCTGTCCCAGAGGTGCGAGCAATACTTCATGCAAAACCGCACCTGTGTCTTGTATAAAAGAAAAACTGAAACTAAACTCAAAGTATATTTATTCAATAAACTCAATTAATGACTACTTTCAATCGTCCAAAACATCTTTTTTAACCTACCACCCATTCAGGACGTCAGTTTTTAGCTGTGGAGAAAAACGAGCGCAAATTCATAAAATATGAATTTGAATTTAATCTATATAATTGTAGACAATTAGAAAAAGCTATTGGAGTATACACTTTTAAACCTTTGCGTTCCATTATTAACACACATTTAGACGGGGATTAATGCAAATTACTTATTAAAGACATAGGGTACTACGCAGCTGTAGGAGTGCTTGGAGCAGCATTTAGACCCAAGCTGTTTTGTCATCTGTGTAATCTGGCACTTTATAATAAGCTTTTTATAAAGCTTTTTTATGATTTTGATTTAAAATTTATTTATTATTTCATCTATATATACCAAGCATGTTAATATTGCTCTGCAGGCATAGAAACGTAACGTTGAAAAGATGGATGGGGAAGGTAAGAGAACATATATTATAATGTACGGTATATGTAAAAATATAGTCAACTAGACCTCGGGTTTACCACTCTCGTAAGTCAGCCCATGCCTGAGAAAAAATCGGGGAGAATTTTATGGAATAATCTGGCTAGCTCGAGGCTTCGCGATCTCGCTTTATTTATTTGAAAGTCATTCATCAATATGGTTTACGTTCCTCCCAAAACTGTACAGCGATTAAGCAAAAAAATAAACTTACCGCTGTTTTAGCCGCTTCCGTAAACTGTCTCTTCGCCATGTACAGCCTGAAGAGGTGGCGCGGCTCACGGGGCGTGCCATCTGTCTCCCCTAGTAGAAACTCTATTAACCTAAAAAGTACATAATATTTTAATAATGTAGGCACCAAAACCTATTGCGATAACAATAAAAATGCAAATATTTGAGCGTTTACAGCTTGCTATGTTCAAAAGGTTTGTGCAGGACGATGAGCTTTACAAAGAGCTATTTTCAATAACTTACACATCCTACTAATATTATAAATGCGAAAGTTTGTTAGTATGGATGGATATTTGTTACTCTTTCACGTAAAAACTACTGAATGGATTTAGATGAAATTCGGCATACAGATAGTTTATAATCTGGATTAACATATAGGATACTTTTTATCCCGATATTTCCACGGGAACGTATGGATGGATGTTTATTACTCTTTCACGTAAAAATACTGAATGGATTTGGATGAAATTCGGCATACAGATAGTTTAGAACCTGGATTAACACCTAGGATACTTTTTATCCCGATATTCCCACGGGAACGGGAATCGCGCGGGTGAAACAGCGAGCGGCCGCTTGTGTAGAATATAAGTAAGGACGAGAAGAATTAACTCACCTTCTCGATAACCGCTCGTCGTCGCTGGCCGCTGCCGTATCTATGGCGACTCCGATTGCCTCATTCTCCTCCTCCTCCGACCCTCCCGCCTTCAGCAAGTGCGACATCGCTTTACCATACTCCCCCGCGTGAAAGTAAAACTTCCCAGCCAACAAATGGTTCCTCTCCCCTTCAAAGTGCAAAGCCAAGCTCTTGAAGTCTTCAGGCCTAGCTTGCGACGTCTGTATAAGAATCTCGCCGTACAAATGCAGTTTGCCGTTCTTCCGCGCCAGCTGAAACGCTTCGTCATAACACAGCGACATAACCAAAAACTTAATGGCCGATGTCGGGTCATCGCTGTTCTGGAAGTAGTTCGCTACCATTTTCGCGCCCTGCACCGATTTAGTCTCCTGCACCAGATTGACCGCTTCGTCTATATCGTCTAACTTCTCCAAATTCAATCGGATTGCCGATTCGAAGTCTTGCGCTCGCATGTAAGACTTTAAAGCGTCGCTGTATCTCCCTTCGGCTTCTTTAGCCTTCGCGTACTGTAAGTGAATGCTCGGGGAATTGATTTTGGGTAGTAAAGCTTCGACTTTGAGCCAAGACTTGAGCTTGATGTAGAGGGAGGCGGCCTTTTCAGTGTTGCCCGCGTGGTCGTATAATGCAGCAGCGTGGCTGTACTGCTTCTCTTCCTCTAACAGCTGGGCGCAGTCTTTGAGCAGACTTATATCGTTTGCGTGTTTCATGGCGACGGTGACGCCGCGCACTATGTCGCCGCAGCGGATGGCGGCGCGAGCGATGCCTGCCTCGCACTTGGCGTTGTGCTCCTCAAGCTTGGCGTCTCCGGTGGTATCGGCGATCAAACTCTTCTCGTAGTTAGCCAATGCCTCGTCGTAATCCGCCCTGTGGAATACAAATTTAATTATACTAATTATTAAGGGCGCCTTCAATTTAGCAGGACGTTGGGGCACCGCGATGGATCATGTTATATTTGCTGTCCCTTGATTCACATAGAGTCTACACTATTGAGACACACGCACGGCTGCAGTCCGTTTATCGTACGTAGGCCAGAATACCCTGGTCGTTACTAATAAATAGTCTGTTTCAAATGTAACTTGAACCATGTTGGTCCTGCTCTAAACGCTTAAAAGCTTGAAAGCAGCCTTAATGGTAACTCATTTCTTTGCCGCACCATAAACTCTCCCAGGACATCTCAGGTTTAAACGAGTTGTGGAGAGGAAACTAGCAGGTTGGCAACGAGATCGACTAGTGCTACACAATCCTGATCCACTAGCAGGTTTGGCAGCTAGACTTCATTTCCGTTTATCATCAGGCGGAGTCATTTGCCTACTTTCTTCTTGTGCCAGGTCCATGCGCGCGCCCTAATTAACTAAATTTTAACTTAATTTTAAGTGACTTATCTACTAAATTGTGTTTACATGCAATTAATCACTTAAAATTAAGGTAAAATTTAGTTAACTACTAAATTACTTAATACGTTTAAATCGGGCATAACACACGAGCGACACGTTGACAACGATAGTTTACCTGTAGTTGCCGTCACCTGCTGACAGCTAGCGGTCGTCTCATCGATGGCAACCATCGACAAAATCAGTTGAGACACGCTACAACTACAAGCGTCGCCATTCGACAGCGGTAGCCACCAACACGTCGACGGCGCGCGGCTGCAGTTACTTTCGTCGGCCGCAAACTGCCGTTTGTTCAAGTGCAACCACTACGTACGTGAGCTCTAATTGCAGCGCGCGGTGCAGCTAGGTTGCTGGAGCAGCTCTAGTGCGTGCTCGGCTGCTGAGGCGTCGCCGCCTGCACTTTCTAGCCAGCGAACAGCGCGGTGCGTCCGTGTGTAAAGGAGCGCTTACACGGGCAATGTTTTCATCAATTATTGCTTGGCAACACGTATTGATCAAACTGGAGCGAGTAGTGGAGCAATGTGGAGCAATTTAAAAAAATTGCGGCATTTGTTTCGGCAATATTGCTTTTAATTGCTCCATATATTCCAATTGCTCAATGTTGTCGACACGAATTGCCTAATATCTAGTGAGTCTGGAAAATCAAAGCAATTTTTTTCTGTCTCGCTTGCACTTATTGATTTTGCAGTTTATGACTACGTCTCGCTTCCGCGGGGACAGCGAGCGGGGGGGCGAATGTGCAGGGGCGCGACGCCAGCGTGTCCTCCATGGCGAGCGATAGTTTTGTACGTGTATTGTTTGCCTAGTTTCTTGAAGTTGCTCCATATTGCTCAATATTGTTGTGGCAAAACATTGTGCCAAATTGATGCTTGTTGCTATTGCCGTAAATTGCTCGATATTTTGTCTCGTCACAATCGCCCAATATTGCTCATAATTGATACATTTTCATTGCCCATGTAAGCGTACCTTGAGAGTGCTACCACTACGTACGTGAGCTCTAAATGCAGCGCGCGGTGCAGCAGCAGCTGCGGCGCCTGCTCGGGGCACGCGCGCTGCGCCAAGTCCGCGGCGCGCGCCCAGTCGCCGCGCGCCGCGTGCAGCTCCAGCGCGTGGCCCGCCGCCGCCGCCGACGCGCCCGCGCTCTCCAGCCAGCGCACGGCCGCGTCGCCAGCGCCCAGGCACGCGCACAGGACGCCGCTGTACGAACATTCAAATAAAGCAATGTTAGCGAAGGGAATAGATCTCGCCACTAGCACGCGGCACACCGCTAACTAGCTAATGTTGTCTGCGTAAAGTTAGGTTCTATAGACAACAAGCAGTCCCCCGGGACTACGTCCGCATAAACTACACGTGCTGAATTTATAAAAATTCTCTGTCATACAAACTTTGTCCTGACAATTCATCATCATCAACAGCCTATAAACGTCCCACTGCTGGGCACAGGCCTCCCACGTGAACAATAGCACGTGGAGATATTGGACCTTAACTCACCACCACCACGCTGGCCCAATGCGTGCTGGTGGGTTTTAACGGCTGTCATCTTATGATAACAACCGAGACCAATGCACAGTGTAACGTCTAGAACAAGCTAGGTGGACAAAAATATCTTATTGTGTCTTTAAATTGTTTTAGCAATAAACAACGATATTTTGTTGTTTTATTGTATTTTTATAAAAAAATTATGCACGAGGAATTTTTAATAAAAAAACAACAGCGGTTTTAAATAAGTATATTTAAAAAAAACTAGCAGAGGGTTATCTTATCAAAATAAACATGAATATAACAAAAGAAGAAGTAAACAACATTACACAACATAAAACGTACCTACCTCAAAAGTTAATGAATCTTCAAAAAACTCAATTTTGGAAATTGAGTAGGTACACATTCTGAAAAAAAAAATGAAAGTAGACTAATAACAAAAATTTATAAATTTTTTGATAGTGTATTCAAAAGCTATTCAAACACATAATATCGGTCACTGGATTCTAATCTTAAGTAAAATATAAAACACTTACCCTCTAAAGTAAAATCCATCACGGCAAAAGCTTATTATTCAGCACAAAATTCTATGGATGTTATCGGAAGCACTGCAAAATTGCAACTAAATTGAAGTAAACAATGCATTATTTTATCACCTAACTTCATCCGCTTGGGACCCATCGCATTGGAATGTTTGTTACAATTATGATTTGGAATAGTGACTTTTGGGGTGTTGCTAATGACATGTGAATATTAATTAAGCTATTCTTTAAAATTCCCACTTCATGGACTTCAATGCGCTTAACAGCCAGGGAAGTCAACAGAAACTGCTCTTCACCATGTGGTGAGCAGAGCGGAATCCGCCCTGGAGAACAAAGAGATCTGCGTCTGCACATTCGTAGATATTGAAGGTGCATTCGATCGCACAACCTTTGACTCCAATAATGTGGCAGACAGGGATCATGGCGTGCCACAACCGATCTGCAAATGGATTGAATGTATGCTAAAGGGTAGAATCATCTACTCGGAATTACTAGGGGACAGCTTACTTGCTCAGACAACTAGAGGGTGCCCGCAAGGGGGGTTCTCTCTCCTTTGCTATGGAGCCTTGTGGTTGATTCAATCATAGCAAAGCTGAACCATGGACCATTCTTTACGGTTGGTTACGCTGATGATCTAGTTATCACGGTCAGTGGGAAATTTCCCTCCACGATGTCGGAGCTAATGCAACGTGCCCAGGAGTGAGTTCCGTCGTTTTGGGTGTAGTTGTTTGGTTGAACTTTAACTCGTTTGAGTTGCAACCGAGCCACGGAACGATCGAGTTGTTTTTATAACCTATTCTGAAGTATTCCTGTTTAAAACGAGAGAAAATTCTTTTTCTGTCTCCATTTTTTCCACTTTTATACCACATTTAACAAAATAATTAAAAAGTAAAACAATACGAAACAACAGGCGCAATTTTTCGAGACGTATTGATATAAATTGCAAACTATGACACTTTTTAATAATAGTATAAACGTCAAATAGCTGTCAGGGTGAAAAACAACCACCCGATTTGATGGTTGTTTGGTTGCTGCGCTCTGAGCCACGGAACGGATGAAACTACGCTCTGACAGCCATCAGAGTTAAATTTCACCAAGCCACGGAACGGTTAGAGCGCGCGCCGGAGTGCGCTCGAGTGCACTCGAGCGAAGCGACGGAACGCAGCCCTGGGTTTGCTGGAAGGTTGGTGTAATACCAATCATCTATCTGTAAACTCGGGAAAAACGACCGCCATCTCCTTTACTAGAATGAAAAACCTTACGAAACTGAGAAACCTAACGCTTTACGGCACCCAGCTTCCTTGGTCCAGAGAAGTGAAATATCTAGGCTTAACACTAGATAAGGAACTCACCTGGAAACAGCACATGGATACGACTGTCGTCAAGGCCTACAGGGTCTTTGGTATGTGCCGGTCCACTTGCAAAATGTGGGGACTCAACCCCAAAATCATAAGATGGATCTACATGATGATGGTGCGGCCGATTCTCACATACGGCTGCATCGTCTGGTGGCCCAGGACAAGGCTACACTACAGATAACAGTATGCCTGGCGATTACCGGGGCATTTAGAACCACACCGACAGCAGCGCTGGAGGTCCTCACGGATCTCCCACTGCACAGTGTCATAGAGACGGAGGAAATTAAAACGCTACCCAGACTAAAGGTGGCCGGGCTGTGGGACGCATCTTTGCCTCTGACCAGGCACACAAAATGGGAATCTAATGATACCCTTAATCGGATCATGGAAATGAGGTGCGACAAGATTGCCCCCAAGTACATGTTCGAAAAGAAATTCAGTATACATGTCCCAACTCGGGACCAATGGAAACAGCCACCGTCTCCAGAGAAAGACAGCCTCATGGCACTGGAGCAGGTATCTTTAGCAATGACTTTAAGCACAGTCAGAGCATGGGAAAGTTCGCTACTGTTTATCAGGCAGAAACTATCGCAATTCTCCTGTGCGCTAAAAAGAATCTAGAACTCGCTCCCAAGAAGTGTAACATATTCATCCTGAGTGACAGCCAAGCCGCGCTCAAGTCACTTATATCGCCTCGAATCGACTTCAGCCTTGTGCTTGAAACAACGAAAGCCTTAAGGTTACTACAAGTTAGGTAGGCACAACAGGGTGAGATTGATCTGGGTAACAGAGTGAGATTGATCTGGGTACCAGGCCACATGGGAATCCATGGCAATGAGATGGCCGATGCACTTGCTAGGGAGGGCTCAGAGACCCCATATATTGGGTTCTGAGCCGTTTGTGGCACTAGCATCGAGTACCATCAACAAAGCCTTCAAGGACCACATCCAAAACAGGCATAAAACCGAATGGAAAGAGCTACCCGGCGTAAGACACGCAAAATCCTTCATAGGCGAAGGCGCCCTAGGACGGAGTAAAATCATATGCGGAGGTAGCAGAAGGCAGGCCCAATAATTCACCGGTGCCCTAACTGGGCACTATGCCACAAAACAAATGCTCCACAAAATGCAACTAGCAACAGACAACCTGTGCAGGGCATGTGGAGGGGAAACGGAGTCTATGCAGCACCTACTGTGTGACTGCGACTCTTTTGCCAGAAAAAGAATGAATCTTCTGGGATCGGCTTACCCGAAACCAGAAGATTTTAGGCTCTTCGACCTTAAGGACATTGCCAATCTTATGGCAATTCTCTTCACTGAGGAGGCAGAGTGATAGGACGGGGTGGCATAAAAGATCCAAATGGGTCGACGTGCTACTGCGAGAGGGACGCCTCTGCAGGCCCCACTAGATAAGATAAGATGAGCTATTCTTTGACATGACTTTTGTCCACCTAGCTTGTTCTAGACGTTGCACTGTGCAACGGCTTAACGTGCCTTCCGTAGCACGGAAGAGCTCCAGATGTTTTTAATTTGGTGATCCATCCAGCTACCCGGCATTACAAATGAAAGCGAGCAAGATCGCAAGCTGAACGCGCTGCCCGCTGCGCCGTCGAGCTCCTCAATAATATAACTCAACATATCAAACGCGGTATACCGCTTACTAGGCAACACTAATATTATTATGGACAATTTAATAAAACCAATATACAGGGTGTCTGGTGGCGGATTTATGTTTTTAAAAGGTAATAAAAGAAAAACTTATTTTCTTATGGTTTAATTAACTAATTGAATCAATACAAGTATAATGCGGGTTTTACTTTTTAAAAATGATTTCGTCCAAATGTTGTCCATTTAGACGCACAGACTGTTGAAATCGATCCACCGTATTACGTGCTACACGCTGCAACATGCTCGGCTGGATTTGCTGAGTTTCATTGCGGATATTTTCCTTTAACTGCACAGCAGACTGAGGGTTATTAATGTAAACCTTGCTCTTGAGATAGCCCCATAAAAAAAAGTCCATTGGAGTTAAATCTGGTGACCTCGGTGGCCACGGGATATCTCCAAAGCGGCTTATCAATTTATGCGGAAAATTTTGTCGAAGCATATCCATAGATGTCCTGGCTGTATGTGGAGTCGCCCCATCTTGTTGAAACCACGTGTGCGTCGAGTAGGATGGATGTGCTCTCAAATTTGGTAAAAAATATTCAGTGACCATGCGTCCATAGTTTTCACTGATGACGTTTACAGCTTGGCCCCGTGAATTTTCGAAGAAAAGGACCGATGATTCCGTTCGTCGATAAATCGCACCAAACTGTAACTCTTGGGCAATGCAGGGGCCGTTGGTATTTCAGTCGCGGATTACGTCTGTTTGGGGCCCAGTAGCGATAGTTCTGCTTATTTACATGGCCGTTCAAATGAAAATGGGCCTCATTGCTCCAAAAAATGCAATTAACAGTGCGAAATCTTTGCAACATCCGTTCACAGAAGGTTTTTCGTAAAATGAAGTCGTTTTTTTAAGGTCTTGGACTAATTGAATTTTATAAGGATGAAACTTTAAGTCTTTCTTTAAAAATTCGTGAACAATCGTTTTAGGAAGTCCCAAAGCTGACAGTCGTGGATCTTCACGTAAACTTCTTTCAACCTCTTGGATGTTTTCTGTGGTCCTTGATGTTCAGCTGGGTCCCGGCTGAGGGGTGTTTAAAGCAGAAGATGTCTGACGAAACCTTTCCACCCACGATCTAATCAAATTAACACTTGGTCCGTCGCTCAATCGCTGAATATTGAAGTGGGAACAAAACTGTTGGCGCGCAGTCACGTAAGAATCACCACTCTTAAAAAACGCCTCAATAGCGTACGCACGGTGCTGCCCCGACCACTGCGGCATTGTGAGTAACGAATCCGCACTCTCGGAGCGTCGAATGTTACCACCCTCCCCCCGCACCGTTTATAACTTTTTTAAATATACCCTTGCAAAAACATAAATCTGCCACCGGACACCCTGTACTTATTCTACAAAATTCAACAAATTAAATGGTACTTTGTTAATTGCTTACCACAGTATAGGTAAGTCTTCGATCTGGGACGCGTCTTCGAGAGCCCAAACCATAGCGACGTCACTCAGTCGTGTGTAGACGCGAATAGCTGAAAGCGAGCATTTTATCATTATTTAGGCACAATTCGGTTGTTTAAAATCGATTAAGGCCGTACGGGTGTGGTACTTTGCCTACCAAAATTGACGGACATAGAAAAAAAACAGGTCGGTAAATTTGCCATTCGTCGTATGTCATTCACTCATTATTGGTTCAGAAGCGAAATGGCGGACGGCGGTCGGCTTACGGAACGCTAGTTGAATTCTATCGGTTGAATAGCGTTAAATCATCGAAAGTCGGTTAGAAAACCCCGCGAGAATTGGTTACGTACGAAGTCCTGACGACAGGACCACGCGCTCGCGTTTATTGTAAATTCGATGTGTTCAGTTGGGAAAACTCATTACGCATCGGCGCGTGAGATTGTGAATTAACAGTTAATCGGCTCAATCTTAATAATCTCCTTGTAAACAGCCGTCGGAGGCTGCGGTGTAATTAATCGGACGGACGAACGCAGGCGGCAGCGTATATGTCGCAAATCCTTGGCGGATTAGCACGCGTTATCGTGAGTGCTCGTGGGACTACCAGGCCATCGGAGGCCTGAGGACTGGGTGTGCACGGGTCGGTGGAACGGACGCGTGTACGGAGGCGATTTGGACGAGCCTTCGAGAAGTCGGGAGACCAAGGGTCCAGGGTCTGTTTGAATCACGGTTGTTTTACTTTCCGACTTTAGCAAGAGCAGTTCAATACAAATGACTCGCCAATGAGAAGCTCGATGATGGTTTACGATCGTCGTTTAGCAACGCCGGGTCACTAGATGGAAACCATATTTTAAAAAAAATTTAGCTCCTCCGTGCTGCGGAACGCACGTTAAGCAGTTGGTCCCGGTTGTTGTCGTAAGATGGCAGTCGTTAAAACCCAGAAACCCGCATTGGACCAGCGTGGTGGCCAATATCCCCACGTGCCATGCTACGTGGGAGGCCTGTGCCCAGCAGTGGGACGTTTATAGGCTGATGATGATGATGGCTCACCAAACTCCACGTTAAGGTCAGTGAGGGCCGCCTCCCCCATCGCCCGCCACAGCTTCGGCTCGGCCATCGCGCTAGACAGCCACGCCTCGCTGAACCGTCGCAACAAAAAAAGCTTCTCGACGGGCGCGCTGATTGGCTACTTACAGTTACCTACACTTACCAAACTCCACATTGACGTCGGTGACACAATGAGCTTGGGAACAGTATTTTTATTTATTTATTTTTGAAATATTTACATTTTAACTTAAAATATGACATTAAAATTTTTTTCTGTAGCCCTTCAAAATACTTCACAATAATTTTTTAAAGATTCATAAAAATGACCACGCGCTATTGTTTTTGTGACAATCAAAATACGCGCGAAACCCGCGGCGTAACGACATCGGATATGTTATCGGACGCCCGCCGGGTGCGGGCAGCGAGAGCGGCGGCGGGGCCTATCGGATACGATGACGTCACGTCACGTCAGTCGAGTGCCAGCGAACTAAGCGAGGTAGTAGTGTTTTAACGAATTATTTATGTACAATAACGTTGTAAATACTTCTCGTATCAAAGTGAAATAAAAACTATTGGTTTTAGAATAACGACTTTCATCGACTAGTGTTCCGTCGGCGTAGTATGATATGTTAATGATGATGGTAGGTTCCATGGCGATGGTAAATAACGACTGCGTCTCTTTATGTGAAGTTGTATATTTACAGTGACTACATTGTGACTAACTATTTATCTAAACCTTACAAGACTATTTATACAATAATAACTACGTAGATGTTGGAGGGAGGATGCCGTGTCATATCTTTATCGGCTCTACACGCGCTTACAAACTCTTTAACCAATACGTGATGATAATAAATTATGTGGCGACTCAGGCCGCCACAATTTCTATAATGGTATAAAGTAAAAATGAACTTTTTTTCATTTTTCCCAAGTCCATTCAGTGGTTCTAACTTTCAATACGGATTTAGCGTCAAAGTCAAAGTCAAATTATTTACTCAATGTAAACCTTTACAGGCACTTATTGACGTCAATACAAATAATAATAATAAAAACAGTTAACTAACTTATAGTTGAAGACATCAGTTGATAAAGGCACTATGTAACATTTAATAAAAAATACATTTTACCACCAGTTAATACTGGTTAAAGGCGTTATGTGAACTAAACCATACAAAGCAATAATTGCAATGTTTTAATGTTTCTTTCAATACCAGTCTTAGTCTTTGATAAATATAATATATCAAAAAAAATACAGCATTATTAGCAAATTGCATGATAACTCAGAACATTTTATAAGTTACATAGTGCCTTTATCATCTGATGTCTTCAGTTAAGACTTAACAACTAATCTAACGAGCTTATAGTCTGTGCCAGACAAATGCGCATCGCTACCCCCAGTACGCACGCCGAAACAGAATCGCGTCGAACCAGTTCAATAGAAATGACTCACCAAACTCCACGTTGAGGTCAGTGAGGGCCGCCTCCCCCATCGCCCGCCACAGCTTCGGCTCGTCCACCGCGTCGCAGAACAGCCACGCCTCGCTGAACCGCCGCAGCAGCAGGAGCTTCGCGACGTGCGCGCGCTGATTGGCCACGCGCCGCTCGCCGTCCGCGTCAGCCAATCCCGCGGTGTTGTGAGACTCCAGGGATAGTTTCGTCACACTGAAATGTTGGAGAATTGTTCAGACATAAAATTTGGAATGCTGTTAGAGTTCTGCCGAGAATCCAAGTGGATGGAGGCAGCCAACCTTAATTTTATTTTAAAGATAACGGATTGCAGATGACGCGGGTTCGATTCCCGCCTGAAGTAGAATTTTTTTTCAACGTTTCGTTATTGAGTCTATTTGAGCGTTTTTTAACGTTAATTATCAAATATTACGTTTTTTTTATTATATTTTAATAATGCCTATTTTTGTACACGCTGTATCGCGTAGCGGTGAAAGAATACTACCATCCCTTCTCTTTCCTTGGGTGTCGTAAAAGGCGACTAATGGACTAAAGACTGCACATACATCTAACAGTATAGAGCGGCGATGGGCTCACCACCTATCACGCTGAGCACATGTGCAGTCGATATTTGGTGAAAAGTGGACTATGGTAGGAGGACTGCTTTTGTTGTCCTCATTGCCTAGTCTCTGCTAACCCTTCGGGGATAATAGTCGTGATTATTTGTATGTATGTATTTTTGCCGCCAGAACTTCTTTGCGTTGCTGTGTCTCATATGCTGCTATTTTAAATAACAAGACATAAAAGCATAAGAAATGAGGCTTCAGGTTAGGGTCTTCACCCTTGGTAGTGCTGCGTTGCCAGTTTTCCATTAGGCGCCTTTATTATTTTTTGACTTATTAAAATTCTACTAATATTATAAAAACGCGAAAGTTTGTAAGTATGGATGGATGTTTGTTACTCTTTCACGTAAAAACTACTGAATGGATTTGGATGAAATTCGGCATACAGATAGTTTATAACCTGGATTAACACAGGATTCTTTTTATCCAGATATTCCCACAGGAACGGGAACCACGCGAGTGAAACCGCGAACGGCCTCTAGTGATTTTATATTTATTGGCTGTTTATCATAGCTCTCTCTCTCTCTCCACTTACTTGCCGCCCGAAGTGTAGCAGTAGACATCGCCCGAGAACAATATAAGCGGTATCTGATCGGGCAGCACCACCGTCGCGGCCACGAAGTCCACGTGCGAGCCGTTGATGGAGCTGGCGGCGTAGTAGTACGTCTCTATGGCCTCGTCGCGGTGCACTATGAACACGTTGCGGTCCGACAGGCAGATGTCCCAGATCACGCCCCTGCCGACAATGGGGAAATGTTGCCAATTTAATAAAGCGAGGCATAGAAAATTTTTTGGCGGTAGGATTCTGCTGGATGGAGACCACCCGTAGAGCGGTTTCGCACTACGTCCGATTCGAATCCGATCCAAACCCGTGAAAATACGGGTCTAGAATACTCGGACCGAATTCGGATATTGCTTACGCATTTGTCCGATCACTGATACAAATCCAAGTAATTCTGGGGTGGGGCCACCTTCTGGCATACGTCATTTTACGCGGATTCATTTTTATACTATATCAAATTTCAATGTCAAAATACTTCTCCGTAATGGATATTTACGGTTGACGGAAAGGAATCAGATGACAGAAGTCTGATCAAGTGCGTAAACTACCATAGAAATAATTCTACGACTGCTCCGTACCGTACTTTCACGGGTTCGTATCGGATTCGGATCGCACGAAGTGCGAAACCGCTCTAACACCTATTTTTCCGGCTAAGCAGCATTAAAAAATAAAAATAAAATCTAGTGATCTGAATGATGAATCTCTGTGATGCGTGTGCGTGTGTGGGTGTGGATACACCTGCGTATTCGAATGCCTGTGCGTTGTGTTACAATAAAGGAGCACATTATGGATAGTAAATAACATACACACATTTAAATACAATGGTAGATAATTAAAACACACAGTAATTTGATTATTACGGCCGCGGGGCTGTGCACGTGCAGGCGGCGGCGCGCGTCCCTTAAGGCCGCGGCTGTGCGTGTGCAGTGACTCGCCTGAGGTCGCCGGGCCCGCCGCGCGGCACGGGGCACAGCTCGCCGGCCGCGGGGCTGTACACGTGCAGGCGGCGGCGCGCGTCGGGCACGCAGGCGCGCGCGCCGCCGATGTCGCAGTACAGGCCCGTCAGCGCGCAGCCGTGCTTGAAGCGCACGCCCGCGCGCCACTCCTCCACGCCGAAGTACTCGATGTGACCTTGCTGTGGTGCATACGTTTTACAAGTTTTTTGTTGTATTACATTTTTGTTTTGGAATTAATAGGTGTTTCTTGTAAGGTGTGAAGCCGACGTGTTGTGATAGGAAACTACGAACCCCCAATGTATGTTCAGCGATATTTGGTAGTTTTCGAGCTATAATTTTTATTTATTTAAGTATTTTTTTGCGTAGATATTTCTGTGCACTTTTTAATCGCATCATTCTAATATCAATACAAGTTACGAAAAATAACTTAAACAGGTGTCGTAATAAAATACTTTTTAAAAAATCTCGGAAAACTATCAAAAATCGATGAACATACATGGGGGTTCAATAGATAGGTATGATAGTCCCCTATCACCACGCATTCGGCTTGACACCTTACAAGAAACAGCCCTGTATATTTACGACTATTATCTCCGAAGGGTTAGTCAGTCAGGCAATGAGGACTGCAAAAGCAGTCCACGTTTCACCAAATGATAACTACTGCTCAGCGTGACAGGTGGTGAGCCCATCGCCGCTCTATACTGTTGGATGTATGTGCAGTCTTTAGTCCGTTAGTCGGAAATTCATAATGTCATTACCATAATTTTTCATTTAGTTATTTGCTTACGTCTGTCACAAATATGAAGAAGTCGCTAGTAAGATGGATATCGACAATGTTTGCGCCCTGCATGTGCGGCTCCGGAAAAACGAGCGCTTCCCTTTCAGGCTGCGACGGATCTGGCGGGTCAATCTGTAAATAAAGTCGAAGTAAATCATTGGTGAAGTTAAATTAGTAAAAAAAATTACAGTTAAAGTCTGAAATTAACAACATATTTTATAATAATGACGTCACCCACCGTGTGCAGCGTTGCGGCGCATTCCCCCGCCACTAGTATCGTATCTACGGGCACGGGACTCCCTACCACCGCTCGCTGCCTTGTTATGCAACCTACATTGATGACGTCACCCACCGAATGCAGCGTCCCCCGCTACCTGCATTACGTCGAGAAGCGCGGGGTAGTAGCTTACACGCTAGGCTCCCTACTACCACTGCCTTGTTATCCATTCTATTGTGACGTCACTCACCGTGTGTAGCGTAGCGCGGCCCTGGCACAACGCGGCGGCGCACTCCCCCGCGACCCGTATCGCGTCCACTGGCGCGGGGTAGTGCCGCCGCGCGGCCGCGCCCCCCGCCAGCGGGTAGTACCACGCGTGCGCGCCGCTGATGCAGCACACGTGCGCCGCGCCCAGCGCTAGGAGGGTGGGTTCCGTGGGCAGGGCGTACGTCGCTAACGCGGTCGGTTCCGCTGGAGACAATAAAAATAATGCATCGCTGAAACCCTTTCGAAAGCAATGGCAGCTATTTTGTTTGCCATTAAATATTGAACCTTCTGCTTTTGTAATAAGACTGAAAAGCAATGAAAAATTACAACTGTATTCCTCTTGAACGGATAGATAACGTGTAACTATTTCTTATACAGGGAATGGAAGTTTAGATGACTTTCTACATCAAAGATTTGAACTGTAGGGTGCTTAACACTTTACAAGCAATGCCATCTTCGTAACATGGCCATAATTCAGGACGTCAGTCAAACAGGCTTTAGGCCAAAAAAACAAAATTGTTTGATTCCCTACGGCCCTAAAACAATATAGCGACACTCTGTTTCGGCCTACACGCTCAGGACCCCAGACCCCAGCTGCCTCCTGGCAGATCCAGGCCAAGTGAACACACCATCCAAATCGTTCCACTGTAGCGGCGGAAAAATAAAGTAGAAAAAGATGTAATGTAAGGGAATATTTTGCCCTGCAATGTAGGCTGATTAGACAGATAGAAAGGAAACAACTCACATCTGCCGAGATCGGGCTCATCGGCGGCGATGCACTGGTACA
Organism: Scoparia ambigualis; assembly: GCA_963921215.1. Lineage (NCBI taxonomy): Eukaryota > Metazoa > Arthropoda > Insecta > Lepidoptera > Crambidae > Scoparia > Scoparia ambigualis. Next base: position 6,390,439 of record OY992510.1, read on the forward strand.
CAGTCGCCTCGGTGAGGCTAGTGAGTGCGAGCAGTCGCGTGGCGTGCGCCGCGTACAGCGCTGGCAGCCGCGCTACGTACACGCTGAGTGTGGCGCGCCCCGCCGCCGCCAGCAGCCGCCCGTCGCCGCTCCAGCGCGCGCGCTCCGCCCCACCCCCGGGGGTCACGCACCCGACTACCTCGCCGTTGTCCCACACCGATATCAGCTTTAACCTGTATACCCAATGATATTATATGTGTAGATACGTTGTCTGCCCTCCGTAATGACTAGAACAAACTCAGGTAATTGCCCGAGTTTCACTCAGTCACACGTCAGTCAGTGTCACGTCAACGCGACTTACACGATCGTTACCTTTATAAGTTTTTGATTTGTTAATTGGTTAAAATGCCTTCCTATGTATCCAGAAATTGTAAAAATTATACTGCAATCGTAAGAGACAATAAAAATGTCTTATTTCATTCGTAAGTATTGTAAATATAAATTTAAAATACAAATTTTCATTTAGTGATGACATTTGCCATGTTGCCAATCCGATACGCATGAGTGAGGAGCGTATACTATGTTTTCTGTAAGAGTGAAAGAGAAAAACAATGGCGGCCGAGATAGCGCATAAATTCTATGAGCTCATTGGTCAACTACCAAAAGTCAAAATATTGTCTATCTCTTTTTAACAATAGGCTAATGATATGATTTTCCCTTTAGACGTGTATTACGTCATAGAAACAATTTCGCCATTTTAAAATGCTATTCATTCACGTATAACTAGTCTATTTATAAAAGGTCATTGTGTATACCCTCTCGTCTGTGAGAAAACTTACTAACAATTGATTAGGCTTATGTCCACTAAGAATAAATCGGGTGGATTGGCGTTTCTAATGATCAATTCTGGTTTATAGAAACAAAATATCTAAAATATTCATTATAAAAAATTGGAATTATTAATATTGTTAAAGAAAAAAATCGACAATAATACGCATTCAGTCATATTTTAGTTTATCATTTGTTAAAAGATTGTGTATATAATTCAGTTGACATGATGTAGGTATGTAACTAATTTTAAGTTTATTTATATGATTGTGTGATTTATTTTATTGACATTTTTAATTCTGATCTGACAATTTGCTGTGACATAGTTTAACTTTTTTTTTAAATTTTAGTTATAATTCAGTTGACATGTTTGTATCCAATTATAAGTTTATTTTTATGACTCTCTAATCTGACATTCACATTTTAAATCTGACTTAATATATTTTTATTTTAATAATGTGTAATAATCTTTAATAAGATAATGTATTGAATAACGTTTATAATCTTTTGGCATGTGTACATAACAATTTATCTTGTAAGCGCTTTGGATTGATCTGTAAGCTTACTAGACTTGTGTTGAAATAAATAAATAAATAAATGACATTAAACGCCAATCAAAAGTCATGACGTCACGCCGTGCCAAATGTCATTTTAATTATTGTTGTGACATTTCTATAGAACAAGCCTCGAACGAAACATATGTTTGGCACGGCGTGACGTCATTCACTCAGCATGTCGGTCTTAAGCGTTTTTGCGGTAAAGGAGATGTTCAATTTTTTTGCCAAGACCATGTACACCTACTCAAAAAATAGTATAAAATACATGTATTTAGTTGATTGAAATATTTAATATAGTTGGGTGTAACGGGGTTCTATCTTTGACCAATCGCAGCCCAAGTCAACCTCTCCTGCTCGTGGTGCATCCTGCCGAATAACGAACGAGGCTCTGGCGACCGATCGATGGCGGGATAACCATCACAGCCCATGCGTAACTTAATAAGTGCACAGACTGGTGTCGGGCAGCAGCGACACCGGTGCGATAAGCTACGCACTGCGATTGCCAACCCGCATGCCCAGCGTGGCAATTATAGGCAAACCCTCCATGGCGACACAAAAAAGACCACGGCCCCCAGTTCCCGGCCGCTCTGCTATTCCGGATCACGGCGGTGGTCACGGTAACGGCAGGATAGGGGGTGCGAAGAATCCCCGGGTTACAAAAGGCCGCCATAAACAACTGACCCTGGCGACGTATAACGGACGCACGCTACGGCTAGACGAGCACCTGGCGCAACTCGAAGAGGAACTCGGGAGGATTAGGTGGCATATCCTTGGCTTATGTGAAGTCCGAAGAGAGGGGGAGGACACTATGACCCTTAGATCGGGTCACCTCATGTACTTCCGAGAGGGAGACCAGCTATCCCAAGGTGGCGTAGGATTCCTGGTAAATAAAGCCCTCTGTGACAACGTTGTGGAAGTGTCGAGTGTGTCAAGCAGGGTTGCGTACCTCGTAATTAAACTAACCGAGAGGTATTGCCTCAAGGTTGTGCAGGTTTACGCACCGACCTCAACACACTCGGACGAAGGAGTGGAGGATATGTTTGGAGACATATCCAAGGCCTTACACTTCACCACCAAGGCCCACTATAATCTTGTCATGGGGGACTTCAACGCTAAAGTGGGAGTACAGAATCGCGACGAATCGGTAGTAGGATCTTATGGTTATGGCAGCAGGAATCATAGGGGGCAGATGCTTGTCAACTTCCTTGAGCGGAAGGGACTTTTCTTGATGAATTCGTTCTTCAAGAAACAACCCCAACGGAAGTGGACATGGCGGAGCCCCGATACTATGACAAAAAATGAGATCGACTTCATCATGGCGGATAAGAAGCACATATTCAGAGACGTCTCAGTGATCAACAGGTTCAACACCGGCAGTGACCACCGACTTGTACGACGCTCTGAAAATTGAACGCGTTCGCTTGATGAAGTCCAGGCTCCGTCCTAATCTGCTCCAAACCATCATGGAATCTGAAACGTTCCAATCAAACCTCGAGAACCGATTCGCTGCCGTGGAAACCAGAAATGCTGTTGACGTTGACCAGGCTCTCGAAAACGTGTCTGAAATCCTCAGGGAGGAAGGTTTGAGATTTTGCGAAGTTCAGCGTAAAGGCAGGAAGTCAAAGTTTTCGGAAGAAACGCTCAGGCTTATGAAGAGACGGCGCGAAGACCCACCTGTCACTTCGTCCGACCAACGGGCCCTCAACAAGAAGATTGGCAAAATGGTGCGATATGACCTCCGATGCTCCAATACACGCTCGATTAAACGAGTAATTGAGCAGAATCGGGGGTCTAAAGTGTTTGTCCAGTCTCTTGGTAGAAGCCACCTGACGTAGTTGACTACGGCCAGCGGAGCAGTCGTTGCTTCGAAGCCAGACGTCCTTTCGGAAATAGAAAACTTCTATAGCCAGCTATACGCCTCGCATGCATCTCAACCTGATCCCGAAAAGGAGGAAACCAGAGCCACGTTGACCCGCCACTTTACCGAGGACTTGCCAGAAATCAGCCTAGGCGAAATTGAGTTGGCTCTTGGACAGCTTAAAAACGGAAAAGCCCCAGGTGAAGACGGTGTTACATCTGAGCTCCTGAAAGCAGGCGGTAGACCTGTGTTAGAGGAGCTCCAATCCATCTTTAACACCGTTCTCTTTGATGGGAGAACTCCGGAGGCGTGGAGTAGGAGTGTCGTCGTGTTATTCTTCAAAAAAGGAGACAAATCCCTTCTGAAGAACTACCGACCCATTTCGCTCCTGAGCCACGTCTACAAGCTGTTTTCAAGAGTCATCACAAACCGCCTTGCGCGAAGACTCGACGAATTTCAGCCTTCGGAGCAGGCCGGGTTTCGAGGAGGATACGGCACCATAGACCACATTTTGACAGTGCGGCAGATTATACAGAAGGCCGAAGAGTATAATCGGCCCCTGTGGGCATTTGTGGACTATGAGAAGGCATTCGACTCTATCGAGACCTGGGATGTTCTTAAATCCCTGCAACGATGCCAAGATGATTGACGATATATCCAAGTATTGAGGTGTCTCTACAATGCCGCCACCATGGCCGTCCAAGTACAGAACCAGCAGACAAAACATATCCACTTACATCGAGGTGTGAGACAGGGGGATGTGATATCCCCAAAACTATTCACAAATGCCTTAGAGGATATGTTTAAAACGCTGGACTGGAAAGGACGTGGCATCAACATCAACGGCGAATACATCTCACACTTGCGATTTGCAGACGACATCGTCATCATGGCCGAAACGTTGCAGGAGCTACAACACATGCTGAACGGCCTAGCTGATTCTTCTCGACGCATCGGTCTGCGGATGAACCTGGACAAAACCAAGGTTATGTTCAACGAACGTGTCGTCCCGGAACCGATTGCAATACAAGGCAGTGCTCTCGAAGTTGTTAAAGAATACGTCTATCTCAGGCAAATTTTACAGATGGGTAGAAACAACTTCGAGAAAGAGGCCAACAGAAGGATACAGCTGGGCTGGGCTGCATATGGGAAACTACGTCGGGTCTTTACGTCGCCAATTCCGCAATGTCTAAAGACGAAAGTCTTCAATCAGTGCGTCCTACCCGTCATGACATACGGAGCCGAAACGTGGACACTGACGGTAGGGCTGGTTCACAAGTTTAAAGTCGCTCAGCGAGCTATGGAAAGGGCTATGCTCGGTGTTTCTCTGAGGGATCGGATTCGAAACGAGGTGATCCGGCAGAGAACCAAGGTAATCGACATAGCCCACCGGATTAGCAAGCTGAAGTGGCAGTGGGCCGGCCATATCAGTCGCAGAACCGATGACCGTTGGGGTAGACGAGTTCTGGAGTGGAGACCGCGTATCGGCAAGCGTAGCGTAGGACGCCCTCAGACAAGGTGGAGCGACGATCTTCGCAAGGTGGCTGGCAAGAGCTGGATGAGAGTGGCCGCGGATCGTGCTCAGTGGTGTGTTCTTGGAGAGGCCTATGTCCAGCAGTGGACGAATATAGGCCTATGTCCAGCAGTGGACGATAATAGGCTGATGATGATGAATATTCCGATATGCATTACAATTTTTGCGTAAGAATAAAAAAAACATAATTTTTAATAACCTGACAACTCGCGGTGTCTTTCTGAGATTAAAATCAAGGGTCCAAAGCTGTAAAGAACGTAATAAAGTGTAACTGTCACTATGATTAAAAAAATAGACCGGCGTTCTTTTTCATTCCGTTTTTACGTGGATTCTGAGTAAGCAGTAGTCATGAAGTTATAGAGAAAACTGGAGGCCAAACTTCTCCATACCGACTTGAGCAAAGAAATTTGACCTTGACTGCATTCTATCTCGCTCCGTAGGTCCCCCCCTACCCACCTCTCTTTCTAAATTAGAAATTGACATCCGCCATATTGACACATGCGGTGTGTGTTACCATTGTTTGAGAATGCCGGTTACAACCGGGGAAATTCAGATAAAAATGTTGAAAAGATTTAATTAAGGAAATTGCTTAATTAATTGAATATAATTTTAGAAATTACAGGTTTTGATAATAATTCAACAGATTTAATAACAAATTAGGGAATATTGAACAATGAAATTGAAATTACTGAGTAAAAAGTTACGAATTTCTATTTATTTGCAGCTATGTAGAGTCTGGCTATCAAAAGTAGTCCCTGGATATTTTAGTAAACTTTTTACATAGTAATGCGAAATGCAAATGTCCACATCAATTTATCATGTAGCTTCATCAAATTAATCCGCCTTCCCTGCCCTGTTTACCAATGTGCCCTTAAACCCATATTTGGAAACCCGTGCCGCTCTCTGACACTGTCAATAGTCAATAGTCAATAGCCAACCTGACATCCACCTAGACCTGGGTATCTCAAAAGACTCACCAGATGCAGAGTTCCAGCTACAAGAAGACGTCCGGAAAAATAATTGGAAAAACTGGCTTGTGATGTACATGGATGCTTCCAAACTATCTAATGAGGAATGTGTTGGTGCTGCGGTCTGGATTCCCAAATATAAAATAATATTAAATTTCAAATGCCCCCCTGTTACATCCGTCTTTACTGGAGAGGCTACTGCAATTCTTGAGGCCGTTCGATATGTGGAATCCCATAAAATAGGTAAAACAGTTATCCTCACATACTCCAGAAGCAGTTTCCAGGCGATCTTATCCAATCCTTTCCATAGTAAATCTAATTCTCCTCTAATCCTCCAAATTAGGAAAATTCTTTTAAAATGCTCCACGCTTGGATACCAAGTCTCCCTGGTTGTTGTTCTCTACCTGTGTGTCCTGGATACCAGGACACACAGGCATATAGTACAGGTATATAGTAGGTAACGACGCCGTTGACATAATTGCAAAAGAGGCAACTGTCATTGGATGTCCAGACCATGATAAAGATTTTTCTTACGATCTTGTACCCTTTTTTGAGATGTGGTGCTGGCGGCGACTGCTGCGGATTCCTTGGACTGCGTGGACCAACGTTTAGATCCTGGCAGAATTAAAAATCAAACAGAGATTATCGTCGACTGTGCAAACACGAATCCTCAAGTATTTCGGACACGTTGTTTGAAACAAACACTCCATGGAACGACTCGTTGTCCAAGGACGGGTGGAGGGCAAGCGGTCACGCGGTCGATCACCAACGCGTTGGACAGACGCCATCAAAGCAACGACGCAAACCTCGATAGTTCAGAGTTCACGAGACGCTGAAGACCGCAACAAGTGGAGGCACATCGCGAGGGCTGTTTTAGCCAATGAAAATGCAACGTCATCAACCACGACCACTCTGTCAAGAGTGAACGACTAAGGAGACCCTTTGGCCACTTAAGTAATGAGATCTACATTGGAAATCCAGTGGCGGGAGAAAAGCAAATCTGTAGGGAAATATTTCGCGGACATTCAGCACTCCTTGCCTGACAAGCCATGGTTTTTTAAATATAAAAAAGCTTCCAAAACATGCACCTCCACTGCGAGCCGTTTAAGGTTAGGCCATGCATGCACCCCTGTCCATCTGGCCAAAATTAGGGTTAAGGACTCATCCCTTTGTGAATGCGGTCTGGAGGAGGGAACAGCTGACCACATATTTTTTAACTGTCCCAAATACCCAACTTCTCTTTATGATTTCCTCCCCCCATGTATCCCAAAACCCACAAATTTTAAGATTGTTCTCAGTTATGTGAAACACTCCTGCATTGATGTTTTATGAGCTTAAATAACTACTAATAATATAAGATTATAATTTGTCTGTCTGCTACTAACAAATGTTATATATAAGTATTGTGTTTGTCCATAGGCATTACAGAGTACAGATCATCAGCTGGGTTTACAGCGTACAGCCTCAAAATTTAAGATCTCACCACCTCTGTACTTGTACATTGTGGTCTTACGAGAAACCGATACAAGCAATGAGTCTGTAGAAATAAACAACTGAGCCAAAAACTGGATATTGGATAATCCAAAAGGAAACGCAACTGCACAAAAAGAAGAAGATTTTGATAAGATTTAAAATACTTTTTACGTAACTACTATTAATTTATTTGAAAAAAATCATTTCGAATAAGCTTATTCCATGCATTAGCTACATTTTGGTATTATGTACCTACAAGATGTTGGCATTTTCTAAATACAAAATTAAACATCTCCTTTTAATCGGAATAAAAACGCAAAAAAAAATATTGTAAATCATCGATTTTTTGAAAATAATGTATTGTTAGGATAAAATAGGTACCTAAACGGGTATCGTTATAATATGATTTAGAAATTTAATCAACTAGCATATGATACAAACGTGTATGGTATGTGCAAAATAAAAATGCTTTAATTACTATTGTACTGGCTTTACGACAGTTGACAGCATAGATAATTGAAGATAGTGAAACGTTGAAACATTACTACCACAGGTGGGAATTGAACCCACGTCCTCCTCATATCGGGCGGTGTTGACCACTCCGCCACCGAGGTGTTGGTTTGACCTGGCGAAATTCTTTAACGCTTTTATCTTCTACCTGTTTTTTTATAGCAACATTGTCTTATCAAACTCCTTTCAATTTGCATCCTAAGATTGAGGTGTTTATGTAAATTAAGTAACAACCTTGCCCCAAAGGCCTTTATCATTGAAATCAAGTCATCGCTACAATGGGCTATTTGACAGTTGTTACAATATAAAATACGTCGGAAATGGTAGTTTATGATTTAACGATAATTATCCAATAGTTTTTTTATTAAGATAATTTGTAAATATATATTTTATTTTTACGAAAAAAATTTGCGATTTTTTTATCTGTGGATTACAAGACCCGAAACACGGGAGGCCATGATTGAGCTTCATGTGACGTCACATTTCACAATATTAACAAAAACTTTCTGTCAGGTTTCAAGATAAGTTTCTATATTTATTGAAGTGTGACGTCACAGAGCAAAATGTCACGTGACCAACCGTTTTCGCACGAAATTTGAAATCAATAAAGAAAATATGTTTTTTTCTTTTAAATAAAGCTTTTTTTTTAAAGATAGAAAATATTGTACGGGGTATAAAATAAGCGTTTGTAATTTTTAAAATTCTTTTTCGAAAACTGTCAAGTAGCCAATTATTGGGTGTTGGCTTACGGCCGCCCGGTGCCAATAATCTATCTGATGTTTTGCCTACTAGAGTTAGAAATTTGAGATAGTGAAATATTGAAAAAAAAAACTACTAGGTATAACCCGCGCCAAACATCTAGCTCGCTATTGAACACGAGGCGATTCGCGTCGCAGTAGCACAATATGGGTATCAGCGGGACGTAAGCGGTTAGGGAGGGCGGGGCACACCCCGCCACCCCACCCACCCCTGCGCTGTACCGCGCTCGCCATGTGTATTCGTTTGTTTTGGTTTATTATTAATGAATTAACTTACTGTCCATCACCACAGGAGGCGGCCTGTCCGTTGCAGATGGCGATATCAGTAAGACTGTCCTTGTGATTCTTGACTTGGAACAACTCCTCACCAACCTCTTTTATGTGCGTCGATATCGCTATGATGAAACCGGCGCTGAATCCAATCAAAATATACCCATCGCCATACCACTTGTACGAAACTATTGAGCCGTAACGCTGTTGAAAGGCCAGTTCAATTGGGTTCTCGGGATTCAAAAGGTTGTATAGGTACAGCGTTCGTTTCCCAACTATGAGACTTATCTGAAATAGAAAACAAGTTAATTTCTACCCTCTTATGCCCGATTTACACGTATTAAGTAATTTAGTAGTTAACTAAATTTTAACTTAGTTTTAAGTGACTTATCTACTAAATTGTGTGTTTACATGCAATTAATCACTTAAAATTAAGTTAAAATTTAGTTAACTACTAAACTACTTAATACGTGTAAATCGGGCATTATAGAGACAGGAGAAAGCTATATTGTAGGTAGATACTTTTTCAGTTGCGCTTCCGCATACAATAAAAATGGGTGGGTGATAAATTGCTTCGAGCTCCTCTATGCTTCGGAACACAAGCACCGGTTATTGTCGTTTGATGATGGCAATCATTAAGACTCAAAAGTCACCAACCCGCATAGGGCCAGCGCGTGGTGAGTTGTGGTTCAACCTTCCAATGTTTATGACTATGTAGATTATATTTGAATTGGCTCAGAGAAATGAGATACCTCGAGAAATACACTGAAATAACTAGGAATATAAAAATATTGCTATACCGTATTTTCTCCAGCTACCCTCTCATCGGTTTTCATTTCAGAAAATTGTAGATCGAATGGCGTATCACGCAGCGATATGATTCTTAATGTGTCGCCATCGGAATTATTTATAGATAAACTCTTGTCTTCTGAAGCCAGAACTAAAATGCTGTCTTTGTTCCACGCCGCGCAAGTGATCTTTTTAGTATGTTTACCTATTATAGGTATTCTCCTGTAAATACACGAAATGGACACCGATAGAAATAGCAAACATTAATTTTTAAAAAGTTTCAAAAAGTAAAAGACTATAAATATTGTTGAATTATTTTTAAAGAAAGTTTTGAAGGCTTACATTGAATAAATTATTAGTTTTGGCTTGGACTTATTTTTAATTGATTATGTTTATGTACATAAAATACTAACTTTGCCGTGTGATGGTTGTACAGAGCTAAGTTGCCTTTCTGAGTACCGATAGCCAATAGAGGTTCTCCATAGGCCCATGCCAGACACGATGGAGGCTCCCGGAGCCCTGTCTCTATGTTTATCTTCTTATTAGCATGGCACTCCCACAGTAAGACTGAGTTGCTATTTGGAGTGATAACTGCCAGGTAATCTCCGTCATTATCCCACTCCATACCAGCACAGAGCCTAAAATATTAATAGTATTTCACAAATGAATATGCTCCATTGAATTATGTACAACATTTACTTTTAAAAAATAATGTTTAAATTACCTAATAGATCGTTCAATAAGTCCCGAGATTTACTTGGAGATGGCGCAAATATTAAAATCTCATTAGATTTTTAGAAAGTCGAACAATTTAAATGTTGATTTACAGATATTTAAGTGACGCTACTTAATAATTATAGATCTTACTGCAGGAGCAGAAGCTTGCAGTGGTTTAGATACATTTGAGAATATTTTTTATAATATTTATTAAAGGAAAAATACTATTAAATATGATAAATGTTTTGTATCTTTGTTATAAGTTATAACACAACGAAAATTCGTTAATTTTAACCGTATTTACTTTCTTTTAAATGTCTACTCCCCAACTGTACCTCGATTTCCAGACATTTTGTAATCCTGGCATAGAGAAAATCAGTCATTTTGGGTTTAAGGCATATTGAGATTCAGACATATGTAGGAAATTGTCGGAATGGGATTTAGTCAATATGAACTGGAGCCAAAATTTGGCCATGAAAAAGCTTTTTTCCAAAAGGGGGCACCCTTTTGGAAAAAAACTTTTTCTGCTAACAATTGATCAAAAGCGACAACGTATTAATGATTCAATGGATGAAACATGGATTCACCATTTCACTCTGGAATCCAAACGGCAGTCAGCAGAGTGGAGAAGGGCTGGTGAAAGCCGCCTGAAGCGGCCTAAGACACAACAATCTGCTGGGAAGGTTATGGCCTCTGTATTTTGGGATGTGCATGGAATACTCTTCATCGACTAGGGGGATGGGGACATGATAGGGGGAAACATATAAATAGCGAATATTACATAGGATTAATGGGGCGATTAAAGTACGAAATCGCGAAAAAACGACCTTAAATAAAGAAAAAAAAAGTGATTTTTCACAAGGACAATGCGCCGTGACACAAGTCCATGATAACAATGGCCAAACTAAACGAATTGGGCTTCGAATTACTTCCTCATCCACCGTATTCTCCAGATCTGGTCCCAGTAATTACTAGCTGTTTGCAGACTTAAAAAAAATGCTCCAGGGCAAGAAATTTGACTCTAATGGTAATCGCAGCAACAGAGGCTTATTTTAAAACTAAAGATAAATCTGTCTACACCACGGAGCAAAAACAAAGAAGAGGTGTTGCAATCAATGTAGTCCAGCAACTATCAATGTAGTCCTGACGTCACACCGTAGTTGAACTACTTACGACCAGGTGTCGCTTTCGTCAGTACAACTCTCGTTGGCTGGCGAATAGGTTGTTCGTGGCTTATTCAGTCTTTTAAAGAATTATAAAAAATTCTCGACCCGAACTTTTTGTTAGCATGAAGTGCTGTGTTGTATCGTGTAGTAGTTACACGGATAAAACGAGATTAAACGGAATAAACATATCTTTCCACTCGTAAGTAATATTTATATTAAATTTATACTTCATCAAATAAAGTTACGACATACACGACATCTAGTGAAATATAGCAGAACTTTTATGACAACTCTGCTAATCTCGTAAATTAGGTAGGTACTTGCTTTAGCTATTGGCCACTAGATGGTTTTCTCCTATTTGGACTCCCCCCGCAACCCGCGCAGCTGAGACACTATTATTATACGAAAAAAGTTGTTACAACACCTCCTCTTTGTTTTTGCTCCGTGGTCTACACTCATGAAATAGAAAAATTATATTTTAATTAGTAAAATACAATAACCGTGTCGCGTAGGGGTGAAAGAATACTACCACCTGCTCTTTTCCCTTGGGTGTCGTAAAAGGCGACTAATGGACTAAAGACTGCACATACATCCAACAGCATAGAGCGGCGATGGGCTCACCACATGTCAGGCTGAGCACATGTGCAGTCGCTATTTGATGAAAAGTGGACTATGGTAGAGGTCGACGAAACTACCCCAGTATCGCCTTAGTAGGTATATAGGTATACTTAGGTAGGTAGTAGTATAGTTTCCCTGCTACGCTACACCGTTTATCATATTTAATATTTTTATGTAAAGAATATCTTGAATTCCAAATTGAAAATGCAGAGTTTCTGGCAACTTTTACCACTAAAGCTTGATTCACACTATCAGTGAAGGCACAGTTCCAGCACAGTAAAAATTATTCTTTTCATACATTCTCTATGAATTTAGTCAAAAAGAATATGTCCGTGATTTGCTGCACAGCTGCTGTGGCCGCACTGACACTGAGAGCATTATCACAGGTGGGGATGCGTTCATAGAGAGAATATAGAGAATGTATGAAATGGCAAAATCTATCAAGAAAACGCCATTGATTAAAGAAGAAGAAGAAGAATGTATGATAAACACTGTACTGTGCCAGAACTGTGGCTTTACTGATATGTGTGAAGCAACCTTAAACCATCCATCATAGAGTTGCCAGAAACTCTGCATTTTCAATTTGTAAGTCTGAATATTCCTTACATTAAAAAATATCAAATATGAAAAACCGTGTAGAGTATTGGTGAAAGTATTATCACCCCCTCTCTTCCAACAACAACATTAATAATAACAAACTAACAAATTCTAGCTAGTTTGAGACGTTTCCTTACCCTTGTAGTTTCATCCTTTCCAATAGTTGGCCAGACCTATCATAAATTGCAACTGTGGCATCTGTACCGGTGGTGGCGAGGAGAGACCGAGACTCTCCTTTCTGCCAAACAAAATACAACTCGCCAAGCCCATGAGGCTGCTCAATTGTGTATAACAACTGCAACAACAAATGCTTGGTATGATATCTTAAAAGAACAGCCTGTTTACTGTCCCACTGCAATGCCAATTAAAAGCAAGTCTTCGCTACAATTGATGGGTATAGAATATGATAAGCAACATTAATTATGACTACAAAATTGATTGTCGTAGACAATGATGCAACATTATCATTAAAATAGGCACATTACAGAGAGCCCCTATTGACATTGAGCTTTAATGTTAAGTAGTACATAAAACCCGGAGAGTACTATTTATCCACAAAAGGCTTTTTATTGCACTGCACAATGTTTTGAATTTCTTCAATAAGATCTCTTTAACAATTTTACAAACACAACTTACTTTAGGTGCGGTCATTTTATTCGTAGATTTATGCTAATTAATTAATTCGGAAAAACATATATATCTTCCTGTTTTTACATAATCATTGATATTTAGATATTAAATATTCCTCTGAGGTATAATAGCTAACAGAAATCATTAGTTTTTTATTTATTAAATTACTTGATTCAATTCAATTTCTTATTTGATGGATTGGCTTGATAAAATTACTTGATTGTGCACGCTTGTTTGTTTGTTTGCACTTTTTTGTAGCATTTTGTTTAATTGTTTGTACCTCTCATAAGTTATCTGAGAATTGTACCATGAAGTGTAGTTTGTACATCAACAGTGTCAACTGTCAAACAAACAGTGTTGAGTGTTGCCTGGCAACCACGCATAACTAGAAAGCCGCATCCACAGACGTATTATACGTCTGTGGTAAAATCACAGAACATGTAATAGTACAGAGGGCCTAGTCAACTGGCAAACAAATTAAACGCTACGAAATTAACGCTACGATAAACAGATTGAATGGGATTGACATAAGCAAAAGTTACCTACGTCGTAAAATTTACGCTAAAATAGACCTAATTGACAGTTTTGACAAGTCAAAAATTGCTAAGCTAGCGTCACTCAAACCTTGAAGATAAAAATTAACGCTAATCGTCACACAAAATGGCGATTGTTTGATCAGCTGATGAAGGAAGAGTTGTGTTGTGTTGAAAGTTTTGTTTATTTAATGCTCTTTTTAGGGCTATTGCCTTCGTTGACAACATTTTTATTCTACAAAAAGGAACAGTGTGCCATTAATATATTTAGGAAGTGTATAGAGTGCCACAAGCGGCACTGTATCTCCGTCGGTTAGGGAACCGTCTCAGTTTTGCGGTATAATAGTGACGCCGCCTAGGCTGCCGTAAAGTTTTTATTAGACAACATAAATACTAGCTGCCCTACACTGTAGGTCACGTGATAGGTTAGAAATTTAAGACAATCGCGAAGCGCAGCGTAGCGATTGTTTTCAATTTCGAGGTTATTTTCTTTATAAGACAACAGAAATCTAACTCCATACAAAAATATCTTTTGAATATTATGTCGTCTGAACATTATGACAAATAAAAAATATGTTACGGTTCCCGAACCGATTGAGATACAATGCCGCTTGTGGCACTCTATATCACAGAAAACAATTACTAAAGAAGAACATCAACTCCATACTAAAAAAGTGACTAATAAAAGCGCGCCATCAGCGCGCTCTCTTGGCGACCCCCGGATAACAATTCATTAGCGGGAAATTCAAATTACATCCTCGAGCGGGAAGTTCAAATTTCTTTTTTCTAATATTATTATTATTGGATAGATTATTACAGAACTAAACTCAAGCCAAGTAGACTTGAGTTTAGTTCTGTAATACAGGCATTGAATTTTAATATTAGAGGAGGCATGAAGAAAAAGACATGTTTAGTATAATAAATTTAACATTTATTCTTATATTAGTTACAATTTAGTCATCATAAAATAATAATTGGTTGACAGGCACTTATCAAAATAATGATGATGAAAAACATAGGCACATTTACATTCTTATTGAAATAACTTTTACTGAGAGGAAACATCGTATTTAATGAACCGAATAAGAACCGCATTATATTTTTATTATCACTGTATTTTTTTACAATAAGTTTTAAATTGGTTTATAAACTACGCAACTAGAAGAGCCAAATTATCAAAACTTTGTGGCTTCCTCTACCTAAATAAATTACTGTCATTAGCGTGGAATCAAGTGTGTTCAATTTAAAAAAAAAGACTATATTACTGAAACTGAATGTGTTGCTGGGTGTTGCATTAATTTGTTATTAACAATCAATCACAAATAAATACAATAACAAGTTCAATTTTAAAAAAAAGACTATTTTACTGAATCTGTTGCTGGGTGTTCCTTTATTTTGTAATTAAGAGGTCTATTACATCTCGAATGTGATTTTTGCGTAAAATGCCCATTTTCGCATTTTGTAGTAATTTTGCAGTGGTATTTATCGTTTTTATCGAAATACGATAATAAATTCATTATAAAATCTTAACTCCTCATGAAGTAACAATTATTCTGGTATAAATTTTGCTCAATATAATATTATCGTAGATAGGAGAAATTCACAGTTAACTTATAGCGATTTTCGAAGATTTTTGGTTTAGAATAAGATTTATTTCCTATATAAAATCAATGATATCTAAAAATTCCGAGGCCGCTACGCACTATTCGACTATATAAGAGATAACATTATAATTATTATTTTTCACTTGTTTAGAACAGTAGTTCAATCGATGAGCTGAAAAAAGTGCCTTCGCGCACTTTATGAAAATATTTTTCTGCAATTTTTGGTATAATTAATAAGTTAAGCAAAATTTACAAAAAGCGAGGCCGCTACGCACTATTCCTATAACTATTCTACACTATTCAATCAGTCAATTGTTAATGTATTTTTGTTTCTGAGATCCATAACGCCAAAATTGGCCATTTTACGCAAAAATCACAGTCGAGATGTAATAGGCCTCTTAACAATCAATCACAAATAAATACAATAACAAGTTCAATTTTTAAAAAAGACTATTTAACTGAATCTGTCGCTGGGTGTTGCATTAATTTGTAATTATCAATCAATCACAAATAAATACAATTACAAATCAATATCTTGAAGAAGATCCAGACCAAATGCATCAAAATTTAATCTTTGGAGCATCAATAAGCATATTGTATATGTTATTAATGCTTTAATAATTAAAAGATTTTGTTTAGTTATTATTAGATCTTTTGCGCAAGGACACAATCAGTTAAATTTGTGTTTATTGATGCTTCAGGATATTTATTTTTTTCTTTAGTGCACTTACTGAGTGTTCTTGAGCAAAATATCTATTTTTAATTATACAAAATCTTTTAATCACTATGTAAGCAACACTTTTTATTATATATTTTATATTTTTCTCTTCATGCTCTGTGCAAACCTTTAAAAAATCAAAATTAATTTCTTCATGTATACATTTAGTTATTTCTTTTAGTATGTTTTTTTTAAATGAGTTATCATTTAAATATTTATTAATTAAATTAGCACAACGTTCTACACAAAGCACAAAATTGTTATTGGCGTATTTTAAACATTCTTTGTAGTCGTCATGCTCTTTAAATTGTGTAAATAAATGTACAGTAGAACGGTCTGTGGTGGTGAAAATTGATGTGCAGTTGATGCAATCATCACATTTATATTTTTTTATAATAAAACCACATACATATGTGCATGCTTGTACTTCACCACCACATTCCTCCAATAGCTGATCATCAATATTGTATTCTAAATGAGATGCTTGCACTGAAGATAATGGTATATCTTCAGTGTGAGCTACATGTATATTATTACCTTTTAAAAATAATTTATAGCTTTCAAATATGCCCTCGTTTTGGTCTATCTCGCAGTTATTACCACTACCTATGTGGGAGAGATTACTCAATAAAGCAGTTTTCAAGCCAGCGACAAATTGGCCAGAAGTGGGGTTGCAATTTGAACCACAATTTCCTCTAATGCACCCAAATAAATTTTCTAGTGGGTCCTGTTGTAGCCTTCTTGTCGCAAGACTTTTAAAATTTTTGTGCTTTTGGCGTAAACTGTCCCACAGCCTTTCGACACCATTAAGAGTCCACAGCCAGCCATCTTGTGAAGGTGGACTACGTGCACCAACAAATTTTATGTTTTTAATAAATAATTTCATTTCATTAATGATTGCCATATGTGGTGTACTCGCTTTTATATTGGTGGCGAAAGGCTTTCCCCTACGTAAATCTGAGGAATCACTATTTAATGTGTCAAATAGTTTGTCCATTTTAGATATAACATCAGCAGTCACAACAGCATCAGGAGTTAATTCACCTGTAACAATGGTAGAAAACGACAAAGTGTTAATTTAATACAATTCAAATAATTTATTTCGGACTATAGTCTACATTGAGTAAGTAAACGTAAATAGCCTATGGCTGTCCCACTGCTGAGCAAAGACCTCCATCATTGAAATGAAGTCATCACTACAATTGATTGGTAATGGCTTAATCACCATGCCTGCCTGCATGTTAATGATCATTGATCACAAACCCCGGATGTGCCTCGAAACATTCTGATACAATCACATTAATACAAATAATGTATTAATGTAATTTTAAATAATAGAAGTAAGTAAATAAATTGTAATTGTATAATTAGTACCCAATACAATTGAATAATTAATAAAAATGATTTTAATGATACAATACTAATAATATTATATGATACTATAATAATGATGGCAACAATGTTAATGTTTTTTGTATAATTAATTAATTAATATTTATTTTGTAAAAATTTGCATGTCTACATGACAGAATATGTGAGCCTATAAAAATATGACCAGCTAATTGTAACCAACCATATTCTTAGCAAATAAATAATTATATTTTATTCTAGGTACACACTGTGCTCGACCTGGCATTTGAACAATACAAGTCTTAGTTGTTCTAAGCTTAGGCACAAAACAATTTAAGGATTGTACAACATGAATGCTTGAAAGCAAATCTGTGAGACCCTACTCGTATTAATTATTATAAATCTATTTGTTAAATATTTTAATGAATATACATCATGCAGCAGGGTAATAACCTAATGTATTAAATTAAATTCACCTTGTGATATTTTTGCAAACATGCCAGCTGCGACAGTATGACTAAGGACTTGAACTGCTAGTTTCACTTTCATTTTCTGTTTTGTGTTTGGATTGAGATGCTCCTGTTTGAGGCAGGGTGCAAACACGAAATTACTGTTAGCATTATCTATTTCATAAAACTCTGTGATATGACTCCACTTTGCTAGGCCTGGAACAATAATTTGTTTTAGAAATAACACAACAAAAGCTAAATCATGCATATTGATAATGGTAATTTATTTAGTTTTTACCTGATCCTTTTTCTCCATGAGTTGATGATATGTTTGGATTGCACTGACTGACAAGATACTGATTCCTGGACATGACCAACTGCAAGAAATGGCATAGTCACCACCTGGAAAATAATTTAAGTTATTAAGATTTATAAACACAATAACAACATTAGTAAGCTCATATCATTATTGCTTGTATAAAAAACATTGTCTGATAGATACCTCTATTTCTGGAGAAGCAAATCGTCTCAATTTCTTCAAAGAAAAGTCCACAAATGCAGATTCCTTGAAATGTCGATGACAAAGCATTAAGTGTTCGGAATGCAGTTTTGCTTGAAAATCAACTGAGAACCAAGCTTTATCCGGAAAACAATATTTAGCCCACAATTCACAGCTGAAATACAAAAATAGGAAAGGTTAAGTTCTCTATCAAGTTCATTGTTTTTATTATAATAATGGTCTTAATTTTTTTTAAACTAGCTTTATTGATTTTTGTTTTGCTGCTTAGTTGCTGAATAATAATAGTCATAAATCATAATGTTATGTGAAATAAATTACATTGGTAAAGGTAGCCGCTCTTGCAACTTTACAGACATTGAAATTGAAAGTACATAAGTATACCTATTACAGTAAATCTGTCAAAACATGACCAGATCAGATGATAATCTATGAATTGAAATGTAAAGTAAATACCTAAGCCAATAAATACAAAATCCTGAGTTTAAAATCACAAAATTGAACAAACATACAAATAAATGTGAATGTAAAACAATCATACAGGTACCTACCGGGAAACATTTTTGGATCCTGGCTTTGGGAATCTAAATAATGTGGTTTCCGTGTCCTCAGCAGGTGAAGAACCACACTTGAGGCATTTCCGTTTATTTTCCTTCATGATGAACTTAAACGGTCACTAACACTAAAGAGTCACTATCTCGTTGTGTACACAACACTCGTACGTATTCAGATAATTACGGAGGAATCCACTGACTCAACTCAACGTAAGGCAAGATCATCTGAAAGATGGCACAATTTGGAGTAGCATTTACAAGAAAGAATAAGAAAGCGTGCGCGCACAACAACAAACATAAACTTTCTCAAAGAAAAAGAAACTACCACTATACTGCCAGAACGCGTATCGTCAATAATTACTAAAAATATTACTTGCAATCAGTTTTCCAATTTGTATATTTTTAACAAAGGCAAAATATAAATACACGTTTAGTGTATGTATAAAAAAAATTATAAAAATAATTTTCTTAAGATTATTAATCAAAAGAGTTATCAAGACTATAAACAAAGGGTAAAAGTATGCACAAAAAACTACTAAATTGGTAGTTCAATAAAATACTGGTACTATTTTGATTTAACAATGTTGCATGCATAAAAAAATGTCATTATGAAGGACCGAATCTTAGGTCTTTCATAATAAATTGCAATTATGGCAATACTTTTCTAGCCCCCCGTAGGTATAGCCAATGTTCCATACTAAGTCGACCCGGCCTCTATATGCTTCGTACTGGGATGCCGTCAAATTACGGCATCGTAACCGATCGTACTATGTTGCCGCTTGTGGCACTCTATTCACTGCCTACACTTTGTACTAGAATGTCGCTTGTGGCACTCTATCCACAGCCATATATTTAACCCATAAAATAGTAATTTGGTTTATATGATGGGGAAAAGTTAAGTACCTATAAAGTTAATTTTAAGTTCTAAGTTTATTGTACTTTATTAAAAAGATTTACTTAGGTAGGTACTAAAAAAACAGTACCTTCTTAAACACACAATTGGCATTTATTTTTATGGATACATATAGTTTTAATGTCAATAAGAGAAAGTGAAGCCTTATATTTAATAAACTTTGACTTTGAGAGAGTTAGGTAAAGAAATAAGAATATACCCATAGAAATACAACAATAATGTTATTTTTAACTTGATATTTAATTTTACTTGCAGTAGGTACCTATAGAAAATGTTTAAGCATATCAATTTCTACTAGTGATAACATTAAGCTATTGAAGTTGTACTTGATTCATTATCAACATAAATATTCCTATGTTTTATTTCTAAACATTATTAACCAACTCATAATTAATGGCAGTGAAATCAATAATGTAAAATAAATAAATATTTCAACTTGTCGCGTAGAGTCCACGATCATGTCATTGTGTTTAATGATTTGACTTTATTTTCAATTATTTTTGGTACCTACCTACCGCTATAAATAAGTAACAATGAAGCAATCCTATCGATGTTGTCATCATCGTCATCCTATGAACGTCCTGCCGTTGGGGACAGGCCTTCCCACATGAACGACAGCACTAAGGGAGACTATAACAGTCTACGCCCTGGGGCAATACAACCGTAGTGTGCTTCACGTGCCTTCCGAAGCATGGAGGAGCTCGAGACGCTTTTTATTTGGTTACCCATCCTTTAACTCGGTAATGTGAAAGTTGCGTAATTGGCAAGATCACAAACCGGGGCGGTGCGGGCGGGGACTTTTTGCAAAAGTTGAACCTATAGTTATAAACAGTAAATGTGATAGGTGTTGTAGTTAGACAATTAAACCCGAACGCCTTAGCCGCTACGCCATAGAGTTACTTTAGGCGATGTACTCATACAAGATACAAATGTTTTAATCACTGTACACACGGCGTCAGATCAACCTACCCAAAACTGTCAATTTTTTACAATCAATTTTGAACTTTATGGTTTGGTTCTAAGGATCAATATTCATTGGAGAAATTTGACAGTTTTGGGTAGGTTCATCTGACGCCGTGTGTGCCTAGTGGGTACTCGCATCTTGTATCAAACTGTTTAAATGTTCGCGCGGTTTGTAACATTTAGTGTTATCACTTATTTCATTACAGACGTCAAGTTGATAATATTTGAGAAATTCTTGGCGGTAAGCGTTTGCTTGTTGTCTTTAGTCTTCATTTATTTATATTATAAGCTGAAAAATAGGTTTTGGTCTCTTAACAATGTCATATTATGGTAGGTCAGTCACTCGTCATCAAATAAGTACTCGGGTGAACTTCCGGCGAAATGAGCGATTCACTTTTCAAATTGTCTCAAGGAGTCTACCTGAATTTCTTAGTAAAGTGACATTCAATTCACTAAAACTCAAAAGGTTCGGTGATCGCTGTGGTTACTTCTCATTTATTAACCTTACTTATGCGTTAGATTATCATCAATCAAAAAATTACTAAGACAAGCCTGTATGTTCTATATCTATTAGCTTATCGATATCGATATATCGTAGCGAATTTGATGAGCGATTTTCTCGCTGTCACCGGTCGAGCGTTTGCCAGTTGACTAGGCCCTCTGAGACCATAGTCTGTGTCTGTGTCTAGAGATGCCGAACTATCGATAGTTCCACTATCAATAGTTGACCTCGAAAATCAGTTAGAATATCGATAGGACTATCGATAGTATCGATACTATCGTTAGCACAAAATGTGATAATACTATTGATAACTTGCAATAGTATCGATACTATTGTAATCGGTGACAAGTGTACTATCGATTCTATCGATAGTATTGACACTATTGTCATCCGGGACGAGTTTACTATCGATACTATTGATAGTTTTAGACAATCGATAGTTGTTAATTTTTGATAGTATTGTAAGGTTTCGTGAGTTAGGTAGGTAAACAAATTCTGTTTGTGTCTCAAAGAATTACGTGTGATTTTCCTGTTCAAACTGATAAATATAAATTATATGCCATTATACCACATGTAATTACATGCAATAGTATTGCAAAATACATAACTATTGATAGTTCAAAACTCGATAGTATCGATACTATCGATAGTAGGCTCGTCATGGATTAAAATAGTATCGATAGTATCGATTGCGTAGTGACTATAAAGGCGTAATACTATCAATGCTATTGCTAGTCATCAATACTATTAACACATTTTGTGCTATCGATACTATCGACAGTATCGATACAATCGATAGTCGTATCGATACTTCCACTATTGCCGAAATATCGATAGACCATCGATAGCCTATCGATAGTGAACTATCGATTGGCATCACTATCTGTGTCTGAGACTAGGTACACCAGATCAGACGCTGTGACTGACTCATAGATAAAGGTATTATTATTCTGAGCTCGGACCAAATATTACATGGTCCGAGGTTCTGAGGGTAATACTGTCGGAAATAGATGGCCATCTCGCGGATTTTTTTTGCCAACATGTTTGAGCCTGGCTCTCTCTCGTGGTGTTATTCCACAACTTTTGACCAATATACATACCTATAGGTATAATAGGAGCAAAATTGTAATTTTAAAGCATGCAAAACCTTGTAAATCAGGCTGATATGATTTCATAAATTTAATGTAAGTGAAATTCACTCAGCATTTTTATGAAATCAAACCAGCCTGATTTACAAGGTTTTGCATGCAATAGCCAGTTTGAGAACTCTGAAATAAAACGACAATTCATTTTCTATTTTTATTATGTTTATGTTTCGCATAATACAATTTAGTTTACATTTTAGAATAATCATCCCCATCATATTTTAATTCTCCGCACAAAATTTGATTTATAACATTCATCTTTGTTGATTTGCGCAGAAGTGTGCTTTAATTTTACAAAAATTACTTTTTTGTGTATTCCAGCAGGTAATATTTCATTTTTCCTAGAAGGTTTTTTAAGGATTTTGCAGAAGGCAATGTAAAACATTTCAAAAGAAGAGCATATTAGAATGAGAGTGACAACATTTTTTTTTTAATTTGTGAAGCAACGACCCTTTGCTTTTTTCATAACCAAATAATTGAACCAAATTGCGAAAATGCATAGTTTTCAAGATATTTTTATTTTGAGGTTATTTTAGGTTATTTTTAGGAAAAAAACAAATATTCTACTAAGTTACCATTACCGTACCCCCTCCACCCCCCTCCCCCCAAGATATTTTTCAATGAAGCTAGTTTTCTGTTGTCTAATAAAAAAATAACCTCAAAATTCATGACAATCACTACGCAAAAAAAAACAAAAAAAAACCGCTGCTTAAAATGTCATTTGGATAAAATAACCGATCGTTGGCTTTAAAAAACGGCCGCATCCAAGATTCTTCTGCGTTTGCGTCTCCGTAATAATAGTACGGGCGACATCGTACTGGCCAAGAACAACGAGTCCTTTTCTGAATACATTTTGAAAGAAACTGATGGAATTTAGCCAGGGTTAATCGATCAACGTTGACCGACCGTCGATCGATGGGTTAGACGAACGGTATCCGTCGATCGATTAAAGCTACCACACCTATCGATCAACGTCGACCGACCGTCGTCGATTGATTGGTTAGTCAAACGGTAGGTATCCGTCGATCGATTAAAGCTACCAGACCAGTCGATCAACTTCGATCAACGTCGACCGACCGTCGTCGATCGATTGGATAATCAAACGGTATCCGCCGATCGATTAAAGAATTTTGCACAAATTGTGCCGCTTGTGATTTGGCCGGAGTATTATGTTAATAGTATCATTTAAGTATTAGGATTTTCTGTGTACAATATTTATGACTTTTTTATCAAATGCATTTACCTTAGTTATGCTGTTTTGTTTTTCAGATATATAGGTAAAAGACCATACCTATTGTCGCAAACCAGCTGATCAACCATCACAAACTAAAGGTATTTATATTATTATTATTCTCTTCTCTTCTCTCGACGTTGTTCGATGCCGTCGATCGACGATCGATCGATTGGTCTGGTAACACCCTAAGGCTGGCCTCACACAGCCGGAATGGCTTGCTGAATTAAGAATCTGAATTTAAGATTCTGAATTCCGGCACCTTGACTCACACATTCTTAAAAATTCAGATTGATCAGTAGTCTTGTGACTCCCGGCATAAGCAAACGTCTCTAGCCGCTTGCTGTTTCAACCAGGGTTGCCATTTTTTTTTCGCTGTTCCTACCAATTGACGTCCTCCATGGTCAAGTGGTTAGCGCGCCGGGTCTGGCGTCGCGCCATCTCTGAGATCCCGGGTTCAATTCCCGGTCGTCGAGTCAACTTAGAGAAAACTGTTTTTCTTAATTGATTTCGGGTCTGGGTGTTTTTCTATGTTTATGTATATTTATCCATTATCTAGTTTAACCATATTAACGAGTTTCATTAAAGCTTATATTGCTATCAATTTTTATAAAAACAAAATATAAAAATAAAAATTTATGGTAAATCCTGCTAAAACTGCTAAGCGTTGTTTATAAAAATGCACCAAAACTGCTATATTTACCTTTATAATTTTTAAGAATTGAAGTACATCGAAAATTAAACACTATTAAAGCAACGTATCAATAAGATAACATACAAACTAAATATCTAAAATTTACTTTTAAAAATGCTATAAAAGTAGGATCCTACTAAAAATGGCAACACTGAAATAATTCAGAATCTGAATTCCAGTATGTGTGTGCCGCTTTATATAAAATGTATGGGAATACGCGCGTTCTGAATTTAGAATCTTAAATATTCAGACACGGAATTCCGGACGCTCGTCCGCTCATTCTTCCAGATCGATCTGAGAAATTCAGATTCTGAAAAAATCAGCATGTGTGTGGAGCATACTGATATTGTATGGTATTCCGGCCTTTCTGAATTCAGAATCTGAATTAAGATTCTTAATTCAGAAAGCGATTCCGGCTGTGTGAGGCCAGCCTAAGAGCCTCTTGCTGAAAGGTATGATCAAGGGTCAGATACAAAAGGCAGTACTCCGTGACAAGGCACGTATTGTCAGGAGGTTCCTCATTCTGCAGCCCTACCCACCGATAGCTTTGGTATATCCCCACTGCCGGTGGCAGCCTAGGTTAAGTTTTTTAGAATATTTTACACTGTAAATATGTTTTTTTATTTTTTATGAAATATTGTAAACATTTATCTTAAGATTGTACAGATTATATAAAGAGAATAATAATAATATAAATACCTTTAGTTTGTGATGGTTGATCAGCTGGTTTGCGACAATAGGTATGGTCTTTTACCTATATATCTGAAAAACAAAACAGCATAACTAAGGTAAATGCATTTGATAAAAAAGTCATAAATATTGTACACAGAAAATCCTAATACTTAAATGATACTATTAACATAATACTCCGGCCAAATCACAAGCGGCACAATTTGTGCAAAATTCTACCAGCAGTAAGTAGGTATCTTTGTTTGTACACATGTATATAGTCAATAGGTATGTTACTAAATTATAAATCAATAATATTATTAATTATAGGTACCTGTACTTTGTGGTGATAATATTGTTATATTTGAAGATGGGTCTGCTTGACTTAACTAGACTTAATAGTACGTACGTAGTAATAGCGTCCAATGCATGTCCAATGTCACAAAAATTAATTAAAGCGTCCAGTTTTGCCAGTTGTCCAGTGTCAATATCACAATTCACATCACAACAATGCAAATTAAGTAAGACGCAGGCTCACTACTGTAGTGTTTCACACAAAGACATTAAATCTCTTTGGTTTCACAGTTAAATTCATCTTGTAACTCTGGGTCCGGAGAAGGATTATGGGTTCTAAATTCCAAAGGAGACCCCCGAATTTGAGGGGGAGGGAAGGGGGTAGGGGTAGGGGGGTATACCCCTCCCCCCTCCCCAAAGCGCCAAACTCGGAAACGCATACTTTTTTTTAATCGAATTTTCAATTTTTCAAATTGCTACTAACCTATCACGTGACCTACAGGGGTAGGGCAGCTAGTATTTCTGTTATCTAAAAATCCCCCTTTAGGTGGGGAAAGGGGAGAGAGTATGTATAAAAACGTCGCACATACAAAACGTCGTTACTGGCGCTTCGCCGGCCGCTGCCGCGGCACGCTCGCTTCGCTCGCTCGGCTCGCGCGTTTTTGGTCAACATACTAACCTAACCTAACCTAATTATTAACTCTGCGCTTATTTCATGGTTTAAGTCTAGGCTAGTCTACCTACTTACCTAATCTCCATCGATGACATCAAGGGACCTTTCGACACTGACGAGCTGCGGCTCAAACTGCCGTCCTCCCATGTGTAGGCATAAGCGCGCCCGTTCCAGATTTTCCTGGTGGACCAACTCCAGGATTCCTTCTCGTAGAGACCGCTGCTTAAGCTCTTCAAAAACGGCAACAATTTTTTGATGCATGTCATCAGCTGTTTGGCAAGGGTGGTCAAAAACATTGTCTTTGACGTGGCCCCACAAAAAAAAATCCAGGGGGTTAAATCCGGCGAT
Source organism: Scoparia ambigualis (assembly GCA_963921215.1). Classification (NCBI taxonomy): domain Eukaryota; kingdom Metazoa; phylum Arthropoda; class Insecta; order Lepidoptera; family Crambidae; genus Scoparia; species Scoparia ambigualis. The sequence goes on from OY992510.1 coordinate 6,416,848, forward strand.
CGTAGAGGCCATTCATGAGGCCCATACCGCCCAATCCAATGGTCGCCGAATAGCTCCGTAAGCCGGTCGCGGACCGGCCTCACGATATGTGGGGGTGCGCCATCATGCTGGAACCAAGTTACTTGCAGCTGTGCCAGTGTCATATCGTCGAGAGTATCCGCTAAATAATTGTTTATCAGTTCTAGATACGCAAAACCGTCCATTCTAGGTGGTAAGAAGACGGGTCCCAGAATCTGGTTACGGACTATACCTGCCCAAACATTGTGTTTCCAGCGTGTCTGAAATCCAGTCTCTTGCATCTGGTGTGGGTTTTGCGAGCACCAATAATGGGCGTTTCGGCGGTTCCACATTCCGTTATTGGCGAATGTGCACTCGTCGGTAAAAATAATATTTTCCACAAACCGACGGCTCTGGCCTAGGACCCACGCACAATAAGCTATTCGACGTTGCCTGTCTCCTGGCACAATCGCATGAACCCTGTGAATTTTATAGGGTCGTTATGCCTGTCTCTCGTGAGCACTTTGTGCACCGTGTTATACGACACTACATGTCGTGCGCGATGGCCATGGCGTCTCCTTAAAACTTTTGCTGCCGTTCGCGTTCCAAGGCGTGGGTTTTCACGCACCACGTCCAAAATCGCTTGTTCTGTCGCTAAACGTATTGGCCTGCCACCTCCCTCTGAAACCGGCATTATCGGCTGATTTTCCAGCAGGCGCTGTACAGCCCGAGTAAAAACTCGCGGGTCACGAGGCTGAACTGCGGTTGGGTGTTCAATCCCGTAAAGTCTTAGTGCCTCGGAGGCATTTCCATGGGCCATGCCCACAGACCAAGTGGTCTGTGGCTATGCCGTAACACAGCACAATATTAACGTATTCGCGAACACTAAATGCATGGAAAGGCATCTTTCACATAAAATACGCAAACACACACAAACACAAACTGAACAACCACGAACCACAACGCGAAGAGAAGAGATAAAATAGACGAAAGAATCAGTCAAGTTATCAAACTATGCGCTACTAAATGACAATTTAGTAGAAGCCACGCCTACCGGGGAATGCAAGCGGCGCGGGAGGGGCGGTTACTTACTCAAAAAATAGACTCGATTCTATTCTACTTGTTCACTTGCCCACTAAATCGTTTACTTACCACTTGCTACTAAAGAGCTTATAAGTGACTGTTTACACGCAAGAATTTAGTTAAAATTAACTTAAAATTAAGTTACCTACTTGACAACTTATGGCTGATTTACACGTATTAAGTAGTTTAGTAGCAATTTAGTAGCCAACTAAATTTTAAGTGACTTAAAGTTAAGTAGGTGTTCATACGTATTTAAGTAGTTAAGCTCTTTAGTTCACTCAAGATGGACGATCAACAATTTAATGAAGTCGTAAATTCTATGCTTAAATAATGGCTTCGTGTGGTCAGCACATTTAGGCAGTGTCAAGTAAGATATTAAAGTGAATATTTTTTTGCATAAAGTAGATGATAATGAAAATGATTGATAAATGAACGTTTAATTGTAAATTAACCAAACCCCTTCAGACTCAATAAAGCTGTGGGACTTTATTGAGATCTCACACGGACTTCTTGAGAGAATTTGAAAAGTGATGTTGCACTGTTTTGTTTTATTTGCCAACATTCATGCACATTCACGAACACATAACACCAAATAATCCACCATTATTGCATATTAATATTCGAGAAAACATAAATTAAAGAAAATAAAACAAAACTGCAGACATGACCCTTCACTTTCCCGCCAAGAAGTCCGAAATATAACGCATTTAACTAAATTGTGCCTGTCCAAACGTGTCAAGTGACAAGCCCCGCCCACCAACTTAACCGAAAAATAGACAGAATTCTAATTTAGCTCTTTAGTTGTTAACTAAATTTTAACTTGCAACTTGCTACTAAATTCTGTGTTTTCATGCACTTAATCACTTAAAATTTAGTTAAAATTTAGTTAACTACTAAATTACTTAATACGTGTAAATCGGGCATTAATACGTGTAAACCTTAGATTAACACAAAAAGGGAAGATACGGCATGCTCCTACTTGTAGTCAATCAAAATATAGTCCTACTCAACTACATATGCAAACACTCACACACGCACACCTATAAAAGTGTAAATCGAGCGAGCGAGACAGAGCAGTAAGTTTCAACGTCAGCGCGAGGGAGTCAGCGAGTAGCGCGTTGACGTCTCGGTCGCTTCGCAACAGACGAGTACGTACGACCGATTCCGACGCCCTGCGGAGTAGCGTCTTTCTCTTTTTATCACAGCAGAATGTCCGCAATAGTACGATGTAGCCTGTACGCTTGGCAAATTGCGACTGAAGTGAAATTGTGCCTTTAGGCCTAATTTTGGCGGCTCACTCACGAGACGCTAATGCCGTATCTTCCCTTTTTGTTTTGTGTAAACGGCTCTTTATGCCGCCCGCCGCGGCGGCGCCGTGGCGGGGGGCGGGGGTAGGGGGAGGGGGCGCAGAGGCGCGCCCCCTGCACACCCCTTCAAAAGCAGCGCGCGCGCTAGACGGCTGGGGGCTGGCTAGCCATTCATAGGACTAGGTTGAGCTTTATTCTTTTAGTTTATCATTACAATCAGAACTTCAAATTAGTTTTCCATATTTTGATTGTAATTTTGGAAGTCCATTATTTTTATTTTAGCAGTGGGATAAACTGGCCATCTCACCTCTAACTAACGAAACACAACAATGAAAACGACGTTATTGTTCTGACACCAGACTTAGTTATAATGGTGGTAGAGAGCTAGCCAAACGGACTAAGAAGAAGCCTTTGCTGTCTAGTGGTTAGCGCTAAGTCCACCTAGCAAGCTACTACCATTTTACCTAAAGTCTGGCGCAATGTGTTCAATCAGTAAGAGACAAGATAGCCAGCCTCTCAGTGGTTGAGGGATCCAGATGAAGTGCGCTTCCGCCTTTTCGTCATTTATCACCCTCCAGGTGAGATGAAGGCCAAGCGCTTCCTCGTTTTGGAATGAATAAATACTCAGCTCCTTCGGAGATCCAAAGTGCGTTATCGTCTTATTCCTTTTCGTCACTTACCATCAGGTTGAGATTAAGGCCATGAGAGCTTTCAAATGTACCTACAGGAAAAATGAAATGAAATGAATTTATTTCATTAGTAAATTAAGTACTGTCTTTACTTTATGGTAGGTACCTATTCAATTCAAAAGACTCTTTTTATTTCGTATCGGGTAAGCAATTGTAGTAATTGTAGTATTGTGTAGTATGTACTATAATTTATTCTGTGGTATTGTACTCTATGCCAGGTGGAAGCGCACTACAACCAAATCCCCGGAAATGACCATTTTACTGACAACTGACGGTACACAAAAATGAAAACGACATACATTGTTGCTACCGTGCCGGTGGAGAGGCAAATTAATAAATTAAACAAATATATTATTGAAACTTGTGGCAAAAGAAAAAGTGTTTTGTCAATTTATGCATGATTTTAAATAAACATCTTTATTTTTCATACTCCTAGTACAAAGCCTAAACGTAGCATTAAACTCCTAGAGAGAGAAAATAGCAATGCTCACTGTCGTTTAAACAGGAATGTGTTCTATCTATGAAAGGCACTTGGAAATATCTATCTCGCTATCAAAGTATAAAATAACCCTTTACATCAAATTATAATAAATTACATAATACCACTTACATACTTTCTTTTTAATTTACTAAAAATCATACTGCTTATCACGCAGAATTTCTAATAAACGTAACTTCATTTTTCCATACAATTGAAAGCAATCAGAGCGCCTTAGTGAAATGTGTAGCAATTTCCCTTTGATCATTTGAAAGAGAAGAGCGATTCGATTACCTATTATTACCCTACTAGTTAACAACATTGAGGATCTATTTCCTTAATTTTAGTAAAAGTAATTTGTATACCTAGACTAAATTTTAAACTGTTAGTAGCTTGTCCGTTCGCGTCTTATTATTTGTATTCCGTGTTTGCTGTACTTGCATGCAACCCACATACCTACCGAGCCATCAAGCTCCTAGTTCTTCCTAGTTTAGTTAATGAAACTTAATTTAGGACGGTAATCTTACTTTTTAACATGCAGAAGACCTGCGCAACTCGTAATTATTAAGTTTGCGTAAGTAGGTAGGTTAGGAGCTCGATGGCGCAGCGGCTAGCGCGTTTGGCTTGCGATCTTGCCCGCTAAGCAACTTTCGCCATGCCGGATCGCCTGATGGATGACCAATTAAAAATATCTCGAGCTTCCTCCGTGCTTCGGAAGGCACGCTAAGCTAAAACCCACCAACCCGCATTGGGCCAGCGTGGTGGGTTATGGCCCAATATCCCCACGTGCTATTGTTCACGTGGGAGGCCTGTGCCCAGCAGTGGGATGTTTATAGGCTGATGATGATGATGAAGTAGTAGGTTCGGTCAAAAATAAAAAAACCGATCGATACAAATTAAGTGATAAATAAGTTAACAGTTACTGAGATGTAGGTAAGTGCTTATTTATCTAAATTATGGTGACGTCATTGCCCGCGGCGGCGAGGCGTGCTGAGTCGTGTATCTTCGCGTGCTGCCGGTACAGCTGATTTGGGCTGATATACGCGTGCATTTGTGTGCGTGTGCGGCAGTGGCTGCGCTGCGCTGCCTGCGCTCGATATTCATTGCGTTTTGAAATTTCATAAGCCTATTTGACTAAGAAATTTAAATAATTTTGGTAATGTTTCTTTAGAAGAAAGTTTAGTAATCACGTTTTACATTTATTTTTGTCAAAACCAAAGTCACAATATTGTGACTTTAACACTTAATATCTCCGTAATTAGAAGGTTCCCAGTTATGGTCCAGTACAGAAAAAACTTCGTAATAATGGACAGATTACGTGGCTCTCGGCTTCGTTAAGCTTCTTTTCATACCCTGTATATACGCGCGCTTTTTTACGTTGGAAAGTTGGCAAAAGAGCTGTCACTTGACTATACAAACTAATGTTAACCTGCAAATTAATTATTTTCAATAATTTATTGTGAGAGTCCTAATTGATTCCGAGCAATAAAAATTCGTGTGCTTGTTCCTAATAATGAGTTCTTTACGCAAAAAAAAAATTACCTCATAATTCGATGGCTCCCTTTGGAATACTGAGCCGGATTATGCACTTATCTCAAGTCTCAACGTAATTAGTAATTACAGCGAAGAACTACAATACTGCAAAAATTCGCACAAAAGCAAACAACAACAACAAAACAAACAAGCGGCCATATGCAATAAAAAAAATGCAGTTGAAGTGGCGATCAATCGATATACAAGTCGATTAAAATCTAATTAATCGATTATTATACAAGTTTTTTATGAAATAAAATGTACATGATTTTCTTAGGTAATATTCTGAATAAGTTACCTAATGTTATGTTTAATCGATTTATTGAAATAAAAAATAAATGCTACAAGCTTACATGATGTTCTTATGTAATATTCTGATTATGTTAACTAAAGTTATGTTTAATCGATTTTTATTTTCGATTGCTTGAAGCGAGTAACCGCCATCTAGCGAAACACTTAAATTTTTTTTTTAAATATTGCGGAATAACACTCCTAGATGGCACTACTCGAAACGTGTCATTGCTCCTACTATAGGAGTTTCCCTCCCCTGGACTGACTGTGCACAGCACAGACTCTAATAAGTCTGTGCTGTGTTTTTTCTAAACGTTTGTGGACTGTGCGCGGTTTTTTAAATTTCTACCTCCAACTTGTGATTTTTCTGCTGTTTACATAAAATTTTATGTTCTCATGGTAAGTAAATTGTTGTTAATTCTTAATGAGCTGAAATTCAAGGGGTTTGGAGGGGGTTGATACTCATTTAGCATAAAATTTTCATATTACACTCATAATAGCATAACCAATGACGTTACGCTTAATTTTATAATTATGAAATAAACTAATGACTAGGCAGTATGGTCTCTAACCTTAGCCTGTTGCTTCAAGGAACAAAACAAACAAAAAAAATGTTTCTCTCGAATCGAAAAGTGAAAACTTTTACTTACAGCTAATTTTTTTTTTTTTATTATTACAGTACATAATTGGTATTTACTGAAATACACAATATAACATACACTTCAAAATGAGTGTACGACTACAAAAACTTCTCATGGATAAGGTAAATGAAAAGTAAAATTGTTTTTGTGTGTAAGTAAAGTAAAATCAAATAAAATATGTAAAGTAATGTCCCTAACCTTCGAACGAACTCTAAATACTTATAATAACATTACTACTGGTAAGGTATGTATTGTACTTTTATGAATGACTGTTTAAGGTGTTCATCAAGATGAGATACTTGGTGTCTTGCCAGTTCCTCAGTGGTTGAATATTCCAGGTGAAGTGCAATTACACCTGCGGCCTTATCTCACTTACCATTAAAGTTATTACAAACCTAATGCAATCACAGATATTTATTTATACCTACTGTTTTCTAAAGAATATTTTTCTTACGTAGTATAATGGTTTTATTCCCTTTTACAGGTATATCCACGTTACTACGACAAGACTAGTTTAGTTAATATTGATAGCAATATTTTTATTGTTTATAAGCATAATGAAAATAATTATCATGTAAAAATATCTAATAAAACTGAACAACGAACTAATGGAGAATGGGAAGGTACCATAGATAGAGACACGTTTATAGAGAATGTCCTAGTAAAAGCTGCGCCAGAACAATCTGTTGTACATTATAGTAATCCAAAGAAAATTGTTATAGACTTTAGTTCTCCAAATATAGCTAAGCCTTTCCATGCTGGTCACCTAAGATCAACAATTATTGGAAACTTCATAGCAAATGTTTATAATTATTTTCATAACAGTGTTACAAAGATTAATTATTTAGGTGACTGGGGGACACAGTTTGGAATTCTGCAGTATGGATTACAAAAGAAAAATGTTGATCTTGATTCAATTAAAAGTGATCCCATCAAGAACTTGTATGAAACTTATGTTTATGCAAATCAACTAGCATCTACTGATGAGAATGTACAAAAACAAGCAAGAAAATACTTTTCAGATATAGAACAAGGAAATTCAGATTTGGAAAACTGGAAAAAGATAAGGGATGTTACTATCAAAGAATTACAAAAGGTTTACAAAAGATTAGGAATACAATTTGATGATTATCACTGGGAGTCTGATTACAATGGTGGGGCTATTAAAAACTTATTGACATTCATGGAACAACAAAACATTATAGAGACAGATAAAACAGGAATGAAATTTGCTAAAGTAATTAATCGAGATGTCACAGTGTTAAAAAGTGACAAGTCTACACTATATCTCACAAGAGATATAGCAGCTTTATTAGATAGGTACAAAAGGTATAAATTTGATAAAATGCTGTATGTGGTTGATAATTCACAGACAGATCATTTTAGAGTTCTCTTTGAAATTATGAAGAAAATTAATGGAGATTGTGCAAAAGGGTGTGAACATATAAAATTTGGGAGGATTCAAGGAATGAGTACACGAAAAGGACATGTAGTTTTCTTAAATGACATACTGGATGAGGCAAAAAAGAAAATGCATGAAAAGCAGAATGTGTCTAAAAGTAAGTAGGGTAGGTATTTTTATAACTACATACTGCCAAAATTGATAAAAGTGGCCAGTACAAGACAAGACACTTTGGTTGGTTATTCTGTGCATTACCATTGAACATGAAATGTTAATGCACAGAATAATGTTCTAAAATAAAGGTGTTTATTTAGTGTTCCGTTAATTGATATACATCAGACTTTGAATAAAAATATATTATCCAATTTCTTTTAATTCAATGCCTAACTGAACTTAATCAGTTATTTCGGAACAGTATTTATTATTTTATAATTAAAATTATGGGCCTTTGCAGTAGAAAAGAATATGCTAAATTGTAATAACACATTTGGATTTGAATAAAAGAAATAAAATTATAAATAACTCTTAGGTCTTTATTGAACATGTTTAATATTTATCTAGAATCTGCCATTGCTACTACTAATACATTTGATAATAATCAACTAATGGTGTTTTTTCAGATACTAGGAGCTCTGCAATGAATGACCAAACATGTGAAACATTAGGTACTACTGCAGTTATTATCAACGATTTAAAGCAAAGAAGACAAAAAGATTACATCTTTGAATGGGATAGAGCTTTACAGAGTGAAGGAGATAGTGGAATCAAATTACAATACCTTCACTGTAGACTTTGGAGTCTGGAACAAAACTGTGGTGTATCTTTACCCAATAGTTGTACACCAGAATTGTTAAAAGAAGAAGTTATAGGGGAAGTTGTAGCTGAGTTAGCTAGATTTGAGTATGTTTTGTATAGGGCTCACATGGAGTATGAAGCTTGTATTATAGTAAATTATCTTTTTCGACTGGCAAGACATGTCAACAGAATGTTTAAGGAGTTAAAAGTTAAGAGTGTTGATCCTGATTTAGCTGCACAGAGGTTGCTAGTCTATCATTCAGCAAGATTAGTAGTTAAAACAAGCCTAGAAATTTTAGGTGTGGATCCTTTGTATGAAATGTAAAATTATTGTTGACTAGCGGTCCGCCCGCAACTTCTTCCGCATGGGGGGAGTGTACCCTGTGACGATTTTTTTGTACAAACCTTGACCTGACCTTTACAAACACAACTAAAGAATTAGCCAAATGGGTTCAGCCCTTCTGGAATGATGCGCGAACGTACATATGTGGCGATTTATTTTTATTTATGTAAATAGATTCGTAAGTTTCTTAAATTATGAATTTATATCCAGTTATTTATATTGTCATTCGAAAGTTTTATAGAAAAACATTTGTACGTTCTTTAGATTATATAGTATGAATAATTAATATTAGAGAATGCTGGTAAGTATATTTAGTGTGATTTTTCCCAAATAAATCTAAACGAATTAAATGTTTTCCATAATATGTGTATTCATAACTCGAAGCAATAAAAGAATATTATAAAGTTACATTTGTCTTTTATGTTTTCTTGATGCCTCCTCCTTCCTTCCTTGATGAATACATATAGATATGAATCACAAGGTTGTAGTGCTCTTTAACTTTATAAGTTTTCAATAGAAAAAGTAGCTATAACCCCCTTAAGGCCCTCCTATCTCTATACCAAAATTTATCAGAATCTGGCTCTGTCATATCGGCTCGAGAACTGGAGAGGTCCCGGGTTCAATTCCCATGTCGGGGTAAGGTAAGTGTGTTTTGGATTTTTCGATGCATAGCCTGGGTTTGTGATCGATCACCAACCCGCCTGGTAATAAATTTAAATCGATTATTGTACCGACGAAGGTTTGATTTCAATGATATGGGCCTCTGCCCCGCGGAAGGACAGTTGTTTACAGCCTATAATTTATTTCTTATAGAATAAAATATACTAATAGAGTATAGTTGGAATAACTTATCAAAAAGATAAAAAAAGAAACTTTTATTTTATATAACATAATAGAAAACTAAACGCTTATTACAAACTATGCTGATGACGCAGGCATAATAAAACGCATAAAAAGGAAATTACTTGTCTATGTTCGTTTTAAACCATAGACATTTCTAGAGACACGTATTGATGAGCCACTCCCGATTTAGAGGGAAAATTTAAATTATGTTATTTCTTCCACCTATTATAATTATAATTAATAAATATACTGTATTATTCATGTCCAAAGTTAAGAAAGAATGTATCATGGATGCATTACCATCAAAAAAACTAAGTTTAGTATTGGTTTTAATTACAAAATTAAAGTAACATGAACTTAAAATTGTTCGGCCATACTCGGATTTCAACGCGTTGACGTCAGAACGTTCGGACCGATCCTGCGTCAAATTGGTACTTCCGGTAGTCACGTGGTATGCGCGGACCAATCACAGCGCTTAGTTTCTTTATAGGCCGACATTTTCTGACAAGCGTAGAAAAAGTTTTCATCAACAGCCGCCATTTTGCGCTGGAGAGACTGAGAAGAATTTCGGAATTTGTCGTGTAAATTTTCTGTTTTTTCTTACATCATTTATCATAAACTGTACCATTCCGTGTATTTTAAAGTGTAAAGTGAAATCGTGTTGTTCGATCGAATAAATAAGTCGTTTATATTAGCTAAAATCTGGTGATATTGTTTTCATTTATTGTGCTAGTTCCGACGGAAGATGGTGAGAGGGTCTGTGTAGCTCTTCGATTCGGAGCTTTGTAATGGCGAATACTTGAGTGAGAAATTATAATATGTGCCTTCAATGTTTCGAAGGACATCGAACGATCGTGATGTGGGTGAATTACGTTATAATGGATGACAAATCGCTCTAAAATGTTATTTCTTCAAGATTTAAGACATAAAAGTGTTATTTGAATCGGCGGGCCGAAATATTCACGACGGCATACGTTTAGTAAACAGAGCCATGGCCGATCATCACGGGGATGAGCCGCCTAACAAGCGGCCTAAAATGTTCCAGGGTCCATCGGACTCCACGGGTAAGTGTTTTGATATATTTTACAACTTTAGCAAGTGTTGGACCGCAACTCTGACACTTTATCTTTCTTTGATTTTTGACATTTTGTCTTCACTCTTGTTAGCGCCTTGCAAGATTTGCGTCGTATTTCATGTCTACGCTCGCAAAATATTGGAAATTACTTTTTTATGGTAATCTGTGTAATAATTATGATTTTTTACAATTTATTTACCATGCTTCTTTATTGACCAATTACCTGTAAAAGCATTTTCTTGCAAGACTCATAACTTTTGATCCTTCTTCATATTGATAAATAATAGAGTGAAGTAATAATTTTTTGAGCTAAATACTTTAAGTTCCCACTTTGATTAGATTATAAAATTTGTAAATACTCAATAGAATTATGCTGTATTTAATAGACCTATAAGTCAATAAATAGGAATCTAATAATAATTACCACTAAAAAACATTTCTAAACATATAATTATGTTGTTTATTCTTGTAATAATTTAATTTAATGGGCTCAAATGGAAAAACCTTTCAAATAATAAACATTAGCTTATTATTTTGAAAGGCATTTGACCTACTTATCTAAAACACCAGAGTTTTTTAGACAGCATTATTTATCTTAATTATAAATTACATTCACAACTACTATAACCCTTATTTATACCTTTCTATGTAAAAGTCCATGATATTTTTCTGTTGTGAAATTATGATTAGTGTGAACCTGGTTTTTCAAAGGCTTAGCTTCATCTACTAAGTGTGAATAATAAGCAAATAATTAGGTATAGGTGTAGTAGTTTTAGTATTTTTTGTTTTGAGTGGTCTATAATCGAGTGTCATGTGTTTTTTTCCCATCTTTTTATTAACTACTTAAAAGATTCTGAATCTTATTTAGTTACGCTAAGTGTTTTATCAAAAAATTTGCGTTATTTAACAATACATTAGGTGACTAACTAAAACTTATTTTAATTAAAATGTCAATATTGTGAAATATTTATAGAAAGCAAATGAATGCAAAAGGATAGTACTGCTGAATTTTTATTTATTATTGTGTTTTATGTATTAGTGCTTATATGTAACAAACTACATAAAAAAAGAACAATGCCCACGGCCCTTGCATTTGCAAACTTGACAATGAGTTAGCTTGTATAAAGTGATCTTGGTAGGAAAATGTAATCTGTTATATTACTGTTTATTGGTCTAAAGTCAGATTTTTTTATTAAAAGCCAGAGTTATGTGAGAGAAAGTTTAAAAATAACAATATTAAGTTTGCGGTTGGAACATTTTTTTCTGATGTTTTTCAGCAACATGCATTCATAGATTAACATGTTTTATACCACTTTGTTTTAATTAATTATCCATAATACATATCAAGACTATACATGAATTTCATTAAACTAAAAATAACAAATCGGACAACCACATACAACAGCGACAGAAAGAGCTGACAAGTCAAAAATACGTTTTGTTTTACCCTTGTTAAGTAATGCCGTTCAAGCAATTCATAATGATGAACTATTTTGTTAGCAATTACTTCTTATTATTATTACTTATTACTTATTCATAACTTGTTAGGCGTATTTAATGCTATGAAAACAATTCTTAAAAAAGAGAACTCTTTTATAAACATAAAATTAATTATAAATTTAATGTTAACAGCTAAAAGGCGGAATAAAATGTTTTGAGTAGTGGCACAGTGCATTCAAACACCTTAAATAGAGGTTACTTAAATAAAACATAATATTCTATTTTTTCCTGACTTTAAGAAGAAAGTATGATAGAATGGTTAGATTTAGGGAATGTTGAGCTGTTTTTGTCAATACAATTTATATTTATACATTCTCAAAATAAGACTGGTCCAAAATGGGCATTGTCCTTTAATATTATTGTTTTTTTTTAACTCTAACGACTTTATTCTGTCAATTTTGGCTGAAATTTTAATATTACTGCTTTGGTTAAGACATAATATTCTGCATAATAATTATTGTACACAGAGAAAAAATACTCTTTTACTATTTTTTCAGTATAGGAAATGTTTTAATTAAGTACTTATATTGTGTTCTTTGTTATATATGCTATATACCTAACTTATGATTTAAAATAGAATTGTAGTTCATCTGTTTGTAAACAGTATTTTATTGCACTTACAAGCACTTAGAACCATATGCCATTGAATATGTACTGCTGTTTCTAATAATTTTTTTAACGCCTGATTCCAATATCTTATTTTTTTTTAAATTTTATATCAAGCTATCACTGATTTGCATGAAATGAAAATGTTATTTCAGGGCATGTTAACTTGGAACACCAGTATCCCAGTCAACATAACAAAATGTTTGATTTAAATATTTAATTTTATAAATTTAACTATGAGGTTTAGTTAATTCTTGTTAAATGGCTTAAGCTAAAGAGCAAGTGAATTTGTGAAAGCATTAAAGACGAATTTTAATTTTTGTACCCTAACTACTAACAAAATGGACCCAAGCAAGAAAACTTATTTTAAACCAAATTTTAATTACTAACTAGTTTTTCTTATAAGAGCGTTTACGCATTTCGGTTTCCCATACAAAATTCCAAGTTGAAATTTTTAAAAACCACTGAGCCAATTTTTTTAAACTTTTCATGCTGAAGTAAAACACAGAGATCTAAATAGTTTGTTGAAAACGTTTTTAAATAACCTTTATTTAGCTGAGTTATTGCGATTTCAAGTCCAAAGTTTAACCTTTTCTGTACGAGGCACATGTAGGCAATGCAACCTCTCATCCGGCGATTTTTTTGGGGTGACAAAAAGTGACGCAAATTGTCGACTTTAAAAAATTATATTATCAAAACTATAAATGCTAGAATAACGAATTTTGAACAAACACTCACCAGCTACTGTTCTTTTATAAACTTACAGTTTTGGTTAAAAAATATGTTAAAATAGATAAAGTCACAAAACCCAGTTAAGGAAGAAAATCGAAAATCAGCCTGAAATATTGCCATTCCGCACAAACACTTCACATTTTATGTAAGAAGAGGTTTATAAAATGCTAATAACCTACAAAAAGTCACAATTAAAACCAAAACACTCCTATAATTATGCGATCCAAAATCACCACAACTTTCTATTGAACACTAGGTCACAATATGTCAATCATCAATATCGATAAAATAGATTTATCGACAATAGGGAATTTTCATACATAATTTAATAAAAGGAAATGCAATACAAAATAAAACGAATCCTTAGAAGAGTTGAATTTGGAAGAGAATCAAGAAAAATATCCTCGATTTCGTCATATCCAAGCTTGGGCCCTCACCAAACATAAAATGTAATATCGATATACCTCCACTTTCGTAGTGATCATCACTATAAATCAACCATTTTGTTTTTTGAGAAAGCTTCTGCACAATCCGTATGGCATCCATCATGATGGCACATATAATGCCACCATCCATTGCCTAACTTTGTGATTTTATCAATAGGAAGGCATCTAGCGAATTTACTTTGAAGTACTTCAGTATGGAGGCCAACCAGTCACGTCTCAGTCTGTGTCGATAAAATGGCACCTGCCCATAGACAATGTAAACGAAAATCGTGATTCTATACTACCTATGCCAAAACATCATATGATGCCTTCCGAATTAGAAGCCCGCTTTGCTTTTGGCATCATATGACGCCTTCCGTACATAAAAGGTTAAAATCGCTAATGCGACTCAGCTAAATAAATGTTTTTTAAAATTGTTTTCAACAAACTTTTTAAATCTCTGTGTTTTTCTTTAGCATGCAAAGTTTCATATAAATTGGCTTGGTGGTTTTAAAATATTCCAACTTGGAACTTAAATGTGTAAATCATCTTAAGTATCATCAAATGTAGGGAAAAAAGAACTAACATTGTTAAAATTTAAACTGAATAAAGTTATAAATAATATTACATGTCATAAATATAGAAGAATAATGTAATACTAATATTTTACTACTATATTTTTTGGTTTTTATGTCCTTTATAATAATAGGCTTGTGTCCACTATGAATAAACTGGGTGGATTGGCTTTCTAATGATCAATTATGAGTTATAGAAACAAAATATCTAAAATATTCAGTAATAAAAATTGGGATATTAATAATCCCAATTCTTAAAGAAAAAAAATCAACGAAATATGCATACAGTCATATGACATTAAACGGAAATCAAAAGCCGTGACATCACACCATGCCAAATGTCATTTTATTGTTGTGACATTTCTATATGACAAGCCTCGAACGAAACGGATGTTTGGCACAGTGTGACGTCATTTACTCAACAAGGCGGTCTTAAGCGTTTTTGCGGTAAATTTAAATCGGAATATAAATATTGTAAATGGTCGATTTTATGAAAAATAATGTATTTTACGATAAAATAGGTAAACAGGTATCGTTTTAATATGATTTTGAAAGGACATTGGCGAACTCCCATACAAAATTTTGTCAACTCTTTTTTTTTGCGTCTATAAATGAAAAAAATATGTTGGTATAGAGTTTGTAATCCTGAACAACATGGTCTTGGTTTTACTTCTCTAGTAAGTCTACAATTAAAGATATTCCAATTCAAAGTTTTGGAGGTTACATCTATCATAATTAGATAAAATAAGTACTTACAAACCTAGTTGTGTTATCCTTTCAAGGATTGGCCAGCACAAGCAACAGACCACGAAAAGTGGAAAGAGGGGAGGGTGGGCCTTTCCCAGCAGTGGGAAAATATAGGCTTTTAATAATAACAATGTGATTTGAACTAACTAATGACTAGGCAGTATGGTCTCTGACCTTAGCCTGTTCCATCAAGGAACTAATTATAAAAAATTATGTTTTGCCAACTTAAAAATAAAAAAGTGGACTTCTTAGTGGGAAATTGAACTGTCATGCAGTTTAGTTTTATTTTCTATAATTTGTGTTTTGCCGAATATTAATGAGAAATAATGGTGGATTATTTACTGATAAGTATTCGTGAATGTGCATGAGTGTTGGCAAATAAAACAAAACAGTGCAACGTCACTTTCAAATTCTCTCAAGAAGTCCGTGTGAGATAAGACTTTAAACTATCGCGTTGCATTGCATTAAAACTATTTTAACGGGACTTAACACGATAAATTTTTGTAAGTAAGTACATATCTACTTACTGCTTGACGTTTCGGCCGCGATGCTGCGGCCGTGGTCACAAGCGAACTCAGTTCGCTATTATACGGCCGCAGAAATATAATAAATAATACATATAAATATACAAAAATTAATCGTGTTAGGTCCTGTTAAAATAGTTCCGTGTGAGATCTCAATAAGGTCCCACAGCTTTATTGAGTCTCAAGGGGTTTGGGGGAATATCATTAAATGGTAATTATCACTCATTATCATCTACTTTATTGAGTCTTTATGCAAAGAAAATATTCACTTTAATATACTGGCTAAATGTGCTGACCGCACAAAGCCATTATTTAAGAGAAATAAAAATAAAAACGTCGTCATTGCCCTAAACATAACAGCACTAACTAGTAATTTACGTGTCTTTTAAACTTGTTTTTATTTCGAGACTTAGACAGGTTTTTTCTACGGTTTCAAAAATCTTATGAATTTATTTCTTCCATAGTTGTAATAGTGAAATTTATAGACGCTAAAGAATTCTTTGAAAGGCAATGATTTCGCCATTGTCCTTTAGTCAACTAGCCTATTATACACTAAAAAGTTGAAAGCCAAAAAAATACTGTTTTATTCATATTTTTTTTGATGATGCAAATTTTTGGATATACCTAGTTTTGTGTTCATTATTAAAGTTAGTAATTTATATAAGCATACAGTTTATGAATTTTAGATGCCATATACGGCTCCAATTGAAACTATGACAAATAGAGAAATGGGTGTTATAAAGAGATAATAAAAATAATCTTGATCTAGCTATCAATGTTAAGAAATCAAGCAATTACCTACCTAAATGATTTTAAAATACCAGAACACAATATTTAAAATATTGCCTTAATTTTTTAGCTTTGGTAACTATTCATTACGATAATTTTATGTATGGTATTTAAAAAAATGTTGGAATGTACTTTTAAATTTTTATTTTTTCCCTAAAAGCTTTTATTATAAAAATTATGTAATATAAAAATTATAAGCTTTTATTATATAAATATAAGTAACTAAACTATTTTCAACCTTTTTCAGATGGGTTTTCCAACCTACAAGATATGTTCGACCTTGAAAAGGATCTCCCTGATGAACTTATGGGAGGTTCTTGGGCCGAACAGCCAGGTGTCACGGGACCCAAGCCCCCAGCTCAGGGGCCAGGGCCCGGGGGACAAATGGTAACGCAGCAACAGCTCAATGGGGACGACCCAACAGCTGCTATGCAAAGGCAAATAAATAATCACCTTATACAACAAGTGAGTATTTAATACTAATGACAAATTTATAGTCAAGTTATTTATATTTATTTTTAATGTTTTATCAACATCCCATACTAATAATGCGCTTTATGTGCTGGTCTTTTCACAGGGCAACAAAGGTGGCTTAGTAGGCCACAATAATCCTTTAGGTTTGAGTAGTTTAGGAAGTAAGAGTCCAAACTTACAGTCACCTCCAAATGTGTCTGTTTCAAAGGACCTAATGGGTGGAATGCATCCACAACTAATGCCAAATACAAGTCATCCAAATCAATTACACTCAACTATGCCAATGAGTTCCATCCAAGGTGAGTTATTTTTTATTTACTTTGGTATTCAATTATAGTATTTTTTTTACTAGAGCAAATAACAATTTTTTTAAATTGTTTGTTAAGGTTATACTAGACATATCTGTGTGTTCTCTACGCATATTAAAACGTTATTTCTTACACAGAAATGAGTTTAAAAAAAATGTAATATGTACTCCTACTCTTACTGATGCTGATAATTATTATTAGCTTAGCTTCTTTGCAGTGTGATAATGTCTTGTACCACATCATGCATTTAAAACTTAGCTGCTGTGTAGTGCCTCAACGCGTCGTGTCTTTTACGTCCTCAGGTGGAATGAACGTCGCAAATGTCGGCAACATGATTGTGACAAACAGTAATATGACTGGAGCTGGTATGCTCGGCAGCGGGATCATTAACAATGTGAACAAACAGTTGCCCACAATGATGGGTAGCAATCATCACGGAACACCACCGCATCATCCGCATGCGCAGGTGAGTTTAGTTTACTTTAAGTTTTCCAAATACACTGTCTTTATTGGTTATCAAACTTTAGTAACTCCTATGCTCTCCTCTTTGACTATTTAGCTGTCAATAATTTAGCAATTATTCTGTGTGAGGTCTGAGAGTATATCAACTTTAGAGTATCTACAACATAAAATTGCTAACAGTTGTTTTGATCCTCACAACTTATTTAAATTCTCCTAAACCATATTTTTGTTGCTATATGTGACTGATATGATAAATGACAACTTTAGCTGCAAATTCTAAAATTCTTTCTTTATCAAGCAATTATTTTGTAATTCACTACAAATTGATGTCAGTCTGAGAGACATAATGTGGTAATAGCAAAATTACAATATGACTGGCAACACCGCATAATGTCAGTAATTTTATTTATTATATTTTATGTGGTGGCGGCTCATTATTAATAGAATACTGCCAACCCATCCCTTCCCTTGGGTGTCGTAAAAAGCGACTAACGATCTAAAGACTGCACATACAGTCGAGGAAGTTCCCGGTTAATCACTTTCCGGCGATATTCGCTTGCACACGATCTACGCGCACGCTACTGTGCGTAAGCGCGGTCGGAATGGAACGCAAGCGAACATCACCGAAAAGTGGTCGCCCTGGAATTTCCTTAAATGTGCATCCAACAGCATAAAGCGGCGATATGGGCTCACGCACTGCTCTTGCCATCATTATTGCCTAGTCTGACTAATCACCAAAGGCACAGAATAACTAATGATACTAGTACTACGGTACAGGAGGTTCACTCTCTAACTAAAGCCAAGTTTAGGTATAAAGAATTGCCTACTCCTACGGCTTTCACGCAAAATTGACATTTATCGTGTGACCCGAGCGTTCATATTCCGTTAAGCAACGCAACGCTGACTCGATATCGATTTGACGTCAGGAGCGCATGGTTTCCACTCATGGATATATTTTAGTATTGTTCTTTCTTTTATTTAGACACCCGTAAACACAACAGTATTTATTATACGGATCATAAGATCGTTTAGTAGTCATTGTTTGGTGCAGAAAAATCACAGAAATGATTGTTCGTTTTACGCGCGACGACGACGCGACCTGAAGCGTGCGAGCTGAGCGGCAACCTACTGCCATACGCCTGCCCGGCCGAACGTACCTAAACTGCGGAGTGACACCCCCCCTGCCAGCTGCTGCCAGGGCTAGTCATAGTAGTGAGTGTATGTATGTAGTAACGTGATACGCGATTTCAGACGATGCAGAACGGCCCGCTCGGCGGCCGGGTCGGCGTCGGCATGCAGGCGCCCACCATGCGCACCGCGCTGCAGCACCACCCGCGCATGCAGGCGCCCGGCGGCGGCGGCCACCCGCTCGCGCCCTACCACCCCGCCTATGGCCAGTCGGCGCAGGTATGTAGCAACACTACTTTTTACATCGCAAGTTACCATCAACCATTTCTTAGTTGAGCCTTCGATCTAGGGCATGCTCCTGGCAAATCCCGATCTCGAAAATACCGGGAAATCCCAGGACTTTTTAAACAACTCGTTACCGGGTCTTCAGCTAACGAATCCCGGTTCTTTCGATACTTTCGGTACTTCATACGTGCAT
Organism: Scoparia ambigualis; assembly: GCA_963921215.1. NCBI lineage: Eukaryota > Metazoa > Arthropoda > Insecta > Lepidoptera > Crambidae > Scoparia > Scoparia ambigualis. Next base: position 6,436,073 of record OY992510.1, read on the forward strand.
ATCATTTTCTTACTATCTGTCTTTCAATATACGATAAAATCATATAAATAAACTATTTCTTATGTAGGTAATCATCAATTCATAAAATCGAAATACTGAGAATATTTGCACAACTTTACTTGCATCACATCATCATCATCATTAGCCCATACTCGTCCACTGCTGGCCTCTCCAAAAACACTCTACTGAGCACGATCAGCGGCCACTCTCATCCAGCTCTTGCCAGCCACATTGCGAAGATATTCGGTCGTTCCACCTTGTCCGAGGGCGTCTGTCCTACGCTACGCTTGCCGATACGCGGTCTCCACTCCAGAACTCGTCTACCCCAACGAATGGTCATCGGTTCAGCGACTGATTTGGCCGGCCCACTGCCACTTCAGCTTGCTAATCCGGTGGGCTATGTCGGTTACCTTGGTTATCTGCCGGATCACCTCGTTTCGAATCCGATCCCTCAGAGAAACTGCGGGCATACCTAGCCTTTTCCATAGCCCGCTGAGCGACTTTAAACTTGTGAACCAGTCCTACCGTCAGTGTCCACGTTTCGGATCCGTATGTCATGACGGGTAGGACGCACTGATTGAAGACTTTCGTCTTTAGTCATTGTGGAATTGGTGACGTAAAGACTCGACGTAATTTCCCATACGCAGCCCAGCCCAGCTGTATCCTTCTGTTGGCCTCTTTCTCGAAGTTGTTTCTACCCATCTGTAAAATTTGCCCGCGGTAGGCATATTCCTTAACAATTTCGAGAGCACCGCCTTGTATTACAAATTGCAATCGGTTCCGGGATGACATGTTCGTTGAACATAACCTTGGTTTTTGTCCAAGTTCATCCGGAGACCGAGAAGAATCAGCTAAGCCGTTCAGCATGTGTTGTAACTCCTGCAACGTTTCGGCCATGATGACGATGTCATCTGCAAATCGCAAGGTGTGAGATGTATTCGCCGTCGGTTGATGTTGATGCCACGTCCTTTCCAGTCCAGCGTTTTAAACATATCCTCTAAGGCATTTGTGAATCATTTTGGGGATATCACATCCCCCTGTGTCACACCTCGATGTAAGTGGATATGCTTTGTCTGCTGGTCAGTGCTGGTCTTGTACTTGGACGGCCATGGTGGCGGCATTTTGTAGAGACACCTCAACACTTGGATATATCGCCAATCGACTTGGCATCGTTGCAGGGATTTAAGAACAGCCCAGGTTCGATAGAGTCAAATGCCTTCTCATAGTCCAGAAATACAAGGCACAGCGGCCGATTATACTCTTCGGCCTTCTGTATAATCTGCAGCACTGTCAAAACGTGGTCTACGGTGCTACAGCACCGTATACATCCTCCAGCAGGATACATCCTCCTCGGAAGCCGGCCTGCTGCGAACGCCGGGGGCTGAAATTCGTCGAGCCTACGCGCAAGGTGGTTTGTCATGACTCTTAAAAACAGCTTGTAGACGTGGCTCAGGAGCGAAATGGGTCGGTAGTTCTTCCGTAGGGTTTTGTCTTTTTTTTGAAGAATCAAAGAGATTGGTGTAAAATATGTATTGGAGCTCCTTTAACATAGGTTTACCGCATAGCATCCTACAAATATTTATTTAAACATTGCTTAAAAATTAGTATTATTTTTAATTTCTTGATGGCAACACCATGACAAAAGGCATAGATAGATACCAAATCCGAAACTGTTTTAACAGAAAAGTTGAATAATTAATTAAATAAATTACTTAAATAGCAAGCAACATTTAAACAAGTACCGAAAATGCCGAATTTCCTGGTAAATCCCGGTTTCAAGTACAGTACCGAAAATCCAGTCCCGGTTCTTGAGAGGGAACCGGTACTGCATCCCCTGCTTCGGTCACATATTTTATAAAGTAGATGCGCTATCAATCAAGCAACGCTATCAAAATGTCCACACAAAAAGACTACCTAGCGAGATGTTTATGTACGCATTTCGTTTGGCTATGGTTAAGGGTCAACATGACGAAGTGCTCTTTCAAAAATTGCTATTTTGACTAAACAAATATGCGTCAAATTTATATGTCAAAGCTGCCACTATTCCGCTACAATTTAGTATGGGATTGTATATCTACTGAAGAACTACCGACCCATTTCGCTCCTGAGCCACGTCTACAAGCTGTTTTCAAGAGTCATCAGAATTTTTCAATTCTAATTGACGCTGTCAAAGAAAGGGAGAAATGAAATGCCCTTGCTGAGTTTCGTGCCGGTTCTTCTCAGTACAAGGCTTCCGCCCCATAGACTTACGAACCGATGGCATAATGACATTCATATGTGCTGTAACCTAAACATGGTCTAACCTGAATAAATGATATTGATTCTTGATTCATCACAAACCGCCTTGTGCGAAGACTCGACGAATTTCAGCCCAAGAAGCAGGCCTTGTTTCGAGGAGGATACGGCACCATGGACCACATTTTCACAGTGCGGCAGATTATACCGAAGAGTATAATCGGCCCCTGTGCCTTGCATTTGTGGACTATGAGAAGGCATTTGACTATCGAACCTGGGCTGTTCTTAAATCGATGCCAAGTCGATTGGCGAAATATCCAAGTGTTGAGGTGTCTCTACAATGCCGCCACCATGGCCGTCCAAATACAGAACCGGCAGACAAAGCATATCAACTTACATAGAGGTGTGAGACAGGGAGATGTGATATCCTCAAAATTATTCACAAATGACTTGGAGGTTATGTTTAAAACGCTAAAATGGAAAGGACGTGGCAATTACATCAACGTCAACGGCGAATACATCTCTCACTTGCGATTTGCTAACCACGTCGTCACCATGACCGAAAAGTTGCAGGAGTTACAACACATGCTGAACGGCTTAGCTGATTCTTCTCGACGCATCGGTCTCCGGATAAACCGTCAAAACCAAGGTTATGTTCAACGAACATGTCATCCCGGAACCGATTGCAATACAAGACGGTTCTCTTGAAGTTGTTAAGGAATATGTCTACCTCGGGCAAATTTTACAGATGGGTAGAAACAACTTCGAGAAAGAGGCCAACAGAAGGATACAGCTGGGCTGGGCTGCGTATGGGAAATTACGTCGAGTCTTTACGACACCAATTCCACAATGTCTAAAGACGAAAGTTTTCAATCAGTGTGTCCTACCCGTCATGACATCGAAACCGAAACGTGGACACTGACAGTAGGGCTGGTTCACAAGTTTAAAGTCGCTCAGCGGGCTATGGAAAGGCATTAAAATCGTTGTATGGTTTTGTATTTAAACATTTACCACAAAATCAATAACAAAAACTCTCCGTGCTAAGTGATAAAATCATAATTAATATAGAAATATTATAGGTTATTAAGAGTGAAAATGGTGGTCATTATCTCCATCTACAGTGAACCATTGTAACTCAAAATGTATGTTGTGACCTCTTGAATGTTTCACATGTGTACCATTATAATGACGTCAGCTCCAGAAAGGTTTACATGTGGACCAATACAATGTCGAGTTCTGTACAACATAATCTGAGCTTGGCACATATTCAGCCCTGGGCTGGGATGCATTTCCTCAAATAGTTCACGTGATCTTTTAGATATTTTTTGCATACTTACTAAATTTTTGGGGTCCACATTGAAAATAAAAATTGTTTTTGTGCATTTTTTTATTTTAGCTTAATTACATGCAACGTGTGTAAGTATTAAAGAAAAACACGTTCACATAATTGTTCATCCTAGAGGATAACAGTGTGGCCTCATGAACAAATGAACTGCTATCAGTGCTAAAGTTCGATTCAATTTGGATTCTATTTGAATCGGACTATACTAAATATCAATAGTAGTGCGTGTAATATACCTTACATGTACATGTAAGTTCTTTTACGGAATCATTTATTAGCTGATTAATATATCACGAACTACACCAATATCACCAACAATTGAATAACGCTTCTTAAAAGGTTTTATTAAGAGCTTTGGGCTGCAATAATGTTCTATGTGTTATATTATAATGCCAGCAATATAACACCGTACATGTGAACCTCTTAATAGCCCATGCCGAATATTACTTCTCTTAAAAGGCTCTTGTTCAGCTTTGAAAATGAAAGCTGACTAGAAGAGTAATGTTGTCCGCACAAAACGCCAATAATTACATACATTATAGGCTACATTTACACCCCTATACACGCCTTATACAGGTATAGGTGGACATGTTCACTGTAATACAGCCAATAAACCACGTGTGACCACTGTTAATGCTAAGAGATCACCAGTGAACTAAATGTGGCTTTTTAAAAATAAAATGCTACTTGGGATCAGACAAGGTGGTGCGACGATCTTCGCAATGTGGCTGGCAAGAGCTGGATGAGAGCGGCCGCGGATCGTGCTCAGTGGCGTGGTCTTGGAGATGCTTATGCCCAACAGTGGAAAAGTATAGGCTGATGATGATGATGTGTTTCTAATTTTTATATATGATCGAAGAATGGGGCCTGCCGAGGTCTCCCTCTCCCAGTAGCTCGTCGACCCACTGAGTCACCATCAACTATAATTTAACCAATCCAAAAGTTTAAAACTATTACCGTAACTTTTTTAAACGGTTCCAAACGGATTGTTAATTTTACCAATATTTTAAGATTTTGCAATGTCTATAACTTGCTAAAGTGTGGATCTTTTAATTTCGTGAACACTGCATGAAATGCTACCAATCAACGTTTAAGACAAGCTTTCGAACAAGTATAAAGGCGAAAAGAATGTAGTCGTATTCCATATCACCACTGACTATTTAGTACCTAGTATAAAGAAATGCAAAAATAATTATATTTCAGAGTGTATTTTGTCATTGTTATATTCATGATAATTTTAAAAAGTCGCACCTTTGTGTGTCGCATCTTCCGTGTTCATCAGATTCTACTTTAGCTAAGATTGAATGTTAAACTTAAAATAAATTTATTGCATAAAACTCTTAAAAGTATTTTGAGATAGTAGTGTACCAGTACAGTCGGCGTGCGTCCAATACGCACGCATATTGGTTATATTAAAAGTAAATCTTTGCTGAGTTTCTTTCCGGCTCTTCTCAGTACAAGGTCTCCAGCACTATAAACTTACGAAAGGATTGCGTTGCGTACCAAATCAATATTTCTCGAGGGCGAGAGTTGCTCTCTCTCTTTAGCTTTCTCTCTCTCACTGTCTCTCTTTTTTTCTCTCTGTCAGAAATATTGTTGAAATAGTAGTGATAGTGATAGTACCGCTATGGGGGCATAACAGTGTGGTGTGTCACGTCATGGTCAGGGCGTGCCGTTGGGGCAGCTCGCGGTCGGCGTACGCACGCACGTGGTTGGATTGAAACTTTGCAGTGTTTCTTGCCGGCTGGAGACCTTGTACTGCTATAGACTTAAAACGGATATATTTCTATTTTTCTCTCTTTTTCTCTTTGTTTCGCTCGCTTTTTGTCTCTCTCATAAGTGTGGTTGAAACAGTAGTGATAGTACCGCTATGGGGCCATTACAGTGTGGTGTGTCACGCCAGGGTCCGGGCGTGCCGCCGGCCGTGCGCGCGGCGGGCGTGCGGTTCGGGCCGCCGGGTGAGGCGGGCGGCGGCGCGGCGCAGGCGGTGCCGCCCGCGCCCTCGCCGCAGACGCCCGGCGCGCCCGCCGGCGGCCAGTCGCAGCCGCAGGCCGCTACGCAGGTAACGCTCGCTACTTATATTTACAGAAGCCAGGTCAATCTTCAAACGAGACGTGAAGAGGCACTTTGTAAACTGGCAGAGTGAGGGTGACTGATGCTACGTCTCTTACGCTGCACCAGTTGTCCTCGCGCCTGGAATTCATTTAACGTCAGGTGGAGTGAGGTCACTTGCCGGCCTAAATATATTTTAAATAAATCTAATTTCTGCAATTAATTTTAAACTTTGTAATTTGGGTTTATGGATCAATTTCGATCGAAATTTGCCAGTTAATTGGGGTTATAGTTTATTTGCGTATGTACTTCGTACGCCTAGATGGTGTTGAGTCGAAGTAACGTCTTTGTCGTTAATTCTAATTGCTTTAAGTACTGTACTACAGTATCTTTTGGACAAACGCTGTCAATATTTTTAACTTAATGTCTGCAAAGTATGTTATAGTTCAATGCGATAGTTTTCGTGTAAGAGCTTTAAGACAAACGACTCTTCGCCGACGTAAGTCGGTGCAGCCGCTGTCATTGTAGCGTCACATTAGGCGGCGGCTATCTGTCGACGCGCTATTACCAATAACTGCAGTTACCTCTGCCGTGCCACTCGTGTCTCTAAGCCAGCTATAGTGCGTTTCATCAAATAGTTCTTATGCCGTCATGTTGGCATTTCTGTCTTGTTCCTGTAGTGTTGCCAACTTAGTAGAGTTTCCACTAAAACTAATTTAATTAATATAATAAAGTAAATTTTTTTCTCATGTCATCAAGTGGTTGGTTGACTGATTCAGCCTACTGAAAATGAAATTCTATAAATCCACTGGAAAAACCACAAGCCACTAAAAGCAATATTTCGCCACTAAAAGTGGGGTGAAAACCAGGGACTGAATAACCCAAAAAATCTGGTACCTTAATATTGCGGTATGACATCATACCGAAAAATAACGGTTACCGGAATATTTCTATATCCAAATTTATTTCGGTACCGTAAGTAAAATTTTAAACACTGAAAAAAGACGACAACCTCAGGCGGGAATCGAACCACGCACCTTCCGCATTCCGGGCGGCTGCCTTAACCACTTGGCTACCGAGGTCTGGCTTTCAACCGTCGAAATTTGTCAGTGCTTGATGCTTATATTTAATAATGCGGAAGGTGCGTGGTTCGATTCCCGCCTGAGGTTGTCGTCTTTTTTCAGTGTTTAAAATTTTACTTAAGTATATTTAAGCATTAATAAAACGCTAAAATATAAAACATTAATCGGTACCGTAATTTTGAGTATAGAAATAAAAAAGGTTTATTTCGGTATGAAAGAGACGGCTAACAACCATTTCAAGCATAAACGACTAATGTCATGGTTTGTCTCATCAATTTGCATTAGTTTGCTTTGTTCTCGAGATCAAAACCCCTCACCCCGCGCCCCGCAACTGTCAATGTTTCGGTACCGATATCGCATAAAGGTTAAATAACGGTATGCCTTACCTCTATTTTATTAAGGTACACTTATTTTATACCGGTAACGTAACCTTATACTGTAACCGCTTTCAGTCCCTGGTCGAAACCACCAGGGCCCTTATTCTGTAACGATTCCTTGTTTCAAAACCACGTTGATTCCTTAAAAAGTTACGATATCTTCCCAAAAACGTATGCGTTTGACGTTTGTGCGCGGTAAGGTTTAGGTGTGGAATATATAGATTGCGATACAGAATCAGGGCCCAGTTTTAATGGAAAATTCACTAAGTTGGCAATACTTAGGCAGGAACAAGACAGGAATGCCAACATGACGGCATAGGAACTATTTGATGAAACGCACTATAACTTGTCTAACTCGTGTCCGTTTGTCAGGCGGCCGCGTCCCACGTGCACCAACCGCACGCGCCGCACCAGCCGCCGGCGTCCGGCTCCATCGCGGACCCCGAGAAGCGCAAGCTCATCCAGCAGCAGCTGGTGTTGCTGCTGCACGCGCACAAGTGTCAGCGGCGCGAGTCGCAGTCCAACGGCGAGACCTGGCAGTGCACGCTGCCCCACTGCAAGACCATGAAGGGCGTGCTCAACCATATGATGTCGTGCCAGGTATGTCATTGTAGACTAGATCTTATCTTAGTGGTGCAGAGTTCTCCCTCTAGCGCGTCGACCCAACGGGATCTTTTCTGCAATCGAAGACTAGATGGACTCGTTTTATGTCTTATGATGTTTTTATTTTTGTTAATGTTGTTACTTCCTTGAAAGTTGTAGTGTTTTGCGCCCACTTTTCTCTACAGCTAAAAAAAGACACCGTTATGCTAAAAATGATATTAGACTATTCAAAAACTACTTATCAATTGGCTACATGACAGTTCTCGGAAAAGTATTTTAAAAGTTAAAAAACGCTTATTCTATACAATATTTTTTTTCTTAAAAAAGCTTTATTTAGAAAATAAACATATTTTTCTTCATTAATTTAAAATTTCGCGCGAAAACGGTTGGTCACGTGACATTTTGCCCTGTGACGTCACACTTCAATAAACAATTATCTTGAAACCTGAAAGATAGCTTTTGTTTATTTTGTGAAATGTGACGTCACACGAAGCTCAATCATGGCCGCCGCCCGTGTTTCGGGTCTTGTCGCGAAAAAGAAAAATCGCAAATTTATTTTGTAAAAATAAAATAGATACAAATTATCTTAATAAAAAAACTATTGGATTATTATTGTAAATTATAAACTACCATGTTCGACATATTTTATGTTATTTATTTTTAATTTTGATATCTCTGTCAAAAAACAGTATGTCTCGATAGAAACTAACAATGTTTTTGACTATGACGTAACATTAGAGGGTGTACTACTACTAAACCTGTATTTAAAGTAACCCTCTTGTTTTAAATGTAATGTCTCTGTCTAAAAGTATTCGCGGAAAAGTGCGAGCATCTGTTTTAGACATTGTTTTTTATTTAGCACTTTAGCAACTGTTTAATAATTTAAACGCTCTGTTTTAACTTGGTCCTCTTAACATAAGGTCAAAAATGCACTCATTTTCAAGAAAAAATCTACGCACCAGCAACATCCATCCATTCAGTGCCAGTTTTGCTGCATTTCCAAACCGATCTGTAATCGAATATTTCGATGGATGTTAAACTTAAATTGAAATTTTAGGTATTATTAGTAATACATTAGTAGTTTCAGTAATATTTTTAGTTGGTTGCTGTTATAATTTGTTTTGTTCTTTATTTGTGTAACGGAAACGTAACACTCTTTTTTATTTCAGGCGGGCAAAAATTGTGCAGTTCCTCATTGTTCATCGTCTCGCCAGATAATCAATCACTGGAAGCATTGTAACAAGAGTGACTGTCCAGTTTGTTTGCCCCTAAAGCAAGCTGATAGGACTAGGACTAACAACATGAATGGTAATTATCTTTTCTAACGTATATATCTATGTCTTTGTCAAGAATGATCAGGTTAGTTGTTTATAAAGTAACTGTATTTACTACTAGTCAAAAGAAATAGAGATTCGTACCAACTCATAAAATTGATTACTAATTTAAGATGCCTTATCCTTTAAACTAGTTAACCATTAAACATAACTTTTGCTAAATAGTTTGTGTGAGTGTCAGAAAGTTGTATTATTTTTAAGGTCATTTGAACTCGCTGTGCTTGTAAAGTATTCTGTGTAACCGTGCATTACCTACTGGCGTTCTAGCGGCTGCTGTGAGCCACACGACGACCGGCGTGAGCGCCGGCGTCGCCGTCGGCAACGTGAACGTGGGCAACGTGAGCGTGGGCAACGTGGGCGTGGGCAACGTGAGCGTGGGCAACGTGGGCGTGGGCAACGCGGGCGGCAGCATGGTGAACAGCATGCCGCCGACGCCCACGCCCGCTCAATCCACGCAAGGCGCTGACATGAAACGGGCGTACGAAGCGCTGGGTATCACGTGTCCAACGTCGGTTTCTATGACGGGTGGGTTTCCTCGGGCGCCGCCTGCCAGAATGGTGGCGCCCCGGCCCCCCGGCCTCACCGACGTGCTGCCCCAGCAGCAGCCCACGCCCATGCAACAGCTGTTCGCGCAGCAGAACCAGCCTGACCTACAGCAGCAGCAACAACAGCTGGTGAGTGACACCCGGATACTGAAAATGTCAAATCTTTCATTTAGTTGCTTTAGTTTTGTTCTATAAATATAAGTAAGGTTTATTGTGTAAGGAATAAGGTAAGTAAAAGCGGGTCTTATAGCTAACAATAGTGTCATTTCGTCCTACTTTTACAAGTGTATACACAAATATTTTAATGAAATGACTTGACTTCATAACAAAATGTATATATTATTTATATTATCTATAATCTATATTATTAACTATTTATAATCTAGGTATTCTTGGGTACTATAAAAATATTTTTCTATTTGCCAAGCTTTTACTATCAATATACGGATTTGAAGGTCTTCATTTTGCAAATGTGTGAATACATATATTTGATTATAAAGAATGTTTGTACTTTGTTTCTATTAATACATAATTTGATACAAGTAGCAATAAATCAGTACTTTGATGCTGTTATTTTGAAACATTGTGTCTCTGCAAACTTATCTGACATTTTTTCCCCATAATCTAAATTTCAAAATCAGATCACTGACACACTGTTGAAGACTTTAAAATAGCAGAATCAATTCACAACGCAGTATTTAGTTGTCTCTCTCATTTCTAATGAACATTCGATCTTGTAACTTTTAACTTTATGATAGTGAAAACGCTGGAATGGTGGAAAATTGTTAAACTACTTTTGCTAATGATGTTCCATTCGCCACAGATGGGTGGTAGCACGTTGCAACTTCCCGGGGGACCGGTGACAGCGAACCCTGTCTCCGGCACGAAAGAGTGGCACCAGTCTATAACAGCCGATCTCAGAAACCATCTTGTTCATAAACTGTAAGTATACACTTTTATTGTATGTCTCTATACCTTTGATTTTATTGTTATTGTAGTAAGTAATAGTACCAAAAGTCACGTGAGTAAGCTTACAGAAAAAACAAATATTGCAAAGTTTTCAAAGGATCCGGTCAGCTACGGCCACATTTTTTAAACGGCCACTTCCCGTGATCGGCCATTTCACCCATCGGCCACTTCCCTTGAACGGCCACTTCCCGTGATCGGCCACTTCCCGTGATCGGCCACTTCACCCATCGGCCACTTCCCTTGAACGGCCACTTCCTATTGGCTACAGCCACATTCCTTGAACGGCCACAATCCGTGAGCGACCGCTTCCCCTAGCGGCCACTTCCCCATATGGCCACTTACATTAACCACTATCCTACCGCCCTATAGATATTCATAATTTAATGACTTGTTTCATTTGCACCATTTTTGTTACAAACTCCTTTTTTGACCACAACAACATTTTTGTTTATAAATAATTTTCATATGTGTTTCGCGTAATAAATTACGATTACTGAATTGTGAATGTTGTGCACAATTTTAATAGGTTCCAAGCTAACGTGTGTTTAAAGTATAAGATTAATTTTAAGTATCTGGCATGGTTTGTGAACTGTTATTGTGTCTAAATAAATAAATAAATTACATTAGTACCATGTTGTAATTTTCAATTGATTTTCAACCTTATTCCGAGTTAATAAGATCTATTCAATTGTTTTCAATGATAAACACCTGTTGTCCCATAATAATACAATTTAACAATTCATTATGACAGGGTGCAAGCAATCTTTCCGACGCCCGACCCCCACGCGATGCTAGACAAGAGAATGCACAATCTTGTCGCGTACGCGAGGAAAGTAGAAGGGGACATGTATGAAATGGCGAGCACCCGCTCGGAATACTACCACCTACTAGCGGAAAAAATATACAAAATACAAAAGGAATTGGGTATGTAAACATTTAAAATGTCTACTTTTGCTTTTTTTTTAAAACATAATGGATCTAGAACTATCTAATATCTACAACTAATCTCAAACAATTGAATTTAGAATATTATAAAAAGTTTGTGTACCTTCTATTTATATGAACGAATTGAAGTGAATCAATTACGTTGTTTTATTGTGTTATTATTTTACCGTACTTTCAAAATTGAGACACTCAATTTTAGAATGAAATGAAACCGCTATATAACTACAAAAAATAACATAAAACCTATCATCACCCCACAGAGGAGAAGAGACAAAAGCGCAAAGAGCAACAACTGCAAGCGCAGCAACAACAACAAGGGCAGTTACAACAAAACCAGCTGCAACAAAACCAGCTACAACAGAACCAGCTACAACAGAACCAGTTGCAACAAAACCAGCTACAACAGAATCAGTTACAACAGAGCCAGTTACAGCAGCGGGCGCCGGCGCCGCGGCCGCCGCTCGCGATGCGCATCCCGTCGCCGGGCATGAGCTTGGGCATGCAGCCGGCGCGAATGGCGTTCCCAACTAACCTCGTCGGACCGCCCGGGCCCAGTCCGAACCAGGTGAGTTACCACAAGGTTCGTTGCGCTCGTTTTTTTTCTTTTTATTTTGTTTAAGTTTTAGTATCGTTGAAAAAAATCAAAAGTATATTTGATATCTTCGTTTTTTTTTTCTTTATATTTTGTTTAAGATATAGTATTAGATTCTATTGAAGGGTCTGAAAGTTACGTAGTTAACTTTGTACGACATTTCGATGTTATGGAATGTTGTTTTAATTCCAATTACAATATTTTTTCTTATTGGATTTTGTCAATAATAACGAAACTTTCTTTTTTTCCCCTCAAAGTGCAAAGCGATATCCAAAAATTCTGAGTTAAATACCTAGCTTTGGTATAGTGTGTATAAGATTTTTAAATTAATTTTATATATTTACGGCATAGGTACTTTTTTATTTTTAGTCATGTAGTCTAGTAATACAACTATAATTAATCATTAAATCACGTAGACTGGTGATAAAACATACCCGTTTGTGATTGTGCAGATGCCGCAGACCCCAAACGGGGGCACGGTGGGCGTGGGCAACCCGGGCATGTCGCCGTTCGGGCAGACCATGACGTCACCCGCCTCCTACCCCGCGCTGCACAGCAACGGGCCCGCGCTGCCGTCGCCCGGACACGCGGATAAGGTACCCTTATAACATGTCATCTAATCTACTCGTATTTACACTTAAAATGTACATTGTATTGTGCCCGATTAGCAATTCAAACTTGTAAGATAGATTCAGTAGTTTAGATTTAACAACATTTTAAATAATTATGTAAAAGTTTGTTTGTTATTACTTAACAATTTTTTTTTCCTTATTATAAACAGAAACAGAACAGTTAAACCTTTTTATTAAACTATTTATTAGAACATTAATTTATTAGTAGTACATTTGATACTAAGAAAAGTTGCTTAGCGAAGAAATGTATATACATCACGCCAGATTTCCAGAGAGCGAAAGGAGACCTCGACTTTGCACCTTTCGCTTAACTTGTCTATTAAAGAAGTTTTTTCTAATGAGCCAATGTGAATACAGCAGGTGCGGCTGAGCGCGGCCGTAGCGAACTCCCCGTTCGTGAACCACGCGGCGTTCGGCACCGCGTCCCCCGCGCCCGGCACCCCGCACACGCCCCTGCCGCACCCCAGCCCCGCGCCCGAGCCCCGGCCCGCGTCACGCCCCCCGCCGCCGCAGCCGCCGCCCTTGCCGCAGCAGCAACTACAACAACAGCATACGCCCGCGCCGCCGCCCGTACACGACCCCGTGCCGGAGGTATGTACTAGTGCGCCACAAATCTGCTTTATTCGCATCTGGAATCTTCTTCCGATTAATATCAGGTGGAACAGAGTCTTGCCTACTTCATAATTTGAAAAAATCCGTCTCGAAGGACCGAAAAACTGTTTGTCTGCTGCAGGCTTTGCATACTTTATATAAAAAATAAATAAAATAAAATATTTTATTGTGATAACGGTACAAAATTATAGCAATATATGATAGGTATGATAGGAAACCGTAATGTAGCTAGTTTATTTAGAAAAATACGGGTCTGTGTAGAAACAAAGCGCATGCAAGCTTTATTACACTTGGCGTCTATAACTTTTCTTGCGCTTCGTCTTACCTGATGGTAACGATAAGGCCACAAATTGTACACACCCTACACACGACCCCGCGGCCCTACACACGACCCCGTTTCCAAGGCATGCCTCGGGCAGTACATAATATTATTATACTCTAGCAAACGGACGGCAGTAAATAATCGCAGCCGCAGAGTGCCGCAAGATAAGAACATGTACTGTGAATACTGCTAGTGCAGTCCTAATCTGCTTCACTAGCTGTGTTCGCATTTGGAATCCGCTTCTGTTTAATATCAGGTGGCCGAAGTATTTTAGTTCTACTTTTTAATTTAAATAATTCGACTCGAAGGACCAAGAATATGTATGGATGGACTGGCTTTACGTAACGACTTTAGATGATAGATGAAGAGCTGGAATTGTAATTGCAATAAATACAAATAAGTTAAATTGTAATTGAAGCAATCTCATTAGGACATTTTAACGAAAACCTAATTGTAACATCTTGCTAAAAGTTACCTTTTCCTTTCGCCTACCCAGGTTCGAGTCAAACAAGAGCCGGAAGAGAGTCGCATCAAAGAGGAGCTGGAGGAGGATTGCGGCGGCAAAGGCATGCGCGACGAGATCCCCACGGAGCGCGAGCAGCAGGAGCACAACGACTTCCTCGCCAAGTCGGAGATCAAGCAAGAGATCAAACAGGAGATCAAGCAGGAGATCAAAGAGGAGCCCTCGGAAGCGGGCGCGAGTGACTCCACGGACCGAGGCGGCCGGCGGACGTTTATCTTCAAATCCGAGGACTTGCGGCAAGCGCTTATGCCTACGCTAGAGAAGTTATTCAGACAAGAACCCGAGTCGCTTCCCTTCAGGCAGCCGGTAGACGCCCAAGCGCTCGGTATCCCTGACTACTTCGACATCGTGAAGAACCCTATAGACTTGTCCACCATCAAGAACAAGCTGGACCGCGGCGAGTTCAAGGACCCCTGGCAGTACGTCGACGACGTCTGGCTCATGTTCGAGAACGCGTGGCTGTACAACCGGAAGAACTCGAGGGTCTACAGATATTGTACTAAGGTCAGTTAAAAATTTTATGGTTTTGTAAGTTTGTAAGTTACATTGAATTTGATAGGTTATTTGCCCGCTTAAGGGCTAATTTTTCAATCCCTAGATAAAACTTATCCACCTGATAAAGTATGACGCGACCAAAATAAAATGTCACTCGTCAAAAAAGAAACGACGTGATTTGATAATACATTTCAAAATGGTTGTGTAATACGTTAACAAAAGAATAACTTTTATCTGACAATTGAAAAATCGGCCATAAATGTTATTAAATCAACAGCAATAAATTGATCCTATCAGGCTACATAATTATTTAGAGTACCTATCTGTTTGTCAATTTTTCTAAGTTACATTGAATTTAATAGTTTATTTGCCTGCATAAAGCACTTAAAGTAATTTAATCAATAGCAATCAATTGATCCTATCAGGCTATAACCCGTGTTGAAAGTATTACCAAAAATCTATGAGTCTTCGACAGGAATCAATAAGTTACCATGTTCTAACTACTGGGCCAAGGTCATGCGCTTGACCCCCTCTATGTTTATACTATAACTTCTGTTTGTGACCTAAAACCAATGATCTTTGATAGTTTTTCTACGAAATGTGTAAGTTTATGAGACGCTGTAGCAAATCAATCAAACATCTTTTTCGACGTTCACAAATTATTATATACTAGGGGAATTTTTACCGACGCCGATGTATTGACGCTCTTCTCCTTTCCCAGCTGTCGGAAGTGTTTGAGCAAGAGATCGATCCTGTGATGCAGAGCCTGGGCTACTGCTGTGGCAGAAAGTACACGTTCAACCCGCAGGTGCTCTGCTGTTACGGCAAGCAGCTGTGCACTATCCCGCGCGACGCCAAGTACTTCAGCTACCAGAACAGGTTAGATTGCTGTTATTTCTTTTTTATGATGTTGAAATGAACATAGTATAAACAAAGTAGTAGCTTGTTTTTTTCTAAGTGGCACGACATAATTACATTTTGTTTAGCAAAGGCGTCAACCTTCCTTTCCCTTTCGATTTTGTAGTGCTGTATGTTACGTGCAAGTGTACACATTTTCGAAGTTCACCCTCGCACTATATTTTATAAAACGAGTTTCTATTTTATTTGTACTATGAATTTGACGTCCAAATGTAAATGGAGAGGAGAAATATAAACTAATTACCACTTTACTAGTACAGCTACCATCACACTCTTTCATTGAAAAACCAACTTTTTTTTACATGTATTTGGGATAAAATAGTTTGTTTTACAAAAAAAAAAACACTTATGTTGACTGCCTAGCCTAGTCTTGCCATAAATTCTGTCCCTCATAGAAACATGTCGTGTAAGAAAATATTAAAACCATGTTTTTTTTCGTTTAACTGTGTAGATTACCACAAATATTTAAACTATTCAAAAGCTTTAGCTTTTACACATTTTTTCCAAATGTCCTGGCCATTCTCTATGGCCGCACGTACCATATCCGATTAGAATCGAGGCAGCAGTCTTTACTAAGTCTGCTTTTAGCGACTCGATATTTCGATGCGGTTTAGAGAAGGCTTTCTCCTCTAAAATATTCCATAAGCAATAATCTAAAGGATTATGAGCAGGACTTGCAGGGGGCCAATCTTCTGAGGCGATGAAATCCGTTAAATTCACGTCTAACCAGCCAGCGCTGGGTTGATTTTGCTTTGTGTGCGCTGGTGCTGAGTCTTGTTGAAATATTCATTGTTTACCAGCGAACACAGTGTTACTTAGTGGCTTAACCACCTTCTCTAAAATATCGCTTTGGTAGTTAATTGCTCGTGTTTTCTCCCCTTGTTCACAAAAATAGAGCTTTGTCACACCTTCGTAGTCGCAATCACTACGTTTCTCTGTGGTACCACACTCCATGTTAACACAGCTGTGTTAGATCGAAATGAATAGTATAAAACCAAAATGAATATTATGATATCTAATAATAGTACTACCGTTATATTATTTATTTACCCTCATTTACCTTAGATGGGACAGAACTTATGGCAAGACTAGGTAAATTTACATTTTATATCTTTTTTCTCCAAAAACTGTTTTCTTGATCTAAATGTGTGCCCATTCACTGTGTGTCGTTTGTCAAGTGTGGTTAATAAATAAAAATAAACATCTTTTTGCAAAACAACAACTAGTATTAGTAACTAGCGACCCGCTCGCAATTTCGTTCGCGTGGATCTCGTACCCCGTGACGAATTAAAAAAAACTTGCAAACCTTGTCCCCACTCAATAAGAATAAGCCAAATAGGTACAGCTTTATGTAGATAAAATTATATTTTATACGTATCTTCAATGTTAGTTATGTAAAAAATTGCGTCGTTAACAAAAAAACCAGTGACTCTGACTATCATTTTATTTCATTTTAGACATTTGATACGCTGTTTTTGCATTCATGTTTCAAAAATATCTTTGTAATTGACACCACGCTAGCCAAGCGAACCGCGGCGTCATTCGCTAATGGCTACGATTATCGTTGTACATTGTAATTCAATGCACTCTAAGCGTCAGTTTGCTGCGCTGCAAGAATATGATCGCAACCGTTTTACGTAATGTTGCGGTACTTTTACCTGAACATAAATAAATAATGTTTTGCAAATTACCGGATATTTCATAACAAGATAGGGAAAAACTTAAATTACGCTTAAAATGATACTTTAATTAATTTATGAAGTAATTTTATACTGTGTAAGAATGTACCTAACATTCTTAACATACATCGAAAATTATAATGCTTTTATTCTTTCGCTGATGATAAAATAATAACATTTAAGGTCAGTGCGTGCAGACGAGAAACAGCTCTACACGTAATTTGGTCCGTCATAAATATATCACTTAGATGCGGTTTTTATTTTATACTAACATTACAAGATCACATTGCTACTATGCCTTGTAGACTGTTTTTGTCTTAAATAAAACGATGGTCTGGCCTTTATCAAATTTAATATCAATGGCACCTGAGGTAAACTATAATACTTGTATTCTCACCTTCAGGTTTTGAAAATACAAAACATTGAAATGAAACCATTTTGATGTCTGATTGATTGAGGTGTAAAATTTAGTTAGAGACTAATGGACCGTTGTGTCACTCTCTGTTTACAACACACACCCTTCGATCATATAAACTATAGATACACGATTGCTGCTTGAAAAACGGTACACGAAACAAGGCATAAATCAGAAATAAGTCTTGTTTTGCTCTCAAAATTTCGAACTTGCTTCCAAAGTGAATTAACTCCAATAATATTTTAAGAATTTGTACTTTAGTGCCTAAAGTTTTAAGCTTACTTTACAATAAACGTTTATCTATATTATCTCGTTTCATTTCTGATGATGATGTATATCTTATCTAGTGGGGCCTGCAGAGGTCTCCCTCTCGCAGCAGCACGTCGACCCATTGGAATGGTGATGACGAGAATGTATATATGCGGGGATATACTTTGTGTTTGATGTTGTATAAGACCGTGCATCTATTGTTCATATGATCGAAGCACACATTCTTGTAAGTTACCAATGGCTCTAAACATCTATGCCAAATTAGATGTCATGCTAATTTGTACAGCACCCAATCGGGTAATAAATAAGTAACCTTCGTTTAACTTTAAACCTTCAAAAGTCACAAGTAGTAGTCGATAAAGTTACGTCAATTGGTTAGGATACTTTTCTAGTACCTTCGTATTGCAAAAAGATGTTTCTTTTTAAATAATTGACGAGTAATAATCTTAAAAGATTCATTAAGTTGGACTTTGGTATACATAATGAGCATTTACTTTAAAATGCTTATAAAATTTTATTAGTGATAGAAACAATACTAATATTGCTGCTACAAGTTTTTTTTTGTTTTAATGAAATCACGGAATAATAATATATATAATATGTATGTAATAATATGTAATAATAATGTTTTCTTTTTGGTCATGTTTATTATAAAAAGAATAATTTCTATAATTCTTTTGATAGTCTTAACATAGGATGCTTATGCTAAAAATTTGCCGAAAGACAAAGCTAAAAGTAGGCTTATGAAGTCTTATTGCATTATTTATGTCTGTAAATAGATGTTAAAAGACTAATTAAGCTGTAATACTTCATACTATATATTCCTTTTTCGCTGGGTGGTATTATGACTCTCGCCTCTAAATATTATTAAACTAGTGTTGTCATATTTTAAAGTAAAAGATAACATAGTTCTACACGTGTCAATTAGTACTCTTGTGACAATAACCTATCACGTACTATGCTCACTCTAGTCTGACTAATAAATCCTATATGTTCTCATTGCTTACTAATATTTTTTTTCCCTCCACGCACGTCCTTGCCTGCACACGTTCCTGTCACGCTTCGCATC
Organism: Scoparia ambigualis; assembly: GCA_963921215.1. Taxonomy (NCBI): domain Eukaryota; kingdom Metazoa; phylum Arthropoda; class Insecta; order Lepidoptera; family Crambidae; genus Scoparia; species Scoparia ambigualis. The sequence goes on from OY992510.1 coordinate 6,455,084, forward strand.
AATGCTACACGGCCGCCAATTACAAATACAGTCTAAAAGCATATGGCGTTGTGTCCGATAGATACACCTTCTGCCAGAAATGCTTCAACGACATTCAAGGGGACACCGTCACGCTGGGCGACGATCCGCTGCAGCCTCAGACGTAAGTGTACTGTAATGTGTTATATTTGATGTTGTACAAATTAGATTATTCTATTAAATACTATATCTTCTTTATGCGAGTTTACAACGATTTACAATCTTGCTTGTATAATATATCTTGCTACATAAAATGACGTATGTATTTTTTTATTAAAAGTGTACTTTTGTATAACAAGAGTTTCCAATTTACAGTGCCATCAAGAAGGATCAGTTCAAGGAAATGAAAAATGACCATTTAGAACAAGAACCTTTCGTTTTATGTATGGATTGTGGTAGAAAACAGCACCAAATTTGTGTACTGCATCACGATTCAATATGGCCCCAAGGCTTCTGCTGTGATAATTGTTTAAAAATGAAGGGAGCTAAGCGAAAAGATAACAAATTTTGTGCTAAAAGGCTGCCGCCCTCAAAACTTGGCATTTATATTGAGACAAGAGTCAATAATTTTCTCAAGAAAAAAGAGGCTGGTGCTGGTGAAGTGCATATCAGGGTGGTTGCATCGTCTGATAAGGTAATGTTTCTTTTTTACACTAAAAGTTATTGATTTTATGTGTTGAAGTAAAAATAGTAGTGGATATTTTTTCTAATTGTAAAATACGGATAGCTCTAATTGGCCTATGTAATTGCACATTCACAATGTTACTATCACTTATTGTTGGCTGTTTTTAGCCCTAATAAAATAAAATAAATAAACCTTTGCTGCTCATCTTGTAATGGTAAAAAATGTTACTGTTTTATGTGATTAATATTGTCCATTTTCAGATGGTGGAAGTTAAACCTGGCATGAGATCGAGGTTCGTCGAGTCAGGCGAGCTGTGTGCTGAATTCCCGTATCGGGCTAAGGCGTTATTTGCATTTGAAGAAGTTGACGGAACTGATATTTGTTTCTTCGGTATGCATGTGCAGGTATGGCGATTGTTATCATCCCACTAATGTTATCGTTAATAATAATATTACACGTAAAATTTTTAAACACTGAAAAAAGACAACAACCTCAGGCGGGAATCGAACCACGCACATTCCTTAAAAAAAATTGACTTAAGTATATTTAAGCGTTAATAAACCGCTAAAATATATAAAAAATATTAATCTATATTACACGTTTTGTTTGTACGGAATTTAATGTTATGTATTTTTTCAGGAATATGGAAGCGAAAGTCCAACGCCAAATACGAGGCGCGTTTATATAGCATATCTAGATTCTGTACATTTCTTCCAACCTAGGCAGTACCGGACTGCAGTTTATCACGAGATTTTATTAGGATATTTGGACTACGCTAAGCAATTGGGTTATACAATGGCTCACATATGGGCGTGCCCGCCCTCAGAGGGCGATGACTACATTTTCCACTGCCATCCGCCCGAACAAAAAATTCCTAAACCTAAGAGGTTACAAGAGTGGTACAAGAAAATGTTAGACAAAGGTATAATAGAGAGGATAATATTAGATTATAAAGATATATTAAAACAAGCAATGGAGGACAATATCTCTTCTGCGGCGGAGCTACCGTACTTCGAAGGTGACTTCTGGCCCAACGTGTTAGAGGAATCTATCAAGGAGCTGGACCAGGAGGAGGAGGAGAAGAGGAAACAAGCCGAAGCCGCCGAAGCAGTGGTCAGTTTACCATTTCATGTCCATTGTTTTACCATTCATTATGTTAGTGTCACCATTGCATGTTAAAACACCATAATACAGTTGCAAGTCACAACCATATTTAAATTCAGACATTTAGCAAATTGTACAAAGTTTGTAAAATAGTATAAAATTTGATTATTACAATATTTTGTTTACATTTCACTATGTTAAAGTTTGTATTATACACAATATTTTGAACAATAGCCTTTCTTTGTTTTGGTGGTGGCAGGTTGTGAGAATATTTAGATATTTAATAATTTTAGATATTCCAGTCGTCGGAGGAAAATGAACAAGGCCCTGACGGAAAGAAGAAAGGCCAGAAAAAGGCCAAGAAATCGAATAAGTCAAAGGCCGCCCAAAGAAAGAACAGTAAGAAACAAAGTGACCAGCAACAGGGTAGTGATCTCAGTGCGAAGATATTTGCGACTATGGAGAAACATAAGGAAGTGTTCTTCGTTATAAGGCTACATTCCGCACAGTCCGCGGCGAGTTTAGCGGTAAGACAATCTACATCTTACTTTACAGTTGATTACATTATAAAAAATAAACTACTATAATCTGCTATCATTTTGGCATACTTGGTCAAAATGATAGGAGCAGATTATTTATATTCTTGCTGACAAAAATTAACATCGTGTGAAAATTCGTTTATATTTTTAAGTATCAGAGTCTTTTGAAATACACCTTTATATTAGTAGTTTGAAAATCTCGTAAAATCATATTTTATTTGTAATTTCAAACCTTCAGAAATACTCGAAATTATTAATTTAATACAAATTAACATGATAACTATTTTAACGGGACCTAACACGATTAATTTTGTAAGTACGTATCTACTTACTGCTTGACGTTTTGGCCGCGATGCTGCGGCCGTGGTCACAAGAGAACTTAGGTCTTAATCGTGTTAGATCCCGTTAAAATAGATTTAATTCAATGAAACTCGATAGTTTAAAGTCTTATGATAATATTTGTTCCCAACAGCCCATCCAGGACCCGGACCCGTTATTGAACTGCGACTTAATGGACGGGCGCGACGCTTTCCTGACGATGGCGCGCGACCGCCACTACGAGTTCTCATCGACGAGACGGGCGATGTTCTCAACGCTGTGCATGCTATACGAGCTGCACAACCAGGGCACCGACAAGTTCGTGTACACGTGCAACAGTTGTAAATCGCACGTCGAAACTAGGTACCACTGTACGGTGTGCGACGACTTCGACCTCTGCGTGCCTTGTTATGAGAAGGAGGGTCATCCTCACAAGATGGAAAAGCTCGGCTTGGATATCGACGTGGGGTCATCTCCGGGGGATATGAAGCAGGCAAACCCGCAGGAGGCGCGCAAGCTATCCATCCAGCGGTGCATACAGTCGCTGGTGCACGCGTGCCAGTGCAGAGACGCCAACTGCCGGCTGCCATCATGCCAGAAGATGAAGCGGGTCGTCACGCACACGAAGATCTGCAAGCGGAAAACGAAAGGCGACTGCCCCATTTGCAAACAGCTCATTGCGCTGTGCTGCTATCATGCGAAACACTGCCAGGTAAGAACCACTTGCATTTATGCATTATTGAATTATCAATGTCTTCTTTATGGGGATTTTTATGTATTTTTTGTTGGGAAGTGTTAGCACTAATTCACTGAGACATGGGTATTTAGAAAAAAGGTAGTTCATCTTTTTCAAAAATGGTATGTCAACAAAACCGTAGTAAGAACCGTAACCATTATAAGTTTTACAATGTGTAATTCTGCCTATTTGATTTTTAAGTTTCACAATGTGTAATTCTGCCTATTTGATTCTCAAAAGCAACTAGGGGCTTGTTTCACAATTTTCGAAGAAGGTAAAAAGTTTTGTATGAACTATCTGTTAAAGTAAAGGCTACTGGGATCGTACTTGGAGTTTGTGAAACAGGTCTTAACCCTTTGCAAGGCAGTGGCACATATATGGCCACCATATTTTGGACTTTATTGAGATAAGGTCGAAAACTAATGAAAAATTTGAACATGCTGTGCCCGTTATATGGTTAAGTTAGATGAAATGTATGTAAGCAGAGACAAAATTATAAGTACCGCCTTTGTCTATTCTAGCATTAAGATTATAACTGTTTCTTATGTATGTGCCAATAAAGTGTCTATCTATTGGTAGACGAAAATTAGATCAATCGATTAGCACATCTCTAATTGACAGTTGAGCTACCGCGTCTTTAGTAGTTGTTGTAAAATATTCTATTGTAATGGGCCATTTTCCGAGCTCGAAAAAAAAAAGAAATTTGTTCCTAATGATTTCATAGATCGCGCTTAGTAAAAGGCGCGTCCATGGATAGCACGTGTATGGCTGCGTAATGGTATCAGAAAAATATCAATATTGTGCAACTGTCAAACTGTGAACGAAATTATGGAAAATAGAAATAGGTCCTGAAATGAAAATACCAATTTTTTATGGTTGATAAGCAAATGTGCACAATTTAGTATAGCCTTTGTGTACGGCTCGGCTTTCATAAAACGCCATCTATCGAGTGGTTTTGAATTTATTTTTATTTTTTAATTTGTGCTGTCAGAAAATCTCCCATTATAATAAATGGTTATTGTGAATAATAAAGTTTATTCCTATCACTATCTACAACAAAGTATGTATATCCCCAGGAGACGAAGTGCTCCGTGCCGTTCTGCAGCAGCATAAAGCAGAAGCTGAAGCAGCAGCAGGTGCAGCAGCGCGTGCAGCAGGCGAAGCTGCTGCGGCGGCGCATGGCGGCGATGAACACGCGCGCGGGCCCCGGCGCCGCGTCGCCGCCGCACCCGCCGCCCGCGCTCGCCTCGCCGCCGCCCTCCAAGCCCGCTGCGCACGCGCTGCCGCACAACGTGCAGAAGGCGCTGCAGCAGGTATCTTGCCCAACATTCAACTGTTCACTTTTTTTAGCTCGACATTCACGGGCAGGTAAGTTTAACTGATCAGTTAAAACGGTCCTCACTCACTGGCTTCAAACCAGCCTTCATTTCTCGATCGAATGGCAGTGTGACCATCTCAAAAATGACGAATCGGCCCGACATTGGCAAAAAATCTGCCGCGTTTTTATCGCAATTTCAAAAAGACGATTTCTCGCATGTACTTCTTTACTTCTATTTCTCGCATCTACTTCTATACTTCTTATGAAAGGTGCTAGAAAAAATTGATAAAAAATTTAGCTGCAATTTTCATAAAATTGTGGCTACTTGGTTCCCAAAAATAGCTAGATCTAGCTATAAAGTAGCTAAGTTGGCAACACTGGCTCCGAGTGATAGCAAACGGATGTAAGCACGCGCACTCACGGTGAGTTTGGACTGATGGCAAACGAACTGAAGCTAGCGGATTACGGTCCGCCCGAATATATCCGTGAGTTGTCGTTAGTTAAAAATTTCAACTTAAGATTTCACACTCACGGTCAGTTTTTGGAAGTACGTCAGTTAAACTGATCAGTTTAACTGACCGTGAATGTCGAGCATAACAGGTTCACTGTTCAAAAAATATAACAATAGGTTAATCAATAGTTTTGGCCGTATGTGGGCTGCGGGACTGTGAACCGGTTAACCCGTGGCGCGCCAGCCACCCTAACAGTGTTACTTATAAAAATCAACTAATAGTCTTCTAAGCATCATCTTAACTAATTACTAATTAACTCCTTAAGTAGTGAGTAAATATTTTTTACTTATAAACGTTGCTTATGCTTGTCTTAGCTAATGAACGGCTAATGACACGGAAAAATTATTACTCTTGCAACACAGCCGAAATGTTGGTAGCTTAAAAAAATATTTGCCATTTTAATGTTGTGAAATAGCAACATTTGTTTCATTCAAATTGAAAATTAAAAAGCTAAGCTGTCAAATATTTTCACGGAAACTTGTTTGTTGTTGTGGGTTGTGTTGTGTGGTATTATTTTGGTTTGTTGTATACATTTCGGAATTTTGGCGAGTTATATCTAGCTATGGCCGAGGTAGATCCATCCAGCAAAAAAAGGGTTCGTTCCTCCAACTGGGACGAAGAAGAAAAGGTATGTAATTATCTAGAAAACATTCGTTCTACTCGCTACTATTCGCGCGTGGTGTTTTGTATAAAACTATTGTGTGTTTTATTGCAGAGATTGTTAAGGCAACTTATAATAGAAAGAGTAGATGTAATTGAAAATAAGGATGCATCTACTAATACTAATATAAAAAATAAAGCAGCATGGCAAGAAGTTTTGTCTTGGTAAGTAGTTTAATTTCAAAAGGGACCTACTAAAAGTAATAACTCAGCTCAGATTATCGATTTAACATTTTTTTTTTTCTTTACAGTTTCAATAGTCTAAAACAAGAAACGGGATCTCAAAGAACTGACAACCCAGTGGAGAAATATGAAGGGGAAAGCTAAAATTAGGGATAGTGAATATAAACGCGCTAAATTAATGACAGGTGAAGGGCCTCCACCACCTAGCCCACCACCAGAAGATCTTGCCATCATACAGGCAATACCAAATGAATTTATTACTGATAGTAATAAATTTGATAGCGACAGTATACATGTAAACAGTATTGATCAGGTATGTTCTGTTTTATTACATGTCTATATTTATCGGTTGAATTAAAAAGAACGCATCGATGGGACATCGTCTGTTGCTTTGGGAGGTATGCTGTTTCGGGAACTAGAGCAGTGTTACTCTAAGAAATTGATGCTCATCTATGTGTTCTGCTTAATGCAGCTATAGTTATTACTTTTTATCCTGAATTCAAATGAAGTTTTTTAATATTGTTGAACATTTTGTATATTCCAGTCACTGACACCAGGAAGCCAGCTAGTCATACAAGATGATCCTTGGACTCCATTGCTAGCCTCAAATAACCAGATCAAGGAAACAGAAGAGGTTATTAAAAGAAATTCAAAAGTCAAAAAACTTCAAACAGTTTAATATTGTATTCCTTTTGTATTTTAATTGTAGATACCCGAGGATGAAGGTTGGCAAGAAGCGGAAGTAGTACTGTGCCCTACACCTAAGGCTATGTCAAACAAGTACTTAACAAAGAAAAGCAAACTAAAACAAAAAAAGGAATGCAACCTGTCTATATGTTGATAGATCGCACAGTCAATCACAGTTTTGTTTGATCAGTTCACGGTTTTATCTCCATGGAATTTGTTTCAATACTGATGTTTTCTCAGGAAGTGAATTAAGTGAATGTAATTCTTATGAGAAATAAAGTTATTCTAAACCTAAACCAATAATTCTCTCAGAAAGTATAAGAATAAAAAGCATCCTATTATAATATTTTCGGGTTTTTCGTTTTATTAATAATTTACTTGTTTTTTACAGATTCATACCGAGGACTATGAGCGAGAGTTATTTTTAATAGCTAAAAGATCAAAAGAAAGAGAATGTGAACGAGCAGAAGAAATACACCAAAAGAGAATGGTCATTTTAGATTTAGGATATGAATTCTGGAAAAAAAAATCAAATAGTCTTGAGTGATCATCACATAACTTTATTTGTTTTTAAAAATAATTTTCAATAAACAGGTTTCTTGTTATGTTTGTAACATTATTGTGGTTGTACCCAATGTCTTCCTCATATTCGTCATCTACATAATCATTAGCCCGAGAACCTGTAACATAACATCAAGTTTAAGTTTTCCCATCTGCAACATACACAGGTATCTAGTGTATGTATGACGATTTAGACTAAACATACATACCATGTTCCAAAGGATCATTAAATTCAATAGCCAAATTGTGCAGCACTGCACATGCAACAATTGTTGTTTTTATTGTAGTAAGAGATCCTCGCATTACCTCCAACAATATGCGAAATCTTTGTTTTAGAAATCCAAAACATCTTTCTACTACATTCCTAGTTCGGATATGGCTGAATTTATACCGCATCTCGGCTTCAGTCCTCGGTCGTAGGATGGGTGTAAGTAAATAAGAGGTACGTGCGTAGCCACTATCACCAAGGAGTTTCCCTTTGAATTCATTATTCTCAAACCTCTGTTTAATTGAACTTTCACGAAAAATTCGTGCATCGTGAGTACTGCCCCTCCAATGGCAAACTATGTCACAGATTTTCAAGTCTGCATCGCAGACAACCTGCAAATAATAAACGGATTTGAATGAAATTTAGAATACGAGTAAGCTATGATCTGGATTAACATATAATAATGAATTATGAAATTCCCACGGGAGCGGAGCCCCGGCCCACAGTTGGTATATTTATATTTTATTTTCATTTAGGCTGCATTGTCAACGTATTAACTGGTGCCTATTGTTTTAATACCTGCCCTACCTGCATGCATTTTTGTATGTAGAAGAAAAATAATACTTACTTGAGTGTTTATAGAATAGTGTCCTTTTCTATTGACATAGTATTGGCCAGCCTCTCCGCCTACTTTCCGAATTTTAATATGTGTTCCATCTATCGCTCCAATGATGTGTGGGAATCCACATATGGCTTCAAATTTTTGAATTGACTCCATTTGAGCTCTTAAATTCAACGGCATTTTGATGTACATAGAGCTTTTTGAGGCTAATGCAATACCTACTTTTCTAGATAGGTGTGACAGAGTCTGCTGGCTCATGCCATGGATATCCGCACAGTCTTGTTGAATCTGAAATTTTAAATGTAAATAGTCCTGGTTAACATCTTTAGTTAGGTACTCATATTATGATAGATCAACTAAAACAAGTATCATTTGGATAAACCTACCTCATGTCTGCCCCAGTACCGAATCACAGACATTACCTGTAACTCCACGGGTATACTGCCGCCTCTAGTGTCCACACGCAAGTCATTTCGTAATAGTTCTATAATTTTTTGCATATTTTCTTTGTTAAATCTATACCTATACTTGAAATCACTATCACTTAAATCTTGCATAGGATTCATTCTCATACTATACAGTTTTGCCCGTCTATTAATTCTCATTGTTCTTCTCCTAAATTCCCTAATTTCCTCTATTTCATTACGAAATGAGCGCAATACATCAAAATCTTCAAAAATATCCATTATAATAGAAAATATCACGCGAAACACGGAAGAAACAATTACAAAATGCAAACAGAAGTCAGAAACAGACACAAACAACGTTGAGTAGCTGACATGAAATCAGCTGACAAATAACCGCCATTTTGTTACTTACGTGCTAAACAAGGGTAGGAGTTAACTTAATTTGACAGTTCATTATAGCCATTGCTAAGCAACTCATTAAAGCTAAGCAACGTTTATAAGTAAGAATTATTGATAAACAACTCCTAAGTATTACTTAATATTTAATTAACGTTTATAAGTAAGGCTGTGAAGCATTAAATGCTTTACGTGTCAGGCATTTTGCGATACATCACTTTTTTATTGTTTGATTAGGGAAAAATATTTATTGCGTAATAACTATACGAGATTTTCGCGTGAATGAGGTGTCATTCTTTTCTGTATGAGTTTTTGTACGTAGTTAACTACTTAGAATGAACAATAAAGACTTACTTGTAGTGGCACTGGAACGGTTTTCTTTTGTTTTCAATATTTCATAAAGGTAACCTTTGGTTTTACTGTTTGTTATAATAATTAACAAACGACACACAACACAATTGAGATAATAACTTTTTAGTTAACATTACTATGCACCGGCCACATGAATCATAAACACTTTGGCACTAAACTTCACTCACAAAACAATTTTTAACTTAGGAACCAAAATAAATAACCGCCGCCATAACGTGGCCGGCCCGCGTAAATAGTGACCTAAAACTATATTATGTCTAACTGTAAATAAAAAAAGGTTACTGATGAAATAATCTACAAATTGATTAATGATTATAATCACTTTTATCAAAAAAATCAAAATATGAATAAAATTACAGCACTTTATAACACACAATGTTAGCTGTAGTTGTTAGCAAAATCAAAATATCATAATTATACTTCTAGCTCTTCGTTTAATCTAAATTGCCACTATATCACACAACTATTACATTGTACAAAAACTGTATTAAGTTTCCAGTAAATATAGATAAGAATCATACGAAAACTTATATTTTACGTCGAGAAAACATCATGTAAACAAATCACAACAACACAACTTTGTACTAATATGGCTGACGTCCGTCCATAACTTCAGACACTCTTTTTAAATTTTTTTTTCGATAATGTTTTGTTCGGTCCGAATCCTACTAACTATGTTATTTTCTTCTATATGGACCATAGAAAATTCACAGACAGCTAAAACTTGTATAGTACGACTCGGACCGGCTAAAATAAAACAACCAATCTGAGCCAAGTCTGTTGTACACCGGTAAGTACAAGAGACACGCATGACTCTCAACTATTTTGTACACCGGTAAGTACATATGACGCTCAAGGGGTTAATAAGCGGCCCGCCCGCGACTACGTCCGCGTGAACACGTCGTACTCACCTTGTCTTAACAATAAAAAAGTATACACCCTTAATTTTTATTCGTTGTTATGAAATTAAGGGTTAGTTCCACCCATGAAACTGCACAACTTTCCCCAAGAAACCTATTTGCAAAAATGTAAAAAAATTTCGACCTCCAATACTATTGTCGTCAGTAGTTTTTCAATTTCATGGGTGAAACTCGCCCTTCATTTCATTAAAACGAATAAAAATTAGGGGTGGTATAGATTTGGCAGGTCACCAATATTCTTTTACACTAACATGCTAGGATATACCAGATTTTTCATAAGACGCATAATTTTTTAAATTATCATAAATATAATTTGTAAACAGCGCCGGCAGGTAAAATTACCCAAAACTGACAAATTTCGCTAATCGATATTAATCCCTGTTACCAAAATGTAAAGTTCAAAATATATTTACGAAATTTGACATTTTTTAATTATTTTTTTTTTAATATTTGTTCCGTGAAGGAACAGGCTAAGATCAGAGACCATACTGCCTAGTCATTAGTATTTTTATTTCTTTTTTTCCCTCTTGATGAGTGGTGGATGAGTGGTGATTAAGATGATGAATGATAAATGATGTTCCCGAAACCCCTTGAGCCCTCAATAAAGATGTGGGACTTTACTGAGGTCTCACACGGACTTCTTGAGAGAATTTGAAAAGTGATGTTGCACTGTTTTGTTACATTTGCCAACACTCATGCACGTTCACAAACCCTTAACGGTTAATAATCCACTGTTATTTCACATTAATGTTCGAAAAAACACGAATTTTAGAAAATAAAACAAAACTGCAGACATGAGTGGACATGACGCTTCACTTTCCCGCCAAGAAGTCCCTTGACATTTTTTAATAGATTTAGCTGCTGTCATCTGTACATACTATTAGTTAACTTTATTTTTTAAATATTGTTGTTTAACAAAAAAAAAAGCGTTATTTTATTACGTATAGGTAACTACACTATCGCATTTTGTTTGGATCTCTAAAATGTTGTTAAAATAAATAAATTACTCACTCAGGTACAAGAGGAAGCGGCGCGACAACAAGCGCCGTCGTACGGCAAACAGGGCGGCATGGGCCCGCCCAACGTGGGCGGTGGCGTGGTGCCGCTGGCGGCGGGCGTGGGCCCGGGCGGTGTGGGCGTGGGCCCGGGCGGTGTGGGCGTGGGCCCGGGCGGCGTGGGCGTGGGCCCGGGCGCGGGCGCGCGCGCCGACTGGACGGCCCGGTACCGCGCGCCGCCGCCGCTGCACCACGCCGCGCACCACCCGCGCGCGCCACACCACCCGCAGCCGCCGCACCCGCAACAGGTAGGCTACTCTTGAAACAGAATTGCATTTATCAATTTCCAATCACAAATCTAAAAAAATGTCAAATGGCACTTTTGTAAGCGACAATAGCGCCACATTGGAATTAAATTGCGTGGAAATTGATTGAACAAATTATTATCGAGATGGCGTTCCGGAATTATCTTTAATTAACCCAATGTCGATACATATTAATCGCATTGGAATTGTATTAAGATTGAGTTTGCGTTCGAGACTAACCCCCCAGGTTCATATTGCACTCATTCATTTTATATTTATTCATTTACTAGCGGCCTGCGCAACACCCTGCATCCCCTGACGAATTTCCAAACATTTTATTACACACTAGCGGACCGCTCGCGACTTCGTCCGCGTGGACCCCGTACCCCGGGACGAATTGTTGAAAATATCATATAGCCTGTCACCCGGAGATAGTGTATCTTCCCAACGGTGAAAGAATTTTTCAAATCGGTCTAGTGTTTCGGAGCCTATTACAAAAAAGAATTAGCCAAATAGGTGCAGACGTTCTAAAGTGATACACAAACACTTTCTAAAGTGATGCGCGTAGAAACGTTTCGGTAATTGATTTTTATTAATATAGATTTAAATGCAATGCCACAAGACGTCGCGGCAGACCTAGAAGGAGATGGCGGGACAAACTAGACTCCTACAGCAAAGACTGGCCATAAGAGTTCTTGATCACAAAGAGTGGAAAAGGGGAAAGGAGAGGCCTTTGCCCTGCAGTGGGATGACCCGTGGCTTAAAATAAATAAATAATTATTTATTCATTGATAGGAATAGTTATAGAACCACTCACACCCAGGACGAAAATGTCAAATTTAAGACACGTAAAACATACTCTGACATTACAAAATCAAATAATGAACCAACTGAATGTTGGTTGGAACAAACCCAAAAACATGCAATCACTCGAGTCCCTCATGGTTAAGCAATGTGATAACGGACAACGGCGAAATCATTGCTGAATGAATTCTTTGGCGTCTATAAATTTCACTATTACAACTACGGATGAAATAAATTCGTAAGATTTTTTGAAACCATAGGAAAAACCTGTCTAAGGCAGTTGTCCCACCAACGGCGAGTAAACGACTAACTATCGGCTATTTTCTCGCTCAAGAAACGTACAATAGATATACATTCCGTGTAAACAAAAGAGATGCATGTATAAATAGTTGATCGCTGACTGTTCAGACTGCCGACGAAGACTCGCTCCACTAGTTTGTCGCTGAGTGACAGGACTTGACAGGATGATCGCTTATAGCCCAGCGACAAAACTATTGGAACTCCACACTCGCTTTCCGCTGCTCGCCAATTCGTTTCTAGCTCGACTCGCTTCTCGTTCATCGTCTGCGGTGGGACAACTGCCTTAGTCTCGAAATAAAAACATGTTTAAAAGACACGTATATTACTAGTTAGTGCTGTTCTGTTTAGGGAAATGACGATGTTTTTTTCCCCTTAATGGCTTCGTGCGATCAGCATATTTAGCCAGTATATTAAAGTGAATATTTTCTTTGCATAAAGTCTCAATAAAGTAGATGATAATAAGTGATAAAACCCTTTGAGACTCAATAAAGCTGTGGAACTTTATTGAGATCTCACACGGACTTCTTAAGAGAATTTGAAAAGTGATGTTGCACTGTTTTGTTTTATTTGCCAACACTCATGCACGTTCACGAACACTTAAGTACTTAACAGTAAATAATCCACCATTATTTCACATTAACATTCGACAAAACATAAATTATAGAAAATAAAACAAAACTGCAGACAGTTCACTTTCCCGCCAAGAAGTCCACGTTTTTATTTTTAATTTGGCAAAACGTATTTTTTTTATAATTTGTTCCTTGAAGAAACAGGCTAAGGTCAGAGACCATACTGCCTAGTCATTAGTTAGTTAAAATTACATTGTTGTTATTGTAAGCCTATATTTTCCCACTGCTGGGAAAGGCTCACCCTCTCCTCTTTCCACTTTTCGCGGTCTGTTGCTTGTGCTGGCCAATCCTTAAAAGGATAACACAACTAGGTAGGTAAGTACTTGTTTTATACAATTATGATAGACATAACCTCAAAAACTTTGAATTGGAATATCTTTAATTGTAGATTTACTAGAGAAGTAAAACCAAGACTAATGATTGAATGAAGATTAATGAACCTCATCACAACACTGTTTGGCAAAATAAAATGAATGCTTTAATGCATTAGCAGCATAGCCTGGAAGGTTAATTGGGTTGACGCCTAATAAATACGATATCGAACATTTCTTAAATCTAACAAACTTGATAATAATATATTACTAGTGTCAGAATCCTATTTTACAAATAATAGTTCAATAAAAATACGGAACTATAGTACATACAATACTAATCACCCAGACGGAACTGCTCGTGGTGGTTCTGCTATAATAATAAGATCTTCTATTAAGCATCACATGTTTCCGGGTTTCGCGACAAACCATATTCAAGCAACAACTGTATTAGTAGGGGATGAGCAAGGACATATTAACGTATCGGCAGTTTACTGCCCCCCTAGGCAAACAATAAACGAAAGCCTTATTCAACCAGTACCTAGAAACACTAGGCAGACGATTTATCGCCGGAAGGGACTGGAACGCAAAACATGTTCACGGGGGGTCCAGACTGAATACAACACGCGGAAGAGAACTCAAAAAGAGCTTGGATAAACTTAATCTTACTACGTATCAACAGTGGGACCTACCTATTGGCCTGCCGATATTAATAGGCTTCCAGATGTCTTTATCACAAAACGACTATCACGACTATACTGTTTAATAGAATCGTTCCCCGATGGTTCCTCCGACCACACACCCATTATATTAACGGTCAGTTCTGCAGTATTACATTACGAGAAACTAACAATTCTGTATAACAAAAGAACAGACTGGACGTCATTTAGAGAAATGGTTGAAGATCGCTTTGAACTGAAAATAGCTCTCAAAACAAATAATGATATTGAGAACGCTGCTAAAGACTTCAGCACTACAGTACATAAGAGCTGTTGGACTTGCACCCCTAAAACAAATAATCTTCAGCTAAGACATGGAGTTGTTGCCGAAGACATCAGGGCAAATATTAAGGCAAGAGAAGGCTGCGTAGAAAATGGCACACTAGCCAGCACCCAGACAAAACGGCTCTATAAGGCAAAAGAGTTGACTGAAGCTTCCAACGCAACTATAACAGCCCAGATCGAGTCACTTACAGCAACAAGAGCTACAAACTATTCCTTGTGGAAAGCTTGCAAAAATACAAACAGACCCATCATTCCAAGCCTCTTCCCCTCTAAGAATAACTGGGCTAGAACAGCAGACGAAAAAGCCAACATTTTCGCAATTCACTTGTCGGGTGTGTTTGCTCCTAATGAGGCTAGCCCTGGATGCGATGAATCGGTCATAGATGAGGTTATAAATGAAGACCGACAATTTGATAACCCAGTCAAACCAACATCTCCTCGAGAGATATACACTGCTGTCAACAACAAATTGGAAAACAACAAGGCTCCGGGCTTCGACCTTATAGATAAAAAGGTGCTTACTGAATTACCACGGAAAGCCTTTATGTTCCTGACCCTTCTCTTTAACAGCATGTTGAGAACTGGATACTTCCCAGCTCTATGGAACGTTTCGCAAATTATAATGGTACATAAACCAGGAAAACCAACCCATGAAGTTACCTCATATAGACCCATAAGCCTGTTGCCTATTGTGTCAAAGCTATTCGAAAAAATTCTCTTGAAAAGACTCCTACTAGAGGCTTCGGAAAGATGAATAATACCGAACCACCAATTTGGCTTCTGGCACGAGCACGCATTCATAGAACAAATTTATAGAGTGTACCAAGCAATCAGGGTTTCCCTTGAGTAAAAGGATTACTGCCCGGCAGCTTTATATTGTCATAACAGCATATTGTCATTGGACAATAAACTCTTAATTTATAAGACTGTCCTCAAGCCAGTATGGACGTATGGTTTACAACTTTGGGGTTCCGCATGCGACTCAAAGAATTGAAGACTCTATTCTAAAGAGCAAATCAACTGCTCCCTGGTTTATTAGAAACTCGGAAGTTTACGAACATCTGAACATTAGCACCGTAAAGGAGGAAATATGAAGCTATGCTAAAACTCATAAATCTCGACTTCAGAACCATCCAAACCAGCAATTGCAATGCAGCTTCTTATCCCGGACACAATAAGACGTCTAAAAAGGCGCAAAATTATAGACCTAGACTATTCTGTGAATTTATGCCCATTAAGAGGTTCCCACTGAGAAATTGAGTCTACTTGCCAAAAGCCACTCAACACATCTGCTCATAGCCTAAGGGCTGATCGCAAGATAAAATCAGAAAAAAATCATTAATAGGAATATCAACAGCTTGTTATAATGTAGAAACTTAAAGAAATAGTTAGAAAGTCAATTGCAGGTCCTCACTGATAAAAATAGAGTAGCTGTACACTCTTACAAGAAACTTAGTCAAATAGGTTCAGAAGTTATTCATTACTGCTTTTCTTTGTAACCTTTGCCGATTTCTACCGATGCAACGCTTGCGTAAATAAGATCAATATCAATTTCCTAACTTATTTTATTAAGCTATTACTCGCTCGCCAAATATACTTGTTCTGTCTATAGTTAGAAGAAAATGGGGGTATTGCGCAGATTTGTTTCTTTGAGACTAATACTATAATAATAGATATTAATAGAACGCTATGGAAATTATATTATTGATATGCGAGTCAAATACTAACTTAGGGTCGCGGACTACACCAATTATCATCAGCAAAGCATAGGAAACGGAATGAGTAAAAGCAGTGCTCTATGTCACTCACAAAATTACAAAAAGTAGGGGCCCAAGCAAACATCCTTGAGGTACTTTACTGTGGACCACCACCCATCCAAATATATTATAGTTATTAACGACTACTGCCTGCGAACGATTATCTATGTATAATGAAAACTATCTCAGTAGGTCACAAATCCCAATTTTTTGTAGTTTGACCAAGAGGTAATGGTGCTAGATTCTGTCAAACGCGTTTCTGTAATCAGTATAAATTACATCGACCTGATAACTACTATAAATGGCTTCAGTAAGGGAACTATTTAATAAGATTCGAAACAGTGGACCGGCCCTTGAACAATCCATGTTGAGCGATGCGTGCTAAACGACTGCTTCAGTCTTGGGTAGGTTTAAACATAAACAATATTTTCGAAGACCTTAGATACAAAGCTTCGATATTGACCGATAATTCATGACATCTGTCTTGAAGCCCTTTTTAAAAACCAGTTTGGTAAAGGCACGCTTCCATATATTAAGAACAATTCCTTCCTTTAAACATCTTTTATAAAGAATTGAAATTGAAATAGTCTTTGCATAGTTAACCCTTTCAACGCCAATGTCTGATATATCAGACAAACCATTTCCGTGGCCACCACGCCAACGACTGATATATCAGACAAAAAAACAGTACAAACTATTTTTTTTTAACATGAGTACAAGAAGTTATTAAAGTTTGTGTAGGTATTCTCGAACATTTAATAACTAAAGCCGTGGCGTCAGGTGTACGACTTTCGGAAAAACACGTTGCGTGGAAAGGGTTAATAAGGAAACGAGCTGGCAGTAAGTCTGTCTATAAATAGGATTAAACTCAATTCTTCACAATAACTATCCTACTAATATTATAAACGCGAAAGTTTGTAAGTATGGATGGATATTTGTTACTCTTTCACGTAAAACTACTGAATGGATTTTGATTAAATTCGGCATACAGATAGTTTATAACCTGGATTAACACATAGGATACTTTTTATCCCGATATTCCAACGGGAACGGGAACCACGCGTGTGAAACCGCGAGCGGCCGCTAGTTTATAATAATTAGTTTAAAGTATTTTGCAACATATACTAAGGCGCGATTACAAAAACTCTGGCACATAGTGGTGAGGTACGGAACGCGGTGACATTAGGGATGTGCTAATCATCCAATTTTCGTTCAACACAATACATACATACTCTCACGACCATAATCTCTAAAGGCGTAGTCAGACTAGGCAACGAGGACCGCAACGTGGCTTAATGGCGTGATTTTGAAAAACTAAAATTGGTACAGAAAAAAGTCGAATTCAAGATAGGTAACCACCCTTAGCCATATAAGTAAATAATTACACTATTTAATAGTATTCACTATAATATCAGTTGTGTCAGGTCCAGCAGCGTGCGCCGGCGCCGCAGCAGCAACAGTCTCAGCCGCAGATGCACCAAAAGGCGCTGCAGCAACTGATGGCGACGCTGCGGTCACCCACCACGCACAACCAGCAGCAGGAGATCCTGCAGATACTCAAGTCCAACCCCCCGCTCATGGCCGCCTTCATCAAACAGCGACAGGTGAGCGACAACTCACACGCGCACCTAAAACATACGCACACAAAACAGTTAACCCAAAACATACGCATACAAACACATGCACCCAAAAACATACGCACACAAAACACATGCACACAAAACATACGCACACAAAACACTCATCCAAAACACATGCACGCAAAACATATGCATTCAAAATAAACGCACATAAAACACTCACAAATGCCACATTTTGTCATATTTTTTAATTACGTTGCACTTCAACGTGACACTCGAAAGGCACGACACTGTTTCAGACAAAAACACTCCTCCTTTTTCAATATTGCCGTCTCTAAGGCTGCTTTCAATTTAAGCGTTTAGAGCAGGAACAACATGGTTCAAGTTACACTTGATACCGACTATTTATTAGTAACGACCAGGTAATTCTGGCCTACGTACGACAAAAAACATACGCACACAAAACACATGCACACAAAACATACGCACACAAAACACTAATCCAAAACACATGCACGCAAAACATATGCATTCAAAATAAACGCACATAAAACACTCACGAACGCCACATTTTGTCATATTTTTTAATTACGTTGCACTTCAACGTGACACTCGAAAGGCACGACACTGTTTCAGACAAAAACACTCCTCCTTTTTCAATATTGCCGTCTCTAAGGCTGCTTTCAATTTAAGCGTTTAGAGCAGGAACAACATGGTTCAAGTTACACTTGATACCGACTATTTATTAGTAACGACCAGGGAATTCTGGCCTACGTACGACAAACGGTCCGCACCCGTGTTTGTGTCTCAGTAGTGTAGACTCCATACATCCCGGTACCCCCAACGTCCTGCTAAATTGAAAGCGCATTAAAAAACATATTATTGAAATAAAAAATAATCCTACAAAATATGTCATGGACAAACATAACAATAATAATTATGTTGCAACAGAACGCCCAAAATCAACAAGCCGCCGCCGGCGGAGTCGGTGGTGTGGGTGGTGTGGGCGGCGTGGGCGGTGTAGGCGGCGTGTGCGGCGTGGGGTTGGGCGGCGGCGTACCCCCGCAGCAGCAGCAACAGATGCAGCACATGATGCAGCCGCAGCAGCAGCAGCGGTTGCAGCAGATGCATCAGATGCTGCCGCAACAGTCACAGGTATGAAAGTGTTCTGATTCGGAATAGATATTGAATTAAGAGCCCTATTACATCTCGACTCATTTTTGCGTAAAATGCCCAATTTGGGCGTTCTTGATCTCAGAAACAAAAATACATTAACAATTTTGACTTATTGAATAGTGTAGAATAGCTATTGGCATAGTTCGTAGCGGCCTCGCTTTTTGTAAATTTTTCTAAACTTGAAGATAATTGCTTAACTTTTTAATTAAACCCAATATTACAGAGAAATGTTTTCATAAAATGCGCGAAGGCACTTATTTCAGCTAGATTGAACTACTGTTCTAAACAAATGAATTAAAAAAAATAGAATGTTATCTCTTATTTATATAGGCGTATAGTTCGTAGCGGCCTCGGAATTTTTAGATATTATTGATTTTATATAGAAAAAAATCTTATTCTAAACCAAAAAAACTTATAAATCACTTTAAGTTAATTGTGAATTTCTCCTATCTACGATAATATTATTGAGCAAAATTTATACCAGAATAGTATATGATACAAGTGTGCCATGTTCGTCAATGAAGCCGGTTATGAGCCCGAGCCGAAGGCGAGGGCTTCATAGAGCCGAGGATTGTAATTACCAATGCACACGCGTTTCATACGACGTTTTTCAACTCACTTGTAAAGAAAAATAAATAAAATTGTGGTTTTATTTTTATTATTAAAACAATGATAATAATAAGGCAAAGGACAACAGCCAAACAGCCAATAGAAATTAAAAATATAATAAAGTAGGTAAACAATAATGTTACGAATTAAGGTTAATTAAATTGACAATATAAATAATTTGGTGAAATTACTCCGTGTTTATTTATCTAAAACAGTTTATTTATTCATATTTTAATCAAAATAGTTAATTTATTCACAAAAATGTTTGCTCTTTTAAAGAAGATTGATTACATGCTTAATAGCCATACATACATACAGCCTTCTTAAAAATTATAATTTTAGTAATAAAATGCAAATATTTTATAACAAATTATTGTGAATTATAAATAGTTATATACTTAATAATAAATGTTTTTTCGTCTTAATTAGGGACACATTTATTTATTCCAAAAATGTAAATGGATTTTCAGCGGCATAAAACCTCACTGTTAATACAAAAAAAAAACTGTATTACCCGGTTAAATTAAAAATGCTCTGTTTACTCGCATATAATTTGCAGATAGGTTACTTCATGATGATACGTTTACACGCTTGCCGGGGTTTGGCAGGCGTCCACAAACACAAGCGTGTGAACGGGGTGTTTGGCGTGGCTTGCAAGAGCATGTCGCTGATCCGGACCGGTGTCGGTTTTTAAACACAGATCAAAGGAAGCTTGCGGCAAGCGTTTGCGACGCATTTACACGTTGGCGCTTGTTTCGTCTCGCTCACGAGCTTGTGGTGTATGGATTTTTAACATTCACCTTTTCGCTTCCTTTGTTTTTGTTAATATTTTAAATAAAAATAATAATATGTCAAACCAAATGCAAGCGCCGAAACAACTTCGACGTCTGTTACCATAGAAAACATTTTCTGTTACATTCGCGTCTGCCATGCTTGCCTGTCTGAAACACACTAACGCACTCGCAAGCGTGAAAATGACACGCAAGCGTTTGTATAAGTTTGGAGCTTGTGGACGCTTTCCAAGCCTTGGCAAGCGTGTAAACGTACCACGAGGAATAAAGACTTTATAATGAATTTATTATCCTATTTCGATAAAAACGATAAATACAACTGTAAAATTACTACAAAATGCGATGCGCCGGCCGTCCGAATCAGCTTATTCTCGCAGAGTGGAGATTTGTAATATTAAGCATAAAATCCCAGTCGAGATATAATAGGCCTCTTAAATGCATTGTTCTAGTCTTATTTTTTTACGAATTATTTCTTTGACTAGGAATACGTGATTCCTAAGAATCGTAAGCTCTATACATGTTCATTTTTATAAATAGTAAAAAAACAGCGAATTTATTGTCTTTTGATTGGAAAAAATATTCCTAAGATTGATTAAACTACACAGCAATGGTATAAATATATAAATGTTATGATCGATTGAAACACGAGTAATTTTTCTGTAAGAGACAGTGTCGTAACATTGGTACTTTTGTGCGGCAGGTCGGCGGCGTCCCCGGCCCCGGCGGCCCCGGCGGCCCCGGCGGGCCCGGGCCGGGCGGCATGGGCGGCGCCATGCACTCGGCGGCGGGCGGCTGGTACAAGCAGGGCGTGGGCGCGGCCGCGGGCATGATGGGCATGCGCGCGCCGTACGGGCCGGGCGTGGGCGTGGGCGGCGTGGGCGCGGGCGTGGGCGTGGGCGCGCCGCGGCTGGGCGTGGGCGCGCGCTACGGGTTCGGCGGCGTGGTGCAGCGCTCGCCCGAGGGCACGCCGCCGCCGCGCCGGCCGTCGCCGCCGCACGCGCCCGACGACCAGCTGCCGCCCATGACGCCGCAAGACCAGCTCACCAAGTTCGTGGAGCAGTTGTAGTGTACATACCTAGCTGTAAATAAACCGAGCCCCGGCGCTCCCTCGCGCGCCCTCCTCCCCGCCCTATTTATTGTCGGCCCGCGAGGGACGTAGTTAAGTATTACGATGAATCGAGCGCTCAATGTACAAAATGTAAATATGAAAGGAACGTCCTGTCCGCTTCTGCGTAATGTAAGTTGTTCGTAGTGTAGGTACATTATGATACTTATTCTGTTTATTGTAATTAAATCATTTTATAATATAATTATGTGATCATTATAAACTGTCGTTTCTGTTATTTCCCTTTTCATGCGTTAGCACTGTTATGTATTTAAAAAAAATAACATGGTACACTTTCCGTTAGGTGGGACATAAAATAGTAAGGCTGAGAAATTATGCTTGTATGAGAGCTCAGACCAAAACCTTTCATTTAAAATACATCCTTTGTTACCCGTGGGATGACCGCGTAGTTCAATCAATGGTCAATCTGAGGCCAAATTTATTTTGTCCCTGGTTCTATCAAACTGACCACGGACTATAATCACAAAGTTCTATCG
The DNA here is from genome assembly GCA_963921215.1 of Scoparia ambigualis. Classification (NCBI taxonomy): domain Eukaryota; kingdom Metazoa; phylum Arthropoda; class Insecta; order Lepidoptera; family Crambidae; genus Scoparia; species Scoparia ambigualis. Next base: position 6,477,133 of record OY992510.1, read on the forward strand.
ATAGTACGGGGGGCCACATTTATTTAGCTATAGTTCTACAACTACAAATAAAGAGCAAAATATATCTGTCGTTAAGCAAGTAATATAAAGGCGTTCGTTACGTTAAGCGGGCCATACAAAATTGCACGCGACGGAGCACTTTTGTAGGCTTTGATCCTACCCTTTTGAGCGCCACGGTCTTCTATGGAAGACATACGTTTTCGTGCTCTGAGCGCCACTAGAAGACAAAATCTTATCATGACGTTTAATAATAAAAATATGTAAGCAAATGCTTTGTTTTATTTGATGCGTACTTTTACTAATATGTCCGTGACCCCAGCGGGATAACCCCTTCAGATCGGCATCAAATTTTGCAACGATTTAGTTGTTTAAATTTGTTAGCAAATAACAAAATTTGTTGATCAATAGTTATCGAGATATCCCATGTTAAAGGGTATCCCGCTGGAGTCACGCTTGTCAAAGTTATTTGACCTAAAACGAGCAGGAACGAGACACGCTACTGATATAGTTATTGTGCTAAGATTTTGTTGCTTCACTTACGAATCCATCATTGAAAATTCCAGGATTCTACCTTCTGTAGTTACCGAGTAATGAAATACCTACTTTTCGTCAAAATTCCTCCGAAAAGTAAGTTCTAGTTGAGGTATAAGAAAAAAGGCTACATTTAGGGAAGATTTGTTGACTCTGAGAGAAAAGAAGAATGGTCACGATCCATACAAAAGTTACCCAGGCCCGGCGCAAACGAAACTCATCTCATTTTTTTTGTTATTTTGTGTACTTACATTAATTAACTAAGTTTTTGTTTATTTCGATTACAGAGGCCTTCAAAAGGTAAAATATTTTTTTTCGAAAATGTTAAAAATCTTTTTTTATCTTTACTTCCAGCGTTGAAAATATAATAATATAATAATCATAATAATGGCCAATCAATATTAGAACTAATAAAAATAAAATATGAATTTTATTTGCAATAAAACGTCATATTGGTGCACGTAAAACTGTTTATTAACTTAAACATTTTTAAAATAAATTAAAATCTATCAAAACATTATCCATACCCAGTGCAGGATGTTGAAAATCATCTCTATGCGTCTATAGCCCACCCTAGGCAATAAATGGTACTTATTACATGAGCACAGCTACCTAACGTTCGTCTGCCATGATTAGGTATATGTTTAATACAATAGTATTATAGCGCCGACGGACGCCCGAGACGCTGCGCAAGCGCTAAAAATTTTTTTAAGAGAGAGTGCGAGTGAGAAAGCAGTAGTGTCAAATAAGTGTGTGAGAGTTCTTTTGTGTATAATAAACCCACTGCAAACGATCTAATTGTTGTTAAGTTTTGATTTGACCTAAAATGTTAATAAACAGGTTTATGTAAATCGTTACATGATTTTCATGTTCTATGTTCAACATAACGGTGTTCCGTCATCAATGTGAGATTATTCTGATTTTATTTCAGATAAAAAAGTAGATAAATGATTAGTGGGTGTGATTTACAAAAAATAAAATTTTACTTTGATAAGGCAATTTAACTAAGTTAACCAACGAAACAAAAAAATACTACTGATAATTGATGTATACAAAATAACAAACTAACTGAGATATGTTTTGTTTGCGCCGGGCCTGGGTCACAGATGACCATTCTTCTTTGTTAGACAAAAACGAGAACTCTAGCACTATCTTTATCCCGCTGGGGTCACGGTGTTGATACCTAAACATGGTTTTTCCACAGGAATGGAGCATGTAGCGAGTTTATAACTTAGCTAAGATTTTGTTGATGTAAAAATCTAACCAGTTCCTACTTTTCAGATTCCTAGGTACAGTATTTTAGCAGAAATTAAAGTTTATAACTTTTTCGTACTAAAAGTACGCGTATAAGCCGACCAAATTATGTTGATTCCTTAAAAATACCAAGATGACCAATTTTTTTGTTTAAGGGCGGATTCCGATAAAATGTGGTTGGACATTATATTCAAATATTGGTACACCATAATTTCATATACCTAATATCACCATATACCTATTGTAATGTATGAATAACTATTCATATCAATATACTAATGTAGATGGATAGATTTACCCTTTTATGATTTACTATCTAATCTAAGGCATGTTGAAATAAAATGATCAAATTTATTTAGCAAGTATTTATTTTTATTGTAATTATAGAGAAAAAAAAACACAGATTGCAATCATAGGTACCTATAGTACTTTTTTACATTGAGCGGTTCACGTCGTATTAACGACACTCGTGTTCAAAAAAAATCAATGAGCATTTTGGTGTAACGTATCATTAAGCAAAGGCACGAGCACATGAATAAATACCATACAGAATGCAAGCTGCCTATAAGCGGCCCGCTGTAGGTGTACTCATACATAAGCGCGGCGAAGTGTGCGTGACCTCTCACGGACAGGTTCACCGACGCGCCGCCGTGGTAAAAACTGGTCTGCGCCGGTTCAGTTGTGGTATGACGGACAGGGCCGCACGTTCGCATTAGATGAGATTCAGTTATTCGAGTGATTTTGTTGACGAATTTGAGATTTTAACATTACAGTGTTTTAAATATTTATATACATAATCAGGACTTTTATCCCCGAGGGGCTATTTATTACAAGCTTTTATTTAACTTGCAATGTATGTAATGTATGTATCTTTTGTTCGGGTGGAATTTTGTAACTCAATTTTGAAGCAGATTTCTTCAACCGATTGAGCTGAAATTTTGCATACATGCGTAAATCGCGTGACAATGCAATATTATGATGGCATGGTGCTGACCTGATGATGGAGCTGGAAGGTGGCCATAGGAACTTTGCAATGAAACGACACAGCCTCATCGAGCTTGGGCTCGTTTGAATTGTCTTGACGAGTAATTTGTCTTTCAATGGTAACCAGGGTCTGATGATGGAGCTGGAAGGTGGTCATAGGAACTCTGTAATGAAACGACGCAACCCCATCGAGTTTCGGCTCGTTTGATTCGTCTTGACGATTTCTTTGGTGCTAGATGGTAACCAGGGTCTGATGATGGAGCAGGAAGATGGCCATAGGAACTCAGTAATTAAACAACATACCCCCATCGAGTATGGGCTCGTTTGATTTGTCTTGACGAGTACTTTGGTGCTAGATGGTAACCAGGGTCTGATGATGGAGCTGGAAGGTGGCCATAGGAACTCAGTAATTAAGCACACAATCGCGTCGAGTTTGATTCGTCTTAATGGATAGACCGTTTTTGATGGATAGTGAGTGGTGGTGGTTTGAAAGACGTGAATGAATTCTGTAGTATACCTACACGTTCAGTGAGATGAACAGATGAAAATTAGTTATCCCTGGACACGTTTCCAAGGATAACTAAAAAGTAAAAAATAAACTTTTACTTTAAAACTTTTACTATAATAACAACTTATATCGTCATTACATAATTTATATAATAACTAAGGTTGTTCCGAGATTTACTATATATAAACAAGTAAATTAAATAACTTGATGCGATTGTTTTTAACTATTAAAATTTTCAATCTAAGAAAATACGAGTAGGTACATAAATCTCGCGACAACCTTTTATAGCATTATAAATTGTGTAATGACGTTTTAAGTTGTTAATAAAAGTTTTAAAGTAAAAGTTTATTTTTTATTTTTAGCGCATTTAAATAAAAGCTCCTTTTTTTGAAAAGTTTTTTTCTTTTTTTTTATTATTAGGTTTGCCAACATATCGTACAGCTTATATCTAAAATGGTAATGTGAATAATAATAGTTACAATGCAACAACATTATAGGCAAACACAACATGACAATAATGAAAAATAATCGGAAGTAATTTCGGGAAAATTATTCGAACATTAGTTAATTGAATCAGTACTACTGAGAACTACAAAAAGAAATCACATTAAAAACAAACATAAAATTATATTAATAATTAGTCAGAGACTAGGCAATGAGGACAGCAAAAGCAGTCCTCTACCATAGTCCACTTTTCACCAAATTGAGACTGCACATGTGCTCAACGTGACAGGTGGTGAGCCACGCAGCTCTAAGCTGTAGTATGTATGTGCAGTCTTTAGTCCGTTAGTCGCCTTTAACGACACCCAAGGGAAGAAAGGGGGTGGTAGTACATGCTTTCATCGCAACGCGACACGGTTAATTATTTATATAATATCGATTAAGGGACATTCGTGTTTTATCTAAATATATAAATCAAAGTCGGGTTAGTTACACAATTCCCAACTCTTGCACCGTGGTGTATGAATAATTCCGGAAAAAATAAGGATATTTCTTTTTTTTAATATTTTAAACATTTAGTTAAGTTAAGACTGCTTTATAGATTCGTAATATTTGATTATTTGCGGAGGACGCGGGTTCGATTCAACACAGAAGACAATTTTTTCAACGTTTCGTTATCTTAGAACTAATTTAAATTTAGTATGTGTCAAATTACACTAATCCTTATTTTATACCTTTTGAAATACACGTTTTATTATGTACCTCTACCTACTTACCTTATTTTAGTTTTCCTCCCTAATTTTTTAAACGTGCAATAGGTGTCAGCCCTATCAGAATAGGTATAAATTTTGCGCGTTGTTAGAGAGCTTGGACTCTGTAGTTACTCATGTGCACGAGCGCGGGTAACAGGGGGACATTTATTATTTATTATACAACGTTGTATACAGCTTGTTGTACAGATAACGAGCAAATTTTTTTTTTACCTTTTCTACCATCAGTTTGTACTTAGTTTCGTGAGGATCCCAGACTATAGAGTTGTACTCTAGTTTACTTCTCACGAATGCATAGTAAAGAGTGATGATAGTAATTGTTTTCTGTGGTGATGATGGTGCTCCTATCGTTAAAGCGAGATGCTTGCCTCATGACGAATCCTAGTGATTTGTAGGCTCCGGCACACACTTCAACGATGTGTCCGTTGAAAGTTAAGCCTGTGTCTAGGGTGAGGTAGGCCTTAGGAGTCACGAATCTGCGTCACACGATCAAGAGTGACGCTATTCATGGTATAAGAGTAGGAAATGGGTGAACGAGCACGAATGAATGTAGGTAATGGTTTTACACTTAGACGTGTTGAATTCTAGTTGATTACGTTCACTCCATGCGACAACGCTATCAATGTCCCTCTGCAACGCCTTCGCCAACGCCGAGACACTTCGTACACCCAAGAAAAGCTTTAAATCATCAGCAAACATAAGGCACCTAGCTGACCCGACGACACTCGGCAACTCATTGATCATAATCAGAAACTGAGTAGGTCCGAGCGTGCTACCTTGACTCACACCAGAGCCTGGAGTTGTACGTATTGAAAACGATTACAAAAGTAACTCGAGAAAAGTTGAAGCAATGTAGGGGTAATTTTCTAAGTAGAATGTTAGTATGGACACGGTCAAATGCCTTTTTGAAATCAAAATACGCGGTATCTACTTGCTTTTTTATGTCCATTTCAACAGCGACGTAATCCACGAAATTTATATGATTAGTAACAGTAGACTTACCTGCCATAAAACCATGCTGGCTGAGCGTCGGTAAACTGCGGAGTGATCTGCCTGGTTCAGAATGATTTCAAATACCTTGCCGAATGACGAGAGAACAACTATCGGCCTATAAACCACTCTTAAGGTATAGGGGTGACCCTAGATACTTTCCACCTATTAGGTAGCAGTTTTCAACGCCAAATTGTAAATAAATAAGAGTGGTGATTCTAAACATCAAAACAGTTTTTCAAGATGTACGGTGGTATGCCATCGGGACCAGCCGAAGAGTGAGCCTTTAATCGGCGAACTGCTTACTTCAGTTCACGCGGGGTAATGCTATCAACAGCAATGCGGGAGGAGGAATTGGCCGGGCTTGGTACGGTGACGTCATCAACTGATACCATTGGATTTGTGGTCAAAAACACATGTACGAGTAAAATAAGCAGCAAAAGCGTTTGCAGCATCAGTGCCAGAAACGGTTTCGCCTTCATATTTAAACGCAGATCAGTTTGCCTTGTGGATTGTTGATCCTTTATAAATTTCCAAAAACGTTTTGGATTACGTCTAATGTCAGTCTCTGTTTGGTTAATATATACGCTTTAAGACTTATCGATTAGTTCCTCAACTTTCTGTCTGTAAAATTTGAACATTTCCCAATTAAACAGATTTAGCTCCTCTCTGAATCTTTTAAAATGAAAATGCTTAGTTTTGATGTACCTACTTAATTGTTTCAGATGTAAACCACGTCGGATAGTGGTACCGCGAATCACGCATATATGGGGTCGTTTTAATAGGACGCAAAGAAAAAAATGTTAACCGCCATATCTACCTCAGTAGCCTGATATACCGCGTCCCAGTCTATACAGGCAAGACTAGTGTACAACGAATGGAAATTCGCTTTGCGAAAGTTTCACTCAGGTGTTAAATCGTCGCCGACAGAGTGCCTGAGAGTGCGTAGGGCGCGCGCGGGCGGCGGCGCCGTCCCGCGGTGAGCGTCAAGTTGGCAGGCACACCACGGAAATATAGACGGTTTTGACTATGTCAAAAAATTGTGTATAAATAGTGATAAATAGTGACGTATAGCATATAAATAGTGATACTATGATTCAAAAGATATTTGAGTATCTTGGTGTGCCTGCTAACTTGACGTCAAGATAGCAGGCACCATAATAAATACAGTTCGTATCAATGTGATTTATATGTCAAAAAACTGTGCATAAATAGTGAATCGTATACGCAAAATTTCAACAATTGTACTTCAATACAAACCGAGATATTACGGTCTCTAAGTGGGCTGCCAACTTGACGATTCTTTCGATGGCGATTCCAGAGAAACGGGTTGAACTAGAACTTACTTTTCGGAGGAATTTTGACGAAAAGTAGGTATTTGATTACTCGGTAACTACAGAAGGTAGAATCTTGGAATTTTCACTGATGGATTCGTAATTGAATCAACAAAATCTTAGCACAAGAACTATATCAGGTGCGTGTCTCGTTCCTGCTCTGGATGTTAAAATGGAATACTTAGTTCATAAAATCTTGTCTGACACATTCTGAAGTAAGTATAAAATCGTGCAGAGTCATTATAAGTAGACGAGGAAGAGACAGGGTATTCATCTTCTTCTTAGCGCGACCTTGGTATCTCAGAAATCCATTCCGTCTTCTTTTTTATGTTCTAAGTATAGCGTTCTACTTCTACACATAACAAAGACAACAAAAAAATCCTCAAAACTGTCGTATTCTCCCATCTTCTAACGCTCGGAGACGTTACTCTCACGCGAATAAGCAAAGGAGTGACGCGAGCTGCCGCTACGTGCAGTTAGGTATAGTGCGATAGATGCTGTGAAGCGACGCGCCACGCCGCTCAAGTGCGGTCCAACCTTATGGGTTCAAAAAAAAAAAGTCAGGCTGATTTCACAGTCACGCGTTTGATCAGCGCCGGCCACACGCGCGCGCTACACTACATAGTAGTTGCGCGTTTGAACTGCGTGATGACTATGAAACGCAACTACCTAGTGTAATTGTAACCGCGCGCGTGTGGCCGGCGCAGATCAAACGCGTGACTGTGAAATCAGCCTCAGAGCTTTCAGAGATACCGCTGTTAATTATTATTGCATTGCTTCAGCAAGCACATTTAGATTTACCCAAACGTGAAAAATTGAGGTAGCGCCCGCCGTTCGCTGCAGGTATTGTAAGTGCAAAGCAAACCTACTCTAAGCACATGCAAGTAAGGTTTGTTTTCTTATGACCACTTTTGAATATTTATTTTGCATTTATCAATTGGATACTTAGATACTGTATACAGGGTTTCTTATAAGGTGCCAAGCCGATGCGTGGTGATAGGGCACTCACTACCATACCTATATAATGAACCCCTATGTATGTTCAGCGATTTTAGGTAGTTTTTGAACTATATTTTTTTTTCTCAATATAGCTAAAGTACAATCAAGAACAAAATCATTAAATTATTTTGCTAATTTCTTTTTAATTTACTGACAAAGTAATCAAAACAAAAAAAAAATCCACGTTTTCTCAACACGTTCGCTGCCAACGCGGTCAGTGCTGACCGACAGTAAATTTTCCCTTATGGCCAAGCAAAAATCAGAGTTCTATTAAAATTTTGTCTAATTTTTTTTTGTATTAGATACTCCTAAATGTATGTTTATATTAACAAAACTTAATTTGAGTCATTAGTTCCGGAGATATTAACGTCGGACAGCACTGACCGACGTGGCCTCTGAAGACAAAAAACCGACTTTCCGTTACAAGGGGCCGCGCGGATCGCCGCGTCGGGTCCCCTCCCGCAGCAACGGAGTTTGAAATCCCACCCGCGCTCGCGCAGTTGACGCGAGTTGGGCCGTCACACAAACATAATTATTCTAGACTTGAGAAAAGAAATACTAAAAGAGTTTTTTGGCAAAATCTTCAACATCCGGAGCACCTTCAGAACGGCCGATAAGGAGGAAACACGTCATAGTACTCTCTGAAAGTGCGTAGGATATTTGTAGAATTTTACAAAAATAATGTAACCACATTTGGCCGTGCACTGCCCAGAAACAAATCTAAAAAAGTGCCTACTTTTTGTAACACTTGCTTAGATAAACCTTTTTTATGTGTTGAATGTTTTGCCAAGGTTCATATTCATTGATTGATATTGTTGCTTTCTGCTTAATTCGTGAAAGCAATTTTGAAAAATGATTACCTATTTTTAATTTCTTTTTTTTCGATTCGATACAATCTGTTTTTTTTGTTTAATTTTTATAAATACAACTTTAGTACCTACCTACACAAAATGGAGTTCTTTTTATATAAGTACATCTAAATATTTTAACCTAGCCTCAACCTGACTAACTTAAACTAAATTCTTATCAACCTAAAATAATCTAACTAATTATAAAACTATTAAATAATAACACCTAATAGAAAGTATACCTACCACATCTATGAAACTTTTTACTCTTTGGTAATGGTTGTTTTTTTCTAAGTCCTTTACTTTTTGAAAAAACCAATTTCATATGTAGTAACTAGAGGGCCACGCGGGTCAATGAATATGGGATTAAGTTTGATAGCACTGCCCTACGGCCTGTAAAAATAGATCGCAAACACCTGTAAATCGCGGTCATCACTGACCGACGCGGCCCAAACGGAAAATCTTGTTATCGACCAGCACTGACCGACGCGGCCTAAACGGAAAGAAGCATTTTTAATCTTGGCGTTGAACGTGTTAAAAAATAAATAATTATTCGTCATAATACTTAATAATAAAAATACTCAGAAAAGAAAAAAAATATAGCTCGAAAACTACCAAAATCGCTGAACTTATATAGGGGTTTTATAGATAGGTATGGTAGTTCCCTATCACCACACATCGCCTTGACACCTTACAAGAAACAGCCTGTATACCTGGCGCCGCGCCGGTTTCCGGTGCAAGTAGGTTATCCACATTAGAATACTTCTTTGTAGAAATAAAAAATCCCATGTATATAAAACGCTTTAATCGGTGACAGTGTTAAAATAAACATTTAGGTTATTTAGAATTAGTAACATTTCGCAGTGCTGTACAATAATACATTTATTTGACGGCGTCGTTCAACAATGCCACGATTTTTACATTTACATAACAAACCAGTCGATTTCATTACAGTGGTATTGTTCGTTTCCAAACTTCTTAACTTCTCGCCTCAGGTAAAACCAAAATTGACATTCCACATTAAAACCAGCCAACTACCAATCATAATCTAATATTAAAAAAAATACAGACAACATAACTTTAGTCTATGAAATATAATATTTGGTATATTAAAATCCTGATAAGATTTAAACGTTAACATTTTTCTCATTGTTTGGAGTTTTTAGATATAAACAAAAGTACTCCAGTTAATCATGATAAATTAAAATTACTGTCTATGCCGTTCTCACTGCATGAAATATGTTACCTTGTGATTCGGCGCACTTGACATCAGTACGCGCTCATGATGCACGCATCATGAAGCGTTCTGTGCTTAACTTACCGATAATTTAACTGTATTTTTGTTAATGGCAATAAATATAAATGAAACAAGATTGTGAACCTTAAATAAATTATTACGATGTGCCAGTAAATAGATAACAGTGCGCCCACTCATGCAAGGCTGCTCGCAGTGAAAATTGTATATCTTAGGGAGAACTTCATTCAACCTCGTACTTTTCATAAAACGCAAAACACAAATCTACATTTTAAGTAAAGTAAGACTAGCTCCGAAATAAAAATTGATTCCTTTGGATAGGAACTACAGTCTAATTAGAAACAAAGGTTTTACCACAGACAAGGTTTGGCTGTGGCCAATTTGGTCCGCCAGGCGATTGACAAAAAACTTAATACGAATCTAAAACTACACCTTCATGATGGATATCAGTCGACAGCTTGTAACAACCTCTTATAAATACATTTATGTTAAAAAGCGATTTTCAAAGCACAAAAGCTTCCGTTTTAAGTAGCAATCGTCACAATTTGAAACATTCAACAGGACGTAACCTAAGTAATATTTAATTATAGTAATAATGATGAAAACAAACCCAGGTTCTTACTATAATCATACAAAGGGAGTTCTTAATTCACTAACATATTCTATAGCAAACAACGAATAGCATTTATCCCTTCGTCAGGCAACAAAATAGAAAGCACAACAAATTGAACCTTAATAAAAAAATTAAAATTTACAACATGCTTTGACTGCCAAAGGGTTAAAACTAATAATGTATCGTATGAATATATTTTAGGCAGTTGGAAATATCGTAACTATTTTGTACTATTATTTAAAAAACGAATGCAATAAGGTAAGTAAGAAGAAAAATAAAAATTAGAATGTTTAGTATGCATACGGTTTAACGTGCAGCAAGCGAATTTATTAATACAACAAAGAAAGGTGTCCAAAAACTCATATTGCCTACGATACGTACAGACGTCAGCAGGCCAACCTACCACAACATATACAATTTTGTCAAGAAATTTTGAACTTTATCGTTTAGGAACAAGAATCAATATCGATTAGAAAAATTTGCCAGTTTTAGATAGGTTGACTTACTGGCGCGTGTACGAGGGGACACAACCAAAACACATTCAAATTCACTCGATACTGGAAAAAAGATATTATAGAGACTCACTTTTAAGACACATACACAATTCAGTACAATAGTATTATGCAAGTTTCATTTTTTTTATATATTTTTTAAAATTGCAACACGTAATTTACACTATAAACCATTTTTAAGTACCCAAAGTTCTGGGGATAGTAGGCCCAAGTTATATTATATACTTTTATTATAATAAAGTCAACGAATAATTTGGATGTTTCATTTTAATAAAAATATTATGTTTTATGAATAAATAGTAAATAAAACATAGAACTAAGACTTATGTTTTGTAAGTTACAAAAGTAAAAACCATTTACAACAAAATGTGCTCTGAAACATGCCGTACCAAAATCAATGGTAGAACATAGTTTGACATTCAAATTCATAAAAAGTCAAACTTTTGACAGATACTGCTACACTCGGAGACGAATATGAATTCCATAGTACTTAAAACTTTTTAAACCATAATTAGTGTTAACACTTGTTTTACAATGAAACCTAGATGTTAGTAATCATTAGTGTAAAGAGAATTTCTACATTTTGGTATCCCATACCAGCTTCGAAGTTCAACATTTTTTAAACCATACCAAGTTTAAAAAAAATTATCTTAGGAGTTAGTAGTTTAAAGTCCGCTATGGAATGTTTCAAACCAATCCATTCGGTTGAATTTATTTTTATGTTATCTTATATCAGATTTTTTTTATATTTGGCTTATTGGTTTGAAAATTTTTGCATATTATCAGTTTGTATGTTATATCAAAATATACTAAGGCTTTTAATTGTCGTGTCAGAGTGCGGTAGTTTAACATTTACTCTGTGCAGCTCCCTGAGCACGGATCTTTTATCGACCGATAAAGTGACATTAGACGATAAAATTTGACAGTTCATGTACGGCCGCTGTCAGTTTATCGACGTCTAATGTCACTTTATCGGTCGGTAAAAGATCCGTGCTCGCACTACTGAAGCCACATACTGTCAAATGTCAATGCCTATGATGTGAGGAGTACTTGACTTGATTAGATCTATAGTTTAAAACAATATACTTTTCAAAGGTTTGACTTTTTCTATGTTCAGAAATTCTGCCTTTTTTAAGTAAGGTATCATAAATTTGAAATTAGTTTAATTCTGCCTGCATTACATAATAAGAAGGGTACAGGCACAAAACAGGGAAAGTCCCATTTTTTGTGTTTCGACTTTTATATGGCAACCCATCGTTTGTCTATGGTATTTTTATTTCCACTCGCACAATTCAGGTAAAAAAAGGGGAGTCCACTAAAATGAATGGTTTCTAAATTGTGTACAGGCATAGAGGGACCGTCCGCTTTCTGAAGGTATAAAGTGGGTGATAAGTGGGTGATAGACGTGCGAGTAAGTTCGCGAACTTGTGGCTCGACGATCTTTTTCGCTGATGTGTCATCCTAAGTACGAGTACTTTAAAACCGCCTAGTAAGTTCGTTGGCGATCCAAAAAGTTTGAAATTTTGCTCGTTACCCGCGTAATCCGCTCGTACGTGTGGCAGCACCGCGAGCCGCCATTTTGTTTCGCCAGTCGCGCGAGTTTGAAGTTTTTGATTCAGAAATTTCTCAAAATGAACTTATCGCATGAACTGCTAAACTAATTTATAGAAACTTTCCGAAATAACCCGTCTTTGGAAAATTGGGAGCAACGATTACAGAGACAAAAATATGAAGTTTCAATTAAAGCATTAATAATGTATTAGAAATTATACATAAGGTGGAAAGAGATGCTAGGTAGGTACTATTGATAACGTGAAGAAAAAAAAAATTCATTAAGGGCTGGGTACCGTAAAGAACGTAACAAAAGTGCAAAATAGCAAGAGCCAGTTTTAATTTCGACTTGTCTTTTTTTTTAGTTTTTAAAATGTAATACGATATAATTCTTAAATCTTTTTCTGTCGACGACATCGCAATACAGAGTGAGTCAGCTTCACGTGTGTCATCGACGTCGAGCCGAGTAAGTTCGCGATCTTAAAAACCGCGTAACTTTAAGTTCGTACGTCTATCACCCACATAAGGCTGATTTCACAGTCACGCGTTTGATCAGCGCCGGCCACACGCGCGCGCTACACTTCATAGTAGTTGCGCGTTTGAACTGCGTGATGACTATGAAACGCAACTACTATCTAATGTAATTGTAACCGCGCGCGTGTGGCCGGCGCTGATCAAACGCGTGACTGTGAAATCAGCCTAAAACAAGGAGCGTCCCCGAACGCGACCGCTGACTGATAGACGTCAAAGTGACAGCAAGTAAGCAAGGCGGCGAGTTACGCGAATCGTTTTTGTGATTTTCAAACAAATTATGTATTAAATTTTGCAATGGATTCAGATTCAGACTGTGATATTAAAATATCTACACAACTAATTTAAAAAAAAAGAAAACTGGTAAAACTCAAGATGTAATGAAAAGGTTGCAGTATTCCACACATGAGTTAGGTAGGTCCTTTACCTTGTAACTGTACAATTTAAATGTTTTGAACAAATTGTCCGAAATGAATTTGCAAGAAATACTACGATATTTTAACTCATTTGGCAGTGTATATGAGTAGAATTTATACCTGTGTGGACTGATAACTGTCCATAACGTCCAGCGCCGAAGAAACAGAAACGACGAATCAGAAGCAAATTTTCACCAAGCCACTCATACAAAGTCAAGAGTGAAGTGTGAGGACAGCATGAAAGACATTCCTGTGTCTTTCAAAGCTTTGTTTCAATACACGGAATTATAAAAGGAAAAGTAGAACATCTACAAAGTGCTCTGAAGGATACTGAAGAATACTGGATGCTCCCCGAGACCACAGAGGTAAACATTCTGCAAAAACTAAACAATTAGACCAAAATTTGGCAAAGATATGTGACCATATAAAACCTTTCAAAGGTAGGCAGAGCTATTATAGTTTAAAGGATACAAGGATGGAACACCTACCTGAGACATTGTCAATAAAAAAAATATTTACTTAACATGTTTATGACTGATAGATAATCTAAATGTAAAATAAGTTTCATAAACTTATAAGAATTTTTTTGCCAATAAATGATAAATAAATAATACTTATATGAAAAAATGCTTGTTATCTATACAAAAACAGGGAAGTATTGGCTACAAAAGAACATTCTCTTCTTACATCGAGGAAATTAAGATTGTTTGTGGGAGGAAACTTGCATTTTGAATAAAACTCAGCAAACAAATAACACTCGACGAATTTCAGTTACCTGCATTTTCATATACCTAATGACTATTTGCCAATCAGTGAAGCAAAATATAAAGATCTGATTTATTTGAAGCAATTTTGTTCTCTACCTTCTCAATTTTTTTATGAATCATTAAAACACAGCCCAAAAGTTAAGCACCCTTAGTGTGAAATTGACAATCCTTGTTTTATGCAATTTTGTATTGGACTTTCCTTGTTTTTACTCTGGCCATTTGGGATTTAAGATAATTATTGTTTGTAAACATTAATTACAAAACCTTAGAATAATAAAATTTCATATTTCTCCTTATTAGATAGGTATTTGATTACTTACAGTCATCTTCACATCTGTAAATATTTTTATAACATTGAAAATATACTTTATAATTTTAAATTGCTCTTTTCTCTAAATGAGTTCACTATGACTCTTCTCCTTCTTTGCCTGTACCCTTCTAGCTCTTACTTTTGATTTTGATTCAATAAATAAATCAGTCACATAGCCAGGGCGACGAAAACAATGTTGGCACGAAACTAGATTTAGCCAAACTGGGAATGTGCAGTTAAACATAGTCAGGCATAACTGGTAATCTACCTTCATTTTTAAAGTAATATGCCATCACTCAGTCTTTAATTTTATGAATCTGTAAATATACATTTATATTTCTAAACAATCACCATCATAAATAGTGAAAATGCTACAATAGATTTGATATATACAATAAAATCTCATCAACTCATGGATTCTAACAATTGGATTTCGTTGCTTAAAATATTAGTTGATTTTTACAACATAGTAATTATGCATAGTGGGTACGCTTTGACTGTGTGAAACAAACAATAATATGACGTTAATGCTTACAGCTTTTGAGTTTACTAGACAAAGGTGGCTAGGTCAGGCATCTCAAAAATTTACATGTTACACCTGTGAAATTCAGTGAGAATAATCTCTTTTATAAATAACTACTAGTAGAAAGGTTAGCAGAGATTTTTATAAATTTTATTGCTCGGCAAAATACCTAACAACAGGTTTCTTTAGAAAATACAAATATGAAACTTTACTTCACTTGACCATAGCGTGTTACAAATATTTACATTTTAGCATAGCGCATCATTTTAGAATCTGGACGCTTGACAATAGAAAGATAAGTTCGTTTTCGTTCTGCAGTCAGAGTGACTTTTTAAATTATAAAACAAATTATCTAATTAAGATGTTGTTTTTTCTCAATAGGTAGCAAATTAACTCCCAACCTCCTATCTATTTATTGAGAACTGTTCGTCGTTTTCGGTTATATTGTAAAACCGCAGGAATAAAGACTATTTATTCTAAAAACATAGATATAACAAAATGCAAAATTTATACTTGGGCACCATTTGTACTAGCGTTAATTCAGCGTAGCGTTTGTCGAAAAATACTCAAATTCGTCATTCCTTGCAACAATTGATATTCTCTTGTTATAATTTTTAGACAGCAACCCAGTTAAGGCTGCGCTTTTTCATTATTTATATAGATTCCGAACAGAAAATGTAACAGTCAGCCTAGTTGCTAAATAAGAAAATTACTACGGAAAATGAAAGGCCAGAGAATCTAGTAGTTTCCATGTAGTTTTGAAGCAAGCTTATGCTGAACAAACGCAAGTGCGGTGTGCTCTTAAGCGTACTACCTCTAGTCTCCTCTAGCTGCAGCAACGTTATAACTATAATTGTACCAGTAGCACTACAACAATAATCGCAGAAATTGTTACCGCTAACCCCACCGACATGCAATGGGGATAACGGTACCTCAACGTAGTTGGGATGAACATCTCTGGCTGCAGACAACATTACAATTTCAATTGTACCAGGCGGGTACTACAACAATAATTGTTACCGTTATCCCCCTGACGTCATGCAATGAGGATAACGGTGCCTCAATGTGATTGTGATGATATCCGTCGTCCCCTGATAGTGGCGGGTGGGACTTAGCTGTGACGCGGTGGCTTAGTCCTGTTTCTTGTCTGTGGGCGTGGAGGCGGACGTGTCGGTCTCCTCCGTCTCCTCGTCTGAGTAGTTGCTGGGCTCTTCTCCCGGCTTCAGCAAGCGTCCGACTAGCTCGTACTTCTCTGTAATGTTATTATTATTAAACAGGTTAGTTGGGTCCAATTTTTCACAGTCGATCCCACTATGCGGAACTGCATAATGACTAAGCTACAGACGCCAGCTGGTCAACCTACCACAAAATGTCAAATTTCTTCAATAAATTTTGCACTTTATCACACTAATATTATAAAAGCGAAAGTTTGTGAGTGTGTATGTTTGTTACTCTTTCACGTAAAAACTACTGAATGGATTTGGATGAAATTCGGCACACAGATAGTTTATAACCTGGATTAACACATAGGATACTTTTATCCCGATATTCCCACGGGAACGAGAACCACGTGGGTGAAACCGCGAGCGGCCGCTACTTAAACCATATAATGGTACACACACACACACACGCCTGCACGTCAACTTATTTAAAACTGTAAAATTTCTCTAATTAATATCGATCCTTATATCCAACTAAGCTCTTAAACTAATGAACTGCTTTTTAGACTGAAAACTATAAGAAACCGCTGAAGTCCGTTTAGAAGTTGATGGTGATGAAAATAGCATAAATAAGTATATTGAATAAACCATTGAGGTGTTGGCATCCGAAAGAACCCAAATTAAAACTTGACGGTATCCTTATAATTAACAACCTAAAGATCATTATCCATTGTGACAACTTTCCTATCTTATCTACCAAATGAAAGTTATCAGCACATTGTAGCTGCACAAGGCTGCAGTTTGTTATCTAGAACACCGTAGAATTCATTGGTTGGTATTACAGCAAATAAAATACGTTATTACAGCGCGTTCGGCTTGCGATCTTGCTCGCAAAGCCACTTTCGCAATGCCGGGTCGCTGGATGGGTGAATTAGGTGACCAAATTAAAAATATCTCGAGCTCCTCCGTGCTTCAAAAGGCACGTTTAGCCGTTGGTCCCGGTTGTTGTCGTAAGATGACAGTCGTTAAAACGCACCAACCCGTATTGGGCCAACGTGGTGGGTTATGGCCCAATATCCCTATTGTCCACGTGGGAGGCCTGTGCCCAGCAGTAGGACGTTAATAGGCTCGTTATAGGTTAATAGGCTAAATGATGATGATGACAGCAAATAATAAAACAACAATATACTTAGAGTCGTATGTAATGTCGGCTCAATAAATACTAAAGAACTAATACTACTCTTCCATTGGGTGTCGTAAAAGGTGACTAACGGAATAAGGACTGCACTGTGCAGTATGTGCATGTATGTGCAGACTGCACATACATCCAACAGCATAGAGCGGCGATGGGCTCACCACCTGTCACGCTGAGCACGTGTGCAGTTGCTATTACTACCTCTTAGATTTGCAAAAGGACTCTTTCTAATTTTGAATTAAAATTTAGCTGTAGCACTTTGGCCACGGCTTTCCTACGTCAAAATACTATGTCCATCATTAAGGGTTTATTCTAAACATTGGTGAAATCGTTGTTAATTGGTTTAGTCGGAGTTGAGTTTC
Source organism: Scoparia ambigualis (assembly GCA_963921215.1). Taxonomy (NCBI): domain Eukaryota; kingdom Metazoa; phylum Arthropoda; class Insecta; order Lepidoptera; family Crambidae; genus Scoparia; species Scoparia ambigualis. Next base: position 6,494,987 of record OY992510.1, read on the forward strand.
TTCCGAAAGCTTCTTAAATGTGTCAGTTTTATATATTGTAATTATATATATATTTTTTTTTAATTCTTTGCTTGTCTGCGATTAGTCCCAGAACTATGAGCAGACTTTTTCAACGTGTCCCTGGCAGTCAGAGGGCACTCCCCAGCGGGAGGTTCCCTTATAGATTAGAAACGCCTCTCTAGGCCCTGGATGTCATGGCGCTTGAGGCGTTTGTGGTAAGTAATATTTGAAAGAGCGTTAGCCAGTTCATTTGGGTGGTGCTCTAGCCGAGTCTTATAGCTTGAAGCAGACCGCTTTATCTCCTCCTTCACTGTTGCAATTTTCAGTGTCTCGTGCAGTTCAGCGTTGGTAACGAACTAGGGTGAATTACATATGGAGCGCAATATTTCATTTTGCAGTCTTTGGATGATTGACAAGCTTGTGGTGCAGGCGCTTCCCCACAATTGAATTCCATACATCCATGTTGGTTTCAGAATGACTTTGTAAATGAGAAGTTTGTTGTCTATGGAAAGTTTCGAGTTTCGTGCCATCAGCCAGTACATATTCCTGAACCGGGTATTTAATTCTTCTCGTTTTGTTTTTATGTGTTTCTTCCAAGTCAATCGTCTATCCAGATGCAGTCCAAGATATCGGACTGTTTCATGGTGGGGTAGGATGTTTTTTCCTAGGGTCACTGGTGGGCAATTTCCTTTCCTAAGTGTGAAGGTAATGTGCAAAGACTTGGAGGCACTCGCCTTGATTCGCCATCTCTGAAGTCAGTCATCTACCTTACGCAGGCTGATTTGCAGGTTGTTAGAAGCCACTATAGGATCTGTGTTGCTAGACAATAGTGCAGTATCGTCAGCAAACGTAGCTGTTGTTACCCCATCTACTTCGCGAAGATCTGCAGTGTTTATAGTGTATAACACTGGCCCGAGGACTGAGCCCTGAGGCACACCGGCCATAATATCGCAGATCTCAGACGTGTCTCCATCCTCCCGAACTTGGAACGTGCGGTTATACAGGTATGACGCCATCAGTAGGTAGAAACTATGCGGCAGCGACTGCTTTATTTTGCACAGTAGTCCCTTGTGCCACACCTTGTCGAAGGCCTGTTGGATATCTAGGAACGCAGCTGAGCAGTACTCCTTTCTTTACAGTGATTTGCGAATTTTATCACACACACGATGTACTTGCTCAACTGTTGAATGCTGTTGCCTGAATCCAAATTGGTGTTGGGGGACATCGGAGAGAGTTGGTAGTAGACTTATCGGCCTGTAGGAAGTAACTTCTTCTTTAGGCTTTCCTGCTTTATGTATCATGGTTGTTACTGATACTTTCCAAATGCTAGGAAAGTGCTGCACCCGCAGTATACTATTGTACAAAGTAGTGAGATAGACCAATGCCTTTCAAGGAAGTTGAATAAGAATTTCCTTAGTGATCAAATCGAATCCTGGGGCTTTTCTACTTTGAAGATTTTGTATGGTTTTAACCAGCTCATGTACTGTCACTGGTCTTGGAGGCAAGGACAATTGGAAGTCTTGCTGTAAAGTATTGTCTATCTCTGCCTCCATGTCTACGCCATCACTTTTATTATATTATAATTTAATGATGTATACTTTGTATATAATTTAGGGTGGATTTCACCAAAGTAGTATAAGTCTTATTCAAAGAATAAATCCTTATTTACACGCGTGTAAATGAACTTTACGTTTCACCAACGCTTAATCTTATGATAAAGTCACTACACTAGAGTAAATTCTTATACAGCCAATTTTGGCCGTGTTAGCTTCTATTCTTAAGATAATAATGACACTAATGTCATTTGAAGCAGCCTTCAAACTAATATTGTAACTTAAAATTGCCGCGTCGTTTGAGATTGTTGATTGACGAATCTGATAGCAGGTGATGCAGATTATTTTAGGCAAGGAAAGAACAAATTACATAGAAGATTAACAACAACAAAATTTTTATGATGCCATCGTCAGAAACGTCACGTCAAACAAACAATGTTACGCCAGAAAATAAAAAAGTGTAAAGCGCCTTTGCTCTCGTACGAGATAAACTGCAACTATACTTTGGTGGTTAATACACTCATTCGTTCGATTCGCTTATGTTCGTTCAATAGCACAGAGTAACTATGCGAGAGTAAGATAATCTTACATTAGCGTGGTGAAATGTAATACAAGTTATACGTATGATAAATCTAGGTAGTAAATTTATACTCGGGTAGCTATTCTCGTGTAATTCTGATATTGGTGAAATCGGGTCTTAATGATGTATACTTTGTATAAATTTTGGTTTGGCTTAATATTTATGTTTGTAAATGAATTTTAAGGTAGGTTGTTAATATAATGTTGATAAATCACCGAATTGTTGTGCGTAGCAGTGCGCTCTTTAGCTTTAGCTGTTAGTTTTAGTGTAGGTATCTACGGAAGACCAGCGTCGTGGCATTACTGAGATGCTACGACACAATGCTGAGTAGATGCCTTTTCAGTGTCACATAATATTGTGATTTGTAATTTTTATGTTGTGGTTTTGATGCTGAATAAATTTATTTCTATTCTTTCTATTCTATTCTATTTGGTGTGCCGTGGACTGCTTCTGCGGTCCTCATTGCCTTGTCTCTGACTACCCCTTTGGGGATTCTAGTTGTGAATCTATGTATTAATGTATACTTGTAGTTCATTCCTAACCCATAACTTTATTTCCTTGATTTAGGAGGGTTTACGCATTTCGGTTTCCCATACAAACTTCCAAGTCGAAATTTTTAAAAACCAATAAGCCAATTTTCATGAAACTTTCTATCTAAATTTAAAAAAAATGTTTTCAACAATCTAAATAGTTTGTTGAAGACATTTTTAAAAAACGTTTATTTAGCTGAGTTACTGCGATTTAATGTTCACTATAGAAATTTTAAAATCGTTTAGTAATAGTTTATATAGGAAACCGAAATGCGTAAACCCTCATAAGGTAAAACACCAATTAAATAATCATGAAACAGTAAATATTACTATGACCCTTATGAAACCATACTATAAAGTTGTTTTGATGCTTCTATTAGTAATTATTGTAAATTGTAGATAGTAAAAATAAGCGGTACAACTAGTATAACATTAAATATTATCAAAGCTGCCAAGACAAGGTGAGGCAGCCGAATAAGCGAGTATATGCATATAATACGTCGCCTTTACGACACTCTCGTCCAAGATAACTCCCTTCCTTACTCCTCCCTCTCTTCAGAACTCTCCTTTACCCATTTCAGTGGACCTCAGTATTCTTGGCATGGACATCGACCATGACTTGAATCCAAAATGCTACATCTAGAGTGTTATTTTAACTGCCTCTCGTAAGTTGGGTATTCTCAATAAGGTGAGGCGGTTTTTCACTCTCGAGCAGCGCTGTTTGCTGTACAAGACTCAGGTGTAATCGAGAATGGAGTATTGTTCCCATCTAAGGGACGGCTCCGCATAATACCTCCTCGATGCACTTGATATACTGCAAAGACGAGCGGTACGCATTACTGGAGATGCTGAGGTTACAGCCTCTCTTGAGGACCTCCAGCTGCGTAGAGACATTGCTTCTCTCAGTGTCTTCTACCGAAATTACTACGGCGAGTGTTCTGAAGAACTTTTTGATCTAATCCCGCCCTCTCCTTTCCTGTTCCGGACTACACGTGCTGGTCTTAGGAACCACCATCATACTGTGCAGAATATCAGCACTCGTACCAAAAAATTTGGCAAGTCGTTCCTCTGTAAGACCATTCGGCTTTGGAATTCTCTGCCGGCGCATGTGTTTCCCAGCTCCTATACGTGACGTAATGGCGTAACGGACCGGCCCAATGCGGGTTATTGGCTTTCAACAACTAGCATCTTTGATGTTACTACAACAACCAGGATCAACAGCTTGAAGTGCTTAGCGAAACATGGAGAAGTTGCTTCAATATAATAATTATTTTTACTTGGTCACAAAATTACGTAAGGTGCTTAACCTTCGTAATTTTGTGTTCGCCAAGGTGGAGTCGTCTTAAGTGATGCTCAGTCACACATGTGGCAATAAAATTTTATTTATTTAATCTAAATGTTATCTTAGTGGGGGCCTGCAGAGGAGGTTGGTGATCAACTGATCATAAACCCGCGCAATGCATCGAAAAATGCGAAAACACACTTTGCCCCACCTGGGAATCGAACGCGGGACCTCCGGATATGGAGTCGTGCACATGACCGGTCGGCCTCCGAGGCGTCTGTTTTCGTTTTTATGATTCCCCCCTCCGCACCCCGACGAGGACGGTGGTCATAGTAAAACTCTTAGCGTATTTTAATTCGTAAAATTAATTATGTCTAGCAAAATCATTGAAAGTGCTGTGCGTGATCTTACTAAAACTGTGCTTGATCTTCAAACTAAAGTTTCGTCACTCGAAAAGCTAGTTTTGGATCAAAATATCCTAATCAACAAACTTGTTAGTGCCAGTGACAGTGGAACAAATTCGGCCATAGCAGCGAATATCGAAGTTGAGGAGGGTAGGAAACCCCTGCAGCCGCCACATCGTGCGATGCGTGAAGCTCGCGTTCGTGCCGTGTCGGCTCTTTCCAACAACACCCGGAAGAGTAAAGCAGGACGCATCATACCTCCATCTCACTTCTCCACGCCAGCGCCGGCGCCGCCGCCGATAGCTCCCCAACTCATCGTGCCTGCCGAATCCGCCCGAGCATCAACGAGCCGCAGCGCCCCCACCACTCCTAGCGCAACGGCGGCGGCGGCGACTCGGCCGCAGCTAGCTACACTACAGCTGCCAGGTGACGCGTCGCGGCCGACCGCCGCACGCGCATACGCCGATGCTTCAATAACGCAATCGCAGCTGGATGCAGCCACCGATGATTTCGCCGCTACCAAGTGGGTTGAGGTAAAACACCGGCAATCCCGTCGCCCGCACGTTAACAACGTAACTCGCGGTACGGCCATCCCTGGGTCTACTGCTTGTGTACTATCAGCTGCTGAGCGTAAATCATATCTACATTTATATTATGTACACATCGACACTACGGTTGAGCAAGTTACGGCACACTTGGCTAACATCTGTCCGGGTAACAAATGCTGCGTCGAGGTATGTCGCGGGGCGATTACGCCTCCTTTAAACTGACCGTACCTACCAAGTATGTTAGTAAATATTTATCACCCGAATACTGGGCAGAAGATGTCTGCATAAAGCCTTGGCGTAGTAGATTTCGAAAACCGCAACAAGCCGAACAAACCAACTAAATTTAAATTATACGAACTATTGTATCAGAACGTTAGAGGACTTCGTTCTAAGCTCGACGTTTGCAAAAAGGGGATACTATCAGAGTCAGCTGATCTTTACGCATTTACCGAAACATTCCTTGTTGCCGGTGTGAGCGATGCGGAAGTGTTTCCGCCTGGATATAACGTGCTGCGCCGCGACCGCGCTGACGACGCGGGCTGGGGAGGTGTGCTGCTGGCGGTCCGAGATTCGCTTCCAGTGCAGCAGGTACTTGATGTGGACGGGTACTCGGATGATTTAGAACTTGTCATAGGTTTAGTTACTTTGCAATATAAGCGAATGATTTTTTGTGTTGTGTACATTCCACCTAACTCTACCGAAGACAAATATCTTAAAACTTTTACGGCCTTAGAAAACATTTGTTTAAAATTTCCAAAGCTAGATATTGTTGTCATAGGAGATTTCAATTTAAATTCATGCGGGCAAAATTCTTTAATGCAGTATGACTGTATGTTAAGTTACTGTAAATTTAAGCAATACAACACTATTACTAACAAATACGGTGGAATGCTAGATCTGGTACTGAGTAATCTGGGCAATGAGTGGATTCATACGAGTGGCGCTGCACCTGTGGTACCCGCGGACGCTTACCACCCGCCGCTCGCGGTGAGCGTGCGCAGCGCGCGGCCGGCGCGCCCGCGGGACGGCGCCGCCGCCCGCGCGCGCCCTGCGCACTCTGTTTGCGACGATTTAACACCTGAGTGGAACTTTCGCAAAGCGGATTTCCATTCGTTGTACGCTAGTCTTGCCTGTATAGACTGGGACGCGGTATATCAGGCTACTGAGGTAGATACGGCGGTTAACATTTTTTATGACATCTTGGGTCAACGTATAAACAGTTGCGTTCCATTAAAACGACCCCATATGCGTGATTCGCGGTACCACTATCCGACTTGGTTTACATCTGAAATAATTAAGTACATCAAAACTAAGCATTTTCATTTAAAAAGATTCAGAGAAAAGCTAAAACTGTTTAATTGGGAAATGTTCAAATTTTACAGACAGAAAGTTAAGGAACTGATCGATAAGTCATATAGCGTATATATTAACCAAACAGAAACTGACATTAGACGTAATCCAAAACGTTTTTGGAAGTTTATAAAGGATCAACAATCCACAAGGCAAACTGATCATGAGTTTAAATATGAAGGCGAGACCGTTTCTGGCACTGATGCTGCAAACGCTTTTGCTGCTTATTTTAGATCAGTGTTTTTGACCACTAATCCAATGGTATCAGTTGATGACGTCACCGTACCTAACCCGGCTAATTCCTCCTACCGCATTGCTGTTGATAGCATTACCCCGCGTGAACTGAAGTTAGCAGTTCGCCGATTAAAGGCTCACTCTTCGGCTGGTCCCGATGGCATACCACCGTACATCATGAAAGACTGTTTTGATGTTTTAGAATCACCACTCTTATTTATATACAATTTGGCTTTGAAAACTGCTACCTACCCTAATAGGTGGAAAGTATCTAGGGTCACCCCTATACCTAAGAGTGGTTCCCGATCAGAGGTTGAAAGCTATAGGCCGATAGCTGTTCTCTCGTCATTCGGCAAGGTATTTGAAATCATTCTGAACCGTGAAATTACCAGGCAGATCACTCCGCAGTTTACCGACGCTCAGCATGGTTTTAGGGCAGGCAGGTCTACTGTTACTAATCATATAGATTTCGTGGATTACGTCGCTGTTGAAATGGACTTTAAAAAGCAAGTAGATACCGCGTATTTTGATTTCAAAAAGGCATTTGACCGTGTCCATACTGATATTCTACTTAGAAAATGTTTACTTATTGGATTTACTCCTAAATTACTTCAACTTTTCTCGAGTTACTTTTGTAATCGTTTGCAATACGTACAACTCCAGCATTACCGCTCTGAATCGTATGTGACCTGCTCTGGTGTAAGTCAAGGTAGCACGCTTGGACCTTCTCAGTTTCTGATTATGATCAATGACTTGCCGAGTGTCGTCGGGTCAGCTAGGTGCCTTATGTTTGCTGATGATTTAAAGCTTTTCTTGGGTGTAGGAAGTGTTTCCGATTGCGAGGCGTTGCAGAGGGACATCGATGGCGTTGTCGCATGGAGTGAACGTAATCAACTTGAGTTCAACACATCTAAGTGTAAAACCATTACGTTCACTCGTGCTCGTTCACCCATCTCCTACTCTTACACCATGAATAGCGTCACTCTCGATCGTGTGACGCAGATTCGCGACTTAGGCCTCACCCTAGACACAGGCTTAACTTTCAACGGACACATCGTTGAAGTGTGTGCCGGAGCCTACAAATCACTAGGATTCGACATGAGGCAAGCATCTCGCTTTAACGATAGGAGCACTATCATCACTCTTTACTATGCATTCGTGAGAAGTAAACTAGAGTACAACTCTATAGTCTGGGATCCTCACGAAGCTAAGTACAAACTGATGGTAGAAAAGGTAAAAAAAAAATTTGCTCGCTATCTGTACAACAAGCTGTTTGGATACTACCCTTATCTATATCCATCCCTATTTATAGCAGGCATGGTAGGAATGAACACTCTAGAATTGAGGCGCAGGTGTGCTGTCATGGTACACTATTACCTGCTACTAAATAGTAGAATCGACAACCCTACTACTCTGTCGCATTGCTCGCTCATAGCGCCACCTCGGGTGCGGCGGGCGCACGCGCGGCGCCTGCTCGCGGCGCCCCCGACGCGCACGCAAACCGCTCATTTCGCCCCCACTGCCCAAGCCATCAGGCTACTCAACGCCTTGATTGCTCAGGCACCAGAGGTAGACATATTTTATATGAAACTAAATATGTTTATAAATTATTGTATATGTTTTTTAAGTAGGTAATTAGTAAAAAAATATTCATAACTATAATTATATGCTTGTGTATTGTTTAGCTGTCCATAATTTTTTGTTTTGGTATATTATGTAATGTACCTACTTCATAATTATTTTATATCTTTTTTTATGTTCTGTAATGACCTGTTACACGCCTTGGCGTTGCTGTAAGTGCAACAGGTATTTGTTTGGAATAAATAAATAAATAAATAATAAATAAATAAATAAACCAGCGGCCGCTCGCGGTTTCACCCGCGTGGTTCCCGTTCCCGTGGGAATATCGGGATAATAAGTATCCTATGTGTTAATCCAGGTTATAAACTATCTTATGCCGAATTTCATCCAAATCCATTCAGTACTTTTCAAGTGAAAGAGTAACAAAAATCCATCCATACTTACAACTTTAGCGTTTATAATATTAGTAGGATGGATAATAGAGATCGCACTTAGGACTCAGTGTCCAGTGTGGGTATTTGTAACAATTAGATCAAGTTAAGGTTTACTCCAACTTGTATAAGATCAAAGCAGCTAATGGCAAATAGATTTCATCAGTTCATTATTAGGTGGCACTGGTTGTATCTTATATAATTTGTAATTAATTACCTATACTTCTATCAAATAATAAAAAAATATTGTATGAAACACTTAAGTTATAGCCAGACAGGATTAAAATAATAGCTATTTATTATGCAATAACTACTAACAATAGTTAGTATTGTCACTTGTCTTGTATAAATTCAAATTATAAAGAATACCTATTTTGAAAAATAATAAACATTTACCTCTGAACTGTGCCTCCCATTCTTTGACTGATTCCATTTCCATAGAGTTGAGATCACTCAAGTCATCATACTCCTTATCAGATGACGTCACAGAAAATGTGGCCAGACCTCTTGAAGCATCTTTACCGCCAAATGCTGCATATGGCCCTCCTGAGAATGTACATAAAAATATAAACAATGATAATTTTGCTAGCTACGCACATGCCGATGCCGCGAGCAGAAGTTAGTACTTATACTATTATATTTTCGTAAATAAAGTTATCCTATTGAGTGCCATGGTCTTCTATACAAAACAAACAATTCCATGCCATTAGCGCCATGTCTTTATTAGAAGACAATATTCAATTGTAACATCTATTAATAAAAATACATAAGCAAATGCTTTGTTTTATTTTAGCATACTTTTACTATTGCCTTAACCAACTTAAAATATGTATTTACACAAATCTTTACATATACACAAATAACGATACTTTGGTTTGTACAATGCCACATGTCTCAGTTCATTTTAGAAGCAATACCTACGCAATAAGATGGAAACAAAAAATTCGATCTCCGAAGCAAGATTGACCGTAAACCAAAAGGCATGCACCACATATATTCGGATTGAAAATAAAACCAGGGAAAACTAAAGAAAATTACTATATTAGCAAAGTTTATTGAAAAATAATAATTTCTTCTTATGATTCTTCTTCAGTCAACTCAAGTTCAAGTTAAGTCAACAACATGAAATGGTAAAAAAAATTAAGAAAAAAGACCATAGACATCCCTAATAGAAATTCAGTTTAACATGCTACGAGTACCATGGTGTTAATATGAAGACAACAGTATGATGTCATCATAAGTTTCCAATTCATTACAGCTGAACTGAGTTATGTATCTTTTTTGTCATTATTTATAGTGTATTCTGCTTTTTCTTATTAACGGTGTTGTAATTGTTAAATAAAATAAGATTTCGAAATATATTAAATATAAGTACTTACCTGTATTATAACATTTATCATTAAAGCAATTACCCTTCTCACTACTTTTTACTAAATATTATATAGCGTTTGGTGAGTATTGGCGTTCAAAACACACAGAAAATTATGATTTTTCTAAGGTAATCATTTACTGAAGAGTATTTTATTAGCCACCCTTTATTTTAATATAACCTTATTTTGTAGGGTCTGTATTTTGTGTACAACAAGTTAATCTACCCTATTGTCTTACATTTTATGACTACACACTTGTAGAAAATTTATCTTGGCTCTTTCTGACCTCATACATTTGTCTGCTTGTTTTTTTTCTATGATTTTATCTTGCGATCAGCCTTTAGGCTATGAGCAGATGTGTTGAGTGGCCTTTGGCAAGTACAGTCAATTCCCCAGCGGGAACCTCTTCATGGGCATAATTCACAGAATAGTGGTCTATAATTTTGCGCGGGTTGGCTTTTGAATCGAGTCGCCTGAATATGAAGAAAGTAACACTGTGGGGGGGTCTAAGGGGTTCTTAAATAAAGGTTTATTAACATTGTAGCTGCCGCCGTTGCGTTAAAATATTAAAAAAACCACGTGAAAGTTTTGTCAAAATCGGCTATAATCACGTAAAATTACACGTTTTTAGGTTATACAGTACCATAGTACTGGGGGGGGGGGGGGGGGGGGCAACGACTCGATTCAAAAGTTTTACTACGATACATAACCTCAAAATACAACAATTAACATAACTTAAAAACTACTTCTTGGCGGCAGGGGGGGTGAGTGGGGGGGGTACTCCTCCCCCTCCACTACCTTCTCCACCCCCACCCCAACCCCAACCCCGATTCAGGCGACTCGATTCAAAAGTTTTACCTTTTGCGCCTTTTTAGATGTCTTATTGTGTCCGGCTGGGATAAGAAGCTGCATTTCAAGCTGGTTTGGATGGTTCTGAAGTCGAGATTTGTAGGTTTTAGCATAGCTCGTATTTCCTCCTTTACGGTGCTAATGTTCAGGTGTATGTGAACTTCCAAGTTTCTAATAAACCAATAAGTATTCGATATGCTTTTTAGAATAGAGTCTTCAGCTCTTATTCATAAGAGTTGCATGCGGAACCCCAAAGCTGTAAACCATATGTCCATACTGGCTTGAGGACAGTCTTATATATATATCAAGAGTTTATTGTTCATATTGACAATATGATGTTCCTTCCAAGTAACCAGTAGAGTGGAATGTGGTTTATCCATGTCAACCTACAGTCAAGGTGCATTCCCAAGTACTTCACTAAATTTCTATGAGGAAGTTGTTGATAGCCCAGTCTAACTGGTGCACAATCTCCTTTCTTTAAGGAGAATGGGATGTGGACTGATTTGGCTGTGCTAACTCGAATACGCCATTTTTGTAACCATTCCTGAATTTTGCTTAATCCTGTTTGTAGAATCTTTGACGATTTCTCTGCATTTTTGCTAGACGCTAATAATGCTGTTGCATCAGCAAAGGTGGCTACTGTTACCCCAGTCACTTGGGGAAGACCATGGGTGAACAGAGTATACAACATGCTCTTTTAGATTTAGAGAAAATTGAGGTAGTAAGTCAGACCGCCTAATTAATGACATGAGAAAAATATTATTCTGATTCTTGCATTTTCGCTTTTTTCCGTTTTCATACAAAATAATTAAATTATTGCAATGGACTCGGTGTGGCTCAAACTGACTTTAAGATACTACCTACAACTCATCGTGAATATTGTGCCCGCCCACAAAACGGACACGGTCACATCCCATAGTAAATGGAAACACTGAGAGCACAAAGGTAAATTACCTTAGAAAAATTAATATCTCGTGTAGTATGCCATTAATAGAAAACTCTTAAGTCAAAACCATTATTTTAAGGTAAGGTATCGTTTTTTAAAATTTCCCTGAATCAAAATGAGCACTCTGTATAGTACTGGACCCAACACAGACCCTTGGGGAACTCCTTCTACATGTTGTATTTTCTCCTTCTTAGACCTGAAACTTTCCAGAATTCCGTAGTATCTATGTGGTAGTGTAGTTCTTATTTTAAAAAGAAGACCCTTGTGCCATACCCTATCAAACGCCTGCTGGATATCTAGGAAAGCTGCTGAGCAGTATTCTTATTTTTCAAGTGATGCCTTGATTGCCTGGTACACTCTATGAATTTGTTCTATGGTTGCGGGCTCGTGCCTGAAGCCAAATTGGTGATTAGGTATTATTGATCTTTCCGAGACCTCTATTAGGAGTCTTTTCAAGAGAATTTTTTCAAATAGCTTGGACACAATAGGCAACTGTATCTGTTTGTAACAAATAATTAGTAATAGTCATTTATTTAATTCTGTTTTGTACAGTCGGGGAAGTTCCCGGTCAACCATTTTTCGGCGATATTCGCTTGCACACGATCGACACGTGCACGATACTGTACGTAGGGCAGTCGGAATGGAGCACCTGCGAATATCGCCGAAAAGTAGTCTTCCCTACCGTGACATTCTTTAAAAGTTTTAAAAAAATATTGGTATTTTTCCGTTTGTGTAAGAATAATTTTCACCCACAATTTTCTTTTTACTTGGCAGTATTGCTTTGGTAAAAATAAAATAAAATTCTTTAGTAAAAAATACACCACCACATGCACAAATGTCTAGCTACAATACAATATTGTTTATGCTTTGTTCAGGAGCCATTCAAATATTAAGCATGCATTATGCAGGTCTAACATTTAATATTTCTAGAAAGTTTTGCAACTTATAATCTGAACAACAAATGTAAGATAAGCAGTGTTTAGCATTTTACAAAAATGAGCTAATACTTATAAATGAGTCACAAGTGTTAGCTCTATTAATAAACACCAACGCACCAAGATGCACTCACCGGGCCCGTAGAAGCGGCGTCCTCGCGTCACGTCGAATATCCACCCGTTCACCGCTACCAGCACTCGCCCATCAGGCTGGTTACCATCGTATTGCCTCAGCTCCGCAACGGTCATGTCTTTACGAAGCTTCGGCAATTCTAACGCCGGTGTATCAACGGTTGATTTTAAATATTTACAGTAAAGTTTATATAGAAAAAAACATATTATTGAAGATATTAGCAAATTTACAGGACTGAACACTTTTAAAATCTCGTTTCCGAAACCAGGTGCATCTCCAATACTTTCAGCCTCAGCCGTTTGGGTATCAGGCGACGATGCCATCTTAGAAAAAAGTTGTCTTCCAAAACTGTATTTTATATTTTCGTCTGAATTTTTGTCAGTGATTCGGTAAAATTATAATTGATAATGACGTCAGCACACACGAACTTCGTCCAGCAGTGACATGAATGAAAGTCAGACAAAAAATTACAAAAGAAATGTCAGGCTGACAAATTAACTACTTTAGTTGTTTTCAAGAATAGCAAAGTGATCAAGCACATACTGCTTAGTCTTCAGTATATATTTTATACTAGCGGTCCTCGTAATCCGTACCCCGTGACGAATTTTCTTTCATATTCACACAAACCTGTTTGCAAACTAGTCAATTCATTCGATTATTTGATCACTATAGAACCCAAATAAACGTTTTGATAAATAATAAAAAAATACCTTTTAATTTCATAAGAATTAAAAGTGACAACACTAATGCTTTGATAATGGGCGATTTTCCGAGATAAAAAAAAAAAAAGAAATTGGTTCGTAAATGACTTCATAGATGGCGCTTAGCATAGATTAGTATGGCGCATGGTAAAAAGCGGGTTCATGAAGAGCACGTGTATGGCTGCGTAATATTTATTCTATTACAAAATAGAAATAGGTTCTGGATGTCCTGAATATAAATAGGTAAGGACTTACTATTTTTTTATTCTTTTGGTAGACAAGTAAAAGTGTAGAATTTATTACAGCCCTTAAGTAGGTACGGCTGGTGGCCGGCTTTTATAAAACGACATCTATCGGGTGTTTTTGAACTAATTTTTACTTTTTAATTTGGGCTGTCAGAAAAGCGCCCATTATCTCAAAAAAAGCGCTAACTAGCTGAGTTACAGCGCCTGGTATACTTCTAAGCTAATTCACAAGCTTACCAAATGCAATCGGTAGTAGGTATGGTGGCTTGTGATCATTAACTCATGGTCATCTCAAACTCGGGCTATGCATCAAATAATCAGAAACACACTTCAACGGAAATGAGATGATGATTTGAATCCACCACCTGTGGCTGGCGGCAGATCTGGGTTGCAAAAATCCTCGTTTAGAAAAAGAAGGATCGTTAATTTCCTTCACTTCTTTTGTAATAGTTTCAGGGCAATTAAAACATTTTGTCAAATGAGCACACATACGATTGACATTGCCGATCTTAAATTTTTTATCACAGTAATTACACTGTATGGCCTTGGAATCAACAATTCGGTAATGTTTCCAGACTCGTCATTTTTTGGTCTTCCCATGATATCTTAAAATAAAACAAGTAGATTAAAAAAGGTTAAAATCATAAAATATCGTAGTAGTAAGCCTAATTATTTCAAGGACGGGACTAGTTCCACTACAAACACTATTACCACAACTACTACTGTGACGTGTATAGTGCAACCGTGCTAAAACTACAATATTTTTTTTAATAACATAGTATTCCGACACATAATAGGTACTAACCATTCGTCAAATGTAGTCCAGGGCGGCGAACACGCTAAATAATCTCAACCAAACTACAACTGAACCACAGCCGTTAATAGTGCTATCGCGTTTGACACACGCGATGGCGCTATACGAAGTCGGCAGAACGGCTGCGGTTCAGTTGTGGTTTGGTTGTGAATATTTAGCGCCATCGCCCCCCAGAAAAACAAAAGTTGTGCGTGGATACAGCTAAAAAGATATTTATCCGTGATTTTGAGTAAATATCAGATAAAAACGGATAAATACGAGTATTTATCCATTTTGGATAAATATCCGAGTATTTACTCTTTGGATATTTATCCACTGCCCATCCACTAGAGGTGAGTGAGACTGTTTTGTATGCTTTGCACATTTTTTGTGCTAAGCCCCGCTGTAACGTATCCAGCTGTTTGCGCGTCATGACCTTGTCGGCCGCCGGGGCCCACGCGCCAGCTGCATACGTCACAACGGGTTCCACCGCTGCAGTGTATATGGTTTTAACGATTTAGCCATTGAGATATACTGTGTGGCCGAGTCGCGGTGTGCCTATTTTCTAAAGGCCCCAGTACACATTGGCGTATGTTGGTCCACTGCCGGCCATCGCCATTGTGTCACAGACATATCTATTATATGTACACAGACATATCTAGTAAGATGAGCTCAATTTAATTTGTTTTTTCATTTACAAACAAAGTTAATCTGTCGTTAATTTAAAATCAGAACAAGCTAAACCCATCACTAGCAGGGTCATGAACTCTGTATGATACACTGCCTACACTGTACCTCCTGTTTGTAAAACTGCGTGCCCTAGTTTAGGATGGTTTTGGCTGCCACGCCCCCTACCAGGCGCACAGGAGGTGTACTTTATTTCGCCCGCTCCCGCTCAAACAGTTGCCGGCTACTGTCGACGCGGGCGGCGATAATCCAAACCTTTGACGGCACATGCACATTTTGTTTGACACAAACAACCCGTCTGGGTTGTTTGTCAGCAGTAGTCGCTTGGCGGCATTTTTTGTTGGATTTGTTAGACTAATAAAACAAAGACAGATAAGTAGGCAGCTTTTTTACTTTCGTGATTTAATAATTTGTATTAAGTAGGTAGAAAAGTAATTAACATCAAAGTAATAAAAAGATTAAACACTTGACCGTCATTAGAAGCTTATAATATTGAGATAGGCATATCCGTTTCCCGTCGTATTTTCCTTCTCTTTCTTCCGGTATATCGCTGTCTCTCTCGCTCATCCCACTCAGTGGCGTCACCAGGTGGCGCGGTGGGGGAACCAGGAGATTTCACACCCGTGCCCATTTGTTCATCATTGGCGTGAAATTTCCCGTCGGCGTAACTTGTGCACTACATAGTGATCAAGTGACAAAGAAATAGAATTATTTTTATTTAAACTGCAACACAGTTCTCGTGAGTTTCTACAATACACGTGAGTACTTAGAATACACTCGGCGTCAAAAAAATCGCACCTTTTAAAAATTCTTAAACCTTATGTAGAGGATAGTGTTGGGTATCATTAGAAAGGTAACAAAAAGGAGTATCAAAAAACAATTAAATTTAACTTTCTGTTTAATTATAATTATACAAACAACATTAAAATTAATAAAATAATAAAAATCCTTAATTAAGTCCTAATTAACAACAGATAATTTACAAAGAAAAATGTACAAAAAGTGTCTTAAAATTAACTTAAAATCTAGTGTTACCCCCCCTTGCCCTGATCACGGCTTCCATACGGTCCCTCATGGACCTCACCAACTTCAGGAGCTCTTCTTGAGGGATAAGCCCCCATTCTTCAATCACCGCGTCTTGGAGCTCCTGTAGAGTCGAAGGAGCTGGATCCCGAGATCGAACCTTACGTTTAAGATGGTCCCAGAGGTGCTCTATAGGATTCAGATCCGGACTTCGCGCTGGCCACTGCATCACAGAGATTTGGGACCTCTGCAAGAAGTCGCTCACGATGCCTGCAGTGTGAGCGCGAGCGTTGTCGTGCATTAATGTGAACCCCTCGCCAAAAGATTCGGCAAAGGGGACCACATGCACTTCCAGGACCTCAGTGACATAGCGGCGAGCAGTCAGCGACCCTTGTCCGCGAGCACCTCCAGTCCGGGAGACGCAGACAAGGTCGGTTTTGCCGGCAGCAGACATACCGCCCCAGAACATGCAGGATCCGCCACCATATTCCACCGTCTCCTGGATGCAGGCTTGGGCGAAACGTTCACCCTGCCTCCGGTATACTCTTCTCCGTCGGTCGTTGCAGAAAAGACACACTCGCGTCTCGTCTGAGAAGAGAACAGCTCTCCACTGCTCAAGGGTCCAATCGACGTGGTCACGAGCAAACTGCAAGCGGGCTCGCCGATGCGCTGCAGTCAATTTTGGACCCGTAGCAGCTCTGTGGGCCGCTATCTTCTTCTCCTTCAATCTTCTTCTAACCGTAGATACGCTTACGGTGCGTCTGCGAACTGCCTGGAGCTGCTGTTGCAACTCAACAGCGTTGGAGAAACGATTTCTCAAAGAGTTCGACACAACGAACCGGTCGTCTCTTTCCGAAGTGCAGCGACGTCTACCCGAACCGTGTCTGCGGATATAGCCACCGGTCTCTATGAAGCGCTGGTACACTCTTCGAACGGAATAACGGCTCAGGTTCAGTTGCCGGGCGACATCACACTGCCGCACCCCTGATTGCAGTAGTGCAACCACTTGAGCGGCTTTATCAGCTGTGGTATCCATCAAAATCTGTGCGTGTGTCCTCTTCAACGGTTGAATAGCGAATGACCCACATTGAACCCGTGTTGACCGTTTTATACCCACAAAGGAAGCGCAACTAGCAACTCTCACGGGTAGCAAAATTTGCATCGAATTTTTGTGACACTTTATTTGTTGCATTAGGTTTTATTTGATAATGAAAAGTAATGTTTTTTATTAAGTTAATTAAGTAACCTTGTAAATAAAATCATAATTAATGCGACTGCATGTGCATATCAAGAGTAAATGACATTTGAAAGTGATTTTCTAAGAGGTGCGATTTTTTTGACGCCGAGTGTAGTTTCTTAACTTAACGGTGTTACCGTTCGCTGAATTTATAATTTAAACTTATCTGGTATATCAAACTTTTTATTTTACCCGCAAGAGATGTAGATACACCTTTTCTTTTAAGATAAGAAAGCATTCGAGTAAAGATAGTATTTTTAAAAGTGTTTTTTGTGTTTAATACGTGGTATCTACCCTCCAGGCACTTTTTCTTTTTATTTTAGATAAGAAACCGATAATTAGTGCTTACATTAGATAATGAGAAAAATAAATTGTAGCTAAGCGGCTATAGCTAGTCCTTCTAACAATCCCGATCGCATCGGCGAAGGTTGACTTCGAGTTAGTCATCATCGTTCAAAGAAGCATGGTCATCGTACCTACCCGTCTTTCATGACGATAACGACAATGTGTCTGCTTTATCGGACGTTAATGGAAATCTTACAACGATTGTTGCACCTCGCAGGTGTTACCAATACTGACTAAAACAGTTAACAATTTAAATATTCCGTGTAGTGATCTAGATTTGATTTTTGATTTTAAAAGTAAACTAAAAGAGCCAGCTAGGCCTTAAGCACCAATATTCTGATAAATCTTGTGCACCAATAACTTTTCGTATTTTAAAACTAAAAAGATATTTTTAATACTTGTCTGCGCAGTTGTTGGTCGCAAACATCTGATGCCTCTCTTAAAGGTCTTATTTTCAGTTGTGATTAGGTTCTAGACTGAAACTATAAATATACGAAAAGAGGATGGGTACTCATAAAAATGTAAAAGACCCTCTTAATGCTTGCTACTTTGAATAAGATTCTACCTTCAAACACACATTTGTTTAATTCTGAACAGATTACAGTTGCATTTGAAAAAAAATTGTCCTGTTAGAAAACTTTTTGGCCAGTTATTAAATCTGGTACTGGGAATGCCTCGCAAGCAAAACCTGTACTAACAACAAACGGTTACCTTTCGCAAGGGCAAACTTCTTATAGTGTACCATCGCGTTGTTCTTCTGGTTCATGGGACAAACACACGCAGAGCATGCTGTGAACCGCCCTCGCAGGGCGCTTACCAAAATTATGTCCTCCGCAAGGACATACTTATGGCAGCCACGAACCATGTCGTGGCTATAATCTGCCCGCCCTCGCAGGGCGCTTACCAAAATCAATAATTATTACATGAGTGTTCGCGGTTTTGCGAGAAGATGCATATATGTTAATATAATGCTAAATGTACCTTATTTAATTTAATTTGATTTTGAATAATATGTTTAATTATTGTAATTGGTATTTAACCGTTTTAATAAAATTTAATAAATAAATGTCCTCCGCAAGGGCATGCTTATGCGGTTATGCCAGCACGAACCATATCGTAGCTATAAACCGCCCTCGCAGGGCGCTTACCAAAATCAATGGTAATATTACTTGAGTGTTTGCGGTTTCTGCGAGAAGATGCATGTATGTTAATGTAATGCTAAATGTCCCTTATTTTATTTGAAATTGAATAATACGTTTAATTGTTGTAAATGGTTATGTAACCGTTTTTAATTAAATTAAATAATAAATGTCCTCCGCAAGGACAGGCTTATGCCAGCCACAAACCACATTGTGGCTATGAACCGCTCTCGCAAGGCGCTTACCAAAAACAATGTCCTCCGTAAGGACATACTTATGCCAGCCACGAACCACATTGTGGCTATGGACCGCCCTCGCAGGGCGCTTACCAAAAAACAATGTATTCCGCAAGGACATGCTTATGCCAGCCACAAACAAGATCGTGGCTATGAACCGCCCTCGCAGGGCGCTTACCAAAATCAAAGTCCTCCGTAAGGACATGCTTATGCCAGCCACGAACCACATCATGGCTATGAACCGCCCTCGCAGGGCGCTTAACAAAAACAATGTCCTCCGCAAGTACATACTCATGCCAGCCACGAACCACATCGTAGCTATAATATAAACAACGGAGGCTGTTCTTACTTTCGATCCCCAGTATCATAGGCATGGCAGCTCTATCAATCAGGACAAAAACGTCTATCTTCTCTGCTAACAGAGGTAACAAAAGACGTAGACAATGACGCTCCTAAATTTCGAGCCGGTCAATTTGCACTTTATCGACACCGTTAGGACTAAATAGGTGCTCCAAGTTTTCTATCATAACACAAAGGTATCGAATACCGTTTTATCTGAAGCCATCGCTCAAGGTTCCAAACGTTACAATCGACAGTTGTTACACGCTTGTATCGGACAAAATGTCTGCAATGCTGACACAGACGTAGGAACAGATTTCTAGAAACAGTAAGTTTTTTTTCCTAACTTCTTTTTAACCCAGTTCTTAGTACCAAAGAGCACTCAAGAAAGGTCACTCCGTCCAATTTTTAACCTGAAGTCGTTAAATTATTATATGAATTCCGGACTGTGTACGGCCAAGAGACGAGATGTACAAATTACTTTTCTCAGACCTGACTATAGCCAAATCCCACAATGGTTTCTTCGTCTGTTCTACAAAGGCGAATTACTAAAAATTATATGCCTTCCATTTAAGATGAGCACGGCAATGTTTTCTTAGACTATTATCTTATAGACATAAAGACCAGATGGTTCTGTCCAGACATGCCAACATTGTAATAGAAACACTTACTTATTTTGGTGTCCACATAAACTTCAAATAGTCTGTTTGACCGCCTCGCAGGGCGCTTACCAAAATCAATATCTTCCGCAAGGACATACTAGGATACATAGAGGAATCACAAGCGTCCATACATACCTATTTACCGCTTATTAGGTATATGTAGTGGTGACCTGTTGCAGTTATGGGAAGGTATAAAATGACTACACTGTTGTACACTGATGAGCTGGTTTATTGACTGTTCACACAAAGGTTCACAACATTAAGTTATAGTTCTGACTCCATATATATAATTACACTATATTAACCAAATGGCGACAACCTGACGATAAGGTGTGCGATGTGCGACTGGCGACTGCCGGGGCGAGCTCCCGTCCGCTCGCTATTGCTATATCAGCATTCTAGGAATAATACAATAATGTGTCGCCACATCACACCCTTCCTTAAAAAAAATTTTAATTACTACAAAAAAAAATATTTTTAAAAGAAAGAGAAAAAAAACTAATCAATGTAGACAACCCTAACGTATAAAACTCTATTACAATAAAACATTTCTAACAACATACAAAAATATACCAAGGTTAATCTAAAAGCTACGCTGCGATAACAATACAAAGTTGCGGCGTTATCAGCTGCTACTCGAGCGAGCCCGACTCGACACGCATGCCAACGCTTAAGGCGAATACATGTGATTCTATTTTTAGAACATCTTAAGGTCAAGTAACTTTTACTGTGATACAATTTTCAAATAAAAATTTTAACATACTATATCTGTTTTTTATTTACTTTCCTTTCCTACGTTAGGTTGTTTACTTGTTACACATACTTATAATTTATTAAGACTACAAAAACACAAAACCTAAAATTTTGATTTCACAAACATTATAAAAATAATACTACATACACTACTGTACTGTATCAACACATTTAATACATACAATAAAATTGCTTTTACACTTTATTACTTTTACACAACTCCTGTTCTTCCAGGTGTTACGCTGGTGGTGCTGCGAGGCATATGAATGACCTCTGGTAGCGCCACTTTAGCTGTTTCTTTATTGATCCATTTTCTTATACGATTTATGCAACTTTTACGAATGGCGTATAACAATCCGATGCTAAACAGTATAACCATGACAATTAAAACAATACTAAATATATTTACTTGGTTTTGTATCTTTTCGGATGTTGCCATTTGAGCCTGGGCACTCACAATTACATCTTTGTTCTGATAATTCCCCATCTTATAACTTTACAATTACTGTTAAACAAGCGTACTGCGTTGGAATGACCTGATAATTAAACGAAATGGACATAAACTTACTCTTTTATTAAACTAACATACACAATTATTATTTCAGCAAAAATCGAACTGGTTGCTTAACAACTCTGCCACTGCGTGTTGACCTCAATATTGGTTTCAGCACTTTTTCTTCACTATGTTTAACATCTGAGTTTACTTGGTTCTTTTTAACATTACAATCATTATCTTTAATACTAATATTGACATTATCTTCGCAACTTTTGTAAAAACTATCATCGTATTCTTCGTTTAATATATATGCTGGTTTAAGTCGATCTATAGAAATATTTGACTGACGCTCTGCCAATTGAATCAGAAATGATTTCCCGAATCTTTTAATGATTTTATACGGTCCACTATACGGTGGTGTTAGTGGTCTTTGCACCATGTCGTTCCTAACGAAAACATGGCTACAACTATTCAAGTCTTTATGTACGAATATTTTCCTATTTTTTCTACTTCTATCTAATACTGGCTGTAAACTATTTAATGCTTTCTTCAGTTTATATACATAGCTAGATTCGTCAGACAAATTACAATTTACACTATTGTCATAGAAATCTCCAGGCAGGCGTAACTGGTGTCCTAATGCTAATTCTGATGCACTTACATTACTATCGCTTTTGCAGGCTGCACGAAGTCCCAACATGACAGTTGGTAATTCGTCTGCCCATGACCTACTGTAATCTAATAAACGTGCTTTTAAGGCTGCTTTCAGCGTTCTGTGGAATCGCTCTATCATCCCGTTGCTTTGTGGGTGATAAGCTGTAGTGCGAATCTTCTGAATACCTAGCGTTTTCATAAGGGAGGTGTAAAGCTCACTTTCAAATTGTCTCCCTTGATCGCTTGTTATTCTTTTTGGACATCCATATCTACAAACCCAATTTTCGTAAATTGCTTTACTTACTACTTCTGCTGTGATTTCTTTTACTGGAATAGCTTCCGGCCACCGTGTACATCTATCGATCATGGTTACTAAATATCTATACCCCTCACTTGTCGTTGCTAAAGGGCCAACTATGTCCACGTTTAAATGTTCCCAACGATTGCTAGGTGGATACTTTACTAAATCGGAAACTGTATGTCGTTGTATTTTTGACTTCTGACAAGATATGCATTCTTTACACCATCGATTAATGTCCCTATTCATGTTAGGCCAAAAATATCTACCTGTAATCATTTTCCTAGTACCTCTAATGCCTGGATGACTAACATTGTGAACTTTACCAAAGACTGTTTTTCTATACTGTAATGGAATGTAAGGTCTCATGTTACTTCCAGTAACATTACAATACATTACACTATTGCACAATGGTGACTGTATTCTTTGTAATAACTGCTTACTCTTGTTATCAGCAAGTATGGTCACGAGTTGCTGGTCGGTTTCCTGTGCTAAAGCTATTTCGTCGAAATTAATGTCAGCAGGGCAAACTATGGACTCTATTGTTCTGGATAACGTGTCTGCAACGCAATTGTCGTTTCCGCTGACGTACTGTATGTCGCTTGTAAATTCGCTAATATACAGTAACTGTCGCGTACGTCTAGAAGTTTCTCTGTCTGAACCATTTTTATCGAAAACGTACGTTAATGGTTTATGATCTGTAAATACTGTCAATTCACGGCCTTCAACTAAATTTCTAAAATGAATTATTGCCAAATATATTGCTAAAAGTTCTCTATCGTAAGTAGAGTATTTCATCTGTGTGGTAGTAAGCCCTTTCGAAAAATATCCTAAAGGCTTCCAGTCGTTATCCATCTTTTGTTGTAACACTGCTCCGACGCCTGTGCTAGATGCGTCACACATTAAAGCTAACTTACTATCTACTTCTGGATAAGACAACACACTGGCGTTAACTAAATTATTTTTACACTGCTCAAAAGCTTCGATTGATTCCTTAGTCCATATTATTTTAGTTTTGTCCCTCTTTTTAGTTTTATGTAAAAATTTGTTAAGTAGAGCTTGGTGCTCAGCTGCATGCTCTATATGCGATCTATAAAAGTTTAGCATTCCCAAAAATCTACGGAGTTGTTCGACTGTCTCTGGCCTTGGAAATTCCTTAATTACGCTAACTTTATTTGAAATGGGTCGAATGCCTACTTTGCTTACCTCGTACCCTAAAAATTCTACTGTCGGTTGGGCAA
The DNA here is from genome assembly GCA_963921215.1 of Scoparia ambigualis. Classification (NCBI taxonomy): domain Eukaryota; kingdom Metazoa; phylum Arthropoda; class Insecta; order Lepidoptera; family Crambidae; genus Scoparia; species Scoparia ambigualis. The sequence goes on from OY992510.1 coordinate 6,518,562, forward strand.
AAGTACATTTTTTTATATTGATTGTTATGCCAAATTTCTCAAACCTTTCAAAAATCTGTCTTACATGTTCTTTGTGCAACGTTACGTCATTAGTTGTTGCCACAATGACGTCATCAATATAGCAAAAAAGAAAAGAACTTTCTCCCTTACTTTCTTTATTATTGTTAAAAATTTCTATACCTTGCAAAACCGTGTTATTCATCCATCTCTGGAAGGTTTGTGCAGCATTACGTAACCCGAAACTCATTTTTACAAATTCGAACAACCCGAAAGGTGTCGTAATGGCTGTTTTCGCTATGTCTTCTGGTTTAACCGAAATGTTATGATAAGCCCTATTAATGTCTAATTTAGTGAAAATACACTTACCTGATAAGCCATACATAAAATCGTGTATCCTCGGAATCGGATATCTGTCCGGAACTGTCACTGCGTTGAGCCTTCTGTAGTCGCCGCATGGTCGTAGCTGGCCATCCTTCTTTGGCACTACGTGAAGTGGGCTGGCCCACGGGCTCTTTGACGGTCTACAAATACCTAACTCTTCCATGACTCTAAACTCTTCCCTTACCGCCTTATAGCGGTGTGGGGGCAAAGGCCTCGGTTTGGCGTAAACCGGCGGACCAACGGTTTCAATGTGATGGTATGTGTCATGGCAGCTCGGCTCTCTATAATTAATTGGCTTGGTAATGTCGGCGTATTGTTCTAACAAATCCCGGAATGGATTGTCCCTGTGGATGCTAGATATTGTCGGCTCGACACTACTTATTACCGATACATTTCTATTCAATTTGGTCAGTCCGTCAATCAATTTCCTATTACTTAAATCTATTATCAAGTTAAAATTCTTTACAAAGTCTGCTCCGATAATAGGTTGTTTGACGTCACATATTATAAAATTCCATTTGAAACATCTACGTAGGCCTAAATTTAAATCTAAAGTTATAATGCCATACGTTTTTATTTTGGTGCCATTCGCGGCATAAAGTTCATAATCACAATTAAGCTTTACTTTATTACGGTTTACTTTACATAATGGTATTACTGAGACGTTTGCGCCCGTATCTATTAAAAATAACTTACCACTATTGTAGTCTTTTACGCACAAACGGTGATTTACCTCGGTGCTGCCGCCCACCGCTGACGACTGCACCGGATTCAGTTTCCCTGACCAGGTTGCTGCTGCTGTTGCTTATGTTGCTGCTGCGACCAGTTGCATGGTGCTGTGCAGGTCCTCGCTCTCTCTCTAAAACGGTAGTGATAATGGCATAGCCACTCTGCGCTTGCTGGAGTCCTCCGCGTGGCTGATGATCCTCTATCCTTCGATCTCGACTGCCGACGCTGGTCTCTATTCATATGATAATTGCGATGCTGGCTGCGTGCACTGGTTCTGATGCTGTTGACTTCTTCTTTTAGTCTCTTTACCTCTATGGTCAAATCTCGCATATGTTTCATCATTTCTAACGCGCTGTCACTGCCGGGCACTGATGAGCTGACGGAGGCTACTTCGCCTGTCCTCAAATTTTCTAATATCTTGTCGGCTATGGCCGCTAAATCTTCCAAATTCGTGTTATTGCTGACCGCTAGGACTGCCCTTACATTCGGTGGTAGTCTGTTGATCCATAGTTTTTTTAATGGGTCGCCTGCAATACTACAGTTTCTGGCCAATTCTGTCATCTTGCGCAATAACTGGGATGGTTTTTTGAGTCCCGAGATCCATATCACTCACTAAACGTTGAAATTGCGTCTCGGCGCTTTCTTCATACACTGTTAACAATCTTTGTTTTATTGCGTTATACTTCTCGGTAGCAGGTGGTGACTGTACCAAGTCACTTACTTGACGGAGTGCGTCGCGGTCCAATTTCGCGATCGCCAACTCGAACTTCGCATTGTCGCTCTGCTTCTGTGGTCCCATAACTGACTCAAAATGCGCGAACCACATTCTCGGCATTTCGGTCCAAAATTCTGGTATCCTGGCTTGCACGGATATCATTGCGACGTCTATATTGCTTGTTGATGCTTCGCGCTCTGGTTTGGAGCTCTCGCCGCATTTTTCTAGCTCATTATAGGCGTCTACATAAGCCATCTTCTAAACACGTGCTCGGCCGTCAGGTTGTCTTCTAAGTGAGTCGCACGCACGCCGGAAACGCGGGGTCACCACTTTACCGCTTGGTATATGTGTGGTGACCTGTTGCAGTTATGGGAAGGTATAAAATGACTACACTGTTGTACACTGATGAGCTGGTTTATTGACTGTTCACACAAAGGTTCACAACATTAAGTTATAGTTCTGACTCCATATATATAATTACACTATATTAACCAAATGGCGACAACCTGACGATAAGGTGTGCGATGTGCGACTGGCGACTGCCGGGGCGAGCTCCCGTCCGCTCGCTATTGCTATATCAGCATTCTAGGAATAATACAATAATGTGTCGCCACACCTACATATACTCACGACTGTTATCCCCGAAGGGTTAGTCAGAGACCAAACAATGAGGACCGCAAAAGCAGTCCTCTGCTATAGTCTACGTTTCACCAAATGATAACTGCAAGTGATGAGCCTATCGCCGCTCTATACTGTTGGATGTATGTGCAATCTATGGTCCGTTAGTCGCCTTTTACGATACCTAAGAGAAGAAATTGGGCGGTAAAATAGACTCTACCTTACGATGTAGTTAAATGTATTGGTAGCTAAAAATTATCAGAAACACCAATACATATACCTCCACCAACATTCTTTTTGACAACCGTTGCTTCAGGATTGGGGGGTCACAACTCAACAATTCTGCCCTATCGGGAAGGTGGAGTGCATCCGAACAAAAGCTGCACTGCAATCAAAAAGAAAAGCGGGCTGTTCTAAGTCTTAGAATTACAAGCATCGAACACGAAGCCTGCAACAATTTTATTTTAATCCTCCAAATTGCCAACCAACAAATGACCACCAACCAAATTGTGGTCAAAATTCTTTACATTCCAGGGAAATTGAACAGCCATGCAGATGAACTGTCTCGACATAGCCAAGCTCTAGAGTGGCATCTACTGCCAGAATTCACACAAACGATATTCGCGAAGTGGGCCTGGCCAGTAATTCACCTGTTTGTATCCAAGAACGCTCGAGTAGTGGGTAAACTATGCAGATTTATCTCAATGATTACGAAGCGATGTTTCACAATGCTTTCAGCCTGAAGTAGAACGCTTCCCTCTGGCTTGGAAATTCGCACCACGTTCCCTCATCCCCCGGGTGCTAGCACACCTCAACAGGAATTTATCTGATTGTGGTACCCCTTGCTGCTTCATTCACAGTATGGAATTCGAAACGTTCAAGACATGACGTTGAAATTTGGTGTGCTTAAATGATATATCGTTATGGAACCACAAGCAAATTTCCCTACTCAAGCGTCCGGCTATTATAAAATCATATAAGCACTTGTGCTTGGTCCAGTAGTACAGGAAAGGCGTTAGCAGCAGCAGCGGCGCCATCCACACGCGGAACGCGTACCAAATGGGTCCAGTCAGTCCAGTTTTTGACAGATTTACACTTAATATTTTAAATCTTTCTTACAATACTATACACTACCATAAATTGTCGTTTCTACTTTATGCAGCGCACAATTGTATGGAAATCTTAGTGACGAGGTAATAGTTAAACATGTTTTAAAATCAATCTCAATTAAACATTTAAAAACAACAAAACCTCCTTTTTCCAGGTTTCAGTAATATTAGTCTGTAGACCTTTGTAATGTATTTCAAACCTAGAATCAACTAGATTTCAAACAGTTCGTAACACTGCAATATTATTGTCGCATTGCTCCTTTGTTACCTTGCTGTGGACACCAAACATTATTTTGTTCAGGACAATGCAGTAATATTATGGCGACAGTTTGGGTCAAAAACTGACTGTAGGGACTACAGACAAACAAGCTAGAAATTGCTACTGGTTAAAAGGATCAATAAATATAGTACAAAATGGCTAAACTAATTTATTTAAAACTTCGAGTGGTTCACCTGTCACCTGTTTCAAGCACTGTGGTAGCTAGATGGATATTACAGCCACACCTGGTTGTGTTTTGCTCCGCTGTAGCATCTACAAACTAGATTGATATGATTTACCCATTGAGGATATACTAACTATTGGTAATTGGAGATTAGTTACTTAATACTTTTCACAAGGTTTATTGTCGAGAAATATTGATTCAGGCGTCACGAAGTTTTTCATTTTTTATTTTTACCCTGTAAAGTGATTGAAATCAAATAGTAAACAATATTTATTTCCTAATAATAATGTTCGTTTACATGGTTTACAAGCTAAATTATTTGATTTTTCATCAATGACTGGCCAATTATTTTCTTACATGACTTTAATTGTAAATAATTAGTACTTAATTAAATCTCTTATTATAACTTTTTGTTTAAACCATAATCATATGATTAACTCTCTCGCACTTATTGTTTAATTTATTTCTCACATTGGCGTTTTCACCAGGCGATAACAAACAGGTCTCAATATTATAAGCTTCTAATGACGGTCAAGTGTTTAATAGACGCGTTTTACCTGAAATAAAACGCATATTAAATACTTACCTCATTAGAAGCTTAGTTTTTATTTCCGCCTGGTGCTTAATGCATATTTCGACGCAATGATGAACAAATGGGCACGGGTGTGAAATCTCCTGGTTCCCCCACCGCGCCACCTGGTGACGCCACTGAGTGGGATGAGCGAGAGAGACAGCGATATACCGGAAGAAAGAGAAGGAAAATACGACGGGAAACGGATATGCCTATCTCAATATTATAAGCTTCTAATGAGGTAAGTATTTAATATGCGTTTTATTTCAGGTAAAACGCGTCTATTTTCATTTTACAGCCACATTGTTTCGACTCTAAAGTAGATCTTGGGGGTCAAAGTTGCTCGCGTCCGTAGGTTTACCCTTGAGACCCTACACGTGATCCCAGGGTGGTGCTAAATGAGTGACACCAACTGAGTGGTAGAGCCACGCTGCGTTGCAGCACACATTGGGCCGGCTTGCCCGGCGTGAAATAATGGCACTTGGTGCTGTTGTGTTTCGTCCGACCAGTGAGGGTTCCGGAGGCCCCTTCCCCCCCCCCTCCTCCCAATTCCTATTCCTTCCTTAAACCTATTCCTCCCTTAAAGGCCGGCAACGCGTCTGCGATTCCTCTGGTTTTGCGGGTGTCCATGGGCGGCGGTGATTACTCTCCATCAGGTGACCCGCCTGCTCGTTTGCCTCCCTCTTACATAAAAAAAAAAAAAAAGATAGGTACGGTCGGGGTCACCGTCGCTTTACCACTTTACAGCGATTTTCGTATGAAGCGCACCGACCGTCCGGGTATGTGCCCGTACCAAATAGACGAAGCGGTGTGCAAGGGAGTTTTACCTTTAGACTGGTAAAGCGACGGAGTCTGCAATAGTACGCTTACCTACGAGCAGGTAGGCAGGTACCTACATAAGTCTTAGATTAAAATGACTTAGTTTTGAAATACCTAACTAAAGAAGATAAAAACCGTTTAAAAATAACAAAGTTAGAGTCTGACCAACGAAACGTGACACGGTCTATTTTGAAAAGTTTTATAATGGCAACATTTTTAAGCTGTCAAACGATTGTGTTAGTTTTGTGTACTTGGATTTATTATTTAGATACTTAACATACCTTCTTTTATTGTTCTCGTTTATTATTTTACATTTTACTCTGAAAAACTACAACTACAATCGTAAACAATTCTAGGTTAGGTAATCATGTGTAGGTACTTCCTTTTTCCTGTCATTCTAAACTTCTTCACTTCAAGTACTAGTGAGACAAAACTAAAAATTAAAGAGATTGTCAAGAATATTACGTCACTTCAACAAAAGGAGTTTTACCTGGTGAAACGCAATATTTGGAAACAATATCGTCAATGACAGACCCATTTTCCAACAAATAAAATTATTCTATTCTACTTTGTAAGTCGGTTAATATTAATTATGGTATTTTCATTTTCACAAATGCTTCTTCAATTATTCTTAAGATTTATTCATATTTATTGATAGATACTACAAATTACGTGTTTGGTTGATCTAGAGTTTAATAAAAAAAATACAAGTATCAACGTCGTTTTTTCAGAGTATAATGAGTGTTGACCACAGAAAACAATTACTAAAGGTGTTGACACCCCAAGAACTTTTGAATTTGCCGCCAATCTTTCTAGTCACGTTTCGTTAGTCAGACTCTACCTTGTAAAGTAAATAAAACAAACATTGTTATAATTTAAAACTATTTTAACGGGACCTAACACGATTAATTTTTGTAAGTAAGTTTGTACATAATATCTACTTACTGCTTGACGTTTCGGCCGCTGCAATTTTTATTTTTATTTTTTATTTTTTTATACTAAGCCCGGCAAATGACCCCACTCTACCTGATGTTAAGTGGAGATGAAGTCCAGGCGCGAGGACAACTGGTGCAGCGTAAGAGACATAGCATCAGTCACCCTCACTCTGCCGGCCCACAAAGTGCTTCTTCACGCCTCGTTTGAAGGACCCTATGTCATAGGTAGGAGGGAATAAGTGTGCTGGTAGACTATTCCATCTTTTGGAAGTGCGACAAAGAAACGAGTCACCAAATTTCTTTGGGCGTGATGGAATGTTAGAGACTGTAAATTGGTGACTCCGGAGAGCAGCACGCGTACTCCTATGGAGGAAGGGAGAAGGAGGGATGAGGTCAAAGAGTTCTTCAGAGCACTCGCCATGGTATAAACGGTAAAAGACGCTGAGTGACGCAATATCTCTACGCAATTGCAAAGGCTCGAGAGTTTTAGTGACCTCCGCAAGTCCGCATTGCCGATAATGCGCACAGCGCGGCGCTGCAATCTGTCCATGGCATCGAGAAGGTACTTTGCGGAGCAGTCCCAAAGGTGAGAGCAATACTCCACGCAAGACCGCACCTGTGTCTTGTATAATAGACACAACTGATCAGGCGTGAAGAATCGCCGCACCTTGTTCAGGACACCGAGTTTACGTGAAGCATTTTTAATCACGGTTTCGATGTAGTCCTTTTGGTTCAGATCGCAGCGGATATTCATACCGAACATGTTAATACTGCTCTGCAGGCCTAGAGATGTACCCTGAAGAGAGGGAAGGGGAAGGAATGGCGACTTTTTCGCTGTGAACGCGCACACCTGTGTTTTCTTGGCATTGAACTCCACCAGATTATCGGAGCCCCATTTAGAAATGAGGTCCAACAAATTTTACTCGTATTTCGATGTATTTCGACGACAGCGATCATACACCTACGATTTTTGTAGGCAAACAAACCTACCAAGGGCGTTACTATTAGCGCCCCGCCGTTAATACGGCCCATACCCCTAGTACTTTTTAGGGATCGTAATTATGGCATAAGTTACGAAAACTAGCAATATTTTTAAATTAGATAAGTCATTTTTTATCACTGTTCAAATTATTAACAATATTATTTTCTGTTTGCCTAAAGCCGAAATAAAAGTTATAATGAAAACTCACATGGTGACAGATTTTCTGTTTTGTTATTTTTACTGCGTAAGTTTAGTACAGTTGTTATTACCCGTTTTCACAAACATTACTAAGTTCAGGTTCAACTCAGGCGGTAACTATGCAACTTTTGCAATCCGGGCGGCTGAATTTTAACCACTTGACAAATGAGTCTGGACTCTGGATTGGACTGTGGAGACTGGTGTTGGTGGTTGTTGGTTAGTTGGCGTGGTTCGATTCCCGTTCAAAGTGTTCAAATTTTTTCGGTGCAGTTCAGTAACTTGCAATGATTTTAGACTAGTAGGTAACATTTATACTGTCTACTTGCAGTGCTAGTTACTACTATAACACTTTCCGAAGTCACAGAATACAAATCTAATAGTACCGATGTTACAGAATACTACACATGCGTAAACTGGCTTAAGCGCTGCGAAACACCACTCACTGGCACAATGTAGGTATTATATTTAGGTTTGTTGCTATTAATTTAGTCAATTAGTGATAAAATCTTCCATCACACGTAAGTTTTATTTAGTACCTACTTATGTCACAGATGTTTTAAAATGTTATTCTTATTATCATTATTAATGTAAACAAAAACGAATGTGTTAAGTATTGAAACTTTGTGTTATACAACATAGTTATACTTAACTATGATAAATTATTTACTAGAAAAAAAAATCAACCAGTCTCAGGATGCTCGAGTGGGATTCGAACCCACGGCCTTTGGATTGCCGGTCCACTGCTCTAACCGCTGAGCTACCGAGACCCCAGAAGACTCGCTGAATTCTTCCTAGTAGTTTGATTTACGCTGCAAGCCAGCGGTATTCGTCACTGTTAAATCTACCCTCACATTCGAAAGAAATACTATTGCAAGTATTTAACAATAATTATATTAGTATTTATTAATAATTTTTTTCTAGTAAATATTTTATCATATATTTATATAGCATTGTGAATGCAAAATTTCAACAATAAAGATATAGTTATACTTAGTTTAAATAATAAAATTTCATACAAATAGTTAGGATTTCAGGAATGCTTACTTTTATACCGGGTCAACCAAAACGGTTAGAAAAATAAAATAAGCTACAGAACCCATTAAGAAAAAAGACGCACGTGCACGCTTTCTTGTGACTACGCCCATACCAGGAGTGGCTCCCAAACCAGCAATATTTTTAAATTAGTTAAGTCATTTTTTTATCACTATTCAAATTATTAACAATATTATTTTCTGTTTTCTTAGAACCGACATAAAAGTTACAATGAAAACTCACATGGTGACAGATTTTTCTGTTTTGTTATTTTTACTGCGTGTAAACTCAAAATCATAAATGTTTTAGATACGTACCTCCATACTAATTAACCGTCAAAAAGTCAAAAGTACTTACCTGATAGATAACACATTCCTGACTTGATCTGGTGATAGGAACAGAGAATAATTGACTAAATGAACGTCTCAATTTTCTTTTCTAACTAATAAAAGTAGGTAGTCGTAACTTATGTTCTTAGTGAAAAAAATAACAACAAGAAGTCCTTAAAACTTTATCAAAAATAAATAGTTGAAAGCGGGCGGAGTCAGCACAATGGCACAAAAATACTAAGGTCACAGTAGATGCAAAGGAGGAAGTAACACTAGACAGGGTTCATTACTTCAATCAGGTGATTGATAGTGTTGTCATAATGTCGATAAACTCGTATTATTTTCAAAAATATGTACTTCCACAATGCCCGAGATATCAAGAAATGTTTTAATGTGTACCAGCTCACTAAAAGTAACTGACTAGGTACGTGAAATATGGCTGGCCCCCTTAGAGCATTCAGTTGAAAGATCTAAAAAAAAATCACCTCAGAATTCGTTGGCTCCCTTTGGAATACTGAGCCTTAAAATCGTTAAATGTAACTACCCTTACTGTTTTCAATGGGTGCATTGGACAGTCCACTGGCTATTTCGTCATCAATAAACAAAGTCGGATATGCCCCGAGATGCAGCCGAGACTTTGAAGAGAAAAATCTTTTCTCGAAATGTTTCGCGTAAACTTATTTGCGCAGCACATCGTCACTTTGGCCAAATTCACCACTTTAACCAGTTTTGGAGTTCTATTCTATCTCAGTCTTTTGGAATTTAAACAAAATCACGACTTTACGTCTGCTGTTGCAGCCCACAACACTATTAGAGCTTGAAAATGATCAAATTTACAAAATCAAAACTTTATCGGCAATGGCGGGCGATTGTGAGTGATTCTCAACGTATCCTTATTAGTCTGCTGTGTTCTCAACTTGCCGTCTCGTCTGCCGATATAAACAAGCAAACATGGCGCATAGATGAATGGCGGCGAAGGGGCGGGCGAGGAAGGAGAAAGAGGGGTGAAGTATGTGTCAAAATCATTTATTGAGACCATAGACACTAAGGCTAGAAAGAGTTGTATGAAGATTACCGCCCGTGGCTACTGCACATGTGCTCAGCGTGACAGGTGGTGAGCCCATTGCCGCTCTATGCTGTTAGATGTATGTGTAGTCCCTAGTCCGTTAGTCGCCTTTTAGGACACCTAAGAGAAGAGAGGGGGACGTTGTATTCTTTCACCGGTACGCAACACGGTTAAGTAGTACTAGCTAAAACTTAATTTAAATTATTAAAATCGTTAAATGTAACTACACCTACTGTTTTCAATGGGTGCATTGGACAGTCCACTGGCTATTTTGTCATCAATAAACAAAGTCGGATATGGCCCGAGATGCAGCCGAGACTTTGAAGAGAAAAATCTTTTCCCGAAATGATTCGCGCAAACTCATTTGCGCAGCACATCATCACTTTGGCCAAATTCACCACTTTCATAATTTTGGAGTTCTATCTTAGTCTTTTAGAATTTAAGCAAATTCACAACGTTACGTCTGCTGTTGCAGCCCACAACACTATTAGAGCTTGAGAGGCTATTGATAAATTGATGATCAAAATTTCAAAATCAACACTTTATCGGCAATCGCGGGCGATTGTGATTCTCAACTTGCCGACATAAACAAACATGGCGGCGAAGGGGCGAGGAAGGAGTAAGAGGGGTGAAGTAAGTGTCAAAATCATTTATTGACCCATAGACACTAAAGGCTAGAAAGAGTTGTATGAAGATTACCGCCCATAAAAAAACGTACCCCTTCACAAGGTCATTCCAATACAAAAAAAATACTTGTGTTGGGATAGTAAATCAATTTAAGTTCAAATGATGTTCAATTACCAATCGATTGACTTTAATTTTGTATTTATAATTCTAGCTATATTAATTGATTTGTTAGTCTTTACTTATTTATCTTGAGTTTAATGATGATTATATTGAAGTTAAAATAGTACATTGTTACCCTAGGTAGAGGTAAAGTGTGAAAGTAGCTTTTTCTAGTCCCGAGACGGGGTTCGTGGGACTAAATAAGTCTTTCACCCGAGGTAAACACTTTGCTTTTCAGTATTATTTTGATGAGCCCATCGCCGCTCTATGCTGTTGGATGTATGTGCAGTCATTAGTCCGTTAGTCGCCTTTTACGGCACCGAAGAGAAGAGAGGGGTTGGTAGTATTGTATTGGTGAACACAACATGATGCATGTGAACATGTTACCCCTGAACAATGAAAAAAAAGTGGTTTATAAAATTAAAGAATTAATTGATGGTGATTGCAAGTCAAATTAGACAACTTTGGTGACCAAGAATACATAATTAATTTACAGGACTGTTCGAGTGACTCTAGTAATTACAGTGATGATTTAGGTTGTACACCAATACATTATTAAGAATTTGTTAGTTATTAAAACATTCAAAATCTATTTACGAATTTTATTTACATATTATTATTACCTATGTATTTGTAAAAATTAAGTGATCTACATAGCATCCAAAATTATAATTTGAAGCAAAAAACGATTAACGACAGATAATGATATTCCATTTATAACTTCAGTTATCATTTGATTCAATTACGTCTGTAATGTCTCAACCCTAGGCATGACAATTTGACACCTGTCATAAGTATCAAGCTTTATTGAACAGTTAATATCTCGGACCAAATATTTGGTCCGAGGTTAATATCAACAACACACACAATTAAGACTGACAATTCTTTCATAGTGCGGTATACAAACCTTGGCTTGGCACAAGGCGATCCTATATCACCTTTACTCCTTAATATTTCGACGATAGATATATGCAAACAAATAAATAACGATAGTGTATATATCTCAATATGCCGACGTTTTTGTTATCTATACATCTAGCAAAAACGTCTTAGAAGCAGCTTCAATATTACAAGGTTCACTCAACCACATGACTAGGCTTTTAGCCGATTTAGGATTGAATATATCTTCTCTAAAGACTAAGATTTGTGTCTTTAAAAAGGGGTTTAACCGAAATACTATTAGTCTTAAAATTAACGGGTTTGAGTTGCAAGTAGTGGAGAGGAGAATGTCAAATATCTAGGACTATGGCTGGATCGGTCACTTCGATGGACCAAACATATTAACGAAATCGTGGAAAAAGTTACGAAGTTTCATAAGTTTCTTAGGTATTGGCGAGTTCAAACTGGGGTATTCATCCTAAACACTTAAGAAGGGTTTATCTTTCGGTTATCAGAAATTGTCAGAAGCCGTTTGGACTATGCTGGGGCCCAAGTCTGCTAATTTACGAATGGCATAATTGAATCGTAATTGTATCGCAATCGTATCGCATTGTAATTGTTTGACACATTTGGTATTCTTATATGACTAAGAGAATACCAAATGTGTCAAACAATTACAATACGATCCAATTGCGATTCAATTATGCCATTCGTAAATTAGCAGACTTGGGCCCCTGGTTTTCAGTTTGGAGATAGCTGTCAAACGCATTTATACAAATTAGATAAAATTCAAAATCAATCTATGAGAATTATTGGCGGGTTTATCAAAACAACACCCATACATGTAATGCATAGCGAATTATGTCTTCAGCCACTACATATTCGACGTTGCTACTTAGGTGGAAAATATTATTTCAAAAATAAATCTCTAGACAGTAAAAGTAACTTCATTAAACAACTAGCTGAACTCCCAAATCGTATTAACTCTTGGAACAGAAAAAATAAACCTATTTTGATTACAATATATGAACAGTTTAAGGATGTACAAGTGCACACTAGTTAAAATTTAGAAATGTTCATGTATAGCTCTTAGATTATTTATATCCACTTTAAACAGACAACATTAAACACAACATAGACATTATAGACAAACCAAAACATCAATATAACACTTATATTTTAAATCAACTATGCATCCAGTATTTATACTCAGAATTTAAAAATCACTATCTAATATACACAGATGGCTCTAAAGAAAAAATTACTAGCGGTGCAGCTTTCTTAGACCCGCAATTAGATACTAACATGATATTTAAAGTTACATCTAAATTGTCTATAATGTAAATTGAACTTTTAGCTATTAGTGAGGCTTTGTCTTATATCAAATCAATTAACTATAATCAGTTTGCAATACTGACAGACGCTAAAAGTGCTTTACAACACATAGCTCGGTGTATCTCGACAGTTCGAGGAACACCGATAGCTTACCAAATAGTAAACCAGATTATAGATCTAAGACAAAGTGGTAAAGTAATAAAGCTTCAATGGATCCCATCTCATGTGGGTATTAATGACAATGAAAGAGTAGACACCCTTGCTAAACAGGCCTGTGGTATAGGTGTCCCCTTAGTAGTCAAGCCTTATTACACTGACCGCCTTTACAAGGTCAAGAAATTTTTTGGAAAAAGGGATCTGGCATAAAACCATACAGCCTGAACCATTGACTATTCCTTGGATTGATAACTGTTCTTTTACTCGACCCAATGCTGTGATAGCTATGAGACTAGGGTTGCCAGGTCCTAAAATAAAAAAGCCGGACTCAGCGCTGCATTAGGCCGGACATTTGCCCTAAAAGCCGGACATGGTGTTTGTGGAAAGCCCATAAGACACTATTTTGAAGCCGGACTTACGCTTTTCAAGCCGGACAACAGTTTTACAATTAAAAACTTAGATGAGGAGTAAAGTTTTTAATAATTATTATGTATGAATTTTTAATGAAAACTTTGAAAAGAAAAAACAAAACAACAATCTAAAAATTTTCAAAAAATAAAACAAATAGAACTTAACTTACTTAAAATTAAAAATCAACCTGCTATTTGGTGTCCTAGCAATCATCTTCATTAAAATTAAAATTATTAAAATACAAAACCAAATTAAATTCTTCAAAATCACCAAATCAACACGTCTATAACTTAAAGTAATCAAAAGTATTAGCATTTGCACCTACTTTATCGGGAACATCGTTCTCCTTATAGATCATTTCATAAAATTATTTGCATTTTAATTTAACATCGTTGGAATTTTTAGAAATCATTGATTTTATATTATAAAAAAAAAACTTATTCCAAACCAAAAAACTTTGAAAATCGGTTTAAGGTAACTGTGAGTTTCTCCTATCTACGATAATATTAATGCGCAAAATTATACCAGAATAATTGTTACTTCATTTCATGAAGAATTAAGATTTTATAATGAATTTATTATACTATTTCGATAAATATAACTGCAAAATTACCTACTACAAAATGCGATGCGCCAGCAGCCGTTCGAATTTAGCTTATTCTCGCAGAGTGGAGATTTGTAATATTAAGCATGAATTTATTATCCTATTTCGATAAAAACGATAAATACAACTGCAAAATTACTACAAAATGCGAAAATGGTTATTTTACGCAAAAATCACTGTCGAAATGTAGGTAATAGGCCTCTTAAAGAGAAAACTCTTTCGACGTAGGCGTTGTGGCTTGGAATCTCAAAATAATATTCTGCGAATTTAAGTAATTCAGAATGAAATTCTTCATTATCAGATCATAATCTTTTTAAAATCCGATGGGAAAAGAAAAGCCTAACAAAAGCCGGACAGGCCGGACACGACCGTAAAAAGCCAAACATGTCCGGCTAAAGCCGGACACCTGGCAACCCTATATAAGACTGCGTTCTGGTAACATTCCATCAAGAAAATTCACTTTTCTTATGGGTATTGTAGACTCACCTAACTGCGAAACATGTGAAGTAATAGAAGATGTGTACCATGTCTTGATGGAATGTGATAGAAATGTAATGTGGAGATTGCAGTTTACCAAACACGTTAATACTTATAATATAGGTGAATGTAATAGTATTTTGTCCGCTCCAACATCAGATGCGGCCAAAATGCTATATAAAATTTACTCCTCTACCATATCAGCTTAAGTAGATATAAGAATTTTATTCAGCTTTTTACCGTTACTGTTAAATATTATTTAATGTTTGTTTCGAACGGAGTGACATTGTCAATTGTGACAAAACTCCTTAAATAAAGATTTAAAAAAAAATACATAATAATGCAACCTAGGACTTCTTGGCGGGAAAGTGAAGTGTCATGACTGCAGTTTTGTTTTATTTTCTATAATTTGTGTTTTGTCGATTATTATTAATATGAAATAATGGTGGATTATTAACTGGTAGGTGTTCGTGAACGTGCAATAAAACAAAACAGTGCCACATCACTTTTCAAATTCTCTCAAGAAGTCCGTGTGAGACCTCAATAAAGTCCCACAGCTTTATTGAGTCTCGAAGGGTATGGGGGAAAATCATTTACCATTAAACATTCATCATCACTCATTATCATCCACTTAATGTAAAGAAAACTTAGAGCATTAAGTTTAATGCTCTAAGAAAGAAAATAATAATTACTACCTATTAAAAACTTAACACTGGCTAAATGTGCTGATCGCACGAAGCCAGAATTTAAGAAAAAAAAACATTTTTTTTGAGACAATCTCACTGATGAAGTTGTCTTCGTGATCGCACCCCTGATCTCGCTTCGTGATCGCACCGCATTTGACTCCGTGCGGTGACGGAGAAAGAATACCAATCGCCGCCCCTCTCTCCGTCCGGTGGGTGTCGTAAGAAGCGACTAACGGACTCTTTCGAGCGATGATCTGCTCCACTGGTGGTAGGGCTTGACCCGTCTGGTTGGTGACCACCGTACGCATGGTGTAAAACCCGTCAAGTGACTGCTTGTCGGTCGCGTTTCGGGATCAGCCAGCGTATAACCAGAGCTCGAGAGGATGATGCTGCGATGTATTTGGTCTGTGGAGGCTTCCGTCAAACCAGTGCCAGGAGGACTTCGTTAAAGTGCCGACCAGGGAGACCCGTAGAAACGGTTGTCCCGCTTGCCGCCCGTGGCACAGTACAGGGGCCCAAGCGAGCCTAACCAGCTCGTGAGGCTGCCTCACCATGCTACGCATAATCTCGGGGTGGTCCGTCGTGCCGGTTGGTGACCGGAAGGTGGGGTCCCGGCGGCCATTCCCGGGGGGGTTCGGGGGCCCTTCCGTTCGGCAGGTTAATAATACTCGTCTGTGGGCAAATTCCTGGGGAAACAGGCCACCACACTTTGACCATTCGCATCGCGGCATCATTTTCTCGATTCACGCCTCTCTCTTTCCACTCCTAAAATGACAGCGCCTAACAATAAAACTGGTTCTACAGCGGTGCACACCCCCACCACAACCTTACCGTTTGAGGTGGAGTTCGCTAACATCCGCGGACTCCATGCAAACCTCAATGCCGTCCACCACCATCTTGAGACGGCACGGCCAGCAATGTTGTTCCTGACGCAAATAATCCGCCCAGCTGACACCACCTACCTGAACTATCCCGGCTTTGTGCTTGAAGAATCCTTCAAAGCCAAAGCCGGAGTTTGCTTATTCGTTCGGGCGGATGTTTGCTGTCGCCGTCTGCGCTGTCTGGAGGACCCTTCCTTCTCCCTCCTAGTGGTACACGTCGACATAGGCTCTCATTGCCGTGTCTACGTCTGCGTCTACCGATCCCATAACGGCGACATGGAGACAACTCGACTAATTGAACATCTTAGTCGGGTAGCAGATGATGCGCAGGAGCGGTTTCCATCGGCGGAACTGGTGTTTTTGGGCGACTTCAACGCCCACCATGAGTTGTGGTTAGGTTCCTCCAAAACAGACCATGCTGGTAGAACTGCCCACGCATTCGCTCTCACGCATGACCTGACGCAACTAGTGAACCAGCCCACCAGGATCCCAGACATAGTTAGCCATGCGCCCTCCTTACTCGACCTTCTGCTGACGAGTCGCCCAGCTGGATACCGGGTGGAGATTCGAGCTCCTTTAGGTTCCTCGGATCACTGCTTGATATCCAGCACAGTGCCCTTGGCATCGCGCCAGCCAACAGCG
Organism: Scoparia ambigualis; assembly: GCA_963921215.1. Lineage (NCBI taxonomy): Eukaryota > Metazoa > Arthropoda > Insecta > Lepidoptera > Crambidae > Scoparia > Scoparia ambigualis. Next base: position 6,535,346 of record OY992510.1, read on the forward strand.
GTTTCGAAACGCCAGATTTGGCACTACGCGTCGGCAGACTGGGACGGTATGCGGGAGTATTTGGCATCCGTCCCTTGGAGGCAGCGCTGCTTTAGTGGGAAGGACCCGACCGCTAGCGCCACTGCCGTTGCTGATGAGATAGTATTAGGAATGGAATACTATATTCCACACTCCTATGTTATCAGCAAAGGCAGACGCAACCGCTGGTTCAATCGCGATTGTGCCAGCGCTGTTGAGAGCAAACAGACGGCATACCGCGCTTGGATCAGAGGTAAAGCTCATGGGGCTCCCGAAACTCGCTCGCTAAAAGCAGCCTATAATAATGCCACCAAGTCGTGTAAGAGGGTCTACATTCGAGCGGATGCCCAGCGCGTTGCACGAGTAGGCCAACAACTCCTGACGCATCCTAGGGGCAGCCGTAGCTACTGGCGTCTGGCCAAAGCCGTGCAATCCAACTTCTGCCAACCCTCGCTGCCACCACTGAGATGTCTTGACGGAACTTTAGCTCACAAGCCGCAAGAAAAGGTCGATCTCCTGGCCAAACTCTTTGCGGCAAACTCCCGGATCGATGACTGTGATGCACAGCCACCCTCAATTACTCACTGTGGCCACACAATGTCTGATATTAAAATCAGGCAGTGTGATGTCCGTGCGGAAATGAAGTCAATCGATGTCCGGAAAGCTAACGGTCCTGATGGCATCCCAGCAATAGTCCTGAAAATGTGCGCAGCGGAGTTGTCCCCTGTGTTAACGCGTCTGTACCGTCTCTCGCTCTCTTCGGGTTGTGTGCCGGAATCTTGGAGAGAAGCTAATGTGCAACCGATCCCTAAAAAAGGAGATCGGTCAGATCCGACTAATTACCGCCCTATAGCCGTAACTTCAGTGTTGTGTAAGATCCTAGAACGAATATTGAACAAACAGCTTATTCGATACCTAGAAGATCACTCCCTAATTCACGATCGTCAATATAGGTTTCGGCCAAAACGGTCAACGGGTGATCTTCTAGCGTACGTCACACATCTCTGGGGTGAGGCTATTGACAAGCGTGGCGAGTCACTGGCAGTTAGCCTTGACATAGCCAAGGCTTTTGATCGGGTCTGGCATAAAGCTCTTCTCTCCAAGCTCCCGGCATACGGTTTGCCCGCTCAGTTCTGTACCTGGATTGCCAGCTTCCTGCATGAGCGTAAAATCCGTGTCCTTTTGGATGGATGCGCTTCGCGGTTCATGTCAGTGAACGCTGGTGTTCCTCAAGGCTCCGTTCTATCCCCCACGCTGTTCCTTCTGCATATCAATGACATGCTTCCTCTTGGAAACATTCATTGCTATGCAGATGATAGCACAGTGCATGGGAGATATAACGGGCACCCAACGGCTGGGCAGGTAGACACCGAAATGAAGCGAGCAAATCTTGTCATTGAGCTCGATCGGGTGTTGGACCTCATTTCTAAATGGGGCTCCGATAATCTGGTCGAGTTCAATGCCAAGAAAACACAGGTGTGCGCGTTCACAGCGAAAAAGTCGCCATTCCTTCCCCTTCCTTCTCTTCAGGGTACGTCTCTAGGCCTGCAGAGCAGTATTAACATGCTCGGTATGGATATCCGCTGCGATCTGAACCAAAAGGACTACATCGAAACCGTGATTAAAAATGCCTCACGTAAACTCGGTGTCCTGAACAAGGTGCGGTGATTCTTCACGCCTGATCAGTTGTGTCTATTATACAAGACACAGGTGCGGTCTTGCGTGGAGTATTGCTCTCACCTTTGGGACGGCTCCGCAAAGTACCTTCTCGATGCCTTGGACAGATTGCAGCGCCGCGCTGTGCGCATTATCGGCAATGCAGAGGTCACTAAAACTCTCGAGCCTTTGCAATTGCGTAGAGATATTGCGTCACTCAGCGTGTTTTACCGTTTATACCATGGCGAGTGCTCTGAAGAACTCTTTGACCTCATTCCTCCGTCTCCCTTCCTCCATAGGAGTACGCGTGCTGCTCTCCGGAGTCACCAATTTACAGTCTCTAACATTCCATCTCGCACAAAGAAATTTGGTGACTCGTTTCTTTGCTGGAAGATGGAATAGTCTACCAGCACACGTATTCCCTCCTACCTATGACATAGGGTCCTTCAAACGAGGCGAGAAGAAACACTTTGTGGGCCGGCAGAGTCAGGATGACTGATGCTACGTCTCTTACGCTGCACCAGTTGTCCTCGCGCCTGGACCTCATTTCCACTTAACATCAGGTGGAGTGGGGTCATTTGCCGGGCTTAGTATAAAAAAAAAAAACCGTTTACTCCATAATGCTGGATTTACACGAAGCCAACACTTGAGACAATACACTAAGCCAGTCCAATAAGCCAATGCTAAGCAAAAATGCCTTAAGGACAATCTAATGTAGTGGACTGTCTCTATTTACACCGGCTCCGTGTACATCCAGCATAGGCCTCAGTACACATTGGCGTATGTTGGCCCACTGCCGGCCATCGCCAATTATTGTAGACAACTGTAGGCCACTCGGTAGGCTACGATCACTAGGCGTTCACACATTGGCGTGTGTTGGCCCAAGGCCCAACTGCTGCCTGGTATTGTTGGTTAATATACCATTTTTGTGAATCGATTCGAAACTATATATCGATATTTGATATCGGATTCTGAAACTATATATTTTGATATCGGTATCGACCGTATCTATCTATCACTATTTAGTATATCAATAAAGGATTCGTAAAACTTTACTCACTGATACTAGTAACAAATAAAAATGATTTTTATTTCATGAAACTTTCACAAGCACATGTTAGAGTCTGACCAACAAAACGTGACTAGAAAGAATGGCGGAAAATTCAAAAATTCTTAGGGTGTCAACACTCATTATACTCTGAAAAAACCACTTTAATACTTGTATTTTTTTATTATACTTTACAAAGAAATACAACTAACTGCTGAAGATGATGATTACAAAAACTAGGAAAATGTTTTCTAGAAAAAAAATCAACCAGTCTCAGGAAGCTCGAATGGGATTCGAACCCACGACCTTTGAATTGCCGGTCCACCCCTGTAATACCGCTGGCTTGCAGTGTAAATCCAACTACCTAATAGGAAAAATTCAGCGAGTCTTCTGGAGTCTCGGTAGCTCAGCGGTTAGAGCAATGGACCGACAATCCAAAGGTCGTGGGTTTGAATCCCATTCGAGCTTCCTGAGACTGGTTGATTTTTTTCTAGTAAACATTTTATCCTATATTCATATAGCATTGTGAATGCAAAATTTCAATAATAAAGATATTTAAGTATAAGCAATTACGTCTTTATCGATTGTTAAATACTTGCAATAGTATTGTTTTCGGCTGTGAGGGTAGAACTTCACAGTGACGTAATACCGCTGGCTTGCAGCGTAAATCAAACTACTAGGAAAAATTCAGCGAGTCTTCTGGGGTCTCGATAGCTCAGCGGTTAGAGCACCGGAGACCGGCAATTCAAAGGTCGTGGGTTCGAATCCCATTCGAGCTTCCTGAGACTGGGTGATTATTTTAACATTTTATCCTATATTTATATTTACAGACATTGTGAATGCAAAATTTCAATAATAAAGATACAAAAACTACTTCAGGATGAATGAAAAATCTTTTAACGAGTTACTACAAATGATAACTCCATAAATAAATATATTTTTTAAATTATCTAGCAATTTTTTATATCCAACATCTCGTTTGTATTTATTTTTGTAGTGGTGATGCTGGGCATTCCACAATACTGGTAATGTTTCTGTAGGTAACTTACATTTAATTTACATTATTTTTATGTAATATATTTACATATACATTTATTTAATAAATCTATAGTTACATAATGTTTATCTTATTCTAACTTATCCTATATTTACATACTTACAATATAAATCTACATCTGAAATAAAACTTAATTTATAGTGAATAATAATATTAATACTTCAAAGCTATTTAATTTAAATTATATAAATTAATCACAAACTACTTACACAATAATACGAACACAACATAATTAACATCATCCGAATATTTCGTCGGACGGCTGATGCGCCCGCTAATTGTAGTGCTAAGGAAACACACAGTAGCAAAACCTGTCCGGCCGATTTCGCAATATTTCGCTCGCTGCGCAGGCGCAGACACTCCGCGGCCGAGCGCCCAGTCGAGATCTATACACCGCGCGGAGCCCGTGTTTCTCGATGCACGGACCGCTGCTTTCGTTTGCTTTATTTACGCTTATAAATACGCTTTAGTTATTAGCCCTATAGTATTAGTGTTATTGTTGTAGTGCCGTAATTTGTGCTTTCGCTTGTTTAGACTATCTATCTTTCTCCTGTTCTACCTTCTGACTTTTTAATGTATGTGCATTGTGTGTGTGGACATTACACTGATCTGTAAGTACGCTGGACATTTTTATTTGGTGTTAACCTCACGTACCTAAGCACCCCATAACTGGTGACCCCGACGTGATCCAATCTACCCATCATCGCCTTCCCATAACTGGTGACCCCGCTTTGAACACAATAAGAAGATGGCTAGCGACAGCGATGATTCGGCGAAAACCACAATTCGCGAAAGCTCCACGAGTCACGTACGCCAAGACAGCGCGCGCGTGTCCACTGTTCCGTCATCCGACATTTGCCGAGTTGGAGTTCGACTTGCACCATTTTGGCCAGACAAGCCTGCCATTTGGTTTGCTCAATTGGAAGGTCAATTTGCAATATCGAACATCACCGCCGACACGACCAAATTTTATTACGTGATCTCCCAACTCGACAACCAGTATGCAGCTGAAGTGGAAGATATAATCGTCTCACCGCCTGATAGCAACAAATATCAGAAGCTAAAAAGCGAGCTAATTAAGAGACTTTCTGCTTCCAAGGAGAAGAAGGTCAAGCAACTCCTCATGCATGAGGAACTTGGTGATCGAAAACCGTCCCAGTTCCTCCGTCACCTGCAAAACTTGGCAGGACCCGGTGTCCCTGAAGACTTCGTCAGAACTATCTGGTCCAGTCGCCTGCCACATAATATGCAGCAGATAATTGCATCGCAGACCTCCTCCTCAATCGAGACCCTGGCAGACCTGGCAGACAGAATCCAGGACATAGCTCCTCCAGCTCCTTCGGTAGCGGCAACATCGGCTCCGAAACCATCCGTTTGTGGCATGGAAGAAATGGCCCGACAGATCGCCGAGCTTACCCGCCAAGTACAAGCTCTCACAGCAGACAGAGCCAGATCCCGAGACCGATTCCGCCATCGTCATCGAGGTCGATCATTGTCTTCCCGTAGACCCGACTCACGCCACAGAAGGCACCCACTCTGCTGGTATCACGCCAAATTCGGGAACAAGGCCCACAAGTGCATCAGCCCCTGCGACTTCAAGGCGGAAAACCCCACGGGCGGTCGATAATGGCGGCTGACGATTGCCCGAATAAAACTGGTCACCTGTTCGTCACTGACAGTAGATCGAAGTTCCAGTTCCTGGTAGACACAGGGAGTGATCTTTGTGTCATTCCACGATCTACGTTTCGCGACCGTCGTGCGAAGACAAATTACCAATTGTGTGCAGCCAATGGTTCCATTATAGACACTTACGGTACTGTGCAATTAAATTTAAACCTTGGACTTCGTCGCGACTTTGTATGGCAGTTTATCATAGCTGACGTTACCAAGGCCATTATCGGCGTAGATTTTTTGTCATTCTTTGATTTAGTGGTTGATGTTAGAAACCAACGCTTAATTGACAATAAAACTAATGTGTCCGCTGTAGCTACCATTTCTTTTACAGACAGCCTAATCTCAAGTGTAAAGGTCTTGACTGGCGTCGGCAAGTATCACGGTATTCTCGGTGAGTTTCCTGAAATCACACGACCAGCGGGCACACCACGTCACATTACTCATCACACCAAACACTTCATTCGCACCACACCAGGCCCTCCAGTTTCATGTCCTCCTCGCAGACTAGCCCCAGATAAACTTAAAATTGCTAAGTTAGAGTTCGAGGCTATGATAGCTAACGGTACTGCACGTCCATCTGACAGTCCATGGGCGTCGCCTCTTCATCTCGCGCTCAAAAAGGATAACAGTTGGCGTCCATGTGGCGATTATCGACTTCTCAATTCCAGGACCCGACAAGTATCCGATACGCCACATCCACGATTTTGCCCAAAGCCTAACTGGCTGTACCATCTTCTCCACGGTGGACTTAGTTAAGGCTTTTAATCAGATCCCAGTCACAAAAGAGGATATTCCGAAAACCGCTATAACGACACCGTTCGGATTATACGAGTTTCCGTTTATGACTTTCGGTTTACGGAACGCAGGCCAAACTTTTCAGCGATTCGCTGACGAAATGACCCGTGGCCTCGATTTTTGCTATCCCTATCTCGATGACTACCTCATCTTCTCCAAGTCTGCGGCAGACCACGAGGATCACTTGCGTCAGCTATTCACCAGAATGAAGAAATATGGTGTCCTTATTAACACCGCCAAATGCGTGTTTGGTCAGCCCGAGGTATCATTTCTGGGCTATACTATTTCACATTCTGGTGCTAAGCCACTGAAAAGCAAGGTTGGGGCTATACAAGATTTTCCTGTACCAAAGACAGTTAAACAGCTTCGGAGATTCTTGGGCATGATCAATTTTTATAGGCGATTCATGCCTAACGCTGCCCAAGTTCAAGCTCCACTTAATGACTTGCTGACCGGTTCTGTCAAAGGTTCACAGCCCGTACAAATAAACGGAAATGCATTAAACGCTTTCGAGGAATGCAAGAAAAGCCTTTGTGATGCAGCTTTGTTGGCACACCCTGACCCTAAAGCCAGCTTAGCTTTAACTACTGACGCGTCAGATCTTGCAATTGGTGCGGTCCTTCAACAATATAAGGACGGTCATTGGCAGCCCCTAGCATTTTTCTCTCGCAAGTTGAGCTCAACGCAGCAAAAGTACTCTCCGTACGATCGCGAACTCCTTGCTATCTACCAAAGTATCAAATACTTTCGGTACATGCTAGAGGCAAAACATTTCACCATATTCACTGACCACAAACCGTTATGTTACGCATTCCATCAACGGAAGAGTAACTGTTCCCCACGTCAGTATCGGCACTTAGACTTCATATCTCAGTTCACTACCGACATAAAACACATAGCCGGGAAAGACAATGTCGTGGCTGACACGCTTTCCCGTGTCGATGAACTGCAGATCCCAGTCGACTTAGAAGCCTTAGCTAAATCCCAATCCTCAGACCTGGAGTTACATGACATACTACAAGGCGAAACTTCTCTACGCCTAGAGAAATTACATATACCTGGCAGTTCCACACTTTTGTATTGTGACACCAACACCGCGACCCCTAGGCCTTTTGTGACGAAACAGTTTCGCAAACAAATATTTGAGAATTTGCACTGTTTTAGTCATCCTGGCGCTAACGCTAGCAGCAAAATGGTCGCTCAACGATATGTTTGGCCCTTGATGAGAAGAGACTGTCGCGATTGGTCTAAAGCATGTTTGGCATGTCAGCGCGCTAAAGTAAATCGACATGTGTCCTCACCTTTAGGTACACTCGATTTACCCAAGGCTCGTTTCAAATATATCCATATAGACCTTATCGGCCCTTTATCTCCATCTGCCGGTTACCGGTATTGTTTGACAGCAGTCGATCGCTTCACGCGATGGCCTGAAGTTGTCCCATTGACCGAAATTACCGCAGAGGCCGTAGCTAAAGCCTTCGTTACAAGCTGGGTTTCGCGATTCGGTTGTCCTCAAGACATTGTTACCGATCGCGGTAAGCAATTTGAATCAGCTCTTTTCCAATCCTTAGCTAAGCTCATCGGATTCCGACATCGGAAAACTACGTCTTACCACCCTCAGTGCAACGGCTTAGTCGAACGTTTTCATCGACAGCTAAAGACAGCCATCACTTGTCACAATACGTCAAACTGGATTGAGACATTACCTTTAGTCTTACTCGGTATTCGTAACGCGGTTAAAGAAGACCTGCGAGCTACCTCTTCTGAACTTCTATATGGAGAGAGTTTGCGAATGCCAGGCGAATTTTTCGGTCACAAAACTGACTGTCACACAACTGACGTTAGAGACTTTGCTGCTCGTTTACGTACGTTCGCCGAAAATTTACAGCCCGTACCAACTTCACACCATACCAACAACAAAGTCTTTGTACACAAAGATTTAAGTACTTCTTCTCACGTTTTTGTTAGAGATGACACTTTACGAAAGACATTTCATAACGCGTATAATGGACCATATGAAGTTCTGAGTAGGAACAACAAAACATTTAAAATTCGTGTAAAAGGTAAGGATGTCATTGTCTCCATCGACAGATTAAAACCTGCCTATACACTTTCAGAAAAAACGCACACTACACGTCATTATGAGGATATAGAACCGAAAACTACCACTCCTAGTTCAGTTTGTACACGTTCTGGGCGACGGGTTAAATTCCCAGATTATTATCGCCCGTAGACACGGTCTCTGGAGGGGAGTGATGTAGGTAACTTACATTTAATTTACATTATTTTTATGTAATATATTTACATATACATTTATATAATAAATCTATAGTTACATAATGTTTATCTTATTCTAACTTATCCTATATTTACATACTTACAATATAAATCTACATCTGAAATAAAACTTAATTTATAGTGAATAATAATATTAATACTTAAAAGCTATTTAATATAAATTATATAAATTAATCACAAACTACTTACACAATAATACGAACACAACATAATTAACATCATCCGAATATTTCGTCGGACGGCTGATGCGCCCGCTAATTGTAGTGCTAAGGAAACACACAGTAGCAAAACCTGTCCGGCCGATTTCGCAATATTTCGCTCGCTGCGCAGGCGCAGACACTCCGCGGCCGAGCGCCCAGTCGAGATCTATACACCGCGCGGAGCCCGTGTTTCTCGATGCACGGACCGCTGCTTTCGTTTGCTTTATTTACGCTTATAAATACGCTTTAGTTATTAGCCCTATAGTATTAGTGTTATTGTTGTAGTGCCGTAATTTGTGCTTTCGCTTGTTTAGACTATCTATCTTTCTCCTGTTCTACCTTCTGACTTTTTAATGTATGTGCATTGTGTGTGTGGACATTACACTGATCTGTAAGTACGCTGGACATTTTTATTTGGTGTTAACCTCACGTACCTAAGCACCCCATATTTCCAATATTATAATAAAATCTTCATCAACTTGAGGAAGCAAAGGTGAATTTGGCGAGTTGAGTTCGACCGGCGACAGCGGCGAGCGAGAGCGCGTGTCACCGACGCCCGTCTTGCATAGCGCGTAGCGTAGACTGACGCGATCCCGCGTTTACACGTTCAATCTAGATCGTGATCTCGGATCGCGATCCAGATTTCAAAATTTCTAGATATATCGTGATCTGGATCGCGATCTGTCAATCTACTCGTTACACAGTCAATCTGGATCGCGATCACTGATCACGATCATGAATCGCGATCTGGATTGACCGTGTAATGGCTGCCATATATATAGTACAATAGTAACAGAACCGAAGCAGGGGGACGGGGGGGGGGGGGGCGCAGCCCCCCGCCATGGAATAAGTGCAGAGTTAATAATTAGGTTAGGTTAGGTTAGTATATTGATCAAAAACGCGCGAGCCGAGCGAGCGAAGCGAGCGTACCGCGGTAGCGGCCGGCGAAGCTCCAGAAACGACGTTTTTGTATGTGCGACGTTTTTATACATACTCTCTCCCCTTTCCCCACCTAAAGGGGGATTTTTAGATAACAGAAAACTAGCTGCCTTACCCCTGTAGGTCACGTGATAGGTTAGTAGTATAATAGAACTTGGGGTCTCAGGTTATACTTCCAATAAAACTCAGTCTTCAAGACAACCACGTGTATTCTCTCAGAGACGTCCGTTATGTACAAAAACTCAAAACCCAATCCCCGTCCTCACATCGGCCAAGTGGCGCCATCTTTTTTATTTTCCCTCCACTTTTACAAACTGACATTGACAGACAGACAGTATAGCCAGTCGGCAGAACAAAATTATACCTTTTATGTTTCTAACGCATACAAATCAAATATATTAACTTCAATTTTATAAAAAAACCCTACACTCGACCGTCCTGACAATGTGGATGTCCCCATACACAAGCCTGGTGGCAACCCTACACTTGGCCGTAATACTAACTAACTCATACATCATTACATTTACATTACAAAAAAAATTACACGAAATAGAACCTCTAGAACATCATTTACAGTACTATCTGATTTTATATTTGAAAATCTATACTAAATACATAAATACAACATTACCACAGTAACATCCTTATCTCTTTTTATTCACTTTTCTTCTATTACATAGTTAGATCACATGAACCAATCTATTCTCACGTGTAATCAGTGTAACTTAGAATAACTATTTCCATTAGGCCGTGAACCAATCAATTCTCATGCCTAAACAGAATACTTATCAATGACACACTAATCAATCTTTTCTTACGTTTATAAATCATTGTTACTTGGAATAACTGTAGGTAATTCCATCAGGTCGTGAACCAATCAATTCTCACGCCTAATTGAACACTTATTATTATAATGATGACACACGAACCAATCAATTCTGGTGGTCATTATAAATAACTATGAAACGAACCAATCAATTCTCGTTTCTGTGGATCTACTTTACCACCCGGAGCATGAACCAATCAATTCTCACGTCCAGGCTGCAACAATAGAAAAAACCATATGTAGATACACAATAATAGCCGTAATAACAATATGTGTATGTATTTATTAGTCTATCTTTATCAATTTTGGACTGACATTATTACATAACTAATTATTATCGACATCATTATCCTCGTCATCATCATCTTTATCTTCACTATTTTCGCTATCATCGGAATCACTTTCAATTTGCAAGGCAGCAACGTGAACCCATGGCAACATGCGATCGGCTGCCACAGTAGTCGGTCGCTTTTTTGTACAACTATTAAACCCTGGAATACACGCTACCCTGTACCTATCTTGACCTAGAACTTTAGTAATCCGAAAGAGGCCTACATAGGACGGAAGAAGTTTCTTACTCTTTCCGTCGTTCTGAAAAGCAACTTTAGTTAATTTAACTAAATCCCCTTTTTTATACTCTCGAGCAGGACGCCTATTCCGATCATAAAACTGTTTTTGTTTCTCTTGCTCGATATCTATTCTTTCTTTTACTTCACTCCGTATATCTGACACATCACATCAATCACACACACACACATCGATTTCTTTGCGAGTTTCACACAATGCCTCATTTAGGATAGGGTGGACCTCACTATTCATCAACGTGCCAAACATGACTTCCGCTGGTTTTCTACCTGTTGTCTTTTGAATGGTATTATTAAATCCCCATTGTATTTTCCCTAACTGGGTATCCCATTCCCTTTCATTATGCTTTAATTCTGTGCTGTCAATGAGCTAAGTATCGTTCTATTGTAACGTTCAACTTGACCGTTTGATTTTGGGCTGGCGACAGCGTTCAATATGTGCTTTATCCCCTTATCATATCAATATCTTTTAAAAACATTATATGTAAAACAACTTCCCCGGTCGCTTATTAATCGATCAGGAACTCTGAATGTATAAAATATATCATCTAAAACTCGGACAACATTTTGCGTATGGGTATTGCGCACTGGTTTTATAAAGACAAACTTAGTGAAAGCGTCTACTACTACTAAGCGGTAAGAGTTGCCTCTTTTAGACTTCACAAAGGGGCCGAGATGGTCTACATGCAGAGTATGAAATGGCAATGCCACTTTATTAATTGGATGGCGTAATCCTTCCTTGGTATTATTAGTTTTCTTTGCATACGCACACTCTATACACGCACCAACGTACTTTTTGACGAAACGGGGCATTTTGGCAAACCAGTAATTGTTTTTTATCCTATCTAACGCAATTTACTCGTATCACCATCTAAATATCTATACAGTTTATTTTCTCGCACTACGTAACTATCCTTGATATACTTGAGTTTCTTCGAGCCCCAATCACTGTCTTAAATTTGCCTGATACGACTTAATTCTGAATCTCCAAGCTGGAGAGTGTGCAACCAGTCATCACTACTAATCACAAGAACTCGTGAACCCTGTTCGACGCTACCTAAATCATTACCGCTGGATACAGGATTACGTGACAATGCATCGACGTGAGCCATCTTAACTCCTGGTCGATATTCGATCGTGCAGTTAAACTCCTGCAGCAAAAGCCACCATCGAGCTATCCGAGGGATCAGATCGCGTTTAAGAAAAGTAGAGCGCAACGCACTGCAATCCGTAACTACTTTAAAATTCTTGCCCAGTAAATAGACCCTGAACTTCTCTTAAGAGCGTATTACAGCTAGCGTCTCCAACTCATACGAGTGATAGTGCTTTTCCTCCGGAGATGTTCGCCTACTGCAATATGCGACAGGTTTTAAGGTGCCGTCTTGGCAACGTTGTAAAAGCATACCACCAACACCCTCCTTACTAGCATCGGTATGCAATTCGGTTTCAGCTTCATGATCATATATAGCTAATATCGGTCTTGTGACTAATTTTGATTTTAATGTCTCAAAAGCAAGGTCATGGTCCTCAGTCCATTTCCACGCGTTATCCTTCTTTAGTAATTGCGTAAGTGGGGCTGATATACTAGCGAAATTTTGAATAAACTTACGAAAATAGCTAGCAAGTCCTAGAAATTGACGAACACCATGAATATTTTCTGGTCGCGGAAACTTTTGTACAGATTGGATCTTCTTGTCCCCTGGCCTTACCCCTGATGCGCTAATCTCGTACCCTAAATACTCGATAGAATTATGCAAAAAACTACATTTCGACAAATTTAAAGTTAGATTAGCTTTTTCAAATAATTTCAAAACCTCTACTAATTTATCTAGACAATCCGCAGTATTCTTGCCAAATATAAGGACATCATCCATATATGCGGTCGCCTTATTAAAACGAGCTGATCCTAAAACCTTATTAATCATGCGCTGAAAAACCGCTGGTGCGTTTGCAAGTCCAAATGGCATAAGGTTATATTCGTATAGTCCATCTGGCGTGACAAACGCTGTAAGATGCTTACAGTGCTCTGCAATAGGCACTTGATAGTATCCAGATGCCTAATCTAAAGTAATAAAACATGACTGACCCGACAGCCTTGCGATTTCATCCTCTATAACCGGCATCGGATACCTTTCCTTAACTGTAACGCTGTTAAGCATCCTATAGTCGACACACATCCTAGAGCTACCATCCTTCTTCCGCACTAAGATAATAGGACTCGCAAACTCGGAGACCGATTCCCGGACGATTCCAGCATCTAACATTTCGCTTACCATTGACTGCACTTTCTCTCGTTCGTGATGTGACAATCGATAAGGACGATAGACAATAGGCCGTTGATTCTTTAAATCAATATTCATTTGCGTTATATCCGTTTTACCCAAGTTTTTTAAATTTGAAGCAAAACAATGTTGGTATTGTCTAAGGATGGACATAAGCTTTTGTCTATCGTCCATTGACACATCACTACCTAGCCGAACGGTCTCTTCCGTGAACATCTCCTTAGTACAATCGTTGTCTGCATCGGCGGACTCAACGCCTGGCGATTGAATAATCATACGCCTTATGAACTCTACTCTTTCCCCTCTTCCAACGACAAAATCTTTAAGAATATGGCAAGGGGGTTGACAAGGGAATATAGGAATGTCTAACTGACCACTTTGTACGTGATATACTCCGCCTGATATTATGAACTCTTGTTTGGGGCGGCCTACAATGCTATTCTGTAGCATCATGCAACCGCTGAACGCAGAACCCGACAAATAAGCCTTAACGGACGCTGTTCCATACAGTGAAACATTACCGACAACCTTTACTTCTCCTAGTTTAGATGTGTCCACTGTAGCTTCAAGCATAGGTAACACAGGCAGCTCCTCGTGGAACTTTAATGAATTAGAGTCTTTAATTAGTATTATGTGAGGTTGTTCAGTATACGATTGACCTATTAAAATTGATTTTTCTAAAAGGTTATCGTCAACTACTCGACAGCATACACTAGCGTTAACACCATCTACAGATAAATCTAGCTGCAATTGTCCCAGTGATTGAACTGAATTGCTTCCGAACCCCTTGAGCGTAGATGGTAACTTATCATTAGTTAAGCCTAGCAGCAAGACTAAAGAATGTTTGACCAACGTAACTTCACTTCCAAAATCGATAAAAGCATCTATATCAACGTTATTTACCTTTACTTGTTTTATATACTTGGAGCTTGGAGAAGTATCTGCAATACTCATTGTTTTTGAAGGTTCAATACCACCAGCTCTATTGTCGACTTTTAGCATACATTTTTCCCCGGTATGTCTAATTTTATTACATTTTGAACACTTAACTAATGGCTTGGGGCACTGTAGGAAAGGGTGCCCTCGTTCCCTACAATTAAAACAAAATATGGAGCCAACTGCTTGGCTAGGCTTGCTTTGGTTATTCTTTGCATAATTTGAGCTAGTAGCGTTATTTTCGCTCCAAAACTTAGGTCTATTATAAATACGGTCAGATAAATGAACATCTATGTTGCTCATTAAAAACTGCAACAGCTGTTCCGGCTGTGAGCAACATAACGCTAACGCACTTGATTTCGTAGTCCTATCAGTAATGCCATATATAATACAGTCAACTGCGCGCTTTCCTGCAATGTCACACTGGTTGAGTAAGGCAATTTTTTCGTAGTAGTAAATCTCAATTGGCTCATTAAACTTGCTTTTTCTTTTTAACATGTCCTCCAGGGTTTGACCGTAGTTCTGATCGCAAGGAAACGCACTTACTAATTTTTCTTGCCATTCTACCCACGAGTACAATATGGTATTCAAGCTTTCATACCACACCTTCGCCAAACCCTGAAGTTTCTGTACCGCGAAGTGCACGATAGTCTTCTCGTCCCAGCCGTATACCATCGCGCATTCATTGACCTTACGTAACCAAATATCTATGCTTTGGCCTTTCGCAGAGGGGTCAAAATTAGGGAGAATATTCTTGTGATCGATAGTCTTTGACATCAATGCCCCAGAAGGTGATGGCTGAGGTCCGACATTACTTTTAATTGATTTGACAATATCTATCAAGTCCTTAGTAGAAAAAGATGGTGTACGTGACCTTTTTTCCTTCAGCGCGGAGTCCTCGCGTTGTCGTCGGCCCGCCCTCTGCGTAGCACTGCGACTGCGCTTACGGCGCCACCTGCTCTGGCTGCGGGTGCGTCGACGACTGGCGCGGCTGCGACTGCGGCTGCGACTGCGGCTGCCCCTCGCGTTCCGGTGCGGTCGATCTTCACGCCTCGAAGATGTTTTTTCGCGTTCCCGGTACAACTCGTGCTCCAAAGCTTGTAACCGCCTTCGCGTCTGCTCCAACTCGGTCTCCTTTCCTCGATGGTGTGAACTTCTATTAATCCTTCTGGACCTGCTACGGCTGCATGTTCGACTACGATCTGCCCCAGTAGCAGCAATTGGAGTATGCAGCCGTCGCTCGCTTCCACGTTGACGTCCAGTCTAATTATCCATAATGTTAATCTCGTCGTTCCAAAAAGAAAAGAAATAGTATAAATTAGATAGATAGATAGATAGATAACAACTTTATTTACTGCTAAAAGACACACACATGTTGGTACACAAAATCACAATAAAAAACACAGTACAAAAAAATAAAACAATACAATATGTGTGTGTGTGCCGCAGCAGCAAAAGGGTGGCAGCTCAGCGTCATATTCGCTCGCCTTGCGAGCGAATCGCTGGTTTTCAGCAACAACCTTGAGTGTAAACGCGAGTACGTTTACCAACGTTAGAAAAAATAAAATCAAAACTAAATAACTAAAAATTAAATATACCAAATATTAAACTTGAAAAAACCTGTGATCATAGTACCTCTTTGCTTGCCTAAATTGCATCCGAGATGAAATATACCTAATAGATAAGATATAAAATATTTTAAAATATAATATATATACATGCATACATATACATACACACATACAATAGATTTAAACACAATATACACATATATAGATACAGTATATTACTTCCTATAAGTTTCAGTTTCAATTCCCGCTACCCGCAAAAGAACTTTGGAATACCTAACATTTGTTGGTCTAGTAAGTAAGACTTTAATTTTATTTAAAATTACATTTGTTCTTTAACATTCTTAGTGGAGGAGGGATATTATTCCAACATTTTGTCGCGTGGTAACGGAAACTACCCCTGAAAGCTGCGGTTCGGTGGTGATGAGACTTAAGCGGTGGTCTAATTGATCTAGGGGAATGATGGTGGTATTCATTAGAGCTAGTGAAAATCAGTTTAGCAAAAAGATAGTCTGGGCTTTTAAAACTAGTAATAACTAGTAATATGCAAACGTCTTCGAGTTTCCATGTTTAGAATCGATTCGTTATTAAGAAAGAAAGAGATGTGACTACGAGGTGGCACATCATAACAATATCTAAAGCATGCATTTTGCACACGTTGTATTAAACGTTGTGATTTACACAGTAGTCGGGGTCCATAAACAAGATCAGCATAGTAAAGTCTCGACAGTACCAAAGCTTCAACAACACTCACTCGGGCCTCCCTGCTCAGTAGATTACGTATTTTGTAAAGAACTTTTAGTCTATAAAAACATTGCCTAACCAGACCCTCAACATGTTCAACATAACGTAACTCACTGTCCAATCTTACTCCTAAGTTTTTTGCGGTGTCTACGCGATCAATTTTTTGGCCAAGTATACTTATAGTTGGATACCTTTTAGCAATCTTCCGCGTTTAGGTTTTAGATCCCAGAATCATAAATTGTGATTTGCTAGGATTAAGGCTAGGTATTAGTGAAAAATTAAAATAACACATTCTTAGAAATACTTTTTGAAGTAGTAAACAATAAAATTAAAATCTGCGAAAATTATGAAATATTGTTGAGGCTTTATTCTGTAAGATACACCCGATGGAAACACGATTTTATAAAGTTGGCTCGATAGAATAAATTCACAAAGGTAAATGTTTTTGTGTCATTTTATCTTCTTTTCCAGGTTTTATTCTTATAATAAGTGATTTGATATTATGAGTCATTTACCAAAATGAAGCTCGTAAATAACTTGAGTTATTATAACCGATGGTTTTTTATTTATTACATCTATCAATTTTTTAAAATATAAAACGCGAATATTCGCGCCGCTTCGCTGTTATACCCGTCCCTTACCGTTGTACCGTCGAGAGAACGAGAGGGAAGCGCTCGAAATACCTCCCCTTAAGCACAAGGCCGCTTCTCTCGCACCAGTCAGCTCTCCAGTCAATCCTCGCCAAATCTTCATTCAGTAGTTGTAAGGCCCATGATGAATTCTCTGGATGATCAGATATATACAATTGAATATCATCGGCATAGAGATGAAACCGGCTGTGCCTAGGAACTCCTGCCAGGTCGGCACTAAAAATAATAAAAAGAAGTGGTCCAAGTATAGAGCCCTGCGGAACGCCTCGATTTACCAAGCGGGGTGTAAAAAAGATAGTGGCCCCGTCCTGCCCTGTAAGTTTTACTAACGTAGCTACTAAACCACTTTAAGGACCGGTGGTCAAATCCGTAGTACTCCAACTTTGCAAGCATTAGAGGTACATTAATACAATCAAAGGCACGGGAAAGGTCAAGAAGGGCCAGAATCGTACCCCGACCTGCATCCTGCTCCGCCAACACATTGTCCGTGACATCCAGCAGAGCAGTAACTGTTCCACGGCCCTTACGGAAACCAGATTGCTGCGACGGCAAGATATTATTATTTTCCACGTATTTATATAACTGGCCATGAATTACTTTTTCTAATATTTTGGAAAGGAATGGTAAAATGCTAATTGGCCTTAGATTCTTATTCACGCAGGGCATATCCACCTTAGGAAGAGGTGTAACAAGCGCCTCCTTCCACTGTGCAGGGACTACACCCGTTAGAAAAGATTTATTAATGATACTGGTTATCACCGACAAAGTTCTAGGCAGCGTAAGAAGAACCATATCACGACTAATATTGTCGTTCCCAATTGCATTGGACTTAATAGACGTTATGTACTTCATGACCACAGTATCGTCGACTGGTTCAAAAGAGAATGTAGAATCACAAAATTTATTGGACTGAAATGTTACGATCTCCGACTGAGGCACCGTGTCATGCCCGGGTACATCTAGAAAGTAATCATTAATAATATTAGGATCACAAAAGTTACTAGGTAAGCAATCATTTTTAGATGGATTTAACAGAATTTTTTTCTTTAAATTGCGCCAAAAAGTTTTACCATCCCCAATAAGTGAATTTACGCAGTGATTAAAAAACGCCTTTTTTTCATTTAAAATACTAGAAGTGACAAGACTTTTTAGGTCTTTATAATATTGTTTATGAGCTTGTGATTTGGTCTTTTTGAACTCTTCGTATGCTTTATTACGTAGGTCCATCATAAATCTGAGGTTGTCTGTAATCCAGGGCAAAGACTTATTACTGCTTATATGCACTGATTTAACCGGTGCATGCCTATCAAAAAGACTGGTCAGAGTTGAATTAAATTTATTCACCATGTCATCCACCGTCGGCAATCCAATAACAGACTCCCAGTCAACCGATTCCAAATCATTGTTAATTGTTTAAATCCATACATTTTAATGGCCTATGAATGACTACTTTTGAAGGTACTTTAATCTTTTTTAAATTCACCGTGACATTAACCATAGAGTGCCCTATAGATCCTGTAACACTTGAGACCAAAACTTCACGAACTTAACAATTAGTACAAACTATATCAATTAAAGACAGACTCCTCCGTGAAATGGGTAGGCTCAGCCACCACTTGTTTTAAATCCATGATCTGCAAAAAGTTAAATAGTTTTTTAGTCATACTATCAGATTCTGCAAGTAAGTTAATATTTAAATCTCCCAAAAATATTATATAGTCATGATATGACAGCCCTGATACTGTATCTGTTAAGGCGTCCAAAAAAGTATCTACGTTCATCCATTGAGGCCTATACGCTGTGCCTATTGCCAAACTACAACCATTAACTCGTACAGTAAGCCACATTTGTTCTATACAGGTATCAAGATTTCTAATATATCGCACACGCATATTATCCCTTATATAAAATCCAACACCTCCACCCCTACCCCCACGCATATGTTGCGGGCGGGGAGTATAACGCAACCGGTACCCAGGTGGTGCAGGTGCACAGGCCTCCTGCCCAGCCGCCAGCCAAGTCTCGTTAATGGCAATTATATCACTCCTGTAACGATCAAGCGCTACTAAGAAATCGTCATGTCCAGTATTCAGAGAGCCAGCATTATATAAACCTAAACGTAAAAATTTACTTTTATAACCCATTCCTTATTTTATTAAAATTTGTGTATGGGCTTAATTGCCCATGGGTTGTAATTATAAAATAAATAAAAATAAGTTTTAGCATGGCTACAATATAATAGATAAATAATAATAAATAATTGCAATGAATAAATAAAGCAAAAATATAAATTTTAGCGCAAGACTGTATAAAAATGTTATATAGTACATATTTGCCAAGAACTACCGCGAATCCGCGAACTACAATAATTATGATTGTAACTACTGACGGTGAAAAATAATTGCAAACTACTGCAACTACTACTACAGCGGCGGCATACTACACACTTAGAGTAGCATACTCTGCAATATATACACGTAAATGCAATCATTATATAGCTATAAACTTTTAAAACATAATTCCCATCATTAGTTATATTAAAAGCATAGAATTTAATAAATAATCTAAGCCATAACATTGCTCGCCACTTTAAAACAATAAACATTTTATACATTTTACATTCACTCATTAAATAACGATAAATCACTAATAATACATGTAATACAACATATATTGTTTTCGAAGAAAGCAACATAAATATTACATTTAAAGTTTTGTATTTAACACAAAGCACGACCACAAATAGTTTCAGGAATACATGATCCCTACATACACAAGAAAATACTACATTATATACTAAAGCACACATAAACAGCAAACCGCATAAGCAAGCATATTTATAACTTAAGCAAACATATACAACAACTAAAAACAAGACATAGGCACAGTAGTAAACTAACTCAGCAACACAGACTAACGAAAATAGAAGTAAACTACAATTATGTTTTATGCAATCATTACTTATACCTTCGCCACCAATGCTGCTTGCATCGAGCGAAACATAATATGTAATAATAATATGCTATAAAAAGCAAATATTTAAAAAGTTTTTTTATAAAGAACCAGCATATTATAAAGCACAAGAATAGGTACGAATATCGTTAATTTATTTGAAGCACTAACGGCATCTGGCCCAAAAACACGCACTAGATCGGCTTCCGTACGAAGGCGATGACGAGGGGCATCGATACCCTGATGCTGACGTGCGTATACCCGGCCATCTCTGGTCCATAGCGCCAGTTCAGCCATCCAGCTATCTCACGAGCCCTGCGATACACCAACCTGTTACTCCTTGTTAGCCGCTCGTTGACGTAGAAGCGGCGCGGTGCACCCGGAAGGCCTGTGCCCTCGGTGGTGGCACCGCGGCGCACACGCGCCGCACGCAGCAACTCGTCGCGCACCGACCTGCGCGCCAGCCGCACCACAACGGTTCGGGGTCGAACAGACATCGGCGCAGCATCCTTATGCTCCTGAGGACGGCCCACACGGGTGGCACTCACTATCTCATGTTCTCCGAGGCTAACACCCAGTTTACTCGCCAGCGTAACGGCTATGTGAGTTAAACTTTCAACTTTTTGTTCCGGGATACAAGATATTTCAATATCATTAAGCAACAGTTCCTGGTCACGCTCATTGAGTTCATATTTTAACTGTTCCACTGTGGCAAGCAACGACGAGCCTTCTCCGTGTCCAGATGTTAGCGGTGCAGCATCAAAACGCTGCTCCAGCTTTTGAATGCGGTCGTCAAGCCTGTCTACCCGGATTTCACATGCATCCATTCTATCCACAAGCTTTAACACGGAGCCATTGAGTTCCTCCATTTGTAATCTAGTGGTTGCCAACTCCTCCCGAAACAGACGAATTTCTGTGATCAACGCATCAAGGCCTGTTCCCTCTATATTTGTTCTGTTAAAGGTATCATGCATAGTACCATCCCCATAGCACGTATCCGCCATCGAAACATCCAACTGACAGGGAGGACTAATAGGCGCCGCACCCCTACGTATAGTAATTCGTTCCTCTGCAGATCTCACGGGGGTGTTGGTATTGTCGGATCTGGGCTGTTTACTTATGCACAAGGCGCACTTCCAGGCATCCCTTTTATCGTTGGCCAGCGCGTTGTAACCTTGCTCGCCAATATCAGCACACATCAAATCGTAACACTCTTTACAAGTACTGCAGCATAAAAACCGTCCATTGATAATCGGTTTAAAACATCCAGCACATCGAATCATGTCACTATTTTTATTATTATCACACATGATAACAAAAAGGGTAACAGCCAAATTTTTCAAAATACAAAATTCAACGAAACGTCGTCGGCGCCACGCAGTCCTCAAGTTCTTGTACGTAATAAGCGAGACAGCTAATTGATATCATTGTGCTCCAGACAGAGATAGCGCACACAGGCCACTGGACGACCTTGACACTGCCACGACTGTGATACTGCTTTGGTAATTTTAATCTCACGCCGCACTGTATATTCAATCGAATAATTGCACCAATACTATAGCACTACATAAAAAACTGTTGCTGTAGTTTTATGCTACGCAATACAGGCTTTAAAATGATGTCAAATATAATATTATACGTTAAATATTTAGCACTAGAACACGATGACCAAACGGAGCAAAATTAAACGATGTTCACGCGATAAACGCCTCGCGCGCACACCAGCACACCAATTAATGAAATTGAATCATACAGTAAACTGCAGGCTCTTTTTTTTTATAGTAAAGATCTACAAGCTATATGCTGGTTTTGTTAAATCTCGAAACATAAATCTTAATAAAAATTGTTCGACATGCGTTTATGACAATTATTGACACGGATTTTTCAAATATCGATTTTTCTCGCAAACGGTCCGTCGTAGCGCAAAACTAAGCGAATTTTGACCCCCCTTTATAGTACCCCCTTGGTGGTAGGCATCTTTATGGATATAAGCTTACCTAAAAGGATAACCACCCGCTTGCAGAAAAAATCTCATATTGAAATAGCGGCCATTTTGTGAACTCATAAGAACGGAATTACTGACAAAAAGTAGACGGGTAAAATGTTCAAGCTATTTGTTTAAAATGTAGATTCAATGTTAATGTTCATATTTTTAACTATACCTTACAATTTTTATTTTATTGCAACCGCAATAGCATTAATATCAGTGTAGAATGAAATATACGTAGGCGTGTACTTACGTTTGGTATCCCACTTCTGAAGTATAATAGAACTTGGGGTCTCAGGTTATACTTCCAATAAAACTCAGTCTTCAAGACAACCACGTGTATTCTCTCAGAGACGTCCGTTCTGTACAAAAACTCAAAACCCAATCCCCGCTCTCACATCGGCCAAGTGCCGCCATCTTTTTTATTTTCCCTCCACTTTTACAAACTGACATTGACAGACAGACAGTATTGCCAGTCGGCAGAACAAAATTATACCTTTTATTGATTTTATGTTTCTAACGCATACAAGTCAAATAAATTAACTTCAATTTTATAAAAAAGCCTACAGTAGCAAACTAAAAAAAAAAATCGATAAAAAAAAAAGTATGCGTTTCCGAGTTTCGCGCTTTGGGGAGGGGGGAGGGGTATACCCCTCCTACCACTACCCCCTTTCCCTCCCCCTCAAATTCGGCGGTCCCCTTTGGAATTTAGAACCCTTTTTTTAGCAAATTATTGGATGGGAAAGCTGTAAATCAGACTTTAAAAAATATGTCTGAAATGGTAAACTTTGACGACCTATTTGACTCTGTCAATGGTGCAGCCAGCAATTATAAGGCAGCCAAAGCAAAAATCCTTAGGACCGCGGTGAACAAAAACTCACAACATCATGAGGTGTGGAAATGATTATTGATCTTCAAATAATTAAATTTATAGATAAACAAGGTAAGGAAACATCAGTACCTACTTTAAATAATTGGGTAACAACCCTTAAAAATTAGGAATGTGGGAATTTTATAAAACAAAAAATATTAAAATGCTGCGCTCAAGATATTTTAACTCGGACCCACTTGAAAATTTCTTTGTACAGATCATACAATTTTACAAATAATAACCCTGACTTGTCATATGTTTAAATGCACTTTTAGGTCGTTACTGAAAACGAGGTTAATAAAATTTCACTCTCAGAGTTATAATGTGAAGAAGATTCAGGCGAACAATTATTAAAACTCCATGCAATTTTCAGCCTCATAATATTTATCCCATAAATACACAAGAGACTTTTGAAGCATCGCCAGATTCTTCTAACTTTCAGAGTTTTGAACCCAAAGAATTTCAAATATTATGTGTGCAAGAGACTCAATGTAGGTACATTGTAATGCTATACAGCTGGGTGGGTCATCAGAAAAATATTAAAAAATAGTAACTGCTAATATCAAAAGATGAAAACCAAACTCATAAATGAATTTCATACCCTGAGTACAAAATGATATCAAAAATAAAAATAAATTGACCCAACCGAAAAGCTGATGCAGATGTAACAAAAATATTCAACGAATATTTGGAAAAACAAACAAAGCAAAATATATTTTAAATACTTAAATAAAAGAAATAATTAAAACCAATAAATATTTGTTGGATTTTTTGAAGTGTGAAGCACATAATTATAACCAATGTTTCTTTCAAATATATCCGATTTTTTTATTAACTGATCAGTACAACTAACGATTTTCAATTGGTGCACAGTTATAAATAAAATTTTACAAGGTGCTGATGTTTTCAGGCTCCAAAACATATGTTTGCTTACAATGCAGTTAAAAGCTTACATGAATTATAAAACAGCTGAAAAATAAAAAAAGTAAATTACCATCTTTTGTTTAATTTTATTTCCTAATTAGCGATAGGCAAACTAAAGAAATATTTCAAACATTGTAATTTTTCCGAATAATTTCAATAGTTTCGTACCTACTAAGAATATTGAAAGTTTCGTGAAAAAATACAATTTTTGAAATATTTCACTAAGTTTGTTTATCTCTGGATAAAATTTTTAAATCTTCCCAAGAAAACAGTGACTTGGCTAAAAGAATGATTTCCTTAACCCAAAAAGAAATTAAAAAAAAGATATGCCAGTTCAAGAAATAATTTTTTTTAATCTATGCTTGTCAAAATGATTCATTGAGGTTCCCATTGGCCACTTTTTTAGTACCGGAGATTTCCGTCTGATGCGTAGCATCTCTACTACATCTCTACTAAGTCTGTGGCAGTAGCTTTTTGGTGAAGAGTGGACTATGGTAGAGGACTGCTTTTGCTGTCCTCATTGCCTAGTCTCTGACTAACCCTTCGAAGATACTATTCGTGATTATATGAATGTATGTACCTATGTATATCTAGTCTAGATTAGTCTTGATTAACCAAATGGATTGAAATAGTAAAAGTCTACAAACCAGATTGTAACCACGCACAGATGCGTCTTCTGCACAAACTATTTAGATGATGAACATGTCATACCAGAAATAAAAAATCAAGGTAACATTTCACTTAAGTCCAAATGAAAACGTTTGCTGGCTTTGAACATGGTTTAATAAATAAATAAATTTTGTCTTGTTTTAGGTAAAGCATTGTGCTCTCGTATTCAGCAAAACAGTAGCTGCAACCCCTGTCATACACTGCTGAGTTTTGTAAGTATTTAAGAAGTTGTAATAAAATTATTAATCAAATAATTATTGCAAAAAATTAACCCATTTTTTTTTTGCAAATTATTGGATGGGAATGCTGTAAGTCAGACTTTAAAAAATATGTCTGAAATGGTAAACTTTGACGACTTAATTGACTCTGTCAATGGAGCAGCCAGCAATTATAAGGCAGCCAAAGGAAAAATCCTTAGGACCGCGGTGAACAAAAACTCACAACATCGTGAGGTGTGAAAATGATTATTGATCTTCAAATAATAAAATTTATAGATAAACAAGGTAAGGAAACATCAGTACCTACTTAAAAATTGGGAATGTGGTAATTTTATAAAACAAAAAATATTAAAATGCTGCGCCCAAGACATTTTAACTTAGACCCACTTGAAAATTTCTTTGTACAGATCATACAATTTTACAAATAATAACCCTGACTGTCATATGTTTAAATGCACTTTAAGGTCGTTACTGAAAACGAGGTTAATAAAATTTCACTCTGAGAGTTATAATGTGAAGAAGATTCAGGCGAACAATTATTAAAACTGCATGCACTTTTTCAGCCTCTTAATATTTATCCCTTAAGTACACGAAAGACTTTTGAAGCATCGCCAGATTCTTCTAACTTTCAGAGTTTTGAACCCAAAGAATTTCAAATATGTGTGCAAGAGACTCAATGTATATTCTCATGCTTATACAGCTGTTTATGCTGGTGGGTCATCAGAAAAATATTAAAAAATAGTTACTGCTAATATCAAAAGATGAAAACCAAAGTCATAAATGGATTTCATACCCCGAGTACAAAATGATATCAAAAAATAAAAATAAATTAACCCACCCAACCGAAAAAGCTGATGCAGATGTAACCAACAACCAGAGCAAAAAAATATTTAAAATAAATAAAAGAAATATTTAAAACCACTAAATATTCGTTGGATTTTTTGAAGAGTGAAGCACATAAATATAACCGATGTTTTTTTAAATATATCCGATGTTTTTATTATCTGATCAGTACAACTAACGATTTTCAATTGGTGCACAGTTAAAAATAAAAGGACATCAGGCACATTTGACCCGAAAATGTATAAAGTTATTTCTATTATATTTAAGCACTGTGTCATTATATACCTAAATCAGTATCAACTTTATTTTAAACTCCTTTATATGGCCGAAATTAATTAATTAGAAACAAAACTATGACTATGAAACGGGTCATTTTGTGGCCGCCATCCAATGATATCCATCACTATTTTTTTGCGTAAGAACAAGGCGCATTGCATCAGATGACAATGACATTGACAGAAGTCGGCTGGATTGGATTTCTCGGAGAAATAGTTCTGAAGTTAGAGAAATCTAACTTTTAGATTTTTATTGTTAATTTATCATAGACAAATACTGGAAAATGGGTATCACCTCGGACCAAATATGGTCCGAGGGTATCACTTTGATTTGAATGCCATGCCATTTTCGATCTGTCAGCCAGTCTATCGGCTGTCACTGACATTGTCAATCACTGTCAACTGAAGCGTTTGGTTACAACCACATGATTAAATGAACAGAACAGAATTCCACACGCTCCATCCGTATCGTGTTTGATATTTAAGATATTTGTGTACAACAAGAAAACATAATAAATAATTTTTATTTAAATCGGTACATACGCCCACTTCAAATCAATTTTTTGGAGAACACTATGGTCATTTATCACATAACGAAACGTTTTGTTTGAGTTACAAGTGTTGCTAATAATAGTGTCAGTGTTACCAAAGAAAAATATTTCAAACGTGAATATCTCTTCTAATAAAAATCTTTATTAAACTCTGAATAGTTTCCACGATCCACTATTTACATATCTACATTGTGGTACAAACAGAAATGCTATACATTTTTGGGTCTATTGTCAAAGGAATTTGCCTGATGTCCTTTTACAAGGTACCTACTGATGTTTTCAGGCTCCAAAACATAATATGTTTGCTTACAATGCAGTTAAAAGCGTACATGAATTATAATACAGCTGAAAAAAAAAGTTAATTTTCTTCTTTTGTTTAATTTTATTTCCCAATGGGCGATTTTCCGAGATCAAAAAAAAAGAAATTGGTTCGTAAATGACTTCATAGATGGCGATTAGCATAGATTAGTATGGCGCCTAATAAAAGGCGAGTCCATGAAAAACACGTGTATGGCTACGTAATATTTATTCCATTCCAAAATAGAAATAGGTCCTGGAGATCCTGAATAAAAATTTGTAAGTACTATTTTTTTGATAGACAAGCAAATGTGTAGAAATTCTTACAGCCCTTAGGTAGGAATTTATTTTTATTTTTTAATTTGGGCTGTCAGAAAATCGCCCATTAGCGATAGGCAAACTTAGTGAAATATTTCAAACATTGTAATTTTTCCGAATAATTTCAATAATTTCGTACCTACTACGAATATTGAAAATTTCGTGAAAAAATACAATTTTTGAAATAGTTTACTAAGTTTGTTTATCTCTGAATAAAAATTTTAAAATCTTCCCAAGAAAACAGTGACTTGGCCGAAAGAATGAGTTCCTTAACCCAAAAAGATATTTAAAAAAAAGGTGCCAGTTCAAGAATTACCTATTTATTTTTAATCTATGCCTGTCAAAATGATTCATTGAGGTTCCCATTGGCTACTTTTTTAGTAGGTAGGTACCGGAGGTTTCCGTCTGATGCATCCTCTCGTCTGTGGAGTGGCTCAATTGAGCCACAATATTTCTAGCGCCTGTCTGTGGGCTGGCTCAATTGAGCCACGCCACAGACTGCGAAAATGGGTGTCATATTTCGGCTCTGTGTTCCTTTGTTTTTTATTTGTTAGTGACATGCCGTACATATTTGGAATCACCATGAACTAGGCTCCATGATTCAAAAGTTCCTTTGTCGCGTCCCGAGGGATAAAAATAAAATATCGTCGTTTGAAACGTAGGGTTGTTTTAGCGCGTATATTGAAAACGGAATAATCGATTTATTATCGAGTTGATAGTATTATGAGCTGATTTATGTTATAACATGTTTTTTGATGCTTATGTTATGCTTTATTTCAATAAAATACGTGTTTTCCTTATATTTTATTTTTATTTTACTATGAAAAAAAAAAAGATTTAAAAAAAATATATCATATCTTTATTCTTACAATATTTTAGGTATTGGGAATGGTTTTAATAGATTAAGGAACTAATGCAGAGTTACTAGTTATCATATTAAGGCTTAATTATGAATAGAACGGACGGTAGCAACGTTTTTAGCGGTAGGTAGCTAAAAAAACCCCTGTCTGTGGAGATGGCTCAATTGAGCCACACAGACTAGGGGCCGCGGCAAGACCGGGGGCCCAAGTCTGCTAATTTACGAATGGCATAATTGAATCGTAATTGTGTCGCAATTGTATCTCATTGTAATTGTTTGACACATTTGGTATTCTTATATGAGTAAGAGAATACCAAATGTGTCAAACAATTACAATACGATCCAATTGCGATTCAATTATGCCATTCGTAAATTAGCAGACTTGGGCCCCTGCTCTCCCACAGACGAGAGGACATCTCTACTAAGTCTGTGGTTTTTTTTATTGTAATGTTTAAAAATTGTGATAAAATTTGTGTTAAGTAAGTTTATTGGGAAAATAACCTAATCTAACGTATAATACATAATCATAAATAGTAATTGTAGTATGTTAAGTGATGGATTATAAAAAATTATATTATTTAAATGTTGTCAAATAAGTTCACACGCTTTTACAAAGTCACGTCGTCGTTTTTGATGACACCTGTCATAAGTATCAAGCTTTAATGAACAGGCTTGGATGAGATGATAATGTTAATCCTCGGACCAAATATCAATATCACAATGGACAGAGTCTTTGGATTTTTAGCATGTCCGTATTTTGTTAGTGTGCAGCTTTCTATCTGTACATGTGTGCGTGACTAAAGATGTGACTAGTATATCGATATAATCACTTTAACCCGGCGAGGATGTCGCAGGGTCATTTTGACCCTGTCAATTTTTGATCGTGTGTGGTTTTTTTTTCTGCGATCTTAGTGTTTTGGGCGTCTCAGTAGCTGTTGCTAAGGGACTTGCGCGTGCGCCCCGCAACACTACTCAGTCGGCCGCCGCTTGCGACGGGAGCAACACGTACGTGGAGCCGAAAAGGGTAAATATGACCCCGCCACAACCGCGGCGTAACATTTTTTGCGTGGTTTGGAAACTATTTTTAACCTAATATTATTATATTTTCAGGTGTTTTCGTACAAAATGAGTAGGCAGGAGAGTGAAGATGAGCGCATACGTCGTGTTTTAATGGAATCCGACAGTGAAGACGACTTATTATCCGACGGTAGCGAAAAAGAAGATCATGTGAGTACACGTAGTCAGGATAGTGATACTGATCAAAATGCAAGCAGCGGATTTGACAGCGACGATGACGTACCGTTATCTGACATGCCACCACACAATCCACATGTATTAGAAGGAAAAGAATCGGATGACCAGGTCACAAATTCATTTTATATTGGCAAAGATGGGACTAGATGGTCTAAAAATCCTCCACGTCAACAAGTACGAACCCGTTCTGAAAACATCGTCCGCCAAACACCTGGCGTGAGCCCAGCAGCGAGGTCGGTCCAGTCAGAACTTGAATGCTGGAGTTTGTTTTGTCCCGAAACTATGCTTTTTGTTATCCTTACTCACACAAACTCGCAAATTCGAGAAAGAAATTTAGCTTGTGAACCTATCCCTCACCACAGGAAAGAAATGGATATTAGCGAATTGAAGGCTTTCATAGGTTTATTATACATTGCTGGATTTTATCGCTCTGGAAGACAAAACACTGTTGATCTTTGGGCTTCCGACGGCACAGGAGTTGAAATATTTCGTTTGACAATGTCGCGGCAGCGATTTCACTTCATTCAAAGCTGTCTGCGATTTGATGATAAATCTACACGAGATGAAAGAAAGCTGTTAGACAACTTGGCCCCCATACGTCAAGTATTAGAAATATTTGTCGAGAACTGTAAGCAAGCATATATACTGAATGAGTACGTAACCATAGACGAAATGTTGCTTGCATTTAGGGGCAGATGCAAATTTCGTCAGTACATTCCGTCAAAGCCTGCAAAATACGGAATAAAAATATTAGCCTTGGTTGACGCAAAAAACTTTTATATTTTCAATCTCGAGATTTATGCAGGAAAGCAGCCAGATGGGCCATATTTAGTAAGCAATAAACCTTTTGATGTGGTAAATCGTTTAGTGTTGCCCATTTCGAAAACTGGCCGCAACGTGACTTTCGACAATTGGTTCACCAGTTACGAATTAATATCTCATCTGCTCAAAGAGCACAAGCTTACTTCTGTTGGTACAGTGCGCAAAAACAAGAGGCAACTACCAAAGGCATTTATCGATTCTCGCGGTCACGGTGCAGCTATCTTTTCGTCGAAGTTTGCCTTTCAAAATGATATAACGCTAGTGTCTCATATACCAAAAAAAAACAAGATTGTTATACTTATGTCTAGTCTTCACCACAATGCTGAAATTGATGAATCGACAGGAGAGAAAAGAAAACCTGAGATAAACACGTTTTATAACACTACTAAAGGCGGAGTAGACGTAGCAGATGAGTTGTCTGCATCATACGATGTGAGCCGCAACTCAAAAAATGGCCTCTTACTATCTTCTATGCAATGCTCAATATGGCTGGAATTAACGCGTATATTATACACGGGTCTAACACAACGACCATTCAAAAACGTAGATTTTTTATAAAAACATTGGGCAGATTGCTTGTTACCGAACACTTGAAGTTTCGCAAGGAAATACCTCAATTGCCCAGACAGCTACGCAAAAGGATAAGAGAATTCAGTGGAGAACCTGAACAAGAAGCACCTGTCAGAGTTCCAGGTGTACGAAAAAGATGCCAAGTATGTCCTTATGCCCGCCATCGCAAGACAGCAAATGTTTGTGACGAATGCCATAAATATATTTGTCCCGAACACACTGTTTCGTTCTGCCAGAATTGTGTTGCAACTACAGACAATAATGATATGTAGTTTATAAAATGATGATAACACTGTAAGTGAAACTGATTGATCTCTACTTATGTACCATTACACTTACAAGCTGATTGTTATAAGAAGTTTTATATTTTTTGTTACTTTAGTGTTAGTTGAGTAATCTTAAGAAAAAGTTTATTTTTTTGTAGTACTTTGCCAAAACTGATTTAATTATAATGTTGTATACTATTATGTGTGTTTTATATTATCATGTCATAAAAATAGCATGTAATTTTCATAATACATATCTAATTTGTGGTTTCAAAATAAAAAAAATGCCATTTTAAACGCAATGACATACAGGGTCAAAAAGACCCTCGACATCCTCCACGTCACTATTTACACCACATCCTCGCCGGGTTAATGTGGTGTGTACCTAGTTCGTTATTATAATTGGGGGTTAAAGTTACTCACGTCCGTAGGTTTACCGTTTAGACCCTACACGTGACCCTTGGGTGGTGCTAAATGAGTGACACTTGAGTGGTAGAGCCACGCTGCGTTGCAGCACGCCGGGCACGCTGGGCCGGCTCGCCCGGCGTAAATACCAACCTCTCACTAAGGGTGTTACCCGACCAATCGATCGATCGTCGATCGACGGCATCGATCAACGTCGATCGAAGTTGATCGACTGGTCTGGTAGCTTTAATCGATCGACGGATACCTACCGTTTGACTAACCAATCAATCGACGACGGTCGGTCGACGTTGATCGATAGGTGTGGTAGCTTTAATCAATCGACGGATACCGTTCGTCTAACCCATCGATCGACGGTCGGTCGACGTTGATCGATTAACCCTGGCTAAATTCCATCAGTTTCTTTCGAAATGTATTCAGAAAAGGACTCGTTGTTCTTGGCCAGTACGATGTTGTTCGTACTATTATTACGGAGACGCAAACGCAGAAGAATCTGGATGCGGCCGTTTTTTAAAGCTTCGCTTATTATTTAAGATCGCTTATTTTATCCAAATGACATTTTAAGCAGCGGTTTTTGTTTTTGTTTTTTTTTTTGCGTAGCGATTGTCATGAATTTCGAGGTTAGCAGTTTCGAGGGAGGTAGAGAGGAGGGGGATGGAGGGGGTACGGTAATGGTAACTTAGTAGAATATTTTATTTTTTTTCCTAAAAATAACCTAAAATAACCTCAAAATAAAAATATCTTGAATACTATGCATTTTCGCACTTTGGCTCCCCCTCCCCCTCCCCTTCCCCCCTTTTTCGGTGTTGCTTAATCTAAAGTGCTTCCCAAGGTGTTTGGGGGAATATCATTTAGTATTTAAACGTTCATATTATCATCACTCATTATTATCAAGCGTGCGTGAAATAATAGCCCTTGGTGCTGTTGTGTTTCGTTCGGGCAGTGAGGGTTCCGGAGGCCTCCCCCCCCCCCGCTCACAATTCCTATTCCTTCCTTAAATGCCGGCAACGCATCTGCGATTCCTCTGGTGTTGCGGGTGGGTGTCCATGGGCGGCGGAAATTACTCTCCATCAGGTGACCCGCCTGCTCGTTTGCCTCCTTCTATTATAACAAAAAAAAAATGTGTAGTAAAGTGAAGAGCAATACTTTTACTATTCATATTCCCGCCCATATTATTAAGATTCAATTTTGAACTAAGGCTAAAATTTTTACTGTAAAAAAAGATTTTTCAAAATGTTTTAAACAGAGCCTTGAATATTTTGTAGGCTCTCAGTTATCACGTCTACTCGCTTTAACCCATTCACGTCTTATTTCCGGGCATTTTGGAAACCTAAAAAAAGAATAATAAAAAGAATATTAGTAATATCGATAAAGCTTCGATACACAAATACGTACATCACTAATCATTATGCCAAAAACAAAGCCTTTAAATTACATTTAATTAAGGTTTAAAACCTCATTCTTATGAATAGTGTACGATATAGTATGATTTAGAATTAGCAAGAATTAATGCTTTGCCGTTTTAATTATTAAAAAACTCATAGTAAAGCATACATATTATGAAAAATCACTAACGTATGAAATGATAATTCCTGGTCTTTCACACCTCCTTTTGTTGTTCTTGACGAACAATAAACAGCTGAACAGGACATTATGTCAATTGTATATTACACAAATAACACAAACACTAAGATTTCTTAATATTTCACTATTATTTCGCACAATCCAGCAATGTTTTGACCTAGTAGTCGGTCATGAAATGACACGTCTCACACCGACAGTGCGTCGTTGCCAAACGTATTAACTATCTCTTTTACTCATATCACACTACAGTCATACAGACAGAGATACAAATACTTTACTTTGATACACGTATGTAAAAGCGGCAACGTCGTAAGACTCTGTCCATGTAATATTTGGTCCGTTGGTCCGAGTGTTAATCACAGCGAGTTTTCGTTCGCTCGCTGGTTTAAGTTGGTAATCATCTTTACTGAAGACTCAAGGGGTTTGGGGAACATCATTTATCATTCATCTTAATCACCACTCATTATCATCAAGGGAAAAAAACAAATAAAAAACTAATGACTAGGCAGTATGGCTCAGACCTTAGCCTGTTCCTTCATGGAACAAATACACGGAGCAAAAACAGTTTTTGCTCCGTGAACAAATATATATATAAAAAAAAAATAAGTCAATGTCATTAGAGTCATTCCTTTTCCTAGGGATGTCGGAAATAAAATAAAATATCGATATATCGATACATCGATATTTAAAAAAATATACGATATATCGCGAAAAAAATATCGATATATCGATATATCGGTCAAATTTTTAACCAACTTTAAAAAAAAAGAAGAACCTGGTTTTTTTTAAAGTCGATTAAAAATTAATTTAAGTCAGCCTAGCCCGGTAATAAAAATATATTTTAAATTAATATTTTATTCATGAAAATTGCACTTACAACCAAGGAATCAATCAGTCAAGCCATTATTTGTCCCGCAGTGAGAGTAAAAAAACTCTATTTTTGACGTGTTTCGCCGTCAGCCGGCTCCTGTTGTTAGTAACCGCCAGATTTACGGCAGAAGCCACTCTCTCTGACGGCACGAAGGAAGACATAGGTGTTAAATATTTCCGTTGCGTAGACGCAGCACACATGCACACATGACATGACTTGATTGAAGCAATGCACTGACAGTGACAGTTACGCACTCACTACCACAGATTAGATTAATGGAATTCAGCACGACTATATCTTTTTTAAAATCTTTTACGGCTTTGAATTCTAGCGAATTTATTTAGATCGTCATGAAATGATAATATTAAAAAATATATCGATTTTGATACGAATTTCGATATTGGTTATTTTGTATCGATGTGTCGATATATCGGGAAAAACAATATCGCCCAAAAATATCGATATATCGAACAAAAAATATCGATATATCGATGTATCGATATTTTTTCAACAAGCCTACCTTTTCCTTCCGTTCCGTCCGATCCGGGGGCGGGGATCCGGCCGATCGACATCGAAAAGTTTATTTACTGATGTGGTTTTCCGTGATTCGTTCATGTTCTAAATATTTGATATTTTAACAAAAAATAGATAAAAGATAAGTGAACGAAGAAGTAAAAGAAAATTAACAAATAATAAAATCTCTTAGAATGAAGGAACCACGTTCTGATTTATGTTCCCGGTATATTAAAATATTGATTGTTGTTAGCTGTTACTGGTAAGTTAAATTAGTGCTTACTAACTTTCGTTTTGTTTGTATTACATTTAGGTGCAATGCGAAATTCTTTTTGCACAAGTTTTAACTAAGTTTTCTATACAGTGGACCTGTAACTTATTTCTGAAAAAGGATCTATAGATATTCCTAGCTTTTTATATCATTACTACCTATTTAACCTTGACTGTAGTAGATGAGATAAAACGTTCACTAATCTGCAACACAAATTATGATAAACAAATTATTAAGCAGGCCCAGGAAGGAAATAGAATAGTAAAGGTTGCCTAAATTAGAATGAAAAATCTTATTTATATGTAGTTAAGTGTATAACTTTCACCAATAAGATTTAACTGCCAGGTTTCGACCTTAAATAATTAATTGTAATATCAGTAATTTTTTTTCAGGATTGTATCAATAGCCACAGTTTTTGTAAATAAGGCATTGTTGAGCAGCGATACGGTGGCGTTGGAAGCACCTTTGTTTATCACATGGTTCCAGTGTATTGTATCATTTACAATATGTGTCACTCTAAGCCAAACTGGTGGAATACCCGGAGTGTTCACTTTCCCAAAAGGAACACCATGGAATGCAGATGTTGTAAGAAAGGTACCTAATGAATCCTTTTTGTTGAATACATTTATACACTCACAACTATTATCCAAAGTTAGTCAGGCTATAGGCAGTGAGGACTGCAAAGTCCACATTGATTTTGCTCAGCGGGATAGATAGTGAGCCCATCGCCACTATGCTGTTGAAAGTACAGGTTTTTTAATCTGTTACTCGCATTTAACAACATCCAGAGGGAAAAGATGGCTATGTAGTATCTATTCTTTTAAAAAGCTGCTACCACACAGCTTTTGTCAAATACTGTTAAGTATTTTTGTTATTTCATAGCTAAATGTTATCAAACTGACACAATTTCCGTCTTTAATATGACTCATTAAATACCAAGCTACATTTTTACAAGAATTACACACCTATTATCATCATTATAACAGATTATCAGTCTTTGATAAGGCTCTAGTATACCTAGTAGTGCCACTTACATTACACATACATTTGTACTTATTAATAAAACATACTTTATGTATCATGTTTTTTTACATGTAATAGTGTAAGATGTTTATTTTAGGTTTAATTGTAAAATACCAAGTAATTAAAACATTGAAAAGAAGCAGTTTTAAATAAAATTGAGAAATTTTTACAAAGTTTTGAATATTTATTATATTGATCTTAGTTAAAAAATAAAAAGTAAACTTATTCAAAATAATTGTTTTCAGAGCACAAGAATAATGTTTAAATGTCTGTATCATGACAAAATTATTTTTACTTTTCAGGTCATTCCGCTCTCTATAATGTTTACTTTAATGATATCAACCAATAACTTATGCCTCAAGTATGTTGGAGTGCCATTTTATTATGTTGGGAGGTCACTTACCACAGTATTTAATGTTGTATTTAGTTATATTCTGCTGAAACAAACAACATCATCCAAATGCATGATGTGCTGTGGATTTATTATATTTGGATTTTATCTTGGAGTAGACCAAGAAAGTTTGTTAGGTATGTAAATTAATGAAACTGCTACAGTGTTATTAGCTTGCTTGAGGCTTCGCTTACCAAAGGTTTTACAAGTTTCTATTAAAAAAGAAAGCCAATGTCGATCTGCTGTCCATCCATGTTACAAAAAGAAAATAATAATTTCAGAATTGTTTCTGACTTTTGATATTGTTTAATCATGTTTCTAAATGAAACTTTATCTTGCTAAAAATTGAAAAATCATTGCTACATATTGTTTTAACAAACCCGTCATTATTATTTTCAGATTCATTCTCCTTACTGGGAACCATTTATGGAGTCATTGGTTCTCTCATGCTCTCACTTTATTCCATATATACTAAGAAAGTACTCCCCCTTGTCAACCAGGAAGTGTGGCTTCTGTCATACTACAACAATGCTTATTCTATAATATTATTTTTGCCATTAATAGTGATCAATGGTGAATTGAATGCCCTTTGGAATTATAGAAACTTTGATAGCACATATTTCTGGTTCCAAATGCTCATTGGTGGATTGTGTGGATTTGCTATTGGATATGTTACATCCTTACAAATAAAGGTATAGTATATAATAATATAAAGACAGTGTGCTTATTAAGCATTGTGCATGTACTGAATAAACAATTATGAAGATTAGATTAATATTCATACCAGTATTAAAAACGAATAGAAAGTATAAATTAAGTTGATTTATACAATTTTAAAATTATCTTATTTTGGTTTGTAAAAAGCTAGTTAATTTGTTGCTTATTTACAAACTTGCCACCAAAGATAAGAGACATCAACAATTCAACAAGCCAATGATGACCATGTGCAGTCGAGGAATGGAACTTTCCTGTCGACCATTTCCCCGCGATATTCGCTTGCACCGCCGCCCGCCTCTGTGGTCTAGTGGCTAAAGCTACCGGGCTCAGACCCAAAGGTCCCGGGTTCGATTCCCAGAGGGGGCACATCTTTGTGTGCTTGGTTTGGTTGGTGGTAGAGCTGTAAAGTCCGCCTGGCTAGCTACCACCATCTTATCTAAGTCTGTCGCCATAACAACAATGTTTATAGCATTGTTGTGTTTCGACAATTTAGAGAACTGGCTGGAGGTACTGGCTGTACCTCAGTGGTTGAGGATTCCGGGTAAAGCGCGCTTCCACCTTCGGCCTTATCGCCACTTGCCATCAGGTGAGATGAAGGCCAAACGCTTACCCGTAAAATAAAAAAAAGGAAATATAGTTAGTTAGTGGTCGACCGGGACTTCCGTGATTGTACACACAAATGATCCATATTATTAACAACAATTATTGCTTTTCAGGTAACATCACCTTTGACACATAATATATCGGGTACAGCTAAGGCATGTGCACAGACTGTAATAGCCACACAGTGGTACAGTGAATCTAAAAATGTACTTTGGTGGACATCCAATGTGATTGTATTATCCAGCAGCGCATTATATGCCAGGTTCAAACAGGTAGAAATGGAGGAAACATCTAGAAAACCTGTGTCTGAAGAAGAAAAAAGTCTAGTATGATGCCTATCTTTAGTTAGGTATAGTGTTTTGAAAAGACTGCATTATAAATAAAGCTATAATAAGCATACTAGCGATGCTACGAGATTCTCTAAGAATCGGTGATAAATTACTTATTGTAATGTGTATAAAATAACTGTATAGAAAAAGTTTTTGTATTATTGACATTTTAATTTATTTACTATAAAAAGCACAGGGGTATACCAAATAGACTTAACATTTGATGGAATTCAGTTGTATAGATGTGTTAATTTTATTTAAATCGAACTTGTTGCATTTATTTATTCTTCTAACAGTTTAGATTGTGTAAATTTTTAATATAGTTAGTAATTTTACAATTCAGTTGGAAAAATCTTTAAGTAAAATTTTATCCCGATTTTGTTTTTAATATTTTTTGTAACAATTCATAATTGTTTTCAAGAAAAAATACTGTAGGGATCCATACTAATTCTTAAACGATGAATTAGGTATATTAATTAAAAAACATATGTTGTTCCCATTCATATAGAAATATACCTTTATAGGCATCACTACAGATGCTTTTCATTAGTATATAGAAACTTTCGATTGTAATAATTTTGATAATTTCCTCATAGTCATTTTATATTTTGGATTTGAATACAAATTATAAGCTTCATTCGGATCTGTTAAGTGATCATACAGTTCTATGCCAAAAATGTTATTCCAATTTCTTGTAAATGACGTATTATTAAACGATATCCATTCTGTGTATCTATACATTTCTGTTCTTATACTGTAGCCCATGATTGTTATATCTTGTAAGCGTGGTATATCTGAATTCGCTTTGGGGTACACACTGGGTCTTGGGTATTGACTAATAGCATATTCATTGTCACGTTTCTTTATATAATTAGATTCCATAAATGGCACTAAAGTCTTTCCATCAAAACATAATGTTAGGTCCTTTGCGCCACGACAGTTTGGTATTTTATCATGATGTCCTATTAAATCAACTAGCGTGGGAAAAATGTCAACGAGCTCTACAGGCGTCGTCACTGATTTTGGATACAAACCAGGAATTGAAAATAGTAATGGCACCCTTAGTGCTACATCAAAGTTACTGTACTTGGCCCATAGTCCGTTTTCGCCTAGTGACCACCCTGTAACAAAATAATATCGTAAACAGTAGTTTTGTTTAGTTAGGTACAGTTAACAATCAAAAGGGTCAGAAACACCATTTAAGAAAATATCTTTCTTATACCTACTTACTTATCCGTGTCACGTAGCGGTGAAAGAATACTACCACCCCCTCTCTTCGCCTGGGGTGTCGTAAAAGGCGACTAACAGACTAAAGACTGCACATACATCCAACAGCATAGAGCGGCAATAGGCTCACCACCTGTCACTGCGCACATGTGCAGTCGCTATTTGGTGAAGAGTAGTGGTCATCATTGCCTAGTACCTTGACTAACCCTTCGGGAATAATAGTCGTGATTATATATAATATATTTGAGAGTTAACTAACAACAAACTGTGTATGTGAGTATGTATGACGTCGTAAATAGTTTGTAATTAGTTAACTCTAAAATTTTTTTTCATCCAAAAATTAACACATTACCTTTTTAAGACTGATTTTACATAAATGCTTTTATACATGCTTAGATATTTTTGACCATATTGTGATTAGAAGTTTTTGTGTTTCGTTTGATCATTTTGATGTTGACCGCGAATGTTGTTGACTAGACATTTCAATCACATAATTTATATACAGTCGTGGTCAACTAATTAGGGACAATCTCTAGTTAAGCCAAATTGTGAATTTATTTTTTATTTTCCAACGAGTCTTAACAATATTCCATATCTTTTACACGTAAGTATAATTAGTCATTGATGTGCCCGATTATACAAACAATAACAACTTCTTAAACATTAAACCTCTTTACAGTATAGCTGATAGATTATCAGTGTGCTATTTGTTCAAAGAATGCTGGCTGGCCATTTAATTAGGGACACTGAGATATTGCGTTCTATTTTCAAAATTTGAATCTCAATACTTTTTTATTTCTTCTTTTATTGTTTTGTGGTAGTTTTGGCGGCAATCCAGATTTTTAATTTTAAGTTTTGAGAATTATTTTGAAGAAATATGGGCAAAAATAAAAGTTGCGATCCAACACTACGAACAATTATCATGAAGTTTGTCGAGCGTGGTTGGTCATACCGAGGGATAGCAGAACATTTAAATTGTTCAAAAACTATGGTATGCAATGCAGTGCAACATTTCAGGCGCAATAACACAGCTTTAAATGTGCCCAGGACAAAAAGATCGAGAAAAACAACTCCGCAAGAAGATAGAATGATAACCAGGTTAGCTAAGAAAGATCCGTTTCTAGGCTCTATTTTAATTAAACACGAAGTGTTTGGGGCAGACGAAAGAGCCGGTGTATCAGCGAGGACCGTT
Organism: Scoparia ambigualis; assembly: GCA_963921215.1. Classification (NCBI taxonomy): domain Eukaryota; kingdom Metazoa; phylum Arthropoda; class Insecta; order Lepidoptera; family Crambidae; genus Scoparia; species Scoparia ambigualis. The sequence goes on from OY992510.1 coordinate 6,575,441, forward strand.
CGACGACGTCTGGTAGAAGCAGGGTTGTTCGGAAGAGTGGCTCGCAAAGTACCGTTGTTGAAGAAAGAACATAGAAATGCTCGTTTGGCGTTTGCACGTAAATATGGACATTGGACCTACGCCCAATGGCAACATGTATTATTCTCTGACGAGACCAAGATTAATTTAATTTCTTCAGATGGAAGGCAATACGTACGGCGTCCTGTAAAAGCGGAAATGAATCCAAGATTCACAAAAAAGCAGGTGAAACATGGCGGTGGAAACATTAAAATTTGGGGTTCATTTTCTGGACGTAGAGTGGGACCTGTGAGAAAAGTTCAGGGTAACTTAGACCAACATCAATACAAAACAATATTGGAGGAAACTATGCTTCCCTATGCTGAGGAGCATCTCCCTATTATATGGACGTTTCAGCATGATAACGACCCGAAACATACCGCCCGTTCAGTCAAGTCGTTTCTTACCAGTCAGTCAGTATCGGTGCTAGATTGGCCAGCAAATAGCCCGGACCTCAACCCAATTGAGCACCTTTGGCACGAAATCAAGAAAAAAGTTTCAACTTATCGTACCACAACTTTAGATCAACTTAATCAAGCTTTTTGTGAGGCATGGGCAAACATTCCTATCGAAACATGTCAGAAACTGATAATGTCTATGCCACATCGGTGTCAAGCGGTAATTACTAACAAAGGTTTTGCTACTGGGTACTGATTTTACACGTAATAAAATGGAGCTTTTAAAAATATTATAATACTGGAGATTATTCGTTTTGTTTAACTCTATTCATCATTATACTTTACTGTCCTTAATTAAATGTCCAGCTACATAATTATACCTTAAAATTTAATACATGTTCAACCTTTGATATAAAATACTTTTTTCTATTTAATTATTCTCTTATTTACAGCCATTTATAGTATAGTAATCGGACCAAATTATGCAAATAATAGGTGCTGAAAAATCAATAGGGTTTTATATTTATATGTACATAACCGGTTATTGCTCTTCACTATCTTGAATGTCCCTAATTAGTTGACCACGACTGTATGTAATCGAAGGTTAGACAACATATTTTTAATTATGGTGAAACTATTACAGGGCCTGCGTAAATGAGCCATACCACAGCCATTGGCGGCTAGCGTAGCGACACGCAGTTTACATGTTTTTCCATACGTTTTGTTATAGACTTGCCTCTCTCAACTTTCAGTTATGGGATCAGTAGAAGCGCGGTCAAACCACATCTCATAGTCTACCGTGAGACCGTACCTGCAGCAGACTTACAATTGTGGTGGTAACTGACCAGTTAACCACTCCTTGTGACGGCCACAGGCCGGTACCAAAGTAGGTGGCGTGCAGAGCCTACGCGTTATACCTCTCACTGCATTTAGACAGTTTTATAATTAAATTATATATAACTCAAACATTAATAATCCGTTTGAAATAATAACTCACCGTGATCACTCGTCATAATCACTATGGTATTGTTTAGATTTATAGAATTTATTAGCTCGCCAACTAAGTCATCGATGTATCTCGCAGCGGCGTAGTAGCTCTGCCTTATTTTCATAGTCCATGCTAGAGGCATGGTCCCAAACGGGAATGTTATGTTAAGGTTTTTGATGTCATCTCGTTTGCGCACATCGGTCCAGGGATGCCATGCCACTAAAGGCAAGTCTTTCGGAATATATGGAAACTTTGGTGGCTTCACTTTACTTAAGGGAATTTTATCTAAGAAATGAGATATGAAAATAAGTTATCATGGCAAAGTCTGGAGCTTCACTCTCTAAGCGCATCTGAAACTTTGTTGACCAGCATTTCGTTATACTGTGCTAATCGCTTGTGATAAAACCAGAAGCGCGTACGCATACACGATATACGGGCCAACGAAGCTTCGCTTAGAGAATGATGGTCCCAGGTCAATAGCTGCGCGAGGAAGCTAAGAGTTACGCACGACAACTTTTAAAGCCCACATTACAATTATTGCATCCGGTGTGTGCCATATCAATATTATAATAATAAGAGGTAAGCTACTGAATGTTAAAAATATTGTAAAATTTCTTCATTCCAAATTGACGAAACACTTGCTAAAAAAAACATTATCAAAAGCGTTGAAAATTTTTGACAGGTCCAACCAATGCTTCAGCGGAGTGGTCGACGCAGTCGCCCGGATTGCGAAGGTTGTGGGTTCGATTCCCATCTGAGTAAATTTTTTAACGTTTCAAAATCGAGTATTTTTAACGCGAAAATTATCAAATACCTATTACGAATTATAAGGTAAGTCATCTTAATGATTCTGAGTGATCTACCATTCTATCTTCGACCTTATCGTCATCTACTTTCAAGTGATACAAAAGAGCAGAAGCAAAAGAGTATTCTTTATGATACACATGGTAACCTATCATAAATTCGAAACTTTCCTGTACGAATTTCAATTGTTCGATAACGGTATGACGAAGTTTTAAATACCAGATCGTTGCTTTTACATAATTTTGTTAATCCATAAGCTTATCATACATACGTTTCATTTTCCAGAAAAACTATTAGCTGATTATCAAAACTACTTTTTTTCTTTTGGAAGATGTTTTGTTTACAATAAATGTAATATCTAGAAGTATTAAAATTTGAAGTAACTTTTCCTCTAAAATATCATACTCATACCCAGTTTTTTTTTTGTTTTCCATATTTTCATATTATTAGGTGAATAATCTTAAATGTCTTAAAAAGTTAATACTTTATGTTACCGGTAAGATTGTGTTTTGTAAGTCAGTGACAGAAACGAATCGCGGCAAAACCGACTCCACGTAGGTAGTCTTGTCTGCCCTACGCTAGAGTGTAATTCAAGCCCGCGTAGGCGCGGAGGGGCGAGGCGGCCCACGAGCTGAGGAGCAGGTGGGTTTAACGCTCGCCGCCGCGGCTGAGGCTGCAGCAAGCCGAAACTGCGGTGGTGAGCGTAAGCCATCTGCGACGATAAGCTCGCGTGGGACCGCCGGAGCTTCGCAGCGCCGGAGCCGTGACAGAAACCATGCCTGCTGCATACTTGCTGCATGCTTGGTTGCTTGCTGCTTGCTTGTTTGCATGCTGCATGCTTGCTTGCATGCATGCCGCAGCTTGCTTGCAAGCTCCAAGCTTGCTTGCTTACATGCTGCATGCTTGTTTGCATGCTGCATGCTTGCTTGCGTGGTGATGCTTGCTTCCATGCTGCATGCTTGTTTGCATGCTTAAACGTTACTACGATTACAAGTTGTTCGATGATATTATGGATTTCAATTATTTGAAATGTTGTATTTTAATAATATTGGAAACGTGTTTCTGGAAAATGAATCTCGTCTAGCATTAATAGCTTCGGCCAAACGTTGAGTAGGATTTCAAAATAAAGAGATTTTGAAAAAAATAACAATCGATAATCGGCATTTCAAAACTTTGTAAATTGTGTTTACGGGAAAAAGAAAATTATGGAAAACAAAAAATTACAAAACGTTTTCGGCCAAATAAAATTCGTACAGGCAAATTTCGAATTTATAATAGGTAACCGATACACATACATACCTAGATATTCCAGAGGAAATTTTATTGGCAAATGAGGTTTGTGAAAACCTACTGCTAGTAGGAAAGGCTTTTTAGCTAGATATTTGCGTGCTATTATTTGTTTCGCAAAATTGAGAGATTGTAAATCCGGCAAAGATTTTCCGGGTTGATCCAGTACTTTGACGGGACATATTAAGTTACTCTGAAGTTTCCTGGTAATTTGATCTTCACAAACAGGCGCGTCTTTGTATATCTCGGTTGGAGGATGATACGGTTTACTTGACCAACTGTAAGGATAGTCGTCTGTAAAGTTTGAACTTATTCCCGGATGGAAAATTTTGCCAACAGAAAATGTGTCGTAGCCGTTTTCTTTGAAATACTGTGGAAATGTTGTAAAATTTCCGACTGCTTGCCTCCAGTAACTATAGAAATCATATAGTTTTAATGAATCTGGTCGTCGACCGGTTAATAATGAGTTGCGACTAGGAGCACATAACGCTTGCTGCAACAAAAAATAAAGCTAGAAGTTTCAACAAACCCGCTAAAATAATATTAAATCTTACAAAAACTTTCCATGTGATCTATCCACTCACCTGTGCGTAGGCCATTTCAAAATTTATACTTTTTGCCGCCAATTTCCGAACATTTGGCAAATCAATGTCTGCTTCCGTTAAATGTCGCAAATCGTCGATAAATATAAACAAAATGTTCGGTTTTTGTGAAAGACATAAAGTAGTCTTAATCATAAATAATATTAATACGTTAACATAATTAAAAGCATAAAAGTAAATGAAATTAATTTTAGCCATTTCCGATTTATTTGTTTTTTTTTGTGCGAACCAAGAGTATAGATTCTGTGGCAGGCAGCAGCGACCGGACCCTTCAATGTGTTGTATTGTAAAATCACGCAGAACATTTTACATTACGCCGCGTGCGCCGGGAACAAATCGTTGGTTTAATGCCTTAGATTAAAACAAAAAGGGAAGATACGGCATGCTTCTACTTGTAGTCATTCAAAATATAGTCCTACTCAACTACTACTTAAGCAAACACTCACACACGCACACCTATAAAGTGTAAATCGAGCGAGCGAGACAAAGCGGTAAGTTTCAACGTCAGCGCGAGGGAGTAAGCGAGTAGACGTCTCGGTCGCTTCGCAACAGACACGAGTACGTACGACCGATTCCGACGCCACTGCGGAGTAGCGTCTTTCTCTTTTTCACACAGTAGAATATCTGCAATAGGGCGATGTAGCCTGTTCGCTCGGCAAATTGTGACTGAAGTGAAATTGTGCCTTTAGGCCTAATTTTGGCGGCTCACTCACGAGACGCTAATGCCGTATCTTCCCTTTTTGTTTTAATCTAAGTTTAATGCTCTAAGGCTCGGACTACATGCATCCGGAATCACACGGACCCGAAAAAACACGGCCCCGGATTCATTCCGTAGCTCAAACAAATATATGACTTTTTACTGCATCGACTACATGTGATCAGAGGCCTTCCGATCCCGATTTTCACCCGGAAGCAACCGAAACATGCTCCGGACGTCTCCGAGTAGCCGGTCCGTTATTTTTCGGCACGGGGGGCGGGGCCTATCAATATCGTATGAAGTTGTATGGAGCTGACCACACGAGAACTCGAGAAACGTCCGTTCCGGTCCGGTCCGGAGGAATCACGCGCCAGTCGATGACAGACGCTCGAAGCGGTCGGTCGCGTCGCGTGCGCAAGCAAAACTGCAAAATAGTAGTTGATTCCGAGCGCCTCATTATGGTGATAGTAGTAGTAGCACAGAATAAATAATAGTACCCTACTACTAGTACACTAGTAGTAGTAGTGTTCGTAGAATTTATCAGAAAAGAACCTTATTTTTGTATAAGACTTGTAGAATGGGCGATTTTCCGAGATCGAAAAAAAAAAAGAAATTGGTTCGTAAATGACTTCATAGATGGCGCTTAGCATAGATTAGTATGGCGCTTAGTAAAAGGCGGGTTCATGAAGAGCACGTGTATGGCTGCGTAATATTTATTCTATTCCAAAATAGAAATAGGTTCTGGATGTCCTGAATATAAATAGGTAAGTAAATACAATTTTTTTATTCTTTTGGTAGACAAGTAAAAGTGTAGAATTTATTACAGCCCATAAGTAGCCCAGCTTTCATAAAACGACATCTATCGAGTGTTTTTGAACTAATTTTTACTTTTTAATTTGGGCTGTCAGAAAATCGGCCATTCATATTCCGTTATGCGGTCTATGTGAAAAGGATTAACCCAATATCTTTTCACTTTCTTCTGTTTCCATTTTTATTCCAATTACATTTCGACTGCGATTTTTGCGTAAAATGGCCAATTTTGGCGTTGCGGATCACGGAAACCAAAATACATTAACAATTTTGACTTATTGAATAATGTAGAATAGCTTTTGGAATAATGCGTAGCGGCCTCGCATTTTGTAAATTTTGCTTAACGTATACTGCCCGGAGGTGCTTCTATATTTGCAACTTTAAAAATGGATCTTATCCATCCAGACAACATAGTCCTGGTGGCAGTCTTAACTATTCCTGATACTGAAATAAACAGTTGGTCTATGTTTACTTCTGATCTTCTCCTTTGAGAAGCCTGTATTAATAATTGTATAAGACGCACCGGACAAATACTAGGGTCCGGGTGATTTAACAAATGCCAACCAGACTGTTGATTGTAGCTGAGTCTGTTTTAGACCCATGTTCCGGCCATAATATTATTTCCTTATCTTTTTGTAATAATTTGTCCTTTTTAATTAAAATGTTTACTAGAAAAAAACACACGCACACACACTTCACAGTGACGTAATACCGCTGGCTTGCAGCACTACTAGAAAAAATCATAAAATTTAACCGCCTGTGTGGTCTAGTGGCTAAGCAACCTGTTTCAGACCTAGAGATCCCGGGTTCGATTCCCAGCGGGGGGTACATCTTTGTGTGCTCGGTTTGGTTGGTGGTAGGGCTGTTAAGTCCGCCTGGCTAGCTACCACCATCTTATCTAAGTCTGTCGCCATAACAACGATGTTTATAGCATTGTTGTGTTTCGGCAGTTTGAGATAAGATAACCAGTTCCTCAGTGAGGATTCCAGGTGAAGCGCGCTTCCACCTTCGGCCTTATCGTCACTTACCATAAGGTGAGATGAAGACCAAGCGCTTACCCGATAAAAAAAAATAATTCAAGAGTCTTCTGGGGTTTCCGAGAGGTAGCTTAGCGGTTAGAGCAGTGGACCAGCAATCCAAAGGTCACGGGTTCGAATCCCGTTCGAGCTTTCCAGAGACTGGTTGTTTTTTTTCTAGTAAACATTTTATTCTACAACTATATAGCATTGTGAATGCAAAATTTCAATAATAAAGATTTTTAATTAAACCCAAAATTGCAGAGAAAGATTTTCATAAAATGCGGGAAGGCACTTTTTTGAGCTCCTAGATTGAACTAAGTACTGTTCTAAACAAATGAAATAAAAAAATAGAATGTTATCACTTAAATAGTCTTAAAGTGCGTAGCGGTCTCGGAATTTTTAGATATCATTGATTTTATATAGAAAAAAAAAATCATATTCGAAACCAAAAAACTTAAAATTGCTTTAAGGTATCCGTGAATTTCTTCTATCTACGATAATATTATTGAGCAAAATTTATACCAGAATAATCGTTACTTACTTCATAATGAATAAATATTTTATAATTAATTAATTATCCTATTTCGATAAAAACGAGACATACAACTGTAAAATTACTTCAAAATGCGACGCGCCGGCCGTCCGAACTCAGCTTATCCTCGCAAAAGGACATTTGTAATATTAAGCATGAATTTATTATCCTATTTCGATAATAACGATAAATACAACTGCTAAATTACAACAAAATGCGAAAATGGGCATTTTACGCAAAAATCACAGTCGAGATGTAAGTAATAGGCCTCTTAACGGCTACAGCTAAGCATACAATTTCAACTAAAGTTAAACTTTCCATTGTCGACTGGACGACTATCCAGCGCAAGTGCTAGAGACCGACTGAGTAAATTTCTCTCCGGATTCAAAACGGAGCGCGTGTAGTCGATTACTTGCCGAATTAGGTTTTTTCCCGGGCCGGACTGATTCCGTATGCATGTAGTCCGAGCCTTAGAAATCGTTCGATTGTGTTGTGGATTGTGAGCAGTGATGGACAAATGCCCAGGCATTTTAACCAGATTATGAATATTTCCAATAGTAACGTAAAGTAGAGTACAGCCTGTATACTGTCCTACTGCAGGGCAAAAGCATCTACCATTGAAATCAAGTCATCGCAAGGGTACTTATTGGCTTAATCACCACGCTTTTGACAGTTTTCTAAAAAGTATTTAAAAAGTTACAAACGCTTATTTTACACCCCGTACTATATTTTCTTTCTCGAAAAAACATTTATCTAACAGAAAAAACATATTTTGCTTTATTGATTTCAGATATCGTGCGAAAACGGTTGGTCACGTGACATTTTGCTATGTGACGTCACATTTCAATAAATAAAGAAACCTTACTTGAAATCTGACAGATACCTAGTTTTTGTTAATTTTGTAAATGTGACGTCACATGAAGCTCAATCATGGCCGCCCCTTGCCGCCTGTGTTTTGGCTCTTGTAATCCACTCTCTCAAATTTATTTTGTAAAAATAAAATAATTATCTTAATAAAAAAAACTATTACATAATAATCGTTAAATCATAAACTACCATTTCCGATATATTGCCTATTTTATTGACACAACTGTCAAATAGCCAATTGCGGGTAGGTGACCACAAACCCGGGCTATGCATCGAAAAATCAGAAAACCTGGAAATTAAACCCGGGTATCGAGCCGAGCGCTTGACCAATCGGCCACCGTGGCCATATTTCCCGTCAGTTATTCCCGTCTAGTGGGAATAACTGAGCATTTATTATTATCTTTATTTTGGCATTAAAAAGAATTAGGATGACTCGTTATAAGTTATATGTTTTCATTAATATATAAACACTTCAGTGAGATATAATATGTTTCTAAATCATATAAATCGTTTAATTTTAATGTTATGAACTAATGGGCGATTTTCCGAGATCAAAAAAAAAAAAGAAATTGGTTCGTAAATGACTTCATAGATGGCGCTTAGCATAGATTAGTATGGCGCTTAGTAAAAGGCGGGTTCATGAAGAGCACGTGTATGGCTGCGTAATATTTATTCTATTCCAAAATAGAAATAGGTTCTGGATGTCCTGAATATAAATAGGTAAGTAAATACTATTTTTTTATTCTTTTGGTAGACAAGTAAAAGTGTAGAATTTATTACAGCCCATAAGTAGCCCAGCTTTCATAAAACGACATCTATCGAGTGTTTTTGAACTAATTTTTACTTTTTAATTTGGGCTGTCAGAAAATCGCCCATTGAAAACATGCACAAAATAAGGCACGCGGCAGCCTACTTTGCATCTGTCCTAGTAATTTAGTCGAGTAGAAGTACACATTGCTTTATTAGTTTGATTACGTCTCGCTCGATCAAATTACTAACACAGAGGGGCGATCACGCTAAATAATCTTAACCAAACCACAGCTGAACCGCAACCGTAAGACGTACTTTATATAGTGCTATAGCGTTTGACACACGCTATAGCGCTATACGAAGTCGATAATGGTTTGGTTGCGATAATTTAGCGTGATTGCCCCCCAGATGGTGTGAACTAGGCTTATATGTAAGTACATTTAAAAAGGTACCTACCTATTTATTTATTTTATTTAGGTACATCTTACGATGCAAGTACTTACATTTTTGTACTAATCGGATAAACGATAGAAATATTTTTTTATTGATAGTTATATAAAGTCTGTGAATAAAGTATACTCACTAGGATCCGAGGTCTTCGACTTCGATCGAACAGAGCGCCATCTATAAATAAGGGCTGTGAGGTTTCGTGTAAACTTTCATTTCACGTCACACCCACACCAACACAAACAAAACAAAACAATACAAACACAGCACACCGACACATTGAAGAACGAACGAACACAGATGAAAAACAACACACACTTCTATAAAAATAAGTGGGTGTTTGTTCAAGTATTGTCATTCAAATCATCTGTTTCGTAAATCGTTGTATATTTTGTAGATAACTTTAATTTATTCGAAATTTATTTAATGAAAAGTGTTTAGTTAGATAATATAAATTAATGAGAGCGTATGAAAGTGATGTTTTGTGAAGTTTTGATTTAAATTCTTGTGACGTCATTGTTTTTGACTGCCAGCAGTAACGACGCAGTTGCATTTTTATGAAAAAAATGGAGCTAAAGTGAAGATTACTCTCTTCAAGAAGGTATGTTTGTTACTAGGCAGGTATATTTTTGTATTATCGGACATCTGAGGTAGATTTAGACCCTAGGAATTAGCAGATGAACGGTTGCATCGATTTCCTTTGTCCTCGGCCCCTTGTCTTGTTCATAAACATACACAAGTTGCTATTATGCATAGCAGCCAGCTGTTCCACAACAACACAGTTGAGGCGATCGTACAATCTATCATTGATTTTTTATGAAGGTGAGTGTAAGATTACCATTTACAATTATGTAATCAATAACTTAATGATGCCCTTGTTTATTTATTGTTTACTAATATAATACACAAACTTTCTAAAGCGCTCTAGAAACTATTAGTAGCTGATTAGTAGCACTTTTTTGTTTTATCTAATCAATGTGCATTTTCTATCTTCCTTTTTCCATGGTTGAGTCTATTTTTAAATATTGTAGGTAGTTGTAGCAAATAATTATGTGAAGTTAAGTTGAATAAAATAATTGAATTAGAAAGTTATTAGATTATAAATTTTAAATGATGGAGCCCTGAATTTTAATATTTACATAGGGAAACCCCTCCTTTTCCTGACTTTATTCATTACAGTTAGCGAGTGAGAACTAATGGTTGTTAACAGTTATAAGAAAAACAACTATCTACCCACTAAATTATTATTTCTGAAAACCCATCATTAATTTTTTATTTAGGTATTTTGGAAACAACACTGCTACCTACAAAAGTTTTAAAAACTTAACAGTAGGTACCCTTTAATTAAAATTAATAATGTATTCACTAGGTTCCTACATATTGAAGCAAAACAAAATCTCAAAGCATTTGTGTTTTCAATGTGTTTATAATGCATACCCATCAATAAAATTGTAGTAAAGTGTTTACTACAATTTTATTGATGGGTATGCATTATAAACACATTGCTATTGATAGCAGAAAAGTTGGAATTGTGCAGGGCAGGACAGTATATTTATTTATTACTAGGTAACCATGATAGTCTTAAAAAAGAGTATGTTTATTAAAGAGCATAGTAATAAAGCTTATTTTTCTATTAACATGTAACTTTATGTTAATTTTCTTCTCCCTCTTTTCCTATTTTGTCTTTTGACATAGGCCACCTCTAAGGCTCTCCACTCTGTCCTGTTCCTCGCTAATTGTATTTACAGCCTTCCCACTGTCTTCTTTATGTCATCTTACCCATCTAGTAATTTGCCAGCCAGTTTTTCTTTTGTTTCCTTTAAAATACCATTCTGTGATATAGATAATTGTTGTATGCTTGCCAGATCATAAATCACCATTATGTCAGCGGAGTCGCCACGGCACGCGCGCTCCGGCGGGCCGCTCACGGTACCGCCGCAGCCGCCCAGTGACCGCAGCATCATCGACGCGGTCTCCGGGTTCATCAACGACGTCACACTCTCCTCCTCCTCAAATGTGGACCCTAAGGACGTTATACAATGGGCGAGGTTAGTGTTTTAAAATGATGTTTAGTTAAACAAGTCCTGTGTTTTAAGTTAAAAAGTCAATAAGACTTAATGACGGTCAACAGTTAAAACACCATTTTACCATTTCAATAAAAACAGCCACTTTTCCATTTTTATAGTAACATAATATTTGATTTATTGAGTTAATAATGCTCAGTTAAACTTGAAGATAACAAAATGTTGAAAAAAAAACTATATCAGGTAATGTAATGTATTATAACTTAACAATATGTATGTATTAGGTTTGAAACTGCGGACATCAACGAACCGACACCGGAGGGTGATGGCGACAACGACATACCCCCCCTCCTGCTGATCCTGGGCTACGGCTCTGGGGTGCAGGTGTGGCTAGTTCCGCCCACTGGCGAGGCGCAGGAGGTGCTCTCCTGGCGGCAGGGCACAGTGAGGGTGCTCCGTATACTGCCCACCCCGCAGCACGGCGACTGCTTCGCATCGAAGAGGCCCCTCATCGCCCTGTGTGACTCCGCTAGCCCCGGACCGACCTTTTGCTCTCTGAGCTTCATTTCTATCAGAGGCGGAGAACAAGTGAGTTTATATGGCACATTTATTTATTGCATAGATTTATATACAAATTAACTGTTCTATACAATACTGAATATACTATTTGACCTAAACATGTGAAACAACTGTTTTTCTTGACGTATGTTCAGAGTCGCTCCAATACAGAATAAAGTTGTTCTTTGTATCTAATAGGATAGTCCAATCACTGGATTATATACCTAACACAAAAACCCTGTATAATATAAGTTTGGGTAATAGAATTGGTCATGCCACTAAATTAATCTAGATATAGATACACCTTTGAAATGTTGTTGATGTTGATTTTAAACAAATAAATATAAAATATAACTAAAATAATCGTAATGCCCTTCGATCACATATTAAAAGATAATACCCTCAGAAAGGATTATCCTGTAAATATTATTGTATTATCTTGTCATTGATACGAAGTAATCAAAAGTAGTGAACACAGTTTATTTTATTTATTATTATTAAGAAACAAAAACATTAACAATATTATAGTAAATAGACCTATAGTTCATCATCGTCATCATCATCATCATCAGCCTATACTCGTCCACTGCTGGACATAGGCCTCTCCAAGAACACGCCACTGAGCACGATCCGCGGCCACTCTCATCCAGCTCTTGCCTGCCACCTTGCGAAGATCGTCGCTCCACCTTGTCTGAGGGCGTCCTACGCTACGCTTGCCGATACGCGGTCTCCACTCCAGAACTCGTCTACCCCAACGGTCATCGATTCTGCGACTGATATGGCCGGCCCACTGCCACTTCAGCTTGCTAATCCGGTGGGCTATGTCGATTACCTTGGTTCTCTGCTGGATCACCTCGTTTCGAATCCGATCCCTGAGAGAAACTCCGAGCATAGCCCTTTCCATAGCCCGCTGAGCGACTTTAAACTTGTGAACCAGCCCTACCGTCAGTGTTTACGTTTTGGCTCCGTATGTCATGACGGGTAGGACGCACTGATTGAAGACCTTCGTCTATAGTTCCATTACTTATTTATATAAAAGCACGAAAAATAACAAAATAAAATCAATGAAATCTAAATAAATAAATAAAACAGTAGAAGTAATTTACGCAATGTTTGCATTTTTAGCTTGCATACATTTAAAATTAGGTTTTAACATTATACAGCCGCATCTCTAAACAAGTATTAACTAGGTACTTATTGGCTATGCTCAAGTAAGCCCATCACCTGTCTTCAGATACGGGTGTTGGTTCTAAATACATTTTTTAATTTACGAATTGTACAACAAAATATATCCGTGTCTTTTAATAGTTCACATTTATTATAAAACTTACTAGCACGTTTTGTAAACATATTGGCCACATATTGAGTTCTACTAGGTGTAATATGAAATAATTCTTTTTTACGGCAATTGCGCTCGCGCCCGCGTGGTACCCTGAAGTAAATCTTACCAAGTAGTGAGGGGACATCAAACCGATTATGTATTATTTTATATAATAATACAGAATCAATACAGTCGCGTCTATATTGAAGAAGTTGCATATCGTTACGCCTCAATGAGTCATTGTAATTGTCGGAATCATATTCGAAGCTATTTCCGATTCGGTAATCTAAGGCTTTAAAATTTGTTTTCTGGACTTTCTCAATTCTGTTAACATGTATGACATAGAGTGGCTTCCATACAGCAGAAGCAAATTCAAAACAGCTTCGAATATAGCTGTTATATAGTATTTTATACGTCAATGGATTCTTAAAAGGTTTAGCGATACACAACACAAAGCCAAAGACAATTTATCTGATTGCAAAGGATTCAGGCATCAACTCGCACACCAAAATTATGTTCTAACCGGTCATACCGCCAAAAGCATAATTATTGTGCATGTTTCAACCCATCACAAGTTGATTTATTAATATTAGGACACATTGTAATTTTGTAGCTACCGGTCACATTGCAAATCTGTTCCTATTCGTCATCCCCTCAAACAGTTCTAACTGGTCACAAGGAGGATATTTATGGTTTGTTAAGATTAAAATAAATACATTATTAATAAATACTTGGCATTTTTCATTATTATGTTGTGTTTGTACCAAAATTTTGTTGTAAGTACCACACGTTTGGCGGGTAGTGAAATTTGTTTAAGTATCCTCCTTGTGACCAGATTTGCAGTGTGACCAGTAGCTACAAAATTACAATGTGTCCTAAAAGAAATAAATCGACTTGTGACAGGTTGAAACAAATAATACTGCTTTTGGCGGTATGACCGGTTAGAACAAAATTTTGGTGCGACGAGTAAATGTCCGAATCTTGGAAAGTAGCATTCAACATTTATTCCAACACATTTCAACAGGTAAAAAGCATCAAGTTCAAGAATCCAATCTTGGACGTGTTGGCGAACAAACGCTCCGTTGTGGTGTCATTCTCTGAGCGTTTTGCTGTGTTCGACGCTGCCACGCTTGAGGACAGAATGGCCATCACTACCTGTTACCCCTGCCCCTGTCCCCTCGGCGGCAGCATGCCCATAAACCCGTTGGCGTTGGGTGACCGATGGCTGGCATACGCTGATAAGAAGCTTAATCAGTCCAAGAGAAGCAGCGGTGGATGCGAGGGTGAGTTGTCTTCTATTGATTTTTGTGATATGATTTTGATTAGTTTATCATGATGACCTTTTCCTAATTAAATTGCTATAAGTACTTATAGCAAAATTCTCAGTATAGATAATGAGAATGTATGTATTTGAATGCTGTAGAATCTCTAATAATGTTCGTGTACACTTGTTCATATTACAAGCTCTACTTGGGCTAGGTAATTATATTATATCAGTGATAGTGTGGAAAAAAGAATGATGTATCGTGTTGACAATGTTACCGGCACACAAAAGTATGTAGGCACATCCCGTTATTCCAAAATATGGGCTACATTTTAAACCTTTCTGTCTTTTGTTAATAAAGACAAAGATATCTTTATTATTGAAATTTTGCATTCACAATGCTATACCTATAGATATAGGATAAAATGTTTACTAGAAAAAAAAATCAACCAGTCTCAGGAAGCTCGAATGGGATTCGAACCCACGACCTTTGGATTGCCGGTCCACTGCTCTAACTGCCTAGCTACCGAGACCCCAGAAGACTCGCTGAATTCTTCCAAGCAGTTTGATTAACGCTGCAAGCCAGCGGTATTACGTCACTGAAGTCTACCCTCACAGTCGAATCCCATTCGAGCTTCCTGAGACTGGTTCATTTTTTTCTAGTAAACATTTATCTAGTACTCCACGACGACACTTTATTAATACTAGCAATTTAACTATTCTAGTTATTTCGTTTTTTTTCCTCAATCCCTTCAAAATTATACCTTAACCATTTCTGTTGAACCGTTAACGCGTGTATTGGTATACAAAATCAAACTCACACAAATAATAAATAGGATAGGATGGAACATATTTACAACAACAGTAACACCTGCGGTGTTGAACTACTCGTATCTACGCACATTGTATCGAAAATAGGCAGCTGTTAATGAGTCATTAGTCTGTTGTCTACAGTTGAGATTTGTTAATCATCTTTTTTAGTTCGTTTATTTCTCTACCACATAGGTTATCATGTCATACATACATACATACACAGATTCCTGACTATTGTCCCCAAAGGATTAGTCTGAGACTAGGCAATGGGGCCCGCAGAAGCAGTCCACTGCCATAGTCCACCTTTCACCAAGTTAGCGTGACAGGCTGTTGGATGTATGTGCAGTCTTTATTCCGTTAGTCGCCTTTTATGACACCTAAGGGAAGAGAAGGGGTGCTAGTATTCTTTTAATGAGTCGCTAAGCGACACGGCTCTAGGTTACAATGAGTGGAGACTAAACAAAATATTTCCTTTGTTTTTATCATTTACGGCTATTGACTCGGCGATTAACCACGCTGACCTTACGGTATGTGTGCATATCGTGAAATATCCCTTATTGTGAAACAATTGGTGCACGCTCAACTGTGTATGGCACGTAATATGCTAAGTTGCATATCGATATTTAAAGTAAACAATGCCATTCGATTTAATTTGCTAGTAATCAAAATTATTTCAACTGTTGTTTAAAACTAATGGTATGAATAATAAATGCCAATTAGTCGCACATCTAAAGTTCTTTTATTTTTAAATGTCTTATTTATTTATGCGTTTTAATACTCAATGTTATTCAGTAATACATGCTTATCACCGGACTGTTGGTCAATAATTTAAATGCATTTGGTCTGTTGGAATTTTTGTATTATCTCGCCCGATATCGATATCGCTCCTAGGCGTAGAAGCCTATTATAGCATGGCATGGCACCTGATGATATAATATGTGACTACAATCACGTATTTACTTATAAATAATGTGGTTTATTAAACTTTAAAGATTGGAAAAGGAAAATATAGAAAAACACTTAGCCCAATGAACATTGTTGTGATAATATGATTAAAGATACATTTCTCTATTTTAATTTATCTAGGTACTTATGCTAAGAAAAAAAAAATAAGATTTTATAAAACAGGAACACTTCAATGACACTATTGTTATTAAACTTTCATTATAATTGCAAATAAATATCTATGCTGATAAGTAATCAAACTTTACTCCATTCATACCTATCCGTACAGGCACAGAGCACCCTTTCCTTGTGAAATCTCCAGAACCCTCACAGTATTTTAGAACACAAACTCTCACGACAATGTCTTTCAGGCGAAGGTGTAACCAGCTACACGGCAACCGTGCTTCACGCAGCCAAGTCCCTGAGTAAAGGTCTGCGCGGACTGGGCGAAAGCGTGGCGCACAGCCTAGCGGGCGGCCGTAGCACTTCGCAATCACCGTCGCCGCCCAACGCAGACGTACAGCAGCCGGGCGTCGTCACCATCATAGACATAGAGGTATGTGCCTAGAGATGCTAGGTCTATACTCCAAGCAGCCAAGTCCCTGAGCAAAGGTCTACGTGGGCTGGACTAGCACATTGCAGTATACACCCAACGCGGACATACAGCAGCCGGGCGTCGTCACCATAATAGACATAGAGGTACGTGCCTAGAGATGCTAGGTCTATACTCCAAGCGACCAAGTCCCTGAGCAAAGGTCTACGTGGGCTGGACTAGCACATTGCAGTATACACCCAACGCGGACATACAGCAGCCGGGCGTCGTCACCATTGTGAACATAAAGGTACGTGGCCAAAGATGCTAGGTCTATTATTATGCACCTTGTCTTGGCTTGGTGACAGGAATTCACATCATCAGCCTATAGACGTTATACTGCTGCGCTTAGGCCTTCCTACCTAAACAAAAGCTCAAAGGATATAGTGCCACAAGCCACCATGCTGGACTAAGTGCCTTCGCACACGGCGTCGTATCGTAAGCGTATCGTAAATCGTAATACGCGCTAGGAGACAATCTCCTCCTACATCACATCTCCTACGATTCGCTGCAGCACCGCTTCGTGTGCGGCTTGTTTGAACATGTAAGCGCTCGTATTGCTCTTGTCCTACGCGCGTATTATGATACGCTTACGATACGCCGCCGTGTGCGAAGGCACTAAGTTGCTGTATTTTTCACGACTGAGATCTTAGGATTACCGAGACCAATAGCTTACGCGTCTACCGAAGCACGGAAAACTCGTATTACTTTATTGTGGTAACCCATCTGGTCATATGAAAATATTTACTGTTATTCATTTCATCTGCGAGGCATAGTAAAATGTCTTCCGAGTAAAGTCCGTTATACAATCTATAACTCGTTAGTGAAGCCACAATTTATAACAAACTACCAAATGACATTAGAGAAGCAAAGTCAACAACCTCTTTTAAAAGGCTACTAAAATCATATTTATTTAATAACCTATAGCTATAATTTCAGTCTGTAAATGAAAACTTAGTACCTATACTAAAATTTAAAAAAAAAATAAAAAAATAAACTAAATAATAAATTAGGCATAATAATATACAAAACCAACTTAATTAATTTATTAAAAATAAGAATACACATTTAAAAAATAATGATAAAACAGGTATAATTCAAAACTTTTGGAAAACTTATGTAAACATTGCGGAATGATCCTATTATTGTATTATTATATCAATAACTTAATAATAATATTAACGTTGAATATCACAAAGTACGCTCATGCCACTTCCAGTGTCGTTAGTTCAACGTGTATTTGTTGCCGGGGCTACTCGCCGGGGTGAGGACGTAGGAGGCGTTCTGTACTGTACGGACCGCTCCTAGCGAACCGAACCAGAGTTTTAATAAACTACCTTCGTGTTTTATTATTTTTTGTTGATCGCTTTGTTTTTGTGTCGTTAAATGTGTTTTAAATTAATTTTGTATCTCTCATGTAAGTGAATTGTAAATTCTTTATGAGAAATAAATATGTATCTTTAACCCTTTTATACAGAAACTGTTGACTGATACAATTCAAAATGTAAGCAACTCCCTCTTCCACACCAGGGTAACGACGAAGAAGATGGCCAGGACAGCGAAGAGGTCTCCGACCCTATCGTCGCTCACTTCGTGGCGCACTCCGAGGCGATCATCGCCCTGAAGTTCGACGCGAGCGGCATGCTGCTGGTGACGGCGGATCGGCGCGGGCATGACTTCCATGTGTTCAGAGTCAATCCGCACCCGTGCGGGCCCAGCCTGGCCTCAGTACACCACCTGTACATACTGCACAGGGGCGATACCACGGCCAAAGTTCAGGTGGGTCTTAATTATAAAAGTTTATTATCATTTTATATATACAATATAAGGTGACTGCTAGAAACCGCAAAAAACTTCTAGGGCTGGTCAGGTCAAGTGTTTCAAACATGACAAAAATGACAAAAAAGAAATTCGTGTTTTTTTTAAATTTTTAATTAAATAATTCATTTTGTATATTTTAATTAGATGGTCTTTGAGTATCTAATTTATTTTAAACCAATAACATAAGAAAAATAAAATTAAAAACATTTAAAAATAACGATTATTTACAACGAACGGCTGGCCGGCCGACTGTTGACCCGTAAGCGTTGTCAGCTGGGCGATAAGTACCTACGTTAGTCTGCAATCACGAGACCCCATTTATTTTCCTTTAATTGAAATGTGCGTAAGTATAAGGTGCAGTTAAGTCCAACGCCACTTTTTAACAGTAATTATGGTAAGTGTTATGATGTATGAACGTAATTTCAATTCAATCCTAGTAAATATCTATCACACCACACATTATGAGAAGTTACAATTATCTTTCCTTACAAATGAAAGATCAATGGGTAGTTGGGTAGTTATCTAATATCGCGTCCGCACGCTAAGCACTTGCCGCTAACTCCAAACCAAATGACCAGATGACCTTTCATGTCCTCGACAACTAAACAGCCTAAAGCATTGTGATAAGTTACCTATGTTATGTTGTTGTTATTCAAGCGGTTATTTTACTATTCAGTCTTACTTATTTATTTACACTAAATTAAGTCAAACTAATGTCTCGCATGAAAGGCAACGTTAATACCTAAAAAGCTGCGTAATTAATAGGTGTCGGTAGGTACTTACTTACATGGTGTTAGAAGCATTCCAGTTTATTACATCAGCGAACAGGAAAGGTGATACGCTTCCCATCACACCTCACAGGCTTTGGACTGTCAAACTAACGTAATATTACATAAAAATTAAACCTTCGCCAAAATAACGTAAATAAAATAAAATTTATTAAAGGACGAACTAAAATAACTCTTGTGATCGGCACATTATTATTACACTTATTTAACGTGTTTAAAAGAACACCACCTGTTCTACTTACAAGTCTAATACGACTTAACACCCATTTGTTACACAAAACATTAATTTGTTACTGAACTGATTACTTTATTCACGGTAGCCTATTCATAATAATACTAATCCTTTACTAATTAACTCATACTAGTTATTAGTTTAATCACCCACACACAAATGCACCTCACATACACTCCAAAACTTTCCCGAGGAAACTGCACACACCTGCTGCGCTGCGCTGCGCAAGAGACTCAAGTGAGTTCAGTGACTCGACTCAGCACATCAGTGCCACAGTGCGATTCTCTAAGTTAAAGCCGTAACGTTGGTACACCGCCTGCCGCAGCGATAAGAATTTACTCTGTCTCTTTCATATTCATAGAATTGGAAAGAGACAGCAGATCGTCTACGTGTCGCTCGCTTGCGCATCTTGCATCTTTGATTTTATTCGGCAGTCAACTTATGCATTCTGTCTGGTGCATTCGCGTCGCGTGTGCGTAAAAATGCCTAAAGCACGCCGAATTAGTGCAATAATAATTATGTGCCGATCACAAAAGTTGTTCTAGTTTATCCTTTAATAAATTTTAATTTATTTACGAAATTTTAGCACAGGTTTTTACTTTTATTTAATCATTATTACATTAGTTTGACAGTGAGAAGCTTATCACCTTTCCTGTGCGCTAATGTAATAAACTGGAATGCTTTATAACACCACGTAAGTACCTGCCTACCTATCAATTACGCAGCAGTTTAGGTATCAACGTTGCCTTTAATGCGATACATTAGTTTAACTTAATTTAGTGTAAGTAGGCAAGACTGAATAGTGAAATAACGCTTGACTAACAATAACACAAAATAGGTAATAGGTACATACTTATTTTAGTTTAGTTGTCGTAGACATGAAAGGTCATCGTTCGGTCGTTGGTCGTACCTTAGATAACTACCTACATTTGATCTTTCATTTGTAAGGAAAGGTAGCTGTACCTATCTTCTCATAATGTGTGATAGATTTTTTTTTGTAAGACGTAGGGTAGGATTGAGTTGAATTTACGCTCATACATAACACTTATCATAATTACAGTTAAAATGTGGCCATAACTTGATGCAATCGATAGTCGTTGGACTTAACTGCACCTTATACCTACGCACATTTCAATTAAAGGAAAATAAATGGGGTCTCATGATTGCAGACTAACGTAAAACGTAGGTACTTAACGCCCAGCTGACGACGCGGACGTGTCAACCGACGGCCTCCCGGCAGTTCGTTGAACTTCGTTGCCCGCGCGTTGTAAATAATCGTTATTTTTAATTGCTTTTCATTTTATTTTTCTTTTGTTATTGCTTTAAAATAAATAAGATACTCAAAGACAATCTAATTAAAATTTACAGAATGAATTATTTAATAAAAAATTTAAAAAACACGAATTTCATTTTTGTCATTTTTGTCATGTTTAAAACACTTGACCTGACCAGCCCTAGAAGTTTTTTGCGGTTTCTAGCAGTCACCTTATATATAAGGTCACCCTATATTACATTATAACTTTTGTTACTAAGATGGAGAGAAAAAAAGGCTTTTTCTCAGTCGAAGGCTTCCCAAAATCTGAAGTGGTAGTATCAGTAGTTAAGATTTAACGTTATTTAACTGTTATTTTATTACTTTGTGATGTCAATAAGTGCCTGTGAAGAATTGATATTGAATAAACTTTGACGGCGACTTTGACTTTTAATACAGTAGAACCAAAATGTGGTTTAGATGATAGACTTATCTAATGCGTCAGCATCAAGCTGCACCAGCTGCCCTATTTGGCCATCAAGACGATGTCTGTCGGATGATTCAATATAAATCGTATGCTATAGACTCAAAGGCCAATGATGCATATGTTGTTCTTATGTGTATGAAGCATCAAATAAAAATATTTTATTCACAAAAAATACAAGCATGCGGCTCGATTAAAATCAGTGAACATGATTGTTTTTTTACAATGACCTTGTTTTAATTTTCTTGCCAACTTATAAGTCATAAGAAATGTGCAATAAAATGAGGGACTCGACCCCACACTTGGTTTTAAACCGGTATACCATTTAGTCTATCGTGCCAATTCATTACATTACTTCCTTTACTATGTCTACAACCGCCCTCTCGACATAATAATAATAATTATGAATAAAAAGAAAATTTTAAACTTAATTTAATATTCTTCTCCCCGTTTTCTTTAGCTTTTTTAAAAGTTTGTCTTTTGACATTAGCCTCCTCCAAACCTCTCCACTCGGTCCGATTCCTCGCTACTTGCATCCACATTTTCCCTGCTGTCTTCATAATGTCATCTTCCCATCTTGTACTTTGCCGTCCTCTTTTCCTTTTGCTTCCTCTAGGATACCACTCTGTTAAAATTTTTGTCCATTTGGGTGTGCTGTCTCTAATCATGTGACCAGTCCATTTCCATTTTAGAGAGTCGATTGCTAGATTCAAGATTCAATATCATTTATTCTGGTTAGGCCATGTTTAGGTTACAGCACTTATGAATGTCATTATGCCATCATGCTAGGACAAGCAACCGGCCCTCTTGAAATACCATCGAACAAATGAAACGTTGCAGGACATAGCCCTATCGGCGGACTCCCGCTGGGCCGCCATCTCCACGCTGCGCGGCACCACGCACGTGTTCGCCATCAGCCCGTACGGCGGCGCGTGCGGCGTGCGCACGCACACGCAGCCGCGCGTCGTCAACCGCCTGTCGCGGTTCCACCGCTCGGCCGGCCTGCCCATACACGCGCAGCCGCCGCCCAAACGCGCATCCGGCAGCCCGGTTAGTGCCACACATACACACGCCTGCGGATCTACCTGTCCAAAACTGTCAAAGAAGCGGCACTTTCCATAGGAAAAATGCTAAACTTGTATACAAAAGAATTTGGTTATGAAGTAAAGCTAATATTATTTGCTACCTAAACCAAGTTTTGTCTTATTTTTATCGAATCGCGGATAAGAGTTATATAATTACTAATGTTTTTTATATGGAAACACTGAGTCGTCAAAAGGCAGACATGGTTACTTTAAAAATGTCTAGTGTGGCTGCATAAACCATAATTCTTTTGCTTTTAAAATAGCGAAATGCCATAAATGCAGTCACGTCATGTTTGATTTGACAGCTAGCGGCTGTACAACTGTCATTTGTTGACAGATATTGCCAGATAATAATGAATTACATTAAAAAGATTTAAAAATAGTAACAACTTAAGCATAAAACGCCGGGTCTCCTTTCTCCAATCGCTATTGATTCTTATTTCCTTAGCGGCAAAGTTCAAAATTATATTGGAAAAATTTGACACTTTGTGGTAGATTGAAGTGCTGGCGTCTGTATTATTGCGGACTTCTTCGCTTTACCGGTCTAAAGGTCAAAATCCCTTGCAAACCGCGTCGTTTATTTGGTACGGGCACGTACCCGGGCGGGCGGTGCGCTTCATACGAAAATTTCTGCAAACTGGTAAAGCGACGGTGACCCCGATAGTACATACGACATCACGCATTCTTCCCGGGGTGTAGCTTAGCTTTCGTTTCGTAATTAAAACGCTCTAATTGTCGCGTCAGCGAGCTCCATGTGTTATAGACTTGTAAAACACCGTTCCTATACAGAAACTGTTACCAACTTGAACCCTTCAAGGATTATTAGACCGCCGGCGGCGGTTGGAAAACAATAGGTTTTCAATTG
This sequence comes from Scoparia ambigualis, assembly GCA_963921215.1. Taxonomy (NCBI): domain Eukaryota; kingdom Metazoa; phylum Arthropoda; class Insecta; order Lepidoptera; family Crambidae; genus Scoparia; species Scoparia ambigualis. The sequence continues at coordinate 6,598,743 of OY992510.1, forward strand.
ATTTCACGTTGCTTGAGGGATTAATAAACAACGACTGGAACTGTTTCCACTCAGGTGGGCGAAGGCCTAGGCTCCGGCGCGTGGTTCCCCAACCCGCGGCTGCCGCCGTACCCGCAGCCCACGAGCTGCGGCCCGCTGGCGCAGCTGCGGCCCACGGCCAACCTGCCCACGCACACCATCACCAGGACTAGCGCAGGTTACTATTTTTACCACACCGCTGCTGATTGAACACTTAGGGAATTTAATTTATATTGTATCCATATTTATTAAGTTTATTTGAAGACCAACAGTGTTGTGTATTTTGTATAAATAGAAAAAACTTAATACTATGGCTAGAAAGCCAATTTGCTACTTGACAGTTCTCGGAGAAGTATTTTAAAAATTACAAACGCTTATTTTATACCTCTTACAATATTTTTTTCTCGAAAAAGCTTTTAATAGAAAATAAAAACATATTTTTCTTTATTAATTTTAAATTTCACGTGAAAACGGTTGGTCACGTGAATTTTGGCCTAGTGACGTCACACTTCAATAACATACTTTATCTTGAAACCTGACAGATACTTTTTGTTTATTTTGTGAAATGTGACGTCACACGAAGCTTAATCATGGCCGTCCGTGTTTCGGGTCTTGTAATCAACAGATAAAAATCGTAAATTTATTTTGTAAAAATAAAATATTTACAAACTATCTTAATAAAAAAACTATTAGATAATTGTGTCGGTGGATATCAAAATTGGATAAATCCATTATGGTAAAAAAATATTTTTTATAGCAAATCAATTTTAATGTTAGTATGGTCTAAAGGTACGCTTACACGGGAAATGAAAATTGATCAATTATGAGCAACACTGGGCGATTGTGACGTGAGAAAATATGTAGCAATATACGGCAACAGCAACAAGCATCAATTTGGCGAAATGTTTTGCAACAACAATATGGAGCAATATGGAGCAACTCCAAGAAACTAGGCAACACCAAGCAATACTTTCATACACGTACAAAACTATCGCTCGCCATGGAGGACGATTTTCTTGCAGCGGCAGCTTGCAGTGCTTTTATTTTTATGAATCACAAGCAAAGGAAACAGAAAAGGAACAGACATATTTGGGTACGTACGTTTTTAGCAAGACGGAATCAATCATCGTTGTGTTGTGAATTAGATGATATTTTAATAGAATGTATAATGTATGAATGTAATTATAATGAACATAGCAAATAAACAACATACGACACCCAAGGGACGAAAAGAAGTTGGTAGTATTATTTTGATGATCCCATCGCCGCTCTATGCTGTTGGATGTATGTGCAGTCTTTAGCCCGATAGTCGCTTTTACGACACCCAAGGAAAGAGAGGGGTTGGTAGTGTTATTTTGATGAGCCCATCGCCGCTCTTTGCTATTGGATGTATGTGCAGTCTTTAGTCCGTTGGTCGCCTTTTACGACACCCAAGGGAAGGGAGGGGTTGGTAGTATTATTTTGATGAGCCCATCGCCGCTCTATGCTGTTGGATGTATGTGCAGTATTTATTTAGTCCTTTAGTCGCCTTTTACGACATTGAAGAAAAAATAGGGGTTGGTAGTATTATTTTGATGAGCACATCGCCATTATATGCTGTTGGATGTATGTGCAGTCTTTAGTCCGTTAGTCGCCTTTTACGACACTGAAGGGAAGAGAGGGGTTAATAGTATCATTTTGATGAACCCATCGCCGCTCTGTGCTGTCGTAGGATGTATGTGCTGTCTTTAGTCCGTTAGTCGCCTTTTACGACACCGAAGGGATGAGAGGGGTTGGTAGTATTATTTTGATGAGCCCATCGCCGCTCTATGCTGTAGGATGTAAATGCAGTCTTTAGTTCGTTAGTCGCCTTTTACGACACCCAAGGGAAGAAGGGGTTGGTATTATTATTTTGATGAGCCCATCGCCGCTCTATGCTGTAGGATGTATGTGCAGTCTTTAGGCCGTTTGGATCATTTTAGCTCCTTGTATAACAATCTACTATTGTTTTACTGTTGCTTTTTATTGTCTCATAGATCGTAATAATATAATAAAATAAAATATTCAGTTTAATATGTTACTTTACACTGGCTAAATATGCTGACCGCACGAAGCCATTATAAAAAAACACCCAAGCGCTCGCTGTCGCTGCGGAAGCGAGCGCCGCAAAATAAATAAGTGCAAGCGAGACAGAAAACAAAATTGCTGTAAATTTCCAGACTCCCTGGATATTCGGCAATACGTGTCTGCAACATTCAGCAATTGGAATATATGGAGCAATTATCAGCAATATTGCCGAAACAATTGCCAAAACAATTGCCGAAACTTTTTGAAGTTGCTGCACATTGCTCCACTAATTGCTCCACATTGATCAATACGTATTGCCAGCAATAGTTGACCAAAAAATTGCCCGTGTAAGCGCCTCTTAAGACGCTGTCATCAAAAGCGGATATAAATGGTGTCCGAAGTTTGATTTTATATCAAACTCGGTAAGATCCACACCACGCATTTTTTCAAAACTGGAAAAGTCCATTACGGCAAATCACAGCAGCGCATTTTTCCAATATGCCCGTTACTGCTACTGACATTTAATGGCATGTCAGATCAAAATTAGTTAAAGGCAGTTGTCCCACCAACGGCGAGTAAACGACTAACTATCGGCTATTTTCTCGCTCAAGAAACGTACAATAGATATACATTCCGTGTAAACAAAAGAGATGCATATATAAATAGTTGATCGCTGACTGTTCACACTGCCGGCGAATACTCGCGCCACTAGTTCGCCGCTAAGCGACATGAGCTATCAAAGTTAATTCTCGCTTAGCGATACTCGCTCAGCGATCAGAACTCACGCCGAGAGACCAACCAGCGGCAGCGGTCATTTCCCGCCAAGAGGACTGTATTGTACGCTCGGCTCGGCCGCCGCGAGCGAGTGGCGCGCGCGAGTAATCGCCCGTGTCACTCATACACTCGCTTATAGCCCAGCGACAAAACTATCGGAACTACACATTCGCTCTCCGCTGCTCGCCAACTCGTTTCTAGTTCTAGCTCGAGTCGCTTCTCGTTTATCGTCGGCGGTGGGACAACTGCCAAATCCAGGTGGATTTAACTAGTTTTGAAGTAATTCATAGGATATTTTCTTTCAAAACTAGTTAAATTTACAACAATATATCAAACTTGGTTAAATCCAAAATTAATTTACGTTTTATGTAGATAATAAGTGTAGGTAGTACTTACATTATAATGAAATTACACGAAATACTTTAAAAGTTAAGCAGAACCTACTTTTAGTTTCTATAATATACAAGTCGAATTTCAGGTATCTGTTACAGAATATTGCAGTTTGTGAAAAATGGTTTAGTAAGGATTTAGCAACTTTTGATATTAACCGACACAATTACTGTTAAATTATAAACTACCATAACCAACATATTTCATTGTTACAACTGTCAAATAGCCAATTATGTACCAACCGTATCGTGCAAAATGTAAATGCAAATAATGCTCGCACACGCTCGCACGTCAATGTTATATAATCTTTAAGAGGGTTTACACATTTCGGTTTTCCATACAAACTTCCAAGTCGAAATTTTTAAAAACCAATATGCTAATTTTTATGAAGCTTTGCATGCTAGAGTGTAACACAGGGATCTAAATAGTTTGTTGAAAAGATTTTTAAAAAACGTTTTTTTAGATGAGTTATTGCGATTTAAAGTCCACTATAGAAAATTAAAAATCGCAATAACTCAGTTAAATAAACTTTTTTATTAAATGTTTTCAACAAACTATTTAGATCTCTGTGTTTTACTTAAGCATGCAAAGTTTCATTAAAATTGGCTTATTGGTTTTTAAAAATATCGACTTGGAAGTTTGTATGGGAAACCGAAATGCGTAAACCCTCATAAGGTAGACGTCCATTAGCGGCGGATCGGGCCGGGGCGGATCGGTACGGGCCGCATCGCATACGTAACACTGCTATCGCGCTGCGGCCCGCCCCGCCCCGACCCGCCGCTAGTGGACGCTATTTCATAGTAAATACAGGCAGGCGGATTTTGACGTGACAACGTCTTATAAATTGGTTTGCCGGGTGACACTTCAAGAAACTGCGTTACGCTCCGCTCACGTTATGCGCTCACAATGAGAGCGAGTGAGAGGCACGCGTCCCTTCCACTGTTTTAAATTGTTACTATTATTTCATCCTTCTTCCTACTATACGAATGAATATTCACATTAAAATTATTTTACCACTCAAAGTCGTTGTCACGTAAAACTTTCGCCCGTATACCGACTTTACAGGCAACCAATTTTTTTTGCGTTGCGATGCGCCCCGGCCCGATCCGCCTAGTGGACGCGAGCCTTTAATCTGCCTAAATTAATTTGTTTTCCGCTTATGGCCAGGTCGCCAGCGCCTCTCGTCGCTATCGGAGGACAGCAACAGCGCGCCGCTGCTGGCGCGCGCGCGCTTCGGCGTGGCGTGCGTCGGCGGGTCCCTGCCGCGCGCCGCGCCCGCGCCCGCCACCGCGCTGTACCTGCTCACGGCGGGCGGCGCGCTGCTGCACCTCGTGCTGCAGCCGCGCGCGCTCAGCGGTATTTATTTTAAATTTATTTAGTAAAACATACATCATGACTTCTTGGCGGGAAAGTGAAGCGTCATTGTCTGCAGTTTTTTTTTTTTTTTTTTTTTTTTATTGGCAACGGGTAAGCGCTTGGCCTTCATCTCACCTGATGGTAAGTGACGATAAGGCCGAAGGTGGAAGCGCGCTTCACCCGGAATCCTCAACCACTGAGGAACTGGCTATCTTATCTCAAACTGCCGGAACACAACAATGCTATAAACATCGTTGTTATGGAGACAGACTTAGATAAGATGGTGGTAGCTAGCCAGGCGGACTTAACAGCCCTACCACCAACCAAACCGAGCACACAAAGATGTACCCCCCGCTGGGAATCGAACCCGGGACCTCTGGGTCTGAAACAGGTAGCTTAGCCACTAGACCACAGAGGCGGATAAGTAATAAGTTTTGTATTATTTTCGATAATTTGTGTTTTGTCAAATATTAATGTAAAATAAATAAGTGTTCGTGAACGTGCACGAGTCTTAGCAAATAAAACAAAATAGTGCAACATCATTTTTCAAATTCTCCCAAGAAGTCCGTGTGAGACCTCAATAAAGTCCCACAGCTTTATTGAGTCTCGAGGGGCTTGGGGGAAAATAATTTACCATTAAACGTTCATTATCACTCATTATCATCCACTTATTGTAAAGAAAATAATAATTACTATTAAAACCTTGACACTGGCTAAATGTGCTGATCGCACGAAGCCATTATTTAAGAGAAAAAATAACACATCATCAATATCATCATCAGCCTTTAAACGTCCCACTGCTAGGCACAGGCCTCCCACGTGGACAATAACCGTGGGGATATTAGGCCATAACCCATGTACCCATGGGTATGTGCTTGTTAAGTAAGTTAAATCTGTTTCTCAATAAGTGAATACCTTATTGTAATTCAAATGAGAAATAATAAAGTTCTTAACCATAACCTGCCACGCTGGCCCAATGCGAGTTGGTACAATTAAAAATCAATTGTTTCGCGACCGCCGGCGGTCTTATGATCCTTGACCTATTACGCAGCGTTTTGTCCAGTTGACAATAGTGAGGCATTGTTAGGAGCCTGCACGCTGGTACACCTAAAGTTTTAAATAACTTTCGTGCACGCAACACAGCCAGAAGTTCAAAACGTTGGAGTGGATATTGGAGTTGATATAGGATGCATGGTTTTATTTCTTTGTCTTTTAAATGTCAAAAAAGAACAAGCTGTCATTGGTCTAACTGGCGCCTTTTTATGTGTATGTCGTTGGCGGTATTATTTGTAAATAGAAAAAGACCTGATAAATAAAACAACTCATAGTAAAATTTTAAACACTGAAAAAAGACGACAACCTTAGGCGGGAGCCTGCCCGCACCCTTCCCGCCTGAGGTTGTCGTCTTTTTTCAGTGTTTAAAATTTTACTTAAGTATATTTAAGCGTTAATAAAACGCTAAAATATAAAACATTAACAACTCATAGTAATAAAGCTTTATTATTTTAACAGTTAAATACGTACTAGTCGTAAACTGAACTCTGGCCCCTGCTAAAGCGAATTTGCGCCCTTATCACTTGGTCAAGGCCACTTGGTTTGATCTACACTGGCCTGCAAAAATAAGTATCACACTTTTAAAATTTAATTTTTTTTTCTACACTATGGAAGTTACAGATTTAAAATAAAAAACGTTTTGTAGCAATTTTATCAGCTTTCTTTGAAACTATAGTAAATTATACAATAGTAACATTTTTAAGCCTTGTGTTTCTTGTTTATCTTGTGTACTTTAAAAGTTATTACAATTTTAAAACTGGGATACTTAAGTAAAATTTAAAACACTGAAAAAAGACGACAACCTCAGGCGGGAATCGAACCACGCACCTTCCGCATTCCGGGCGGCTGCCTTAACCACTTGGCTACCGAGGTCTGGCTTTCAACCGTCGAAATTGGTCAGTGCTTGATGCTTATGTTTTTAGTCAACATTGCTTCATCAAATCTTAGAAGTTTTCACCTCTGAGATCCGAAAGAATTTTTTTTACAAATATTTAAATTTTAAGATGAAGCTGCGTTTATAGATTAAAGTTTGATGGGATACTTATTTTTGCAGACTAGTATATTATTATTGACGTGACAACGTCTTAAATTAGGTTGCGGCTGGGAGTCACTTATGAAAAAGTGTAACGCTGGGTAACGTTACGATGAGTCACCGAACGAGAGAGAGGCCCGCCGAATGCCTTGCGTCTCTCTCCCACTCAACTATGATAAATTTGTGCAGTTCTTATTTTCATTCAATTCCTTGTTCCTATTGTGCAATTTAATTATATTCATATCAATAAATATTCTACCGAGAAAAAGACGTTGTCACGTAAAATCTTCGCCCGTAAAACCGACTTTACAGGCAAACAATTTTTAATAAGATACTTTTTTTGCTAACTTATCATCGTCCGTTACTTTGGTTGTCAGGCGTGCCCAAAGAGAAGATCTGCGACGAGTCCCCCATAGAGCTGCAGGTGGAGCGCGTGTCGCAGTGGGCGCTGCAGCGGCCCGCCGCCGCCGCCGACCTGCTGGCGCCGCTGCCGCCCGCCAACCCGCTGCTGCGGACGCACGCGACCACGGTCAGTGCTCAATTATGTAATTATACTAGCGGCCGCTCGCGGTTTCACCCGCGTGGTTCCGGTTCCCGTGCGAATATCGGGATACAACGTATCCTATGTGTTAATCCAGGTTATAAACTATCTGTATGCCGAATTTCATCCAAATCCATTCAGTAGTTTTTACGTGAAAGAGTAACAAACATCCATCCATACTTACAAACTTTCGCGTTTATAATATTAGTAGGATTATAATTAATTAATTAAATTAAATTTGTTTACGCTCACACCAATTATCTTAACCAAGATTTGAGTATTCTATTGAAACTCGGTAATATGGTAAGATAACGGATAAATAATAGAAAAAACACCCAGACCCGAAATCAATTTAGAATAACAGTTTTTCTCTAAATTGACCCGACCGGAATTTGAACCCGGGACCTTAGAGATAGCGCGACGCCAGACCAGGCGTGACCTAACCACTAGACCACGGAGGTCGTCAAATTATAATTGTTATTATTAATATATTTTAATTATATTATAATTATACGTATAATCTACGGTTGTTTGAGCCCAATTCGTTTTCGTAGTTACTTTATTGCGGTAATACCTAATAGTTAATAGTTTGAGCGAGGTTGATAATGCGGTAAAGCTTTAATTTTTTTATTAATTTTTTATATTTACGAAAGCAATGGCAGTCGCCTAATATTGAACCTTATGGCCTTGGGAAAAAATGCAAAGTCAAAGACATTTTTTTGCCCTATATTGTCCCACTGTTGGGCAAAGTGAAGTACTCCCAAACATAATTTTAAGACGTAACAATTAATTTCCTAGTGTAAGAATTTATGCATTTTCCAATGCTAATTAATAAAAATCGGCATGAAAAAGTAGCTCTCCAGTGTTATTTACATGTTAAGTAATATTTTAGTCATCAAAATATTGCTATTGTTTTCTGAGGTTTAAGCGCACTACACATTGAAATGAAACACTTTTTTACGGATTAACTCGCGTTTAATTTACTATTTACATAGACGTTCCGAACCCTTTACAGGGTCCGTGGTCACAGGGAGACTGAGGTGTTGGTTGTCTCATAGTTAGAAGTTATTTGCCTACCGTCAATAATTTTTATATTTAACCGGGTGCGTTCAAGTTTACACAATACGAGCTAACAATATTTTTAGTCTGGCAATGTGTTGCTGTTGGGGCTGGGATTTGATGACCTGTATGATGGGTTCCCAGGCAGGTGGTAAATTCCAACCATCCTCTATTGAAATTTCGATATTTTTTAATTTCATTAGCCTCGCGTATCATCCTAGGGATGAATCGTTCTTCCTTGGCGAGTATTTGAGGTTTGTCAAAACTCATACAGGTTATCAAATCCCAGCCCCAACAGCAACACATTGCCAGATCTAAAAATATTGTTAGCTCGTATTGTGTAAACTTGAATGCACCCTGTTAAATATAAAAATAATTGACGGTAGGCAAATAACTTCTAACTATGAGACGACCAACACCTCAGTCTCCCTGTGACCACGGACCCTGTAAAGGGTTCGAAACGTCAGGATAATATAAAAACTATGTAAATAGTAAATTAAACGCGAGTTAATTGTTGGTCTAGCGAGAAATTGTTTCATTTCAAAATATCGCTACATTGGGTTACTCGCATAATGACACATTTAGGTAACCCAACGCACAATGACATATCGTGTCTACGGAAAATGGCATACGCAAATTGACACATATTCTCGTACGCGAAATGACACACGGGAACGACTACGCGAAATGACATTAAACTTCGTCCTTTTTACAGATTTTAAATCACGAATTCGTTTTCCATTTTTGTTAAATTGTGCATAAAACAAAAAGGTTAAAAAAATATCGTTTGCATATGACAGAACATGACTTAATGAGTCTCAGAACATTAATAAGTTATTGTTCTGAGTACCTAATGAGAACACATTTACTCTTTAACATCATTGCAAATGATACTTTGAAGTGGCTAGTTCATTTGAAGGTAAAGCGATCGTAACGCACAACGCTGCGGTATGCGGCTCAAACGCAGCGTCACGACCATAAAGTTATTATACTGAAATCTGTAAATGTGTTAAGTCTGTAAAAAAAGTTAATTGCTACTATATTGATAAATCTGTAAAATGTGTGTGATTCAAGATTCAATATCATTTTTTTTTTTTAAATTTATTTAAAAACAAAAGGATTACAATTTAGGTACATAAAGACCGCACCACGAAAACCTCGTAGGGTTTATCTGGGTGTCGGTGAGTCGCTAGTATAAATTATTAATTAGCAGGAGATGTTAACGATAATCTAAGTTGATAAAATCAACCCAGACCTCCGCTCACATCCCTCGCCGTTATGTAATGCTTTTTTAACTTAGATCTAAGAAATTTAACATTGTTAATATACATTGATTGGAAATCTATTGGAAGTTTATTTAAATATAAGGGTACAAGATAATTACTGACTCTAGTTCCATACACATTTATGGCGTTTGGTAGAATATATTTATTATCATAAGAGATGTTTCTAAGATTACTAGGCCTTGATTTTTCTATTAAGCAATCTGGGTTGTTTATTTCAGTTAAAATTGAAAATTCGATTTTTCGAAATACACTCATAACATTACAGTATCTAAAAAGTTCTAGATCGTTTATAGAGATATATTAGATATTCGGTAGGTCCAATTATCGAGCCTTGGGCCGTACCTTTGGTGGTTAGCAGTCTAGTACTGTATTGGTCTTGTATTTTTACGGCAGTGTAACGATTCGTATGGTAATTTTTCAGTAATTCCAGAAAGGGGCCCTGTATGCCACTCCGCAACAGTCTGTCATATAATATGTCATAATTAAGCATATCAAACGCTTTGCTAAAATCAATAAACAGTGCTACTATATGGAATTTACAGTTAAGGTATCCATTAACTTCATCAGTAAAGAGCCGTAATAACTGTGTAGTGCTCTTGTGTTTTTGGAACCCGTATTGGTTCTTACTAATGATGTTGTTTGACTGTAAGTAGTTATTTAGTTGATTACACAAGAAGCGTTCAATAATTTTGTCGATGCACGAAAGAATTGTAATTGGTCGGTAATTATTAAATTCGTCATGTTTGCCTTTTTTATAAATAGGGCGTATTACCCCTAACTTGAGTAGATCCGGATATAACGATGTATCTAGGCAACAGTTGATTAGGTGTGTAATAATCGGAACTAAATTGTTGACAAGCTTGACGTCTTTGGTTCTAATGCCGTCGCGGCCGGGGCTTTTTTTATCGTTTAACTGCTGTATAATGCGAGCAATGGATTCCTCCCGAGCCCTTACTATTCTAATCGATCTATCAGGTATGATCTCGTATGACGAGGGGCTCAACAGACGTGTATCACAAAAGTTACCTATATTTTTTGTATTGTTATCAAATTCGATATTAAATTTATTGGCTAATGCTGTAGACTCCATTTTAAAGGTTTTTATTAATATGTCATCAATTCGATTTACAATTTTACCGGTAAGATTATTTATTATTTCCCAGATTTTTTTCGTGTTTTTAAAATTATTACAAATGTCTTTTTTTATTCGTGTATTTTTTAGATAATTCGCATATTTGTTAACTTTATTTCTATACATGTTATATAATAATCTATTTTTTACGTCGCTTTTATTATAAGACCAAATGGTGTACGATTCATCACGCTTTTTACACATACATTGAAGCCGTTGGTTGGCCCATGCACACTCTTTACGCTTACTATTGTCGTTTTTAATGGTGGTAGATTTACATTCATTATAGGCGGTGTTAAACTGTTCGTTCAAATTATTCATAATATCGTTGAGATCGCTATGTTGCAGCAATGAGTTCCAGTCTGTATTTAATAATTCGCGGCGTAGCTTCACTTCGTCTATTTTAGTGTAAGTTTGTTTGTTGTGGTGATGTGAGTCACGCGCACCTAACACGCCCGTAAAGGAACAACCCGTTATGCAATGATCAGCTGGCGCCGTATTAACTACTGCAGTGTGAACATCGTGCGAGGTGACGTTCCGGATAAACACATGATCTATGCATGTTTTGGTTATACGATCGCCGTATTTTTCTACTCGCGTGTAAGTATTCACACCACTTGTGAATCCCAAACCGCACAACATGTCTAAGTACTGGTTTGTTATTGTACTGGAGTCTTTTAAATCTAAATTCATATCTCCCATTATTATACAATTTTGTTTGTTGGAGTAAGTAGCTAGCAAACTGTGGAGGTTATTAATGAATTGACGTTTAACCGTGTTAGGTGGTCTATAAACGACACATAAGCCAACACTAAGTTTGTTTATGGCGATTTCGCCGGTTAAACATTCAAACTCTCGCGAGTTGTAGGTATTTGACCTATTAAACGTGATAGACTTGTGAACGTACAACAAAATTCCGCCTCCTCTTCGTTCCGTTCTTAATTCCGAAAATAAAGTATAATCAGGCAATTGAAATAATTGTACCTGGTTTTCGTGTATATTGGCCTCTGTTATCGATATGACATGAATAATTGTTTTGGATTTTGATATTGCGTATTCAAGTTTAGCGAAGTTTTTTTTAATGGATCGTATGTTAACGTGAAATAGCAATAACGAATCAAGGGGTGCCGGTAGCATTTCAACAAAGTCATTCCAAACGTGGCAGTCAGATTCAATAATTTTATTAAACGACGCGTATTTTAATAAGTAAAGAGTGTAGGTACTTACATTGAAAGTCGGGGTGTTAAGTAATTTTACTTACTGTTATGTGTGACAGCCTTTGCACTTACGATGTCTTGAATTGACTTTATTGGAATGATCTTGGCTTTATCCGTTTTGCGTATTAAAATATTACCGTTTTTACACCAAATATAACTAAAAAGTCCTTTAAGTTCGTCTTTTGTTTTCCATAACAGAAAGGCGGTAGCTGGTGTCAGGCATTCGCGGAGATAGATCTTATGTGTATCTTCATAGCCCACAGTTGCTCCTGTAATCATGTTCGTTTTCGCCGATTCCAGCCAATGGTCACGCGTTCCTTCGCGCAGGACCACCGTGATAGGCGATTGATCCTTTTTGGACGCATTGTGGCGGGTTCTCTTCCTTCTAAAGGTTTTGACAACGTCGTCTGGGCTCTGGCGTATAGATACAGCACATTTTCGGACTATGGAATCGATATTTTCCGTCTCTTCTTCTGGAATACCGCATATTTCTAGTTGGTTTGCTAGTTGAGATTGCTCAATCTGGTTCAGTTTACTTTCCAGGACATCATATTTAAGATTTGCATTACGTAAGTTGTTTCGTAGGTCGGTGCATTGGTTCTCCAAAGTCTTCATGGATTTGTCATAATTTTGCATTTTATTTTCGTATTCATCAATCTTATCTGAATAGTATTGTAGTGTGCGTTGAAGCTCTTCTCTTATGACTTCTTTCACTTCCTTTCGGATTTCTCGCATAATTTCTTGTGTAACATTTCTGTTCAAAGTGTCGTTACTGGTGGTGTAGGTCTCAGTATCGGTATTGTCGTCACCATCGTCCTCCGGTAAGATACACGACACTCTCTTTGGTTTATTTCCTCCGGAACAGGTTTTACACTTCCAGTCCACCGAATCCGTGGTGTATAAAGTAGTTAGCTGATCGGACGTTATCGACGCGCAAGTTGCATGCAGCCACTTGCTGCATTTATTGCATTGCAGTCCAGGTAGTTTTTTGGTCACTAACTTTGTACACTTTGCACATTTAACCATTTTATTTGTTAAATCTTTAGTACGCGGGTAGATCAGTAGTACAGATCAGAGAGCAATTACGTTGACGTGCGCGTGCAACTGACACTCGCGTGCGAATTTATTCAGGTTAAGGCCATGTTTAAGTTACAGCACTTATGAATGTCGCTATGCCATCGGTTCGTAAGTCTAACTATGGGGCGGGAGCTTTGTACTGAGAAGAACCGGCAAGAAACTCAGCAAGCTATTTTCTCCCTTTCTTTTACAGCGTCAATTAAAATTGAAAAAAAATCAAAATTTCAAAATTGTGCAACTTCTGTCAATCTATCATCTTTACTCAAAAGAATCATCGTTTAATATACCCAGAAATGCGCGGACATGTGCATGAGCGAGGAGGAGCGCTGGCTGTCGCAGGTGGAGATAGTGACGCACGCGGGCCCGCACCGCCGCCTGTGGATGGGCCCGCAGTTCGTCTTCAAGACCTACAATTGCACCGGGTACGTAGCTTATTTGATTATTAACCGACTTCAAAAAAAGGAGGAGGTTCTCAATTCGACTGAATGTTTTTATTTTTATTTTTATTATCATTTAAAAAGGTACATTACTGATTACAATAATTAATTATACAATCATTGAACAAATTAAGACAATTAGATAGTACTACTTTAATTTGAGCCTTTCACATATAGGTAGGTGTGTTTTAGTTGCGCGACTGCAGCACGGCTTACGCCCAAAATTAATACCGTAACAAAAATATTTTTTAGACGTGGATGTTAGTTTATGTACACATTAATTAAACAAATGTGTACGTATCTAAAACGTGTACCTAAACTACATACATACATATAATTACGACTATTATCCCCGAAGGGTTAGTCAGAGACTAGGCAATGAGGACAGCAAAAGCAGTCCTCTACCATAGTCAACTTTTCATCAAATAGCGATTGCACATGTGCTCAACGTGACGGTTGGTGAGCCCATCGCCGCTCTATGGTGCTAGATATACGTGCAGTCTTTTGTCGCATTCAATTAGTCGCATTTTACGCCACCCAAGAGAAGAGAGGATGTGCTAGTATTCTTTCACCGCTACACGACACGGTTATTTACCTAAAACAAATAAAAAATAACCACAAGACTCCATTACCCCCGCAGATCCAGCTCATCGCTGTCGGTTCTTTGAGCTCAATTCATTTTCGTAGTTACTCTTTTGCTGTAATACCCAATAGTTAATAGTTTGAGCGAGGTTGATAATGCGGTGCATGCAGAAATTAATTAAAAGTTAGAAGCACTAAGCTTTAAATTTTTTATTAATTTCTATCGGTGTATGTATTTAAGAAAGCAATGGCAATCGCCTAATATTGAACCCTAGGGATAAGATGCAAAGTCAAAGACATTTTTTTTGCCCTATATTGTCTTACTGCTGGGCAAAGTAAAGTGCTCCCGAACATAATTTTAAGACGTAACAATTATTTTCCTAGTGTAAGGACTTATTTTCCAATGCTAATTAACAAAAATCGGCATGAAAAAGTCGCTCAAAATATCGCTACAGCTAAAACTAAAACAAAACAAAAATGACCACAAGTCTCCATTATTCCCCGACAGATCCAGCTCGTCGCTGTCGGAGGCCGAGACTGTAGAAGTGGATACTAGCGCGGCGCGCGGCGTGGCGCGCTCCAACCCGGTCAACATGCCCGGCGCGCGCCCCATCGTGCCCGTGCTCATCGACTCGGGATCCGCCAGTCAGTATCATCAGCATCAGCATCAACATCTGCCTTTAAACGTCCCACTGCTGCTCTTTAACCCGTCAAGCGCACGATGCCTAGAAAAAAAAAGCGCCTCGAGCGCGCCGCTATATAACAATTTTTTTTTTTTTTGGTTTATCATCAGTGATAACCTAATTCCTGTATAATGTATCCATAAGTGTTATGTATCAATGTAATCTGCATGAAATTTCCTATCGAAATATCATAAGCTTAGTAAAAAAATAAACTTACATGAGGGTCTGAGGTGATGATTGAATTATGATGAATGTTATCATCGCAGCGTACCTACACTTTCACACCTCAATACACATATTTCCCATACACTTTCACTCAAAACAACACTAACACCACAAAGTTCACTTTTCAAGTATTCACATTTAAAATTTCAGGCTTTGAAGTCACATATTGACTTAGTTATTCACAATAATATGCACCGCATACGCAAATACCTAACAGCGGCCATCACCGAACTGAGTCCGCGAAATCTCGTTTTTTTCGTTATTTTCATTGTTATTAGTTACATTAGTTATTTGGTAATGAAATGTTATTTTATCAATAACTGTGTATGTAATCGCCAACTTACAAACTATTATTTATATTTCTTACGGACGAGAAAACCTACTCGCCATACACGCTTACGAAAAAATCACACTTCAAAAGTTCATGACTTTTTTTTACAAAGATAAACACTGATTCTACAATAACCATTATTTTAACACAATCTACACTCTTTTCCAAGTAAGTAAATATATACTTTATATAAGATTACTCGCCGTTTTCGTCGAGAATTCATTTTGACCTTCCTACTACAAAGTGAGTGAAAACGGAACGGAAACACCGCTAGTACCAATCGAAAAGCTAAAATTTGAACGCCAGTGGCGCGCTGTAAATCTGTTCTACCTTAAGAACACTTTGCGCACGTGCAACCAGAAAATCATGTATCAAACCCGAGTACACTTTGCGCTCGACGGGTTAAGCTAGATTGTTAGATAGACCCGTAATCCACCACGCTAGCCTAATGCGGTTTCGTATGTTTTACCGACTGCCAACTTACTACAACAAGAGAGACTAGGCTTTATGTTGTCAGATGTCAAAAGTTGTCTTCCCCCCCCCCAGGTTCCTTGGAGCACTCGCCGTCCGACAGCTTCCGGCGCAAGTCGCTGCTGTCGGAGAGCGGGCGCGCCGCCTCCCTCTGCGACGTGCAACTCAAGGAGGATCTCGCCGAGGCCATGAAGGAGGACCACGGTGAGTTTGTTACACCCTTTTTTATTATACATGATATTTATATGTACAATGGCGGACTCCATCGCTTTACCAGTTTATAGGTCAAAATCAAATCAAATTATTTGGTACGGGCACGTAGCCGGGCGGTCGGTGCGCTTCATACGAAAATCGCTGCAAAGTGGTAAAGCGACGGTGACCCCGACCGTACATACGTACTAATAGGCTACTCAATTCTTCACAATAACCATTTATTCTAATTACAACCTAGTATTTACCTTTCGATCATCTAAACACTAGATACACTATTGACGCTCTCAAAATGACGCCTCGAACTAATGTTCTAAACAAGAATAAGCATTGCATTAGTTGTCTTTTGACATTGCCTTGAATTTAAGTTGGAAAGCGCCGGAGCGAATAGTGACAGGAGTTTCGTGTAGCCCGATGCGTTGCACACTGATCATTGAGCTCTCGTCCGGTCGCCTGCAAGCTGGCTCCGTTCGTTCCGTGCGGCTAGTGATGAGGGCACATCAAGTAGTGATGCGCCCCAGGCCGATAAGATAATAGTTGTTATTATTCGAAAACAAAACATAAATAAAAAACTTCATTCATTAATATGTTTCAGTCTATCAAAGTAACTTATCTATACACAGTGATTGGAACCATCCTAGTAAGCTTTCTAAAATGTCCTCCGCCTCGCTCCTCAAAAACAAAACAAAATTGTATAAAATAGTTGGAACCACTTTTTCAAATGTATTTTATATGGGATTGTGTATCTAGTGTTTCGAAGATCGAAGCCTAATAAGAAAAAACTCAATTCTTCATAATAACCATCATATTCTAATTACAACCAAGTACTTTACCATAACTACCAAAAGCGCGGTAACTTAAGTGTTAAACTTCGGTAACTGGTGCTAGGGTACGGTGACATATGTATAGGGATGTGCTAATTGATTGATGTAATTTTCGTCTAACGATACGCTCACGACTAGGGCTTGCAATATCGGAGCTATTTTGTATTCCGGAACTGAATTTCGATATTGATCCATGATTCCGGAATTCCGGTATTAGTTCCGGAATTAATTTTTTTTTGTAAAATTAGGAGATGCGACGTAAAACGAAACAATTTTAATCATACTGTAGAACTCTTGAGTCACACACAATTAACAGTAAAAAAGACATGGTTCACAAGGATAATTATTAATAATCAACAATGTTTTTAGTTACTATTGAAGATCACTATTTTCTTAATCAGTTTAATAATAGTCTTAGTAAGAAATCTAAGCATAGAACCTTAAGGGACACCAGCATTTTCTGACATGCCAGCGATCCACTTGCAGAACTACGGGCCTAGATAACAGTGTTTCTCTAGGTAGAAGTTGTATGAGTTTTTAACCGGTAGGGTATGTTTTTCATTTGTAAGTAAGGTCTTATGAAGCTGAGGGCGTCTATTGAGTCATCTTTTAATGAGCACCGAAGTAACCTAAATTACAGGCGATTGACGCAAGTATCTAGAAGCGAACGGTCTTCTTAGTGACCTTCAATACGGTTTAGCCGAAGCCGGTCCACTGGAGAACTTCTAGCTTACTTCACTCACATCTGTAGCGAAGCAATCGAGAATTACGGAATTTTGAAATTCCGGAATTCCGATATTTATGCCCTACTCACGACTATTATCCCCAAAGGGATAGAGACTAGGCAATGAGATCCGCAGAAACAGCCACACTCCACGTTTCACCAATTAATGACTGCACATGTGCTCTGTGGCTCAGCGTGATAGGTGGCGAGCCCATCTCTGTTTTATGCTGTTGGATGTATGAAAAGTCTTCAGTCCATTAGTCACCTTTTACGACACCCATTATGGGAAGTTGAAGGTGGGTAGGATGGATGCCACATTGAGGAAGGCAAAGGGAAGATCTTCCTCCGAGCTGGGTGGTATAGCTCGGGGACCGAGGTCCAACGGATGTTAGTTGGAGGTGCTATGTATAGCGAAGGAAGTGGTGTAACTCCGCTACCGCGATGCAGGCTTCCCATACTATTTCTCTGTTAGTATGGAGATGTCGTTGAGTTGATTTTTGTAGCGCCATCTGTTGACACGGTTGAGAAGCTTCGTGTCGAACTATGTGTGGCGTATGCGGTAGTAGCGCCGCCACACCCATAGTAAGAGATGGGTTGGTAGTATTCTTTTAATAACGAGGGAGCCGCCGCGACAAACTACTAATAAAAAAATGCGGTTCGTCTGGCAACATCGAAGATGACAAAACGTTGATAATAGATATCGGGCAAAATATTTTTATTGTTAAAAAATAAGAGGCTAGTCGTGATTATATTATGTATGTATGTTATTATTTAAATGATGAAAAAAAATCTAAAAGTGTCAGAGATTTCTTTGAAAAAAAAAAGGTATGAAATAAGCGTTTGTAATTTTTAAAATACTTTTCCGAGAACTGTCATGTAGTCATTTATGTACCTACCTAGTTGCTTAACACTTAGAACGCGGCGGCGGCGCCACTAGACACAATAGAAATTGTATTCATTGAGCAATCCCCCCTGGGATTCCCCTGTTAAAATACTTTAAACCAAAGTAGCGAATTTTTTTATTTTATTATTGTTTTTCAAAACCGAAATAGTGATAACAAACATGCTTAGAAACATAAACAATGTGTTTATTTGAATCACATTTCTTCTAGATGCAAACACATCTTGCCAATATTGTTTTTGTGAAACTAATGTAAAAATATCCCAGATAACCCTGAAACTGTTTTTTTCTGAATATTCTTAAAAATATGAACTTAATAGTTATTTAGGCAATAAGTAACATGTAAAAAATACAGGGACAACCCTGTCCTATATAGGACAGTAGGATAAATGGGAAGTAAAATTTTGCATTAGAACAAACAGAAAAACTCAAGTTATTAGAATTAGGGTGAGGATGCCGATAATGAGATACCATTTTTATTTTTTGCCATAAAAAAATAAGTATTGTAATTAGAACTTTCGAAATCACAGTTTTGGATAGGGAATTTATTGTAGTTTTAAGAAATAGTTACTATTTAATTTTAAATCCATACCATTTGTTCATGGGTTTGATAAAATAAAAAAGGACAGAAATTGTGACTTGGGTAAAAGGTCTCCTAATTTGAGATACTAGTGGTTTCTATTGTAAGATAGTATCTCAAATTAGGTTTTTTGAAGATTACAAAATATGGCAGGTAGGTAATAAACAAAACAAGCAAGTGTTAATCAGACTTTTATTCATTGTGGTCCCAGGTATCCTTTTGATTAGAGGCATCTAAAACAAAAAATAAAAGGAGGTCACTAATAATCCATACAACTTTGGCCATGTTTGTACCTTGAGGTACATAGATACCAAAATGTAGAGAAAAATTCGAGGATTCCGAAAAACGTATCATTTTGCTTTTATATTTAGATAAAACCAGATAATAAATTAATAAAGTTGTGAATTACTTGTAACACATTTTTATCATGTGGTAACATTCGATGTTCAATTGCGTTTAGTATCAGACTTCTCCAAAACCTGTAGTGTTATTAAAATATTTTATTTGCTGTTAATTATTGCTAATGCATCTACTTGTCGTCCATTTTTATCAACAGATAATTTAATGGACGTAAAACAATAAAAAATGTAAAATATAATACTAAAATCAGCTAATATATATCTCTCTGCTAGTAACAAAACGCTACAAAATGTCAAAATGTTTTAAATGTCATTCCGTTCGTTTCGTTTCGGCGATTCGGGTTGCTTCGTAGTTTTCGTTTCGTTCGCGATTCGTATTTTTATTTAATAACTTGGCTATTCCCTGTGATATTCCGTTTTTCCTCGTGATTTGATTCCTGTTGACACTCTGATCCCGAAAACAGATTATATTCATAATTCTATCACAGATTATTTAACATAGACAGGGTCTAAAATGGCGTATTTCTTCAAACCGAAATTATTATTTTTTTGTCTTTCCAATTAACTAACAAACAATGTGGGCCTGCTATATTACTCAGCGTTTCAAAGAGTAATTTTTTCCATAAAGTGTACCTCGGTACATTAACTGGCCAGATTTTAGTGACCTCCTTTATTCACGTGCCGCCTAAATCCTAATATGAGATATCTCATGATGGGAACCCCAGCGTGTCTCATATTAGGGAAAAACCGAAATTTAACAAAATAAGCACCTAGTTTGATTTTGATGAAGAAAACACTAATATGGTACCTGTTTCGTAAAATTGACTATAAAACTGACGCAATGACGTTAAACACACAATATTTAGCGTAACAATAACATTCTTACATACCTCGTAAACATTTGATGGAAAAAGATGATTTTTTTTCTTTCGACAAAATCACCGTTTACACGTCTTTGCATCGCGGGCGGAGCGGGCTACTTTAGTGCAAGGGGAGGTGTTCGTTAACGTTTCGTGGGATACTAGCACCAGGTGGCTGCCGTCAGTACGTTGGCCAATACCTTGCTATCTCAAATTTGGCGCCTATCTCATTATATACATCTTCACCCTATTTGGCTATATTATCTCCTCCTGCAAAGGTGTTCCTGTGAAGAAGTTGTCGAAAACATGATATGATAAGAGAGATCTTTACCACATGAATTGCTTGCAGCAGTGTCTTCCAAGATAAGGTATCATGGCTTGACAGCTTTACAGCTACTACGCTGTAGTATTTTTATCGAGCGATGAAAATCCTAAAAAAGTTGCATTCAACAAAGGCCTTATTTTGGTATATTTGCCTTCCAAATCCAACATTCATTGACATCAAGCTGTCGACAAATAGAAACTAATCGATCACACCTATTGCATAGCAGAATACACTAGCTCGTTTCCAGCATCAGTTTTCCCAACGAGACACTCTTCTTTACGGTAGCAACGTATAACCGCTCAACAACAAACTATCGATGAAGCATTTCATATCTTCGGCTGATATGTCCTCTGGTTTCTTGACGGACTATGTAATTATTGTTGTTAGTAAATATAAGAAATGACTTCGTCATTGATAAAGTTACCAAACCACTTGATGGGACTGTTATCTTGAAGAGCTACTTGCACAGAAGGTCATTTTACAGGTGCTTTTACCAAGTTCTGTCCAAGCATAGGTACGCTTATGTTTAGCTGGAGGACAGGATCCTCGCCCTAAATATTCATATTTGCAGGTTGAAGCAATATATTTCTCGGCAAATGGTTCAAAGTACCATTCTTTCCGTCCCATAAATGTTCATTAGAAGGTCAATCAGGATTTACAGAAGGTGGAAGAATAGAAAAGACCTCTGGTATCGTCATCATCAGAATAGTTCTCTAAAGCGTCTAGAAATTCATGAGCCGCTAACTATATGTGAACTAAAAAAGTTACTCTGTGTTATCCTTCTGTCCTTTAGGTAGGAAACCACAATTTACAAGCAAGTTTTACTAAAATATCAATTTCTTTATCGTAGTTTTTCCAATCAAATAATTAAAAACAAACACTGAAGACCATATAACAAAATATCGAACTTTGTATTTCTTATTTAATTTTGATAACATAAAGTTTAAACTCTACTCAAGACGCCAAATGATTAAAGTAATTAAGTAATGTAGGTAGTTTGAAATATTATATTCTTGTAGGTAACCTATATTTAGTACAGTAGGCTTATCTGGGATATAGAAAAAACTACGACTATGACTAATTACAATCACACGCCAATATAATAACACTACTTCTTACAGTTTACATTTGTTTAAATTGTTTTTTACATAACATATGCATAATATACAATGTATAACTAAACTGACCATTTATTTTTTAACTCAAAACGGGACATGGGTCTATATACGCCAGTTTGCAGGTTAACAATGATAATTCAGAAAAAGTTTAACAATACAATTAGTATTCCTTTTATTTTAATTACTTAATTATAATTATTTTTATTGTAGGTACAAATAAAAAATTATAACTTGACGATAACGAAACGTTGAAAATAATGACTACCTCAGGTGGGAATCGAACCCACGTCCTCCGCAATCTGGGCTGTAAATTACGATAGATAGGTATTTTTCTTAAATTTGCCCAATAATACCTAGAAATCAAGTCTCCACTGTACTATAAAACCACAGTGCAATCGCAGACGAGCTCCATATTATAAAAAACTTGCGCGGTTTCGGAAAACGGGACTGTTTTGCGTCCCGGAGCTTGATTTGGGGACAACGGGACAGATAACCAGAAAAAGGGACAATCCCGTTCAAAACGGGACGTATGGTCACTTTATGTATAACGGACCTTGACCTTTTAAGTTCTCCTGTCTCCTTTCTATCTACCCTTATAATCTTTTCATAACCTTTGTTACCTTGTCATCAGATCAACTGTCTCATTTTACTGACTTGTATTAAAACCCATTTATTTTTCTATTTCGGTCTCGAGAAGCCCGCATTGGCGCTAAATTATTACTGGGTAAGAGATATGTGCGTGTGTGTGCACTTATATGAGTTTGCGTGTGTGTGAGTGTGTGTGTCTTATCTTTGATAATAATTTTCCGAAAAGACTTTATTATTTGTAAATTGCTTGCATTTTTTCAATGTTCGGTGGTATATTTTTTATGAGAGAAGTTTTGCTAAACGACAGCCATTTAGGTATTATTAGTATTAGTTAAGATAATAAAAAAAATATTTTTTCGTAATTTTTTTATATTAAGTATTTAAGTATTATAAGATTAAGTTAGTACTTGGTCCAATTTTTCTCACGATTTACATAAAAACTTTGGAAATATCTCCAGAAACAAATTTGGAAATGTATGTAATAACAATATTGCTTAGCTCAAAGTTACTAATTAATAACATATTGATATCAAATCAAAACGAAACATAAGTTTGATTGAATCTATCACTTCACTACTTCGGATTTTTAAAGAAGTTGGTGAACTAGCAAATGTGCGTAGCCTTTTTTCATGTTTTGTGTACCAAATTACATCGGGATTCCGAAAGATATTGGTGAACTAACAAACGTTAATATTTTTTTAACGTTAGGTTTTTCATGTTTTATATCCTAATTAACAAGTAAAATAACATTTTGAAGTTAAATTGCAATCGATGACGTTTTGATCAGACAGCTGGGGCCTGTACTAACTTGATTCTTGTCAACTGCGCGATAATTTTAAAAACAAAATTAAAAATATGAAAACATAATAGTATTGCGTATACTCTTTCCTTTATTACAAGTTACTTCAATTCGATTCGAATTCTAAAACAATACCATAAATACCATACATTCAACACAAACATTAACGCAACATTTTGTTCAATGATTTTGTTTACGTCGGTATGATTATGAAAAATCGATAACGCCATAACCGTTTCGATACGGGAGTGATAAAGTGATATCGAGAGGCGAGCGCGCAAGAGCGAAGACTATCCCGGGTTCTCGGAATGGAGCGCGTCGCGCCGCCTATACCGAAGCCGAAGGCACCTTTCGCGCGCTCGCCCGCCAACAGAGTTACTGAATAACGGTCGCCTTCGGTTTCGTATAGGGTGGCGGGAGCAGACGCGCGGCGCGGCGAGCTCGGGCCCGGTGGCGCGCGCCGTGGACCCGCTCGGCTGCGTGGTGGAGTCGCGCGCCGCGCCGCCGCCGCCGCCGCTCGACGCCGACGCCTACACGCGCGAGAACCGCGACGAGGCCACCTTCCGGCCCGTGGTGCGCGCGCCCGCGTCGCTGCCCGCGCCCGCCATGCTGCTGCGCCCGCTGCCGCGCGCCACCACCATCCCCGTGCAGCCCGTGCAGCCCGAGGCGCCGCGCCCGCTGCCGCTGCAGCCCGGCGTGCTCATCCCCGCGGCGCTGGGCCCCGCGCCCGCCTCGCTCGCGGACGCGCCCGCCGCCCGCACGCCCGACGGCATCCGCCACCTGCCGGCGGCCGTGCACCCCGACACGGTACCCACACTGCCCGCATCCCACCGGCCGTCCGACAGGCCGGCCCGATCTAGAGTAGACGAGTCTCCCACCCGAGTGTCGCTCGGAGACCCATCCGGCGACGTTAGTTGTAAGCTTAGCGAATGTGAGAGAGAGTGTGAGGAAACCCCGTCGACGTTGGAGATCGACGACGGGGCTAGTCTGACTAAATATAGTGATAGAGAGGTGTCCGTCGAAACCTCTGTGCGTAACGTGTCGCTGTATGAAACTGGGAAGATAATCGAAGCGCCCAGCGGTAAGAGCTCTCCTGTTGATCTCGTCGGCGAAGACAGACAAAAGTTGAAGTCTGAAGAACCGGCATGTACCATATCGTCAACGAAGCGGCCTAAAAAAGCCGCTATGTGCCCGGGCGACAGAGGTATTGTCCCTGAAGTCCCGGTAGATAATGAGTCGAGTGTGGTGACCTCGGAGAAAGTCGATATGGTGCCTTTAGAAAAGAGCTCTTTATCTTTTAAAAGTAGTGAAAGTAGTGAAAAAAGTAGCAAAAAAGATAGTAAATCTAGTGTATATAATATAGTATTGCCATCAGCGCGGCGTTCTGTAGAGCGTACGGCGTGCCCTGATGACGTAAAACAGGGTTTAAAAGATTTATCGGTAAATTCGCCATGTATAGCACTGTCAAAAAAGTTCATTGAAGCATCTACGGAAAAAAGCTCCTCCTTGAAAAGTACAGATAAGAAAGAACGTAAAACTGGTGGGCGTAAATTAGAATTGACATCCTTAAGACGTTCTGAGGAGCGTAAGACACGCGATAACTTAAAGCAAGCTGAAGTTCCGTCAATAGATTTAGTTTGTTCATCTTTAACTGGAAAACTTATTGAAGTTTCGTCAGAAAAAAGTTCTATTAAAAGTACAGAGAAGAAGCAGAGTAAATCTAGTGCCCGTAAAATAGTATTGCCGTCTACGAGACGTTCGGAGGAACGAACAACGTACCTTGATAATTCGCAGCCTCCCGCCGAAGTTTTGACTAAAGAGTTGCAGAGTTTATCTTTAACGGATAAGCTTAATGAAGCATCAAAAGACAAATGCGATACATTTGTTAAAGTTAGCGATGAAGAAGATACAAATGAAATGGAGTCTAAAAGTATTTTGCCCACCCCAAATATTTCGACGAAACCTAAGTGGGAAAAAGATGAAATCAAAACTGAAGACCAAGCCTGGGACATGCTGTTGAATGAATCTGACAAACCAACCCGCTTAAGTGTGACCCCGCTCTCGAATGTTGGAGATAAATCTGATGACCCAAAGCCTAAGTCTAGAAAAAATCGCAAATCAAAGAAAGCGTTAGATGACGTTCAAGCTAAAGCCGATGAGAATAGTTTTGTAGAAATACATGCAATTGAAGAAAAACAACAACCTTCTTGTGGTGACTTGGTGTCTATTTCATCCCCATTTCAAGATGTTGACACGTGTAGTTCTTATGTGGCCAAAACTAAAAAATCCCGATCCTCCAAAAGCATGACGCCTGAGAGATCGAATGAAGTAGACCAAAGTGTAATTGATATTAAATTTAAGAATGAGTTTGACATGAGTTGTGATTTTGAGAGAAAAATAACTGAAATGGATATGTTATCTCAATTGACGACGCCTTTCAAAACTGCAGATGAAGTTAAAGGCAAAACAAAATCCAATACTCTCATTATTACTCAGTCTATAGAGGCAAGTAGAGACAACTCTGATATAAGTATTGAACCATTAAATTCCCGTAAAACCAAATCTTTGTCGCCCTATCTTGACAGTCGTAGAACTGCAGAAACTTTCTTAGATACTGACGTCAAGGATGTATACGTTATTGATTCCACTAAAGAAGAATTTCCTGAAATTCAAATAACCAGAGGTAATAAATCACGCAAGAAATCGCCTCAAGCCTTTGATAATAAAGGCCAAGAGAAGCAATCCAATGCATCTGTTCCTGTTAAATCGTGGAGTTCGATAGCAGCCTCAAAAAATGTGAAGAAAACTGATGAGTTACAATATAAGTATGATGTCAAAAACTTAATTAAATCAAAGGCTGAATGTAGTGATAGAGAAACGGTTGAGCAGGTTGAATATAGTGACGTCGCTGGTAGTTCAGATGTAAATTATGAGTCTTCCAAAGAAACCTCATTACATGAAAAGCTGTATGAGTTGTGTAAGAGAAGAGACATAGTGGTAGCACAGTGCGACGTTCCATCAGAGCTTAATTTTGTAGAGGAGCATCATTCGGTTCTGCATGATCTGCCGCCCTTAGAGCCCTTGGACTTTGGTTTAGATGACTTCAAAATGGAAGTCATGAGAGACAGCCTTTTAGAAGTTAATGAAGCAAAAATAACAAGCCCCATTTGTAAAATTAACATAGACGATATACTGTCGTCTCTTAGAGAAACTACAAGTAAAGCTATTGAATCCAGCACTTTTAATTTGATTGATATTGAGAGGGTACCTATCAAGACAGAGAGGGGATTCAGTGTGATTGAAAGCCAAAAAATTACCACACAAGAAATTAAAATCGATGATGATTTTAAGACTAATGAAACGGAAGCAGAAATAATGGAGAAATCTTCAGATGATGACAACACCTCGCCTGTTATATCAACCGATAGTGATAAAGATGAAAAGAAAATTGGTGCATCAAAAATTGCCCTGCCTTTATTGAAACAGCAGACGAAGGCGAAGAAATCGCGTAGGAAGAAGAAGTAATTTAAGAAAAATGTGTTCAAATATATTTTAAAGTTATTCGTGTGCTGCAATGTTATTTATCAAACATTCATATGGAGCTATAAAATCATTCGCTGCTATTAATGTAGTTTAGTTAAGTAAAACAATTATAAATATAAAAAATGCACAGTTAAAGACAAAAAAAAGTTATAAACTTGTAAGTTCAATTAAAGTGTTATTTCAGCCTAATAATATGAGTACTTAGAGCAATAATTTGTAAAACTCTAAACATGGAGTTATAACATTATTTAAAAAAAAAAACAAAAAATGTAAAACTTAGTAAAATAACAAAAAGTTTAATTGGTTACATTTTTAATGGAGATTGATTTACTTTTATTCATATTAAGTATTCTTTTGAAAAACTATATTTTGATTAAGTATATCTATATTATTATTATCTAGTCTAATATTTTACTTCAGATAGAGTGAGCAATTAGATCAAGTGGGCTATGTGGATCGTAAGATCGACTTAACAAATAAAATTGATCTCGCACTTAAACACATAGTATCTTGTCACCATTAAAAATGTAACACGTATCTATATCATTTTCACTTTCTAGTACGTACTTATCATTTTAGTTAAAATATTTAGTTGTAGTGACGATATCCTCAATGGCCAAAAATTACCTTACATTACCGATGCGAACGCAAGGCCAGTAAGATTGATTTACATTACCTCCCATGTCATTGTGCTAGCTAATTTAATTTTTAATGTTCATAATAACGAGTCAATAGAATCTCTTTATTTATTTTATTGTTTCATTTTATTTATTTGTTCACTTTCCATCACACTTATTCGTCGGTAGATCGCTGTTTTTTTTAATTTCTTTGTGTTTAATAATAGGTAAGTAACTAATGCTACTGTACAATAATATACCTATACGTAAGCCACGTGTTCTACCGAAAAGCGATTTGACAAGAGAAGTGCATCTGACAGATGACAATCCGTTTTAAATCTTGCGGAGCAAAGGATTCGCCCATACAGACTTAGAATGGAACAGCTACTAATAAGTAAATTAATTAATTTTTTAACTATTATCCAATGTCATCATGAAATATATAACTATATAATTTTACTTTCCGAGGCGATAAAATTGCCATTTATTTGTTTAAATATTCTTGCCTCAATTGACCGACCGGCGTATAAGAGCTTTATAAAACAAATAAAAAATACTCAGAAATCGATGTTAGAGGTTTTGACGCTGTAATAATATCACATGACAGTTACAGGTTTTTAAGTAGTCTTATTTAATTGTATACCACCATTACAAAAACTACACTTAGATCTGTTTAAAACATAGTTTTGATGACTACAACAAATGTCATACGACCTCTTTCCAGTATCTATATATTAGTTAATATATAGGGTAACTGTTCAATCAAGTAATTAATGACTAGTGCTGAAAGTAGAGAGATTATACTGATGTTCAGTCTAAGTAATGGTATAGATTATTTAATACTTTATTTTAATTTTTGATTTATTTAGAACATCAAGAAAGTGTCTTGTTAAAATGGGACTTGAACCATTATGCAATACGAGCAACTTGTCACACAATTAGTTACTTACACTGACTCGCACTTAGCCTCTAATTGAGTTAAAAGCTAGTAATGTTCAAAAGTGTTTTTTTTTAAATTGTTATTTTCCATTTACAATGCTATGCTTATAACGAAACTGTAATATTAAAATGTATCGTGTCAAACTGTTATTGTTGGTCACTGTACATGTACCCTATTTGCCCATGGGGCTATTTAAAAGAATCCTTCATAACCTCAGTATTATGTTTAACAGATAAATGTAAAATATTATTGCACATTGCAAACATTTGAATAGTCATCGGTATATAATACCGTTTCTTATTTACGGCTGTCTCGTGTACAAATACAACCTATGTAATAATTTTATTGACAAGTATTATTTAAAAGTTGGATATTTTAGTCTTAATTTGTTAAATCATGACAAATATTTATTTTTTTTGTATGTAATTGTACGTGTACATTTTGTTCAATTATTATTTTGGTGCATAATATTTATACTTTTTTTGTAATGAAAGTAATGGTGGCAGTCAGTTTATTTATTATTTCTAAAAAGGCATGATTGATGCTGATGATTAAAAAGAAATGATGATTGTAGCCATAGTTAAATATAACGTACTTTTATTATCATTTAAATTAAATTTGACAGTCCACAGGTGTTATTAGACTAAAATTAAATATAATAAATATGCTGATGAAATTATACAACAATGCCAACAAAATTTTCAAACAAAATCAGCCTGTTGTAAACACTGTTACTAACTTGTAGTGTAAATCCACTGTTTTCTGTTAAGTTTCGTGATAGAGGAAATGCACATATTTTTACAATGGCTGCTATTAGCATTTTAGTAACATCATCTATTACGATACCTACAGCTATACATTTAATATACTTAAATTAAACTAATAACTTATTTGGATATGTTGCTTGTTAACATGACGTGCATAATAGTACAGTACCTACTTAGTTATAAAAGTATCATTATTATAAAAAAAAATAACATAACAAAAGTTCCAAAAAATTATGCTGAGATTACTGCCGTACTCGGAGACGTCATTTAAGTTAAAAAACTATTTAGTACCTAACATTTTTCGTTCCATAACAGCGCTTACGACCTCGTTATTAAAAACTTTTACAAAGAAGACTCGTAGGTGTTAAATTGCTTAGTAATTATTAATATTAAACGATGTCTCTGAATGCGACAGTCAGTATTTGAGTCGTAGCTCTTTTAGTATCGTAACTCGAGTTGTATCAATAAATGTTCAATCGTATCGCTTACGCGACTTGCAGCGCTCTTAACTTATTCAGAAACGCTCATGTTTATTTACTTGAAATAGTATCGCGGTATCAATAACCTCGTATTACCAAATACACATTTCCGAATTAATCAAGTCGCTTTCTAAGCATATGCGGCCATAAGCAATAAAAAAGTGCTTTGGTAAAACGGCTTAAGCTACGCTACGACTCGTGTGTGAACTGCCGTATTTTAATTAGATCTACAAAATTTCTTTTATTACTCAATAGAAGAGCTAGTTAAAAAGCTTCATTAGCTCTTTTATGATAATAGGCTATACAGACAATCTTCAGATTTAATGAAAATTTAACTTAAGGCTTCGGAAAAAGACGAATGTTAAAACAATAATTAAGGCGTTTTAAAATTGTTATTAGATGAACTAAACCAATGAAGTGTAAGAAGTGTAACAGATTATAGTGACAAGGATGTGTCTTAAAATTATCTCAACTGTTTTGCGGTACCTGTTTAATCATGTAATATGTGTTACTTGACCAATCATTCAAAATATTTGTAATTGAAGCCTTGTAAATATGTCGAAAATGTAGAAATGCAAATTATGATAAAAATTTATCTGAAAATCTTTACGAACTACAGGGTGAAATAGAATTTGTCTTTTAAAAAAACAAGAAAAAGCATTGTGAACTGACGATGTTAAAACACAGATTATGAACTCAATTGTTTTTAAATAAATTAATTGACGGATAATAAAATTTGTTTATTGGTAAAATCGCCTTCTGGTGATTATCCGAAAAATAAGACTATTCAATATCATCCTGTAGAAAATGTAAAAGCTTAAGATAATGTGGATCTCTATCATATAAAGTTTAAGAAGTTGTATTGTGGTTGCTAGTTATTTATTTGTCATTCTTATGATAAATGTAGCTTTGGCAATACAGTACATAAATTATACGTAAATATCTTGTCTTTTGGCAAAAAATTGTTTATGGGTTTATTGAAGACTCATTGGTCTCTTTTAAATATTTTTAATGTTTTTTGTACTGAATTCACTCTTGCAATTGATACAACTTTTACATTTTGTTATTATTATAAAGAAATGAAATAATGTTAAACAACGTAAATTAACTTAGCAAATATGTTTTCAAAATGCCGTGTTATTTGAAAAATCTTATTGATGCTAGCGAATTTAATGTATAAGGTCTGCTTATATCAAAATTGAATTTGAAATTCGACTGCCTTGTCTCTGTACGGTTTTGTTGATAATGTTATGGAGTGTTTAAAATCATATAAATTAGTGAAGTAAAATAAAAAATGAGAATTCAAAAACCATTTTCAGTTTTTTATTGTCTCCTTGGGTTGCTGCCCTAAAACATGAAAATACATGCAAAAATAACCCTAAAATCATAAAGTGGATCTACATGACGATGGTGGGACGGATACTCACAGTACCATCCGTCTGTCAGTCTTTAGTCTTAAGTGTGCTTCAAGCTGTAATCCTCATATTTGAAATCTCAATGAAAACTAATTTTGACAACGCTAAAAAATAGTCATACATGTAAAAAAAATAGTCGCATTATAGTTTCGGCGTTGTAGCTATAGGTTAGTGAGGATTATGGCTTGAACGTCAAGCTCGTAACATCTCTTCACTCAAGGTAGTCTTCAACAAGGCCACCAAAGTCTGCAAGAGAGCTCTTTCGAGAGCGAATGCCCAGCGCGATGCTCGCGTTGGCCAAGAGCTGTTGTCGCACCCAACGGGTAGCCGAAGTTATTGGCGACTGGCCAAAGCGGTGCAAGCCAACTTTTGCGCGCGTTTTCTCTGCCTCCACTGCGGTACCCTGATGGCTCGTTGGCCCATCGGCCGCTAGACAAGGCTAACCTCTTAGCGAAGCTCTTTGCGGCGAATTCGCGCGTCGATGACTGCGGCGCGGAACCACCTACCATCCCTCACTGTGGTTCCTCAATGCCTGACGTCCAAATGAGACAACGTGACGTCCGTGCTGTGCTGCAGTCACTTGATGTGCGGAAGGCTAGCGGTCCTGACGGTATACCGGCAGTCGTACTTAAAAAATGTGCTCCCGAGTTGTCTCCGGTACTGACACGCCTATACCACCTCTCGTACTCTACTGGGATTGTGCCGGAGGCTTGGAGACAGGCGAACGTCCAGCCGGTCCCCAAAAAAGGGGATAGGTCCGACCCAGCCAACTATCGACCTATTGCTGTCACCTCTGTCCTTTGCAAGGTTTTTGAGCGAATCATAAACAGGCAACTCATTCGCTACCTAGAAGATCACTCCCTGATTCATGATCGACAATACGGGTTCAGACCGGAACGAACAACGGGTGATCTCCTAGCGTTCATAACACACCTGTGGGGTGAAGCAATGGACAAGTACGGAGAAGCACTGGCTGTTAGCCTGGACATCTCCAAGGCTTTCGATTGAGTTTGATATCGTTCGCTTCTCTCTAAGCTTTCGTCATACGGCTTGCCACCTCGCCTATGCAATTGGGTCGCCAGGTTCCTGCATGAGCGCAGCATTCGCGTACTCTGCGAAAGCAGTGCCTCACAGTTTCTGCAGGTAAACGCCGGAGTGCCGCAGGGTTCTATAATATCGCCCACGCTGTTCCTTCTGCATATCAATGACATGTTATCCACGTCCGTGACCCCAGCGGGATAACCCCTTCAGATCGGCTTCAAATTACGCACCGATTTAGTTGATAATATGTTTAAATTTGTTAGCAAATACCAGAATTTGTTGATCAATAGTTATCTAGATATCCCATGTTAAAGGGTATGCCGCTGGAGTCACGCTCGTCAAAGTTATTTGACCTAAAACAAGCAACAACGAGACACGCTACTGATATAGTTATTGTACAAAGTTTTTGTTGATTCAATTACGAATCCATCCGTGAAAACACTAGGATTCTACCTTCTGTAGTTACCGAGTAATCAAATACCTACTTTTCGTCAAAATTCCTCAAATTCAAATTCAAATTCAAAATATATATAATCAATAAACTCAATTAATAAGTACTTTGAATCGTGCAAATATTTAACCTACCATCCATTCAGGACGCCATTTTTTAACTATGGCAAAGAACGGGCACAAGAAACCACAGCGCACAGAAGCAACGACATTTACAAAAAAAAAGATATGTCGTTACCAGGTCATAAACTACAAACTAATAATTTGAATGTAAAATATACGGTACTATAAATTAAATATATGCAATTAGAAATAGCTTTTGGAGTACTTGGAGCATTTCAGTTCAGAGCCAAGCTGTTTTGTCTTCTGTGTAATCTGACACTTTATAATAAGCTTTTTTATAAAGCTTTTCTTTGATATGGATTTTAAATTTATCAAGATCTAATTTCTGAATATCAATTGGTACTTTGTTGTAAAATCGTACACACAGGCCCTTAAAAGAATTATTTATTTTATGAAGCCTAGTATAAGGTACTGCTAATTTGTTCTTACTTCTAGTATTTAAATTGTTAATATCACTGTTTTTTGAAAACATATCAATATTTTTATGAACATACATGAGATTTTCGTAAATGTATTGTGATGCAACTGTCATTATACTTATATCCTTAAATCTCTCTCTGAGAGTGTCACCAGCCTTTAGGTTATATATTGCTCGAATAGCCCTCTTCTGCAGCACAAAGATAGTTTGAATGTCGGCAGCATTTCCCCACAGTAAAATGTCGTACGACATTACACTATGAAAGTAACTGAAATAAACTAATCTAGCTGTATCAACGTCAGTTAATTGACGGATCTTCATTACTGCATAAGCCGCAGAGCTAAGTCTATTCGACAATTTAGCTATATGTGGGCCCCACTGAAGCTTGGCATCCAAAGTGATGCCTAGAAACACAGTGGTGTCCACAGGATTCACATTCTTATCTTTAATTTGTACACTAGTTATTACCTGCTTAACATTAGGCAATACAAATCTTTTACATTTGGGTTTTCCCTCATTTAATAGCAAGTTATTTACACTAAACCAGTGAACAATCTGTGAGACCGCAGTATTCACATCGTCATAATTTGTGTGTCATCGTTTCACTTTGAATAAAAGTGAAGTATCATCAGCAAACAATACTATCTCATGACTGTTTTTTACAAAATAAGGTAAGTCATTAATATAAACCAAAAACAAGAATGGACCAAGTATTGAACCCTGCGGAACTCCAATTTTTACCACTGATCCCTGAGATCTTTTACCGTTAATGTCGACCTTCTGAATCATGTTACTTAAGTATGAGATGAGAAGACTCAAAGAAGTATCTCTAATTCCATTGTGGTTAAGCTTCCTGACCAATGTTTCATGTAAAACATTATCGAAAGCCTTGGATAAATCACAAAATACCCCTAGGGCATTCTGTGAATCCTCCCAGGCATCAAATATTTGAAATAAAAGCTCAACACCGGCGTCAGTTGTTGAGCGACCCCTAGTAAAACCATACTGTTTAGAATGTAAAAGTTTATTTCTATAAAAATGAATTTGAATTTGGTCTAGCATCAACTTTTCAAAAATTTTACTAAATGTGGGTAGCACAGAAATAGGTCTAAAATTAGTGGGGTCAGATCAGAAGTGCTACCTGATTTAAACAATGGAATTATTTTACTATGTTTCATTAGGTCAGGATATTACGATTATAATATTCCATGTCATTTTTATTTTGTTATTACTATTCTTAATCTTAGAACTCAGATAGGTTGCCTTAGCTAATCGACATAATCTTTTGAATAACTTTGAATAATTTTAACATATAATTTGAAATCGTCACTGGTGTTAAAGTTGCGTTCACCATAAAGTTCATAAAGGCGTTTTCTACTTTTGTGAATACCAATTGTAGCCCACTCTTTAAAAGTTACAGTACCACTAACTGAGATCTTTTTTGGAACAAAAGATTTATTAAATTCTGAACAATATGTGTTAAAGAAATCATTATAAAATACATTAGGGTTCTCACTGTATTCTAAATTATTTAATTTTGTGTCTAGATTGCTTTTAAAGCGTTCCAGCCGACCTACAGTTTTTGGCACAACAGTGATATTTTTTTTATCACCTGCTTACGCTGGTGTGAAAAGCTGACCATTTGGCCACAATGATCAGAGTCCATATGTTATAGTATATATGTTATCAATACAGGTGGCCGAAGTGACAGTTATTCTTGTCGGCTCCAAAAATAAATGATTCAAATTGTATGAAAGAAATAAGTTTTTAATTTTAATTGACAACGTGGAATTTTCTAACAAATTTATATTAAAATCACCGCAAACAATTATGGTTTTACGTACATTGCGGACCTTACGTAATGCCTCATCCATAACTTTTTCATAAAAATCATATAAGGCTAAAGGAGGTCCTGTATACACTTAATACAACAAACTGCTCCAACTCCACACAAGCTATTTCTATTGTTCGCTCAACCGAGAGGCTCACTATGTCTTTGCGTTCATTTAATTTAAACTTTTTATTAACAATAATTAAAGAGCCACCATGTATAGCATTTCCTCGACTAACCGAACTTCCTACCAAATGATTCTTAAAATTGAACATGAACTGATGCCAGTGTTCGGTATGCAAAGAATATCAATTTTATTACAGTTCATGAACAATTAAATCTCTAAATCTTTGCCCATCATTCCTTGGATGTTCTGGTGAACAATGTTCATAGGTTGTACATTTTTTAAATTTAATGATTGAAAGGGGCTTTTCCTAAGGGTATTTTTACATTTATTTAATTTAATTGTATTATCAAACATTTCGCAAGAGTGTTCCTCTTTTGTCTTATAATTTAATTTAAATAATTAATTGGAATGTCAGTAGAAGCACTACTGACGTCTATGTCAAATATACATTGCTCAATAAAAGCAACTTATTTTTTAAAAAGCAACTTGTTTAGCCAAGTTTTTAGCTGACGTTAAAATACAATATGATAGCGATTTGTCGCTTATAATAATTTGGCAGATAATAACTATCTCTAGTCAAATAAAAATTACTAACATAATTGTTAGTGGCAATTAAATGCATTACTTATGTCATTTTTGCAAAATAAATCTATTGTCATGTTAGGCTTATATCTAATAGAATTTTCAAAAAAGAAAAGTTAGTTCTAGTTGAGGTATAAGAAAAAAGGCTACATTCATGAAATTTAGGGAAGATTTTGATAACTCTGAGAGAAAATTTGTTAGACAAAAACGAGAACTCTAGCTACAGTGCATCTTGAGATATAACGCTAAATATGGTTATCCCGCTGGAGTCACGGTGTTGATACCTAAACATGGGTTTTCCACAGGAATGGAGCAAGTAGCGAGTTTATGACTATAGCCAAGATTTTGTTGATCTAAAAATCTAACCAGTTACTACTTAATGTTTTATATTTTAGCATTTTATTAACGCTTAAATATACTTAAGTAAAATTTTAAACACTGAAAAAAGACGAACCACGCACCTTCCGCATTCCGGGCGGCTGCCTTAACCACTTGGCTACCGAGGTCTGGCTTTCAACCGTCGAAATTTGTCAGTGCTTGATGCTTATGTTTTTAGTCGATTGGTTCGATTCCCGCCTGAGGTTGTCGTCTTTTTTCAGTGTTTAAAATTTTACTTAAGTATATTTAAGCGTTAATAAAACGCTAAAATATAAAACATTAATCTATAAACGCAGCTTCATCTTAACCGAATGTTAAATATTTGTAAAAATATTTCTTTCGGATCTCAGAGGTGAAAATTTCTAAGATTTGATGAAGCAATGTTGACTAAAAACATAAGCATCAAGCACTGACAAATTTCGACGGTTGAAAGCCAGACCTCGGTAGCCAAGTGGTTAAGGCAGCCGCCCGGAATGCGGAAGGTGCGTGGTTCGATTCCCGCCTGAGGTTGTCGTCTTTTTTCAGTTACTACTTTTCAGTTTCCTAGGTACAGTATTTTATGAAAAATTAAAGTTTATAACTTTTTCATACTAAAAGTACGCGTATTAGCCGACCAAATTATTTATATATAATATTTATATATATTTATATATAATATCATAATAATATTTGATTCCATAAAAAGACCAAGATGGCGGCCAATTTTTTTGTTTAGGGGTCGATTCCGATAAGATGTGGTTGGACAATATATTTTACAAATATTGGTACTTACATCATAATGTAATACACCTAATATCACCATATACATAATGTAATGTAATAACTATTATTTATCAAAACCTATACTAATGTAGATAGATAGATTTACCCTTTCAGGTTAACTAATCTAATCTAAGGCATGTTTAACTAAAATGATCAAAAGCAAGTATTTATTTTTATTGTTATTATAGAAAAAAAACACAGTTTGCAATCATAGGTAGTAAGTACTTTTTTACATTGATCGATGGATAACCTGGTCTAGTTCAATGCCAAAAAAACAGGTCTGCGCTGTCACGGCTAAAACGTCCGCAATTCTCCCCCAACCCTCTTTCCAGAGCAACCTATTACCCATCAAGACTGGTCTCAGTCTCTTAGGTATCGACATACACAGCGACCTCAACCCGAAGTGCTATATTGAGAGCATTATAACCACAGCCTCACGTAAACTCGGAACCCTGAACAAAGTGAAGCGGTTCTTCACACCGGAGCAACGTTGTCTTTTGTATAAGACTCAGGTGCGCTCCTGCGTGGAGTATTGCTATTGCTCTCATCTTTGGGACGGATCCGCCAAGTACTTGTTCGATGCTCTTGACAGGTTGCAAAGACGTGCAGGGCCCTGATTCTGTATCGCAATCTATAGATTCCACACCTAAACCTTACCGCGCACAAACGTCAAACGCATACGTTTTTGGGAAGATATCGTAACTTGTTAAGGAATTAACGTGGTTTTGAAACATGGAATCGTTACAGAATAAGGGCCCTGTCCGTATTATAAGTAACGATGACGTTACGACCAGTCTGGAGCCGCTACAGCTACGTAGGGACATTGCTTCCCTTAGTGCTTTCTACTGCCTTTGCCACGGTGAATGCTCTGAGGAGCTCTTTGACCTCATCCCTCCCTCTCCTTTCCTTTCCAGATCGACGCGTGCAGGTCTTAGAAGCCACCCTCATACCGTGCTGACCATCAAGACACGTACCAAAAAGTTTGGACAATCGTTCCTTTGCCGAACTGCCCGTATGTGGAATGCTCTTCCCGCACACGTGTTTCCTTTCTTTTTCTCTCCCGGGTTATTTAAGCGGGGCGTGAAAAAGCGTTTATGCAGGCCGCCATAGTGTGAGCGTTCGGCATAGCGTGGTAGCGCTGTGATGAACGCTTTCACTTTTTAGGCTTCACTAGCTGCTTTTCATCAGGCAGAGTGAAGCCATGATGGCGTGCCACAATAAAAAAAAACCTGTAATCCTCATTTCTGGTGCAAGCAAACGGTAAAATCTTTCGAATTGGTTTAGGTTCCAAAAAATAGTCACAACGACATGCCTAATCTCAGAAATTGTATTATCTAGAATGCATTGCCGTTCAAATTTGAGGTGTGGTGGTAGAAAAGTGAGGATTACAGATTGACGTTCAAGCCATAATCCTCACTAACCTATAGCTATAACGCCGAAACTATAATGCGACTATTTTTTTTACATGTATGACTATTTATGACTATTTTTTAGCGTTGTCAAGATTCGTTTTCATTGAGATTTTAAAATATGAGGATTACAGCTTGAAGCACACTTTAGAAACGATAACTCTTTAAAGTTAAAGTTTATTCATTTAAGAGCGCCGGCCGACCAAATCAAAAGGGTGAATCCAACATGGTGGTAGGCCTGCACATGTGTTCGGTCGGTTCAAGGCGTTCAGAAGAACTTTCGCAATGCCGGGTAACTGGATGGCTAGCCTAATAAAAAAAGGAAGTGTAAGGTATTAGCACATAGGAAGGCCTACCTTATTTAAAATCTCAAAAATAAATTATGCTTTAAAAAGGTTTGACAAAAACAACTATTTGTAATGATGTAATGTTTAATTATTGTTCTAAAAATAATCAAAAAGTTACAATTTTCTTACAAAAAACTAAGGTTTTTTAAAAACACTGTAGTGGGCCTAGTTAAAGGCGCAGTCCTTTACTAAGGCCCGATTATAACTAACTATTGCTCAAAATCTACCTAATATTCCTAAAAAATGAACGATGCACGCGATACGGTCCAAAATAACTCATACCTAAGTCTTTCAACGGCCGGGACAATCGAAAGTAAATCTTATATCTAAAGGCGGTAGGAGCGCGAGCCGCTGCATTCACAAAATCCTGCTTGGCAAGCTTGACGTAACACGGTCGCGTGTTAGGTACTCATATCCTCATAGGGTTGGTTGAATGCAAATACTGCAAATAAAAAGCGCTTGCGCCACGTACCTACCTATAATAAAATATACATACGCTTTTTGTGGTTTGTTTGTTAATGATCAATAAAATACAATATTATTAAGTAAGTAATACTTAACCACCAAACATTGAAGTAGGTGGTTATGCGTACCTACATATTAATACTCTGTAGTTAGTATCTACTTATGTTACTATGTCTTACTATGTGCTTATGTAAAGTAAGTACTTACAGGCGGCAATAGATCAACCTAGATAACCTACAATCTCGAAATATTTATGTAGGTAGGTAGGTATTTTAAGCGCTATATAATCAGAATAACAGAACATAAATACTTAGATAGTTGACTTGGGCGGTCAGAAGAACTCACGTACAATCCATTTTTCGATCTCGCACACTTACATAAACGTGATGCCGATTACAAACTAACAAATATTACACTTGACCAACTTGACTAACATATTCTGCCATTTAAAGATGATGGGACACGTGTACTAAGGAAATGCCTACTAAAGTAAGTAGGTACAAAATCGACGAACATAAGCTACTTTTAAATTACGTTCGCATTTCGCTATAATCGACATTCACGCGGACGAAGTCGTCCCCGGGCCACTAGTATCAAATACAAGATCATTTGCTTTTCATATACATATACATATCATATACACCTATTAAAACCGTACGTATAGAAAAATTTTTTGAAATGCCTGAATCCATCAATCCATTGGTAAATACCTACCGATGATAATTCATAGTGTAATTTTACCAAGGACTACCGCTAGGGTTGGTTTCGTAGAGGGGCGTTATTAATGCTTAACCACAGTAGGTACCTGACTACTAAACCTAGTTTAACTTTGGACC
This sequence comes from Scoparia ambigualis, assembly GCA_963921215.1. Classification (NCBI taxonomy): domain Eukaryota; kingdom Metazoa; phylum Arthropoda; class Insecta; order Lepidoptera; family Crambidae; genus Scoparia; species Scoparia ambigualis. The sequence continues at coordinate 6,638,272 of OY992510.1, forward strand.
GCGTTTTGTGTTAAGATCGACCGCAATCAGTACCTAATCAATAAACTATTTACGAACATAAAACCTATTCATGCGTGATCGCTGACAAATTGAGTAAAATTACATTTTATACCTAACCTACAACGATAACTGCATTGAATTTGTCTACTTCTCTCATCAAACTAGTTAAATCATTATCATATTATTATTAATTGTCTATAAATACTACAAGCTTACCTACTTGTTTACTTACCTTACAGGATTCTTGGGAAGTCTGTGAAAGGTTAAATCATTACCTTTAAATTTCGTGTTATTGCATCCGAATGCAGAAACAATAAGTAACGCTTTTGTATCACCATCCTGTGAACTTTCCACGCATACCTGTGTTTTCTTGGCATTGAACTCCACCAGATTATCGGAGCCCCATCTAGAAATGAGGTCCAACACCCAAACGAGCTCAATGACAAGATTTGCTCGCTTCATTTCGGTGTCTACCCGCCCAGCCGTTGGGTGACCGTTATATCCCCCATGCACTGTGCTATCATCTGCATAGCAATGAATGTTTCCAAGAGGAAGCATGTCATTGATATGCAGAAGGAACAGCGTGGGGGATAGAACGGAGCCTTGAGGAACACCAGCGTTCACTGACATGAACCGCGAAACGCATCCATCCGAATGGACATGGAGTCTACGCTCATGCAGGAAGCTAGCAATCCAGGTACAGAACTGAGCGGGCAAACCGTATGCCGGGAGCTTGGAGAGAAGAGCTTTGTGCCAGACCCGATCAAAAGCCTTGGCTATGTCAAGGCTAACTGCCAGTGACTCGCCACGCTTGTCAATAGCCTCACCCCAGAGATGTGTGACGTACGCTAGAAGATCACCCGTTGACCGTTTTGGCCGAAACCCATATTGACGATCGTGAATTAGAGAGTGATCTTCTAGGTATCGAATAAGCTGTTTGTTCAATATCCGTTCTAGTATCTTACACAACACTGAAGTTACGGCTATGGGGCGGTAATTAGTCGGATCTGACCGATCTCCTTTTTTAGGGATCGGTTGCACATTAGCTTCTCTCCAAGATTCCGGCACACAACCCGAAGAGAGCGAGAGACGGTACAGACGCGTTAACACAGGGGACAACTCCGCTGCACACATTTTCAGGACTATTGCTGGGATGCCATCAGGACCGTTAGCTTTCCGGACATCGATTGAATGCAGCTCCGCACGGACATCACACTGCCTGATTTTAATATCAGACATTGTGTGGCCACAGTGAGGAATTGAGGGTGGCTGTGCATTACAGTCATCGATCCGGGAGGTAGCCGCAAAGAGTTTGGCCTGGAGATCGACCTTTTCCTGCGGCTTGTGAGCTAAAGTTCCGTCAGGATATCTCAGTGGTGGCAGCGAGGGTTGGCAGAAGTTGGATTGCACGGCTTTGGCCAGACGCCAGTAGCTACGGCTGCCCGTAGGATGCGTCAGGAATTCTTGGCCTACTCGTGCAACTCGCTGGGCATCCGCTCTAATGTAGGCCCTCTTACACGACTTGGTGGCATTATTGTAGGCTGCTTTTAGCGAGCGAGTTTCGGGATCCCCATGAGCTTTACCTCTGATCCAAGCGCGGTATGCCGTCTGTTTGCTCTCAACCGCGCTGGCACACTCGCGATTGAACCAGCGGTTGCGTCTGCCTTTGCTGATGACATAGGAGTGTGGAATATAGTATTCCATTCCTAATACTATCTCATCAGCAACGGCAGTGGCGCTAGCGGTCGAGTCCTTCCCACTAAAGCAGCGCTGCCTCCAAGGGACGGATGCAAAATACTCCCGCATACCGTCCCAGTCTGCCGACGCGTAGTGCTAAATCTGGCGTTTCGAAACCGCTGTTGGCGGGCGCGATGCCAAGGGCACTGTGCTGGATATCAAGCAGTGGATGGATGCGCTTCGCGGTTCATGTCAGTGAACGCTGGTGTTCCTCAAGGCTCCGTTCTATCCCCCACGCTGTTCCTTCTGCATATCAATGACATGCTTCCTCTTGGAAACATTCATTGCTATGCAGATGATAGCACAGTGCATGGGGGATATAACGGGCACCCAACGGCTGGGCGGGTAGACACCGAAATGAAGCGAGCAAATCTTGTCATTGAGCTCGATCGGATGTTGGACCTCATTTCTAAATGGGGCTCCGATAATCTGGTGGAGTTCAATGCCAAGAAAACACAGGTGTGCGCGTTCACAGCGAAAAAGTCGCCATTCCTTCCCCTTACCTCTCTTCAGGGTACATCTCTAGGCCTGCAGAGCAGTATTAACATGCTCGGTATGGATATCCGCTGCGATCTGAACCAAAAGGACTACATCGAAACCGTGATTAAAAATGCCTCACGTAAACTCGGTGTCCTGAACAAGGTGCGGCGATTCTTCACGCCTAATCAGTTGTGTCTATTATACAAGACACAGGTGCGGTCTTGCGTGGAGTATTGCTCTCACCTTTGGGACGGCTCCGCAAAGTACCTTCTCGATGCCTTGGACAGATTGCAGCGCCGCGCTGTGCGCATTATCGGCAATGCAGAGGTCACTAAAACTCTCGAGCCTTTGCAATTGCGTAGAGATATTGCGTCACTCAGCGTCTTTTACCGTTTATACCATGGCGAGTGCTCTGAAGAACTCTTTGACCTCATCCCTCCTTCTCCCTTCCTCCATAGGAGTACGCGTGCTGCTCTGCGGAGTCACCAATTTACAGTCTCTAACATTCCATCTCGCACAAAGAAATTTGGTGACTCGTTTCTTTGCCGCACTTCCAAAAGATGGAATAGTCTACCAGCACACGTATTCCCTCCTACCTATGACATAGGGTCCTTCAAACGAGGCGTGAAGAAGCACTTTGTGGGCCGGCAGAGTGAGGGTGACTGATGCTACGTCTCTTACGCTGCACCAGTTGTCCTCGCGCCTGGACCTCATTTCCACTTAACATCAGGTGGAGTGGGGTCATTTGCCGGGCTTAGTATAAAAAAAAAAGAAAGTGATCCGAGGAACCTAAAGGAGCTCGAATCTCCACCCGGTATCCAGCTGGGCGACTCGTCAGCAGAAGGTCGAGTAAGGAGGGCGCATGGCCAACTATGTCTGAGATCTTGGTGGGCTGGTTCACCAGTTGCGTCAGGTCATGCGTGAGAGCGAATGCGTGGGCAGTTCTACCAGCATGGTCTGTTTTGGAGGAACCTAACCACAACTCATGGTGGGCGTTGAAGTCCCCCAAAAACACCAGTTCCGCCGATGGAAACCGCTCCTGCGCATCATCTGCTACCCGACTAAGATGTTCAATTAGTCGAATTGTCTCCATGTCGCCGTTATGGGATCGGTAGACGCAGACGTAGACACGGCAATGAGAGCCTAAGTCGACGTGTACCACTAGGAGGGAGAAGGAAGGGTCCTCCAGACAGCGCAGACGGCGACAGCAAACATCCGCCCGAACGAATAAGCAAACTCCGGCTTTGGCTTTAAAGGATTCTTCAAGCACAAAGCCGGGATAGTTCAGGTAGGTGGTGTCAGCTGGGCGGATTATTTGCGTCAGGAACAACATTGCTGGCCGTGCCGTCTCAAGATGGTGGTGGACGGCATTGAGGTTTGCATGGAGTCCGCGGATGTTAGCGAACTCCACCTCAAACGGTAAGGTTGTGGTGTGGGTGTGCACCGCTGTAGAACCAGTTTTGATGTTAGGCGCTGTCCTTTTAGGAGTGGAAAGAGAGAGGCGTGAATCGAGAAAATGATGCCGCGATGCGTATGGTCAAAGTGTGGTGGCCTGTTTCCCCAGGAATTTGCCCACAGACGAGTATTATTAACCTGCCGAACGGAAGGGCCCCCGAACCCCCCCGGGAATGGCCGCCGGGACCCCACCTTCCGGTCACCAACCGGCACGACGGACCACCCCGAGATTATGCGTGGCATGGTGAGGCAGCCTCACGAGCTGGTTAGGCTCGCTTGGGCCCCTGTACTGTGCCACGGGCGGCCAGCGGGACAACCGTTTCTACAGGTCTCCCTGGTCGGCAGGTTAACGAAGTCCTCCTGGCACTGGTTTGACGGAAGCCTCCACAGACCAAATACATCGCAGCATCATCCTCTCGAGCTCTGGTTATACGCTGGCTGATCCCGAAACGCGACCGACAAGCAGTCACTTGACGGGTTTTACACCATGCGTACGGTGGTCACCAACCAGACGGGTCAAGCCCTACCACCAGTGGAGCAGATCATCGCTCGAAAGAGTCCGTTAGTCGCTTCTTACGACACCCACCGGACGGAGAGGGGCGGTGATTGGTATTCTTTATCCGTCACCGCACGGATAAAAAAATTATCATTTTGGCTAGCGTTAAACACGGAACGTGAATGGATAAACCGTGTTTTAAATTTGCGCATGTGATTTTCATTGTTTTATAATACTTTTATTGAATTTAGTGGCATTTTCACACTTCTGTATGTTAGTTATTAGGGAAGATATTTTAAAAAGGGTCTTCAATTCTGATACAGTCGAGCACGGTATGTCCATTTGTCAAAAAATCACAAAAATAGCAAAATGGCATATTCAGTGTTTTATTTTACAAAATATGAAATGTGAGTTCAAATCCTTCCTATGTGCAAGTACCATATACAGTGCCACAAGCGGCACTGTATCTCAATCGGTTCGGGAACCGTAAGTTTTGCGGTATAGTGACGACAACAGAAATACTAACTGCCCTACTCCTGTAGGTCACGTGATAGGTTAGAAATTTTCGATTTTATTATACAACAGAAATCTAACTATACAACAGTATCTTTTGTATATTATGTCGTCTGAACATTATGGCAAATAAAAATATGTTACGGTTCCCGAACCGATTGAGATACAATGCCGCTTGTGGCACTCTATACACTTTGTACTAGGATGCCGTAATTACGGCATCGTAAACGATCGTACTATGTTGCCGCTTGTTTCACTCTATAACACTGCCTACACTTTGTACTAGGATGCTGTAAATTACGGCGTCGTAACCGATCGTACTAGAATGCCGCTTGTGGCACTCTATCCACAGCTTTAAAAAAAACATCTCGAGCTCCTCCGTGCTTTGGTAGGTAGGTACCTCCGTGGTCCCGGTTATTGTCGTAAGATAGCTGTCGTTAAAACCCACCAATCCTCATTGCACCATCGTGGTGGGTTATGGCCCAATTTCCTCGTGTGTTGTTGTGCATGTGAGAGACCTGTGCCCAGCAGTGGGACGTTTATAGGCTGATGATGGTGATGATTGATCCTTATACTGTGACGTTGGGGTGTTTAAATGAAACAAACCAGTCAACACAATAAGGTGTATTTAATGAATACTAGTTAAGGGTCTATGGGGTCAAAATGGCCCGTCTAGTTTGCCTCCGAAGCAATAGACCGCGGTGCGACGTACATTCGCTCACATCTCACAATTGACAATATACAATCGATGAATGTTTAGGTTAATTATTTAAGTTACGTTATTTATATAGATAGTTTTGAGTTATTTGTTAGATTTTGTTTAAGCATAAGTTTAGATTTAAGATTTTAGTTTAGTAAGGTTTTTTAAAATAAAAAAATATTTATGTGACATGTAACTGCAACGTTACAATACTAATTAAAACCATAAAGTAGAAATTGACGAACATTGACATTCTGTGGTAGGGTTGAGCCGTGCCGTAGCTGCTCACTAAAAGAATACACTAACCCCTATATTTCCTTGGGTATCGTAAAAGGCGACTAAGGACTCTGACTAACCTTTCGGGGATAATGATCCCTATTAACGACGACCCTACCACCCATTGTCGTGTATCTATGCATGTGCAGTCGAAGTTCCCGGTCGACCACTAACGGCGATATTCGCTTGCACACTAGACAGTGACAGTACAGTATCAGCGACCGTCCCTCAGAAAAAAGAATTATCTAATCTAAGGACCGTACGTACAGAGCCGGCAAACTTCTTGGGTATTATGGGGGTGCCGCGCGATCGCAAAAACTGACATAAGTCTCTTAATGAACTTCAAAGCAAAATCAATCATATTGATATTTAAAATTAGAACAAGTATTCTGCTTTGAAGTTTCAGACCTAGTAAATTAAGTAGAGCAATGTTTTAATTCTACAAAATGTACAAAACCATCTCGCGCTTGGTTTAAAAATTAAAATTTACTTTTTTAAGATGGGGGTGAACCTGCGGAATATCAATACAAATGTTTTCATGTAAGAATTATTGTTTCATGCGTAAAACTAAGAAAGTTGTCGTTAAAAAATGTTTTTAGGAGTCATAGATTTATGTATTGTTTGTTATTATTTAAAGAATTTATTTTAAATTTCAACAAGGCCACGACCTTGTGCAATGATTAGGCTAACTTACGTGAGTTCTTTTAATGTATTTAACTAATTCAGCGCATACTACAAGTAACTTAAAAATACGTAAATTTTCACAATTTCGTGCAGAAACCCCTTAAGAGGCGTAGTGGGGGAAAGATTGCGCATGTAAACTTACGAGCACAAAAAGTGTTTACTTGTTCCTGTTAAATATGTTCTCATATTTGTTTTAATCTGCGATTTGGCTACATAAGAATAATTATTCAGTATTAGAAATCATACAAAATATATAATTTAGTCTTGAGACAAAACAGATATTCCTTTTATTATGTCGAAGCCAACAAAATTAGAGCTGGTGCTGGGTCTTGGTTCTGCAGAAACAGAGGTGGTTGTAGACTGGTTCTTCGTCATCGTAAATTGACTTTAATTAACTTTGCATCTCTCTTTAAGAAGCAATATACATGAAACACCATTTTCTGACCTGTCTTTTTAAAACTACGTTATGTTGTCGTTGCATAGTGAAAAAATTCAATCAAATAAATCCAAGAATTATAAAAAATATCTATTTAAATGCACGCAGTGTATTCCGGGAGACAGCGGGACGTAGACGCGGTGCGGGAGGCAGAGGTCTACTGGTTTACCAATCGCGTGGCTTCGCGCGCTCGATGCTATACTCCCCGCCGTTGCGCCCCGCAACCCACCACTTTGGTGGTGACCAAAGAGACCTAAAATTCGCTTATGCGCATTCAAGGTCAAATACTCAAGAAGCTTGCCGGCTACTGCGTACGTACGCGCGGGAAAGTTCCTTGATTGTACCTATGTATGTGACCTGATGTCGTCTGGACGTTAAAAATGTACTTACAATATGCCATGTTTGTTGCAGGGACGTCAAGCTGCAGGCGCTTCGAGGGCGAGCCCGAGGAGCTCAGCTCGAGCAGCCTCAGCTCGGCGTCGCGTGCGTCCCTCGACCCGCCCTCTTCCCCCACGCCGCCCGCCTCCCCCTCGAACTCATCCTCACCTTCGCCGTCACCGAGCTACAGCGGCGACTTTGTAGTCCACTTCCCGGGAGACTCCCACAAGTTTGTGCATCACTATTAAAGCGTTGTATGCATTGAGGTATTATAAATAGAGCAGCATACATAAAATGTGCTCAGCTAGATGACAGCCTGCATCGCGTGGGGTGTTTAAGAAAGCGGGGGCTACTTTATCAAGCGTTTGCAGTCCAAATGGCTGCAGATAAGTGCGCAAAAACTTTCTTCGTGGTGTCTCTAGTTGATTTAGAAAACGTCCGTCAGATACCACTTTCGTCAGAACCAGTTTTTTTAAATAATTTAAGTTCAGTTTCGTCAAGAATAACGGATGTGGATAACCTCTAATAAGCCTTTCGTCGGATTCCACTTTCGTCATAAATCGTCAAGTTTCTTCTTAGGGAGAAAAGATCCTAATCCGATTAGTGATAGTCATTACCAATAAAACAAAATTTTAAAAAAACTTTACAGTTCTTATATACTTAAACATAAAAAGGTGCTTACACCTATAATAAAAAGTTATAGGTGTAAGCACCTTTTTATGTTAAAAAAATAAGAAAAACTTTTTCTTTATCAAGTACCTATAAGTTTTTTTTTCCATAATGTTAATAATTAAGGTGATATATCATAATTATGAAACAATCGAATCAATCGTTTCAGGCAGGTCAGAATTGAAAATTACTAGGCCAAACATGATTTTATTATGTCGTTTCGTGACTTTATCCTTAAGTCTTCGCTTATTTTGTACTACCATATTTAATTTTATTTACGGAAAAAAGAAGTGATTTAGCGAAAGCGGAATCAGACGGACGTGGAGTCATGAGGATTGCTGTTTCGTCACCAGTTTTAAAATTCTGACCTATACGGAAAAAAGAAGTGATCTGACGAAAGAGGATTCTGACGGACGTTTTGTAAATCTCTAGTTATACTACCTCAATGGTTGTACGTCTTAATAAAACGGCAAATAATGACAAGGTTTTCACTGCGAGCTCGAGTTTATTTCACCAATCGACACTGTTAACGATAACGAAAATTTTAGCTCGTCGCTTTGTCACCAGGCTCTGCTTTAATGTCATTCAAAATCTTGGTATCGCGATCGAATGCGAAAGGGTGCCTAGTGCACCATTATCAATATTCACCATTCGACCAAGTCAGTAAAAATTTAACGAATATCTATGGCATCGAAACAGTTACCAGTTGAATACACAAGTTCCTTATTTTATCTTTACGCATGTGATTGAAGGAGCGCCACCTAGCGACGGTAGGTACGCATATCGTGTAGAAAAATTCGCCAGCTCACCTTGAAAACCTTGAATTCAAATCGTTTGCCGCATCTAACCATATTTATTATAGTAGTTACGATGTGTGATGCGACGCTACTTAGGACAACTCCACATAAGTGAACTTATTTGTAATTACCTTATTGTTTGTCTTTGCTAATGGTAGTGTTTGTCAGATGTCAGTTAGTGTAATAGGTAGTTATAGTACAAGGCGCTGTGCAATCCGTCATATAAAAACCGCGGTAGCAGTGTCCGGTAGCGGCAACTGAACGCACTGCAAATCCCACTGTGTGCCGTATCGGCAACAGAAAGTGTCTGCTTAAGCAGCGCCTAAAGCGTGAGTGAACGCCACGCCACAGCGCTTTAAGCTTGAATGTACGCCACGCCACAGTGCTTTAAGCGTGAATGTACGCCACGCCACAACGACTGAAGCGTGAGTGTACGCCACGCCAATATACAACATTACTGAATGGTGTAAAGTTGAAACGAAGCTACAGAGGGCGAATTCCTCGCAAGCATTTGCCAAGTTTTCTATTTGATATCCAGATGTTGGAAGACTTGAAGCACACATCTGCTTTTCTTGTTAATTTTATAACTAATTCGTTTTTGTATTTCTTAAATGACACTAAATTAGTAATATCGAATTAAAATAGCAAATAATGCAATGACGATGCGATGCAAGTAAAATTGGTAATATTAACCAGTACAACAGCTGAACCGATATAACACGAACTTTAAAGTTAGAAAAGTTTTTCAGTAATGGAATATGTATTATGTAAGTACTAAAATGTTAACTTTATCCTATTTGAGGGTAGAAATAAATGAAAATATTTTTAAAAATTTGTACTAAACATTTTAGATGTGCGTACCACGAATAACTCAGAAATAATTTAAAATAAAATCTATTTTGTCGTACCGGTAGTATTAAAATTCTAGAATAAAAGTGAGCTGTGAGTTTTATAATTATCACGAACATTGAAAGTCATCAATTCGTCTTACGCCTTTTTATATAAATTTCATTGACCGATTCAGGCCTTTTTCTAAATAATGTTGTTGCACAACTGTTTTCTAATTATTGCAAAGCATCTTTTGAGGATTAAATCCTTTTATTCATATAGAATTGCACATTAAAAGATGGTGTAAGCATAAATGTGTTAGATTAACTTTTACAGTATTTGATAATTCCAAGTTTTGACTATGTTATCTTACACAATGATACTGGCCTAGCTTTGTCTAGGGGGGCAGGCTGCCTGCCAACTGGGTTCATCAAGAGTAGCCCTTAGCCCTGCCCTGTTCGAGTTATTGTCACTATTTGATTAATTTTTTGTTTATGTTATTTGTATCGAAGCATCATCGCCCAGTGACAAGTTAGTTTCACAATTCAAAGTGAGAGGCGCTGCTTTAATCCTAAATAAACTGTAATGCAAAAACTTGATTGTATTGTGAATAAAATCTGGCATTCAGCTGGTGTTATTTTATATATCTACTTATGTTCGCCTAATACCTAGTCCTTATAAGATAAAGCCAAGTGATTCTCGATTAAAATTCGTGCGGCTTTGGGCTGATTCTTAAATCCTTGGAATTGGGTCAGTCTGCACCCTTTTTTATTATTATCTAAATTAGCCTAAAGAATTCGCACTGATAGGCTCAGGCTTCATACTTAAACGGTAGCACATGTGGACAGAGGACCATAAGCTAACGATAGCCCAATGCGGGTTGAATAATTATGGCCGTTGACAAATAATATCTGAGGAATAAAAAATCGGCCCTTAGTATAAGATTTTAATATTATTATAATTTTATGTTTTTTATTTACTGAACTGTTAATGTGTAGTTCAATAAGACATGCTATTTTAAAAACATACCATCACAAATTGTAATCAATATTATGCATTTGTTTACCGTAACTGTGATATATAGTAGAAATTATAGTATAATAATAATAAGTTAGACGTTGAGACACGGAGAGATATATTCTCATTGAAAATACCACAAATCTTATAATATTTAATAGTACTTATGTAACAACACATGGATGGTATAGTTTTTTCCTTTCAATAAAACATTCCAGTCTTGCGGAAAATAAAAATAAAAACACATTTAAAAGAAGTGTCTTCCGTTGAGTCTTCCGAAGTTTTCCTTTTGCAATTTTAAATTATTTATTTATCGAATTATTGTGGCTAGCAAATTGTGGCTTTGTTTGCTTTGTGTATGTGTCTTAAAAATGTGAAATAAAAAAGTTATGTATTTATGAGTATAAAAATGACAAAGTGTCGGTATCTGTCGCTGAAAGCAAAACAAAATTATTATTCATAAAATATTTTGAAGGGGAGTAGCCTCTTTTTATTGTAACATCATTGGGGAGTAGTATTTATTTTATTAAAATAGTTGTAGAAGCGAGTGTTAGAGAACTTTAGATCAATAACGCTAGTAGGTACTTATCTCATTAGATTACTTATAAGTTCTTTTAATTGTTAGTTATCCTAAATTACTATAAGATAAGTTGTCTAAGATTAAGGATACCTTCGGCATCAAAAGTGTACTTTTTTTTGAAGGTAGTTGTCTAAAATAATCTAAATCTTTTTCTGGCAAAATGCACATATACGAATTTAAGTATGGAACTTGCATGTACATTTTTGTGAAAATATTACCTACCACGATGGATAAGACAGCAATAACTTTTTGTGTTATTTACGCTTTTAGTTATTTTAATATATTTCCGTTATTTATATAGCTGATAAACACTATCAATGGCGCGACCATACTGGTCTATGATTGGTGTTTGAAATAACATCGTGTTCGACTTATATTAAATATAATTCTTACAATAAAACAGTTATATTCTGTTTTCTTTGTTGCATTGTTCACAATCTTATTATTAATATTAAAATTATATAAAATTATAATTAGGTAGAAAGCATAATTTCTCATTAAAAATTATGGTAAAAGATTTTGTGCAAGTTCTCTATTTAATTTGTCGAAATATTCGTAAAATTTGAGTTTTTGCGTTAAAACGCTCAAATAAACTCAAATATAACGGAAACGTTAAAAAATGTCTACCTCAGGCGGGAATCGAACCCGCGTTGACCACTCCTAGAAAAATTTCGTCGGTCTTAGCAACACCACGGTGGCGAAGTGGTCAACGCAGCCGCCCGGATTGCGGAGGACGCGGGTTCGATTCCCGCCTGAGGAAGACATTTTTTTCAACATTTCGTTATCTTTGTCAAAAGATATTTGAAAATGCACGCTAACCGCGTTAAGTTGCAGTTGGTTTTATATTGGATGTTCTTAACACCTTTAATACATGGTGTTGCTTTTGATGCTGTGTTTTAATTTTTTATATAATTAATAATAAGTGTATTGTCGAAACGTATTTCGTGTAAGACGAAGCTCCCAAGCTCTAGACTGAAAAACGATAGTGGGGAACCAGAGACTGGATTTCCTTATAAAAATGTGATGCCAAAGTAAAGCTTAAAGTATTGATAATTTTACAAAGGGGCTTTCTTGCGAAATAATTATAGACATGACGGTTCGCTGGAATTGGATTGTTATTTCAGTCTATGGAGGTATGAAATGATTGCCATGATTATTGGGAAGTACATGAGATTTTGGACAACTTTATATTGGATTTCTAGGAAGGGTTTTTAATAATATTACTAAAAAGGTTTGTTAGAATCTATAAGCAGACTCATAGCCATTCATTGTGTTATTTGACTTTGTCGTTATAAATATAATATAACATTGTAACAATATTAAAATGAGGTTTAACGCAAAGCGTTGAAAGTCCGTGCCCTATCTAAGTGATTATTTGTGATCCAGTGTTGCCTTATTTGGACGCACATAATTATGTTTGCCAGTAATTGGTGGATTTCCAATTCTTAGCTGCATAGTAAATGTGGAAACGAAAACTCAAAAAGGAAAACGTTTTGCATTAATTCTCGTTTTAACACATTATAATGGAACGCGAAATTTTAAAAGGGTATAATGGAATAAAATATATTTTTGTTGGTTTGTTATTGTTATATTTATTTGTCAAAATTTGAGTATATGCGAGCCCCTTTGGCGAGTTTACTTACACGTATGCCATAATGAGGTAGTCAGTAAACTTTATATTCTTTGGAGAAAACTGAGTAATAATGTGATGGTTGGATGTGATAAGGATTAAAGTTAATCGCTAGCCTTTGTCGTAAAAATAATATTAATCGTTAGTTTATATTTATTAAAATGTAAGTTAAATTCCTATATTTGATAAGCTATAATATAAGCTGGTTTACGATATTTTGTAAGTCATTCATTACCAATATATAATATTATACCGTATTAAAATAGTTTTATTTCTACTAACTGTTTTGATATCAATGAAAAAGGTAGAAGTGGGGGGTAATAAATGAAAAAAAATAATTAAAAACTTCGTAAATTGTAATAATAATAAAAAATGCACAATTCATAAATATTTGTAGTATCATTAAGTACAAAATAATAATTAACATTTTACTAGTTCTAATTAAGGCACATTGCTCAAATCTATTGTTCACACTAATATTGCTGCATTGGAATGCGATTAAAATATAAGAAGATATAAAGTTCTATATTATAATTCTAAATAAAACTATTTGGAATGTTTATGATCTTTATAATGAGATATGAGATTGCAAAATATCTTATATACCTACCGGATAAGGTATTTCGGACTTCATAAATTATGGACGGACGAACACAATAATCTCAAATAAATAAGTTTTTCTTTTTTTCACATACCTATTTTAAGCATTTTTTTACATATAAGTAAGTATAATATATTTATAAGGTTATTCTTAATCTTCGTATAAAAGATATATTCTTTCCTTAAGCAAGAAACAGTATAGAAACGATTGAATATAAATTCACTATGTAGTTAAATAAGTATAATGTTTATAAGCGCTTTTAAGTTGTATGTTTGGACGGATGACATAACAGTTTTGAAAACCGTCAAACAAAAAGGTAAAGATTCTTTTCTTAAGTACAGTTGCCGGCACAAATATGAAGCAGAATATTAATATTCACATCATTTAACATACATACATAACATACAAGTAGCACAACCCAACAGTTCTTGTTTATTACGTGTTTATTCGACATAAACAAACACCAAATAAATCCGATATAGCGATCGAATACTGTACCCCAAGCACGAACCATTATGGTACTAGTTAAGGTAATCGTAATCGTATTATTTTGTATGAAAACCATAAAGTTACTAAACCTTTTTTATGAAAACCATAAAGTTACTAAACCTTTTTCATACAAAATAATACGATTACGATTACCTTAACTACTACCATAATGGTTCGTGCTTGGGGTACTGATCTTGAAAAACGTTTCCAAAACTTTATAGACTGTCTAACCGATAAAACCGCAGACAACAACGTCATCGGCTAACAGAAAAAAAAACAAACAAAAAACTTACTCCTCATGTCATACACACTTTATGTGTACTCTCACAACGAGACTGTCGTCTTTAACGAATCCGTTCTTAAGCACATCGCTCACTACCGCGTATTCGGTATACCCGAATCCGCGGACGCATATCTCAGCTGAGGGTTTCCTGAAGGCGATGAGGCTGGAGTTGGACATCATGGTGTCCCGCTGCGTCAGATCCGGTTCGTACTGGTTGATCATTGCGAATGAGATGCGCCCGTTGAACGGCCACTCAAGGCAGTTGTCGTACTCGGTCTTCATCAGGTGTACGTGGAGGGCGAAGCAGTGGGGGTTTTGCGGGGATATGTTGAGGCGAACGCAGAACCTGCGACAAGGGTAAGGTGGAAGTTAATCTAGATACATAAATAAAAATCAATGTTCGAATGTTTGACCTCTATGCTTCCGATCATTGATCAGATTGTGATGAAACTTTGGTAGGGTGTTCTGGGGACGCGCCCGTGAGGGTTCCTGGCCCAAAAAAACATAGCATGTCGTGTACGTGTTTAAATAAAAGCCTTGTATACTCACTGTGAATCAGTGGGAAACATTAGGTTAGAGGCTAGCACCGACGATGAATATATACTATTGTCTTCATTAACTCTTTGTAAAGCAAAATGTTTCATTTTATTATGTTTATCTTTTCAACCTTATCTCAATCGTATAAAGTTCAAAATATGATGGGAATACACATCCCACTGGTTGTTAAAAAGTTAAATTTGGACTTTAGTCATGTGCGTTATGCGACACAGTTCTAAGTGTTGTGCGTTAGTACGACGAGGACTGTCGTTAGTCCAAGGACTAACAACAACACCGGGAAATAAAATCCTGATGGAAATAATTCAGATTGCAAGAGAACTGTATCGTGGAAAACTGGAAAATCATCCAAATGAGTTGACAGCGGCATTAACAACGAGAGGATATACGAAATGCCTCAAAAGAAGGGACATTTTATGATGATATAAAGGCCAATAGAATGAAAGAGTAGATGTTTTCACTAGAAGGCACACTCCACCTGCGATTTATATAAAACGCATCTGCTCATAGTGCAAACGGTTACTCGCATACACATTTAGGTAGCCAAACGCACAATGTGTCTACGCAAAATGGCATACGCAAATTGACACTATTCTCATACGCGAAATAACACACGGGAACGACTACGCGAAATGTCACATATTCTCATACGCGAAATGACACAATATGCGTGTAAGTCAATTTGCGTGTAAGTCGATTTGCGTGTAAGTCGATTTGCGTGTAAGTCAATATGCGTGTAAGTCAATTTGCGTGTAAGTCGATTTGCGTGTAAGTCGATTTGCGTGTAAGTCAATATGCGTGTAAGTCAATTTGCGTGTAAGTCGATTTGCGTGTAAGTCAATATGCGTGTAAGTCATTATGCGTGTAAGTCAACATGCGTGTAAGAAATTAGTCATTATGCGAGTAACCCGTGTAAACAAGTACTGATCTCAGATAACAACTAGAAAAAAAAGTCCCGAGGACTGTTAGTAGCTAGTCTTAAATCGTGTAAAAAGATTTTTGGAGGTAAGTATAAAATGTTTCTGCCTCATGTAAGATCAGCTCACCTGTATCCATTAGGCGAAGTATAAAAGCCAGGACTGTACAACATTTTGTAGTGATCCTTGACCATAGCATCAAGTCGAGCCTTGAAATGAAAAAAATACATACATTATTATTTAAGTTAACTAAATCAAAGTTATAAAAGCACAACAAAAAGAAAAATATCATCACGATCACGATTTTTTTTACTCTGGGTTGAGACCGGTGAAACCACTAGACCACAGAGCGGAGAAGAGATTTAATCTTTAAATTGTACTACATGCATTGAGGCATTATAATTAGAGCAGCTATTACAAAAAATATGATCAGTTCGATAACAGCGGGCGACGTGGGCGTAGGGGGCGGGGTATTTTTCCGGGCGTTTGCAGCCAATAGGCTGGAACTAAGTGCGCAAAAACTTGTTTCGCGGTGTCGACTTTAGTTATAATACCTCAATAACTACATTTATTTATTTAATGATCACCAACATAATAAACATTAACAAAAGCAGTTATGGTTAAAAATAGTAAAACTTAAGCTTAATGTTATTATAGTTATAGGTGAAGACCACATTCGATAAAGAAGCAACATAAATGAAAAATTAATTATACATACAGATTAAATTATTATCAGAACATATTACTGCAATTAAATAAAAAAATACAAAAAACACCCAAATCATAATGTCGATATAGTATCTATCATCTATACATGTACTATCGGCGTCACCGTCGCTTTACCACTTTGCAGAAATTTTCGTATGAAGCGCACCGCCCGCCCGGGTACGTGCCTGTACCAAATAAACGACGCGGTGTGCAAGGGATTTTGGCCTTTAAACTGGAAAAGCGACGTAGTCCGCGATAGTACGCCCTTTTAAGTTCATAAATATGCACATAAACCCTAGGCTTCACAAATATCTGTTACAAGAGGTCCAAAAACATTCACGTCCAGTCCCGTACCTTGAAGTTGTCCACCTTCCACACGTAGTTGCCCATGCAGTAGCGCAGCAGCATGTCGTGGCTCTGCTTCATCTTGGCCACGGCGAAGGCGGCCAGCTGCTTGGACATGTTCGCGATCACAATGTCCTGCTCGCGATTCCTTTGCTCGAGCACTACTACGCGCTCGTATAGAGCCCTGTGCGAAACGGTATGGATATTTAAATTTATATACGTCATATACAATACATACATTAACACTCACGACTAGGGTATAAACCCTTAAGGGCCCCACACACAATTAGTTCGCTGGCAGGTATCGGCCTGTCAGTTAGTAGTACAACGCACGGCAGCGGCGGCGGCTAGTACTAGCTGACAGGCTGATACCTGCACACACGATTAGTTCGTCGGCAGGTATCGGCCTGTCAGTAATACAACGCACGGCGGCGACGGCGGCTAGTACTAACTGACAGGCTGATACCTGCCGGCGAACTGATCGTGTGGGGGGCCCTTAAGGGTTAGTCAGGGACTAGGCAATGAGGACGTTTCACCGAATAATGACTGCGCATGTGCTCAGCATGATAGGTGGTGAACCCATCGCCGCTTTATGCTGCTGGATGTACTGGCTGGATGACTCAAGGGAAGAGAGAGGTTAGTACTTGGTAGTATTCTTTTAATGGGCTGCCACACACAAGGCTTAGATAATATTATCATATTACCATATTGGACGACCTCCGTGGTCTAGTGGTTAGCACGCCGGGTCTGAGGTCTCGGGTTCAATTCCCGGTCGGGTCAAGAAAAACTGTTTTTCTTAATTTATTTCGGTTCTGGGTGTTTTTTCTATGTTTATGTATATTTATTTGTCATCTTACTATATTTAACGAGTTTCAAAAGAATACTCATCTTGGTCTAGATAATTGGTGTGAGCGTAAACAAATTTAATCTAAAGATATTGAAAAACATCATAGATTTTTGCGTTTAGCTGTGTGGTGGAGGCTCAATATTAAAAGAATACCTACTACCAACCAATCTCTACTCTTGGGTGACGTAAAAGCTGACTGACAGACTGAAGACTACTCATACATCCAACCTTAGAATAATAACGCATAGAAAGATAGTCTCGTATTAGAAAACTGTCATGGCGTGAGGCAAGAAAAAAATGGATGTAGGAGTAAGTTACGCGTACTGTCTCGGCGACACGCACACAAGTGTACAAGTAATGTTGCAAGAGGAATCAGATTTGCCCCAAAAGTAAGGAAATTGGAACTGTTGATAGATAGATAAGTTTAGATTATTAGAAGCGGGCCGCTTCGGTACCAAGCCGTTATGGCTTGATTTTACTGGTCTCACTTATCGTGCGTGTTCTAGCTTACTATGAGTTATTACTCTATGCATCCAACAGCATAAGGCAGTTGTCCCACCAACAGCGAGTAAACTACTAACTATCGGCTATTTTCTCGCTCAAGAAACGTACAATAGATATACATTCCGTGTAAACAAAAGAGATGCATATATAAATAGTTGATCGCTGACTGTTCACACTGCCGACGATGACTCGCTTCACTAGTTCGTCGCTGTGCGACAGGACTTGACAGGATGAGTGACAGGACTTGAGAGGAGCTATCAAAGATAATTCTCGCTTAGCGGTATAGTTCGTGCCAAACTTCTAGCTCGCTCTGAAGTTGCGACGCGCAGGTGTACAGTTAGCAACATTATCATTAGAGCGTTATAATTATAAAATAACATAACATGACAATTTATAAATAAAGCGTTTTATTTATGTTTTAATACCCATAATTAAGCAGGATAAATTATAATAACAACAATTAAATTATAAGCATACATACTTATGTGGCGTGTGCGCCATTCTTTATTAATATTATTATCGTCATACATAAGTAAGCATAAGTATTATTGTATTGTTTATAAAGTAAATATATACTTAAATATAAATTTAATAAGTTGTGTAGTAAATAAGTATTCAAAGAAATAATATTATGTAAGTAAACAAAAGAACATTGTATTATATTCGTTTAATGTTCGCCGCTCGGAGCGGCGCGAGAGGCGGCAAACCGGTCCTCGATCGCCCGCCCCTCGCGTCTCCTCCGCGACCGCCCGGCAGTCTGATTTTACCACGACGCGCAGCGGTTCGATATAGCTACCTACCAATCCAACTAATCGGCCTATGCTCAGACGCTAATTACGCTTTTCGCTTCATGCTACCTATCGCTTTCTATCTGTGCTATACTTCCGAACTACTTCTCTCCTTCTACTAATGTGCTTGTGCTGATTGTTATTGTGTGTGACTCTGTTGTATGTACTGCAAATAAACACACGTAAGTGAATCTCCGAAGTTTTACTGCTCATCCGCACATCTACCTGCACGATCACATCAAGCCTTCAGCTACACTGGTAGTCTAAGCGGCTCACCGTATAGTAATTCTGCAGACGAGGCGTGTAGATCTTCTTTGAAGGCCGTCCTAATGCCTAACAGAACTAACGGTAGTGACTCAACCCAGTTGTCGTTAGCGTGGCAGGTGATAGCTGCTTTTAGTTGCCGGTGGAATCTTTCTACGAGCCCGTTGCAAGCAGGGTGGTAAGCTGTCGTCCGTCTGTGCTTAAATCCGATCATGTCAGCGAGGCATTTGAAAAGCGTAGACTCAAACTGCCTACCTCTGTCAGTGACAATGTCTGTCGGGCAACCAAAGCGGGATATCCATCCGGACAGCAAAGCTTTGGCCACTGTTTCGGCTGTCATGTCTGCTAGTGGTATTGCCTCAGGCCATCGCGTAAAGCGGTCGATTGCTGTGAGACAATATCGGTACCCTTGTGATGGTTGTAACGCTCCAATGAGGTCAATGTGGATGTACGTGAACCTTGCCCGTGGGAGTTTGAATGCGCCTAGGGGTGCAGAGACGTGCCGCGTGACCTTCGCCCGTTGGCATGCCAAACAGGTCTTTACCCATTCCCTACAGTCTTTCCTGACTCCTGGCCAAACGTAGCGATCTGCTACGAGCTTAGCTGTGGCGTTCGTACCCGGATGGCTAAGGGAGTGCAGACTCTCGAAGACTTGGCGTCTCATTTCCTTGGTAACATAGGGCCTGGGGGTGTTGCTACTCTCGTCGCAGTACAGTTCAGTAAAAGTACCTGGCAGCTTCGTTTTCACAAGTCGCAATGATGTACTACTATTCACCAGCTGTTTTAGTTCAGGATCGGTCGTCTGAGATGTGGCTAACCTGAGTAGGTCAATAGGTTGTACCAGCTCCTCCACCCTGGACAAAGTGTCAGCTACAACGTTGTCTTTTCCTGAAATATGTCTTATATCGGTTGTAAACTGCGCAATAAAATCTAGGTGTCTGAACTGTCTCGGTGAGCAATTTTCCTTACGAGAATGATAGGCGAAACAAATGGGTTTGTGGTCAGTGTAAATCGTAAAGTCCCTCGCTTCGACCATATGTCTGAAATACTTTATGGACTGATAAATGGCAAGTAACTCTCTATCATATGGAGAATACTTTCGTTGCGAAGGGCTCAGCTTTCGCGAGAAGAAAGCAAGGGGCTGCCACCCATCATCGGTTGACTGCTGCAGGGCTGCGCCGATAGCCGTATCGGAGGCGTCTGTGATCAGGGCGAGCTTTGACTGGCTGCTAGGATGTGCTAGCATCGCGGCCTGGCATAAACCCTCCTTGCAGGTGTTGAAGGCTTCCAGCTCAACAGTACTAAAGGTGACAGGATGGGAACCTTTTACCGATCCAGTCAGCAGTGAATTTAAGGGAGCTTGCTGTTCGGCCGCGTTTGGGATAAATCTCCTGTAAAAGTTCAACATGCCTAAGAACCTTCGGAGTTCCTTAACAGTTTTCGGCGCGGGGAAACTTTTTATGGCGTCTACTTTTGCTGGCAGTGGTTTTATGCCCTCGGCTGAGATACGATAGCCTAAGAATGTTACCTCTGGCGCTCCAAACACGCATTTTGAAGTATTTATAACCATGCCGTACTTTCTCAATCTGGTGAAGAGCTGGCGTAGGTGATCCTCGTGGCTTCTGCTGTTCTTGGAGAAGACTAGGTAGTCATCTAAGTAGGTATACACGAAATATAGACCTCTCACCATTTCATCCACGAACCGCTGAAATGTTTGGCCAGCGTTGCGAAAACCAAACGCCATGTACGGAAATTCGTACAGGCCGAAAGGTGTTGTGATGGCCGTCTTGGGGATATCCTCGGTGCTGACAGGGATCTGGTTATACGCGATCACCAGGTCAATTGTTGAGAAGACCTGACAACCAGAAATAGAATGCGTGAAATCGTGTATGTGGCGTATGGGGTACCTGTCGGGTATGGTCCTGGAGTTAAGCAGCCGGTAGTCGCCGCACGGTCGCCAGCCGTTGTCCTTCTTCGTTGCGAGGTGAAGGGGTGATGACCATGGTGACTCTGAAGGCCTGGCGGTTCCATTGTTCAGCATAGCAGTGAACTCTTCTTTTGCTATTTTTAATTTATCGGGAGCTAATCGGCGAGGCTGGCAGTAAACAGGAGGGCCCGGTGTTGTCCTGATGTGATGAACCGTGTTATGTTTAGGTACCTGATGAACACCAGAAGGTCGGGTTATCTCCGGATAGTCTTTTAATATAAAATGATAAGCGGAGTCACCCATCATCACTTTAACTGAAGAAATATTCTCTTTAGCAGATGCAAGCAAAGCCACGGTCGAAAGTGATGTAGTATTATCGATGAGGCGTTGGTTACGAAAATCGACGATTAAATTATAAAAACTTAAGAAGTCGACGCTAATAATAGCCTTCGTCACATCAGCTACTGTAAACTGCCAAGCAAAGTCGCGGCGCAGGCCTAGGTTTAGTGATAAATTTATATAGCCGTAGGTGTCTATCGTCGTACCGTTCGCTGCGCACAGTTCATAATTTGTTTTGCTTCTGCGGTGTTTAAGTGCGGAGCGTGGAAAAACACAGAGATCGCTACCTGTATCAACGAGAAACTGTGTCTTTGTTTCACGGTCCGTCACGAATAAGCGACCGGTACTAGGGCAATCGTCCGTCGCCATTATCGACTGCCCTTGTCGTTTCCCGACTGATAATCGCAGGGCGTAATGCATTTCGTTGCTTTGCTACCAAATTTAAAATGATACCAGCAGGTAGGAAACTTTTTATAATTAGAGTGAGATCTCTTACTTGAACGCGAGCGGTCGTGACTGCGACCGCGGGTAAACCTTTGTTGAGGTCTTGACATTCTGCTCACTTGCGATGTTAAATTTTGAACCTGTCGGGTGAGTGCAGCGATTTGTCCCGCCATCGCTTCTACTTCAGGGTTCGGTGTCTTGACTGCTGAACTTGTGGCTGCGACTTGTGGACACGGAGGGACGACATCATGGATGCGATCCGCCAGTTCAGCGACCTCTTCCATCGTGGCTTTCGCCTGGCTTGCGATTATGGACTGTGTGCTGCTTGGCAGGCGGCTTGTCCAAATTGTCCTGACGAACTCCTCCGGTACACCTGGCCCTGCCAGATATTGAAGGTGCCTGAGAAATTGCGAAGGTTTTCGGTCTCCGAGCTCTTCATGGGTCAGCAGCTGTTTGACCTTCTTCTCCCTTGATGCGGAGAGTCTTTTAATCAGTTCCGACTTCAGACGCTCGAACTTATCTGGTGCTGCCTTAGCCGTTATAATGTCTTCCACTTCCATTGCGTACATGGGCTCGAGCTGGCTTATGGTGTAATGGAATTTGGTTGCATCGGCGGTTATTCCAGACAGTATAAACTGGCTCTCCAGCTGCGCAAACCATAACGCTGGTTTTTCGGGATAGAATGGGGGTACCCTCACACTGACTCGGTGAATTTCCGACGATGACGGCGCGGGTGACGCTTCGCTGGGCTGTGTATTTCCGTTGGACATTGTAGATACGGTTCTTCTCGGGGTCACCAGTGTAGCTGAAGGCTTGATGTGATCGTGCAGGTAGATGTGCGGATGAGCAGTAAAACTTCGGAGATTCACTTACGTGTGTTTATTTGCAGTACATACAACAGAGTCACACACAATAACAATCAGCACAAGCACATTAGTAGAAGGAGAGAAGTAGTTCGGAAGTATAGCACAGATAGAAAGCGATAGGTAGCATGAAGCGAAAAGCGTAATTAGCGTCTGAGCATAGGCCGATTAGTTGGATTGGTAGGTAGCTATATCGAACCGCTGCGCGTCGTGGTAAAATCAGACTGCCGGGCGGTCGCGGAGGAGACGCGAGGGGCGGGCGATCGAGGACCGGTTTGCCGCCTCTCGCGCCGCTCCGAGCGGCGAACATTAAACGAATATAATACAATGTTCTTTTGTTTACTTACATAATATTATTTCTTTGAATACTTATTTACTACACAACTTATTAAATTTATATTTAAGTATATATTTACTTTATAAACAATACAATAATACTTATGCTTACTTATGTATGACGATAATAATATTAATAAAGAATGGCGCACACGCCACACTTATATTAAAAAAAATTATAATTTTTATGAAGCTGTAGAAACATTAAATTACATAACAGTGGTTTTACACCTTTTATATAGTCTGTTAATGATTTGCTTGAGCACGGCAAGACTTCGCTTTCATCGTCGTCAGATTACAGATACCTTTCTCTGCTTCTTTCTTCATAAACTCCGATATGTTGTAAATAATTTTTCTTGCTTGCCGACAAAACTGTATTACGTCTAGGCATTTTAACAGCCTTTCAAAACAGTACTTACTCCTAATACAATAACAGTATGTAACAAAAAATAAATCAACAACTTAAAACAGTAACGTAATAACAACAAACAATAAATACCTAATATCGCGACGCGATCAAATAAAATGTAAACGTGACTGTACTTTCCACTGCTAAACCAAACACAAACGAATACACATGGCGAGCGCGCATGCGCAGGGGTGCGCGGGGGTGTGCCCCGCCCCCCCTAACCGCTTACGTCCCGCCGTACCTATATTGTGCTATTGCGACGTCACTCGCCTCCTGTTCACAGCGAGCTAGATGATTGGCGCGGGTTATACTAACTCACGCCGAGAGCGACAAAACTATCGGAACTACACACTCGCTTTCCGCTGCTCGCCAACTCGTTTCTAATTCTAGCTCGACTCGCTTCTCGTTCATCGTCGGCGGTGGGACAACTGCCTAATGCAGCGATTAGCTCGCCACCTGTCACGCTGAATACATGTGCAGTTAGCTGTTGCTTGACCAGGAAGGCTATCACGCTAAATAATCTCAACCAAACCACAGCTGAAATGCAGTGGTTAGACGTACTTCTAAAGTGCTAACACGTTTGGCACATGCAATAGCGCTATTGGAAGTCGGCTGAATGGTAAAGGTTTAGTTTTAGTAATATTGTTGGTGCTGTGTGATTGAGGCCCAGGACTCGACCAATGGTAAAGCATTCTTAGACTAAAAGTATGCCTTTTATATTATATTGTTAAGGGCACTAAAGTTTAATGTTTTTTATATATTTTAGCGTTTAATTAACGCTTAAATATACTTAAGTAAAATTTTAAACACTGAAAAAAGACGACAACCTCAGGCGGGAATCGAACCACGCACCTTCCGCATTCCGGGCGGCTGCCTTAACCACTTGGCTACCGAGGTCTGGTTTTCACCCGTCGAAATTTGTCAGTGCTTGATGCCTATGTTTTTTAGTCAACATTGTTTCATCAAATCTTAGAAGTTTTCACCTCTGAGATCCGAAAGAAATATTTTTACAAAGCGTTATAGATTGATGTTTTTTATATATTTTAGCGTTATCATGGGAATAACTTATGCGGCACTAAAGTTATTCTGATGATCAACCTATTGTAACATAGGTACCTTATAAGCGCGCTGGTATTAGTCAGTGGTGGCGCAGGGTTTTGGCCGCCATCTTTGTCCGGTTCCCATAGGATCATCGCTTCCTGCTCCTTTGGGTCGATGCTGGCATTCATGTCGTTATTAATCCTCATTTCAGAGTACGCGTTCATTAGGTACTGTAAATTAATTAAAATTATTAACAACTTTTATATTGATATTGGTTTATTACTGGTAAGTTTTAAACAGAAGTATAGATAAAACCTTGTATTTTTGTCATTATTATCACAATCAGATAGAATAGTTGCACAACCCGGTTTTGCTATTTTAAAATACCGCAATTGTCTTAGTGGCTTGATTTGACATTTTGTAAATGTACGGTCAGGGTCACCGTCGCTTTACCACTTTGCAGCGATTTTCGTATGAAGCGCACCGCCCGCCCGGCTACGTGCCCGTACCAAATAGACGACGCGGTGTGCAAGGGATTTTGACCTTAAAGTAAAGCAACGGAGTCCGCCATTGTACATAAGGTTACTAAGTGACAATTGCGAATTTTAGTTAAAATAGAAGAGTTGATACTTTCTAGGGAATCGGTCTTACACTCATATGACTCTGTGTATCATTGTGAAGGTGAGCATTCATATCCTCTTGACTTTCAAATAATTCTTTGCACCCGACCGCATGGAATGAGCACGGAACTTTAATTTCTTTTGGGTTGGAAGTTTCCGGTTGGTTGTATTCACATGATGCTATATGCGCGTCTAAATCCAATGGTGTCACTTTCAGGGTACAACCTGTGGGAATAAAAGAGTTTGTTATTTATGCTTGTGTGCATGTTTAGTGTGTCTGAAGGAGTAGTGTCAGCTTCAGGGAGAAGTGTAACAAGCGTAGATCAACTACAATTAAAATGATTGTATAACTAGCTATAAAACTGTTTCTCAATAAATTAATAAAAAGGATATATGACTATAAGAGTTACATATTAATAATTATTTTAAAAACGTTAGTCAATAAATTAGACAAAGCTCTATTGTTCATGTAGGAAGGGTTGATTATTTATTTCTTAAAGGAAATGATACCTTTATCAGCGAAAGGGCAAGACATCCTTTGGTCCTGTATTTCCCTTTTAGTATAGTTGTCAGGGAATATGTCCACCTTCATACTTAAGTTTATATTGTCGATGGGGCAATGACCACTGTTTCTGTAAATAGAAAATAAATTATTATTAATATTTAGTTTAATTTGAATAACATTTTAGTAATTTATAAGGCCCATTAAAGTGTCTCTATATGTTCAGGTTGAATAAGAGTAATTGTGATTGAATACTCACAGTGCCATTTGTATAATACTGTAATACCATACCTACCTAACATAAGCTCAGCTTTTCAGATGAGTTTACAGTACTATTTGTTACTAGTAGTAGTTAGTAGAGTATTAAAAATATAAAAAAAATAACAGATACCTAGTAAGTACCTAATAAGCTTGTATTCCAAACTTTTTATACACTTGAAATAAATATTATACTCACTGAAGCCAAGATGTAATACAGCTCTTGCAAAATTTGTGGCCACATGTTGTTATGACGGGGTCCCGCAGCCAGTTAAGACAAACCGGGCACTCGTATCGTGATTCTGGTTGATTGCTGAGGGCTATGTCGGTAAGCGTTGTGATGCCCATAGGCTGAAATAAAATTAAAGCAATTGATTTAGATTGAATTAAACACGTAGGTACGTAATTACTTTTCCATAAGTACGAAGAACTTTTTTAATATTTAGGCATTTAATTGTTAGTATCAAACAAGTCTGATGTGATCTTCATCAATAATTAAGTAGGTACCCAAGTAGGTACCAAAAAGATCAGTTGACAATTTAGGGACGGTCATGTTTTTGGGAGTTTCTAATGTATGCTCATAGAACAAATAACTTACGGCAATCCCTTCTGACGCATTTTTAGTTCTATTTCGATCCATTATACTTGATAATTATAATTATTAGTTTCCATAAACTTTAATGTTTTTAAAAATAGAGAATACACAGGTACATCGAAATCTGTATCAGGAAAACTGGTATTTTAACTAATAAGCTTATTTGGTAACGTTCTTGATGACCTAAACCCCTTACACCCAATGATTACACCTTACACCAAACCAATAAACCATTTTTAATGCAAATTATGTAACAGTGTTCTTATAGTACGTAATTTTTCAATGAACATTATTGTCCGATGCATTTCTACATTTTGCAATAGCACCAAAATTTTGCTAAGAATATTGTTTGTTAGACATATTGATGGAATCAGTGAAATTTACGTGTATTGGAACACACTCGCTCAGATGATTCTGTCAATGTGACAGTATTCTTTTTTTGAGCGAAAAAACTACTTTGCACATGGAGCCTAATGCAGTTTTTTAACAAATACTTTCGTAATGAGATCTTTGAATTTGATAATTTCGTATTGTGCTTGCTTGATAAATACACTTACTTAGGCCTATTTTGCACGCCGGCACACAAACTGTAAGTTGGTACGGTAAGGAAGTTGTACTGCAAAACTGCAAAGTAATGATGCGATTGGTCCTTAGATTAAAACAAAACCCTTTTTGTTTTAATTTAAAGATTGGTCAAATTAACCGTAACCTACAAACTGTAGGTACTTACTTTGAACCTTGTCACTTACAATATTTAAAGAAAAGGTTGCATGTAGTACCTACCACACCACACGCTTGCCGCTTACTCTTGCGCTTGTGCTTGCGTTGCTCTTGCGCGGCCCGATTTGTTCGACGGATCGTCCACAAGCGCCTGAATTTGTGACGGCTTGCCGAGGTTTGCCAAGCGTGTGGTGCCGGCATTTAGGTTCTGTTGCGTACATATGCATGTTTTTGTGTAATTTCTTAAATTAATAAAAAAAACATTAAATACAGATTCTATTAATATTCCTTGAGACCTTACAGGTGGTGACCCATGGGTGCTGCTAAATAAGTGACACTAGGTATCCGAGCGGTAGAGTCACGGGCGTTGCATGTAGCAAGAATCGGGTCGGCTCGTTCGCCGTAATACGACCCTATTACGGAACAACGGCGTGAAACAATGACACTCGTTGCTGTTGTGTTTCGTCCGGTGAGTGAAAGCAGGTACTGTTGGGCCATCTCTCTCCCTCCCTCTCCACAATTCCTACATCTTCCTGAAAGATCCTACTCCTTCCCTAAAGCCGGCAACGCATCTGCGACTTCTTTAATGTTGCGGAAATTCACATTTTTAAATTCTTAATTCATATAAAACATTCCGGGCGTCGTTGTGCATGAAAAGATTGATGGATTTGAATGAAGCGAAAGAACCGTAGCAGATGGTGATCCATAGTCTATGCCTACCCCTATGGGAAACAGGCGTGAGTCTATGTACATATGTAGGTATGTTTAAAATAAGTAATAAGTAGGATAAAATATAATAAATAATAACTTCTACTTGTGATTATCTGATATTAAAACCATGAGAAATCGTATACGTGTAAGTGTATAATCGAATAAGAAAAAAATACTATTAAAGGTCAAAAATGAATTTATTGTTTCTCAAAATATTCTCCTTTTGCGTAAATGCACTTTTTCATTCGATTAAACCAATTTTGAAAACTTTTGTGCCACTCCTCCGTGGTCACCTCAGAAACGTGTTTTTCATACTCTTCGGCAGCCTCTTCTGGTGATGAAAATGAATAATGGAACAGAAAAAAGTCACAAGGTGCCGGTGGTCGGGACTGTATGCAGGATGGCTCATAAGTTCTACGTTTTTCACCTTTAAAAATTCGTTTGTCTGTCTGGCCGTGTGGGAACTAGCATTGTCGTGGTGCAAGATGACACGGCGTTTACGGTTATTTTTACGGAGTTCGTCAATAATGTCCGGCAAACAAATGGTCGTGTACCAGTCACTATTTACGGTACGACGATTCTCTAAAGCAAACAAAAGCCACGTGTCCAGTTTTATCAAAAAAAGAAGCAATCATCCGCTTAGATGCACTTTTCACGCGCGCCGCTTTAGTTGGTTTCGGCCATATATGTCTGTGGTTTCGGCTCATCTTGAAAGGCCCATACGCTCGATATTGCTGCTTTGTTTTGGGATCGTAGCAATAAATCCATGTTTCGTCACCTTTACATACCTGACATAGTATGTCCCACACCAAATTTGACGCACCTTCGTTGAATCTGGTAAGCATGGCACTGCACCAAGTGACGCTCCACCGCGAGCCCGCGAGCATATCTTTCGCACACCCAAATGTTTGTGTAGGATTAATTGTATTTCACTCATGCCTATATCTAAGGATGCGCGAATCTTATGGTAGGTCACATGCCTGTCTGTTTCAATCATACGGTGCACAGCATCGATGTTTTTGTTGTCCACAGCGGTGGACGGGCGACCATCGCGAGATTCGTCACTGAGATTGACACGACCGCGCTTGAATTTTGCAAACCAGCTATAAATAGTCGTCTTGCATGGTGCTTCATCGCCAAAAGCAGATTAAAGCCAATCGATGCTTTGTTGAGCTGTCAAATTAAATTATACTTTAAATCGTAGAAAATCTTACTACGAAAATTTTCTCGAGTTAAATTCATGCTAATGTAGACACGCAATTTTTAAAATGGCGCCACATTTTAAAAGCCAGATGAAACAAACTGCATTCTACAGCCAAAGAGTTCCATTTTCAAATGTTGTAATTACTTTTTAAATATTGTTTATGTAAGTGGCCAGTTCTGGAAACTTTTAGTGTGACCTATGTACTTCTAAAATTTTATTAATAAAATTAAAATTAAATATAACAATATTTTCTTTTTATTCACACTATTTAATTTGTTTAATGATAATTAATAATGTTTCAACTAAAATCTGCCTATCGTTTCAAATTGTCACACCCAACAGGGTTTTAAATACCTACTAAATTCCATTTTGTAACACATTCTTCACCACATGCTTAGAATAATTACGTATAGAAAGATAGTCTTCATACAAGTGCTCTGTCAAAAGTGAAGCATTAAACCGATTCACACTTTCGTGACGATTACTTGCTTACGCTCGGCGACACGCACACGCACCCTTGTAACTCCGTAGTGTACATTGAAAACTCGGCGTTTGGAACCATATCTGGCTCCAAAAAAGTGCTTCAAAATGGGCGCGCGGTCTTACCTTCTATACGTTATTATTTTGTAAAGCAAGTATTGTATTGTATTGTATTGTAAAGCAAGCTCCTCTGGGCCTTTCTTCCGCCTCCAAACCGATATAGCCCCAACGACCGTCGTTGTTT
The DNA here is from genome assembly GCA_963921215.1 of Scoparia ambigualis. Classification (NCBI taxonomy): domain Eukaryota; kingdom Metazoa; phylum Arthropoda; class Insecta; order Lepidoptera; family Crambidae; genus Scoparia; species Scoparia ambigualis. The sequence goes on from OY992510.1 coordinate 6,667,942, forward strand.
CACTTGATGAAACGTGACGTGTAACCGCGCTACATCTGAAATACCCAACTATTGTAGGACTCGTAATAGGTCAAGGATCATAAGACCGCCAGCGGTCGGGAAACAATTGTTTTTCAATTGTGTCTGGTTTTACGCTGCTCAAGGAGTTAATATACATATAGGAGAAAATGTATTACGCACCACTGTGCCCGGGTAGACTCAAATGGTTTTGTGGAACCACTTACATTTGCTCCGTTTGTGGTACTGACCTCCGAACTGGGGGCATAAAACTACTAAAAACTCTTGCAATTCACTGCCACGCGTCGCCAAGACAATCTGGGAAACTTTAAGCAATCACCGGAGTTCACCCAAGCAGCGGCCCGCAATGTTTCTCTTGAGAATCGAACCCAGTACCTTTGCGTCTAAGAGAGGTGGTCTACTTAAAAACTTGACTACAGAGGCGGTTAAATTTAAACCTATTACCTAGTGACCTAGCTGCGTGACGAGTGCTGACGCACTCGTCACGCACGAGTAACGAATCATAGCCCATAATGTACGTTGCGATATAAAATGTCATTGTATATAAGTAGGTAATTGGAATCAGCGCGATTACATAAGGCATTTTCAAGCATGCCACCGAATTATAATACAGATGGATCACGCCCGCGCCTGCGCCGGTCTCGTGCCAACAAAATTGTGTCAGTTGATTCATAAGCGAAATCCTCGTCGCGAATTACATACAAATGTGCAACCATCGGTGTTCCATTGTCATTGATTATGACATCATTGGTATGTAGGTAGTAGGTAGGATAACTGCGGATAAGTGTACAGTTATAGTGTGTTACATCTGGAAGGTCATTAATGTATAACAAAAATAGCAAGGGGCCAAGTATGCTCCCTTGTGGCACACCGACATTATTTATTACCGTTGAAGATTTATATAATTTTAAATCGTTATTGTCATCTATTTTAGCTATTTCCACATACTGTTTACGTTCATCGAGATAACTTTGAAGCCATTTGTTTGAAAGTCCTCTGATACCATGCAGATCGCATTTGTCTAAAAGAATTTTATGAGAAACACAATCGAAAGCTCTGCTCAAATCAAAAAACACTGCCGTTACTGATTTTCGCTTATCGGTTTGTGCCAATATTTCATTTATTAAGGAGAAGGCAGCTAGAGTAGTAGATTTTCCTTGTTGAAGACCGTTCTGTTCAGACTTTATTATTTTAAATCTATCAAGAAACTTAGTGATGCGTGTGAATATGACTTTCTCATACAATTTTGAGATTACTGGTATTAATGATATGGGCCGGAAGTTTTCAACATTATCTTTGCTGCCCTTTTTATGAAGAGGCTTTATAAGTGACGTTTTTAAAGCATGGGGAAATATGCCACATGTAAAAGATAAGTCTATTAAGTAACTCAGAATAGGCGCAAGTTAGGCAGTATAACCTTACTAAACTTCATAAGATCAGGAAAGATTCCCTTATAAATACAGTTATTAAATATGTCAGCAAGATAGGGTGCGATAGAATAGTTAATATTCTTAATTGTCTTTATCGACATACCCTACAAATCACATGTGTTTTTCATTTTTAGTGATTTGAAACTTTTAATAATATTATTTGAGTAATTATATATTGAAATTTAAAAGAAAAAGTTACATTTGGGTACATGTTATTTTATCGAGAAAAGATTGTGCCTCCACTGGTGATGAATTCAAATTTGAGGTTGTTTATTGCGGCATAAATGGCCGTTTCTTTTTAACACGATTTTATTAGGGGTGTGTAATGTTTGATATAAATACTTATGGTCTAACGTTCAGATAATATAATTTCATTTCATATAATTTCATTTGATATAACAACTAACTTAATATAATAAACATTTAATATAATTTTAGATTCTATAATTTCCTTTGATATAATGTACTTTTGATATAGGGTACATTTGATATAATAATCAAATGATATAAAACATGCATGCAAGCATGCAAGCAAGCATGCAGCATGCAAGCAGGCATGTAGCATGCAGGCAGACATGGAGCATGCAGGCATGCATGCATCATGCAAGCAGGCATTCAGCATGCAAGCAGGCATGCATCATGCAGCAGGCATGTTTTCTGTGACGGCTCCGGCGCTGCGGGTCTCCGGCGGTCCCACACGAGCTTATCGTCGCAGATGGCGTTCGCTCACCACCGCAGCTTCGGCTTGCTGGCCGGTTTCGCCGGCCAGCCTCAGCCGCGGCGGCGAGCGTTAAACCCACCTGCTCCTCAGCTCGTGGGCCGCCTCGCCCCTCCGCGCCTACGCGGGATTAAATTACACTCTAGCGTAGGGCAGACAAGTCTACGTGGAGTCGGTTTTGCCGCGATTCGTTTCTGTCACTGACTTTTTTACCACAACCATAACGAAAACACAACGTATTAACTTTTTAAGACAATATTTGAAATCAATTTAGGGTTAAAATGTAATTTTTATTTTTAAGCAAAAATTATATCAAATGAAGTTATAGAATATGATTATTCTACCAATATAGCTTTATAGAATAAGTTGTTAGAGAATATGAGTATTATATCAAATGAATAATATACCTACTGTTGTTATAGGAAATGTATTTAGAACAAGTGAAAATTATATTCAATGAACGTTATGTTCTTTGAAATTAGTTCATTTGTCATTATATAAAATGATACGCACCCTTTTATTAGGTCGACCTGTATGTAACAAACTATGTAATGGAATCTAAGGTAACTAATTTAACCATCTTCCAAAGGTCGTAGCGTAATGAAAATTGGCAGCTGTATGTAGTTCTGATGACAATACAATAATATGGTACTGTCGAACTGATCTGATGATGGAGCCGGAAGATATGAACTGGACTTCATGATGGAAAATCGTTTCATAGCTGTTTTGGATTTCTTAGAAAAGTCTTGTAATGCACTTTGACCACGATTAGGTTTCAAGGTCTGATGATGAAGCCGAAAGATAGGCACTGGCATTCCATGATAGAGTATCGTATCATAGTCGTGTATGCACTTGTGAGAAAGGCCACGTAATGGACTTTGAACACGATCAGGTTTCAAGGTTAGACCAAAAAGTATAAAATAAATTAATAGTTTAAAAAACACTAGAAAAACACGCTTTTATAAATGCACGTAAAAACAAAAAATAAATTATGGATCGTTCAAGTTGTTTCTATTTCTGGGCTGAAGTGTAAACTATGTGCTTTTAATTATAATATTTGATTGTAAAAGCGTGGGGCGCTGGGACAGGAAAGACTTTCTTGTTAACAAATACTAATACTAACTACCTGGCGGAAGCAGCATGAGGTCGTACAAGAGCATAACGTTTATGCCGCCAAAGGGTTACCAAAGGGAACCAAAGATATCTCGTCCACGAACAAGAACTCTACATTTGGCCACTGTTGACGCATTACCCTTATGTACTTAATTTCCTGAAAGAAGAGGCGTTAAAATGTCGGTGAACGTCGTATCTTCTCGCTGCTGGCGCATGTTTTGTCTGAGTTCGACAAACTGTTACTTTGAACAGACTGTTTAATGTAGAGCCACCTACTAGTCGTGCTGCAACTCCAGTTAGAGCGCCAATCTGTGTAACCTGCTTCCCGTAACATCGCATAACTTGATTTCTCAGCAAGTTATACAAAAAGTCTTTCCTTTTCCAGCGCCCCACGCTTTTACAATCAAATATTATAATTAAAAGCACATAGTTTACACTTCAGCCCAGAAATAGAGACAACTTGAACGATCCATAATTTATTTTTTGTTTTTACGTGCAATTATATAAGCGTGTTTTCTAGTGTTTTTTAAACTATTAATTTTTTTACGTTAACTTAGGAGTTTGATTTTTTCACAGCTTTAACAGACTGGTAGACCTGAGTATATCGTTTTAATGTCAACTGGATACCTCCACGCGTTCCCGAGATAAAGGGTCTTGGCAGACACGACAGACGGACAACAAAGTGATCCTATAAGGGTTCCGTATTGTCCTTTTGAGGTACGAAGCCCTAAAAACATAAGCATCAAGCACTGACAAATTTCGACGGGGAAAACCAGACCTCGGTAGCCAAGTGGTTAAGGCTGCAGCCCGGTATGCAGAAGGTGCGTGGTTCGATTCCCGCCTAAAATTTTACTTAAGTATATTTAAGCGTTAATAAAACGCTAAAATATATAAAAAAATAGCTTTTAAGTCTTAAGTACACAACTTAAATTATTTTTTGTTACGATTCATCATAAAGTAAATTTGTCATATATAAGAAAAAATATGTGTCTAAATATAATAAAGCTACTTGCTTTACATAGCTTTAAGTGATACGGTACTTACCTATCTTAAACTTTTTCGAAACCACTCAAAATTCAAATCACAAAAATGGTCCCTTACGTAACACCGACCGACGTTAATCGTGTAAATTCCTAAGTAAACTTACATAATAAACAGCCCTACGATAGCTTGTGGTATAATGGACGTGTTGCTTTATTCATTAACTTCTCTTTGCTAATACTTACAGGTTTGTTGAATCTGTGCTTTAAATAGCTTTAGAAATTTTAAAAACGAAAACACGCTAAAAACAAAGCTCTACTCGAGGCTATGGTTATCTTTAGTAACTTCTTTGTTAGATATTCGATTAAGTAGTGAGGTCCTTTTGATTCCCAGTAGATGTTACTATAAATGTATACTAAAACGCATGTTATCATCTCGTCGGTAGCAAAAACACAAATGTGTACACTTGGAGCTGTGTTTATACAACTAGACGGGCGATTCGTCGGTAGCCGTGCTTTTTATGAAAACTGACGGTCGATCAACTTAACGGGATCGCGGGCATGGTCGGCGTGCGCCAGAAAATGTCCAAGGGATGAGCACACAATGGAGTCGATAATACTTCCACAGATTTATGTAGCAACCGTATCGCGTAGCGATGAAAGAATACTACAGCCCCCTCTCTTCCCTTGGGCGACGTAAAAGGCGACTAACGGACTGCACAGCACATACATCCAACAGCAAAGAGCGACATATGTGCCGTTGCTATGAAAAGTGGACTATGGTAGAGGGCTTTTGCTGTTCTCATTGCCTTCTCTGACTAACCCTTTGGGGGATAATAGTCGTGATTATTAGATAGCCTTAGCTTACTCAACCTAGGTACTGTTGAAATTTCTGTCAAATATATTCATCATCGTAGCATAATCGTAGCGTACAAATGTCCCACTACTGGGCACAGGCCTTCTCACATGGACTACAGCACATGGAGATAACGGGCAATAACTCACCATGCTGGCCTAAAGCGTGTTGGTGGGTCAAAGTTCTGTCAAATATGGGGTGGTTAATGTGACAAGGTTTAAAAGTAAATTGAATCTCTCACCGTCGAGCTTCTCTTAACTGGGCGGGTAAGGGAGAGAAGAGTCCCGCAAACCCGAGGTCAACCCTAATCCTGAGTATGTCGTAAAACACCATTTTACTTAGGTAGGTGCTTAAAAAAAAATAAGAAAAGTACAGCGACATGCGATATTCATGATATTATTAAGACTTCTATCGCCCCGCCGCCGGCGGGCGCGCTCCCGCACTGCAGCACGTGCTTACCTTCCTTCCTTCCTCTTTCTGTCGCCTAACACAATTCAATGTACTCCTCCTGGCTGATCAATCTGAATGTGATGTGTTTGCAGATTTTTTTTTTTTATTCTTTTATTTTTTTTTAGGGACTTTACACTATGTTATGTCAGTCCCATCATAACTTAAGCTTAGCTAACAACATTATATTTTGTTAATATGATACAATCCTTATTTAATTAGTAATAGCTAGTAGATACTTAGCACTTATCTGTCCAGTGATACTACCAATCATTGACGACTCACCAAGACCATATCACAGACAAGTCTGGCTGCGTCTGATGTAGGGTTTGCCAAAATAGATTGATATAATCCTACATCAGACATTTTAAGATTTAATTGACTTGTCAATGATTGTCGCTCTCTTTGATTTTTGCCACATTCCATCAACAAGTGCTGCAAGTCCTCTAGTTTATTACACACATTACAATTCGGAGAATCTGATTTTTTCATTAAGAAAGCAAACTTGTTAGACGGAAAGTGACCGGAACGAAGTCTGTGCAATAGTACAATATATTTTCTACTAACCTCCACGTTCGTAAACCAAGGTATACGAGGAGGCTCACTCTGCATGGTTTTATACCAAATGCCTTTTATTACTGATATTTCATTAAAATGCTCCTTCCAAATATCAAAACATTCGTTTTTACATTTTTGTAATATTTCCGAGCGATAAGGCTTTAAAGAGCTTAAAAGATTTTGTAAAGTTTTGCGAGAAGGATGAATGCGCGTCTTCTGTGTTGTAATTTTGTCAATTGATTTTTTTTTTTAACTTTTATCTGTTATTGTTATGTATTTTAGTTATTCTTTACTTTGTGTTCTCATCTTGTGTTTACTGTTTGTATATATTGTACTTTATTATTTACCATAATCGGTGATCGCATTGTTGTATTTTTAGAAATAAATAAATAAATGACTTATGATAACTGGCCCCTGGCCTAGCCCGGCTTACATCACCGTGTAAACGTCTTGATAAGCATGGGAGCGAAGCGCAGTTACCGCTGTAAGTTGTAGTGATGGTTTTTTGTTCTAACGGCTCTTCACAGTGCGATCATTTGAAATAGATCAAGGATTTTTGTACCCGAGTTCGTCGGTCAAGTCTGACACGATATCGTGATTAGAAGGTTTTATTGTTGCGAAAAAATGTAAAGAGTTTCGTTTGGTATTAAATATGCATTACACGCACAAGTGTACGCACTTTTTATTAAAGTAGATAAATGACATACCTTAGATACTAATCTAGCCATTTTCAAACTCTATAATTTGTGGCATTTGAATGTTTTTTATAGCCTAGACCGTCTAGAATCCTTGAATAATAAATAAAAGGAAAAAAAATGTGATTAACGTTTTGCAACTTAGGTAAATGTTAAGTTAAAAAACTTTGATTTGTTGTAAGAAAAATAATAATGAATAGATACTTACGTGTTTACTCTAAGATGTGACTTAGTCTAGCAGGCTCTACATCACTAAAATTGTAGAGTTGATTCTGGAGGTGATCCTGCGGGTTGCGGGATTTCTTTGACATAAGTAGGTTATTTACAAAGAAATTTATTTATAATCAAGGCCTTAATAGTTTCTCTCTATCAGTCCATTTCGACCTATATTAGGATCTTCTGTCTTTACTGCTACGCCCATTATGTCACTCTTCTTTATCAGTGAAGACAGCATTTAGGCCAGCCAAAGTCCGTGCAAAGTCCTCTCATTATGATTGTATTACAAAAAAATCCACAAACAATCACATTCGCAGTTATACCACGTACGTAAAAAAAAGTAAAGTAGGAGCGCATAAAGAGGTCGCAGTCTCACATCTTCATCCCATGTGTTGAGTTCCTATAACATGGAAACAAAACAGCGTTGTTAAAATATAAGCCACATCACATTATCTTCACTTGCTAATCGCCAATCGCCTCAGTGGTCTAGTGCCTTTTGCCACCGCCGCCGGTCTAAGATCCAGAAGTACCAACCGGGTTCGATCCCCAGCTGGGGCTACACGTTTGTACTCGGTTTGGTTGGTGGTAGAGCAAGTCCGCCTGGCTAGCCACCACCATCTTATCTAAATATGTCGCCATAACTTAAATGTTTGTAGCATTTTGTTGTGTTCCGGCAGTTAGGGATAAGACGCCAGTTCCTTAGTAGTTGAGAATTTCGAGTAAAGTGCGCTTCCATGTTCGGTCTTATCATCACTTAAAATCAGGTGGGATCAGGCTAAGTGCTTACCCGTAAATAAATTTTAAAAAAACACAGTTGATTGATAACATGATGGTTCCGTGCAAAGTGAGGCTATGCCCACAGAAGTCAATTTTCAGCTGCTAATCGCTTATGTTAACAGACAGCGAACGTTCAATGCACTTAGCTGATTAGCGGGAACCTTCGATATTACGCCAGAAGTTGACAGAGGGTAGATACCTGAAGAAAAGTCAAGACAAATAGTTCTGTATTGTCGACAGAAACTCTGGCTAAAAATTTGGTCAATATTTGTAGGAACCGGTTTTTTCTAACCATGATTAAGGGGCCCATGTGATTTTTGCGCAAAATGCCCATTTTTGCATTTTGTAGTAATTTTGCAGTTGTATTTATCGTTTTTATCCAAATAGGATAATAAATTCATGCTTAATATTACAAATCTCCACTCTGCGAGAATAAGCTAAGCCGCGGCGCATCGCATTTTTTTAAATTTTGCAGTTGTATTTATCGTTTTTATCGAAATAGGATAATAAATTCATTATAAAATCTTTATTCCTCATGAAGTAATAATTATTCTGGTATAAATTTAGCTCAATAATATTATCGTAGATAGGAGAAATTCACAGTTAACTTAAAGCGATTTTCGAAGTTTTTTGGTTTAGGGTGGATTCGACCAAACTGGAATATGACTTACTCCGAGATTAGTCTATACAAATTAGGCGTTTAATCTAGGTATAAGACCTTATTCCAGTTTGGTCGAATCCACCCTTAGAATAAGAATTTTATTCTATATGAAAATTAATTATATCTAAAAGTTCCGAGGCTGCTACGCACTATATGACTACATAAGAGATTACATTCCATTTTTTTTATTTCTTTTGTATAGAACAGTAGTTCAATCTACTTAAAAATTGACTTCGCGCATTTTATAAAAATCTTTTATGAAAATTTGCGTTTAATTAAAAAGTTAAGCAAAATTTACAAAAAGCGAGGCCGCTACGCACTATGCCAATAGCTATTTTACACTATTCAATAAGTCAAAACTGTTAATGTATTTTTGTATCTAAGATCAAGAACGCCAAAATTGGCCATTTTTACGCAAAAATCACAGTCGAGATGTAATAGGCCTATTTGCATGTATGCACGATATTATAATTTTTTATTTAATTTACATTTCGAAATAAATGTTTGTAAAAAATATTTAGACACTGCTAGACGACAATGTAGTTCTGTGACAAAAAATAAAATGTAGACCCTTAAAGTGCCCCCGATTTATCGCATGTTGATTCAATCATAGATTCCTTTTTAAAGTTTGCTGTTTGGAAACCAATTCGGGATTATGACGACCGTACTCTATAGCTATTTATTTTTGACATAAAGATTATTTGTTATATTCCCTAAGCTTGGTTTTTATCTACTCTTATGGCAAGTGGCTATAAGGTCATGAAAGCGCACTTTACCCGGACTAATGCTAAGGAACTATCGATCCTACCATAATTCTTACCTCTGACTGTTTAAAAAAAAACAATGCTATCAGCGTGACCATGGTTATATTTATTTCCTGTTTTTGTATGAAAAACTGAAAATACAATACATAACCATGGTCAATTTACTGTCTAGAAAGTCTAGCCGCAAGACCACAGAGGCAGAGGTAAAGTTTACTGTGAATTATGGAAAAATGGCTAAAGAAAAACAACATTGAATTCCTAAGTAAGAGATAGATCTAAAGTTAAAAAATATATGATATAGTAGGTATATTACGATAAAACTTTTATCATTACAAATGAATAATTTTTTCCCATTTTTTAGTAAAACCAGATATTATTACCAGACACAACCAGTCCTTCATTAGTGATTAAGCTAGTTTCATTTTACAATTATTATTTTCAACAAATAAGAACATTCATTATTTAGCTTCCCTTGTTCATACAAACACAAAAGCATGAAACCAAAATACCTCTTCAACCGGCAAAGCATCCGAATCTCGCAAAGCATCTAAAGTGCCCAATCAATTGCAAGCCAGCTTTCAGACCATTGTTGTGACAAATATCAAAATGTTACAAACTGTTCCAATAGTCAAATTTTGTATTTACCAGACTAGACTATCTCTTGCTATGTCGCTCTTACATTTTACAAGCCAACACGCATCGCGCAATGGCGTTAAAGAAACCATTTCGTGTGGTGTTTTTTTACGATTGTACCTTCTTCACTTTTGGGTGCCTTGGGAACTGATTTGTTTACGAAATAAATATTAAATAAAACCCTTGGATGCGGTGGTAACAGATATTTGGATGCATGGGAATGGGAACGAGCCTTATTGAACAACTTGAGAAAGTGTTGTCTCATTTAAAAGTCTTGTGTCATGTGTGTGAATGTGTGATGTAGGGTTAAATTGTTAAAGTCAGTCGTCAAAAGGTAAGGGCTGTTTTCGGGTTTGTCTCGGGGCGTCTCGGTCTACCTAAGTTCAAATCAACTGGAGTTTCGTCAGCTGTGTATCCGAAAGCTCCGCTCGCCGCCGCGACCGCAGTGTCTCAGTGTCTTAGCTCGCGTCGCTGAGCGCACCCGCGCGCCTTCTTCTATTACAACCTTCACACGTGACGTGACCTTAGCGGAGACGCGCCGCGCGTTTAAAAAAGTAAAACCGAGTTATTATACCAGGTGTGATTGTTCAGGCTGCGGCGGCATTTGTTTTTTTAATTTGAAAAAAGAACAAAAAAGGTGGTGCAAAGCCTTGACACGGTAAACGAAACTTGAAAAAAGTGTAACGTTTTTAGTCTAACTTGTAAATAAAACAGAATAAGTTATGAATCTTAGTTTTTACATCTATAATATTATAAAAAAAGTTTATATTACTAAACTTTGTTAGTGGGAGGGTTAGTAAGGTAGCAGGAACATGGAGCTTTCTATAAGGGCTTTTTCTAGAGAATACGGTTATGTAAGGATACTGTGATATATGACTTCTGGTACAAGCTCTCTCTCCCATTTGAAAACGACTATGGTGTTTTAAATAATTTTAGATTTAGTTTGTAAATAAAAAAAAACACTTAAGGACTTATGTACTTATATTATTTATTACTATTTAGCATTATGATTTATATTACAATAGTAACGCGATTATCTCAACATTCTCAACTGACAGTAACTCTGTAGTTGGAAGTGCCCTTTTGTCAGAATTCTCAAACTCTGAGGAATTGGTCTTACCTCTATACTCCAGCCTAAGACTTCAGCTAAATTCGATGACGAATGTTTGTAAACAGATTACTGTCATTTCTTTGTGCAAATATGTAGGGTTCACTCAGACTTTTACTGTTTTTTGGAAGAAGACACAATAGTTAACTGTTTTCTTGTGAATCTCTCTCCGAGTAAAAATCAGAGTGAAACTTATATTTACACAAAAAAATGTCAGTAATCTGTTTACAAACATTCGTCATCGAATTTGGCTGGAGTATAGATAAGAATATTCTTAAACAAACAGCTTTACCACCAGCAAAACAGACTACAATAAAATGAGTAAGATTTAAATAAGTACATTTCATCATCTCACATGAAGTAATAGGGGATCGAAGCTTGTCCTCAAGGCATATTTTGATATTTTGGTACTTTAATTAAATTTAAGTCAAGTTTAAGTTAAGTCAAGGCATTTCAACAGAGCTGGTCTTCCGTTTATAACGTTGGTTGAGTCGGCCATGTAATTTTTTTGGAGATAGAGATATTTGGTTAGTTTATCTAAAACAACAACAACTTTAAACATAATAAAAACACAGCTAACAAAATTTTTCATATTTGAGACTATGTACCTAGTACATTTTAAAATTATTAGAATTTGCTGTTAACTCCTTGGTCGAGTGGTTGACGACCTCCTTGGTCGAGTGGTTTGTACACCGGTTTTCATGGTGTCGCCATCTCTGAGATCCCGGGTTCGATCCCCGGTCGGGTCAATTTAGAAATTATTGTTTTTCTAAATTGTCTCGGGTCTGGGTGTTTTCTATGTATAATAAGTATGTATTTAAGTATTTTAAGTATTTTTATCCGTTGTCTAGTAACCATTTCACGAGTTTCTTTGAAGCTTCTCTTGGGCTAGATAATTGGTGTGGTAGTAGGAAAGTATTAAGTAAGTATTATTATTATTACTCCTATTTCTTTACTAATAAAAGATAAGTGAAAACTTACCCGTCAAAATCTTTTTGTAAGTTGTAGTTATTATCTAAAGCATAAGCGTAAAGCATAACGCCTGAGGAGATTGCCAAAACATTTAGTAACTAGGTATTATTCAATCTTCACCTTTACTCAAACCAAAAATGTTGCGGAAGAGTATCGGTTGAGCAGACGCCTGTTATTGTATTAACATAACGCTAATGCTCAGAGTATTACAACTGTAATAACTGGTGGTTTCGGTTGGTGGCAGGGCTTGTTTTAAAACCGCCTGGCATGCTACTACCATCTTGTTCCATGGTTGTGTTCCGCCAGTTACAGATAAGATAGCCAGTTCCTCAGTAATTGAGTCATCCGGGTGAAGTGCGCTTTCACCATCGGCCTCATCATCACCTACTATCAACTATCCGCAGTAGAATAAAATAAATCTTTTTTTTTTCATTTTTGGCACATAGATATTTGAATTGCGTAATTACTAGATATCTTATGTACAATACCTGTCGACGCAACAATGCTACTAACATGGACCTTTTGGTGAGAGACTTAGATATACTGTTCAGCAGGCGGACTTAAAAGATTGTTTCAGTTTGGCCAGGCAGACTTTGAATAAGCTCTATATAACAACCAAACCTACTCTGTGAATAATAATGTAACGTAACTGGGTGTGCAAACTGGAAAGTTTGTATACACTTTTAAACTTATACCCACAGAACACTTAAATAAAGAAGATTTATCTGTTCTGTGCTTACCCGGCATTTCGACCTAGTTGCACCGGCACATTGAAAACATTTACTCTGAGTCACGGGCTGACTCCAGCATATTTATACATATATGTGTGTGGCTCAGAATCTGTGGTGATTTAAGAGGGTTTACGCATTTTGGTTTCCCATACAAATTACCAAGTCGAAATTTTAAAAAACCAATCAGCCAATTTTAATGAAACTTTGCATACTAAAGTAAAATAAAGGGATCTAAATAACTTGTTGAAAACATTTAAAAAAAACGTTTATCTAACTGAGTTATTGCGATTTTAAACATTCTATAGTGGACTTTAAATCGCAATAACTCAGCTAAATAATCGTTTTTTTAAATGTTTATAACAAACTATTTAGATGCCTGTGTTTTATTTAAGCATGCAAAGTTTCATCAAAATAGCTTAATAGTTTTTAAAAATATCAACTTGGAAGTTTGTATGGAAACCCGAAATGCGTAAACCCTCTTAACCATTTCTTCTTGTTGCCGTTTAGTTATTTTTTTATAGTTTGGTGGTGATGTTGCTTTACGTTACTTTGTCGATTGTTAAAATTAAGCCTTTTAGAGTCTTTGAAAGTAGACGAGTCTTCGGAAGTAGGCAGCTTCCGTAGCATAGCGAAAATATGCTCGTTATACCTACATACTGGATTCTATTGAAGATTCTTAAGCTTCTGCTGATTTTGTTCTCAAGTTTTTCCCATTCGTGCTCATCCTTATAGTTTTTGCATCAGTTTTCCTTTACTAGTTCTTATACCACCATTATCAGAATAATAATTGTCTACCGCAACCTTATCTTGCGTAATGTGGAGACGTTATTCGAGGTCTTAGCTTAGGTTTGACCTTAGCTTTGCCATTTCCATAATCGAAATTTTTTAGATGTTGTAATTATTTTACCGTAATAAGTCTTCTGATGTGTTTTAATATTCTCTCATTATCACATTTATGAAAACCCCAAAATAAAATACTCTACAATTGTGTCCTACAAAACGATCGAAGTACAAAGCCATTAAATTTTTTGTCAGTACGACAAAGTCAGTGGCAAAAGGTTTTTAATGTTTAATTTTAAGTGCTTAATGCATAATTAATGACTCTAACATAGTGACTCTTGTTGTTCGGTCTTTCGTCTTTATCAAAAAACCTTTCTAGAATTAAGACCGACGTATTCAAAACACACGAGCGAACGTTTGCTAAACATTTGCTGCGAGTCGTAGGCACTTCTTGCTTCGGTTCTTGCAACAGATGTGATTAAGTTGTTACAATACGTTGCATTATTGTCACATGAGGTTTTTTCGCCACTGTCTATTGCAGATCAATTTAATCGTTCTGTAGACATATCTGTCTCTACGAGGTAGTGTTGCATTTTGAACCGATATAACTAACGACTGCGTAAGAAATTGAATTCGTTACTCAACAAAAGAAGAAAAACACAGACAAGACATGGTCTGCGCAGAACGGAAGAAGGTACCTACCTAGTGGTGACGAGGTAGTAAAGTTAGAGAGATACTCGACTTCCATTCTTATCGTCATCAACTGGTTGCAATAATATAAGGATACTTAATTATTTGCCACGGACATTTAAGATAAAAGGTGCGCAGTTTCATTATTATTTTTAGAATTGTGTTTAGTAAATTGGGTCAGAAGTAATTGTTTATGGAATGTCTGATAAATCAATAATTTAATGATACGTCATGATAAAATTAGTGTAAGATGCTATTAAATCGTTATTTGGGAAAATACCTACCTAGCATTAGTACCTATCATTAATATCTATTAGCATAGAATTGCCTTATCTGGAAATGCTTATCTGTGAGTCTTCTGCTAAACAATATTTGACGCCTCGTTCAAGCTACGAGTGGGATTGGGATCACGAGTTGGTCAATATTGTCAACTTAGCATTTTTATCGCATTGTTTCTATAAGTAGGGCATTGTACACAATAATAATTTTAATACTCCGCGGGTTACGGGGCTCGGCGTTTTTGCTCTCTATCTCACGGCTAACGGTTGACGTAACAGCATTCTGCATGAATCCGTCCCGTTCTCTAGTGCCCAGTCTATGCAATTAGCGTTTTTGTTTCTTTGATTTTTTCCGTACGTGTGGCGGTTCATTTGATTTGTTCAGTAGATTTTTTTATTGAATACTTATAAGCACGATGTTGCAGCGGCTTTTGTGGTCGGGTTTCGATTTTGCATGTTAAGCACTTTTGCAAAGTCCAGTCACCGGATGGGTAGCCAAATTATCTCAAGCTTCTTCGTGCTTTGCAATACACCACTACGCCCATCTGGCCCATCGTAGTGTATTTTGAAGAGTACCCCTTATAATTATTATGTTAACGCGCCCTGCATAGTGGGTTCTGGCGAAACTTCTCAGGGGCACTGCCCTGTGCCACCCACCGCGTCGCAGGTTGCGGATAGCGAAACGGCTTCAAGATATGGAAGCTAGCTGCCTTGGCAATCGTCGCGGACAATTGGGCGATCCCATTGGAGGGTTGCTGGAACTGCTCATGGCTGAGCTTTCTCTACAGAATATCACTAAACCCAATGACAAAGGATGACAGCGGCGAGTACAAGCCGCCACTTTAATCAAAGCTCAGATCCGGGAGACCAACTTCGTTGGCTGCGGTATGCAATTGATCTAGGAGATGTAAACTCTGAATTCAAAGTGCACCTGTTGCCTTCTAGGGAGATGTTGGATCATCAAAGGTTAGGGCCTTATACCGAAAATCTGACGTGTTGTACCTTAGAAAAGTACTACACTATCCTCCCATTATTTTTCCATGCACCCCGGCTTGCACCCGGCGCTCACAGGTGTCCGGGCCTGTGAGTGAGAAATTGGTTACCGAAGACTGTAAAGAGGCGGATACCCATTCCTCTTTATCAGTGAATGCTACTGGTCAAAAAGAAAATAATAAGAAGCTTTTGTCCACTTAAGGCCCGACGCTGAGAGCACTATAGAAACTTAAAAAAATACAGAGGAAACAGTTTATACGCTATCATCAGGCCATATAATAAAAATCAGGCCATATAATAAAAATAATGCCTAAGGACATACAAACATTAAGAAAATGGTACATGTTGGCGACATACTACCAAATCATCAATTTGGATTTCGAGAGAGACATGGAACAATCAAATAAGTACACGGCACTGTTGACATCATCAGTAGAACTGAAAAATCGAATGTACTGATCTGCAGTTTTTCTAGTTATCAGCCAAGCTTTTGACAAAGTGTGGCATGCGCATGATGGCCTATTGTATAAGCTGAAAAAGACCCTGCCGCACTTATTTTTCCACATTCTTAAAGCCTATCTTGATAAAAGAAGTTTTCAAGTAAAATACAACGGTGAATGCTCTACTTTACACGAAATTTGTTCGGGTGTATCGCAAGGCAGAATTCTAGGCCCTGTGTTGTACCTAATATACACAGCAGATCTTCCAACATCTCACAAAATAACAACTGCAACTTACGCTGATGATACTGCTTTACTGTCGTGTAACGCTGATCCAAAAAAAGCATCACTCTTCTTGCAGAAACACCTAGATGAAGTGCAGAAGTGCTTAATCGATGGAAAGTTAAGGAAAATCAGAGTAAGTTTTGTCATGTAACCTTCACACTCCGAAAGGAAACCTGCCTCCGGTAAGACTGAACAACGAGGAGATACCCTAACAAGACCATGCCAAATACTTTGGAATGCATCTGGACAGAAGACTAACATGGCAAAAGCACATCTGGACCAAGCAAAACAACTAGATGGAAAGCTCCGCAGTCTAGGCTGGTTGATTGGACGTCATTCGCAGTTAAATGACAACAGCAAAATGATGGTGTATAAGGCCATACTTCAACCCATATCGACATACGGTATTCAACTGTGGGGTTCGGCCAGCAATAGTAACATTGAAATACTGGAAAGATTTCAGACCAAGGCACTAAGAACAATGTTTTGTATCCCACAGTGTATTAGCAACACATACCATATACCTTGACTTTAAAATAAAGACCATCAAACAAGAGATAGCACAGTTTAGCATGCGGTACCAGAAGAGATTACCCAACATGTAAATGAACTTGCAGTGGTATTGAGTGCGGAGGGAGCATGTGAGGTTAAAACGCAGTCACGCAGTAAAACCCTCTAGATGGAACACCTTAGACGGATGTTGGCAATAGCCAGTGGAGACAGGTTTAAATCGAAGAGAAAAGTGGCTTATTGTTCCTTAACTGACTGCCTTGGAGCAGATAAGAGAAAAAAAATGCGGGCCCTGCATAGATTTCCCTCTCTATGCATTTTTGTGTATTTTTTCTTTACATTTTTTCTCTACTGAAGAAAACTTGGCGATGTCTTTGGGAATCACGAGGACCTTTGAAATTGTTGAAGATTTCTATTTGGTATGAAGTAGAGAACAAAATTTCTTACAAAGAACTTTGGTCTTACTAGAGACTCTCCCACTTAAATTAATGTCTTGAACACTAGTTGTCCATCTTTATCGCTTATTCCTGATCAGTTTGCAGCATGAAGTTTGTCGGTATGCTCGCGTTTTTTTAGTAAGCAAACGAGCAGGCCGCCTGTGGGTTGCAGTTACTTTACTTACCTTTTAAAAGAATCCCATGTAGATGTTCAAACGGTAGATAGTCTACCTACTAATATTGTGATAGTTAGTGATTTTTTTTCAACCATTAATGTATAACTTTAACACTAATTCACGGGGTCACATGCAGGTATTAAGAAAAAACACTTCTCTTCATAAAGTATAAACATACAGAGTGCACTCAACATAACAGTGTTTAAAACCATTGCAATATGCAACTTACCACACTGGAATAAGGAACGTAAAACAACAAGTGAACATAAGTGGGTTGAAAATTATTGTAGGGTATTTCGACATTCGCCATTCAAACGGTACCCGCACCGTTAGATTGCTCGGATACGGCGAGATTGCGGTCGTTTTCCATTATTACGTTACAATTACGAGAAATAGACCGCCGTGAGGTAATCGCGAGTTGGCATGACACATGAACTTGACTTACTACTTTTATGGAGTCGCTACAAAAAATTCTCAGTTCAGGTCTTCACGGTAGTGCAATAAAAGTATTTACAAGCTACCGGTCATTTACTACATTTACTGATGCTTACTATTTACTGAGATCAATAAAACACCAACAAGTTTGGCTTTAAAGCCTGTAAAGGCTTCAAAACGTCAGAATAAATTATGAAAAAAAATAATTCAAGTAAATTTTTTTTTTTCGTGCAATTAGGTTTTTATTTTAATGTACTTTTTTATTTCAAATAACTTTAGAAACAATATAAAAAGTATTTTCAAAAATATGCAATATATTATTGCGTAAGTAAGTATAATATAAAATGTTTTGCTTAAATAAACTGATATGATGTAATTTATTAACAGCTGTATATGGATCAGCATATCATAATGATCATACCTAAGTAATATAATAATTTAAAAATATAAATCACACCTTCTACCGCTCTTTCTTTATAAGCCTGTAACTTGACTCTTAGAGAGTAAGTCCATTTATATTACTTTTATTTTGTGCAATAAAGATTAAGGAATAACCATAATTATTGCTCAATAATATTACAATAAGTGGTTCAGGATGCTATTATAGTGAACAGTATAGTGTAGTGAGAAATAGTTGTAATTGTTTAGCCATCTATGTACAAACCTGTGGGTCTAGTATGCGTGAACAAAAAACTTTTACTATTTTACAACACGAACTGTATAAAATTAATGAAAAACGGGTTCTGGTGCGATGAATTAATTGATAAAATTATGCGTCAAAACGGCGAGGAAGTGACGCAGAGAGAGCTTGTGTTAATCGGCTTATAAAGTCATCGATGTAAACGATGCGACGTACAACCGAAATGTTAACGGCTGAGGTAAACAGAATAAACCGATTTCAATGAACATTACTGCGTTGAACGAAGAAATAAAGTATTGTCGGAGGTGGTAAACAACACATGAAAAAGGCAATTTCAAACCCACACGTGAAAATTATCGATTTACTTTCGTTTTTATATGTGCACGTAATTGATATGGTTTTGTAAAACATCTACCTAATATCATTGAAAAGATGCTAACTCGATATGGAAAGACATTTATAAAAAGTTTTGGCGAATTGACAAAATAAAAACGAATATCGAAGTCATTTTTAAAGATCTTACGACATCGCACATTTGAATATTTTCTCTCTAGTTATCTAAGGATGTTTCCGTAGAAAATGTTTTGGTGCATAATTAACAATTACTTATAGGTAATTTATTTCGGCTGGTATAATAAGTAATTTTGTTACAATAGTAGTGGAGGACGTAATGTTGTGAAGTGACATGGGAGTACGTTCAAAAAGTTGTGTGCAGCAATCATGTGATCAGTGAAAAAAATAATCGTGAGTTGATTTTTCAACATGGCCGAATGGATTTGGTTGGCGGCGCTGCTGTGCGGCACCCAGGCTGCGGTATTGCCGCCTCCATGGGCTGACGTAAGGCGAAACCCTTGTGCTACCCACCCCCGAGGATGGCTGATGCTATACTGGCCTTCAGACGGCAAATGTTACACCATTTATAAGGTATGTTTATCTTCTGTTTGTGGTCTGCTTACAGGTTAAATTCAAAATTCAAAATTCAAAATATATTTATTCAATAAACTCAATTAATAAGTGCTTTGAATCGTTGCAATCTTTTTAACCTACCACCCATTCAGGACGTCATTTTTTAACTGTGGCAAAGAACGGGCGCAAGAAACCACAGCGCACAAAAGCAACGACATTTACAAAAAAAAAAAAGAATATGTCGTTACCAGGTCATAAAATACAAAATATGAATTTAAAAAATAATAAATTAAGCAATACAAAACTACAATACAATTTAAGTATCAATGAATAATAGACAATTAGAAATAGCTGTTGGAGTAATTGGAGCATTTTAGATCCAAGTTGCTTTGTCTTCTGTGTAATCTGATACTTTATAATAAGCTTTTTTATAAAGCTTTTCTTTGATTTTGATTTTAAATTTATTAAGATCTAATTTCTAAATATCATTTGGTACTTTGTTGTAAAATCTTACACACAGACCCTTAAAAGAATTATTTATTTTATGGAGCCTTGTATAAGGTACTGCTAATTTGTTCTTACTTCTAGTGTTCGCATTGTGGTTGTTATAATGGTTATAACTGTAAGCAGTTACCGTAACCTATAACCAGACCACACAATTAGAGATACTTACGGCCTACCTGATGGTAACCCATAGAAAAAATTAAAAATCATAAAAATATGTACAGATAACACATATTAACAGTTTAAAGCTCCATAAAAATGATGGATAAAATGTATTAGACATAATTGTCATAATTGCGCTTACGTAAACCCTAAGAAAAGAACCTCTTTTGTTGATTTGATTTTAATTGATTAAGCTCACTCGATTCTCTTTGTAGTAAATTAATACATATAAAAAAAATCCTACCTAATTGCTTTTCGCTATAATCTATCTGATTGCAATTTACAGTTTATGCAATTACCGCGTTGCTTACATTTACATTGTGAAATGCGCATTGTTGTGAGAATAAGTAGCGAGTAGGTCAGTGGGTATGTCATAACAAGATCGATCGGTCATGGTCTTTCGTGTGTTTAATGCAACAAGACCGGTAAAACGGGTGCCGTTCATGCGTTTGCTATATTTGGTCGTTTCTGTGCACATCGCCACTTAGAATTCTGGATCAATTGCGTAGGAGACGGGGAGCCGCACTTTCTAAATAGCTCTAAGAAGGACTAAGGTGCAGCAGACATATACAACGTTAGTCGGAATAGGGGTACTAAGCCGTGGACAACTGAAAGTGCTACTATCAACTGTTATATTGCAAATATAAACTTTGCGAAAAACATTCACATTTTCTGCATATTCATATTTAAAAAATGTACAACCCTGAATAGGGAATAGGGGCTAACGCCGCTTGTTAACCCCGGCAATGAACTCAATCTGTCCCTCCCTCAAAACAGCTGACCGCCAGGGCTACCACAACGTCATTTCTTATGAAATCTTAAAACAGCTGTTAATCTAAAATTATAATTTTTTTAGGAAAAGTTCTTAGACAAAAGGTATTTACTATCATGTATACTTTACCCTCCTTTCGACTTAGTACCCCCTTTCCGACTGACGTTGTATAAAATATGCCTACGACGACATTCAAACTTTCGTCATATACCTACGTCGTACGTCACAGAATCTAAAGCGAACTCCACTCTCGTTATCCAACTTGAACAACTAGGAGAATCTACAGGATTTTTTTTTATTCAGTAACGTTAATAGACATCATTTTTTTTTTTAATTTATTTAATATTCATTATTTATTTAATTTGTCCGGCACAATAAAAAAATACTCGTAGATACCGGGCAAATGAAAGGTCACGTGTAACGTAAAGGTAACCTAACCTAGGTATCCTGTGGTATCGTAATGGGTCAGAGTTCAAATGCGCGGTCTCGGTCGATTGACCATGATCAACGGTATTTTTGTGGATATGTTTGATCAATTTTAGTTTCTTTATTTTTCACTTAAAAAAATTAAAATTAAATCTGTAGCTCTAGATCAAGTTACTCTAAAATGTAAAAAATTATGCGCACAGATAAAAAAAATCTTGTATAGTATGTGTATGTGTGGAAACCTCAGAACAATTATTGTTCTGAGGTGGAATGATGGGAGTTGCGGCCCTACTGTCACCTCTCACAGCAGTATCGAGCAGGAGCTCGATGGCGCAGCAGCTAGCGCGTTCGGCTTGCGATTTTGCTCGCTAAGCCACTTTCGCAATGTCAGGTCGCTGGATGGGTAGCCAAATAAAAAAAACATCACGATCACCTCCATGCTTCGGAAGGCACGTAAAGGCGTTTGTCCCGATTGTCATAAAACTCCCCATGTGATGTTTTCCATGTGGGAAATGTATCCAGTAGTGGGACGTTTATAGGCTGATGATGATGATGATACTATGCAAAATTTGTATGGGAATTTGCATAGTAAGATTAAAGTAATATTGCTCTAAGAGATGATGGTAAGGCCCTGATGCCTTTGGGATTGGTCAATCACATTTTTTAAAACTACTTTTCTTTCGCGATCGTTTGCAAATTATGTCTCTAAGTGTCGTGTGCATTGCGCGTATATTGGACTACATGTAGCTGATATTCATACTGACCGCACAATAATCCAAGTACCAGCTTAACCAGCTTTATTTGACAGATTGGGGGCGAGTAAGTGTCGAACAATATTTTCTAGTAATAGCGGTCAATGTTGTGAGTGGTAATACATTAAACAAAACAGTATAATGTCGTCAAACAGCACTCAATAAATTATAAAACAAAGCGAAGTCAAAAGTACCACACACAATATTTTACGGAAACTCAATCAGCAATAATATTATTCTGCATTCGTTTCTTCGAATAATTATGATTATTGTTATGTTATGATTATCACTATCAATAACTTGACCATTAAGTAACTTTAACTGAAGTACCTATCAGATACGTCTTCAGAAAAAAATCCCATAAACGCAAAGAACATTCCCAGATGAATGCAGAAAAGTAACAAAATAGAGTTGTAAACTTAGTAATCAATCACCAACATTCTTTATAAAATATTTCAGATACGATCTAAAATAGATAATCAAATTATATTGATTTTTTCATTCCAGGCCATCATGGCACCATTCTTTGGTTTCGTATTTTTCAATCTCCATCGATAATAATTATTATTAAATTCTATGATCAATATGATGTATGCTGGCATGGATCGTACAGATCGTTATTGATAGTATCCATTACAATTGCTCTATCGATAACTCTGATCTTGTGTTACTCAATCAGTTCATTACACTTCGTTGGTTATTGTTGTCTGAATGCATTTGGTGCAAGTCACCGATTGGGGTGACGATAACATTTATCTAATTTAATCAAATAATTTTACTGCTATTATTGCATAAAGTATGGATTCCGAAATTGTTAAGTAACGTGTGTTTTGCCTTCAGTTGAAATAATATTTCTAAAAAATATACAGAACCCCGTTTCGAAAATAACAATGAACTTTAATTTTTTAAATGATTCGCCAAATTCTGTTATTTTTTAACTTGAAAAAAATTGGAAGCAGATTTACTCATCTTTGAAATAGATTTTTAATACATAACAAATGTTTTATGCTCACCTTTATAGCGATTTCTTTCTCTTGTTTACAATTTTATATTTTACTATTACGAGAATAAACATAGTCTTGTTCATGAGAGTTACTTACGGCTACCCAATTGTGCCCCTAAGCCATATTGTAAAATAATGATACTTACCATATGAGCGTAATGGTTTAAAACGTTTCCTACATTGCATGCGTGCAACAGATTTGGTGATTGTCGAAGAGCTATGAACAAAATTTATACAAAAGGCTGGTTTTATATACAAAATGTCTATTAAAATAATAAAATATTAAATACAAAAATTCTGAGTCGATTGGGTGACGATCACCCTGATTCTTATTTCAGCATAATGTTTGATTGCTGTGTTCTATACAGCCCGTAGAGACGCTGAATTAGCTTCTCTTTTCTATTTTATTTACTGAATGGTCGCACGCGTTTTCTTTTCTAGAGCTTCAGTTCTTATGAATATTTTTTAATCTACCGCCTCCGGGAAATGTTAGTCCAAGTGTCAAAACGTCCAAGGATACAATACCCAGTTGCCAAAATGTCTATTGGTCAAAACATCCAAATGCCAAAACGTCCGAATGCCAAAATATCTAATTGCCAAAAAGTCCAATGAACATAACCTCCACTTGTCAAAATGCCCAACCCCGAATCGTCCAATTGCCGAATCGTTTAATTTCCAAGAAGTCTAATAGGTAGAACCACTTCAGCCAATGTTATTATCGGAAAGAAAATCGAGAGCTAAAGAAGTTCGAAAACAAATGTATTTACACTCATGTGGACTAACTTACCGGAACATCACCGAGAAAGAGATAAACATAATAAGGGCAATGGTCATAATAAAAAATATTAAAATAGCGATAAAGATCATAAGGACATGTATGGGTCTTGCTTATTTCTGCCGCAAAGCAGCAAATCATTATTGCCGTTAAAATCAAACAACGCTTAAAAAACGTTCAGACATCTGTCTTTAAAGCTTCTGGACTGGACATTATGATTTTTAGAACACTTGTACCTACTGACTAGTTTCAGTAATGGCATCTGGACACTAGGACTCATTGGACATTTTAACACTTGGGCGAAATTGGCCTGTGGTCTTTATGGTATCTGGACATCTAGACCCCTTGTACGTTTTGACACTTGGACTAACATCCCCTGGACCTGGAGGCTGAGTTTCGAAACTTGGCGGCGTTTTTTATGCGAAGAGAAGAGAACTTTTATCTAAGGATTGAAAATTCGAATATTGATAAAAAAAATGTTATTTTTTCAAAATGTGATGAACAAATGAAACATGCAAATTCCGAAGACATGACTTTCGAAACTGGGCGGCACTATATACGCGCGTTATCTGACGGAAATACGTCGCGAGCCCGCGGAGTCGTGAGACGCGCGCGCCGTTCCGGCAACATAATCAACCCATTATGTCAAAGCGTAGCCTTGGGTCAGGTCAGCGAATTGTTATGCAAACAATATGCGTTGTGCAAACTATTTGGGGGAATCAGAATAGGCTATCAGCAAACAAATAACGATCTAATTTCTATATTGTTATCTAAATTCGCTGCGGTCTAGTCGTTAGATCACCGTTCTCAGACCAAGAGGTCCCCGGTTCAGGTTCCGGCAAGTTTGTACTTACTCGGTTTGTTGGTAGTGCTTGTTTTAAGTTCGCCTGACTAGCTACGACCATCTTATTTAAAAAAGTCACCAAAACGTCAATGTTACTAACATTCTTTATTTTTGAAATTATGCATTCACAATGCTATATAGATAACGGATAAAATGTTTACTAGAAAAAAAATCAACCAGTCTCAGGAAGCTCGAGTGGGATTCGAACCCACGACCTTTGGATTGCCGGTCCACTGCTCTAACCGCTGAGCTACCGAGACCCCAGAAGACTCGTTGAATTTTTCCTAGTAGTTTGATTACGCTGCGGGTTCGAATCCCACTCGAGCTTCCTGAGACTGGTTGATTTTTTTCTAGTAAACATTTTATCCGTTACTAACATTGTTGTGTTTCGACAGAGTAAGGATAGCCAGCTCAGTAGTTGAGGAATTCGGGTGTAGTGTGCTTCCACAATCGGCCTTATCTTCACCTAACATCAGGTAAGATTAAGGCCAGCGCTTACGTGGGATAATAAATGACATAAACAATGAGCTTTTTAATACAAAAGGGAACACCGACATACAACACGCTCGGTAGGCACTCTACTCTTTAAAAAGATTCATATGCTTTCATTGTAATAAGATTGTTATTTAAAGATACCGTATTCAAGTATGGTAGTCACGTATTTGTTTCCTGGTAACAACAACCAGCAGTCATCAGGTTCATGGGTCATGTTGCGCAATGGCAGCTTACGACCTACGACGACTACTACCACAGTATAAATATAAGCTAAATATTTATACTGTGCTACTACCCTGTTATTAATAAACATTGATTAAAGTTACACTTATGATTAAATTGACGCTGTCTTCTTTAACAAAAACGACACAGCGTCACTTTAAACCGAGGTGTAATATTTGGCCATTTTATTATTAAGACGGTTACTGTTTAAATTAGGTATACAACTTATTTACTTGAGATTTAAAAAGTTATCTCCAATTACTTATGAAAAAGTAACTTATTCTTAATTCGAATTTAAGTAATTGACAGTGTTTTGTTCAATTTCTGCTGGTTACGTATTCGTCTTGATAATAATTTAGTTTAGCTTCCAGTATGTACTAGAATCGAATCTAATACAGTTAAGGTACTTACTTATATTAAAACTAAATCTTTACAATCTCAGTCAAGGCAACAGAGCACGGATAAAGCATGACAACGCCATAATATTCTATTACCGTGGCCATACAAAGACAAATGTACGATAACGGAATACAATAGAAATACTTAGATGCAGCACGAAGTTGGAATATTAAGAGGTTTCATGCTTTGCGTCTTGATTATTTCTATAGTTTTCGGTCATTGCAAAACAATGAAGGTTACATAGGTAAGGCATAAGTAGGCAAGTTGTATAACTTTAACTCCCGAAATGTACCTACCTATGTTATGTTTTGTGTAAATGTATCAGTGTTTTTATTAAATAAACTGTCCTAAAACGGCTGTCCTAATTAAATAAATGACCTAAATTTTTTATAGCTATTAGTTTTTTTTATTATAAATTAATCTCTGTGTGTCTGCGCGCTAATTAATCGTTCTGAGCTCTTAGTAAATTTATGCTTTAGATAAAAATAAAATACTTTAAACTGACTTAATTGAGTTTATTTCACAATTTAATCAAAATTTCGCTTACGACGGACGAAGTAACATGCAGGCGGTCTTCAGTATTTTTTTTTGTATGAGAAGGAGGCGACGAGCAGGCGGGTCACCTGGAGAGCAATCACCACCGCCCATTGACACCCGCAAAACCAGAGGAGTCGCAGATGCGTTGCCGACCTTTAAGAAAGGAATAGGGTTAAGGAAGGAATATGAATTGTGAGGGGGGGGGGGGCCTCCGGAACTCTCACTGGCCGGACGAAACACAACAGCACCAAGTGCCATTATTTCACGCCGGACATTCGTGAGAGGGTGGTATTACCCCGGGCGAGCCGGTCCAATGCGTGCTGCAACGCAGCGTGGCTCTACCACTCAGACAGTGTCACTCATTTAGCACCACCCAGGGGTCACGTGTAGGGTCTCAAGGGTAAACTTACGGACGCGAGTAACTTTAACCCCCAAATATTAGACAAAAAGAAAAATTAAAGTACATACATACATCACGACTATTATCCCGAAGGGTTAGTCAGAGACTAGGCTATGAGGACAGCAAAAGCAGTCCTCTACCATAGTCCACTTTTCACTAAATAGCGACTGCACATGTGCTCAGTGTGGCAGGTGGTGAGCCCATCGACGCTCTATGGAGTTAGATGTATGTCAGTCTTTAGTCCGTTAGCCGCCTTTTACGACACCCAAGGGAAGAGAGGGGGTGGTAGTATTCTTTCACCGCTACGCGACACGGAAAATTCAAGTACAGCCTATAAACTATCCCACTGCAGGGCAAAGGAATTTGCTTAAGGGGGTGCCGTTCGATCGCAAAAACTGACATAAGTCTCTTTATGAACTTTAAAGCAAAATTGATATTTAAAATTAGAACAATTCTGCTTTGAAGTTTCAGACCTAATGTACACAACGTGACGGTTGTGTAAATTTTGCAGTGTTTGTGTTAAAAATGAAAATTAACTTTTTTAAGATGGGGGTGACCTGCGGAATATCAATACAAATAGTTTCATGTAAGAATTATTTATTCATAAGCAAAATTAAGAAAGTCGTCAAAAAAAATGTTTTATGAGTTATTAGATTTATGTATAATTTGTCATTGTTTAAAGAATTTCTTTCAAATTTCAACAAGGCCACGACCTTGTGCAATGATCAGGCTAAGTTACGTAAGTTCTTTTAATGTAGGTATTAAACTAATTTAACGCATAGTACAAGTAACTTAAAAAGACGTAAATTTTCACAATTTCGTGCAGGATCCCCTTAAGAGCCCTACATTTCGACTGTGATTTTTGCGTAAAATGGATAATTGTGGCGTTCGTGATCTCAGAAACAAAAATACATTAAGAATTTTTATTATTGATTAGTGTAGAATAGCTATTAGCATAGATTGTAGCGGCCTCGCTTTTTGTAAATTTTGCTTAACTTTTTAATTAAACCCTAAATTGCAGAAAAAGATTTTCATAAAATGCGTGAAGGCACTCTTTTGAGTTCCTATATAGATTGAACTACTGTTCTGAACAAATGAAATAAATAAATAGAATGATATCTCTTATATAGTTGTATAGTTCGTAGCGGCCTCGCAATTTTTAGATATCATTGATTTTAAATAGAAAAAAAATCTTATTCTAAACCAAAACATCGAAAATCGCTTTAAGTTAACTGTGAATTTCTCACATCTACGATAATTCAATTCAATTCAATTCAAAACTTCTTTATTCAATAAACTTAAAATAAGCATTTTAATCGTCTAAATTTATTTGGATGGATGGGCAACACCCATTCAGGAAGTCTTTTAGCTGTGGAGAAGAGCGGGCGCAAGAAACTCCACAGATTTATAATATTATATAGAAGTAACGACATTTACAAAACAATACCTATGTCGTTCGCTACCAAATTATACAATATACAAATTACTAATATGTTATGCTCGTACATGCACTATGTCCATACATATTTGTCATTTACATAATCTTCCACTTTATAATCACCTTTACTCTGAGGGTTTTTTTAACATGGGCTTTAAATGTATGAAAAGGCATTACAGTGATATTTAGTGGAAGTTTGTTATAATTTTTATTAAATGTTTGTTATAATATTACCTATAGAGCAAAATTTATACCAGAATAATTGTTACTTCATGAGGAATAAAGATTTTATAATGAATTTATTATCCTATTTCAATAACAACATCTGCAAAATTAATACAAAATGCGAAAATGGGCATTTCACGCAAAAATCACAGTCGAGATGTTGTTATAGGCCCCTTAATAACCACGTTTGCCAAATGCGGGTTGGCGATCACATACCCGAGCTAATGCATCGAAAAATAAAACGCACTTTGTCCTGGAAATTGAAACCGGAACCAACAGATTTTATCAAGGGTTTTACCAATCGGCTTTCGAGGCGAGGCTAGTATTGTAACAAAGTGATAAATGCAATATTTAATGATGTCGTCATTCGTCTTTGTAAATGTAGTTAGGCAGTTACGTGTCGCCAATTATCAGCTAGTTGTCTTTCCAACGTTTTTCATCGTGTAATGAATACCATCATTAGACGAACGGACAGTTAAGTACCATAACGTTAGCGAGTGATAATAAATCACGGCTATTGTCATACGTACAATGTAGATATCGCGTGTAGTTAAGATAATCAAAATAGATGTCAATGAATTTCCTAAGTAATTAATTAATCTCCCATTAATACATAATTTTCAAAAACGTAAAACCTTTTTTTATACAATCCTGTAAGTAGACACAGTGAACATATTTTAATAAATCTTAACATAATGTGTGCTTTATGGACATGTAAAAATTTTGCACATGTACGCTAAGAATTTTAAAATATTCAAATAATACATTTAGGTATATATACCCTAGGGGTGAAAGTAGCTTATTTACTCCCGAGACGGAGTTTCAATAGTTCAAGGGAGTAAGTAAGTCTTTCAGCTGAGGTACACACTGGGCTTCTCATTACGAATATAAGGAAAGTTAAAACAAAAACCTGAATGTCTGTAATCCGTTAGTCGCCTTTTACGACACCGAAGGGAAGAGAGGGGTTGGTAGTATTATTTTGATAAGCCTATTGCCGCTCTATGCTGTTGGATGCATGTGCAGTCTTTAGTCCGTTAGTCGCCTTTAACGACACCGAAGGGAAGAGAGGGCTTGGTAGTATTATTTTGATAAGTCCATCGCCGCTCTATGCTGTTGGATGCATGTGCAGTCTTTAGTCCGTTAGTCGCCTTTAACGACACGGAAGGGAAGAAAGGGGTTTGTAGTATTATTTTGATGAGCCCATCGCCGCTCTATGCGGTTGGATCTAAGTGCAGTCTTTAGTCCGTTAGTCGCCTTTAACGACACCGAAGGGAAGAAAGGAGTTGGTAGTATTATTTTGATGAGTCCATCGCCGCTCTATGCTGTTGGATCTATGTGCAGTCTTTAGTCCGTTAGACGCCTTTTACGACACTCAAGGGAAAAGAGGAGTCGGTAGTATTATTTTGATGAGCCCATCGCCGCTCTATGCTGTTGGATCTATGTGCAGTCTGTCGCCTTTTACAACACCCAAGAGAAGAAATGGGTTGGTAGTATTATTTCAATAATTTAACTCACAATTACACATGTGAGAAAAACGATTCTCATAGGGGCGGAAAAGTATTACTTTCCACCCGCTCCTCAGGCAACTTCAGACCTACTTTCCGTGTATGAGGAATGAAAAGTACATTTTCTATATCATTATGTAGTTTAGAGGTCAGACAACAACAACTGACTGCCGTACTCTGAGACTTCGTTTATTGAATGAATTACTCAGTTATTAGCACTTGACTCTTACGTAAGCATTAAATTTAAAACGTTAATAATAATAATTACTACATGAATTACTATTTATTTTATTCGTTTCGCGTAGCGGTGAAAGAATACTACCATCCCCTTTCTTCCGTTGGGCGTCGTAAAAGGCGACTACCGGACTAAATACTGCACATACATCGAACTGCTTAGAGCGGCGATGGGCTCACCACCTGTCACGCTGAATACATTTGCAGTCGCTATTTAGTGAAAAGTGGCTAGGCTAAGGCTGAGGACTATGCTTATGTGGTCATCATTGCCTAGTCTCTGGCGTAGTCGTGATTATATGTATGTATTTTTATTTTAGATATTAAATAATTATTAACGTAATTGACGTCTCTACGACCATTCCACAATTATTAGTAAGTATGTTCTATTTCTCTTACCATTTACCATATTTATTTCTTATTCCAGAAGGGCCACCCATGCCCCGAAACTCAAGAGCTAAGCCCCGGCCGCTGGGGAGGGCGGACCGTCGCCGAGTGCAAGTGCCCCCCCGGCACGGCCCAGTTGCCCCTCACCTCGACCTGCCACAAGCTGTTCGAGCGGGGTCCTTGCAGACCCGGCGAATACTTCGCGCCTGTAGAAGAATCCTTCAACAAGAGAGGGTAGGTAAGCATCTCAATGCAAAGTAGGGTAAAACGTCTATATACATACGTACATATATAAGGTGACTGCTAGAAGCTGCAAGAAACTTCAAGGGCTGGTCAGGTCAAGTGTTTTAAACATGACAAAAATGACAAACAAGGCATTCGTGTTTTTTTCACTTTTAAAATAAATGATTCATTTTGTCAAGTGTTTTAAACATGACAAAAATGAAATTTGTGCTTTTTTAATCTTTAATTAAATAATTCATTTTAATTTTTAAGTTGTAAATATTTTAATTTTAATATTAGATGTTACTCTTGTAATTTTTCATAACAATTTGGTTTAAATTGACATATTCTTACGCTATTGAATTTTATTTATTTTAAAGCAATAACATAAGAAAATACGCACATTTCGTAATAGGAAAAGAAATGGGGTCTCATTGCAGACTAACGTAGGTACTTATCGCCCGGCTGACGCGGACGTGTCAACAGATGGTTGGGTCAACGACCGGCCGCTGCCTGCTCGTTTTAAATTATCGTTTTTAATTATTTTTCATTTTATTTTTCTTGTTGTTGCTTTATAATAAATTAGTTCTCAAAGACTATCTAATTAAAATTCACAAATGAATTAAGTATTTAAATTAAAAATGAATGAAAGCACGATTTTTTTTGTCATTTTTGTCATGTAAAAAACTTGACCTGATCAGCCCTTGAAGTTTCTTGCGGTTTCTAGCAGTCGCCTTATATACATACGTACAAATATCACGATTACTATCCCCTAAGCTCAGTCAGTTGCTTGCTTGTCGGTATTTTACAGTTTGTACTTCGGAGAGTGTGCTGTTGAGCTACACGAGCTCATTCCACCATCCTCTTTATACTATCGGGAGTCCAGACGTACGGCGGGTAACCATCCATACTTGGTTGATATTCCACTCATACGTACCAAGCGTTATTCTTCGTTTATCATAATGCGTACAGCCAAGGTATGGAATTCCCTGCCGGCGTCTGTGTTCCCGAGTGCATATAGCCCCAACATCTTTAAAGCCCGAGTGAATAGGCTGCTTCTGGGCAAGCTCGCTCCATCGTCGGTCTCTTCTTAATCCTACAAATAAGAATGTAGCCAAGAGCAAGCCCACCTATTATAAGAAAAAGGGTTAGTTAGAGACTAGGCAATGAAGACGGCAGAAGCAGTCCACTGCCATATGATAGTCCATGTTTCACAGAATTACAACTGACATGTGTCCATTGTCAACTGTCCATTAGTCGCCTTTTACGCCTTTTACCCAACGGAAGAGATGGGGCAGTAATATTCTAATACTGAGCCGCTACCAGCACTGCACAGTAGTGTAAAAGACGAAAAATTTGACAAAAGCCAAATAACACTGCTCTTGAGTTCGGTACTTGCCGACCCAGGTTTCAGATTTACTATTTTACAAACAATACTATTTTAAATATGCGTTATTGTTAACTGAATAACGCTGGTCATGTCACGTCGCATGTAATAGAATATAAGAAATAACATAAGAAACATTCTTGTCAAAGAAACTACAGCGGAGAAAACTCATTTACCTGTGTACCTAGAATATAAGGATAAAATAAAAAGAAAAATTAGCTAGATATAGGGTATAAATGCAGAACACCTACCGCTTAAAGAATGAATGGTGATGGATGAATGTGTATGTATGTAATGTAATAATGTATGCGGTATAAAAGCACAAGAGGAATTAATACGAGAACTGGAATGAAAGAGAATTAGCATAAAATATACTCCAATACTAGTTGGAGCAAGAGGGAAAAAAAGGTTTACGAAAGAACAGACCGAGGCTAAACTCCAAAAAACTTTCCACTTTAACTCCAAAACACTTTTTAGTGAATATCTTATTTATATTTAAAATCATTTTGGAGTCGGAAGTGGAAACAATGTATGGACGGAAAAAGTTTTGAGAACAATGGCTTTGGAGTCAAGTGGAATAACCCTGCTTTTCGAGATGAAATATTGCAATGAGAATGAGATAATTATCTAGGTGATACCAGGCATTTGAATTATCACAAACGTACCATTAACTCTTTAACTACCTCCTGTTATTAGACTAGCCTTTCAAAGCATTAGTTGCAGTGTAATTATAAAGTCATACCTCTATGATATTCTCTTGACATTGCATAATTCCTTACTGTAATTTATCTATAATCCAAAGGTTATGTGTTTGAAATGTAACCCGAATATTTTATGCGTACCATTTGTAGATAATAAAATAATTTTATAATATAGTCAGAGTTACAACAGCTCATCGTGGACTTTCACTATGCTAATATGTTTAACAAAGACATACCTACATTTTGTGTGTTAGAGTTGGTAAGTCGGTCAAGGTTACTACGATGCCTGCTTCATGATTCATTATTAAAACTGGAATTTCCACTCTTTCCAATACCGATTTATAGCTCGCTTCAGCGAGCCGGCGAACTGAGCCGAGTTTAAGCCTACGAGCTATGCGATTCTATAAGCGACACATAAACGCTGCGCGCATGGCTGTGTTCAACTGATAATAGATGTTACAGTCGTCACATCGTTCGCTGCAGTCACGGTTGTGGTCAAAGTTGAGGCTGTTTTACTTACAGAATACCGGTTTTATACCTACAAAATGTCAAAGAAGTGATTCCCTATCACGCCGCTTACAGCCGTGCGGAGCTAGTGTCGAACAGCGTTGAAAATTATTAAGAAGAATACCAATGGTATGCTCACCGCTGTTGCAGCCGCTGCTACCAAGGCTTAAACGATGTTTGCGCTTAGAGAATCGCACTACTGGCCTTTGGACTGCTGCTTTTCTTACGATATCGATATAATATCAGGGGCCTTATCATCAAATCATGCAAAATTCGTATGGGAAGTCGTAGTCATAGTAATATTAAAGTAATACTGCTTTATGAGGTGACAGTAGGGCCTCCCTCAGGTCTGGTAATCGTTCTTAACTTAGTCCAATGGACATACTGACTGCTCAACTAAGCCCCAAAGACCAAGACCTAATTAACTCTACACTCCAATTCACAAAACTATTGAAACCTTCGTTTTAGGAAACAATGTCTGATTTCGTTACGTGCGTCAGATTATGATTATAGGTACAATCTCATTATTATATCGTGCGATTAACATAAATTATACACTTTTTAACGTAATAAAAATAAACTATGGCGGGCTAGATTGGCGGTGCACAAGGGCTGCTGAGCTATTATGCTAATATGTTATAATTTTTCCACAAAAAACATTTGACGACCTCCTTGGTCGAGTGGTTTGTACACCGGTTTTTATGGTGTCGCCAGCTTCTGAGGTCCCGGGTTCGATCCCCGGTCGGGTCAATTTAGAAATTATTGTTTTTCTAAATTGTCTCGTGTCTGGGTGTTTTCTATGTATAATAACTATGTATTTAAGTATTTTAAGTATGTTTATCCGTTGTCTAGTAACCATTTAACGAGTTTCATAACGAAGCTTCTCTTGGGCTAGATAATTGGTGTGAGTGTAGGAATGTTTATTTATTATTAGTTTATTGTACTTTCAAAACGATCATTGAGGTACAATAAACTACAAAAGACACCGCAAAGCAAGTTTGTGCGCACTAAGGTGCAGCCCATGGGCTGCAAACGCCTCAGTGATTGTGCGTGATTCAAGCGTTTGTGGACCTTGCGGCTGCACCTTAGTAGCGCACAAACTTGCTTCGCGGTGTCTTCTCTAGTTTATTGTAAGTACCTCAATGAAAACGATAGAGAAAAATGAGCACAGGGAACCTTTAAACTAGCAAGGCTGCGACTAATATGTGGCATCCAAGGCTAGTTCTTTATCTATC
The DNA here is from genome assembly GCA_963921215.1 of Scoparia ambigualis. Taxonomy (NCBI): domain Eukaryota; kingdom Metazoa; phylum Arthropoda; class Insecta; order Lepidoptera; family Crambidae; genus Scoparia; species Scoparia ambigualis. The sequence continues at coordinate 6,702,318 of OY992510.1, forward strand.
TTTTACGAGTCATTTCCTCGTATTCCAATTCTTGCATGTTAACATCCAGAGGTAGACGCTACAATAGTACTCATTGCTCTCCATCTAGCTTTCACGAGTAATTTCTTACTTCACATGTCTTTGCAGCCCGCTATACACGCTTTAAAGAGTTGCTCTGTCTTCCAGTGAGCGTCAAGGCATGTGCGTGAGGCCCCAGCAGTGTGCTGATGAGACTCTGCTGTACTGGCCGGCGGACGGCCGCTGCTACTACCGGCTGACGCAAGGACCCTGCTATACTGGAGCTGTTCTGGACATGGGGAGCGATGGCCTTGCCAATTGCACGGTGAGTTTTGAGAACGTCCCACTGCTGGGCACAGAGGAGATTGGGCCATAACCCACCACGCTAGCCCAATGCGGTTTGGTTGGTTTTAATAACTGTCATCTTACAGCAACCGGGACCAATGGCTTTGTGCCTTACGGAGGAGCTCGAGATGTTTTTTTTTAAATTTGGTCATACTGACAAGTTCAGAGCCGAACGCCAGCCGCTGCGCCATCGAGCCTCTGTTGTCAGAAAGAAAATTCTGGCAACCTACAGGAATAGTAGACAATGTATTGAACCATATTCGTGGTTTAGTGATTAATATCATTCATCTCAGACTAAGCACATGTGCAGTCGCTATTTGGTGAAAAGTTGACTATGGTAGAGAACTGCTTTTACTGTCCTCATTGCCTGTCGCTGACTTACCCTTCGGTGATAACAGTCGTGATATGTATGTATGTATGTATGTATGTATGTATGTATGTATGTATGTATGTATGTATGTATGTATGTATGTATGTATGTCTACCAATGTTCCTACAAGTTCGATGGAGGCCATGCGCAAACACTTTGTGGTAAACATTAAATCTACTTATATAACAACACCTCGATGACCGAGTAGCTAAGCGCTCGACCTGATAGCCGGAAGTCCCGGGCTCATTTCCCAGGTCAGTCAAATTGTGGTTCGGATATTCTGATGCTGCGCCCGGGTTTGTGGTCACCATCCCGCATTTGGCCAGCAGCGTGGTGATTGAGCAATGATAAAGGCCTTTATGCCCAGCAGTGGGTCTATACAGTATGTGTGTCTTACGTTAATAGACCTCATTTTTTTTTTTAAATTTTAGTTATTATTTATTAAATATGTCCGAGTTCTGTCGATTGACCATGATTAACGGTTTTTTTGTGGATATGTTTGATCAATTTTAATCAAAAATAAAATTAAATCTGTAGTTTTAGATTAAGTTACTATACTTATACCTAATTTAAAAAATTATGTGAGCAGGAAAAAAAAATATCCTGTGTAGACTTTTCTATGACCAGACGTTGTATTTGTTTCCAGTGCTTGAGCGGCGGGCCCCACCATTGGGCAGCCGACGGCGGCTGCTACGCCCACTACACGCGGGGCCCTTGCGAGAAGGGCCAGCTGTTTATGCCGGGGGCGAGGTGTGGCTGCGACAAACACATGCCGCAGTACCATGAAGGGTCGGGCGGCTGCTATGAGTTGGGTGAGTGATCATGGCATCACCTGGGTGGTGGCGGCCCATCCCTTAAATAATACTGCTAATCATGCCAGGCGCTAAGTGTGGCTGCGACAGACCAGGCCGCAGTACCATGAGGGGTCAGGCGGCTGCTATGACTTGGGTAAGTGATCATAAGACATCTGCTGGGTGGTGGCGGCCCATCCGTTAAATAATACTACCAATCATGCCAGGCGTCAAGTATGGCTGCGACAAACACATGCCGTAGTACCATGAGGGGTCAGGCGGCTGCTATGAGTTGGGTAAGTGATTATAAGGCATCAGCTGGGTGGTGGCGGCTCCTCCCTTAAATAATACTACCAATCATGCCAGGCGCCTGGTGTGGCTGCGACAGACGCATGCCGCAGTACCATGAGGGGTCGGGCGGCTGCTATGAGTTGGGTGAGCGATCATGACATCACCTGGGTGGTGGAAGCTCATTCTTAAAATAATACTACCAATCATACCAGGCGCCAGGTGTGGCTACGACAAACAGTACATGCCGTAGTACTGTGAGGGGTCGGGCGGCTGCTATGAGTTGGGTGAGTGATCATAAGACATCAGCTGGGTGGTCCACTGTTGTACAAAAGGCTCCCCCAAGGATCTCCATCGCGACCAGTCTTGTGCTGCTCGCGTCCAGTGGCTACCTGCGACCTTCACCAGATCGTCGGACCACCTTGTTGGAGGCTTTCTCACTGCTGTGTGGTGGCAGCTCATTATTAAGGGAATACTACCAACCCATCTTGGCTGTCATACAAGGCGACTAACGGACTAAAGACAGCACATATATCCAACAGCCCTTTGAAAAAATCCTTTGAAAAAATAGTATCACACAACCAGGGTATCTATACGTAACTCGGTGTTTCGTCCGTGCTGCGTTTCTGTGAAATTTGGAAATGAAAAAACCATAAAACAAGAAAGTCGTCATACCCGATTGCACTTAACTTAAGAATCGCCGAAGTTGCAAAGAACAATTGTAGCAGTCGGGATCCATTCTAGAAATGGAGGCTCAGTGAATTGAGAGCACATAGGTACCTATATTACATTGCAGATTACTCCAATCTACTGACTAGACGGCTGACTTTCTAGAATGAGCCCCGACTGCTACAATTTGTTTTTAGTTTTATTAATGAATGAGTTTGTTACCTAGATACACATGACACACAAATACTTTGAAGCTAAAATCCTTCGAGCCGTTCAGGCTGCTGAGCATACTAAAAATTTAAATTTGGCAAAATAATCCGCTATTTAAATTTTTTTATATTTTGATAAACTCAGTGTCACTCTCACAGTAAATACGAATCTAACGACACCTTTCAAGTTAAAATTCATCGAGCCGTTTAGGCCGCAGAGCATGACAAACAATTATTTATACAAACAAACATACATATATACATACATACATACACTTAGAAAAACATAACCATCCTTCTGGCGCAGTTAGCAGTGGGGTAGAAAGGTACCTATCTTAACATGCCAACTATTCAAGCGGCGGCGTCAAGTTAATACGTCCTCAATTTGTCTATTTGCCCGTGTCGGTCTACAGATTGACACGGAGTCTTTTCTCTGTAAGTCATGTCTATCCCAATGTATGCCACCTTTATGCCACAGACTACATAAGGTAGAATCTGTGTAGATCCCGGAAGTCCCGGACTAACATTCAATTACCCTGTTAACTTAATGTCTACTAACTATTCCAGATTCCATAGGCCCTTGCCCCAGAGGCCACACGTTCTCAGTGACGGAGGTATCGCCGCAGGGCTCCAAAGCCGAGTGCAGGTGCAAGTCGTTCCACGCGCGTGCGGATGATGGCGCCTGCTACCGGCTGTATACCCGGGGCCCCTGCGCGCTCGACGAGATGGTCACGAGGGGGGGACGGTGCACGAAGGTGGGTCATTTCAATAAGATATTTTAAACAGAGGAGCCATTCCATACTAAAAGTGAGCTTAAAGATTGCAAAGACGTGCTTTGCTGTGTCGCCTCTAGTGGTAATACCCCATTGGCTATCACATAGTCGGTTGTCGTCGTTGTCATCATTTTCAGCCGGTGGAAGTCCATTGTTGGACAAAGGTCCCTACAAGGATCTTCATCACGACCAGTCTTGTGCTGCTCACATCATCATCATCAGCCTATAAACGGGTTTTCGGGTTTTAGCGACTGGTATTGGACTGGTATCTACTATCTTATCATTCTCTGGAGGTGAATAAGTCTGTAGGGGAGCGGATGGTAGGATAGATGGATGTCACATTGAGGAAGGCCAAAGGGAAGATCTTCCTCCGAGCTGGGTGGTATAGCTCGGGGACCGAAGTTCAACGGATGTTAGTTGGAGGTGCTATATCTATATATCTTCACTATTGAAGGAGATGGTGAAACCTCGAAGCAGGCTTCCCATATTACTTTATCGTCGTAGGGCGGTGTCGTTGGTATGCGTATGTTGGCGCCATCTGTTGACACGGTTGAGAAGGTGTTTGCTTCGTGTCGCATAATGTGCGGCGTATGCGGTAGGTGGCGCCGCCACAAGTCTTTTTTTACGGTGATCGCGCACCGGAGCGCCGTATACCTACACAACCCAGTATGGCCAATATTTCCCACCCAAGTTTTTTTATAAATAGCTTTTGAATCGTCCTATTAATTTTATTTGCTTGTTACCCTAAATAATGTCCCCGTGCAGGTGCCGTGCGCGCGCGGGCGGCTGTTCGTGCCGTGGCGCGCGCGCTGCTACCGGCCGGGCGCGGGCGCGCCGTGCGCGGCGGGGGAGGCGGTGGCGTTCGACTTCGACGCGCGCCCCGCGCTCGACGGCCTCAGCCACAACGGCGTGTGCGCGTGCGGCAGCGGCGCCTGCACCAGGAAGGAGGTACTTGGCCCACTTTGCTGCTTGATTTACCCTTTATATCGATATACCTACGTAAATATTTAAACTAGATTTAACGCAAAACATACATACATTTAATCACGACAATTACACCCGAAGGGTTAGTCGGAGACTAGGCAATGAGGACCGCAAAAGCAGTTCTCTGTCATAGTCCACTTTTCACCAAATAGCGACTGCACATGTGTTCAGCGTGACAGGTGGTGAGCCCATCGCCGCTCTATGCTGTTGAAAGTATGTTCAGTCTTTAGTCCGTTAGTCGCCTTTTACGACACCCAAGGGCAGAAAGGGGGTGGTAGTATTCTTTCACCGCTACGCGTTTTGCTTCTTCCGCTCCAAAAGAGCCACCCCGGTTTATCGAGGACGGGAAATCCCGACAATGGGAGGAGGCTTACCAACTAGTCCGATGACAGTTTCCCAGGGGGGATCGCCCGGGATGGGATGAGCGTCCCCCACTCTCCTAAGGAATATTCCATCGTGCACAAAAAAAATTGGTGACTCGTTTCTTTTCTTAGCACCGCTAAAAGATGAAATAATCTACCAGCACACCTCTTCCGTCCCTTCTACGATATGGGGTCCTCCAAACGAGGCGTGAAGAGGCACTTTGTGGGCCGACACGGTGAGAGCGACTGATGCTTCATCTCGTTAACTCTGCACCAGTTGCCTTCGCGCCTGGACTCCATTTCCACCTAACGTCAGGTGGAGTGGAGACATCTGCAACGCTATCTAATAAAAAAACCATAACTGATAAGGTCACATCTGTTTCCCAGGTGGAGGCATGCAGCTCTCGCCGCTGGACCGCCCCCTACAACGGCACCTGCCACATACTGCACACGCAGGGGCCCTGCTCAGAGGACTCCTGGCTCATCAGAGACTCCATGTACCGGGTTCGATGCCAGTGCAGGCCCGGAACTGAATCACTGGATTGCAGTGACAAAGAACAAGAGGATAGTTGACGAAACAATGTGATAGTATGTTTTCATCAGACTCTTTTGTGATGGATCATTCTTCTGTGGGATCTGTTCAGGACTGTGGCTTTTGCACCACCCAATGAGACTATTATAGCCATGACAGGCCATAAAACAAATGGTACACAAAACACAACTATCGACAACCGCTTGTGGAGGGGCATGTGCAGGAGAAACCATAACAACTCGGTGTTTGCCTTTCGTAGTCTCGAGCCTTCCCCATGGCATACTAGGACTTTAGTGGGTAGGCCTCCCCTTTTCCGCTTCGATTTTTTCTGTGCAGAGGAGGGAGAGGAGGGTCCCACATAACCCGAGGTCGCCCCAGACCTCGGTGCAGCATTTTATCTAGTTAAAAAAAAGGAGAAACCAGGAGTCCTTACAATACAACACTTAGTCTAACTGTGACTCTCCAGAATATATAGTTTACATCACGTTTGAATAGTAAGAAGTGCGAACCAAATGTGACAAATGTGACGTGAATTTGAGGTTTGTGTGTGTGTGGGTGGCCTGCGTTTAATTTAAATGATTTATTTATTTAATTTCTTAATTTAAAGACTCTTATTTTCTTAGTTAAGCTAAGTATACAGTACAATAGCTCACACAGCTAGCACTAGGGGCTAGGTTGCTAAATTTTTCGATCAAATCCTGTTGGTTATTCGACCAAGTAGTATTGTATAACACGTAACATACTAAACTAATATTATCAATCAATTAACTGTAATTAAATGATCTCCAGTATAACTTGAAAAAAGCTGGGTCTTCACCTCAAATTGCCAAAATGCAACAACCACTTGGACCAGCATCACGGCGTCGAAAAGCTGGGTCTCCAGCACAAAATTACGAAAATGCAACAACAGGAACAAACATTACTGTAACGATCATCCATTTGGACAAAGAGACACTTGCTTATCCTGCACGATTGATTACCGAACGAAACAGCTGAGCAGAGGTTTCGTTCAGCTGAGGAGCGTAGCACTACGCTCCTTCAGTAGCACATTTTCTTCTTCCAGCCCTGGTCTCATTTTACTTGGGGTCGGCCTATAATACAAAATGTCTTTCGATTCCACTCTTCGCTATCTGCCATAACCTGAACAGTCACTCCATTTTTATCTATGTCACCCCTTACACAATCCATCTTTTCTTTGGTGTCGCTCTTCTCTGTTATCCTATTACCAATGATATTACAATAAAAATTATAATATCATTGGCTTTAATACCTTATTAAAAGCGTACTTTTTGATGTTTTTTGCGTACTTCGTAATCACATATATATTATATACAACGTTAGAGGGTTTATACGATAAAAGAAGGACGTCATTAAAATACTTTTCCACCCTCTACTGCTACTCCGTAAGACTCAATGAACTATAAATATGTGATAATGAATGACCTCCAGACAATTTGGAGCATGGCAACTGTTCTTTTGTTTCATTAGGAAGAACTGTGCTCGGAGTTTTCTCCATCATTCGATTACGTTAACAAATCAAATCATTTATTGCACTCAAATCCCCTTTTTTGGTAACGTGACTAAATTATGAATTTGAACTGGCACGCGGGATTCTGATATGATTGGTGTACTTACCTTATATAGATGTGTATGTGCGTTTGCAGAGGTTGCAGTAAGGGTATTTTTTTATAATGGTACACAAGACGGAACAGTGCAGGAAGGCGGTTTGTTCATTCAGATATTCCTTAGTAACTTCAAAATTTCCCCAAGAGACCTAGCTTAAGTTACAGGTATCTTTTTATTTGATTAACTTTATCATTGCAAATTAATTGGGATAAATGTACATTTTGGAATATTTTATAATGTTAAACGGAAAGGCAGGTATTTGTAATTTTTATGTATTGAATGTTTTCCTTTGTTAACATACGAAGAAGTCTATTACATATTTTCTGTTTCTTATGTCAATATAAATCTTAGTGAATGCCATGAAGTATTATGTCGCTTGAATCAGTGTTATTATAAGTTTAATTGTAAGCGTATAACTGAAATAAATAAGACGAGTTTATATTCAAATGTTCATTTATTTACATGCGATACAGACAACACCATTTTCTAAATATTGCAAATCAAGTAAGTACTCCTAACATATTTGATGGTGATTCTGAACCACTGTTGAAAATATAAGTTGCGTTTTTTGTACATTCGAGGAAGTTTCCGGTCGACCACTTATCGTCGATGTTCGCTTGCGCTTAGAAGTACCCTTTAGGAATTTGAAAAGTCCTGACAAAAATTCTATAAAAGTCCGGACTTTTGAAACACAAAATGGAAACATTACTAACTTTTTATGTTTTTGTTTTCAAATAAATGAGAAGTTAATAAAGATTAAAACCGTTAACCGTAGACTTATATGATATTACTTATTTAAAATGTAGTTATGTTACTCATATTCCAAAATCCGGACAAATTAAAGAGCCGGACAAAGTCCGGACAAGTGTCTATAAGTGCGGACATGTCCGGACTAATCCGGACGGATGGTAACCCTACTTGCGCTTGCGCTCCAATCCGACCGCGCCTATTGCCCCCTCTTCACGTCGGCAGACGCATCTGCAGACGTCATCTGCGGATGCATCGTTGGCCGACGTGTAGGGGGTGTGATTTGCGCGTCTGTGGTAGGTATTTAAGCGCTGCAAACGCAGCAGACGTTAAATACACTACAGACGCGCAAATATCACCCCTACACGTCGGCAGACGCATCCGCAGATGACGTCTGCGACGATGACGATAGTATAAGACGATGTATGCGTCTGCCGATGTGAAGAGGGGGCATATGAACCGTAGCGTACCCGTAGGCAGTGTGCAAGCGAATATAGCCGGAAATTGGTCGACCGAGAACTTTATGTTACGGCTAAAACCTGAAGTGAAAGTATAAATAAATTTTCAAAGCTGTTGAATTTCTAATTAAACATTACACATGAATATATTTTTTTCTGGAACCTATTCAGCACGAGATTATAACATTATTGTGTTACATTAAATTAGAAATAAATTAGGTATAATAATATTGATAGAGTTTTGAAAATAATTTTCCATTAATTTGTTGTTTATCGAACGATTATTTTGTTAAATTAATGGACATGTTAAAATTGTATTACAATAAATTGTAAACTATTTAACTTTGTTAATACTTCAGGGTTTGTCAAAAAAATTAATTCAATTCACAGATTGTCAAAAGAAACTCTAATAATACCTGTTTACTTTGGGGACGAATACATAATAGGGTACGCGAATAGGGTCTTACTACCAACCGATGTCTTAAGTTAGACAATGATTGAGACAGGCGCTAGCACTTTTTATACAATACTTTTTAGACAGAGCTAGACAACATTTTAAACACAAGTTTAACTTTAGATACGTGCGGTATTGTAGGCATTAGCCATGTTAACATCTCAACATCCTACAACATCTGGTTTTAGCTGACAATAAGGCTACAATTAGACTCATAGTTGGACCCGTCTAATCCAAGGTACCTATAACCGTACTTCGGGTTTTATCCGTAAGTTACAACTATTTATAGTTAGTCTTTGTCAATTTTCGTTAGGTCAAGTCATTATAGTCGCTATCATTTATCATCAAATTTGAATATTTCGAGAACACTAGAAAATCGTTTTAAGTTCAGAGAATTATATTCTTAAAAAAACAATTTTAGGAACAGAAATAGGTAAGTCTTTTTAGGATACAATAGAATTAGTATTCAATTGACGATTTTTTTTAAATGTTCTCTTACAAAAGTCTGTTTAAAACAAGTCAAATACTTTGAAATTCCTGTCGTTTCTGTCATAAACACATGCAATAACTTATTCGATTAAAACTAGTCCTTAAATTTATCATCAGTATAAAAAATATCCAAGTTACGCTTAAACGCGATTACGTGATGTATTCTTAAATCTAAATGCTTAACTGTATATAATACTAAATAATATATCTAGTCTTTATTTGGTATCACTTTGTCTACTTGTCCTTTAACTTGGTCCCGGATTTACCTGAAAATGGATTTAAATCAATGTTACTTAGGTAAGTAATGTTATTCTTCGGGCTTAAGGACGTCTTAGGGTTTCCATCTTACATTGACTACTCAAGAAACTTTTGACTACACGAAAGAGCTTTCCCAACTTATTGCGCAAGGTACGTTAGACATTGTGTGAACTAATTTCTAGACTTTTTTTAAATAATTGATAAAGTGGTTGAGAACACCGTTTGTTATACTTAGGGTGGATTCGACCAAACTGGAATAAGGTCTTATACCTAGATTAGACGCCGAATTTTATAGACTAATCTCGGAGTAAGTCTTATTCCAGTTTGGTTGAATCCACCCTTAGACACTTACCGAAATATATTCTGTGCACTTTGTTGAAAGGCATCTCGATGGCGACGGTGGCGATAATCGAGATCACCAGGATGGTCAGCATCTCTGGTAGGTATACCTGAAGTTAATAAATAAATGACGAATTCATACTTTTGAATCTATAAATAAATACTTACACCCTTAATTTTTATTCGTTTTAACGAAATTAAGGGTGAGTTCCACTCTAGAAACTGAACACTTTCCCCAAGAAACCTATGTGCAAAAATGACAAAAAAAATTCGTCCTCCCATACAAACTTGTCTGATCAGCTGACAACAATAGTATGGGAGACCCGAATTTTTTTGTCATTTAGTGTAATAGGCTCATCTCTCTCCTCACTCCTCACAATTTCTCCTGTTTCCTCAAAGAAATTCCTACTCTTTCCCCAAGGCAGGCAACGCAACTGCGACTCCTCCGGTTTTTAGAGTGTGATTTCATTCCATCAGGTGACCATCCTGCTCGATTGCATTCTTTTGACATAAAAAAGTAAGTAGCGGCGCAGTACGCCCCACGATTTTATTTTTAATTATTTTGTAGCAAGCGCAAGTGGTAGTACATTATCTACATCATCAATATCTTTCTTTTCAATAAAACCGTTTAACTTATACAATTTTAATTTAGATTTTTTTTTTCAAGGTATTAGTTCTTTTTTCTATAACTTTCTGCAAAAAAATGTAATCCACCATTTTGTGGATGCAGGCATTTTCGATTTACAATGATACTGAATATACATAATTGTATTGTCATCAGAACTAAAGGTGTTTACCAAATTTCAGATCAATCGGTCAACAGTAAGGGGGCAAAATTTTAAGTACCAAATTTGAACAATATCAACAACAACAAACTGGTCAAGCTTAATAAAACCGTTTAAAAATAAGGCGGGTTCCGCTCAAAAGCTCTGCTGCTTTTTGAACTCCCAAAGCGTCCCAGGGACTTAAGCAACATCCAGGACCAGCTATAATGGTTTTCGAAACACGAAGAAGCTCATTAAATATGTTTGTTGCCAAATAAATACATACATATTTTTAATTACACGAACGGTTACGAACACGGTTATTAAATGTACGAATTTTGGTCTCGATCGGTGGTCGCGTTCTAGTTTTTATCTGCTGTAACTTTTACGTGTTACATAGTTATGTATACGCTTTATACTGTAGTTATGTGATGGTTTTCTATAGATATTTGTGTATGCCAAGAGAATTTAATTTAAATAGAGTAAATTTTTCGAACTCGGTCTACCATCAACCATGTTTTTAGGTTTTACCTACACTCAGCGGCACGGAAAATGGCCCAAACCCATTTTGACCCTTATAATTATAATAATTATAATAATAATCAATATACTTAATTGTTTTCTTTAAACACTATTTTGCCAAAAAATTAACAGAAAAATGTGATTTTAATTATTTTTAATCAATTAACATAAAAGGACAATTTTCGCTACAAACAATGTTACATTTCAAACTTAAGCCCTTAAAAATCAAAACATTACACTTAAAAACGAATAACGAGTGTTATCACGCCTGGCCCTGATGACCGCCTGCATGCGATCAGGCATGATTTGGATCATGTTTTTTATGTCTACTTGAGAAATTTCTTCTCAGGCGGCCCCACCAGCGCGGTTTTCAAGTTATAGAGCGTTTGTGGAAGGTTAGGACTACCTTAAACTTTTCTTTTTAGCATATCCCAGACATGTTCTATAGGGTTCATGTCTGGACTTCTTGCTGGCCACTGAATTTTTTGAATTCCGACATCTAATAGATAATCGTTCACGCAACAAGCTGTGTGAGGTCGAGCATTATCCTGCATTAGAAGAAATTCTTTATGACCAATGAACCCTACGTATGGCACAACATGTTCTTGAAGGATGTCTTTGATGTATCGCACTGAATTTAGACGGCCCTTCACCACCACTAACTCTGTACGTGCCTCGGAACTGATCCCGCCCTAAACCATTACGGATCCTCCATGGAAGCTGATAGTTTGAGTAGTAGTGATTGGCAGAAACCGTTCTCCATGCCTTTTCCACACACGCTGACGACCATCAGTGGCTCTTGAGTCCACTCTGCTTTCATCAGTCCACAAAACTTTGCTCATACGTCCAATTTGCGTGTTCTCTGGCAAAACGAAGTCGAGCTATACGATGCTCTTGGAGGGGTTCTGGACCCCGAGCTGGTCTTCGGGCACGTAGATTTCGTTCCTCAATTCTTCGTCTAATTGTACGCTAACTCACATTAACCCCTCTTGCAATTTGCAGGCGTTGTTGGATCTCGACCGCGGTAAGAAACCGATTTGGCAAAATTACGAGGGCAATGAATCGATCGTCACGCGCCGAAGTGCACCTTATTCCACCACTTCCTGGCCTTCTGGTATAGAGTCCGATCTGATCGTACCTTGTCAATGCATTATCTCAGATTTGTACGTGGTACATTTAAAATCTCAACCATATCCCGTTGAGTTTTCCCTTGATTCCTAAGCAATACAGCTGGAGCGACAAGTCGCTGCTCAAGATCTGGAGTAATAGGCATTGTGGTATGATTCTGCAAAGAAGCATAACTACAGATTAATTTAAAAACAAAATAAACAATATTAACTGCAAACACATTTTTTAATTTAATTAAAACTCACCTCTCGTTTTTGAGTCTTAACACAGAAATATGCGTTTCAAGTGTCACAAAGGCTAAGTAATGAACATCTTTTTGTAACTACCCTCTTAGAATGACAAAAACGATCGTACTGATGAATGGTCACACCAAAGTTATGAGATATGACGACTTATTAACTTTTTATCGCATTGTTTACGTTTGGGCCATTTTCCGTGCCGCTGAGTGTAGTTTCTTAAAAGGGACCTGGAACTTACGAGCAGTAGCGGCGAGTAGTGCTCGGAGTTCCTCTGGATGCCCACGTTGTAGAAGAATATCGGGAACTGCGTGAGGTACACGCCGTACGCGATCTTGTTGAAGAACTTGAACACGCGCGATTCCACGAATACCGTGCCCACTCCTGGAATACGACAACATCGGTTAGTATTCAATTTGGTCAAGGCATTGTAGTGAAATAGATCAAAAGAGGCATTTTACAATATTTTTAAATATAGAAAATAAAATATTACAAGTACAGTCACGCATTGTGTCAGTCAGTCTTTAAAGAAGTTTAATTTTTCTAACTTTTGTTGCAAATTGAGTTTCTTGAGTTATTTTCAATGCAAACCATAGTTATCCCAGGGATTTTTGGACGTTAAGGTGGCCCTAGTGGAAAAGACACAGAAATACACTTCCCTGCTATACTGTTAAGTGCTATGTAGTATGCATTTTTGTTTTAGCCAGTATTTTATTTCTTAAGCTTTTTTCGATGTCAAATCATCTTGTAATCACCTGTGTAGTCATTGCTAATAGCCCAATGTGTGAGGCACATGAACACCCCCCACAGTATGGGCGAGAATGCCGCAAACATGGCCGCCGGGCCGTGCTCATACTTGTAACCCTCTAAGCCCATTTTGTAAGGGCTGGCTATTGTGAAAGCGGCGAGGGCGAGGCAGGTAGTCCACAACAGCTTCACTTGGACCTGGAAGATGAGAAACGAGTCTTGGTTTTACATAATATTCAATTTTTTGGATTTTGTAAAAGGTGAAAAAATAAAAAAATAATAACTAGTCGTCTGAGTAAATGAGTTACATCTTTAATTATTTAAATAAATAAACTGGTCGATTAGTTAGACTAATTAATTAGAAGATAAATATTATTCCGTTTAACAATTTGGTTAGTATTCTTTGCTCCTAAACAGAAGCTGAAGGCTAATAAGCTACTGATAGTGGTGTTGCATATTAAGTATAGAGAGGCTGTACGGCTAAGGCTAAGACTTGCATTTTACGAGCTGTATGTTAGTGGCTCTTTATTAATATAATACTTCAACCCATCTCTTCCTTTGGGTGTCGTAAAATAAAACTAATGAACTCAAGAAGTCTCATACATCAGAATACTTTAAAAAATTAAATTTTTTAACTGTTCCTAGTCTTTTCATTTTAGTAATTTTATCGAATCTTAAATAATATCGAAAACCTTAAAAGTTTTAAACACCTGCAAATAGAGACAACCGGTTGTAAACTTGGAGAAAAAAAATCTATCGCAGCGGATTGAACCATAGCTTCTTAATGTAAAACACAGTGTAAGGTATCAAGCTGTCAAAATAACCACGTTAAAGTCTGTTGCTGACCCCAATATTTTTCAAAAACAGTTACGGTACTTCTTGCTGGGGAAGTGCTACTACAGCTTGAATGAATTTGTAGATTAAGTCAATGTAATGTAATTTAATTTGATATTTTAACTTTTTATTATTTTTGTTTTTTGTAAACTTCATCTTATAATTTATTTTCCTATTTTTATTACTGTTATTTTTGACATGTATATCTAATTTTAATTCTTAATTTAATTTTAATTTAATTTGCATAATAGTGTTTTTTATTTTTAATTTACATAATAATTTCCGACACAATTAAATAATTGTTATGGAGTAAATAAACTATTTAGCAAACTATTAAATAAACTATTGAACATCGAACAGCGGCGATGGGCTCACCACCTATTACGTGATCACTTATAAAGTTGTTATTTGGTGAAACGTGTGCAGTGGCAGTGCACTGCTTAGCCGTCCTCATTGCCTAGTCTTTGACTAGAGCTTCCAATTCCAGTCTACCAAAATCCCGAAATACCGAGATCCCGCAACATTTTGAATAGTGCGGGATCCCGAAATACTAGTGCGGAATCCCGCGGGATTTGCGGGGTACGATAAGGAGTAGTTTGGCCAAAGATACATTACGAATGTAGTGTTTCCTGCGAAAACACTTTCAAAATGTTAAATAAAATTTGTAACGATTTGATTTTTTCTTCTTTATTTAATAAATATCTATCTAAATTTAATAATGCTATGTTCTTCTTCTTGTTTTCATTGATATAATTTATTTTTACGTTATAACGAGATCCCGCATCGCTGAAAAGTTTCAATCCCGCCCATATCGAGATCCCGCTAGGCGTGCGGGATTGATAGCCCTCTCTGACTAGGGGATAATAGTCGTGAGTGCACTATGTAGCTATACGAATAAAAGCAGCTTACATTCGACAGGGTGTAGTTGAGTTTCTTGGTCCTCATGAAGTAAGCCATCATCACGCCGATGAGATAAATCGTTGCTCGATGCGTGGGCAGTATGTACGAGTACTTGGCTGCGTCCAACAGTTTCTGTACTCTGGAATGGAAAAACAAAAGTGTTATGACAGCTCCATTAATGTTTTTATTTGAAATTAATCTTGTTATGTAAGTATTCAACTTATTGACGTAGGTTTTTTAGCATACTAATCTCCCCATGC
This sequence comes from Scoparia ambigualis, assembly GCA_963921215.1. Lineage (NCBI taxonomy): Eukaryota > Metazoa > Arthropoda > Insecta > Lepidoptera > Crambidae > Scoparia > Scoparia ambigualis. The sequence goes on from OY992510.1 coordinate 6,717,400, forward strand.
GCTGTTGTCCACGTGGGAAAGGCTTTGTCCAGTAGTAAGACGTTTAGAATGATATTGACGATGATTCAGCACGTAATATAGGTAATTAAAATACTGCTGCATGCTAAAATATAGCGGCTACGTCACGGTCACGATCCATATGATTGATTACAATAAATCAAAGGATTCATAGAACTTTTTTTGCATCGAAACTTCATTAGGTATGTAGAAAGTTGATTATCTACATGTAACGGTTCAGATTAACGGTTAATATTACATATAATATGTACATCAATACCGATAATTTAATAGGTTAACATCTAAAAGTACGAGTAACAATAAAACATCGATCTAATGAACTGTGGTAACTGTAGATTTCTTAACCGTTAGATAAACCTAATCCTAACTTCATCAATATAGATAACTAAGTATGTCAAATAAATTTAAATGTACAATTTAGTTACATGGTATTGAATGTTAGTTACTTTTGTTGTATTGTACGAATTTTATTTGATGCATCAAATAGAATTCATTACGTTACACTCGAGGTGGGTTAAGGGTACTAGACCATTATTGACTTTTACGAGTAAAAATGTTTTTCAACATCCCTTTCTTGTAAAATTAATTACATCGAATTTTATTTCCCATAATACTATGTACAAATGTTTTTATTCAATATTGAACAACTCCGCGAATCTCATCTCGTTACATCGCATTGTAATTAACATATAATTAATATATAATTATTATTTAATTTAATTATAATAAAAATTAAATATTACTAAATTTTGTTTCCACGTTAGTTTCAGTTTGTAAAATAGTCGTTTCATCAAATTTTACTTCACTACAAGTAAAGGGAAGTACTTCAATTCTTCACACATGGAAAACAGTAAGTACATAGGAAATTTGGGCCATACCCACCGCACTGGCTTAATGCGGGTTAGTAGGGGGTTAGTTCCGTAATTAAATGATGTAACGTTTTTGGAGTCTACAACCATTTGTCTTATGATATGGGCATGTAAGTTCGGTAAATATACTTAGGCATTAGTTAACGTGACACATGCCGAGACCACGAGTATGCCATCGATGTTTGTCGAGGACTGTTTGCGTCAAGTGCCCATATCGAAGTAACTGCGGACTCTGGCACTGCTTCAGCGGTGATTACTTGGGCAAACACCATGAGTGCTCTGAGTGGAAAATGGACTACTACCACAGAATAAATAATATTACTACACGTCAATGTATTGTTTGTTTATACTCGCAGGAACGCAATTCAAGATTTGCTGGTGCCAACCAATATTTAATTGTTACATAGAGACATCATCAGCAAACTTTTTAAGGTATTGTTAACGTTACTGACATGTTGTGGTATACGTACAAACTAAAAAAATAATAACTGTCTAAATAAAAAAAAGCGGCCAAGTGCGAGTCGGACTCGCCCATGAAGGGTTCCGTAGCAGCAAGTAACATCATATAAAAGTTCTTGTAGTTCGTTGTAACTTTGATCGATGTTTTACTAATAGTGTATTTGTGTATTTTTTTAAATTAATTAATTTATGACGTATTAAAAAAAACTACTTACTAGTTCTCGTTCAAACCAATTTTCGGTGGAAGTTTGCATGGTAATGTAGGTACATCATATATTTTTTTAGTTTTATCATTCTCTTATTTTAGAAGTTACAGGGGAGGGGGGGGGGGACACATTTTACCACGTTGGAAGTGTCTCTCGTGCAATCTATTCAGTTTAGAAAAAAATGATATTAGAAACCTCAATATCATTTTTGAAAACCTATCCATAGATACCCCACACGTATCGGTATGATAAAAAAATTTGAGTTTCAGTTCTAAGTATGGGGAACCCCCAAGATTTATTGTTTTTTTTCTATTTTTGTGTGAAAATCTTAATGCAGTTCACAGAATACATCTACTTACCAAGTTTCAACAGTATAGTTCTTATAGTTTCTGAAAAAAGTGGCTGCCTGGCTTTGCCATTTGGCAACGGAACCCTAAAAACCACTTTATGCTTTATAAGCCCATCGTCAAAACTAGTCGAAGTCTTGAAGCTAAAATTTATTAATGATATGATGATGATGGCACTCTTTGCTGTTGTGTTGTGTTGAAAGTGCCGGAAGTCCATCTCTCCTAATCTTTCCATTTTTTTTAAATTTGACTTTTCACAATATTATTATGACTACATCCTGCCTGATGGTAAGCAGCCGATGCAGTCCAAAATAATGCTGACATACCTCAAGGCCGACAACGCATCTGCGACACCTCTGGTTTTGCATTCCATTCGCGGCGGTGATAACTTCCCATCAGGTGACCAGCGAGCTAGGTTGCCAGTTGCCACCATTTCACATAAAAAAAATATCTTTGAATACTCACGAGATTCCGTAGTAGACGAACATGCTGATGTCGTGCCAGTGTATGGCGAGGTAGCGCAGCAGGGTCGAGGCGGCCGCCAAGGCCACCATGAGCGCCAGGCCCGCGCGCTTCCACCGCCCAAACACCAGCATCAGCGGCAGAGTCGCTATGTACAGCTGCATGTCCATGCCGATCTGGTGTGTGTGTGTCAGGCACTATGGGACAATATCCAAATAGAGAATGGTAAATTCAAGTAAGTGAAGCTTGAGAAAACGCTAAATCGTCAGCCTACAAACGTCCCACTGCTGGGCACAGGCCGTGAATCTTCTTCTTGCCGGATCACTTTAATATACAGGGCGTCCCACGGATATGCCACATGGAGGGAAAGTACCTTGAATATTGTAGATGGAACATTTTAGATACTAAAAGAAGACATTATTTGAATTTAAAAAACAATTTAAACTGCATTCATAGATATTTAAATAATTACATGGTTGAACCGGGAATCGAACCCGTTACATGAGAAAATAATCATACCTTTATCTTTATCATACCGATCGAAAGGCTTGGCGTGTCCACGAGCTACAAGCAGAACTTAGACGTATTATTCTATATATCCACCACAACAAGATCAAAAAATCGACAGGGAGCGAAACAGTCAAAAGAGTGCGATTTTGTATTCAACAGGTATTCAACAGAAAGGAACTCATTTTGAGCATTTGATAAATTGATTAATTTTGTTGTTAAAATTCACGGTCTTCCTGTTATTTGTGACACTATGTTATTTAGCAAAAGATAATCCTTACGATGAAGCCTTTCGATCGGTATGATAAATCTACAGGATGATTATTTTTCTCATGTAACGGGTTCGATTCCCGGTTCAACCATGTAATTATTTAAATATCTATGAATGCAGTTTAAATTGTTTTTTAAATTCAAATAATGTCTTCTTTCATTAAAATGTTCCATCTACAATATTCAAGGTACTTTCCCTCCATGTGGCATATCTGTGGGACGCCCTGTATATCAGTAATCAAAATGGCACTTGTAAAATGACTAATACACTTTTAGTTAATCTGTGTTTCTACTACAAGTGGTACTAAAGGTAATTATGAATATATCGTTATTTTCGGTTTATTATAACATTTATAACCAAACATACGGATCATTTTATTTTGTTGACAACCATGGCTAGTTCAATATAGCGATGAGGAATTGTTTGACTAGGGAAAATTAGAAAGGTCGGCTTTGTTTGAGCTACGATATTATTTCCCTGCTGTTTGTCAAGATTGAAATAATTACATTGACCTGATTATTATATGTCAGGTAGGAGTGGGTTATTTTTATTGTGTTAACAACCATTTAATAAAAGATATTCCAATAATAGTCCTTTAAGTTGGTATACCTACTTAGTCCTTGTCACTTTTTGCTTTTAGTTAATTCAAAAAAGTGTGAGTATTGTTTTAGTCCGCGATTTGTCATGAACAAAATAAGTATGTATAAAGCCGGGTCCGCTGCGCCAGATTTTGAACAGAACATTGTTCGAAAACATAAATTACTCAATGGGCCACATTATTACTCAATGGGCCACGCCCCTTATTTATGTTTTCGAACAATGTTCTGTTCAAAAATCTGGCGCAGCGGACCCGACTTAATAAAGTGCCTATAAGCTTTAACCGGATTTCCCGCGTTTATTTTACATAATTATTTTTTGACAAACCCTTCGCAGGGGCAGTGGTCATAAGGAGGCAGAGTGACCATATAAAGTGGTTTATGTCAAACTGTACTTAGTGTTAACGTTCGGGTTAAAATATCTAACGTCAGAAATTTATGTCAAAACAAAAAATATGTCAAAGTTCATTATAGAATATTTTATGATTTGTGCTAGTAGCATAGCGCCTCATTCATTAAACCATTGCTGGATTATCTACCAGTAAAACCCGCAAACACTACACCGTTCTCAAATGAGCAAAGCGCGTTACTCAATCTAGATCAGTAGCGCAGTCTAAATACGACGCCCTTCCCAAGCGCCAACGGTTAACTTCTTTCATATATGCGGTGGTAACAATGAGATGTTTCTTACTTATTTCTGCCATAGATACACACGTCAACTCAGTTTAAGTATTTGTATAATGTAGTAAGTACATCTGTGTATGTGTTTAAATAAGTACTGCGGCGGCGCGCAGCGTTTTAATGGATCAGAAGAAAGCAAACAAATTTCTGAAGTGACGTCGAGTTATATCTTGAGAATGTGAGTAATAGTGTATGTTCTTTTAAAGGTAAAACAGACCGACAGCGATATCGGGTCACAGTAGCCATTTAAGACTTCTAAATACCTATTTCTTGTATTTTGCTCAACCGTGTTGTGGGGGCGAAAAAACTCACCCTCGCACTTTGGCCCGTCACCTTGTCAAACAACGTCATTAAATGTAGTACCTACAGCCCGACTACGGTACTAGTTCGGCTACAAATCGACCGGAGCTTGTAACACTTTATATGTACATACAAACATACATATAATCACGACTACTATCCCCGAAGGGTTAGTCCGAGACTAGGCAATGAGGACAGCAAAAACAGTCCTTTAACATAGTCCACTTTACACCAAATAGCGACTACACATGTGCTCAGCACTTTACATGTACCTAATATTATTCCTTCTATCATTTCAGCCCGCAGTCACCCAGTGCTGGGTCAAATAGGATTCTTTTTTTTGTGCCAGTCCCCTCGATTCATTTGATAGATTATCTGAATTCTTTGCACAACTTTTTAATGCTCAACATTGATTACCTTTTTATGTCGCTATAACATCAATGTTCGTAGCATTGTTGTGTTCCAGCAGTTAGAGATAAGATAGCCAGATCCTCAGTAGTTGAGGATTCCGGGTGAAATGAGCTTCCATCTTTGTTCTTAGCATCAAATAAGATGAATTAACCCTTTTAAAATGCAGCCGCGCACTGATCGATCAGTGCCCAGTGAATAGAATTTCTATTGTGTTTAATGGCGCCGCGTTTTAAGTGTAAATGTATTTCCTTCACCGTAAATCAAGAAGGATATCCGTAAATTTATATTTAAAAAAATCTTTGCTTTGTACATCGGCAAAAATACCCTTTTTCACTTTCACGTGATTGTTCCGCCAGACTGAGTAGTCTGACTAATGATATGACCCGATGCAGGTTTCTGGGCAAAAATAATATTTAAATGGATACTAAACTGTAATTCTATAAAGAATCCTAAGATGCAAAGCAAAGCCGCAGTCAATAAATAGTTTCGTAACAAGAATGCTTCGGTAGACGTTATATAAGATCCATGGGAACAACAAGGTTTTTTTCATGAGAATTGATTGAAATCGAAGACAAGTTCACTTACGAGTACCGTGTATGACCTATTAAGTAGTTTTCATGATAATTAAGATTTAAAGAAAAGGTACTAGTAGGTACGCAAGATTGCATACAAGTTAATTGTCTTAGATGCACTTGTTACGGACAGAAGTCTCGACTTTATAATATTATATAGTTAGATATAATACGGCTAAATTTAGGTATGTGTATTTGCATAAGTAGATTAAGTCTCATATGTGTAAAGGTTTTTTGATAATAAATAATTAATTTTTTGCGTTTCATTTAAACAAAAGGTAAAAGTTATCAAACAGGTAATGGTTTTGACAAGGTAAGGGCCAAGTATACGTGCCCAGGGGCCTTACGCCTCTCTAAGGTAATTAAAGTTAGGAAAGTAAGAGATTAGCTTTCGTAATTATAGGTTTCTATTGTTAGGAATATCAATGTAATTAAGAAAATAAATAAGTAGGGTATCCAGATTACGAGTGATACCGTAGGGTAGGTAATAAATTTAAGATAAAAAGAGAGGTCCGAACGAAAGGGACAGCTGCACAAATTACGACGGTTCATGTGGGTAGTTAGTTATGGTAAAATGTAAAACTGCCCACATGAGCCGGCAGCTGTCCCACAAGGCTGCTAGTTGCCAACCCATAATGTGTTTAAGTCACGGCCGGTCAGAGCAGAATTTGTAAGCTCTCCGGACCCCACCTTGAAGAATAAAGAAGCACTAATCAAGAACCGAGTTTTTATTGAAGAACCTACAGTCCACATCGAAGCACAACGGCTAAACTGTTCAGCGACTACACCCGTCGGGAACAGCACTAGTTCATTATTGAAATAGAACCTATTTTTTTGCATAATGATAGGAATCTGCCCAGAATTCTGCTAGGTGACACACTACTATCGATATTTTGCTGTGTTCAGATTTAGGGTACTAAAAGAGTAAAGGTAGCATTACTTTTTTTATTGGATATTCTTGTATATGTATTGTGTTGTCTTTTAATAGCATTAAATATTTTTTTTAATGTTGTAATGCAAAATGTCCTTCTATGATAGGGAGAGTTTTTTGAGAGACATTTTCCAATTTGTATTGACGCTGTAAAAGAAAGGGAGAAAAGAAATGCTCTTGCTGAGTTTCTTGCCGGTTCTTCTTAGTACAAGGCTCCCGCCCTATAGTTAGGACTTACGAACCGATGGCATAGCGACATTCATAAGTGCTCAATTATTGTAGCCTAAATTGAAAACTTGAATGAATTTGAGTTTGAGTTTGTACTACATCCAGTAAAAATACTTTGCATAGAGGCACAAGAACTAAATCTTCCGATTCGGTTTCAATCGGTGTTGCAAGCGTCCATAGGTTGCTAACCCGCTTTCCATCAGGCTCTGAAGCTCATTAGCCAGCGCAGTAACATAAATTAGACCTAACATTGCAGCCGTATCACAATCATCCGATCCCAAACACTGGTATTGAAACTTTTGCACGTTACAAGAGCTTGCAACTTGCAACATTGAGGTGTTAAGGTTACCCGTTTAAATCGGTAAGATTTAAAACTTCAATGGTGCAAACCTTTTTGCCGAGACTTTCCAGTACTTCTAAACAGTAGTACCTTACCATTTCTTCAAGGCCGAAGTAGTTGTGTATGAAGAGGAAGCTCCTCCACATGGTCTTTTCGCAGACGCGGCTGTGTTCTTCCACGACCAGGTTCCACTGTGGCCCGTTGTTTATGTCAGGAAGGATGTATGTGCAGAACAGCATCAGGCTTAGGAATAGGGGGAATAGCCTGAAACAGAAACATGCAGGAGTGTGTGGTAAGAAATCCATCCTGATTGTGATTGACATGTCATATTGGCGATAATGTATAGAAAAGTAAATGTTTTATTAGAACCGGCAAACAAACTAACTGTTCTAAGAGAAATGGTTTGGTCAAATATTTTAAAAATGTAAGTTTAATCACTAGTTTAGCGGTCGATAATTATTTGCAGAAGATAGAAACATACAAGCCTTTACAGAACCCTTACAGGATTTTGAAATTATTAACAACCAAGAAGCCTTTGCTATTGAGGTTAAAGCGTTTTTTTTATCAGCTATTCAAGAAACACTGAGTGAATTTTGCTTGGAATATGGTTAAAACGTCGTCAAAATATCTTTACCTAAACCATCTGGCGACGAGCCTGCTTTTAACGTCAATGGTTCCCTTCTTGTCAAGGTCTTGCAGCAGGTTGTTGGCGTTGAGGAACCCGCTGATGTACAAGAAACTGTCGGTGTACAAGATGGCGGACCGTCCGACCACAGCCCAGGGCATGCCGAACACCTGCAGGTGAACAACACATTATTTGTGGGAATAAATACAGCTTAATACATCTTATTAACATATTTGCATTTGGACACTGCTGCGTCGCTGCCAGTTTATGATTAAAAGAATAAAAGCGAGTGAACAGTTAAATCTTAAAGACCGAAGTCGGAATTTCCACTCAAAAATGGCGGAGTGTATGAAGTATTTTTATGCTAGTTAGTCTTTGTTTGGAAAACACCGAATTATTATTATCGTAATATAATATAGGATTAGTGTCAATTTGTTTTATTTTGACTACTTACTTAAGTTGCAATTTATTTAATTTCCAAAAAAAAGGAAGCTAAATTTACAATATAAATGAATGGGAATGCTTCCGAGGCGGAAGGAGGATTTAAGGACATATCGCTTTTTAAAGTTGTTCCGGAATCAGTTTAATATATTTTATATTCCCGGAATACATGACTGACCTCACTTAAAATTTGTAAAGTGAGGTCAGGCGTTTATTGCGTACACACTCCATATTCAAGTACTACTCTACCATATTACGGTTAACAAATGCCAGAAATAAATGTTTCAGAACATTTTTTTATTCAATATCCGTTATAGCTTTATCCTTGTTGTACAAGGTGTTTGGTAATAGCTATATAGTTATAATACCGCAACTGTGCTTTCCTTTTAAGAGGGTTTACGCATTTCGGTTTCCCATACAAACTTCCAAGTCGAAATTTTTAAAAACCTGTAAGCCAATTTTGATGAAACTTTGCATGCTAAAGCAAAATACAGGGATCTAAATAGTTTGTTGAAAACATTTAAAAAAAAGGTTTATTTAGCTGAGTTATTGAGATTTAAAGTCCACTATAGAAAGTTTAAAATCGCATTAACTCAGTCATTAAAACGTTTTTCAACAAACTATTTAGATCTAATTATTTAATATTTTCAACAAACTATTTAGATCTCTATTTAGTTTAGCATGCAAAGTTTCATTGAAATTGTCATATTGGTTTTTCAAAATTTCGTCTTGGAAATTTGTACGTATAACCCTCTTAAGCGCATTAAACAATTATTTAGGATAAATAATATTTGCGGTGGTATGAAACAGTTTTTTTTCGCAATTGCAGAATGGTTCCCATACAAATAGTTCCATAGTTGTTTTATGCAGCAGGCCTCGCTTGCAGCAGAAAGTGTTTGGCATCACATAACAGGGCGCAATGTAGGTATGTAACTACTGTTTTATTTTTCTTTTTGTTACCAGTTGTATGTTTATTTGTGTCTGTTATGTTATCCCGATAAATAGTATTCTTTGTTTCTTCATTTCTTTTTCTTTATTTATTTCTTTCTTTGTATTTAATAGGATGGCTCAGTTGAGGAATTATATCCCTATTACCTACCAAACATCCTGTACGTGTAGCTACCGTAAGTAAAAATACAAGAATTACACGGCAAAAACAAAGTTTGAAGGATTTTCTTTTAATAAATTCGACAAGTTTTCTGGTACCGAAGCCAGATTATCCTCCAAAGTATGAACAAAAGAGGCAAGCGATAGAATTAAAGTATCTTTGTAAATCTGGTTTTATAAAGATACAATTTATTTGAGCAATCCACCGTAAAAAATTAAATAATGTCAACTTGTTGATTGCTAAACTTTGCCTTAATAACGATAATAACGGATTAAATCATCCCATATTGTGCTTATCGGGAAGGCCTGTTCCTACCAGTGGGTGTTTATAGGCTGTGAGGATGGCTTTAAATTAGCGTAAAAGTGAGTGTAACTATATGTGTGCGAGCAATGAAGTGTAAATCTGTATGAATCTTGAAACAAATGAGGTTCTCATTATACGCATTAATAAAACGGAACTCACTTTTTTGGTTTCTGGATAATACAAGTACGTTCTCCTTAATATGAGTACAATGACAATGTCGATTTGATATATTTTATTCTAATTTATTTGGGAAACATGACATTGTATCATTTATTTGGTTCGCAATACATTTCTGCTTTTTTTATCTTTTTTAATTGATGATCTATATAGAAAGTGAATACTCAAAAAACCATAAAAGCTATTAAATTTATTTTTCTTCATCCGATTGATTTTAGAGAACTTATAACTAAGTAGTAACATTTACGGTAGGCGCTAATATAAGTACCTCCTACAGACATTATTGCGATGCTTAATGCAGGTCTAAAGATAGGCAACTCCAGTCCAGGGTTGGTGACCGCTGAGCCAGTTATTTACCTGGCACCACTAGTGCCCTTAACCGGTCTAAGGCAATCAGCCTGCCTAGCATAATGGAGTCTGGATGGCTATTTTTGTCCCGTAGAATATTTTTAAAGGTCATATTATTATTGTTTCTTTTACAAACTTGTTTGTTTTTTTATAATATAATCATTTTACAAACGTCCACTGCGAGGCTGAGGCTATCCCACATAGAGAGGTACTATCGGGGTCACCGTCGCTTTACCAGTTTGCAGAAATTTTCGAATGAAGCGCACCGACCGCCCGGGTACGTGCCCGTACCAAATAAACGACGCGGTGTGCAAGGGATTTTAGCCTTTAGACTGGTAAGGCGACGGAGTCCGCGATAGTACACTCACTACCATTATCTCTAAAGGGTTTGCCATTTTGTGGTAGGTTGGCCTGCTGGCGTCTGTATCCATCCACCTAACATTCGCTACAACATTTGCGTTAAAAATATATACATACATAAAAACGACTATTATCCCCAAAGGGTTAGTCAGAGACTAGGCAATAAGGACAGCAAAAGCAGTCCTATACCATAGTCTACTTTTCTACTTTTCATGGTGGTGAGCCCATCACCGCTCTATGCTGTTGGATGTATGTGCAGTCTTTAGTCCGTTAGTCGCCTTTTACGACACCCAAGGAAAGAGTAATAGAGGGGGTGGTAATATTCTTTCACCGCAACGAGACACGCTACGAGACGAGACAAAATATATAATACGAGGGTAGAGTGATAAGTAGAAGTAGAACCGCATTAAGATTTTCACACAAAAATAGAAAAAAAAAACACTAATTTTTGGGGGTTCCCCATACTTAGAACTGAAACTCAAACATTTTTGGATGGATAGGAACATGGATAGGTCTTCAAAAATAATTGAGGTTTCTAACATAATTTTTTTCTAAACTGAATAGTTTGCGAGAGAGACACTTCCAAAGTGGTAAAATTTGCCCCCCCCCCTCTCCCTGTAACTTCTAAAATAAGAAAATAATAAAACTAAAAAAATATATGATGCAAATTACTATGCAAACTTCCACCGAAAATTGGTTTGAACGAGATCTTATAAGTAGTTTTTATTTATACGTCATAAATTAATTAATTTATAAAAATACACTATAAAACATTGATCAAAGTTACAACGAACTGCAAGAAGTACTTATTTGATGTAATTTTTTTTATTTATTTCACTTACCGCCGAGTAACTGGTCTTGTTGACATAGGGGCTGTGTGCCATGGCCATGGACTTGTGTGCAATGAGCAGGGCGAACGCGTTGACACCCCTGAACGCGTCCACACCCTTGATCCTAGTAGGGGAGTCAGTGAGGTCGAACACTTTCTTCAGGTTGCGCTTGAGAGAAAAGGCATTAAGCAATTTCTCAAAATTCGTCCCTTCGGTCTTGCCGTCGTCTAGGAGGGTCCCCAAGCTTAGCAGCAATAGGATTGCAAGGAAGAATGTGCTGAAACAAACATTTTTTTTCTTTCATCAACCACAATCAAAAGCGGTTTGGGTAAGTTTGTATGGACCAGTGGGGGTTTTTTTCAGCACTACCTTAACTTAACATATCTACAAAATAAGTTTTCAAATATCGTAGCTTTGCTATGCCTATTCAAAAAAATTGCTCTTTCATTTAGTACTTTCATGAGTGGCAACCAAAATTTTAAAACGACGCCAACTTTACCAAAAAACGCACCTATAAAGGACAGATCTATGATCCCTAGAACGTTAAAACTATCTCAACAACATTGTGAAAATCTATGACGAACATAACGTCATCGACAACTCGACTAATTGAACATCTTAGTCGGGTAGCAGATTATGCGCAGGAGCGGTTTCCATCGGCGGAACTGGTGTTTTTGGGGGACTTCAACGCCCACCATGAGTTGTGGTTAGGTTCCTCCAAAACAGACCATGCTGGTAAAACTGCCCACGCATTCGCTCTCACGCATGACCTGACGCAACTGGTGAACCAGCCCACCAGGATCCCAGACATAGTTGGCCATGCGCCCTCCTTACTCGACCTTCTGCTGACGAGTCGCCCAGCTGGATACCGGGTGGAGATTCGAGCTCCTTTAGGTTCCTCGGATCACTGCTTGATATCCAGCACAGTGCCCTTGGCATCGCGCCCGCCAACAGCGGTTTCGAAACGCCAGATTTGGCACTACGCGTCGGCAGACTGGGACGGGATGCGGGAGTATTTTGCATCCGTCCCTTGGAGGCAGCGCTGCTTTAGTGGGAAGGACCCGACCGCTAGCGCCACTGCCGTTGCTGATGAGATAGTATTAGGAATGGAATACTATATTCCACACTCCTATGTCATCAGCAAAGGCAGACGCAACTGCTGGTTCAATCGCGAGTGTGCCAGCGCTGTTGAGAGCAAATAGACGGCATACCGCGCTTGGATCAGAGGTAAAGCTCACGGGGATCCCGAAACTCGCTCGCTAAAAGCAGCCTATAATAATGCCACCAAGTCGTGTAAGAGGGCCTACATTAGAGCGGATGCCCAGCGCGTTGCACGAGTAGGCCAAGAACTCCTGACGCATCCTACGGGCAGCCGTAGCTACTGGCGTCTGGCCAAAGCCGTGCAATCCAACTTCTGCCAACCCTCGCTGCCACCACTGAGATGTCTTGACGGAACTTTAGCTCACAAGCCGCAGGAAAAGGTCGATCTCCTGGCCAAACTCTTTGCGGCTAACTCCCGGATCGATGACTGTGATGCACAGCCACCCTCAGTTCCTCACTGTGGCCGCACAATGTCTGATATTAGTAATTAATTATTATGATTTATTAATTAATCAGGCAGTGTGATGTCCGTGTGGAACTGCAGTCAATTGATGTCCGGAAAGCTAACGGTCCTGATGGCATCCCAGCAATAGTCCTGAAAATGTGTGCAGCGGAGTTGTCCCCTGTGTTAACGCGTCTGTACCGTCTCTCGCTCTCTTCGGGTTGTGTGCCGGAATCTTGGAGAGAAGCTAATGTGCAACCGATCCCTAAAAAAGGAGATCGGTCAGATCCGACTAATTACCGCCCTATAGCCGTAACTTCAGTGTTGTGTAAGATACTAGAACGAATATTGAACAAACAGCTTGTTCGATACCTAGAAGATCACTCCTTAATTCACGATCGTCAATATAGGTTCCGGCCAAAACGGTCAACGGGTGATCTTCTAGCGTACGTCACACATCTCTGGGGTGAGGCTATTGACAAGCGTGGCGAGTCACTGGCAGTTAGCCTTGACATAGCCAAGGCTTTTGATCGGGTCTGGCACAAAGCTCTTCTCTCCAAGCTCCCAGCATACGGTTTGCCCGCTCAGTTCTGTACCTGGATTGCTAGCTTCCTGCATGAGCGTAGAATCCGTGTCCTTTCGGATGGATGCGCTTCGCGGTTCATGTCAGTGAACGCTGGTGTTCCTCAAGGCTCCGTTCTATCCCCCACGCTGTTCCTTCTGCATATCAATGACATGCTTCCTCTTGGAAACATTAATTGCTATGCAGATGATAGCACAGTGCATGGGGGATATAACGGGCACCCAACGGCTGGGCGGGTAGACACCAAAATGAAGCGAGCAAATCTTGTCATTGAGCTCGATCGGGTGTTGGACCTCATTTCTAAATGGGGCTCCGATAATCTGGTGGAGTTCAATGCCAAGAAAACACAGGTGTGCGCGTTCACAGCGAAAAAGTCGCCATTCCTTCCCCTTCCCTCTCTTCAGGGTACATCTCTAGGCCTGCAGAGCAGTATTAACATGCTCGGTATGGACATCCGCTGCGATCTGAACCAAAAGGACTACATCGAAACCGTGATTAAAAATGCCTCACGTAAACTCGGTGTCCTGAACAAGGTGCGGCGATTCTTCACGCCTGATCAGTTGTGTCTATTATACAAGACACAGGTGCGGTCTTGCGTGGAGTATTGCTCTCACCTTTGGGACGGCTCCGCAAAGTACCTTCTCGATGCCTTGGACAGATTGCAGCGCCGCGCTGTGCGCATTATCGGCAATGCGGAGGTCACTAAAACTCTCGAGCCTTTGCAATTGCGTAGAGATATTGCGTCACTCAGCGTCTTTTACCGTTTATACCATGGCGAGTGCTCTGAAGAACTCTTTGACCTCATCCCTCCTTCTTCCTTCCTCCACAGGAGTACGCGTGCTGCTCTCCGGAGTCACCAATTTACAGTCTCTAACATTCCATCACGCACAAAGAAATTTGGTGACTCGTTTCTTTGCCGCACTTCCAAAAGATGGAATAGTCTGCCAGCACACGTATTCCCTCCTACCTATGACATAGGGTCCTTCAAACGAGGTGTGAAGAAGCACTTTGTGGGCCGGCAGAGTGAGGATGACTGATGCTACGTCTCTTACGCTGCACCAGTTGTCCTCGCGCCTGGACCTCATTTCCACTTAACATCAGGTGGAGTGGGGTCATTTGCCGGGCTTAGTATAAAAAAAAAATTGAATTTGCGTAAACGTAGACTTCTCATTGTCTGTATAACTGTTCTTGTCATTTTAAATTTATAATCACCGGTGTAATGAAGAGCATCGCACATCTATTTATTAATTTCCTACAATACATAAAACATACATAGACCTAATTAAAATAATAGACAAAGCATTGTTATATACCATACCATTAGAAGATGTAGTTATTGTAATAGTACACATCCTCATTGTCGCAGTTATTACGGTTGAAATTATAAAGTCGTTCGTTGCTGGACGTCGCGACGCTTTCAGTAATCTGTCAGTTTATATTGTTATAGGCCATTAGAAGTAAAATTGCGATGTTGACACTGACCTACACTGGTACCCCGGACTAGCTTTATCATAATAATACCAATTTAAAGTTCGCCATCGAGTGTCACGGGAACTGATTTCGACATTATACCTAATCGAAATTGACCAATCATGTAGTCTTAGACGCCATTTTATAAACGCATTTTAAAATGGCGTAAATATGGTAAAATGTTTTAATTACTCAAAGTAAACTATAGATAAGTTATTTTTTGCCATTTAAATGGAACACACTTAACAAATTAACTCGCGATTTTAAATCCTAACGTTTCAAACTCTCTACACGGTTATCGTGATTAAAAAGTAAACTTACATAGAAAGCGTCTTGCCAAAAGAGTACGGTCTCTTGAAGTTCTTCACAGTACACATGGTGTTGTAGACCTTCACCGAAACTCCAAGGTCGGAGAGTTTCTCAGACAGCTCTTCTTCCAGGTCGAAGCTGCTGCAGGAACTGGGTATGCAGACTCCCCACAGCAGGCTGGAGTAGCGGGGGACACGATGGCCCATCTAGAACAAAGCAGAAATATTTGTTATATTATTGTAAAGGTTAACCTGTTGCTGCATAGACTTTCTGCGTCTACAACTTGTCATGTAATATCTAAATATCTGTAAATTATGTGCCCCACCCTCCCCCCGCCCCCCTTACTATTGCATCTCCTTCCACAAAGGTCCTAGTCCTGGTTTTGCGGGTGTCCATTGGCGGCGGTGATTAATTTCCATCAGGCCAGCTCATTTGTCTTATTTAAAAAAAAATATGTAAAGATTCCCCTCGGTGGGCAAGTAGCAAAGCCCTTGTCACGATATCTTAGGGTCCCAGGTTCAATTAACAGTTTGGGCAAAGTATGTTCCGGATTTTTCGATGCATCGTCTAGGCTTGTAATCATCAACCCGCATTTAGCAAGCGTGATGCTTAAGCCAATAGCCAGGATTGGAGCGATGATTTCATTTCAATGGTGGCCTTTGCCTGCAGTAGCACACTATGTGATATTACTTTATTGTTAACTTTATTCATGTAAAGATAAATATTAATAAAATGGGATGCTTTTATCTGGTGAGAGGTAAGCCATAACGTAAAAAATTAAAATAAAATGCAAGTGGTAAATTAGCGTAATGTTTTTCAACTGTTTTTTTTATAATTGAAGGAGGCAAATGAGCAGGCGGGTCACCTGATGGACATTAATCTCCGCCGCCAATGGACACCCGCAACACCAGAGGAATCGCAGATGCGTAGCCGGCCTTTAAGGAAGAAATAGGTTTCAGGAAGGAATAGGAATTGTGAAGGGGAGGGGGGGAAGGGGGAAGGACCTCCGGAACCCTCACTGGCCGGACGAAACACAACAGCACCAAGTGCTTTTATTTCACGCCGGATATTAGTGAGATTATTATTATTTATTATTTTTTTATTATTTTTGTATTACGCCGGGCGAGCCGGCCCAATGCGTGCTGCAACGCAGCATGGCTCTACCACTCAGAAAACTTTACTGTTTACATTATTCATGTAATAATAAATATTGTTAAGATAGGTAGATTTTATCTGGTGAGAGGTAAGCCATAACGTGAGCGCTTTACCGCAGTTGCAAAAAATAAAATAAAATGCAAGTGGTAAATTGGCGTAATATTTTTCTACTGTTATTGTCAATCCAGTATTGTGTATCTACACTAGAACCGACTTTAATACTTTATCTTTAAAATTATAGTATAGTTTTTTAACTTTAATAAGGAAGCTAATTAATGTATCTGGCTATTTTTGTTAAATGTTGTCGTTTTGATCAAAACTCTGCAAAGTAGCAAAACATGTAGCCGCATTGAAACTAGATTGCACCTTGATATTAATAAAATTGAGAACACGTCGCGATTCCGCCTTCAGGAACAAGCGGCGGCGTACAAAATCTGAATTCAATTGGAATTGTTTGCATTGCTAGCAAAGAATACTTTGTTCGTTTTATTTAACGAAGACGGGGCAGGCTTGGTCAAGGGCTATTGTGTTGCACAATAACGATTGTGATTCAAAATCAGCTCAGAGACCAAATAAGTTGACTTAGTGGTATATCCTCAGAATATTAAGTGAGGGTGCAGACCTTGGGCAGCACATGTCTGCGATCCAGATGAAGCGATATTGTTGTGTGCATTGTGGGGATTCTATAATATCTATTTCTGTTGCCTATATAAGTTGCTGCATAGGTAATGTTTATTCATACGCCCCCTGGGAAATCTGATGCGTTTGCAATCTGCATAATGTTCCGGGAACCTCTTTTAAGAATGTTTATCTAGTCTGGGGAAATACATCGACCTTCTTAGATAGACTTTTATAAAATAAAAGAAGTAGACCAACCAAACTCTATCCCCTATTCCGTACGGGAATTCCGTAACCTCTATGTCTGAGTTCGTTTATTTTAACACTAGCGGCCGCTCGCGGTTTCACCCGCGTGGTTCCCGTTCCCGTGGGAATATCGGGATAAAAAGTATCCTATGTGTTATAATCCAGGTTATAAACTATCTGTACGCCGAATTTCATCCAAATCCATTCAGTAGTTCTTACGTGAAAAATTAACAAATATCCATCCATACTTACAAACTTTCGCGTTTATAATAGGTATTAGTAGGATAGTAGGATCTTGACTGTATGTCTCTCTTTTATCAGGATTGAAATTTTAAAGTCATATTTAAAAACAATTAGTTTACATTAATAGCATGTAAAATGACTACATGCATAATTTGATGCTTTTGTAGGTTTACCACGCTTTGTAGAAATCGTAGGACAAGTTCACTTTTGTTTTATAAATATACAAAGACCAATTACTAACTTCCTTAAGAGAGTGGAGTCGCTGATGAAGGGACACAATAAGTAAGGATATTTTTGTGTAAGTTCCGATACGGTGTAGAAAGCTACATGGTACCTTTAATGAGGACTGTACTAGTCTGTCCTAGCTAAAAGACATCCTGAATGGGTTGTGGGCAAAATATTTTTTGGACGATTATTAGAAAGCACTTTAAAAAAAAATTACATGGATTTTTGGCTTTGTTTGTAATAAGGCGTGTAGATTGCCCAACAACAACAACACTACCAGAGCAGCACAATGAAATCTAATTTGATGAATCCTTGGTCGAGTGGTTTGTACGCCGGTTTTCATGGTGTCGCCATCTCTGAGGTCCCGGTTTCGATCCCCATTCGGGTCAATTTAGAAATTATTGTTTTTCTAAATTGTCTCGGGTCTGGGTGTTTTCTATGTATATTAAGTATGTATTTAAGTATTTTAAGTATGTTTATCCGTTGTCTAATAACCATTTAACGAGTTTCATAACGAAGCTTCTCTTGGGCTAGATAATTGGTGTGAGTGTAGGAAAATTTATTTATTTATAATGAAGATATCAGTCAAGTTTTTATTAGCCATTAATTTAATATGTCCAATGCCTTTCAAATGGGCAGCACATAAACATTTAAAAATAAAATAGGTGATAGTTAAAAAGAAACATTTTTACCAAAACGTATGATACAAAATGGTGGTCGCCCTATTCGGGCAATGTCAGAAATAGTTTTGTTACGGTTGCATAATAAATGTGTAGCGATATAAGCAGAGTTCAATAAACTCTTTTTTGCACGCACAAAAACATGCATAGTAATGTTCATTTCATTAGCTTTAATATGTTACTATGATGAATAAATTATCGTATTTTACGGGAATGTTCGATTTCATTGATCCGTTTTGTATTTACAAGCAATTTGTATTAGCAATATAATATTAGGTATATTTTACGATTTTCGACTTTGACATTGCGTTTGCTGTATTGCAGTAAAGCTTGTTTCGCAATCAAATGGGCAAGTATTTAATTCGAGCTGCCAGTACTTCGCTACTTTTAATTAAACGAATATTAAAATAATGCCGTAACCGTGTCGTGTATAGCGGTGAAGGAATACTACCACCCCCTCTCTTCCCTTGGGTGTCGTAAAAGGCGACTAACGGACTAAAGACTGCACATACATCCAACAGCTTAAAGCAGCTATGGGCTCACCACCTGTCAAGCTGAGCATATGTGCAGTCGCTATTTGGTGAAAAGTGGACTGTGGCAGAGGACTGCTCTTGCGGTCCTCATTGCCATCTCTGACTAACCCTTCGTGGATAATAGTCGTGATTATATTTATGTATGTAAAATAATGCTTAAGAGCAGTTGTAGGCGGCTCAATGTTACCGACCTATTCCTACCCTTGGGTGTCGTAGACTAAAGACTACACATACATCCAACAGCATAGAGCGGCGATGGGCTCAACACCTTACTTCTAACTGCCTCTGTGGTCTAGTGGCTAATTAAACTACCGGTTTCAGACCCAGAGGTCCCGGGTTCGATTCCCAGCGGGGGGCACATCTTTGTGTGCTCGGTTTGGTTGGTGGTAGGACTGTTAAGTCCGCTAGCTACCACCATCTTATCTAAGTCTGTCGCCGTAACAACGATGTTTATAGCATTGTTGTGTTCAGACAGTTTGAGATAATATAACCAGTTCCTCAGTGGTTGAGGATTCCGGGTGAAGCGCGCTTCCACCTTCGGCCTTATCGTCACTTACCATCAGGTGAGATGAATGCCAAGCGCTTAACCGTTGTAGAATTAAAAAAAAAAACCTATCGCGCTGAACTGTGCAGTTAATATTCGGTGAAACGTGGACTGTGGCAGAGGACTGCTATTGCGGTCCCCATTGCCTAGTGTCTCTGACTAAAGGTTGCTTCACACATATCAGTGAAGACACAGTTACGGCACAGTACCGGCACAGTACCTTTCATACATTATCTATGAACGCATCCTCACTTGTCAGTGATATTGCTCTCAGTGTCAGTGTCGCCACCGGCAAATCACGGACGTATTCTTTTTGACAACGTTCATAGAAATAGTATGAAATAATATTTTTCACTGTGATACGGTACTGTGTCGGAACTGTGACTTCACAATTATAGTCGTTATAAAATAATCAAACTAGCGAAGCAATGTATCCACAAAGCAAATTACTCGCCTAGTTCGGCAATACTGGACAAGGCTTAAGACTGTGAAGGCATTTATAATAATAATTACTATTATTAATTCTTCCAATTTACAACTCTCCGAAACCAATTTACAACTCTTCGAAACGATAAATTTCAGAACTCTTTCTGAAGTTGAAACTTATAAATATCTTGGTATGTCACAGTCTTTGGGTGTTGAGGACAGGGACATAAAACAGTCATTACGGGAGCGATTCTTTTGCCGCCTGAGAAAAGTACTTAACAGTCTTTTATCGGGTAGCAATAAGTCGCGTGCTTTTAATGGCTGGGTTATGCCTCTGCTCACATACTCCTTTGGCATACTAAGATGGACTCTGACCGAATTGGACGCCTTGGATAGAAGAGTCCGTCAAATGCTCACGACTTCCAGAATGCTACACCCGCGCTCATCTGTTATGAGGCTGTACATCCCGCGGAGATGTGGGGGTCGCGGCTTTTTAATGCCAAGGACCTACATAACCGTGAGGTGTGCAGTCTCAGGGATTATTTCCGTAACAGTGAGT
Organism: Scoparia ambigualis; assembly: GCA_963921215.1. Lineage (NCBI taxonomy): Eukaryota > Metazoa > Arthropoda > Insecta > Lepidoptera > Crambidae > Scoparia > Scoparia ambigualis. The sequence continues at coordinate 6,737,924 of OY992510.1, forward strand.
GTGGGATGCATTTGGATGTCGTGGCAGTTGATAGACACTTTACGCCGCTCTCCTTGGCAACAGAAAACTGGCGCAAACCAGTGGTGTTAAGCACTCTCGATCGCAAGGACATATGGAAGAGCAAGGTGCTACACGGGCGCTACTATCGGGCTCTTACTGGGCCTGATATAGATTTGCCGGCCTCGGTGAACTGGCTACGTTTCGGTGACCTCTTCGGGGAAACCGAAGGTTTTGTCTGTGCCATTGAAGATGAAGTTATCAAGAAGAATAACTACCGGAAATATATTATGAAGGAAGGTACGGTCGACATCTGTCGGGCATGCTGCCGTCCTGGAGAATCACTCCGACATATTATTTCCGGTTGTTCTCATCTTGCTAACGGAGAGTATTTGCACAGACACAACCAAGTAGCCAGAATAATTCACCAGCAACTTGCTCTTCAATATAGCCTTGTTGAATCAGAGGTGCCGTACTATAAGTAGGTACGCACCTGCGCCAGTTCTTGAAAATGGTCATGCAACGCTCTTCTGGGATTGCTCTATCATCACGGATAGGACTATTCTCGCCAATAAGTCTGATATCGTGGTGGTCGACCGATCTCAGCGCCGAGCAATATTGGTTGATATCACCGTACCTCATGATGAGAACCTCGTGAAAGCCGAGAAGGACAAGCTCAGTAAGTACCTAGACTTGGCTCACGAGGTTACCGCCATGTGGGATGTGGATTCAACCATTATTGTACCGATAGTCGTTTCGGCAAACGGTCTTTTAGCTAAGAACCTCGATCAACACCTAGAGAGGCTCTCGCTAAAAGGTTGGGTAAAGGGTCAGATACAGAAGGTAGTACTCCTTGACACGGCACGTATTGTCAGGAGGTTCCTCACTCTGCAGCCCTAACCACCGATAGCTTGGGTCAATCCCCGCTGCCGGTGGCAACCTATGTTAAGTTTTTTATAATATTTTATATTGTAAATATGTTTTTTTTGTAATATATTGTAAAAAAATTTACTTGAGATATATTTTGAATAAAGAGAATAATAATAATAGTATACATTTATTGACTAATCAAAAGCATTAAATACATTTAGCTGTTGTTAGGGTTCGTTCACAAAACCGCCATTAGAGCGGTTTTTTAGCTTTTTAAGTAGCTGCCTCTTGTATTGTCAGTTCGTGTAAGAGATCCAGTAAGATTACTGGACTTTGAGCAAAAAATAAGAACTTAGGGTCAGCAACAAGTGTTTCTTGTTTTTTAAGTGTCCGCCTGGCATGTCCGCATGCCATGAACAATAGATTTTCTATTGTGTCTGGTATGGGCGGATGTCAATAGGTTAACCATGGTGTTCAAGCCTTAAGTAATAAGGCTGTATATGGCTGTAGTGACAGCCTATTATCAGGCCCGCCTATGCTACTGAAAACTTTCTTCGACGACTCAACGAAACAAAAAAAAATCATTAAAAGTAAATTAGTCACCCTAGACAGAGAGTCGGCCAAACTCCTTAGTTAAAACTAAAACCACTTTGCATGCCAAAAAGAGCCTTATTCAAAGTCAACAAGTACGTCATCGACATCCGTAAACATTAGCAAAAATGTGGGTGCATACTGCATACCGGCCGGGGGCAAACCGGACTGGGACCACAACGGCCGGACCCATATTATTGCCAATGTTTTTTTATTTATTCTTTATAAGAATAGGTATGTTTTTCTTTTTACCAGCGCAGCGAAATCTGAACCTGCACCCTGCCAAGTTCAGCCAAATGCCCCTCCGATAAGGCTAAAGTAGTTGTGTCCAATCTATTAGAAACAAAATTGACCGAGCAAGCCCAAAAGATTCCTACTAGCTGAACTTACTTTTACAGATTTTTTGGGTTGTTCCACCCGGTTTATTAAAAGCGGGGAACCCCATACACAAATATAAGTTCATAGTGTCATTATCCAAAGCTGTTTGTATTCAACAAATTATCCTAAAATTAACATAGTAACATCCATTAACTGTCGTTCGTGGTTGTTTAGTACGCGCGACATCCATTTTAAGGCTGTGCCGGGATTTACAATCGTATAGTGATATAGTGTTACCCATAAACGAAACTTGACTTGTCAAATTCATAATGGCCTCCGTGGTTCCGTTTGCGATTTGATCTTCTTTTGGTTAGATCGTCGCGAACAAGCGAAGATCGTACGTAATAGGTACCTATGGTGACGTGGTTTTGTATCGTCAAGGCTATTTGATATTACACTACTTCCTATTAGAGGATTAGGTGCCCAAATGTGAGATTTTGCATAAACGCTGAATCATACCTACTTCCAGCTGGAAATTTCGAATTATAAAAAATTACTTAGCTTCTCCTAAGGCCATTGCTGATTATTAAATGGTTTTGTTTGTTGTATATTTAGATTTTTGTGAATTATTCATGTTTTGTTTATGTGTAAAACTTTTATAATTGCTAACCAGAAACATTTTTCTAGTGTCAAATAAGAAAAGACAAGGACTTATAAATGTGTTGAACATAACTTTATTTTATATTTTATTTTACGATTTATTCAAAAACAGCTCTTGTTATAAAAATATATATACTTAAACCAATTTAGGTTCAAAATGACGGATTTTCCATTTTTATAAATGTATAATTACTTAACTTATATCATTGTTTATAATAATATAACAATTGTACGATATCTATTTATTTCCTTTCTTCCTTCCTTCCTACCTTCGCAATAGAAAAATAGGTGGCAAAAGGTAAAAAGTTAAAAATTTAAAATCTAGACTTGAAAATGCAGCTGCACCTAGTTTGATAACATTCAATATACCTACTACCTATGTCATCAAATGCATATAAATATAAATAAATATATGCATTTGATGACATAACGATTCAATGGCAGCGCAGAGGGTAAAGGTTGTATAGTCGGCTGTGGGGCAAAAGTTAAGGATATTTAAGTGTTACGAAATTTGTATATTGTTTGAAGGTCATTGTTATCGTAAATCTACGGGTCTTTTTGAGTTTTTCTATTAATAAAATGGCGTTAATCCGCCGTCGACTCATCTAAAAGTTATTTTATCTTAACTTTATCTTTTATTTTACCGTTGCAATGCGACTCGCGACTTCGTCCGCGTGACACCATTATTCCTTATATCTACCTTATAAAGGTAGCCTCTGTGCAAAATATGCAAAAATAAATAAAATAAAAAGCTAACCAGAGAGACCCAAACAAGCTCTATAACCAACCAAATTGAGAACATTAGTGCTTCTGGGAATTGTAACGGTCTAACCACTTATTCTGTCAGTTATTTTATACTCGTGTATTTACTAGAACGCGCTCGAACCAATGATAATGTATGAACCTAATGACAAATCGCAAATAATATAGGTAGTAAGAATTCGTATCAAATATTCGTAATAAATATTTTCTTTTATTTTATTTAACCATGTCGCGAAGCGGTGAAAGAATACTAAGCCCCTCTATCCTTGGGTGTCGTAAAAGGCGACTAACGGACTAAATACTGCACATACATCCAACAGCATAGAGCGGCGATGGGCTCACCACCTGTCATGCACTCTGAGCACATGAGCAGTCGCTATTTGGTGAAAAGTGACTTTGGCAGAGGACTGCTTTTGCGGTCCTCATTGCCTAGTCTCTGACTAACCCTTCGGGGATAATAGTTGTGATTATATGTATGTATGTTATTTCGCAGCTGTGGTGGTGATGGGCTCGTCACCTGAGAGCCTACTCTCTTTTTCTCGAAACGAAATTTGGGCCGTTTTTCGTTTGCTAGATATTTACAGCGGTTTTCATTCCTTCCGAAATTTCGTTCATAGAAAAAAGGTTTGACATATCATAGATTACTAGCGGCCGCTTGCGATTTCACCCGCGTGGATCCTGTTCTCGTAGGAATATCGGGATAAAAAGTATCTGTATGCCAAATTTCATCCAAATCCATTCAAAGTTTTTACGTGAAAGAGTAACAAAAATCCATCCATACTTACTAAATTTCGCGTTTATAATATTAGTAGGGTTAATTTTTAGAAAATTGTATACGTCTCTGTAAGTTAAGTGAGGATAGTATCATCTTTTTAGCTCGTAGTCACCCGCTGCTAGGTAGATAGGCCTCCTTTTTACCCGACTGCGCCAGAAGGATGAAGGAGGATTATGTTTTTCGAGAGTATCTATGTATGTTTGTTTGTATAATTGTTTGGCACGCTCTGCCGCCTGAACGGTTCGATGGATTTTAGCTTGAGAGGTGTCGTTAGGATCGTATTTACTGTGAGAGTGACACTGGATATATCAAAATAATAAAAAAAAAACAAAATGGTGGATTTTTGGCGCCAAATTCAAATGTTTGGCACGCTCTGCAGCCTGAACGGCGCAATGTCATGTGTATATTATATATGTTACTAATAGTAACATATTTAAAGTAACTTACTATACAAACTCAATCAATAAAAAAACTAAAAAAACGTTAATTTGAAAAACTAAAAAACCCGTCTGCGTTTCTGTGTAATTTGGAAATGAAAAAACCCTAAAACAAGAAAGTTGTAATACCCGATTGCACTTAACTTAAGAATCGTCAAAGTTGCAAAGAAAAATTGTAGCAGTCGGGGCCCATTCTAGAAAGTGAGCCGTCTAGTTAGTAGATTGGAGTAATCTGCAATGTAATAATATAGGTATGTGCTCTCTATTGAGATACTAAGCCTCCATTTCAGAAATGGGTCCCGACTGCTTAAATTTTTCTTTGCAACATTGGCGATTCATGTTAAGTGCAATCGGGTATTACGACTTTCTTGTTTTAGGGTTTTTTCATTTCCAAATTAAACAGAAACGCAGTAGGGTTTTTAGTTTTTTAACTTTTTATTTCCTTATTCTTGCACCCATTCCTATATTCTTTTTATTATATTTCTATCATCCAAGGTTGCCTGGAAGAGAGTGCTGTTAGCAATAAGGCCGCCTGTTTTGTACTTTGTAACTGTATGTTTTCTGTTATATGTTCTTGTGTGCAATAAAAGTATATTTTATTATTATTATTACCGTTTTTTTCCTATTTTTGTGTGCAAATACAGTATATCTATGCTAACGAAACGTTGAAAAGAAGAAAAGAATGTCTACCTCAGGTAGGCATCGACATTGTAGGGCAAAATGTAATCTAACTACTAATTACTAAGTAAGATTACAATTTGTAGTAAGTAATCAAAATATTAGATTACATGAAGTAATCATAAAAAGTAGTTAAGCATTTTGATTACTAACTACAAATTGTAGTTGCAATCACGGTGACGTGATTACTTTTTGTAACTACCTACGTTTACTTCTAGTAAAAAGACAAAACACATTTTGCAAGGTGAAAAGGGTATGTACTATGGCTTGTTACTTCCATGCTTATTATCTCTAAGAAGAAAATTAGAAAAACTGTGCAATGAAAATTTTGTCGACTGCAACATTCTGGCAAGAACGCATTTAGAAAGCGATAATAGCCGTTTTAACAATATTTTTGATATTTCTACCGCCAAAGCACAAAACGCAGCGATTGGTGCAATGTCAATGCCACGATTTATAACCAAATGGTTTGCATGTGTTCCTATAGAAGATCATCTACGATTGAAAAATCTTTTTAAAGCAGCTATTGCAAAAGAAGTTTCTGAAAATGCAGAATCAAGTTCAACAACAAAAATTCAAAATAAAGAAGATGAGGTTTTTGAATTTGATAGTTCTTCCTCAGATACCGAAGAGAACGTATGTCGAGCCCATAGGTCAAAAGCAGATAATTATGATAGTTTCCTATTATTTGTCAGATATCGAGCGAGAACTTAGTGTTTTCCACAGATACCCAGAAGTAAAAAAAGTCTTCATGAAATACAATACCCCTTTACCTTCTTCGGTTCCAGTGGAAAGACTATTTTCATTAACGACAATGATAAATCACCCTAAATCGCACAAGCTATCAGACGAAATGTTTAAAAAACATGTTGTATTAAAGGCTAATTTAAATTAATAATTTGAATCTATTATTCTAAATTGTTTCCAAGATTTTTGCTGTGCAAAGTTGATTATTTTATCTATCAATCTACATAATAATATATAAATAAAAGTTTCACGCAAATCTTCTCAGGTATTAACTCCGCGCATGAAACTGAACAACTTTTGCTCTACAAACTTTTTCCCGAAATCTCATAAAAATCGGATATTCATACCATTTAGTAAGTCACATGATCTGCCCCCTTACTCTTGAAACCGATCGCTATTGGATCGAATTGGTATTGTGAATTTTCGTACTCCTAAGTTACGACACCAGAGCTAATATGGATTCATATTGCGAGGATATTGAGCGAAAAAAATATAAAACTCAATACCATTTAGTTCACCCAATATGAGTTCAAATTAGCGCTGGTGTCGTAACTTAAAAATACGAAAATTCACAATACCAATCCGATCCAATAGCGATCGGCTTCAAGAGTAAGAGGGCAGTTTGTATCATAATCTGAATTATTTTTTTGCATTTTGGGAAGAACAAAAGTGGTTCAATTTCATAGGCTGAGTTACCACCACAAAGGTTTTACGTTATTTCATTATCACATTGTAAAAGCACCTACGCATCTATTTACGAATCGAAGTTTTATATTTATTCATAATAAAAAACTTAAAATAAATTTATGGTTTCTTGTATACCACATTACTACCGATTTAGAGGTTATTTTGTAGAATATAAAACATCTTCTGTTTGCCATTTATTTTAACATTTTAATTTTTAACTTTTTTACTTAATTAGTTATACATTAGGATTTTCTTAGAATGAAAGTAGGCAGTAGTTATAACTACTCGATTTCCGCAATCAGATTAACAACTACTATTTGTAACTTGATTATTGTAGTTAGATTACATGTAATCATAACTACTTGTAGTTAACTATTTTTTAATCGTAGTTAGTAGTTAGATTACAAAATAGTACTTAACTATGCCCATCACTGCATCGAATCCACGTCCTTCGCAATCCGGGCGGCTGCGCGTTGATCCCGCCACCGAGGGCACCACTGACGAAATTTTTCAACGCTTTTTGACTTTATGTTTTTATAGCAACAGTGTCTCATCAAACCTCTTAGAATTTACATCCTATAAAATCTGAACGATAACATTTTACAAAAACATTCTGTTAAGGTGAGACTGCTTTTCTGACCGCAGAATGACTATAGGCAAGACATAAAACGACCCATTAATCTACTATCTTTTTTATTCAACTTACGTCGGAAAAATACAAGTGGCGTCATCTAGTAATCCTTTACCAAACAAAACGTGCCATTAGTGATTTTCTGGAGATGTCGCTTTCGTGTCAAAATGGCTGCGAAAAGGGGACGTCAGAGACGTGCGACCGCGCGCCGGCGCCGGCGCATAGGTAAATATATCGATTTTAATTATTGAGAATATCGTGTGATTCCTTTGTTATTTATATTATAACATGCTAACTTGTAATATATGTAATGAAAATTGGTCATATTTTAAAACAATTGTAGAATATGAGGAAGTTAACAACCTCAAATGTTTTATGTTCTCGGGGTAGGAATCACGTTGGTTGTTTATAACTTTTTTTCGCTTTATGTCCTGTATACAGGAACGGGGTTGTATAAACATATAATGCTTTTTTTGTTTGAGGATTGTTTATTGAAGACGTTTTTCAGTTTTTAGCTGAATCTGATAGGGATTTCTCGAGGGACGATTCTGACAGTGATCCAACCTTCAGGGAAACCAGAGCACGTGTTCCAGAAGAAAATAACAGTTCATCTAGCTCTGAAAACTCGGACATCGACGAAATACGTGCTCCTTCACCATCATTGTCATCCTCTACCATAAATAGGCGCGCGCGTGCGAGGAATTCCAAAAACCATATTCGCGCTCGTAGCCGTTGGGTACCTATGCCTAATACCAGCAGAAATACGCAAAATAACATTTTGTTTGCTAAGTGGACTGCTACTTTTTTGGTGATTTATTATATTAAAATGTAGGTAATACCATTTTAAATATTTTTAGAGTTTTTATAGTTCCTAGCTTCGCATTGTTAGTCTGATTGCAGGGTATAGTATGTAACTTAAGCTTGATTGATCTCAAGAAAAATTTGATTTATTAATAAAAACATTTGAAAATTACCGTTTTGCTTAATAATTAATAAAATTACTGACTTGTTCCTAAGCACATATGTTCTAATGGTAGGACATAACATTTTTCAGTTAACCACATTATGTACTACATGTAGACCATAAAGAAAAACTAGATTTTCCACACATAGATTTTTTCATGAATTTTTTGTTACCATCAATAAACTATTCTGAAGAAGCTTCTTGGATTTCATGTTAATTTGACAAAATTTGACAGATAACGGAGTTGCCAAATGTTAGAGAATAAAAAGGTTGCGATTACGTTAATATGTTTGCGTTCATTCAAAAATATTATTTTTTTCCAAAAAGCCCCACGGTTACCAAATAGCCCCGTTCTACCGGTACCTAACGCAAAATGTGTAAAAAGAAATTTACACATTTCGCGAATATTTAGACGACTCTTAAAAACATTTTTCGTCTCTTAAAATTTACATCCTATGAAATCTGAATGATACTCGTACAATATTTTGATTACAAAATTTGAAACAGTATAAGTAGGTACTTATAACAAAAACGGTGAGTAAACAAAAATCACTTACATCAGTAACATTGCTCCTGATGTAGTGTCCGCTGTGCACGAGGTTATCAACCTCCTCGAACCGCCCCGAGAAGCTGACCTGCAGCGAGGCGAGGCAGTACTTGCCGCGGACCGCCTCGTCGATGCTGAGGCACTGGTCGAAGTCGCCGTACTGGTTGCCGTTGCCGCTCAGCACGCCGGCCGGCGGCTTGGCGGTCGCGTCGAACACTGCAACCAACAATAATATACTTAGTTAAAAAGTAAAGTAAACACGGTATACTATCCCACATGACTGTCAATTGTGTCAAATCTATGTATAACGAGTATGTATTTAAGTATTTTAAGTATGTTTATCCGTTGTCTAGTAACCATTTCACGAGTTTCTTCGAAGCTTCTCTTGGGCTAGATAATTGGTATGATTGTAGGAAAGATAAAAAAAAAACCCTTTCTTAGTACATATCCTACATTTTACTTTAAAAAAAAATAAAAAAATTGTGGTTTTATTATTTTCGTTATGGATGTTATGTAAGTTTTTGGTCTACAATACTTTGATGAAGTTCTGTCCTAATATTTAATTACCTTAGTAAATTGCAATGTATTTATTACCTAATTATGTAGAATAATGGCTCAAGAAAAAGAAATCTAAATTTTAGTTTAATATTTAATTACGAGTATAAGTTTCTCATAGTGAATTTACTAATACGAGAAATAAAGATTTATAAACCCGACATGACGACCGACCTCCTTGGTCGAGTGGTTTGTACACCGATTTTCATGGTGTCGCTATCTCTGAGGTGGCCGGGTTCGATCCCCGGTAGGGTCAATTTAGAATTTATTGTTTTTCTAAATTTTCTCAGGTCAGAGTGTTTTCTATGTATTCTAAGTATGTTTATCCGTTGTCTAGTAACCATTTAACGAGTTTCCTAACAAAGCTTCTCTTGGGCTAGATAATTGGTGTGAGTGTAGGAAAAATTATTTATTTATTTATTTCCACTGTAGGGCAAACGGGCAAAGGCCTTCATCATGTTGCTTCGAAAACTCTGAAAACACACTTTGTCCGACCTGAGAATTGAAGCCGGAACCTGCGGGTGTCGAGCGCTTGACCACTCGGCAACCGAGGCGAAAATGTGTAAAGATAAAAAGACTAAAATAAAAATTGAACATCAAAATATAAGCAAAGTGCTGTTATTATGGCGCTAACCTCATTAGGCTATGTCACCAGTTGGGTAAAGTTGCGTAATGCGATCGAAAGTTCAAGTTCACGGCTGTGAGACAGGTCCCTACTCCCACCAACGCGTCGCCACGACTGCGCTGTTGGATATATAGTACTCTATGGCTGTTGGTAAATGCAGAATGCAGCGCCTAAGTAGGTTAACGCCTAAAATTGATAAACTATTTATACTAGAGATGTTTTGCCTACTAGAGTGAAAAAATTGACATAATTAGTATGAAGCTTAGGTCAAAAACATGAATTTAGAATTTGATAGGGCCGATTTTTCAATTGTCAGTTAAAACTTATTCTTTTGTTAAAGTATTTTAAAAACCATTTTGAAAATGTATTGTATTTTTTTTCATTACAGGTGACAGTTTAGGTTGATCGCGTAATACGTTAGCGGAGGGATAAGTTTATCAGAGGATTGGAAAATAATCCAATAAATTAACAAGACTAGCTTAAAAAGTTTTAAGTTACAGTTTATTAATTTTTCCAGACCTAAAAACCTTTTTTTGTAAAAGGGGTGCCTCCTACCTACTATAATCCCAATACTCCACTATATCTTTTCTATGCCATGGGGATGGCTCGGGACCACGAACAGTAAGCACTTAAACTTTTCCATTTCTATATGCAATTGTTGTGTCGTCAACCTTATGTCACAGTATAAAGAGTGTATTATGGGTTGTGTCACCAGTTAGGTAAAGTTACCTAATGCGCGCGAAAGTTCAAGGTTATGGCTGCGAGACAGGTCCCACCAGCACGTCTACGCTCTGCCGATGGCAAATGCAGAATGCAGCGCTTCTGTTGACATTGACATGTTTGGAATACGTCGCGACTCGCACGCCCGATTGGACGATCGTAGCATAACAATTTGGTCGCGAGATTAGGACAATTAATTTTAAACAATTGTTGCTGCAGACTATAAAGTTGTACAGGTAATACGTTATGTTTTAAGATAGATGGCCAAACGTGGTTATTTAAAATATGTTAATATGTTAAATAAGTACTTAAGTAGGTACTGGTTTTTTGTTGCGGCGGCTATAAAATACTGCCTCTCTCTTTCCTTGGCTGTCGTAAAAGGCGACTAACGCACTAAAGACTGCACATACATACAACAGCGTGCAGCGGCGATGGGCTCACTACCAATGACACTGAGCACATGTGCAGTGGTTACTTGGTGAAACGTGTACAGTGGCAGTGCTTTATTGTGCGGTCCTCATTGCCTAGTCTCTGACTAACCCTTCGGGGATAATAGTCGTGAGTTTGTTTACTTTCTGCACTTTCAGTTGTTACATCCTACTAATATCATAAACGCGAAAGTTTGTAAGTATGGATGGATGTTTATTACTCTTTCACGTAAAAACTACTGAATGGATTTGGATGAAATTCGGCATACAGATAGTTTATAATCTGGATTAAGATATAGGATACTTTTTATCCCGATATTCCCACGGGAACGGGAACCACGCGGGTGAAAACGGGAGCGGCCGCTAGTATTATTATTAAACTGGTTTTCAGTCCTGACTGACGGTAGCTAACTATTAAATTATAATACGTCATTACCCAATTAAAAGACATATTTTCTGCTAAGGGAAGATAGGTTGATAGGTTGGTAGTTGGTAGTAGGTAGGTAATAATTAAATAACTAGCGGCCACCACACAACTCTCAAGTTTTTCAGATGTAAATTTCTGATGCTGGTATTAATACTTTTTCACTAGATCTATATTTAAGTGGGATTAAAATTAATTAAGTAATAAAATTCTAAAATTAAAAATAAATAATAAAGAGATTAGTATGACTGTTTACCTTTTTAGAAAACTCAAACAAGGAAAGACAAAGAAAATGCAAACAAACATTTGTTTGTTTTTAAATAGAAAAAAGAATTAGCCCCTTTTTATGTAAAAAATGTTTGTATTGAAATACCTCATAAAAGGGCATAAAAGCTCGTTGACAAAATAAACTTTGGTTTATAAATATCTGGGTCAGTATGTTTTCTCATTATGTCAAGTTCGTACTTTTTATGTTCAAAGGTCGCTCGGCAAAAGACATGTGTGAGTGATCAGAAGCACGCCTTTTTACCAATAAATAAGTATGATTTGGGTGAATCTTGAGTTTCGGCGTATTCAGTTGATTCCCTTGGCGAAATTTATTTTAATAGTTTTTTCACAAGTGATAACAAAACAAAAAATTCAACTTAATTATCAACATATTAATCGAATAGGCTTTCGATTAATATGTTGAAATGTGAAAATCTACTTTCTTATTCTTGGTAATCAACGAACTAGTGAAACAAAACCAGGGGAATCAAATATTTACCTTCGTAATTTCGTCCTGGAGCTACGAGCAGCGGTGCCTTCCCCAACGATGTTCGCAGTGCTACTAGCGTTAGGGATGATTAAGGGATGATTTATATTAGAGCGGGACGTGCACGGAGCGTGCCCCGTCCGGGCCGACACGGATCATGCACGGTGTAATATGAACTGCTTCATACAAAGTCTCAAATCACGCTCCGTGCACGTCCCGCTCTAATATAAATCATCCCTTACCGCGATGACGCTGCCGCAATCCTCTAGAACATTCCACTACGGATGTACGCGTAGTTTAATGACGCGCCAGTGGAATCACTGTTTACTTTCGGACAAACTTATATTCTAATCCTAAAAAAAAAACTAAGAAAAAGATACTTGCTGCATATTTATTTTATACATAGACAACTAGTCTACTACCGATTATATCACATTATTTATTTAATTTCCGTTGTTAAGTCGGTGTTTTGATGTTAGTTTGTTTAAGAAACGTGGAGCGGACGCGCCAGGAGTATAAATTTTTGGGCGTTTGGTTTTTTAGACGATTTTATCTAAATTAGACGCAATAACTGTCGTGCCTCAGATAGATCATACCTACATAATACCAGAATAAAAAATATATTTTGGTTTCTAATTTTAATGCTACGGGTACTTTTTCCCTTCGGACAGCGTAAACTGAGCCTCTCAGGATTCACCCATTTAATGCTGACAAATGACGATTTAATGTACTTATCTCTATAAATTAACAGAGAAGGTGGATTGAGATAATACGGTCATTTCAATGTTTGTGATTACACAATCTGATCACGAAAGTAAGTTTTAATTCTTCTTTCTGCGGAGTCTCTCGGAACAATACAAATTGTAGGTACTACATAAAGTTACAGATTAGTAATTTATTATTTATTTTATTAACCCTAGAATACTAATCATCGCCTGACAGGCCGCACGCGGTTAGTTTTTTCCGGTTATTTAAAAAACGCGCGCGCGAGTCGTATTGAGCTCTCGCGCCAATTCGGTATACACCGCGCCGCAGACGTCAGCGAACGCGGGCCCGGCGCGGACGCTTCATTTTCAAAATATAAGCTACTGCATCGCCTGGGAGGCGATCATTAGTATTAATGGTAAGTTGAAAGGCTGACTCAAATTAGTTTGTAGACAAAATTGTGATGTTACCAAAAGTTAGATTTAGTTCCATATAAAGTTTATATCTTGAATAGTAATATTGATGCCAAAAAAATAGAAATATACATATATTTTTTTTTTACCAGACTGTTCAAAGACTGTTATGTTATAAGAAAAAATGTTCATACCTGTAAGTTTTAAGTCTTATTTTAAGCCTAATGTTGATTTTAAAGAAGAATTTAGAGTTTAGTTTCTAAAAAGGTAGAATTTCACCTGTTAATTAATGTGATTTTTATACAAAAATAATAAACCACTAATGTGATAAATTGGTTTTATTTAAAAAGTAGCCTCCCAAGCGATCATTAGTATTAAAGTGTGGTAAATTTATATTAGTACTCTAGGGTTAAATTAGTATTGTATTTCATGGTTTCTTCTGTTCTGTGGGTTCCACTGACGCAGGTTACGCTATAGAGTAACATACATACATTATCCACACAAATCAGGTTCAATGCTTCTTATAATATTGTCGTCTATATTATTATAATCATACTAAATAGCAACTAAAAAATGCTTATCAAATTCGCGCCAATAAAATTAAATACAATGAAGGTCATTTCATTGTCAATTATTAAGATAGTCACATATTTTCCTGTAGCTTACGGGTGTAGAACCTTATTTGTCAGAACTTTTCCCCAGTTTTACCTTAAAAAGTGATTTGTAGTCTGAATGCATACACGTGTCGCTGGTCAACATGTTTTAGAGTTGCAAGGTTCAATGACATCTTATGTAATCTTGCTGTTAATAAAATGCATTATTATCATATCCATTTTTTATATAAGACTACAAACTGGCAGTTTACAGCGCCTAGTTAATTGTTTATTTCAAACGTTCTTTAAAAATATATATATATAATTAGTTATTGTCAAAAATGTCAAGTTTATAATAATAGTTTATGATGTAAGATGGATGTAAGTATCTAATTATCATAAATTGCTAGTTTTCGACCTTCTTTAAAATCAAGGTAGGTAGGTAAAATCATTTGTTTATATTTTAATTAATTGCAAATAATAATTTGTTTAAAAAATTGAGGGGAGACACAATACGTAATTAAAGGTTTTTATGGTTAAAGTTTGAAGAAGGTAAGGCTAGATTTAAGTTTGCCCGATTTGTTATTTAATACTATTTTATCTAAGCCCAAAGACTGTCCTCCGTGTCTAAGCCTGTCGCCATAATAATATTTCCGCCAATTCATCAGAGTTAGGAACATATTAAGAAGGAAGCCAACAATAGATGTTAACCAAGCTTTTAAGTACGTAGTTCTTACATGTAAAGGAAAATATGTAAAATTGAGTATTGTGGTATAAACAAGATAAGCAAGTTAATTTATTATTTAAATTCCAAAAAAAGCAAAACAAAAGCTAAATAAAAAATAAAAGCATCGCTCAACATTACTTCGTACTATATTCAACGTGTCTTAATGATAGTTTTCTCATACACAACACATGGAGTATTCATTGATAGCACTTACGTAAGGCGTAATTTGAGTAAGGTAGGTCTTCTTATAGCCATTCAGTGTTGACCATATTAATGCATAGGTACAGGGAAATACTTATGATATAACATTCAATCAACATTTATCAGGACAGTTGTTACAATATCTAGTAAACGAGGCAAAGACACATGGGGCATACCTACTAAACACTATTTGAGCATTATTTAGTTAAACATTATCTTGTCTCTTTTGCAAAAATTCGAAATGACGTTTGTGTGACAATGCTTAACTAAATAATGCATAAAGAGTATTAATTTAAAAGTAAGGTCGACGATGTTTTTTAAGACACATAATATGTACCCCTTCAACCAACACGTGTTTTCCCAGCAGTGGGACGTTAATGTCCTTAAAAAAATTGGTAGTTGCAACGTCAACCGGCACGATGGCCTAACGTGCGTATCCACCTATGCACGGATGAGATAATAATAATTATGTTTATTTATTTGTTCATTCATACGGTAATTTGGCTTTGCAAAAGTTGCTTAACATGTAAGATCAAAAGCCGAACAGATGTGCGAAACCTCCCCTACTTTTGTGTAAGTATCAAAAAATGTTAAGAATTAGCTGACTTATACCACAGTATAAATATAAGCTAAAGCAGTAACACAGTATAAATATTAGTGCTTATACCATCGTCCTTGCTAATACTATCCTCTCGTCTGTGAGAAACCATACTAAAAATTAAATTACTATATTGCGTCTGGCTTTTAGGCATTTGACAGCATTTATGATAAAATGAACAGTACGATAATTAATATGATTCGACTAATTAACTACAAAGAATAACAAATAAATACATTAAAGACACACGGACTTCGAAAACATAAGATGTCAGGGTCGTCGTTACTCACCCAGTGTTAATGTATCGAAAGAGCATCAATTTTAAATCTTGAACAATGAAGGATTTATGCACAAAATAAGGTTTTAGAACTGCTTCTTGGAGAGGATATTATGCAATAATATGGTTGTTACACGTTGAGTCTTCAAAATAATAATGCATTATAATATAATTTCATTAACTATAATTATTTATCATAATATAGTATTGTTAATAAATATTTACGTTTAATTACATTTTGATGGTAGAAAAGAATGTGATTTAATGAGCCATTCCTTATTAACGTAAAGGTTAGAAACTGTATTTAAAAAAAATATTTACTTTGTATTCGCGAAAAAGACTTACGATAGGTTAAAGTTACGACTTTAGTAAAGATTTCGCTATAGGTATTTAGATAGGTCTGGTAGATTGGTATACAGACAATAAGTTCTATGGAATGAAATGTACATCACCGGAATATAAATTACACATTTACAAAGTTGAGCTCGCTCAATGCCAAGGTCTTTAAATATGAAGTATATTAAAGAACTACTTACTGTTAACTTTTTGCAGTACGAATTTATATTTATTCATATTATTTGTAAATCTAGACGGTGAAAAGTCTTAAAATTATTGTTTGTATCACCTACCTCTGTAAACTCCTTTACTCCAAAAAGTTTAAACACTCTTTATATGTCTGTGCTTTAAAATTATTGTCTATAAATTCTCAAAGTTTTCTCAAAAATAATTAAAAATGTTCAAAATAGTACAACAACATTCAGAATATACACTAAAATTTTTGAAGTTAGCATTAACATTAATACAGATATCTTTGTATTTAATAACCATGTAGTAACATAGTTAGACAAATCCGTGCCAAGTTTATTTTGGTTAAAAATAAGCATGGTTGTGATTGTGGCAACTGTTTGTACAACAGAAGTAAGATTTTAATTCTAACTTAGATTTTTATAATGTGTAGCGTTACGAACGTGCAATAGACTATTTCTTCAATTATCATCTAATCGCTGTCTATAGAATTAATATCCATTGTGTTAAAAGATATCAATAATTCAGTTTTCACAAATAAAGTGGGCGTATCGTATTCACCCACGTAATTAACGTTTAATTAGCTTTCAGCTTTATAATCGTGTGTCTAGTATATCATTAATATTACTAATTAAGTATACTAAAGTTGTTAGTGCTTCTTTTAAAAGCTTTTTGGATTGCAGTTAAGCTTCAAACTTTATACTTTAATCCTCATTAGTCATTTTTGCTGTAATTCGTTATTCTGTAGCTTCAGATATATCTGGAAATGTTTCCGCTATTGCATCTAGTATTTCGTAGAACAAGCTAATTAGAATGACCAGTACTGTACTGATGTACTGATAATTCACGAAGATCAGTTAACAAAATATCAAGTGACTTTTATCTTTATTAGATTCGATATGATTGTTTATAGGTTATACAAGTTACTAGTTTTTACCTGCAGATTCGATAGCGTTATGTAGATGTTATGTATGAAAGAGATGCCTGAAACTGTCTAAGGGCCTATCTTTATACCAAAGTTCATTAAAATCGGTTCATCTATTTACGCGTAAAAGCGTAACAAACACAAGTATCGGGTATTTGACAATTTGATGACATGAAGCGGTAACCAAATGTTTAACTGAAGTCGCCTTCCATGTTTAAGCTAAACAGCTGATAACTGTACTTAAACAATGTTTAATGCTTGGTGAACAGTAAAATATTGTCCAACAGCCAATTATGATGTAAACAGCTGTTTAAAACTTAAACATCTGTGGGTAAACTTAGGTCTTAGTGATGTACTTTAAAACAAAAATTAATTTTAGTAAGTATACATTGTTGTGGAGTTACAATCAATTACAAAAGTTCCAACTTTGATTTTTCTTCTAAAAGGAAAAAAGAATGAGTCCGATAAAACTGTCTTACTTTTAAGTGTTTCTTTTAGATAATGTATTCTAAAGTTTTCGCAAACCATACACATTAAAATGAAACACTTTATGGGAATCTGATCGCATTTCTTTTATTTACATCCTTTAAGGTCCTTTTGGGGTCGCAGGTGTTCGTCAGGTGGCAAGTAATCTTTTAGGACACAATGTTTTTTTTTAAAAAGGCTGTGAACTATTATAGAGCCTAAACGTAGGAGTTAACATTATTTATAGCCACTAAAAATTTGATTGTATAAATACTTTTTTAAATTTGAAAAATCAAAATATCATAGCCTTTTAGTAACTAGTCACTTAATAAGTAACCTTTTGTGAAATGAAAGCTTTGATAATTTAAAAAAGAAATGCAATCTGTAAAAACATTTAAAACTCCTTTCCTATATGACGGGTACACACTAAAGTTTGTGTAAGAAGGTCAATGAGCATATAGATCAAAAAGAGATCACCTAGAAAAGCTAGGCATTAAAGCCAAAGAGGGTTGGATCGGGCCCGCGGCCGGTCAAGGCGGCGCCATTAAAGTTTCATAACTTGCCCTTCGAAGAAGCGGGTCAATCATGCATTTACGGCATCCAGTCCGACCGGATGACAGAAAACAACGAAATTATGGAGGATAGCTCTCAAGTGTCATACCCACTTAAATAAATAAAGTTATTAATGCATATGTATGGCCGCTGCTTTAAAATATTAGCAGTTAATTGTCATTCGTATTTCGTTTTACAAAATTGGAAACAGGCAAAAGCTCTTTGGTAATCCAATTGAGGTGCAACCATTGCGTATTGGTTGAGAAGATGAGATGCCTAGATCATATTGGAAACGTCCGATCTAGGTTTAAATTAAATTGGCATTTAAAAAGCTTTTTGTTTTTTTTAAATAATAATAATAAAACATTAATTTCAGATTATAAAACCTCTGTTAGGTTTCTTAATACTTATTAATAAATAAAATATAATTGAAATAGGTTTAATTGAAGTGAAATAAAAATAAAAGACATACATATGTATAAGTATACGTACATATAATCACGACTATTATCCCCGAAGGGTTAGTCAGAGACTAGGCAATGAGGACCGCAAAAGCAGTCATCTGCCAAAGTGGACTATGCCACACTTTTCACCAAATAGCGACTGCACATGTGCTCAGCGTGACAGGTGGTGAGCCCATCGCCGCTCTATGCTATATTTATGTGCAGTCTTTAGTCCGTTAGTCGCCTTTTACGACACCCAAGGGAAGAGAGGGGGTGGTAGTATTCTTTCACCGTACGCGACACGGATATAAAAATAAATAAAATTAAAACAAAAGAAAGAAAATAACTTAATTCAGGTACTGAGTGTCCCGCCCCTTGCATTCGAGTCCAATGTCTACGTCTACGTCTACGTCTACGTCTACGTCTACGTCTACGTCTACGTCTACGTCTACGTCTACGTCTACGTCTACGTCTACGTCTACGCCTCGTTGGCCGACTGGCAAAGCACTCCGTTCGATATTCGGACTCCGGAGGTCCTCGGTCCAATTCCCTGGAGAAAAGTGTGTTTCAGATTTTAGACAGTTCGATGCATAGCCTGTCTATGTTTGGGATCACACTTCTTACACATGTATGTTTTCTTTATTGATATTATTTATGTGAATCTGAAACTATAAAACTAAAAACGTATGGTAAAGATTTAAAATGTGGGGTTTGCTTCACGAGAGCAGTTTCTCAATGACTTTAAGGTTGAATAAAACCTTTTTTAATATTTTTTTTGTCTCATATTTGGAAACTCACTACGAAACGCATGCCGTTCATTTTTCAAATTTGGCGCGAAAACAAGCTTTATAGAAACAAAAAAGTTAGGCGACTTCTAAGTATTCTTTGAAAATGGAGAAAAGCGAGTTTCGAGTGCTAATTAAACACTATTTTTTACGTGGTAAAAAAATATTTTTGATGGGTTGAATGAAGATGTTGGAACATCGCTGAAGTAAGTGATGATAAGATTATGTAGAAAAATTAAAAAATATATATGTAAAAAGAGTGTTTCTTCTTTCCACAGTCATGGACTTATCAAACCGCCCTCGTATATGCTAGGATCGGAAATGAAACGTGACATTTACCTTTCTCCCTCTGCCATACACTATATGGATTGGTTACCCACACTTACATTTATAATCACGACTATTATCCCCGAAGGGTTAGTCAGAGACTAGGCAATGGTGACAGGTGGTGAGTCCATCGCCGCTCTATGCTGTTGGATGTATGTGCAGTCTTTAGTCCGTTAGTCGCCTTTTACGAAACTCAAGGGAAGTAGTATTCTTTCACCGTTACGCGACACAACGACACTAAAGACTGGACATACATTCAACAGCATAGTCACAGTATATATATTTATACTGTGGCATAGTGCGGCGATGACCGCACCACCTGTCACGCTGAGCACATGTGTAGTCGCTATTTGGTGAAAAGTGGACTGTGGTAGAGGACTGCTTTTGCTGTCCTCTATCTATCTACGTTTGAATCGATCATTATGGCAAAAAGTTGCATGTACTTATGGTTTGTTCAGCCAATAGAACCGACCGAAAGATAAATAAATAATCTACCTAATATACAGTTTGACATTATTTCCTGAAAATACACGGTTTTGTTAATTTGCTTGTTCTTATAAGATAAAATGTTGACTAGAAAAAAAATCAACCAGTCTCAGGAAGCTCGAATGGGATTCGAACCCACGACCTTTGGATTGCCGGTCCACTGCTCTAACCGCTGAGCTACCGAGACCCCAGAAGACTCGCTGTTTTTTTTTCCCAGTAGTTTGATTTACGCTGCAAGCCAGCGGTTTTTTTCTAGTAAACATTGTGAATGCAAAATTTCAGTAATAAAGATATTGCTTGTTCTTGTTAGTAATATGGACCCGTTGTTTGTCTAGAGCCAGAAGTCCCCAGTTCGTTTCCCAGCAGAACTACGTAGGGTATTATTATTTAAGTCTGTCACCATAACAAAGATGTTAGTAGCATTGTTGTTTCGACACTAAGAGACAGCTAAAGATACAGATATAAGATAAGATAGCCATACCCTAAATGGTTGAGGATTCTGTATAAACCATCTTATCGTCACTTACCTCCAGGTAAGATGACGGTGCGTAATATTTTTTTATTGTTGTGGTGTTTCTATTATAGATATGCTAATATAATCGCTCGTTTATGTTATTGTGTTCTGTTATGATGACACTATTATTATTATGCGTAATATTTTATAAACATGCAAAGAACCTTTCAAGCAATCGTGGCGGAAGGCATTTGCAAAAAAGATGAGTGCTCGAAAATTTTTCATAGTAGTGAAATTAGATACCTACTCATTGCTATGAATTATCAAAAGAGTAGGCAATCAGGCTATTATTTCAAAACTTTTGACAAGATTGACAAATTACGAAATCAGGAGGTCTTTGACATTGTTTGTTTAGTAAACGTGTTTTAAACGATAATCGAAGGTATTCTAAAAAAATGTAAACCAAGTTATTGTTAGTCGGGTTAGTGTGTTGAATCATATATCATTAATGTCATTGATATTAGCATTGATAAAAGTATTACAAATTTCTAAAATTCAAGGATAGTTTATAGCATTTGCATGATCATAAAATATTTACATTTCTTTGACACACTGACCGTCTTGTTGATTAGATATATGATTATAAATTTTTTTTGGTTCAAAGAATTGTATCAAGTTTTTAGAATTTGTTAATTTTTATAAGTTATGTTGACACTTTCTTTTACTTATATTATTTATTATTTGTAAAACAGAAATTAAAATTATTAAATTAACACCTATACGAGAAAAATTAATCTTAAAGAGGTCATTTGTAGGGTCAAAAATAATCTTTTTTGAGACTTCATTTGACGTAGGTTATCAGTTTGATAATGATTAATGTAAGCAACACCTAAGTATTATTTACTCGTTGTGTTAGTATAAAAACGCCATTAATAAAATAAATGACAGTTTGGCTCATTTTGCATCTGCATACATTTGCGGGAGGGCGCTGCTTGCGTGCTGCACCCAAGCTTGATGGATTAGTAAGTTAGCGAAATTAACACTACATTGTTATTGATAATGAATGTTTTATCAACAGCCTATAATGTACCACATTTATGTTATATGTGAAGGTTGGGCCATAACCACCCTGGCCAAATGCAGGTTGGTGGTTTAAGGTTAAAGTTCATGTATAAAAATGTCATTCATAAAAAAGTGAGTTTACTTTTTAGCGCCCACATCTCCAGGCGATCCAAGCTGTCGTGAAACAGCTGGCTCTCCCTCCTGCACTGTTCGCTGGTGCCGTTCCTCGGCACCATCACCCTCGGGAACTTGTCCCATAGTTCGAGCACGTTCACTCCTTGCACTTCGTCGAAAGTCTCATTTTGCGCGGTAAATTTGAGTAAGGTTCCGTTCAGTCGGTCTGTAAGGAGGGTTGTATCGGGTAGTGTGAGTTCGATGCACTCGCGCGCGGCGGCAGCAGAGGCGACGGTCGCGAGCAGTAGGCAGGCGCGCGCGGCCATTGCGGTGGCTGGGAGCACAGTGATGCGCCTGCGCAGCGCAAGGCTCGTATATCGAACGGTGCCGCTCTTGAACACTAACCCGTGCGCATGGACAATGGACGTTGGGAAACGTACTGTTTGTCTACGTAGAATTTTCGGGTTTCGATATTTTTTTGCACGTTTTCATTGTTGTGCGTGATGAGGCGTAGTAATAACGGGATACTTATGTTTTGATTGACTTTGTTATTACAGTAGAACTCCATTTATCCGAATTAATGGGGACCGGGACCCATTCGGATAATCAAATATTCGGATAATCGGATTTAAAAAAAAAAAATTGCCATTGGAGAGAATAAAAGCTGCGTTTTGATATTGCACTATTTTTTTATTGAATTAAATGAAAGAAATATGAAATTTTCACATGTTTTAAATATAAATAAAATGTACTTATGTACAAGTTTAGAAATAAAAATCATTGTTTTTTAAACATCTCCGTCAATGTAAGCTGTTTTGCGGTCTTCAACCGTTTTCGGGCAGCCAGGTCACGCATTCGCTTGACGGTGAGCAGTTGCAAGTGGTGGTTTTGTGATTCGGATGATCGGCGATTCGGATAGTCGGAGTTCGGATAATTGGAGTTCTACTGTATTTTTAAATTGTAAATTTTTGGAAGGGATGTTTTTGTAAAAAAGCTTTAATTGGAGAGAAGGTTACCCTCAGGTAACTCCTTCATCATCATCAGCCTATAAAGGCACATTGGGGGATTGGGCCATAATCTACCACACAGGCCCAATGCGGGTTGGTAAGTCACCCCTTCATAGTCAACCCGTCCCTCTTCTGGGCTCAATTTTTCCAATAGAAAAGAGGATGGAAAGTTAAGTGGAACACACTACCATTCTGTATTATTGAAATTTTGCATTCAAAATGCTATATAGATATAGGATAAAATGTTTACTAGAAAATAAAAAATCAACCCGTCTCAAGAAGCTCGAATGGGATTCGAACCCATGATCTTTGGATTGCCGGTCCAGTGACGTAATACCGCTGGCTTACAGCGTAAATCAAACAACTAGAAAAAATTCAACGAGTCTTCTGGGGTCTCACTACTATTCTAGCCCGATGCGGTGTAAGAATAGGGTGGTCGAGATATTTTAATATGGACACCCATCCGGCGACATAGCGGTAGCTTTCCTTAACTTGCAAGATCGAAAGCCGCTACTTCATCGAGCTCTTCATGCACAGATTTATCACAATTTTGTGTACGTTATGTAGTTTTTTTAAATTTTTGTCTTAATTAGGTTACTTAAATTATAGATGTTGGATATGTCAAGACAACAATAAATACGAGTTATACTTATAATAATATACATGTGTGTAGCAGCACACATTAATCCCTCCTGTTTGGATTATAACAATTAGTTGTAGTACCTACCGTATTGTCTATGAAGTAAGCTACGGATTACCTAGGTACCGTCGATAGTAAATTGTAATTATTAATGATGAAATCGCTTTAGTATTTTGTTAGAACACAAACGACTAGATCTATATATCATTCACTGCTCTCTGCCTGTATAACATTCAGCTAAGTCATCGTGATTTCTTGTTTCGTATATATTTGATTATTTGCGTTAGAAACGCCAAATAACGCTACGGTTCGATTCCCGCCTGAGGTAGACATTTCTTTTTTTACAACTTTTCGTTCTCTTTCATCGTGATGCGTTCGCTTGTTTATGTGAAACCCGTAAATTATAATAACCTGTCTGAAAATTTAAGAAAAGTAACACGTTTATAAACCTCTTGGCCGTGACTTCGTAACCACGTGTGAACCAAAACCCAGTGATGAATAGAAATCAAAACCTTCGCAGCGTAAACAGCCTAACATAGTTTTCGATCGGAAGAATAGTAGGTATAGGATGGTAGGTCTGTGGTCTATGGAAACATTTAGGACAATAACAAAGAAACATTAATTTACATTTTTAAACTTTTTAGACAAACACGCTACAAAGTTTCCGAGAACCTCCGTAGTCGAGTGGTTAGCGTATAATCTGCACAGTTCCCAGATTCCAAAACCGTAACGTATTTTAGAAAATGAATTTTTCTTGTCTAGAAAATTCTCGTTAATTAAACCGTAGTTTTGAATGGAGTATTTAGCTTTGTGCTAGGCATAACATATTTGTTGTACTATTAACAAATGTGTTGCTGTAATATTAATCGTTCTTGGTATGTATGCCAAACAAAAAAATGAAATTATTGTACCTACAATAATATCTTAGGGATTTTAATACGTAGGTAGTTCGACTATAATTGTGCGATTACGAGCAAATAAGTAGTGTAAAGTGTAAATAGAAACATAAGACGTAAAGGTTTTTGGCGTAACTAGTATTCGCGTGTACCTACGGAATGTAGGTACCTATTGTTTTTGGTTAAGCCTGTATGACGATCTATAAAATAGGAAACAGTCATTAAATTAACAAATCCAAGTCAATTATTATTAAGTATGATTAATATTTCAATTATAACATCATTATTACTTTTTAATATTTGATTATTTTTTTTTCTTTTTTTTTTTTCGCTTTTTATCTTTGTATTATCTTCTGTGTTGTACATTAGTTGTGCTTGTGGTCAATAAATATTTCTATACCTTCTTTATTTTTATGATTATCTTTAATTCTAATTAATAATGATCTGTTACTTTATTGTTAAACTAATTGCTATCATTTGAACTACTTTTGAAAGAATTTACTGATACTTATGGTACGGGTTTTCCCAGTTTAAGGGCCATCATCATCAGCCTCTAAACGCGTGGGACGTTGGTGGGCACGAGCCTTCCCACGGTTACCTATCTTAAATTCGATTTTTTCTGTACGAATTTTATTTGGCCTAAAACGTTTTGTAATATTTGGTTTTCCATAATTTTCTTTTTTAACAAAAACACAATTGACAAAGTTTTGAAATGCCGATTATCGATTGTTATTTTTTTCAAAATCTTTATGTTTTGAAATCCCACTCAACGTTTGGCCGAAGCTATTGTTGCTAGATGATTCATTTTCCAGAAACAAGTTTCCGATATTATAAAAATACAACATTTCAAATAATTGTAATCTATTATATAAAAATGAATCCCTGTTTCCCTTGGCCACGCCATCACGCGTGAACGTCTGGACTGAATTCGCTAATTCTGTTTTTGTTGTGTTTGTTATATTGTCAGGAGAAGGTTCTTATGAAAGAAAAAAATAAAATAAACACTTTTTAAATTTTTTTTTTCAATATTCTTAATACGGAACAGGACAACGTCTGTCGGGTCAGCTAGTCCATAATATCATCGAACAACTTGTAATCGTAGTATCGTCATGAATGGGTGCGCTCGTTACCGTGCTTATTCCACGGTAGGGAGCGCTCTCATTATTTTGGACTGCATCGGATGCTTACCATCAGGCAGGATGACTATGACGAGTCAAAAAAAAAACGTTTCAGCATACAAGCAAGCATAAAGCAAGTAAGCGAGCACGCATGGAGCATGCAAGCAAGCTGCAGCATGCAACCAAGCACGCAGCATGTAGCAGGCATGCAGCATGCAACCAAGCACGCAGCATGCAGCAGGCATGGTTTCCGTCACGGCTCCGGCGCTACAGCGAGGCTCCGGCGGTCCCACGCGAGCTTTTCGTCGCAGATGGCTATCGCCCACCACCGCAGCTACGGCTAGCTGACTGGCTCCGCCGGCCAGCCTCAGCTACGGCGGCGAGCGTTAAACCCAGGTGGGTTTAACGCACCTGCTCCGCGGGCCGCTTCGCCTCTCCGCGCCTACGCGGGCTCAAATTGCACTCTAGCGTAGGGTAGACAAGACGGAGTCGGTTTTGCCGCGATTCGTTTCTGTCACTGACTTTTGTAGCACA
The DNA here is from genome assembly GCA_963921215.1 of Scoparia ambigualis. NCBI lineage: Eukaryota > Metazoa > Arthropoda > Insecta > Lepidoptera > Crambidae > Scoparia > Scoparia ambigualis. The sequence goes on from OY992510.1 coordinate 6,763,941, forward strand.
AAAAAGTATTAACTTTTTAAGACATTTCATTTTCATTCACCTAATATTAAGGATAGGTAAGTACTTATATGAAAAACATAAAAAAATGTAAAACGAAAACCTGGGTATGATGTTTTAGAGAAAAAGTACCTCGAATTTTAATAGGTACTTCTAGATAATATGATATTTATAACTAGTAAGCAAAACATCTTTCAAAAGAAAAACAGTAGTTTTGATAATCGGCTAATAATGTTTCTGGAAAATGAAACATAGTAAGTATGTAAGTATGATAAATTTATGGATTAACAAAATTATGTATAAGCAAACTTGGTATTTAAAACTTCGTCATACCGTTTTCGAACAATTGAAATTCGTACAGAAAAGTTTCGAATTTATGATGGTTACCATATAATCACGATTGTCATTCCTGAAGCGTTAGACAGAGACTAAGACAATGAGGACAGCAAAAGCAGTCCTCTATCACAGTCCACTTTCATTAATTAGCGACTGCACATGTGCTCAGCGTGACAGGTGATGAGCCCATCGCCGCTTAATGCTGTTGACAGTATGTACAGTCTTTAGTCCGCAAGTCGCCTTTTACGACACCCAAGGGAAGAGAGAGGGTGGTAGTATTCTTTCACCGCTACGCGTCGAGGTTAGTTTACATACCAGCTGCAAAAATAATGAATGTAACTAGAAAATAAGTAACAACTAAAGGGTTTTCCAATGAGAGGTGTTATTTTGAATAGGCCGCTACTTCGGTAGATGTCACTTTTGAAGCTGTAATTTTTTGACATTAGACAAGTATAAAATACGCCATTAATAAAAATGGAACGATACACACTTCAACAACGCATTGAAATTATTAAAATTCACTATAAAAATGGTGAAAATTTGGCAGAGACGGTTCGTAAAACTCGAACAGTTTTGGGTCGTCGTGAAGCACCTTGTCGGACCGCAATACAGAACAGAAATTGGTGGAAAAATTCGAGCTGTTGGGACAACTTAGTGAAGTGAAGAATAAAACCGGTGCACGTCGCTCAAGAACAGTCGATAATATTGCTGCTGTAGCCGAAAGTGTTGAAGAAAACCTAGGTTTGTCCATTCCTCGTCGTTCTTTGGAATTAGGCGCTATCGAGAGATGATTAATGATTTTTTATGGTCGAAATAGGATGGTATTGATCTGGACAACGTTTACTTACAGCAAGACGGCGCTACGTGCCACACAAGCAACGAAACCATTGATCTTTTACGGGAAAAGTTTCCGGACCGTGTTATCTCTCGAAGAGGTGATCACAATTGGCCACCGAGATCTTGTGATTTAACACCTTGCGACTTCTTCCTTTAGGGCCACGTGAAAGGGAAGGTCTACGCCAACAGCCCAGCGTCGATTCAAGACCCCTAACATGGAATTCGTGAGGCTATCGAGGACATAGGGCAGCCACTTTGCGATTTGGTTATGGAAAATTTCATGAAAGGATATGGTCCTGTAAGCGTGGTCGTGGTGGTCATTTGCCTGATGTTATTTTCCACAATTAACGGCATACCTTCCTCTTTATAATGAAATAAACATCCGATGATTTATATTAAAAATTGCATTTTTATATGAATATCAAAATAACACCTCTTATTGGAAAACGTTCCTGTTCTCTTATGTTCCAAATTGTATGTATGTAATAAAGGACAATAAAGATTATTTATTGAAAAAAAATCCCGAAAATCGAAAACAAATATCTTGTAAAATATCCCAGCCGTGTTTGCTGGCTCAGTCAAATTTGTAATTAATAAAGAACGGGTTAAGTTTAAATATTTGCTCTCGATACAGTGCAATGCAATTATTAGCAGGTCATCGTCCTAACAGTGATATTAATTGTTTGTACAAAATACACCACTGGCAATGTAATTTTACATTGTTAAATCAATTCAAATCAAAATTTATTTATTCAGTTAACTTAAAATAAGCTTTTTGAATCGTCTAAACTTAAATTTACCACCCACCCCACCCATCCAGGAAGTCTTTTAGCTGTGGAGAAGAACGGGCACAAGAAACTCCACAGATTTATAACAATACAGAAGTAACGATATTTACAAAAAAATATGTCGTTACCAAATTATACAATATACATAATAAATATGTTATGCTCGTACATGCACTATATGTCCATACATATTTGTCATTTACATAATCTTCCACTTTATAATAACCTTTACTCATGATGGTTTTTTTTAACATGGGCTCTAAATGCATGTAAAGGCATTTCAGTAATATTTAGTTGAAGTTTGTTATAAAACGTTACACATTTACCCAAGAAAGAGCCACCTGTTTTATGAAGTCTAAAACTAGGGACGGCAAGCTTATTTTTCCTACGAGTGTTTAAGTTATGAGATCACAATTTTTAATAAATGTCTTTACATAGGTACTTCTTGACATACTTACATAATATTTTCAAAAATAAATTGTGATGCAATAGTTAATCGTTAACAGTTAATCGATTTTTTTAAACACTTCTTTGAGTGAGACTCTAGACTTGAGGTTGTTTAAGGCGCGGCCTGCCCTTTTCTGTAGAATATATACATCGTCAATATTAGCAGCGAAGCCCCACAGTAGTAAGCTATAGACATCACACTATAGAAATAACTAAAATAAACTACTCTTGCCGTCTCAATATTAGTTAAAAGCCTTATTTTCTTAACTGCGTATGCTAATAATAAGTGTAAATACATATTTCGAGCAACTGTATGGTGGCGGCTGATAAATAGAATACTACCAACCTCTCCCTTTCCTTGGGTGACGTAAAAGGCGACTAACGGACTAAAGACTATACATACACCCAGCAGCATAGAGCGTAGCTGAGAACATTTGCAGTTGCTAACCCCTTGAGGATCGTAAAACCAGACACAATTAAAAACCAATGTTTCGCGACCGCCGGTGGTCTTATGATCTTTGACCAATTAATTGGTGAAACGTGGACTTTGGCAGTGGGCTGCTTTTGCGGTCTCCATTGCCCTCTCAGACTAACCCTTCGGGCATAATAGTCCTGAGTATAATTATGTGTGTTAAGAAAAAAAAATAGTATTTTCCATGTATTTTCAATGTAATGTATCTAAGAATTTTTTTTTACTTCTCTCGTGCTTTGAAAAGAGCCAATGAATGTAATAATTTTAAGATCACCGATGAGATTGATGATGAGAGGTTTTGTGATGAGATTTGTGATGATGACGATTAATGGTTGTGAGATGCTAGAAGCTAGAAAAAAAAAAAAAGAAAAAGCTAGCAGTGGTGCCTGCTTAAATAAAGTCAACGACCGTTAATTTAAGGCTTTGGTTCGGTAATTTATTTATTATGAAGCTACCTACTTTTAGAAATTAAAAACTTTATACTGTAGAAGCTTAAATTTTAATAAAATTGCGATGCAAAGAAGGCTTTGCAAGTTAAGGAACTTGTAACTTACGTGAAGCTTAAACATCAAAAATCGGACTTTATTATGCCTCTTTATGAGTTGAATTTCATAATAAGAACTGAAATCTATCACAGTTGCACTGTTAGTTCTTTTTAACTGACAAATGATAAATGACGAAAATCTGCTGACTTTGTTTGTTGAGACGGCAGACTTAGATCTGAGACTATCTCGTGAAAATTCAGGTCAAGACCTACCTATTACCATAAACCGACGAACATGTACGTAGAGTGAAAAGAGAGTAAATAAAGCGAAATTAATGTATCCAGATCGATGCAAATGGCCACATTTTACCGAAAATCTCGCAGGATGTCGAAAACTTAGTTTTACTTTACTTTATTTAACAATTGTTTTAACCCTAACTGCCTCCGTGGTCCAGTGGTTAAGGCGTTTGTCTTATGACCCGGAGGTCGCGGGTTTAAACCCCGCGGAAAGCATACTTTGTTTAGTTGTTTCCAGTTTGGTCAGGATATTGCAGGCTTGAATCACCTGATTATCCGAAAAGAAAGATGATTCCGTGCTTCGGAAGGCACGAAAAACTGTGGGTCCCGGTCGCCATCTGGTGGCCGTTATATAAACCACGTCAGACGCCGTGAGGCGGTTTACTTAGAAACTCTGACACTAGGTTGTGCAAGGTCGATTGACCTTGTAAGCCACTCGATAAGAAGAAGACCCACTACTGGTAAGAGCTTCGCCATCATCTCAACTGATGGTAAGTGACAATAGCGCGGGAGGTAGAAGCGCGCCTCATCCGGAATCCTCAGCCACTGAGGGACTGGCTATCTATCTCTAAACTGTCGGAACACAACAATCCTATTCACATTGTGTAATGGCACCAGACTTTAGATAAGATTTTGTTAACTAGCCGGGTGGACTTATCAAGCCATAGTAAAAACCAAACCGCAAGTACAAGATGCATCCCCCCGCTTCGAATCGAACCCGGGACCGATATTTTTTTATATTATTCAGTAACGTTATTAGACATCATTTTATTTTTTTTAAATTTATTCATTAAACATTATTTTTTTATAACACATTTGCTCAGTAAGAAGCTTTTATTACACCGATTTCAGTATCGTAATGTAATAAGTTTCGCACTAGTGCGGTAATGTAATTTAAAAATTAGTAATCATTTGAATCTATGGACAACATAGGCCTTTAGCCCGTTAGTAGCTTTTACGACACCCAAGGGAAGAGAGGGGTTGGTAGTATTATTTTGATGAGCCCATCGCCGCTCTATGCTGTTGGATGTATGTGCAGTCTTTAGTCCGTTAGTCGCCTTTTACAACACCGAAGGGAAGAGAGAAGTTTGTAGTATTATTTTGATGAGCTTATCGCCGATCTATGCTGTTGGATGTATATGCAGTCTTTAGTCCGTTAGTCGCCTTTTACGACAACCAAGGGAAGAAAGGGGTTGGTACTTGGTAGTATTATTTTTATGAGCCCATCGCCGCTCTATGCTGTTGGATGTATGTGCAGTCTTTAGTCCGTTAGTCGCCTTTTACGACACCCAAGGGAAGAGAGGGGTTGGTGGTATTATTTTGATGAGCCCATCTACGCTCTATGCTGTTGGACAAAGAAAAATATATGTTGGTTTACCAAAGATTCATGCACTAGAAAAACAACAAAAAAACGCAGTCGTTTTCGGATTTTTTATATCCTCACAAATATGTTATAAAACGTCGTATGGCATACGTGCGCTTTGATAATTACAGCCTCTGCTTTCTTGTAGCCCTCGCCTTCGTCTCGGCTGTAATTTTCATCTTACCGCACTTATATCATAATGTACTATAATTTGTCCGGCACAATAAAAATAGCTCGATTCCGGGCAACCGAAAGGTCACGTGTAACGTAAAGGTAACCTAACCTAGGTATCCTGTGGTACCTACCGTAATGTGTCAGAGTTCAATAACAATAATAATAAAATATAATTTTATTGCACACAAGAACATCTAACAGAAAACATATAAACAGTGACAAATTACAAAACAGGTGGCCTTATTGCTAACAAGCAATCTCTTCCAGACAACCTTGGGTGATACTAAAAAGAATATTCATTTGCGCGGTCCTGGTCGATTGACCATGATTAATGGTATTTTTGTGAATATGTTTGATAAATTTTAGTTTCTTTATTTTTCACTTAAAAAAAAAAATTAAATCTGTAGCTCTAGATTAAGTTACTCTTTAATTTAAATAAATATGTGCACAGTAAAAAAAAATCCTGTTTAAGTAAGTAGTATTTGTTTTAGTTTTGACGACCTCCTTATGGTCGAGTGGTTTGTACACCGGTTTTCATGGTGTCGCCGTCTCTGAGGTCCCGGGTTCGATCCCCGGTCGGGTCAATTTAGAAATTATTGTTTTTCTAAATTGTCTCGGGTCTGGGTGTTTTCTATGTATAATAAGTATGTATTTAAGTATTTTAAGTATGTTTATCCGTTGTCTAGTAACCATTTAACGAGTTTCATAATGAAGCTTCTCTTGGGCTAGATAATTGGTGTGAGTGTAGGAAAGTTTATTATTATTTATTGTTTATTTGTCTTACATTATGACGGACTTCTAATAGTGTGTAAGGAAAGAAAGATAGTTCTTTCTTTTTCTATTTAATAACTTGGCGCGGCAGGGCGTGGGCTCTGCGTACAAATAACTAATAAATATATATGTAAATGTAAAATAAAATTGCTTAGTAACAGAAATAACGGCCATTAGAGAAATATTCGCATCCGATCAAAGTTCAATATTATGTTGTTGATGTCGCCCAAAAAGTATACCACGAACATTTACAATTCAAATTGCGCTGGGAAAAAACGGCATTGCGATTTGGAAAACAATGTAGAAGTGACTTAACTGGTTTGTCGCTTTTATTTATTATACAGATCAAGTTGCGAAATAACAGTCAACAGCAGGATGATCGAGGACCACAAGTGTGCCTGTCAAGACCGAAATTTTACTTTTATTTTTTATGACTGTGTATCATTTAGCAAATATTTTTGGGGAGAGTGTAGGGTAAGTATACTGGGACAAATGAGTCATAATCAAATTAAAACCCCAGGCAAAATCTATCTATATATTTAAATAAAAATCAATGTTTGTATGTTTATCCTCTATGCGTTCTGAAATTATTGATCAGAACGTGATGAAACTTTGGGTGTTCTGGGGACGCCTGCGATTGTTCCTGGCCCAAAACAGGCCCAACCATCATTCGATCAATGATCATAGACCGCTAAGTGGTCTGTAAATGCAACGCATAATTAAAATAATTAATTTAATCACAATAAATTTAATTGCAAATATCTGTTAGGGTTGACATGTTATAATAAATTAATTAGAAATAAATAAATACAATAAATAAAATAAATACATATATTGCAATTAATTTATTTAACTGAACTCATGTTAATTGAAAGTTTAATTTAAAAGGGGGTGCATAAAAACTACACTCTAACTTTTTTTCACAAACTCACGAAAAACATTGCTGTGGAGATAGAATTTTTTTTTGTTGATTTTTATACGATACGAGTATATGATAACCCATTTTTTTGCCGAAGAAAGCTCCATCTTGTTATTTATATTTTTTTTCCCTTTTGAGAGCTTCCGCTGAAAAATCATGTATGACGGAATTGTACCCCTTTAAAAGTTTTTATTTTAATTTTATTTTATTTATTAGGACAACCAACAAGACAAACACAAATACAATCAATATAAAAATTACAAATACGGACATAAAGCTATGTGTCGTCTAACTTAAAGGCTGCCACGGCATGCAATTTAAAAAAGTCCGCGACAGCATATAATAGGTCTCTCTTTTAAATGGCTAGGTTAGTGAAAAAAATATATAACACGTTCGTAGAATTAATTTAAGTAGTAAACAGTAAAATTGAAATCTGCGAAAATTTTAAATATTGTTGAGGCTTTATTCTGTAGGATATACCCGATGGAAACACGATTTGATAAAGTTGGCTCGATAGAATAAATTCACAAAATCTTCTTTTTTAGGTTTCATTCTTAAAATAAGTGATTTGATATTATGAGTTATTTATCAAAATGAAGTTCATAGATAACTTGAGGTATTATAACCGTACGTTTTTTTTAAATTACATCCATACATTTTTTAAAATATAAAACGCGATTATTCGTGCCGCTTCTCTGTTATACCCGTCCCTTACCGTCGTACCGTCGAGAGAGCGAGAGAGAAACGCTTGAAATACCTCCCCTGAGGAAACACTACGACCACAGTATAATAATCAGTATTGTTACTTCATAGCACAGACCGTGCTTATAGTAACGGACGAAGTGCGAGCCATACCTACGTGCTCCGATCTCGGCATGCGCTCGGCATGCAACGGCATGCGGCTATCGCGAATGTGCCGCAGTGACGAAGGAACGTTGTTGTTTTTTAAACACTTACTGTTTAATGCAACTTTTTAATGCGACTTTTTCGATTAAAATAAGTTCAAGTAGGTACCTACTTACTTAATATGGCAAGAAGCAATTCTAGATACTGTTATTGGTTGCATGAATTCCTTTATAACGCACCCAGATATAACATTTTTTAGATTACCTGGAAACTCCGAAAGGTAAGAGTATAAAATGTTTTTAATTTATGTAAGTACTTACTAGTAGATGTACATTATTTGCAGAGATGTCCAAAATAGTTTAAGAAATGTATTTAAATACAAAATACAAATACTTTTTTGAATTACTATTTCAAATGCAAAATACTACTTAAATAGTTTTTTGTTTTGTATTTTATATGCTAAATGCAAAATAGGTATTTTAAAATACTTTTTCAAAATACAAATACCTTTTGTCCAATTCAATTCTCTTTATTTTTATTAATTACACTTTATAACAATACCAGTTGTTCGAATACATCATCACTCATTTTTCTTCTGTGAGGTCTCATTATCATCCCACCATATGAAAAAGTCTCTCCACTGGTGCTAAGCTTGGTAAGGATGTGTTAAATTTTAGAAATACTTTTTTATTGTAGAATAAATAAGCGTTTAGTATCGCCAGACTTGTGCACTCATCCTTTAAATATTGTAGGATTTCTAGATCTGTTTGACTGGTAATGTTGGCTAAACTTAACCACAAAGTTAACGTGACACTCGCCGATTTAATACCGACCGTATTAAAGAGGCTATATCGAGCGTAACAAAGGTTCAAAAGTGTTCGCAAGAGATTTGGGTATTGGGCAGAGCCAACTGACGACGCTGCAAATCGATGACGGCAGAACTGTCACGTCCAGGTCCAAAGTTATGGGAGAGGTCGAGAAGTTCTATACACAGCTATACACATCAACTCGGCCACCTGACCCACCAGTACAAAGCTTAGCTACAGACCCTAGAGCTAAGCTAACCCAACACCACACCGAAGATATCCCGGACATCAGCCTGTACGAGATTGGTGTGACTCTCAAGCAGCTTAAGAACAGCAAGGCATCGGGTGCTGACGGAATTACGGCTGAGCTTCTGAAAGCAGGCGGAAGACCGGTACTCGCAACTCTTCAGAAACTATTTAATTTCGTCGTACTCTGAGGTAGAACGCCAGAAGCGTGGCATAAAAATGTGGTTGTGTTAGTCTCTAAGAAGGGCAACAAGACCCTACTGAGGAACTACAGACCCATATCACTTCTAAGTCATGTTTATAAGCTGTTCTCAAGAGTTGTAATTACTCGTCTCACGCAGGTTTGATGACTTCCAGCCAATCGAACAAGATGGACTCCGAAAAGGCTTCAGCACCATATACCACTTACATACGCTGCGGCAGGTTATACAGAAGACCGAAGAGTATAACCGGCCACTTTGCTTAGCGTTTGTGGACTATGAGAAAGCCTTGCGTTCGATCGAAACATGAGCCGTGCTACAGTCTCTCCAGCGGTGCTAAATTGACTACCGGTACATCGAAGTGTTGAAGTGTTTGTACGAAAACGCCACTATGACAGTTCGCCTTCAGGACCAGAGCTCGAAGCCAGTCTGGGTGCAGCGTGGAGTGCGACAAGGAGACGTCATATCTTCGAAGCTCTTCACTGCTGCACTGGAGGACTTGTTTAAGCTTCTGGACTGGAGAGGATTCGGCATCAATATTAACGGCGTGTAGGTACATCAGTCACCTTCGATTTGCCGACGATATAGTAGTTATGGCTGTGACCCTGGAGTACCTCGGCAAAATGCTTGGTGATCTCAACAGAGTCTCTCAACAAGTGGGCCTTGTAATGAACATAGAGAAGACGAAAATCATGTCTAACTCACGTGTCGTACCCACCCCTCTGAAGGTTGGGGACTCTGCTCTTGAAGTTGTTGACGATATGTATACCTGGGACAAACGGTTTAGTTAGGTAGGTCCAACATTAAAAAGGGGTCAATCGTCGAATCCAACTTGGCTGGGCAGCGTTCGGTATGCTACGAAATATCTTCTCGTCCAAAATACCGCAGTGTCTCAAAACGAAAGTCTTCGACCAGTGTGTGTTGGCAGTTATGACATACGGTACCGAAACGTGGTCGCTCACTATGGGCCTAATAGACAGGCTCAAAGTCACGTAAAGAGCAACGGAGAGGGCTATGCTCGAGGTTTCTCTACGTGAACGAATCAGAAATGAGGAGATTCGTAGAAGAACTAAAGTAACCGACATAGCCCAAAGAGTCGCCAAGCTCAAGTGGCAATAATGGGTAGGGCACATCGCCCACAGAACAGAACCGATGGCCGTTGGGGCAGAACAGTTCTCGAGTGGCAACCGCGCACCGGAAGACGCAGTGTGGGCAGGCCTTCAACAAGGTATGACGATCTGGTGAAGGTAGCCGCTGAATGCGATCAGCACAAGACCGGTCGTGGTGGAGATCCTTGGGGGAGCTCTTTGTCCAGCAGTGGACGTCCTCTAGCTGATGACGATGATGATGATGATGAACCACAAAGTATTTTTGCATTTTAAAATTTAAAAAAAAGGCAAAATACATCTCGAAAAATATTTCAAATAAAATACAAAATGGTTTTTATTAAAAGGCATTTAAATGCAAAATACAAAATAGGTATTTTGTATTTGCATTTGAAATACAAGTATTTCAAATAAATCGCATCTCTGGTTATTTGTGTCTTTTTTAATGGATAGGTATTTCGTCTTTTCCTCCGAAAAAATGCCTAGATTAATAAATAAAGTGAATAGGAAGTAGAGACTTTTGGATTCTTATGGACATATTTAAATTCTACGTATCAATACAATACCTTTTTTTCTTCTTATTTTTTATAGCAGAAGGAGGCAAACGAGCAAGCGGGTCACCTGATGGAAAGTAATCACCGCCGCCCATGGACACCCGCAAAACCAGAGGAATGCAGGCGCGTTGCCGGCCTTTTAGGAAGGAATAGGCTCGTTTCTTGAAGATCCATAAGTCATAACGGTCCGGAAATACCGCCGCCGAGAGCTGGTTCCACAACACTGTAGTTCGAGGCAAGAAACTTCTTGAAAAACGCACAGTAGTAGACCGCCATCCATCAAGGTGATGTGGATGGAATGACAGTCGATTGCGTGTAGTGCGGTGAAGGAAATCAGCGGCAGAGATCAAGCCGAACAATTCCTCAGAACATAATTTTATACTTCAAAGTTTGTATGAAGAAAAATTATTTTTTAATTTCTTGGGATTAACTAAAATATTATAAAAACTTAAACATAAATAATAAATTCAAACAATATTCCACAACACCCATGGGACAAGTATTTATGTACAGTTGGCAACAGTTAGAGTGTAACATTCCCGGTAATGTCACCTTGCCCTTGCCAAGGCTACTCCTACGGAAATTAATAATATGGCTTTAATAGCTACAAACAAAAGCAAAAAGTATTGACACCGACTTATATAAATATGGAATATCTTTGTTAAATGTTTGGATCTGATTGGAATGTGTTCTTCTTATAGCATATAGATTGGATTGGAAAACTTGGACAGTAAAGGGGGAAAACAAAATTATTATGTAGACTGGAAAGAAAAGTATTCAGGAAGCATTTAAAAATCAGTCGATGTTGTAAAACAGGGACACGGTACAACTAACGAAATACCGCTAGACGATTTTTCGCAGACTCTGAAATCACGGCTTCGATTACTGGAGTAAATCTAAATTTAATAAAACGGTTTTCAACAATTTTTGAGATGATCCTCTCTGGTCATCGCAATTACATAATTAAGTTTAAAGAATATACCAAAGCTACCATGAAATTATATTTCGTTTTATATGAGTAGTATTACATACTTTCGAGTGTAAATAAAATCCTTACACACAGAGCCGATAAAATCGAAAACTTTTGTTTAATCCCTATTGCAAAATTATCCGAAGGAGCTGCTGAATCAAGAAATAAAGACTCTAAAAGGTATCATTAAAGCTATTCTCGAAGATTCAGTAGAAAAGCCACTAATGAAGACATTTTAAATAATTTATTGATAAGTTCTGAACCTAATATTTCAATGAATCGCTAAAAACTACAACGAAAACACAGGGAACTATCAGAGGCAGCAGAAGTTTCATTATTTTTTTTGGGTTCTATGTGCCTCGGTCCATCTTCGATTTAAATATTGTTAAAAGATTCTGAAACAATATTATTAAATATTGTTTCAGAATCTTCTTGTGAAATTTCGACCAAAATGCAGTCTTGCTTGATGTAGTCGTTTGTAGTTCTTGAGATCTCTTTCTCATAGACATAAATATCTGATGACGCACCCTCAAGACCTCTCGTATGTTTTATAACATTCATAGGGTCGCAACCAGCATGAGTCACAAGGAGCATATTCGACCAATCAGCGTCGAGTATGACTTAAGAGTAAAAGAGAGGTCAATATTACAGTGAAAGAGGGGGCAATATTAGGAAGTAAAAGAGAAGACAATATTAGGCAGTGAAAGAGACGGCCACATTAGGAGGTGAACATTTGCATAATGGTCCATTTAGTCACTAACTGTGTGCTCATCAAAGCACAGAAGAACTAAAATTATGTACTTTTTATATTATATTAATAATTTTTCAATTATATTTTTTAGAGAACAGAGTTAAGAATCATTATCAAATACACATTTAATGTTAACGATATTGAAAATATTGCAAAACTATATTATTTTGTAAAATAAGAAAGCTAAATAAATATTGATTTCATGAAATAATTTAAATTTAAATATTGGATGTTCAACTGCGTATAAATGCCAAAGCGGCAAGTTTATGCAAAAGATTTATTTATTTATGAAAGAATATAATAAATATATATACATACACAAGAGGTTTCCTTGCTAACACTTCTGAACACGTCAAGAATTTTTTTTTCAATTTTGCTCCAAAACTTTTTTTCGTTAAATTTTCTTTTTACTAGTTTACACCCAAAATAATGAAAAAAATAATAAACAATATTATTTTAAATAAGATTTCCTGTCAAATATATTTTTTTCAAGCTAGTATGACGCCTTGTGTGTCTAAGTCCACTATTTTTCAAATCCGGACCACTGTGCGACGTAGTGTTTCCTCTTAAGGTTGGCTCACCTTTTTTTATGCTAACCCAATTTGTTCTAAAATAATGCATTATTTGCGAAGGTGTTTTATAAACAAGATATTAATCCTTATCCAAATAAATACGTTATTCATCACAAGTATTTAATTTTCGATTTCAATTAATAATATCTTGGAGATGTTGCAGTTTTAAAATAACATCGCAGCAAAATAATGATCAAGTACTGCGCGCGCATTTATGATGTGCAATGTTTTCACCTTCCACGTAAACAAAGTCGCGGGTTAAAGTTAAGCCCAAAGTAACTATTCCACGCGGACGAAGTCGCGGGCAGAAGCTAGTACTGAATATTAAACATATTCTCTAAATTAAATCTTTTAATATCTCTTTTAAGTCATTTTTAAACATACCTATTAATATTATAGCAATGCCTGAAAAGGGTTTTAAGTAAGTATTTAAGTTACGTGTACCTACCTAGATAGTGTTAAGATCTTTATAACAGCATATAAGCTATTTCTTTACTTTTATTAATAAAGATGTTATTTAAGCGCTCGAGATAAACTATTGTCCTTATTGTTTGTTTTATTTGTGAAATGCATGTTTTATTGTGGTTAATAAATAATCATACCATTTACCTGTGTGTGCATAAGTATCGGGTTTAATTGCTTAATTGCGCTAGTATATGTATGTCATAACTACAAAAACTAATAATACTATGTTTTATATTCATAAAGGTGTATTTATGCAGAAAAGTAATAGACTGAACTTACACCTTCGACCCCTTTTGTACGACAGACATTCTGTCAAATGACAGTAAATTTGGTTGTGCCAATTTGGAACGGCACTTACGAAAGTAAAGAGAAGTATTTTAGGATAAAAATATAAGAAAAATAAACATCATACATTTCACCACTTTATTATCATTTCGATATTATTTTTGTACAATATACATTTTCTAGATGGTCATGGATGGATGGATCATACTATTCATACATTACCCGTACCATAACACAATTAAATGGTTCGAAATTATTTTATCTTTTTTATAGCATTACTTCACTGCATTTTCTTCACCAACCTTTATTTCCATAAAAGTGGCTGATGTAGGGTCAGTTACTCCCATGAAGATATTGATATAAGGTTACTCCTTGGAAAACAGACTTAGAATAGCTCTTAAAAAGAGTACCGGGTGGCATCAGACGTTCTACTTGTATGACTATTTTAGATTTTAAGACGTTTTACTAGTAGGTCGTTTTACTTTCATGGGCAATTTGCATCAACTTTGTCCTTCTGATACGGAGGGGAAATTTGTCGTATTTTTTTCAATTACTTAGTATTTGTATTTTTATTCCTCTTGCGTTAACTTAAACTTATAGGTAGGGTCTGTAATAAATAAAAAAAAAAAAAAAAAGTTTTGTTTACGCTCACACCAACTATCTAGACCAAGATGAGTATTCTTGTGAAACTCGTTTATATGGTAAGATAACGGATAAATATACATAAACATAGAAAAAACACCCAGACCCGAAATCAATTTAGAAAAACAGTTTTTCTCTAAATTGACCCGACCGGGGATCGAACCCGGGACCTCAGAGATGGCGACACCATGAAAACCGGTGTACAAACCACTCGACCAAGGAGGTCGTCAAATAAAAAAAAAGATTATCACCAATATAAATCAAGAAAAATAACATGTCTGTATGTGTTACGCGTTTCCACTGATTAGAAATTACAAAATAATTTATGAAAATTTACGTTTAAAAAAGTAGGTACGTAGTTAAGTATTTATCCGTTGTTGAAAGCTATTTTAATTATCTTACTAATTAAAATAAAATGAAAAGGTAAGATGTTGACTCCTTACTGGTTAGGCAGTGGCTTGTGCCTGTCCTTGATTCTTGAAGTTATTCAACCCTTGGGCCAGAAAACTCGCGTCCGTATGAAGAATGCTGATGATTTAATGCTTCAAAGACAGAATTACAATCAAGTTATGCAATAGTTTATGCAGCTCTAGTCAATGTTTCACATCTATATAAATAAATATGAAATTCTTTTCGTTGGTAAGCGCATCTCTTGAGAAAGGCTAGACTACACCGTTTTGGCGGTTTTAAAATGTTCGTAATAATCTAAATTGACGATTTGATTTTATTGATTTGAGGTATTCTTATGGAAAGAAAAAAATCCGGAATATTTTATCTAATACTTTATTGCACAAAGAAATTACATAAATACACAGGTTACACAGGACATATACAAAGGTGAGCTTACCTCTAGAAGAGATCTCTTACAGCCAACCCTAGCTGTGGTGATAAAATTAAATCTGCGGGACTAATTGCGCTATACAAAACATACTTAAACTAAACATAATTATATGAATAAATACACATACTCAAAATTTACATAAATATATATACGAGTATTTATACGTATATTAAATTACTTATAAATATACTAAGTTACTGATTATCGATAAAGTTAAATAGGTAGTGCTCTTTCAGGTGGTGTTTGAAAGATTATACCGATGACCTCTCAGGGATGCTGGCCGGTAGTTTGTTCCACAGTCTAGCTGCATAAACAGTGTAGGAATTGTGGAAAATCTTGGAGTTGGCTTGTGGGTAGGAAATGGTCCTGGTATCACATGAACGTTTGGGGCGGGAAGAGGCGGGTAAGTGCGTAAAACGGGATCGTAAATAATTAGGGAATCCGGAGTTGGGGGTAGTGAAGGATTTTATAAAGGAGGCAAAGGATGGACGTATCACGGCGTAGACGAATTGGGAGCCACTTTAACCTCAACTGGAACTCAGAAATATGGTAATATTTTGTTAATCTAAAATAAAATGGATGGGCAGGTTTTGCAGCCGCTCCTGTTTGTTAAGCAGTTTCTCAGTTGCATCCAAATAACAAACATCAGCGTAGTCGAGAAGAGCTGCAGTCGCTTGAGAAAATGATAAAGAGTAGTGCATGCGCTGACTCACTCATCTGATTCACCTGTGTTACACAGGACATATACAGTGACCTCCAAGACAAAGTTTGGTCAATATTGAGGCCGAGATTTTTAGTTTTATTAGAAATACGATATTCACTCCATTATACGTAACCTTGGGGGGTATATTGAGGGCTAGTCGGTCATGCAGCCGGTTATTGCTACCCACGATTATTGCCCGTGATTTAGCTGGGTTTGCCAGTAGTCCAAATGCGTCCGCCCACAACTTCACTAAAAGGAGATCCTTATTTTGAGATTCTATAGTAGAGTGTGCATCAACCGCATCGTAATGTCTATAGAGTTGCAAGTCATCTGCAAATAGGTGGTACAAGCAGGATAACATTTTTACGAGCTGACTTATGAATATCAAGAAGAGCAGAAGTGAAAGTAGGTACCCCACCTTGCGGCACGCCCGTAGTGAGAGGAGCCCATTCAGAAAATGAATCAACACACCTGATCCTCTGTTGACGATTGCGGAGATAATCCGAGAACCAAGAAATCAAAGCAGGGTTAAGGTTAAGGGAGTGGAGAATGGCTATGAATGTCATAATCAACGGAGTTGAAAGCACTGCTAAAGTCTAATATAATGAGAATCGTGAACATCCGGTTATCCATGGCGTAGCGAATATGGTCAGTGATGTTTAACAGGGCAGTTACTGTGCTGTGGCCAGGACGAAAACCAGATTGATACGGACTAATTTAGTTTTGATGTGGGACAAAGGAGAACAGTTATTTGTTAACAGCGCTTTCCAGGAACATGGATAGGAATGGTAGGATTGAGATAGGATGGTATTGAGAGAGAGCGGTAGGAGAGATGGACTTCGGAATGGGAATGATATGGGCTAATTTCCATTCAGAAGGGAATGCGTTGGTTGCCAAATAGTGGTTTATAATGTGTGTAACGATAGGCACAACGTCATCCAGGAGAGCCACCAACCTATCACGGCAAAGCAAATTCCGAATTCAAGGAAATATTACTTTTTGACGTTTTACTCGTTGACCAACATTTCCATAGGTACCTACTTCATAAAAACAGCGTAACAATAAATACATTTACATTCTGTAAATGTATTTATTGTCTTTTTTTAAAAGCCTAGTGAGAATCGAAATAAGAATAGAATAGAATAGTTATTTATTGTTCACTGTAATAAGGTCTTAATAGTAATTTTGGACAAACAATATTTAAAATTTTTGGATCTTTACTATACAAAAAATTATAATTTAAAAATAAAATTAATTCAATAACATTGAGTTAATGTACTACGTACTAGAGAAGACGTCTCAACTAAATTGTTTGTAACACGCGTTAGAGCCAGCTCGCTCCAACTGTAGTAGTCTGTAGCAGGCGCTAGATGCAACAATACATATGTATTCTGTGTTCTATTTTATTAAAATATGCCTTTATGTGTATTAAGGTACTGTTAAAACAACTCAGGAAATACAAATAAAACCAAAGGAATTACTTTTAACCTTTAAATACGTTCTAAATTATCGATGTAACATGCATTTGACTAATTATTATATCAAATCGCCGACACATGAAGCGGCGGCCATGTTTCGGTAAAATGCATAGAGTAACAATATTTATGTTTTGTACAGAAGTGACACTTTATACGCTTTATGTGAAATTTAAAATAAAAAATTGGAACGCGACTTATTTATTTTACTTTATGTGCTGTAAGTAATTAAACTAATATTCGTAAAATAAGTAATTCAGATGAAGCGGGCAGGATTCAAATACGATTTTTAATCTCATCTCAATAATGCTTGAAAAAGGACATAATTTTTTTACTATGGGGCTTGGTACTAAATTCCAAAGTCTTTTAACTAGACGCCAGTGTATAAATACTTGATGAATACATTATTATCAACATATTTATGACCGTATTATTAATTTAAAGGCCTCCGTTTTTTTATACAAATTAAAAACCAACATTGATGTCTACTCGAAAATGGCAACATTATAGTAGGATTGACACTTTCTGTTATTAAAAATGAAAAAGTGACGCTTGTCTGACGTTTTATATGTCAATACGCATCGTAGACAGATGTCAGACTGTCAGCCGCCAGACGATGTTGCTAAATAATTTAAGTGCAAAAAAGATAACTGTGTAAGCGATATCGTTTCTACATTACCATAGACCTCATAGACTTACCTACTTAATAACCCTGCGTTCGTTAACATTAATAAAACCGGAACTTTCGTTCAGAAACGTACAAAACTTATCAAAATACAGTATTCTTTAAGGAAGGTAATTAAAAATCTAAAAAATATACAGAATGATAGCATTTAGTCTCTTGGACAAGGAAGTATATGAATTGTTGCAGTTATTTTTTCTTTTATTTTAGTACCAAAAAAAAATGTCCTTTGAGCATCTGAATATTTGATACTCAGTAATATTTTTATACCTAGAGTAGGTACCTACTTCAATAATTATTTTCTAAAAAATTGATAAAGATTCTTATTATTATTATGAAATGTTTTAACTAAATTAGTTACTTACTTTTATTTCTGGCATTAATTTACTTATTTTCATTTCAATATTACAATTAACAACAATCAATAAATATAAAAAACTAACATGTTAGTTTTTTAAACAACATTATCTTACAACTTTAAAACTCTATAATAAAACGGTATGAACAGTGTGTCGCATCTGCGCGCTTAGGCATTTCTATGACAACTAAAGCCCCGCACCACGGTACAAGTATCATTGTAGCTGTGCACAACTGCACATTTATTATCTGGGACGTCTTCTCTAGTTTATTTATCTCAATGTTCAATAATAAAATTTTAGACATCAATAAAAATAACAATTATCCCAATTTTCAATTTCATTAAATAAATAGTTAATTAAATAACAATGTAATCATGATAATAATTCAAATTAAATCAATGACTCATAATGAAAAATTCACTTAAATTATAAAACTCATTACCGTAAGCCGGGGTACTTGAACTCTGGGATTATTTTGACCAAAACTTCCTGCTCGTATAAAAATGCTACTTGCGTGTAACGTAACGCACTTTGATTATATATTTTTTATGTTGGCATTCATCATCATCATCAGCCAGAAGACGTCCACTGCTGGACAAAGGCCTCCCCCAAGGATCTCCACCACGACCGATCCTGTGCTGCTTGCATCCAGCGGCTACCCGCGACCTTCACCAGATCGTCTGACCACCTTGTTGGAGGCCTGCCCACACTGCGTCTTCCGGTGCGCGGTCGCCACTCGAGAACCGTTCTGCCCCAACGGCCATCGGTTCTACGGGCGATGTGCCCTGGCCATTGCCACTTGAGCTTGGCGACTTTTTGGGTCGGTTACTTTATTTCGTCTACGAATCTCCTCATTTCTGATTCGATCACGTAGCATAGCCCTGCAGAGCATAGCACTCTCCATTGCTCTTTGCGTGACTTTGAGCCTACTAATAAGGCCCATAGTGAGCGACCACGTTTCGGTACCGTATGTCATCACTGGCAACACACACTGGTCGAAGACTTTCGTCTTGAAACACTGCGGTATTTTGGACGAGAAGATATTTAGTAGCTTACCGAACGCTGCCCAGCCGAGTTGGATTCGACGATTGACCTGTTTCTTAAAGTTGGACCTACCTAGCTGGACTGTTTGTCCCAGGTATACATATTCGTCAACAACTTCAAGAGCAGAGTCTCCAACCTTCAGAGGAGTGGGTACGACACTTGAGTTAGACATGATTTTCGTCTTCTCCATGTTCATTTTAAGGCCCACTTGTTGAGAGACTCTGTTGAGATCACCGAGCATTGTGCCGAGTTCCTCCAGGGTCTCAGCCATGACTACTATATCGTCGGCAAATCTAAGGTGACTGATGTACACGCCGTTAATACTGATGCCGAGTCCTCTCCAGTCCAGAAGCTTAAACACGTCCTCCAGTGCAGCAGTGAAGAGTTTCGGAGAAATGAAATCTCCTTGTCTCAATCCACGCTGCAGCTGGACTGGCTTCGAGCTCTGGTCCTGAAGACGAACTGTCATAGTGGCGTTTTCGTACAAACACTTCAACACTTCGATGTACCGGTAGTCAATTTGGCACCGCTGGAGAGACTGTAGCACGGCCCATGTTTCGATCGAATCAAAGGCTTTCTCATAGTCCACAAACGCTAAGCAAAGTGGCCGGTTATACTCTTCGGTCTTCTGTATAACCTGCCGCAGCGTATGTATGTGGCATTTGGCCTTGGCAGTTGGCATTACTTCAGTAATTTACTGAAGATATGTCAAACAGTTTTCTGCGAGTGCGCAGTACATGTATCGACGTGCGAAGGAAAAAAAGGTAATTACCTATTTAATATTTCTGTAATTACAGTGAAAAATATACGCTGCATAACTTCATGTGCACGTCAGCACGTGTGAGAATTAGTAAATTCGTTGCTAAATTCTATGAGGTAGCCTATTTTCATGAATCTAAAATGACTGTTACTATTATTCTAACCTCAAAGCTAAGCCGCTGGTTCAAGTTGTTTTTGTGCGGGGCGTCATTGATCAGTACCATGGTGTGACATTGATCACATGATCAAAGTAACCTCAGCGTTAATTTATAAAATGAATTCTGCGTATTCTTGTTAGATTTTAGCTGAATATGTGAATTTTTGTGTTTTTACTTATTATTTTTATTAACAGTAAAATGCCGCGGATCTATGAAAAGAAACTCGGGTCTAGGGTTTATAAAAACTGTACAGAAGGCCGAATAATTGACGCTTTACAGCAAGTTGTTGATGGAAGACTTACCTTAAGACAGGCTTATGAAAAGAGAGTTGAGATTGGTACCTACGCGATGATATTTCAGAAATAGAGGAGTCAGACATAATGTCTTACCTGCTAGACCAAAGGGACCTATTTTGAGATATAGATAATGTAGAGTAAACATATCCAGTTCGAATTCGACGTCGATATTTTAGAAATACGTTGACTAAATTACTACTATGTGTGCCATTTAATTTGATCTTTATTTAAGAGGCCTATTACATCTTGACTGTGATTTTTGCGTAAAATGGCCAATTTTGGCGTTATGGATCTCAGGAACAAGCATACATTAACGATTATGATTTATTGAATAGTGTAGAATAGCTATTGGAATAGTGTGTAGAGGCTTCGTTTTTTGTAAATTTTGCTTAACTTTTTAATTAAACCCAAAATTGCAAAGAAAGATTTTCATAAAGTGCGCAAAGGCACTTTTTTGAGCTCATCGATTGAACGACTGTTCTAAACAAGTGAAATAAAAAAAATGTAATGTTATCTCTTATATAGTCGAATAGTGCGTAGCGGCCTCGGAATTTTTAGATATCATTGATTTTATATAGGAAAAAAATCTTTTTCGAAACCAAAATCTTCGAAAATCGCTATAAGTAAACTGTGAATATCTCCTATCTACGATAATATTATTGAGCAAAATTTATGCCAGAGTAATTGTAACTTTGTGAGGAATAAAGATTTTGTAATGAATTTATTATCCTATTTCGATAAAAACGATAAATACAACTGCAAAAATACTACAAAATGCGATGCGCCGGCCGTCCGAATTCTACTTATGCTCACAGAATGGAGATTTGCAATATTATGCACAAATTTATTATCCTATTTCGATATAAACTTTAAATACAACTGCAAAATTACTACAAAATGCGAAAATGGGCATTTTAAGCAAAAATTATATTTAAGATGTAATAGGCCTCTTAATTACTTTTAGAAGTAGGTATATTTTTACTTGTTTTTTAAAAGTATAAGAATTTGGAGTTCCTGTTAAGATAAGTCCTTTTTCTAGTAAGTGTAAGTGATTTTGAAAGATTATGACATACCTAAGTTTTGTTTTAAATATTTAATGATACTCTATTGTGAGACCGATTATTGCTAGTATGTACTTTATTTTGATTGTAAAAGTTGTCTAATTTGATTAGAATAAAACTACTTTGGTGTATGTTTTGAAGTTTCATTCCGATCAATGTTACCCCAAACAATTAAAATTTCTGTAACTTTTTTTCCTGTGGACTGATTTTTTTTTTTCTTGTATTTTCATCTAAAAATAGGGGACTATCAAAGTAACCCCAAAATTATTTTAGCTTTGATAACAGAGATTTTATTTTTTTCCCCAAAAGTACCAAGATTTTTCAATTTTTTAACACGGATTTTAAGAAAAGACAAAAAACCGATTATTTGATTTTTTTTACAGCTCTTAAATGCGTCAAATTAAGGGAATACATCGTTTAGAATTTTGATCAAAGTAACCCCGGTTTACGGTACACAATTACCATGACTTTTAATACTTTTTAAAACACATTTCCATTCAACATTTCTATAGAATTTGGCAAGTGATTATAAATTTTTACACACATTGCATAGGGTACCCCTTTGCATAAAAGAGCTCTTTACAGTGGCTTTATTGATACAAATATCATATTATTATTGTGAGCGTAGATTATTTTTTAATTTTGTTTTACATTCAAAAAGTTCCCTATTTTCATTTTAACTAACTAATAATACATCTCATTAGAGTGCTTTCATCAGTCTTTGCCTTCTTGGGGTCACGTGAAACAAGAATACTGAGTACGATTTTTTTGAGAGTCCGATCGAGTTTAAGGTGATGAGAATAAATGGGATCACCCACTGACTATAAGTAATGGCGCAGCCTAAATCTCATACAAATTGTGTAAAAGCTGATAAATACTGATGACCTTTTTTAACTTTATCTCCAGAATTATGTAGCCCAAGTTAGGCTTCTCTTGAAACTTGTTAGATAACGGATAAACATACTTACGAGTATAATACATCGAAAACTTCCAGAGCCAAAATCTTTTTAGAAAAACTATGTATGACATACGGTTTTTGGTTCCGCGTGGTTCCGCTTACTACAGTAGTAGACGTCTAAAATAGAATGATTTCTTTTATTTATTGAAGATGTATTAACTTTCAGAAATAAAACAAAACTCCTTTGAAAATTTTAAAACACATTTGAATTAATGTGTAATGAATAATGAAACACTACGCTAATAGGTGCAGAGTTCGATTTTTACTTCATCGAATATGAAAAGTCCAAATTCCAACATTTCGAGAGGTTTCTCAGGTATTTAGGTACCCACTCATTCATAAAACGAATGATTGAAATAACCTTTCATAAAATCGCTTAAATAAGGTCCTTTGTGCTCAAGCAATGTGTTGACCATCAGTGACAAAACGCGATTATCTGCAAGCTTTTTGGTGAAATGTATAAAATAGTTCATAAGTATCAAGAATAATAAGAAAATATTATTTTATTACCATTTTTGAAAACGCCCTTCACTTAGCACGTTTTAATGCCACCGCCAAGAGAATATCGGTATATCCGCTCACTGTGAACTAACTTCACTTCTAGAAATTCAGACTATAAACCCTTACGTATAGGTTTCATTTTTCATTAAACGTCAACGTGCACCGTCAAATATTGATTTTGAAAATATGCTAAAACATCGATTGGACTGACTGAAACAACATCTTAAAGTTATATGATCGAAGTTTATGATTGTTTTTTGTAAGTAAGAATTTATAAGATAAGAATTCAAGTAACCCTTTGGACTTTTCCTTGTTAAAATGATAACCATAAAAGTAATAATTCTGCATAAGAGAAGAAAGATTGTATTAATGCATTAGAACCACAGCGCTCAGTTTCGGATCGTGTTGCGTACCGGTAAAAGAATACTACCACCCCCTCTCTTCCCTTGGGTATCGTAAGACTAACGGACTAAAGCCTGGACATACATCCAACAGCATAGAGCGGCGATGGGTCCACCACCGGTCACGCTGAGCACATGTGCAGACGCTATTTGTTGAAAAGTGGACTATGGTAGATTACTGCTCTTGCTGTCCTCATTGCCTAGTCTCTGACTAACCTTTCGGGGATAGTAGTCGTGAATAATATGCATGCAAATAATAATAATACTCAAATTAGTAAATAACGTTCTACGCTCACACTAATTGGCTACTTGACAGATCTCGGAAAAGTACTTTAAAAATTACAAACGCTTATTTTATACCTCTTACAATATTTTTTTTTCTAGAAAAAGCTTTACTTACTTAATAGAAAAAAAAAAACATATTTTTCTTAATTAATTTAAAATTTCGCGCGAAAACAGTTGGTCACGTGACATTTTGCCCTATGACGTCACACTTCAATAAATAAACAAATATCTTGAAGCCTTACAGGTAATATTTTGTGAAAGGTAACGTCACACGAAGCTCAATCATGGCCGCCCGTGTTTCGGGTCTTGTAATCCACAGATTAAAAATCGCAAATTTAATTTGTAAAAATAAAATATTTACAAAATAAATTATCGTAATAAAAAAAACTATTGGATAATTATTGTTAAGTTTTATACTACCATGATATCCGACATATTTCATATTTTATTGTTACAACTGTCAAATAGCCAATTATCTGGCCCAAATTAAGCTTCTGTTGAAACTTGTTATACTGGTTAAACTAGAAAACGGATATGCATACTTATTATAAGTACATAGAAAACTCCCGACCCGAAATCAATTCAGAAAAACGATTATTTCTAAATTATGTCCTTACCGAGAGTTGAACTCGGGACCTCAGAGATGGCGAAGCTAGAACAGGCATGCCAACCACTCGACCACGGTCGTCAAAATTTACATTAAAAAGTGTCAATTGATGTTTACGACTCGGTTCCTAAGCTGCGCTAAGTTAAAGCTTATAAACAAAGTTTTATTGAATGGTGTTACAAGTTTTGTAAAGTCAATAGCAACAACAACAGTTAAAATTATAATGAGGAAGATAAGAGATTATTGATGTTACTTGAAGAAAACGTTACTTGGTCACCTAGTGAAAGTATTTCTTATTTAATGTAACATTAACACAGTAACATTTAACATTGATACAAAAAATATAAATGTGTTAGTTGTTAAAAATACAAATGGACTTTGTACCATTTAGGAATGTAATATTTTTGTTTGTCTGCCCAAAATAATTCTTTCGCGAGTTAACCTTTACAAAAGATTAGTTTTTGATTTGATATTTTATGTAATACGGATCATCGTTGACTTACAAAACTTGTTTTATTATTTACTATATAGCTTTCGCCCACGACTTTACTCGCGTGTAATAATTCGGTTTGCCCAAAAGTCACGTTCACATTCGGTTAGACTAATTGACAGTACTCAACATATTTTCTATTTGGTCACCAATCTAGTGACGAGGTATGTCGAAAGTGGCTTAACTTGCAAGATCAAAACTTTCTTACTAACCATGATTTCCTATCGAATCCTTCTTAAATTCAACGTATACATCATATAAAAGGTATAAAATACTCAAATTAGTAAATAACTTTCTACGCTCACACTAATTGGCTACTTGACAGAATTGTAGTAAACGTCTCTAGGTGTACACTTTGAAAATAAATAAAAAAATATTTTCGCCGCTCCGCACGCGCGAATGTCAAAGCCACACTAAAGCAAGGTGCCGAGTCGACTCCGCAGATGAGTGGTGCGGGAATTCTAGTGCGTGTTCGGAAGGGCGTATCTAGTGTAACGTATATATCGCTGGTCAGGACAAGGTTTGTATGATGGAACATTTTTGGAAATTCGTCACGTGGCGTGGGTGTTCACGCGGACGTGCCCGCGGGTGGGCGGCGGCCGCAGTTGTCAAGAAGTGAAATTAATTGTTATTCAAGTCATTATTATGTAGTTATATCGTATTATTAGAATAGAAAAGATATTTTTTCAATTATTGTTGTTGTTATTGACAATCCATTTGGGACGCCGCCGCCATCTTGATACACACTACGTTGTCTTTGACCGATCTGGCGCTGCGGCGCTGCGATGTCTGTCTGTTGTTTAAACGACATTTAAATGTTTAAGCGCTGCAGCGGCTGCAGCGTATTTTAGGTCTCTCATTCCAGAATTTGAACAAATGGTTTGTATAGACGTTCTTGTCTATCTAGGTCAATGGTCCTGACAATCACAAACACAACTAACAAAGAATTATCACAATAGCCGCCGTCAAAAGTGATGCGCGAACATACTGTCGTGGCTATCAATTTTTATTTACTGAGAAAATTCATTAGGCATACCCGGGCTGTGGAGCCCGGGGAGACGGGTAGGTAGGTTTGTAAAAAAAACTGAATCGCTATCCAAACTTAATATATATAATAGGTCAAGGATCATAAGACCGCGGGCGGTCGCGAAACAATTGATTTTTAAGTGTCTGATTTTACGGTGCTCAAGGGGTTAATAGGTCAAGGATCAGAATACTGCCGTCCGTTGCGAAACAATTGATTTTTAATTGTATCTGGTTTTCAAGGGGTTAATATAATTACAAAATAGCTAGAAAAAAATCACAGATTTCGCAGTCTTCGCAAGAATTGAAGCATTGAAAATTAATACAAAAATTTACAAAAAAAATACATTTTATTTTGATTAAACACATTACAAGTAGAATACTTAATAAGAAATTTTTATTGAGATTTGCTTCCCTAAAATTACACAACTACATTACTTACAAGTCGAATATTATAACATACGAATGTATAACACTGCACAACAAAGAGAATAAAATTTTGTTTTCTTTTACAACCTAAGTGAAATTTATTCATCACGATGAATTTCACTTTAATTTTTGAGATTCTAACTCGAATGCACTTCTCGCCTACATCCACATCTTTTAACACCATTACCATGACGATCGGTTAATAAATAAATAAATAAAACACTTTTATTTCGGACTACAGTCCATAACTCGTTAGTTAGAAGTTAGTAACAAAAATAGCTTATTCTAGATAGTAATGTTAGTAAAAGACAAACAATATTATTTATTTAATCCTATACACAGTTCCACCCAGTGCCTTTGTATTGGGCAGTCCGGTCTTTAATAATCATAGAAGATACATCACTTTTATATCCGAAAATACCGGTTTTTCTATAAATCCAAATCTAAAGAGACCACGTCATTTTGTAGCTAAACTAATACCCAGGGACCTAGGGTAATTTTTTCATGTTTTCTTAAGTCTGTTTTTTCCGAAATATTTACAATTTAGTAAACAAAACACCCCCCAAAAATTTTTGTTACACTTTTCAAAATTCCAAGAAAAAGGTACTAGCCGATTTTTAAAATTCAAACGCTCACACGTGTCTCGATAAATTCCTCAACTCTTGGTACTATTGCCATCTCGATCCTCTTAAAATCCTCGGCCAAAAATACGTCTCAGGCATATTTGCATCTGATAAACCATTTTCAATGGTGAAATACCATTAAAATTTTCAAATATAAACAAGAAGGCGCACACTGATGAGAGTTTTCTTGGACTGGTCGTAGGTGTGTTCTGTGGTCGCGCGGCTAATAAAACCACAGAATAGTCATAATACCTATTTGGCGACATTGCGAATTCGTCGTAACGAGCCGAATCACTTCGCACAGCTTCCGTATGGTGACGCTGCTGTTCTGGGCCCTTACCATAAACTTTTAGAGCAGTATTACTTTATACATACATATACCTACTAATCACGACTGTAAATCTCCGAAGGGTTACAAAGAAATTTTTTTTTAGCTTTGCTCCCCGCTTTTATGCAGGACCTTTGGTTCTGTTTGAATTTTTTCTTTCTTTTTTTAAGGGGGGTTAAGGGTTTGAGCTCTTAAAGCTCAAACTTATTAAGTTTGAGCTTTAAGAGCTCGACTCTAATTTCTTTTCTTTCATTTGTTTTTTCTTTTATATCTATTTTGACGTGACAACGTCTTATAAATTGGTTTGCCGGGTGACACTTCAAGAAACTGCGTTACGCTCCGCTCACGTTATGCGCTCACAATGAGAGCGAGTGAGAGGCACGCGTCCCTTCCACTCGGGCATGGTTAGCCCGCCTAAGAGCGAGAGAGACAGACATAAAAAGTGAAAGGCACGCGTCCCTTCCATATTATTTCATCCTTCTTCCTACTATACGAATGAATATTCACATTAAAATTATTTTACCACTCAAAGTCGTTGTCACGTAAAACTTTCGCCCGTATACCGACTTTACAGGCAACCAATTTTTTTTTTGTACAATATTCTTTCTTTTCTTTTTCTAATGCATTCTTTTCTTATGTTCACAATTTCTTCTTACAATATATATTATTCTAGTATTTCTTAACTCTATACATTTATTTCTCTTCTACGTGATATTTTTTTTGTTATTACTGTACATATCCTTTATTTAGTTTAACATTCCATTTCTTTTATACTATTACATATTATATACTTTTTACTTAATATTCGTTTTCTTATATACTAGTCCATTCTCTTTCTTATTACTTACCTTACCTTACCTTACCTTTTTCTACTTACATTTATTTTCCTATTATTATATGTCTTCCTCTTTTATTTAACTTTACTTTATACAATATGTACTAATACCTTTTCTTATTTGCTCATTTCAATCTATCCTTCTCTTACTTCATCTATTTTCTTCTTATGTTATCTATCTCACTCAATATATGTATATACTATATATAATTGTTTAATAATAACATTTAGTTTTGTTTACCTTATTTATTACTTAATGCATTTATATTCTATTATGTTCACTCTTCTTTTTATTGTTTCCCTTTATATTTATTTATATACTTACATAAAACTTTCGTCCTGCCACTTGTGTGGTCTTTGGTTTCTTTATTTTGTCCTATTTCCATTTATTTTCTTTTTGATTGTCAGACACTAGGCAATGAAGACTGCAAAAGCAGTCCTCTGCCATAGTCCACTTTTCACCAAATAGCGACTACACATGTTCAGCGTGACAGGTGGTGAGCCCGTCGCCTCTCTATGTTGGATATATGTGCAGTGTTTAGTCCATTAGTCGAATTTTACGACACCCAATAAAAAAGGAGGGTAGTAGTACTTTGATGGGCCGCTACGCGACACTGCTCTTACTTACTTTAATTTTACTATGCAAATTCCTATACGAACGCAAATTTCCATACGAATTTTGCTTAGTAGTCTTGCAGTAACACTGCTCTTAGAGCTGAAAATATATATATGGCCCCTGTTCGCTCGATCGTAACTAATGAAGGAGTTTGTGTATGTAGTAATGATACATCCGTTTACGATCACAACGTTATAAACGTTTTTGTTATTCAGTCATAAATGATTGAATAACAAAAACAATGGTTTTTGAGCTGTTGACAATTTTAAACCTAATCTGCCAACTTTTTGATTGGGGCTACGTTGTGGCTAAGAGTTATTAGTGTAAGATGGATAATATTAAAGTTGATGTTTCCACTTTCAGCTTTTTCGTCGCTTACCATCGGGGAGATTAAGGTGTGTCCTTTTTTATCTACTACGGGAAGCGCTTGACCCTGATCTCACCAAATGGCAAGTCTCGATAAGGCCGAAGGTGGAAGGTTCCCCGGAATCCTCAACCACTAAGAAACTGGCTACTTGACTCTAAACTGTCGGAACATAATAATGCTGTTGTTGTGCTCCGACAGTTTAGTGAGCTAGCCAGGCGGATTTAACAAGCTCTACCGCCAACCTAAACTGTCCTGTTGCGGCATTAAAAATTACGTACATTCGAGGGGCCACGGACGTTTTTGTTTCTAATTTAAACAGAGAAAACAGAAGTGTGTCAGCTGCCATTAATTTCTAAATCTCAAATCATCTGAATCAAATGAAATCTTAGGCTCCCTGTAAAGCGGCTTAAGACAGTATTGGCTCTTGTAAGCAATGTAAGAGCTTCATTTTAATTTACATCGTTAAAAATAGCGAAAAGTTAAGAAAAGCGACTAAGTCAAGTGGAAATCGAACAAACGCCTTCCGCATGCTGCACTATCATGTTATCACTATCTTTAAAAGTATATTTTAGCGATAATATTGTACTCATACTAAACATCAAAAATTTCGTTCGTCATAAAAAATATGTTTATAATTAGTATAATTGTATTGTTAAAATTTAACGATAATGTACACATAAGCCTTAGGCCCGAAATTAAAGAAAACTGACGACGTCTTTGGTAAGAGAGTGGGCGTCATTATTTTGATCAATACGAGGGATTATAGAAATATGAAATCAGAGAGGTAATTATAAACAATGTTGTAACTTGGATTGTCATCTTGATACTAACAGGTTAACGAGCCTCTTTTGTAACTATAGGTGTTAATTAATAATTACTGTAAATTGAAGTGTCTGACTGAATACTACTAACCCATCCCTTCCCTTGGCTGTCGTAAAGGCGACTAACGGACTAAAAACTGTACATATACAGCATAGAGCGGCGATGTGCTCACCACCTATCACGCTGAACACATGTGCAGTTCTTACTTGGTGAAACGTGGACTATGGACTGATCGTGCAGTCCTTACTGCCTATTCTCTGACTAGGGGATAGGGTCTATCTCATAGGGGATAGTCGTAGATGTATTTATGTATGAAGTCTCTCAGAACGGCAGTTAGCCAACTCCGATTAAGGGAAGAACGTCATTAAACTAAAATTCAAAGAAAAGAAAACTTTTGCGAATACGCAAAATGTCAATATACCAAATTACTTAGCGTTAGGAGTTACAATTCATGCGTAATGCTTAATCCATTCCGTCGGAGTTAATAACTTTTTAAATATTCGTGTTATGAAATGCAAATTGACTTACCTCTCTCAAAGAAACGAACTTTCTGTTTGTTCGCATTGGAATTTGAAATACAGTAGCTTGTTAAATACTAATTAGGTTCAAGTATCAAGTTATGCGTATGCTAGGGTTGCCACCGGTATATGGTAGATAAGTTTTATTTTGTTTTTTATGCTAGATTTTGTTTTTATATTTTTTTATGTTTTCATCACCAACCGCATTGGGTAATTCTTCTGGCTGTAACTTGCCAGTCTTTCCAATAGTAGCCCAGCTCGCCCTGCTTCTGGGCCCGCGCCGTGACGTCGTCTCAGGTTGCGAGAGCTGAACTCACCACTGATTGGTAGTGAGTTCAGTCCACAGCTTCAAACTTTACCTGAAGTAAATTCCAAAGACTGCACAATCTGCGCACACATCCAACAGATGGGCTCACCATCTGTCACGTTTCAAAGTCAAAGTCAAATTATTTATTCAATGTAAACCTTAGAGGCACTTATTGACGTCAATACTAATAATAATAAAAAAACAGTTAACTTACTTAACAACTAATCTAGCTATGGTCTGTGCCAGACAAACGCGCATCGCTACCCCCAGTACCACTGCACGCCGAAACAGAATCGCGTCGAACCGAAATATAAGCCGTGGTCATAGAATTGTGTAAACAAACGTATCCTGGTACGAGACAAAAATAGAAGGCAAGTGTTTCTCCCCTAGCGACACAAACGGCTAATACTTATAGGTAATTTATCGTTTTTTGGGATGAAGGGTGACGAATGATAAATCATAACGAATTGTTAACTTATCACTAAAGGAATAAAATTAAATGTGATTTCCAATCATTCTCGTATTGATATTGTGGTAGGTAAGTAATAGAAATTGGAAATATCTGAGTTTTTGAAGTTTAGAACATGCGCAGTTATCATTTGATGCAAAGTGGACTATGGCAGAGGACTGCAATTGCGGTCCTCATTGCCTGGTCTCTGACTAACCCTTCGGGGATAATAGTCGTAAATATTTTCTTGTAAGGTGTCAAGCCGATGTGTGGTGATAGGGAACTACCATACCTCTCTATTGAACCCGCCATGTATGTTCTGTTCAGTTCAATTCTGTTCTGATTAACCCAGTTTTTAAAGTTAGGATCAAAATTTTAGTATCTTAGGTTAAAGTTAGGAAGGAGATTTTTTCACTCATAAAAGTGCAATCAATAGGCATTGTATTAAAAAAAATATCGAAGAAAAGTCGACCCAAAAAAAAGATATAATTTTTTTAGAGCCATATAATAACGAAAAAAAATTATAACTCGAAAACTATAAAAAATCGTAGAACATACATGGGGGGTTCAATAGATAGGTATAATAGTTCCCTATCACCACACATCGGCTTGACACATTACAAAAAACACGCTGTGTTTGTATGTATTTACATAGATTTAGTTAACTGTACTAAATCTATTGTATTTACAGTTTTCTAGTGATCAGCTATATTTTTTCGCACTTTCAGAAATGCACGCATATAAATAGTTGTTCATTACACTTAATTAAGAAAAAAAAAAAGAATAAAACTAGAAAAGAAAAAAATATAAAAAATAGCAAAAAAAATAAAGAAAAAGAAGGCAAAAAAATAATTTATTATTTATTTATTATTAAAATTTTATAATGTGCATATACTGTCGCATTGGGTTTTTACCTGTAATCAGTCGTTTTTACTGTATTCAGTTTTGTGGTTTTAAATAAATAAATAATTGGATGGTCCAGTTGCGAGGTTATATACCAATAACCTAACACCCTGTATGGGAATAAACATCATGCATTTTTCATGGAGGGGAGGGCAGAGACCACATATTTTCATATTGATCGGGTCATTTACCCGTTATCATCTGCAGCCAATAAACGGGAACAGGCTTCCTTTTTTTTAATACACTACGGGTAAGCACTTCGCCTACATCTCACCTGATGGTACGAGCGCGGCACTGAAAATTTCGGGAATCTAGGGAGTGATACAACATTGTTAATGGAAAAGATATTTATTGTTTTTCGAAGTATTCTCCTTGAAACTTGTCACATTTTTACATTCGATGGAACCAATTATTAAAGCATTCATTCCATTCTGAAGTTGGGGTATTCAAAATGGTCGTTTTGTAGGCGTCTACAGCTTCTTCAGATGACGAAGATCGTTGACCACGCAATTTGTTCTTAATTTTGGGGAAAGTATAAAAATCATTAGGGTTTAGGTCAGGGCTGTACGGCGGATGGTCTAATAATTCAATGTTTTTTTGCTCCAAAAACTCTTTTGTTCTGTGGGGGTAAAACTTTTGAATCGAGTCGCCTGAATCGGGGGTGGGGTAGGGGTTGTGAAGGTAAGGGGAGGGGGGAGGAGTACCCCCCACTTACCCCCCTGCCGCAAACAAGTAGTTTTTAAGTTATGTTAATTTTTGTATTTTGAGGTTATGTAGGTATCGTGGTAAAACTTTTGAATCGAGTAGCCTTAATTGGTGGGGGAAGGGGAGGAGAGGAGAGAGGAGTACCCCCTCACTTACCCCTCCTGCCGCAGACAAGTAATCAAGTAATAACGTTATCTTGGGTGATTGCAGTTTTTGGACGGCCTTGACGGGAATCCTCACATACGTCCACATTGAAATTCCGCAAACCAGCGATAAATTTAGTTTTAGATGGGGCCTCATCACCAAATGCAGAAAGCATTCGATTAACACACTGTTTTTGTGTTAAACCACTTCGAAAGTCATAATAAATCATTGCTCTTGAATTTTCTCGAGTCATTCCATTTTTACACAGACTTAACAAGTTCGACAAGACCGCGTTCATTTTTAAAAAATAAACATATGGTCTTAGATGAAAGATTGGTCTCGCTGCGCTCGACTAGAACCTCCGTCGTCCTTGTCAAATGCGGCAACAAATACTACGCCGAAATCGGCGTACCCGAGCCAGTCACACTGACGGCTGTGTAAGTGTACGTACCGAATGCTTTATTAAATTTTGGGCTAAATTCAAACTAAAATGCCAGTTTGCATAATAAAACTGTGTAAAAATAATACTTCAAAAAATAAGAAGACACCGGGATCACATAGGTACCAACAGTAAGTATCGTATAATTTCGAAATTTCATCATAAAATAATAAGAACCGTAAACGCCATTCAGTGTTGCCGCTTATACAAGAATAAAGTCCCCGTGGTTGAGATTTTTTTATGTGAATTTATTGTTATTGTCTTTTATTATATAGGCAACCTATTTTATTTGTTTTACCAAGTTACTATAATAATAATAATAAATCTTTATTATCAACAACAAGCATACACAAAATTTCACAAACAACACAATTTGCATAGAAAAACAAAATGCACAGAAATTATTAATAAAAATGAAGGTAGAACTAGAAATCTATCTATGAGCAGTAGGACAATGACATCTTACAAGTTCGAACACTTAAAGTTTGAACCTAAATGTCTGGTAGGTACATTTTTCCTTTCCGATAATAAATGTCGTTTACAACATTATAATAATATTAACATTATATGTTAATATTATTATAATGTGTAATACAACACAGTGTAAGATTATATAGAATTTTAAATTGTTGGTATCTACGAGTAAACGAGGCCTAGCCTGTTTCTTAGATACCACGCACTCCCAATATAACACTAAAACTATATACTTGACCTAGTTCTATGTTATTTCATGTTTATCTTTGTGATCTATAATAAGGTGTAAAAAATTTTAAAATTTTAAAATGTTAGCTGACGCTATATCATGGGGAGTCTACCGATGAAACTGAACAAGTTTCCTTATGGAACATGGGTCGAAAATTTATTATTTTTCCCTATACAAAATGCGCAATCAGCTGATTGGCTCAAGTATAGAAAAGCTTTTTTTTTCATTTTGATCTATGTTCCTGACATGTAAACTTTTCGTGTCTGTACTTACATTGAAAATATTTGCAAAAACATAATCTAGGGGATGAAGGATACGTGAACATTAGAGAACATTAGAATCATTTTTGGAATTTTTGTCTGTTTGACGCGGCGCATCACACAAAAACCACTGGACGGATTTTAATGAAACTGAGAACAGGTGTATAGCTTATGATTCGGGTAATATTATAGGTTAATGGTTGCTTCACACATATCAGTGAAGCCACAGTTCCGACACAGTACCGGCACAGTGTTTTTCATACATTCTCTATGAACGCATCCCCACTTGTCAGTGTTATAATGCTCTCAGTGTCAGTGCCGCCATCGGCAAATCACGGACGTATTCGTTTTGACAAAATTCATAGACAATGTTTGAAGTAATAGTTTTTACTGTGCCGGTACTGTCAGGCATCTTGCACTCCGTCATACCTACCGCGAAAAGCACCTACAGCGCGCGACAACTTGAAGTTGTCGGTCAGTTAATCAGTCAGGGTCAGTCAGGGACTCAGCGCGCTTTCGAGCACACGCACAGGCATAGTTGTTAGTAGTCTCGGATCGCAATTTTGATTTGTTTAACAATATCTACCTCTCCGATCTCAGTAAATCTGCAAGCTCCGTAATAATGGTGAAATGCAACAGTAATGATTGTTGTGTGGAGCTGTCGAAATAAACAGAAAGATTCGAAGTTATCTTTATTTACGTTACCGAAAGATTCTGGAAATTAGGTATATTTAATTTATTTTATACACTTAAGTTTATTTACAGAACAAATAGGTAATACGAAAGTAGAGGTAAGTAGGTGTATTTACTTATTTATGTGAATTACTTCGCCGTGCGATCGTGAGCCTGTGACTGTTGTGATGTAGAAGGTAGGCTCTCTAACCTACCTGCTGCGTAACTTATTATTTATGGTGAGTTCGTACAAATTAAAATCGCCAGTACTTATCATAATGTAGGAGGTAATAGGTACTTAAATTACTTACGGCTACGTAATAAAATGTGGTTTACGTTTTGTTTTCGTTATATCTTCAACTCGTCATGTCGTTCAGTGTTTGTTTGTTTCTAAGACTGAGTGCTTGTTTGTTAGATAGGTAAATAGGTAAGTAAGTAACTTACAGAACTACATTTTACATATGTGTGCAATCACAAAATAGATTACTTACTAATGTAGGTATTGCGTAGGTATGTATATTTAGTCTATTTGCTGTCATCCCTAACACACGAGTCGACGGCGTAGGTACGTTCGGTACAAAACGCATCACAAAGTAATAACTACTCTTTGTGTATAGCGATAATGCTATTTTGTAGGTTATTAAATATTGTAGGTTATTAAAAAGGCGGCTTTAAAAAGTTATATGTAAGTATAGGTACTAAATAATGTATGAAAAAGTTTGGTAGAATAAAAAAGGAAAGCACTGTTTCGGTAACACCTTATTTTTCACATAATTATATTTAATGATAATTTGTAAATATTACACGTAAATAAAAAAAACTACTAAAAAAATGAGGTCTAATCATTGCTATATATACCTACCATTTTTCTACAGAAGAAACCTACGCCTAACCTACATAATAATATGTATACAATTATATTGATACATATTCGCTTTTAATTAATTGTTAATTTTTAAATATTTTGTGAGCTACATTTACTACGGGACGCTTAAAATACCTATTCTCGCAGAGTTGAAATTTGTAATAGGGCTCTTAACTAATGCGTCCATCTCAGCAAAAAATATTTTTCCCATTAACTCGGGTAACAGTTGAGCAGCTGGCAACAAATTCTTCACGCACACTAGCATCCTTGCATATTGTCTTATACACACTACAATAATGAGTTGCCGCATTTACGGAGCTATGGTTTTTAGGTAGCGCGGTGTCTAGTCGAGCGCAGCGAGACCAATCATTCATCTAAGTAAATGGTATTCGATTAATAAAACCAAGGAGTTTTCGATTATAAACACTTTATTATGCCAGGAACAATCGATATATTCCATTTCCGATACTTTTAGTGCAGCCTATGTAAGTGACAAAGGCCGAAGGAACTCTTCTTTAATCTGTGTCGAAGGTGAAAGCGCGCTCCACCCGGAATCCTTAACCACTGAGGTACTGGCTATCTTATCTCTAAACTGTCGGAACACAAGTCAATATGCGTGCAAATCAATATGCGTGTAAGTCAAAATGCGTGTACGTCAATATGCGTTTACGTAATTAGTCATTATGCGAGAAACCCAATTATGCTATTAACTTTGTTGTTATGGCGCCAGATTTTAGGTAAGATGGTGGTAGCTAGCCAGGCGGACTTAACATACCCTCACAAAGATTTACTCCCGCCGGGAGTTAAACCCGGGACCTGTGGGTCTAAGACACACGCTTAGCCACAAGACCACAGTGGCTGTTAAGATTTACCAAATGCACAACAGTCTGTACATGGGCAGTTTGAGCCATAACCGACCACGCTAGCCCAAAATGGATGGAACGGCCATCTAACAAAGACAACCGAATAATATAGTAAGCCCCTAATAGTCTACTTAATGGATGAAAAGTATTTTATATCAAATTTAATATGTTAAAAAATATATCGCGAGTGGGTTGGCTAAAAAATTTCAGTCGAGTACCTTTAATGATTAATTTAATATTAAAAAAAAATATTTTTTATAACATTGCACTGGTTTGGTGTGTGTGTGTTTGTAATGAGATTATCTTTATATAAACATAAGTTTTATTTATTTAACCAGACGGTTGCAAATTACTAATATTGACTTACCTGTTTACACTTGCCTACCCAATGTTATGACAGGAAAAAAAATAGTCAACATAACGTTTGCATATTCTATAGGCTTCATACTTTCGATTGGTACCTATGTAATTTATCTATTATCCAAACAAGTGCAATGTTTAAGAAAAAAAATTTTATTTATACAGATATAATCATACTGGACTGAAAGTTTTCAGCCAACCCACATGCAATATATTTTTTAACACATCAAATTTGATATAAAATATATTTCATCCATTAACCGGCTCGGTGAAGGTCGTTGTATACTCGGATTCTCTACTATAAGTAACAACAAAATATTTAAATATCAAGCGTAGTATTTTTTTAAAGAATTAATTAAATATTTTATACGGTGGCAGCCCTAACTAATACCCTCGGGGGATTTTCGACGGATCTGGTGTCAAACCTTTATTACAATTAATTTTGCCATGGCTCTTTAATAACTTCTCCTAACATAATATTTTGATGTCCTTGCGAACTACTTCCGATCACTATAATTATACATAAGGACCTACATTTCCGACATGTTTTTAACTTATAACAAAATATGTTTCATAATGTTGATGGTAGTTTTACCAAGACCATTACATTAGATGTAATAATCAGTACTTTTACGATTTTATATCGTCTGATGTACGGTTAGCCTCAGGAGTAGCTGAACATTTTACCTAAAGTCCCAAATTTTATTTTAAGTGATAAGTGAGGCAAACTAGTATGCGGGTCACGTGGTAGGAAGCAATGGCCGCCGCCTATGGACACCCGCGAAACCGAGGAGTCTCAGATGCGTTGCCGCCTTAAGGAAGCGAGGAAGAAGTCGTAGTAGTTTGGAGGGTGGGGCGAGGGGAGAGACAGATACTTTCACTCACAGAACAAAACACAACAGCGCAGCGCACACAACAACAACAGCCATTGTTTCACGCCAAAGACATATTTTCATATTGATCGGGACGACTATAGTTGACGAAATCCGTGCTCGAGTGGTTGGTACGCTGGGTCTGACCTCGCGCCTTCTCTGAGGTCTCGGGTTTAATTCCCGGTCCGGTAAATTTAGAGAAAACTGTTTTTCAGAATTGATTTCGGGTCTGGGTGTTTTTCTATGTTTATGTTTTTTTATTTTATTTTTTATTCTACAACGGGTAAGCGCTTGGCCTTCATCTCACCTGATGGTAAGTGACGATAAGGCCGAAGGTAAAAGTGCGCTTCACCCGGAATCCTCAACCACTGAGGCACTGGCTATCTTATCTCAAACTGTACGGAACACAACAATGCTATAAACATCGTTGTTATGGCGACAGACTTAGATAAGATGGTGGTAGCTAGCCAGGCGGACTTAACAGCCTTACCACCAACCAAACCGAGCACACAAAGATGTACCCCCCGCTGG
This sequence comes from Scoparia ambigualis, assembly GCA_963921215.1. Lineage (NCBI taxonomy): Eukaryota > Metazoa > Arthropoda > Insecta > Lepidoptera > Crambidae > Scoparia > Scoparia ambigualis. The sequence continues at coordinate 6,802,522 of OY992510.1, forward strand.
GAATCGAACCCGGGACCTCTGAGTCTGAAACCGGTGGCTTAGCCACTAGACCACAGAGGCGATTAAATTTTTTATCCGTTATCTAGTTTAACCATATTAACGAGTTTCAATAGAAACTTATCTTGGACTAGATAATAATTTGGTGTGAGCGTTAACAAATTTTATTTATAAATTATTATTAAAATAATATTCTTTTATCCCTCAAATAATACCAATTAATTGATTAATTTATTTTTTATTATTATATTTATTTTATTTAATATTATAAATTATTATATTTTTATTTATTAAAGACATTAAACTATTAATCTCTTTGTTTCACGCTAATATTCCGCGAGAGGTTTGTATTACGAAGGGCGAGCCGGCCGAAATCGTGCTGCAACACTGCTCTTTACTACTCACTCAGTGTCACTCATTTACCACCACCCAGGGGTCACGTAAGGGTTTCAAGGGTAAATCTACGGACGCGAAAGACTTTCACGAGCAAAATTGGACTGTTGGACTCAGCTTTCCACGTGAATATTAGCAAATATTTTGGGGGTTAAAGTTACTCGCGTCCGCAGGTTTACCCTTGTCTATACGTGACCCCTGGGTGGTGCTAAGGGGTAATACCACCCTCTCACGAATATCCGGCGTGAAATAATGGCACTTGGTGCTGTTGTGTTTCGTCCGGCCAGTGAGGGTTCCGGAGGCCCACCCTCCTCACAATTCCTATTCCTTCCATAAAGGCCGGTAACGCGCCTGCGATTCCTCTGGTTTTGCGGGTGTCCACGGGCGGCAGTGATTACTCTCCATCAGGTGACCCCTTCGATCAACAATACAACTAGATGTCAGGTCGGCGCTAAAAATATGTCTCGGTAAATAACAACCCACTTGAGAAGTGAGCGTTTATTTTCTAGCAAGGCAATAACAGGAAAAAGTACTTTATTTGTTGCCCTTTAAGGTTGATTTCACCATTAAATCTTATTGACGTTTTTGTTACAGGAGTATCATTTAGTAAAGAAAAAGTATTTATTCACGTGGACAGAATTTAGCTTTGATTTTGTACGTGACGCGTTATCTAGTTGGTATTGTTGATCGAAGGGAAGGACCCGAATGCTCGTTTGCCTCCCTCTTTTATAAAAAAAAAATATGTTTAGATCGGGTCACACATTACCCACTACAATGACCCACCCAATGTTAGGCTAGTGTTCCACTAATTAACATCTAATACCAAAACGACATAGCGTTAAATCCAAAGCGCGGAGGCAAATTAAAATTCTTACATGCCTCGTTAAAAAAAAATCGCAGCAAAACTTAATTATTCTAACAGCGAAGAGTCGAAGGCTATATTGTAATACAATACGAGCGTCCCGTACCGCGTTGCGTCATAAGTCCAAGAGCAGGGACGGTGATTTCAATACGGGCCTGAACAATCGCTGCCCTCGGGACCTTTGATCTTGGGCTCTGTGGTGCAGTCAGATGTTACGCGATCCAGAATAACACTAGCTAGGCTTTTTATTGTTTATTTTATTCAGCAGTAGGTACAGTGTATTTATTACGAGATATACTAGACAATTTTGTTCTTGTAATTTAAGAAAAGGATGTGTTTTAGGAAATGGAAAACTGTGGTCTGTGCATACCCCTCAGGGAAATAGTAGTAGGTAGCTACAAAAAAAAATTAAATCTATCCTACTTTAATGCTCTGAAATAACGTATTATTATTAACCACTCGACCTCCTTGGTCGAGTGGTTTGTACACCGGTTTTCATGGTGTCGCCATCTCTGAGGTCCCGGGTTCGATCCCCGGTCGGGTCAACTTAGAAATTATTGTTTTTCTAAATTGTCTCGGGTCTGGGTGTTTTCTATGTATAATAAGTATGTATTTAAGTATTTTAAGTATGTTTATCCGTTGTCTAGTAACCATTTAACAAGTTTCTTCGAAGCTTCTCTTGGGCTAGATAATTGGTGTGATTGTAGGAAAGATTTATTATTATTTTATTATTATTATTATGATATAGAGGTTGATTGCTAGGTATTTATTTATTTATTTAATACTTTAAGCACGTTTGTACAGAGGCGGACTTATGTACCTAAAAAGGTAAGATGTCAATCTAGCAATCAATATTTGAAGAATCGCATCGGTATTGTTATCCGAACGGATAAGTACTTAGTTGCCCTTGCGAGAAATCGTAGTTTAATCGCCATTGAAAACTACTTGACACTTTCACGTAGGTATACTAACACAAGCATAAGCCTACCGGATGAGTTAACAGGACTATTAATAATGTGTTGGTAGCCTTAATAGTAATAATAAACTTAGAAAATCACCGATGTACACTAATATTTTAGGTAAAATTTAAATGTAGGAGATGGTAATTAATAATTACAAATACATATAGGTACACGTAGAATTTATTCGGTTCACCCTGAGGTGAACATAGGCTGTACATATTACACTGTATACAATGTGATAGGGGTAGTACTTCTAACCCGTTAAGGCTAAGTACTACATCTATATTCATCGACAAAAAAAATATGGGAGGTCCAACCCCCTCCCCCTATAATTTATGACCATTTTTACTTTATGCGATATCAAAGGTTTCATATGTCGGAGAAACATGAAAATAATAGCAAACGGTAGCTAATGACACTGGCTAACTAATAAATAACTAATAAATGGAGCTCGATGGCGCAGCGGCTAGCGCGTTCGGCTTGCGATCTTGCTCGCTAAGCCTCTTTCTCAATGCCGGGTCACTGGATGGGTGACCAAATTAATAAAAAAAACATCTCGAGCTCCTTCGTGCTTCGGAAGGCACGTTAAGCCGTTGGTCCCGGTTGTTGTCGTAAGATGACAGTCGTTAAAACCCACCAACCCGCATTAGGCCAGTGTGGTGGCTTATGGCCCAATATCCCCATGTGTGCTATTGTCCACGTGGGAGGCCTGTGCCCAGTAGTGGGACGCTAATAGGCTGATGATGATGATGATGATGAACTAATAAATTACTTTGTTTTTTATGTTTGAGATTACTTTGATGAGAAAAAAATCATTACTTAATTATTTTGTGATTTAAAATCACTATTTTTTTTTTGTCGATGAATATAGATGTAGTACTTAGCATTAACAGGTTAGAAGTGCCACCCCTATCACATTGTATAAGAGAAACTATCATGGGATATGGATATTTACGGGGTGTTCACGTGGACGCCAGGCGGACGATGTCGCGAGCGGTCCGCTAGTGATTTTGGAATATTTTTGGAATGCTCTGTAAATATGTGAATAATAATGGCACAAATTCCATACGTAACGTTATGTTTTTTTTAACTGATTATAATTATAATTATGTTTTGGCATGTACGTTTTAAGGATGTGAATAAATAAATGCAGATTAAACAAAGCATTTCTTGAATGTCACAATCTACGCACCGGTTTCGTAAACACTGCGGTGTAGTCAGTCGGTACTTTGTACCGAGATGAAGCTCTTACAAGATACAATATTTTTTATAGCTTTAACCCGGCAAATAACTCCACTCCACATGATGATAAGTGGAAATTAATAGAGATAATTACTGGTGCAAAGTCTAGACTTAGCAACAGTCACCCTCACACTGTCAGCCTACAAGGTGCCTCTTTATGCCTCGTTTGAAAGACCCTCATATCATATTATATGTAGGAGGAAAAACGTGTGCTGGTAGACTATTGCGTTTTTTTTAGTATGAGAAGGAGGCAAACGAGCAGGCGGGTCACCGGGTTATTTGAACAAGAAACGAGTAACATAATATGAAAATTATCAAAATAATATTTTTGTAATGCTATACCTTTACATAATTTTTTCTTTTGCGTATAATCTTCTATTTTGTGACACCCTTTTAGAAGTTTAAAGGTTTTCTTGACCTTTTTTAACAACCGGAAAAAGCCATTATACCTAATTATTGTCAATGGTTATAATATTCACATCCTATGAAACTAGAGAGGTTGCTTCTGATGTGCAAGCAACATTTAAATTAATTATGAAATAGAGTGTGCAGTTCGAATTCTGAGTCGTAATTATTATAGGTAACAATAATAATATATACTATAATGCAAAATAAGTAAAACATAATTTTTAGCAGTCGTAAAGTCAACATTTATGAAATACTGCACACACAGCGCAATGCCTTCAATTAGGTTTATTTAGTATAAAAAAATAAGTACTAAAGTCTAACTGACGTACTCAGACAGAGACGTCAATTAAGTTTTAATGGCAATTAAATGTCTTTCCTTCTCTATTTATCACTAAACATAAAAAAGTGACAGCAAGAGACATAATTGTCATTAAAACTCAATTGACGTCTCTGAGTACGGCAGTACACCTCGCTTGCCACCTTTATACGCCTACTACTTTAAAATAGCAGTCTGTACGCAAAGTATTTGCTCGCTTAGAAAATTATCGGCGCTTCATATTAAACAGTTTTTGTGTAAATTTGGTATAACTCCTAGACTTTATTAACTTAAAAGTGTTTTACTTTGTTTTAAACGACGAACTATAGATAAATCTAATAATAAACAAAAGTTTTCGAAGTAAGGTTTTCATAATTTTGTTTTGTTTTCTTTTGTACTTTTACTATTTTGTAGATTTAAAATCAGATTTTATTTTAGAGGCATTTCAGCCGCCTTAAGGGTGTCACTGAACATAAGTGTTAATTAACCTATTACTCTATATAGGTACTTACTTACTTTTATAAAACCTATGTCCATCGCTAGACAGCAATATCCTACATTACTAAAATTACTATGATGCTATGAATGTGGTGAATATTTGTAAACAAAGATTCACTGTAAAAGTAAAATAATGATAAAAGTTAATAAAATAAAATATTCGTAATATTTGATTATAAATTTGAACGCAAATTTGCGTAAAAAAATGCTCAAATAAACTTAAAGATAAGGTTAAAAAACGCAGATTGCAGAGGACGCGGGTTCGATTCCCGCCTGAGGTAGACATTTTTTCAACGTTTCGTTATCTTTAAAATAAAATATTTTTGCCCTTTTTGTAATTGTGCACAGCACATAAATGGTAACAAAGTCTAAACACTAGCGGGCGAAACAACAGATAGAAATTTTTTTAATTTTAAATTTAAACATATTTGTAGTTAGTCTTAATAATAATCTCCACGAAAGAAAATTTTTTAAAAGTTTATCAGATATATTAAAATAAACAGAGTTCTTAAATTTTAGAATAAGTAGTTTATGTTGTAATGCTATTGTTTATATAATTTTAACTCAATTTTTTTTACGAACATTTTCAAATAGAAAAAGACAGTGTCGAAAAATCCTGTTCGTGGAAATTTTTTCGACACTGTCTTTTTCAATTTACTTAAAATGTTGTGTTCTACTAATAAGCAGTAAACTACTTCAGTATTTTCACTTAAAAACGTATTTCTAGTCGTCCTGACACACTTAATGTCAGTCATTTGTATTGAACTAATTACGATAGGTCATGCAGGTAAACAATTTCAATATTATACAATGTAGCTGACCTATCACACTGAATCTTTGCAGACAACCATCCATCGTCGTCAAATCGGCGCGCGCGCCGGACAATCGCCTTTGCTGCACTATTTTTACTCCGATCTTGGAAGTATGCCATCAGCTGAGCCCGCTCGCCAGTTCACTCGATTTAACTCCTGGGAATCGTACCTTTCCCAAATAAAAATCAACCAAAATCTGTACGACCCCTCGAACACGAAAGATCAATGAAAATTCCCACCAGTACGCCATTGAGATATGCCTAAAGTGTGTGATAGAAATAAACCGGGTTTGTGGGTGAAAAGTTCAGTTGTACGGACGATGGCGCCGTGAGCTCCACGCGGCGGCAATGGCACACCACCGATGGACGTTAGCTCTAATTTTAATCTGCATACCTATCCTGGTAACAGTGATCAGCGCATTCCGCGTTCGCGACTTGCCTAAAGCCACTCACGAAATCCTCAAAACAGACTCAAAGAAACAAAAATGTGATGATTGTGACGTTAACGAACTCAAGGTCAGCCAAAAGCAGCATAGTGTTAAAATCGAAAGTGCAAAACGTTATGATGAATTAAAGAAAGCGACGCGGGAAAAGTTACAATCTGAAAATCAAAAAAAATCGGAAACAAAATCAAGTTTTAAATTTAAATATATTAGTGACGAAGACGACGACGATGATGATGATGATTTAGACATTTTAAGTAGTGAGATAGGGTTAAAACGTCTAGGTAGTTCAGAAGTGATTGAAAGTTCTAAAAGACCCTCTGGGTTAAAAATAGAGATAAAAACCAAGACGTTGGTGAGCAACGAAAAAACTAATGACGACGATGACGACGACGATGATAATGATGATGATGATGACGATGAAGATGATGATATAAAAACTAAGCTAGGAAGTAAAAGCAAAATTGTATCGGAGAATAATGTTGTTAAGACATTAAAAGTCGATAGCAATGAAATAAAAACTAATCCATTTCAACAACTATCGAAAGCATCTGGAATAAAAAATGATGATGACGATAGTGATAATGATGAAGATGACGATGATGACGATGACAGTAGCAAAAAAGACAGTATGTCTCAAAAGAAAGTTGCTACTACACTTAAGGAAACCGCAAAAAAAGTTGATATTGTTAAACAGAAACCTACACCAATTGTGCAACAAAAAAAGAATGACGACAGTGACAGTGACGATGAAAACGGCATCAATAACCTCATACAAAGAAAAACAAAAGGTTCGGTCAAGGTAAATCCTAGCAAAGAACTGAAACAAGTTAAAGTCGATAATAATGACAGTGATGATGATGATGACGATAAGGAAGATAAAAATAAGGAAGATATATTAAAGCAACTAAAAAAAAACGCTTTACCTAAAAGTGATAGTCAGAAGAAAACAGCTGATCAAAGTTTAACACAGGACAAAAAACCTGTATCAAAGGATATCAAGAAAGATGACAAACTGGTCAAACATGTTGATAAAAAGGATGACAAAGTCAATGTTGTCAATAAAAAACTTGACGTGGTCAAAAAAGTTGTTTCGCCTGATAATAATCATAAAATTGAAGATCACGAGGCAAAGAAACCTAGTAAAACCATTAAAATTGAAACGCCAGTAGTAACTCCCGCTCCAAAAAAAGACGAACCTAAAAGAAAAGAACCCGTTAAAGACACAGTGGCAACAAAACCCTTAGAGCAGAAAGATTTGAAAAGTAAAGAGCAGCCAAAAAAAGTAGACAAGAAAACAGAGCCAGAAGTAATGAAGAAGGAAGAAAAGCTAGCTAAATTAGCAGAATCTAAACCTGAAGCATCGCATAAGAAACAAACTGAAAAGGAGCTCAGTAAAAATGATAAATCTCCTAAAGAAACGCTTTTCGACAGCAAAGAAATGTTTTCCAAAAGCGAAAGTAATTTGAAACACGTGACGGATGCTTTGCAACGACGAAACTTACTTCAGAGTGAATTTGAGGACTTTTATGCATTCTTGCCAACTTTCGCGCCGAATTTCTCGCGCATTCATAACCCGGAATGTAGGCGTCACGGGCAAATCGTCTTGAGGCAATTACGCGGAACGAAGTTATGGGCTTACAACAGTAAGTAGCTTATTTTTTAAGCTCTTCATAGATTAACATGCGGTGTGTTAATTTATCAACAATGAACTTTCTAGATTAATGATGATTGATAATGGGTTTTAACTGCAATTTTGCGAAAACTAACAGTATCAGTTTTTTACGTGCCTTCAGAAACACGTTTACTTTAATACTTATTCATTGAGATATTAGTTGTATCACTTTAACGTTTTTAAAGTCTCGGTGGCCGTGGTGGGCAAGCGCACGGCTGGATATCCGGAGGTCCCGGGTTCAATTCCCAGACTGGGAAAAGTGTGTTCCGGATTTTTCGATGCATAGCCCATGTTTGTGATCACTGCTCACCGACCCGCATTTGGAATGCAAGGTTTTTAAGCCAATACCCATCAGTTGTAGCGATAACATGATTTCAATGATAGAGACCTTAGACTCGCAGTGGGACAGTATTTATTTATTTATCTAAACTTTTGCAACAATATACTATTACAAGGCGGACTTAATGCCTGAGGCATTCTCTACCAGTCAACCATAGGGTGATGCAGAGATAACATAGTAGGTGCAATTATAAAAGAGGAAGAGAGCATAACTATAATTTTTAACTTGGAAATAAACATATTAATATAAAAATATATATACAAATTCACAAATACAAAAATACTTATACATTCATAAATACATAAATAATTATATAAATATACCTACGTACACTACATAACATACAATAGATAGGACGTTACTGAGATGATTCTGCCATGCTTTTATCAAACAGGAGCATGTGGACTTTCTTTTTGAATGCGTCACGACTCGGCAACAATACATTACAGGCTATCTTTGTTTACTTTAGCTTTTGCGTCCTTAATATAATAGTGTACATAGATTTATAAATTTTAATATTCATCATCATCATCATCATCATCATCATCAGCCTATAAACGTCCCACTGCTGGGCAGAGGCCTCCCACGTGGTCAATAGCACGTGGGGGTATTGGGACATTACCCACCACGTTGGCCCAATGCGGGTTGGTGGGTAATTTAAATATTCGTTTCTGTTAATTAAGGTAACCTTCATTAATTTATAAAGTGCGCAATTGTTTCGGTCAGAGTTAAACTCTTTATTTTGTTGGCAACGTTTCAGAGATTTCAGCAACAGTTGTTACACAAAAAAGCTATTAATTATCCCGTTGTTAGTTGATTAAAGGTATACTAAATTCTATTTCATGAGTATGTACACGTTTACAGAGAAATCTACCAAACAATGAAAACTTGATAAATATTATAATTTAATTAATATTTATAAGAATGTGGTATGAATTAGACATGGGCGCCGCCGTGGCTCGCCGCCGCCGTTTAGGTATGGCGCGCCGCCGCCGCCGCCGACTGTTCAAAATTTCGCGCCGACTAGACTATTCCAATGTGTAGGCTCTTGTAACAATAATCTCAGTTTATTCTTTACTCATGTGGGCCGCGCGGGCGCCGCGCGAGGCGTCAGCTCAGGTGCTCGATGAGGACGAAGACGACCCTATTTCCGATCAAGAGGGAGAAGAATCAGAAGAACGCCCTTTGTTTGGGGACTTCGCGAACGAGCCTAGCGTTAAGACGTCCACACAAACGCGTTGGCATAGTATCTTAAAAATTTTGGGGCGTATGGCACAGTGCTGTAACTGTAACCGGAACCCCGTCAGCTTTCTTAGCCTGAGCTAATGCTCGAGCGCGCAAATCGTCGGGTACCCAGACTCTGAGAAAGCCCCAGTTAAAGAACATTACGTAGGGCACGATTCAATCACATCGGCCCCATCGGTGTTAAACATGCTTCGCACCCACTTGGGAATACCTTTATTTCCACGGAGAGCTTTGAGTACCTTCCCGCCGCGGACATGAAGCTCCCCGATAGAGGGGTCGGCTATATTTAATACAAATGGGTGCGAAACATTTGGAAATACCTTTATTTCCACCGCTGATAAAGCCTGACGGCTCACTTGCCCACACTGCAGCTGAGAAGGTAATTCCACTCTTTTTGCAAAGAACTCACGTCTGGATGTCGCTAGCAAGGTTCCACCTAAGTTGCCTATAGCCGACCTCTCCATGGGAGAACCTCACATCAGCAGCAAAGAGGTACTCAAAGCTCTCCGTACTCTAACGTGAATAAGGCTAGTGGTCCCGATAGAATCCCGGCCATAGTCCGACATAAGTGTGCACCTAACTTGTCTACTGTTCTAACACACCTGTATCGCCTCTCACTTGAGACTGGTCTGGTATTCCTCAGTCGTAGAAGCTGGCTAATATGCAGCCTGTGCCCTAAAAAGGTAGCCGTGCCGATCCATCTTACTGTAAGACGATTTCAGTCAAGTCCATACTCTGCAAGAATACGGAACGTATACTTAACTCTCGACTGCTGGCATACCTAGAGACCAATGATCTCCTCAGTGACTGCCAGTTCGGATTTCGCCTATTATAGATCTGAGAAGTTGGAACTCACTGGTTCATTGGACTTAGAAATAGTGGACAACTTTATATACATGGGTTCCAACATCAGTAACGATGGTTCGTGCGAGAAGGAAGTGCGCAGGAGAATTGGCATGGCTAAGAGCGCCATGTCTCAGCTTGCAAAAATCTGGAGAGATCGCAATATTTCCGTAAAAACCAAAACCAGACTGGTACGGACTCGTGTCTTCTCGATCTTTTATACGGCGCTGAGACTTGGACACTAAAAGCTGCAGACCGCAAACGCATTGACGCTTTTGAGATGTGGTGCTGGAGAAAGATGCTCCGTATTCCTTGGACAGCATTTCGGACTAACGTCTATATTGCGAGAACTCAAAATCTCCTCGCGGCTGTCATCCTCGGATGTCTACGCAAAATTCTCGAATACTTCGGTCACATTGCAAGGAAAGACGGTGACAAACTCGAGAAGCTCATAGCGACCGGCAAAGTAGACGGGAAACGGCCTCGAGGACGCAGCCCAATACGTTGGTCTGACCAGATCCGCACCACTCTTAACTCTTCAGTTCACAGCGCCATCCAGACCGCCAGATACAGAAACAGATGGAGAAAAACCATAAGAGAGAAAGTGATGCAGAAGGGACGTCACGACTCAGCATTGAGGAACACGACGCAAGGAGGAACTCAATTATCAATTTTAATTACTTAGTGACTTTTCGCTCTACGGCGACGATATAATGATTTGTTGTTGAAATCTTTGTGAAGTGTTGGTTTTATTTATCACTCTTATTTCTACCTTTAACTACATAACCAAAAACGACTTCAAAAATCCCACGCCGCCGGCTTCACGCCGCCGCCGAGCATATTTTTAAGGCGCGCCGCCGCTGGATTTTTTTTACTCGGCGCCCATGTCTAGTATGAATGTCCAGAGATCACAGATAGTGTAATGGAAAATATGTGCTGTACATACTTGTATTTAGTTTGCAATTAAGGTTATTAAACCTAACAAGCTTCAAATAGGAATTTTTTGTTTTATCTTAGTGCGTTTGGCATTAAGTCCATTGACCGAATAAAAAAACACGTACAAATTAATAAGAGTGACGATAGAACTATTATTGATAAAGTAAAGTAAGAGATATTATTCCTTCTCTTATCTGCTGTTTAAGCATATTCAGACGCTTACTACGTAGTAGAAATATGATAAAGCTTATGTAATTTAAAGTACAGTTCGTCGTGTTAACTAGAACAACAACAGTTGCGTGACAACCTTCGGCCAGTCCCAGCAGACTGCAGGATGTATGGTGAAAGTTTTAGGGCTCCGCATGACATTTTATTGATAAAACACTTCAATAAAATTAATTTGTTTGTTTTCTGTAGCTGTCAGTTTTATAGTGACGATGTCTCATTCAATATAGATACGTTTGACAAAGGGTTTGCAAACTTAGACAACATTAAAATATGATAATTATAAATTTTTACTTCACACAAGACTCTACAGACACAATTTAATTTCAATAACCTATTATAGATCCCAATTGGATTACAAACTTGTCAGATTTGTATACTTGTTATAATTTATCGATATTGCTATTGCACTATTCCTTAATTGTTTGTTTTGACCTTACAATTTAATTGCGAAAACACTTTCACAAGCTTTTGTAAACATTGTCGCGCATAACTACTTTCGCAGCGATCTCTTGAGCTCGGTCTAGGTTGAGTAATTGTGTTAGACGGTGATTAGGTTTTTAATAGCGAAAAGGATAATTAATATTATTAGTATCAGTATCAATCTCCTAAAATATATTATCTGTCTGAAATTATATTGGTAAGGTTATGGCAGAATATCAGAGGTCGCTGCTGGTTGAACGCGACCGCTGAGTCATGCTGCTTTATCTTACTGGTTATTTATGTGATCGGTTTCGTTTTGGCTACTATCATTATTTTTAGGCCAATAAACGAAGTTATTATTGTTGTTATTATATCTGTTTGTCAAGTTACAAAGCCTGTAATTGATATTTACGACAATGTTATTATTTCAATAATCCCTACTGTTTGTTTTTATATCATTACAAAACAGTTCAATACAGAACCCTGGCTATCAAACTCCAAACTCCACTCACACTTAATCCGTTACCATTTTTATTACAGTGCTGGACGCCACTGCGAAGATTCCCTCGGGGTTGCTCCAAGGTAACGGCATTCAGTTAGGGGATTTCGACCAGTGCCTGAGCAGCAGAGCTCGCGTGCAACTGGAGTCAGGCAGCGTGGTGAAGGTGCAGGGGCAGTACTGCCTGGCCAGGCTAGACGTAAAGGCGGAACACCCAGACCTGGAGCTACCCGTGCACTTGGCGCAGGCCAAAAACCTGATCAAAAGCAAGATCGATGATGTGAGTTGTTCTTCTCTTATTGAAACTTATTTTAAAACACATAGGTCGAATGGGGTACAATGGTCGAGTGGTTGAATCGAGTGTAACATTGATGACAGCTCCTGTTTCTTAAAGTTGTCATCTACATGTAAAAGCCTACGGTAATGTTCTGGAAGTATATTAATGCTAGAAAACAATCTATTTTAAATACTTTTCTTACCCCATTCGACCGGTACATACAAACTTACATCACGCCCGTTTCCCGGGAGAGGGGGGGGGGGGGGAAGGGGGGGAGCTTCCTTTTCTTTCATTTACTCTCATAAGATTCTTCATACAAGCTCGTCGGTCCAGGGGAGGTACTTTTAATTTAGATAAGTACTTTCATTAAGGTCCTCCTCTTCAATCAATCATATTTTATGTAGGTATCTTTAATCTTTTGTGGCAGTTCGATGCCTTTTTAAATTGTAAAGCCTACATATAAAAGCGCCTGTCCTTTTATTTTGCGATTTTATATTTCATAACCATTCCACTATAAACGGTTATGGTTTTTTTAAAATGTCTAAATTAAGGTTCAGTTCTGTGCTCGGTTGTGTAAGATTCAGAAACACTCTCTACTTCTCAGTGTGCCGAAGGTTTAAATGTACCTAAAATATTCCACGTAGAGAAGAACTTCCCTTGTTACCCGTACAAAGATAACATTTGCTATTTTCGGAGTGACCTTTTGTACCTAAACGAATTTAACTTAATGACATTTAGAATTCTAAATATAACTCGAGAACCAATTAAAGACATATTGACGATCATTAATGAATTCCCCTTTAAACTTATTGAAACCCACATTGAAACCAAATATCGCTTAGTCTTTATAGTAAAGCTCAAACAGAACATGTGATAGCAAATTCCGTCGCTTCATCGAACAAGTGGATAAAAGTCTTAATTCATCGCTTTTGCGCACAATTTCACTAAATTAATATTGAACTTAAAGAGCACAGTTCAAACAAAGGCCTTTGTTATCAACTCTTGTTTATTAATTAATTGGAATATACCATTTATGAAACTTCATAATAAGGATTAGTTAGTGAGTAAGATAGTGTAGAATGTAATGAATTGTTCCGAATATAATGAAATGATTTCCAACAAAATATTCGAAGACTAGAAGGTGACCTCTTAGGTGACTATAATTTTTGTAAAATAGTGGTATAATACCTTAGATATACAGGAGGAAGGTGGTGAAACTTTGATGAACCTAAGCAGCCACTTCTTCTTATAACCAGAATACATTATTAGCTGTCTTAGGTACATTGCTCGATTTTTATGCTCGGCCATTCAACTGATATTTAGTCTAAGCTTACGTTCATGTACTCGTAAGTTAAGCGATTACATTACTTGATAATTGTCGATATACGTTACACGTTTCGATTAGCTAGTCTGCACAATTTTTTTTGCAAAGGATTTTTAAATAACATGAGATTTAATTGATATTATTATTGTGATAACACTATTCTATTCTTAATTCACAACCCTGATATTCAATTAACAATTTAATAATTTAATTTAATTTTAATATCTTACCTAATAATTTTTCGTTATACTTACTAATTAATTCAATGGAAATTGTAACGATGTCGTATTGTATTTGTATTTGCATGCTTAGTAATTAGGCGAATCATGATGTACGTAAATATCGTTACCATCTTAATTACCATGCAACTATTACTATTTACTAGCATATAAATAAATTTTGATTTTTTTAAATTTTGAATTTTGCAATCATAACAACAAAGTTAGTGGTATTGTTGTGTTTCGACTGTAAAATGGACAGGTAGTTGAGGATTCGATTTTATCATCGCATACAATCAGTTGAGGTTACGGCCGAACGGGCCAAATGGTTAACCATTGTGGAATATAAACAATAAAGCATTTTATACTGTCCTTTAAATAATTTGCAAAGTCGTCGCAGATAAAAGAGTGAAGGGGTATAATAGTAAACGTATACGAGAGCCGTGTGTTTAGCGGTTCACTAAAAGAATATTAACAAGACTACCAACCCCTTTCTTCCCTTGGGTATTTTAAATGGCGACTAATCATTCCATTATTCTGTTGGATGTATGTGTAGTCTTATCCCCATTGAATAAATACTGCACTTATATCCAACAGAATAGAGCGGCGATGGGCTCTCCACTTATCACGCTGAGCGTATGTGTAGTTGTAATTTGTTGAAACGTGAACTATGGCAGTGGACTGCTTTTGCAGTCTTCATTGCCTAGCTAGTCTCTGACTAATGCTTTAGGAAATAGTCGTGAAACTAAGTATAAATCTAAACGAGTAATTAATTTGCAAGTTCAAAGTTCAACACTAAGCGTTGTCGTGCTTTGTTTAGCCAGGTCACTTTGTGCCGCGCTTCTCGACGTTGAGCTGGGGTGTGTGCGTGCCCACCGCCTGCGCGCCTGAAGATGTGGAGGTGGTACTCAGGGACGCGCTCAAGCACTACCAGCACACCAGCGGGCTGGTGGTGCGAGTCAAGGTCGACCCGAGGGACTGCCGGACGCATCGCGGCGCGGACTGGTGGGAGGAATGGCTGGAGCTGCCGACGATTTTGACACTGTAAGTAGCTCTGAGGCCCTACTGTTACTTTAATCTTACTATGCGAAATACGTATAGGAATTTGGATAGCAAGATTAAAGTAATGATGCTCAAAAAGTTGATGGTAAGGCCCCTGCTTGGAGTCATAACTGCAGGTAAAACGATCAAGACATCTTGAAGGCTTGAATTTTAGAGGCTTGCTAATTTCAAGACGTAGGTAAGAGATAAGACGGGAATTCCTTGTTATAACTCTATAAGGGTGTTTAAGCGAACGATGTCGCGGGCGGTCGCTACTCGCTACTAATACTAATCTTTCTACAAGGTTTTTCTACAATCTAAGAGTAGATCTTGCAACAGAGATGAACGTCTGGCTGTATGTTATCATATTATTGTGACAAATATAAAAGAAATAAATAATTATGAATTTAAAATGTTCAGGTAGCGCTACTAATACGAACCGTGTCATTTGCTTTCTTACCTGTAGTTTCTTGTTAGAGTTTTTTTATTGGCTGCATATGTTTGATGACCCCTCATTAGGAAGATTAGTAAAGTTGCAAGATTTCATACATTGCATACCGATTGAACTAGCCTTTGCGCCATCGACCTCCTCCGCTAATTATTGACATGAACAGTTGCTTTCAGGTCTCTCTATGCTGTCGTCGTTTTGTTCGTGTTTATAGCGACTATTCAAGACTTTTTTGGGAGAAAGACGGAGAAGACTGAGGATGGTGAACCAGATGACCAAGCAGAAAGCGATCAGAAAGAGACGAATGACGATGAAAAGGAAGAAGTAGAAACCAAACCAAAGAAAGGTAAGACTAAAACCGATTTAAAAGCCACGATCTTATCTTAGTGGTGCCTGCCGTTCTCGCAGTGACACATCGATCTATTGGGATCTCTTGAGCAAAAAGTCATGATGGAAAGCAGTGGTCTGTGGCTTCCTCTCTGAAAAACGGTCTCTCTAAATTAAGGTCAATGATTCCTTGGTGTGGTAAGTATTCAGCTGATTGTGTACCTTTTTTTGGAGATTTTGGTATTTGAATAACAAAGGAATTACTTCAAATATTTACTATGAAAATAAGTCTTGGCTTGATATATAATAACTACTCTTTAAAAGCAAAACTTTGTCTTAGATCTAGTCTTAAGCAACATAATGCAAAGACAGATATTATACAAGATAATTTACGCCAGAGCATTGTACGTACTTCTGCAACTGCACAACGGTGTGTATTGCGCCAAGTTACGCGAAAGTTCTGGCATCCAACAACTTTAAATGAAATTCCGTAAAACTTGATGTTAATAACGAAACTTATTTTCGTATCTGAGTTATAGTTAAGCTCGGTAGATTTAAGGTAAGAAACAAGATAAGGAGACATTTTGTGGTTAACGCCATTCGGTGAGAATTCCTTTGGAAATTTGTGTTTGGTCAAAATAATAGAAATACTTTTCTATGGGACTAGTTTCTGTGTAATTCGGTTTGTCACAATGTCCTAGGAATTGTATTTGACTACGATAAAAGTTAGTAACTTTAAGTACATACACGACTACTAGTAAAGCAGTTTTCTATTAGTAAAAAAAAAATGGAATAGGGAGCTATAGCTATTCCAGAAATTACCGCAAATGTATAAAATTAGTGTATACAGGGTGTCTCATAAAGAGCGTGTATAGACAGAGAGATGACCTACTAGATAAAAAAATGACTTTAGTGAAAGTACCTCCATTTTTGAGATATACTTTTATAAAATTTAAAAAAAAATCTCATTTTTAGCTGTTTCTCGTTGCTGTGTGTACAAATAAGACGGTATTTTCGTTATTCTTCTTGTTAAATAATGTCTAAGAATCAATGTACCATATAAAAACATAATTTTGTTACTTCAAGATACAGATGTTTCCCAGCTCCTACAGTCCCGGGTCTTATATGCGGGGCGTGAAACGGCATTTTTACAGGCCGTCATGAATGGGTACGCTCGTTATCGTGCTTATTTCACGGTGGGGAGCGCTCTCATTATTTTGGACTGCATCGGCTGCTTACTTACCATCAGGCAGGATGCAGTCACTATGACGAGTCATAATAGAAAAAAAGCCTTGCAATAAATAAAAAAAATCTAGAAACTTTTCGTACTTTTACTTTTTTTGTGTCTTCTCATTAAGTTTGGCACGCTTTTTACGAGACATCCTGTATAAATGACTGTACATTAAACATGAAATAAGTTAAACGCATTTTGTAATTTATTATACCAGTTTTTATGGTATAGTCACCAGCATTAAGATGTGATGATGCAAAAATATCTGATCATTGGTGGAAGGCATATTATAGTCATATATATGCCTTCCACCAATAATCAGATATTTATTATTCACGCCGTCAATAGTCACATCTTAATGCTGGTGACTGTACTACCATGATTTTTATAAGTCACTTCGCAACATTCCGTTTTTAGATGGCGTTTTCAACGCCTTCTCCCTGTACCGGTCAGTCAGTAAACTGACTGCGCCCGGGACTGATGACGAGGTCGCCTGCATCCACGGAGTCCGGGGTCTGGCCACCCTGGCGCTCCTGGTAGCTCACAAGTTCTTGCCTGTCGCTGTAACGCCTTACACCAACAGATTGAAAATAACTGAGGTGAGTGATTCTTAAAAGAGCCATCAGGGGCCTCAGGATATTAATTAAAATTAAAGTAGGGTTGCAAGTAAAGCAAGTAGGGTTGTCAGGTGTACGGCTTTAGCCGCACATGTCCGGCTTTTTACAGACATGCCCGGCTAAATATATGCAAGTCCGGCTTTTATTAGGCTGTTGGTCAACCCTGTCGTGCTCGCCAAAAGATGCTGAATGAAAGCGAGCGATCTCGCGGTGACGCGGGCGCGGGTTAAACAAACAAAAACATCATTGTTTTTCTATATATTGTTCTACATAGCATTGTGAATGCAAAATTTCAATAATAAAGATATCATTGTTTTTCTCTTAAAGTCCAATATGTCAGGCTTTCAGGGTAAAATTTCCAGGTAAATATGAATCTTTGACCGGATTTTCTATTTTTGGGCCTGGCAACCATATCCGCAAGCGAATATCGTTTGATATTGCGTTACAGGCATATCATGGTTATGTTGCCGCAGTCTTACGCTATGGCCTAATAATCTGGGGAAATAGCGTTGACATAGAACGAGCATTTAAAGCGCAAAAAAGGTGTGTTAGGGCACTGTGTGGAATTAGAAGTTGGGAATCATGTAAGCTTCTATTCAAACAACATAAAATTCTTACATTACCGTGCATGTATATAGTGGAAATATGTCTTTTCGTAAAACGATATCCCGACTACTTCGTCACACACAGTCAAAGGAATCCAAATGCTCGTGATTCCAGAAAAAATAAATTATGCTTACCTAAAAGCAATCTAACGCTTTTTAATAAAAATGTATTTTGTATGGCAGTTAAGATATACAATAAGTTGCCAGCTGATGTTAGAAATCGCTCATCTGACAAAAACTCTTTTAAAAATTTCCTATGTCGTTGGCTGCTGGAACGCGGATATTATTCGATTAATGAATTTCTAAATGACAAATTGTAATGTGATATTTTTATTTATTCTTTAATTTTTAATATTATCTAAACTATTTTTAATTATGATAAATTTATTAAGTTGACATTAAATATTTTTGTATTATTTTAATTATTATGATTTAATAATTATTTTCTTTTATTATTAACTTAATCCTATATTGACATGTAATTTTTTTTTTCTTAATACCATATTGACATGTATAACGATTAATTGAATTAGCAGATCTGACTTATGCATGATTAATAAAAACCAGAATTTAGAGTCGACATTTATAATATAAATATTTGCACACCTACGTTAATAAGGTAAAAATATTGTAGATCTATTATTTAATGAATGTAACATCTTGACTGTACACAATATTTAAGCAAATAAATTATTTGATTTGATTTGATTTGATTTGATTTATCGACAAAAAGTTGTCAACCGGGAAGGTCCTCGATCAAAGATTCGGTATTGGCCGCATAGCGTTGTCTCCTTCTACAGAGAGATCCCTCTTCGCTACACTAATAATTATGATGCGAAAGCTTTGACGTTTTCCTGGTATTTACCAGATGACTTTATTTTACGGACAACGCATGCGATCTGCGCGCTAATTTCGTCCCGAAAGGTGGTGTGACGAAGGCATTAATAATATTTTTTTTATAAAATATCACTAGCCGATGACTAATGACTTCAGCCGCGATTTGGATAGCGTCTGTTTTCGATACTATAAATGATGGCGAGGCTTGTGATGTCAACGCTTAATTGTGATTCTGTCGATATCTCCCGACGTCGTTTCGGAAAGTCCTGTAACGCAAAACGACTTAGTGTTTGAATATTGAAACCGTACATTAGTCATCTTTGCTGATTAAAATTCCACGATACGTTTTTGTTGTGACGTAGCGTCTCGTTCTGATTTACACGTAATACGTGACGTGACTAATGTATGCCATGGCAAAGATGCCATCTTCGCTGTAACTTAGCCAGTGTTGGGACGAGAATCAATTTGGTTTTGATGAAAAGTCTATAATGAACTTTTTAATGTTTTTATACCTAGGTAAGTACCTATCTTATTGTTCTTTGCTGGGAATTAAATCCTCTCTGGGTCTGAGACTGGAAGTGTAAGTACTACAGAGGCAACGGTATCACGATTTTAATGAACTGGTGTTTTAGTATTTTACATAACTTTTATTAGGAATCTCAGTTGTGTTTACGATTCATTTTGTAGTCGTCCAGTAACAACCAAGCAAGTATTAGGAGCTGTGGCTATTATTTAGACAACGCAGTTTTGTTTACGTACTTACTTTATTTTATTTTATTTTATTAGGTCTGCCAACATTGATACATAACAAGTAAATTAAACGCGAGTTAATCCGTAAAAAAGTGTTTCACTTCAATGTGTAGTGCTCGCTTAAACCTCAGAAAACAATATGTATACATAGTTATTTATTTTGATACTTTTACTTGCTTGATATTGACGTCTGAAGCTACGGCCTCCGGTCGTACTGTTTATTAATCAGAACGTTTATAATTTAAATGTGTTATAAGCAAAGCAATGATACGTCGATCGTTTGCGCCGGATCTCGTCTGAAATAAAATTTGTTTGTCTGTTACACCATCCATTGGCGTTGGCCGCGCTCCAAGCGTGTCGTGGCCATGAGGTATTACCACTAGAGACGCGACCGCTGAATTGCGGCCCAAGAGCTGCAAACGCCGGCCAGTGATTGTGATTAAAAGAAGAATGGGCGTTTTTGTATGAAACCCCTTTGTAAGTTCCCACATGGTAAGTTTCGAAATAAATAGTGTATTTTGTTGTAAGGACAGCAAATATGAATGAGCGAATGAATCAATGAAAAAAAAAGAAAAAAAGGGAAATTTAAAAAAAAAATGAAAAATAGGCCTCATTTTTAATTTATTTTTTTTCATTTTATACGACTCATATAAATGAAAGCAATCTGCGAGGGAGGAGTTTAAATTCAAGAATAAATATTGACTTCAATTTTATATTATCATTTATTATTTTAATTTTCTTCTTCTCAATAGCTTTTTTTTCCTCTGACAGATTTGCTGTCATACAATAAAATGCTTAACTTTTCAAGTACTTTTATTTGACGCAAAGATTTAAGTGTTACAAGGAGGGGGGACGTTTTGCCCATTCTTCTTTGTGAGCCTCGCGGCCGCAAATCAGTGCCCGAAAAATTGCTTCCCCGTATCGTCTCTAGTCAAAATACCTCAATGGTCGTAGCCCGCGCGTGCGACACACGACCACGAGTGACTCATGCTATAGCGGACAATAAAACGACAAAATTCTAAAGAGATCATTTCTTCAATCACAAAACGTCTGATCAAAAAGAGTAGGTACGTAGCTAGATGTTTAGTTAGGTTCTCATTTTGTTTAGTACAGTCACGAGCAAAAATATGTCAATAATTGTAACTTTAAATAAAATGGAATAAGAGTCAAAGTGTATGCATAGGTGTGCGAGCTGACGCAGTTACTTCAAAAGTAGCTATTCGGCCAAAACCATAAAGTTACAATACCTTTCCGCTAGGTAAAGTAACTTTATGGGCAAAACGCATAATTATACGTCAAATGTATGTATGTATGTATGTAAATGTATAGCTGCCACTATTCCCGGAATAGTAAATCCGCTACGATTTGGTATAGGATTGTGTATCTTATTCTCAGATCATAGAAGGGAATCTTTGATCTGAGATCTTTTCATACAGCTACATACATTACGCTTTGGTATTCCCTCAAATGAGTAAGAGAATACCAAATGTGTCAAACAATTACAATGCGATCCATTTGCGATTCAATTATGCCATTCGTAAATTAGCAGAATTGGGCCCCTGTTTCCCGCAGGGGTATTCAGAGACAGTGGTCTGTGCTTTCCATTATTTGCTTGCTGAAAAATAGTTAAGTACAAAATAATGGAATACCTATAAATTAATCTGAAATAAATTAATTGCTAATAATAATAAATACAATACAACACATCGAGTTCTATTATAACATATAAGTGTATAATCGTAGTAAAGGGGCAACACTTAACCCTTTAACAGCCGATCACGTACTGGGTACGTGCTTTTAGTACTGAATTTAAAATAGTCGGCTGTTAAAGTGTTAATATAGCTAAATGATATTTCGAAAGTCAATAATAGTAAAATATTAATTTTAATTGAAAGGGATGTCGCAAATCCCTTTTCCATTGAGCCGTTCCATTTCCCCTTTGTGAGCAATTGCTAGTTTAATTAAGAAGGCGTTTTTGCTATTTCATTTGAACTTTTGAAGTCACTATTTTGCTCACGATTTAATCCTTGCTTCGGAGGAAGGGTAAATTCACTCGCATCCGTAGTTTACCCTTGAGAGCCTACACGTGACCCCTGGGGTGGTGCTAAATGAGTCACGGACTGAGTGGTAGAGCCACGCTGCGTTGCAGAACAAATTGGACCGGCTCGCTCGGCGTAATACCACTCCCTCACGGAATTTCGGCGTGAAACAATTACACTTGTTGCTGTTGAGTCTCGTCCGGTGAGTGAGAGTACTGGGGATGGGGAGTATCTCTCACTCCCCATTACATGCAACCTAATTTTGTTCTTATCTTTAATTTTTCTTCAAGTATTTATAATCACTGGATTAAACAAAAATAGACCACAAAAAAACTAACAAGTTACAACAAAAATAACTTGGGTGGCCTAGGTGTAACATTGCGACAACTTTACTTAACAAACTTTAAAAACCCAATTGCGAGTGAAGTTAGGATCTTTCACTCATGCCATCTAGTAGCTAGATATAGTTACTAAGATTCTAAATAAAACAGTGTTCACACACACTTTAAATAAATTGCCAAAAAGTAAATCCCAAAAAACTAACGTTTGAGTGTAAAACAGTAAATTTGGGGTTTAAAATTGCTCGCGTCCGTAGGTTTACCCTTGAGACCCTACACGTGATCCCTGGGTGGTGCTAAATGAGTGACACTGACTGAGTGGTAGAGCCACGCTGCGTTGCAGCACGCATTGGGCCGGCTCGCCCGGTGTAATACCACCCTCTCACGAATATTCGGCGTGAAATAATGGGACTTGGTGCTGTTGTGTTTCGTCCGACCAGTGAGGGTTCCGGAGGCCCCTTCCCCCCCTGCCTCTTCCCAATACCTATTCCTTCCTTAAACCTATTCCTCCCTTAAAGGCCGGCAACGCGTCTGCGATTCCTCTGGTTATGTTTAAAGAATATTTATTTCTTATTAAAAACCATTACAGTCACTTACATAAGAAATTATTAACAATAATGTAGGTAGGTCTAACTGTTCAGTAGTTAGCAGATATTTGGGTTTGGGAATCGTCTCTCCAGCAGGTTCGAGTCAAATTGTGTACTTACATGGTAAGGTGAACCGTATCATACGAAAACACTGTCGTAGTAAGAGTATTGTGATGTACATAAATAATGTACTTATCCATTTGGTTATTATGTTATGACGCATACGTGAGCAAGCGCGTAACTAGCGAGCGACTGACATGAACACGGCGCAGGAGCCGCCGCCGGCCGACCGAGCTTGAGAGGCTATTCCCGCAAAAGTGCGTACATGCAATTTTCAGATACAACATTTAACAATTAAAGGCTTGATGAGAATGTACCCTGAAAAATGTGCGCCTTTAGTCTACATTTAAAAATATTTATAGAATTTGCATTTTTTAAATAATCTGGCAATTTATTAAATAGAAGTGCTCCCTCAGAGGTTATAACTTTCTGACCGTATTTTGTTCTTGATTTTGGCACTAGGAAAATTTTTTTAGGTCTTCTTTGGCTATATTTTGGAGTTTCGTTATTTATATTAAATTTAATTTTTGAATGAATTTTATTATGCAGTATTTTATAGATAAGTATTAGAGTTTGGAATAGGTATAATTGGGTAATGTTCATTAATTTTGTTTCCTTGTAAACTATTTCAGTACTGGTTCGGTAGTTATAATTAAATAAAGATTTAATGATTTTGTTTTGTAAAATTTGTAGTTCTTTTAATTTTGTTTTTGATGCAGTTCCCCATAATTCGATTAGGTAAGTAAGATGAGATTTAACAAGTGAGTTGTATAGCATAAATCGAACCTTTCGAGGAAAACAACCAACACTGTGTCGTATACTTCCAAGGAACGAGACGAGTTTTGCCTTAATGTAGTCGACTTGTGAAGTCCACATTAGGTGGTTGTCAATTCTTAGGCCGAGATATTTTTCTTATTTTTTTTCAAATATGGCTTTGCCATCTATAATTAATTTATTATGATTCATAATTTTTTTATTTTTCGGCTTAAAAATACAATAACAAGTTTTTGCAGTGTTAATTGTAAGTAAATTATATCGAAACCAATTAAATATAGTGTTTAGATCTTCCTGTGCCTGACTTATGATTACATCTATGGAATTCCCAAAATAAAACAAACAGGTGTCATCTGCATACAGAGTTAGTTTACCGTGTAGGTTAATTTCACTTATATTATTGATGTATATCAAAAAAAGCAACGGCCCAAGAATCGACCCCTGTGGTACACCACACGTGATTGGTTTTACATTACTTTGACTCTCATTAATCTTGGTAATTTGGCATCTGTCACTTAGATAAGACTTGAGCATTTGTAAAGCTGTACCAGTTATGCCAGTATTTTCAAGTTTATTAATTAATAACTTATGGCTGACAGTGTCAAATGCTTTCTTGAGATCGATAAATACCCCCAAGACTATCATTTTATTATCTATACTAGTTTTTATTTCAGTAATTAAATCCAAAGTGGCTGCTAATGTGTTTGAGTGAGGTCTAAAGCCGTATTGACATTCGGAAAAGAAATTTACAGAGGAAAGGTGTTCGTCTATGCGGGAAAAAATATTTTTTTCAAGAATTTTTGATATCACTGGCAATACCGAAATTGGGCGATAATTATTTGGATCATTTGTAGGGCCAGACTTATGAATCGGATTGACTTTCGCTAATTTAAGGGAGACAGGAAAACTACCTTCGGATAGGAGAACACTAAAGCAGTTTGCAAAATTTTGAGCCATTAAGTTGCCGATACATTTAATGTGTTTGGTACTAACGCCGTCTATACCAGAACTTGAATTTACGTCAAGGCCATTAATAATCTTTACAATTTCATCTTTAGTACAAGGTGTAAATTTGTCGAGTGTTTTGTCAGGATTACAGGATAGCATTGAATAAACAGAACTTTGATGAAATTTTGATGGTATTTCGTTTGCAAGTTTCAGACCTATCGAGGAAAAGAAGTCATTAAAAACCTCGCATATTAGTCCTGGGTCAGTGACTATAACGGATGGTGTTTTTAACTTTGGAGGAGCACGACTAGTTTTAGTTTTGTTATTCGATAAAGTATTAATCAAGGACCACAGTTTTTTTGGGTTTTTCTCAACGCCCTTGAACTTGTCAAGGTAGAAATTATCTTTAGTTCTTTTAATGTTCCGTCTTACTTCATTACGTAGTGTGTTATATTCTTCTTGTTTGTGTGAATTATTCGGTTCCTTCTTAAGTTCATTCCATAGTTTATTCTTTTGATTTATGGTTCTAATAATTTCTTTATTAATCCAATCCTTTTGTGGTAGATTCTCTATTTTAGTTTTAACTTGCTTGCATTGTGTAATTGAAGATAGTATATATTTTTCTAGATTATGGTAGATATTGGATTCAAAATTATCAATTTGTATACAGTTTTGCAGTTTTTTATAGTCCGTGGAGATGTATTGTGCCTTTTTCAGTTTAGGAGGTTTGTGTTTTTTTATCTCGACGTAAATCTGCTTATGATCTGATAGACTGGAATCCACTGTTGCTAGGTGAAAGTTGGTGTTTGGTAAATTGGTCAAGACATGGTCAATTAAGCTATTAGTTGTGGCTGTTTCTCTTGTGCAAAATTGTTTTGTAATGCGGTTTAAAACTTGGTATCCAGATTCTTGTAGTAGTGCTTTATAGCGTTGTGTTTTATTATCAGATCTATTTAACAAATCAATGTTAAAATCGCCAAATACTAGACTCCTTTTGTGCTCCTGTAGCTGTTGACCAAAGACATCCAGGAAATCTGAAAAATTTGTATCACCAGGGTTGTAAACTAATCCCACGTCCAAATTATACTTATCAAGGTGAACCCATAGATAATTATTTCCTCCCATATATGCTTCGTGAAGACAGTTATGGTTCAGATCGTCATGCACATAGATTGATATTCCTCCACCTCCACGGTTTTGCGGGTGTCCATGGGCGGCGGTGATTACTCTCCATCAGGTGACCCGCCTGCTCGTTTGCCTCCCTCTTTTATAAAAAAAAAAAAATTTGGTAGGTACCTTTTTTAACTGTTCACTCATGGCGCCGGCAAATCGCAACAAACTTCACGTTAATGTTGACAATGACGTTTCAAATACCATATACAACGGTGCAAGTGTGGGATTTTTGAAAAAAAAAAACACGAACGATAAAGGTATAACTCTGTCCAAGGTACACCAGGTTCCCTTACTTACAATGTGTTCTTATGTATTTTAAAATCAATAAAGAATAGCAATCATCGGTTACTAATTAATATACGTCTAGCGCAGTAATTAAGTTTTACAGTTCGTTAACTAATTTAACAGAATTTTAACTAACTAACAGAGTATTAAAAAATTTAAAAAATAAAGTAATGTTCATTATCTGAATTATGAAACATAATTATCTAGGCATTTATGAGAAATAAATTACTCGAGAAATAAAATTCACACCAACCATTGCAATCCAACAACACTGCATGGCTCAATGGGTTTTAACGACTGTCATGTCACATGTCTACCGAACTCAGAGGCACGACAACGTTATTTATTTTTTAAAAGATTTTTTTTGGAAATTCGTCACGGAATACGCGGATTAGGTCGCGGGCTGACCGCTAGTGACGAATAAGGGTATGTTGAGATGATGAGCGCTCAACGCGCGTTTACAACTACATGCTTAGATGAATGATTGGTCCCGCTCTGCGCTCGACTAGATACCGCCATATCTTAAAACCACAGCTCCGTAAATGCGGCAACTCATCTATGACAATTTGCAAGAAGGACAGCATTCTTGTTCTGTTTTGTTGTAGCACTTAATTTTACAGTTTTATTACGCAAACTGGCATTTTACTTTCGATTATGCCCAAAATTTAATAAAAAAATCAGTACGTACACTTTACACACAGCTATCAGTGTGACTGGCTCTCGGGTAGCTACGCTGATTTCGGCGTAGTATTTGTTGCCGCATTTTACAAGTACGACGGAGGTATCTAGTCGAGCGCAGCTACACCAATCATTCATCTAAGACTACATGTATTTTATTCTAGGAGTACACATGCTAACACGCTTTTCTATACCGTTCTATAAACGCGCAGAGTAGCAAGACGCGCGTTAAGCGCTGATCATCTGAACGTAACCTAAAACTACCATTGGCAGTCTGTATGAGACGTGCTTGGACGGGTGTAGGTACTTTAAAGTTTACTTATAACTGTGAACCTCTTTATGTCTATAGAGATTAGTTCAATAATATCGATCTGCTAGATCCGTGGATCATACTGATTTATCATTTATTTTTGTTTATAAAGAGTACAGTCTGCAAATTGATTGATAGATAGATAGATGAACACTTTATTGCTAATACACAAGAAACACACACATTACATAATCTTTAAGCTAGTATGCGCAAAGGCAGTCTTATCGCTGAAAGCGATCTCTTCCAGACAACCTTTCAAGTACTAAGTTTAAGTACTAATGAATAAATTAATAAATTAACATTATAATATATCTTAGATTAAATCAAAATTTTGATTTAATCTAAGTAATATATACATTAATTTATAAACATACACACTAATAATGTATTTACTTACACATACTTATACATAATTTAAAATATATATATTAATAAAAATCAACTAAAACCTATAACATGTTACGAGCAGATGTTAACTAAAAAATGTTATTGCAGTCTAGATTTAAATATGGACAGGGACTTGGAGTAACGGATTTCAGGAGGTAAGCTGTTCCAAAGAAAAGTAGCCAGGACAGTAAAGGAATCCTAGTAGATTTGATAGATGCAACGTAAGTGGTTGAACATATCTTAGCAGTTAAAGATACAAAAAACAAACCTTACTTTTGCATGTGGTTAGAGCGGCGGTCCTCAAAGTAATTTATTTGGCTACGGAACGGAGTCATAAAACACGCCGATTACATGAATTACATGTTAATTTTTTTTATGAACATCATACAAATGTAGGTGATAGATAAGTAGATACCTACATCTCAATGTGGAGTTTATTATGTTAGTTTAGTTCCACAGTAAATTTTATGAATGTAATTGTTTTGAATGAACTTTTATTTTCGACGAACTGCTTGATATCAGGCTTGAGAGATTTGATGAAGATTAATATGATGACATGCATGACGCATTTCGTTCATTTAGTTGTCATTTTTAATGAGGCGCCCTAAACTTGGGTCGCTGAGTCCCAGGGCTCCGCGGGACCCTTCTTGAGTATCACTGAATTATACTATATTTACTAAAACTGACAAGTTTTTATCAGCTGACGTTTTTATCGTGCTTATAAAAACTGTTAACTGTTGGTTTCGGGTGCCAGTACAGTACTAATATTTAGCGACGTAAGGAGTGGGATTGTCAAGTTTTTAAATCGAGCAAAAAACGCTCATTAAATCTTTTTCATTCAAATGTACCTATAGATCATTTAAATATTTAGCATGCATGGATCAATTTTATTTGTTGCTGACTCTACGTTTGAAGTTTACTTACAATTGTTTATCTCTTGGTGTCTGGTAGAGGATGGCTAATTAATACTAGCCTGCTAGGTGCGTAGATCACACTGATTTGATATTTTCTCTACCTTTATAGGGCAAATTAAATAATTGCCAAAGTTTATGGACATTGGCGATATACGAGTAACTACTCCCACACACAACGCTTCCTAAAAGCGGGATATCACGCGGTTTAATTTGTTAGTATTTTATTCTTGTAGTTAACTGTTTTCTCTAGATTACGCAACCATATTTAAATGAAACACTGAAACGGACGACCAACATCCTCAGTCTCCCTGTAGCGACGGACCCTGAAAAATGTTCGAATCCGAATAAAATAGTCATATATTATAGTCATAATAAAATTATTATATATGAAATAACGCTAGAAAATCCTGATAGAGTGAAATCACAGGGCGCCGAGGCATAAGAACTAGAAACTCTTCCAAAGTTGAGGGAAACAAATCCTGGATTATCGCGGAGAAAGGATGTGCTAAGTGTGGAAATTCTAAACATGACTCCAATGATAATAACTGCACTGCAGTAGGAAGAAAATGTCATTTCTGTGGAAAATTAGGCCACTTTTGGCAATATTGCAAGACTGAAGGACTAAGGAAAAGGAAAATAGAAGATGTCAATAAGCAAAAAAGTGCATGCTTCAGGGTGCGTTGCGTGCGTGATTCCCTCGGTGGAGCGCACCGTCCATGGCTGCGGTGGTCGCGCACCATCAGGAAAGCCGTATGCTAGCTTGCTGGATCAATAATATCATTAAAAAACCCATTGACCCAGAAGATATAGACAAGAACGTTCATACAAATCATTTGTTCAAATTCTGGAATGAGAGACCTAAACTTCGATGCAGCCGCTGCAGCGCTTAAACATTTGTGTCGTCTAATCAACAGACAGACATCGCAGCGCCGCAGCGCCAGATCGGTCAAAGACAACGTAGTGTGTATCAAGATGGATATATATCTAAATAGATTGTCAATAACAATAATTGAGATCTATTGTAATAATACGATATAAATAAATAATAATGACTTGAATAACAATTAATTTCACATATTTTCGCCGCTCTGCACGCGCCTAAGCCGTGTGAATGTCGAAGCTACGCTAAAGCAACGTGCTGAGTCGACTCCGCAGATGAGTGGAACATAGTGCGTGTTCGGAACGGCCTATCTAGTGTAACGTATAAATCGCCGAAAAAACCCTATTAACTTTTTCATTTTAAAACATACATAATTATATAGATTTATAGATTTACAACTTTCATCCCCAAAGGGTTAGTCAGAGGCTAACTGCCGTACTCAGAGACGTCACTTAAGTTTTAATGACAATTAAGTCTCTTGCTGTCACTTTCTCATGTATGGTGCTAAATAGAGAGGAAAAACATTTAATTGTCATAAAAACTTGATTGACGTCTCTGAGTACAGCAGTAAGAAATGAGGACAACAGGAGCAGTCCACTGCCATAGTCCACATTTCACCAAATTACAACTCCACATGTGATCAGCGTGAGAAATGGTGAGCCCATCGCCGCTTTATGCTGTTAGATGTATGTGCAGTCTTTAGTCCGTTAGCCACCTTTTACGACATCCAAAGAAAGAGAGGGGTTGGTATGGTAGTATTCTTTTACTATTCTAGTCTATGCTTAAGATGACATCAAAATGAGAACTTTCCTTTTCCCTTCTTCCAGACAGTAAGCACGCCTCTTTGGTCGTGGTGCCGCGCGGGATGGGTGTTCACCGACTGCTTCCTGCTGCTCAGCGGCGCCCTGACTGCGCACCGCACCGGGGACGACACGTCAGCACCCAAGAGGCTGTTCTACAGATACATCAGGTGCATTTTATTATCTACATTGAAGGACCTAGTCAAATAAAGCTTTTTGTGTGTGTGACTGTTTTGTGAAGTATAAAATTAATTTCACCGAACATTTAGACGGTGATTAACACTTACTTCTTATTACGACTTTATATAAGCGCCATGGTGGTCACCGGTGACCGATACACAATTAAAGGAGAATGACCTTTTTACTTTGGGAGTTAGGCTAGTTCTTTAGCTAGCTAGCGTAACACAGCGCTTTAATGAAATAAATAGTAATCAATAGCAGCAATGCAATGAATTATAAAGATAAAATTACATTACAATATCATGCGGGAGTTTGAAGCTATCTTTCTTTTTAGCTTAAGACTTTTTAGGTATTTTGAGGTTATGACAACTAACGTATGACTATCAGTTCAGTTCAGCATTTATTTATTATCACTTGACTATTAACGCGGCGTTCTATAGAAAACCTTTTTTATCAGTAATCATTATAATTTAAGAGGAACACTTTTGATATGTGAATGATTAAGACGCAATAGATATCGAATAGGCTGGTTTGGTCATTCTCCTTTCAATTGTGTCTGGTTTTGTGGCATTCAACGTGTAGGCTATATCCTACGCATACTTTTTTATACCGGACGTTTTGAACGAGTTTCATTGGTCGTGGTCACGGGATGACTGCTGTCGCGATTTGCCGCCTCCGTTTGTTTGACTAGTTGAATTGCAGCAAAAATTAGAAAAAAAAGCTAATCGCTTAATGTCGGGAAAAGATTTAATGTTAATAAGCGATTAGGCGCATGTTTCTAAACAATTTGTGAAATAAATTAATTTACACGTTATTACATATTACGCTGGATTGAGTTTGTAACCAATCGCAGATAGAATCTTTTATGGCTACTTTTAAATAGTGTTAATTAAATTGACCTCGAGCGCGACTTGTCAATATTTACTTTTTTCCAATAAGTTTACAGTTCGCGTAGAGCTTTTTTTGTTTGAATGTGAGTTTAAATGATGGTGCTAAATCATTACTAGTACATATTCAAATTGCTGAATTGATAAAATTTAGCACAAAAGCTGACCACAAAAAACAACATATTATGAATGCAATAAAAATTAAGTGTTATGGAAAATTAAAAATAACAAAACATTAGTAAACCACATTGACACAAATTGATCATGTTATTGGTGCATGTAGGCTTCAAAAACAACATGTTATGAATGCAATAAATATTGTGTGTTATGTAAAATTGTGGTAGGTAGGTATTCTTACAACAAAACATCAGTAAAACACAACCCCTCAGGCCCCAAGCGGTCGTATGAGACCGCACCTACAAAAACACACTTGACTTTGTACCGTGTTTTCATAGACTTACAGACTACTTTAGTATGAAAAAGTTTGGTTATTTCGGTTCTGTGGTACATCTTATGTATTGTTATCGCAAAATATCGCATAGTCTATGCTCGATTCTGTCAAATTTGACGTTGACAGTTGCGCCAATTTTTTTGTTAGAAAAGTGCCACGAGTGAGTGGTTTACAAAATTGATCATGCTAATTAGTGCATGTTTGGTGCCCTTCGGTTCGCCTATAATTTTTAGTTCTAATTACATATGGCTTATTCAGCCACAAAAACTTAACGAGGGAAAGGGGAGGCCTTTTAAAACCCTAGTATCTACCATCCCTTATGTCACGGGGATAGCTCGGGACCACGGAAGGCAAGCACCGAGTTCAAACTCTAGCAATACCTAGGTTGTTTATGGGTGATGATTGATAATGATTAGGATTAGCTAACCTTTCAGTTTCATCAGGAATAAGCAACTGCCAAAATAGTAATTGCTGACCCAGCCCTATAATCTTGATAAATTTAAAATCAAAATCAAAGAAAAGCTTTATAAAACAGCTTTGGTCTGAAATGCTCCAAGCACTCCAACAGCTATTTCTAGTTGTCTATAATTCATTTAATAGAGTACCATTTACATAGTTTGCATTTAAATTCATATCAAAGTTGCTCGCGTCCGTAGGTTTACCCTTGAGACCCTACACGTGATCCCTGGGTGGTGCTAAATGAGTGATACTGACTGAGTGGTAGAGCCACGCTGCGTTGCAGCACGCATTGGGCCGGCTCGCCCGGCGTAATACCACCCTCTCACTAATATTCGGCGTGAAATAATGGCGCTTGGTGCTGTTGTGTTTCGTCCGACCAGTGAGGGTTCCGGAGGCCCCTTCCCCCTCCCCCCCTCCCAATTCCTATTACTTCCTTAAACCTATTCCTCCCTGAAAGGCCGGCAACGCGTCTGCGATTCCTCTGGTTTTGCGGGTGTCCATGGGCGGCGGTGATTACTCTCCATCAGGTGACCCGCCAGCTCGTTTGCCTCCCTCTTTTATAAAAAAAAAAAAAAAAAATTTGTATTTCATGACCTGGTAACATTGATGTGGTAACGACATATTTTTTTTTAAATGTCGTTGCTTCTGTGCGCTGTGGTTTCTCGCGCTTCTTTCTTTCTTCATTGACACAGTTAAAAAAGGACGTCCTAAATGGGTGTTGGGTTAAAAAAGATTTGGACGATTCAAAGTACTTATTAATTGAGTTTATTAAATAAATATATTATGACTTTGACTTAACATTAATTAATTTCCTCATCGAGGACATTTTGCGTTGTTTTTGCAGCGTCATCATTAGCTTATAAACGTCCCACTACTGGGCACAGGCCTGAAAACATCGCATGGGAAGGTTGGGCCATTACCCACCACTCTGGCCCATTGCGGGTTGGTGGGTTTTAACGACTGTCATCTTACGATGACAATAGGAACCAACGGCTTTATTTGCCTTTCGAAGCACGAAGGAGCTCCAACCGCTGCGTTTTCATCGCTACAATCTGTATTCTTTGACGATTCAGCATAGGTCCGCACTCGAGGTTTGCCAACGGGCGATGGAGCGCAGTATCTTAGGGGTAAAAATTAACCGACCGCTTATGAAATACGATACAGCGTTCCAAGATACAACCCAACAAACAATTTGGTCATGTAATGACAGAGTTACATGACTTTAAGTTATTTAAAACTTATATTACAGTACTTTGTTCCCCTTTTTGTCGTGTACAGGTGCGCTATTAACCTAATTAGTTATATTATATATTGTTATATAATATGGTCCTATAGACGTAATGACAACTATTTTATAGGACAGTTATAAGAGTTATAAGACATTTATTGTATAGGACTATAACTATATAGTTACAGTCGTCATGACTATAACTATATAGTTATAGTCATGACGACTTTTATAAAACTTATCTATATAACTTTTTAGTCGTAAAAACGTTATGGGCATATAACAGTATCGGATGTGTCAATGACGTCATGTTATAACCTTTCTTACAACTTATAAACGGGCGATTGTCGTTTATACGTCGTAATGGTAATCATTAAATAATTGTAGAAAAAGAGGCCCCAGTACAACCTGTATACGTCTTCAGGGAACATAAATATCACAATACGACCGTTATTTAACTAATGTCCACGTAGAGGTTTTAAAATAAACTTGTATAAAACGTGCTTAACTGAAGTCCTTCAATCATCTGGTTTGACTTTTTCACAAGTCGGAAAAGAGGAATATCAGGATGGTTCCGTAGTAAACAAGATATTTGAAAATCAGTATTTTAGTTTAGTTTCAGTGAACTGCAGATATTCTTCTAATTAAAATGCCGGAAATTACGAAGACTAACAATTTGAGCCTTAGTAACTGTGGTTACTTTCAGAAAGTGAATGTACGAGTATTACTGAGAAGGACATACAGAATATAGATGATGACTTTAGAAATAATTATAGAAAGTGGGCTATCGATTATAATATTCCACATGCCGCGTTAAGGAAAATAAATATAATACTGAACGAAAGAATACCCTGCATATGTCCTTTAGACCCAAGAAGTATTTTAAAAAGTGGAAGAGATGTTTCAATAATCGTTGTCGATAATGGTCAATATTGGCATAATGAGTTCATTGAATTTTAATTTTTTTTATTTTGTTCCAATTATTCACTAAGAATTAGGTAAATAAGTACTTACTCTAAATTGATATAAATAAAAAAGTCGGTAAAGTTTTATAATTTGTTTATTTTGTATTTCTTAAAACATAATTAAACCACATCCTCCAACTTTAAGTATTTTTTTTATTTTCTTCATATCTGTCTTCGATATAAACTTATCTATTACTATTCTTATACGTCGGGAAGTTATATTAAAGTCCCATAACATAGTTACCGATAAAAATATGATTAAACATTAAATAATACTTAAGCATTTATAAAGCGCATGAAAAATTACTTTAAAACTTACCTTACATTAATCAGTAAACTTTTTTCCACAACAGAATTTTTTTTTTATTTTTTTTTTTTATAGCAGAAGGAGGCAAACGAGCAAGCGGGTCACCTGATGGAAAGTAATCACCGCCGCCCATGGACACCCGCAAAACCAGAGGAATCGCAGGCGCGTTGCCGGCCTTTAAGGAAGGAATAGGCTCGTTTCTTGAAGATCCCTAAGTCGTAACGGTCCGGAAATACCGCCGCCGAGAGCTGGTTCCACAACACTGTAGTTCGAGGCAAGAAATTTCTTGAAAAACGCACAGTAGTAGACGCCATCCATCAAGGCGATGTGGATGGAATGACAGTCGATTGCGTGTAGTGCGGTGAAGGAAATTAGCGGCAGGGATCAAGCCGAACAATTCCTCAGAACACTCCCCATGATATATACGGTACAATATACAGAGAGACGCAACGTCTCTCCGAAGAGCCAGTGGATCGAGCCGACCTGAAATAACCACGTCGCCGACAACTCGAGCAGCTCTGCGTTGAATGCGGTCAAATGGAAGGAGTTGGTATTGGGGTGCTCCAGCCCAGAGATGGGAGCAGTATTCCATATGCGGCCTGACCTGTGCTTTATACAGTTGGAAACGGTGGGCCGGCGTGAAATACTGACCCGCTCTATTAAGCACACCCAGCTTTTTCGAAGCTAATTTAGCTTTACCTTCCAAATGACCACGAAACTGAACGTCACTCGAAATATCGACGCCAAGGATTCCAATAATCGGATTGGTATCAAGGGGAGCTCCCTCAAAGTTCAGAGGTACGACGAAGGGATGTTTTTTCGCGGTAAATGCGCAAACTTGTGTTTTGGAGGGGTTAAAGCGGACTAGGTTATGTCGGCCCCAATCCGAGACATGACTTAACATGTTCTCGGTGTCAGTCACAAGTTTATTCCGGCTCTCGATGACGCTTTCCAGAGAAATATTAGCTCGCCCGGTGTAGAGCGTATCCCCAGTACTGTCATCCGCATAGCAATGAATGCTGTTGTTATGCAGCATGTCATTGATATGCAGAAGAAACAAAGTAGGGGACAACACACACCCCTGCGGGACTCCAGCATTCACGGGCTTCATGTCGGAGCACGAACCGTCGACTGCGACTCTGATGCTACGCCCAGTACGAAAGCTGGCAACCCATGAACACAATTTCTCAGGAAGCCCGTATGATGGAAGTTTAGAGAAAAGAGCCCTGTGCCATACCCTGTCAAAAGCTTTCGCTACGTCCAAGCTAACTGCCAGTGCCTCCCCTTCACTCTCGACTGCCTCCGCCCATCGGTGAGTAAGGTACACTAAAAGATCACCAGCCGATCGACCGCGACGAAAACCATACTGGCGATCACTTAGTAGCTGGTTCTCTTCTAGGTACCTTAAGAGCTGGCGGTTTATAATGGACTCCATTACTTTGGAGAGTAAAGAGGTAATAGCTATTGGCCTGTAGTTAGACGGATCTGAGCGATCGCCTTTTTTTGGAATCGGGTGCACAAGGGCTGTCTTCCAAGAGCTCGGGACGACGCCAGTGGTGTAAGAGAGCTGGAAAAGGCGCGTTAGAACTGGTGCCAATTCAGGAGCACACGTCCGAAGCACAATGGGTGGAACTGCATCTGGCCCACTCGCCTTATGGATATCAAGGGAAAAAAGAGCCTTACGAACTGACCTTTGCAGGAACTGAACGTTTGGCATTGTACAAGCGCAATGCGGTATGGTTGGTGGAGAGTTTTCCCCATCGTCCAAGGTCGAGTTTGATGCGAAAAGAGAGCCCAAGAGATCGGCTTTCTCCTTTGCAGTATAGGCCAGGCAGTCATCGGTCTTGTGCAATGGTGGTAGGGACGGCTGACAAAAATTCCCTAAGGTAGCTTTGGCGAGAGACCAGAACGCACGCGTCCCCGAAGGAAGACGCACTAGCCTCTCGCCAATTCTACCTATGAATGATGACTTCGCCTTGGCGATGTCCTTCTTAAAGGATCTGGCGGCAAAGTTGTACTTCTTTCTGAGCGCACTGGTGTTTGGATCCTTTGATGACACCGCATTAGCCCAGGCTTGGTAATGCTGTCGCTTTTGGCGAGACGCCATTTTGCAGCAACGACCAAACCATGGTTGGGACTTGCCGCCAATGGGAACCACAGAGTTTGGAATGAAAAGTTCCATTCCCTGCAGTATCACATCAACGACAGAGTCAGCGGCGACATCAGGATCATCCAGCGAGAAGCAAACTCGCCACCACGGGTAGGACGCAAAGAAGCTTCGCATCCCATCCCAGTCCGCCGACCTATAATGCCAGACTCGACGGCTAGCCGCTGGTTGCGGTTTTGAAGTTTCTGTGAGAGGCACAGTGCTGCGAATCAGACAGTGGTCTGATGAGCCTAGTGGTGCATCAACAGAAACTTGATAGCCGTCTGGGTGCGAGGTCAGCAGAAGGTCCAATAAAGAAGGTGCATGGCCCTCCACATCTGGAACCCGTGTTGGTTCGGTTACCAATTGGGACAGACTGTAGGCCAAAGCGAAGTCATGAACGGCTCTACCCGCGTGGTCAGTTGTGCGTGAACCAAGCCATTCGACGTGGTGGGCATTGAAGTCTCCCAATACCACAATCTCGGCCGAGGGGATCCGTTGGAGAAGGGAGTCTGTCGCTGTTTGGACGGTCTCGATGAGTTGGTCAGTTCCGATGTTAACGCTGTGGGACCTATACAGGCACGCGTAGACGCGAGGATGACGTCCGCAGTCGACGTGCAGCCATAAGATGGAGAGGTCCCTATCTTCAAGATTGCCAAGGCGACGAACGCACATATCCTCACTGACATAGGCACAAACACCGGCTCGTGGCACAAATGCATGTTCCAGGTTGTATCCCGGGTAGCGCAAGTACGACATGTCAGGAGGGGGGGATATCTGCGTCTCGGTGAGGAAGAGCAAGGCCGGTTTCGCCGTCTCGAGGTGGTAATGGACGGCGCTCAAATTAGAGTGGATTCCCCTGATATTGCAGAAGTCCACGCGAAGCGTAGGAGGGGGTGCCAATTGTCCCGCCTTTCTCCTGCCTGCAGCATGCCTTGGCACGGGCGAACTTTTGCCCTCCCCAGAATACGTAGGGCAGCCTGAGCGAGAACGCTCAGGGGGGGATTTTCCGACACTGGATGTGTCGGTACCCCCCTGGGGTAAATCTAGATTACAGTTCGCTGCCATATCAATTGTGGGGGGGGGCGGGGGGGAGGGGTCTCCGGAACCCTCACTCGCCGGACGAAACACAACAGCACAGAGTGCCATTGTTTCACGCCGAAAATTCGTGAGGGGGTGGTATTACGCCGGGCGAGCCGACCCAATGCGTGCTGCAACGCAGCGTGGCTCTACCACTCAGTTGGTGTCACTCATTTAGCACCACCCAGGGGTCACGTGTAGGGTCTCAAGGGTAAACCTACGGACGCGAGCAACTTAACCCCCTAAAGAAATGGTTGTAGCTGACAAATAACTGAGTTGTTTTATTATTTTAATGTAATGTACTATATTAATAAGATGGCCGTCGCCTTCGATTGTGTTTTAATCACGACGGAGTAAAGTAAAGCGAAACCAAAATTGTTTTATATTATGATTGTTTTTACATTATTATGACATTTACACGACGGTAACACGTCGGTAACATGTCGATAAATTAACAATTACTCGTCATGAAGTGGAGTACACATTGCAGCAGCTAACGTTACTCAACTATTAGTTAAATCGACAACATCTATACGACGACTATGCGACTATGCGGCATTTATATGACTGTTATTCGATTTTCTTATGACATTAAGTTGAATAAAATGGGCCTAAATGCCGTTGAGTAAACGTAATGACGACGTCTACACGACCACCTTTTAAAACATAAAGTTATAATCAAAACGTTTATTCAACCACACAAATGTTTGTAATCACCGATGTAACTCAAAAAGCCGCCATGCTTAAGTGGGACTGGGCAGGACATGTTTGCCGCATGCCTGACGAGTTGTGGGCAAAGGCCACTACCGACTGGATCCCACGTGGAGTGAAACGGCAGCGAGGCCGACCCACACGCAGGTGGAGGGACAAGCTTGATGCCTATATGCAAAGATTGGCCAGCACAAGCAACAGACCGCGAAAAGTGAAAAGAGGGGAGGGATGAGGCCTTTGCCCAGCAGTAGGAAAATATAGGCTCATAATAAATAATAATAATCTTTATTGCACAAAATAGTAAGCGGACTTCCTTTCAATTGCGGCCGCGCACTGATCAGTACTAGATGAATAGAATTATATTGTGTCTAGTTGCGCCGCGTTCTATGTGTTAATGCGTGGTTGAATATTGGTTGGGTTTGCTTCCAGGTTAACGCCAGCTCTTCTGGCCGTGGTGTTATTCTACGCGTACGTGTGGAATAATATCTCCGAGGGCCCCATGTGGGGGACTCTGGTCACCAAAAATGCGGAGGTGTGCCAAGAAGGCTGGTGGTGGAACATGCTGTACGTTCAGAACCACTTCGGCTTTGAAGACATGGTGAGACTTTCTTTATATTTTTGTTTTGGATGACTTCCTAACTTCTTCACTGACTGGTTTGAGCATCGACATAATATAATATTTGTAAATGTCGTTACTTCTGTGTAAAACTGTGTTTCTTGCGCCCATTATTTTCCACAGCTAAAAAACCTGAATGGGTGGTAGGTAAAAAGTGTTTTTGGACGATTCGAAAATACTTATTTATTAAGTTTAATTGAATAAAGAGATTATGACTATGCTATATATTATACTATCTTCAAATCTCAGCAAAGCCTTATGTTTAAAGGAAAAGCCTTTAGCCCACTTCTTGCTAATTAATAAGTATCGATAACTCCGAAGATAGAAGCGTATGGATGAACTAAATTAGAGAACTTATTATAAGTACTTTAAGTGTAAGAACTTGCCCAAAAGACTATAATAAGTTCGCATAAAAGCTGCATTCTTTAGGATATCATCATGTTTTCCGTTGTTGATAATATGCTATGCATCACTTTCTATTAGCGCTGAACGGCCGCGCTTTGTTGAACTTCTGACGGGTGCACAGTATTTTTGACTTTTTCATTCTTGCTGCAATTTAATAAGACTCAATTTGTTGTGGCATTAAAATTGAGATTAACAGTTAAAGGGGACCACGAATTTTATAATATAATAAAAGACGATTACCTTTTTTTCAGTGTGCACCACAAACTCACCAGCTGGCCTTGGACATGCAGCTCACGATCATCGGCAGCTTGATCGCGTGGGCCATTCAGTCCAAGATCCCCTTCTCCAAGTTCACTATACCTATCATCATGGGTCTGACCACTTACTCCAGATACAGCACTGTTCAGGAACATAGACTAACTATGTTGGCCTACCACGGCGTCAGGTAAATATATAACAATTTGTACCAATTGGCTTGACAGTTCACGGAAAAGTAAGTATTTTAAAAATAACAAAGCTTATTTTCTACCTCTTACAATATTTTTTTCTCGAAAAAGCTTTATCTAAGGAGTAAGGAACATATTTTTCTTCATTTATTTCAAAGGAGATTGACCATTTTGGACCAAATGCTGCTGTCAAACAGCGCCATCTATCGCCATACGTTAACACTATAATATTATAAATCACGCGATCGATAGCTTGCTTTTATTGGGATGCTTCTTGGCCACCCCGCCAGTAGTTCAAGCTGTATTCACGTCACAGATGAAACCTATGATTGATTATTGTTTGTATATTTAAACGCGGTCCTGCGCGACGGGCGTTCTTTTTTCGTCCAACACTCCTGCAATACACATGTCCCGAGGACTACCGATTTTTATTTCCCACCGAGTCGACCACCTAACACTGCCCAAGCATGGGAATACTTTTATTTCTTTCCTTACATGAAGAGATATTTAAAAAAAAAATCCACTGGGTTTGTACCTAAAAAAAACTTATCTTGTGGCTTATTGGGTTTTTTTTTATTAATTTCAAAGACTGACCATTTTGGACCAAATGCTGCCCAAGCATGGGAATACTATTATTTTTTTCCTTACATGAACAGATATTTAAAAAAAATAATTTAAAAAACATTTACTGGGTTACCTATATTGTACCTAAAAAAAAACTTATCTTATCGCTTTTTGATGCTTTACCTTTTGATATATTTTTATAACGTTGTCGTTTACGTTTTAAAATATTATTATCTTACTTGGTGCCTTCGCACACGGCGTACTAAGACGTTTGTTATTTAAAACCTATATTTACATCAGATTTTTTTTCTCAACACTCCTCGGATAGATTCTGAAGCGCTTTGGGTTACATACTCGTACATACTAGTAGTCTGAAGAACATTATGAACTATGATTCAATGTTGGGCAGCACTCTTGGTCCAACGTCCATACAAAAATGCCGAATCTCCTTTCTTGCGAAAACGGTTGGTCAAGTGACATTTTGCCCTGTGACGTCACACTTCAATACACAAGATACATAGTTTTTGTTTATTTTGTGAAATGTGACGTCACACGAAGCTCAATCATGGCCCGTGTTTCGGGTCTTGTAATCCACAGATAAAGAATCGCAAATTTATTTTGTAAAAATAAAATATTTACAAATTATTTTAATAAAAAAAAAATATTGGATTATTATTGTTAAATTATAAACTAACATATCCGACATAGTTCATATGTTATTGTTACAACTATCAAATAGCCAACTAGACTCTGGCTAACGACGGCTGAACCAGCAAAACCGCGGCAAATTCAAAAAAGTCATGACTGGGTAAAACAGGATCACTCACACACACAGCTGCAATTTTCTCAGAAAAATTTCAATTTGACATACGACATGACACCTCAGATAGACACACATAGAGATAAAGTGTTGCCAATCAATTAACTACGAGGTTCAGCTTTCGTTAGCCAGACTCTATCACAGAATACTATTAGTACAGGCTATTCAACGAAAAAGTGTATCGGGATCGTAGCAAAGGGGTTAGCAAAGACCACCAGGGTCTCTGCTTACCCCCCGGGAAGCGGTGATACACGTGACATGTGACGTCACGCGACGTGACATGTGACGTCACGTGACTTGACGAAAAAGTGTGTCGGGATCGTAGCAAAGGGGTAGACAAAGACCACCAGGGTCTCTGCTTACCCCCCGGGAAACGGTGATACACGTGACATGTGACGTCACGCGACGTTACATGTGACGTCACGTCACTTGACACTTTAACACGTAGGTATACTTACTTACTCTAAGAAGAATTTATCCCTTTAATAATATCTTTATTAAGTTAAGCTGTGTGGCTGCGGCTTAATGATAGAATACTTACTATCAACCCATATCTTCCCTTGGGTGTCGTAATAGGCGACTAACGGACTAAATACTATCTACACATAAAGTACATCCAACAGCATAGAGTGGCGATGGGTTTACCACCTGTCATGCTGAGCACATGTGCAGCTTTATGTCGTTAGATGTATGTGCAGTGTTTAGTCCGTTAGACGCCTTTTACGACACCCAAGGGAAGAGAGGGGGTGGTAGTTTGGGGATGCAGTACCGGTTCCCTCTCAAGAACCGGTATTTACCGGTAAATTCAGCACTTTCGGTACCTACTTGTTTAAAAATGTTGCTTGCTATTAATTTATTATGTAAAGGGCACAAGTGCATGCAGTGAGCATACAATTAAGTAAACTGTAAAAAATGGGCTCAGTACAAATATGGGTTGGTGTCGTTAATAAAACTATGTTTTATTTTTCTATTCTGTGTCTATTATTGACATTAATCATTAGAACACAATCAGTATAATTAGACATATTTTTTTGAGATCAAAATAGTAACAAATATTCAAATAGAACTAAATACGAGGTACATTTAGAATTAGAAAAGTCTTTGTTCTTTCCACTATACATCACTAAACAAATTGAGCAAAACAAAACTGAAACGCTTCTTCGAGGTCAAACTGAAAATAATATAAATCAACAAAATTAGAGTTACATTCTAATTTACAAATAATGTTATAATAACAAACATTATTCTTTTTAAAATAAAAGTAATTGAAGTAAATAGAATTTAACACTCAACTTTTTATAAATAGACTCCTCATTTACTTTTGATAATAGCTTTTTCCTCTTGGTAATAAGTTCCGAGGAAACTTATAGCAATTTTATCGTATATCGAAAGACAGATAGTGAGAAAATGATATGCACGTATGAAGTACCGAAAGTATCGAAGGAACCGGGATTCGTTCGCTGAAGACCCGGTACCAGGTTGTTTAAAAAGTTCCGGGATTTCCCGGTATTTTCATGATCGGGATTTCCCGGGAGCATGCCCTAGTGGTAGTATTCTTTCACCGCTACGAGACACTGTTGAAACTAGACTAACTTTATAATATATTTTTATTAATTTGACATAAGTCGACACTTGCGTATATTAACGTCTTACGTTGTATGTGTATCAGTAATTCTATAGTTAGTAACTGTGCAACAGAAGCGTGTCAACTTTTGACGTTAGCAAAGATATTTACGTAATAAGTACCTACTTAAGGCGTCAAACGAATTTCCGGCAAAGAAAATATCTATTTTTATCATTATGTTTGCCAACGATTATTATACTCGTATGTCCGTGTTAATATGACTCATTACTACATATAAAATAAATTTATTCGAATTCAAACCAATTACATACGCACATCACATCACATGTACTGTAATGCGGACATCATGCATAAATTAACAAGATTTATTTCAATGTTTCAACATTAAAATTGTAGCGCCACTCACGCTTCATGTATTTACTACCTATTATATAAAACTATACACTTGTGTTGTTTGAAAATGTTAACTAAAGTTAAAACTGGTTTAAAACTTCCGTTAACCACCTCTGTCGTCTAGTGGTGGCATCAGCCCCGGACTTCTCCGGTTTTCCTTTTCTTCGACTCCTAGATGGTGATAGGTGTACCTACATTATCACAGAACAGTTAAGTACATTATTGTACTAGGTCCAAACCTAGTAGCTAGCCAACTAGCTACCATCATCTTGACTAAGTCTGTCGCCATGCCAACATTGTTAGTTGTATTGTTTGTTCAGACAGTTAGAGATAAGATAGTTAGTATCTCAGTAATTGAAGATTCCGAGTACCTAAGACGCGTTTCCATCTTCGGTCTTATTGACACTTACCGTTTCAGGTGCGATGAAGGTCAAGCGGTCCCCAGATGTAAAATAATATATTTTTGTCAAAATAAGCCTGGGCTTTTTCTTCCGTCTAGGACATTCTGCACAATCCTAATGTATTTTTATTTAAGGTCTTTTCTATTAACAACTATCCTGTTTAGGTTATTATTTTTAAACTTTTTTACCGAAACAATATGTACCTACCTAAATGTCAACTTGGCTATCTCTGTGGTTTATATTAGTGAAGCCATCAGGTACAGTTACATACGTTTGATTGGTGGTAGGACTTGTTTTAACCCCGTCTGGTTAAATATTTACCATTTCGAGAGTTGTAAAACAGACTTATTTTCGGTTCGACGCGAGCCTGTTTCGGCGTGCAGTGGTACTGGGGGTTCGTTAGATTAGTTGTTAAGTCTTAACTACAAGTTAGTTAACTGTTTTTTTAAAAATTAGTATTGACTTCAATAAGTGCCTGTAAAGGTTTTTAATTTGACTTTGACTT
Source organism: Scoparia ambigualis (assembly GCA_963921215.1). Taxonomy (NCBI): domain Eukaryota; kingdom Metazoa; phylum Arthropoda; class Insecta; order Lepidoptera; family Crambidae; genus Scoparia; species Scoparia ambigualis. The sequence continues at coordinate 6,846,637 of OY992510.1, forward strand.
TGAAAGGTCTTAAAGGAATTAATTCTTCCTTTTCATTTATAACCATTGCAAAAGTAGCTTATCTTTTGCAAATGAAATAACACTTAGAAATCATCGAGATTTTCCCTTTTTACTACTTTACTAACTGCCATATTCTGCGTTTCGCCGCGAGTGTACCTTCTCACCAAGTTTCGAAGTTTCAAGACAATATTATACGAGTACTACCTACATAATATAATTTTACATACTAAATCTGCATTATAGTATACCAACGAGCTGATGTAACGAAATTCGGTTCTAAAAGACTCCTTTCGAGATGAGCTGTACGAAATTTCGTTCGTGCGGGAAATTTATTTCGCTACGTATTACGATTGGACGCGAAATATGAATCGAATGCAGAGGTTTGCGCTCAGCTTGCTTATATTATTATGCTTTCGGGTAACCATTTATTTCAAACTAGTTCGGCCGGCGGCTTTGCACGCCTGATATTTGGTTATAAAGTCTATGTCGTGCCCCTTTGATCATGTTATTGTCTGTTAATCGGAAATAGTGTATGGATCTTCAGAATAATACGAGTTTATCAATTTATGTTAGGTGCTGGTTGGTGGAAGGGCTTGTTAAGTCTGCCTGGCTAACTAGGTACCACCCTCTTACCTGACTTATCCAGTCCACAGAAACTCCACGGTAGCTCAGCTAGAGAGAGCTCCTGGCCCGGATTGCCAGAAGTGTGCGTGTGGAAATATTTTCAACACTTATCAATTTGTAATTTCCTTTGTTCGCAACAAAATTTGCGTTAAAATTATAAGAATAAACAACATTTATTAAATTACCACCATCTTATTTAAATATATGCGCACTTTTAAACTTTCGCGTTTCATTATAAATACACATTTAGACGAGGATTAACGCTAACTACATGTTATAGGCATACTACGGGCGGACTGTCCGCCCGTGACCACGACCGGTGCAACTCGGTCGAAACGTCGGGTATTTTATACAAAAACGTATGCGTAGTATGCCTATAATATGTAGTTAGCGTTAATCCCCGTCTAAATGTGTATCTTATTTAAAGTCTGGCGCGATAACAACAATGTTAATAGCATTTTGTGTTCTGCCAGTTTAAATGTAAGATAGCCAGTTCTTTAGAGGTTGAGTATTCCGGGTGAAGCGCGCTTCCGGGTGACCACCCTTACTTGGTTGATATTCTACGCACCAAGCGCTATTTGTCTTCATTCATAATGCGTACAGCCAAGGTACCGAATTCCCTGCCGGCGTCTGTGTTCCCGAGTGCATATAGCCCCAACATCTTTAAAGCCCGAGTGAATAGGCTGCTTCTGGACAAGATCGCGTCATTGTTGGCCTCTTCTTAATCCTACGGATACGAATGTGGCCAAGAGCAAGCCAATCTATTATAAAAAAGAAAAAAAAATGCTAATATAATAAATGAGCGTTTAAGTATGATAGATTTTAAGGTTTGGGAAAAATCTTGTCGCCACGTGGAAGACATAGAAATCATTTTGGAAAAACTACGAATATACCTTCGGCCTATTATCGTCACTTAGTATCGGTGAGATCCAAGTGAGATAGCCCTTATAGTATTGAACTTTTTCTTGCAGTGTGAGCCAGCTGTACCGAACTGCGAGGCTCAGCTACACGTCGACCCTGCACCGATCCACGCCGTACCTGATAGGCCTGAGCCTGGGCTTGCTCTTGAGGAAACCATTTCAACATGGCAAGGTAACTAATAAGCATCTACTTTATTATGACAAATATTACGTACTTACTCCGCTGGCTGGCTCAGCGATCCTAAGTGGAATTGGCCTCTGACACAAGACGACGACACTCTATGGCCTTTGCAGCCTCTTTTGTGTTAATAGGTCCTAGCAGTTCGAACGGCTTCACAGAAATATATCATATTTCTGAGAACAGCTCTTTAGCGACTCTAACTATCATTGCTTATAACTATCATTGCTTAAACAATTGAAATAAAGCCGCGTACGTTCAGGTTTTGGAATTAGCTGCCTACCTACCAATATATTCTCATTAACAATATTACTTAAAGGTAGGTAGGTAATTTAGAAAAATAATAAAGTCGTTTTCGAGAAATTAAGCTAGTTACATCATAGTGCTGTTACAGTACTACTGTTTGTGTGTATTTTCCATCTACATGCTTGCATTTTAAAAATATATACCTATGTATACGTTTTCAGTTTAAAATCTGAACTGAAAAATATCTGCAGAATCTATTTAAATATCTAATTCAAAGAAAAATATTAATCTAAATTGCCACAGCTTCTCGTAACTAACTCCAAAACGCAACGAATCACCGCAATGCGGGTTCAGTTTTCGGTTTTTACGAGAATGCCAATATGGCCGGCCGTCTATCATTGTGTGACGGGATGCCATCGGCCGACATCGGATAGTGAAGAGAGGAAAAGGGGTACCACTCGACTTTCATAGATTGGAAAATCAAGTTCCTGCTAACGAAGTGTATCGATCAACTGTCTAACTGAGAGGTTGCACGTAACGAGTACTGGGTCTCACCTCACATGAAATGCAGTAGGTATAGCCCGACAAGTTCGTGCGCGACCTTTACGCGGATCAATTTCTTCCGTGGTAGCGTCTGGCACTGATTTGTCTTTACAAATATTAGTTACAATAATATTAACCTACCTTGTTGAACAAGAAATTTTATATTTGTAGTCAGTCAAATCATTGCCAGACGATACCACGGAAGAAATTGATCCGCGTAAAGGTCGCGCACGAACTTGTCGGGCGGGCTACAGTAGTAGACTGTGTGGTGGTGTTCATTATTAAAAGAATATTATCAAAACCAAGCCATCTCTTCTCTTGGGTGTCGTAAAAGGTGACTACCGGATTGAAAACTAGACATACCGCACACAGCTTGAGTGGTGATGGGCTCACCACGCTGAGCACATGTGCAGTTGATTCTTGGTGAAACGTGAACTGCGGCAGTACACTGCTTTTGCAGTCCTCATCACTTAGCTTACAACGGTGTTTTTCTTTCAAGACACAGTAAAAGTCCGAGTGAAACTAACAATTAAAGAAACTCCTGATTTACCTACGGTACCGATTAACTCTTTGGGGTCGTGACTCGTGAGTAGGGTTGCCACCTTTTTTAGGACGAATAAAGTATTTTTTCATTTTGTTAGAACATAAATAAAGTACATAGCATAAAAAAGAGAGAGATTTTAAACTTTCATGGTTACTACAATTATATTTATAAAAAAACGGGACTTTAAAACAATAAGTCAAACATGGTAAAAATCCCGTTTTTTTCATAAAAATAATTCATTTATTTGTCCTTAAAAACGTATTTTTTGTTGCTCTTTGCGACAATTAACAAATATTCATCTTTTACGTAAAGAGTTTTACGTAGAGTATTTTAGCGTACCTACTTTATTGGTGTCGTTGATTATAAAGTACGCCTTCATGCAAAAGAGGACAATACTCTATTTAAGAGTACGGGTGGCACCCTTATCGCGAGTGTATAATACTGTCAAATTCGATGAAGAATGTTTGTAAACAAATTATTGTTAATTCTTTTTGCAAAATCTGGTTTCACTCGGATTTTTACTTTTGATATAAACCCACCTTTGTTAGCTGTTCTCTTGTAAATCTCTCTCAAGAAAAAGTAAGAATCAGAGTAACTAGATATTTGCACAAAGAAATGTCAATAAATTGTTGGCTGTGGATAGAGTGCCACAAGCGACATTCTAGTACGATCGGTTACGATGCCGTAATTACGGCATACTAGTACAAAGTGTAGGCAGTGTATAGAGTGGATAGGATAAAGCCTGCATACTGCAAACTGCAAAGGAGAAAGCCGATCTCTTGGGAACTCTTTTCGCATCAAACTCGACCTTTGACGATGGGGGAAAACTCTTCACCAACCATACCGCATTGTGCTTGTTCAATGCCGAACGTCCAGTTCCTCCAAAGGTTAGTTCGTAAGGCTCTTTTTTTCTCTTGATATCCATAAGTCGAGTGGGCCTGATGCAGTTCCTCCCATTGTGCTTCGGACGTGTGCTCCTGAGTTGGCGCCGGTTCTAACGCGCCTTTTCCGGCTCTCTTACACCACTGGCGTTTTCCTGAGCTCTTGAAAGACAGCCCTTGTCCATCCGATTCTCAAAAAAGGCGATCGCTCAGATCCGTCCAACTACAGGCCAATTGCCATCATCTCTTTGCTCTTCAAAGTAATGGAGTCCATTACAAACTGCCAGCTCTTAAGGTACATAGAAGAAAACTATCAACAAAGCGACCGCAAGTATGATTTTCGTCGCGGTCGTTCGGCTAGTGATCTTTTAGTGTACCTTACTCACCGATGAGCGGAGGCAGTCAATAGTAAAGGGGAGGCACTGGCAGTTATCTTGGACATAGCGAAAGGTCTTTGACAGGGTATCTCTAAACTTCCATCATACGGGCTTCCTGAGGAATTATGTTCGTGGGTTGCCCAGTGTGGTATAGAGCCACGCTTCGTTGCAGCACGCATTGGGCCGGCTCACCTGGCGTAATACCACCCTCTCACGAATATCCGGCGTGAAATAATGGCACTTGGTGCTGTTGTGTTTCGTCCGGCCAGTGAGGGTTCCGGAGGCCCATCCCCCCCCCCCCCCTCTCACAATTCCTGTTCCTACCTTAACCCTATTCCTTCCTTAAAGGACGGCAACGAGTCTGCGATTCCTCTGGTTTTGCGGGTGTCCATGGGCGGCGGTGATTACTCTCCATCAGGTGACCCGCCTGCTCCTGTTTGCCTCCTAATTTTATATTTAAAAAAAATTGTGAAGTATACCCACGGATATGCCACATGGAGGGAAAGTACCCTGAATATTGTAGATGGAACATTTTACTAGAAGAAGGCATTATTTGAATTTAAAAAACAATTTAAACTGCATTCATAGATATTTAAATAATTACATGGTTGAACCGGAAATCGAACCAGTTACATGTGAAAAATAATCACCCTGTAGCTTTATCATACCGATCGAAAGGCTTCATTATAAGAAATATTTTTTGCTAAATAACATACTGTCACAAATAAAAGGAAGACCATACATTTTAACATTTTTAATACAAAATTAATCAATTTATCTAATGCTCAAAATGAGTCCCTTCCTGTTGAATCCTCTTTTGATTCTGTCGATTTTTGATCTTGCTGTTGTGGCTATTTAGAATAATACGTCCAAGTTCTGCTTGTAGCTCGTGGATACTTTCATACTGATTCTTGTAAACTAAATTTTTTACATAATCCCATAAAAAAAACTTACGGGGTTAGATCTGGGGATCGCGGTGGCCATCTCATTTGTCCTTACGTATCTCTTTATCATTTTATCATGCACTTAAATTATAATAGGAAAATGAGGCGTACTTCTCAAGTGGGTACATTTATTAGTAATAGGTACATAAGATAATGTCAGTTGTATGTCGTTACGGCAATGTCAGTTTTTCATTTTTCTGAACAAAATTTCACTTCAAATGGTCTTCCTTTTATTTGTGTCACTATGTTATTTAGCAAAAAATAATCCTTATGATGAAGCCTTTCGATCGGTATGATAAAGCTACATTATTTTTCTCATGTAACGGGTTCGATTCCCGGTTCAACCATGGAATTATTTAAATGTTTAAGAGTGCAGTTTAATGTGTTTTTTAAATTCAAATAATGTCTTTTTTCAGTAAAACGTTCCATCTACAATATTCAAGGTACTTTCCCTCCATGTGGCATCCGTGGGACGCCCTGTATATACTCGAAACTACTTTAAGGATTTTTGGTGAAGTATTGGAAATACCTACTTTTTTTGTCAAGGGCGATTCTAAGTGTTTTATAGGAAACCGCAAAAGTTACACAAAAGTGACAAGTCATTTATTAGTTTAAAAAAACCACAAAACTTAAACAAAAGTGACTAATCTATACGACTTGATCTTTCCCAAACTCTTCAATGTGCTGTCATATCGCACTTACACGTTAATTTGTTAACTTAATACCATAGTTACGATCCCAGTAATATCACTCCACTTGCAAGAAAACTATTTGATGGAAATTCCTATTGAAAAATGCGTCGTTACTCATATAAAACGGATATGTGTCACATATTTTTCGTTTTCAACCTTTACGCTAATAAGATTTCCCCATAGATCCGCTACTGATGAGTTTTATGACGAGTTTGGGGTTATACCATTGAGCTATCATGAGTTAAAGTCTGGCCAACGAAAGCTGAACCTCGTAGTTATTTGATTGGCAACACTTTGTCTCTATGTGTGTCTATCTGAGGTGTCATGTCGTATGTGAAATACTTTTTTTTCTGAGAAAATTGCAGCAGTGACCCTGTGTCACCCAGTCATGATTTTTTTTAACTTGCCGCGATTTTGCTGGTTCAGCTTTCGTTAGCCAGACTCTATACATTATGGTGACAGTGACAAGCTACAGGCATTGAGGTATTATAACTAGAGCAGCCATTTCATACGTAAAATGTGACCAACTGCATCAGAGCGTGCTACGCGTGGGGAGTAGGAGGAGGGAGTTTGTTGTTAAGCGTTGCACCCCATGTCACTAATTCCCTCACCACATCCGGTTGGTGGGTTGTTGTACCCTTTAAGAGGGTTTACGCCATTCGGTTTCCCATACAAACTTCCAAGTCGAAATTTTTAAAAACCAATAAGCCAATTTAGATAAAACTTTGCATGCTAAAGTAAAATCATCATCATCATCAGCCTATTAACGTCCCACTGCTGGGCACAGGCCTCCCACGTGGACAATAGCACGTGGGGATATTGGGCCATAACCCACCGTGCTGGCCCAATGCGGGTTGGTGGTTTTTAACGACTGTCATCTTACGACAACAACCGGGACCAACGGCTTAACGTGCCTTCCGAAGCACGAAGGAGCTCGAGATGTTTTTTTTATTAATTTGGTCACCCATCCAGCGACCCGGCATTGCGAAAGTGGCTTAGCGAGCAAGATCGCAAGCCGAACGCGCTAGCCGCTGCGCCATCGAGCTCCTCAGTAGTCAAAGTAGTCAAAGTAAAATCACAGGGATCTAAATAGTTTGTTGAAAAAATCTAAAAAAAAATGTTTATTTAACTGAGTTATTGCAATTTTTAACTTTCTATAGTGGAGACTTTAAATCGCAATAACTCAGCTAAAAAAACGTTTTCTAAAAATGTTTTCAACAAACTATTTAGATCCCTGTGTTTTACTTTAGCCTGCAAAGTTTCATCAAAATTGACTCATTGGTTTTTAAAAATTTCGACTTGGAAGTTTGTATGGAAAACCGAAATGCGTAAACCCTCTTAAGGCATCGGATCTAGAACCCTTTAAACCAGAAGGTAGCATTGTAACCGTGTTGCGCAGCGGTGAAAGAATACTACCACCCCCTCTCTTCCCTTGGGTGTCGTAAAAGCCGACTAACGAACTAAAGACTGCATATACATCCAACAGCATAGAGGCGATGGGCTCACCACCTGTCACGCTGAGCACATGTGCAGTCGCTATTTGGTGAAAAGTGGACTATGGTAGAGGACTACTTTTGCTGTCCTCATTGCCTGTCTCTGACTAACCTTTCGGGGATAATAGTCGTGATTATTATGTATGTATGTAGCATAAGAACGCCGCTTCTCGGCAACAAAACAGAGCGGTCGTTATCCATTCCAGGATTCTAACAGATTTAAATCACCGTGTCAAATCGGGTCAGACGCTTAGTCACTAACACTGAGGCAGTGAGGTGTTAAAAAAAAAGATCATTCGTAAACCACATTGGGCCAGTGTGGTGGGTTGTGGCGCAATCTTTCCATGTTCTATTGTCTATGTGCAAGGCCTAGCAGTGGGACGTTTAAAGGCTAGGCAGGCGGGTTATTCCTTGAAGCGCACCCATTTCGAAGCGCACCAGACCAAGCGCACCCGTTAGGTGCGCTTCAGAATAGGTAATTGAAATATTATATTTTTATTCCTCGAAGCGCACCAGCAGATAAAATGCGGGAAGAGATGTAGTAACTAACAGAAAATATCGATAACGAATAACGCACCTACGTTTATTTTTAGAGTATCCATCTACCTCTTTTCATTTATGTCATCCTGGTACTTTTAGTTCAAAATGACTGTCATGATTCAATTTATTATTGACGTAGTAAGTGGCAGCACCTAGTTCTACTCGTTTATTTCTTTTTTCCTGATAGTTAAAGGTAAGTAAGATCGCTAAGGCGCCTATCTACCTCTTTTCATTTATGTCTCCCTGGTACTTTTAGATCAAAATGACTGTCATGATTCATTTTTTTTATTGACGTAGTAAGTTGCATGCACCTAGTCCTAGTTTCTATCGACATCAATATTACGAATCTTTTAGGCTCCTCTCTATTTTTTACCGTTGGTGCGCTTCGAGGAATAAAAATATAATATTTTAATTACCTATATTGAAGCGCACCCAACGGATGTGCTTGGAGGAATAGTTTAGGTGCGCTTGGTCTGGTGCGCTTCAAAATGGGTGCGCGTCAAGGATATTCCTTGAAGCGCACCCATTTGGGGTATTCCCCAGGCAGGCTGATGATGATGTAAAACTCTTATGTTTCAGATTGTCCTGACACTAGGCTGGTTGGTTAGCGTTACATTGTGGGCACTCGTGTGGTGGGCCGGTTTGGACGCAGGCTCGACGCAGTACCGATACAGCGCAACGTTCGCCGCTCAGTACGCTTCGTTCGCTCCGATCGCTTCAGCTGCTGCGATCGCTTGGGTGATATATACGGTGCACGGAGGACAATGTGGTAGGTCGCGTTTTGGCATTTTGTACTACTGCACGCTGTCAAGTTTGTACCTTCTGTAGGTAGAAGTAATACGATGATATTTTTTTGTTGGTAACTATTCATATGCCGAATATATGTTTATATAACGGGTTACTTTTCGTGTATTTACCGTCAAACGAGCATAGAAACCATGGACCGTAGAAAAATATAAACATTAACAAAAGATTACGAGAAAAAGCATTTCTTTAGATAAATATTGATGTAAAACTGCCAAGGAACCTACCTGATTTATTTATTAATTTGTCTACTAACTTTAACTTCGACAATAATTAACTACGGCTTACATGACCCATACTAATTCAGTAAATTAGTTAAATATTTAGCGTTACGCACAAACGCAATTGTAATCTACGGTCCCTTTACTCTTTTATTTTATACATTTTTACTTAATACTTAAAAAATTTCGGCGACAAAAAAAGGACTTGTATCAAAAAATATATTGTACAAACATAGATGATGAGCGGGATTTCTCAGTACAGATCTATTTATACCGAGATATCTGCCATTTTGTAATACCTGAGTAATCTTCTTAAATACTGAATAAACGTTTTTGATTTATAATAGCTAATGATTATTCCTAGAATGGCTGTCTCAGCTGCTGAGCTGTCGCTTCCTGGCCTTCATCAGCCGCCTGTCATACGCCCTGTACCTGAGCCAGTTCATCGTGTTCCTCACCAAAGCGGCTACCGTCAGGGCATCCACAGAATTCACCCTGATGTCTTTGGTAAAACCACACATTAGTGTTGCTTTTAAATATAACATAACTACAGTGCCACAAACTTATCTGACCCGTTGACGGCGTCGCTGCTGTTGAATTTAGTGTGGCCGCTAAGCAGTTTGTAGGGTATAATGACATTAGACTAGGCTCTCCTCCTCCATCAAAATATTTATTTGCTGTTTTAGACATTGACAACACGATATAATTAGGAATATTACACATTTTTATAGAATTATATTTTACTTCCAGTTTTGGCCACCGGGTCAGATAAGTTTGTGGCACTGTATTTAAAGTTTACCACAATATGTCCATGACTTTTTAGGCTGATCTGTCCTTGGGCTATGCTGGTATCGGCTCACTAGTAGAATACCTACTACCGCTAGATCTCTTCCCCCTGGGTGTCGTAAAAGGCGACTAACGGACCAAAGACTGCGCATACATCCAACAGCATAGAGCGGCAATGGGCACACCACCTGTCACGCTGAGCACATGTGCAGTTTTCATTTGGTGAAACATGGACTGTGGCATTAGACTGCTTTTGCTGTCCTCATTGCCTGGTCTCTGAATAACCCTTGGAGGGTAATAGTTGTGAATATTTTGTATGTATATAGGTACTCCTTGGATGCCTGAGGACGGGAGATCGGGGTAGACCGCAGAAACGTCTCGAGACGATATCGATGCCTTTGTGGGGGCTGGGAAAGCGCTAAGGACAGCGATGGATGAAAGAGTTTGGGGGATACCTTTGCTCAGCAGTGTGACAAAACAGACTGAAAACAAAAGACGTTGGCAGAGTTTTCTGAATTCTGATAATGGTTTTAGAGAAAAGCATTGATCTTAAAATAACACACGTTAGCTGAATTATAGTATTACAACTGTAAAAATATAGTCTGATTAAACATCAGTCAACACATCAGATTATCAAGCATCATCAATCAGATTTGTTACATAACTCACTTTTCAAATCTTGATAATGAGAATGTAAAACGCGCCACTAGATACAATATAAATTCTATTCATTCAGTACTGATCAGTGCACAGCCGCAGTCAAAGTAAAAATATTTAATATTAATATTAACTAATTATTGTCATACCTAAAAGGTAAGTCGTCTTTTTCCAAGTGCTTTTAGTTTGTATATAACAAATTATTGCATTGTAAATGGTAAAATTAATAGATGAAAATAAAATTTGATGTCATGACGCAGTACACTAACGTATGAAATGACGAATAACATTTAAGTCTTTTAATAGTTTAAATTTTATTATGTTTGCATTCATAACGTTACATTTATATCGAAATCAATTCAATCAATTATTATTGGCACTTAGGTACTTTTCATAATATTATCACTGCATATTTCTTCCGCCCCTCGTCAATATTCATTCGCAAGTTGAATATTTTATTTGCATAACAGCTTTAAATGAATTATAAGTTTCAAATTGATTTTATAAATAAATGTTAAATATTTCTTTATTTATTTTCCAGATTGACGTTCATGAGATATCAGCCGTGCTTCTCTTATCAATTATTTTAACCTTAACATTCGTCATTCCAATGCAGTCATTACACAAACTATTTTCATTTTCAACAAAATTGAAAGTAGAAGCGGAAGAAAAGGAGAAAGCAATTGAAGAAACAGACGCTCAGGAAGGAACCGTAGACGAGAAGGAAGAGACATCAGAGAAGCTCGAAGAAGATATAGATGACGTCATTAATATACCACAGATTAGAAGTCGACAGCATTTTGTAGCTCACAGGGAACTGTTAGAAGAAATTCCAGAAATAGAGGTAGAATTTGAAATGCAAAGAGAAAGGAATGACGGGTTGGAAGAAATATTAGAAGAAGAGGAAGAGGACGAAGAACCAGAAGAAAGGGAAGAAGACGACGATCTTGAAATCATTGAAGAAGAACAAGGCGGGGAAGATGAATTGTGGGAAGGGGGAGATGCACCACTTCAGAGACGGTTGCCTAGACAGGATGATGACGACCAAGATTTGAACGAATGGGAGTGGACGACTAACGGAAATGGTCGTTATGGAGCTCAATATTATCGGTACTCTAGGTAGCGTTGATAACCTTATTTATTAAAACCCTTTTTGCTAAAGTATGTTTTTATTTTCATCATCATCAGCTATAAACGTCCCACTCTTGGGCACAGGCCTTTCCACATGGACAACTATCACCACTGGCCATCATCCACACTGGTCCAATGCAGGTTGATGGATCTTAACAATTGCAATCTTACGACAACCACCAGGACTAACGGCTTTACGTGACTTTTGAAGAATGTAGAACTTGAGATGTTTTTTAATTAGGCCAAGTGTTTTGTAAATGTAAGTAGAATGAACTTACTAACCGAAGTCTTATGAATGTCATTACATTCATAAGTGTTGTAACCTAAACATGGCCTAACCTGAATAAATGATATTGATTCTTGATCGAATGACCTCAACCTGATAAGAATGTAATCATCAAATCAATTTCCCTCTGTTGGGGTCTGGCCTTTTGACATGAGTTGTCCCACATGGAGATATTAGGCCATAACCTACACCCACTCTGGCCCAGTGCGTGTTGGTGGGTTTTAGTGACTGCCATCTTACGTTAACAATTGGGAGTAAACAGTTTAACGTACCTACCGAAGCACTGAAAATGTGCTCTTACATGTTATTTTTTAAATTTATTTGTATTTGGAAGATTTACAGATCTAATAATAAAAATAGGTATACAGGATGTCCCATAAAGAGCGTGCCAAACTTTAGGAGACGATAGACTTAGAGTGACCAACTAGATAAAAAAAATACTTTTGTGAAAGTACCACTTTCTTTTACCACAATTTTCAAAGTATATTTTTTAAGTTTAATCTTACATTTATAGCGGTTTTTGTTGCTGTGTGTACAAATAAGCAGATATTTTTATTATTTTTCTTGTTAAATACTCTCAAAGAATCAATCTACCATATTCCAATTTAATTTTGTTACTTCAAGTTACTATAACCTATTAACCATATTAACCCATGCGATAAATTAAAAAAAAAGCTTGAAAATTAGAAAACAACTGTGTCGCGTAGCGGTGAAAGAATACTACCACCCTTCTCTACTCTCTCTCTTCCCTTGGATGTCGTAAAAGGCAACTAACGGACTAAAAACTGCAGATTTATTCAACAGCATAGATCGGCAATGGGCTCACCACCTGTCACGCTGAGCACATATTGTGCAGTCGCTATTTGGTGAAAAGTGGACTATGGTAGAGGACTGCTTTTGCGGTCCTCATTGCCAGTCTCTGACTAACCCTTCGGGGATAATAGTCGTAATTATATGTATGTACGTTGAAAATGTTAGTACTCTTTTCCTGAAGTCATTTTATGGGACAACCTGTATATAAATATGTAACCATTACCGTTAATATATGCTGATGTTTTTCCAGTTTAAATATACAGTCTAGACTCAGTAATATTAGCTATTTTTTGAGGAAATCTTATCGACCGAGTATAGTATAGTATTGTAAATTCGTTCTTTGACATTTCGTCATAACTGTTTGTTTTGGATTTGTATTGGTTACTTTCGAGATGAACAGAGCTACGGATCAACGTGCAAATATATTTGGAAACTCGGATCAAATATTTGGTCCGAGTTTGGAAAGCTATTTAAATCTGTCAAAACATTTCATGCTCTCGGGATTTCGATAAACTCAAATTTCTTCTTTTACGCCGAGTTATTGCAAATAATTAGCACTTTTGAACATAGAAATAATGGTGGGGTACAAAATCTTACAAGTGATCTTGATTTTATAAATGATGATAATACACTTTGATATATTATATTTCCTGGAAGAGATTACTTTTTTTTATTTTTTTTTATTGTGTGATAGGCTTGCGTTTGGCCACTATCCCACCTGATGGTAAGTGATGATGTAGCCTACGGTGGAACATGCTTGCCTAGAAGTGGCCTCTCTTAGATTAGAGACTGAATCTCAGCTCTACTAGTACGTGCTCTGGATGTGTGACTCTTTAAGACAGTGCTGTCATCTGCATACCCAAGTATATCGAGTTTCAACAGGTCGTTGATATGGAACAAAAAAAGTGTCGCAGAGAGTACTGACCCCTGAGGGACCCCAGCGTTTATCGCTAGTTGATCGGATGAGCAGTCATCAATGACTACTCGAATCGATCGGTCCCGCAGGAAGTCTAAAATCCAAGCACACATACCAGCAGGTAAACAAAAAGATGGAAGTTTACTAATAAGGCCGTCGTGCCAAACTCTGTCAAAAGCCTTCGAGATGTCGAAGGAAACGGCAAGCGTTTCACCGTACCTCTCGATTGCTTCGCTACAGATGTGAGTGACGTAAGCTAGTAGGTCTCCTGTGGACCGGTTTCGGCGGAAACAGTATTGACGGTCACTAAGAAGACTGTTCGCTTCTAGATACGTCATGAGCCTGTTATTTAGAACACGTTCCATAGTCTTAGAGAGAATGGAAGTGACTGATATTGGCCTGAAGTTGGCGGGTTCAGCACGACTACCCTTTTTGGGCACTGGTTGCACGTTAGCTGACTTCCCTCTTTAGGCACGATACCGGTCTCATACGAAAGGCGAAAGAGGCGTATCATAATTGGAGTCAACTCCGGCGCACATGTCCTTAGAACTAAGGCTGGAATCCCATCGGGACCGCTGGCTTTGATCACGTCGAGATTACTTAGCGCTTTCTGTACCTCCGACTGGCGTATGCGAATTTCCGACATGGTCGTTTCGCAAACCGCTGCACGTGGGGGCACAGCACCACCATCATCAAGATGCGAAGATTCCGCGAAGAGATTGGCAAATAAATTTGCCTTCTCAGTAGCGGTATGAGCCAGCTACCCATCTGGTTTCAGCAGTGGAGGAAGTGAGGGCCGACAGAAGTTCGCTTCGACTGGTTTGGCCAGGGACCAGAACGCTTTGGAACCCGACGGGTATGAAGCCAGTCGGTTCCCAATTCGGCATATATGGTTGAAACGAGCCGTCTTTTGCACCTTTTTGCTTGATTTGGCGGCACGGTTAAAGGCTTTCTTCTTTTCACGGACATCCACGGCCTTGCGAACTCGAGCATCAGCCCAGGCTATATAAGCTTCATGCTTTAGCGCTTACGCACTTCTGCATTCGGCTCCAAACCATGGGCGAGCTTTACTGTACAGAGGAACATTGGAGAACGGAATATAATATTCCATTCCTTGACGCAAGACCTCTGCCACATCCATTTTACAGGTTGAGGGGTCGCAAGAAGAAAAGCAGACCTGCCGCCAGGGATAGGATGCAAAGAAAGAACGTATCTCATCCAAATCTGCTGACCCGTATCGCAATACTCGTCTTGTGCGTCCTTGATTGGGTTCGGGAGGGGAGTTAGCTGAAACAGTTTTCACCAGACAGTGGTCAGAGCTACCTAAAGGTGAAGAAACTGACACTGAGTAACGGTCTGGATCCGTTGTCAGCAGAAGGTCTAAGCAATTGGGAGTGTAGCTATCAACGTCCTGTATCCTTGTTGCCTCCTGTACCAGTTGGGTAAGGTTGAAACTCAAAGCAAGCTTACGCACTTCCCTTCCAGCGTGATCGGTGTTCTGGTATGGGTATAGCCACTCTTGGTGGTGAGCATTAAAATCCCCCAGAAGCACAAGTTGGGCTGTGGGATTCTTTTGTTGAGCCACATCGGCCACATCGGCCCACTGAGGTGGTTCATTAGCCGGGTTGTCTCAACATCTCCGCTGTGCGATCTGTAGATTATGGCATACAAGATTTTGTCGATGCCAATGTCTACGAGCACCCACATTAAGGAGAAATTAGGTCTTCAAGGTGACGGAGACGCCGATAGCAGATGTCCTCACGGGCAAACAAGCATACGCCTGAACGAGCCCTGAAGTGATGCTCTAGGACGTAGCCTGGGTACGCTAGATAGGCTGCGTCTGCCGGACATCTGATCCGCATTTCGGTGAGAAATAGAAGGTGCGGTTTGGCAGTCTCGAGGTGGTGGTGGACTGAGACGATACTTGAGTGCAGTCCTCGGATATTTGTGAGGTGCACTTGGAGCAGGAGGACGTGCATCCGCTGTGAAACCATTTTTCTACTTCTCTTTGTCATATAAGGAATAAAATGGAGGTCCGTAAAGGGTCGCGGCGCCCTTATCTATCCCAAAAATGCGAGCAGAGCTCAACATCAAGTGAAGGACCAAACTGGAGACTGCGGGGACGCCCGAGCCCTCCCCCCCCCCCCCAGAGTGTCTATCGGGTCCTCCCGTCCGGTCGCCAAACGGCACCATAGCGCACTCCAGGGATTTTTCGCTAGATGGCGGGGCAGCCGTTCATGAGTGGCTAGCTCATTACTTGGGCCCCTAACTGTCTGCGGTCGGCCAGCGGAGAACCGTACCTCGGATCCCGCTACTCTCTGAGTTTGGCCATCCGATGCTGCGCCGATGCTTGCATCATGATGGAATGCGAGCCGCTTGGCACCATGGCTTTGTACGGAGGGTGGTGATTGAGCCGGCGGCTAAAGCCTACCACCTCTTGAAACTGCACGGTTAGATGGCTCCTACGTCATGCTATCCGGCGGCAGTAGGGATCTGTATTCTGACCCGTCCCTACACGGGGAGTATTGTTAGCAATAAGGCCGCCTCTTTGTACTCTTAATCTGTGTCAGTTATTTTTTTGTGTCTGTATTTTATTTGTGTGCAGACAAATGTATATATTAGTCTTACAATAATTTTTTAATTTTATACTGAAGCAGTCGCGAGAGACCGCTTGTCTTAATAAATTGTATGTCTAATAAAACAGGACCGGTTCAGTAAAACATAGTAAAATACTGATTGCAATAGGCAAAAATTTAACGGTTGCGGATTTTCTTGTATGCTAATTGGTCAACACCATGTTTTTCAAGGACACTAATAGTCCAATTTCAAAAACGTTTTACTTGGGGCCAGTTAGACTGTTTTAAATTAGAAACATTTCAAATAAATACAGAAATTAAAGTATTTTTAATTAATAATAAATTTTTCAGATACTATTTTACACTGTTATTTATCAATTTATCAATAACAATATCACAATCGTCTAGAGTACGACTAAAAAGTTTTATTCAGGTACTAATTTTACAAGTATTTTCAATTTTTGTTCTTTATACCAAGCTTTCATGTAAAAGGCAGTAAATGAAACTAGCTAATTGGCTCTAGTTTTTAGGGTTCCGTACCTCAAAAGGAAAAAACGGAACCCTTGTAAGATCACTTTGTTGTCCGTTTGTCTTGTCTGTCACGTCACGACCCTTTATCTCGGGATCGCGTGGAGGTATCGAGTTGAAATTAAAACAATATACTCAAATCTGCAGTCTCTTGCAGCTGTGAAAAAATTAATCTCTTAAGTTAACGTAAAAAAAGATACGGCCGTTTATGCCGCAAATAACGTAAATTTTCGACACTCAAGGGAATCAAAATTCATAGGGTATTTGCCGTTGACCTAGACCTATGAAATTTAGCAAGTATTACCGTCTTATACTTCAAGTATAGAGAAAAATCTGAAAACTAAACATTTGTAATAAAATTATTAAAAAACAGGGTCTTTATGCCAAGGAACGGCGGTCCAAATTTTGAATTGAGTTAACCGTGCCATGTGGGGTATCGTATGAAAGGGCTTTATTGGCACAAGCATAAACAGATTTTTTAATATTTTTATGATGTATAGTTTTCGATTTATGACGAAGAGTGGAAAATAAAATTAAAATATGCACCTATGTATTGAACCTTCGGTGGGCGAGTCCGACTCGCACTTGTCCGGTTTTTTCTTATCCTTAACTAACTTTTAGTGAAATTTATCAAAAACAAGCGTTTACATTAGATCCCTTCCTGGGATGATGAGGATTTAGACGTAAGTATCAAAATATCGGCTGATCCGATGATCCGATGACATTAAGGCGGTCGAAGTGCCGATCCGGACCAGATCAGACACACTGGCGACTGTGCTGGTTGGAGGAGGACTAGAGTACGTACATCCAGCAGTGGACAATGATACGCTAAAGAAGAAGAACTCAAAATAGATATGAGCATTTGGTGCACATGACCCCTTCAATATCAGCTTATACAGGTTGATAGAAAATGTAGTGCCAACGGGAAGAACGATCTCTAACAAACATTCCTCTATGTTCAATATTGATTGATTGAACATAGAGGATTTTATCTTTAAAGCATATATTTTAAAAACAATTTAAAGAATTTTGCAAATCAAACGGGAACACCTACACTTGTATATTAATTAATCATATTGATTTAGTATGGAGAAAACGGAACTAAAGCGAAGGCTAATGTAGATTTACGAATTTGAAGAAGTGCTTCGAATGCAAATTAATAAGTGGCATTGACTTTTGACATCACATATTGTTATGTATAGGCGGATATAGGTCTGAAGATACGCAATTTTAGAAATTGAATACTTTATTGACTTGAAATGGAAGTTTATGTTGAGGTCCAACAATAATAATGGTGAAAATTCTTTGTTGTAGTAAACAACTAACACAAACATTGTTTATGACAAGTAACAGTCTTGAACCCGACTTTGAACCTGACCCCAGAGAATGCGTAACATAGCATTTTTTGTAGTAGTGAAAAATTATCCTCGACATTTGAAATAATTACATACACACAGGTAGGTAGATCACGCTCGTTTCCTGGAGGGGTAGGCAGTAGGGTTGCCACCTTTTTTTAAAACGAAATAGTATTTTTTCATTTTGTTAGAACAAAAATAAAGTACATAGCATAAAAAAGAGTATTCATTTATTTGTCCTTAATAACGTATTTTTTGTTGCTTTTTGCGACATTTAACAAATGTTTGTATTTTACGTAAATAGTTTTTCGTAAATAGTGTATTTTAGCGTACTTTATTGGTGTCGTAGATAATAAAAGTACGCCTACATGAAAAAGAGGGCAATACTCTATTTTAGAGTACGGGTGACAACCCTAGTAGGCAGAGACCTTACTTACCTTTCTTAGCTTTGGGCATTCTATTTTCTACGATCTGATACACTTCTTATGCTTTTTTTCCCTCATATAATTATTTGTACATACTCCATAGTATAAGGTACGCTTCACCTGGCTTTTTACTAGAACATCTCCGATCAGCCCCCTTACTCTTGAAACCAATCGGTATTGGATCGGATTGGTATTGTGAAATTTCGTACTCCTAAGTTACGACACCAGGGCCCTGATTCTGTATCGAAATCTATAGATTCCACACCTAAACCTTACCGCGCACAAACGTCAAACGCATACGTTTTTGGGAAGATATCGTAACTTTTTAAGGAATTAACGTGGTTTTGAAACAAGGAATCGTTACAGAATAAGGGCCCAGAGCTAATATGGATTCATATTGCGTGGATATTGAGTACAAAAAATTTCACAATACCAATCCGATCCAATAGCGATCGGTTTTGAGAGTAAGGGGGCTGATCGGAGTATGATCGCAGAAGTCTTCCCCTTACTGTCCCATTCACTCTCGTCTCATGCACTTTTTTGAATGTACTTTTTTATCCATCACGTTTTCTAAGCCTTTTTCAATTTCTCACTACACATAAATGAATATGATGCCATTAGAAATTAATAGTTTGTTTTATAGATTAGAATATGATCGTATTCACTGGAACAAACAAACTCACAAAAACTTTTGGCTGGCTTGTTGAAAAGGATTTCGTTGTTATTTTCGTAAACTTATTGAATTTTACAGTCAAGACTAATATCCCCAAAGATCTTACTTTGGGTCGCTGCACCAAAACAGGATGCTGTTTTTTTTAATTCTACTACCGTGCAACTACCATATTGTATGTACGTAGGTATAATACCTATACCATTTCCGAAGCACGGACGAGGAGCACGTGATAATTTGTAATTCGGTCACTCATCCTGAGACCTTGACGCTATCACGCTGAGCACATGAGCAGTCGCTATATGGTGAAAAGTGGACTATAGCAGAGGATTGCTTTTGCGATGCTCATTGCCTAGTCTCTGACTAACCCTTCGGATTGTGTCTTCGGGGATAACAGTCGTGATTATATGTATGTATTTATGTACACTTTTAAATTTTCGCGTTCCATTATGAGACACGGCCGGTGCAACTCTGTCGAAACGTCGGGTAAACACCGAGATTTTTCATTGGTTTTGGAGCTATTTAGCTTGTGAAACTAAAAATATGAGCATATAAAAATCATAAAAAAACAATAGAAAGTGTACGAACCATTAGTAGCGGACGATCTTAAGAAAGTCAATGACCGAGACGCTTCAAACGCTCCGCCTACCCCCCGCCCCGCCGCCGGCGCAGGCGGCCGGCCGGGAAAGTTCATAGGGGTCACGGTCACGGTATACGAGTTGATAAGGAGAACGTTACTACGTGTTTTCTACAAAAAAGTCATTTTTACAACTTTTTTTTCTTTGGTCGTAAAGCAATTATTATTTCATAAATAGGTACAACACTTTTTTTGTATTATAACGTTTTCGGCTCCAAAACCAATGAAAAATGTCGGTGTATATGTGTGGGTAAGATGCCTTTACTGTAGTTTTACATTAAATTCCGTTTAAATATGTGTCAATATTTTTAGAATGAACAAAACATTGTAAATTGAACTACTATACATTAATCATAATCAGTGTACACTTTAACAACGCCTCTATCTGTTTTTCATACCAAGCTTCTCCATCCCTAGGTTGCCTGGAAGATATCGCTGTTAGTGATAAAGCCGCCCGTTGTACGACTTCTTTTTATAATTTACAATCATGTATTATTATCTGTATGTACAGTTAATAATACTCATTCATATGAATCATATTGAATGATGAATGATCATTCATTCATTCATTAAACTGCTTTTCGATTTAAGTAATGAAGCAAAGGATGTGTGTCAGAATTGTAGCGAATGGTCAGCTGTGGTCTTCTCCTACCCTTTCAGGAAACGAGCGTGATGTGTGTATGAATGAACGTTAAATACTTCGATCAGCAAAACCAACTAGATAACGCGTCACGTACAAAATCAAAGCTAAATTCTGTCCACGTGAATAAATACTTTTTAAAGCCATAAATTACTCCTGTCACTTAAAAAAGAAAAGGCGTCAATATCATTTAGTGGTGAAATCAACCTTAAGTAGCAACAAATAAAGTACTTTTTCCTGTTATTGCCTTGCGAGAAAATGAACGCTCACTTCTCAAGTGCGCGTTTATTTACCGAGACACATTTTTAGCGCCGACCTGACATCTAGTTGTATTGTTGATCGAAGGTTAAATACCTTAATATTATGAACTCCTTCTTACATGTACATACATAATATAATCACGACTATTATCCCCGAAGGGTTAGTCAGAGACTAGGCAATGGAGACAGCAAAAGCAGTCCTCTACCCAGATCCACTTTTCATCAAATGGCGACTGCACATGTGCTCAGCGTGACAACAGCTCTATGCTGTTGGATCTATGTGTAGTCTTTAGTTTATTAGTCGCCTTTTACGACCCCCAAGAGAAGAGAGGGAGTGGATGATTCTAGGTTTGGGGCGTGTCACTACCATTGGCCCTTACTCGCATTTACCATTAAACCGTGTCGGTAGCGGTTAAAGAATACTACCTCCCCCTATCTTCCCGTGGGAGTCGTAGGAGGCGACTCAGGGATCAACCCAGAGGATGGACAGCAGCATCCTCTGAGATTAACACCCGCCATCGCCAACCCGCCTGCCAAGCGTGGCGATTATGGCATCATTCCCCCATTATGAACGACAGCACTAAACTCCGGCCCCTAGTCCCCGGCGCCGGCGGCCCGGTCGCCCTGGCTACGGTAGCGGCCAAGGCAGCGACGGGGCAGGGGGTCACAAGACCGGTCGTGGTGGAGATCCTTGGGGGAGGCCTGTGTCCAGCAGTGGACGTCTTCTGGCTGATGATGATGATGATGACTACCATTTGCAATGGATTACATTATGCCGTACGAATTACGTTACCGGAGTTTTATAAGCATAGTAACACTGTGACGTTTACCTTCGTATGAGGCGTGTATGGGTTAAGTGATCTGTGGTCGCTACACACAGTACGCGTAGACATCTATATATTTCTTGATCCCACCAGATTGCTTAATAGCCTTCCTTAGCGGATGGCTAAGCACTATGGCTTTCTTATCTTTGGTACTTCTTTAATATTGCTCGTTATTTAATAAGGTCAAGCTGCATGCAATAGGAGATGCCTATGTCCAGCTTAACAGTGAGCTAATTACTGGCTGATTATGATGATGGTAAGAATATTATACAGCACTTTGCAGCATACAGCGTCTCCATCATGGCCATGATATGGTATATACCTCGGCCATGATATAGCACATACCTTGGCCATGATATAGCACATACCTTGGCCATGCTGTAGCACATACCTTGAGTCGCCTGTTGACGGCGACTGCGTCCTCCATCTTGCGCTTGAGCACGCTCTGCTGCTTCGCGTGCAGCGTCTCCATCTTGGCCATGGCGGTGGCGCGTTTGCGATCTTTGTTCCGCAGGCGAAGCATCGCCCACTCGTTGTCCGTCTTCCATTTGCGGAACTTCTCGCTCTCCTCGTGCATTTGCTTCATTATTTTCACCTGTGGGCTAGTTCATGGTATGGCCAGTTCTGTATTCTTTACACCGCTACGCAATACGGTTATGACTCCTTCTTCATTTCTTATAATAGTCGAAGCGGCCTTTATGACGTAGATCTTGATCAATATTAAGATAAGCAGCAATAATGGGCGTAGTGTGTGAACTGTGAGATATGTCGTCAACTTTGACGTTGGTGTGTTCGTTTGCTATAGATTACGCAAACGCTACATATTGAACGACACCTGGGCAGAGAATATATACACTACCGTGACCTGGGCCCTTATTCAGTAACGATTCCTTGTTTCAAAACCACGTTAATTCATTAAAAAGTTACGATATCTTCCCAAAAACGTATGCGTTTGACGTTTGTGCGCGGTAAGGTTTAGGTGTTGAATCTATAGATTGCGATACAGAATCAGGGCCCTGGGTAGCCAAGTGGCAAAACGCTCGGCTCGACGTTCCCGGCCCTGGGTTCAATTCAATGGTCGGGCAAAGTGGGAATCGGGTACCGCATTGCAAAGCTCGAGTTTGTAATTATCAACATGCAGTTGGCAAGTGTGGTGATTAAACCAAACCGTGTCGCAAAGCTACCACCCCTCTCTTCCCTTGGGTGTCGTAAAAGGTAACTAACGGACTAAAGACTGAACATACGTCCAACAGCATAGAGCGGCTATGGGCTTACCAACTGTTATGCTAAGCAAACGTGCAGTAGCTATTTGGTAAAAAGTGGACCTACGTAGAGGACTGCGTTTGCTGTCCTCACTGCCTAGTCTATGAGAAAATTTATTGAAATTATTTTTTTATTATAATTTTGTTGATTTTTTCTTTTTATTATTATTTTTTTTATTTTTTATATTAAGCCCGGCAAATGACCCCACTCCACCTGATGTTAAGTGGAAATGAGGTCCAGGTGCGAGGACAACTGGTGCAGCGTAAGAGACGTAGCATCAGTCATCCTCACTCTGCCGGCCCACAAAGTGCTTCTTCACGCCTCGTTTGAAGGACCCTATGTCATAGGTAGGAGGGAATACGTGTGCTGGTAGACTATTCCATCTTTTGGAAGTGCGGCAAAGAAACGAGTCACCAAATTTCTTTGTGCGAGATGGAATGTTAGAGACTGTAAATTGGTGACTCCGCAGAGCAGCACGCGTACTCCTATGGAGGAAGGGAGAAGGAGGGATGAGGTCAAAGAGTTCTTCAGAGCACTCGCCATGGTATAAACGGTAAAAGACGCTGAGTGACGCAATATCTCTACGCAATTGCAAAGGCTCGAGAGTTTTAGTGACCTCTGCATTGCCGATAATGCGCACAGCGCGGCGCTGCAATCTGTCCAAGGCATCGAGAAGGTACTTTGCGGAGCCGTCCCAAAGGTGAGAGCAATACTCCACGCAAGACCGCACCTGTGTTTTGTATAATAGACACAACTGATCAGGCGTGAAGAATCGCCGCACCTTGTTCAGGACACCGTGTTTACTTGAGGCATTTTTAATCACGCTTTCGATGTAGTCCTTTTGGTTCAGATCGCAGCGGATATTCATACCGAGCATGTTAATACTGCTCTGCAGGCCTAGAGATGTACCCTGAAGAGACGGAAGGGGATGGAATGGCGACTTTTTCGCTGTGAAAGCGCACACCTGTGTTTTCTTGGCATTGAACTCCACCAGATTATCGGAGCCCCATTTAGAAATAAGGTCCAACACCCGATCGAGCTCAATGACAAGATTTGCTCGCTTCATTTCGGTGTCTACCCGCCCAGCCGTTGGGTGACCGTTATATTCCCCATGCACTGTGCTATCATCTGCATAGCAATGAATGTTTCCAAGTGGAAGCATGTCATTGATATGCAGAAGGAACAGCGTGGGGGATAGAACGGAGCCTTGAGGAACACCAGCGTTCACTGACATGAACCGCGAAGCGCATCCATCCGAAAGGACACGGATTCTACGCTCATGCAGGAAGCTAGCAATCCAGGTACAGAACTGAGCGGGCAAACCGTATGCCGGGAGCTTGGAGAGAAGAGCTTTGTGCCAGACCCGATCAAAAGCCTTGGCTATGTCAAGGCTAACTGCCAGTGACTCGCCTCGCTTGTCAATAGCCTCACCCCAGAGATGTGTGACGTACGCTAGAAGATCACCCGTTGACCGTTTTGGCCGAAACCCATATTGACGATCGTGAATTAGGGAGTGATCTTCTAGGTATCGAATAAGCTGTTTGTTCAATATTCGTTCTAGGATCTTACACAACACTGAAGTTACGGCTATAGGGCGGTAATTAGTCGGATCTGACCGATCTCCTTTTTTAGGGATCGGTAGCACATTAGCTTCTCTCCAAGATTCCGGCACACAACCCGAAGAGAGCGAGAGACGGTACAGACGCGTTAACACAGGGGACAACTCCGCTGCACACATTTTCAGGACTATTGCTGGGATGCCATCAGGACCGTTAGCTTTCCGGACATCGATTGACTGCATTTCCGCACGGACATCACACTGCCTGATTTTAATATCAGACATTGTGTGGCCACAGTGAGGAATTGAGGGTGGCTGTGCATCACAGTCATCGATCCGGGAGTTAGCCGCAAAGAGTTTGGCCAGGAGATCGACCTTTTCCTGCGGCTTGTGAGCTAAAGTTCCGTCAAGACATCTCAGTGGTGGCAGCGAGGGTTGGCAGAAGTTGGATTGCACGGCTTTGGCCAGACGCCAGTAGCTACGGCTGCCCGTAGGATGCGTCAGGAGTACTTGGCCTACTCGTGCAACGCGCTGGGCATCCGCTCTAATGTAGGCCCTCTTACACGACTTGATGGCATTATTATAGGCTGCTTTTAGCGAGCGAGTTTCGGGAGCCCCATGAGCTTTACCTCTGATCCAAGCGCGGTATGCCGTCTGTTTGCTCTCAACAGCGCTGGCACACTCGCGATTGAACCAGCGGTTGCGTCTGCCTTTGCTGATGACATAGGAGTGTGGAATATAGTATTCCATTCCTAATACTATCTCATCAGCAACGGCAGTGGCGCTAGCGGTCGGGTCCTTCCCACTAAAGCAGCGCTGTCTCCAAGGGACGGATGCAAAATACTCCCGCATCCCGTCCCAGTCTGCCGACGCGTAGTGCCAAATCTGGCGTTTCGAAACCGCTGTTGGCGGGCGCGATGCCAAGGGCACTGTGCTGGATATCAAGCAGTGATCCGAGGAACCTAAAGGAGCTCGAATCTCCACCAGGTATCCAGCTGGGCGACTCGTCAGCAGAAGGTCGAGTAAGGAGGGCGCATGGCCAACTATGTCTGGGATCCTGGTGGGCTGGTTCACCAGTTGCGTCAGGTCATGCGTGAGAGCGAATGCGTGGGCAGTTCTACCAGCATGGTCTGTTTTGGAGGAACCTAACCACAACTCATGGTGGGCGTTGAAGTCCCCCAAAAACACCAGTTCCGCCGATGGAAACCGCTCCTGCGCATCATCTGCTACCCGACTAAGATGTTCAAGTAGTCGAGTTGTCTCCATGTCGCCGTTATGGGATCGGTAGACGCAGACGTAGACACGGCAATGAGAGCCTAAGTCGACGTGTACCACTAGGAGGGAGAAGGAAGGGTCCTCCAGACAGCGCAGACGGCGACAGCAAACATCCGCCCGAACGAATAAGCAAACTCCGGCTTTGGCTTTAAAGGATTCTTCAAGCACAAAGCCGGGATAGTTCAGGTAGGTGGTGTCAGCTGGGCGGATTATTTGCGTCTCCGTCAGGAACAACATTGCTGGCCGTGCCGTCTCAAGATGGTAGTGGACGGCATTGAGGTTTGCATGGAGTCCGCGGATGTTAGCGAACTCCACCTCAAACGGTAAGGTTGTGGTGGGGGTGTGCACCGCTGTAGAACCAGCTTTGTTGTTAGGCTCTGTCATTTTAGGAGTGGAAAGAGAGAGGCGTGAATCGAGAAAATGATGCCGCGATGCGAATGGTCAAAGTGTGGTGGCCTGTTTCCCCAGGAATTTGCCCACAGACGAGTATTACTAACCTGTCGAACGGAAGGGCCCCCGAACCCCCCCGGGAATGGCCGCCGGGACCCCACCTTCCGGTCACCAACCGGCACGACGGACCACCCCGAGATTATGCGCGGCATGGTGAGGCAGCCTCACGAGCTGGTTAGGCTCGCTTGGGCCCCTGTACTGTGCCACGGGCGGCCAGCGGGACAACCGTTTCTACGGGTCTCCCTCGTCAGCAGGTTAACGAAGTCCTCCTGGCACAGGTTTGACGGAAGCCTCCACAGACCAAATACATCGCAGCATCATCCTCTCGAGCTCTGGTTATACGCTGGCTGATCCCGAAACGCGACCGACAAGCAGTCACTTGACGGGTTTTACACCATGCGTACGGTGGTCACCAACCAGACGGGTCAAGCCCTACCACCAGTGGAGCAGATCATCGCTCGAAAGAGTCCGTTAGTTGCTTCTTACGACACCCACCGGACGGAGAGAGGGGCGGCGATTGGTATTCTTTCTCCGTCACCGCACGGATAAAAACTTTTATAGTTATAAAGGACACTGTCCACTTTATATAGGTCCTTGGGCCTATCATATGAACAGTTAAATATTTTAATGTTTTTGATTGTTTTGAGTAGCTTAAATTATGTAGAAAACATAAATAAATGAAGTTTTGTATCAGGTTGGTTAAATAATACAACATAGGTCAAAAACCCAAGAACACAAACAGTACAAACGAACTAGCGGCAATGAATGACATTGGGCAGCAGGATGACAGATTTAACATAAAAGTGTTGCTAGAGTATAAAAATAACGTATTTCGAGACACTTATATTTATTATTTTTTATTAATACTTACGTTTAACCTCATAGGGATTAAAGACGTAAAAAGTAATAAAAGTAAATAATCTAACAAGTAGCTATTATTTTGAAACCAGGATTTACATTTTCAATCGCTTTTCACAACTTGGCTCAACTATGAATTCACTAGGCAACACAGTTAAGTCATAGATGACCGCGCCTTTTTAAGGAAGTTAATTAACAATCGATTAAAATTCATTTTTATTATAATTTTTTTTGATACTCCCAAATAGTGATCGATAATCAATAAATATTTTTACAAAACTAGTTGTACTCGTAAATGACTTAATTTACAATATGATTGTTCAGGGGCCCATACTGGATGTTGTCCTTTATTTATATTTTATTTATTTTTACCTTCGGGTATAATAGCCGTGATATGTATGTATGTATTATGTTAATATTTATCAGTTGAAGCGAAAACTTGGTTTCAATGTAAGAGGCTAGTTGTTTTGAACTCTTTACAAAGTCCGTGGTGATATAGTCTGAGTTCTAGCTCGTCTTTAAATTAATATTATGTAATTTTCTAATGTAAACAATGATTTTAAATACCTTGTAGTTGTTTTGACTTTGAACCTTGTCGGAAGTTAAAAATTTAGATCCATACATGCTGCTTATATGTAAAAAGTTTAAATGCGTAAGCATATAAATACTTCAACGGTTGTTTATTGAAAATTCCCAAACTGCTCCATAGTAAAAAAAAATATTATTAATAAATGAAGTTTAAAGAAATTTGGCTTCTTTAAACTTCATTTATTAATAATATTTTTACTGTGTATTGTTTGTTGATATAATAATATTGGCAATCACAAAGAGGTATTCTTTTATAGTTACACATATTTTATTTACTTACTTAAATTTTTGCGCCAGACTAGGTACTGCGTGTATGTGGGATGCAACATAGAAACAGAATTTTTGAATTAATATTTTTAAGTAAAGGTTCTTTCTGTCTAAGTCTCAGAAATACTGTTCGTGTTTTAAAGCTATTCTAATCAAAGGATAGCATATAAAGCACTTTTATTATCTTGGAGTATGATGTAACTTTATTTATATATAATTAATAAGTACTTAATTTATAAGTCTTGTTAAGTGTTTTTATTTAAATGTCAAGTACCTACTTATGTGTAATTTTTTCATTTCAGTTTGCATAATGTAATTTTTTTTTCGTTTAGTGTAATATTGTTTGTTCTCTTTTTTTAAATCTATTTTTAGTAAGTAAGTACTTTTAAATGTTGTGCATATTTTTTTTAGATTAATTGACTAGCAAAACCTAGTATGTAAATCCTTTTATAATGCAAAACTTCTTTCAATTAATTGCTATTTAAAAAAAAAAATTAAAAGAAAATTAAAATTAATAATTAATTTTTATTGTACCAATAAAATAAATAAATATTTTTTTTATTTTTTATGTTTTATATATATAATATTATATACATATTTTACTTTCGTTGAGTAGTTAAAGTTTTCTTGGAGTACTATGCGATATGTGAATAACCCATTCATCGACATGTGCATGTGCACGAGTGACCAAAAACATTAATTCATTAAGTTTGTGAATGATAATATTTAATTTATTTGTTGAAGATAACGAAACGTAGAGGTTTAAATATTTGTTGACTTTAAAATCAATAAATGCATATAAACACTGTGTTTAGTTGAACTTAGTGGAACAAATAATATGTACTTCGCAAACTTTGGGCTGTCGTAAATGAAACAAATATTTGCTTTGGATCCATACTTTTGTTGCTGTTATGGTTTTATAGAAGAAAACAAAACATATTTATTTAAAAATGTAGTATTTATAATATTATTTGTTGATTCTTGACATAAATATATTGAAACTAGCTTGAAGCGTACAACCTGGACATTTTCAAGGCAAGGGTGAACAGGCATTATCTAGGCAAGTTGCTACATCCTAGGCCGCAACGCCACTTACCATCAGGTGAGGTCGCGATTTAATGCTTGCCTATAAAGAATAAAAAAAAACGTTGGCCTCCGGTCTGATGCTCGGGTTCAATACGAGAAATCGTGGTTTAATCACCATGACATGAATCCATACCAATACTATGGCTCAATAAAATGAAGAATATCTGTAAAAAACTATGAAACTGAACAACTTTCCCCAAGAAACATAATTGTGCAAAAATGACAAAAAAATTTCGACCTCACATACAAAACTGTCCGATCAGCTGACGACAATAGTACGGGAGGATGACATTTTTTTGTCATTTTTGCACATAGGTTTCTTGGGGAAAGTTGTTTAGTTTCATGGGTGGAACTCATCCTTAATTTCATTAAAACGAATAAAAAATGAGGATATATACAGGGTTAAAGATTATGTCGACCTTATACCCTTTAAGGGGTGTAGTTTCCATCATTTCTGACTGATTTGACTAGTACTAGACGATGCACAGTATAAAAAAGAAATAAATTCAGAAAAAAATGTTATTTCTTTCTTCGATATTAAAAAAAAGTCTATGACAGTTGTGATGCAGATAATTGTAAAAATATCTACGGTTCCTTAGCTTTCTATCAAGATTAACAAGCTGGGGTAATATCGGGATTCTCGGAAAAAACTTTGATGAAAGACTCTAAGGCAGTAATCAAAATAACGGTATTACGTTAGGTTACTCCCTGATACCTTTATGGAATTTGTACGGTGGTTTGGAGTACGGTGTTTCATAGTGAAATCAGTCAGAAATGATGGAAACTACATTATACCTTAATGGTATGTATGTATGTATGTATGATCACCAACCATTAATTAGCTAGATAGATTTCATTCCAATTATAGATCTCCTTCGCCCAGTCGTGGGATAATGCAAATTGACACATATTTCATGATTCTTTTGCACAGAAATAGATTTGGTCACAGGCTACTACTTTTTACGGTGGGAAATCAACAGAATTCAACATTGTAGGCGAAGTCGCTTGACAGGAAACTAGTGTTGAATACTTAAATATGCGTGTAAGTGAATATGCGTGTAAGTCAATATTGGTGTAAGTCAAAATGCGTGTAAGTCAACATGCGTGTAAGTCAACATGCGTGTAAGTCAAAATGCGTGTAAGAAGTTAGTCATTATGCGTGTAACCCATATAAAGCCATTTCTCTACCTACGCGCTGTTAATTATAATCGGCAATTATAATTACTCACATTTTGCTACTTTAATTTAAAAGAAAATTTGAACGGCCTTACTCTAAACGAAGCTTCCAGATTACGCATTTATAATTGGTGTGGATAATTAAAATGCCGGTATTACCCTCGAGCCGAAACAATAAAGTTATTATAATAATGCGATGGTCAAGCGAATCCCACGTGTAGGGTGACCTAGTTTTATCGGAAAATGCGACACAAACATTATATACTGTAAGAGTAATTAATTACTTACTTTGTTCTTTCAAAGTTCTTATCAATCGTTATGACTGACATAAAAGTTATTATTAAGAGTATTAGTTCAACAAAATATGTTGTATTTTGTTGTCATTATAATACTAAATATTATGATGTTTTATTTGAAAAGTGAGGTTGCTTTTATCTGATGTTTAATTTTATATTTAACTTTTATAGCCACAATATTTTAATACCTACCTATAATAATAATATTTAATAAAAGTAGGTAAGAATGAAAAATGGACCAACTCAGATGAGTATCCTTAAGGTACTTACATGATTCACAACAATCTTTACATAGGGAGCTCTTACAAGCCATCCTGTTACGCCAGCACTACGGTTTGATTACACGAAAGCAATGTCCATCAAGAGGTGAGGTCACCCTAGCGTCCAACTTGATCGGCACGGTAGCCTTATAGCTGAATCGATCTAAGGCTGCACCAGTTCGTTTCCGAGCGCGGCGCGGGCGCACGTACGCCATGACCCGATTGGTAGCCTTCACGATCGTATGCGCGCTCGCCGCGACACAACTCAGCGCGACCAGCTTCGACCAGACAGCCCTTAAAAAACTGTCCACATTAGTAGACACCAACAAAACGATAGATTTGCACACCATAGCCGCACTCAATAGGACTTTTAGCAACGAGCTGGTCGCAAAACTCGGTAGTTTAGTAAATTTAGATAAGCTTAGAAGTAACAAAACTGAGGATGACACAGAACCTTATGATGTTTATGAAAGCTTGGCTAAGTTGAGACCGTCTATAGTTGATGTGGTTGGGGAATCGCCGGATTACGCGTCGTCGGTAGTCCTGGCGAGCGATTTGCTGTCGTTGACGTCGGCAGTTTCGAATGTAAAGGAGGAAGAATGCAGGAAGCAGGGATTCAAGTTTCTTGACGGATTACTGCATAACAAAAGATGGGCTTTGAAAAGTAAGTGTTTTATCATTTTTATGGTTTATCCCAGTCTATGTTCTTTTAGTTAAACCATCAATTTTAGACCCAAAGGTCCCGAGTCGGGACGGGCTTAGTCTCTAAGTGTACTTAGTATGTTTATACTATTTAAGCCTGTGGCCTAACAACTATGTAAGTGGTATTGTTTTGTTCGGCCAAGTTAGTCAGTCAGATTCCGGGTATGCGCTTCCATTTTCGACTCTATCATCGCTTTAAATTAGGTCAGATAAAGACGTATCGTGTTTTATGTGTGTAGAATAAAACTTAGTGTTAGAAGTAGGTAAATTCTTTGTCAAAAATAGTATTTAAAAAATTGTGTAAAAGTAAAAAGAAATAACTAGCTCAGGTAGAAAACGAACCCCCTACCGGGCGGCTGAGTGATCTCTACACACCGAGGTATTATTTGTTAGACATGCAACAAGAGTTACGCTAGACAATGTTACGCTTTTTACATAGCAACATTGTCTCATCAAACCTCTTCGAATTTGCATCCTAAAAGATCTTAATAACTTAAATATTTTTTACAAATATTCAATATCCTTGTCAAATCAGCTGTGTTACGTATGAGACCTGTGTGACTGGTCAATATTTTTTATTTTGATTAGGTTTTAGAGCCCATTCAAAGCCCCAACACACCTTTTTTGATAAAAATAACTTCGAACAAAGTCCATCTTTAGTACTTTGACCGATGGTCTTTCCAGATTGAGTCCTTGATCTTCCTGAGTATCTACTGCTTGCAAAATTTCTACCAAGATGTAGTATCTGCTATTATGTAAGTACCTATGTAGTTCAGTGCATTTTCATATAATTGTTTAAAATTATTAATACAAAATA
The DNA here is from genome assembly GCA_963921215.1 of Scoparia ambigualis. Lineage (NCBI taxonomy): Eukaryota > Metazoa > Arthropoda > Insecta > Lepidoptera > Crambidae > Scoparia > Scoparia ambigualis. The sequence goes on from OY992510.1 coordinate 6,878,744, forward strand.
AGACGTGATGATTATAACAATAATATGCAAAGTAACTTTATAACAAGTATTAGTACAATGGTGGCCTCTAGCGCAAACTGTAAGGCTTGATATGTGGTGGTGTGGTGGTATTGTACATTCTTAAAAAATATGTAAAAAACTTTTAGCGGTTAACATTATGGCGGGACCATTTTCGACCCAGAATTAATGTTGGTAAAACCAACAATGGATCGAGCTAGTTATATTTTTTATTTTACAATAAGTAAGTACAGACAGGCCTTTGCCCTGCAGTGGGAAGGTAAGAAATATTAGTCTCTCTGTTAGTCTCTAGTGATCTAGTAAGGTATGTTTTGAGGGGACATGGTTGGGCGATGCCGGCCCGAGTGGCAAATCAGACCCTAGAAAACTTTCAGGGTCTAATCGGCCACTGCAGCTCGATCAACTACCAATTTATTTTGCCCCCTTAACCTCCTACAACCTGCTCCTACGGTGGATTTGGTATGCATAAGATAAAAAGTCAGTCATTATTTTGTAATGATTAGGAACCAAATAATCGTTACATTAGTATAGTAACCTAGTAACATCAGATACCTACCTTAGTTATTTTTTTTGTCTTCATTATTTTTCCTTAATTAAAATAAATATTTTTTTGTCTTTTTAGTAAGTAGGTACCTTTGTAAACTTACCAAGTTTCATCCAATTCGGAAAAAACATTTTATACCCCCAGTGGTTAAGTAGTTAAGTTTAGTTTAAACCCGGTTAAGCTGTAAAATCCATTGACAGCCATTTCATTCCAAATAAACAACAAAACACCAAACAATAGCGAACACGTAAAATTAAAAGTAATTATTATTGAGACAAAAGTATATGCGTCAGGATTGTTGCAAATAGAAATTTGTGGTCCCCGCCTGAAAGGATGGTGTTCCGGCGATTGTGCTGCTCAGATGCGCGGCTGAGTTGTCTGCTGTGTTGACACGTTTGTTTAAGATGTCTTACGATACCGGTATTGTGCCGGTGTCTTGGAAGGAAGCGAACATACAACCCATCCACAAAAAAGAGGATCGCTCGGATCCAGCCAACTACCGACCCATCGCTGTAACTTCTGTGCTGTGCAAGGTGTTTGAGCGGATAATTAACTCCCAGCTCATTCACTACCTAAAAGGTCACTCGCAGCTCCATGATCGCCAGTATGGGTTCAGACCCAAGCGATCAACGGGTGATCTTCTAGCGTACGTTACTCACGCATGGGGAGAAGCGATGGACAAGTATGGCGAATCTCTGGCAGTTAGCCTTGATGTCGCCAAAGCTTTCGATAGAGTATGGCATCGCTCCCTTCTTTCCAAGTTGCCGGCCTTCGCTGTGCCGCCCCGTTTGTGCGCCTGGGTTGCAGACTTTTTAGAAGAGCGGAGGATTCGTGTCCTTTGTGAAGGTAGTTCCTCCGAGTTCTATAAAGTCAATGCCGGAGTGCCGCAGGGTTCTGTGCTCTCACCTACTCTATTTCTTCTGCATATCAATGACATGTTGTCCTTGGGAAATATTCATTGTTATGCGGATGACAGTACGGTGCATGAGCGGTACATAGAACATCCTGCGGCAAAGCAAGCTGATATCGTGGTGAAAAGGCAAGAACTGGTTGCCAAACTGAACCTGACTCTCGATCGTGTCTCCAAGTGGGGATCTGAAAACCTGGTCGAGTTTAACGCCAGAAAAACCCAGGTTTGTGTATTCTCGTCCAAGATAACTCCCTTTCTTACTCCTCCCTCTCTTCAGAGCTCTCCTTTACCCATTTCAGTGGACATCAGCATTCTTGGCATGGACATCGGCCAGGAACTGAATCCAAAATGCTACATCGAAAGTGTTATTTTAACTGCCTCCCGTAAGTTGGGTATTCTCAATAAGGTGAGGCGGTTTTTCACTCCCAAGCAGCGCTGTTTGCTGTACAAGACTCAGGTGCGATGGAGTATGGAGTATTGTTCCCATCTATGGGACAGCTCCGCTAAATACCTCCTCAATGCACTTGATAGACTGCAAAGGCGAGCGGTACGCATTATTGGAGATGCTGAGGTTACAGCCTCTCTTGAGGACCTCCAGCTGCGTAGAGACATTGCTTCTCTCAGTGTCATCTACCGAAATTACTACGGAGAGTGTTCTGAAGAACTTTTTGATCTAATCCCACCCTCTCCTTTCCTGTCCCGGACTACACGTGCTGGTCTTAGGAACCACCATCATACTGTACAAAATATCAGCACTCGCACCAAAAAATTTGGCAAGTCGTTCCTCTGTAAGACCATTCGGCTTTGGAATTCTCTGCCGGCGCATGTGTTTCCCAGTTCCTATAATCCTAGGTCTTTTAAACGGGGCGTAAAACGGCATTTATGCAGGCCGTCATGAATGGGTGCGCTTGTTACCGTGCTTGTTCCACGGTGGGGAGCGCTCTCATTATTTTGAACTACATCGGCTGCTTACCATCAGGCAGGAAGTAGTCACTATGACGTGTCACATTAAAAAAAAAGGAGAATGACCTTTTTACTATGGGAGTTAGGCTAGTTTTTTAGCTAGCTAGCGTAACACAGCGCGTTAATGAAATAAATAGTAATCAATAGCAGCAATGCAATGAATTATGAAGAAAAAATTACATTACAATATCATGCGGGAGTTTGAAGCTATCTTCCTTTTTAGCTTAAGACTTTTTAGGTATTTTTAGGTTATGTCCACTGTACTTTTTTTATGAAATTATTTAAATGCTTAAGTATCTACCTATTAACTTACTGATCTTACTTTAAGAAAGAGACATATAGAATAAAACAAGCTTTTAGATCATTGAATAGACTTAGTCTATTATCGTAAGTTGACTATCAGTTCAGTTCAGCATTTATTAATCACTTGACTCTTAACGCCGCGTTCTATAGAAAACCTTTTTAACAGTTATTATTATAATTTAAGAGAAAATTTTTGATATATGAATGATTAAGACGCAATAGATATCGAATAGGCTGGTTTGGCCATTCTCTTTTGATAGTCCCTGCCTGAAATTTGTGGTCCCCGCCAGAAATTTGTGGTCCCCGGATGAATTTGTGGTCCCGCCTGAAATTTGTGGTCCCCGCCTGAAATTTGTGGCCTCCGCCTACCTATCCGAGAAATAAGCGTCTACAGTATGTAAAAAACAAAATGTGTTTTAAACACACGCGATGAAACATTGGAAATCAGAGCAAAGACGTATCCGCTACAGCTAATCTTTTTATCAATTCTAGGATTGTGCATAGGTACCGTGTTGGCAAATGTGATCTTCGTCATGTAATATAAATACATACATAAATCATTGACATCTCAACAAAAAAATAATTAGCCAAATACGTGCAGCCGTTATGAACAAACATTTAGGCAATTGATTTTTATTAAGTAAGTAATATAGAGTTAGAAAGTTACAGTTTAAGTTACTTTTTACCACTACTAAAACAAAATATCCCGTAACGAAATAGAACGAGGAACAACAGAAACGGTTGAAACTATTTAAAAAAAACAACGCATAATGTTGATGCGATTCGCGATTCGTCCGATTAGGTACTTACATGCCACAACACTAAAGATGGGAACGATAATGTTACACACATTGGTAATATGGGTATCATCAGTGGCCCAGATCAGACTGTCGATCCGAGCGTCAGCGTCAGGTCGCAGCGTCAGTAACGCCGCGTCTCTGACTGTAACAGTCGCTGCGACGTCGCTTGCTGCGCGTGTCAGTGTCACTGTGACAGCGATACTGACAGTTGTGGACGCGCGCGTTAGTGCCGCGCTGCTCGAAAGCCGGTCCATATATTTTCATAGTAACATAAACTGTCTCAGCAACTGTCACAGTCAGAGACGCGGCGTTACTGACGCTGCGACCTGACGCTGATCTCGGATCGAAAGTCTACCTTAATAGTTTTTATAATAGTAGATTTTTAAACACGATGAACAGAACGGAACGGTTTGTATACCATTGCGTGTATTTATTCATATTCTATATTTGCGTTCTATAACACAGAATACAAAACAATAATATTTTTTTGGGTTTTTATCTCTTTCGAGAAATGCAAATAGATTTAATAAGTCCACACAGCCTTGTGTAATGTACCTAAGTACGTGGTCAAGGCCATTTTTTTCAGTAGTCTGATGAAAATATTGTAAAGTAGGTAAATGCCATTTCACTACAAACAAGTAATTAGGAATATTTTTAAGGGAAAACTATTCAATTTTGAGATTTCTCAATGCTATTTCATAGTTTAAAAAAAGTAAGTTCTATATCGTTTTTCTCTCTATCAATTAATCTGGGTACTTACTAAAAACATTTGTAGATCGTTTCTATAGCTTATAACCTACAATATTATTCTACTATCCTACTAATATTATAAACGCGAAAGTTTGTAAGTATGGATGGATGTTTGTTACTCTTTCGCGTAAAAACTACTATATGGATTTGAATTAAATTCGGCATACAGAGAGTTTATAACCTGGATTAATACATAGGATACTTTTTATCCCGATATTCCCCCGTGAACGGGAACTACGCGGGTGAAACCGCGAGCGGCCGCTAGTGTAAAATACAAATTTGACAGCTCACATCAAGCCCAAAGGCCCATATAAGGAAAATGATGTCCTTTTATGGTGAACGATTTTATATGAATAGTTAGTTATACGTTCTAAAATTATAACTTTTGATATTAGATCGTTATTATACTTTGTGATTATTATATTAAAAAAAAATATATCATCATCATACATTACACACCCAGATTAAAGTGGTGCAGCTCTAAGAGTTGATGGAAAAGCCCCAGATAGTTTCGAGCCAAAGACACGACGTCAACGACATCAAATAGCTTCAAAAGTACAAGTACACAGCGTGACGCAGACGTTAACTACGTCAGAAACCATCTCAACAAAACGTCACAGTAAACAATAGACTTAGTACTTGGTACACACACCTACGTAAAGAGCCACACTACCGTTCATCTGCAACTTAGCAGTATGCCTTTTTTTTAATGTGACACGTCATAGTGACTACATCTTGCTTGATGGTAAGCAGCCGATGTAGTCCAAAATAATGAGAGCGCTCCCCACCGTGGGACAAGCACGATAACAAGCGCACCCATTCATGACGGCCTGCATAAATGCTGTTTCACGCCCCGTTTAAAAGACCCGGGATTATACGAACTGGGAAACACATGCGCCGGCAGAGAATTCCAAAGCCGAATGGTCTTACAGAGGAACGACTTGTCAAATTTTTGGTACGAGTGCTGATATTCTGCACAGTATGATGGTGGTTCCTAAGACCAGCACGTGTAGTCCGGGACAGGAAAGGAGAGGGCGGGATTAGATAAAAAAAGTATGCCTATAGCAGTTTGTCTGAAATAAATAAATATAATGCATTTTTACATTCACACCGATAATAATTAATATTAATTATCAATTATTATAATAATTGGTGTGAATATGGGAATATTTATCTACAAACATGAACATCATTAAAATTTAATAAAAAATATTTAAGAAGGCTATACTTGATCGTTCGGCTTGTGATCTTGCTTGCTAAGCAACTTTCGCAATGCCGGGTCGCTGGATGGGTGACCAATTTTAAAACATCTCGAGCTCCTCCGTGCTTCGGAAGGCACGTTAAGCCGTTGGTCCCGGTTGCTGTCGTAAGATGGCAGTCGTTAAAACCCACCAACCCGCATTGGGCCAGCGTGGTGGGTTATGGCCCAATATCCCCACGTGCTATTGTTCACGTGGGAGACCTGTGCCCAGCAGTGGGACGTTTATAGGCTGCTGATACTTGAATCACAGTTCATCACAATCACATAAGTTTTAGCCTTTCAATAAGTTTTTCTAATTCACATTCGCAAGTTGTGGCAGCCTGTAAGTGAATCTGCACTTAGCTAATAACTTAGTTCTTTAGAATATTATAATGTATACTAGTGTAAGATTTGTTGGTTGTCCCTTAAAATAAGTAAATAAATAAATAAATAGTTAACTAGATACCGCCGTATCTCGTAGCGGCTATGGAATACTAAAACCCCCTCCTCTCTTCCCTTGGGTGTCGTAAAAGGCGACTAACGGACTAAAGACTGCAAATACATTCAACAGCATAGAGCGGCGATGGGCTTACCACCTGTCACGCTGAGCACATGTGCAGTCGCTATTTGGTGCAAAGTGGACTATGGCAGAGGACTGCTTTGTCCTCATTGCCTAGTCTCTGCCTAAACCTTTGGAGATAATAGTCGTGATTATATGTGTGTGTATGTTAACTAGATCATTCTTAAATACTTGCTTGATAAATATATATACTTGAAGATAACAAAACGTTGAAAAAAATTATAACTTCAGATGGGAATCAAACCCACGTCTTCGGCAATCCTTCTGGTGACAACCGAGGTGTGCTACACGTTTGCACAAAAAATCTCATTTTCGTTAACTGGAGCAAATGGTGAATTAACTCGATCTCAAAACTCTTGACAGCCAATTAATTGATAGCCCTACAAAAAGCAAGCACACACGCAAAAACGTGTGCGAAAAAACCAGTGGTCCGTATCCGGTAAAATCGGTATCGTTTTAAATCCCGTTTAGAAGCATTGACCGTCTCACCGTAAACTTGAACGCCTAAACTTGTATTTGGTATTAATTATCCACATTGTCAAATAGAGTTGGAGTAAAAATACATTTAGGAAATGGCATGATTAGTTCTTTCTTATCTGTGATCAAACGTGAACTGACTCAATATGACCTGTCACGAATACGTGTTTTTTATTTTTCAGTCATTGCTGGCGTAAAGCTATAAATTCTAACATTACGACATATAAATAGGTACGGAATTCACGGTGTATGTAAATAAGTTTTAGTGTTCTGTGCTAAAGACATACCTACTTATTGAGCCTTTCTTAGGTTCTTAAGAAAAGTGATAGTTTTAAAAATCATCAGTTGAAATATATTTATAAAATATACCTAATACATAAAATAATAATACACGTGCCATCAAGGTGACACGTTAATTTGACTTTTAAATAAATATTTTTAAATCGAAACAAAAAAATCATTATTTATATACTTAAACTTACGATGATGCCATTATAATATCAATTGAACACGTATGTGATAATAAACGATTCCATACTGTACATGGATGTGTGAAGATGCGGTGTCAATGAGCGTGTGTTCAATATTTATTCAGGTAAGAGGTTTTAACACAAAAGTTGAGGATCATCAAACATTACGTTAGAGTATAATCTGGGATAAAGGATCACATAAATGTGATCAAAAGAATTACATAACTTTTTCAGTGTAAGTATGTAGTAGTAACCTTTTTTAGTAGTCTTGACTAAAATATATTTATTTATCATTTTAATTCACTTCCGGTTTTAGGTTACAGCTATAATCTTATAACGTCTTCAGTACGAGCACGATATGTCAATAAACGATATAAACAATCATAAGTCATCTTTTATCAGTAAAATTATTCAGTATGTCAATAAACGATATAAACAATCATATGTCATCTTTTATCAGTAAAATTATTCAGCAAGTAAACGTGTAAAAAATCTATCTATTCCATATTCCCAGCACACGTCACGTGCTGGGTTACTGGCACATGTAGGTTTATGACCTTTTTGATAAGTTCTGCATTTGGCAAACTACTATTAGTATGGAAAAATAATACTAAAAAGTTAACCAACACGAGACAACATGTAAGGCTGGTTAGAGCTGAGTTCTCATGATCTAAATCGCGACGGTGTGCAATCGAACTCGAATCGTACGTGCTTCAGGCGTACAACCTACTTCTTTTAACAATAATAATGAGAAAACAATAAACTTGCGCACTACAACTCACTTTAAGCAAAATTATTGATCGTTTGTGTAAACACATATTTTACTTATTCATTATCAAAAAGACTAACAGCTTACAACAGGAAACATGGCAGTAATGTGGCGACAAGACGAGCTCGCTGATCATTGATGATTTTATAAAGAATTCAGATGTAAAAGCATACAATAAGCATCGACGTATCGCAAGGATAGCAGGAAGGCAGCAGGAAGCAGCATTACCCAGTAAGTCGTTTATAGGTCGTCGTAATTAAATAACCGGCTTTTCCGACAAAATAGCAATACAAATATAACAAAAAAAAAGGTAAACAACTTTCACTAACATATGTTAATCACTACACAGGCTGGATACATACACAAATATTACAATATATAAGATGATATCAATTTTATAAATCCTTTCAACAATTATTATTACCTATTTGTATTTGAAAAAGGAGTGGTAACGTAAATAGTTTTTTATCACCACCGCTTTAAAGAACTTGGGGATACTTAATCAGCTTGCAGTAAAATAAGTAGCGTCTAAAAAGAAATATAAGAAAAAAAATAAAAAAAACCAGGAGATTGACATTTCCAACTTGGCAATACATTAGGTGGTATTTACTCTGTTAACAATGCTCCCTGTTGGCCTAACCATGACATGTAACAAAAAAAACTATTTTTAAATATGTTTTTTCAAGGAAATACTATTACTACTACAATACGAGTAGTGTCCAACTACGTTTTATAACCGGTTAGTGTTAGCGCGGAACCAGATCCATTGTGCTGTGATGCCGTACGCGACGTAGGTTTGATAACTGGTTTCATAGTAATGCCACAGTAGTGTCTGTGGTAATGCGATGATTGATATCATTTTAATTCAAAGAAGTTATTTTTAAATGTTTTGCCTAAAGTGGATTACAAAAAACGTTTTTTTTTACTTTTGTTTGTTGATTGGTATGATTTTTATTCAAAGAAGTTATTTTTAAATGTTCTGCTAAAGGGGATTACAAAAAACATTTTTTACTCTTGTTTGTTTACCTATTTATTCCACTGGGCCGATGAAAACAAGCGTGGGTACAATCACCGACAAAATTCGCTGAACACTTTTATGACTATCGGTCTAAAACCCAGAGGTAGTTGGTTTCCCAACCATGTCGATTCACAGTTACTCTCATAACTATGTCGCGTAGCGGTGAAAGAATACTACCACCCCCTCTCTTCCCTTGGGTGTCGTAAAAGGCGACTAACGGCGACTGTACGGCTGAGAACCTGTGCAGTCGCTATATTTAGTGAAAAGTAGACTTTGGCAGAGGACCGCTTTTGCTGTCCTCATTGCCTAGTCTCTGACTAACCCTTCGGGGATAATAGTCGTCATTAATGTATGTTGATTCTCAGTTCGGTGGTTGCCAGTCGTGGTTCTGAGCCATCCCAGTGGCATAGAAGGGATGGTATTAGGTTTTTTAGTTGATCTCCCCTTTTCCGTCAAGATTTCTCTGGGCGAGGGAAGGAGGAGTTCCACATAACTCGAGGTCGCCCAAGGCCTCGGTGTAGGTAATACCTACTGCATTTAATCTATTTTAATAAAGAAAAGGGATACTACTGTTCGCGGCTTAGCTAGAAGTAGGCTTGTTCTAAGTTCGCAGCTAGCTACCACAATCTATTATAAGTCCTTTTTTTTTTGCGGAAAATTTTGTTCGTTATGATTCTTATTCTTAATTAATGGCTTCGCTTTTAGCATTTAGCCAATTTCAAGTGATATATATTTTTAAAGTAAATTTGGTGTTGTACGGTGAAATAAAATGGAGTCTCACAACACGTGTTGATGCTAAAAGAACACGGGAGAAATTCTTTGTTACAGTTAGAGTCCCCGCAGACTGCAAACTTTATATCGGCCGATAGTTTGGCTAGCTTTATAATCAGTATGAGTAGGTATGTAAATGCGCACATCTTAGCATACTGATTAAAAAGCCAACCAAACTATCGGCCGATTTAAAGTTTGCAGTCTGCGGGGACTCTTATTGCCTGCTATTTTTTATTTTGTTTAAGTTCTGTCAGTTTGATATTTAAGTGACCTATGGGTTTATTTTACAAAAAAAATTAGCATAATTAATAACGTATACTTACCTGTTTGTTCCTAAATAAAAAAGTTTACAAAAGTCTGTCGCTGTACCAAGATAGCCAAATCCTAATTAGTTAAGGATTTCGCGTAAAGTTTGCTTCCATTTTCGACCTCGTCTAATCATCTTCCCTAATCATAGGTACGGCGACAGCTTTCCGTTTCCGAAAAAAAAACCATTCAGTTCTCAAAACCTTTTAACAAATGACAACAACAGTTTTATTGTGAATTATTTTTAACCATGAGTGGAAAAAAGTGTGAAACGTATTTGCTAAGTTCGAATGTCGATGACATAGTTATTGACATTGGATAACGCACGTGTACACGCAAGTAAATAATGTTGAGTACTCGGCTCGGATAGGTACCCTTTTTATAACCAGGCAAAATTACAATACGCCTACCTACTAAACCTAGTATCATCCCTTCTATGCCACGGGGCAAGCTCGGAACAGCAGGCATTCGATATTTGCCCAGAATACCAGTATGCACCCTGCATGTTATTAACTTTCAAAACCTGCTAAAGGCATTTTTTCACAAACGAAGATAATTCATGTTTAATTTTTTATACAAAACCGCATAAAGCATCGTTCGCGACGACAACAATAACGCTCAATAGTGACATACTGTTATAAAGTTACGTGTCGTAATAAAACTCTGCTATTGGCCAACTCTATTTTAGTGGAATTTGATAGTGACAGACTGGTGTTTTAGTACAGATTAGTATTTGTATTAGATAAAAATGTCACTTTTCCTAATGGCTTTTAAACGTGGTTTAGTGGAATTTGTTACGGAATCATTAGAGGATCATGGTAGAAATTCATTTTTTTTTTGCGGAAAATGTTGTTAGTTATAGTTAATGCCTGCTATTTTTTGTTTTGTTTAAGTTCTGTCAGTTTGATATTTCAGTGAACTATGGGTTTATTTTACAATAAATTTTAGCATATATTTAATAACGTGTATACGAGTATTTACCTGTTTGTTCCTAACTAAAAAAACCAAGGTAGTCAGAAGGTTTTTCTGGTAATAGTTAAATTTTGACCAAAAGTTGTTTTAGGGGGTTTTAAAAGTAAACCCCTCTTTAAGGTATTTTTATAATGGTGCCGCGCCGGCAGTGGCTCATACGGCTCCATCTTTTTCTTTGGGTATCGTAAAAGGCAATTAACGGACATAGAGCAACAGCAATAGCATGTGCTCAGCGTGACAGGCTCACCACCTGTCACGCTGAGCACATGTGCAGTTATAGTTAATTGAGTCGCTGGTATTGTCTAAAGGGCCCCACAGGCGGCGGCGGGCGGCTAGTACTAACTGACAGGCTGATACCTGCCGGCGGGCCCCACACACAATCAGTTCGCCTACAGGTATCAGCCTGTCAGTCCCGCCGCCGCCGCCGCCCGTGCGTTGGACTACTAACTGACAGGCCGATACCTGACGGCGACCTGATCGTCTGTGGGGCCCTTAAGTTAAATTATGCTGACGCTGTTTACGGCCCACGTTTACTGTCAAGGACTGAGCGACTGATTCAGCGTGTTCAAAATGCCGGTCCTAGATTTTGCATTATCATTTGGTGAAAGGTGGCCTGGGGCAGTGGACTGCTTTTGCGATCCTCATTGCCTGGTCTCTGACTGAGCCTTCGGGGATAATAGTCGTCAATATATGTATAATAATAATAATAAAACACTTTATTTGCACACTAAGAAATTAACAGTTGCAAAACAGGATAGGAAACAGGCTTTATAGCAATCTCTCCAGGTAACCTTGGGTAAAGAGTAAAGAAAAATAGTAAAATGTAATAGGGGAGTAGGTGCATATAAAGATAGAAAGAATTAAGAATAAATAAATATCTATAGGATACGGAAAAATAAGGACAGAAATATATACTTTTACTTAATTAAATGAGAACCGAAGAAAAGAAATATATAGCTTCCTAAATCGATGGCCAAAAGACCATAGAGTTTGAATTTTTCTAATGCTTTCAGGAAGCGAGTTCCACAAGCGGACAGCGTGGTCAGTAAAGGAATAGGAGAAAAAGTCGGTAGCGTATTGAGGGTTCTTTAAAGAAGTATGCTTGTATGTATCTTTATTCATCATCAGCCTATAAATGTCCCACTGCTGGGCACAGGCTTCCCACGTGGACAATAGCACGTGGAGATATTGGGCCATAACCCACCACGCTGGCCCAATACGGGTTGGTGGGTTTTAACGACTGTCATCTTGCGACAACACCGGGACCAACGGCTTGACGTGCCTTCCGAAGTACGGAGGAGCTCGAGGTGTTTTTAAATTTGGTCACCACCCATCCAGCGACCCGCGGCATTGGGAGTTGCTTAGCGGGCAAGATCGCAAGCCGAACGCATTTGCCGCTGCGCCATCGATCTCCTCAATATACTTAGTAATATCATAGACTAATTGGTAATATATAGTCAATATATTCGCCTCTCTAGTCAGGTTTCTTTATGAATATTTGTAAAGCTCAACCAAAACAACAACAATTTTAATAATTTCAAAATGTTCTCCATAAAAATAGCTTGATTGAACTTTGACCAAAATCTGTACCTCCACTCCAAATATCCCATTTTGTGCGAATAATAAAAAAAACCACAATGCATATCATTATCTCACACGGCACAGGTGCAAATCTGACATACCCAATGATATTATAAAATCAGATTATCGGTTTTTATTACCTACTTTAAAAATATGCTAACGGTCTGTCTTTTGATTTGAAACTAGTTTTGTCGTAACAAAGCGGAATAAAAATCACTAAAACATGCTTAAAAGAGTCAGGTGTTCGAAATTTTATTTCGCGAGTTATCTATCACTGTGATATATGGTTAAGACGATTATAATTAATGTCGTAGTTGCGATACATTTTAAGGTTATTTATAGGGCTACAACCTTATTTGGCAGACTCATTAAAAATATCAACGGGTTTTGAAAGCAGTTAATAATATAATTTAATACTTAAATGACAATTAAGAATTTAGTGCTAATCGTAAAACAAGATATAAATATTAATTTATTTAAATTGTTATTTAAGTACATACATTCGTACAATTACGACTACTATTCCCTAAGGGTTAGACATTGACTAGCCAACGAGGCCGTAAAAGCACAAAGCATTGTACTGCAACTGCACGATCCGATCACCGCTCTATGCTGCTGGATGTATGTGCAGTATTTAGTCCGTTAGTCGCTTTTTACGATACCCAATGGAAGAGATGGTTTGGTGAGTTGTTGAAGACATTTACAAAGCAAAACATTTTATATGTAAATGTAATTAAGTATATCAAAATTTTGTTTCGAAAAAATGTATTGCCAGCCAGCCAGATTGGAATTAATGTAGCAGCAGACAGAGAAAAGTAACAAGAAGGAAAGTAACCGCTTAGCTACTACGTACAGTCCGTTTCATCGCCTTTATTAACGAAAAAGCCAATATGACAGTATGCCACTAAAGAAGCAACTACGAGTGACGTACTAGATGAACAGAACTGATGAGTCAAATGCTTTATAAACCCGCGGTATTTACTGAGTGCCGGCACAAGCACCCTGAGGTAAGACAGCCAGTTCCATAATCAAAAATAACGTACGTTATAACGAGAGATAATCTATCTTATGAATGTCAACTATTCGTAGTTTATTGAGTGTAGTGTGGGAAGACTTCCGGATCAAAGCAATGTTAAACGTTACATATCTACTTAATGACCTTCTGCGATGTTTGGCATATTTATTGTTTTGCTTTTTAGTTTGTTAAGGTAGGCGAAGGTTACAAGCACTATGGTCTATAACCCTATTTATAGACCATAGTGTGTCTATGTATCGTCATACGGCTACTTCGGAGAATCTAGAAAGGTACAGTGAACGTTTACATGATACCAGCTTCTTGATTAAATACCTCCGAGGATTGTTCGGTTACTACGGATTGAGGTACCAAACAAGTTTTCTCGCCGCCTATGAATTCAGTTACCCTGTAAAGGCAATATGCGGCAAACAGCAAGTATTACCTTCTGTAAGTTAAACTATGTAGCCAACTCCAACAATGGAGCCTTCACAGGCTCTTATTGACGTAAAACATATTAAAAAAGGTAAGAAATAGCACATATTATACTGCCCCTCAGAGCAAAGGCAATCATTGAAATCAAGTTTTAAATAAAAGATATCAAGTTTTTGGGAAAGCCTTCAAATGAGAAGTGCTGGCAAGAAACTTGGGAGGTATTTTTTCACCTTCAAGTAACCAAAATTACAAATCCTTCCTAAATAAATATTTACAATACTTTCGCAATTAACCTTGATAATATAAACAATAAATACATACTAATTCATCCTTACTATTTAGTATTACAAATGCGAAAATAAGTTTATTTGTTACTAGTTCACCGCTAAACCGATGTTGAAGAATTTTGGTATATAGATAGATGGGGCTTTGAAGACGGTTAAAGACTAATTTTTCCTGCAAAAAATTCAAGCGAACGAAGCCGCGAGTAAAGGCCAGTAAAGATGTATTTTAGATTGTAGAAAAGTGTCTTATGCCTTATGATATGATTTTATAAGTGGTGTCAACGTAATAAGTTGTTTATTTTGGCAACGTCGCGGCCTTCATGAGGCAGGAAGTCAGCCTCATTATAATATGGCAACGTACTACCAGACGGAAGTAATGTGTGTAATGTTAAGATTCTTGACTACTATTGAACAAACTGGTTTCTGGAGTACGGTAAATAAAAATAGATCAGTTTAAGCATAGTTGTATTGATTTAACCGCCAATTCAAAAGAGTATCTTTTTAATCTGTGGCAACGTATTTAACGTACGCATTCAAAATACTATTTTGGGACTTTTGCGGTTAGGACCAGTGTACTATCACTGGACCACAGAGATGGTTATCCTAGTATTTTTACTACATACAACTGTGTCGCGTAACGGTGAAAGAATAGGTACTACCATCCACCCCCTCTCTTCCCTTGGGTGTCATGAAAGGCGACTAACGGACTAAAGACATTACATCCATCAGTTTAGAGCGGCGACGGACTCACCGCCTGTCACGCTAAGCATATATTATGTGCAGTCGCTATTTGGCGAAAAGTGTACTATGGTAGAGGACTACTTTTGCTGTCCTCATTGCCTAGTCTCTGACTAACCCTTCCGGGATAACGTGATTATAATTATGTATGTATGTATGTATAATAAATATGGAACTTACAAAACGAACTTAAAAATGGTAGTTAGACCTTTTTTAGTAACAATAAAGTGTGATCACAAAGACAAGAAAATACTTACTTAGTATTGTCATAGTCATAGATATTTATTGCATCATGTTGTACATAGATCTTACAAAAAATATTAGTCTCAAACATGGCCCTGCAAGGGCATTGCAACAATGAAATTAATTACTAACTACATTGTAACTTAATTATTGCATATAATTGAAATCTTTACTCATTAACTAATACTATACTTAACTATTAAAAAACTCTGTTAAACTATAAAAACAATTCTCTGTTAAATATTTTAATTGACATGTGATAAGTGGATGAACTGGCCATATGGAGTTTAGTAAAGGGAAGAGCCAGTCTATTTTTGTGTCTGAAATTTATTGGTTGTGAATATTGTTCTTTAGCCTGTGTATATGAATTCTTGTTTTTTCTGACAAGTTTACAAATTTCAAATAAGTAAGTAAGAATATTAAGTTTTATAAAATGGGGCTACTACAGCTTTCTGTATCTTTAATATTAACTAGAATTCTTAATCATGAGTTTGACTCAATCTTGGCATTTATTTTTCTTAATCATGAACAGTGATCGAAGGGCAATCTTATTAGTCACCAACAGTACGTTGATGTCTAGAACAGATACAATAAACGACTGTTGCACAAAATCATTATGCTCTGATAGGGCACCGACCCGAAACTAGATCCTAGACGGCGTTGTGCAATAATGCTATGAGCAATGGTAGTAATACGTAGGTTAATGTTAAGGCGTTTATGTTTATTGCTTTTCAGCTAAACAATACATTTAAAAAAAATTCTGTTCACACACGATTCACGTCACGATGCTATGTTTAATATACATAATATACATGCATATAATCACGACTATTATCCCCGAAGGGTTAGTCAGAGACTAGGCAATGAGGACAGCACAAGCAGTCCTCTACCATAGTGTACTTTTGCATAGTATATTAAAATGTAAGCTTATTACGAATAATATTTTGAGACGACGAATACGAATCACGAATCTTAATGAAACGTTTCTTTTTACCCGACTTAATTTGATAATTTATTTATCTTTCATTATTGTAAACAACGTTTTGTGGACTGGCTGAATGGTCTGTGATTCCCAATAGTGACGGGCGTAATAGGTTTCTTGTCCAAAGGCTTTATTATTGAGCGGATCCCAGAATCTCCACTAGAGTAGCGTTACAGTCTGCTCTGTATTCACTATTTGGTTTAGTTAGCAGTACGGATACCATGATATCCGAAAAATTTGTACTCTTAATACTGAGTAAAAGGTTCTTTATTGTGTTTGGAGTACTCACTGTCTAGGTCCAACTTTCCATTTTCTCTTCCACGTTTTCTGGTGATTATACAAAGTTTTCATTTAAATTAAACCTCAACCACTCTAACTTATTTTATTATAAAATAATTAAGTACCTACCTATATAAATTATAAAAAAAATGAGGTTTAATAAGGAAGCTTTTCTGGTTTTCTTGCATCTCATGCAAATTGAAAACTCCAGTGATAAGTTGCGATCCTACGTGCGACAAAAGTCTGCAAGTGCATGCTATATTGCCGCCGCGATAGCATTCAAATTGTGAGTGCAACGTTGCTAAGAAGACGATAGAGGTAAGTAAATTAAAAAATCAGCACCAAAAATTTTTTTTATTAAATGTCTTATTCGTGGCATCCATTCTACTAATTCTGAACCAAGTAATTTCCGGTTTTGATCTATTTATTTACATGTTGTGTAGTTTATAAAATTATATACTTACAGAAGCCAAATACTAATATGTTAAGCTGTTCTGTGCAGGCATTATGAAAAGCTACCTTAATATTTTTATTATTGCTGATCGTATTTATTATTTTAATTAAGTATATTAATATCATATATTAATAATCCTGTGGACACCACTGTGTTTCTAGGCATCACGTTAGATGCCAAGCTTCAGTGGGGCCCACATATAGCTAAATTGTCGAATATACTTAGCTCTGCGGCTTATGCAGTAATGAAGATCCGTCAGTTAACTGACGTTGATACATATAGATTAGTTTATTTCAGTTACTTTCATAGTGTAATGTCGTACGGCATTTTACTGTGGGGAAATGCTGCCGAAATTCAAACTATTTTTGTGCTTCAGAAGAGGGCTATTCGAGCAATCTATAACCTAAAGGCTGGTGACTCTCTCAGAGAGAGATTTAAGAATATAAATATAATGACAGTTGCATCACAATACATTTGTGAAAATTTGATTTATGTTCATAAAAATAATGAAATGTTTTCAAAAAACAGTGATATTCACAATATAAACACTAGAAGTAAGAACAAATTAGCAGTACCTTATACTAGGCTCCATAAAATAAATAATTCTTTTAAGGGTCTGTGTGTAAGATTTTACAACAAAGTACCAAATGACATTCAGAAATTAGATCTTAATAAATTTAAAATCAAAATCAAAGAAAAGCTTTATAGAAAAGCTTATTATAAAGTGTCAGATTACACAGAAGACAAAACAGCTTGGATCTGAAATGCTCCAAGTACTCCAACAGCTATTTCTAATTGTCTTTATTTAATTGATATATACATTGTATTGTAGTTTTGTATTGCATTAATTATTATTTTTTAAATTCATATTTTGTATTGACCTGGTAACGACATATTCTGTTTTTTTTTTGTTTGTAAATGTCGTTGCTTTTGTGCGCTGTGGTTTCTTGCGCCCATTCTTTGCCACAGTTAAAAAATTATGTCCTGAATGGGTGGTAGGTTAAAAAGATTTGGACGATTTAAAGTACTTATTAATTGAGTTTATTGAATAAATATATTTTGACTTGACTTGACTTGAATTAGAAATGTGTACTATTTTGTACGAAATGCATCTGCATTTGTCTAATCAATCTTATTTTTGGGATCAATAATCAAGAATCCACATCATTTATTCAGGTTAGGCCATGTTTAGGTTACAGCATATGTGAATGTCGCTATGCCATCGGTTTGTTAGTCGGGGCATGCATCGTTTGTATGGGGCGGGAGCCTTGTACTGAGAAAAACTGGCAAGAAACTCAGCAAGGGCATTTCTTTTCTCCCTTTCTTTTACAGCGTCAAATAGAATTGAAAAATCCTTATCATAGATGATTAAAATAATAATAAACAACGAAAACTCACGTACCTCTAGAGGTTACCGTCGACTTGTAAGAGGAAAATCTCTTTATCACTCAATCGCAACGACATTGGAATCCTTTCTACGTAAACAAACTGAGCAATCTGAGTCAGCATTGACTTGATGCGGATCTATGCAAAAATTTGTTGTGTAATTAGATCCACAATTTAAAAGACGACAGTATTAAAAAATACTATATTTACTTTTTTATGTCTATTACGGGTAATGCTTGGCCTTCATTTCACGTGGTAAGTGACAATAAGGTTGAAGCACAGACCACTATCTGTGGATTGAAGGTTGTTCGCTTCACCCGGAATCCTCAACAACTGAGGAACTGGCTATCTTAACTTTCAACTGTCAAAACACAACAATGATATTAACATTATTGTTATGACTGCAAACTTTACTTAAGATGGTAGTAGATAGCCAGGCGGACTTAACAAACCCTACCACCAACCAAACCGAATACACAAAAATGTACCCCCCGCTGGGAATCGAACCCGGGACCTCTGGGTCTAAGACCGGTGGCTCAGCCACTAGAACTCACGATTAGTTTACAAACTTGATCTTTTTAGCATTTGGATATTAGTCCAAAACCTTCCCCGCTTGGCCTAATTCGCGTTAGTGGTCTTTAAGGAACGATCACCCATCTAGCTTGTCTTTAGCGTAAAACTTACGACTTATACTAATTACTTTGTTTCATGTTAGTGTAACTGAAGTGAGCATAATTTTATTTACTACACATGTTGCATAAGGCATTGCACATATTGAGATTACATGACAGTAACCTACAATAATAATTACAAACATTAGAAATACTCGTTACCACAGAATAGATAAGCTTTTACAATAAACAACATAGAGTTATTTACGCTATGATTTGGTAAGTCCCCTGACTTTCACGCTCTGTAAACATGTAATATGAAAGTCAGTGGTCGACTGCTGATTCTTATCAACGTAACTATGGTTTACGCGTCTGACCTTTGTAAAAAAATGTAATTGTCTATTTTTGTAATTGATAATTATATTTAAGTAGTTGTTAATTCGTTAACATACCTAAATTAATAGCCAAGAACAGAAAAGGCGTAATATTATGCGATAATACAATTTTACGAACAGAGTAGAAGAGGATAGTAAATTAGCTGAATATTTTTTTTATTTTTTAGGCACTTTACACTATGTTATGTCAGTCCCATCATAACTTAAGCATAGCTAACAACATAATATTTTGTTAATATGATTCTATACAATCCTAGCTAAAAATTAAAATACGGTTTAAGAAAAATAAAGGATTCTATTGTTATTATTAAATCGCATGTACTCTAACATAAGACTATTTATCTTTATCTTCCATACATACATATAATCACGACTATTATCCCCGAAGGGTTAGTCAGAGACTAGGCAATGAGGACCGCAAAAGTAGTCCTCTGATATAGTCCACTTTTCACCAAATAGTCACTGCAGTTGTGCTCAGCGTGAAAGTTTGTCAGCCCATTGCCGCTCTATGCTGTTGTTCAGTCTTTAGTCCGTTAGTTACCTTTTATGACACCCAAGGGAAGAGAAGGGGTGAAGTGTTAGTATTCTTTCACCGGTACGCGACACAGTTTTCTTTATCTGCCATATTAATAAAAATTAGAGATAGGCCGAGTACTCGGCTACTACTCGGTACTCGGCATATATTTGGTGTTTTTTTATACTCGTACTCGGCCGAATAACTCGGTTCAAGTGATGAGTACTCGGTGTGAGAAATGTAGTGAAAACAAACTTGTTAATTAGGTAAGTAAGAAGTATTTATTAATTAAAAATTCAGGTGAGTATTAAAAAAAGATATAATTAGATACATGTACCAAACAAATTTCAATACACATGTAATGTAAATAATATTTAAAAAAGACACAATTAATATTTAAAATTTAGAAAGTCAATATATGATGCAGGAATACCAGGCTTTCTGCGCGTTCTGGTAATAGTCTGTTCCGTTTCCGTTTCTTCATAGACATTCCCTGCTTCAGAAAATAAGCGATTGTATTGAATCGAGTAACTCGGCCGAGTACTCGGTTCGGCAACCATTAAAACGAGTAATACTCGGTACTCGGTTACTCGGTAAAATCAGTACTCGGAGCATCTCTAAAAATCATTTTCCCCAAATGTTAGTACGCGCATCTCGTCAGAACCATAAAGTTACTATATCTTTTTTTTTTTTTTTTTTTTTTTTTTTTTTTTTTTTTTTTTTTTTTTTAGGATGGAGGAAATGTCATTACGCACGTGCATGGGACTCTCCCCCCCCCCTCCCGCTCCCCCGTCCGGCCTAAAAGCGGCCTCGACGGGGGTTCGGGAGGAAGGGGGCATACCCACTAAAACCTCCACTGCTCTCCAGCAGGACCCGGGGGAAAGTCGGGACGGGACCGGCACTAGGCACTCTGCCGCCCCGACTCTCTGGGCCATTGGTTCAAGGGAACCCCCGAACCGAATGCACCCCTTGTGCAACGAGGCCCTATGAGGCCGCCCTCTCAGGATTCGACTTCGACAGCTAATAGCTGTCGAAGTCGAAGTCTGCCTCGTTGCTGCTGCTGGAGAGGCGGCGCGCTCGGATGGTCTGAACGCTGGCCGCATCGTCGAACTCATCCACATCGCTCAGCCCGGTGTCTCTCTCACGAGAGACATTGGGGCCTGACGAGGGAGAGTCCACCTCGTGTCTCCGGCTCGATATTGGGGCTGGACTCGCGCTTGGGGTCACGGCCTCCAACATCTCCGCCTCCTCCACGATAGCTGCCGGTGCAGCTGCTGCCCTCTCTTCGGCATCCACCCGGACGCCATGGGGAGCGCGATCCCTCACCCTCTTCAGGGGAGGATCACACCTCCTGCTCCCCATGACGTGGCCATGGGCTCTGCCCGCGTCGTCACACACCGCGCAAAACGGCTCCGCTGCGCATGTTGCTGCCTTGTGGCCAGGCAGGCCACAACGGAAGCAAATCGCGCTCCGGTCCACGGACGACTGGCACCTCGCCCGCGTGTGGCCGACGCCCATACACCGGAAACAGCGTAATGGGCGCCGGTCGAGAACCGTCACTGTGGCTGACGTCCACAACAGCGACATCCTCCTCGCTTGGCTCAGTGCCCGGGCGGCCACAATAGGGCAGCGCACTAGGGCTGAAAAGGAGCCGTTGGGGCCAGGTCGTAATGCCCCAACTTTTACCCTCTCTCGGGAGCAGCCTCCCCTCGTGGAGACGGCCTCCTCTATGTCGGGGGCCGTGATGGTGTCGTCGAAGCCCGAGACGCGGATATCCGCGCACTTCTCGGGCCTGACGACCGTCACCACGTCGCCCACCTCCGACCTCAGACGCTCAGCAAGGCGATCAGCCGCCTCTGCGCTGTTCGCACCTGGGACCTCGAAGAGTCGGGCTCCACTCTGCGCAGTGCGCGTACGGAACCCAAACCCTATTCCCACCTCTTCAAGCGCGATCTTTTCACGTGCCCGCTTAATCACGTCAGGGTACGTGACACCCCATTCGATCGCCTCCGGGGTCAGCTGAATGACCACAGCAGTTGAGCCGGGTCTCTTCAGCCTCATCCGCCGGTTTGCGGGGGGCACCTTCTGGGGGGCAGGCGCGCGAGCGGCATCCGCTGGAGGCGGCCCACGTCGTCCGCGGCGTCTCCGCCGACGGCGGGTCTCCGACGTCCCTTCGTCCCTGACAGGGGGAGCAGGGGCCCGGCTGGTGGTCGGCCGGGCGGGCGGGGGTGGTGGCCTGGCAAATGGGCTGCCATTCATCCACGCTGGCGTGCGGGGAGCACTAGGCGTTGTCCGCCCTGGTGCTGGCGCCGGGAGGGCGGGGAATTCGTCCCTACTGCCTCTCCCTCGCTCTGACACCGAAGGTAGACGTGCCGGCTGGGGCCGTGTGGACAGCCTCGTCTCTAGTGCGTCGATTCGGTCGTGGACCGAGTCGATGGTGCTGGTCAGGACCGACTGCATCTCCCGCACGCAGCCCGTCAGCGCAGCCAAGTCCGGTACAAGGGGAGCAGTGGGGGCCACCTCACTCCGGGGCGGCACTCTCCTTTGGCTCACCACCTGCCGAAGCGACTCAACCTCCGCCTTGAGGGAGTCTACTTCCTTCCGGAGATTGCGGTTCTGGAGCTCCAGGCGGTCCGCTTCATCATCCGGGCATCTGGAGGAGAGGTTGCCAACCGCTCGCCTCAGATTGTCACAGGCCATGTTGATCGTCCTCTGCATGGTTCCTTTAATGTGTCCAGACTTCCTGGACACATCTCGGATGGCCTGCATGTAGAGGGCGGCTTTTCGCGTCACTTCGTCCTTTGTGGGGCCGTTCCCGTCCGCACTCCACGGAATGGGATCCCCACCTAGGGCGTCCTCTGACGGCGACCTGCGAGCCCTGTGCTCAGCGTCAGCCAACCTTCTTGCATCAGCGGCGCGTGCAGCCCGGCGATCGTCCGCCCTGGGTGCGTGCCTGCTGGGGCCTGGCACGTCCGCGCCATGGTGGTCGGCAGCGGACTCCTCTTCCCGCACGCGGGTTCCCCGACGGATTTCGTCGTCGCGCCGCGTCTCCTCCGCGAGTTCGGCGTCCGTGAGGGCGTCCAACCTCGCAAGCTCTCTCAGTCGAGCCTCCTCAAACGACGTCCCAGGTTTGGAGCCTGGACGTCCCCTCGAGAAACCACGGCCCCTGCGCGCCGTGTTGATCTTCGGCGCGTTAGACGCTGAAGACTCGTCTCCCGAGTAATCGTCATAGACGATCCTCCGCGACCTCTTCCGGCTGTCGCCGCCGCTCGGTTTTACACCGGTATTCGAGCCGATCGCAACTGCTGCTGCACCCTCGGCTGGGGGTTGTTGGCCGCTGCTTACGACAGCGGCCGGGGTTTTTAAATGTTCAGACTGAATTTTGGTCCCACGAGAATGAGTACATATACACCGTCACCCTGCGCAGAGGCCTCATGCGCAGGGAACCCTCATACTGCCGGTGGCGGGTGGTTCCGACAGGTTTGGCGGGTTTTCTCCCGGGTTTGGCCGGCCGGCAAAGGCAAGCCCTCGCTCCCCTCCCTGATCAGCTACCCCACAGACGCCTCGAGTGGGGATGTTTGCCGAACAGTTCAGGGCTACGACGCTCAGGGGCTGGCGTGAGGCCCCTGGTACACCGCTTTCGCGGTGCTCCCCTCCCCCCCGTGCGACCTGAGAACCTTTAAGAGGCGGCCGTCTTTGAAGCGACGCCCAGAAGGGGCGCCGGACTACCCCATCCCCCCCGTGTAACGACGCCCAGAAGGGGCGCCGTCAAAACTCCCCTCAAAGCCGCTCTGGAGTGAGCGGCGAGCGTGCGACCCAGAGTGGGCCGCACGTGGAGATCCCCCCCGCAGGTCCGAGTGACCCGCTGTGCGGTCCAGAAGGGACGCGCGTTGAAGGGGGTGCGATGCCCAGAAGGGGCACCACCTACTTTATTCGACGCCCAGAAGGGGCGCCAGGGATTAGCATAAGGCCCCTTGTCCCACGCTGAACGTGGGCCGAGAGGCCTTACCCCAGGGTGCACCACGAGGAGGTTCCCAAATTTGCACCCCATAAAGTTACTATACCTAGCGGAAGGTATAGTAACTTTATGGTCAGAACGGGGCGGCACCCTATTTTGCTAATTCGTTTTTTGTTGTGTTTGTAATTGTCAGGAAAAGGTTTGTATAAAATAACATTTTTGGAAATTCGTCACGGGGTACAGGGTCCACGCGAACGAAGTCGCCGACGGGCCCCTAGTATATTATCCTACTAATATTATAAACGCGAAAAATTGTAAGTATGGATGGATGTTTGTTACTCTTTCACGTAAAAACTACTGAATGGATTTGGATGAAATTCGGCATACAGAAGGTTTATAACATGGATTAACACATAGGATACATTTATGGTTCAGGTTACCTACTTTGTAGTAAGACTTTATATTTTGTATTGTTGTGAAGGAATAATAAATAAATTTTATTATTATTATTATTATTTATCCCGATATTCCCACGGGAACGGAAACCACGCGGGTAAAATCGCGAGCGGCCGCTGGTAACCTATAGGTTACCAGTAAATAAAGTTGTGTAAATTTATAAATTTACACATGAATATCTGACGGTGTAAACCGCCTTAGTAGTCTAGTGATTAACTTACCAGTTTCACACTCATAGGTCCCGTTTTGATTCCCAGCAATAGGAGAGATCAAGCACTTCTCTGATCGAGAAAGATATTTTTTAACAAAACAGTGTTTATGTCAAAATCATATTTTATTACCAAGACATCTCTATTAAATATATATAATTAACTAAGGACTGTTATAGTATTAATATAGTACGTCTAATGTACCTATATGTGAAGTGGGAGAAGTAGAGCTGTTGAAAGGTTTTGACGGCCGGGTGGTCGAGTGGTCAGCGACCCTGACTTTGCAACTCACGGTCTCGGGTTCGAATCCTGGAAGGAGCAAATGTTTGTGTGGTGAGCACGAGTATTTGTGACCGAGTCATGGATGTTTATTAATATTTATGTATGTTTATCCGTTATTCAGCCACCATAGTTCGGGCTATGCTTAGTTTGGAGCTGAATGATTGGTGTGACAGTTGTGAAATTTATTATTATTATGCTCTTTATTTAAAATATAATCTTAAATAAATTTTTTTACAATATTTTATATAAAAAAACATATTTACAATATAAAATATTATAAAAAAACTTCCGGCAGCGGGGATAGACCCAAGTTACCGGTGGTTAGGGCTGCAGAGTGAGGAACCTCCTGACAAGACGTGCCGTGTCAAGGAGTACTGCCTTCTGTATCTGACCCTTGACCCAACCTTTTAGCGAGAGCCTCTCTAGATGTTGATCGAGGCTCTTAGCTAAAAGACCGTTTGCCGAAACGACTATCGGTACAATAATGGTTGAATCCACATCCCACATGGCGGTAACCTCGTGAGCCAAGTCAAGGTACTTACTGAGCTTGTCCTTCTCGGCTTTCACGAGGTTCTCATCATGAGGTACGGTGATATCAACCAATATTGCCCGGCGCTGAGATCGGTCGACCACCACGATATCAGGCTTATTGGCGACAATATTCCTGTCCGTGATGATAGAGCGATCGCAGTAGAGCGTTACATGACCATTTTCGATTTTATTATTATTATTATTAAAAACGCCAAAATTTTACAAACTAGTTTAATGAATGTTTATTTCCACTCTTTGAATAAAACGTCAGCAATTGAAAGACTTTTAGAAATGCCAAGCGCCTCCCTGTTATAGAATGATTATAAAAGACCATTTAATTAAAGTTATTATAAAATTAAAACAAAAGGAGCATAATTTTCTCCGACATGTGAACTGAGTTAGAACTCCTTTGTTTAGTGTAAGCAAATACTATGCTATCATCACCACAATGGATGATACAAATAACGACTTCGGCTGAAGAACTAGTTCCTAGACCTGATTTTCATAACTTTTGCTGTTACTTGGAATTTAGCTCAACAGTAATATTGAAGGAACAACAATGTTCTGCGAATGTGTTATTGATATGCATATATTGATAATATTACATTTTACATAATCATTTTCAAGAAAAGCATAGATTATGTTATTTAATAGCGCAAAAAATCTGGTAATTTTTGTAAACAACTGTAAGTGGTTTTTCGTAGCTGTTAAAAGGTTTATTTACTTATAGTACATAATAACTGTTAGCCTTGTTAAAAACAAATTTGTATTTAAAATAAAATAGTGCCATGCCATTTTTTAAATTAAATAAAAAGATAGTTACTATAGATACAAGGCAGAGTTTACAACGTTCTGCAAATTTTCTCTCTAAAACAATTGTTGTCTGTTTGGCTGCATATCACCTTTTTTGAGACGGGGAGCGATTCCACTGCTGTTTGCCAGCCGTTATTTATTTTTAATTAGAGCAAATGACATATTTTTTTTATTTTTAACCCTTAAATGCATAATGTTGCCAAAAGTTTACAATCATACTTTGAACCTTAACCCCTTGATATAAGCGTTAAAACCAATGAAAATTTTTGGTTAATTCATGTATTTTTAAGGGTTAAGTACGGACCTGTTATTTTTCATCTCGCTAGATGCATTCAAGTCACGCAATATAAATAAAAATGTTGACAGTTTTTATGCTTAGTTAATTGCAAACAGGTGACGTATACATAATGTAAGAGCTTTTTAAATAAAAATGCTGACAGTTTTTGTGCTTAATTTGTAGCTATAAAATACAAAAAAAATGTGTGTATACAACTTTTTGAACTCTTAGCTATTCCAACATAACGTCATCGCTTAACGAAGTATTTGCCTACGACTACTTCAGGAGATACTTAATTTTTTTCTACTACTTTTTTTCACAAACGAACAGGATGTGAAAATGAATAAGGAATAGTTAAATTAATAATTGCTTACGCAGACACTGTGGCAGCCTTTGTTGAGATCCTAGATTCTAGATTTTACCATTTTTTGTTAGTTAGCTAAACATTCAGTCACTTAACGGACTTTTTCTGTTAATGAGTTTGAATGCGATCGAATGAAAACGAATGAAATGAAACTTTTTACATATTTTTTTATCCTGACGTTTTTAAAATCCTGAACTTAAATTAAAACATTACGTAATAAACTATAAATATTAAGATCTTGTAATAGTTTGTTATATACCTAGTTATAGTTTGTACTTTCGTAATCCGGAAAGGTTCCTTTTTTAACTATAAGGTAAGGTGACAATAAAATTCAGATTTGTTCTATATTTCGATTTATATACTAGCGGCCCGCTGTCCTTGCATTCGTTCACGCTAAGAAACACTGTCATACTTCAGCCGTTTGTAAAAAATATCTACAAATTATAAACGAAAACCATCCCCATTCATCCCTCTTTCAGTTAGTCAAAACCGCATAAACATCCATTGCGTGGTTTAGAAGAACTAAGCGGAGCCGCAGACACGGGAAAACGGCCACTCATACTTTATAATAAGTAATGATAATGATAACTTATGAAAGTGATTCCATTTCTTTCTACTGACTAGTATTTGCTCGCGGCTTCGCTTCGCTCACTCTAATTTTTCGCATGAAAAAGTATCCTACCCCTCAAACCCCAAGCGGTCGCATGAGACCGCACCTACAAAATCAAAAACACACTTGACTTTGTACCGTGTTTTCATAGATTTACAGACTACTTTAGTATGAACAAGTTTGATTATTTCGGTTCTGTGGTACATTTTATGCATCGTGATAGCAAAATATCGCATAGTCTATGCTCGATTCTGTCAAATTTGACGTTGACAGTTGCGCCAATTTTTTTTGTTAGTAAAGTGCCACGACACGCGTGAGTCGTTAATCGTCCCCAGCCGGCCTAGCATGCGCAACACGAGATATGTCGCGGACGATATTCTCTCATATTTCGATGGCGGGAACGACAAACTATCTCGGTTACAGTTGTCAAAACTCGATAAAATTATGTTGCATGCATAGAATAATAACTGAAGCATAGAAGGAGTACTATGACATTTGAGTGGGCACTCAGTTTGGTTACCATTCGATTTACATTTGTACAGGTCGCTTCTGAATTCGGTATGGATTTATGTCATAAATGGTATTTTCGCTAGACATTTGACGTATTTAGCAACTTATTTTGTCTCTTTTCTTTCATTGGCCCATGGCCTATTTGAAAAAATAGGACAACTGTACGAGTCTCATTTGGACTCCTTCTATGCTTTAGTTATTATTCTATGGTTGCATGTTAGGTTTGTAGACAAAAATACCACAGACAAGCAAAAACTACTATTATGTCTATTTTTGACATATCGTTATAGACGTAACACGAGAAAACGGGTCGAGAAATTTTTTCGTGTTGCGCATGCTAGGCCTAGGGCAGACAGATGAGCTATCTATATGTCGTGGCCATATCTAATCTAACCATTAATTATAATGTAAAGGCTGGAGAGTCTCTCAGAAAGAGATTTAAGGAGATTCATATCCTTATGAGAATTGTTGTATGTTCATAAAATGTTGAAACATTTTTCAAAAACAGTGAAATTCACAAAGTATAAGATATTCACAAACTAGAAATAAGAAAAAAATAGCAGTGCCTTAATTTACTTAATTTACTATATGTGCTCAACAAAGTAAATAATTCATTTCGAGGTCTGTGTGTACGTTGATACAATAAAGTACTAGATCTAAATAAATTTAAAATTAATGAAAAGCTTTTTAGAAAGCCTATTACACACACAACCTATTACAGCTTGGGTCTAAAATGCTCCAAGCACTCCTACAGCTTATTTCTATTTTTAGAATAATTTGTTTAATTATAATTAGATTAATCTGGTAACGACATAATAAATATTATTTGGAAATGTCGTTATTTGTATATAAATTAGTGGAGTTTCTTACGCCCGTTCTTCTCCACAGCTGAAAGATTGTCCTGTACAGGAAGGTGCAATGGGTGGGTTCATAAAAAAATACTTAATTTCTAAGTTTATTTTAAAAAAGAATTTATGACTATGTCTGTACTGACTGTCTGACTGTCGTAATGTTGGCCATATCATGAAATACTCGGCTATTTCATGATTAGGTTAGGTTAGACTATGCTTTTATTTCATGAAACATTTTGAGCATTTCATGATATGACTACGATAAATATACCATCAAAATCATAAAGCATTATCAACAAAAAAAAAACACATTTGCATAATTATATAATAAGTACTCGTATTAGTTAAAATTTATAAATCCAATTAGGATATTTTGTTATTTTATTTTGTTGTTTTATAATTACTATACAATTTTTCTCATTATCTTTTTAAACGACTTCATTTTAGGTGGTTAGTCAGAGACTAGGCAATGAATAGTCCCCTTTGGGCTTTTGCGACTACACATGTGCTCAGCGTGACAGGTAGTGAGCCCATAGCCGCTCTAAGCTGTTGGATGTATGTGCAGTCTTTAGTCTGTTAGTCGCCTTTTGCGACACCGAAGGGAAGAAAGGGGGTGGTAGTATTCTTTAACCGGTTACACTGTTTTATTTGATTTGTACAATTTATTTCAATTTCACGGTCACGCCATTGAAAGATCAGCATAAATTTGAATGCTAGCGCCAAATGCCAGCGTGTTTTGTATGCTGAAAAGTGCACTCGCCAAAAACTTGACCAATCCTTAACTCAATTCATATCGGCTTAAGGTCGAAGCAAACTGGGCGCTGTGACGTAATCAACGGTATAAGTAATGAGTCAATCGGAGCGACGATAAAGAAATTCATTTGCATTACGTAAACAAAACAATTACATAGTGGATCAAAATAAGGGAACTAACTGCCTTACGAAAACAGTTAACAAAAACGATGAATCAATTATCAATATTCACGAATTTCGGTCGGTCATCACATCACTCATCGATTTATAGAATGTGTTCGTTTTATAACAGAATATGACACGGTATTGCTATTTTTAATACCTCTGTTTTGCATATAAAAAGGAAAATGAGCTCCAATGTGTTATTTTTGTAATATTATTTGCATGTCTTGTGTTTTATTTATTTTATGTATTTTGATTTATTAGTTAAGTTTGTCATTGAGTGTTAATTTCGAGGAGTGTTAAATTTTTTGTTGCATGCAATGTTCACTTCAAGAAGGTTGTGCACTATAGTTTTTAAGTTATGAAATTGTAATGTTCTGAAAGGGTAATTGTTGTTGACCAGTTTAGTAAACCAAAAAAAAATTGCAGTGTTACGAAATAACACATATACATTAACTAGCGACAAGCCCCGGCTTCGCACGGGTTAAACAAATTATTGCCCATAACCTTCTTTGATAAATGGGCTATCTAACACTGCAATAATTTTTTAAATCGAACCAGTAGTTTCTGAGATTAGCGCGTTCAAGCAAACAAACTCTTCAGCTTTATAATATTAGTATAGATACCTCAGGACTATAGTCCCCGAAGGGTTATTCAGAGACTAATAGGCAATGGGGACCACAAAAGTAGTCCAATGCCACAGTCCACGTCTCACCAAATAACAACTGCACATGCGTTGCTAAGTAGTGAGCACATCACTGTTGGATATATGTGCAGTCTTTAGACCGTTAGTCGCCTTTTACGACACGATGAGTTGATAATATTCTATTACTGAGCCGCCCTCCCACAGCTCGTCATTAAACGTAGATTAATAGGTAAAAATAAAATGTTAGGGGATCCTGCACGAAATTGTGAAAATTTATGTATTTTTAAGTTACTTGTACTATGCGTTGAATCTCTAAATACATTAAAAGAACTTACGTAAGTTAGCCTAATCATTGCACAAGGTCGTGGCCTTGTTGAAATTTGAAACAAATTCTTTAAACAATAACAAACAATACATAAATCTAATGACTCCTGAAAACATTTTTTTTCGACAACTTTCTTAATTTTACGCATGAAACAATAATTCTTACATGAAAATATTTGTACCGATATTCCGCAGGTCACCCCCATCATTTTAATTTTTAACACAAGCGCGTGATGGTTTTGTACATTTTGCAGAATAAAAACATTGCTCTAATCAAATTACTAGGTCTGGAACTTCAAAGCATTGTTCTAATTTTAAATATCAATATGATTGATTTTGCTTTGAAGTTTATTATGAGGCTTATGTCAGTTTTTGCGATCGCGCGGCACCGCACGGCACCCTCTTAAGTAAATAAGAACTGTGCCGCTCCGTAATGCTATTTAGACTTTTTACAAATGTGTCGTCTTTTTAATTCTTTGTGACAATGAACAATGGCGGCGGAATGTTGTGCGTGACTCGTTTTCTAATAGAAGCGCGCCACACAAGGTGATTCCGTTTTTATACAATTGTAACGACAAAGGGCTATTAATTTCAGCCTATGAACTGTCCCACTGCTGGCAAAGGAGTTCTGAGCTCCGTCATTGGAATCAAGACTCTGTCATCGATACAGTTGGAGTTGCTCGAGTCTGTCATGCTCTTTCAAAGTGCCTCTGCGGTGGTGGCATGTGCGTTCCCTTAAACATGGTTGAGCGAAGCGATGGCTGATTCACATGTCATACTCGTGAACTGCCGCCTGTGGAGGCTGGTCTGCTCTTGCAATCTTTTTTTTATTTGTAATAGAAATAGTCTTTTTTATATAAGAAGGAGGCAAACGAGCAGGCGGGTCACCTAATGGAGAGCAATCACCACCGCTTATAGACACCCTCAAAACCAAAGGAGGCGCAGATGCGTTGCCGACCTTTAAGAAAGGAATAGGGTTAAGGAAGGAATAGGAATTGTGAGGGGGAGGGGAAGGAGCCTCCGGAACTCTTACTGGCCGGACGAAACACAACAGCACCAAGTGCCATTTTTTCACGCCGGATATTCGTGAGAGGGTGGTATTACCCCGGGCGAACCGGTCCAATGCGTGCTGTAACGCAGCGTGGCTCTACCACTCAGTCAGTGTCACTCATTTAGCACCACCTAGAGGTCACGTGTAGGGTCTCAAGGGTAAACCTACGGACGCGAGTAACTTCTTGTTTCAAAGATACTGTAAGACATTGTTCATTTTATTTGAAATTTTGCAATATATTCTTTTGTATGTGTTGTGTTGTCTTGTAATGATAGGGAGGGTATTTTCCAATTTGTATTGACTCTGTAAAAGAAAGGGAGAAAAGAAATGCCCTTGCTGAGTTTCTTGCCGGTTCTTCTCAATACAAAGCTCCCGCCCCATAGTTAGGACTTACGAACCGATGGCATAGCTACATTCATAAGTGCTCAATTATTGTGGCCTAGATTGAATAAATGAATTTGGCTTAGACTTTGAATTAATCACCGCCCTTGCCAAATGCGACTTGACGATGATGATTTGACTGAAATTAGAGTTAAACGTTTGCCTGACATACGCAAATCTCATAGTAACTGCCAATATAGTTCAAATTCAAAATTTCTTTATTCAATAAACTTAAAATAAGCATTTTGAATCGTCTACATTTATTTGGATGGATGGGCGGGTGCCCACCCACCCCACATTCAGGAAGTCTTTAGCTGTGGAGAAGAACGGGAAACAAAGAAAGAAGAAGCAAGAAACTCCACAGCTTCAAAATAATATAGAAGTAACGACATTTACAAAACAACATGACGTTACCAAATTATACGATCAGTTATAAAGATAAAAAATAATGTAAATATATTATTATAACCAGGCTCTTTTGTCTTCTAAATATTCCTTGACTGTGTAATAACTTTCCTAAGTAAACAAGATTTTACATGATTCTTAAACTTATCATAAGGTTTACCTTATGATAAGATTTATCTAGTATAGTACTTGGTATTTTATTATTATAGTGTATACCTATTAGTAGTAGTATAATTAGTAGTCAATATTATTTATAGTAGTTTCAATTTTATTATTGTATGTACGGTCGCGGTCAGAAAATGTTTACTACCTTAAGTATCACAATTGCATGCACACATTTAGGTCACAAGTTCTAAATTTTTATTTCATATTAATTTGATTGCCCATATATTATAATTTTTTTTCTAATGATATGAGAATCAATCGCTCTAGAAGATGGACTAACTACTATCAAGTTTAGATATAAAAAACCTTCTTTGAAAAAAACTTATATTTTTATTTTTAACTAAGAATATGAAGAAATAATAAAAGAGAAACTTCAACAATCTTTATTTAATATTTAGTATAACCTCCCTCAGCAGCTATGACGGCACATATAGTCTGTCTTGCATAGATGCAACCTCAGAACAATAACTAAAGCTATTGTTCTGAGGATGCAACAATCTCTTTATTATACTCGATGCGTCATATTAAATAATAACTTTTAAAAGGTAATAAGTAACTTGATATGGCATTTTAGACTTTAGTGAAAAAAGTGTGATATAGAATATAATTTCAAAACTGGTAAACATTTTCTGACCGCGACCGTATGTTACTCTGTGTGGTATTTATGGTACTCTTTCTCCATTATTGAAGTCAAGTCATCTCTACAATTGATAAGTAAATTGGCTTATTCAAGTAGGCGGTTGTGGTGGCTTTATTAGTCTGCTTGAGTACTAACTACCACTATTCACCTGCTACCACCATTTTAACTATGATAGAGATAAGATAGTTAGTTTTTCATCCGTTGTAAATTCCAGGTGAAATGAACTTTCAGTTTTATCGTCTTCCCCGGTGTACCAAAAGAAATTTGATAAATAAAAGGAGAATGACTTTTTTACCATGGGAGTTAGGCTAGTTTTTTAGCTAGCTAGCGTAACACAGCGCTATAATGAAACAAATAGTAATCAATAGCAACAATGCTCTGAATTATGAAGAAAAAATTACATTACAATATCATGCGGGAGTTTGAAGCTATCTTCATTTTTATCTTACGACTTTTTAGGTATTTTGAGGTTATGACAACTGTTACCGTATGACTATCAGTTAAGTTCAGCATTTATTTATCACTTGGCTCTTAACGCGGCGTTCTATAGAAAACCTTTTTTAACAGTAATCATTATAACTTAAGAGAACACTTTTGATATGTGAATGATTGTGACGCAATAGATATCGAATGGGCTGGTTTGGTCATTCTCCCTTTTTTTTGGTAATAATACCTACAATTAAAGTCACTTAAGGTAGGGGTAATTTTTAAAAGCAAATTGATATATAACACTCTAAATGTATTTACAAAAACGTACCTAATGAATGACTAATTAGCTGGCCTAAAGGACCTAAATGAATGGGTTCAAGAACCTTCAATGTTTACACCGATCCTGTCACCTTGATGGAGTTATTTGGTTGTATTGTTTAAAGATTTAGATTAGCTTTCGTTATAACAATACTTTTTAGTAGAACACACAACACTGTTCTATGAACAAATAGTGCCAGAGTATTTTTTTAATAATATAATATTGATTTTAAACGGGACTGCCTCCTAAGTAATTAATTGCATAGCGGTTATAGTCTTAAACAAAGAGATGAACAAGAGCTCCACATCTGAGAACCCGCACTTTCTGGGAAGTCTGGGCCAGGCCAGGTACCCATGTTTTTGGATTTTTTTTGCTCATGGATTCCTTAAGGGAATGTGTTGTATTAATTAAATCCACAATGGTAGAATACAACTTAAGATTGGGAAAGCAAGTTTGCTACCCGGGCGATAATATAATATTTTCTTTGACCTGGGCGCGTTAGCCTCTGCGCCGTGGACATCATGCTGCCTAGTGGAATGTAATTTAATTAACAATTAAAATAATACATACATACGAGGAGCTCGATGGCGCAGAGGCTAGCGCGTTCGGCTTGCGATCTTGCCCAACAAGCATCCTTCGCAATGCCGGGTCGCTGGATGGGTGACTAAATCAAAAACATCTGGAGCTCCTCCGTGCTTCGGAATGCACGTTAAGCTGTTGGTCCCGGTTATTGACGAAAGATGACAGTCATGACGCATTGGGCCAGCGTGGTGGGTTATGACCCAATATCCCCACGTGCTATTGTCCACGTAGGAGGCCTGTGCCGTTTATAGGCTGATGATGATGATTATGTGAACAATGTAAGTACATTATTAGATTTATATATTTAAAGTAGTCTCTTAAAAAGTCTCTTGAAGGCTCTCCCAAAATCCTAATTGATGGTAGATTCAGTAGTTTAGATTTATTTTATTAGTTTTGACGTCAATAAGTGCCTTGAAGGCTGATAGAATAAATTAAGTCAAAGTCAAATACTTAGACTTTGAGACTGAGTTTGATAAAGAAAAATAAATTTAATCTAAACTTATTATTCTTAGTCTTAATGAAGGTGCGTAAAATTGCACAATTTAGGTCATTACCACCGGTGCAGGCCGCGTATCGGTCTCGCTCCCGAATGTCTGCTTAGGCATTCGCAACGAGCGAAGGTCGAACGAGTAGGGACTACTAATGGCTCGCTACTCGACAGGTAAGGGAGATCGCACAGAACAATCCAAATAAATAGTTCATCTTATATTTTATTAATTTTGTGAGGTCTAGATTGAAGGTTAGCCGAAGGGAAAAAAATTGTTAAAGTTGAAAAACTCATTTTGAAGATGTGGTGTGATGTGCACAAAGTTGCTGAATCAGACAGTCCACTAGTTTTAGTCTATTTACGAATTAAAACAAATATAAAGTCACAGAAATATGATTAAATTACTACTTAATGTCTTTTTAGAATTTTGGTATTTATATAAAATATAAAAAATATACGTAATAAATTTACATATATTTTTTAACAATGCCGTACTTATAGTAACCGTGTCGCGAAGCAGTAAAAGAATACTACCACCTCCTCTCTTCCCTTGGGTGTCGTAAAAGAATACTACCACCTCCTCTCTTCCCTTGGGTGTCGTAAAAGAATACTACCACCTCCTCTCTTCCTTTGGGTGTCTTAAAAGAATACTACCACCTCCTCTCTTCCTTTGGGTGTCTTAAAAGAATACTACCACCTCCTCTCTTCCTTTGGGTGTCTTAAAAGGCGACTAACGCACTAAAGACTGCACATACATCAATCAGGATAGAGTGGGCTAACCACCTGTTACGCTGATCCCACTGTGGCAGTCGCTATTTGGTGAAAAGTGGATCAAGTCTGCCATAGCAGAGGACAGCTTTTACTGTCCTCATTGCCTAGTCTCTGACAGACCCTTCGGGGATAACAGTCGTGTATGTATATACTTATCAGCCCGCATTCATTCAAACGAGGGATATCCTCCTTATATTATAAACGCGAGAGTTTGTAAGTATGGATGGATGTTTGTTACTATTTCACGTAAAAATTACTGAATGGATTTGGATGAAATTCGGCATACAGATAGTTTATAACCTGGATTAACACATAGAAAACTTTTTATTCCGATATTCCTACGGGAACGGGAACCACGCGGGTGAAACCGCGAGCGACCGCTAGTTATGTATAATTGTTCTAGTAAAAATCCAAAACTTTGCACGACCCACACAATAGGTATAGGGAGGATACGGACAAGCGTTCTGCCTACATAACAGTTAAACCTTCATAATCTACTCCATGGTTCTGCCACCGTCAAAACGGTGTTTATAGCAAACTCAACGAACAAATACTCGACGTTTCTGCGGAGTAACACCGGCCTCAGTAACGAGTTGACTTTACTTTTAAGCTGCTTTTCCACCAAAAATCTGTGCGATTTTGCTAAGCAATGCGCGAGTTAAAATACACCAACAGGATTTATTTCATTTTACACCACCCAAACAAGACAACCTCGGTTGCCGAATTTCTAAGCGCTTGGTCCGATAACCCTTTCGGTTATTCCGTTATCTAAAAGGGTTATCGGAATAATCAAAAGGTAATTTAACCCTAAGCCTTCTTCCAGGGTTTAATTCCTAGGCTGAGCAAAGAAAGTGTTGTGTTACAAAGGTTTGTAATCACCAACTCGCATTTGGCAAGTGCAATGATCAAGCTAATAGGGTAACATGCCCAGTATCCGGTCTCTTAAGCGCTCAGCTGACTTAGTTCACTTATATATAACTGATTTAGAGGATTCAGAATATAAATATATTTTTTTATGCCAGAAATATGTTCAAGATTAATTTTAAAACTGATATAATATACAGAGACTGCCAGTTTTAATGTAAAAAAAATATTTTCAGAAAAGTACGTTTTTGCCAGTGTCCGGCCACACTTATCTAGTGACCGACCACTAGCTACCCAGTGTTCGGCCACCTAAATATAAACCTACAGCTATTGAATGGATAATAAACTCTCAGAGTAAATGAATAAGGATTATATTGTAATGATCCCAGAATCTAAGGATTTTTGACAAATAATGTGCTACGGATTTACTTGCGGATTTTATGAACCGCAAATCTTTATTTATAAAGACGTATAAAAAATAAAAAGTAAGTATTGAAATACAAAACATTAATTTAGTTAATGTGACGTAATAATTATTTTAATTAAACTATTTATTTTAATGGATTTTTCTTTGCAACCAGCACTAATCATTAAATTATATCCTTTTTTTTAAATATTAATTGCAAATAAATAACAAAACGTAATACTTATAAAAATGCAAATAGAATAATAAAACTCTTACTAATAATAAAACGTTACTAAATATTATTAAACAGACAATTTTTTTATTAGTCTATAATGGCCGAATACTGGAACCATAGCCAGTGTCCGGCCGCTTAGTCATTTTAAGGGCCGGCTATCCGGTCATAGCTACCAGTATTCCGGCCATTCTATTCTCATACAAGTAATTTTACTTGAATTTTTATCTCTGCTGATATCGGCGGCCGGATACTGGCCATAACTAAGGTTTAATGCTAAGGCCTGTCACTACTAACATTACTTACATTTCACAACACCCTAGGTATTATTAAATACATAAAAATCATGGTACCGTTATTGCTAGTGTCCGGCCGGGGTGGGCCGGACACTGGAAATAGCCATTTTCTGTTCCAAACCACCGGCCCCCATCTTTTTTAAATAACGGGCGTTGAAAAGTCATATTTAACAACTAAATCGTGTAAATAAACATACCTACGTGTTATAAAATATAAAACTTTATTGGTATTATAACAAAATATACATGAACTAACCAGTTGAAAACACCTCTGCACTAATTTTTTTATTAAGTTGTGGTTAAATTTTTACGCGTGCACTGACCCCCACTTTTAGATGACAACAAAACGTAGAAAATTTAGCTTGCCGTAGATGTCGCTGTGTCTATGTTGTAGGTAATTCAAAATACTTTTTAAGAGGATTGATTTTTGGTTCAAATTCATTTAACTATTCTTATTTTATTATTTTATTTAAAAATCATGTCACACGGCCGGGCACTGGAGGGGGCCGGCACACTGGGCATGTTACCCTACCCATCAAATGTAGTGAAGACTTGATTACAACGATGGAGGCTAAAATGTTTTTTTTTATATAAAAGAAGGAGGCAAACGCGCAGGCGTGTCACCTGATGGAGAGTACACCAAGTGCCATTATTTCACGCCAGATATTCGTGAGGGGGAGGTATTACGCCGGGCGAGCCGACATAATGTGTGCTGCAACGCAGCGTGGCTCTACCACTCGTCAGTGTCACTCATTTAGTTTACTAGAAAAAATCGCGATCTTATTAGTGGATTTGTTGGTGGAAAAGCAGCCTTAACGAGCGCATACGACTTTAGCTTGTTATTACATACACGAAAAGTAACAATTATACCCAACCACGTCACTAGATGCTAGACTAGTCTATTAATATCTCCAATTCGCGTTTTCGTTGAGCCAAATATAGCTATACAATTTACCGTCTACGGGCGTTGTTTTTTATAGCTTGTTTTTGATTACAATATTTTTTGCAATAAATTTAAAAATAGATTTTATTGTGACCTTTACATTTTTTGTTTAAGCTAGTTTTATTAGGTTTAAAAATATTTATGTTGCTTAATAAATATAAAACTATAAAATTGTAGTTTATAAAAAATGGCGCACGCTTGTTCGTGATGCAATCTCGATGGTTAGCAACTTTCACAGGGTCACGAGTTGAATGATCAATTTAAATCAGTTTAAAAATATCTCGATTTCATCTGTTTTTGGCAGGTTCGTTGTCCGAAGGCATGCCGTGGCATAACAAAGATAATACTAAGTTTTTTGTGGGTAGGCATCCATTTCTTCCGACGAGCAATTCGTAGCCGAGCGGAAGGGACAGACTCTTGTATAATCAGTGGTCGTCCCTAGCCAGTATGCGTAAGATAGTTTAGACAGCATTTGGTCCCGGTTGTGTCGTAAGATGGCAGTAGTGCTACTGAGTCAAATGTAGGACTTTTGGAACAAATTTATTATTTGCGCGATTTTTCTTCAAATTATATCAGAACTGACTTACCACAAATGCCTTAAGCGCCATCACATCCAGGGGTTGGAGAGGCGATGAAAATGAAAAAATGGCGAAGGGGACCACCCACTGCTACAAATCCTAAACAAATCATTCCAAGAGCAAAAAAAAATATCACCGAATTGTTTACATCGCCGAGGAAACGAAGACCGTCCTTGATGTTTTTTTAAAGATTTCGATGTTACACAATGACGTACCGTGAATACGAATGTGTGATAAGTTGGCTAGCAGTACATCCATCAGTAGTAAGTCCGTTTTCCGCTAAGGCGGTGTAATATGCTCACACCACAATGCGTATTTCGAAATGATCCTATACATTATGTAGAGCTCTGGAATTGCTATGTTACAAACTTTTTCTAATATAAACTTGTGTAACGATATTTTATGTCTTGCTTTCCAACGCAACACGAGGCGAAGAAGTATGCGAAATAATTAAAGTAATAAAACGTACATAAGGCTAGGTGTCAGTGAAAAATTAAAATAACACGTTCTTTGAATTCATTTTTGAAGGAGTAAACAGTAAAATTTAAATCTATGAAAATCATTAAGTATTGTTGTAGCTTTATTTTGTAGAATACACCAGATGGAAACACTATTTGATAAAGTTGGCTTGATAGAATAAATTCACAAAGTTACTTATTTTTGTGTCATTTTATGTTATTTTCTAGGTTTTATTCTTAAAATAAGTGATTTAATATTATGAGTAATTTACCAAAATGAAGTTCATAGATAACTTGAGGGATTATAACCGATCGTTTTTTATTTATTACATTTATCAAATTTTTAAAATATAAAACGAGATTATTCGTGCCGCTTCGCTGTTATAGGGACGGGCCCTTACCGTCGTACCGTCGAGAGAGCGAGTGAGAAGCGCTCGAAATACCTCCCCTTAATGTAAAGTTTTTCCTTTTATTATCGTCTTTTTCACCATCGGCATCGGTTTATTTTTAAAAGAATAATGACAACTTATTTCTTTCCTTGGGTGTTACATAAGGCGACTAACGGATTAAAGACTGCACATACATCCAACAGCTTAGAGCGGCGATGGGCTCACCACCTGTCACGCTGAGCACATGTTGTGCTGTAGTTATTTGGTGAAAGGTGGTCTACCACATTAAGGTTTTGCGGCCCTCCTTGCCTGTCTCTGACTAACCCTTCGGTAACCCAATTACTTATATAATTATGAATATCTAAGTGTTCTAACAGTATAGTTTTGCTGTCAACTCAATAGTAATTTAATTGTTAGAGGCTTTCCCACGGACGGTAGGTTAATGCACTAAATTGACAAACAAATATTTATTTTGTTAAAAAATACTTGGGGTTGTCTTCAAACATTTTAAAATCTACATACATAGGTACACACGGCGTCAGATCAACCTACCCAAAACTGTCAAATTTCCACAATCAATTTTGAACTTTATTCTAAGGCTTTCTTAAGATCAATATTCATTGGAGAAACTTGACAGTTTAGGGTAGGTTGATCTGACATATAATCACGACTAATTATCCCCGAAGGGTTAGTCAGAGATTAAAGTCGTTTCTGGTTGTTAACATTGTACCTACGTACGGTACGTACCTGACAGAAAGTCTTACGACACGTTTTGCCTATCAAACAATATTTGTGTTACTCAGCGTTAGTTCCTAAGTACGTGCAAACCCTAGAAGTTAAGAAATACCTTCGATTGAAAACGTATTGTTGTATGTAAAATAAATGCCTAATTTGTGTATGGTCATGTTGAGGAAATATTTATAATTTTTAATAATTTTTTTTTTTTTTTATAATTTTGTAATGAACCATAAATATATATGACCTTGCGTGCGGCTTCAATCGCGATATTTTTTCTAAAATGTAGCGTAAGATGCCGTCTCCAGGGCCCCATCTAGGAGTATCTGTATACCAAATGCTTGCTTCAGCATACAGAGATACATTAAAATTGGCTCACTGTTTGGTAAAATTTTAAATTTGGTATCTATGGGAAACCGAAATACGGAAACCCTTTTAATCAAAGTAGAACCGATTCAATGTACTCTCTAATCTTAAATACTAACGTAGTACGAACCGGGCCTACGTCTGCAGTGCGAAGTTCTTACGGACAGACGGAGAGACGTGACGTATGTTACGTTATTACGCTTCCCTCTTGACGCCTGTCAACCTGTCTGAGTTCCGCTCGCGTTTTGCGCTAGCACCAGAATAATATTTTATGCTTACGTCACATTGTCATAACTCGAGTCCATCGCTTCGAAAATCTCGTTACTCACTTGATGTTTTGTTGTCGGATAAAACGGAATGGATAACGAAGACGCAAAACAACATCGATCTTACTACAAAAATATTAGACAATGTCTAAACAGATTCTCTCTTTTTCTCCAACACGTTTAGACAGGGACACAAACACAACAGACACTGCATCAACAACGGCATAACGTGCCTAACAATGCCCCTTTGTGCTTTGATCCTCCGATCTCGAGATATTTCAACTTAGTCACCCATTCCACCGAATCAGTACGAGTTACTAGATCGGATCTAGTATCGTTACCCGAATGACCCATCGCTGCACCATCGAGCTAATTAATTGATAGCTTAAAATTAATTAATAAAATATTCAAAATTGTTTTGTTTCAAAAAGATTCAGTTTGACAGGTCTTTCTACTAGTTATTTAGATGAGTACTGAAGGTATCAGCGCAATCTTCAATGCAAACCACCGGACGAAGCAACCAGCTTTGAAGGCAACTCACGTCTCTAGCGCATCCGTTCGGCAGATGCTCTCACAATTTTTTTTATGGCGTAACAGGAATTACCGCTCTTTTAATCCGTACATATTTACTAATGAAAAGCTAAAAAATTAAATTTAATGATTCATCTATCACCGAAGGGCCTAACTTAATATCCCTATTCGAGCATTATTTTTAGTTAAACATTATTTTGTCTCTATTGCTCAAATTCAATATCACGTTATGCATTATTTTGTGTGACGTACACAAAATAATGCATAATATGCATAAAGTGTTTATAAATAAGGCCGAAAAAGTATCTAATGGTAAAAAAGAAATCTAATTAACTCATAAAGCAATAATGAAGTGAAAAGAAAAACTGCATCCCCACGTGCTATTGTCGACGTGGGAGGCCTGTGCCCAGCAGTGGGACATTTATAGGCTGATGATGATGATGATGAATGGTTTTATTTACTTTTTTAAATATTTCTCAATACCATATAACTGCAGTTCGTACAGGGAAACTGTTGGCGACGCGAGGGCAAACGCAAGGACCTAACGGTTTTCCGCCTTCGATTTCTTTTGTCTTCATCTTTGTCAGTCACTTAGATTGTCAATTAAGGGGGTACCGCGCGTTTACTTCTTCGCAAAAACTGACATAAGTCTCGTAATGAACTTCAAAGCAAAATCAATCATATTGACATTTGAAATTAGAACAATTCTGCTTTAAAGTTTCTGACCTAGTCATTTGATTAGAGCAATGTTTTTATTCTGCGAAATGTACAAAAACATCACGCGCTTGTGTTAAAAATTAAAATATTTTCATGGAAGAATTATTGTTTCATGAGTAAAATTAAGAAAGCTCTTTTTCATTTTAGTCATTTTAGATTTCATTGTCATTTGTCATTTAGTATTGTTTGTTATTGTTTAAAGAATTTGTTTCAAATTTCAACAAGGCCACGACCTTGTGCAATGATCAGGCTAACTTACGTAAGTTCTTTTAATGTATTTAACTAATTCAGCGCATAGTACAAGTAACTTAAAAATACGTAAATTTTCACAATTTCGTGCAGGATCCCCTTAAGTGCAGGCCTGCATAATTCTGTCAGATACACAGACATCTGACGTTGTTAACTTCAAACAGATTGGACATTTGGAACACGTTGGATCGGAACTCGGTGCCTTATTAGTCCTCGTTAAGGGCAAAACGTCAGGCAGATTAATGGGAAATATTCAATCTTACGCAAAAATAAAGTAATGGTCACCAAAAAAGTCAAATTCGCAGGTAGGCATAAATTGAACTGTTTATGTTATTTTGGTTACCATTTAAAATGAAAATCAAAACACAGCTAACTTTACTAAATATTTTTTGGTGTTCATTTAAACATAAGCCATGATTACTGGGAAAAATAAGCACAAGAAGATCCGTTCAGTGTTTCATCTAAATTCATAATTAAAGTTTTACTATAAAAGTAGCCTATACTCATAAATGCTATATTATAGGTTTTTTTAAGAATAAGTACTGATTCACAGTCCTAGCTTAATTAAATATAAATTTAATTTTATTTAAATTAAAACAGCTATAAAATTCATTCACATTCCTTATCATAAGATTACGCAAGAAGAAAAATCTGATTATTGATATCGCATAGTGATTGGCAATTTTTAGG
This sequence comes from Scoparia ambigualis, assembly GCA_963921215.1. NCBI lineage: Eukaryota > Metazoa > Arthropoda > Insecta > Lepidoptera > Crambidae > Scoparia > Scoparia ambigualis. The sequence continues at coordinate 6,922,245 of OY992510.1, forward strand.
ATTTAAATAAAAATTACTTTGATAATCATTTTCATTTTAATGTACCATTAAATATTTAAAGCTACCTCTTGCAGACACTTTCATTAACTTAAATTATTTATTCCAAGAAGTACTTATGAAGAGAGATTTTAAATAATAAATAATCTTATGCCGCGGCCTCACGTTTGGCAAACAAGCCGTCACAAATTTAAACGTCTGGATAGAGCGTTTGGCTTGGTTTGCAAGCGCTTGTAGCCGATCCGTCGAACCAATCACAAAACGTTTGTAGAGGTTTGGAGTTCGCGGCAAGTGCCAAACGTGCGGACGGGCATTACGTACTAAGCTAATGTAAGTTGACGTCGTTAAGTGCGTAGGTATATATGTATAGTAAAGTGTTTACTTATTTTTACTATCGGTTCGATTCCAATAATTTAGCAATGACGCAAATTCGTAGCATTGCTATAACTGGACCGCGCCGTAGCCTCTTAAAGGACTCTAGCAGTTTTTACCTTTACCGTTGCTTGATGGTAGAGTTCTATTTGAAATCTGATGGGATTGTGACCACCCTAATTCCTCATTTAACCCCTCAAGCCCCATTTGGCCGCACCTAAAAACTCGCTGTTCCGTCAGACCCCAAGCGGGCATATTATTATGGCCGCTCTGGCCGCGCTCTCCACTTGACTTTGTACCGTGTTTTGATATACTTAGTATGAACAAGGTCGATTATTTCGGTTCTGTGGTACATTTTATGCATCGTGAACGCAAAATTTAACATGAACTGCGTTCAATTTTTTTTAAATTTTTTTTCCATTTCCGCAAGTTTAAATTCCTGCCAAATCGCACCTGCTGCCAAATTTTTTACATACATACTCATGCATCAATTTACGACTATTATCCCCAATGGGTTAGCTTAGTTAGTTAGAGACTAGGCAATAAGGACCGCCAAAGCAGTCCACTGCCATAGTCCACATTTCACTAAATCAACTCCACAATCATGTGCTTAGCCTTACAAGTGAGTCCATCGCCGCTCTAATGCCGTTGGATGTATGTGCAGTCTTTAGTCCGTTAGTCGCCTTTTATGACGTAGCTACATCAAATAGCTTAGAGCGGCGATGGGCTCACCACCTGTCACGCTGAGCACATGTACAGTCGCTCTTTGGTGAAAAGTGGACTATGGTAGAGGACTGCTGTTGCGGTCCTCATTGCCTAGTCTCTGATTAACCCTTCGGGGACAATAGTCGTGATTATACGAGTATGTATGTGTACTTATTATAGCCACTAGCGATGGGTAGCTCGCGAGCGAGTGGTTTAAAAGAGCCGTATCACCTATTCTAGCTCAACGTATATCTAGCTCACTCCCGTTCAATTTAGCTCAGTGTTCATTTTAGCTCAATTAGCTCAGTATTTCATCGGAATATGTCGGCTCGGAATCGAGAGCGGCTCGGCTTGATAGTCAAAAGGGTGTCGCAAAGGAGGTGCAGGAAAAATTTTCTGTTGATTGTTATATGGAGCCTTAAAACTTACAAACTTTAAAAAAAATTAAGGTAACTTTTTATAAAAACGCGAATATCTCGAAAAGGGTGCGTCGTAGCTAAAATCTAACGAAATTTTGCCCCCCCCCGGTAAAACCCCGCAAGAACTTAAGCGGTATCCGATGAACTTAACAAAAAAAAAAAAATCGAATTTTTGTATGGAGCTAGATTTCTGTTGACTAATAAAAAAAAATTACCTCGAAATTCAAGACAATACATTGCGCTTCGCGCTATTTCCTGAACAGTACACATAAACGACTCAAGAGCTTTCTATCTTCATAAACTACACTGAGCTAAATGAGCTACTGAGCTAGAAGAGCTATATAGCTCTTGACTGGGTAAAGAGCCGTTTAGCTCTTATCTCTTCAAAGAGCTAAATTTCTCATGACTAATAGTCACGGACAAATTTAATTAATGAATCGGTTAAACAGATTAGTGTTTCGTTTCCAGTGTTCGACGCTTCTTCGAAGTCACCCCAAGGCCTGCTGTTCGGCTCCTCGTTCCACCTGGGCAACTTTGACGAGTGCGTGGGGATCAAAGATGCGGAGGATGGCGTCGAAATTGAGGGGCGGTACTGCCTAGCTACTATAAAGTGGCCGCAGGCAGAGGAAACTAAGAATGTACGTTAATTAATATTAAAGGACTTAAGCATACCTTGATTATAGATAAATTATAATAATAGTTTAGTAACTATTCAGTACAACAATAACAACTTACAACCTCAAAATTGAGGCGAGCAAACTAAATAGAATTTTATAAAACATTTTAGCTTTTGGTCTCACTTTGCTTGGTCTAGCCTGATACCTCTAAGGCTGTCATCCTAAGTTAAATGGGTGAAATATGCGCAGAGGTAAGGGGGTAAAGCATTTTCTCTAGTAGAAAAAAGATAGGAAAATAAGGTCAAAAAATAGGAATAATAAACCAATTATTAGCCCAAGTTAAGCTTTTTTTGAAACTTGCCTAAATGGTTAACTAGACAACGGATAAATATACATAAAGTTAGAAAAACACCAGAGAACCATTCTCAAAATATATATTTTTTCTAAATTAAGCCAACCGGGAAATAAACTCTAAGGTGCCAGAGATGGCGCGTCGCCAGAACCGGCGTGCTGACCACTCTACAATGGAGCTCGTTGAACGACGAAAGCCCTTCCGATGCAGTATTGAAACATATCCCCTTGTCTATCACGAAGACTCCTAGAAGTTAATGTTTTCTATATATTTTAGCGTTTTATAAACGCTTATACGTGAGTAAAATTTTAAACACTGAAAAAAGACGATAACCTCAGGCGGGAATCGAACTACGCACCTTCCGCATTCCGGGCGGCCGCCTTAACCACTTGGCTACCGATGTCTGGTTTTCACCCGTCGAAATTTGTCAATGCTTGATGCTTATGTTTTTTTTCAGTGTTTAAAATTTTACTCCTAGTAGTTACTAACAGTTGGATGGTTCAGTCGCAGAATGTACCTTTCGCATGATGCACCTTTCGCAAATGTACCTTTCACAAAATGCACCTTTCGCAAAATGCACCTTTCGCAAAACGTACCTTTTTTCTACATTAACCTTTTTACAGTGTAGTGTGGATTTCTACTATGCCTGGTATAACGACAGCTGAGCTCATAATGTCCCCTACCCCAGGTCCGCACCGGTCGCGGTGAGATTCTCCGCTGGGCGGTGTGTGTGCCGAACGCGTGCGACGCGCGAGCCGTCCAGGACTTCGTCAGTGACGTCATCTCACGCACCGTCGCTAACACTACCAAGGTAGAGGTTACCGGGCGAGATTGCTATGCCAGGGAGCCGCTGTCGGTCTCAACGAAGGACGTGGTTTACTTGTAAGTGTTTCGAAATATAGCCTTTTCAGGTGTGTTCTCTCTGGGCCTCATTATTGACGGAAGATGGCAGTTTAAGGAGAACTTGTTTTTTTATGTAGGTATACCCCGCTTATCCCTATAGGCAGGACTGGGTCTAAACAGAGAGGTGGGAGCTGGGGGTAAAACCCCACACATAACAACTCCACCACCCCGGGCGTGGTGGAACACCATAATGAATTTAAAAAAAAGGAATGTTTCCTTTGGCGGGCCGCCCGTCTTTGGAAAATTTTAGTATAGAGTTAGAGACATTGACGGTAAAAGGCTACTTTTTCCCTCAAAAATTGAATGCGAGCGAAGGCGCGGGTAAAAGCTAGTTATATAATATGGCTTCTTTATCATCAAAAAAGTGGGTGATGGTTGTACCTGTTTTTACAAGACCACATTTAAACAGATACAAATAAAGTGCCTAATTCGTTCCGACCGGTTTTTATCCGGAATGCTAAAGTTGCATGTCTATTGACTTGTGATGATGACAGCATTCTATATAAGTTGTCATATTGACTATACATATCCGTTTGAACTTCTTCAAACTGCTTTGTGTTAGCTTAATAACGGTCGCCTTGGTCGCCTCGCAATAAAAAAGTACAAATAAACGAAAGCAGATTCATATACTCCGTATATCCTAATTGGTAGTTATCAGTTTGATAATTAGTATTAATTTCGCAACCCCTATTATGTGAAAAGAACAACTGTTTGTACTGATGGAACTCCGGAATTAGGAAAAAACTGCTGTTCCTCACAATACTATTCGACCTAAAAGGATGGAGCTCTCTTTTATCGAATTTAAAAATTCCCTCGTGGTGATACAGCGAAAACCTATCAATTGTAGCAATGACTTGATTTTAATGTTGGAGACCTTTGCCCAGCTGTGAGCCAGTGCTTTACTTTACTTTTACATTTACATTACTTGCAGATCAATCATACTGTTCTTCGCTGCAGTCCTCTTCATAAGCACTCTCTACGAGACGTACTCCATATACTGCGGTGGCAACAAGAAGTCGATCACCCACGATCTCATCGTCTCCTTCTCAGTCATCAACAATCTAAAGAAGATCATCTCGACCAAGCAGAACACGTCGCTTGGCCTCGAATGCATATCGGGCATAAAGTCCTTGGCCATGACCTTCATCCTGTGCGGACACTCCAGCATTTTTTTTGGCACTGGACCTGTTATGGAAGCTGCTGGGTGGGATAACGTAAGTTAAAATTTTGGTTAATTTCACTACTCAATTTCCGATTGGTAAAGCGTCACTAAATTGTCTTGTGGGCCGATTTTACAATCCTCGGATAAATCTAATCCATCTCTTATCTAAATAACGCGATCAACTTGAAATGAACTGAAATGTCACAAGACAGAATATGAAAATACATTTTCAAAATCGATGTAGGTTTATGAGTCTTAAACAAATAAGTTTTTAATGAGAATTGAAAAATCGACCTATAAAGTGATAAAGTAAGTACTTAAAGTAATTCCCTCAGCACAAGATTATAATATGTTCTGTTGATAAATAATACTTCTTTTATCACACTAATAGCGTAAACTTTACTTGTTAGAAAACCAATCTGTGTGTTTGCCAAGTAACATCATTGCATATTATGTACAAATAACATAATGTTTGCATTGATCAAATTTATTCAAGTAGTATTAGATACATAAGTGTTCACTTACAAAACGTTTTACAGCACACACTGAGCGCCTTCAAAGGTGTTTATTTTCTTTTAAAGTATTTAATGCATATATTCCATTTAACACAATATTTCTTTTTAGTTTGAAAAATTTTTTGCTACTTAAAAAACGGACGTCAATGTAACTTAAAATATGAAGAAGCCCATAACGTATTAAATTTTGACACACATAATTATATCCGCATGCCGTTACTCGATTGGTGACCAATTAAAAACATCTTGAGCTCTTCCTTGCTTCTGAAGTGCTGAAGGCACGTTAAGCTGTTGGTCCTGGTTGTTGTATGTCGTATTATGGCAGTCTTTAAAACACACCAACTCGCATTGGCTTATAGTAGACGATCCGAGTATACAACGACCTTCACCGGGCTGGTTATGGATGAAAAGTATTTTATATCAAATTTAAATGTTAAAATGGTTAAATTAAAGTTCAAATTTAAATGAGTGAGTTGGCTGAAAAATTTCAGTCCATTTTTTTCTTTTCTTTCGGGTAGGCAGGTGTAAACAGGTAGGTAAGTCAATATTAGTAATTTGCAACTGTCTGGTTAATAAATAAAAATTTATGTATAAATAAAGATAACCTCATTACAAACACACACACACCAAACCAGTGCAAGGTTTAAAAAAAATATTTAATATTTAAATAGTTATAATAGGTACTGGACTGAAATGAGTCTTATATATACCCATTCTCCATATTATGTGCCCATGTAGGGACGGCTTGTACCCATCCGTGGGACTTATATTGTTTGGCACGAAGACTCCTAAATTTTGCTAACAATAGAATTTAATATTTTTTTCTTTTTTTATATTAAGCCCGGCAAATGAGGTAATTAAATATTTTTGTCAGGTATTACGACAGCTGTGCTCATATAGGCTGATGACGATTATGAACAGCAATGACCTAATGCAACTCTTACAATTTCAGATTCTGAAGAACCCAATAGTCAGTTTGCTGCTGAATAGCATGTTACTGGTGGACACATTCCTGATGCTAAGCGCTTTCCTCTTCTGCCGGCTACTCCTCATTGAGCTGGACAAGAAGCGAGGGCGGCTCAATGTACTACCTATCTTGATATTCCGGTACATTAGGTAAGACGTGTTACAGCTATTTGTTGAAGAAAAAAATGTTTTTGCACATAGCTGGCTTTTACGAGGTAATGGGATTTATGAAGAGTAATAATAGGTTCGCTGTATTAAAAATATAACAATGGATAAATAATTATGAATCATATTTGATACATGGAACAGGGAACAGGCTAAAATGATTGTCAAACCCTTGGATTAAATCAAAATAGCGGAAGATACGGCACGTCCTTACAAATCGTCGACTGAAAACGGGCATGATGCACAACTACATGCAAGCACACTCACACCGCTGTGATTCTGATTTAACGTTGTACGTTATTGAAGGAAAGATACAAATCAATTTGTTTTGACGATAGCGTGAGCGAGACAAGCGTGCTACACTGGTGCGCGTCAGAGTCGAGTCCTGCCTGACCTGCGACTGAGTGAAATTAAGCGACGGGGGTCCATGCGCTAGAGGCGAGTCACCTATATTCCGCTATTTTGATATAATCTATGGTGAAACCTAAGTAAAGAACTAGAATAGTTTATCATAAAACGGCAAACTAAATTATGACATTTTTTTACAAAAAAAAATTTGGATATAAATCCGAGTTGAGCATATACGTGCAGTATTTTTTACTTTATGTACGCCTAACATCAGTCTCGTTTGAAATTCTGTGTGTTATCTAGCTCTAGTTTGCACTCAGTAAATTGCTACCCCGACCTGGGGCACGGTAATATCCGTGCCTGGGGCCTTACCATCAACTCTTAGAGTATTACTTTAATCTTACTATGCAAATTCCCATACGAATTTAGCATAGTAAGATTTCATTTTATTTATTTATTAGGTACACAAAACAGATGGAAATTAAAAAAATAACAAAGCTAAATAACAGAGCTAAATTCCTATCTAAAACATGTGAACATAACACGATTAATAATAAGCGTACATGTTAAAGTTTACCTAATCTAAAACTATGCCTAATTAAAAACTAATTATATAAATAGAATAGTGAATAATAAAAATATAACAAATTATAAACTTATTTTTCGTTGATGTTGAAAGTGGGGCAGATGCCAAGCCGAGAATTTCTCTGACATTATTTTTGAATTCATGGATTCTCATGAAAAATATTAAAGGTTGCTCTAAGAGGTGACAGTAGGCTTCCCTGGCTTTTAGTAGTATTCGTGTCAAAGATTGTTTAAGTATATTACAGCACTCATGCCCGCGCTCTCAAATTAGCGTGTATATCTCCAAAATCGTGGTTAAGCAATCAAATTCAATTTCTCGCCCAACCAACGAGCAATCAAGGTCCCCATGATGCTTTGAAGTGACATTCTGTTTACTAGTTATGGTTTAATTAAGAGCAAATTGTATTTGTATCAGTTAGTTTCAGTAACAATTATCGGCAGTACCTAATTAATTGATCGTCTGTAGGTCAAATGGAACTATGTCTGTGCTATATTATTCTATAAACTCGAAACAGGACTAAATATTAATATACTCTGGTAGTTACGTCCCTAAACCATGGTAGAGCGAAGCGATGGTTGATTCACATGTCGTGAACGGGTGCCGCCTGTGGAGGCTGGTCTGCTCTTGCAATCTTGTTTTTTATTTGTAGTAGAAATTATAGTCTTTCTTTTTCTTGTTTCAAAGATACTATAAGACGTTGTTCATTTTATTTGAAATTGAGCAATACCTACCCATTTTTTATTGGATATTCTTTTGTATGTGTTGTGTTGTCTTGTAATCGTATAAAATGTTTATTTGTAGTAAGTAATGGAAAATGTCCTTTTAAGATAGGAAGGGCGTTTTCCAATTTGTATTGACGCTGTAATGAAAGGGAGAAAAGAAAATGCCCTTGCTGAGTTTCTTGCCGGTTCTTCTCAGTACAAGGCTCCCGAACCATAGTTAGGACTTATAAACCGATGGCATAGCGACATTCTAAGTGCTCAATTATTGAAGCCTTAATTGAATAAATAATTTTAAAATTTGAAATACAAAATGAAATAGCAGGTGACACTGTTAACAATATTAAAAAATACATTTTTAATGAGATCTAATGTTATACACAGCACAACTATAACATGTTTAAGTACCTATTTGCGTATTTGCTAATATCATTTTAAATGATTTACACTTAAACCAATTACTTTGTGGATACGAGATAATGGATAAACATATATTTAAACGAGTTGTTAAACTTAATAATTGCATGCTAAACGTATGTTACACAAACATTTGTCTTCTGTAAAATTGATAGATACCGTAATGACTTAATGACTAATTTACTAAATATAATCTGATTCCTACATATACATACATAGATATAATCACGACTATCCCCAATTGGTTAGTCCGAGACAGGCAATAAAAACAGCAAAAACAGTCCCTTTACCATAGTCCACTTTTCACCAAATAGCGACTGCACATGTGCTAAGCGTGACAGGTGGTGAGCCAATGCCGCTCTATGCTGTTAGAAATATGTGCAGTCTTTAGTCCGTTAGTCGCCTTTTACGACACCCATGGGAAGAGAGAGGGTGGTAGTATTCTTTCACCGCTATGCTACACGGTTAATTCATCATCATCAGCCTATAAACGTCCTACCGCTGGGACGAGCCTTACCATGAGGACAACTATAACACATGAGGAGATTGGGCAATAACTGCCTCTGTGGTCTAGTGGCTAAGCCACCGGTTTCAGACCCAGAGGTTCGATTTCCAGAGAGGGGTACATCTTGGTGTGCTCGGTTTGGTTGGTGGTAGGGCTGTAAAATCCGCCTGGCTACCACCATCTTCACTAAGTCTGTCGCCATAAGAACGATGTTTATAACATTGTTGTGTTTCGACAGTTTAAGATAAGATAGCCAGTTCCTCAGTGGTGGAGGATTCCGAGTGAAGCGCGCTTCCATCTTCGGCCTTATCGTCACTTACTATCAGGTGAGATAAAGGTCAAGCGCGTACCCGTTGTAGAATAAAAAAGATCACCGAGTTGACCCGCGTATTTTTTGATGCCTTAGCCGCTGTGCCATCGAGATCCTTGTAATCTGACTTATAGTTTTTTTAAGATAGACAAAAGAATTTAACTTTATAAATTACCTACCTCTTTTTTGTGTTGTGTTTTGTTTCTCATATATAACTTTGATTTGTTTTAGGTTGACCCCATCGTACTTAGCGGTGATGTTCTTCTACATGACATGGTTCCCTAAGATTGGGGAAGGTCCATTATGGAATGACATAATGTTAAGGGAGCAAGAGCGATGTGAAACTAATTGGTGGTCGAACATACTGTACATTAACAATTATATAGACACTGACAATATGGTGAGTATTATTATATTAACGACATAAGACCTACTAGGTCAGACCAACAAAAAAAGAAAGACGAAGCATTACACGCAATTTTAGTGAAGCCAAATATACCGTGCTCGTTCATGTTTTTACGCGCTTTCACGCACACAGATGCAACACAAAAACCTTGCTCATTTTGTTTAATACGAGCCTAGACCAACAATAAAAGAAAATACTCATCAAAATGAGCATGGTTGTGTTGCATCTGTGTGCGTGAAAGCGCGTGATAGCTAGTAATATTATTCTGTGGTAATAGTAGAGGATCCGAGTATACAACGACCTTCACCGGGCCGGTTAATGGATGAAAAGTATTTTATATCAAATTTAATATGTTAAAAAATATTTGCGAGTGGGTTGGCTGAAAAATTCCAGTACAGTTTAAGATTAATTAAATATTTAAAAAATATTTTTTAACATTGCACTGGTTTGGATAATAGATAAATTACATAGGTACCAATAGAAAGTATGAAGCCTATAGAATATGCAAACGTTAGGTTGACTATTTTTTCCCCGTCATAACATTGGGTAGGCAGGTGTAAACAGGCAAGTCAATATTAGAAATTTGCAACCGTCTGGTTAAATAAATAAAATTTATGTTTATATAAAGATAATCTCCTTACAAACACACACACACCAAACCAGTGCAAAGTTAATTTTTTTTTAAATATTAAATTAATCATTATAGGTTCTGAACAGAAATTTCTCTGCCAACCTACTTGCGATATTTTTTTTAACATATTAAATTTGATATAAAATACTTTTCATCCATTAACCGGCCCGGTGAAGGTCGTTCTATACTCGGATCTTAGACTATAATTACATGAATGAGCACGGTATTTTTAGCTTCACTAAAATTGCGTGTTATGCTCCGTCTTTCTTTTTGTTGGTCTGAGCCTAATAGATAAAAAATACTTTTCTAAAGTTTATCTCCCGAAACATCAATAAGACATATTTTAAATTAAAACGTGTTTCTTAAATATTTCGTCTACCTTTGATGATTTCTTATAAAAACAGCATTCTATAAATATATTTCATATTTAGTTCTTGTTATTTAAATTTAAAGTTTAACTGACATAGTTTAACGTATAAAACCATTTACATGTAAATTTTTGAAAGCTTAGCTACTAGTCAACTTAAAATACTTTTTTTGAACAACTACTTGAATAATAATACTTTTTATTTGTGTGAATCCGTAAATGGTTAGCTGATTTACATTTTCAGCGTTATTGTTTTTTATTGAACTGTTGATTTACCTGTGAATATAAAATAAAAAAAATATTGTTTATTCCATGCTGCAAGTTTTGTTTATTACAAACTGAAATAAGTGAACACTTTTTTTGCAGTGCATGTTCCAGTCCTGGTACCTGTCAGTTGACACACAACTCTTTGCCATTGCCCCCATATTTATATACAGCCTGTGGAGGTGGCGGCGGGTTGGCCCCAGCATTCTGGGGGCGGCTCTCTCTGGGGCTATCCTGGTACCCACCATTATCACTTATCTGGACAAGTTGGACCCGACGCTTATGGTGTTTGCGAAGTGAGTAGCCACTAGTTTGCATACTAATTATTTGGTTGCCTTACAATCAAACCATGTGGAGATATATTTATTCAGGTTTGATAATAAACACATAAAATTACACAAATCAGTGTGTTTACATTTTAAATTATTAGTTGTAATTTTAAGTTGTTGTAACACAAGTCGGTAACTTACACGCGCGAACTCATTGATCACTCACAATCAGATAATACTAGTTTTCTGTAGTTCGGTAACCAAACTATAGTACCTAGTGACTTCCCGAAAACTGGGTAATAAATTATACTAATCTTTTAGCATTACTTTTATTTTGTCTCAAATGAGCCATACATAAAAAAACCACACATAATGTTTTTTTTTAATAATATGTGCAAGTAGATTGAAAAATGAACAACATAGTTGAAGTTGAACACGTACTTAAATGTTTATGCCGTTGCAATGTTGCAATGACTCTCAATTGCTATTTGAATGGTTTTACGCCCTTTAAATGCGACTTTTGTTTTTGCGTGATGGCTGTAAAACTGATACCTAACTACATGTTATTTTTATGTGTGTGGTCAACAATGATTATTAAAGCCTCTGTGCTTTATAATTAATGTATTTTTATGTGATTTTAAAAGTTGTTTATTAACATATTTTGCTTTAGAAGCTTCAAAAGTATAAGTATATGTAATATATTTAAATAAAATATTCTGTAGATAAATAAAGACTACAATTTTATACGTTGACTTTTTTGTTTCCTAACAGTTTTTCTTTTTTTTCAGGGAAATTCCAGACTTTGTTGCCAATCACTATTTCAACGTAGCTTACATCAAAACCCACATGAAGATGCTGTCTTACTTTATGGGGTTGCTCACGGGTTACATCTTACACCGAATCCAGTCAGAGAAGTGAGTACCATTCTATCCATTCCATCTATAAACGATGAACTAACTAACTAACTGTAGGCTGTAGTAGATATTATGTCATACCGTTCTTCAGTTTTATTTTGTTTATTTAGTTCTGTCGTTACTTTGCTAAGAATTCATAATTTGTTAAAAATGGTTGCATGTGTGTTTGCACAACAAGATATTATAATGCATAATGGAATTGAAGAATCTTTATTGGCTATAATGACGAAGATAATCTCCCTGAATTTTAAACTGGAAAATACTCCTTCAGATAAATTAAACTTTGTAGGTAAAAAAAGTAATTTGAAACAAAACATCTAAATAAAAACTGCGCACTGGTAGACTCAGTGTAGGCAAGCTTCCAACACGCACCGATGATCTGGTAAAGGTCGCGGGTAGAAGCTGCGAGCAGCACAAGACTGCAGTGGACACTGACACTGCGGTGGAGATCCTTAGAAGAGGCCTTTGTCCAGCAGTGGACGTCTTTCGGCTGATAATTAAAAAGTTTTACCTTGTCATTCTTTTATTTCAAGTTTGCTTTTACAGATATGAGCTGTCCAGAACCGTTAAGATCTTAGGATGGATCATATCTCCTCTCCTCGGGGTCATCACCATATTTACTGTCAGCATATTCTACCAGGATTGGTACACATACAACAGGATCGAATCGGCTGCATACTCTTCACTGTCAAGGCTTGCATGGGGCATATCCAATGGATGGTTGATCATCGCATGCGCCACAGGAAATGGAGGTCAGTTAAAAAAATGAATTGAATGCTTGTTTCAAAGTTTACAACAAAATATTACGTACCGAACCTTATGCCTAAGCCATTCTCACACACTCAGAATAATAACTTAAGCATAGAAGGAGTGCTATGCCATTTGAGTGGGCACTCCGTTTGGTCACCATTCGAATTACATATTTGTATAATTCGCTTTTGAATTTTGTATCATAACTGGTGACCGTTTTTATTTTATTTTCACTAGACATTTGACGTTTTTGACAACTTATTTTGTCTCTTCCCAAGTAACACATAAGCAAGATAACAGTACACACTTAGAACTTTTAACAGTTCAAAGATGAATATGGTTTGTGTAAGAGCTTTGGGAATAGCCATATACTGAATAAGGTTGAGTACGGACCCTTAAAATACTTAACGCTTAATAAATTCTGTATTTCTGTCCTTTCCTTCTTTACGCTTAATAACCAATCTCCGTAAGATTATTAGACAGACGTTATTAAGCATTACGCATTCCAGGTGGCTTAAATCTGAAAAACAGTGCCTTCGGCAGCATTTATCTGATTAACAATAATCTATACTGCTATTATTAAAGCAGTACTAAGCTTGTAGCGTTTAAAACAGCTAATTGCTGAATAAAGTATCACCTGAATAATATTGTTTACATAATTCTGGTATTCAGCTTGATACTGAATAATTGTTTTTACTTTATCTTAAAACTGTAAAAGATTCTATGTTTAACTAATTATTCAGCTGCTGAATAAACAATATTATTTGTGTTTTTAATAAGCTTCTTTCAGTACAATAAAGAGTTTCAACTAACTTATTCAAATTAAAGACCACATTTGTATTGATATAGCATAGCGCCCATAGCTTAATACCAGCAATTAGAATATTATTGTACGTATTTATTTTATGCGTTGTTTAAATCATGGATCAAAAGTCGTGGCAAAAGCGTAAAGAACCGGTCATTTCGAAAGAAAATTGTTAAAAGAATATTTAAATATCAGCAGTAGTAATTGTCCAAGTGTCATCAGCAGTAATGATCATGACAGGATTTGTGAAAATAGTTTAAACAAAACTGAACCAGGTCCCAATCAGCAAGCGTGTTTTCCCTTTAATGATAAGGTTTCCGTCCTCAAAAAAAATATAACAGATTTTGGGATTGGAAAACCATTTCTGAAATGGTTATTTTATTAGCAGAAGGTACCGCAATACAAGAAAATAAAATTAACGTTGCGATAAAATGTTTTATTTGCGTTGTTTGTTTGTTTCATCGTAAGCCAATCTGCGCGAGGTTGGACACTGCTGTCTTTACTTAATTAAAAAATCCGCATTATATTATGCCCATCGAAGTTGTTCTTTGTTCTTCCATTGGGTCGGCACAGTACACAAATCTGAATGACCCTTACAACGTGTTGAAATTATTTTAAACGTCATTTTTCTGAAACGAAATATAAATTATAATTAATAATATAATCATAAGTCCGCCATTTGTACATCCTATTGTTGTGCAATAAAGATTAAATAAACTAGGGCCCAGTGCACACCACACACACGGAACCTGCAGTTTTTTTTTAAACATAATAGATACTATTAATATAATAGTCTTTTCACGAAAAAAAAATAACAAAGATGCTGTGATTTTAAATGTAAGTAATCAATTTAGTGAAAGCCTGATGGGAAAGTTACACATTATAAAAAGTTTTTGTTCGTACGATTAGAGAACCCTAAAAATGTGAGTAACTAATATAGAAATGTGGTCAACTATATAAATGTTATTCATAAGTAAGTGTAAAGAGACTACTCTTTTTCAAGTTATAGTTTAGTAACAAAACATGTGTGCACTTTTATTCAGAATTATAAAACAAAACATCGATCGCCATTGAAATATTTGTAATTAATTCTTACAAGGAATTTACGAGATCACCAAAATGCTTATTAATCTTACAACTACAACATTTCCAACTCAAGTCAGGTTATTTTGTTGGATAAAATGGCTAGAATTAGATAATTCATCACAAGTACTTTTGCCAGACCAAGTATGTATGTATGAAAATACTATTTACAACTAATTATCTTGATTATTAGCGAGACGCGTCATAAAAATGAAAACAAAACACGTACTATTCACGACAAAATTACTTGCGCACTAATAATTAACATGTAGCAGACCGCTAACTTGTAAATTAAAATTTACTTACCGAATAACTTAAAGTTCACGTCATGTCAAATAAAGGTATCGACATTATTATTGAACCCAATTTATATCTTCTTTTCCCAATTTCTATGAATATTGCTTGCATAAATGTCAACAATAAACTAAATGCTTAATAAATTCTGAATACTCTAACCAATTCGACGTAGCTGAATAACTCAGTTGTAAAAGCTTTATAAAAGCAATGTGTGCAGTTATTCAAAAGTTATTAAGCTAATTGATACATTATTAAGCTCCTACTCAATTGTTACTCAGATGTTATTCAGCGTTAAGCATTCAAAATTGGGGCCCGTTTTGCTTGAATAACAGCTGAATAGACGGTACTCAGGCGTTATTCAGCTTAGTATTCAGCTTATGCTCTTGATGAGTGCTCTTAATCAATCTTTATTCAGCACGTCTGTGTTACTTGGGTTTTCTTTTAATGTTTATCTCCTCCTTCTATGCTTTAGTTATTATTCTATGAGATGCAAATATAGCCGATGACAAAAGTACAGTATGTACTCTTATTTAGTAGGGTATTTATTAAGCGCACTTCACCCGGAATCCTCAACCACTGAAGAACTGGCTATCTTATCTTAATCTTTCGGAACACAACAATGCAGGTTTTTTGACGTCAATAAGTACCTCCTATAATAATATACTAATAATCTAAACGCGAAATATCTTAAACTGTCGGAACACAACAATGATGCTGGTTTTTTGACGTCAATAAGTACCTGTAAAGCTTTATCCTATATACCAATATTATAAACGCGAAAATGTGTAAATATGGATGTTTGTTTGTTACTCTTTCAAGTAAAAACTACTGAATGGATTTGGATTAAATTCGGAATACAGATAGTTTATAACCTGGATTAACACGTAGAATACTTTTTATCCAGATATTCCTACGGGAACGGGAATCACGCGGGTGAAACCGCGAGCGGCCGCTTGTATTGAATAGCATTTGACTTTGACTTTGATTGATCTGATTTTTGTCTAACATAATGAACAGTATACTCACCACATTGATGACCAAGCACTCTTACAGGCATACTAGCGAAACTGCTGACGTGGAAATTCCTCGTGCCGTTCTCGAGGCTGACGTACAGCGCGTACCTGGTGAACGGCATCGTGGAGCTGTTCGCGGTGGGCCAGTTACGGCACCCCCTGCATGTCAACGTGCCCAACTTGGTGAGTGACGTCATAGGTTATAATACTACTAGTTCTCGTTTTATTAGATGTTGTAAGAGGACACGTAAATGTAACTTCTAATATTTTTTATTATATTTATTTATTTAAATTTTTACAACATAACATTACATGGCGGACTTAATGCCTGAGGCATTCGCTACCAGTCAACTATAGGGTGGTGCAGAGATGACATACTATGACGCCCTTGAGAGTTTACGACACTCTATCCCCCGTGCGTTTTCAAAAACTAAAAATTACATTTGCATAATTATAAAACATCAATAAAAATAAAAATAGATGTTATGATCTATGTTACTTTTTTTGCTAGCTACTATTGAGAAGACAGGCAATGTGAGTGCCGTAATGCCACGAGGGACGCACAGTTAAAAAAACACTGCCCTATGTTAGAGGTTATGGACGTTAATTTTCAACAGTATTGTTGTATTAACCGTGTAGCGTAACAGTGAAAGAATACCACCCTCACTCTTTCCTTGGGTGTCGTAAAAGGCGACTAACGGACTAAAGATTGTACATACATCTAACAGCATAGAGCGGCGATGGGTTCACCACCTGTCACGCTGAGCACATGTGCAGTCGCTATTTGGTAAAAAGTAGGTTCTGGCAGAGGACAGCTTTTACGGTCCTCATTGCCCTGTCTCCGACTAATCCTTCGGGGATAATAGTCGTGATTATATGTTTGTATGGGTATTATAGTGTTACAAATTCAAATTATGTATCTAAGCCAGGAACTCTTCTCCCAGCTCTTCTCTCTCTCTCTGCTCCTTTCATGCATAAATACCATATTAAGTTCTTCTTGTCGTGTGGTTATTGAGAAGAAAACCTAAAAAAATAAAATATATTTTATCTACCTTTTCAGTCAGTCCTTTTCGTGGGCGGTTATTAGTTTTAGATATCCCAAAGGTATGAGTGGAACGTTTATATGCTTCAGGTGATGATAATATTATTTTCTCCAATTTCAGGCATTCGCTTCAATAGCTCACTTAGCTGTTACCTTTGCCATTGGGACGCTGCTGTGTATAACCTTCGAGTCACCAATACACGGCATAGAAAAAATACTTCTCAGAATTTTCGGTAAGTTATACTATTTTAAAATATAAAGGCATGTAAAGCCGTTAGTTCCGATTGTTGTCTTATGATGACAGTCGTTAAAACCTGCCAACCGGCGTTGGGAGAGCGTGGTGGGTTATAGCTAGGGTTACCACCTGTACTCTAAAATAGAGTATTGTCCTCTTTTTCATGTAGGCGTACTTTATAATTTACGACACCAATAAAGTACGCTAAAATAAATACTCTATCGTAAAACTATTTACGTAAAGGTAATTTAAAAATAAATATTTGTTAATGTTGCAAAGAGCAACAAAAAAATACGTTTTTTTTGGACAAATAAATAAATACTCTTCTTTTATGCTATGTCCTTTATTTATGTTCTAACAAAATGAAAAATTACTTTATTCGTACTAAAAAAGGAGGCAACCCTAGTTATGGCCCAGTCTCCTATGTGCGGTTGTCCGTGTGAGAAGGCATGAGCTCAGCCATGGGATGTTTTTAGGCTGCTGATGAGAAATAAAAAATAAATGATTCATAATATTATTGTTATAATATAGAGGGGTCTAATTTCAAAACCCCCTAAAACAAATATTGGTCAAAATTTAAGAACAGCTATTACCAGAAAAACAAAATATAATAAATTCTTTCCATGATCCACTAATGATTCCGTGACAAATCCCACTAAAACATGTTTAAAAGCCATTAGGAAAAGTGACATATTTGTATCAAAACCCACTAAAATACCAGTCTGTCACTATCAAATTCCACTAAAATAGAGTTGGCCAATAGTAGAGCTTTATTACGACACGTAACTTAGAACCACTATTATATAGGGCGATAATGTTGTCGTCGCGAACGATGCTGCGGTTTTGTATTATTTAAACATGAATTATCTTCGTTTGTGCAAAAGTGCCTATTAAGGGTTTTCAAGGTAGACCCCTTTATTGAAACTATTGACAACTGCTTCCTTGTACGATTCGGGAATATACGGGATCCCTTCCCGTATATTCCATACTATGAATACTTATGAAAAGATTCAAGTTTTGTTAGATCAAATTCTGTTTTAATTACCAAGTTGCGAAGCACTCCCCTAGACTACGGGAGGTCCTGGCTTTAATCCACAGGTCGGCCTAGGTGTTTTTTGAATTTTTCGATGCCCCAGTTTGGTCCAACCGATCTGCATTCAGCAAAGCGTAATGATTCTGCTTGTGTGACTTGAACCCAGTAATTGAAGCCTTTGCACAGAAGTAGGCTTATTATTACTCTATAAGTAAACAAATTATATTTGAATCTATTAAATAAGAATGTGTGATAGGTACTTTTAAGTAGATGCCAGGTCAAAAACGTAGATATATTTAACTTTAGAATTTCGCGATGCTAATAAACAGAATCAGATGTCTTTAAAACTGTAAATTTCCTCAACACATGATGTAATGTTGCTTTAATGTTAATTTGAATTGTAGGTTTTTTTGTTATTTCCTGTAAGCAAGAATGCTGTGTATACAATGTTTTAGATTGCTTGTCTAGTTAAATACACAGAGCAGTTTGATACAATGCTAACATGATTTCAGTTTTAACTTATCTATCAGCTATCTTTGTGGTCTAGTAGTCGTATGTCTAGATAGATAGTCTTATCAGTCTCAGAGAAGATCATTAGAATAAATAATTTATATTGATTAAAAAAAAAGTTATTTTTTACCATTTTTCGTAGTTTGTAAAGTAATTAAAATCAGTTGTTGTTATTTGACTGGCAATGCTAAACAACCAAGTAGCTTGTGATGGTTGCATTGTTGTTTCTTACTTGGCAATAAGTATTTTTGACTACAACTTAATTAAACAATTTTTTTTACAGCTCAGCCGGTACGGAATGACAACGCTGTGAAGAACCAATCTAGGGACTCTTCGCGAAACACTAGTCAATCTAGACTTGATTCATAGCATAGCTAAGCTAAATAATTAGGAATAATATGTCAATGTAATGTCCTCAACGACATTTTGATATTAAGATTTTGAGTCTGTTACCAGTATAAATGTGTTGAATGTGCTATATAGATGTGAGAATATGTTTTTTTACATTTTTAGTTTTCAAAGACTAGTTGGCTTTCAACCTCAGACATGAAAGGGGTGTTTTATGATTATATTGTTGATTTGAAGCCTTTGTGTGTCTATGTGTATGTGCGCGCGCATGTGTGTGTGTTTATGTGTCTTTTTATACCCAGCAGTCGATGATTGTTGGCTACAATGATGATGATGATGTCTGGAAGAACGTAGCTCTCAAAAACCTAGATAGATTATAAATATAGTATAAGTATAATAAACTTGCTATTACTTATTTGAATTTCAAAAGTTCATCTTGTTAAACGATTTCTGGTTAGATTAGTTGCATTCTCTGAAAATCAAAGCAAGAGGCAAATAGTGGCAACCTACAACTATCTTGGGAAATATCTCACTCTTAGGTAAATTCATATCTAAGCCTACCACTTACCTTACCCTACCTCTAAACTAGATGGGGACTATGTAGAAATGATAAAAGGAAAACAGATTAAGCGGTCCCGACGCGTTTAAAGGTCCTTTTACCTTTCGTAGTACTTATAGATAAAAAGCAAGTTTTTATTTACCTTGTTAAAATATTGCCTTTTGACGTCGCATGGTTTTTAATTAAATGTAATGTGTAAACCACAGGTATTTTTGTGTCGTCAACAAATTTTAATTACAGCATACATACTAGAACATTGCAACGTCAACCCACCTGAGGTAATAATAATTTTTTTTTCAACGTTTCGTTATCTTCGACTCTATTTGAACGTTATTAACGCAAATCATCAAATAACATCATATCCTACTAATATTATAAACGCAAAAGTTTGTAAGTATAGATGGATGTTTGTTACTCTTTCACGTAAAAGCTACTGAATGGATTTGGATGAAATTTGGCATACAGATAGTTTATAACCTGGATTAACACATATGATACTTTTTATCCCGATATTCCCACGGGAACAGGAACAACGCGGGTGAAACCGCGAGCGGCCGCTAGTAAATAATATACACAAAGATGAACCTATTCATCCAACACTAAAAAAAATTATGCGTCGTTTAAAAGCATAGATTAAAAACCATTACTAGTGCTATTATAATACAGAACTAGTAGGTATAATTTTTAAGTCATGTTAACGCCTCCAGAAAGCTTATACGCTTGTATTGTAAATAATTAAATGTAAGAGGGAGTTTGCGTAAGTATTCTAACTTAGCCATATTGTAAACGGTTATTTCTAGAATTTAACCCTAAAATCATCACATCGTTCGAATACTGATGCGACACTTCAAGGTAATACAAGATCTTGTAAGTAATTTTCAGATTATTGCTTTATATTTTAACGTTTTATTAACGCTTTTTTTCAGTGTTTAAAAAATTTTAAAAAATAATTTTACTTAAGTAAGTAATTTTCAGTTCAAATTATATAAAAAAATTAATGTTCGATTTATAATTAAGTACAAATTGTAATGTTTTTGAACCGCCTTGTGTCACTTGCCTTGCAGTTTATTTTATTATTTTATACATTTAATAAAGAGGTATTAAGAGCCGGCAACAGTGTGACATCTAAATGTGGTTCAAATTCATATAGTTTATTTGTAATAAATAGGGTTTGTTACATGATGTTCAATGTTATATTAAACAATCCTTAGGTTGGGTATAAGCCAAAGTAAAACAACGTGATGTATATAGGCCAACAGAATGACTGAGAGATATAAATAAAAATAGATTTTTATATTTTTGAATTTTTGTGAAATGATAATGATGGGCAGTTATGTACTTACTATTTTATTTCTATTTTTAAACGATGTTTATCTTGATAACAGTTTGTTTATTTTTTATTTATACATGATTTTCTTACGTACTCTATGCCATAATAGTTATTAATGTACACTTAAACATTTCTATCTAGTATTCATTAGGAGTCCTGCCGTACCTTTGAATGTTTAAAATCAATTAAAAATTAATCCATTGACTCCTAGAGTAGAGGAAAGGGATAATTTAGTAATTTATAGAAATATTTAATATAAAGCCAAAACAAAGGTTTCGAGAGAGCTCAGTTCAAAATTTTAAGTTATAACAAGTGTGTTTATCGTCAAAGAGATAAAGTGTAAGTCAAAGAATGTATGCTTGAAGGTTTCGGTGTAAATTGCTCAATGTATTAAACTGTACATAATTTATTTATAAGTAGGTAAATGAAAATAAAGTGATTTTATATTTTAGTATATGTTGTGTTTCATTTATCAAATTGAAATTCTAAGGGGCTCGATAGCGCAAGCTTTGTACGTTCCGGTGATCTTGAAATTAAGGCAACTATCGTTATGCTGAATCATCGGACGGATGACCAAATAAAATTAGTGTATTTTAGTAAAATTTTGCAATGTTGACTAAAAACATAAGCATCAAGCACTGACAAATTTCGACGGGTGAAAACTAGACCTCGGTAGCCAAGTGGTTAAGGCAGCCGCCTGGAATACTGAAGGTGCGTGGTTCGATTCCCGCATGTGGTTATCGTCTTTTTTCAGTGTTTAAAAAAAATGACTTAAGTATATTTAAGCGTTATTAGAACGCTAAAATATATAAAAACATTTTTTTTCTGCTTCAGAAGGCGCCTAAACAACGGCTTTAGGCGCTAGTATGATATGAACTCTTAGAGGAGTATCATTTTAATCTCACTATGCATTTGCATAGTCTCACTCTCTCTCAATTTAATCTTACTTTCCAAAACTTGTATGGGACATTAGGATTAAAGTAATACAGCTCTAAGCGGTGGCAGTACGGCCAGGGTTGACAGGTGACCCAAATAATTAAAGTGGGCATTTTGCGGGAAGGGGTCGATCCCCTATTGTTATTGGGTTACGTTTTTTTTAAGAAATAAAAGGGTTTTTTGGTTTAATATTACCAATAAGCTAGTAAGGAAATAGACATGGTAAAGACATGGTCTTAATAAAGACATGGTCTTAATAAAGACATGGTATTATACACATTCTTTTTATATTTTAAATTACTTGCAACTGCTTTTAAGAATTTCTTATTGCTAATAAAGTCGCATCTTTTTAGTGTGACGCATAAAAATTAAACAACAAGGACACTTCCTAGACCACGTTGTATAAATTTTTTACCATGGACAGAGCATCGAAAACATAGACTGTCCACGGTAAACGTAGACACCTGGCAACCGTGAGTACGGCCCCAGGTAGATATTAAATTAGTATTTCATTTCCTATTGCGAGTCAGACTGACCAAAAATAACGACGTTTAGATATTTAATAACAAAGTCAAGCAATTACCCAGTTTAAGTAAGATTTTTGACAAAGTGCGCCTTTGACATTCTGCGCATTTGACTATGTGCGCTTTTGACATTCTGCGCTTTTGAAAATCTGCGCTTTTGACTATGTGCGCTTTTGACTATGTGCGCTTTTGACATTCTGCTCTTTTGACAATTTGCGATATTTTGTCATTTTGCGCTTTTGACCTTATGCTCCTAAACGGTTGTCGTAAGGTGGTAACCGTTAAAACCATCCAACACACATATTCCTATCACCAGGCAAAAACAAATACCTACACCCAAATATTTATCACGAAGTATATCGTCAGAGTGATATAGTTTACTCAGAAGATAAACAAGGCCCATAATCCTATGACAGATTATGTATCGCATATTTCCTGGACGCCAGCGTTGCGTTGTAACCAGCGGCGACAAATGGCCGCTTCAAATCATACTGCATAAGACGGCAAAGTACAGTAATTCAGAAGACTAAACGGTATCATTAATAAGCTTTTCTTTTTTAAATCGGTAAATAAAATGTCCTGTAACTCGTTTTTATGTTTAATCAATTAGTTGCGTGTTTAAATATCCGTATATACGGGTACAATAAAAGATAATCAAAAATAATTTCATGAATAGGAACCGTGCCTATAAACATCGCACTGTTGGGCGACAAATTGCCGCTTCTAATCATAGGCTTGGCTTCCCTCTTGAAGTCATCTTGGGACGCTCTCACTTAACTCTTAATAAGGCAGTGGGATATAATTATATTACGAGATTATTTTGAACATTATTCGATTGAGGACGAAAACCAATAAAAAATTTAAACATGCTGTGCCCGTTTAAGGGTAAAATTATCTAGGCCAAGTTAAGTTCTTTTAAAACTTGATTTTATTGGTTAAGTAACGGATAAACATACTAGTAAACATACATGTTAAATACCCAGATCCGAAATAAATTTAGAAAAACAGCAATTTGAACCGGGGGCGTGCTAACCATTCGATTACGGAGGTCGTCAAAATTGCAAAGAAATAGGTATTACTGACGTGACGGATTAAATAATATAATCAATAATCTACATTATTAGTTTAAACGCAAGTTACTCTGTATAAAGTGTTTAATTTTATTACAAAAACAGTCAAAGAATCAATGGAATGCTGAAGTGTCAGTGGGATGGTCATTTACCTGTAGCCTTAGAGCATTTGAATGCTCTAAGCCTGTAGCCGATAACCGCTAGGGTACATCGTACACGGTCGTGTTCGTTACCGTCCTACACCGAGTGTCGTAACACTTAGAGGTGTAGGACGTCCTCCGGCTAGACGATTGAACAACAATGTACCATCGGCCTCCGTAGTAACAGTGTACTACTTTACACTATGTCTCACTGAGCGAGTGCTCAGAACGATTTTGCTTGTGCAACCATTATGTGTGAACGCAGTAGGTTGTAGTATGACATGGTTCTAAATTTCTTAGGCCGATCGTACGTAAGACATCAATTGGAGAAAAAGAGCCCAAAGATAGGGCGCATTGGCATGCATGGTCTATGCTATGTCTAGCAGTGACCCGAGCTGATGTAATTGATGACATTTCAACTTCGATCAACAATTGATCGAAGCGTAGGTAAGTAATAGTGATTGCCAATAAATTCAATTTATTGTTACTGGACGCGTTACCTGAGAAACTGCTGCGAGTAGGGTTACCATACATCCGGATTAGTCCGGACATGTCCGGACTTTTCGACTCTAGTCCGGACTTTATCCGGCTCTTTAATTTGTCCGGATTTTGGAATATGAATAACAAAATTACATATTAAGTAGGTAATATCAAATAAGTCTTTAATCTTTATTAACTTCTTTCTCATTTATCTAAAAACAACATAGGTATAAAAAGTGAGTAATGTTTCCATTTTGTGACTAAAAAGTCCGGACTTTTATCAAAATGTCAGGCTTTTTGTCAGGACTTTTCAAATTCCTAAATGGTAACCCTAGCTGGGAGGCCAACGGGACTAATGGCTCAAGTCGTCCGCTCGATAGTATCGTGCAACCGAATACCTCAAGGTATTGCTGAGGAAGCGTTTATAGCTGTGCTTCCCGATGTACAGACGTCAACATATCAACCTACCACAAAATGTTAAATTTCAAGGAAAGGATCAATATTGATTGGAGAAAGGAAATAATTTTTTTTGGTACTAAAATAAAACAAAAATTAACTGCAACAATTCATATACTTCCTTGTCCAAGAGACTAAAATAATACTATCATTCTGTATATTTTTTAGATTTTTAATTACCTCTCTAAAAGAATATTGTATTTTGATATGTAATGGACGTTTCTGAACGAAAGTTCCGGTTTTTTTAAGACGACCTCCTTGGTCGAGTGGTTTGTACACCGGTTTTCATGGAGTCGCCATCTCTGAGGTCCCGGGTTCGATCCCGGTCGGGTCAATTTAGAAACTATTGTTTTTCTAAATTGTCTCGGGTCTGGGGTGTTTTCTATGTATAATAAGTATGTATTTAAGTATTTTAAGTATGTTTATCCGTTGTCTAGTAACCATTTAACGAGTTTCCTAACGAAGCTTCTCTTGGGCTAGATAATTGGTGTGAGTGTGGGACAGTTTATATATTTATATATTATTATTATTTATTTATTTTTAATGTTCACGAACGCAGTATTATTAAGTAGGTAAGTTTATGAGGTCTATGGTAATGTAGAAACGATATCGTTATCACAGTTATCTTTTTTGCACATATAGTATTTAGCAATGACACACACAACTAACACAACGAAAGCGCGGCCGGGAATCGTCTGGTGGCTGACAGTCTGACATCTGTCTACGATGCGCATTGACATATAAAACGTCAGACAAGCGTTTGTGCTCTTACGAGAAACCGATACAAGCAATGAGTCTGTAGAAATAAACAACTGAGCCAAAAACTGAATATTGGCGAAATCCAAAGGGAAACGTCACTGCACAAAAAGAAGAAGAAGAAGAAGAAGAAGAAGAAGAAGAATTTTTAATAACATAAAATGTCACAATCCTACTATAATGTTGCCATTTTCGAGTAGAAATCAATTTTGGTTTTTAATTTATATAAAAAACCGGAGGTCTTTAAATTATTAATACGGTCATAAAAATGTTGATAATAATGTATTCTTCAAGTATTTATACATTGGCGTCAAGTTAAAAGACTTTGGAATTTAGTACCAAGCCCCCTTAGAGCATTAAACCAACGCTCTAAGCAAGCCCCATAGTAAAAATTATGTCCTTTGACAGTGTTGGATAGGTTGTTCTGCTGGCGTGTGTACACTGCCAATAGGTAGAATAATCATCATAAACTCGACTCTGTATTAATTCACGTACAATTGCTATCTTCATGAATATCATGATGACGGCCTCCAATTAGTCTAAAGAGGCACTGCGCCGCAACAAAACTAGATTATAATAAAGTCAAAGACAAAGAAAAAATTTATTTTATTAATAAACTTAATTATTAATATACCTATATAAATTAATAATTATAAGCACTTTGAATCGTCCTAAACCTCTTTTTTAACTACTACCTATTCAGGACGTCATTTTGTAGCTGTGGAGAAGAATGGGCGTAAGAAACTGCACAGCTCGCACAGCACAGCCTAAACAGAAAAAGAGGTAATGTTGCCAGCATTCTTGGCACCATACTGGAGGACATCTTTTATTTGTAGTTTATGTATGATTAAGTTTTTGTTTTTTTTAAGTCCTAGTTAAGTTATGCTGTTGCTTTTCGCCTTTATATTGTTCTTTAAAAAATGTCAATGATCGCCAAAAAAATATATCGTTGCCAAATTTTAAAATACAAATTAGCATAAAAAAGAAACAACTATTTGGAATATATATAACTAAACATAATGAGTACCTATGCAATATGAGTTTGTTTAAAGTGGCATTTTAAGATCTTTAGGTGTAGCCCGGAAATTATAAAAATAAATCTTAGTAATAGTACTTACTATAAGATAGATAGATAGATAGATAAAAACTTTATTTACTGCTAAAGGACACACACATGTACCTAGGTACACAAAATCACAATAACAAAACACATTACAAAAAAAAAAAATATGTGTGTGTGCCGCGGCAGCCAAAGGGTGGCAGCTCAGCGTCATATTCGATCGCCTTGCTAGCGAATCGCTGCTTTTCAGCTACAACCGTAAGTGTAAACGCGAGTACGTTTACCAACGTTAGAAAAAAAATCATAACTATAACTAAAATTAAATACCAAATATTAAACTTAAATACCCTGTGATGATAGTACCTACTTGCTTGCCTAAATTGCAGTTGCTTCAATAAATTGTTATAACATAGGTGATTTTATGAGATATACCTAATAAATAAGATATAAAATTATTTTAAAATATAATATACATATATATACACACATACAATACATTCATACACAATATACACATATATAGATACAATATATTACTTCCTATAAGTTTCTCTTTCAGTCCCCGCTACCCGCAAAAGAACTTTGGAATACCTAACATTTGTTGGTCAAGTAAGTAAGACTTTTTTTTTTAAATTACATTTGTTCTTTAACATCAATAATGGAGGAGGGATATTATTCCAACATTTTGTCGCGTGGTAACAGAAACTACCCCTGAAAGCTGCGGTTCGGTGGTGATGAGACTTAGCGGTGGTCTAATTGATCTAGGGGAATGATTGTGGTATTCATTAGAGCTAGTGAAAATCAGTTTAGCAAAAAGATAGCCTGGGCTTTTAAAACTAGTAATATCAAACATCAAAGAAAGCCAGATGCAAACAAACTGCGATGGGTATTTTTTCATACTTACAAAGAATTGCGAACATATAAAGAAATTCCTTAAAACCAGACAATAGAAACATTTAGAACAAAATGAAAAGATTATTTTTTATGTTTTTTAGCGTTTGATTAAATTGCAGTATGAGTTTGATTAAATTGGCATTTTAAAAATCTCAGGTGTAGAATCATAGTAGTAGGTAGGGAATGCAATCTCGACTCGAGATTGACAAATCGAGATCTCGCGCCAAAATCATAGGGTCGAGATTGGCCCATTCGAGATCTCGATCGTAAACGAGTCGAGATCTCGCGAGATTTCGATATTATCGAGATTTGTAAAAAAAAATTACTTTTATACTAAATCTCATATTTTCTGTATAGGAATCATGAACAACTACGAAGTATAAAACTAATATGATATTGCTTTGATGTTTTGTAAATAAAACAAGATATTTTATTATTAAATCACGTAAATCTTTAATTTAAGGGAACAAAATATAATTTGAAGAAAATTAACAATCAAATTGAAACATTAATAATCTTGGTTTTGGAAATAGCTTAATTTACGAATAACGTTACAAAGCTTGCACTTAGCGCTCGAACCATCCGCAGATTTCCTAAAATATCTCCAACCCGGCAAATTGCTTGTTGTAACTTCCAAAAACACATATTTTGAATTGTTCTTTGACATATTTATTGTTCTTTAATTGTCACAGCGTTAAAAATCTTCTAATTTCACTCTAAATAACAATAATTGCAGGGATGAAAGCTCAATTAATTATCACTTATCACTCGCAACGTCGCAACGCAACTACCAAAACTTCAATACTACTCACCAATAAACATAAACAAATACGTCACATGCGGTTTGTAAGCTGTTTGCTATTGGTCACCGGCCTAGAGCGGGGAACGCGTGCGGGGGACGGCTCCCGCGCGCGTCGCTGCGCTGGAATCGCTGGGCGGATGACGCTGGCCACCACACCAGTCGCCGCGCTGCCCAAAGAGTACTTCGTATATACTGAAAAGCGCTGCCGCGCACGAATGAACACGCATAATTCGCACACTCTCATGACCCAAAATCTCGATAATCTCGATCAACATTGTCGAGATCTCGATCGATATCACATACATCGAGATTACAGATCGTCGAGATTGAATATCGAAAAAAAGGTCGAGATCTCGCGAGATTCGAGATCTCGCGAGATCGAGATTGCATTCCCTAGTAGTAGGTACTATACCTATAAGCGTATTAGGAAAAAACTGCGATGGTTACTTTCTCATAGATAGAATTGGGAACACACGTCACTACAGACCAGGGGGGTTACTCTTGAACACAAACTCAATCTTAATACAATTCCAATGCGACTACTATGTATCGATATTGGGATAAGTAAAGATAATTCAGGAACGCCATCTCGATAATAATTTCTTCAATCAATTTCCATGCAATTTAATTCCAATGTGGCGCTATTGCCGTTTACAAAAGTGCCATTTCACATTTTTTAGATTTGTGATTGGAAATCTCGGACCAAATATTACAATGGACAGAGTCTTTGGATTTTTAGCATGTCCGTCTTTTGTTAGTGTGCTGCTTTCTATCTGTACATGTGTGCGTGACTAAGGATGTGACTAGTAAATCGATATAACCACTTTAATGTGGTGTGTACCTAGTTCGTTATTATAATTGGGGGTTAAAGTTACTCACGTCCGTAGGTTTACCCTTTAGACCCTACACGTGACCCCTGGGTGGTGCTAAATGAGTGACACTGACTGAGTGGTAGAGCCACGCTGCGTTGCAGCACGCATTGGGCCGGCTCGCCCGGCGTAAATACCACCCTCTCACTAAGAGTGTTACCAGACCAGAAGTTGATCGACTGGTCTGGTAGCTTTAATCGATCGACGGATACCGTTTGACTAACCAATCGATCGACGACGGTCGGTCGACGTTGATCGATAGGTGTGGTAGCTTTAATCGATCGACGGATACCGTTCGTCTAACCCATCGATCGACGGTCGGTCGACGTTGATCGATTAACCCTGGCTAAATTCCATCAGTTTCTTTCGAAATGTATTCAGAAAAGGACTCGTTGTTCTTGGCCAGTACGATGTTGCTCGTACTATTATTACGGAGACGCAAACGCAGAAGAATCTGTATGCGGCCGTTTTTTAAAGCCAACGATCGCTTATTTTATCCAAATGACATTTTAAGCAGCGGTTTTTTTTTTTTTTGCGTAGAGTTTGTTTTTAATACACTACAAAAAACTATAGCTTCATTGAAAAATATCTATAGGGGGGAGGGGGTATAATATCTTGGAAACTATGCATTTTCGTGGCATTTTCGCACTTTGGCTCCCCCTCCCCCTCCCCTTCAACCCTTTTTCGGTGTTGCTTAATGTAAAGTGCTTCCCAAGGTGTTTGGGGGGAATATTATTTAGTATTTAAACGTTTATATTATTATCATCACTCATTATCATCAACTGTAAGCATAATCATGAACTCTATTATTACGACTAGTATCCATGGGCACGAAATAAATTTATAAAAAAGTAAGCGGCCGGCGCGTCTAATCAAACAGGGGCCCAAGTCTGCTAATTTACGAATGGCATAATTGAATCGCAATTGGATCGTATTGTAATTGTTTGACACATTTGGTATTATCTTACTCATATAAGAATACCAAATGTGTCAAACAATTACAATGCGATACAATTGCGATTCAATTATGCCATTCGTAAATTAGCAGACTTGGGCCCCAGCTCGATCTAACACCCAATCCATTCTACCGGTCGATTGTCGATCGACATCGATCGATTGGTCTGGTAGAAACTATCGATCGGCGTCGACTAATCCATTTTACCATCGATCGATGTCGTCGATCTATATCGAAATATTTTACAAGCTACATTTTAGCGAAAAAAGAACAACAATGGAAGTTTATAATTCTAATTTTAATAATACCGACGAAGTTCAGTACGAGTCAGAAAAGGAGATCTCCATTCGTAATGATACGACGATCTCCGGTCGTTAGTAAGCGAAAGCGAAACTCTATACCTCAATTGAGAGCGTCATCTTCTGCGGGAGGATCCAGTGGTAGTAAGGCTAAGAAATTATCTAAATCCCGTCAACGTTCCAAAGATTGTGGATTTGACATGGAGCCGCCTTTTTCTCCTCCTCATTCTGCAGCGGCGTCCATTTTCAGATGTGATAGTGTCTACCAGACCTATCGATCGACGTCGACTAATCCATTCTACCATCGATCGATCGATTGGTCTAGTAACACCCTAATATCCGGCGTGAAATAATAGCCCTTGGTACTGTTGTGTTTCGTTCTGCCAGTGAGGGTTCCGGAGGCCTTCCCCCCCCCCCCCCCCCTTCACAATTCCTATTCCTTCCTTAAAGGCCGGCAACGCATCTACGATTCCTCTGGTGTTGCGGGTGTCTATGGGCGGCGGAGATTACTCTCCATCAGGTGACCCGCCTGCTCGTTTGCCTCCCTTGTATTATAACAAAAAAAAAAATTGTGTAGTAAGTGAAGAGCAATACTTTTTACTATTCATATTTCCGCCCATATTATTAAGATTCAAATTTGAACTACGACTGTAAAATTTTTACTGTAAAGATTTTATTGAAAGATTTTTGAAAATGTTTGGAACAGAGCCTTGAATATTTTGTAGGCTCCCAGTTATCACGTCTAATAGCTTTAACCCATTCACGTCTTATTTCCGGGAATTTTGGAAACCTAAAAAAAGAATTATAAAAAGAATTTTAGTAATATGGATAAAGCTTCGATACACAAATACGTACATCACTAATCATTATGCCAAAAACAAAGCCTTTAAATTACATTTAATTAAGGTTTAAAACCTGATTCTTGTGAATAGTGTACGATATAGTATGATTTAGAATTAGCAAAATTAATGCTTTGCCGTTTTAATTATAAAAAAACTCATAGTAAAGCATTCATATTAAGAGAAATCACTAACGTATGAAATGATAATTCCTGGTCTTTCACACCTCCTTTTGTTGTTCTTGACGAACAATAAACAGCTGAACAAGACATAATGTCAATTGTATATTACACAAATAACACAAACACTAAGATTTCTTATTATTTCACTATTATTTCGCACAATCCAGCAATGTTTTGACCGAGTAGTCGGTCATGAAATGACACGTCTCACACCGACAGTGCGTCGTTGCCAAACGTACATTCACTATCTCTTTTACTCATATCACACTACAGTCATACAGACAGAGATATAAATACTTTACTTTGATACACGTATGTAAAAGCGGCAACGTCGTAAGACTCTGTCCATGTAATATTTGGTCCGAGTTGGAAATTGACTAATGCAATTGTGTTTCAAAAGTAAGCCTACAGATATTGTGCACAGGCTACAAAAAGTATGATAAATATTTGGCCTTCTCACTACGTTTAATATGCGGCCCAACTGGCAGCGGGCATGATTGTAGCGGATGCTTGCAGCGGGGCTGTGAGCTAGAACTACCACAAACAGAACTTACTGAACCAGTAAGCTATCCTTAAAACGCACTTGCATCATCGTCGTAATTAGCGATAAACGTCGCACTTAGCACATGTGGTATCGGACACCACCCTATACCTATCTCTGCTGCAAAGTAGCAGTGCGATGTATTGCCGTGTTCCGGTTTGAAGGATATTATTATCTATTGAAATTAAATTAAATTGCCATGAATATTTGATCACTTCAGAACGGCTAAATATATTTGGCTTATTATTTTTTGTTGTGTTTATAATAAATTGTCAGAAAAAAGGTTTGTATGAAAGACATTTTCTGGAAATTCGTCACGAGATGGACGAAGTCACCGGCTGGCTAGTTGGTATATAAATATTTAATAAATTATTACTGGGATATATTTTTACATAAAATGTAGTTTGTTGCTTACAGTTGTTTGGTGAACAAATTAAAATATCACGACATCCGCTGCTCGCTTTCAGTAGAGCCGCAGCCTAAAAACCGATGAACTAGAGTGATGTGAGACCGAGCGTCAAGACAAATGGCTTGGAAATGTTGTTGCGTCGGCTCAACTCTACTATACATCTTGGTTTCTGTAAGACATGCACTACATGACAAATATAACAACACTTGCACTGTTAGCTTATTTGTTAGATGCATATACCAATTACATAAACAGACAGAAAATCATTAGATCCACCCGTTTCGCAGAGGGTAAGCAGAGACCTCTTTCCATTTGCTATGATACTGGCACAATTCTGATCCTTCATTTACTTTCATAACAAGGATACTCTCATCCTAGTTTACAAAGCTCACTGTCATTGAGGTACAATAAACTAGAGAAGACATCGCGAAGCAAGTTTGTGCGCACTAAGGTGTAGCCCATGGGCTGCAAAGATCTCGGTGATTGTGCGTGATTCAAGCGATTGTGGACCTTGCGGCTGCACCTTAGTTGCGCACAAACTTGCTTCGCGGTGTCTTCTCTAGTTTATTGTACCTCAATGCTCACTGTGAATGATTTTAACGTAATGTTTAAAAGTATGGGGAAGGGGCAGTTAAATCATCTTTTATTGAACTCAAAATAGCCCATAACAGTTCTAAAGTTGATGGTGGACAAACCCTTCAAATTCCCCATTGACCTGCTCTACGAAGAGTCCAAGCGATACGTGTGAGACAGTTAATATTCTTGTTAAGAGCTGCGGTCACCATTCATAACTCTGCTCTGATCGTAACTGACCGTGAACGTCTGATTAGTCTTCTTCCAGCAGTGTATATATAGTGTAGTGTATATAGGATAAACTCAACTAACTTAACTACATAAACTGCTAAAACCTTTTTACAACAACAATATATAAATTAAAATTGAATTTGAAAATTGGAATTTAACAGTAATTTCCTTTTTCGACGAAGCCTGTTATTGCGTAATGTATTTTAATTAGTACTTTAATGCAGCTTCGCCTAGAAAACCGGAAACGCTATCTTCCCTCGATCGGCACGCAAGCATCGCTTACCAATCAGCTATTTGTGCTTTAGTAAAGCCGTTAGCGGGCGGTTAATTAAATCGAGTAATTGATACTTTTAAAGCGGTACTTCAAGTGGAAATATTTATCTTTAGCGTTTAGTTAACGAAATGACTTAACTTGAATTACCTTTTGAATTGGACAATCACTGAGGTTAAGGGTTGGAACTGGCAACGCTAATTCAGACTCGCGCCTATCGAAAATTCACCAAGATGTCGAGCACATTTCTTCTTTACTTTCTGCGAAGCAGCATTAGTAACGACAAAGTACATAAACACTAAGTACTATTACTACTATACGGTAATAGTCACGACTATTATCCCCGAAGGGTTAGTCAGAAACTTGGCAATGAGGATAGCAAAAGCAGTCTTCTACCATAGTCCTTTTTTCACCAAATAGCGACTGCACATGTGCTCAACGTAACAGATGGTGAACCCATCGCCGCTCTGTGCTGTTGGATGTATGTGCAGTCTTTAGTCCGTTAGTCGCCTTTTACGACACCCAGGGGAAGAGAGAGGGCTGGTTAGTATTCTTTCACCGATACGCGACACGGTAGTAATAATAAAAATAGAAAAAAAATATTCTTACTCTTATACCATTATCTAGAACAATGTAAGCTTCTTTGTAAAACTAGTTTTCATCTAATGGGTGAACTACATAACTGATAAACATACTTAGTTTATACATCAATTTAGTAAAACAGGTATGTATTTCAAAATTGACCTTTTTGAGATTTAATTTCTTCTAACCCACACGGCAAAAGCCTAGCAGAACAAACCAACCATCAATTCAGCTAAACATGAACTGGCGTTTAGTATGGGGCATTGATTTAATTAGGTACGAGACACGAAACTGTAATTACACAAGCGGAGACATCATAAAACAGCCATAAGAATATATTGCTATGACGAAGGGGACATACGTGCAGTGTAAACAAAACGCTAGAAGTAAACAACGAGGGGTGCAAACGACAAAACCTTCTCTGTAATATTTGAAGAGAGCATCGAATTTCGTGTGTTTTTCGTTCAAACAAACATTTCGATCTTTATGAGCACAGCAGTAACAACTTCATTCAATATAAAATTTTGTTAGTGTTATCGTATGAGTCCACAGTGCAACGCCTCTAGACAATTGTATATTCTATTTACAGAAGGCAATAACTTTTTAGTTCAATTACAATTTAAAAGGCAGAGGGATCGTGAAGAAACAAAGTTGCTTTATTTTCTACTGCAGAATAGCAGAATAAATGTTGACTGTATCTTGTATATTCTTCTAGAAAAAAACATTTTAAATACTTTGATAAGCATGTTTTTTTTTTACAGAATCAGTGGGGACTTGTGTTAAGGCAATTTTATTTTGACTCGTAATAATTAATTTAAGTGGCTAATAGTAATAAGTAATGTATTTTGTGATAAATTTTGTTTGAGTAGTTTATTGAATTTAATTCATCTTTAGCATTAACTACACAAATATAATATCTTAAACTATGCAATGTGTAAATCTCATAGAGTAGATATTAGGTAATTTATACTCTAACTAATTATACTCTGCACGAACTTTTTCCCCAATATTTTTTCTCTCCAATAATTAAACAGTATATACTGTTCTGTGGCCTTTAAAGTAATTAAACTTTTCAACAATTGTCATATTTTGGTAATTAATTTTGAAGTACGCAGTCGAAAAGTCGAGCGATCCAACATCGCACGGCACCGCCGAGACTTGGACAGAGATAGGGCAGGAAACTTATATTGGGTTGAGCGAGAGCACCGCGTTAAATCTTATCGCAACCAAACAACCGGCTTACAAGTTCTCCCGTATCTTTTATCTTTTGTATAAACAGCATCGTTGTCTTGTTTATTTTCAGTGCCAGCCACAACTTACCGAGAGTGGCCATTTGTTAAATTAAAATCACTACTAGCTTTTGTTTGTTTGCTGCAGATACTGGCAGCTTTAACGGCAAATATTAATGGCTTAGTTTGGAAAGGGAAAAAAGTACATACTTTTTAAGCGCGAATAGTGAATGACTCAGCGTCTTTTACCATTTATACCATGGCGAGTGCCCTAAAGAACTCTTTGACCTCATTCCTCCGTCTCCCTTTCTCCATAGGAGTACGCGTGCTGCTATCCGGGGTCACCAATTAACAGTCTCCAATATTCCATCACGTACAAAGAAATTTGGTAACTCGTTTCCTTGTCGCACTTCCAAAAGATGGAATAATCTACCAGCACACGTATTCCCTCCTACCTATGACATAGGGTCCTTCAAACGAGGCGTGAAGAGGCACTTTGTGGGCCAGCAGAGTGAGGGTGACTGATGCTACGTCTCTTACGCTGCACTAGTTGTCCTCGCGCCTGGGCTTCATTTCCACTTAACATCAGGTGGAGTGGGGTCATTTGCCGGGCTTTGCATTAAAAAAAATTACAAGCTGGCATTGTATCTATTTTAGAGCTATCATCACTATGCAGTTACTGAAACGAAACTGAACAGATAAAAAATACTTACATATGAAAATGGATAAGTAGATGGGCTTATTAGGTATACTAGGCTATTAGACACAGCTGTCGCCGTAAGGTAGCAAAATTAATATGATAATGCATTTGAACATCATGGCATCTATGGCTTGATATGGTCAAGTACATACTTCTACTTAAAAGTGGTCGATGTTACGGAAAAAGTAAAATTTTACATAAGAAGACTAACTACACTGCAACATCTAAAAAGCAACGTAAAACAAACAATGTATGAAAACTTTCATATTCAGAGATATTATCGCCGTTGTCATAAATGTTTTTAAGTGAAAGTCGTCTTATAATAAGTGGCAAGACTGTTTCTTAAATTCTGGGGGAAAACTCCAAAGGAGACTGATGTGAGGGGAGGCGTTTTTACCCTTTTAAAGAAGCGCTCCGGTTACAGCACCTGCGTCGCTTAAATTATGTAAATATTCTTTAATTCAAGGTCCCTCGTAACCTTTTTACGTTCGCTCGCATTCTGGTAACTCTGCGAAGGATAATCGACTTTTTGATGTGTATTTAGTTGGTTAAGTAGCTCGTTCTATGTTCTCGTAGCTCGTTCCAAAAAACGTTTAACGAAGTGCGGTCATTCCAAAATGTTGATGCTATTTTTAAGCGTATTCGATGTTGTTTATTGTTTACTCTTTGGTGAGTTTGGAATTCTAAGGGTTTAAGTTATTCGATATGAAAAGTTGGGAGTTGTACGAATAACGATGAGGTTTTTGGTTTCTATTTTATTACACCAGGGTGGCATATCAAATTTAACGAATCTATTAATACTCGTACGTAATTACTATGATAACAATTAAGATGATGATTAAGGTGCCACGCCATAGCCATAGCGATTAACCAATGACTTCTTTTATTTTGTTACTGATAAGGAGATACCTACTATTCATAAAGTACCTACTAGCTGTTGCCCGCGACTTCATTCGCGAGGATTACTATCCAACAGAAATATGTTAGCGGGATAAAAAAGTAGGTATCCCTCGTCCCAATTCAGGTCATGGTCTTTCTACGTGCAAAATTTTATCCACATTTTATTGAAATCAAGTTATGGCTACAACTGATGGACATTGGTTTGCCAAATTCGGATTGAATAGATTAGATGCGGATCATAAACCAGAGCCATTCATCGAAAAATATGAAACACACCTTGCCCGCTCTCACGGTAACAAACGAGGTGGTAGTAATCCAGGTGGACTTAACAGCCCTACCACCAACGAAACAAAGTACACAAAGATGTACCCCCGCTTCGAATTCGAACCCGGCACCTCTAGGTCTAAGACCGGTGGCTCAGCTAATACGTTTTGAGATTATGTATTTATTTATTTTATTTATTTATTTATTCAAAATCCACAGCTCTTATTACATTTATTAACATTACTTGAAACAATGGAACTAACAGCCAATAACGGATTTTATATACGTAAACGTAAAAATTATAATATTAACAGCCAAGGGGTGATTACTGATTACAAAACAAACCAAAAAGAAAAAGAAAAAAATGGTATATGTTACCAAATAGAAAAAAAAGAAAGAAAGTCCAATTCTCGCACGCAGGTTATAATTATTTGGGGAAAAACTGGTATTTGTGAGGGTGTGAGGGTTGTGTAATTTAGCATTTAGCTTTTTTGAAATACGCCTAAACTAAATTCTCGATTTCGTTAACGTGATCGAAAGGCAAATAAATACTCGCGCTAGGCCTCGATACTCTATCGGTACTAAAATCGCACCATTGAGCTTTGCTTCGTCATTTACCGCGTAGATATTGCGCAGTGATGGGAAATAGAGAGTATGTTTGCCTGAAGTTGTCGAGGATGTATAACATGGAGTTTTTAAAACTTGTTTGTTTTAATTAAAAGTAGCCTTTTGATTTTTTATGTTTATTCGCATTTGTAAAGATCATGTTTGGTTAGTTTCAAAATGTAGGAAAGTAGCTATATAATAATGTACATAATAGTTTAGTTTATTACTACGGTATATCTAATTTGTTTAAGAAACGTTCTTAAACTTATTCCCAGGATTAATTACTGCCGGCATTACGGGATTCAACTTAATTGTACGATAACAATTTAGTGGTTTTAACAACGTGGTTGGTTTAAGTGGTTTGTTATTAATTTCTCACCAACTTTTGACAAATAACTCCACCCTATTCCGGTAATGAGGTCGGATAACAGAGATGATAATTTGGACAGGGCATTCCGTGGGTTAGCCACGGAATTCCATGTTACCCATTCATGCTGAATAAACGTAAGCCAATGCCGTTGGCAAGTGCTTAATAAAACACGTTTCGTATAGTCGTCCTCAGAAATACGAGGACGGGATGATATGTACAAGTAACAAGGTGGTTTTAATTTTTCGATGTAGTCTCCTTTAAACTCCAACTCCAATGCAA
This sequence comes from Scoparia ambigualis, assembly GCA_963921215.1. NCBI lineage: Eukaryota > Metazoa > Arthropoda > Insecta > Lepidoptera > Crambidae > Scoparia > Scoparia ambigualis. Next base: position 6,960,376 of record OY992510.1, read on the forward strand.
TTGCATTACTATGCCTTCCATTAAATGACTTTCTTCAAGACCTCCATAACGTTTCTCTACTGCCCCCTTAGACAATTGTATATTAGTAATTCAACGTAGACTCCTGTGTACTGTGCCAATTGCTGGTGGAAAATACAGCAGCGCGCTCGCATTGTATGTACGACGAAATACGACAGGGGATGAGCGTTTGACACTTGTCTAGAGAGGCTGCATCTTATCAACATTCGTCTCCAATATTTCTATTCACCTCAACAAGTTTTAAGCTTATGGAAGAAGTGTGACGTCCGACGGTGCTTGTTCAAACAAGGTGATGAGATGCTTTAAAAACAACGTTTTGCAGACTACATGTAAAATAACTTTATGTATTTTGATGAGACCATCGCCGCTCTATGCTGTCTTTAGTCCGTTAGTCCCCTTTTACGACACCCAAGGGAAGAGAGGGGTTGGTAGTTTTATATTGATGAGCCCATCGCTGCTCTATGCTGTTGGATGTATGTTCCGTTAGTCCCCTTTTACGACACCCAAGGAAAAAGAGGGGTTGGTTGATTACACAGTTTAAGCAATAAAGAAATTCTATTCTATTCTTAAAAACTTATAACTTAAAACCTGTAATAAATTACTAGAAAACCTCCAAGCAGTAACAGATATTAATAAGTTTACAAACTCTATAAAAGAAAACGACTAATTAATTACAAAGTGTTATACCTACATATTTTAAATGTCTGCCTCACTCTTTCACATTGCTGTGTCTGTGAAGGTGAATGCGTTAATTACATGTACCTAAGTGGCAATTATAATAAATTGTAAAAGCGCAGTAGTTGGTTTATCATGGTGCTAAAGTTATAACTAAGTAACTTCTACGGCCGGCTTTATATACAAAAGCGTCATAGAAACATTACTCCTAGCGCGACAGACCAAAGCAACATAGCTATTCCTTGGAGACTATCCAACTCTTCAAGGAATACTTATATACAAACAATACGGCTTAGGCAATAAATTCCGTTTGTAGGGCAAAAGTGTTGCTCACGAACAGCACAGCGCACTGTAGCAAATATAGATTTAGAATTGAGAAGTTTACTGTTTGCGTAGTTGCTGTAGAAATAGCTAGTGATGTACCTATTATGCGCAAACCTAACGTTATTGTTATAGTTATAGGAGCTCGATGGCGCAGCGGCTAGCACGTTCGGCTTGGGATCTTGCCCTCTAAGCAACTTTCGCAATGCCGGGTCGCCTGATGGGTGACCATTAAAAAACATCTCGAGCTCCTCCGTGCTTCGGAAGGCACGTTAAGCCGTTGGTCCCGATTGTTGTCGTAAGATGGCAGTCGTTAAAACCCACCCGTATTGGGCCAGCGTGGTGGGTTATGGCCCAATACCCCTACGTGCTATTGTCCACGTAGGAGGCCTGTGCCCAGTATAATTAACGTTATTGTATTGAAAGATCATTATTATTATAAAAGCACTCAATACTTGAAAACGTAATAAACCTCTTTTTACGAGTTAGGGCCTTTATCTTACCTGATATTAATTAATGATTAGGAAAAAGTTGGTAGCGCCCCACCAGTCCTTTAGCAGTTGAGAATTCCGGAGGAAGACATCTAAAACATAATACAAGTTAAGCAAGCAAAGCAAAGAACTCCTGTTATAAAGCAGAAGCCCTCTGCCACTCGGAAAGTCACGCGAAAAACGTACATAGACGACTATAATTCCCAAAGGTTAGTCGCAGAGCCTAGGCAATCAGGACCACAGAAGCAGCCCCTGCTATAGTCGACATTTCACCAAATTAAAACTGCACATGTGCTCCGTTTGACATGTGGTGAACCCATCGCCGTTCCATTTCGTTGGATGTTTGTGCAGTCTTTAATCCGTTAGTTGCCTTTTACGACATCCAAGAGAAGAAAAGGGTTGGGAGCATTAGTATTGAAAGAATGTATGTGCATGTTAATGCCAAAACTCGAACCTTTATTACACTCAAACCCCTAACAATAGCAGTTGGCAGTTCAGCGGTGCTGATTGATGGCGTACCCGTTGACGCGCGCACGTCTCCAATAGTTCACTTAAAACTTCAGAGTTGGGCAGAAGTTCCAGTTTTTGTGTCATCTTCCATTGTCATTAATCAATGCGGCACTTTGGCGGTATACGTCACTACTCTTCACGTTTTATATCGCGTTCATTGTTTCAGTCTGTTATGACTCAAATTGCATGTACTTGAAATTGAGCTGTTGATTGGATGTAATTGGTTGATTATTGGGAACACGGTCCATAAGCTTGATGCCGAGCATGGCACAAAGAGATTCGAAGTCGAACAAAGATCAAAGATGTTGGGAATTGTATAACTTTTTTTTTATTTTTTTTATTGTGGCACGCCATAATGGCTTCACTCTGCCTGATGAAAAGCAGCTAGTGAAGCCCAAGAAGTGAAAGCGTTCATCACAGCGCTACCACGCTATGCCGAACGCTCTCACTATGGCGGCCTGCATAAATGCTTTTTCACGCCCCGCTTAAATAACCCGGGAGAGAAAGAGGAAGGAAACACGTGTGCGGGAAGCGCATTCCACATACGGGCAGTTCGGCAAAAGAACGATTGTCCAAACTTTTTGGTACGTGTCTTGATGGTCAGCACGGTATGAGGGTGGCTTCTAAGACCTGCACGCGTCGATCTGGAAAGGAAAGGAGAGGGAGGGATGAGTTCAAAGAGCTCCTCAGAGCATTATCCGTGGTAAAGGCGGTAGAAAGCACTAAGGGAAGCAATGTCCCTACGTAGCTGTAACGGCTCCAGACTGGTCGTAACGTCATCGTTACCGATAATACGGACAGCACGTCTTTGCAACCTGTCAAGAGCTTCGAGCAAGTACTTGGCGGATCCATCCCAAAGATGATGACGCAGGAGCGCACCTGAGTCTTATACAAAAGACAACGTTGCTCCGGCGTGAAGAACCGTTTCACCTTGTTCAGGATTCCGAGTTTACGTGAGGCTGTGGTTATAATGCTCTCAATTTAGCTCTTCGGGTTGAGGTCGCTGTGTATGTCCATACCTAAGAGACTGAGACCAGTCTGGATGGGTAATATGTTGCTCTAGAAGGAGGGTTGGGGGAGAAATGCGGACTTTTTAGCAGTGACAGCGCAGACCTGTGTTTTTTTGGCATTGAACTGGACCAGGTTATCAGAGCCCCATTTATAAATGCGGATAACGGAACTAAAATGGAGCTGGGCAGTACACCTGGCAAGGCAAGGTGATGAGAGGTGGAGTAAGGCGCTAACTGAATGGCGTCCAAGAACTGGACACAGAAACGTCGGTCGCCCAGCGGCAAGATGGGCAGACGATGTGGCAAACATCGCGGGCAAGACCTGGATGAGATTGGCACGGGACAGTCAACAGTGGCACATTCAAAGAGAGGCCTATACCCAGCAGTGGGTGAAGTCAGGCTGTGGATGATGATGATGATGATGGTTGAATATTGAGGTGGTGTCATATATCGTGATAAGAAGATGGTGTAAGCGTACATTACCTGGAATCCCTAATTACGCATGCCTAATAGGGCCTTCGGCATCACATCATCAGATGGGAAGCAAAGCCGAACGCTAATAAGCTATAAGACTTTCTAAATTCTCCGGCGGTCAGTAGCACGTTAGGTAATTTAATAAAATGGACTTATATCACAGCGATCTATTGAAAATCGATTTATTGAAATATCGATCAATTGGCATGACGATATATTGGGTTTTCGGTTAATTGTCACCGATCAACTGGCATTCGATATATTGGCATTCGATATGGCGTAGTAAAACCCTTTAATAGTTAGTCAATAGACGAATTTGCGTATTTACTAGTTGCACGAGTTCGGACGAATCCGCTCTGTGGAAGGACTTTGATAGAAAATGCACCAATATTGGATATCTCCTGTTGGGAGCGTTGGGAATATGTGATCTTTTGATTTACGATATCGCTATTCATACATAGGATATTTTATGTTCCCCGTTCGGCGCGTTTCGTTCATCGTGATTTACGTTAGTACATCCTAACTACAGCATATTTTTTGTGGGCTGAGGGCGATTGAAGCCTTTGTCTGTCTCTCTATCGAAAAAAGTCCTAAGTTGATGCGATTTTTTTATTCTGTATGGGAAGGCTTGGCTCTTATCTCAGTAGGTGGTTAGTCACAATAAGGAAGAAGGCGGAAGACGGAAGAAGACCTGGAATCCTTATCTAGCTAATATGAGTCTATCCTCAACTAGCCATCCAATATTTTTTTAAAGAAAAAGAGAAAAAGTCTTAAAGCTTGGCCTTCATCCCATCTGATTAAGTTCTTTGGTCTTATAGTCTTATCGTATTTCTTCGATTAAGCCCACTTTACCCGGAATCCTCAACTAATGAGGAACTGGCTACCTTATCTCTGACTGCCGGAACACAACAATGCAAAAAATATTTGTGTTATGGTATTTATATTTAGATAAGGTGGCGGTAGCTAGCCAGGCAGACTTAACCAGCGCTACCACCAACCATACCAAATACTTACATGTAGGCACCAACGCTGGGAATCGAACCCAGGCCCTTCTTTTTTTGTGTTTCTTGCCAGTTCTTTTAACATAACATAACATAAACGTTTATTACCAAAAAAAAAAATACAACAATAAAAAATTACCTATAGCGCCTATACTAGGTAATCCTGTCCTTTGGGGCTATAAAGAATTTAACTGTATAAACATTAACCTTTCAGCGATATTGTCTGCGTTGTTAACATTTTCGCGGACAGTATGCCAAACAGTTTTATCACAAAATTACATTATTGTTTGCTGTCCTGCTGCGTAAAAAATGACATATAAATAAAGTAAGTAATAAAAGAATTTCTGCATAGAACTCTTAAACTTTGAGCTTATATGTTAAAAAAAGAATCTTATCTATTCCATTTATTATGGCGTTACACTGTATGATAAATTCTGGGTCTTAGAACGGTGGTCTAAACCACTAGACCACAGAGGCTATCGTAAATGCTACTTATATTGTGATTTAAAAAATTAAAAAAAATTGTTTACGCTCACACCAATTATCTAAACCAAGATGAGTATTCTTTTGAAAGTCGTCAATATGGTAAGATGCCGGATAAATATACATAAACATAGAAAAAAACACCCAGACCCGAAATCAATTTGGATAAACCGTTTTTCTCTAAATTGACCCGACCGGGAAGCCGGGACCTCAGAGATGGCGCGACGCCAGACCCGGCGTGCCAATCACTCGACCACGGAGGTCGTCATTGTTATGGTGATTGTCTTTACAAGACTATGATAGCTGGCCAGATGAACTTGACACAAGTAAATCCTTACTGGAATTTAACCAGGTCCTTCTGGGTCTGATCCTGGTGGTTTAACCACATGCTACAGAGGCAGTCAGGAAGGTGCTTTGGTTTTATAATTGCCTCGTTTGCGGGATTGTTATATGCCAGAGGTGCCATGAAGGTAAGAGTAGCTGTTTTCATAAACCGATCACGGGTCAAAGTTAAAGTTCACTCCAAAGTTAGAAAAGTTTACTTCGCTTTTTAAAAAAATATGTCCAGCTATTATTGTTTTTCAATGTTTAAAGCTAAAATAAACATGTTTAATGGTTTTATAGTGTTCGCGTAAACCTTTCAGAATAAAGTAGGAAAACTGCTGCTGAAGAATTTCTTTTTTTAATAGTGTAATAGGTTTGCACTTGGCCACTATCTACTGATGGTAAGTGATGATCTGGTACATGGTGGAACATGCTTGCCTAGAAGAAACCTATTCACTCGTGATTTGAAGACCCCATTATTGTACCTGATAGGAAACCCCGACTCTCGCAGGGAGTTCCACAGCTTCGCGGTACGAATGATGAAAGTAGACGCAAAGCGCTTCGTACACATCTATTATAATAATATAATATTTTACTAAGTAACACACCTGGCGGTAAGTTAAATAGAACTAACATCAATATGAATACATCCGATGAGGAATCGCTTCCTCTGTCAACCCCATAGTGACTACACTAATATTAACTCACACACACAAAAAATATATGCAAATGCAGCAAAGTTTCCTCGACAAATATTTGTCTCCCTTCCTTTCCGTTTGATGAAACCATCTTTTCTATGAGCAGGCATCTGATATTGCGTTTCGTATGCGAATGCCATCCCACAGGAAGTATTCGGCGTACTCTGTTAATAACGAAATCGCATGTTAGTAGATGGCTTTTTATTTTTAACCGATTTCAAAAAAGGAGGTTCTAAATATTTTCGGGTATGTTCAAGGTTTTTTGTGTATGTACTGAAAGACGATTGAATCGATTTAGATAACTCTTTTTTAATACTAATAAAGGTGAAATAAAGTTTGACAATAGAAAAATATTTTGATTTAAGCTACCTTTTGGTTTGGCATTCCGGTTGATGCTGAGTGCGATTTTTTTCCATTTATTATTTATCAATTTTAACCCCTTGAGCACCGTAAAGCCAGACACAATTGAAAATCAATTGTTTCGCGACCGCCGGCGGTCCTATGGTCCTTGACCTCACATGCAAAGAAAAAAATACAATTTTAAAGAAACACTTTGAATACCAATATAAGGTTTATATTGAGCGCTTTCAACCACTAGTTCTATTCGCCATTAGTCGTGGTTTTTTTTGGAAATTAACCTTTTTCTGACAATTACGAACACAATATAGAATTAGCCAAATACGTGCACCTAAAGAAACTGATTTCAACTCATCTTGTTATAACAATGTGGAGAATTCGAGTGACATTGAAGCCATTCAAATTCTCGTATTCGTGATCGAATAGCGAAAAATCAACCTTATTGCCATTCCCTTACCTAACATAAGACTTTCACTTCTGCACTTAGAGACATCAATTTAGGTTTAATTATCCCGCAGATGATTTTTTATTCCATAAAAGTCTCTAATTTTAACATTGCGTAACTAAAATAGCAGGTCATCTTTGTATATAAGGTGACTGCTAGAAACCGCAAGAAACTTCAAGGACTGGTCAGGTCAAGTGTTTAAAAATGACAAAAATTTCAAAAAAGGAATTCGTGTTTTTCACGCGTCAGCTGGGCGATAAATACCTACGTTGACGGGTCAACAGACGGCTGGCCGGCCGGCCGTTGCCCTCGCGTTGTAAATAATCGTTATTTTTAATTGTTTTCATTTTATTTCTTATGTCATTGCTTTAAAATAAATTAGATACTCAAAGACTATCCAATTAAAATTCACAAAATGAATTATTTTTAATTGAAAATGAAAAAAAAACACGAAATCCTTTTTTGTCATGTTAAAAACACTTGACCTGACCAGCCCTTAAAGTTTCTTGCAGTTTCTAGCAGTCACCTTATATAAAGACGACCTGCTACTTTAGATACGCTGTGGCAATGGTATGTAGCCCACGCATTTCGTACACACTTCAGTGTAAATATATCTACCGCGAAATAACGCACCCGCAACGTGTCAATTTGCGGGAGTTAAAAAGATTGGATGTGATGTTAATGATGATTGTCGCTGCACAATGGACTTTTATCATTATTTTCATTGTGTTTGCTTCCATTTTGGATACATATCCCAGTACGTACCGGGAATCATACATACATAAATAATCACGACTATTATCCCCGAAGGGTTAGTCAGAGACTAGGCAATGAGGACCGCAGAAGCAGCCATAATCCACTTTTCACCAAATAGCGACTGCACAGCTCAGCGTGACAGATGGTGAGCCTGTGCAGTCTTTAGTCCGTTAGTCGCCTTTTGCGATACCCAAGAGAAGAGAGGGGGTGGTAGTATTCTTTCACCGCTAAGCAACACGGTAAACCAGAAATCACATTTTGTACAATCAATGGAGAGACAGAAGACAATGTCACTTACATGAATACGGATACATACTCGTATAATCAGGACTATTATCCCCGAACGGTTAGACAGAGACCAGTCATAAAGGGCCGCAAAAGCAGTCCACCATCACAGTCCACGTTTCACCAAATTGCAACTGCACATGTGCTCAGCGTGACAGCTGGTGTGGTGAGCCCATCGCCGCTCTAAGCTGTTGGATGTATATGCAGTCTTATTGCGTAAGTCGCCTTTTACGACACCTAAGGAAAGAGAGGGGGGGTGATGGTAGTAGCCCTTTCACAACTATTACAATTGTTTATTACATTTTATTAGTAACTAACTTTCTATAGATAACTTTTTACGCTCATACTAATTATCTAGCCAAAGTAGATCTTCTTTTGAAACTTGTTTAAATGGATAAACTAAAAACGGATAAACATACACTCAGATAGAAAAACACCCAGACCAGAAAAAAAATAGAAAAACGGGGTTTTCCAAACTGACCTGACCGGGATTTGAACCAAGATGGCACGACGCCAGAATCGGCGTACTCAACCACAGAGGTCGTCATTTATTAAGTTTAAGCAACTATATATATACGGCAGGGGCACATTATATACGGTATACAATGAAAGGTATTTGAATAACACAAATTGGCGTTTCACAGTGAATCATGCATCAGCACGAACCGACCACACCAGTGTGTAACGGACCAGTCCGTAGTTTTACGGCCATCCATTCAATCCAGTGCAGCTCTAAGTTAGATACACTGACGTTTCTATGCTCCGATATTTCATCTATGTTGTGCCACAGACTTAAAAATAAAGTAGAATAACATAAAGGTTAAAAAATGCGTTAAAAAGCATTACTTAGAGTTTCTTAAGCTTATGGTAGGTTAAAAAACCGGCCAAGTGCAAGTCGGACTCGCGCACGAAGGGTTCCGTACCATTATCTATAAAACTTTGATCGATGTTTTAATAATAGAGTTTTTTTAAAATAAATTAATTTATATTACGTATTAAAAAAAACTACTTACTAGATCTCGTTCAAACCAAATTTCGGTGGAAGTTTGTATGGTAATAGGATACATCATATATTTTTTTTAGTTTTATTATTCTCTTATTTTAGAAGTTACAGGGGGGGGGACATATTTTACCAATACCAGTTTCAACAGTATAGTTCTTATAGTTACGGAAAAAAACGGCTGTGACATACGGACGGACAGACAGACATGACGAATCTATAAGGGTTACGTTTTTTGCCATTTGGCTACGGAACCCTAAAACGATTTGAACGATTCAAAGTACTTATTTATAAATTGAGTTTGATGAATAAATATATTTTGAGTTGAGTTGAGTCTGTTTCAAATGTTACGTTTTCACGTAAATTGTTTAATAATTTCAATGTTTTCAAATATTCTTAAAGAACATATCTTAAATGTTTATTATGGAGAAGTGATGGCTCAGCGCGCGAGTGTGCGTTTGGGATGCGTTTTTGCAGACTAAGCAACTTTCGCATTGGCGAGTTACCGGGTGAATCGTGGTGGTTAAAAGCCTCCTGAGTAGATTGGTTCTAACAACAATTTTTAGTTTACTCTTATTTTAAAACTGAAATCGTTTTGACATGTATACGTGCTAGCAAGGGCTGACTTCACTTAATTATTTGACTTTTATAAGTGTATACTTCTAAAAGTCAAATAAATAATGTACTTAATGATATTTATCATTGACTTATATAGATTATGGCCAGAATAATTTAGTTATTGTTCTGAGGATTATGAGAATGAAAGTCACATTTTGAGTGGCATAAAAGTTATAAATAAATTATCGAATACAAATCTCGATGTTAATGTCTATGTTTTGTGTTAACATACCTTTTTAGGTAGTTAACCTATAGTACACACTTACATCGAACTATTCCGCCACTAAAAAGGTGTAACTCAGACACTCATGAATCGTCTATAAAAGATGCAAAGGCCTTTTATTGACAGCTTACAGTCAGCTCTTCTCGAAAGGCCGGGTATAAAAGGTAGAGGTAGGATGCCTTTACTGAGTAGTTAGCGTTAATCCCCGTTTAAATACATAATTATTGTTTACGGACATTTTAAAAATGTACTAATCTTAGATTAATATAAAATTTTGCGTTAATTTGCAATTAAATCTTTAAGTGAAATGATAAGTCAGCTCGACATCAACTTTTGTGTTACCTGTAGAGAGATAAAGCATGAACGCTAACATTAACGTTACTTTACGTCCTTGTTTACTTCATATTATTTACGCCAGTCTGTATACGAATATTGTTATCTTTGTTTTGATGCATTACCACATGACTGGAATGCACAGTGAATAGGTAAGGGGCCGTCCATTAAACACAAGATGTTTTTTTCAGCATTTTTTTACCCCCCCTCCTCCTTGGTGATCTTTGGTGAGGTTTAAGCACATAAGTCTACCCCCCCCTCCACCCAAAATCACGTATATTTTTTAGTACCTACAAAAAATCTTATAATTTTTTTACAAGCTTTTATTTAACTTTTATGTATGTCTTCTTCGGGTGGAATTTTACAACACAATTTTAAGCAGATATCTTCAACCGATTGAGCTGAAATTTTGCACACATGTGTAAATCGTGTGACAATGCAATATTTTGATGACACGGTGCTGATCTGATGATGGAGCTGGAAGGTGGCCATAGGAACTTCACAATGAAACGACACAACTTCATCGAGTTTGGGCTCGTTTGAATCGTCTTGACGAGTAGTTTGTCTTTCAATGGTAACCAGGGTCTGATGATGGAGCTGGAAGTTGGTCATAGGAACTCTGTAATAAAACGACGCAACCCCATCGAGTTTCGCCTCGTTTCATTCATCTTGACGAGTACTTTGGTGGTAGATGGTAATCAGGGTCTGATGATGAAGCTGGAAGGTGGCCATAGGAACTCAGTAATTAAACGACATAACCCCATCCAGTATGGGCTCGTTTGATTCGTCTTGACGAGTAGGTACTTTAGTCCTAGATGGTAACCAGGGTCTGTTGATGGAGCTGGAAGGCCATAGGAACTCAGTAATTAAGCGACACAACCGCGTCGAGTTTAATTTGTCTTGAAGGGTAGGCCGTTTTTGATGGGTGGTGAGTGGTGGTGGTTTGTGGTGGACGTGAATAAATTCTGTAAACCTACACGTTCAGTGAGAAGAACAGATAAAAAACTAAAAGGTAAAAAATAAATTGAATTTTTTTTTTTTTTTGTTTACGTTCACACCAATTATCTAGACCAAGATGAGTATTCTTGTGAAACTCGTTTATATGGTAAGATAACGGATAAATATACATAAACATAGAAAAAACACCCAGACCCGAAATCAATTTAGAAAAACAGTTTTTCTCTAAATTGACCCGACCGGGGATCGAACCCGGGACCTCAGAGATGGCGACACCATGAAAACCGGTGTACAAACCACTCGACCAAGGAGGTCGTTGAAAGTTAATTTTTTTTTCAAAAAACAAGCTTATATAAGGTGACTGCTAGAAACCGCAAGAAACTTCAAGGGCTGGTCAGGTGAAGTGTTTTAAACATGACAAAAATGAAAAAAAAGGAATTTGTGTTTTTTTATTTTTTATTTTTATTTTATTTACTTATTTATTTATTTATTACACAAAACAGATATACAGCAAATAAACAATATGAGTAACATGATTTTTTACTTAAACTATGAGTGGGCTGTATCTCCAAACATATGTGTAACCAGCATGATATTCAAGTCAAGATAAATAAAATAAAATAAATAAAACACCTAATTCATTTTGTGAATTTTAATTGGATGTCTTTGGGTATCTAATTTATTTTAAAGCAATAACATAAGACAAATAAAATGAAAACAATTCAAAATAACGATTATTTACAACGCGCGGGCAGCGGCCGGCCGTTGACCCACCCGTCTACTGACCCGTCCGCGTCAGCTCGGCGATAAGTACCTACGTTAGTCTGCAATGAGACCATTTTTGTCATATTTAAAACACTTGACCTAACCAGCCCTTGAAGTTTCTTGCGGTTTTTAGCAGTCACTTTATATTTAAATGCGCTAAAAAGAAAAAAAATACATTTACTAACAACTTCTAACGTCATTACTCAATTTATATTATATAAAAGGTTGTAGCGAGATTAACTATATAATGAAGTGCTATATACTTATGTTTAAATAGACAAGTAATTTAAATACCTTGATGTGATTGATTTCGAGGAGCTCGATGGCGCAGCGGCTAGCGCGTTCGGCTTGCGATCTTGCCTGCTAAACCAGGCATAAAGGTTAACAACATCGTGGGCACTCCGAAGGATGTTTTGCCACTGCAAACACGAGGCGTCTACAAAATAGACTGCAGCTGTGGTAGTTCCTACATAGGCCAGACAAAGCGGACAATTCATGAAAGAGTCAAAGAACATATCGCAGCTGTCAAAAACCGCCAGTCTAATAAATCAGCGATTGCAGAACATCTACTTGAAAGAGGCGCAAATCACTGGATTGAATTTTATCGAACGCAAGTCCTCTCCACAGATCGCCACTTTTATTCATGGGTAGTGCGTGAAGCGCTTGAAATCAAAAAGCATCCTAATAATTTCAATCGGGAAGACGGTCACAAACTATCTACAGCGTGGAATCCAGTATTTGCAAAAACGCAACTTCGTTTTACTTCGCAATCGACTAACCACCCGAATAAGGCCTGTTTACGTAATAGGGACACCGTTAGTGTTGTGTGTGACGGTAGCAGGATAAAAAATGTGACGGTGGATGAAGATTCAGCCGCGCATACGGAGGCAGCACATCGCGACACCAGTCCGCCCGTGACCACAACCGGTGCAACTCGGTCGAAACGTCGGGTATAAAAAGGTATGCGTAGTATGCCTATAGTATGTAGTTAGCGTTAATCTCCGTCTAAATGTGTATTTACTATACATTAATCATAATCAGGTATACTTTAACAACGCCTCCATCTGTTTTTCATACCAAGCTTCTCCATCCCTAGGTTGCCTGGAAGATATTATCGCTGTTAGTGATAAAGCCGCCCGTTGTACGACTTCTTTTTATAATTTACAATCATGTATTATTGAGGAGCTCGATGGCGCAGCGGCTAGCGCGTTCGGCTTGCAATCTTGCCCGCTAAGCAACTTTCGCAATGCCGGGTCGCTGGATGGGTGACCAAAATAAAAACATCTCGAGCTCCTCCGTGCTTCGGAAAGCACGTTAAGCCGTTGGTCCCGGTTGTTGTCGTAAGATGACAGTCGATAAAACCCACCAACCCGCATTGGGCCAGCGTGGTGGGTTGTGGCCCAATATCCCCACGTGTTATTGTTCACGTGGGAGGCCTGTGCCCAGCAGTGGGACGTTTATAGGCTGATGTGATTGATTTTACTAAAAAAAATTTCAATCTAAGAAAATAAGAGTACTTAAATCTCGCGACAACCTTTTATGTATATCATATAATTGTGTAATGACGTTGTAAATTGTTAGTAAAAGTTTATTTTTTCTTTTTAGCGCACTTAAATAAAAGCTTGTTTTTTAAAAAGGATTTTTACTTTTAATTTTAAGAATGTTATCTTTAAATACAGGTATAAAGTTTAATCTAATTTTATCCCAGAAAAAGGTCCATGATAAAAATGTCTAGACAGATGAGGTTTCAGGTTGTTTTTTTTTTACGGCGAGGCAAGATTTGGTTTAGAAATCACGCGTTTGACTAAAAAATAAATTCACGTGATATTTTTCTACATCCCCCTTCCTCCTTGTGATATTTCGTGATTTTTGCCGAACCCCCTCCCCCCCTTTCGAGCCTCACGTGATTAATGGACATCCCCTAACAAAATTAAAAGCGAGCAGGCGGGCCACCTGATGGAGAGCAATCACCGCCGCCCATGGACAGCCGCAAAACCAGAGGACTCGCAGACGCGTTGCCGACCTTTAAAAAAGGAATAGGGTTAAGGAAGGAACAGGAATTGTGAGGGGGGGGGGGGGAAGGACCTCCGGAACTCTCACTGGCCGGACGAAACACAACAGCACCAAGTGCCATTATTTAACACCGGATAATCGTGAGAGGGTGGTATTACCCCGGGCGAGCCGGCCCAGTGCGTGCTGTAACGCAGCGTGGCTCTAACACTCACTCAGTGTCACTCATTTAGCACCACCCAGGGGTCACGTGTAGGGTCTTAAGGGTAAACCTACGGACGCGAGTAACTTTGACCCCCAAAATTATTGTTTTATCATCATCAATCTCATTACATATTAGATTATTTTCTGTGTTTGTGGCTTGCGTTTTCTCCTTCTAAACTACGATCGAAATCACAAAAGCCACAAAAGTTCTATGAAAGACGATTTGTAGATATTATATACAAATGATATTTTCTTTTGACACCACAAAAGGAGTCACAAATCAGTGTCGATTGAAATAGGTAGGTACTGCATTAATGTGTTTTGCTTTCTTTTCGTTGGTAAACGGAAAAGCTTTAAATGGCAGGTAGGTAATTCTCAGAATTTCCGGGATTAATTAACCGAACTTCCAACTCGACTACCAACGCCTTACTTATCGATAAAATGCTTGAAAAAAATGTATAACTTAGGTACTTGGATGACTTACATAAGTATTTTATTTTTGTTACATAAAATGAGCATAATATCGAAGCGGCTTGCGCGTTCGGATTGCGATCGCGTAAGTTAAGTAACTTTTAAAATGCCGGGTCACCTAAAACGTGTGACCATATAAAAATATCAGGAGATCCTTCAATTTGCCGTAGGTACAGGTTGGTTGTGTAATGGCAGTTGTTCTTTATCAAGCCGCATAGGGCCATTTTAATAGATATTAATAATATACTTTATTTACACACAAGAATAAATAAACAGAAAAAACAATCATATTTTTGTTTTTTGTTACGGCTCAATCTTTTCTACATTAAAACGAAGCCCACCAATGAGACGTTTAAATACTAATAACAAACAAAATAAACACGCAATCAAACAATTCATCAAACAAAATCTTCGTTATGAAATTCCGCGTAGTGTGTTAAAGATTGAAAACGTGCAAAGGTCGAAGTTCGTAGCCTACATTTGAGCTCCAGGATCGAAACAAGGTGGGTCAGCCGCTATCAGATTACTCGCTGGATGTTGTTTAATTAATAGCCTTCACATTTAATATCGGACTGTAAGTAACTAGATACCAATTACTAGAAGTACGTAGTCGTACCAAAGTGGTTGCTTGAAAACCGATAACGGTAAGAGTTGTTTTCAATTGAAACAACGCAATGTGTTTGTGATGTTGTTACAAACAAATTATAATTGACTAGCGGCCCGCCCGCATAGAATCACCGTCTAAAAAAACCATCATGCTTTATCGATCTTTTTATCAGTAAAAACCGCGTAATAATCCATTGCGTGGTTTAAAAAAAGAAAGCGGAGCCACAGACACAGGAAAACGCCGCCTTTATACAGAGTAAATTTTGGACCACCCGCTAATTTTTTTTTCATGATTCTATAGCAGCAGTACAGCCAAATAATTAATAAAAAAACTTTTTTTTAAAGGACAATGGGGAAATTTGTATGAAGAGTGGCATCGTTTTTTTTTCGAATGGCATTCAACTATCTTTGGTATGGTTATAATATATTATGTTAGTATCGTTAAAAAAACTACACACGTAATGCTTGAGGTGAGCCTTTTAGGAGATATTCGTCATTAAGTGTTCTCTTATTACAATTTCAATGTATAGGTTGATTATTGAATATTGTTCATTTCCAATGTAGATATTTAATTACAAATATGTTGTAACTCTACTTAACATTCTGTACAAATGATTAAGGTACATACCGCGTGCACGCCACGCACGCTGGCAACGATGCATTTTGAGGGTTTCCATTTTATGTGGAATTTTTTAACAGCTTTGCTGGTTTATATAATCATTTAATGAAACTACTGTACTAAAGGCATCTATATCATAATACGGCAAAAAAGATTTGTGAGAATTAATAAAAAAATAAAAAATACCGTTTATAGGGAGTAATTTTTAGGAAAAAAGTAGTAATTATTCTTTTCAACGCATAAGTGGCGCCTTACCGTAACCTTTTATAATGGTATGCCCCAATGGTTATATAGTTGACATTAACGGTCCTTACAAAGTTATAAAATCAGCAACAAAATTAAAAATGAGATATTAGACAACATATATGATCCTTTTAAATTGTGTCCTGCGTCCAGGATATGTATTTATTTTGGATAGGGGATTCCGTGATGCTATAGGATCACTTGAAACATGTGGTTAACAAGCATTTATACCTAAAACAAAAAATAATATGGAAATACAATTAACAACCCAACAAGCTAATTATTCTCGAAAAGTCACTATGTGTCGTTGGGCTATTGAAACCATTAATGGGCGACTGAAAAACTTTACCTTAAGAAAATTAAAATTATTGTCACCGGCGCGGCCTATCGCGGTTATCAAAGCGCATGCGCGTGACCGCTATTATTCAACCCGTACACCGATGACGGCGCGCGGTATGTCGCTTTGACCGCGAGGGTGAGCGCACGCATCTAAAACTATAGGATATAAAAAGCAGGCAAAAAATTGTATTTAAAATAGAAAACATTTATTATTTTTACGTTAAATATTTTATTATGAATTTTTTATTCCATAATATTTACTTTTGGCGGAGGGTCCAGAATTAATGTAAGTATATTGATAACGAGTATTGGATTACTTCTCAAGTTCTCAGTGAAGTGACAATGTCAATATAGGACGATTTAGGTATCAAGGTATCGCATTTATTTTAATGAAACCTTGTAAATTTGATTGAATTTAAAAGTAATAGGCACTGTAATAAGCGCCATGCAAATGAATAAATAAAAAATAATATTTTCGCGAAGTATCAATAGGCACACGAACTTTTATTGCAAGTTAAAATAATTTTATTTCTTTCTTTTGTTCGTCTTTTGTTTTGCACATTTTGAGACGAAAGTGGCAATGTTTCAAAGCAGCGCTACAATTCACGAGTACTACACAGAAAGTGCTTAATAATTCAAAACAAATGTAGTCTATGCAATTATTATTATTATTGCAAAGTTTAAGGGGGTGCCGCGCGATCGCAAAAACTGACATTAGTCTCATACTGAACTTCAAAGCAAAATCAATCATAATGATATTTTTAATTAGAACAATTCTGCTTTGAAGTTTCAGACCTAGTAATTTAATTAGAGTAATGTTTTTATTCAGCGAAATGTGCAAAACCATCACGCGCTTGTGTTAAAAATTAAAGTTTACTTTTTACAGAAGGGGGTGCCCTGCGGAATATCAATACAAATATTTTCATGTAAGAATTTTGTTTCGTAAAAATTCGCGTAAAATTAAGAAATTTGTCGAAAAAATATGTTTTTAGGAGTCATTAGATTTATGTATTGTTTGTTATTGTTTAAAGAATTTGTTTCAAAGGACATTGTACAAATAGTATGGAGGCTTGGCTCAGTGCGGACAGGCTGGAATACGTCCAAAAGTATTTTTATCTGATAGATTACTATTAAAATAATACGTTATGATACATTTTTTTGTACCAATTAATTCTGATAAATAGTTATACGCGCTAAAAATAGCTGATTTTGAGGTTAGGTTCACTTTATTTATGGTTCAAAATATTTGCAAATTACGTGAAAATAGAAATATAAAGTAGTATAGAACAATATTAATATGCCTAATCTCATCTAATAGGGGTTATAAGGAGTGACCGAGGAAACTTTTCTAGATAACGACAGTAGAAGCATTCATCTGTTTGAGCACTGCAACAATCACAAGTTTACAACCCTCCTGCCATATATGATTATTGCCAATGTCTTCATTTCAATTAAAACAATCATGCATATCAAGCAAGGTCGAGTTTGGCATGACTTGGATTGGTTGCCGCTAGTAGCCAGTATCGCAAAGAAATCATCATCAGAATCCATGGACGGGCCGGGTTCGATTTGTGCAGGGGTATCAGAATCCAAATTCAGGCAAATGTTGTCAGGTTGAGTAATATCGGAGTACCATCATCAAAGCGTACGTCGAATCGAAAAGAAAATAAAACAAGGAACACAAGAACGCCAGTAACTAGCAGACAAGCACTGTCAATCACACATTCACACCACTGACTGACAAACGGAAGAATTATTTTTTTAAATATTATTTTTTACGGCTCTGGATGCGAGTCCTTTTGAGCCAGTCGAAGAATGAATGAAGTCATTATTTAATGGAAGTTCACACATGTTGCCATTACCGAGAATAACATTATTGTCTGTAACTTTTAAACATACTACCTGTATTCTATTTATTATCATTAAAATATGAATAATGTGTAAAATAATAAAAGTACGAATGTTACCTATATATAATGCAGCTACATATTTTTATTCTGCATTAAAATAATAAAAAAACTCCTTCCAAAAATAAAAAATAAAGTTACAGGGTAATATATTTTGTCGAATGGCAACATTGTTTACCCGTATAAAGGATACTTGAATAACAAGACTCATTAAATGATACTTTTTAATTATGCATATTTACACTCCAATAAATGGTCAGAAAAGCTTATAAAAATAATTAGGAATAATTGTAATCTTATTATTTTCTGAAAGGTCTGTCCGCGCTAAGCCAATTCTGTACAATGTCCTTTCAACAAGGCCTTGTGCAATGATCAGGGTAACTTACATAAAGTTCTTTTAATGTGTTTAACTAATTCAGCGCCTTGTATAAGTGACTTAAAAATACGTAAATTTTCACAATTTCGTGCAGGACCCCCTTAATACCTTGTATATAATTTTGTGAAAGTGATAGGCACTGTAATAAGCGCCATACAAATATATAAAAAAAATAGTTTCGCTAAGTACTAAAGGGCACACGAACTTTTATTGCAAGTTAAAATAATTTTAATTCTTTCCTTTGTTCGTCTTTTGTTTTGCACATTTTGAAACGAAAGTGGCAATGTTTCAAAGCAGCGCTACGATTCACGAGTACTACACAGAAAGTGCTTAATAATTCAAAACAAATGTAGTCTATGCATTTGAAAAAGCAAAAACTGCTCCTGCTCAAAACTGACAGCATTTCAAAACGGCACTCAGAATCATAAGTAAGTAGTTTCTACAAAATCCTCCCAATAATGTTAAACAAAAGAAGTGTATTAATTAATTGAAATTAAACAGTTTTAACGGGGAAAAGCGCGTTTACTACATAAATACATAAACTATTATCCCCGAAGGGTTAGTCAGAGACTAGGCAATGAGGACCGCAAAAGCCAGTGCTCTACCATAGTCCACTTTTCACCAAATAGCGACTGCACATGTGCACAGCGTGACAGGTGGTGAGCCCGTCGCCGCTCTATGCTGTTGGATGTATGTGCAGTCTTTAGTTCGTTAGTCGTCTTTTACGAAACCCAGGAAAAGAGAAGTTGTGGTATTATTCTACAGCCGCTACCCGACACGGCATCGCTTTTAACTACGTTTATAGTATTTTTAGTCCTTAGGTTTCGGACCTTTTACAGGGTCTGTGTTCACAGGGAGACTGTATGTACCTTATATAGTCAGAATTAATAATAGACTTTAAAGGTAGTTAATTAACGCGAGTTCATCCTTTTACTTTTTAAAATTAGGCGTCGGTAGACGAGCGGATAGTGCTCGGGTTGGACGCGAGATATCTTGGTTCATTCAGTGGGTTCACGTCGTAGTCTGACGAAGCTATGCTTCGTCAGACTACGACGTGAACCCACTCAGACGCAGTCATTTTGATTAACAGGATAGGTTAACTAGACTATTATTAAGTAATGTGTTAAACGCACAAAAAATATGACGCCTTTTACATCCGTAGAAGGTGTAATATTTTAAAAAGCCAAAGCTGCTATGTTTACCACCAAAGAAGTTTATTTGAACGTTTAACTTCTGATTCTGAAATCGGTAGCGAGCGCCTGTATCGAGGCGATGCGTATGACTCCCGGGGCACGGCAAATTAATTATTAACCCGGCCCTACGCCCACACCTCGATCTCGGCTTTCACAACAATAATTACTCGTTTTACGTTTTCTTTGAATGTTTCACATGAAAGGAGGCTTAATTAAATATTTACTACATCCATTAATCTATTTTTTGATACCGCTCGTTATTAGTAAGCTTAGAATTATGTTGTAAAATCTGTATTACATGTCTTATAATCTTATTATAATCTTTTGAATCGACGTTGTTATTTAGATTAACCTCTTAACTACAAGTTAGATAACTGTTTTTATTTTTTATTAGTATTGACGTCGATAAGTGCCTGTTAAGATTTACATTGAATAAATAATTTGACTTTGACTTTGATATTATTATAAAACATGTCTGTTAACCTCCATTGAAGTCGGGTCAAACGCCTAGTAACACGTCTAGTGGTAAAACCACTGTCCGACCCAGGTTCCGCTTCCGGTTTCGATTTCCAGCGAAGGGAACACACACAACATCGAAAGTCACTGAGCACCTAAGCATAATGTAATTTTTACTACAAGATTATTTAGTTGGTTCTTTATTTCCGAGACTTTTCCCGCTGACTATACTAGGTATAGTTGGTGCTAGGTTTGGTTCTAAGTCCGCCTAGCTAGCTACTAACTACCACCATCTCAAGCCTGTCAATGTTTCCATAGCCGCTTATACGCGGACTCATAACGCGCCATAATTACCGCCTCTGTGATCCAGTGGTTAAGCCACCGCTCTTAGACCCGGGGGTCCCGGGTTCGATACCCAGCGGGAAGTACATCTTTGTGGTGGAAGTACATCATAAGTTGTATTGGTGGTAAGGCTTGTTATACCTACATATAAACGTACAGTAACGAGCACCAATATGCATACATTTTGACTCTTATTCCATTGCATTAAGAGTTAAAATTGTTTACATAATTTTGCACGTGACTACATTCACGATTGTCATCGCCTAAGCCTTAGGGCCTAAGGGTTAGTCAGAGACTAGGCAATGAAGTCCATTGGCACAGCCCACATTTCACCAAAATAATAACTGCACACGTGTTCACCGTAATAGGTGGTGAGCACATCGCCGCTTTCAGCTGTAGTCTTCAGTCCGATAGTCGCTTTTTACGACATCCATAGGGAAGAAATGAAATGAAATTGAAATTACTCAATTCGTCAATAATTTGATTCGACCGTTTCGTGAATCGTCATTACGCAGTTCGTCCATTTCGAGACTCGTCTTTATGCAGTTCGTCCATTTCGTGAATCGTCATTACGCAGTTCGTCAATGAGGGGCTAAGTTGTGAAATGAATTCGTTAATTAATCCTGCAGTAGGCTTTATACCAGCCACTGTAATTTTTAGGGTTCCGTACCCAAGGGTTAAAACGGGACCCTATTACTAAGACTCCGCTGTCCGTCTGCCTATCTGTCACCAAGCTGTATCTTATAAACCGTGATAAGTGGCTAGACTCTTATTTTTGTTATAAAAGGGGAGTGTATAAGAAATAATATAATATCAAAACAAACGAATTTATTTATTACTATAAATAAACGACGTAATAAACGTTGGACGAAATGCCTTTTAGACGAAATGCTTGTTGGACAAAATGCATATTGGACCAAATACGTGTTTGACAAATAGATGTTGGACGAAATGCGTGTTAGACTATATGCGAGTTGGACGAAATGAGCGTTTAAATACAATTTGGACGAACTGCGTATTGGACCTACGGCTAACAAATCTTCTTAATGAGCCGGAACCACACAGCTCTCTATGTAAAATCATCTTTTTCTTCTTCAGCCCATGATCACCCACTGCTGAGTGTAGGCCTCCTCATTTGCACGCCATCCCGATCGGTCTTGGGCTTTCTGTAACCGCTTCGTGCCCGTTACTTTTGTGATGTCATCCGCCCATCTAGCCTTCTGGCGGCCACGCTTGTTGTGCCGGTTCTCGGTCTCCACTCAAGCACCTTTCTGCTCCACCGCCCATCGTCTCTTCGGCTTATGTGACCCGCCCATCGCCACTTCCTTTGCGCAATGATACGTCTCACGTCGTTTATTTTAGTGCGACTCCGGATTTCTGTGTTGTGTGATACCCAACATGGCGCGTTCCATCTTTCTTTGGCCTACCTGCAGCTTTTGGATATGTTGTTGTGTAAGGGTCCAAGTTTCTGCCCCGTAGACTATGACCGGCTGAATACACTGCTCATATGCCCTTCGTTTTATAGAGGCGCACTTCGCCTCCCAACTGAGTCCGATGCGGCGTTGAATTTCTCTTGCTTGTCCGTCTAAGCGTAACCAGTTGCCCTAAGTAGACATATTCGTCGACCCGCTCTATCTTGTAAAATCATAATCTACAATGTAAAGAAGTAAAATTTGTATTGTCCCTCCTTGGGTATTTTAGGCCGCTATTTGCGCCGATCGCCAGTGGTCCAATAGCGGGTTCGTGTAAGGATTACGTGCTCGAATCGCTCCACGATCAAGCGAACTCCGGCGATATTGTTAAGGGGCGGTTTTGATGAGGCGAACTTGTGTTACCATGTGCACTCACTGAATATGCAGTGTTAACAAGTTTGCTCACAGCTTTTGTGATTTTTGACGTTGAATCTCGAGAATGTGCTCTTTGATAGACCGGAGGGTTGTCGTAGCTACTGTGTTGTTGCACTTACTCTTATATAATGTTACTAATTATACGTACCTACTATATACTTACTATACTACTATATAATGCTATTGACTATTACTCCTTATCCCATATATGCCCACAACTATTTGCAGCTCCGATTTTTATATTTTTTTGAATTTGTCAACCTTTCATCATTGCTACTTCAGAAAAAATACTTTAAATTTTTTTACACAACTGAAAATCTCTTTTTTTCAGTGGGTCGTAAACGACCCCCTGGGCACATCTGGTGCAAAAATTGCTCGGGGTATATGGGTGAAATAAAACAGTACTGGGAGTAATGGAGGCGATTTTCATTAAAAAAAAACTATTAGTGTAAAATTTAAGTCATCACGGCTTAATTGACATTGCATTTTTTAGACAGTTACACGATTTTGTTTTTGCACAATGCATATCGTCACCTAACCTGGCCAGTTCAATGTCGTGGTCTACTGAATGTTTCATCTCACTGACAGGAACATTTGTAGCTACGAATGTGTGAAGCTGTTGTTTTGCCGGTCCAATTTATGTCTTAGCTAAAGCATACTTCATTCTTAAGGATCTTGACATCAGAGTATCGACGGTAGCTATATAAGATCTCGCAAGCAAGTATTGTCCAACTATTATCTCAATTATATGTAAATAGTACAAATATATTATGTTGCAACGAAACAGATATTGATAATACGTCCAACTTCATGTTATCTATAAATATAATTAATTAATATAAAGGTGGCGTTGATCAATTATGCTTAGATACTAATATAGGGGTATACCGTATTGCAATGAGAGGAAAGAAATGATATATCTATTGTTTTGGTTGGAGCTACTGTTGATAATCTGAAGTTTCCCCTCGTACTTATTGTACAGCTATGGCATAAGTTAGACCACAGCTTCAGCAAAACCACAGCTTCTCGTAGCTACAAGTGTTTCTTTCAGTGTGAAGAGACATGTCTCTTACTGCATGCAGTAGACCACAACATTTTGACTGGTCAGGCTAGGCGAAGATATGTCTTGTGACAAAACAAAACTGTCACAATATGTAAAAATGCAATCTCTATTTTCATGACAAATGTTTTATAGCTGACATGCATAGCTTTTAAAAATAAAATAGACTTTATCTGTCTCAGTACTATTTTATTTCACCCATCTCTCTTAGCAATTTTTGGAACAGATGTGCCCAGGGGGTCATTTGCGACCCATCCAAGTAATTACTTTGATTTATCCATCTAATTGAAAGTCTATCAATACACCAGAACGAATCAAAACTTTAAAAAACCATAAATTGATACACATTTTTCTAGTAATGGAACTATAAATAGTTATCGATAGTGCTGTTATTCACTTTGTATGGTATAGTTTCACAATTGTATTTCGATAATTGGTTTCCCTAAAAAAAATAAAGACTATGCATCTGTTTGGAGGGTCGTTCTTGACCCCCTTGGGCATTTATGGGTTATATGTATCTTTTGTAATGTATAGTATATGTTTTTTTTGTAATATAATGTTTCAAAAAGTTATTAATCTTCTATGTACAGTAGAGCGTTTCCAGTATTTGTTAGTTTACAATAAAAGAGAGAATAGAAGAAAGAAATATTTACACGTAGGTTCATCTACAACAGTGTACTACTAGTACCTGTAGCAATATTAAAGTATGTGGTAATGAAACGGCACCTTAAGCTCGCTTCTCTCGGTAGTCCCACTCAGCGAGGCGTCAATTGCCAACTTTAATCAGCCGAAAAAAATATCAGATTTGTATTTATCACGTTTATATAAACATAATCTTTACCCCTATTCATATAAAGGTCGTCTGGAAAACCGAACCATTTCCCTCTAAAGGTGAATACGTAGTAAGAGGTTGCTGTATTGGCAAGATATTTAGAAATAGGATTTCATTGAAGCGTTTACGAATATGTGGAAAACTGAACTAATTGAAATAGGTAACTTTAACATTGAGAGGCTGTAAGCAACTAATTTGCGCGACCATCTCAATAGCTAATAAATTATGTATTGTAAGTTTAATTTGTTTTTGTTAAATCACTTTTCATATTGTAACTATTGGTATGTATAATAATTATGTGTGGTATTAAGAGATTCAAATCAAAACGTAAATAACTGTATTCACATTCATGAACTCTACCGATTTTTGGAAGCAAATCTTTGTTGGAAGATATTTCAAACTGAAAAAAGCGGCCTCTTTGTACGACATCCTTTTTATCCGATGTATTTATTAAAAAATAAAATTAAGTAGTTCAAGTTACATAAATGTGGACGATATTTTACTGAAACATATATATGAACCCGAGTCTTGTGAACACATTTTCTTTATGTATTCGCTGATATATTTATGCTTTTCTAAGAACTGTGAAATGTATGTTAGTAATGGGATCGTTAAGGGCCCTATTACATCTCGACTGTGATTGCGTAAAATGCCCATTTTCGCAATTTGTAGTAATTTTGCAGTTGTATTTATCGTTTTTTTAGAAATAGGATATTAAATTCATGCTTAATATTACAATTTTTTACTCTGCGTGAATAAGCTGAGTTGGGACGGCCGGTGCATCGCATTTTGTAGTAATTTTGCAGTTGTATTTATCGTTTTTATCGAAATAGGATAAAATTAATGCTTCATTTTATTCCTCATGAAGTAACAATTATTCTGCTATAAATTTTGCTTAATAATATTATCGTTATCTACGATAATATTTGAAATTCACAGTTAACTTAAAGCGATTTTCGATGTTTTTTAGTTTAGAAAACTATTTTTTTAATCTAGGAGCTGAAAAAAGTGCCTTCGCGCATTTTAATTAAATCTTTCTCTGCAATTTTGGGTTTAATTATAAAGTTTTGCAAAACCAAAAAGCGAGGCCGCTATAAACTATGCCAATAGCTATTCTACACTATTCAATAAGTCAAAATTGGTAATATATTTTTGTTTCTGGGATCAAGAACGCCATATTTGGCCATATTACGCCAAAATCACAGTCGAGATGAAATGTTGCCGACCGCGACAAATTAACTATTTTGCGTTCTTCTTTATTTCTGCAATATCGTGATAAGTGTAGGGGCTTAGAAAAATTTGGTACTCTTGTATACAGGTATCTACATTCTATATATCTACATGTTGTTTTGGAACGTAATGTTTTCTTCCAAAATAGACGCGAGGCGTGAAGAGGCAACCTGTAGGCCGGCAGTGTGAGGGCGACTGATGGCGTCAACACGTCAACTCTTTTTAACGCAGCACCAGTTGTCTACGCGCTTGGACTTCATGTTCATCTAACATCAGGTGGAGTGGAGTCATTTGCCGAACTAAGTATAAAAAAACGCTGTAGAAATCAGAAAAAAAATCACATGAAGAAAATTTTGTAGTTTGTTATTTTAGCCGCGGTCTCTAACCGATCGCGTAAATAACCTTCAGCAGACATCAATAACGTAGCCTTAAGCGAATGAACAATTTCAAAGTTCACACACATGAACAAAACATTAGGCGGATGAAAGAAAATCAGGCGTACGATATCGATATCAGTATAAAATTCAATTTGCAACATCGATTCGCGCCGGGAACGCAGCGCTGAACCGAGGTTGAATATCGCACAGGATATTCGAATAGTTCATTCAACAAATATTTCACTTCATCTGGAGATTGAATCTCCGTCGCATAGTTCACGCTTGTTGCCAGTAGCTCCGTAATGAGACAGACGGTTCAAGTGAAATGTCTGCGATGTATTGAACCAGAACTGTGAGAGATGAACTCACAACTGCTACTACCATCATAACGGGCAACAATGCAGAAATAATTATCAATGCGTCTAAACTCTAATATAATAGTTTTTAGTCGTCGGATAGGGTCGGTAGTACTCTCGTAGTCGGCGGTATACATCCAGTAGCATAGAGCGATGGGCTCACCATGAAAAGTGGACTATGGCAGTGGAATGCTTCTGCCGTCCTCATTGCCTAATCTCTGACTAACCCTGTGAGGATAATAGTCTATTCATTCCTCATACACGGAAAGTAGGTCTGAAGTTGCCTGAGGAGCGGGAGGAAAGTAGTACTTTTCCTCCCTAGGGAGAATCGTTTTTCTAACATGTGTAATTGTGACTAATTATTAAAATAATACTAACAACACATTCTCTTCCTTTTGGGTGTCGTCGTAAAAGGCGACTCCGTTAGTCGATCGATCAAAGACTGCACATACATCCTACAACATAGAGCGGCGATGGGCTCAACAAAATAATACTACCAACCCCTTTCTTCCCTTGGGTGTTGTAAAAGGCGGCTAACGGACTAAAGACTGCACACACATCTAACGGCATAGAGCGGCGATGGGCTCATCAAAATAATACTACCAACCTCTCTCTTCCCTTGGGTGTCGTAAAAGCGACTAACGGGCTAAAGGCTCACCACTTAAGCATATGTGCAGACTGTGCAGTTGCTTCTTGCTGAAGTGTGAACTGTGTGTGTGTCTGTGTTGTGCACAGATTCAAATGATTACTAATTTTACCATATACTTTAATAATAACTATCTCAAAAAAGTTGTTGATTTAAGTAAACAGTAATAAGTTGAAACTTTATTTATGATTATTGTACTTATGACTAAAGACTTTTTTATTTTTGAAGGCTCATTGTCATGTTACAGACAATAATTTAAAAAAAAAACTTTTTCCCTTAGGGCAAGAATAGCTATTTTATCCTCGCTCTGGAACGCTACAATGACGGTCTTTTTGAGCAAGAGGAGTGAAAACTATATTGTCGCTACAATTTCCAGGTTTTGGTACATCAAATGCGGAAAGAGAATCACAAACCAGCTCGGTGTCTAAAATTTTATGTTTCGAACCGTCGAAGAAATCTATACTAATATTATAAAGAGGAAAGATTTTATTGTTTGTTTGTTTGTATTGAACTCCGAAACTACTAGACTGTTTTAAAAGTTCTTTCACCGTTGGGAAGCTACATTATCTCCGGGTTACATAGGATATATAATATTTTCAAAAATTAGTCACGGGCTACGGGGTCCACGCGGACGAAGTCGCGAGCGGTCTGCTAGTATTAATGAAGTTGTATGTAACTCTCTCGCGACTTCACGCGCGTGTGATCCTTCTATCGTGAATTGCCGAAGGGATAAAATGTTTTCAGGCGAATAGGTATACTCGTAAAAAGGCGAATACGCAAAATGCAGGATACAACAAACATGTAAATCAATGAAGAAGAAAATGTTATTAGAATGATTCCAAGAAAGTTATTCTCGTTTTTAAACCTATTATTGATCATCCTCATCATCTCATCATCAGAAACCCGGTAAAGTCAAGTCAAGTCAAAATATATTTATTCAATAAACTCAATTAATAAGTACTTTGAATCGTCCAAATCTTTTTTAACCTACCACCCATTCAGGACATAATTGTTTAACTGTGGCAAAGAATGGGCGCAGGAAACCACAGCGCACAAAAGCAACGACATTTACAAACAAAAAAAAGAGTATGTCGTTACCAGGTCAATACAAAATATGAATTTAAAAATATAAAAAAAATGATGCAATACAAAATTACAATACAATGTAGTATTAATTAAAGACAATTAGAAATAGCTGTTGGAGTGCTTGGAGCATTTCAGATCCAAGCTGTTTTGTCTTCTGTGTAATCTGACACTTTATAATAAGCTTTTTTATAAAGCTTTTCTTTGATTTTGATTTTAAATTTATTAAGATCTAATTTCTGAATATCATTTGGTACTTTGTTATAAAATCTTACACACAGACCCCTAAAAGAATTATTTATTTTATGGAGCCTAGTATAAGGTACTGCTAATTTGTTCTTACTTCTAGTGTTTACATTGTGAATATCACTGTTTTTTGAAAACATTCCAGTATTTTTATGAACATAAATCAAATTTTCATAAATGTATTGTGATGCAACTGTCATTATAGTTATATTCTTAAATCTCTCTCTGAGAGAGTCGCCAGCGTTTAGGTTATAGATTGCTCGAATAGCCCTCTTCTGAAGCACAAAGATAGTTTGAATGTCGGCAGCATTTCCCCACAGTAAAATGCCTTACGACATTACACTATGAAAGTAACTGAAATAAACTAATCTGGATGTATCAACGTCAGTTAACTGACGGATCTTCATTACTGCATAAGCCGCAGAGCTAAGTCTATTCGACAATTTAGCTATATGTGGGCCCCACTGAAGCTTGGCATCTAACGTGATGCCTAGAAACACAGTGGTGTCCACAGGATTCACATTCTTATCTTTAATTTATACACTAGTTGTTACTTGCTTAACATTAGGCAATACAAATCTTTCACATTTGGTTTTTCCCTCGTTTAATAGCAAGTTATTTACACTAAACCAGTGAATAATCTTTGAGATCGCATTATTCACATCGTCATAATTTGGGTGTCGCCGTTTCACTTTGAATAAAAGTGAAGTATCATCAGCAAACAATACTATCTCATGACTGTCTTTTACAAAATAAGGTAAGTCATTAATATAAACCAAAAACAATAATGGACCTAGCATTGAACCCTGCGGAACTCCCATTGTAACCACTGATCCCGGAGATCTTTTACCGTTAATGACGACCTTCTGAATCCTGTTACTCAAGTATGAGATTAAAAGGCTCAAAGAAGCATCCCTAATTCCATAGTGGTTAAGCTTCCTGACCAAAGTTTCATGTAAAACACAATCGAAAGCCTTTGATAAATCACAAAATACCCCTAGGGTATCCTGTGATTCCTCCCAGGTATCAAATATTTGGATTAAAAGCTCAACACCGGCGTCAGTTGTTGAGCGACCCCTAGTAAAACCATACTGTTTACAATGTAAAAGTTTATTTCTATGAAAATGAATTTGAATTTGGTCAAGCATCAACTTTTCAAAAATTTTACTAAATGTGGGTAGCATAGAAATAGGTCTAAAATTAGTGGGGTCAGAAGTGCTCCCTGATTTAAACAATGGAATTAATTTACTATGTTTCATTAGGTCAGGAAAAACACCACAGTCAATGCATTCGTTAAATATGCAAGCTAAAACCGGAATTACCCCACAGATCAGCAGTTTTCTTTTTATTGAGAGTGTTAAATGTTTTTAATATATCTATAACACAAATTTTTTGAAAACTGAAATTACTTTCACAATCTTTAACATTCTCCTTCAAAACAGATTCAGCTACAGTGGGGGAGGAAATCAAGGCTTTTGTAGTTGAAACTGGAATGTCAGTAAAAAACCTCTCAAATGCTGCAGCAACATCAGCATCAGAAGTCAAGGTTTTATTATCACAATTTAAATTGTACTCATTATTACGACTTCTAACCTTTCCTGTTACACTATTTATAATATTCCATGTCATTTTTATTTTGTCATTACTATTCTTAATCTTAGAACTCAGATAGTTTGCCTTGGCTAATCGGCATACTATTTTAAATAACTTTGAATAATTTTTAACATATAATTTGAAGTCGTCGCTGGTGTTATAGTTGCGTTCACCATAAAGTTCATAAAGGCGTTTTCTACTTTTGTGAATACCAATTGTAGCCCATTCATTAAAAGATGCAGTACCACTAACCGAGATCTTTTTTGGAACAAAAGATTTATTAAATTCTAAACAATATATGTTAAAAAAATCATTATAAAAGACATCAGGGTTGTCATTGTATTCTAAACAATTTAATTTTGTATCTAGATTGCTTTTAAAGCGTTCCAGCCGACCTGCAGTTTTTGGCACAACAGTGATATTCTTTTTCATCACTTGCTTACGCTGGTGTGGAAAGCTGACCATTTGGCCACAATGATCAGAGTCCAGGTTATTAATAATTTGCTTAGCCAGTGGTTTTACATTTGTATATATGTTATTAAAAAATCTAAAAATCCAAAAGATATTTTACCCAACCTAGGAATCGAAAACGGGATCTTCGAACATAAAAGCGTTCGACCTAATTTTCATTATCGTTCATCATCAATAAGTTTTTTTTATTTTTTTTTATTTTGACTTGTCATAGTGACTGCATACTGCCTGATGGTAAGCAGCTAATGCAGTCCAAAATAATGAGAGCACTCCCCACCGTGGAATAAGCACGGTAGCGAGCGCACCCATTCATGATGGCCTGCATAAATGCCGTTTCACGCCCCGCTTAAAAGACCCGGGACTGTAGGAGCTGGAAAACACATGCGCCGGCAAAGAACTCCAAAGCCGAATGGTCTTACAGAGGAACGACTTGCCAAATTTTTTGGTACGAGTACTGATAGTCTGTACAGTATGATGGTGGTTCCTAAGACCAGCACGTGTAGTCCGGGAGAGGAATGAAGAGGGCCGGATAAGATCAAAAAGTTCTTCAGAACACTCTCCGTAGTAAATCCGATAGAAGTCACTGAAAGAAGCAATGTCTCTACGCAGCTGGAGGTCCTCAAGGGAGGCTGCAACCTCAGCATCTCCAATAATGCGTACCGCTCGCCTTTGCAGTCTATCAAGTGCATCGAGGAGGTATTTAGCGGAGCCGTCCCATAGATGAGAACAATACTCAATACTCGATCGCACCTGAGTGACAGCACAGAACCCTGCGGCACTCCGGCATTGACTTTGACATACATATCATACATCGTGTAAGATGTGTGAGGGACATCATCTTATAACCTCCAAAAAATAAAAGGCTTTACAAGCTATATAGCCCGGTCATGTGCCAAAATAAGCCAGGAGTAGCTAGCCCTTAGATACTCTACTGCTGCCGTTTTATAAGCATGAGTTACGTCGTAGGAATTTCACTTTAGAATAATAACTACTTATATTTTCCATTCATCATTCAGGAGAGGTTGTCCATAAAAGTATATTTTACCTATGTAGTGAAAATTTATGTCATAAATAATATATATAAATAAATTTTAACTTATAAAGTTTTACTTTAAAAAGTCGCATTCCCGTTGTCACATGATAGAAATCTCAAAAAGAGAGAAAGAAAGAAATACAATATACAGAACAAAAAGGCTATTAATAACTTCTAGTTACATTAGTTCTTTCTAAGAATAAAACAAAAGACGAGCAAGGTTAATCACAATCATAATTGAATTAGGTAGTTACATTCGTTTCATTCATTAAAAGCTTGTTTTATGAGAGTGATGATTACGTATTACGTCGGAGGTTTTGTGTTACATTTCGTAAAGACCTTTTTACACACAATGAAAATACTGGAAGCGCTTTCGTTTTAGGGTGTTACCAGACCAATCGATCGATCGCCGATCGATGGCATCGATCGACGTCGGTCGACGTTGATCGATAGGTGTGGTAGCTTTAATCGATCGACGGATACCGTTCGTCTAACCCATCGATCGACGGTCGATCGATGTTGATCGATTAACCCCGGCTATATTCCATCAGTTTCTTTCATAGAGTGACGTATTTAAATACGGAAAGTTTCTTTCGAAATGAATTCAGAAGAGGAGTCGTTGTTCTTAGCCAGTACGATGTTGCTCGTACTATTATTACGGAGACGCAAACGCAGAAGAATCTGGATGCAGCCATTTTTTTAAAGCCAAAGATCGCATTTTTTTTTATAAGACAATAGAAGCTCGCTTCATTCATAAATATCTTGGGGGACAGGGTGGGGGGGTAGGGACGGGGATTGAGGGGGTACGGTAATGGTAGAAGTGACCTAACATAACCTCAAAATAAAAATATCTTGAAAACTATGCATTTTCGTTACCCCTCCCCTCCCTTTCCTCCCTTTTTCGGTGTTGCTTAATCTAAGTGCTTCCCAAGAGGTTTGAGGGGAATAATCATTTGGCATTTAAACGTTCATATTATCATCACTCATTATCATCAACTTTAAGCATAATCAATGAACTCTATTATTACGATTGAAGGACTAGTATCCATGGTCACGAAATAAATTTATAAAAAAGTGAAGCGGCCGGCGCGTTTAATCAAATAGGTCGATTCTACCGGTCGACGTCGATCGACCATCGATCGATTGGTTAGGTAGAAACTATCGATCGACGTCGACTAAGTCATTTTACCATCGATCGATGTCGTCGATCGACGATCGATCGATTGGTCTGGTAACACCCTTATAAGCATCGCGCGCGCGCTGCCGACACTGAAGCTTCAGTTCTTAGTTCTTACACTTCTATGCTCTATAATTTTACTGGATCATACCATTCAAACTGTAAGGTATGTAAAACAATTATGTTTGGCGGCTGAAAAAGGTATTCAGCCAAACTCTGAGCAAAATACTACCACGTTATAATGTTATAAACATTGTTTATATAATTTTAACGCAAAATTTGGCCCGGATTGCCAGAAGGCGCGGGTGCGATTCCTGCCCGTAAATTTTTTTTTAGCACTGGAAAAGTTTTTTCACTTGAAAAATTTGTCCACCACGTTACTTTTCACGTTCGATAAAACAATTACTTGTAACGGTCTCTGCATTCAGGAATCGATGCACGTGATTTTTCTTCCATCTCCATGACAACTCTACGAAATATATCAAAGGGTTTTCGGTCTAGACAGAGTAATAGTCTGAGTTATGCCTTATTTGTCTGCTTCGTACCTTGTTATATTTAGAATGTGCCGTAGCTCTACACTGGACAGAACAATTAGATACGTTGTTGGTCCGTTTTGATGTTGCTTGGAAACGCAAAAAACTAATAGCAAGTGAGCTAGTTGGCTGGCTAGCTGTGTATTGAGTATGCAGTTTTGTTTTACATTTAACTCACTTCAGCTAGAGATATATTTTTTATTAATAAACATTAAGAGAAGTTAATTTGAAGTTAAGAGCGCAATTTACCACGAATCCTGTACTATTGAGAAACTTCGTATTTTTTTTTGCATTATCAACGACTAAATTCACCGTTAGAGACAGTTAAACGTTACTATCATGCCTCTTCTAGATATTCTCGACATCTTGGTACCGGGACACTCGGTGAGTGGGGAAAATAAATCCCCGTCCCCACCTGCCTGCAAGGGTCGCTCTTTCTTTTAAGAAACAAAACTTTCTAAAAACGCACCTTTTGTATTTTTCTTCAAAATTTATTCACTGTCCGTCCGTACCTGCTATTTAACGTCAGAAAAACACGCCTTTGTTGAACGAAAAATGTCTTCAACGCTTCTTTAGGTGGTCGTATCTTGAGTTCTTAGTACACTTAAAAGTGTATAGGTGCGGTAAAATGATACATTTTCTAGAACGCAAATGTGTTGCAAGGTTTCTTTCTTTATGATAAGAGAGTTTTACAGCAGCTACATATTATCGGAGTTTTACAAATACTTCTTGGGTAACAAAGCTAATAATTATAGTCATTAATTTACAATCCATCTGAATAATTACTTTTCAAGGGTTTTTTTTAGCTTAATGCATTTACAAATAATGTATGAGATGAAATTTTAAACAAAGACGACTGAAAGTTTTATTCCGCTGCCGCTTCAGTTCCAACAGCGGAGAACATACTCATCTCATCATCTCATCTCGCGTCCAACCAATAAGTATTACGTTCGCGATAAAAATGAGTTCCGCAAACATCCTATTTAAACATTCCGTTTTCCTGTTTGCTCTGTATAGAATATCCTTTCCCACTTAAATCCGTACATTTATCTTGGAACCCTTCTTTGAGGTTGACACGTTGAGTAGAGGCGTTTGAGGCGCTCTGTGCCATCCTGAGCTTCTCACTGACGTAACCCGACGTGAACTGAAGTGAGTAAGCGAAAGAGCTTTAGATAACTCAATTTCGTCACCCATCTAGGGACTGTACGGTAAAAAAGAAGAATATAATTGACCCACTACTGGGCCTTTTGGTGAAATAACATTGAAATTATTTATTTACCAAAAAACAACTGTAAAATGAAATGTATTTTTTTTTTAATAAAGAAGGAGGCAAACGTGCAGGCGGGTTACCTGATGGAGAGTACTCCGCCGCCCATGGACACCCGCAAAACCAGAGGAATGGCAGGCGCGTTGCCGTCCTTTAAGGATAGAATAGGGTAACGGAAGGAATAGGAATTGTGAGAGGGGAGGAGGGGAATGGGCCTCCGGAACCCTCACTGGCCGGTCGAAACACAACAGCACCAAGAGCCATTATTTCACGACGGATATTCGTGAGAGGGTGGTATTACGCCGGGCGAGCCGGCCCAATGCGTGATGCAACGCAGCGTGGCTCTACCACTCAGTCAGTGTCACTCATTTAGCACCACCGGGGCCACGTGTAGGGTAACAAACGTAAACCTACGGACGCGAGTAACTTAAACCCCGGTTAATTTCTGGCTAAATAAATAAACAAAAGAAAATCTACATTGATGAGTATTGGCTTAAACAAAAATCTTGCCAAATGCGGGTTGACGATCACAAAGCCGGGTTATGTGTGTGTTTGTTATGTGGTTTCAGTAATTGTTTTTTCTTTCTTTCTATGCATCGAAAAATTGTGCCCGTGTTGGGAATTGAATCCACGATCTCCGGATATAAGACAAAGCGCTTTTCTACTCAACCACCGAGGCATTTTACTATTAAAACGTTTTTTATGAATGAAATGATCTAAATTACTTCGCTTAAGAAGAAGCGGAGTCCAGATACGAAGAAAACTAGAAACGCAAGTTAAAAAATGTTTGTATTGTCTAGTTCTAACTATTGAGAGGAAACACAACGCGAAAGTGGCATGCAAAATTCTCGTACAAAACACAGAAAAACGACGTTTCGTAATCCCCTGTTTCATCCTTCAGAACTGGATAAATTTTTGTGTATTTTTCAGCATCGGTTAAAGAAAGAGATTTTCTACGTCCGTATGTTTAATATTTTTGCATTAAGTCATTTATTTAACAACCAGGAGCCTTCAAAAATTAGAGCTAAAGCACTCCGTTTTAAGGCGTCTCCAAAAATCTTAAGTGGCTGATTTAAAAAAAAATCAAACACACAGACATAGAAAATCATTTTCTTCAGCCGTTGTTGAAAAAGTAATAAAAATTGGTCCAGTTCTGAAGGATGAAACAGGGGAATACAAAACGTCATTTTTCTGTGTTTTGTTTGAGAATTTTGCATGCCACTTCCACGTAGTGTTGCCTTTTAAAATAAGTAGAGCCTCAGTAGTTAATGATTCAGCATGAAGTGCGCTTCCCTATCCGGCACTATATTCACTTACCAATAAACGGTATAAAAGTAATAATTGCTTAAGAAAGTGGCAAGCTACTACTTCTAGTGATACTATTAATACAAGGTAAGGCTTCATTTCAGATGACACAATAAAACAAATGAAACACAATGAAACAACCAAAGTTCTTCTCGTCACCTTAAGGCGAGGTATTCCGAGCGCTTCTCTCTCGCTCTCTTGACGGTACGACGGTAAGGGACGGGTATAAAAGCGAAGAGGCGCGAATAGGCGCGTTTTATAGGTTTTTTGCCTATGAAGGAAAAATAAGTGAAATAAAAAAAAATGTGTCTTTAGCATTCACTAGATAATACAAAATTTCTTCTATTAGTAAAAAAATTAAGTCATTTATTAATGTATTATCTGACTTACAGCTCTTTTAAATGTTGAACAGAGCTATCTTTGAATTTTTTTTCTATCGACTGAAGTATTACCAATCATGTTTCTGTCTTTAAGAGTCACTAGATAATGTGTTCAACTACATTATATATGAATTTTAGAACTGTATGTTTTGTATTGGTGGCGGTACAATCAATCGAAATTGTTAAAAATGGGAATATAGCGCCTTAACTGCCCAAAACATAAAATCACATAACATTAACAGGGTTAAAACCAGTCTACGTGAAAACAAAACGAGGCTCGCGCGGCCCCGAGAGTTTGTAATTAAATCTAAAAGCCTTTTTGATATCGTCGGGATTAAAATTCTGTCTGTCACAATGTCTGGGAGCGCGGCGCTGAAACGCGATGCATTATGCACAGTATTAAAATATTAAAGAATCTAGTAATGGCCGTGGTCGGGGCGGGCGCGGTGCCAACTAGTTTGCCCACACTTTGCCATTTCAAAGCCTCCACAGATGAGGGCTGGTGTCAGACGTTTCGAGAAGTGCGATCGGTTGAATGCCTATTGGCCCGATAGCTCTTGGAGGATCGATTTTGTAGGGTTCAAGCATATTTTTGATTTCTTGTTGTAATTACCGTGTTGTAGTTGTATTGCCGTATCTGTGGTAGCGGCTAAAAGAATACTTCTCTTCCCTTGGGTGTCGTAAAAGGCTACTAACTGACTAAAAACTGCACATACTTTCAACAGCATAGAGCTGCGATATGCTTACCACCTGTCACGCTGAGCACTCGTGCAGTCGCTATTTGGTGAAAAGTGGACTATGGCAGAGGACTGCTTTTGCAGTCCTCATTACATAGTCTCTGAATAACCCTTCGAGGATAATAGTCATGATTATAAATAAGTTGTAATTACAAAGTTTATGTCAATATTATTATGACGTATTATCATTCTAAAGTTTTGAATAGGCAAATTGTAGTACCTATCAAGACGATCAGCGTTAAAATGCATGACAATGTTTTTAATAAAGACATTTGGATACAAATGAAACCGTTCCCAATCTCATTGACTATGTATAGTATACTACACTACACTATACTATACTTGGTATACATCGAAATTCCTCTACAATATTTCCTAGTTTATCCGATAATGACGTAATAGGGAACCTCTACAAACGTGACGCGTAATCTATGGCAGCTCATATGTTTTTAATACACGTATGTTTTGAATGAAGATGTGGTTCCACATTAATTCAACGGAGTGCTTACCCTGTCTGGGCTCAAGCGATATGACGTTTGGCTCAAAATGTTGACTGCTTTGATTAATTTTGCAAGTATCTATTCAGGGAATGAATGGGTTGCGTGTTTCAAATGTGTTTTTAATAGCACTCATGACGAAACGTGAGAAAAATATTTTGTTTACTCACTCTTTTTTTTACTGTGATAATGCTCTTGGCCTTCATCTCTTCTAATGGGATGTGAAAATAAGAAAGAAGCCAGGAGCATACTTCATTCGGAACTCTCAACTACTACATGTTATGTCTAACTACCGGATATTGTTCTTATGGCGACAGACTTATTAAAGAAGATGGTGGTAGCTAATCAGGCGGGAGTAGCTAAAATAAGCCCTGTCACCAAATAAGTCGATTACAATATAACAAAAAAAAGTATGTACACAGGAAACAAATCTGCGAACTCTGAGACCTGTGATATAACCACGAGATCACAGAGCCACACGATGAGCTGAGTACTGCCAAAGAACATGCAGTGAAGTCGCCTCAAATGTGGAATTATGGCGTTAGCAGCTTAGCCTAAGCTAAGCTAACTACGAAAAAAGGAAGGCAATGAAGAAAAAAAACAGGCACAAAAAGTTTCACGGTTTGCGGCTTATTCAAAATACGCAACACGCGAGTTTTCGTGAGTCAAAATACCAGTCACAATCCTAAAAAGAAATTTTACAGCCCCCATTTGCATTGTTCGCGTTTGGTCTGTAACTCGTATTACATTATATGTTTATTACGGCCTCTTTACGACCACCCTTATTAGCGCATTCGGCGAGTATATCTGATTATCTAATTACCGGCTCCGAATTCCCATTAACTAATCCCCCCGGACGCATTGTAGCTTTCATTGTATGTGAAAGCATTGTTTCATTGATCTCATTCATTGGAAAAATTTTATCAATGTTGGAAATCATTACTGTACTATACGTAAAATGTTATGTAAGAAAATATTTCAGACAGTTTTTCATTATTTTGTTGTTGTTAGCTGCTAATACTAGTCTCGTGCAGTAAAATTTTTTGAATTTCTTTCGAAGATTATACGATGTAGAAAAAAGCGGTCTAATAAGAGAAAAACTAATTTTGTTATAAGACAAAACTTCAAAGGATTTGTTATTCAACTTTTATTTTTATGAATAAGGCTAGCCGATGTGAATAAAAATAGCATTATTATACCTATAGCAAGTAAATTCGTTTAACTGCTATTGCTATAAAATACATGTGTGCTACTATTCCAAGAATTGCGTCGAATATCAAAGTTAATTGTAACATCAATGACCTGGCTGGGTTAATCAATTTTACAAAAAAAAATGTCCAAAGTTTTCCAAGTTAAATATTGCTGGCCCAGGTTTGAAATGACTGTTTAATATGCATCGAAAGTTAAAAGAGCCTTTGATGATGGGGGTGACAATGGTGATTCATTTGCATATTTTGTAACAAATTTTAAAATACACATACGTACACTTAGTACATGCAATTTAAAACTCCAAATGTTTCTTTTTTTTCTATTATTTTATAAATAGGTACTCCAGCATAATATAAAATGGCATTGCTAAAAATAAAAAAATACAGTTTTTTGACTTTGAGCTTTAATTGAAACAATAAGGGATGTAAAATAAGTCCTATTTACAATAATACCAATATAGTTTTGAGCCACTGCTTAAAACTAGCTCGAAATTAAATAATGTTAGAACTTAATGCTTACCTTACAAAAAGTTGAACAATGACTTGCAACGTGATTGCTGTTTCTTATTATTAGATTTCGTTTTATTTCTATCATTACTGCCCATTTATTGTGTTTTTCTGTACTTTAGTACAACTTTAATAACTAGGAAAACGGCTTGGCTATCTGGGTTACCATCAGAATAGATTGAGGCTGTTGCAGTAGCAGTTAAAGAAAAAAAGATGAAAAATGAGAGAGGTACTTGTTTCTGTGTAGTCATTAAATTGTAAAAAAAAACTGCATAAATATAGATAGATAGATAGATAATACTTTTATTGTAACTTAACACCACAAACATTTACATAACACATAACAATGAGCACAAATACAAAGTTACAATTTGGCGGTCTTATCGCTTTAAAGCGATCTCTGCCAGACAACCATTCGGATGGAGAGAACTTATACACTCAAAGATCGGAGGTGCATACCACAGTAAAACAATTAAAAACAAAAGCAAATTAATAAGAACCAAAACATAATACATAACATTATAAAATAAATAAATAATAGGGTAAATATATTGCCGATAAAGATTTAATAGGCCAAATGCGTGCTAAACCAGACCCGTTTAATGAATGTCCCAAATTATACGGTATCCGCTGAATGGCTGTCGTTATAAATTCATGTTATTTAGTTAAAAACACGAATTTCACACTGCAATGCGGTCGAAACAAATTACATGGGCACTAATGCTGCCCGCCCCGAGCTTTGAATATTTTATTGCGAATGTTTAGTCTCTCAAAAGTATGTAGACATAATTTAGAGGAGAATCCAATAGTTGTGTCTTGTCTCTCTGACATCGAGAGTATGTTTCCTTAAGTGCGTCTTGGTCTTGCGTTTCAGTGTCATTTCATTTTCCAGGAAGGCTATTATATACACCCTAATTTTTTTTTCGTTTTAATGAAATTAAGGGTGAGTTCCACCCATGAAACTGAACAACTTTCCCAAAAAAACCTATGTGCAAAAATGTGTCGTCAGCTGCTCGGACAGTTTTGTATGGGAGTTCGAATTTTTTTTTTCATTTTTGCACATAGGTTTCTTGGGGAAGGTTGTTCAGTTTCATGGGTGGAACTCACCCTTAATTTCATTAAAACGAGTAAAAAATGAGGGTGTAGACATTGATCTGTTTTACTTCGCCTGTAAGCGAACGATTCCTTTTAAACTATGATATCGTAAAATATTATGGCAGTACGTCTATTGCCTATATAGCACAGTATATATAAGGTGACTGCTAGAAACTGCAAGAAACTTCAAGGGCTGGTCAGGTCAAGTGTTTTAAACATGACAAAAATTACAAAAAGGAATTCGTGTTTTTTTCATTATCTTATGATAAGAGCAATTCAATAGCAATATCATAAGAAAAATAAAATGAAAACAATTGAAAATAACGATTATTCTATAATAAGCGTTATTTTTAATTGTAACTATTTACTTAATACTTGTGACATTTAAATTTAAGAGTTCCTAGCATTATAATCTTCAATTGTGCGATTCGTGAAACCGAACGGCAGATATTTACATAATAAATAATTGGCACCGCAAACGTCTTTGACTCTGAAATAATTGCTTTTATTATATTTCATTTATCAATGTTTAATAATTAATAACGTTCCTTTGTTTACACAAAGATGTTACTTTTTGACATTTGTAACTGCTTATATAAATGCCTATCAAAAATATCTTAGACAAGTTTTTGTTTATTGTAATATTTTTATTATATGTTTTTTTTTAAATCGACTAACTATCGCATTCACGGTTTAGTTTGTCGATAATTGTTATGTTATAGTCAGCTTTGTAACAAATTTACTTATTTGAAAATATTGTGTCTTGCTTAGCATGCTTTGTTAGCTTGACATAATTATATAAAAAATCTAACATTTTCTTAGTACCTGGTACCAGCGGCCCTAGCACGAACTTCAATCGACCTATATCGACCTGCGATATGACCTGTACACGTATTCATAGACATTGCAGAACATTGAACCTCTGGACTCCGAAAAACGGTAAACCTTTATTGTCATGTAAGTACCTATCTCAAAAACATCGCGTTTCCTTCTATCTCTTACACTTTTGCTAAAGTTTGTTATATAGTTTGATCAACTAAGGAGGGGTAGACTACTCTCATAACAAGTGGTAACATAAAAAATATTTTCATAACATAAACATAAAACATATTTTCAAAACACAAACATGGCCCAACA
This sequence comes from Scoparia ambigualis, assembly GCA_963921215.1. Classification (NCBI taxonomy): domain Eukaryota; kingdom Metazoa; phylum Arthropoda; class Insecta; order Lepidoptera; family Crambidae; genus Scoparia; species Scoparia ambigualis. The sequence continues at coordinate 7,001,503 of OY992510.1, forward strand.
TACAAGTATTCATAAACACTGCAGGTTGATTGTCTCCAGTCTCTGTCACACGTTAAACACGTACATATAAAAACCTATTTCAATAGCTTAATTTTTTCTTTTACCACTATCCCTACCACAATCTGTTATAGTTAGATTAACCGAGGCGGGGAAATTTTAAGTAAAATCGCGGAAGTTGAGTTTCAAAGTTGTCCGAGCTATGATTTAGATGTATGAAGCCTGCGGATGTGATGCATGGCCTGTGCCGGCGTCCCTAGGGCAATACACAACTGTTATTTATGGAGCGAAACAGGCCTGCGTGGAAAAGCCTCATTGCTGTAAATGCTGTCTAAGTGCTCATGAGATTGCGTTGAAAGTTGGCTGTCGACTTCTTGGCGGGATAGTGAAGTGTCCTGTTAGCGGTTGTGTTTTGTTTTATAAAAATGTTGTTTACGCCCCATGCAAAGTGCTTTTGCCTTATATGCCTTAGACTGTCTCAATGCAGGGCAAAGACCTTTATCTTTGAAATCAAGTAATCGCTACTATTAAGTAATCACCAAGGTTGCCAAATGTGGGTTCGGAAGGTAACAGGGGTGACACGTCACCCCATCCAGCGACATAGTACCTAATATTTTCTTAACTATCTTGTTTCGCGCTCTCGCATTTCACGTAAACTTTGGTCACGACACATGCGCTCAGTTACCGCTGCGCATCGGCAGCGACGAGACGTAGATTCGATATTACAGGTATGTACGGGGTGATGCGTCACCCCTTTTACTGTTTACGTTTGTGTTTTTTGGACGGATGAAATTTTGTATTATTGTTTCTTTCAGCACAAAATGGCTTTCCCATCAGAAAAAGAACTTGCGGAGTTTGTAAATAAGAGAAGGTCCTTCAGAGGGTGAAGAATCTTCAGAAAGTGAAGATAATTGCTCCGTGCAGTCTGAAGAGGATGATGTCATTTCTGGCGGTGATGAAGACGACATTCCTTTGTCGCAATTACGAGGTAGCATCTTGCGGGGTAAAAACAAGCATCTATGGTCATCAGAGCCAACCTCATGCAGCAGGACACCTCTTCGTAATATTGTAAACATTCAACGAAGAACGTAGAGTTTTGAATCAGAGAAAGAAGTATTCATGTCATTGTTTTCGAAACCATTGGAAATAACGGTAACCTATACAAACCAGGAAATTGAGAAACGAGCAAGTAAGTACAAAGATCAGATTTTGTACACAAAATAGACGCAATTGAAATGGAGGCTTTTATTGGTCTGTTATTATTTAGTGCCATAAACAAAGACAATAGAAAAAGTGTACCTGACATGTGGTCTCCCTTCAGCACACCACTTTATAAATCTATTATGTCTGACAGTCGTTTTCGATTTTTGCTATTATGCCTTAGATTTGATGACAAGGATAATCGTGACAAGGAAGATAAATTTGCTCCTATTCGTACGATTTGGAATATTTTCATAGATAAGTGCAGAACTTCATATGAACCTAACATTCATGTAACAATAGACGAACAACTCCTGAGTTTTCGCGGCAAATGCCCATTTAGAGTATACATTCAATCGAAGCCTGACAAATATGGAATGCAAGTGGTATGCTATTTGTGACGCTAAAACTTATTATATGTTTGATGCCATCCCATATATAGGCAAAGGTACCGAGGCAAAGACTGCAGCAGATTACGTTCTAAAATTAGTTAAAAGTATCAAAGGATCTGGCCGAAACGTAACTTATGATAATTGGTTTTCGTCTGTGCCGCTTGCTCATACATTGGTAAAAGATTAAAATTTGACATCTATTGGAACGTTGCGTAAAAATAAGCGTGAAATACCACCGTCTTTCTTGCCAAACAAAACAAAGCAACCAATGACATCCCAGTTTGCATTTGATCGAGAGAAAACACTTGTGTCGTTTACTCCTAAAGCCAATAAATCAGTCATATTGTTATCAACCATGCATAATAATAAAGACGTGAATCCTCAAACAAATAAACTTATAATAATAGATGACTACAATGCAACAAAGGGCGGGATCGACACATTTGATAAAATGATGCACAGCTATTCGACTGCTAGGGGTACTCGACGCTGGCCTCTTCGCTTCTTTTTTGGCATGTTAGATCAAGCTGGCATTAATTCAATGATTCTTTATTTACTTGCTAAACATCCTAATAAACCTGCTAATAAATACAGAAGCACTTTTTTTAAAAACCTCTTTTTACAATTGGCCGATCCCCATATGAAACGTCGCTTAGCAACTAACTTACCTCGCGAGCTAAGTACAAATATACGTGCGATTTTAAATTTACCTGAGGGGCAAACTCCAGAACAACCACCTGCTAAATTACAGAAACAAACAAGATGTGCACTATGCCCTCGAAAAAACGACAAAAAAGTTAAAATTACCTGCATAAAATGCCATCAGCCAGTATGTTCTCAACACAGACACGAAATTTGTCTAAATTGTGTTTAATTAATTTTTTGTCTCATGTTTTTCTATTATCTTTGCCAAAAACTGATTGCAATGTAAAATTTAGTTATTACCTTGTGATATTAAGAGTAATTAAAAGTATTTTTTTAATTAAATCTGGTTTTATTTACCTATAAATTTAATGGGGTGACTTATCACCCCTGTTACTATTTGAGCATGCAAAAATTATGTTACCTTCCGAAGGTTAAAATTAGAAACACACTTTGCTCGGCCAGAGAATTGAGCCCAAAAGCTTAATCACTTTTTAAAAATAATAATAATAATAAATTTTATTTATTCACTCCTTTACATGATTCTTAATCTATTAGTATTAAGTATTTATACACATAACATTACCCAACTAGCAAAATTTCCTCTTCCACACATCCTAAGAGCATGATTTTACCAGTCTTATACCTATAACTCCGATATACTGCTATAAGTGTGGATTTGGGCACACTTAATAAGTCTATTCGCCCTTAAATATACCCTAACATGGTCTCGAGAAGTGTATTTCCAATGTTACAAAATTCTTGTCAATGCTTTAATAATACCAAACAGACTTACAAAGGCATTCTTTATGGGCATTTACCCTTATATTGCACTTACTAATGCTATTCTAAGTGTGATATCACTAGTAGTGCTCTTTGCGAGCTTTTAGTAAGAGTGTAATCACAATCCGCCGAAAGGATTGCCAAGGGCTCGTAAAACTTTTTTGAGTAATAAGAAGAGTATTACAAACGTAAGTATTATGTGTTGTCCTGTTTAATTAACTTTCCTTTAAACTGTATAAGTAAAATTTCATGTTTGTTAAGCATTAATAAAGGTTGTTACATTGCGAAGTCGGTTTTATCGAGTATTTTGAAATAAGAATCACAATATTTTTACGGGCCTTTTCAAAAATGTATCTTTTATAAAAATAATATATTAAATTTAAAATGAAAAATATCGAAATGTCGATATTACCACCTATCATGTCTTATAAGGGCTTCAACAAGAACGATATAAGTGCATTACCATTGTTTAAGGATTATACCGCACTTCTAAAATCAAGTTCAACCACATTTTATAATGAACGCAGCCATGGCTCATAAACTTTAGGGTTCCTTATTAAAGTAAAAAAAGGCTAAAAGACAAACAGGGAAGTTCCTGGTTGACCACCTTTTGACTTTTTTGCAATGTTTTAGAATTGTAATTGCAATTTATGTAAGCTTCTAATACATTTGACGTGCTAGTACTCCTTAATAACTTTTACATAGTCACTTCTAAGATCGAGTGATCTTACAAAATGATTTGAGAGTTTATTAAGAATCAAGGGTAATAAGGCTTATAAAGTGCGCGTATAATACTACTATTCTTACAAATGTTATACAAAGTAAGTTTATATACATCTTTAAGATAAAGTTATAAGTAACATACGATATCTAACAAAACACTTAGTAAAGTCACTTCTAAGATCAAGTGGTCTTACAAAGTGCATGTATAAGTGTAAATTAAGACTCAAGGGCAATTAGGCTTATAAAGTGCGTTGTTAATACTATTGCTCTTATAAATGTTATATAAAGTTTGCTTATATACCTACGTCTGTAAGAATAAGTTAAAAGTATAACAGCCAATATCTAATAAATTACTTAGATAAGTCACTTTTAAGAGCGAGAGGACTTACATAGTGCATGTATAAGTGTTAATTAAGAATTAGGCTTACAGAGTGCGTTTATAACACTACTGTTGGCGCTTAAGGCACCAACATACGGCGCAGGGAAAGGGAAAATGAGATAGATGGGCTTACTGTGGTCCGGGCTGTAGGCACTGGATCGTGCTGAAGGTGAACGTGGCTGGCGCTCTTAGCGCGGGCGTTAGCGGGCTTGAGGGCGGCAACACACACACAGTTCAATGAGGGCACTGCTGTTCGTTTAGTGTTAGGGGTAGTTGAGCGGGTAAACGTAGCTCTCTCACTGCACACACACTGTACACATCCGTGACGTGGTCACGGGCTGAGTTTAAGGGCGCGCGACGCGTGGGTTCGCCTTGAGATCTCGAAGGGCACTAGTTTTGCGCGGGCGCCGTCAGGCGACGCGGCGCGGGCCTCGCCGCGGCGGTCCGCTCGCCTGTGATTGGCTGACGGAGTCGGCGGCCGTCAGTCCGTTGCGCTGGCGCAAACATCTTCTTGGGCCCCAGGGGTGGGCTCATCCAATGGGAGCCTGGCGATCCGGAATACAGGCCTCCGAAGATGTCCATTCGCGGTGTCCAGTTCTACCACCCGCACGACGCCATCCTTCCCAGGCAGGGTGCGAGCAATGCGCCCCAGTCTCCATTGGAGGGCAGGCAGGTTGTTCTCCTTGATGAGGACGAGCTCGCCAACTCGGGAAGGGGAGGATGGGGACAACCATTTGGAGCGGGTTTGGAGGGTATGAAGGTAGGACTGGGTCCACAGCGTCCAGAAGCGCTGGGGAAGGGCCTGTACCATCTGGAATCGCCTACGTGTGGAGATCGGCCTATCTTCCACGGATAGTTCGGGAAGGGCCGTTAGTGGGCGGCCTATAAGAAAATGTCCGGCTGTAAGCGGCTCAAAGTTTGAAGGATCAGACGAAAGTGGGCAGAGAGGTCTTGAGTTAAGGACCGCTTCAATTCGAGCTAAAAGTGTGGAGAATTCCTCGAATGTGAGGTGTTGTTCGCCAATTACGCGATATAAAAGTTGCTTTGTTGATTTTACGTTGATCTAATGTAACGCACCGAACCATGGTCCCTTAGGGACGTTCAACAACCAAGTAATGTGCTGACCAGCGAGCTTGTGCGCAATCGTGTCATTATTCAAGGTAAGAAAGTTTTGTACTTCGATGAGCTGATTTCTAGCGCCTACATAATTTGTACCGCAGTCCGAGCGGATGAGAACCGGGGCACCGCGGCGTGCTATAAAACGCTGTAATGCCGCGAGGAACGCTTCCGTGCTGAGGTCCGAGACCGGTTCCAAATGAACCGCCTTAGTCGAGAGGCACACGAAATACAAAAGTACGCTTTTAAGAGTTTAACATTACGTAGGGTATTAGATTTAACGAGGAATGGGCCGGCAAAATCGGTCGTGACTTGACTAAATACTGGCTGAGGCGTAACTCTATCGGCTGGCAGGTCGGCCATGAAGGGCGCTTGCGGCTGGGCCCGGCATCGAAAGCATCTAATGCATTTAAAGACTCGGTGTCTAATAATACGGCGCGCGGACAATATCCAAAATTGTTGGCGTAGGATTGCGTGTAAGGTAAGGTGTAAGGTGCGCCAGGGTGGCAGTGTATTTGTGGTAGTGGTCAATGATCAGGTCTACAAGTGGGCTAGAGCTGGGAAGTATGAGCGGATGCTGCGCGTCATATCGGATAGACGCATGGGACAGTCGTCCACCAACTCTAAGGAGCTCATCTTTAATGAGAGGTGACAGCCGCTGGAGTCTGACGGAGCAGATTTTGCCAGTTTGAAGGCGGTGGATGTCCTCTGCAAATTCATTGTGCTGAACACTGCGCACCCAGTAAAGTAGGGCCTCTCTTCGTTCACTGACGTACAAGGGGCCTTAGCGTCGCGAATCTGGGTGGTGTCTGCAGTTGTGCAGTTATGTGTTGTTGTATACTGATATGGGCCGATAACTGAACTGACACACGGATCATGAGCTGAGAGAGTAGAGTGGCGGCCGACAACTCTAACTTGGGGATTGTGAGGCGATTCTTGATTGGTGCGACTCGCGACTTGGCGACAATCAAGTGTACCAAAGTATCTCCGGAGGCATCGAGCTCATGGAGGTAAACAACGGCGGCAAACCCGGCTTCAGAGGCATCTGCAAACCCGTGAAGCGAGTATGCAGCTGAGCCTTTGTTTGCACAAATGTGCCGAGGGAAGCGAATGATAGACAACAGCGGCAGATCCTCTGAGATGTGGTGCCACTCCGTTTGTACTTCAGAGGGAGTGGGCTCATCCCATTCCAGCTTCAGTAGCCACAATTGCTGAAGCAGCAGCTTTGCGCGGAAGATAACGGGAGAAACCCAGCCGTTTGGGTCATAAAGTGAGGCTACGGTGCTTAAAATAGACCGCTTTGTGACATGTGTGATGGGGGGCAGAGAGATGCGGTAGGTGAACTCGTCTGACTAAGGGCTCCACTGTATACCCAAGACCTTAATGGACGTGGACTCTGGGTTCATGTCGAAGTCCTTGGGCATGTCGCATTGGTTGTCGGGAAATCTCTCGAGCAGCTTAGGCGAGTTAGATGTCCACTTACTGAGCTGAAAGCCGCCTAGGTCTAGCAGACTTATCAACTCGTCCTGAAGTGCTTGGGCGGATTCAACCGTGTCATGACCACACAAGATGTCATCAACGAAGATAGACTTGCGAAGAACCTGAGCGGCTCCAGGGTAGCGATGGCCTTCATCATCAGCCAGCTGAAGCAGAGTGCGGATTGCATGATATGGGCTTGATCTTAAGCCGTACGTGACTGTATTGAGGGCGTAGGTGAGCAGAGGGTGATCTGGTGAGGACCGCCAGTATCAGTATCAGCTGATACCGTCTCTGGTCTGGGGCAACCAGCACATTTCTGAACATCCTCTGGATGTCAGTGCTGAAAACGACTGGATGCGTTCTGAAGGACATGATGATGTCCACAATGTCCTGTTGAAGGGCGGGGCCTGTGTGTAGGCATTCATTTATGCTGACACCATTGGAGCTTTTGCAGCTTCCATCAAAAACAATGCGCAGCTTGTCCGACCCTGACTTAAATACGCCATGGTGAGGGATGTAGAAGTGAGGTTTATGGGCGAATGTATTTGGGTGACAGGGAGCCATGTGCCCTAAGTCGATGTATTCGGCCATGAAGTCGACGTATTTAGAACGCAGACACGGGTTCGCCATTAGCTTCTTCTCAATATTGAGGAATCTGCGTAATGCGATAGGGTGAGTTTTACCTATTTGAGGGGCGTCCTTTAGAAAGGGCAGAGCGACCGTATATCTGCCTGAGGGATCGCGTGTAGTGGTAGAGCGGAAGATTTCCTCGCATTGTTCTTCCAGGGGATCATTATGAGTGTGAGATTGAGGGAGGGGCTCCTCAGACTCCCAGAACCTTTCCAGACTCTGACGTATGTCCTGGGCTGATTCAGCTGAGTCTGGTTGTGAGCTGACGACGTGAGCTGAGTTAACCTGCTGCGCCGGCTGCGCATACAAGTCCTCAATGGGTCCTATCAACGCGAAGTCGAAAATCGTGCCGAAGGCTATGGGCTTGCCCGGGCCCAACGAGACCTTAGTACCGTCCAACACCTGGCCAAGAACGTCCGACCCCAATAAGAGGTCGATCGGGGCTGGTGTGTGGTAAAGCTGGTCAGCCAATGGCACGGGTGGCTGGCCTAGTACGTGGGAAATGTTTGGTACCTTCTCTAAGGGAAGGTAGCCAGTGACGTTTTTTAAAATGTGAGCTGTGGCAGTGATTGTAGGAGTATCATTGTGAGTGGGTCGGCATACTATTGTTATTGCCGCCTTTGACTCATGTTTGTGCTGATTCCCAACTCCTGTAATTTTTAAAGAAGTGGGTTTTGATGGCAGGTTCAAAAGTCGTGCCATGCGTGACGTTATTAATGTCAGCATACTGCCACAGTCCAATAAAGCTCTGGCTGTGTGAAGATGGCCATGTACGTCCGCGACTCTTAGTGAGACGGTTGGCAACAAAATGGGTGTGCCAGTGGGCACAGAAGGTGAGTGAGCTGATTGAGTATCAGCTGAAATTGTATGAGCTGAGTATGTATCAGCTGTGTGGGCATGGGTTCCCAGTCAACCCAGCTCATCACTCACTCACTCACCTTCTGTGCCAGTGGGCACAGAAGGTGAGTGAGCTGATTGAGTATCAGCTGAAATTGTATGAGCTGAGTATGTATCAGCTGTGTGGGCATGGGTTGACTGGGCATGGGCTAAATTTACCTCTTCGCTAGGGTGCTCTGTGATAGTTGGGAGTCATAATTGCTGGCGGCGTTCGCGGGGCCTACCTGGCGAACCGGACCTGGGCGGGCTGGCTCTGTGAGCAGAGCTGGGTCGCACCTGTTTAGCCTGTGCGGGTTCGTGCCGCCTGCTGTGTCTGGGACGCTCCCTCGAGTGCTCTGTCAGCTGTGGTGGGGGTACGTGTACAGACGACGAATGAGCTGAGTGCGTTGGGCCGTCTGGTCGATGGAGGGACGTGTGGTGGTTCGTGCTCCCACAGTTCTTGCATGCCCCCCTTGACCTGCACTCGCTCTCGTAGTGACGGCCGAGACAACGCTGGCAGCGCTCGCGTGCCTGTACAAAGTCCCAACGGCCCTGTGTTGGCTGGGCATTGTACCATCTGCACGTCATGAGCGTATGTCCCCTAGTGGCACAATAGGGACAGTAGGACGTCGAGCGTGAGGAAGAGGACGAGGACGATGATGAGGAGCAGCTTTGCTGGAAGGCTGAGTAGACGGGGAAGGGCTGACTGCGAGCCGGGGAGGTGGATGGGCGGTGACGCATTTGCTGCGCTGGGCGTGATGGTTGGTGAGTAGGCTGATCATAGGCGCGGTGAGGCGATGGGGCTGAGCAGCGGCCACGGTAATGGTCGGGCTGTTGCTGAGCCATCTGAGCATAAGTGCGATGGGGCAACTGTGGAGGCGCGCGGCTACGAGAAGGGCCGGGCAGGGCGTGAATGGGCTGCGGCTGGGCTATGTTGGAGAACTCTGTCTCCACACAGCGCGCGTGCTCCTCGAGGTAGGAGATGAGGTCACTCAACGTGGGCAGGGTGCTGCTAGACCCGTGTCTGCGTTCAAATAACGTGCGGAGCTCACCCTTAAGCTTTCGCACCACTATCGACACAAACACGTAGTCGTCTCCTATGGGCAGATCCAAATTACTAAGGGCACACTGGGCGGACACCAGCGGAGTGAGGAAAAGTGTGCGTATGTTAGAGCGCGTGTGGATGCTCGGCAGCCCCAGGATTATGTCGACGAAACTATCGATGAGAACCCGGCGGTTCTCGTACCGCTTGGTAAGGATGTCCATGGCCACGGCAAAATTTTCATTGGTGACCTTTAGGTGGGACACCATGCTTAATGCCTCACCGCTGAGACTTGAGAAGAGATAGTGGAGCTTGACTGTTTCCGACAAGGTCGCCATGTCGTCAGTCAAACTCCTGAACAGTGCAATAAAGGAGGGCCAGTCCTCCACCTTTGAGCTGAACCTGGGCAGCGCTATCTTGGGGAGGACGGCTGTAGGCGTATTGACGCCGAGACTGGGCTGAGCGTTATGGGTTGGGGACGACGTGGAAGAGGGTAAGATTTCCTCCCTAGCCACAAGTATCCCCAGGTATGCCCCGCAGGCTTTTGTGTGGTTCTCAGTGTATGTCCTCTCAACCCCCTCGTCTAAGTTCTCTTCGTCGAGAATGTTGTAGTATACTGAGTCCAGCTTGTCCTTTATGCCCTGTATCTGTGCGAAACGCACGTTAAATTCCGTTATGGAATGTTTGGTGTCGCCTGCAATGATCTTTGATCCCACCTCTAGGAGCTGGTGTAAAGCTTTGGCGGCCTCCCTAAATATCGCGGCTTGTGACTTGGTCGGCATCGCGATGAATAAAAGGAGACAAAAAAAAAAAATAAAAAATAAAAATAAACAAATTTAAAGGCAGTAAAAAGAACAACACCCTGTATATATTCTATAGTTGGGCTGGACGTATTTGTTTACTAAGGTAATGGCAAATGGGCTAAAATTAACGCAACAATAAAGAAAGCAAAACTAAGTTGGGACGCCTTGTATATGGCCCACGGGTGGGCAAACGCACGTGGATGTGTATGTCTGTGTTTATTGAACGCGCGTACGTAATATTAGCTGACCGCAAAACAAAAAACAAACAAAACAAAAAAAAAATAAAAAAAAATTACGTTATCCGTAGCCCATTACTGGGCAAGGCGCTCACAGTCGGGCAGACCTGTAGCGGACACTAGCGCGAAGAATGAGTCAGTCGCAAACAAAAAAATAAAAATAAACGAATAATAAAAACTTAATTAAAAAGGTTGGGACACTCTGTCTGTGTCCCACAAGTGGGCAAACGTGTGTAGAAGTGCTATGTGGTGCTCTTGTGGTGAGCACGCACAAGAATGAGCCGATTGCCAAGGTAAAATAAAAACAAAAAGGAAATATAAACTTAACCCGAGCGAAAAAATAAAGCACGCTACTTGGCACGCGTGTTGAGCATGCACGAGTTCTGAGCCGATTTAACACGACACGAACATAAAAAATTCATTAAAAAATAAAACGGGAAAATAAATCTCTCGTCATAATACCACACGCAACGTAATAAAACGGGAAACCTTCAAACCTTCTCTCGTTATAATACCCTACGTAACGTAATAATTTAACTACTAAGTTACCGAATAATGTATTATTAGACAACGATCGTATAGGTTCCTACACATAGATCTATGATCAGACAATCGGATGCATACACGAGATTAATATCAAAGCAACATGCAGAAATAATTGCGTTAAAATAATTCGGATGTTGTGTGGTCGCAATCCTAACACAAACGATTCATAACTACCTGACGAGATTTTTATTGGGACAGGGTAAAATTATGTGAACAAATGAATTTAGAAATGATGGCACGAATTAGGGATAAGATTTAGACACAGAATAAGAATACGGGCGGAAATAATTATCTTTAGCGGACTGTATTTAAATTGAAAATTAAACGAAAGTTAGGTTCTGGTTACGGGAAGGTCGTCGGTATTTAATATTACCGGCTCGAAGATGACCAAAAATGTTGGCGCTTAAGGCACCAACATGCGGCGCAGGGAAAGGGAAAATGAGATAGATGGGCTTACTGTGGTCCGGGCTGTAGGCACTGGATCGTGCTGAAGGTGAACGTGGCTGGCACTCTTGGCGCGGGCGTTAGCGGGCTTGAGGGCGGCAACACAAACACAGTTCAATGAGGGCACTGCTGTTCGTTTAGTGTTAGGGGTAGTTGAGCGGGTAAACGTAGCTCTCTCACTGCACACACACTGTACACATCCGTGACGTGGTCACGGGCTGAGTTCAAGGGCGCGCGACGCGTGGGTTCGCCTTGAGATCTCGAAGGGCACTAGTTTTGCGCGGGCGCCGTCAGGCGACTCGGCGCGGGCCTCGCCGCGGCGGTCCGCTCGCCTGTGATTGGCTGACGGAGTCGGCGGCCGTCAGTCCGTTGCGCTGGCGCAAACAACTACTGTTCTTATTGATGTCATTTCTCGTTTGCTTATATACTTCTAAAAGTTTTTTTTCACAAGTATATATGCTCTTATAGCTTAAAAAGACTTATGATATGCCATTATAAGGGGCTATGTCTTAATCAGAACGTATATAAAAATTATTTAAGAACATTGCTCTTAAAAGCTTTCGTTTCTAAGGGCATTTTGCTCTGCTGGGTATTCTTCATATGTTAACGTCGGCAGCCGTGGTAGTATGAACTGTGTCACTGCTGCCAGCGTCTTCCACTCTGAGAGCTAATGTGTTACTGTCTCTTCAATTTACCTATATAATATAAAATGCAAGCAAAAATGATAATTACACTCGGTACGAAACAAAAAAAGAAAAAACAACAAAGATATCTGCAGGTAGTGTGATGTTTTGCGTGTGTGTGTGTGTGTTTGAGTGTGTGTAAGTGTGTATGTGTGTGTACACACTTACACACACTTAATTCTACAACGGTAAAGTGCTTGGCCTTCATCTCACCTTCAAGCGCGCTTCACCCGGAATCCTCAACCACTGAGGAACTGGCTAGCTTACTTCAAACTGTCGGAACACAACAATGCTATAAACATCGTTGTTATGGCGATAGACTTGGACGTAAGATGGTGGTAGCTAGCCAGGCGGACTTAACAGCACTACCACTAACCAAACCAAGCACACTAAGACGTACCCTCGCTGGGAATCAACCCGGGACCTTTGGACCTGAAACCGGTGGCTCAACCACTAGAGCACAGAGGCGGTTAAAACTCGGTCAAGGTCACTTGGCCTCGGTAGAACGTTACGCTTACGCCTATGAGTGTTGACAAATATTGTACAATACGGGGAGCGTCACATTTCAAATACTCTCAAGAAGTTTGTATGTGCTCTCTTTGCAACAGGCGTGGGACTTGCGTAATACCTTAGTAGTACTCGTAGTAGTGTGATGCCAATGGTTATAACCTTCTACCAACCCCCATTAGGCCATTGTGGTGGGTTATGGCTTGACCTCCCTACGTGCAGTTGATCTTGTGTGAACCCTTCTGGTTCGGGTTCGAATCCTGCTCGTGAAAAATTTTTCGACATTACCTTTTTAAATTTGTAATTATAAACGTCGTACTGTGCTACGCATAGAATCTTCCAACAAGATCAACTGCACGTAGTGAGATGAACCAGAAGGGTGCGGGTTCGAACCCTGCTCGTGAAAAAAAATTTTCGACACTGTCTCTTTCAATTTGTAATTTGTTCGCAACAAAATTCGCGTTAAATTATATAAACAACAAAGAGATTAATTTAATTAAACAATAACATTATGAAGTTTATAATGTTTGCACCTACCAACATAATTCAGAACAACCTTATACCTACTTACAATTTTTTCTTGAAAAAAGCAAAAGAACTTTGTGTCAATATAATGCTGTGTGCTCTGGCTCTCTAACTAGCGTGATGCATGTATTTCTTAACTGCAATATATTGCTACTTTTAACTTCTACCACAGAATAGCTAATAGTACCTTCTACACTGTTTTGTAAAGCCGCCACAGTTTTTCTCTTCATATCCGCGCGCTCAAATTCCTCCGTAACTGAGTGCTGCCATTCCTAGACGTCTCTTTAGCACTGGCCTTCTTCACGATATTTAAGTGTGACGAATAGCGTTCAACTTCGAACTGTACGGTTCAGTTTTGTTTGTAATAAGCTTCTGTTGCGTTTCTTGATGTAAAATAAAATTTCCAATGCGTTCAGTTTGCGATCTAGTCTAAACTAAGTTACTTAGCTTAAGCTAAGTTACTTAGAGTAGATTCGACCAAACTGGAATAAGGCTTACTCCGAGATTAGTCTATACAAATTCGGCGTTTAATCTAGGTATAAAACCTTATTCCAGTTTGGTCGAATCCATCCTAACTCAACTTTCAAAATGCCTTTCACTGGATGGGTGAGCAAATCAAAATCCATGTTAAGCTCCCCGTCTGTTGGTACCGGTTACTACAAACGGGTATAACATGATATTGCTTCTGATCATTCCGATATTTTAAAAGAAGCTGCAAAAGATAACTTATGCGCTGCTAGCTGATCGCGTTGGATTAGTGTGCTGAATTAAGACCTTATCTCCCTAAATGCATTAGTCCAAGGCCTAAGCCCAGCAATGGGATGCTTATAGGCTGATAGATGAACTTCCCTCGGTGACCAAAACATTATGATTGCTTTCAGTTGCCTCCCACAACAGTCAATGTGTTCGCGTTGTGAAACTTTTTCCATAAATATTGACATCCATCATTGGACGCATTGCTATTCATAGCGTGTATTCCTGTGTAGTAAATTATTGTGTTTTCTGAAATTTCAAGTAAAAAAAATAATAATATAAAATTCTTATGATTCATTAGTTTAAAAGCTCAAGACACAGTTAACTAAACCAAATTCCTTATATAATTTTTTTCTTTCTTTCTTCCTTTGTTGAAATAGTAGTACTTATGTTTTCAAAATTACTAATTTAAAAAGGCTTAAGGGCAAACAAAGTAACGATCAAGTTTATTAAAAACGCCGTAACATATTTAAATACGTTAAGTGCATTACCAAGCTCGATAGCACAACGGCTCGCTCTTCTACTGGGCAGGGTATTTAAAAGCTTTGCAGTATTTTCTAGCAGCCAGCTCGATGTAGATTTATTCACAATGGTTAGGTATTTTAACCATCACGCATCAAGTAGTAAGACGTTTAGTAGCAGACGCGTGACGTCCCGCTGTACCGGTGTGCTAGCAAAACCAACACTGGCGCAAAACCATAAAATCCTCCATCTGCTCCCCCCAAATGTTTCAGACGGGAACTACTTCGAACCCTTCAGTTTACAAAATCAGTCGGTCAGCGTTCGTGTCGCGTCAAACTTCCCTCATAAATATTGACACCGCCACATCACTATTCATAGCATGTGTCTGCGAAAGGGTGGCCTTTTTGTTGCTTCCATTCAGCGGGTGACCTCATTTAGAGGCGCCCACTTTTTGCTTTGCGAATTTAGTGAGCTCTCTCGTTTTCCGCTAACGAATTTTGAGGTGCCATTTTTAATAACCATCGGCTTTGTTGCTGTTGTAATAACGTTTTAGGTGAAATTGATAAATGCGAAAAGGTTGTGTTGTAACCCTCGCGATGTTTTTAGCTCGCAAAATAGCTGTAAAGATAAATAAGCCTTTAATAGTCTCTGGACCTTTTGAAAACATAAATCGATAACCACGTGGTAAAATGCAGACCACGTGGACGCTCAAGATACTTAAATTCGTTTAGTCTATGTGTACTACCGCAGTTTCAAACCCCGGTAATAATGCCTACTCATGAGGATAGCCCTTAACATAGATATAAATTTTTTATCGCACCTCATTAGATATAGTTTTTATATGAGGTCTTAAATCAAGTAGGTATTATAGGTTGATGGGTAAATGCAATTCACGTTCAATCCCTGTATAAATCACGCATTGTAAAAGTAGCATAACATTCACGATTTAAATCATTACAGAAAATTTCATTGATCCCCAAATCAACGAACGACACTTAAGACACGATTCAATCCTTACAACTTATTTTAAGCGTGTACTTATATGGTTTTTTTTCTTTTTATAGTTTGGTCCTTTTGCCCACATATACACGCATACGAGTATGCCAGCCCCATGATTTGTGAACTGTACACAAATCTTAGAAGCATAAGTAGCTATACACATAACTTTATTCTCATACCAGAAGTAAAATTTATTACTTTATTATGGGTCAGAGATCGAGCTTTACGATGTCCAATCCAAGCTATTAACTGGTTAACACCACTTGTTAACTAGTATGTGATAAAAAAATCAACTTTCATTTTTAAAGGTACCTAAGTAATGTCATAGTAGGTATGTAAGTACTACTTATTTAAAGTAAAGCCTTAAAACTTCGTCACTATGGGCAAGCGTATATAAACACCGCCCGCTGTTTTGTGACGTGAAAGCGTTAATCATAAAATCTAATACTTAATATCTTGATGACGTGTGCGGTGTGTGCCCGGTAAAAGTTAGGCCCAAAGATTTATATTTTATAGACACGACAAGGAAGAACTAAGTCGATTGGACGTGAAACTTAAAATGTTTTGTATGTTTTCACATTGTTTTATTTTGTTTTGGTATTGATATTTAAATATTACAATTCGCCTGGAACAAGTATGATGTCAGAAGTGCGAATACAAATTAAGCTTGTGTAAATTTATTTTTACACGTTATAGGATTTATTTTGAATTAAAAAAACATTTTATGTCACACTCAGTCGAAATCCGAACTGATGAACAAGAACATCCTTTTATGATCATTTGTTTATTAATGTTGAGTTTATTGTACGTTAACGATACCAATCCCATAGAATACAATACAATAGTTTGTGCAACCCACTCTGTCTAAACAAACTAGTGTCTCCGTCTCACCTCACATGCAGTCTTATGCTAATAAATTGCGGGCACAACATCTAATTCAGATGCTGTTGGTATCGGGACTTAGTGCTTGCTAATGGCCGACAGTGTTGACTCTGGCGAGGAGCTAAAGCCAATCGAGTGTTGTGGACTTGTCCGTTTGCTTAAGCGAGCGAATGTGTCTCCGGACAACGCTCTGCCGGAATTTGTAATGTAAGGGTTGCGACAGACGGTAGTTGTTTGATAAATTTATGTCAGTAATAAAAGTGAAACAAACTGGTCCAGAGCTCAGATACCGTAAAACCGGACACAATAGAATTTCAATAGACAATGGAAACCTCTAGGAGTTTTCTTGACAGACAGACAGACAAGGAATAAGGTCCCTAAAGAATACAAAAACATAAAACATAATACAAAAACTCGTGTTTTAAATGTTGTTTCTCTATCTAAAAGTATTGGAAAAAACATGCGAGCATCTTTTCAGACATGGTCTTACTTTTGATATAGGTTTGTGGTACTATGGCAGGCAATGTTTAATTCATTTATGTTACATTAAATTGTATCCTTAGTAATTTTAAATGTCTGAAACAAATGGAAAAACATTAATCACATATTATAAAGTAAAATCGCGATTTTCCTGTGTCTGTGGCTTTTTTTTCCTGTGCCTGTGGCTCCACTTTCATGTGTCTGTAGCACCATTTTCCTGTGTCTGTAGCTCCATTTTCCTGTGTTTGTGGCTCCATTTTCCTGTGTCAGCGGCTCCATTTTCCTGTAACTGTGGCTCCATTTTCCTGTGCCTGTGGCTCCATTTTTCTGTGTCTGTGGCTCCGTTTTCCTGTGTCTGTTGGTCCATTTTCCTGTAACTGTGGCTCCGTTTTCCTGTGTCTGTTGGTCCATTTTCCTGTGTCTGCGGCTCCATTTTTCTGTGTCTGTAGCTCCATTTTCCTGTGTCTGTGGCTCCATTTTCATGTGTCTGTGGCTCCATTTTCCTGTGTCTGTGGCTCCGCTTTCTCCTTCTTATCCACGGAATGATTTCTACTCGGTTTTTACTAATAGAGAAATCGATAAAGAGCCGAGCGGATTGATGCTCGGGTTGAACGCGAGAAATCGTGATTCAATCCCCTACTGGCGTGAACCCACTCCGACACAGTCATTAAGATTAACAGGATAGGTTAACAGAACTTTTATTAATATGTTAAACACATTAATATTCATTTAATTTTTTTATTGCGCTATGTTTTGTTTCTATTAATTTGTAGTTATAAAATATAACTAGCTTCAATCCGCGAATACAACCGCGTGGCATTAGGTATAAACCACATAAATGTAAATCTTTTTATTGGAATGCAATTGGAACCAATTATCTGTGTTGTTTCGTTAGAATGTGAAGGAAGGCCAAATATACATAAAATATTTATAAAGCTTCGTAACTTGCTGCCGATTCGTTAACAAACCAGTATAATCAAAACGTATCCTACCAAAATGATAGCAAATAAAACTTCTGAATTTCTACCACATCCACAATTTTGTTCCTTAATGTGTTGAGGTGCGTAGGAGGTGGTGTTCAGTATTTACATAATGTTATTACAATGGCCTTTCAAGCTAGGGTTGCCAATTTAGTGAAAAAACTTTACTTCGTATCATGAACGTTGAAGATTACATTCAGAAAAGTTTTTAATGCATAAAAAAGGGAAAAAAAAGAGCCGCGTTGGTCTCGCGTTCATATTAGGAAGGAAGTCAAAGTTTGTGTAATGAATAATTTTCTCACAATATAAATAAGTATTTCTGTCACAGTCATGGTAAACAAAGATTTATTTGATTGAGAGGGAGAAAAGAACAAGCTAAGAAATGGATCAAACAACTAAGACTAGTTACCCATCTATCTGTACAAGAATCATGTACTTTATTATGTGTTTTGATCCTCTAGTGGCTAGTCAGAGTCTAACTAGGAAAATTATTACAAGCTCTAAGTATGAGACTTGATAATTTTGTGTGATTGTGTTGAATTTTGTATGAAAATACTCCAAGGATATAAACCTAAAATGAGAGCAAATACTCATAATTTTTAATTATTTACGTTTAAAAACGCTCACTTACACTACATACATATAATTACGACTATTATCCCCGAAGGGTTAGTCAGAGACTAGGGCATGAGAAACGCAAAAGCAGTCCTTTGTCATAGTCCACTTTTCACCAAATAGCGACTGCACAATGTGCTTAGCGTCACAGCTGGTGAGCCCATCGCCGCTCTATGCAGTTGGATGTATGTGCAGAGTGCTACGCACTGACAATACAACCGTCCAGAGGAAGGCACGCGTGAGACTGGGCACAAACGGGAGTGGTACCTATGTACGCACTGACAAAACGACCGTTCAGATCGAAAGCCGCGTCAGACTGCTGGTGAGCGCTACTGTGCGCCTTTATGGCTGATTTACACGTATTAAGTAGTTTAGTAGTTAACTAAATTTTAAGTGACTTATATTTAAGTAGGTGTCCATACGTACTATTTAAGTAGTTAAGTTAAGCTCTTTAGTTCACTAAGATGGACGATCAACAACGTAATGAAGTCGTAAATTCTTTGCTTAAATAATGGCTTCGTGTGGTCAGCACATTTAAGCAGTGTCAAGTAAGATATTAAAGTGAATATTTTTTTGCATAAAGTAGATGATATTGAAAATTATTGATAATGAACGTTTAATGGTAAATTAACCAAACCCAAAACCCTTCAGACTCAATAAAGCTGTGGGACTTTATTGAGATCTCACAGGGACTTATTGAGAGAATTTGAAAAGTGATGTTGCACTGTTTTGTTTTATTTGCCAACACTCATGCACATTCACGAACACATAACAGTAAATAATCCACCATTATTGCACATTAATATTCGACAAAACATAAATTAAACAAAATAAAACAAAACTGCAGACATAACGCTTCACTTTCCCGCCAAGAAGTCCGAAATACAACGCATTTAACTAAATTGTGCCTGTCCAAACGTGTCAAGTGACAAGCCCCGCCCACCAACTTAACCGAAAAATAGAAAGAATTCTAATTTAGCTCTTTAGTTGTTACCTAAATTTAAATTGCAACTTGCTACTAAATTCTGTATTTACATGCACTTAATTACTTAAAACTTAGTTAAAATTTAGTTAACTACTAAATTACTTAATTCGTGTAAATCGGGCATTAGTTCATAATAACACTTATCGTCTATTTTAACATCATACATACCGATTTTTAGTATTCTTTCACCGCTACGCGACATGGTTGGTAAAAAACGCTCAAATATACTCAAAGATAACGAAACGTTGAAAAAAAAACTACATCAGGTGGGGGTGTGGTCACCGCAGCCGCCCGGATTGCGGAGGACTCGATTTCGATTTCCATTGATTGGGTTCGATTTCCACCTGAGGAAGTCATTTTTTTGCAATGTTTCGTTCTTTTAGAGAAAGTACATTAATATGCATACACTGATCGAGCCGCTCCATTGTATAACTTCAATGTCGTAAAATGCCCAGTGTCGAAATTGCGTCCAGATCGTAAGAAGTCCATATCTTACAGCGTCTAAGTAGTCTAAGTCTCCTATGGTCTAAATCGTGTCTAAGTCGTAAAATGTCCAGTCTATACTAATGGCTAAGTCTCGGGCGGTCCAAATCGAGAAATGTCTAAGTCGTAAAATGTCCAGTCTTAGTTAATGTCTAATAGGGAACTCCAAACCGTGAAATGGCAAGTTATAAAACTTTGTGGGTAAGAAAAAGAAGTCGCGAGCAGAAGCTGGTATTGAATACGCGTTGCTGTGATTTGGATAAGTAAAGTCCTTGAGTGATTCTTTCCTAACAAGATAAGGGCTTGATACTGGCACTTCATAGTTATAAGATACTGTTATTTCTTACGCCATGCAGTTTAAAATGTATACAATCTTCTTGAAAGTCTTTCGAAACTATTATTCCGAACTTAATAATTGACATTTGAAAACATTCAGTGGCATCCCTGTTCGGAAGGTTATGACAATTTAATCGCAATCGGAATGGCGCGGTTAAGCTTCTTTAAACGGTATAGAGAAACACGAAGTTACCAAGTAATACGAAACAATATAAATTAGTTTTAAAGTCCCATTATGCGGCATTAACTTCGACCGACTATAGTGGCAGTTACTTGTTAAAATACGTTTAATACTTCCAAATAAACACAGGAACTTTCTCATGAGAAGCTCGTGCGCGGCAACAGTACGTAAGGAATCGGTCCAATGCGTGTCGCCGCGGACTTCAAGTTAGGCAATACATCATACCCTCATGGGCGAAACCACCTATAACCAAGGGAATAGAATAGAACCTTTTATTGCATAACTGTTACACTGTATCTTAGATAACTCTTTTATTGCAACAATTTTCATATACAAATACATACAAAACATTAAAATAGGTAAATACATAGTCACAATTTTTCGGTCTTATCCCTATGAAGCTATTTCTTCCAGATAACCAGTCGGATGGAGAGATCATACCTTGTAAACTTCTTACGGAATTTAAATAAAAGTGAATAGATGGCATTAAATAAAAAAATTAATAATATATACATAAATAGGTGTGTCTGACACAAATATATTATTACATATACATACTTAAACATAACAGTCAACACACAACAAAATAGTTACTAGGTGTAAAAATTACACATGAATTTATTATTGTAATAATTAATAATTACATAGGTGCTTAATATAATTCAGGAGCATTGTATGTAATTGTGATGGAGCAGAACAGTGATGGAATGGCCGAGGACCCGCACCAGAAACGCTAGCTGCCGGAAGAGTTTCTGAAGCACATACTCGTACATAAGATGGGTCACTATCAGAATACCCACGTTGTAAAATGACAATATCACCCAAACGTCTTGATATTGAAACGCCATTGTTAGTAAATAGACATGAACGCTAAACGCCTTAGTAGCAAAACGTCGATTCGCGACTATTAGCCCCAGGTTAGTCAGAGACTATGCAATGAGGACTTCAGAAGCAGTCTACTGCAATCAGCAATATATACGTTACACTAAATAGGCCCTTCCGAACACGCACTATGTTCCACTCGTCTGCGGAGTCGACTCGGCATCTTGCTTTAGTGTGGCTTTGACATTCGCGCGTGCGGAGCGGCGATAATAATTCTTTAATTCTTTTCAAAGTGTACACCTAGTTTACTACAATTCAGTTGTCAAGTAAGTGAAATTAATTGTTATTCAAGACATTACTGTGTGTTATATCGTATTATTAGAATAGAAAAGATATTTTTTCAATTATTGTTCGTGACAATCTATTTGGGATGCCATCTTGATACATACTACGTTGTCTTTGACCGACCTGGCACTGCGGCGCTGCGATGTCTGTCTGTTGATTAGACGACATTAAAATGTTTAAGCGCTGCAGCGAACTTTAGGTCTCTCATTCCAGAATTTGAACAAATAGTTTGTATGAACGTTCTTGTCTATACTTCTAGGTCAATGACTGCAATAGTCTAATTTTTTCGTAATTACAACTGCGCATGTGCTCAGCATGATAGGTGTTGAGCCCTGCTGCTGTTGAATGTATGGGCAGTCTTTAGTTCGATAGTCGTCTTTTACTACACCCAAGGAAAGAGAAGGGTAAGTAGTATACGTACTTCTAGTACCCCGCTATACCATACGGCTCAAAGAAACTTTGACTCTGAACTGAAATGCTCCAAGTACTCCAAAAGCTATTTCTAATTGTCTATAATTAATTTATAGTACCGTATATTTTACATTCAAATTATTATTTTGTATTTTATGACCTGGTAACGACATATCTTTTTTTTTTCTATCTGTAAATGTCGTTGCTTCTGTGCGCTGTGGTTTCTTGCGCCCGTTCTTTGCCACAGTGAAAAATGACGTCCTGAATGGGTGGTAGATTAAAAATTTGGACGATTTAAAGTACTTATTAATTGAGTTTATTAAATAAATATATTTTAAGTTTGAGTTTGAAGCGCATGTAGGCTCCTATAAGCTCACTGTTTGCTGCCTACACGCGAAATTTGTACGAGCTTTGACGCGCTTACAAGCGCGAGCAGCATCCACTACTAACTGACCCAGACGAACATGAAAACAAACTAAATAGCCGGTATAAGCGCGTGTATGAACGTTCACGTCACGTATTTGTAGCGCAAAAAACGTTAGTCTGTAACCCGTTAATGAGCGAGCAACATAGATAAAATCTGCGGGAGAAATTAGTCTTGTAGCTAGTTTTGGCAAATGAGGCGGTCAAAACTCAAAATTAGGTGATTTTGGACTGAAGTAAGAGTCAGAGTAAATCTGATTGCCGTTCTAATCCCTAATCAGTTTTCGAATGTACTGGAGTGAACAGTTCCTAAGGCCCAAAGTACGTTATGATGCAGTCCATCCTTAAATATCAAAGAAATTGAGACTATTATAATAATATCATCATTACCAGCCGAAGGACGTATGATTATGTTTAGATTAACACAAAATGTATACATAAAATATTTTATGGGAATTGAATTCGTCGCAGCCCGCTACGTAACTATTATCTTTGAAAAAACATAATTTATTTTTCATTTGAGATGGACAAGATTTCGTCCTGAAATTCAAATTTCCGGGAGATTCTTTCTCTGTTTCCGTCGAAACAGATGTTACTTAAATAACGTTTTAATTTCAACGTGGTGGGTCCGAAAAAACTTTCTCATTTTGCTTTCAGAAATGTGCTTAGGACAATCGTGTTTTTTATGGACTTAATTATAGGGGAACTTGTGTCTTAAATCTTTATACATACCTACATTTTACTTTAATAATTAGCATTGTCTTTTTCTTGAAGTTTTTGACATATTACCTAAAACGATAGGAGCACTTATGGAGATAGCTAAGGGTTCTCAAAGAAGATACTGTTGTTCTATTGGAGCTAAAAGACACTGGTCTCTGGTTTGATGTCTTACACTTTGTTAAAACTTCATTAAAATAGATTAAAACCTGAGACAGCCCAACCTATATTTATTATAAAACAATTTGGTATAAATTAATAAAATAAATTATTTTTTAAGCAACGTGAAACCAGACACCATTGAAAACCTATTGTTTTGCGACCGCCGGCGGTCTAATGATCCTTGAAGGGTTAAGAAGAAATTTGCTTTTTTTCTTGCATTTATTGCAAATTTGAAACTATGCTTACAAATGGGAGCGATGTTGTGAGTGCAACGTTGCTAAGAAGATGATAGAGTTTAGAAAAAAATTTCAAAGGTGCATAGCTAAAAATATTCCTTTTGATAGAATGCTTCGATCATCTAAACGGATCGAAGATAAAAAGTGACCCATATGTTTTTATTAGTGAAATCAAATTCTACTCTTGATTCTGTACAAACTTACTTTAGGTTATGAGCCATTTCATTAACACGTTGGTTAAGCTGGTGTTTATTCATCAATTAATAATTTCTTATTAAATTACAATGTCATATTTCTGTGTTGTAGTGTAAAAATGTTGGTAGACCTAATTAAATAAATAACAATAAATAAATAAATAGCTACAGTAACCACACTCTGAACGAACAATCAATTATGTTCTCTACAAATATTTAGGTTACGAAATGTTACATTCTTATGATATAACTTTTATGGTAGGTCTTTGGAATCTGGGTGGCTCTTTCAATGAGCCTGAGCAGTTCATTTGTGCCACACGTATTGTTTTAATTGAAACAATAAATTGCTATTCGTGAAGTCTACATCAATGAGAAAGTTTAGCGACTCTAGATATCTATTACAATAATAACTGCTAAAGTTTGAGCCGTCGCGATAGTTCACAACTTGCATGCAGGTTAACTGAAATTGCAATGCCGCCAACTTAACTCATAAATTCCTTTGCTCTTTATTAAACGTACCATTTGTATGAGCAAAACAGAATGAACAATACGCATCAGGTCCTTTTCTACAAATTGAACGTATTTCTTTTTTATGTTTTTATGTTTATACTGGCGGCCGCTCGCGGTTTCACCCGCGTGGTTCCCGTTCCCGTAGGAATATTGGGATAAAAAGTTTTCGATGTATTGATCCAGGTTATAAACTATCTGTAGGTTTTATTATGATGACAATATCTGAAAACAGCGGTGTGCTGGCACTCGTCGTCCGAAGCGTGTCCCGAAATAGTGTCAAACCAGATACGGAGGTGAAGGTCGTACGACTAGTGCAAACATATTAAGTAGGTATATTTAAAAAGCTTTACATGAACAAGGATATTTGACTGTGATGACTAGGGTTGTTAAGGATGTGCTTATAAGGAAGAGGAAGGGGAAGAGGAATTGTATAGCACAAAGAAAGAGGATGCGGATGAGGATGCGGAAAATTTATTTATAAGAAAGGGAATGCGGATGAGGATGCGGAAAATTTATTTATAAGAAAGGGGATGCGGATGAGGATGCGGATAATTTATTTATAAGAAAGGGGATGCGGATGAGGAAGAGGAAAAAAAAAAAGTGTGATGAAACAGGCACATTATTCAGTGTATTTCATAACACTCTCCGTTTTTCTTTTAGTTATTTAAAAAAACAAAGTTAGTACAGCCGAATTTCATCCAAATCCATTCAGTAGTTTTTACGTGAAAGAGTAACAAACGTCCATCCATACTTACAAACTTTCGCGTTTATAATACATTTTTTTAGTTTGATTTTTTTTATTTTGTTTGTATTAGTAGGATGTTAACCGTGTCACGCAACGGTGAATGCAAACTACCCCCTCTCTTCCCTTGGGTGAGATGGGGTGGTGGCGACTAACGGACTAAAGACACATATTTTCAACTAGCATAGAGCGGCGATGGGCTCACCACCTATCACGATGAGCACATGTGCAGTCGCTATTTGGTAAAAAGTGGGCTATCGCAGAGGACTGCTTTTACGGTCCTCTTTAGGGTTGCCACCTTTTTTTTTGGACGAATAGAGTATTTTTCATTTTGTTAGAACAAAAAAAGAGTATATGGCATAAAAAATTGAGTATTTATTTATTTGCCCTTAAAAACGTATTTTTTGTTGCTCTTTGCGACATTTAACAAATATTTGTCTTTCATGAAGATATTTACAGCCTCTATGCAATCAAAATTTAGATTAAAATATATAATCAACTCGTTAATAAATTTAGGGTAGCTTATTTCTTTCGTCTCTCCACTTTACATTCATAAGGGAGAAGACTCCGCTCAGTGAACGCTGAAGTACTTATAACCAGTAACGATCAGTTTTTCGTAAATAGAGTATTTTAGCGTACTCCATTGGTGTCGTAGATTATAGAGTACGCCTACATGAAAAAGAGTACAATACTCTATTTTAGAGTACGGATGGCAACCCTACTCTTTGCCTAGTCTCTGACTAACCCTTCGGGGGGATAATAGTCATGATTATATGTATGTATGTATGTTTTATGATTCTAAAGATGTTATGTTTTGTTTATTTTGCTGTAGGTACCTACTACAGACAAATACCTATTGTGATTTTAATTATTGAAGTCCTTGTTATTAGTTTTTGATTTAGTTTATATTAAGATTTTAATTTATATTAAGTAATACCTACCTAACCTACCTAGCAATAACTAGGTACTATAAAATCACAATGCCTTTAAAGGTGAATTTGTAACTACTTACAATTAACACCTGTATAATACGAACAACTTGTTGTGTACCTATTATGTTACCAAATTTAAGTGATTAAATGAATATGAATATGAATATGTCTTGATTCTAAGGAAGAGAGAGACGTAGTTTGTAATAGAAGATTTGCGCATTGGGTTATGATTTTGCGAGTTTATAACTTTCACACTCAGAATACTAATTTTGCATTCTGAGCTTTCACCATGCAGTTTCTCCGGATAAGTGATCAAATTAAAAACATACTACTCCGTATATATTGTATTCCCCTGATTTCCTCTTCCCATGAACTAATGTTTATTTGGGAAGGCAAGGCAAGGCAAAGGGAAGGAAGAAATACTTTATACACTTTTATGTCACACATTCTTTGTAGTTTTTTTTATTTTATTGATTAATTTACTTGCTTTCCCCACTTAGTGGAGAACTATGTCTACTTTACTCTTCCATACTGTCATCCGCTTGCATGCTTATCGTACTTCCATTCATAATCCTCTATTACTATTCATCATCTTTTACACTATTCATGGTGGGATTCCCTACAGTTTTCTTATATTTAACTACACTCTTATACATTGTTATCCTTTCTAGATTACTATTGTTACCTATTTTATTTCTATTGTTTCTTATTCTATGGAACAGGGTCTTAATTATTCCGGGTTTTCTTTTTATTTTACAGTTTTTATATCTAAATATTATCTTATACATTTATTCTTTCTTAACTTATACAATAGGTGTTACATTTTCTAATTTTATCTTTCCACATACGCATAAAAACTACTACTCCGTATATATATAGTATTCCCCTGATTTCCCCTTCCCATGTACTGTTGTTTATTTGGGAAGGCAAGGCAAGGCAAAGGGAAGGAAGAAATACTTTATACACTTTTATGTCACACATTCTTTGTAGTTTTAACCATGTCGCGTAGCGGTGAAAGAATACTACCACCCCCTCATCTCCCTTGGGTGGCGTTTCGTAAAAGGCGACTAACGGACTAAAGACAACACATACATCCAACAGCTTAGAGCGGCCATGGGCTCACCACCTGTCACGATGAGCATATGTGCAGTTCTTTTTTGGTTTTGATGAAAAGTGGACTATGGCAGAGGACTGCTTTGCGGTCCTCATTGCTTAGTGTCTGACTAACCCTTCGTGGCTAATAGTCGATAATATGTATGTCACACACTAGTGTAACTAGAACACACAATGTTATTCTAATTAGAAAGTTGGTGGCCCTCCTAACACTATCTCAGGCGAGGCAGTGTTCGTAAACAGCGTCAATGTTTATAAAGTAAACCGGTCTAATGCCAGTACCATTTACTTCAGTTTAGTAACTAACAACGTTCAAGTTTCATACGTCGGGTTGAACAAAGTTAAACATATGGGAGTTAAGGCTAAGACTTCGCTCCAGGTCTTGCTGGCCGAAGTGGTGATGCCAGCAGAAGTTATAAACGTTGTTATTGAGACAAATTTGCCGCGAGCTCCCAAGTAACGTTAGATACACAAGTTGAGATCAAGTTTTTGTTTTTCACAAATGCGCTTTGCAAGTTTTCAGTGTAATCTTGAGATGTGTGAAACGAAAAGCATGTAAGTGTAGAGATTACGGTGACGGGATTTCTGAAGTTTGGTCACTGTCAAATTGAAATGATGGTAAGCTAGTTGTTCAAGTAATGGAGCAAATGTGCAGACATCCTCAAAGTTTGTAAAGAACTTAAAGTTAACAGGCATTACTGCGACTGCAGTTTATAGTTCTTTTCACATGTAATATAGGTTTCATATTTGTTTTTTTTGTTTTTGAATTTTTAGTTTCTAATACCAGATTTTTTAATTTTACTTATACTTACACTGTTGTGATTTATTAAAAACCCGATGGTATTAGATAGGTCACATGGATTACATTAGTGTAGCCCACGTGTGTAGACACTGATTTACTACAATTGCTAATAAATCAGATTTATTTATTGTACATACATATACATAATGATCACGACTATTATCCCCGAAGGGTTAGTATGAGGGTTAGTACTAAGCAATCAGGACCACAAAAGCAGTCCTCTGCCATAGTCCACTTTTCACCAAATAGCGACTACATAAATATGTGCTTAGCGTGAAAGGTTGTAAACCCATTGCCGCATAGCATTTTATGCTGTTGCATGGATGTATGTGCAGTCTTTAGTCCGTTAGTCGCCTTTTACGACACCCAAGGGAAGAGAAGGGGTAATAGTGTTCTATAGCCGCTACGCGACACGGCAATATTTATTTATGTATTGTAGCTTTTAGAAATTGACTGGTTCATCAATGTTCTCGGTGGTCAAATAAAGGAGGTACTAGTACATAGTAAGTCTAATAAGTAGAGTTACTCAGACGATGGCGAAACAAAAGACTATGCCAATTAATTGTGTCTGTACAAACATGTATCAGTAATCTCAATAAAATTATGCATTAAAGCTCTTATACACATATAAACTTACATAAGGGTGGTATCATTAGGTCCCTGAATAAATTAAAAGATAATATATATCGCCATTTCCTCACTACCCTTGTTGTATGTTAAAGCAGCTTTTATGATGGTATAATAATTACACGGCCCTCACAAACATGTAATTATTAATTAATTCGGCCTAGAAAATGTATATTTCCGTACAAAAACATACTTGACTTTATTATCACGCAAATAAACCATGTTACAGACAACAATTATATATAAGGTTATATAAGGTTGTACTTAATGACAATTTTATATAAGGTTGTACTTAATGTATGTAATGAATGTTGGTATGTCATATACATAGACAGGAATAGAATGTATAAATAGACATGTCATTACAACCATAAAATTGAAATAACGCTAACGATTTGAATTGACGAAAATGATTTGTTCAGAATCGAGAGAAGAATCTTTTTATAGCTCAAACTGAATAACATCGGGTTAGCTAGGACAGCAAATATAGCGTATTTGATTCAATAGGCGTTCGATGTACTGTATTATTGATGACACTACCTTGTCCAACATTCATGAATCGCAATAAACACTTTGGCTTTGACTTTGATGAAAATGAGCTTTGCCTAGTACACCCACAGGCTACTTTACTTTGATTACTAATTTACTACGTTATAAACAGTACATATTTAATATAAATCCCTGTATACTGTTGTGAGAGATGTATCGATACATAATTTAATCATAAGGGCTATTTGGGCTGTTGCTATTTCAGAGCGTTCAAAATTATATACTTATTGCCTTATTCTGACGGTCTATTATTTGTTTAATGTAATGTGTTATAGTTTCTTATAACTGTTAAGAGATGGCGCTATATATACTATTTACGTAATATTTTATCTATCTATTTTTTATAATATTTTGTTATTTATGTTATCTGATGACGATTCTTTTCATTCTGCCAATGATTCTGAGGGTTTATCTTGCACCACTAGTTTTTGTTCGATGCCTGATACTCTTGGCGACTTTGTTCAACAAAACTTTAGCCAGCACGCTCTCGCTGAACGTTAGCCACATAAATGCCCAAAGTCTCCCTAGTCACTATATTGATTTTGTGGAGGCATTTACAGGGACTAATGTTCATGCCGTACTGATTTCTGAGAGTTTGCTCAAACCTCACCTTCTCTCTACCACATACCCTCTTTCTGGTTTCATTCTTGTCCGAAATGACAGGACTGGACGGGGAGGGGGTGTTGTGGCTATCTAGTTTCGTAGTGAATTTCCTTACAAAATCCTTGCATCTTCTATCTCAACTCCTTGCGCTTCCGCTAAGTACCTCTTCCTCGAAATATGTTTAAGGGTGTAAAGGCTCTTCTTGGTGTGGTGTACTGGTACTCCTAGTGTAAATTACTTTATGGATTTGGAGCTGATTCTTGAGTCTTTTGGGTCGAATATGCGCATCACGTTATCATGGGCGATTTTGACACAGACCTTTTCCGCTCTTCCCCACGCTCCTGGAAACTCCTTTATATCGTAGAGACAGTTGGCCTACACGTCCTCCCCACTCCAGGCCACCCACTGTAACATTACTGGCAAAGACACCTGGCTTGACCTCATCCTCACGTCCACTCTATCTCTTGTATCCAAAGACGGTCAATGTCCTGCTCTTGGTTTTTCCCATCATGACTTAATTTTTCTTTCCTACGTCCTTAAACCCCCTTAACCTATCCCTAAAATACTGCGCTTACGTTGCTTTGGTCGTATGGATGGAGAGGCGTTGCTCGGAGACGCAACCAACATCAACTGGGACCAATTGGTTGCTGTTTCCATAGTTCATGAGAAGGTTAGTATTCTCAACCAAGAAATCATTTCGCATATGATAAACAAGCGCCAGTCAAGAATGTTAAAGTAAAGCGACCACCTGCTCCTTGGGTAACCAAGGGGATACAAATAGCCATGAGACGTAAAAAATCGTGCTTGTCTAAAATTTAAGAGGGAGTGGTCTGAAGAGAATTGGTGACTTTACAAATCTGCAAGAAACACGTGCAATCAGATGATACGTAATGCTAAACGCCGACATTTCCTTGAAAACATCTTATCCTCATCCCCCGCTGATATCTGGAAGTTCCTTGGAACGATAGGTATTGGCAAAATGCGTAATATTATTCTACTTAACACAATTTCGTTGGATGATATAAACATACATTTCACCACTACTTCTACTAGTACGGATCGTTCAACCCTTTGTCAAACGGTGGATTATATTGCAAATCTGTCTCGTCCCAATATTGAGCATTTTCATTTTTCTTCTATTACTGCGGATGAAATCAAAAAGATTATCCTGTCCATCAAATCAGGGGCCGTTGGTCATCAGTCGGCGTATGATTGTCCCGATCTTGAACTACATAATTTCTCTCATTACCTACATAATTAACTTTTCCCTTGACTCAGGCCAATTTCCCTCCCAATGGCTTAAAGTCTATGTGCGTCCCTTGCCAAAGATATCCAATCCTTCCGATCTATCCCATTTTCGTCCCATATCCCATCTTCCGTTTCTTTTCAAAGCTATCGAAGCCTGTGTTCATAAACAGTTTTTGAGGTTTATTTACGGAAACAACCTCGTTAGTCCTTTACAGTCTAGTTTCAGGCCCATCCACAACACAGTCTCCGCTTTCCTTAAAGTCACTTGCGACATTAGGCAAGGTATGGAGGATACCAAAGTCACAATCTCGGTACTTATTCATTTCTATCCTGTCAAATCTTATGGTTTTACCTAAGGTACATAAATGGATCTCTTCATATCTTCGAGAGCGTCAGCATTCGGTTCGCATTGATGACATATCATCAAGTTGGTGTAACTTGGATGCTGGCGTTCCACAAGGCGGTATTCTTTCTCCTTTATTATTCTCAATATTTATTAACTTCATCACACACCGCCTTCAGTGTTCGTATCATCCGTACGTCGATGACCTTCAGCTTTACTACCAAGCACGTGTAGACGACTTGCCGGACGCCAAGGAAAGCCTGAATCGGGATTTAGACGCTATTAACGACTGGTCTCTAACGTTTAGTGTGACCGTGAATCCCACAAAGTGTCAATCGATACTTATTGGCAGTTTGCGATCGATGGGTAAATTGAAGCTGAATTCTCTTGAGCCAATAGTGTTCGACGGAACGATTATTCCATTTAGTAATTCAGTAAAAAATTTTGGCCTACATCTTGATTCCACACTCAGCTGTCATTCTCAGGTAGCTAGTTTTAACCAAAAAGTGACCAACCCCCTTACCGATCGCTATTGAATCGGATTGGTTTTGTGAATTTTCGTACTCCTAATTTACGACACCATAGCTAATATGGATTCATATTGCTTGGATATTGAGTGAAAAAAATACAAAACACAATGCCATTTAGTTCACCCAATATGAATGCAAATTAGCGCTGGTGTCGTAACTTAAAAATAAGAAAATTCACAATACCAATCCGATCCAATAGCGATCGGTTTCAAGAGTAAGGGGGCTGGACTTTGCGCTCTTAAAACCGCTTGAGGAACTTTTTACCGTTTGAGATAAAGGTAATGCTAGCGCAGTCTTCAATATTTCCCATGATAGACTAGGGTGACGTGTGTTATTACGATCTCAATGCCGACTTGCTTAATAAGCTTGACAGACTGCTCAACAATGGTATTCGATTTATCTTTAGCCTAAGGAAGTACGACCACATCTCAAAGCATAGGTCTGATCTGAAATGGTTACCCATTCGTCAGCGGAGAAGTAGTATAAAAGTAGTAGTGTATTATGTAGTGTATGTAGGTATATATATATATTTGTATAATTATTTAAGTATTTGTGAATTTGTATATGTATGTTTATTTTAAGTATGTTATTTTCAAGTTAAAAATTATATTCATGCTCTCTTCCACTTTTTGTTACCGCAAATAAATGCACCTACCATGTTTTCTCTGCACCACCCTATGGTTGACTGGTAGAAAATGCCTCAGGCATTAAGTCCGCCTTGTAATATTATAATGTTGCTAAAGTTTAAATAAATAAATATGATTAAAGTCAATATGGCGGCGATAATATTTATATAAAAAATGTTATGTTTTATAATTGTTTGATTACTGTAATGAGTTTGCGTGAAGTATGAGATTAAAAACACTGACATTTCTCTCATAGTTCAAAGCACTTGTTACCTTGTTGGAGAAATAGAAGTATCATCTCAGTCACCATCAATTTTAAACCGATTCACTATCATGGAGATCGCATAGCACTTGAACAAACCATTGTTATAAATTTTGAACATTGAACCTATTAAGAAAACGTCAGTGATGGATCATAGTTCGTCTTTAACAACTACATCCTCTGCATGCTTCCTTAGATCTTGTTGACCATGATGGTGTTTCAGCAGACAGTTGTATCAATGTGCGAATTTTAACTAATAACAGATAGAGTAAAAGATCTTGACAAGACCTACAAAAAGAAATATCTAAAAATCCAGGTTATCCTTAGATACTTAGAAAAATCTACTTTTAGAATTCCAAGTCGCTAATGGATAGGAGATTAAGTTTGCAAAGGGGCTTTTTATGCGTCCGCAAACGTATTAAACGGATTTAAACCACTTTATCATGGTAAGCAACGACCGGATATTTTGTTGTTCGCCGGTTTCGACTGCATAATGGAGCGGATTTCAATATATTAATATTTATAAGCAATTTGTTTGTTATTGGACTGGATGGTCCTACCGTGTGATTTCAAGACCGCCTTTTGCAGTCTCTCTCTGTCTCCCAAAATTGTTTCTTTACGTTTGACTAATGATAATGATCGGCGAAAAAAACAGAAGATTAGTAGACCTCTATTACATAAGACAAATTATTCTAGGGGGGACTTTTTTAAATTGAAACCATTTTCTAACGTCCTTTGGTATAAACTGGATATTATTCAATTGTCCTTTGCGAAGATTAAGTGTCTTTGAATAAAAGTGGTACCTTTGGAGGCAAATTGAAACTACGTTAAAATAAATTAATTGTGCTATTTCGTTAAAAGAGTCGTTAATCTCAATTTGAAGAATTTTAGCAGAAGACTGATTATTATTCTTCTTCAGCTTAAATTATAATTTGTATTGAAGACTGCTTTTCGCAAACTGTAACACTTTTTAAAGTTCCTACGTTGGTACTGGACCATAATCTTTTCCGTTCCGAAAAATGCAAAAAATACATAATTTCTATAATTAAATATCACTGAACCGTTTTGTCACTAGAATAAACATCGCGCTTCGTGTTCAACCGCGATGTTGCAAATGCAGCGTTATTTCTAGACCAGAAGGTTGTTAATCCATTGCTGTAGTAAAGTAGTAGTCTAAACGATTTTGTCTTAGAATTTTAGCTAAAGAATGGTACTATAAATTTAAAGATTGGAGAAGTTATACACTTTTCGGTGATCGCGTTAGTTTTAAAAGTCTGCCAACCATTTGCAGTATGCCGAACCTATCATAATCTATCCCATATCACAACGCAAAAAAGTATCTGTAAGGACCAAAGATACTTTTAGCAGCGGCGATCGGCGATTTAGACGCTTTTTAGAAGCTGAATGCAGCAACTGAATCGCTAAAACTTGCGATTCCGATACTGCAATCGAACGCAGAGAGTCGCCATAACGCGATGCTAGTCGCGAAATTGCCGATCGCCGATGCTAAAAGTATAGTATGTTTTTTTCTTATACTAAGCCCGGCAAATGACCCCACTCCACCTGATGTTAAGTGGAAATGAAGTCCAGGCGCGAGGACAACTGGTGCAGCGTAAGAGATCAGTCACCCTCACTCTGCCGGCCCACAAAGTGCTTCTTCACGCCTCGTTTTAAAAACCCTTGTGCGGTGGCTCTAAACGTATACCAGTCATTGGCCAAGACTGTAGCTTAGTTTTGGTCAGGACAAAGTAGATGAGCCCAAATACGACGGGCCTATCATATTATGTAGTTTATATATAACTTCCTATAATGACCACTTTCATCATCAGACCCTGGGCACCACACAAGGTTACTGTTTTTTGTTTCATTGCAGAGTTTCTGTGACTACCTCCCGACTGCATCGTCAGACCTGCTTCCTGGTGCCATATTAATTATTGTATCGTCATCGAACTTACGCCGGTGCACCAAATTTCCGCTCAATCGGTCCCAGGGAATTCATTCAATTCTTCTTTGCAAGATTTGACCCGAACATAGATACATACAAACATTGCAAGGCTTGTAAAAACACTATTACTTTCAAGCCACTTTGTATATGCATTGAGGCTTAGAGCTTATGCCGACAGTAGTAGCAGTACGGAAAGTAACGTTTGTAAAAACGATTTATCTGTAATTGATTAGTTATTTACTGTAGTCGGCAGATACCTTAACGATTTAGACTGGTGAGGAACATAATGAAAACATTATTGTGTTTCTGTCACTTGTTTAAAGTTTCGAGAGACTTAATGGTGTTTTAAATATGATTTGTGAGTATTGCTCCGACATAGAGTACCCTAACAACCACCCTAACAAGATTTATTGTTTAGCGAACACCGCAAACTTTCATGAAATTAAGGAAACGTCCCATTAATATATTTTTGAATGGCACAGTACTGGATTTTCCTTAATTATATTATATTATAGATTATAAACATTATTGGAAAAGTAAAAAAAAATCTAAAGAATTCCTCGGAAATGTAGACAATAGCCAAAAGCGAAAGGAAATGTGTGATAAAAATATATAAAATGCATTTCCCAATAATTAATTAAAATAAACGGTGGTTGGAAATGCTGCTAAATAGTATAACTAAAGAGGTAGGAACAGATTAGGCAATATTAATACTATTCCGCAAAAAAAATTAACATTATTATCATTAAGACATGTGATCGCATATAACGACAGTCCTCAGTTTCAAGATTTTTACAAACGCATTAAAAAACCATTAAAGCTTTCATACACTACTAATAGGGTTGCCTAGAACCCTGCTAGAAGATATCACATCTAGAATGTACTAACGAACTTTAAAGTGTATGTCTTATATAACGTGTGTCTTAGTATTTTCCAAGTAAAGTATTATACAAAGGTTGCAAAAAATTGTTCTTCAGAAGGATTATAATTTTTTTTTCCCCACAAACACAAAAGGCCCTGAATCCGGTTACACGACTTAATTCAATTACTCGATAGATGGCAGTACTAACTCGAGAAGGTTCGAAACGTTCATCGATAATTTATCTTTTTCGATTCGAAGATGAAATTAAACGGGAAAGAATTAAGAGTTGCAAGTTCCCGGCGATCCACATTTCTGACTGGAAGTTTTAATTGCCCCCCTTCGTCCAAGTTGAGAAATTAATATCTTTCCTGGGATTTTCGCTGGGGCGTTGTACAGTACGCTACTTATATTAATTTAGTGCTGTTGTTTTATGAGAATAACCTGTTCGCAATCCGCATTATGTTTTGTAGGAAGAGGTTTTATGCGGTCATTAATTAAGATTTATTTTTTTAATAAAGAAAGCTTAGATGTATTTTGTTGCGAAGTATATGCCTTCTACTTGCTGGCAGCTACTTTTTATGGTGTCTTGTTGATTATACGTACAGTAACCAGTATTATAATGTTTTTCTACCTGGGGAAGCTGTCATAAAGTAAAGTAGGTACGTAAAGTAGTATCAACACTAATGTGTTAAGATTTCTTTTACCTAAATGCTTAAATATTTTTGACCAAGAAGGTGTTTCAATAAGTACTTGCATGCTTGCCGGTACGCAGTCTACTCCACATTGAAAAAAAGAGTATTACTGAATACTGTTCAGTAATAAAATAACGAAAAATAACAGTACTGTTCACTGAACAGTGCTATATATTTTCTTCATTATTGCAACAAAGTCGAGAGAAAAACTATGTGTGTTTTAGTTTTCTTTTAGAAACCCTTTTACAACCCTAAACCGTGATGTAGAAGGACTATAGAAATAGGAATATGAAAGGACATAAATGATCTTTATAAACCCTCTTAAAAAGTGTTAATTGAAATTTTACATCCATACAAATATGAATAGATGTCAACAAAGAACAATGCCCATTTTGAAGATGTCTTATTTTGAGAATGTATAAATTAATATAAAATGGTATTGGCAACTGTTCGTTTTAGGAATGGTTGGGTATGAACAACTAGAGGTTAAAGGGAGCTTTGGCGGTATACTTAGTTAAGATATTGCGTGATAACAAATCCTGGAATCTTACGGGACTTAAAATTGTTCGTTCCCAACACAGGTACGTGTAGGCAATCGACGCATAAGACTATTTTTGCCTTGCCCGCAACCAGGATTAACTTACTCTCTAAGTCTCCGGTTACTCGTGCAATGCGTACGCTGAACCGGGCGGCAGCAGCACATGAATAAATACCCTAGAGAATTCAAGCTGCCTATATGCGGCCCGCTGTAGGTGTACTCATACAAAAGCGCGGCGATGTGTGCGTGACCTCTCACCGACAGGTTCACCGACGCGCCGCCGTGGTAAAAACTGGTTTGCGCCGGTCCCATTGTGGTATGACGGACATGGCCGCACGTTCGCGCGCATTAGATGAGATTCAGTTATTCGAGTGATTATGTTGACGAATTTGGGATTTTACCATTACAGTGTTTTAAATATTTATATACATACATACATACAATCAGGACTTTTATCCCCGAATGGTTATTTATTACAAGCTTTTATTTAACTTGCAATGTATGTAATGTTAGTACTTATCTTTTCTTCGGGTGGAATTTTGCAACTCAATTTTGAAGCAGATATCTTCAACCGATTGAGCTAAAATTTTGCATACATGTGTAAATCGCGTGACAATGCAATATTATGATGACATGGTGCTGACCTGATGATGGAGCTGGAAGGTGGCCATAGGAACTTCGCAATAAAACGGCACAGCCTCATCGAGCTTGGGCTCGTTTGAATCTCTTGACGAGTAGTTTGTCTTTCAATGGTAACCAGGGTCTGATGATGGAGCTGGAAGTTGGTCATAGGAACTCTGTAATGAAACTACGCAACCCCATCAAGTTTCGGCTCGTTTGATTCGTCTTGACGATTTCTTTGGTGCTAGATGGTAACCAGGGTCTGATGATGGAGCAGGAAGATGGCCATAGGAACTCAGTAATTAAACAACATAACCCCATCGAGTATGGGCTCGTTTGATTTGCCTTGACGAGTACTTTGGTGTTAGATAGTAATCAGGGTCTGATGATGGAGCTGGAAGGTGGCCATAGGAACTCAGTAATTAAACGACATAACCCCATCCAGTATGGGCTCGTTTGATTTGTTATGACGAGTTCTTAGGTGCTAGATGGTAACCAGGGTTTGATGATGAAGCCGGAAGGTGGCCATAGAAACTTAGTAATTAAGCACACAATCGCGTCGAGTTTGATTCGTCTTAATGGATAGACCGTTTTTGATGGGTAGTGAGTGGTGGTGGTTTGGAAGACGTGAATAAATTCTGTAGTATACCTACACGTTCAGTAACATGAACAGATGAAAATTAGTTATCCCTGGACACGTTTCCAAGGATAACTAAAAAGTAGAAAATAATTTAAAAGTAAAATACCTTTTTAGAGAACAAGTTTTTATTTAAATGCGCTAAATAGAAAAAAATAAACTTTTACTTTAAAACTTTTACTATAAGTAATAACAAATTATATCGTTATTACAAAATTTATATGATAACTAAGGTTTTTCCGAGATTTATACTATATTTAAACAAGTAAATTAAATAACTTGATGCGATAGGTTTTAACTATTAAAATTTTCAATCTAAGAAAATACGAGTACATAAACCTCGCGACAACCTTTTATATCATTATAAATTGTGTAATGACGTTTTAAGTTGTTAGTAAAAGTAAGTAAAAGTTTATTTTTTTCTTTTTAGCGCATTTAAATAAAAGCTCCTTTTTTAAAAAGGTTTTTTTACCATTTTTTTTTTTTTAACTATTAGGTCTACCAACATTTTTACATTACAGCTTATATCTAAAATGGTAATGTGAATAATAATAGTTACAAATCAATGCATTACATTACATTATAGGCAAACACAACATGACAATAATGAAAAATAATCAGAAGTAATTTCGGGAAAATGATATAAACCTTATTTAGATGAATCAGTACTACAAAGAATTCCAAAAAGAAATTACATTAAATAAACAAACATAGCATTAAGAAATATAAAATTATATTAATAATTAGTCAGAGACTAGGCAATGAGGACAGCAAAAGCAGTCCTCTACCATAGTCCACTTATCACCAAATTGCGACTGCACATGTGCTCAGCGTGACAGGTGGTGAGCCCAACGCCGCTCTAAGCTGTTGGATGTATGTGCAGTGTTTAGTCCGTTAGTCGCCTTTAACGACACCCAAGGGAAGAGAGGGGGTGGTAGTATATTCCTTCACGGCTACGCGACACGGTAAATTATTTATATTAGTGTTTAATCTAAATATATATAACAAATTCGGGTTAGTTACACAATTCCCAACTCTTGCACCGTGTGTATGAATAATTCCGGAAAAAATAAGGATATTTCTTTTTTTAATATTTTAAACAATCAGTTAAGATAAGACTGCTTTATAGATTCATAATATTTGATTATTTGCGGAGTACGCGGGTTCGATTCAGCACAGAAGACAATATTTTCAACGTTTCGTTATCTTTGAAATAATTTAAATTAAGTATGTGTCAAATTACAATAAACCTTATTTTATACCTTTTGAAATACACGTTTTATTATGTACCTCTACCTACTTACCTTATTTTATTTTTCTTCCCTAATTTTTTACAGGTGAAACGGGTGTCAGCCCTATCAGAATAGGTATGAATTTTGCGCGTTGTTAGAGAGCTTGCACTCTGTATGGTAGTTACTCATGTGGCAGCAGTTGGCACTGATATTTTCACTTGCTCAATGAGGGAACTCATAAAGACAATGCGTTATATACTTTGTTACAATGATTTTTAAGCATAGTTTTAATAGCAACTTTTAATAGCTCTATAGTCGTAATGGGCCTGTCTGTTTTTTTCCTATGGCAGCAACCATTTTAAGGTTTTTGGCCGCACTCTGCCACTCAAAGCGTTTCGTTCCGCCTTTTAACTGTTAGCGTTAAACTTTTCATTAATTTGATGTTTATGAAACTACTTTTTTAAGAATAAATTGTTATCATTGTATTAAATACGCTTAACGTTTTATGAAGAATTATAAACACAATAATTCATCACAACGATTATTCATCATTATGAATTGATTGAACGGCTATATCTAAGGGTAAAACGAAACGTAATTTTGACTTGTCAGTGTCAGCTCTTTCTGTCACTGTTGTCTGTAATTATCCGAATCGTTATTTTTAGTATGATGAAACTTATAGAGTCTTCATTATTGGCTTCTATAATAGTAAACATGTGTTGTGAACGATTAATTAAAACAAAACGTTTTAAGTTAAGTTTAGATGTTGCTGAAAAACTTTAAAATAACAATGTAAAACCACAAATTTTATATCATAATTTCTTTCACTTTTCTGAAAATTCTCTTCGCTTTTAATAAAAAGGCTGGCTTTAGACCGATTAACAGTAATATATTAAGATTAAATTTTGTTATCAAGGTCATTTATACATGCTAACTCATTGACAGATTTTCAAATGTAAGGGCAATGGGCATTGTCCTTTTTTTAAATTTGAGTAACGTATGAACGTTTCTCCTTATTTATAAAAGTAAGGGAATACAGATTATACTTAATTAAAGTTATAGTTTTATTTACCACCTATGTAGAGTGTATAAAGAGGCTCAGTGGCATGAATTTGAAGGGGCGATTTATTTATTTACAATAACAGTTTCAAATACACTCATAACAGCTGTTTGTAAACATACAAAATTATCATGAACTATTCCAGTGGTAAACGATAAACCTTTATCAGTTAGGTAACAATATTTAAATATATATATTTAGTAATATAAATATATAATAGCTAGACTAGACAAAATCAAACTAACTACAAAATTAATCGTTTCGCACATCTTTCAGAACTCTCAAAGAGTTCGGTGTATCTGAACAAATAAACACAACTTGCGCTTGACAGCTTTCTTGATGGCTCAGATAGTTCGGTGAAGTTCATAAAATTTTAAGGCTCACAGCAAGTCGAGACTGGCTAGATATAATAAGGAGTCCGATGTGTTCAAGCGTGCTCTACCGCATGTTAGACGAACGGCGACCGAAGTACGAGCGTTAGCGACTTCTGGTGAAAAGTTTTTTTTCATTCTACAACGGGTAAGCGCTTGGCCTTCATCTCACCTGATGGCAAGTGACGATAAGGCCTAAAGGCCGGAATCCTTGACCACTGAGGAACTGGCTATCTTTACTCAAACTGTCGGAACACAACAACGCTATAAATATCGTTGTTATGGCGACAGACTTAGATGAGGTGGTGGTAGCTAGCCAGGTGAACTTAACAGCCCCCTACCAGCAACCAAACCGAGCACACAAAGATGTACCCCCTGCTGGGAATCGGACCTCTGGGTTTGAAACCGGTGGCTTAGCCGGTCCACAGAGGCGGTTTAAAACGTAAAAATTTTGTGTACGTTTAGTAGTTACTTTTGTTCTCTCTAGATGGCGGTGTATTTTTTTAACATGTCTGTTTTCATGTGTAATAAAGTATTTCGAGTAATAAAGCCGTGGGTGTACGTGGCTAACCAAAAGAATACTTTCCCTTGGGTATCGTAATAGGCGACTTCCTACTTCCTACTAATATTATAAACGCGAAAGTTTGTAAGTATGGATGGATGTTTGTTACTCTTACATGTTAAGACTACTAAATGGATTTGGATGAAATTCGGCATACTTAACGATGGCTCTTACGTAAACTATCTTATCCAACATTTTGGGCATTTTCATGTTTTAAGCTATTTGAAACTAAGTAATTAGTTGCTATCAATTCCAAAAACAAAAAGTAAAAAATCTTAAAAAACAAGGATTAGTTTCACGTAAATAGCAGTAAGTAATATATTCATGCCGCGTAAATTGTTGTATCTGACTTTTGCGAGGATATACGCGGTCAATATTTTGGTTTTGTTGGTATTACTTTATAAGTTTTTAATTGTGAGTGATTAAAATAAAAAAAAACAACTCGAGACAATAGTTACGCGCACAAACAATCATGTGCTTCGACACAGAAAGAAATCGATATTTTTGAATTATTATCCCCAGAAGAAAACCTGTATGCTATAATTGAAAATTACATAGAAAACAGATTGGTAAGTAAGTAATTTTAATAGTTTACTTTAATTTGAATAAGATTAACGCTTTATCCTGTTTTTTTTTCTATATTTTTACATAAAAATGTGGTATGTGACAGATACGATTGTGTACGTTGTTAATTGTATTAAAAAACTATCGTATGTAACATTTACGATTTTTTACGTCGTTAAGAAAATTCCATATTTAATCGCTTGTACCACATACGATTAATTACGTTGTAATTGACAGTGTGTCTTATATCAGATTTGACACATACAATTATTTACCATGTGAAATGGCCCATTGTATCTACAAAATAAGATAGTTTACGTTGCAATTACGGGAAAAAGTGATATCTTAAGATACATTTTTTTATTTCAATGTCGCCCCCTACCACCTGGGACTGATTTAGTAAAACTTTCAGGCCTTTCTGAACTTATAGGAAACAGTTTTTCCGAAACACCACCACTATTGTCGACTTTTAATAATGGTCAATTTCAATTGTAACACTTGAACTTAAAACTTACATGAAAATAAAAGAAACAATTTAGTCTTAATCATAGGTACTTAAACTTTTAGGCTTCCGTGACAATGTACTAATTCTACTTTACTTTACTTTATTAAGTACGTCCTAAAATCATTTATGGATTGCATAAATGATTTTTGCCCGTACTTTGTTAGTAGGTAACCTAAACCATGATTATCAGTCGGATTTTTCCGGCTATTCAACACGCAAGCTATTACCTTTTCTGTTGACACTGTGTCCCCCAGATCTGAAACTAAAAAGATTAGAGACGACAAAGGTAATATTATAAGGAAATTAATCTGATAAAGAGCCAGGTGTTTTAGGCACTGATTATCGAAGTAATCACAGTAATCATCTTATATTCCACTGATCGTACATTGAGTGGTTCGAAAAGCCGAGTACATCAAAAAGGGTGTTAAACAGAGATGTGTTTTGTCACCTTCCCGTGGCTGTTAAATCTATACATAGACAGTTGTTTGCAAAATCTGAAAGATGATGAAAGTGGATTAAGAATGAATGAGTTGCTCGTCTAATGTTTTCTCTATGCAGCTGATCAGGTACTACTTGCATCGTCAGCGATGGACTTACAGGAGATGGTAACTAGTATGCAAAGATCTGTAAAAGGAAAATGAATGAATTAAAATGAGTGAAGGGATGAAAAGGAATGTAAGTAAGACGAAAGTTATGGTGCTTGATAGAGACGAGTGTTCAACAGAGTGTGATATTGATTAAAGAAGAAAAAGTGGAGCAAATGAAAGAGTTTTTGTACCTGGGCACGATGTTTACTAGGCATGTAAAGCATGATAAAGATATTAAAAAGTGAGTGAATACTGGGAGTATAGTGAATGGGGCACTTAACGCCTTTAAGAGCCGGAAAGTATCCCAAAAAAATGACTGGCTGTGCATGGAGGAGTCTTAGTGCCGACATTAATATGTACGGAAGTGAAATTAGGTGTGGCACAAGAAACATGAAAGTCAGTAAGATGGTTTGGTTATGTAGAGAGGATGAATAAAAAGAAATTTTAAATAAGGAGCATGAGGCGAGAGAGAATGGGATAGTTAGAAGGGGAAGACCTCAGCGGTAACGTTCTCGTTTAAGGTCAGGTCAAGAGTACCCTAAACCGACGAGCATGTAAATGAAAAACGTTAAAAGAGTAAATGAAGCAAA
This sequence comes from Scoparia ambigualis, assembly GCA_963921215.1. NCBI lineage: Eukaryota > Metazoa > Arthropoda > Insecta > Lepidoptera > Crambidae > Scoparia > Scoparia ambigualis. The sequence goes on from OY992510.1 coordinate 7,044,625, forward strand.
ATATGTTTATCAGGATCGTAGCAAATGGAAAACTGTGATCTCTGCCTACCCCTCTAGGAAGCGGTCGTGATTTGGTATGTATGTTTGTTAACACATTAACTGCCACACAACCAAACACAATTAAGTTTAATTCTTTGTCGGTCACCGGTATCTGCCATGGTGCTTTAAGTGTTAATCAACGCAATCTCTATAAAAAGACTGTATAATTTAAGCTAGTTTTGTTCATTTAGATTTTTAATAACTTTAAATCATATACTTACTTACCTGCTGTTCTTATTGTTGATTTCTTATTAACGTGCATACCATAATTATGTAGGTATGTACAAAATTAGTTATTTAGTGTGCTAGTAATTATTATATTTTGTAATATTCTTTGAACTTCTTTAATATTTTTGTAATAGGTATTTAATTATAAAAATTATGCTGCTAAGTTATTGTCTTAATTTAATTTTTATTGAAATCAATCAAAATAATTAATTGGCTTTATAACTTTATTTTTAATGTTCATTAATTTAATAAAAATATAAATTATATTTCGTAGTTTTTTTACTATGTACATAAACCAATATTTTATCTTATTATATTATTGATATGGTAAGTTTCGTGTTAATCGACCATATAAAGTAGAAATACTTGGAAATAATAACACATTTAAACAATTTATTCTACTATAACATTTAAAAAAAACTATTTTATAGGTTTACTAACCATGAGATACTACATTAACTATAAATTATTTACATATAGTTAAAAATGGTATGTGCTACTTGCGTGTAAATAGAGTAACAAAATATCAACGTAAACAATCGTATGCCAAATATACGATATATTTTGCAAATATATTTCAACGTAAGTTATCGTAAGTGCCACATAAGATTTTAAAAATATTTAACTACCGATGTAAATAATTGTAACAACATTATTTCGAAAACTAAACCAATTTCAGATTTTCTTTTGGAAACATACTGAGGCGCCATTCGATATGTAATTTCAAAGTTATAGCACTAAAATTAAAGTAATTATGAATGAAAATGTCTTTAAAATGCTCTGGTGTAAAATTACCTTTTTGCACATACGATTATTTACTTAGGATCCATCGATATAGTCTATAACCTGGATTAACACATAGAATACTTTTTATCTCGATATTCCCACGGGAACGGGAAACACGCGGGTGAAACCGCGAGCTGCCGCTAGTACAGAATAAAGCCTAAAAACATACATCCAACAGCTCAGAGCGGTGATGGGCTCACCACAAACCTATCACGCTGAGCACATGTGCAGTTGTAATTAGGTGAAACGTGAACTATGGCAGGGGACTGCTTCTTACGGTCCTCATCTCTGACTAACACTTTGGGGACAATACTCGTGTATCTATGTATGTAAATACCTATATCGTTCAAACAATCTTGGCGCAATAACTATATTTTATTAGAGCTTAATGAGATTGTTATACTTTTTGATTAGTTTTATCAGTTATGCTCGAAGTTGGTAATATCTATCCTATCGTTTATGTGGCTAGTGCCGTGTCGATATTGTTGTATTTTTATTGGATTTCAGGCTTCAATCACATATAAAACTGGATAAACAATTCCATAATATGTGATTCACGTATTAGGTGAACCACACAGACCATACCGCGACTTGAATTGTGCGCAGCTCTTTTACTAGCAAATCTTATGAAGGACGTACAGTCAGCATTTAAGGTACTGTAACGGAACAGAATGGGTGGTATCTGTTCGTTAACAAGGAATGTATGAGTATTGTACTAAATTATTTAAAAAAAAAACTGCATTACCATTTACAAAAACACAATACCGCAATGTCATGAGGATAAAAACTGTTTTAAAATTATTGAATTTATAATTAACATTCAAATTCTTATTTTGTATTATATGAACTGGTAACGACATTTTTTTTTTGTAAATGTCGTTGCTTCTGTGCGCTGTGGTTTCATGCGCCCGTTCTTTGCCACAGTTAAAAAATTACGTCCTGAATGGGTGGTATGTAAAAAAAAAATTGGACGATTCAAAGTACTTATTAATTGAGTTTATTGAATAAATATATTTTGACTTTTGAAAAGAAAAACATGATAAAATGGTGCACAATTTACACGTATCATTAACGTAAAATTTTCAGATCCTCTTTGTCTTTTCTACGAAATTGGATTGTATCCACAAACAAAATAAATCCATCTGCATGAGGTTTATGGAAGACCTTTTTATTGATAGTATTGTAATTATAAAACATGAATATGTACAAATACTGATGCAAGTAAAATTACTCATTTTAGGTTAGTACAATTTACGAAAATGCAAATTTATAAATAATTTCGGGACTGCAGAGTGGATAACCTTTAAGTTTTGCTACACATCTAAGATAGCAAGAAGACGACTTATTACTCTTTTGACTCTTTTATTGAAGGTTACCTAATTGGTAGCCTATCGTGGTAATTCGGGGTAAAAAGTTTAGAAAGAAAATGTACAGTGTTAGACCGCTATCGCGAGTTGATTTCGGTGAACTCAACTACCCTTGAATAATTAAATGTAAAAAAAAATTATAACATACAACTCAAACTTGGGTACGAATGTGTCTATAAATGTTAGTCGAACCCGAAAACATTAAGCTCGTTAAGTTAAATATTTTATGAACATAACAATTTATAACAGATAACGCTTTCCGCTTTTATCTTCATCACAAACAAGTGGCTTATACCGACTGCGCTGAGAAACGGGTAAACTTTCTCATATATTCTGCAAAAGCAACCTCATATGTATAAGCTCGGCTAAACCAGACACCCAGACATCTAATCAAAAAATTAAGCGCACCAGATGTAATAACCCCGGAACGAGCACGTAAAAAATTATAGCATTCAATGTAATCTCTGTTAAAAAGAGCAGTTCGCTAAATTGAACTCAGAAAAAGTTTATGAAGCTTAAATTAATATAAAGCCAGTATCTTTCTTCATGAACAGATTAACCTTATTATACTTAAGGTTTTTAATAGCATTTACAAAATTAAGTTATTGTCATTGCAAATTAAGAAAAAAAGATATTATTAAGTAATACCTATTATGATGGTAAATTTTTTTTTAACTGTGGATTGTTAACCATCAATACCATCATCTTCATCACGCATTATATTTGTAAGACCGCAAGCCGAATACTGCAGATTTGGAAAATTGTAGTGAATCAATCTCGCACAGTCCAAATTGCGGGACCTAAACGCCGAAACGTTTCAGGTTACTTCATGATACACGCAAAAGAATTTCCGAGATTTTAAAAAAATCCTCTGAGATCACGGAATACATTTCATACGCAAATGATTTACTAGTTTGCAGTTCATCATCATCATCATCATCATCATCATTATCAGCGTATGCATTTTCCACTGCTAGGCGTTGGCCTTCTTACATGAACAACATGATAGAGTTTTTTTTATTCCACAACGGGTAAGCGCTTGGCCTTCATCTCACCTGATGGTAAGAGACGATAAGACCGAAGGTGGAAGCGCGCTTCACCCGGGTCATAAATAAATAACGTACCCACGAAGACCGAATGCGGGTCGGTGGATTTTTCAGATGTTTCCACTTAATACATGATCGAAGTAGGTATAAAGAAATCAAACAACAACGGATACTTTTACTAAATCCCTTTGGTGGTCTAGACCATACCAAAGTTAATTCCATGAACTGAAGCTTACCGCTTAAATGGAACTTTTGTGCACATTGCCTCGATGGGAGTCGAAGGATGATTTGCGATTCTCATTTCACGATATCAACGATTTATTGCTTCACATGGATTTTCCGTCCCTGAAGGATCGGATACAGTAATAATTCACGAATTTACCTCGCAGGTCGTTCACCGATTCTGTTATTATTGAATGCACGAGTAAAGAATACAATTTCAATTGTGACTGCCTCTGACTGGCTTTTACCTTTTCACCGTCATATTGATACTTTTTTATTCTTCTGCGGGCAAGTTAGTACTTGGCCGTCATCTCACCTGATATAGGAAGGCGATGAAAAGGCTATGAGGAATTGGCTGGAAATGGTAGTACGAGTAACTGTTTTGGCGATATATTTAGATACGATTGTTGTAGCTAGACAGGCGGATTCAAAACATGCCCTACCAACAACCAAACCGAGAACAAACATGTACCCCACCCCTAGAAATCGAACCTGGGACCACTGGGTCTAAGACCGGTGGTCTAACCAAAATACCAAAGAGAGAATATTTCCTTCTTAACCAGATTAGGGTTACAGATGGATGGAAAAATACGAAACACTTGGTCCCATTTGGGAATTGAACCCTAGTCTTCCGGTTATCGGGCCTGGTGATTAGCCACTCGGCCACAGAGATAATAAATCCATTTATATTATTATGAACTTTAAGTTTAACGATCATGATAGTAAAAGCGTTTCAAAGCGATCCCTTCGTTTTACAAATAGTGTCAATTACAAAAACCTTTCTGTGCTTTGTCAAATATATTTGGGAAAGTGAACAAATAAAAGTTTTATAGTCAATAAATTGCCATTAGCCGTGGACTCGCCGGCAATTACTCTCTGGGGAACAGATGTGGAAGGCTTTATTCAGCCATTATTGGTTTGATGGTTACAGCACTTCGAAAATAAGTGGCGATATATCAATTTTGATTCATTTTGTTGTGGCCAAAATGAAAAACAGGACGGAAATTTGTCTAAGACAGTTTTAAAGCAATTTTAAACATTTTTCTTTCAAACACGTCACAAACTTAAAAGGATAAAAGGATTCTTAAATCTCTTCATTCATACGTGAAGTAGAGGATATTTAATTCAAATTAAGCAAACGCTACCTACGAAGAGATTCCACAAAATTCCCGAGAGAGACGAGAACGAGAGAACCACTCAGATAGTATATATAGTCTGATGTTTAATAAGAACTTTGAAAGTTAGCATGGTCTAAATGCAGTGTCCAATTAGAAGATCGTCGTCCTTAGAACTTATAGTTTTATTGGATTTTATTTTTTTCGGGTAAGTACATTGTAATATTGTGTAGGTACCTCAAATCATTAGCTTAATTAAATATTTTATTATTTTTAAAAACCCTAGTATCTAATGTCATTAACCTGTATTAATTTCAAAAGTCAGTAATCTGGATAATGCATGTAATATATAAAATCACGGAATTTTTGTTTTAAATTCGGATGTTAACGTGTTGATATGTAGCGTTTCTGTTATTGAAACTCTAAATACTGAATATTAAAATTTTGCAAGGGGATAATTAGTCGCGATTAAATGAATATGATATGAAAAAAAATTGCAAAAAAATGTGTCAATCAAAGCGAGTTTCCAGAAAATAGCCGTTATGAACAATTTAATTTTCACATACAGAAGGGGAAACTACACCACTATTCAAGATGAGCAATGCAAGTCAAAAAGTGTACTTAGCTGAATCGAAAACTTTGCTCATAAATAAATCGCACTCTAAAAGATTGTGTTTGTTCAGTGAAATATTTATCAATCGGCTGGTCTTGTATTAAGTTTTTCACTCAGTTGTGTACAGACATTTTTAGTATCGAATCTTTTCGAACAATGGAACGTGTCAAGTTTGCGTGTCTCGTGTAAAATCTCAACATGCTTCTTGCGAAGGACAGCTATTGAATTGTATTATTATAAATTTTTATGTATAATTATATTTCTCAACGGCTACATAGATATGCATTTTTTAATAACTTTTTTATGATCAGTGAATTTATTGCATAATTTTATTAATCATCATCATCTGCCTATAAACGTCCCACTGCTAGGCACAGGCCTCCCACGTGGACAATTAGCACGTGGGGCTAATGGGCCATAACCCATCACGCTGGCCCAATGCAGGTTGGGCGGTTTTAACGACTGCCATCTTACAACAACAGCCGAGACCAACGGCTTTACGTGCCTTCCGTACGGAATTTTATCAATATTCCACTAAAATACTTTTATACCTATGTTTATTTTTTTCTTTATTATTTTACTTTGTTTCAGCATGTCTTATGAAAATAAACAACGGCGTTTTGAAATAGGAAGATCAAATATACTTACAACAGGTGCAAGAAATACTGTTGTCTTGAGCATGTAGTGCTTCTTGCAAAAGCTGATTGACTAAAATTTTTTAATTTTTATAATGCTTTTTTTAAATTATTTTTTATTGGTAAGTATTTTGTTTTTTATATTAGTGTTTTAAATAAGTTCCTAGTGTCAATAGACTGACTATATACATAAATGATGAATGTTGCTGTTATCAAATTTAAAAACGTCTTATATACTACTTTTTGGTTTTAAATAAAATTGTATAGTATTTATAGTCAAATTCCTAGTGTAGTCACATTCCTAGTGAAGATTTTACAAATCCCAGTGCGTGAGACCGACGTTACCAATGATCAATTTCAAATTGACGTAACCAATGGCGGGTTAAAATAATACTACCATCCCCACTCTTCCCTTGAGTGTCTTAAAAGGCGGCTAACGGACTAAATACTGCACATACATCCAACAGCATAGAGCGGCAATGGGCTGACTACCTGTCACGCTGAGCACACGTGCAGTCGCTATTTGGTAAAAAGTGGACTAAGCAGAGGACTGTTCTGTCCTCATTGCCTAACTTCTGACTAACCCTTCGGGGATAATAGTCGTGATTATATGTATGTATGTATGTAATGTTAAGTGGAAGTAAAAGGCAGAGATCTTGTAAAGGACATTGTTGAAGTTAGCCTAAGAACCAACACAAACATGACATACATGATAATCAGTGGTCGGAGTAGGTATATTGATTTTAGATACTTGCGTCATGATATCATAACATGGACATGCATTTCTTCCGGAATGTACCGGAGTTTCCAAAAATTTGGTAAATAGAGTAATAAAATAAAAAACCATATGTAAGCAAACAAAATTGTTTATTGTTAATACAAATAATCATTATTACAGTTTTATTAAAAATAATTATTTTTAATCCTCATCGGTTACAAGTTCTACATTTTGATTTTTTACTTAGGCCTTACACTTTTATTTAGGCCAAAGAGCCGGCTCAACATTAGCCAACAGGTCGAAACAACAAAGCTTTGGTCACCTATCCGTTGACCGGCCTGTGTGAGAGTGACTTAACCTCTACAATCAACGACCAAATGTGCGGCCAAGTGAGTCAATGAGTTCCAAAGGGGAAATAAGCCCAACAAATCTATAAACTACATTTCCTAAACTAGTTAATCGTTACTTACCCTAAATAATTATTAAAAAGCGACAATTATTAATAATTGTACCATCGTGATGGTTGGTTAGCGTTAGACGGGGGTTTTATAAAGGGGGGACAAAATTTCGTCCATTTTAGCGTAGGACGCACCGTTTCCAAGATATTTAAAGATTAACAAAAAAAAATCACTAATAATAATTTAAGACGTGATTTCTTTTCTTTTGCGAGATTGAGACAATGGATACGGCCAACATTAGAGATGGAGACCAGCGCCACTAGCAGCATAGCGTTGAGAGTATTGATACATTTTTAACTAGTTTCATGTAATAATTTCGATGTTTCGGTATTTTTATCATAATAATCCGGAAACTCGGAGGAGTATCCATATTAACATATACGTTTGATGTCAGTGACCTTAATTCAATATACCTACTCCGACCACTGATGATAATTCTTAGCTTATTTTTTACGATATATAATAGTATTTAGATTTTAGCGGACACTTTTGTAACCATTATTAAAAAGAATTTTTGGACTTTAATATTGAGTATCATTTTTTTACTATGGGTTGGGTAATTGAGAGTTCAGTGCATTCAGCCAGTGAATTAAAGGTTTGTGACCAAAATATTTATAATATGTACAAACAAACCTAATAATATTATGCATGCATGGCTGACTCGATATACTTAGTGCCAAACACTCCAAGCATCATTATAATATGATACATCGCATTTTATTTCAAACTGGAAACGTTAGTCGACTTAAAATTCCTTTGCTTTTCCAATGAGGAGAATTTTACTAACCTGCGGTGCTGTGTCACTCACTGACTGACGTTACTGTAGTCTGCTATACACAGTGTTGCCATTTAAACGGATTTGTCCGTAAAATAATGTCAATGTTCAAACCGGACAATAAATACACACGGATTTTTATACGGAGATTTCAGGCAAAAATGCTTTTAATGAGTAGTACCTGCTAATAGCTTTTATTATTCCTAAGAAATATGTTACATTTTATTTGATTCTGCGTAAACTAGCGGGTCTTATTTAATGTTCATAGATTTTTACAGAACTGAACCAGCAATTACTGCGTAGTAAAAATTATGGCTTTGAGGATTCCCATTGAGATATATATAAGTATTTTCTTGGTCGGCTAATTTGAGAATGAGAGCCAGTGAGAGGTAATGGTGTGATTTAGTGTTAGTGCAAGCAAGACGTAAAACACTTTGTTATGAATCATTTGTGTCTGTCTGACATCCATATGGTTTTAGTGTGTTTTTGCCGTTATTAATTATCTTATTACTTTCATTGATATAGTTATATATAGTTGTAAGTATGTACATACATACCTTATACCTTAGAGTTTCAACTTAGACCTTAAGATAAAATATTTTTTGTTTGTATTTTACATGTCTTTAACTTGTTTTGTGCATTACAATAAAATAAACTTCCCATACGGATTTTATACGGAATTGGTAGTTATTACGCAATACTGGCTCTTAGATCTGGCAACACTGGTTGTGCAGTTTCTTTGGCAAATAAAACAAAACAGTGTAACATCACTTTTCAAATTCTCTCAAGAAGTCATTGCGAGATCTCAGTAAAGTCCCACATCTTTACTCAAGGGATTTTGGGGGGAATATCATTTAGCAATTAACGTTCATATTTATCATCACTCATCATTATCATCAGTTAGCATAATCAATGAACTCTAATAATATGACTGAAGGACTAGTATCCATGGTCAAGAAAAAAAAATTGACGTTCTGGACTTCTTGGCGGGAAAGTGAAGCGTCATGTCTGCAGTTTTGTTTAATTTTCTATAATTTGTGTTTTGTCGAATATTAATGTGAAATAATGATGAATTATTTAAGTGTTAGTGAACGTGCATGAGTGTTGGCAAATAAAACAAAACAGTGCAACTACACTTCTCAAATTCTTTAATTAAACATAACCACAAAATAATTATAAGATTTCCTAATTTAGGTTCTTAGGAGTGTCCGTCGAAAATCTTTGTTTTTACAATTATTACTTGCAATTTCGAACCTAGAAAAGAATATTTCATAATTGTTGGTTCTTAGGCTAACAATGTATGGGCGCAGAACATTGTCCTTTCTAGTTAACTTGCTGTACAGTCAGCATTAAAAGTAACTGTACAAAAACAAGGTGGCATAAGTAATAGTCACGTGTAAGTGTCATTACATACTCATCATTTAACATTTCAGAATTATATGACATTTTTTGTGTTCATAATTATAACTTCTCTGTAATTACCTGTGACGGTCATGTACTTTTGACTCAACAGCTATGTCAGACAATTCTGGTCATTTCAACCGTAACAATCAATTGAAAAATTTCATATGCTGAGCTACTATTGATGCTGACTGTACAAAATTTTTTAGTCGTACGTCGTCGTTTAATGGTTTCTGCTGCCTTGGTTCGACGGTGTCGATCAATCTCTCACTTGATGAAGAGATAAACATCTGTATCGACAAGGCATCACCAATGTTAGGGAGGCTTTGTGCAAGAGTATGGAAAAACAAACATCTTACTATAAGAACGAAAATGATCGTCTAACATTCTTGCATTTTATTTATACTCTTGTACGGGGCTGGACGTCGTATGCCAAACCAGAGCGAAGATTGATCGGCTTCCACATGCGCTGTCTTCGGCGTATTTTGGACATCTCGTGGAGGGATCGAGTTTATTTATTTTTATTTATTTATTTAATCTTTATTGCACATAAAAACAGCAAAAGGCGGACTTAACGCCACAAGGCATTCTCTACCAGTCAACCGGTAAGGATGTAGGAGACTTAGGTAAGGCGATAAATCAAAAAAGTTACATTAATAAATATTAAATGAAAAACAACAACTTACAACCAACTTCATAAATAGGATATACAAAATACACAGATCTACAAAAATACAATATACTTACATAACAAAGAACGAAAACGAAACGAAAACGAAAGGGTGCTTAGTATCGCTCAACTGCTGGCATAACTGCAGCTGCAAAGCAGAGGCGGCTTCGGTGGCTTGGACATGCGCAACGGATGGAGCCTTTTCGGTGGCCGAGACAAACCCTCCTTGGACAAATCGCAGACGCTAAGCGTCCGGTTTGGCTCCTAATATTACGTTTTAAAGACAGCACTTATAAACGTCCTTTATCATGCTGTCCTTTAAAATCAACCCTAACAACTGGGAAACAGTCGCAGACAACCGTGATCGGTGGAGGAAAACCATAAAGGATGGAGTTGTCGTTCTCGGCTACATTAAAACCAAATTTTGGTTTGAGGAACTGTCTAAAAAGCGTTATAGACGTAACCAACGCGATGTACTTCCTCCAACTTCACCAAGTACTCGATTTGTCTGCCAAGTATGCGGTCGTTGCTGTCGCTCCCGTATTGGCCTTACAAGCCACTTAAGAAAATGCCAAACCTCACAGTTGGACGCTGTTAAAATCATCTTCTAAAGATGTAAGAAGCCTATGATGATAGTCGTACCATTTAGGAAGCTGCAAAAAAAGTGTGAAAGGTTATAGAAACGGCTTACCATCAGGCAAGTCTGTTTGCTAAATGTTACAAAAAATATGAATTTTAATTTCCGTGGAATTGTGATATGAACTTCATATTCACATGTAAACATTGATGACAGTTATCGCAGCCTATATAAGTTATAAGAGATTTACATGCTGTAGCCAGCACAATAGGCCCGCCGTGTAACAATGGGTGTTGATTTGTGTATCGGTTCGCCGCAACGACGCACACACCGCAGGCGTCGTCTGCTATTGTGGAAAACTGAACTACGGCTAAGGCGGCGCATAGTACAGAGGGAGAGGTAGGAAATACTAGTTCCTTCTCCTTGCATCGTATTTGTCATATAGGTATACTTTTAAACATTTAAGTTTCATTATAAGTACATAAATATTTGAACGGGGTTTAACGCAAAAGTCGTATTTCTCGGTACACTTTTAAACTTTTGCGTTTCACCATACATAAATATTTGAACGGGATTTAATGAAAAACTACTTTGTAAGGACATTCTACATGGTAAATGCACCACCATCCAGCAGTCTCTCTTTTTCCATTGTTTCCTAACACAGGCGGCATGCAGTGTGTCGTAGACTGACGTATCGAGGATGGTACTAATCTGATCGGTTAATCTACCGGACTTGGCCTAACCGGCCATCCTAGACCCTAGCGGCAAGTGGGATGTACTTGGGATTTTGGTGGGTTCTCCCGAATCCCAGTTGAGGCTTTCGAACCTGAACATGATGTGACAGCTATGAGATAAATCACACTAACCATGCCACTCCGAACGCAGTGGTACACATAAATTAGTTCATTACAAGACTGATGATGATGATGAAATCCGCATATTGATTTATCATCACATATTCATCATCTTGGGTAAATAATGTTATGTTGCTAAAATTATAATTACACTACGCTGACGAAGTAAAAAGATTATACTGAGCCCTCTAATAACTATGACTATATCTAGATTGGATCTTAGAATTAATGATTTTATGGTAACACATTGGTAGGTACCGATACTAAGCACTCTGTTCTGTAAGGGTTAGTGCCCAAATACAAGCACTATATCGTTAAACTCGTGGAAGACAATAGCAGATTATGTTAGCACTGAATATTGAACCTTATACATTAATTGAATAAGATTGAAAAACATTGAAATTTATGACATGCTGTCCCTGTTTACGACGAGTAACGACTCTTGAACTGCTTCCCAAAAAATGTATGTAAAAATAGCGGAAAAGTAATGAAATCGCCTTTTTATCAGCAGTGAACTCCTGTCTTGACTCCTGTCTTTGCTTACACATTAGTATCTCTCTCTCTCTTTGTATGGTTATGCCTTGTTTTCTAGGCAGGTGATTTCTAACAGGAGATGTCGGGTGCAGTGCTTAGTTAAGTTATTTTAAATTTCGTTTTAATTAAGCAGAGTGGCGGGCTGTATGTGCTCGCTGCTCGATTGGATTACCACAAGGCTTTACTTTTTATTTCATTATTTTATTTAAACATGCAACATTAATTTCATCGCAATATTAATGCCTGAGAGACTTATCTCATATATTATTATTATAGGTAAATAATTGTCTTTTACTTTTTTCTCTTTTTACTGTTTGTTTTTCGTAGTTCGTAATAGTTCGCTGGCTTTTTATGTGACACAAATTTTTCGATCACAAAAAGCAGGGAGTTAGCCATGAGGCAAACGGCCTTCCGTTTGGGACTTTTTGGCGGGTATGCACTTTGGAGTCCTTCTTGGACTGTTGATTTAATTTCTGTAATTCACGTAATTTCTGTAAATAATGTAATTCTGAAATCTGCGATTCTGAAGTATTAGTGTGAAATAAGTATTCGTGTACAAGTGTTGGAACCAAGCGAGGTCTCTAAGTAGATGCCCACATCTTTACTAACGAAAATTCAAGGGGTTCTGGTAATTATAACTTTATCAATTTGCAGAGATTACAATTATCCACTTAAACGTCTAGTCCCGTATATACAATATAGCTTCTAACGTCCAGCCTTTCTGACAGCTGTCAGAAAGTTGGCCGAAGCTGACCGAGACTACCCGAGCTGAGAAAAAAGCTTAGAACGGTCCAGAGGTCGGTTACCAGACACCGCGTTGCGCCACACGTCGCCGACATGTACGACGAGTACATTACGTGTAAAATAAGATCTTACTAACATAGATAATAAGTATTATATACTAACAAAATTGTTTTATATTGTATGTATGTTAGCGCGTAAGGTATTTATTATATGGGCCTCTTTGTATCTTTACCATCCTGTACATTGTTTGTTGCCTGAAATAAAGAGATTTTTTTAGTTATTTAAACAATTGCTAAAGCTATATCAAAACTAAAATACCTACCAAATGCTTAGAAAACGCAGTATTTTAATAAGTTAACAGTTCATTACGAAAATCTATAACAAAAATGACAAAAATGAAGATTCCAAGACAAAAATTTTTTTTTGTTATCGACATGTAGAAGTCGTTAATACTTGGAAGTCACTGTTTAAAACTAGAAAGAATTAAATCATTTTCGATAGCTAAAACCATAACGATTGTTTTGATGTGCATATAATTAGGAATAACGATGATTACAAAGAGTAATTAACACATTTTTAGCACAAAAAAATCCTATGCAAAAAAATGGCGAACCATCAAAATTGTCAAAAATTTAATTTTTTTACTAAAGGTACTTATACACTGTGCCATAGTTTCTGTTGCTCTACGGATTAAACAATATCCATAGAGCCACCTCAATTTTTCTTGCGGAACTACGAACTAGGTGTAGTCAGCAACAACCCTAACAAAGAACGTTGCCGTGTTTATGGAGCTTGGTCAGAAAAAAAATTATATTGGAATGTCACTGTCTACAAATGTGAACGAACTTAGCTAATCCCTAACGATAATTAGTATGCGATTGTTAAGATGTGCACTTATTTAGGAAATGTGGTGAGTAGAAGAGTATTTCGACATTTTTAAAAACGCTTACGCTGCGAAATTCCGTTTTGGCGAACTGTCAATTTTCGTCAACTTCATTATTTTTTTCTGTGAAATTATGTTTGCCATTAGATAATTTTTTTTTACTTTTATAATGAATTAGTAACCACAGAATCACCTCAATTTTTTTGATGGACCTATGTACTACGTGTTTAGTGTGACTACACTCACCGTGGACGTATGCGAGTACAAAATTCGCAAATGTCCACGGGTGACTATACTCACCTTGGACGTATGCGAAATTTTTGCGCTCGGTGACTATACTCACCTTGGACGTGACAGTGGTATCGCCGATTTAGAATGTTATTCTACAGTATCTGGAAATTTGTGATCTCTACCTAGCCCGCCGGGAAACAGGCGTGATGTATGCATGTGTATCTTTAATAAACTATAACTTGGTTAAAGTGCAAACCGCATCAAAGCCATATTACACAAATAAAATAAAGGAACTATTAAAGGTAACGTTTGAGAGGTATTTCGAATATCAAATATCCACTAGAACTGAAAAATACAAAAAAAAAAACAGAATCCGATCTCTGCGAACCGACAATAAAATCGCAAACCACAGAGGCCGATTAAGTCTTACCAAATTGTCACGAACGCGGCGAAACGGCGCGCGAAATTATCGAAACACGCCACAGATCGAAAAAGGGACGAACAGAGCACTGGACGGGCGAAGGTAAATCCAATTCTGGTACAAAAATGCAGATAGTCCGACAGCCTCGTTAGCGGCGGCCCAAAAATATTTTTAATTTTCCTTCCTACTTTTTGGTCGGCGGTCCATTGTGACCTTTTCAGTACCTCGCATTTCAATGCGGATTTACATTAAAGACTGAAATAATAACAATTTTCGGTGTACCACCAGCTTCCCGGGGCCCCTGTTTCGTAAAGGCTTCGCTTTTGTGTTGATTTTTGCACACCGCTTTCGTGCGCATCGGTTTTAACTGTCTAGCACCTTGGATTTTAAGTACGCTTTTTTGCACGTTTATGAAGACAATTTACATATTTTTATGTACGTATTTTAGCGCGGATTATTTCGTAGCGATGATTTTTATCTGGATTAGTTGAGTTTGCAATCTTGCCAGTTAACTTTCGCAATCAGGTCACTGGATGGGAGATAAAATTAAAATTAATAGTTAATTATTCATCATCATCATCAGCCTATTAACGTCAGACTATTGGGCACAGGCCTCCCACGTGGACAATAGCACGTGGGGATATTGGGCCATAACCCACCACGCTGGCCCAATGCGGGTTGGTGGGTTTTAACGACTGTCATCTTACAACAACAACCGGGACCAACGGCTTAACGTGCCTTCCGAAGCACGGAGGAGTTAATTATTGACACTTTTAAACTTTCGCGTTTCATTATGCACACATATTAAGACGGAATTTAACGCAAAACTACTTAGTAAAGGCATTCTACGCATAGGTACCTTTTATACCCGACGTTTCGACCGAGTTGCACCGGCCGTGGTCACGGGTGGACCCGTGATATGTGTGAGTTAATTATTGAGTCCGAGTCGTACACGTTTCGTTTTGGGGTTTTCCAACGAGCAATGGAGCGCAGCATCTTAGGGGGAGGTATTTCGAGCGCTTCTCTCTCGCTCTCTCGACGGTACGACGGTAAGGGACGGGTATAGCAGCGAAGCGGCGCGAATAATCGCGTTTTATATTTTAAAAAATTGATAGATGTAATAAATAAAAAACCATCGGTTATAATGACTCGAGTTATTTACGAGCTTCATTTTAGTAAATGACTCATAATATCAAATCACTTATTTTAAGAATAAAACCTGGAAATTAAGATAAAATGACACAAAAAAATGTAACTTTGTGAATTTATTCTATCGAGCCAACTTTATCAAATCGTGTTTCCATCGTGTGTATTTCACAGAGTAAAGCCTCAACAATATTTAATAATTTTAGCAGATTTTAATTTTACTGGTTACTACTTCAAAAAGTTATTCTAAGATCGTGTTATTTTAATTTTTCACTAACACCTAGCCTTAAATGTGAAACTTATCGACAAAAAACAATCAAGCACAAAGCTACTAAACTCAAATGGGACTGAGGCACTGTCAGGGCAGGTCTAGTTAGCACAATGTATCCCGATC
Source organism: Scoparia ambigualis (assembly GCA_963921215.1). Taxonomy (NCBI): domain Eukaryota; kingdom Metazoa; phylum Arthropoda; class Insecta; order Lepidoptera; family Crambidae; genus Scoparia; species Scoparia ambigualis. The sequence goes on from OY992510.1 coordinate 7,060,482, forward strand.
GCTGGGCAAAAGTTACAACACGATGGGTTTCTGGAGATGACGACGCCGCTTGAGATCGGTTCAAAAAGAGGTGGCCAAATGATCTGGACACATATTAGACCGAATGGCATGAGGTGGCTCGAGATAGAGATGGATGGAAGGAATTGGGGGAGATTTATGCCCTGTAGTGAAACAGTATAGGCTAGGAAAATAAATATTTTTTAGAAATCAAGTCATTAGTTCTATATGCGGAATTAGTTTCTTTCAAATGTAACGAAGAGTCATTTTGCCGGGATCTAGCGGTATTAGCGTACAGAGTGGCCCAAACGGTAAAACTAAAATTTTTTTTTGAGTCATGACATCTTGTTCCCGGAAATACCCCATGTATGTATGTTCCGCAATTTTTTTATAGTTTTCTATCTATGATTTTTTTATTTTGAGAATTTTTAACTTGACCTGCTTAAATATACATAAATAAGTATTTTTTTAGGAATTACGCAACTTTTTTTGAAAATTATGCATTTTTTTTAAAATATATGTTAATATAAGTCGGTCAAGTCGAAACTTCTCAAAATAAAAAAATACATATTTTTTTATATAAAAAAGAAGACTAACCAGTAGGCGGGTCACCTGATGGAGAGTAATCACCGCCGCCCATGGACACCCGCAAAACTAGAGGAATCGTAGACGCATTGCCTGTTGGATATCCAACGGCCGTGTCCTCCTACGCGAGAAGGATGGTGGTCAGTACCTAATTGTCCGGAGCTTGGAGTAACTCTCAGAGTTAAAAAACGCAAGGAAGAAATGACAACCACGCATGCTGCTCGTATGTGTTGTGAAACTTTGTGTAATGGTTGTCTAGCACTTTTCCCGAACTTGCTGTGTAACTGCATGTATTTTTATCTCTTGTCAGAAAATTGTAACTGTAATTATAGCTACTTCGCAACCACAAACAACCCACCACATAAACAAAATAAACCTACAAACATACAAACTATTAATTATTTTAATCATTTAAATATTCTTACTGTAATTGAATATTATATATTATACATGGACGCGTACTCTTTATATACTATTTTTAACATACTATTAAAAAACATCTGTTCATATTTTAATAACAACACAGAATACATTCACAATAAAAATAGTCGATATATTCTTAAAACTTATACTACATCTGATGGCAAGAAGAATACTAATTTGAAGTTGTTTATTGATTATGCCTACTATAGATACTCACTATACATATTTCGGAACTTGATTGTCTACGTCGTACGTCGTTGAAACATCGGTTAAACTGTTTTATTTATTAAATAAATACTACTTTGTTTATTATGTACAACTACTTTGGGGCATGCATTTAACTTTTTTTAAAAAGAGGGCACATTTAAAGAATTAATTAATGACATAGACAACTATCAAGTATCTGACTCAACTGTATGTAAACCAGAAGAACTAAAACCAATAATTGACAAATATAAGAAGAAACTTACAATTATTACCCAAAACATCAGGAGTATTAGACGAAATATAAATGAGTTCTCATTGTTATTGGCAAGACTTGACTTTCTACCAGACATAATAACTCTCACTGAATGCTGGCTCTCAGTAGATAGTTGTCCCCCAGTTCTGGAATTTTATACCCCATATACTACAAAAAGAATAAATAATCAAAATTTATTTATTTTTTATTTATTTATTTATACACACAAGACAGATTACAATTGTTTCTATAAAAACACATAAAATTAAATACTAAAAGGCTGGATTGCAATTCAAAGTATGTGTGCCCTATAAAAACAAAATGGAGAAACCCTTATAAAATAAAATCTTATAAATAATCACTATATAACATAAATTTCAAAATACAAAAAACAGATTATGGTTTTATAATGTCTGATGTAAAATAGAGGATATCCTTAAGTGCTCTTATGTAAGTCGTAATTTTAGAAGAAAATATATCCAGATCTAGGTTATTTTTTGCCAACTCACAATGAGTTGGCAAAAAATACCGACGAGACATCCTAACAAGAGGATTATAAAAGGAAATATTATTTTTATAAGTTTGTAAAGCAAAAAGATTAGTTTCTATGGACCTGCGTGTACTGTACCTAGTGTTAAAGGTAACTTGGGAAAGCAAATAAGGGGTATCGAGTACTGAGTGAACAATTTTGTAAAGATAAAGAAAATCAAAATATTTTCGACGGGTTTCTAACTTTTGCACTCTAAATTTTGCAAGTCTTGACTCGTAATTAAGATAGCTGCTACCTAAATGTTGACGATAGCATAGCAATCGCAAACATTTCCTCTGAACCCTTTCTATTTCGTCTATGTGCACTTTGTAGTACGGCGACCAAACTGGACTGCCATACTCCAGCGTACTTCTAACAAGTGCAAAGAATAAACACAGTAAAGTGTGTGGTTTTTTAAATCCCTTCGTTGACCTTAGCACAAATCCAAGGAGTTGATTAGCCTTCGATGTTATGTGTTGATAATGTGCTCTAAAAGAAAGCCTGTCGTCGAATAGAATGCCTAAGTCCATAGCGGAATTACACCTTCTCAGAACTTGGCCGCCAATTGAGTAGTCATAAACGATACCGTGACGCTTGTTAGTGAATGATACAGTGAAACACTTCGCGACATTGAGAAGCATTAGGTTTTTTTTACACCAGTCCGAAATGGTATTTAAATCTATCTGTAAGAGATTGCAGTCATTAGATGAAGTGATTGTACGGAATAACTTCAAATCGTCAGCATAAAGTAAACATTCGCACGACAAGCGCTCAATAAGATCGTTAATGAAAACAATAAATAGGAGGGTTCCCAAATGCGACCCTTGGGGAACCCCTGAAGCTACTTGAATTGGGGATGAAAAGAATCCTCTAAGAGTGACTAACTGACTTCTTTTACCGAGGTATGAGGTCATCCAGCGTAGTAGGCTACCATGAATACCGTAAGAGGCAAGCTTAGCGCAGAGTAGTTCATGAGGGACTCTATCAAACGCCTTGGAGAAATCCGTATAGATAGAGTCAACCTGTCTACCTCTAGCAAAACTTTTACAAAGGTAATCTTTGTAAACCAAAAGGTTAGAGACTGTTGACCGACCTTTGACAAAGCCATGTTGCTTGTTGGAGATAAGGGGTATAAAATGGTAGTACAACCGGTCGTAGACCAAAGATTCGAACAATTTACCGAGGCAAGACAAAATGCTAATTGGTCTATAGTTTTCGCAGCGGGACTTATCACCATTCTTGAAGATCGGAATTATATGGGCTGTTTTCCATCGCTTTGGAAAGACTCCACAGGAAAAAGATTTATTAAATATAATGTTCAGTGGAACGCTCAGCTCTTTACCGCATCGTTTAATAAAGGATGGTGGTATTTGATCCGGTCCAGCACCTTTGTTTGTGTCAAGCTGCTTAATCTTTCTGAGTATATCACTTTCAGTAATACAGATAAAACTAAGTGTGTCTGAAAATATAATTCCAGTTTGTTCGGATTTATAACCGGGTAGAGTTGAAGATTGACTGCAATCTTGAGAGCCATCTTTATAAACCAAAGCAAAATAGGTCGAAAACAGTTCACATATCTCATGTCCATTTGAGGATGAAGAGTCACCGCAATGCATTACGTTTGGCATTGAGACATGACCTTTTCTATTACTCACAAATCTCCAAAACATTTTTACATCTTTACTCATAGTCTCCTCAATTGACGCAATGTAGTCACTGTAACATTTATGCAATGTAGTCACTGTAGCCATTCTTTTGAAGCGGTCACGGAGCAAAGAGAATGTGTCATAATCACGTGGGTTCTGAAATTTTTTAAATAGGGCGTGGAATTTTTTTTTTCTTCATTACACTTCACTAAGGGTTTGCTATACCAGATAGGGTAGTTTTGTGGTTTTGATGTAGAAAGCGGTGTATACTTTACTATAATTTCAAAAAGTGTCGTGTAAAAAGCATCAGTACATGCATCCACATCAGGACACGACAAAATATTAAGCCAATCAATACTCCGCAACTCTTGTTGTATTTCATTATAATCAGACTTTGCAAAGTTTAGTCTTTTATTATTTCGTTTTTTCAGACACTTTACTGGTTTAGATAATAAGGGAAACTCAAAATGTAAAGCAGGGTGGTGTATATCTTTTAAACTAAGCGCGACCGCCTCTTCAACTTTGAGACCTTTAACTGAGGATAATATTAAGTCGAGAATACGATTATTTTGGTTAGTTACGTCATTACACTGATAAAGATGGCAAAGTGAGACAAATTCCTGTAGGAAGACTGTTTTTTTACAATGTGAGGTATGTGATGGCTCATTAGGAGTGGTAGTGGTAAAATCATGGTTGTTAAAATCACCAATGACTAGGCAGTTATCCGCAAGACATTGGTTTAATAATACTGTTTGACAATTAGAATAATAATTTTCCAGCTTAGAACAACTCAGATCTGGGGGAAGATAACAGACGCATATGTTTAAATTAGGGACATTACTGTTTTCCGGTATTATAGTAACCCAGATATCCTCTAAATCACTATCCCAGGATGCCCGTCTAATTACTTGAAAAAATTTTTTTATTGCAATAAGGACACCCCCGCCTTGTAATACAATGTGATATAACCATAAAGTTACTATACCTAGCGGAAATTACAATCAATAAAGTTAACTATACGAAAATATCGGAAGACTTAAAATTATTAGATACCAAACCTGTACTAGAAACTGATAATCCAAATATAGCTACTGAGTTTCTAATAACATCGTTAACCACTATTATCAGGAATAACACAACAGAAAAAATTATCTCGAAACATAAAACACCACAGAGACCATGGATTACACCGGGACTACTAAGATGTATCCGACACAAAGACAAACTTCACCTTAAATTAAAAAAAAAACACCAAGTAATGATATACTAAAAATCACATATAAAAGGTACCGCAATTATTTGTATGAGATAATTAAAAAAGCTAAATTACAGTACGAGAAATCACAATTAGAGAATGCTTGTTCTACATAAAATCACATATAAAAGGTACCGCAATTATTTGTATGAGATAATTAAAAAAGCTAAATTACAGTACGAGAAATCACAATTAGAGAATGCTTGTTCTACCAGCGTAAGAAAAACATGGGAAGTTATAAATAACATTGCGAAGTATAAACCTACTAAGCAGAAGTGCACTGACTTACTTACTTTAGAGAGAAAATTTAGCTCAAAAAATTAAAAACAAAATTCCAGCTCAGACTAGTCACCCTTCTATCTCATCTACCCCAAATAACTCATTTGTACTATTTGATACCGATATTGAAGAAGTCCAATCCATCATTAGAAGTTTAAAGACTGATAGTTCCCCTGGCTGGGACAATATTTCTAACAAAATCTTAAAATATAATATCCCTATACTTGTGCCATTAATAACCCATATTTGTAATATTTCAATTGCCTATTCAACATTCCTTTCTTTTATGAAACTATCCAGAACCATACCCATTCATAAGGATGGTGACACTACATCTCCTAACAACTACAGACCCATATCGCTGTTAAACTCGTTCTCTAAGATATTAGAGAAAATTGTAAATGCTAAACTTGTCAAATATCTAGAGAAGAAAGAGTTGCTCTCTCCTAACCAGTTTGGCTTTCGTAGAGGGAAATCAACCAATGATGCAGTGTCGGAACTGACGAATTTTATAGTTTCAGAGCTTGACGCAGGACGCAAATGTGTCGGAATATTCTTAGATTTGGCAAAAGCGACCGATACTGTATCTACCCCCCTTCTTCTTAAAAAGCTTGAGACGATTGGAGTTCGAGGAGAGCAGCTCAATCTTTTCAAAAGTTACCTTAGTGACCGTCAACAAACTGTTAAAATTGATACCATCATTAGTGATCCTCTTCCAATCCGATATGGTGTACCACAAGTAAGCGTACTTGGTCCCACCCTCTTTTTAATTTATGTGAATGACATAATTAACACTTCTCTAGCGAATGGTAGCATCATGGCCTTTGCAGATGACACGGCACTCGTTTTCAGTGGTAACAATTGGGAGCAAGTACTTCAATATGCACAATCTGGCTTTACCAACATACACCATAAACTTTTTTCAAATCTTTTAACTTTAAATACAGACAAGACAAAATTCGTTACTTTTTTCATATCTAATAAATCACAGCCTTCTCTTGAAATCTCAATCATTAAAGCTCATCATTATAATTGCAATCTTGACTTCAGTAGTACTTGTTCATGCCCAGTGTTGGATAGAGTATCCACAGTGAAATATCTTGGCATTACTATTGATTCTCTATTTAATCTCAAACCATACATTAAACTCTTGACACAAAGGGTTCATAAACTACTTACTGCCGTTTTCAGGAAAATTAGACACATAGCTAACAACAAACTTCTTGCCAATATGCAGACGACTTTGTCCTTTATATTAGCGGTGGAAACCTTAGAATATGCGAAACGAAATTACAATCTGAATATAGGCCTAGGGTTGTCGGCGGTAAAATCAAAGTTTTGCATTTTTGGTAGAGGTAGAAGTAGAAAAGAGGTAGCTCTCAAAATTAAAGAAATTCAGTTAACATCTACATACTGCATAAAATGTTTAGGTATGTGGCTGGACAGCTCTTTACGTTGGAGTAAGCACATTAAGGAAATAGCAGAAAAAGTATCAAAATATTTAAATATTTTGAAAATGTTAGCTGGTTCTGGTTGGGGAGTTCATCCCAGACATTTGAGAAGACTGTACGTTACAATACTTAGAAGTAGATTTGATTATGGTTGCTTTCTGTACAACAGTAGCGCTAATACTCATTTATCTAAACTGGATCGGATCCAAAATCAAGCTCTGCGTATAATAGGAGGATTTATTAAAGGCACTCCAATACACGTCATGGAGTCCGAACTTTGTGTACCCCCACTATTCATAAGATGGAGATATTTAGCCTTTAAATTCTGTTTAAAATCAAAGACCTATGTATCCACAACTGACCTACTGGAAAAATTATCAACTTCTTGTCAAGATAGATATTGGGAAAGAAAAAAAAAACCCTTGCTTAGTATAACTTACGCCAAAACCAAAGATGAAGAGGTATGTGCAACCTTTCCTTTGAAAGTGTTCTCTCTGAATACCTGGGTCAATAATATTGACACATTTGCTACAATAAGACCATATTTAGAGTGTATTAAAGAAACGAAAACTCTGTTAGAACCCAATAGACTAAAGCAAGATGTGTTAATTGAATTAAGAGAAAAATATGACGAAAGTTGGTGTAAAATCTTTACTGATGGCTCTATAGAGTCAAAAGGCAAAGGCGCAGCTTACTATAGTGCTGATACAAAAGATATAGGTACATTTAAAATAACCGCTGATGTCTCTATCATGACGGTAGAACTTGTTGCTATTTATAACGCACTTTTATACATTCAAACCCGAATGTTAACAAAAGCCGTCATTTGTACAGATAGTAGGAGTGCGTTGCAGCACCTTGCTCGGTGCGCCTCTGGTAGCAGAGGTACACCGATAGCATATAGTGTGCTGCAACTCATTCATAATTCAAACATAAAGGGCCATCAGTTAAGGTTGCAATGGGTTCCCTCACACATAGGCATAAGGGGCAACGAGGAGGCTGACCGACACGCTAAACTTGCAATAGCAAATGGTCTGGAAATTGAAATTAAGCCTTATCGCACAGAAATTTTATCAAAATTTAAAAATATGTCTTATAGGTTATGGAAAGAACACTTTAACGAAACCTCATTAATAAAAGGGATCTGGTACAAAACAATGCAGAGTGAGCCTCCTCGTATACCATGGTGTGTAAATATTAATCTGTGCAGGAAATATGTTGTCCTCTTACATAGACTACGCGCTGGACACATTCCGTGTAACAAGTTTGCGCATTTAATGAAAAAATCTGAGTCATCAAACTGTGATACGTGTGGTAAAGTCGACGATGTGCAACACTGGTTGACGGAATGTGTCAAAAACAAAAGCGAGAGACAGCAACTAACCCAACATTTAAACCTTAAGGCATTCGATGTGGGAGCATTCCAAAGTATTTTGGCAAATCCCGCATCGGAGGCAACCAGACTCGTGTGTGAGATGGTGCAAGCAATATACTGATTTGTTGTGTTGTCCATAGGTTAGGGTATGATGGGACTGACATACTATTTGTGAAAGTCCCTAAATTAAATAAAGAGAAAAAAAAAACAAAAAACAAACTTCTTAGAATATTATACCTTTCATTGTGTCAATCAATATTGCTATATTGCATAAATGTATGGGGAGGAGCACACAAAACCAATGTTTGCCACTAGAACGAGCACAGCGTGCAGTTCTTAAGTGTATAAATTGTCTTCCTTATAGATATCCAACTGCAAAATTATAAACAGAATATGGAGTCCTTACATTTCGACAACGATATTATTTAGAAATTACTCTTAAACAACATAATACCCATGCCTCAATCTCCTTGACAGTAAACAGTAGACGAAAACTTAATAAAAATCCAACTCCATTACTCAAAACAAAATTTTCAAATCGCTTTATTCTTTTTAGTGGTCCCTTTCTATACAAAAAATTAAACAAAAAACTAAATTTACTAAATAAATCAAAACATGAATGCAAATCTTCAGTTAGGGAATGGCTGTTAACGCTGAACTACCATGAGACGGAGGAACTGTTGACTGTTGTTACTTGATCGTGTATGTTAGTTATTGTGTGCGACATAAATCATGATCATAAATTATCATTTTTTACTTTTTCTATAAATTTATATTATACTACTTATATGTTTTTAAATGGTATACATGCATTGGTTATTTATTATTATAGCTTTATTTTATTACCGACTTATTATAAAATTATTATATTGTTTATAGTGTATGCATGCGCAACATCATTTACATCTACATACAATTTTTGGAAGAGCGTAAGTGCCTATAAGAGCAGGTTTGACCTAGTTTAGGTACTAAAGTGTTATAATACAAAATGTATCAAATTGATGTTTTGATCAATAAAGATTATTATTATTATTATATTATTATTATTATTCCCGGCCTTTTAGGAAGGAATAGGTTTTATGGAGGGAATAGGAATTGTGAGGGGGAAGGGCCTCCGGAAGACTCACTGGCCGGACGAAACACAACAGCACCAAGTGCCGTTACTTCACGCCGAATATTCGCGTAAGGGTGGTATTACCCCGGGCGAGCCGGCCCAATGCGTGCTGCAACGCAGCGTGGCTCTACCACTCAGTCAGTGTGTCATTCATTCAGTCATTTAGCACCACCCAGGGGTCACGAGAAGGGTCTCAATGGTAAACCTACGGACGCGAGTAACTTTAACCCCCAAAGCTCGAAAATATATAAATAGCTTGAAAACTACAAAAAATCGCGATTAGTGTCATTCTTTGTGCCATCTTGTATTACGGGCTATAACGGCCCGCTCGCAACTTATAAAATGTTGTTACCAACCTTATGTCCACACAATTACAAACAAAACAAAATTTTTGCCACATACGTGCAACCGTTTTGAAGTGATGTGCGAACGTGCAATCATGGCAATTGATTTTTATTTATAAAGTTTATTTTCAATAAAGATATTACATACATACATACATAAATCACGACTATTATCCTCGAAGGGTTAGTCACAGACTATGCCACAGTCACTATTCACCAAATACCGACTGCACATGTGCTCATCGTGACATATGGTGAGCCCATCGCCGATGTAATGTGGGGACCGGGAGATGCTTTGAAACGACTGTTTCGTCTTAAGTATGATTTATTACTGGTTCATCAATTAGCTATGACATGTAATGCAAAGGTGCGGTAAGTCATACAATACAATACTGATGGATGTATGTGCAGTCTTTAGTCAATTAGTCGCCTTTTATGATACCCAATGGAAGAGAGAGGGTAATAGTATTAATTCACCGCTACGCGACCCAGTTAAAGATATTGAAGATTCAATATAAAGATTATTATTAAATATACGTATTTTTCACAATTCTCATTGTCTTAGTTAGGCGTTTATTATTCATGTGGCACATTTATCGGGATTTAAAGAAGTTTATAGGTGAGACAATAATTATTACAGAGTTACGACACGTAGCGCAGAGTTCAAAGCTAGATTTATACTCCAATCTCGCACTTACAGTCGCCTTTCGATTCACAGTCAGATATATCTCATCGATGGTCTAATTGGTGAACTACTAGCGAGCACGTTTATTCAGTAAAACTTTGATACTTTCCATGTTTCTACTTTTAAGGTTAGTATGCGTATCTCCCCACGTGGAAATTGCTGTGCTCAGCTGTGGGACGTTAAAACGGCTGATGATGACGATGACTTTGATTGGTACTAGGCACAGAACACCTCTCTCTTCTGTGGTAGAACATAATTAAAACAAGGGGCCTTTTCAAGTAGTAAACGCTGAACCCTTGTCTATTCATTAGTCGTCGTACATCATCCTCAGGGTGATCATTTGTGGCACATTTCTGCCATATAGGCAGATTTGGCACTTACATTTTAACTATAGCAGACTATGCTGACGATTCAAAAAAGTGGCAGAATTTGGCAGACTTCAAGGAAATATGTTGCCGACGACCTTTTGTTTAGGTAGTAATTTCAATTACAATTAGGATAGTATGTAGGTACACAAAAAAACGGCGATGAGCTTTTTTTTAAAAATTTGAATCGTGACAGATTTCATTCAGAATCTGCCAAATGGCAGATTTTTGGCCAGTGTCGGGCAGATTTGCCAATTTTGAAATGGTCACACCGATCATTCTGCTCTAAACCTCATCGAAATATCGAGCCGTTAATTTTTTTCATCCGTAAAGAAAATTTTTTGTTGGCCACCGTCTGCGTGTCACTGCAACAACTTCTTGGCCCACGATTCTCTGTGGTACCCCCACTCCATGTTTACAAAGCTATGTGTCAGATCGAAATGAATAGTATAAAACCTACAATATAATGATATCTAATAATAGTACTACCGTCACATTATTTATTTCAAAATACCCTCATTTAAGTTGGGACAGAACTTATGGCAATACTAGGTAGTTAAATTATAACTTATAATAATAACTAGTAAAGACAAGACAGACAATCCTACACAGCAAACTGATGTTCAACTCGCACGTCGCAAACGTCTGCAGAGAAGCAGCTGGCTTCTACAAACGGCTCTCCAAAACGGCCAGGGTCAACTGAGTGAGTCCCCACTCAACCCAGACATACAGAAAACAACCTACACAGAGGCAGTGGAATCCGTTGTAATATTTGCTGCTAGCGTATGGGCTTCGGCCGCAGAGAAGATCTCAGATCTCTGTACGCAAACAGCTGGATATGTTGCAGCGGGGCTTTGCACAAAAAATGTGCAAAGTATACCGTACAGTCTCACTCAACTCTGCCCTGGTTCTGTCCTGCACGCTCCCACTGGACCTTTGAGCTAAAGAGGCAGCTGCCCTTTACAAGGCCAGAGGGGGGGTCCCCCGGCCAGATCTAAAGCCATAGAAACTCCACATTCATTTTTTCACACATCACACCCTGCAGAACACATAAACACAGACATCAAACACATCACTGAAGACACACAGATACACGCACATACACACAACATTTACATTTACACAGACGGCAGTAAGATTGGCGGTAAGGTGGGGGCGGCACTATCCCTGTGGGACGGAACCGCCGAATCCAAAACCGTCAAACTTACCCTGCCGCCATACGCCACCGTCAAGCAGAAATACTAGCACTCAACAAAGCCTCGGAGGTGGTGCTGAGTAGAAAGGAAGTTTCCTTTGTAGTGTACAGCGACTCCATGGCAGCCTTGTAAACGGTCGTGAATGTCTCCTCCCTCCACTCCTTAGCGGTCAGCACAAGGGATAACCTTAAGACGGCCTTTAGACAGGGCAAGTCTGTTGACTTGTACTGGATAAAGGCTCACGCGGGACTGGAGGGAAACGAGAGGGCCGACCAGCTTGCCAAGGAAGCCGCTCTGCACTCCAAGAGAAAACAGGCCTACGACAGGTGTGCTGTGTCATTCGTCAAGAGACTCATCCGCGATGAGACGCTTGACGAGCGGAACAGGCGTTACCAGTCAGGCACCACAGCCGAGGTAACAAAACTATTATTTCCTGACATCACTGCCGCTTACAAAGTCATGAGCCCTAACACCCTCACACAACTCACCAAAGGCTTACTCGAAAATTTCGCAAAAATATTGGCTGGAGATGGCAGAAAAAGAGGTTAGTATATAATATACTGTAAGGTAGTAACTATTATTTATTGTGTGATTAAAGTGACAGATACTGTCAAAATTAGAAATAAAACTTATGTAGTAAATAATGTATATTAGGTAAAGTATATCTGAGATCAATGATGTTACAATAAAAAAAGGTAGATGCGTTACATGTGCCAAAAACTGGCAACAGAAAACTATGCTAATTGGCTTACCTTAGCGTAGTCTCAGGAAAGCGTTGACAGCGGTGGTGGTTGACAGTGTCAGTTTGAGTATATTCGTTTCCGTAAATTAGTTTAAAAATGCCGTCCTGTGTAATACGACACTGTAGAAACAATACAATTAGGACTAATAAAATTCATGGGATGTTAACATCGTAACGCTTTGGTCCATTATTGACATTACATTAGTACTGACATAACCTATCTACCTCTTTTTATTCTAATATCATTGTCTGAGATATATTATGTTGTTCCCTAGTATATGTACAAGCAATAACGTAACTAAATTAGAATAAGTTTTAAAATGTAAGAAAATAGAAGAAAACCAACTGTACAAGGACCATAAAGAGGCCACAAACACGTAAAAATGTAATAATAACATAAGTGTTAGAATAGTAAATACATTACATTATACAATACATTTTTATTAGGTATCTAGACCTAATAAAAATGTAAGATAGTCATAAGAAAAAATGTTATAGAATTAAGCACTATATTGTAACAAAAAGAAAGTCGTTGAGCCGAATAGCTCACTGAAAAACTTATTTCCCCAAATCTAGAATAAGAATAAAGATGGTAAAGTTACAGATAACAATTACAGAGTAGGAAACGGGAGTCCCACCCGTAAAAGAGCAAAAGATGATGAATGGCTGTGAAGTATGAGGTATAAAAGTGCGAGAGGAATAAATACGAGAACTAGTATGAATGAGAATAAAGCATAAATTACGCTCCAATAATGTTGGAGCAGAGAATAAAAAAAACCCTGCAGTAGGTCCGATATGCAACGAGCAAGTCCAAGGACTTGCAAGGTGTGTCTGAAAGACCCCGCCGCTGATTCGTGGACTACTACGAGCGTTAGTAACCGGATTTCAGCCAATGCGGAAGACGGAGAGTGCCCTGGAGATTTAATGGGTAAACCCTCCTCATTTACCATCTCAGAGGAGGGGGGTTCCACATAACTACCGCGTTGCCCCGGCGCTCTGGTTTTTTTTTATGCATTTCTCCTGGGTAACCAAAAAAAAAGGTCCGATATGCAAAGGACGCGTAGATTATAATAAGATCGCTACTCGCTATCATCTTATAGCTTGGTCGGTTTTTCTCTATCGGTATCTATTCAGAGGTGTCGAGTCGCAGGTACGTCTCGGACTTATCTCGCCGGTGAATAATGCCCGCAGGCTGTGATCGACGACTGGCGACGTTTCTCGCCTTATTCGGAGACAACGCGGATTTGGTTGTCCCGTTTTGGAGGCGCTAAGCTTCGGGGAAATTAAATAAACGTAGGCTTTTGTTTGTTACATACTTTTTGAAGGGTTTAATGTAGTTTTTAATTTATAAAGTTTATGTACATAATCTTGTTTGCTGTCAATCTGGCATCATCATCATCAGCCTTAAGTAGAATAATAAAAAAATAACTAAAGCATAGAAGGAGTGGTATGACATTTGAGTGGGGTGGGTAGTTTATGTCGCTTTTGAATTCGGTATGGATATATTACGTCTTTTAAGATGACCGGTTTTTTTATTTTAGCTAGACATTTGACGTTTTTGCAACATATTTTGTCTCTTCTTTCAACATTTATGGCCCATTTGAAAAAATAGGACAACTATAACACAAGTCTCATTTGGACTCCTTCTATGCTTTAGTTACAATTCTATGGTCCCTCTGCTGGTAACAGACCGTTGGCCCAATGCGGGTTGGTGCATTTATTTTGAAATTAGGTCATTATATTGTTTTCCAAGGTTTAAGCGAGCACTACACATTGAAATGCAATACTTTTTACGGATCAAAACTCGGTTAAATACAAAAATGATTGACGGCAGGCAAATAACTTCTAACTATGAGATGACCAACACCTCAGTCTCCCTGTAACCACGGAGCCTGGAAAGGGTTCGAAACGTCAGGAAAATAAAAAAACTATGTAGTGTAGTATATTAAACGCGAGTTTTGATCCTTAAAAAGTGTTTCCTTTTAATTAGGTCATTATGTTTTGTTAGTTTAATGTAAATTGTAATAATGTAAAATTATCCGCATCTGTTTCCCTTACATGACACGGTACATAAAAAAACTAACACTAGAAATAAGTATAAGCATAGACTTTATGTAACAACAGAGAGACTGAAAATATACAGTAATAATTCATTTTGCATGGCGATTAAGGTGTATAATAAATTGCCTGTTGAACCTAAAGAATTGCCTGTAAATAAATTCAAACATAAATTATTTAAATTATTGTTAAATGAATGTTATTATACGACCAAAGAATTTTTAGAACATAAAGTGTAATTTTTATTAAGTTAGTTAAATTATGTTGACATTTTATAAAATTTTAATTCCAATAATATATATTTTTTTGACATTACTTATATAATTTTTGTAATTTTAATTTAAATAAGCATATAATATTTCCACGCTGAAGATGGCAGAATATGCTGAGACCTGTATTAATATGACACCCTAATGTACACCATATTCTTGGAAATAAATGAATTGAATTGAATTGTAACCTTTGCTAAAACCGCAGAAAATACAATTCTAGTACTAATGCTACAAGCGAAGGAAATTTGAATACGTTCGATGTAATTTTAAAATTCTGTTTCGAATAGCTATGGACTGCAACGGGAATCCGCGCCACGGCACAGCGTCGCGTCCACGACAATGCGACGCATTTGCAGGCGATGGCGCGGAATTCTCTCTTTCCCGCCAACCGCAGCACAGAATACCGATACACCTACGTGGTACCGTATCCGTAGGAATCGCGCGGATTGTAGTACGCTAATGGAGTTTGCTGACGCGAAGGTATCTCGGCGTGAGAGTCAATTCACGATATTTTCGAATGCGATCGTCGATGCCCGAAGAGTATTGGGTGATACTTGATACTTTAACCACGAATTGCACCTAGGTAAGAATATATTTAGGTCTTTTTAGGACGCTGACTGGATCAAATGGGAGCTGTGGGTAACGTACGTAGCAACACATATCTGCTCCAACCGCTTCCAAACCGTACTAGCGCGTCTTCTTAGCAATGTATACACAGCTTGGTTCTTCAGTGATCTTCCATGCCAGCCCCACTGTCCGCTTAATGTTCATCTCTAAAAATGTTGATGGATGATTTTTAGATAATTTTTGATAATGGGATTCTCTCTTTCCCACCAACCGCAGTACCGTTACACCTACTTACGTGTACGTATATCCGTTGGAACCGTACGCATTGTAGTACGGTAATGGAGTTTGCTGACGCGAAGGTATCTCGGCGTGAGAGCCAATTCACAATATTTTCGAATTCGATGATCGATTCCCAAAGAGTACTGAGTAACACTTTAACCACGAATTGGATCGAGAACTATACTTAGGCAGGAAGACAACACTTGTGGGCGGAGGGTGCTATCATTTTTCCGTTGGATGTGGAAAAAACTGTGACGTCGACTGCTGCGTCTGTGGATCAGCTGGGAGCTAATTTGGATAGTGCGAGGTATGGGGCAGCTGCCTCAGACTATTGGTTATCCAAAGATCTTCCACGTCACGCACGCCATGCATGTTATATTACTACATACTAAAAAGGTATGGACATTATTATTGAAATTTTGCAGTCACAATGCTGTATAGATAAAGGATAAAATGTTTACTAGAAAAGGTAAGGACTCTTTTTAAAAAATATTTTTGACATGAGCTTGTCCTTTTTATCATCATCATCATCAGCCTATACTCATCCATTGCTGGACATAGGCCTATCCAAGAACACGCCATTGAGCACGATCCGCGGCCATTCTCATCCAGCTCTTGCCAGCCACCTTGTGAAGATCGTCGATCCACCTTATCTGAGGGCATCCTACACTACGCTTGCCGACACGCGGTCTCCATCCCAGAACTCGTATCCCCCAGAGAAACTCCAAGCATAGCCCTCTCCATAGCCCGCTGAGCGACTTTAAAGTTGTGAACCAGTTATTCATATTGATTATTAAAAAAATCTAAAGTCTTTGCTGATTTATAGCAATTATATATACTTTTAGGTCACAAGTGGCGTTTTCTTAAAAAAAACACAATCTTAACTATTTTACACTCTTTATGATTTTTAATGATTTTTGGAAGACGAAACAATAATTAATAATCAAAAGACACAAAAATAAAATAACAACAGAAATGAATATCACCAAAAATAGAGATGTCCTGACAGCGACGTTGTGCCCGATGGTGCTCTTACTTTATAGCCGATCGAGGAGGTGAGGGTGACGTGGTAGGGATGGCCGCTTACACGGCCTCTCCTGACGAAGAGTCGTCCTCGACGCGTGCTTCTCTCGTGGTGCCACTGGGACCAGCAGCATTAGATGTCGAAGGTCCAGCTTCGGGGTCCAAGGAAGGCATGGATAATCCGACCTCAGTCCTTGCTGATGTCTCGATAAGTTCGTCGGTGTCTTCAGTTTCATCGTCTAGAAGAAAGAAAAGACAAAATAGAAAGAAATTATTTGTTATAAAAGAAGTATGTTGCATTCGCTTTCACACTTATTTCTTTTAGACAACATTCAATCAATTCATCCTTCATCTAACAAACGCATCCATAAGTCACACTTCGTTAACTTCACACACAGAAAGCCAAAAGACTAAAGTGTCTCTTCGTGTTGATGTTGTCCTGCGACATAACGTGACTCGTGACTAAAGCATCCGCCTGATAGCACACGTATAAGTCATGGCGACTTGGTTAACATACCAACGCCAAGGCGACTTGACAAAAACGCCAACGCCAGTGCGACTTGACAAAAACGCCAACGCCAGTGCGACTTGACAAATGAATGCCAACGCTACAGCGACTTGACATATTAATGCCAACGCCAGGACGACTTGACGACGTGCGCCAACGTCCATATCCGACAAGCGATTAACGCTACGGAGCTTCATACATTCATCTCTAAGCACACGTAACCCTTTTCGTCCCGATTATAGCGCTGTAGGTTAGGTTCTGTTGAATTTTAAATTAACATGTCAGATCGGATGACAGTTACTAAAAGTAATGAATAACAGTTAAATCGTGAAGAAAAGGGTTCGACAGTGATAGTGAGTATGAACCAATGCTCACGTTCGAAGAACGCCGCGCATGTCTCCGGGCACCACTCTCCTCGCCACGGCACCATGTGTTGTGCTGCAGCCTGCGTGGTTTTGCCGTAACTGCCACTGAGCAGTCTCAGCTCATAGCGTCCACTTGGCAAAATTTTGGTCACCTTATATGGACCGCGCATGCCAGGATCGAGTTTCCCTGTAGACTGTGAAAATTTGATCACGAAAACAAGGTCGTTAATGTTAAACTTTCGAGGTGGGCGACGCTGCCGATTCACCCGTTCATCTTGATCAACTTGGTTCCGTCTGAGCAACCGACGAGCCCGGCCTCTGGTTATTTCTCGCAGTGCCTCTCGGTTGGGCGTAGAGTCTTCTGCTGCAATATCGCGTACTAGTGCACGAATGACAGGGGTGGTGGCGCTTGTACCAATGAGCAGGTTAAGAGGAGATGTTTGGGTGGTCTTTTGCTTCGTGACGTTCAGTATAAGTTGTAACTTCCACAGTGTATTAGACCACGACGCATTTCTATGATTAGTTTCAATACGAAGCATGTTTAGGACTGTTCTCACATACCTTTCGACCTGCCCATTGGCATGGTGCATCTCCGGTGTTATGTAGTGTAGATCGCACCCTTGCTCATTGATCCACGACGAGAATTCATTCGACTCGAACATTCGGCCCTTGTCTGTAATTATTATTTTAGGTACACCGAAGAGAGAGACGGCTTGCATAACTACTCGCTTCAGCTCAGTCGCTTCCTGTCGGTACATGGGAAAGAGTAGACAGTATTTGGTATAAGCGTCTACTATGAGCAGGATAAACTTATATCCATCTGACAATGGTAGGGGGCCTAATGCGTCCATATGAACTGTGTGGAACGGCTCATCTGGTTTTTCCCATGAAGTGATGTTCTGAAGTGGAGCACGAGGGACACGCTTCTTTGAAATGCACACTAGACAATTAGAAGTATACTTGCGAACAAATTGTCTTATTCCGGGAAACCAGAAGTACTTCAAGATAAGATCTAGGGTCTTATCCGCCCCAATATGACCGTGCTCATCGTGAAATATCCTCAACAGGCTAAGTCGATGTCCCTTGGGTATGTAACAGAGTAAACGTGAATCCTCACCAGGCGGCGTGTATTTGTAGTACAGAATGTCTCCCTGGACCACGTACCTGCTCTGATCTAGCTCACCATCGCGATGTTTTTGCAGTAGTTCTTGGGTCTCGTCATCAGCTAATTGGGCTATTTGCGCCCAGTTACGCGGCCTAGAAATTTGATTAACTTGGGCGGCGGGATTGCGGCTCAAGTAGTCCGCGTGGGGCATCATGACTCCCTTTCGGTACTCGATAGAAAACTCGAAGTCCTGGAGGTAAATCCACCAGCGCGCCACCCATGGTAACAAATCTTTCTTGCGCTCCGTTGACTTCAGGGCGTTGCAGTCAGTGACAACGATGAATTTCAACCCAACGAGATAATGGCGGAAATGTTGAAGAGCCTTAACCACTGCTAGGGTCTCAAGCTCGTAGGAATGGTATTTTCCTTCGGCTCCCTGAGTTACTTTACTAAAGTACGCTACGACGTGCTTTTACCATCGAAATGCGTTTGGAGTAGAACAGCTCCATAGCCAATGCTACTTGCATCGGTGTGTACTTCGGTCGGAAGCTTGGGGTCAAAAATTACTAGGACTGGTTCGCTAGTTAGGTATTTGATAAGGTCCTGTCGAATCCCTTCGTGTTCCGAGGTCCAGCTGAACTCGATGTTTTTGCGCGTTAAGTGCGCTATTGGAGCCGTTTTGAGAGCATAATCTTTTATGTAGCGACGGAAGTATCCAGCCAAGCCAAGGAGTTGGCGCACTTGCTTTACGTTTTTGGGCGGCAGAGTATAGACAAGGGCTTCGATTTTACGTGGACTCGGCCTAACCTGACCTTGACTGACCACCCTGCCTAAGTATTCGACTTCTGTCGCGAGGAATGAACATTTACGAATGTTAATTGAAAACCCAGCTATCGTGAGAGCGCACAAAACCCTACGAAGAAGCTCAATCCCTTCATCAACAGTATGGCTCATGAGGAGCACATCGTCTACGTAGACCAAGACCTGACCTTCGTCCATGAGGGGCCGAAGGGTATCGTTTATGATACGCTGATAAACGATAGGAGAGTTGGCTAAGCCATATGGCATTTTGACATATTCGAAGTGTTCCTCTGGTGTTACGAAGCCTGTTAGGTGTATGCATTCTTCTTTTATAGGGATCTGATGGAACCCAGTTGCCATGTCTAAACTGGTGAAGAACACATAGCTACCCAACCTATCGATGTGATCATCGATCAGTGGAAGAGGGTATCGATCTTTGACCGTTATGCGATTAAGGGCTCTAAAATCGACGCAGAGTCTATCCGAACCATCCCGCTTTTTGACTAGTATGATCGGGCTAGCATACTCTGACTGCGACCTCCTGATTATACCTTTGTCTAAGAGATCCTTGGTAATTTCCCTAACTTTTATTTGTTCTTGGTAAGACAACTTATAAGGTCTATACACAACTGGAGTAGAACTAATTAGTTTTATTTCCATTTGTCCCGTTTTAACCGTAGTTGTGGCCGTTCCAGAAATAAGAAAGTCAGAAAAGTCACCAATAACCGACATAAGGAAAGTCAGTGTGTCACCTTGAAGAGGCGTGTTAACTTTAATATTCATTTGAGTGCTCTCTTTAACAGTATTAATCGCAGAAGCTAAGGAACTGGAATGCGTAAGGTATTGGAAGTCTCTGGTGCGCACATAAGTGATACCATCGCGATTAAGGACATCGGTGCCAATTATGACTGGGGTATTCATATAAGATGACGGCACTACTATCAAATCAACCTCTATAGATATGTCTCGAAACTCTATAGTGGTCGTGACATAGGTAGTGGCTACTAATTCTCTATCGCTAATACCTTTGAGTACGCAACGTTTCGCCTTTGGTTGACAGTTTAAATACTTCAAAACGTCCGCAGAAATGAGGGACACATTGAGTGCACCGCTGTCTATGAGCACATCAACAGGTATGCCATCTATCACTGCTGAGGTGATGTCTTTATTTTGCGGAACCTCGGGTTGGTGGGAGCACAAGTTAACACTACGTGGATTTCGGGGCGCTGACCGCGCTTTCGCAAAACAAACATCCTCGGTATGTCCCTGCTTCTTACAAAACGTACAAAAATTACTCGTGTTAGGTTGAGGGGCTGTATCTATCTTTGCGCTTGGTGTGTGTTTTTGAGGACAGTCACGATTTAAGTGTCCACGTCTGTTACATTTATAACACTTGATGTCCGTACGGTTGTTGGATTTTTGGAAGTGTGGTTTCTTAGGTGCGAAGTTGGAGCGATTATCAGGCTTTGGTCGATTTGGCTTAGTATAAATCGATAAAAAGGAAACGAGGTTTTCAGGGGTTAAGTCAGCGTTTGCAGCAGCTGCACGAATTTGAGGGTTGTCTATTCCACGTATAACTATGGCATGTATTAATGCCATCTCGTCCTCTAGGGATCTTTTTTTCCTGTCATGTATTAATGCCGTCTCGTCCTTCAAAGGACCTTAAATCATCACTGAGCCCCTGAATTACTTTTAAACGCAACAAGGTGCGACGGGCATATTCCGCGTAAGTAAGATATCTATCGGACGTAGTGTTCATGGCATCGAACAAAATATTCGCGAAATCTAATTTACGAGGACAAAGTGGTTTGAACTCTTGTTTAAAATTCGACCAAGTACGGTCATTCGTGACCCACTCTCCCAGCCACACCTTGGCATCACCCTTAAGGCATGAAGCTACCCGAGACAGACATTCATGATCGTTCCAGCCATTTGCGTCTCTGGCGCGATCCACTTCTTCGCACCATGCATCGATATTATTAATCAAGGGATCAAAATTAGAAACAAAATATGTCTGTGATCTCACAGGTTGAATAGTTTTAATTGCTTGCATTAATGCTTGTGCGAGAGTGGATGCCTCAGAGCAAGGAACAGTTGATCTAACAGAACCATGGTGTTCAACTGGTAATGACGGTGTTCGAGGACGTGAGACAGTCTGCGACTTATTATGCGTACGCGGACTGCGAGAGCTACGTGAACGAGTGCGGTTCCTAACACGACGATGACGGCGAGCCCGGCCACGAGATCGGAATCGTCGCCTTTCATACGGGTCATCGGATGAATAATCACTACTCCGAGTCCGTGATCTATGCTTTGAATCATGTTTACTTGAAACAACACGGCTTTCTCGATAACGCGACCGACGACTAGAACGTTCACGTTCGTTACTACGTGAGTTAGACCTCATTTCAATGTTTCAATGAACCAATTATTAATTCAAAATGTAGGTATCACTTGGATACGATTAACACTCACTCAAAAATGTAGTTAATTGACTTTGGTTTAAAAATGAAAATCACAAAACGAAACGACTACAAAGAGTAACCTCTAATTCAAAGGGTATTCTGTTCGTATTGATTCGCAAGTACCAACAACCAACACAGTAAATAATTTAATAACGGGAAGCACTATTTAACACACATTCAACTCGAAAAGATTAACACTTACTGATTTCACCTGCTTTATAAACAAGGTACCCTCCAACGGGAAAAAAACTTGCAAAGAAAATCAATTGTTTCGTTTTCCACTAATAATGGGTCGTTAAGTCCCTTATCCAACTTCTGATTTTAGGTCACAAGTGGCGTTTTCTTAAAAAAAAAACACAATCTTAACTATTTTACACTCTTTATGATTTTTAATGATTTTTGGAAGACGGAACAATAATTAATAATCAAAAGACACAAAAATAAAATAACAACAGAAATGAATATCACCAAAAATAGAGATGTCCTGACAGCGACGTTGTGCCCGATGTGATCGCCTCGCGCGCCCCAACAAAAGTGATCCGCGCGTGCCAGTGCTCTTGCTTTATAGCCGATCGAGGAGGTGAGGGTGACGTGGTAGGGATGGCCGCTTTACAATACACATAAAATGAAGTTACGTACGGTCTGACAACAAAGCAGTAACTTTACTCCGTCGTCAACGCGGTTTACCGTATACAGCTGCTGCGTACACGGACAGCTTCTCAGAGCCAATGGTGAGAAGACATAAGTGCCTACGCCTCTCAGAAATCACCGCTAACGAAACCAAGGTTTCATGAAAGCAGGCAGGCTGATCGGCTGTCATGTAAAGGTACTACAGGAAGCTCCATCCCATCCAAATCTATATGGGTACTAGTATTTATGTTTTTTTTATTTTTATTATTGAAATTTTGCATTCACAATATAGATACAGGATAAAACAATATAGTTATAGCATTGTTAGTTTATCTCAATGAGATATAGGACAAAATGTTTACTAGAAAAAAATCAACCAGTCTCAGGAAGCTCGAATGGAATTTGAACCCTTGACCTTTGGATTGCCGGTCCACGGCTTTTTTATTTACTACGGGTAATCAATTGGTCTTCATCGCACCTGATGGTGAGTGACGATAAGATAAGGCCGAAGGTGGAAGCGCGCTTTACCTGGAGTCCTCAACAACTGCAGAACTGGCTATCTTATCTTGTAAATGTCAAAACACAACAATGCTATTAACATTGTTGTTATGGCGCCAGACTTAAGATAAGAGGGTGGTAGCCAGCCAGGCGGACTAACAAGCCCTACCACCAACTAAACTAAGTACATACATGATGTACCCCCCGCTGGGAATCGAATCCGGGACCTCTGGGTCTAAGATCGGTGGCTTAGCCACAGACCATAGAGGCGGTTATAATGTAATAATGTCGTAAAAACCCTCAGAACAATAACTAAAGCATAGAAGTAGCGCTTATAGGAGATTTGTTAATGATAGAACAAGACAGATATACTTTGGACAGGACGGCGAATTACAAGGTAGAACCAGTTTCTGATCTACTAGGGATGGAGGAGATATATAGAGGAGTTCAAGTGCTATTATCGAACTGCAAGTGTTTACCGTGTTGTACTATTGAACGTACAATGGTAGTGCAAATTTAAATATAATCACAAGGATAGAGCGACATAAAACATCGGTACTTTGTAGCTAGTGTGGCAGTGCTAGCATCTGAGAGTAGTTCAGCGAAAGCACTGCCAATGGGTTAGGTGACAGGTTAGGTTCATAACCTCTACGACGAAATTGTAAAATGAATTTTAAACTCTTAGTGTAGTAATTTAACTATTTATTCCAATATAATATAATGAATGGTAACTGGTAATACTTAGTAGAACAAAGATAGAACTATAAAATCCAAACAACGGTAAATAAACACAGAAATATCACATACTAGTGGAAACTGACTATTTCACTGTTATTTTCTTTATTTCCTATGCGAGATTAACACTTCCAAACGACGCACGTCATAGTTCATTGCTTTATCACTCACATTATAACAGTATTTTGCAACGAAATTCCAGTATTCACACAATTATCACTTTTCCAATCTAAACAGAAACGCACGGCAATGATCCACGTAATAAAATTATACGAGTATTTGTCATTGTTGGCTGACAATGGCGATGGTTAGAGCGAATAACTTAATTTGGTAGCATTAAAAGGCTCCAATGGCTCCAGTTTTGACAGATCGCCTGGTACGCTTTTTTTCTACTCAGACGGTTTCTATGCTTTAGTTATTGTTCTAAATAAAAACCAACCAACCTAAGTTGTACTAGAATCTTCACAGCCATTTATTCATCATTAATAATATAGGTACTTATAGAACCTGATTGGTGATAATCTACTTTATTGGTCGACCATACAGAGCAATGCGACTGACGTGCCTTTGGCTTTACAGCTCGAATCTCTTTTCTTTGTCGTTCAATATCGGAAGGCGGAGTGGCTCCTGTGTTGTACTGTTGGTTCGTTGGACGGTACCTAGCCAATTTAGTTTCAATAGCTTTGTGAGGCAGCGGTACAGTTATACGGCTGGCCGAAAATGTAGTAAATCGATTTATGATGGACTTTTGGTTTCACGCCATCAAACGGTAAAGTATTTAATACTTCATCGTTTTCTCAATCAGTATACTATTACGTATTACCTACTTGAGTACAAAATACGTAAAAATTATAAAGCACTAGCGGCCGCTCGTGGTTTCACCCGCGTGGTTCCCTTTCCCGTGGGAATATCGGGATAAAAAGTATTATATGTGTTAATCCAGGTTATAAACTATCTGACTGAATTGACGACTATCTAAGTAATATCGCCTCTGTGGTCTAGTGGCTAAGCCACCGGTTTCAGACCCAGAGGTCCCGGGTTCGATTCCCAGCGGGGGTTACATATTCTTTGTGTGCTCGATTTTGGTTGGTTGTTATGTCCGCCTAGCTAGCTACCACCATCTTATCCAAGTCTGTCGCCATAACAAAGACGTTCATAGATTGTTGTGTTCCGACAGTTTGAGATAAGATAGCCAGTTCCTCAGTGCCTTATGGTCACTTACCATCAGGTGAGATGAAGGCCAAGCGCTTACCTGTTGTAGAATATAAAAAAAAGTAATAATAATAGAGATTTAAGAGGTTGAAATGACTGATAATTATGTATTTGTAAAATAGTCTTATTTCTTCTTGTCACCACGCACCACATGTTTCGCAAAGGAATTTCAAAAGTCAGGGTCAGTCAGAGTAATCAGGCTAGTTAACTACGAATAAACGTTTTACTATAAATTTTCGGAAAAGGGCCTATACCGTGCAATATTTATGTTTCACAAAATAACTTTTTAAGCGGTTTAAATATGTTTTCAGGTGGGCGTTATTCAGTCAATGTGCCTTTGATCACATCGACTGAGTTGATGCCCACGTGAAAATTTATTTAAACGGCGACAAAATATTCGAGCGCTTTAACAGAATGTCGAATGTTCTGCCTGGCGAGCCTTCTACGTTCCTTTGTCAATATCTGAACACTCCGCACTGTCAGCTTGTTCGCTCGTGAGACCGTTGTGTTGTGAGACTTCGTCTGATATTCTTGTTCGTGAGCAATACGTATCATATAGCTTAGAAGTGTTGTAAGGTAGCCAATGGAACTACACGAACTGTAACGAGTTCAAAACAGAAATTTTAATACGTAAACAAAGTATGCATCCAAGACTGGTAATATCAACCATACTGGCAAGGTAAAATAAATTTCTTCTCGATACAACTTTAACAAAAATTCCGTACACAGAATGTCATAACATTGACTGCAGTTTGAGGAAGCCCTATTACTAATAACTGCCGTGCTAATGCAGATACCAGTAGAACATACCAATGTTGCTATGGCGACAAACATAGATTAGGGCTTTTTTAGTCCAGTAAATCCGCCTTATTGGTACCCCACCCCCAGAAAAAAGGCAGAGTTACGTGGTGCTCCATCCGTCCCTTTTTGCGTACTGAAATCTTAAAGCAATCAGGAATGAGAGGGAGGGAAGATTACCCTCTAAACGCTGGAAAATAGCAATTCGAGAAGAGTGGAGGCCGTGGGGAAATCCTAGACCTAGACCGGTTTATATTTAGGTAAGACTAGCGGCCGCTCGCGGTTTCACCCGCGTGGTTCCCGTTCCCGTGGGAATATCGGGATAAAAAGTAACCTATGTGTTAATCCAGGTTATAAACTATCTGTATGCCGAATTTATTCCAAATCCATTCTGTAGTTTATACGCGAAAGAGTAACAAACATCCATTCATACTTACAAACTTTCTCGTTTATAATATTAGTGGAATGGTAGAACTAACCAAGCTGAGTTATAACAATGCCTAACCAACCCGAATTCAATGACCAGCATGTTGAGAATCTAACCTGAGAACTAGTGACGACGACATAACTGAGTCGCGTAGCGGTGAGATAATACTACCACCCTCTCTTCCCTTGGGTGACGTAAGAAGAGACTAACGGACTAAAGACTGCACATACATCCAACAGCATAGAGCGGCGATGGGTTCACCATCTGTCTCGCTACGCACATGTACAGTCGCTATTTGGTAAAAAGTGGACTATGGTAGAGGACTGTTTTGCTGTCCTTATTGCCTGGTCTCTGACTAACCCTTCGGGGATAATAGTCATGGTTGTCGTATGTATTTAAGCTGTCGAGGCAACTAAATATTTTTCTGATACAAGCTACAACGTGAACTGAAATTCCGTGCACACAGAATGTTAATTGAAGCCTTCCCCAAACTGCAGTGCTAAGGCAGATACCACCCGATCCCAATTTACCGGCCAGCGCACTAATAACGTTAGACGGCGCTGGCAACTTAGTAAAATTAACATTTTCCGCCGAAAGGGTAAAATTGATATCATAATAATTTATGCCTCTGTAAGCGCTGTTCCGTTTTTATAGTTGCTTTAAGATGCCTCCTGACCCGAATAAAGGGGCGGATGGCTTTTTCATGGCTAAATTAAAAAGTTTATGATCTTTTTTCTAGGAATCGCACTGTGAAAGGTTGAGGTAATCATGCTCGAATAGATGTTTTTAGTTTGCATCACGTACAAAGAGCGCTAAGAGTTAGTTTAGAATTACTTTCTCTGTCTAGTTTATACTTATACCACAGGTCTCACACCTAAAAATCCCGGGTTAAATCTGTTGAACTTGGGTTTTTGTTGGTCAATATTATTACCTTGCAACAATTTTTTACCACTATCTGATCTAAATCTGTCGTTATTTTAGCAATGTTAATAGCATTGATCTTACCATTACTTATGTGTTAGTCGCTTTGACAACAATGGTAAAAATATGTTTATGGTACCTACTACAGTTATAAAAATAACAGTAGATGAGATAACAAGCTCTAAAAAGTTGAGAGCTCCAAGTGTATCGCGCCTCTATTTAAACATTATCGACATTTACAGACTTCCTTTTTGTGACAAAAAATATGGTACAAAGGGGGATACTTTTAGCTAAATAATTCGCGATTTCAAATTTCCTCTCATAATAAATGTCGCTTTCATCGATGGGTTGTTTCATCCCCTTCCGGGGGCTACACCCTTGCCCAAACAACCCGCATAATCAGAGTGTACGATATTTTAGATACCTAATAGATAGCGCGGTGCGTTTGCCACTGTAGTACAAATTACACGGCACAGCGAATCGATAGCTTCCAGATATCGAGTAAATTCTGTGATAGCACGTTGTATTTGCATGTTTACGATAGTGGGTACGGCGTACACAATGCTTGCGGTAACGCGTACATGTACATAAACCGCCGTTCTTGTTATACCTAAGGTGTATGAAGTGTTATAGGAATGAGGCGAAAGTTACGACGCGATCGGTCGAGATGCTGCAACGTTTTCTTTGACTAGATAAAAGCAATTTAAGTAACTAATTGGTGTCTACACTACTACACAATACAAAACTGTAAGAAACGTTAGAGTATGTATTCAGGGTTATTGGAAATACGTAGCGATCCCTATATGGGGTGATAGTAGAGATCATTAGCTATCAAATTGCCCTAGAGTAGATGGAGCAAAAATGTACCGCATTATATTTTTTTTTTAAATTCCTGTTCTTTTTTTTTACATATAAGAGTGACAGCAAACTAAAAACACACAAAACAACCATTAAATACGTAAATTTCTTTTTTATTTCACTTTGATGCAGCCTGACCCATTTTTATTTATACTTTAAATATATCTTTACAAATATTTTTTTCAAAATCGGTACATTTTGCCCATCTACCCGAGGGCGATTTGATAGCTATTGATCTCCACTATCACGCCTTATAGGGATCGCTACGTATTTCCAATAACCCTGTATAGGTACATACGTGTACGTACGAGTAATATCCATTTCTAACCTAAAGTCTGGCAAAAACTTATTAATTTATGAATGCGCTTTCATCCACGCTAACATTAAAACACGGTCACAGAGACACAGGAATACAATTATGTTGATGTTATTATAACGATGAATAGCTTAAGTGGGATTGAGCGGGTCATGTAACAGGATGCATGCGGCTTACATGATGTAGGTAAGCCGCATGCATCCTGACTGCTGGGCAAAGGTCACGACACAATGGGTTCCTAAACATGGACGACGCCGCCGAGGTCGATCCAAAAAATAGTAGCCAGACGATATGTGGCCCGACTCACGTATTTAGTAATAGTCAAAATGTCGCTTACGTTTAGAGGTCGTCCTATTAAAAAACAGTCATAAATTTCTATTCACCTGTCATTTCGATATAACGATTACTCGATAGGATCGTAACACAGCGATTTGTCAACTATTTAAACTTAATGTTGCCATTACAATTCTACCAAAAAATTCAAATACTTTTTGTTAACAAAGCATGCAGAAATGTTTATTAATTAAAACCACATAGATAGTATACAACTTACATTGGGAAAACAGATACTTACTTATACTATATAAAAGCAAGTTTGCAACCATTTTTCCAAAGACTTAGAAAATGTCTATTTTGACATGTAATCGCTGACGGTCAAGTTTAACGTCAAATTAATAGGTGAATATCGCGGAGGCAACGATCGAAATTCGATTAATGCACGTGAATACGCATAAGTAGACAAAACCGACTTAAACAAAATCGTGCGATTGATACGTGAATACGAAAAGTGACTTCAGCGATTTTGATCGCTTGCATGTCGTTGAAGTTTTGTTACGTGAATTAGGCTACTGGACGTACATTAGACCGACGGTCATGAAGTGGCTCAGAGTAGAGATCTATTAAAGAACTTTTGGGAGGACTTTATCCAGCAGTGGGACAGTATGGGCTAAAAAAAAATACTTTATGGTCATCGAGAAGCAAACTTACAGCGGCAAACCTTTTCAAGATGCAAATTCGTCATAATTAAAGTCTGGCTTACAAAAAGGATGAACCAGGAACAACGCAGCAAATTCAAAAAAATCATGACTGGGTAACACAGGGTCACTCATACAGCTGCAATTTTCTCAGAAAATTTCAATTTGACATACGACATGACACCTCATAGAGACACACATAGAGACAAAGTGTTGCCAATCAAATAAATAAATCTTTCCTACAATCACACCAATTATCTAGCCCAAGAGAAGCTTCGAAGAAACTTGTTAAATGGTTACTAGACAACGGATAAACATACTTAAAATACTTAAATACATACTTATTATACATAGAAAACACCGAGACCCGAGACAATTTAGAAATACAATAATTTCTAAATTGACCCGACCGGGGATCGAACCCGGGACCTCAGAGATGGCGACACCATGAAAACCGGTGTACAAACCACTCGACCAAGGAGGTCAATATAACTACGAGATTCAGCTTTCGTTGGCCAGACTTCATCGGCCTATATACTTGTCCATCGCTGGACATAGGATTCTCCAAGAGTACGCCACTGAGTTGACTGTTGCGAATTACCGGTTACGATATTTTATTAAATTAAAATGTCGTAACCGTGTCGTGTAGCAGTGAAAGAATACTACAACCCCCTTTCTTCCCTTGGGTGTAAAAGACAAAGATTTTTATTTTAGTCGTAAGCGGAGACTAACGGACTAAAGACTGTACATACATCTAACAGCATAGAGCGGCGATAGGCTCACCACCTGTCACGCTGAGCACATGTGCAGTCACTATTTGGTGAAAAGTGGACTATGGTGGAGGACTGATTTTGCGGTCATCATTGCCTACTCTCTGTCTAACCTTTCGGGGATAATAGTCGTGATTATATGTATGTATCTAAAATATCATATGCTTCTCCGTGCTTTCCCTTACTCATTTAAGAATACTAAATGTGTCATACAATT
Source organism: Scoparia ambigualis (assembly GCA_963921215.1). Lineage (NCBI taxonomy): Eukaryota > Metazoa > Arthropoda > Insecta > Lepidoptera > Crambidae > Scoparia > Scoparia ambigualis. Next base: position 7,090,727 of record OY992510.1, read on the forward strand.
ACAATGCGATCCAATTGCGATTCAATTATGCCCTTCGTAAATTAGCAGACTTGGGCCCCAGGTCCCAAGCGATCGCATGAGACCGCACCTACAAAGACACACTTGACTTTGTACCGCGTTTTCATAGACTTACAGACTACTATAGTATGAACAAGTTTGGTTATTTCGGTTCTGTGGTACATCTTATGTATTGTTATCGCAAAATATCGCATAGTCTATGCTCGATACTGTCAAATTTGACGTTGACAGTTGCGCCAAAAAAAGTGTCAAAAAAAATGTAATACTGAGACCCACCAACTCTCATTTAGCCAGCGCAGCAGCATTGTGATTTACCCGATCATCTCCAGAAGAAGGAAGGCCAGGAACTTAAAACTACTTTCCATGTTCCCGTGTTTCGAGCCTAAACCCCAAAAACAATATGTCATTGTCTTACAGCGACTTTCATGGCAAAAAAGTTTAAGCCAACTACGATACGATAAGGCCGAAGGTAGCGCACTTCGCCCGGAATCTTTAACCACTGAGGAACTGGCTATCTTATCTTTTAATCCTTTAACGAGCACAGCATGTTGAAATTTTTTATTGGTTTTCGACCTTATCTCAATTTCATAAAGTTCAAAATATAGTGGCAATATATTTGACACTGCGCTATAAAGGGTTAATTGTCGGAACACAACAATGCTATTAACATTGCTGTTATGACGACAGACTTAGATAAGATGGTGTTGGTGTGAAATAGCTACCATTATCTTATCTAAGTCATCTTATCTTTATCATGCATCTTATTTAAACAAAGAACAAACAAGACTTTGAACTATCGCGTTGCATTGCATTAAAACTCTTTTAACGGGACTAAACAGTCGGACACCAATGTATACAAACCTGTGTCCTACAACCCCACGGCCAGGGTCACACGACGCATTCGAAACCTTATCGACCAGCACAAGGACATCTTCACAGAGGACGAGTACAGTTTTCTGTACAAACCTAGGATTGTACAGCCTCCCAAACTTTATGGACTGCCAAAGATACACAAAAGCAACATACCACTGCGGCCTATCGTGAGTCAAATTGACTCACCGACTTACTACTTGGCGAAACATGTTGCTGGAGTATTGCAGCTGTTAGTTGGGAACACAACGTCATTCGTGAAAGACTCTTACCACTTCAGGGACATTGTAAAGGGCATAATGTTGGAACCTGGCGATATTATGGTGAGTTTCGACGTGGAGTCGCTTTTTACAAATGTCCCTTTGAAGGATTGCCTGGAGATAATAAAGGGTAAACTTTACGATAAAGAGCTGCCGAAGGAATATATTGTTCTAATTGAAAATTGCCTTGATGGGAATTACCTCCTCTTCAGAGACCAGTTCTATCTACAGATCGATGGTGTTGCAATGGGTAGCCCACTCGCCCTGGTTTTTGCAAATCTGTGGATGGAGCACGTTGAAGACACAGCATTAGCAACTGGACCCCAAATTGTGAAACTGTGGAAGAGGTACGTAGATGATGTTTTTTGCATTATCAGCGGTGGCCAGCAAGAAGTTGAACAATATATAGTACACCTGAATTCAATCCACCCAAAGGTAAAGTTTACCTATGAAATAGAGAGGGACAGATCTTTGGCTTTCCTTGACGTGCAGATAAAGGTAAGAGATGATGGTACTTTATCCCACTCTGTGTACCGCAAGCCTACTCACACGGACAGGTACCTACACACCTCTTCTCATCATCATCCTCGGCATCTTCAGTCTGTGATGACCTCACTAACCAACAGAGCTCAGAACCTGTGTGACCCTGAACATCTTCAGGCTGAGCTTGCTCACGTTCAGGAGGTACTAAAACGCAACGGATACAAGGTGTCACAGAAGAGGAAAAAGCAGAATGGAAAGAAAAATCGTCTAGAAGTGAGTCGCCAGGCAGCGTTTTTACCTTACATAAAAGGCGTAACGGACAAAATTGGAACAGTACTAAGAAACTTCTCCATTAAAACTGTATATACTCCGTTATGCCAAATATCTAACAAATTGCAGTCGCCTAAAGACGTCATACCTTTCCAAACACCGGGAGTTTATAAACTCGATTGTAGCTGTGGTAGTTCGTATATTGGACAGACTAAGCGGACTATCGCAGAACGTGTCAAGGAACACATCGCAGTCAAAAATCGACAAATAGACAAATCGGCGGTAGCTGAACACCTGCTGGAAGCTGGAGTTAATCACTGGATGGAGTTACATGATCCTAAAATCCTCTCTACCGATCGTTATTATCATAGCAGGATAGTACGTGAAGCGATTGAGATCAAGAAGTATAAAAATTTCAATCGGGAGGACGGGTTTAAATTATCATCAGCATGGAATCCAGTGATTGGCAAATGCAAACCGCAACGTCAGTCTATAACAAGAAACTCCGATACTGTTAGTGTAGTGTGCCGGAGTCGTGTTACTGACGATTCAATGCACTGTGACAATTTAAGTGAACGTATGAGGGTGGATGAAGAAACAAATACCCGCCCGAGCCGACGACGCCGCGCACCGCCAGTTCGCTTGTGACCACGGCCGCAGCATCGCGGCCGAAACGTCAAGCAGTAAGTAGATATGTACTTACTTACAAAATTAATGGTGTTTTTTTTTTTTTTTTAATTTTTCTTATTATTTAGGAACAAACAGTTATACATAGCTTATAAATATATACTAAAATTAATTATTAAATAAACCTATAGTTCCCTAAACTAACAATTAACAGTACGATACATACAAACATAAAACAAAAAAATAACCGACATTCACTTTAACAAACAAAATTCCCACAAAACACCGAATCGACACGCAGAATACAAAAAATAATAATACAAATACAAAATTAAATGCTCGCCAGTCCCGAGCCACCAGCAGTCGTCCACCCACAGAGGCAATGCGTTGTGGCCGGAAACAGACGTGTTTGCGCGATTAGTGATTGTGAAGTGAAAATGTAAATTGTGAATCACAAAACATGATTTCAATAAATAGGTAAGCATGATGACAAATAATGATTTACATTGAGTAACTGAAACTAAATACTAAAATAAAAGTAACCATGTAACGGATTTTAATACACAAAAATTTAAACCATTTCAGATTACAAGAAACATTAAGTTGTCGATAGCGTCAGACTTTAGCAATCAATACACATATCTATTCCAAATAAATCCCGACAAAAAGGACAACAGGCTAAACAGATTGGTTTAGGTTTCTCCGTCAAAGGAATGGATGGCATGCAGGTCAGAAAACCCAGATATGCAGAAAACATATTTTAACTCCCAATTTGGAATAAGTAGATTGTGCCTGTTTGTTTACTAAGTAATTTATTAGGCATTAACAAAATGTATCTGCCACCCTACAGATCTCCCGACTCCACTCCATCTCGATTGCGGTTAAATCGTCGAACTCAAGATGCCCGACCCGCTGCCAGGATAAAGAGTTAGTAGGTAATGCGCAGTGCTAACACAGAACACCAGGAGGTACCAAATAAAAAATAAAAAGCGAGATGTGCACAATAACAAAACAACCAGAATACGATTACATTTTTTTTTTTTTTTATAATAGAGGGAGGCAAACGAGCAGGCGGGTCACCTGATGGAGAGTAATCACCGCCGCCCATGGACACCCGCAAAACCAGAGGAATCGCAGACGCGTTGCCGGCCTTTAAGGGAGGAATAGGTTTAAGGAAGGAATAGGAATTGGGAGGAGGGGGGGGGGGGGGGAAGGGGCCTCCGGAACCCTCACTGGTCGGACGAAACACAACAGCACCAAGTGCCATTATTTCACGCCAAACATTAGTGAGAGGGGGTGGTATTACGCCGGGCGAGCCGGCCCAATGTGTGCTGCAACGCAGCGTGGCTCTACCACTCAGTTGGTGTCACTCATTTAGCACCACCCAGGGATCACGTGTAGGGTCTCAAGGGTAAACCTACGGACGCGAGCAACTTTGACCCCCAAAACATTATTTAGGTACGCAAAAAATCAAGTACTTATTACGAATTATAAAACAGTCACATAACAGTTAAAAAAAGAAAATACTAAATTAATAGTTTAATCATTCATCTACAGTATTGCGTGTAACTTCAGTGATGTGCCTTCTAAATTTCATTAACGATGGATCAAATATTTCCACATTACTAAATTTATCATTATATGCAGAACAAGCTCTCTTAATAAAACTATTACTCCCATAGCAAGTCTTACTAGGCTTGATGGCAAAAAGAGACTTTTTCCGATTAATTCTTTCTTGCTTACGAGGTACACGAAAGTTGATTTGTTCTAACAGTAAAGGGGCGTCGACCATGTTATGAAGTATTTTAAATAAGTAGGTCATATCGATGTTGATGTTTAGTCCCGTTAAAACAGTTTTAAAAGAACAAACATCTTAACATCTTATCAAAGACTACACAAAGATGTACAGCCGCTGGGAATCGCATACAGGACTTCTGGGTCTAAAAGTCCGGTGGCTTAGCCACTAGACCACAGAGTCTTTGAGCCTTTGAGCCCCACTGTGAGACGTTTATAGGACGATAATGAATCTTCTTTGATGTATTGTTGTTTAAGCGACATAGACCTCATGTTGAACTGTACTGCGATTGGCCACTGATTTGTTATCGTGCGGTCCGGTCTTGATGTCGTGAGTAGTGATGAATGTTGTGAGCGTGTCTCGGACCGCACAGTAACTTGTGGGTAATGTCAAAATGTACAATGCTTTAGGCGGTACGCAAACGTAGACACTTTCTGTTCTTTCTGTTGTTGCGTTCAGTTGCCTCTGCTGGACACTACGGCAACCTCCGTTCTTGAATTCGGTTACCCATGCAATGAGCCGGCATCGCAAAAGTTGCTTATCGGGCAGGATCGCAAACTGAAGTCTTAGCTGATGCTGCGCCATCTAGCTCTTCCTTTTGTTATAGTTTGATTAACTTCATGCTGGCTTGATTCCTTGATCGGCTGATTGTACACAAGACACTTACACAAGAGTGTCGTGGGTATACCATGGCTGACATCAACCTTACAAAGCACACTCAGTTCTATCTGTGACTCAAAACATCTCACTCTAACTGACTTGATTGGAACTCGGTATGATACTTGTTTCAGCAATGGCGACTGAATGCAATCCCACAAAAGTGTCGTGGCCTTACAACAGCTGATATCGACCTATTTGTTGTATGACTTCAACGTCTAGCTAACTTAGGTTTAAGAAACATTTATGGTCCTGCATAAACATCACAACGTGTTAAATTAATGACTTAAAAATTCAGACGTCATCAACTTATTTTTATTATATAAGATTGAAGATATTTGTTGTTTTGTTTTCCTCAAATTCATATTATTTTTTTCGTTTCATGAGAAAAAGAGCAAACGCTGCCTCGTTGTCAAATTTATTCAATCTAAGGCAATGAGCTGCTCCAAAATACGAGGGGGTTGTTGGAACGAGGCCACGGTTTAAACGCAGCGGAACATTCCAGATCTTATGTAAGGAATGTACAAACTTCTGTAATAGCCTCGCTACGAATGCAACATAACAGCCAGCCTGCAAATACCCCAAATTGGATTGCAGCTCTTGTACGTAAATAAGTAATAACTGACTTATAGGTGCAGATCGAAACCTCCTTCTGGTTCGGGTATTTTGAATTAGTGATGCCACGAATGCTGGAATCTTGTTGCGGTATAAATATCAATAAAATATTATTTTTGAAGACCTCTGTGGTCGAGTGGCAAGCGCGCCGGGTCTGGCGTCGCGCCCATCTCTGAGGTCCCGGGTTCAATTCCCGGTCGGGTCAATTTAGAGAAAATCGTTTTTCTGAATTGATTTCGGGTCTGGCTGTTTTTCATGTTTATGTATATTTATCCGTTATAACATGCATCAGGAGAGCTTTACACCACCAATACCTCGGTGGCTAAATGCTTAGCGCTCGGCAAGATAACCAGGGGTCCAATCCCAAAGTGTTTCGGATTTTTTGATACATAGCCCAGGTTTGTGCTCGCCACGCATTTGGCAAGAGTGGTGGTTACTGCACACGAGGATATCTCATCGACATCATCATCCTCATCAGCCTACAAACATCCCACCACGCCACCACTGAAATCAAGTTACGCTACAAGTTAATTGTCTTGTTAGTTAACTTACACGCTACAAGTTAATTAACTTGAGATATCCTATCCTCGTGTGCAGTATAAGTATAATATACTTTATAATAGTAACATGATTTGCTATGTAACTAAAAGTAGCTAATCGTCCAACAGTTCATCTTGGAGGTCACACTCGTAAATTTCAATGATAGTAACTCAGGATGGAACATGGTTGAGCGAAGCGATGGCTGATTCACATGCCATACTTACTCGTGAACGGGTGCCGCCTGTGGAGGCTGGTCTGCTCTTGCAATCTTATTTTTATTTGTAGTAGAAATAGTCTTTCTTTTTCTTGTTTCATAGATACTGTAAAACGCTGTTAATTTTATTTTAAAATGAGCAATACCTGTTTTTTATTGGAAATTCTTTTGTGTGTGTTGTGTTATCTTGTAATCGTATTAAATGTTTTTTTATGTTGTAATGGAAAATGTCCTTCTATGATATAGGGAGGGCATTTTCCAATTTGTATTGACGCTGTAAAAGAAAGGGAGAGAAGAAAGGCCCTTGCTGAGTTTCTTGCCGGTTCTTCTCAGCACAAGGCTCCCGCCCCATAGTTAAGACTTATGAACCGATGGCATAGCCACATTCATAAGTGCTCAATTATTGTAGCCTAAATTGAATAAATGTTATAGAATTTTGTTTTTTTTTTTTTAATTTTTGTAACACATTTTATAAAGGACAGTGTTGATTCGTAGCAGCAATAGGTATGTAGGCGGTAGTAAACATCCACACAGGGTCAGCTAACACCTAACTAGACCGATCATATACCGAGAAGTCCCAGGCTCAATTTCCACAGTTCAATTTCCCCTAATTATTGTAGTTGTGATGGGTAGATGTAGGGATAGGGTTTGTTCCAAGTCCGCCTGGTTATTTACCACCAGCTTATCTAGTTAGAGATAATAATATTATAGCTAGTTAATCAGCGGTTGTGGATTTTAGGTGTGTGCGTCGACGATTGTCGATTTTCAACGTTACATAGCATCTACTTTTACTGGAACATTTGAATCTCTTTTAATTCCTAAATAAGCAGATAACTCCATAAAACATTGTTACGAGCACTTTGTGCTTAAGCGTGGAAATCGTAAACTGTTTTAAAATGCGACCGGCGAACAACCGCAAACAATGTTACTCGGCACTTCTTGGGCGTTACAGCCACCAATGAATACACTACGGTTTTGACTTGCAATGGCAACGGAAGTTTCTTTTTGAAACAATTAATGGATAGTGAAGTATTAAAATTATTTACATACCTACTTCAAAAGCAGTCCACTAACACAGTCCACGTTTTACCAAATACCTGTGCAGACACCGTGGCTCTCTCTCATGTACGCGCCACCTCGCTTCATGTCGGGGCTGCTGCGGTAAGTGCTGAAAGTCGCAAACGGAACAAGTACGCGAACCTAGGCCGCAACTGCATATTTGTTCCGTTTGCAGTGGAGACAATGGGTCCATGGGGGCAGGAGGCCAAGCAGCTCGTTAAAGAGTTAGTTAAGTCGTCGCCTTATTGAGGCCTCCGGTGACAAGAAGGCTGGCAGCTACCTCTGCCAGCGTATCAGCCTCGCAATCCAAAGAGGTAACGTTGCCAGCATTCTCGGTACCGCACCCATGAGCCCACAGTTGGAGGACAGCTTTTATTTATAGGTTTTTTTTCTTTTTTTTTACCGTAGTTTAGTTTAGGTTGATTAATTTTACTTATTTATGTAAGTGATTCAGTTTTTTTTATTATTATTAAGTTATGTTGTATTTTTGTTATTTCTGTATTTAATAAAATTATCTGATGCAATTTCACGAGAATGGTATCCATTTAATGATTTTTAAAAATCACCTGATTGGGCCGGAATCGAACCGGTGAAATGTGGAAAAAAAAACCACTTGCCTTTTATGATTCCAACCGAAAGAGTCAATCATAAGAATTTGAAAACCGAAGTTCTAGTATTATTTTAAATATTTATAATACAAAAGGCGACACGTTACGAATTCAGTCGAAGAATACGTCTGTGCATACGTGAAAATGGGTCTTATTTTGAGTAATTCTTAGGTTAAGAGAACTATTTTCTTTAGATAGTAAGTAAGCTTTCATCATCATCATCCACAGCCTGACTTCACCCACTGCTGGGTATAGGCCTCTCTTCGTATGTGCCACTGTTGACTGTCCCGTGCCAATCTCATCCAGGTCTTGCCCGCGATGTTTTCGACACATAGTCTGCCCATCTTGCCGCAGGACGACCGACGTTTCTGTGTCCAGTTCTTGGACGCCATTAAAGTAAGCTTTAAAATAACAAAAATATTTTTCTTGGTATTTTTTTTAATAAGATACTATGTTGTTAAAAAGAAATTGATCCTTATGAATGACTCTTTCGGTTGGTATCATAAAATACAGGTGGTTTTTTTTTCAAATTTCACCGGTAAAAAAATTAAGAACTACGTTATCAAAAAAAGTTTTGCCTCAGGTAGGACTAAAACATATTTTCAAAAGAGAGCCCGGATTTCAAAAGGTAGTGGGTGCTTCCTGGCGTTATTCCCTCATAGCGTATACCAGTTTTCGACAACTTCTGTTTAGATACGACCAACTTAGACACTTGTGCTGTAAGGTCGGACCTAGCACCTGCGCTCGGAACTTTATTAATTTAGTACATGCAGGTCCATGGAGTTGGTGGACTAACGATTTAACTTTCTTTTGAACTGGAGCGTTGCGTTACTTTTGTTCAGTTGAAATTTCATAATATTATGTAAATATATTTAATACTTTTAATAATCTCCTATATTCTTGTTACACGAACAGAAAATCAATAAGTATAATCTTTATTATAAAAAAATAAAACGAAGCTTTCCTGTTATGTAAAAGAAATAAGAAGATTGACAATACTTAATTTGTAAAAGCAGATTTTACAACATAATATATGCGGTATGTACAGAACCATCCATTATTACTTTAAGGAATGTGACGAGCGACTCGGTTCTCATTAAACAGTGTCTTTGCTCATAATTTATGAAAAACAAAAAACACTTTTTACTAACTTAAAACTGAACGTTATAGTTTATCTTAGATTAATATGTTTAACTCAAATTAAATAAAATAGCGCTTGCTAAACGTTAAGCAGCTCGAAGATAACCAGTTGGCAGCCTGTGAATCCGTAGGATACATTAGAAAACATCACCCAGATAAGCTTTTCCATTCCTTTGAAGGCAGCACCGTATCGCGACTTGAGGGCGCATTGTCCTTTGATCCTTTCACTGCGACAACGGCCGTATAGTGGGGATACAATAAAAGAGAACATTCGTAATGTTTTACAACAGTAGAAAGACAAAATAGAATTTAATATTTTACATCTTCACTTTTAAGTGGTAACAGTGTATTTTTATTTTTTATTTTTGTATAAGAAGGAGGCAAACGAGCAGGCGGGTCACCTGATGGAGAGCAATCACCGCCGCCTATGGACACCCGCAAAACCAAAGGAGTCGGAGATGCGTTGTCGACCTTTAAGAAAGGAATAGGGTTAAGAAAGGAATAGGAATTGAGAGGGGGGTAGGGGGGAAGGGGACTCCGGAACTCTCACTGGCCGGCAGAAACACCACAGCACCAAGTGCCATTATTTCACTCCGGATATTCGTGAGAGGGTGGTATTACTCCGGGCGAGCCGGCCCAATGCGTGCTGCAACGCAGCGTGGCTCTACCACTCAGTCAGTGTCACTCATTTAGCACCACCCATGGGTCACGTGTAGGGTCTCAAGGGTAAACCTACGGACGCGAGTAACTATAACCCCCAATGGAAGTATAGAAGTGTTAAATATTTTCTGAATATGTTCTGGAAGTTTCTAGTAAACGTGGGTGTTGTTTCCACGATATCTATCACTATTAATTACATCGTTCGCAAATATTATTATATACCATGGTGATCAGATTCTACGCAGTAAGCCAGTATATCGGACAGCTGGTTTAAATCTCCGACGCCTCCATGTTGTGTCTCAACAATTTGTCTTTCTGTATGTGTTAAAAAAAAATCACCCCAAAAATGTAAAATTGTAAATTAAAGGAAACCTGACATTGTGCGTCGGAATTAAGCCGCATAGAAACGTTCAGAGTAAATAGTTAAATCTCACAATGGCTTTGGCTTGAATCCCAGCAAATTCGCAGATAATTTTCCAGTGTAGGCATGAAAAAAGTTTCCTTTCTAACAACCGAGACGAACGCTAGTGCATCCAACAGAAAGGTAAAATCTGAACACTGTTCTACTCAAAATAGGACCTGAACACTTGGCGATATATAGTAAAATTCAACTCGTTTTTGACGTATCTGCAACTCGAGATTTAATATTGGAAATCCTTTCTAGCAAAATCTTTTACTCCAATAGCTATTGGAGTGACACTCGACTATGTCACCTATTTCTTAACATGATGAGATCTTTCGACTGAAGTTATTAAAGCCTTTTACTCCAATAAAGTGATTTTGGATATAAAATGATAATCATTTAAATACCTTGGCTGTGTCATGCCCACTGTATACTGTCTCTGTGATCAGGTAGTATCATGTGTGCGTCGGCTCGTTACGTTCCCTAAAATAATGTTTAGCGAATCAATTACCTCAGAATCAGCTGTCAATTCGTGCTTGTGGAGTCAGGTCTGCTCTAATAAGTACCTTGTATTTGTTTCTCATTAATACTATAAATCCATGCAATTTCAAAAATTTTATAGATTGTTTGCCTTTAGAAAAAAACAAGTGCAATATGTGTTTTTTGCATTCACTAGATAATGAAAAGTTTCTTCTATTATTAAATAATTAAGTCATTTATTAATGGATTATCTGCCTTTACAGCTCTTTTAAAATGTTGTTTCTATTTCAAGAGTCATTAAATAATATGTTCAACTATATTATAAGTATATGAATTTTTGAACTGTATGTTGTAATTGATGGCGGGCGGTACAATCAATCTAGAAATTGTTAAAAACGGGAAAAGAGCGCCTTAATTCCCAGCGGGGTAAGTACGTGTTTGTGTAGGTACTTACTTGGTTTGGTCAGTGGTAGAGCTTGTTAAGTCTGCCTTGCTAGCGATCACCATATTATTTAAAGCCTGGCGCATTACAAACAATGTTAGTAGCATTATGATGTTCCGACAGTTTAGAGATCTACTTAGCCTTTTCCTCATTGGTTGAGGATTCCGGGTGAAGCGCGCTTTCACCTTCGGCATTAACGTCACTTACCATCCGTAGTGGAATAAATAATAAACAGAATCCTTATCATAGGTACATATCCCAAATACATGTAATAAAGATATTTAATTGTATAAAATGTCTACTTTCCTATGGATATAGGTAAACAGAATTACCAAACAACTAGGTACGTATAATAAAAAAAGTAAGAAGAACTAATAGTTAACACCTAACTTTTCCTAGTTTTCGATGAAAATTACAGTTCATCTTATTACTTGCATCTTATTACTTGTAATAAAGTTTTCAACAGTAATTAATTAAATAAATCATAATCGAAACCAAATGCTTAATAAATCATGGATTTAATCATTGCCCAACAGCCGTTGCGTTGCCAAAGTACAACATGAGAACGAATTTAATCAGAATGATGAAAATGCCGGACTCGAGGGAGCCAAGTTTGAGCCGCAACCAACTTAATGAAGAACTGAGGGTCGGATTAAATTCGCACACTTGTTCGGATTCGGTCCCGCGCCCTGTCGTGGCGCGTCGTGTCGTGTCATGTCATGTCATGTCGTCTCCATGCTAATGATATTAATATAAATGGCCCACTAATTCGATCGCGATGGACCGGCGACATAAGATGGCGGGCAATGGATGGATGAGGACTGCCCAAGACCCCTGTCTTCCCAATCTATTCATCTATCCCGATAGATGGCGCTCATTGGGGGTGTCTGACGTTCGGCAATAGGCTGAGAAAAAAATAATGATCCGCCCAATAAGCACGAAATGTAGGTATCTCCTTTGCCTATAAAATGAATAGACGATAATTTATCGTAAAAACAAAATAAAAAAAATTTTAAGCGCAATCCCTTAACTCTACCGCACATAATATCTACCGATATCATCTCATACATTTGAAATAGAGCATACAATCAAATTATGGTTCTGTTAAGCGCCAGAGCAAACACCAAAAACAGAAGAGTAACAAGGCTTAGTAAAAGAATCGTTATTGTCGTAATAATAAAGTATATAAGAAAGTCGATATTGTCACGTAAAAAAAACAAAACTCTTCCGAAGTCCTATACTTAAACAAAAAATCTCTTTTGTTTGAAACAGCCAACGCCTTAACCATTTACCAATAAGCTAATTGGATCGCCCCAATAACCTTGCTCGCTCCCGCGGGACTGCGGCCCGCAATAACGTCGCAACTACACTCAAAAGGAAAAGAAACAAACGCCAGTTTCATCAAATTGGATCTCACGTAGTTCACTCGACAAAAGTTGCGGTAATCGGTTGCGCGTTGGTGCATTCTCTGTTGTATTCGGAACGTAATTTAGAAAGTGCACGTTTTAAATCGCCGACTTCTCCTAGATATTAGTGTTCGACTTTTATTGAAACGTCAGCCAGTCGTTTAATAGTCTCATTGCATAATATGAATAAGACGTCATATTAGTTATAAGTCCTAATGTGAAACAAGTAACCATGACAAATAAAATAAAAATCACAAAATTAACATTAAATTTAGATGTAAGTAGGTACTAATTAATGCAATAAATCAGTCCAGTAGTATGATACGGAGCAGGCAAAACGAGCATACAGACCGCCCCGTGCCTGATATAACACTATTTAAGCTTTTGAGACAAAACAATGAGACAAGATAAAAAAAATAGAAAAGAGTCATCGTTCCATCCACCATGATGGAGTGATTGGGTGATTCCTAGTATCTAACCTTGTGGAAATCCATTATTTTTTTTCTTTTAAATAGGGACTAACCATCAACCAGCATTGAGCCAGCTTGGTGGGTTGTGGCTCAATATCCCCACGTGCTATTGCATACGTTGGAGGCCTGTGCACAGCAGTGGGACAATTATAGGCTGATGATGATGAGATCAAATCAAATCAAATCATAATTTCTTTATTCAATAAACTTAAAATAAGCATTTTGAATCGTCTAAATTTATTTGGATGAATGGGCAAAAACCCCTTCAGGAAGACTTTTAGCTGTGGAGAAGAACGGGCGCAAGAAACTCCACAGGTTTATAATAATACTAGCGGCCGCTCGCGGTACACCCGCGTGATTCCCGTTCCCGTGGGAATATCGGGATAAAAAGTATTCTATGTGTAAATAAAAGTTATAAACTATCTGTAAGCCGAATTTCATCCAAATCCATTCAGTAGCTTTTACGTGAAAGAGTAACAAATATCCATCCATACTTACAAACTTTCGCGTTTATAATATTAGTAGGATAGAAGTAACGACATTTACAAAACAATATGTCGTTACCAAATTATACAATATACAAATTACTAATATGTTATGCTCGTACATGCACTATGTCCATACATATTTGTCATTTACATAATCTTCCACTTTATATAACCTTTACTCACGAGGGTTTTAACATTGAAAATGTTTTTTCGATCGCTCCGGTAGGGCCCCATTTTCGCTGAAATTGTGTTTGCCCCGTGGTATATAGTGATTTAAGGCCATAAGGACATATGAGGGCTCAAAAGACGCGCAGAATTTGAATAGCTTTCAGATTGTAAAAAAAATTTTTTTTAAAGTCTAAAACTTTTTTCTAAAATTGAAAAAAAAACAATAAAAAACCTTGTTTTTTAACATTTTTCTTTGGAATATCTTCGATATCTCGTGAACGAGGTCGAAAATCGAAAAACCGAGGTAGATGATTAGAGATATTGAGACGGGAAACATTTTAAGTCTTATACTTTTTTTTGTGGGAGTGATAGGGGGGGCGGTATGCTCTCGCTTAGCGGCGCGTGGAGCGTCGCTGTGCGGTATTACTCGGGCGTCATAGCCCTGTGGAACTTCGCAGCTTTGAGATACGAAGATCTATTAAGACTTAATAGACGCGGAAAATTTAGGGCTTTAGGATAGTGTAAACAAATTTTGGAAAAGTCGAATATTTCTATTGAAAAAAAAATCTGTGTTATACGAAGATCTATTAGGACTTCATAGACGCGGAAAATTAAGGGCTTTAGGATAGTATAAACAAATTTTGGAAAAGTCGATAATTAAAAAAAATATTAAATAATTATCTATAATAGCTCGGTTCATTTTCAATGCCCTTTTTAAGTCGCTTAGAGCACGAGATCTGTGATTTTTTTTAACATGGGCTTTAAATGTATTAAAAGGCATTTCAGTAATATTTAGTGGAAGTTTGTTATAAAACGTTACACATTTACCCAAGAAAGGGCCACCTGTTTTATGAAGTCTAAAACTAGGGACGGCAAGCTTATTTTTCCTATGAGTGTTTAAGTTATGAAGATCAAAATTTTTAACAAATGTCTTATCATACTTCTTGACATACATAAGGTTTTCAAAAATAAATTGTGATGCAATCGTTAATATATCGATTTTTTTAAACACTTCTTTGAGTGAGTCTCTAGACTTCAGGTTGTATATGGCGCGGACTGCCCCTTTCTGTAGAATAAATACATCGTCAATATTAGCAGCGGAGCCCTACAACAGTAAGCCATAAGACATTACACTATGAAAATAACTAAAATAAACTACTCTTGCTGTCTCAACATCAGTTAGAAGCCTAATTTTCTTAACTGCGTATGTATCTGAACTCAGTCTTCCTGACAAGGTATCAATATGTGGGTCCCATTGTAAGCGTGAATCCAGTTTAATGCCTAGAAACACGGTAGAATCTACTAATTCAAGTATATTATCGTTCATCTTAATTTGTGTGCTGACCTGTCTTACATACGGTAAAGAAAATTTAACACACTTTGTTGTTGCTGTACTTACCTAATAAATTATGAATAGAGAGACTGAAAAAGAGCCCCGACGAATAATCATTATGATTCTATTCAGACATATATTATATACATACATCGAGCCCGTTTCCTGGATCGGTAGGCATTCTATTCAAACGTTAAATATTTTTATTATATATGATTAAAAAATTTATTGCGAAATTACAATTCGAAGAATATCTTTATTATTGAAATTTTAGCATTCACATTGCTATACTTACAATTATAGATTTTATAAGTCTAGGCATACAAAGGCAATGCTGCCAGTCTTTTGGGTACCTTGCCTCGAACAGGCGAGTTAGTTGAAATTTTTTATTTATAAGGGAGTAGTTTTTCTTTTTATTTGTAATTTTTTTTTGTGTGTGATTAAGTTATGTTGTTTTTGTTCTCCTTTTAATGTTGTTTAATAATTAGTTTATTAACGTGATTTGATAAAATGTTTACTAGAAAAAAAATAACCAACTCTCACCGCTAAGCTACCGAGACCCCAGAAGACTCGTTGAATTTTTCTAGTAGTTTGTGATACGCTGCAAGCCAGCGGTATTACGTCACTGTGAAGTCTACACTCTTAGCTTAGCGGTTAGAGCAGTGGACAGGCAATCCAAAGGTCATGGGTTCGATTCCCATTCGAGCTTTCCTGAGACTGGTTGTTTTTTTTCTAGTAAACATTTTATCAATTCGAAGAATGTCTAAATCATTGAAATATCAGATTGTAGTAATTTAATCGAAAAATAGTAAATTTAGAACGATTAGTGCAGTCCAAAGCTTTTAAATTGTTGTTCTCCGCTTGCCATTCTGGTCAGGTCCGCCAATTTCCACTGACACGTCATGAAGCATGATGAATTTTGGCACAATGAAACATAAAATAATGCTTGTTATTCCGGTGTGGTCGGTTAATGCGATTATTATTAACCGATGTAACAATGTTGTATGCTGTTTACTTTATGATTTCAGCGTTCATTTTTCACAACATTGTACAAGTTTAATAAGTGGATTCAAATTACTTTTAAAATTGAATCTTAAGTTTTAGAACTAACATAACAGTGCTACAGGTAAAAGTTATTTGTATACCTGTTAGCGTTTGTAGAAAACTATGAAACTAAATATGGTTGTGAATTTTGTTCAAAACCATCTAATTCCATGGTGTGCCTGCCAACTTGACGCTCACGCCATGGGAGAGCCCACGTAAACTATAACCACAAGGGACATCGGGCTATACCGCTCCTCGCTGGTCTAAAGCGGGTTGTTGGATTATAACTAAATGTCTTATTCCTACCTTAAAAATCGGAGATTGTTTTTATGTCTGTCGGTATGTGTATATGTCACCATATTTCACTCAATATATGAAAGTTACAAGTAATTAGTAGTAGTATTTTATAATTATTTTTATTTTTTTATTTTTATTTAAAACACTTTATGCACTTAACGTACAGAGGCGGACTTAATGCCTTAGGCATTCTCTTCCAGTCAACCATAGGGTGGTGCAGAGACAAAAAATGGTAGGGTGCACTAATTAAATGAAAATACGAGTATATTCACATACATACATATACGCTATACATAGTAACATATACATACTATTACACATATAATAAATAAATACATCAATATCACATAATTATTAGACGATTGCTAATGTGGAGCATTATCTTGTTCTGTAAGAAAGCTGCGCAACTTCGTTTTAAACGCATACCGACTGTTGGACATTCTGATATTCAGAGGGAGAGAATTCCAGAGAAGGATTGGTTTAATAAAGAAGGAAGAGTGAATTATGTCAGAGTGGTGAGAGGGACAGATGAGCAAGCGATTAAAAGAAGAACGGAGATTTTTGTCGTGACTTGAATATAAATATTGAAAGTGCGAAGAAAGATAAGAAGGAGAATTAGGAGAGCATAATACAGAGAAAAGAGTGGTCAAGGCCCGCATACTTCTACGCAGCCGAATGGGCAACCATTTAAGCTGTGATCGGCATGCGGACACATGATCATACTTCCGAAGGTTAAAGACGAATCGAATGCAGTTATTCAAGAGACGGTCGAGCTTGTTGAGTAGATCTGCATTCAGGTCGAGGCAGCACACATCACCATAGTCGATAATAGGAAAAATTAAGGTCTGTACAAGCATTGCCTTAACGTTGACAGGCAAAAAGTTTTTAAGGCGGTAAAGGTAACGAAGCACTCCAGTTACTTTCCTACAAACATTAGTTACCTGAGCCTGCCAATTCAACCTGGAGTCGATACACAAACCTAGATCTTTTACATTTTCAGAAACAGGTATTGGAGTGCCGTCAAAGAGTATTGAATGGAGATTGTTGAAATTTACTCTGGACATCATACGGGGACTACCTACTAGTACAGCCTGGCATTTAGCGGGGTTGACAACAACACCAAAATTGTCAGACCACGTTTTAATGTAGCTAAGGTCTTTGTTTAGTGCATCAATGGCATCATTCAACCGATCCACACTTGCCTGGGCATATAATTGCAGATCGTCAGCATAAAGATGATACGAACACTGAAGTTTGTGAGTAATAAAATTTATAAAAATTGAGAAAAGAAGAGGAGAAAGAATGCCGCCTTGAGGAACGCCAGTTTTTAGATTACACCAGTTCGAGGTTGATTCCCCTGATTGGACCGACTGCTGGCGTTCCCGAAGATAGGATGAAAACCATTCCACCACTTCGCCAGAGACCATAAGATGGGACAGTATAGAAAGAGGGATGTCGTGACTGACGGTATTAAAATCATTGGAGAAGTCAATAAGAACCAAACTGGTTACTTTTCCGTCCTCCATTCCTGCCCTAATATCGCCAGTCACTTTAAGGAGGACAGTAACAGTGCTGTGTCCTGGCCTGAAACCAGATTGCAAAGGGTCTAGGAGAAAATTGTGATAGACAAACTGGGAGAATTGCTTATGGACACAGGCTTCGAGCACCTTGGACATAAAGGGAAGGATGGAAATCGGTCGGAAATGATTAAGGAGCGTTGGATTAGAAACCTTGGGAAAAGGACGGACATAGGCTTTGCGCCATAGGGTAGGAAAAACTGCGGAATTGAAGGAGGAAGTTATGATGTGGGTGATAGCAGGGAGAAGATGATCCAATATAGTGACTATCATACGGCGACTGATATTATCACATCCTAAACATTGGATTTAATGGATAGGATAATCTTTTTGATCTCTGTCTCACTGGTTGGAGAAAAATGAAACGGGACTATGTTGGGACGCGTTAGACCAGCTATAGAAGCAACGGTGCGTGTAATAGACCTCAGATCTAATTTTGATGAAGCAGTAAAATGGAGATTTAGATCGTTTAGTCCTATTGTGTTAGGCAGGTCTAAATGTCGCGGTTTGCCGATACCTAGAGTTCTAAGAAACTTCCAAATGTCGGCAGAAGAAGAAGACGAGATGTTATCGAGAATATGGCGACGTTTTGCGTTACGTATCATCTGGTTACACCGATTTCTGGCAGTCTTAAAAAAAATCCAATTTTCTTCCAGCCGATCCTTTTTAAACTTACGGAAGGCCCGGTCCCTACGCCTTATCGCCATTTGAATACCCCTTGACATCCAAGGCGCCGGTGGCCGTTTCACCTTGATCCTCCTAACAGGCGCATGACGATCATAGAGGGCAATCACTGTGTCGTTAAATACACTCGGCGTCAAAAAAATCGCACCTTTTAAAAATCATCTTTAAAAATTCTTAAACCTTATGTAGAGGATAGTGTTGGGTATCATTAGAAAGGTAACAAAAAGGAGTATCAAAAAACAATTAAATTTAACTTTCTGTTTAATTATAATTATACAAACAACATTAAAATTAATAAAATAATAAAAATCCTTAATTAAGTCCTAATTAACAACAGATAATTTACAAAGAAAAATGTACAAAAAGTGTCTTAAAATTAACTTAAAATCTAGTGTTACCTCCCCTTGCCCTGATCACGGCTTCCATACGGTCCCTCATGGACCTCACCAACTTCAGGAGCTCTTCTTGAGGGATAAGCCCCCATTCTTCAATCACCGCGTCTTGGAGCTCCTGTAGAGTCGAAGGAGCTGGATCCCGAGATCGAACCTTACGTTTAAGATGGTCCCAGAGGTGCTCTATAGGATTCAGATCCGGACTTCGCGCTGGCCACTGCATCACAGAGATTTGGGACCTCTGCAAGAAGTCGCTCACGATGCCTGCAGTGTGAGCGCGAGCGTTGT
This sequence comes from Scoparia ambigualis, assembly GCA_963921215.1. Lineage (NCBI taxonomy): Eukaryota > Metazoa > Arthropoda > Insecta > Lepidoptera > Crambidae > Scoparia > Scoparia ambigualis. The sequence goes on from OY992510.1 coordinate 7,110,015, forward strand.
CGTGCATTAATGTGAACCCCTCGCCAAAAGATTCGGCAAAGGGGACCACATGCACTTCCAGGACCTCAGTGACATAGCGGCGAGCAGTCAGCGACCCTTGTCCGCGAGCACCTCCAGTCCGGGAGACGCAGACAAGGTCGGTTTTGCCGGCAGCAGACATACCGCCCCAGAACATGCAGGATCCGCCACCATATTCCACCGTCTCCTGGATGCAGGCTTGGGCGAAACGTTCACCCTGCCTCCGGTATACTCTTCTCCGTCGGTCGTTGCAGAAAAGACACACTCGCGTCTCGTCTGAGAAGAGAACAGCTCTCCACTGCTCAAGGGTCCAATCGACGTGGTCACGAGCAAACTGCAAGCGGGCTCGCCGATGCGCTGCAGTCAATTTTGGACCCGTAGCAGCTCTGTGGGCCGCTATCTTCTTCTCCTTCAATCTTCTTCTAACCGTAGATACGCTTACGGTGCGTCTGCGAACTGCCTGGAGCTGCTGTTGCAACTCAACAGCGTTGGAGAAACGATTTCTCAAAGAGTTCGACACAACGAACCGGTCGTCTCTTTCCGAAGTGCAGCGACGTCTACCCGAACCGTGTCTGCGGATATAGCCACCGGTCTCTATGAAGCGCTGGTACACTCTTCGAACGGAATAACGGCTCAGGTTCAGTTGCCGGGCGACATCACACTGCCGCACCCCTGATTGCAGTAGTGCAACCACTTGAGCGGCTTTATCAGCTGTGGTATCCATCAAAATCTGTGCGTGTGTCCTCTTCAACGGTTGAATAGCGAATGACCCACATTGAACCCGTGTTGACCGTTTTATACCCACAAAGGAAGCGCAACTAGCAACTCTCACGGGTAGCAAAATTTGCATCGAATTTTTGTGACACTTTATTTGTTGCATTAGGTTTTATTTGATAATGAAAAGTAATGTTTTTTATTAAGTTAATTAAGTAACCTTGTAAATAAAATCATAATTAATGCGACTGCATGTGCATATCAAGAGTAAATGACATTTGAAAGTGATTTTCTAAGAGGTGCGATTTTTTTGACGCCGAGTATATCAACCTTTTCGTCAACAGAGGATGCTTGAACCAAGGCATCCCAGCTGATCTCAGATGCTTCGTTCTGTAACTTGTCAACATCAATATGAGCAAAGCAGCGCCTGTACAGTACCTTAAGGATGGGTTTTGGGGGCTTGAGCGTATAGGAAAGGAAAATAAGGTCGTGATGGGAAAAACCAGGAGCGATATGTTGACCATGAGACGGGACAAGGGAAGGATTTGAGGTGAGGATTAAGTCGAGCCAAGTGTCATCACCATCAATGTTAAGGTGAGTTGGTTGTAACGGTAAAACATGAAGGCTGGCTGACTCAATGATGTGACGGAGCTTACAGGACCGAGGGGAGTTGGGTACTAGGAGATTTGTATTAAAATCACCCATGATGATGTGATGCGCATACTCAGAACCCAAAGATTCTAAAACCGATTCCAAATCAGTGAAATAGTCAACAGAGGGGGGACAGTATACAACACCAAGGATTGCTTTAGCACAACCTGAAACAACCTCCAGAAAGAGATACTCAGCAGAAGAGCCAGGGCTGGAGGTAGCTACTACTTTGTAAGTTATAGCGTTGCGAAGATAAATAGCTACGCCACCCCCGCCCCTAGCAACGCGATCGTTCCGGATAAGAGTATAGTCAGGAAGGGAGAAGGCAGAAGAGAGAAGGTGTGGTTTTAGCCAGGTTTCTGATATTAGAACAGCATGTACATTACGCCCAGAGAATACATTATGCAATTCGTTGTAGTGACTTGGTACACTTTGTGCGTTAATGTGACACAAGTTCAGGGAATTAGAGGGTTGGCCAAAAGTCTGACTTAGAAAGTCACCAAGGGTGTCGGTAGCGGAACAAAAACTTTCGTCACTAGAAGCAGATACAGATTCATTAGCAGAATAATAATCGTCTAATTCCATATTTAAAAAAAATATATATATATATATAACTAAATTTAAAAATAAAAATAAATATACTTTTGTAAAATAAAATGGATTGTGCGTGGTTTTTACGATTTGTACGTATCTCCACACCACCCGCCAGCTTTACATCAAACACATACACAATAAGCAATTAAAAGGACTGTCAGTCAACACAACAGCTACCTACCTACAACAAATCAACAAACATCTAAACGCTAAAGCCCTGCTCGCACCAGGCTACACAGTGTAGGTCCACACAGACCACCTAGTGCGAACAAAGTCTATAAAATAAACATTCACGCTCACACCGTTACAACATACACTCTAAAAAAACCTTTTACAAACTAACGGAACCAAAGAACATAAAATACGTTCCTTGAACGGAACAGAGATTAAGATGCAACGTTTTAAGGTTTACTGCACCTCTACAGCATGGTCGCAATTTAAATCAAGTCCATGAACTATAATACAGTGAATAAAAAATAAAATATAAAGGCGTTACATAAAACAAACAATTAAAAAAAAAAAAAAAGCAGTGCACATAAAAAAAGGAATTAAATTCGACAGACGTTAAAATAGACAACTGTCATAGTTATTTATGTTTGTTTCTCGTCGTCGTTTCGGACTTTCGGTCCGTTTTGTTTGTTTACTTTATTTACCGAAGAAAGTGTTATTAAATTCATTAATGGTTTTCTATGGTTCAATAAAACATTTGATTTACAACTGAATTAATTAAATAAACGGCAAACAAGTAGCTAAACGAACATAATTCCGTGAGCGAAGAAATGCGAATTTACAAAACAGGATTCAACAGATGAACAGAATAAAGAGTGTAGACAGAGACTTGTTACCAGTCTACCCACTAGATACCTACATATTAACAATAATTATCATGTTGAATGTTGCGGTGCAAATTAATAAATATGGTAGTAGAACCTATTACTTCACAACCAAAGACATTAAACTATTACTATCTCTTTGTTCACAACACATGAAAGTTATAGTAAAGGTGACTAAATATAGGTAAGTAAATAGTATTGAGTTATTATATCTTATAACTAAATGTAACACGAGATAAACAATAACACTGTTACTTGTTTTTATTGGTAGGTCCAACGCGACGATTCACAGCGGCCGATGATGCCGCACCAGGATACCCAGCAATGATGGATTGCAGATCTTCACCCGAGACAACCTTATGGCGCTTACCATCAGAGGTCTTGACCAGTATGACCCCATCCTGTGTCCAGCAAGACCGGACACCAAAATGAAGTCGAGCTTTGTTGAAGATAGTTTGCCTCGGTCTTGTAAGAAACTCCCTTAGTGTCTTGTAAGAAACTCAATTAGTAGTAGTAGTATAATTAGTAGTACCTACTATTGTAGTTTAATGATACTGATCATTTATTGAGATGTAGTTTTTACTGTGATTAAAATAAGTGCATGTTGTTGTCTATAATAAATTGTACAATTAGATTATCATTTATGTATTTTTAGAAAGTAAAAATTGATTGTAACAATTGTTGATAAACAATAAAAAAAATAACGACTAGCAACTTGGTCGACCACCCGGTCACCCGTCATTGCCAAAGCTGCTCATATTGGCAAAATGGCCGCCGACAGCTTGGCCTGGCTAACTACAATCATCTTATCTAAGCCTGTCGCTATAACAACAATGTACTCGTAAGTAGCTTTGTCGTGATCTGACAGTTGGACCTAGGTAGGAGACAGTTTCTCAGTATTTCCGGGTTTACTGTGTTACGAGTGCGTTACCTTCGGCCTACCATTTGGTGAGATGAATACCAAATACTACGCCGTAGTAGAGTTAATAATTTTAAGAGTTAACTAAGTAGACCTTTCTCTAACTTAAAAATTGGGAAGATTGTTCTTCCACTGCCCTAAATATGGCCATCCACACTCATTACAAACAGGGAGCCCTGGCATTCCCAACACGTACGCACAAAGCTACACAAAGCGCAAAACTTCGGGGCCCTATCAGGGTCTTTTAAAGGAATTTATGTAAAGATAATACGAGCGAAGTTTTAACAAACAGGCGGGAGCAGCGGAACGTGAATCATCGACAATCTTTTGTTTACGAGCCCAGATAACTGCCAGCCTTGGGAGCCACGCCGCTCCACCTTTTTTCGTTTCATTTTATACCCAGTTTGAGCACCAGTTTATGGATCATAGTTCTTTGCACAACTCTGAGAGCTAAGTGAATTTTTCGTCGTATACATTTTTTTTATAAATTTCGCAGAATTCGAGAGAAATAAGGGCTAAACAACGTGCGTGCGGATTTTCCAATGCATTTAGGAAGCATGATAATTTTAACACTTAAAACGCGGTTTAAAAAACGCGGCGTTACTAGACACTATAGAAATAAAATTTTAAACACTGAAAAAAGACTACAACCTCAGGCGGGAATCGAACCACGCACCTTCCGCATTCCGGGCGGCTGCCTTAATGCGGGAATGGGGGAATGCGGAAGGTGCGTGGTTCGATTCCCGCCTGAGGTTGTCGTCTTTTTTCAGTGTTTTTTTACTTTAGTATATTTAAGCGTTAATAAAACGCTAAAATATAAAACATTAATCACTATTGAAATTCTATTCATTAAGCTAAGCACTGCTATGCGATTCTCTAAGCGACACAGACGCTGCGCGCATGGCTGTGATCTGCTGTCTCTTTCCAATTCTATGAATATGAAAGAGACAGAGTCAATCCTCAGCGCTGCGGCAGCCGCTGCTACCAAGGCTTTAACTTAGAGAATCGCACTGCTGATGAGTGCGAGACCGTAGTTAAACGGCTAAGGGCCTGTGTCAATAACCTATCTGTTGTATTGCCTACTAGAGTTAGAAATTTGACACAATTTGTATGGAGTTTAAATAAAATTTCTAACTCTAGAAGGCAACACAACAGATAGAATAATTATTAATTTCGACTGTCATTCAAAAATCAAATATCATAATTTCTTTGTTCAGTTAGCTTAAAATAAGCATCAAAATGCTTATTTTCGTGCTTATGATCGTCAAAAAGTTAAGTTTCAATTTACTTCTCTATATGGATGGATGGGCACCCACCCACCCTAGAGGGTGCCGCGCGGTCGCAACAACTGACTTAAGTCTCTTAATGAATTTCAAAGCAAAATCAATCATATTGATATTTTAAAATTAGAACAATTCTGATTTGAAGTTTCAGACCTAGTAATTTGATTAGAGCAATGATTTGAAATGTAGAAAACCATCACGCGCTTGAGTTAAAAATTAAAATTTACTTTTTTAAGATGGGGGTGACCTGCGGAATACCAATACAAATGTTTATTGTTTCATGCGTAAAATTAAGAAAGTTGTCGAAAAAAATTTTTTTATTTTTATTTTTTTGTCTATGTATTGTTTGTTATTAAAGAATTTGTTTCAAATTTTAACAAGGCCACGACCTTGTGCCTTTGCTCTCTGTTTGCCTATACGTAAACTTTCACAATTTCATGCAGGATCCCCGGATTCCTCATTTCATTCGGCAAGTGAGGTGATTAAGCTATTATCGTTACCCTTTACATCATTGTAGCGATGAAACGATTTCAATAACAGAAACCTTTTCCCACCAGTAAGGCAGTATTTATGCTACTTTCAAAGCGGCTTTTTATAAACCTCTCAGCATTTAACAGATCTAGAATAAGATGCAATATTAGAAGTACTTATATTGAAGAAACAAAAGTAATTGACGAAGAAAGTAATCAAACCGATATCATTATTTATTAATATCGAAGAAAGAAATATCTGTGTAAATTAGCACGACTGCTTGGAATAAATAAAATCAAATGAAAAGTATTTACTATTTTAGTGCAAGTATCTCATCACGCTATCTGAGAATTTGCCAACTTAGCATTTATTTCAATAGTTTCTTTAGTTCAATTTACAGAGTATATGTATAAATGAAATGTAAAAGGAAAACCGTGACTATGTGAAGGGAATTGGAGAAAAACCATAAACAAGTACCTAGTGGCCCGGCCGGCGACTTCATCCGCGTGATCCCCGTATCCTGTGGCGCCTTTTAAAAATTACAAACAAAAAAAATTTTGAAAGTTACAAACGTTTATTAAATTTAATACCTCTTAGAATATTTTCTTTCTTGAAAAAGCTTTATACTACTCTGTCAAGAAAGTACCGGGAAAGATCAATAATACACAAAATGTTAGTTATTCATCCAAATTTATTTTATCGCCTTCAAAGTATGGTCCTTCAGAAACGATACACTTACGCCAACGAATAATCCAATCATCAAAACATTGCTTAAACGCTTTTTCCGGAATTGAGTTCAGTTCTCGCCGCGAATTCTCCTTTGAATTCTCCTACCGATTGAAAACGGGTGCCACAAAGTGGTAATTTGAGTTTAGGAAAAAGAAAGAAGTCGGCTGGAGCCATATTTGGCGAATAAGGTGGTTGCTCGATGGTATTTGTTGAGTTTTTGGTCAGAAAATCGTTTATAATGATGGCCTTGTGCAAAGGCGCATTATCGTGGTGCAAAATCCAAGAATTTTCTTTCCACAAATTTGGCCTTTTTGTCGAATTTACTCTATTAGACGCCGCATTACGCTCAAATAATATTCTTTATTTACCGTTAGACCTTCCGGCAAGAATTCCGAGTGCACAACATCGCGATAGTCAAAGAAAACAGTCAACATGACTGACTTTTGATCGACTTTGGCGTGGTTTTTTCGGTTTCCGTTCAGTTTGTATGTCAAACTCGTAAACCCACGTCTTGTCACCAGTAACAAAGCGCTGCATGAATGTTGGGTCGGAATTGACTCGTTCTAGCATGTCCTCAGCGGCTCTTATGCGATTAAGTTTTTGGAGAAAATTCGGGTATTTTGGGACTAGCCGAGCGGCAACATGTTTTATACCCAAGTGATTATTTAAAATGGTACGGATCGACTTACGAGACACTCTTTCGAGACTGCGGCTATCTCTCTCAAAATTGAATGAGGAATTTCATTCACCATTTCTTTCACTTTTGCGATGTTAACTTTAGTTGAAGACGTCGATGGCCTACCAGAGCGAAGCAAATCTTCCATCAAATCTCGACCGCTTTTGAACGCTTTGTTCTACTCACAAGCACATGTTTTTGATAAAGTCGATTCACCGTAAGCCTTCTGTAACATTTTCAGTGACTCCAAACACGAAATTTCATTAGCGACGCCAAATTTAAGGCAAACTCTTTGTTCGATGTTTTTATCCATTATGAAATTCGCAATACACACTAGATATAAACTAACTAAAAACAGCACTGTATTTAATCTAAATAACAGATGCAACTCAAACTCCGCGGCAAAATGGATAACAGTTGTGCCAATCTAACAACAAAAAAAAAACAAAAAACTGAATTTGGAATCATAAACAAATAATCTGTTCCCGAAACTTTTTTGACAGAATGTATAATAGTATCTTGAAACCTTACCGGTCCCTTTTTTTTGTGAAATGTAACGTCATACGAAGCTCAATCATGACCGCGCGTGTTTCGGGTCTTTGTCTTGTTATCCACAGATTAAAAATCGCAAATGTATTTTGTAAAAATAATATATTCACAAATTATCAAATATCTTAATAAAAACACTATAGGATAATTATTGTTAAAGGATTAACTATCATATCCGACATATTTAATATTTTAATGTTACAATTACTGTCAAATAGCCAATTACAAACACAACAACAAAATAATTAGCCAAACAGGTGTAGCCGTTCTAAAGTGATCACGAACATACATTGAGGCAATTGATTTTAGTTATAAATGTGGCATCTTGCATTTTAGGCAATCTGCTTCTTAGTCAATTAGCGTTTTAGGTATTATAGCAGCTGTGACATCTTGCATTTTAGGCACTGTGCTCATAATAGAACAAAACGGACGTTCAGATGTTGATTTACTGAATATTATTTTGTATTTCAGACTGTCATGCACCGAGTTTGAAATGTATGAGTATAACGAAACGTTGAAAAATAAAATGTCCATACGTGTTTCGTTATCTTTGAGTTTCATCATCATCATCATCATCATCATCCACAGCTTGACTTCACCCACTGCTGGGTATAGGCCTTTCTTTGTATGTGCCACTGTTGACGGTGAGTTCAAGTTCTGAGTCTTTGAGTTTATTTGAGCTTTCTTTAACGCAAATAATCAAATAATTAAGAACGTAAGAGTATCTTCCTCTTATGTAAATCGGTATAAATAGATTTCATTTATTACTGTGGTTATCACTATCAAACATTAAGTTACAACGAGTCCGCTCCATTTCCCCTATCATATGAGACGTCCGCGTGAAAATTGTACAAGCTTTTTAGCTTGTTATGTAATAAATAAATACTACCACAGAAGTGCTACACAAAGCTGTCACAGCGCCCAGCGCCTTTGTGCGTCGTTTTCGAGCGGTTAAGTGCAGAATGTTTGTTCTGCGTTCAGGAACGCCATACAAAGCTGTAACATAAATTGGAACCTTTGAGCCATTTCAATTTATTGAAGTAGCGGATGTGTAGGTTCAGAAACGTAAGTAGCCTTTAGACATTTTTACACATTACATTAATTAATATTATATAGTGCATTAATTAATTTCACACATTACAATAAATATTAATACAACCAGTTTATTATGGTGACGCAGTTAGGTAAGGTGTTAAATACCTGGCGTAATTAGAAAACGTCAATCAAACCTAGTACCTACCTTCCGCCAAAGTAATTATCTATCAAGTATATTAATTTAGGTTTTTAAGGAAATCTTTAAATTGAAGAAATCTTTTAACACCGTTAGGACAAGATATCTAGTAACTTAAACCAGTCATGACTGTCCTAAGACAAACGACAAAAGTGAAAAGTTTATCAAGCAAAGAGTTAGTCATCTGAGACTTCTCTTAATTTACGCAGTGCGTTGCCCTCCAGAGCTGTAATGGTTCTGTTACATAGCAACTTCCCGGGAACTGATAAACAATCTAATTTATACTGAGAGGATGATGCCCTCGTTCGTAAGGTAAAATTTTGGTTTTTAGGTAAGGAGAAAACTACCTTTAACATTAAAAACTTGATATAATAAGTCTTTATTTGGAACATTACCAAAGGTTAATTACATACATAAAAGGAAAGGATGTTGTCTGTGGAAGTATTAACCTGTGTTGCAAACATCAACGCCCCTCACCGAGATAGTAGGTATACGTAATCATTTTGAAATGTAAAGATATATCATATAAAGTTCCTTATAAAAAAATAATCCGTTAATAAAAAAAATATAAATGTTTAGTTTAATTTTCAAGTAGTAACGTTATTTGAACTCAATGTGCCGCGTTGTATTATTAACTCATCGAAAACAGTTTAAATATAATTAAGTACGAGCAGTGTAAACTTTCCGAAACGAGAAGAAAAAAGAAACATAAAACGGAGCGCGGGCAATTAGACAATTTTTTCATTACGTATAATTTATATTTCTGCCGTCCGACCTTCTTTGATTTAACTGTGGGCCGGGACACATTTTTCACCGAAGAAATCTTTTTTATTATTCATTATCAAGTCAACAATAAAACTTTTATGCTCTTTCGTCAGAATCTGCCGAGAGGCACCGCCTACTAGATTTATAATTGCTTCAAAAAAAATATTCGTTTCTCTCCCCTAATGCACTGTCGGAGGAAATGGTGAATAATTATGAAGCCATTTTTCCCTGCTTTAATTGCTTACTCCAAATTACCTGACATTCTTCTAAATGGCAATTCTCGGTCTTGCTCTACTTAATATTTCTAAGTACCTACATCTTAGAGTACATATAACTATCTGTAGTCTAAGACCTACATAATGGGAACATGATTAAAATTTGTAATCAATAGGTGCTTTCCATCGTAAGTAAACATTATGAATTTGAAAAAATATTTAATATGATCTGGAACAGAAAAAGTAGTAATTTTTCCTCCAAATACTTTTAGAAAGAGAAACAACATAGTTTAGCCTAATTATTGTTTTGTACTACAGTCACCAGCATTAAGATGTGACTATTGACGGCCTGCAAAAATATCTGTTAATTGGTGGAAGGTATATTATGCCTATAATATGCCTTCCACCAATGATCAGATATTTTTGCATCATCACATCTTAATGCTGGTAACTGTACCTAGTTTGTAACAAAGCTTTTTCAGTAAAACTTTTTTGTTTCAGGACATGAAGAAGATTGCAAACAAAGTTATTTACTGTAAAATATCTAACTACTTCTTATTACACTCTGTATCGGTAGGTTCACGCAAGCGGCTATCCTGGTTACTAATATTCTTATTAAAATAATTTACAATTAATTAAAAATAAATATTTTCAGCATTTTACTGTGCGACATATTATAATATAATGTAAAAGCATATGTTTCGCAGTTCAACAACTGCCTTCTTGTGACAAACATTACTAATTAACATGGGCCCTTATTCTATAACTCCATACATACATAGAATCATGACTATTATCCCCAAAGGGTTAGTCAGAGACTACGCAATGAAGACCGCAAAAGCAGTCCACTGCCATAGTCCACCTTTCACCAAGTTACAACTATACATGTGCTTAGCGTGACAGGTGGCGAGCCCATCTCCGCTCTATGCTGTTGGAAGTATGTGCAGTCTTTAGTCCGTTAGTCGCCCTTTACGATACCCAAGGAAAGTGAGGGAGGGGTTGGTAGTATTCTTTTAATGAGTCGCTACGGGACACGGCTCCAGTCCCCTTCCAGTCTATAACTAGAAGAAATAAAAAAAATATTCTATCAAACAACATCATTTTAACTTACGATCAATAACAAGCTATAAATACAATGCTAAAACAGCCGTTCCGTCGTCCAACAAACAAGATTACAGTTGATTTATATCGACGACTTATTCCTGATAACAGCTTTTGGTTTTGATGTAAACAACTGCCAAATGGTTCCGGCGAGGGAAACAGGCCCGCTGCCCCGCTGCGGAGACAAGCGTTATTCTATGTTTTAAGGTGTATAATTTTCGATCACATACAAACACACATACATAGATACATACATTATGTTTAAAATCAATAAAAATTATTCAAGTAAGGGTGTGGTACTTTTCCTACCAAAAAAAAGACGGGTCGGTAAAATAAAAAATGTCATGTCGGTCGATATACGCATTCTATTCGAATTCGGTTTCGGATTATGGTGGTCAGTCGGTTTACGGTTTGCTGATTTGGTTCCCATGATTGGGACAGCCCAGACCTGATGTTATGGTGTAAAAGAAACCGCGATTAAGGTGCTGACATTGTAGTCCTGTCGGCAGAATACGCGCTCGCGTTGATTGACTTTCTTCGATTGGGGTCGCTACATGGCCACAGGCATTAGTTGCGAATTAACAAGAAACCGTATAATATCTTGTCAATCTCCTTGTAAACAGCCATCGGAGGCTATTGTGCGTAATTAAAAGTTAACGCTGACGGCAGCGTATATATTGAAAATCCTTCGCGTTTGGCACGCGTCATAGGCGCGGCGCGAGAGTGTTCTTGCTAGTTAGATTGGGTTGTGGCTTATCGGTAAGCCGAGGACTAAGTGCTCACAGAACGGCGCAACGGACGTGTATGTGTGTGATTTGGACAGCCTAATGGAGTCGGCCAGTGTGGTAACGTTACCAGAGGCCAGGAGTCACACCACGGCAGCTAGGCTGCGACCAATCCTAACCTATTTCCTTCCTACCCAGAGCAACCCCTCATCCAACGGTTGCCAGATGAGCTGAATGCCGGCACATCGGTAAGTACACTAGGTTAAGTGTCCGTGGTAGGGATTAGAATAGTAGACTAAGAATTAAAGTTTAGGTTAAAATCTAACGCTGCGTATCGCAGCCAGCTTCAGACCCCCGATCGGAGGCCTTAGAAGGTCCAGGGTTTGTCTGAATCACATTAAATATAATCACGACTATTATCCCCGAAGGGTTAGTCAGAGACTAGGCAATGAGGAAAGCAAAAGCAGTCGGCTACCATAGTCCATTTTTCACCAAATAGCTACTGCACATGTGCTCAGCGCGACAGGTGCTGAGCCCGTCGCCGTTCTATGCTGTTGGATGTATGTGCTGTAAAAACTGCCGTCCGTTAGTCGCCTTTTACGACACCCAAGGGAAGAGAGGGGGTGGTAGTATACGATAGAGAGTGTGATATAGTGAATTACACTATCAGCACGTACTCAATAGTACGTGATAATTAAGGTCTTCCTGATTGACAAGGCGTCCTTCCTCTAGTCACGTATAGATGTGATGTTAATTAGTATTTAAGATGATACACTAGAGGATAAAGGGGATTGATTCAACGCAAGACATTGTTTCATTTCGGGTCTCCGTCCCAACGCCATTACATGGCGACCGTGACAGGACGAAGGACGAAGGAAATAAGAAGAAAAACTGTAAGCCAAAATTGTTTAACTATGGGAAACCCACAATCTAAAGACAATATTATTGTCAGTCAATCACCAACTCAATCGGCGGCAGCATCAACTCCCTTGGCCGTTGGGATGCAACTTTCAGAGATCTTTTTACTGACCATCGTCGTTGTACTAGCGGGCTATATAGTACTTAGGCTGCTACGTTACTTCAACGCACGACTATTAGAAGAGGTAGAACGCAGAGCGGTTCAACGGGCAATTGGACCAGCACAGAACGTGTAAGCCAGCACGAATTAATATAACTATGCTACCAAGAATCTATGTGTGTGTGTGAGTGATTTTTTTTTTCTAAAGTGTGTTCATGGCAAACCTGTCAGAACTCTTGAGTGAGCTTAAGGCTATTAGAGACTCTATTATTAAATTAAGTAAGGACAAACGTTATTCCGCTCAGGGGCAGAATAAGTTTTTAAGAGCAAAGGAAATTAAAAATATTTTTGAACAAATATCTGCAGACTTATGTAAAAAAGGGATAGATGCTGTAGAATTACAAATAACAAAAGCAATATCGTCAAAGTTTTTATGTAATTTTGAGGAAATCGAGTCACTCGTTAACCCGCATCATTCAGAAACGATCACAACCATGGCCACGTTCGATCTAAAAGTCGCGCTCACGCTCCTCCCAGTAGTAGATTGCGACGAAACGCAAATTAACCAACTAATAGACGGAATAGAGTATTATAGTAGTACCCTTAGAAACGAGGACCAGCCTCTGTTAATCAATTTTGTTTTAAAAACTCGTCTTTCTAGCAGTGCTAAAACAAAAATTAATAAGTCTTATGTGTCTGTGGCAGACGTAATAAAAGATATACCGTATGCTACGATGTAGGCAAGGAAACAAGACCATAGAAGTGTTTGGTAGTGAAATCGAAAAAATGTCCAACGATTTAAGTACAGCACAGGCTAATGGAGACGAGTCGGCATATAATTTATTAAAGCCGATTAATGAAAAAATGGCTATCAAGCGTTTCGCTGACGGCCTAAACAATGCTCGTACAAGCATTATAGTTACGTCTAGGTCCGTAAGCACAGTTAGGCAGGCAATAACTATAGCCTTAGAACAAGAAGACTCGGTAGTGAAACCACCAATAAACAATTATGTTAACTATGTTTCGAACCAGCGATTTGAAAAGATAAATAAAAACTATCATCAACAATATAATAAGTCACGTAACAACAACGCGACGAGTCAGCAAGGTCGGGGTCGTGCCTACTATAACTCGAATAGGTTTCAGGGTCAGCGCAACACCAGGTTTACGTCACCTCATAATAAACGTAGGAATGTACATTTCTTAGTTGACTCAGCAGAACAGTCTAATGACGAGAACGAAAGTGAACGTCAGAGTATACGTCAGAACGAACATCATAGCGATGATTTTTTTCGTTCTGAATAGCGCTGAGGTAGATATTTGTAGTTATGGTAGTGGTAATTACGTTTGTTTTACTTGTAGTCAAACTCAAATTTCTCTATTAGTAGACACAGGAGCAAGCATTTCAATTTTAAAGTTAGATTGGTTAAATAAACTCCGTAGCGTGTCCCGCGACGCAAAGCTAGTAAGGGATGAAATTAAGATTAAAGGAGTATGTGGGGATTTAGTATCAATAGGTTATGTTTATCTAGACTTATGTGTTAACAATTATAATTTTAGGCATAAGTTTTATGTGTTTAGCAACTTCCACTGTAAAAATGATGGAATTTTAGGAGAAGATTTTTTATTAAAATATAGTTGTAAAATTAACTATGAAAATAAGCTGGTTACATTACAGGATAAGATAAGTCTAGAATTAGGCTTAGGTAAAAACATAATAACGACTATTCCAGGGAGATGTGAGGTCGTAAAATATGTTTCGTCAGAGATAAAGGGCGAATGTGTCATTTTAGCGGAGGAAGTTATTGCAGGCGTATTTGTAGCAGGCGCCGTGGTAGTAGGAGACGGGAAAAAGATTCCGGTGCGATTTTTAAACACACGGGAAGAAGATGTAAAATTAAATAACTTTAGCCCGAAAATTAGAAAATACTCGGATTATTTCGTATGCTCTTTTGATACGGAAAACGGAAAATCTGTCGAGAGGGTTAAACAACTATTCGATTTTCTTAAATTAAAAACATATCTTGGTGATGAAGAGAGACGGTCTATTGAGAAAATATGTGCAAAATATGCAGATATCTTTCATATGCCGGGTGATAAGCTATCCGTTACAAACTTATACGAGTACAACATTAAACTGCAAAATGACGCGTCTCCTGTTTATGTCAAACCGTATAGAATACCGCACGCTCAGAAGGCTGAGTTAATAAAACAGGTAGGTAAATTGTTAGAAGAAGATATTATCGAAGAGTGTACCAGCGAATGGTCTTCTCCATTATTATTACTTCCGAAAAAAGCTGACAGTAGCGGTGAAAAAAAGTGGAGAATCGTAATAGATTATAGACTTTTAAATAAAAAAATAGTAGACGAAAAGTTCCCGTTACCAAATATACAAGAAATTATTGACTCACTTTCGGGATGCTTATACTATTCTCATTTAGACCTCAGTTCTAGTTATTACCAGCTAGGGTTATCACCAGAATGTAGGAAATTCACTTCTTTTACAGCTGATAAGCAATATCAACTGAAAAGATTACCTATGGGTCTCAAAACGAGTCCTAGCGTATTTTCTAAACTTATGTCTATGGCTCTATCGGGTTTAAATTACGAGATATGTTTTCTATATCTCGATGACGTAATAGTTTTCGGGAAAAGCCTATCGCAGCATAATACAAATTTAATGAGTGTATTTGAGAGGTTTAGGTCAGTTAATTTAAAACTAAACCCTTGTAAGTGCGAATTTTTGAGGAAAGAAATTAATTATTTAGGGCATGTTATTACGCCAAACGGGGTGTTGCCAGACAACAGTAAAATCGAGGTCTTGGAAAAGTTCCCAGTACCTAAAAATGTAAATGAGATTCGTCGTTTTGTGGCTTTTGCGAACTTTTATAGAAAATTCATAAAAAACTTTGCCACAATAGTGTACCCACTAAACCGTCTTTGTAAGAAACATGTCGAGTTTCAGTGGACGGAAGAATGTGACGTGGCATTTCAGACCTTAAAAAAGTCACTTAGTTCATTTCCTGTCTTAGATTATCCAGATTTTGGAAAAGATAATGTTTTCGGGTTGCAAACCGATGCGTCAGGGGTAGCCTTGGGGGCTGTATTATCAAATGGAAATAATAAGCCCGTAGCTTATGCAAGCAGACAATTAAACAGTTCAGAAATAAACTACCCAACCATTCATAAAGAGTTATTAGGGGTAGTGTGGGCTATAAAACATTTTCGACCATATTTATACGGACGAAAATTTAAAATATTAACAGATCATAGACCATTGGTTCATTTATTTAGCATAAAAGATCCTAGTAGCCGTTTAACTAAGTTTAGACTTTGTTTAGAAGAATATGATTTCGATATTGAATACATAAAAGGTTCCGAAAATGTAACGGCAGATGCCTTATCGAGAGTCATTATAACATCAGACGAGTTAAAAAATCTAATTTCAAATTTTTTGGGGGTATTAACCCGTTCAATGAAAAGAACCATGGAGCAAAATAATGAACCCGCTACCTCTGGAAGTAGCAGGGTTGAGCCCCCTGTTGATCATAGGCAACCAAGAGTGGTAGATATTATGCAGAAATCACAAAATGATGTAAGGTTAGATATTTGTTCGTATGAAAACTTCGTGAAGTTGAGGAAAAAGAAAAGATACGTCTCACAGACGGGTGATATGTTATTTAGTGACTCTACTATTTACATAAATCAGGAATCTCTACTAACGGAGGCGCGCCGAGACGCAACGATAGGAGAACTGAGTGCATTATGTAAAAAATATAATATTGTAGAAGTCGTTGTGATTAAAAATGGGTTTAATAAAAAGTTTATTAAAATTTTGACCCAAACTTTCATGAAACATAAAGAATTACCGCGGTTATGTATTATTAATAACCAAGTTGAACATGTTACAAATAAAGACTTGATACGTGTTATACTAAATGATTATCATTTATTGCCGACAAGTGGTCATGTAGGCATAAATAAAATGACTAAGAATATTCGAAAAAAATATTTTTGGAGTAATATGCAAAAAGACATAACTGAATATGTGACTCACTGTAAAGATTGCCAAAAGCAGAAATTTTGTAATAAAAATAATAAAGAGAAAATGGTAATAACCACTACAGCATCTACTTCTTTTGAAAAATTATATTTAGATATTGTGGGGCCGTTGGAGGTCGATAATTTGGGTAATAAATACATATTAACAATACAATGCGAATTGACAAAGTTTGTAGAAGCTTACCCAATACTTGATAAGTCAGCTGAAACTGTTGCTAGGGTTTTTACTGAAAATTTTATTTTACGATATGGTACTCCCAGGGTTATTGCGACTGACTGTGGAACGGAATTTATTAATTCCACGTTAGAAACAGTATGTAAATTGCTAAATATTGATAAGTTAAATTCAACACCCTATCATCATGAGAGTATAGGTTCGCTAGAAAACTGGCACAAACATCTCGGATGTTACTTGAGAATACAAACACAGAATCAGTCGGCAAATTGGAGTACCTGGATACCATATTGGTGCTTTGCTTATAATAATTCTGTAAATACTGGTACCAAATACTCCCCTTATGAACTAGTTTTTGGGAAAACATGTAACGTACCTAGTAATTTAGTTAGTAAAGTTGATCCCTTATATGTATACGACAATTATCCATCGGAGTTAAAATTTAGATTGCAAAAAGCTCATAATGATGCCAGGAACAACTTATTAATATCAAAACAAAGTAGAAAAACTAATTATGATTTAGATTGTAAGGAAGTACACTACAAAAAAGGTGATCTACTCTTGTATAAGAATGAAAATTATAATAAATTGAATGACTTGTATTTAGGTCCATTTGAAGTTTTAGAAGAGCTAGGTACTAATGTAAAAATATTAAAGAATAATAAAGAATATATAGTTCATAAGAATAGGACTAAGATATTTAGAAAATAAGAGTTTACTTTTCAGGGAAGGGTTGCCTAGCCTTTTCAGGGGAGGTGTGATATAGTGAATTACACTATCAGCACGTACTCAATAGTACGTGATAATTAAGGTCTTCCTGATTGACAAGGCGTCCTTCCTCTAGTCACGTATAGATGTGATGTTAATTAGTATTTAAGATGATACACTAGAGGATAAAGGGGATTGATTCAACGCAAGACATTGTTTCATTTCGGGTCTCCGTCCCAACGCCATTACAAGAGTTAATCGATATCGATCACTTACAAAAATGTTTTTATATAAGGTGACTGCTAGAAACCGCAAGAAACTTCAAGGGCTTGTCAGGTCAAGTGTTTTAAACATGACAAAATTGACGAAAAATCAATTCGTGTTTTTTCATTTTAAATTAAATAGGTTATTCATTTTGTGAATTTTAATTGGATAGTCTTTGAATACTTATCTAAATTATTTTAAAGCAATAACATAAGAAATAAAAATGAAAAACATCAAGAATAAAGATTATTTACAACGCGCGCGGGCAAAGGCCGGCCGGCCGACCGTCTGTTGACCCGTTCGCGTCAGCTGGGCGATAAGTACCTACGTTAGACTGCAATGAGACCATTTTTGTCATGTTTAAAACACTTGACCTGACCAGCCCTTGAAGTTTCTTGCGGTTTATTGCAGTCACCATAAATATGCATATATGCGTGCAAAATATACAATTTGTTGTTAACGTGTGTTAGTTGCCTTGTGCTAATCTGTGCTTTGCAAATCACGTCGTCATCGTCTGGAGAATAATCGAAAAGCTAAAAATCCAAAAGGTCTTTATAAACTTATTTTATAAGTACTTTTGAATTGTCCCAATATAATTTATTTCCTACCCTAAGCTGCTCTGAATATTCTCCCTGACGGGCCGCTGCTGGGAAGAATCTGGTGATTGCGTCAGGCGGGTCATGCATCTCGATCTTCTCCGACTTTTGCGTTCCACCATTAGTCCTCGCTGTATAGTGTATATTTAGATGGAAAGTTACGAAAGTTAAGCCCACACCATGCGTTAGGCCAACGATGTCCACAGAAGCGTGGAACGTTACGTTACGAACGTTTTTGCTAAACAATAGTTTCAAACTACTACAAGTATGTACAGTCAGCAACAAAAGTAACTGAACAAAAAGAAGGTGGCAAAAGTAATAGTCACGTGTAAGGGTCATACTCATCATTTAAAATTTCAGAATTGTATGACATTTTTTGTGTTCATAATTATAACTTCTCTGTTATTAATATAGTGACGGTCATGTACTTTTGACTCAACAGCTATGTCAGACAATTCTGGTCATTTCAACCGTAACAATCATTTGAAAATTTCATATGCTAAGCTACTTTTGATGACTGTACGCTAGTAAAGTTTCCAATAATAATGAAACATAATTGAAAAGATGTTCATTTGTTTATAGGCTGCGAAAATTACCATCTTTCATAATATTTGAATTATTTACTTTAAAAAAACGCTTAAATAAACTCAAAGATAACGAAACGTTGAAAAAATGTCTGCTTTAGATGGGAATCGAACCCATGTCCTCCGGGCGGCTGCGTTGACGAGGTATACCTCAGTGACGGTATGCATTTTCCATTGTCCACCATTTGTCCACCTTCTTCTTCTTCTCGTCGTACCATATCCTCAACGGATGTCGGCGACCATCTTCCGGAACTTGTTTCTATCCTGTGCCAGTCTGCAAAGACTGGCAGCGTCATTAATGTTGGACCAGCTCTTTGTCCACCTGAGGTAGACATTTATTTCAACGTTTCGTTGTCGTTCGAATAACCAGCTTACTTAGTAATAACAGAAATCATGAATAATAATAAAAGCTACTGAATTCTTAATACAATTAAAGCATTATGAAATCAGTAGCTACAAATCTTGTTTTCAATAGCCTTTGTAGCAGTGGACGCAAAGTTTATCCCAATAGAACAGGGAAGTTTAGCACGAGCGCGGCGGCCGTAACAATTCGTCAGGTCGTGATTGACAGGCAACGGTTAAACTGATTTGTATATATTTATGGCCATAGCACCTTCGTCTGTTTACTTACTGGGGCATTCGGTTCTGTTAATTGAATTAGTGAGAACTTACTTTTGTTTTTGAAAAAGTGTGAAAGTGTACAAACGAATCAAGCTATATATAGCTTGATTTTTATTACCTAACTGATCGTTGATATTCGTGGAAATGTTAAGATCGGATGTTGATGATGTAGTGAACATTGAATAAGACTCAATTTGGCTTAAAAAGTCTGGTCTCTAGCCATCACGTAGTATCTTAGAGTGCGCAGGCTCTAATACTGTATTTTTCAACGCTTTTAGAACAGGATGTAATATAGCACACATGAATTTGGGCGTGCGTCTATCCAAATCGAAAGCCTTTAGCCCCCTATAAAAAGTACGTGACTTTCCAGCTACCTTCGCAGCCGACTGCCATGTGCGGAATCTAATTACAACAGGTCTGTCCGTGTGTCGTCGTTGACTCTTTTCGTTGAGCTTAGCGAGCGTTCAGTCCCTTAATTGCGATTGAGGTTACTGCAACCAGTTTGAACCGGTATTTGCCAGTTTGTTTTTGTCATCATGCCCGCCAAAACGAGTGATGCACTGTCAAATGTTTGCTCAACTCTTGTTGCTTTCGTTTTGACAATTTTTTGTGTTATCTGCTCCGGCTAAAGCTGATTGGAATCGCACACGTGTGGCAATTGCATTAGACTGCATTCAGCGTTTTTTCATGGCAGTATTGGCATTTCTATACAGCAATAGGTACTCCTACGTTAAGTTTGAACAGTGTGTAGGTAGACTGACCAAATATACTTACGGCCTCAGCAATCAGCAGAAGATTAGCGTTTTAGTGAGCTTATCACTGCAACAAAATGCTGAGTGGAGTCTTTTTTTAGGACACATTGTCATCTCTACTTATTTTTTTTACATTAATAAAAAAAAGTTTTAATTGTACACTTTTGCTTTTCTATATAGGTACACACATATTTTAAACGGGATTTAACGCCAAACCATTTAGTAAAGGCATCCAACACATACCTTATATATCCGTCGTTTCGACCGAGTTGCACCGGCCGTGGTCACGGGCTGACTCAAAGTTGTTGTTAAAGTTTTATTCATTAATTATTGGGCGGGCACAAACTACTACTTAGAATAAACTAATGATATTACATAAAAAAAGAAGTATATCATTGTCATCATACTAAACTGACTTATATTATCTCTCTAAATTAAATCTACATACATCACACCCGCTTCCATAACTAATAAATTATTTCGTTATTGTTTTGAATGCGTCTGTACCATTAAACAATTCGGGTGCAAACGCAACTAGAATTTATTAGATAAATGTTTTATATTTTAGCGTTTTATTAACGTTTAAATATACTTAAGTAAAATTTTAAACACTGAAAAAAGAATTTATTAATTTATTTTCTGGTGAAATCGAAACTGGGTCACGCCCGAAAAAACGCCAGGAGACCACATCTTTTGTTTTGCTGAAAACCTGACACTTTTTTTTATTAATTTTCTCTCTTATCATTCTTAAATTAAAATATAGTCCTCTCCAGTTCGGCTATAGTATTAAATTTTAAATAATGTGACTACAATATTTATGGCGTTATGGTTGCCGTCGTGCAAATTCGCCGAACGGGGAACCAACAATTAAATGTCTCATGCTTTGTAACTATAAACTAAGTTGGTCCCGCTTCGTCGTTAATATCCATGTCACCACACTGAGCCGTCTTGGTAACTTAGGATCCATTCTCCTCATCTGCATTGTTTATACAAGCAATGGGATGTTTAAGGCATAGTGAATTATATAAATATGTGTATGATATTTACACTACCATAAAGCAATAAACCATTTAACATTTTGTTCTACAAACGCACCCTTTGTACCTTATTATCTGGAAAAGAGAACAAAACAAATACAACTTTAATTCCGCAAACCATTTTATTGTTCAAGTTTCTCCCCTAACACAAGATTGTACAATTTTTTAGCAAATTCTCCGTCGAATCATAAAATTACCTTGCCGCGATTCGCAGGCAAATCGCAGTAGGCTGTAAGCGGAACTCCTTCGCCGGGTCAGAACTGTATTATACGAGAGATTGAACAACTTAAGTCCCAACAAAAGAAGAATTTAAAGCGTGCCGTTTAAGATGATTCGTTTAATAAACTCGCGAGAGTAGCGCGGCGTGGTTTTAATAAATTTCCTTTAACCGCAGTACGGCGGAGATATTCTCTCAGATAGTATAATCAAGAATGTTGAGCTGGGGCTCGGAGATGCAATAAAGGAATCATTATCGAGGCGAGGCATTTCGGAGGCTTTAGCTGGATACGCATTGAATGAGCTGAGCTCTAGTATTGGGATTAGAGCTTTATCTTTGCCTTTTCTGTAACACACGACCGTAGAGAATCTGGATGGCGGTCGCAGGTCAGATGCTAGGCTTGCTTAGATTAAGCAGATTTGAGGATTAGGAATAGCTACTTGGTCAAAGTCTTTAAGATTGGCTGTATGTAACTAACTAGACCCACGGAAACGGTAAACATTAACTTAGTAAATAGTTACTAAAAACAAAATAGTTAAACAGGGTTTACCGCACGCGAGATGGTGGATGGATGGAGAAGCGCTTGGCACGATATCCGGAGGTTTCGGGTTCAATTCCATGTTTGTTCGTTCATCATTAAGCCCGTACGCATCAGTTGTAGCGACGCCTTTGTCCAGATCTGGGACAGTTTAAAGTCTATACTTCATTTTTTTCGATAGGCTCACCAACTGTCACGCTGAGCACATGTGTAGTCGCCATTTGGTGGCAGAGGACTGCGTTTGCGGTCCTCATTGTCTAGTCTCTGGCTAACCCTTCGGGGGTAATAGTCGTGATTACACGTATGTATGGTTATTTTTTTACCTCAAGGTATTCTACTATACCTTTTTTATACCCGAAATTTCGACCTAGTTGCACCAGTCGCGGTTAAGGGTTTTATAATAATTATATTCTTCATGAGACTTTAAATCATAATCAACCAATACCTTACAACTAGACATAGGATCAAATGTTTGCCACTGAGCCCCGTTTCCGCTCTTCTCATCAACATGCGCAATATTCAATGTAAATATTATATGTATTTTGCGTACCGTACCATACCTTCGCTTAATTGTTTTTATTTACTGGGGCCAGGGGTGACCCAGGGTTCCTTAGGACTTTTCTCCCCTTCCCCGATCAGTTAATGGGTATGGGAAGCCTACCCAATAAATAAGCTAGTCACCACACTAAACTAAACTTGGGCCGACTCGCAAGCACAGATATCCCCTTCATCGTCGCTCCTCTTTACATAAAAAATATAAGTAACTAAGTGACTTGTATTCCTAACAGTCCAATCCATCGCGGCAAAAACTGTACACATTTCAATGCGACGTATCACAGCGTTCCCGCATAATATACGTCGTGGGAGCTGACACGCAGGCGACTCTATTACTCAGCCGTAGAATTTATGAACCGAATAACACCGACTCCACAGATATTGGAAACGTGATGCAAATGCTGATAGGTTCTGTGTTAAGCTCATACGTCCTCCATGTGCCTACAGAGGAAATTGCGATGATGTGTGACACACCCTTAACATACAAATGATGGTAGGTACAGTCGAAACCAAAATAGGAATTATTTTTAAATATATAAAAACATAGATTTACGCCTATTATCCCCGAAGGGTTAGTCAGAAACGAGGCAATGAGGATAGCAAAAGCAGTCCTCTACCATAGTCCACTTTTCACCAAATAGCAACTGCACATGTGCTTAACGTGACAAGTGGGGAGCCTATCGCCGCTCTATGCTGCTCTGCTGGATGTATGTGCAGTCTTTAGTCCGTTAGTCGCCTTTTACGACACCCAAGGGAAGCGAGGAAGTGGTAGTATTCCTTCACCGCAACGCGACACGGGTATTAAACAATACTAATAACTCATATCTTGTTTTAGGTGTAGTAAAGCGCTGTTTACTAACGGACTGAAGGCTGCTCAGACATCTAACTGCATAAAGAGGCGTTGGGCTCACCACCTATAATGCTAAGCAGCTGCTATTTGGTGGAACCACGGACCTGAAAAAAAGACAGACGTAATATCACACTAAAAAGATGTGAAGCGTGCAAAGTCTTAGAATTTCGTTTGTTGTACATGACCCTACACTCAAACAAATACACCAGCCCCTGTATCGGCTAAAAAATATGAATATGGACATGGGCTTCATTTGACATTTGAAGCCCTTAATATGCCTATACAAGGACAAAATATGGGCTTCAAATGTCAAATGAAGCCCACGTTCATATTCATATTTTTAGCCGATAGACCCGCAGGACCGACAACCCGCCGCCATTTTATCCCGCGTGACAGCGCGCAATCACGTACACACCATAGACGAACGGCCATTAAGCATGCTTCACTCATGATTTAGACAAGGTTACGTCCGTCTTTTTTTCAGGTCCGTAGGTGGAACGTGGACTGTGGCTGTATACTGCTTTTTGCGGTCCTCATTGCCTAGTCTCTGACTCTTTACATACATACACTTTTAATCGTAAGTGTACCTACGTATGCAATCTCGGTGTCAATTAAACTTGATAAATTTTAATTTTGATAAGTAATGAATTTTTACATACATTTTTTATAAATGTTTTATACAAATTTACTTTCACAATAAGTAATACTAAGGTTTATTTCAAATCAATCTGCACAATTTTAATTAGAAGTAGGTATCGAAGAAAATATTGAGACGTTTTAAAATTTTAATTGTAAACACAAAATTCTATTACCTCAAACACAGGCGATGTAATTATTTTATGAATAAATTGCGAGAAATTCTCATTGTTTCGCTAACATGCGAAAGCGTTGGCATAGTATAACTAGAATAGTAGATTAACTTCAACACGTTCGGGATTCTCTAGGCTCACGGCATAATAATGTGATTGTGATGTTTCGATTGGTGCGTTCTTAGAGCCACCTCATCGGAAGGTATTTAAAAAATCATTATGTCTTACTCCCAATTTGTTCCCTTGGTATCGATTCCATGCGTATCGACTTCCCCAGTATCGAATCCCTGCGTATCGACTTCCCCGGTATCGATTCCCTACGTATCGTCTTCCCACCGTTTAGACTTCCATCGGTATCGACTCCCGCCGTATCGACCTCCCTAGGTTTCGACCATGAATTAACATTTAATACAGTTAATTAAACAATTAGTTTAGTTAGCCTTACTTAAAACGTTACTTTTGAAATGTTTCTTTACATCCAATTTTTTTTTCTCAGTAGTTGATTGTTGTGTATGAAGTGCGCCTTATCATTATTTACCATCAGGCAAGATAAAGGCTTAGTGCTTCACTTTGAGAGTGAGAAATAATTTTGGTGTTATGCGCAAGTGGACTAAAAGCTGCATCTATTTGGTTAAAAACTGGTATACATTAAGGTGCTGTACTTGGTTCTTGCAGCTTTTTTACAGATACTTTCCCAATTCAGTTGTTCTGTCAGTTGCATTCATGTATACCACATGCAAACGAGCGCGGTTTGTAAGTGTTGCAGAAATGCCCAAATATATAAATATATTAATAATGTTTTCTTTGTACTGTTGCATTAGTGAATCCCATTAAACAGCATCGTGTAATGCCATGCCTCATATTGTATGCTTCAGCTATTTGCACTAAAATTATGCTATTGTGATAGGATTATCGACACTTGATCTTATTCAAGGGTCTTGAGATGTAAGAACCTCTCTATTTGGTACTATGACTAGACAAAAACAAATTCTGTTGACATTGATTTACAGATTTAATGAATAGTTATTTTAAGATAAGGAGCAGGTTGTATTGTATTATAACAATTTTTTTTTCTATAATGGACCATTTATATTTTAATTTGTTTTTAAATGGCTTCTATTTAATGTTTTTTTACATTATTATAACTAACACATTTGTTGGAAAAAGGTTTAAACATCTACCCTTCTTTTTAATTTAATAAATAAAAAAGGAAATGTTTTCTTTCGGCCTAAATTCAATTACATGTAATATACCTACTCAATTATAATTAATAAGTCATTTTGACAATTGAAGCACGTGTGACTTAATTAAACGTAAATTTAATTGAACAATGTGAAAATTCAAATAACAGTTTGGTTTCCATTTCCATTGTAATGTAAACATAACTGAACTTGCTCTCTTTGATATTAAAATGTCGCTTTTTTCCGCACAGCAGCGCGGGAGCGTTCGCCGATTTTAATATTCATAAGCTATTCTATTGACGTGAGCGCTATCTGTCGGCTATGGTCACAATGAACTTTATTTATTATTGTTCCTAAAGTCCCTATTTACTGACCCCGATAGTTCCTATCTACTGACCCCGATAGATAGGGTATCGCAACTGAAACTACGGGTCCGGTTGTGTTTTCAGGGGTACTACGGGGTTCCGGTTCTAGCCCCCCGCTGGTTGTGCCTTGACCGGCGCCTCCGGCGGGATCCGGACGTGGGTTGGACTCGTAGTGGGTCGTGGTTAGCTGTAGAGCTTGGGAATGTTCGTTTGTCCTGGTATTATGTGCCAGGACTTCCAAATTCGCGCACAGCGAGCGGGGCCTAGTAGCGGTCTCTGAGGGGCCAGAAGCCAAAAGTCCTGCGGGGAACGTGAGTTTCCCTTATAGTTGGCAGCTTTGTCCAGTGGTTCTCATTGAACATTGGTGTTGACATCTCCAAGACTAGTCTGGATAACTAGTAGAGGCGGCCCCCTAGATGCCGTAGCCTCCGGTCCAGCCAGCCGCGTAGGACGTGGGAACTGGCTAGGCGCCTGGATGGGTTCCGAGAAGTGAGTGTGCTTACTACTCCGCTACCAAGGTGGACACTTGTGAGTCGACTTTAGAGTCGACGACCCTACCAGTGGCAACTGCGAGTTGTGCCCTTCGTGCAACGAGAAGTGAGCGAGCTCGACAGCTCCGGTTACCTATCTGGACAATAGGCAGTGAACTAAACGTGTTCACGGGGATACTCTCCCGAGACACTAGTCTTATGAGTACCGAATGAAGAGCGCGCTGCGGCGGGCACTGATTTGGCGTCAAGACCTAACGCAGATGGTCTTCTGCGCGTGTGTTCTACTGGCGCAGGGACGTCTGGCACTTCTTGCATAACCTAACAGTTGGTCTCGAGGTGCCAGTACAAATAAACTTAGTGATGTAAGGAGAGGGGATGTTCCTATAGTTTATACGCCTCAGTGGCCGCAAAGCACTCGACCTGTTAACTGCAGGCCCCGGGTTCAAATGCCAGTCCGGGTAAAACGTGTTTCTCATTATTCAATGTGTATCAATATAATGTATTTATCAAATTTTTTTTTTTTGTTTTATACTAAGCCCGGCAAATGACCTCACTCCACCTGATGTTAAGTGGAAATGAGGTCCAGGCGCGAGGACACCTGGTGCATCGTAAGAGACGTAGCATCAGTCATCATCACTCTGCCGGCCCACAAAGTGCTTCTTCACGCCTCGTTTGAAGGACCCTATGTCATAGGTAGGAGGGAATACGTGTGCTGGTAGACTATTCCACCTTTTGGAAGTGCGGCAAAGAAACGAGTCACCAAATTTCTTTGTGCGTGATGGAATGTTAGAGACTGTAAATTGGTGACTCCGGAGAGCAGCACGCGCACTCCTATGGAGGAAGGGAGAAGGAGGGATGAGGTCAAAGAGTTCTTCAGAGCACTCGCCATGGTATAAACGGTAAAAGACGCTGAGTGACGCAATATCTCTACGCAATTGCAAAGGCTCCAGAGTTTAGTGACCTCCGCATTGCCGATAATGCGCACAGCGCGGCGCTGCAATCTGTCCAAGGCATCGAGAAGGTACTTTGCGGAGCCGTCCCAAAGGTGAGAGCAATACTCCACGCAAGACCGCACCTGTGTCTTGTATAATAGACACAACTGATCAGGCGTGAAGAATCGCCGCACCTTGTTCAGGACACCGAGTTTACGTGAGGCATTTTTAATCACGGTTTCGATGTAGTCCTTTTGGTTCAGATCGCAGCGGATATCCATACCGAGCATGTTAATACTGCTCTGCAGGCCTAGAGATGTACCCTGAAGAGAGGGAAGGGGAAGGAATGGCGACTTTTTCGCTGTGAACGCGCACACCTGTGTTTTCTTGGCATTGAACTCCACCAGATTATCGGAGCCCCATTTAGAAATGAGGTCCACCACCCGATCGACCTCAATGACAAGATTTGCTCGCTTCATTTATTCATAAATTAAAACATCTCGAGGACCTCCGTGCTTCGGAAGGCACGTAAAGCCGTTGGTCCCGGTGGTCAACCTATTGAGCCCTATTTCATTAGGACACCATGGTCCTTTCAGTCACCAACCAGCATTGGGCCAGGCAGCGCAGCGTGGTGGGTTATGGCAGGGGAGTGTCACTCCGCAGTTTATTTACGTTCGGCCGGCGCGCCTCCCAGGCAGGCGTGGCAGGCGTAGTGCACTAAAGGTTGCCACTCGGCTCGCACGCTCCACGTCGCGCGTCGTAAATCGTAATCGTACTTAAAATCAACAATACGCTCCTGACGTCAAATCGTATTCGAGTCAGTGTTGCTTAACGGAATATGAACGCTCGGGTCACATGATAAGTTTTAATTTCGCGTAAAAGTCGTTAGAGAGTGAACCTTCTGTACGGTAGTAGGTACTGTTAGTTTTCTGTCGTTATGGCACATTCTCCCCATTTCATGATTCTTCATTTTATCTTAGTACTCGTTAATTTGAAATTGCTGTACGCAAATAAGTTTTTTATTGCTGGCTGAAAACAAAAAATAAATGATATTGGTTAGATGTAATAGGTATTATATAGATAAACCAATAGACATTGGAATGAAACACTTTATGTGGAACCCGTCGTGTTTATTTTACGTGTTATCGCAGCGTGACCAACCAACCCTTTGCAGGGACGTGGCCGCAGAGGGAATGAAGGTTAATAACATTTCAACATTTTGAACAATTTACAGAGAACGGTGGATATTCAATCGAAATCGCAATTTGTGTAGGTACCTATTTTTTAATAAAGCAATTATATGTTTATATGTATGTCATACATTTCGATGCGTTATGTGTTTCTGTTTATATATTTTTTACAATGATAGCCGATTCTTCAATCCTTGGATAAAACTTATCCATCTGATAAAATATTACGTGATGAACCTAAAATGTAACCTGTTTAAAAAGAAAAGACATGATAATATGACAATAATGTTTTCAAAATGGTTCGTTATTACTTTATCATGTTTTATTTGTCAATTGAAAAATCGTTCTAACTGCCGTACTCAGAAATGTCAAATTAAATTTTATGACAATTAAGTCTCTTGCTGTCACTTTCTTATGTAAACCAACCAAAAGGTGCCAACAAATAAATGCGCTGGTTGCAAACAACAACTTCACGAAACTGAACATCTCACTTGCAAATATTGCAAAAACAAGTATGATCTACTCTGTGCAAGCGTTAACCCCCAGCATTTTAATGACACAATGACGGCAGAAACAAAGAGCGTATGGAAGTGTCAAGCTTGTTACTGTAATCAACCAAAAAAGGATAACACAAACACACCAATACGCCCTTGTGAAAAGAATGCCTTTCTTTTGGATATCTCACAGCTGGATACAAACAATGTCACAATCAGGAAAACCCCAAGTATTCAGCATAATGACTCAACAAACTCAGAGGATATCAATTTGCTAGGTGATACTGTAATTATTACTCAAACAGATCCTAGTTTTCATACAAGCACAAGCGAAATCACACTACAAACACTAAGTGAATTAATACACCAAAAATGAAAAGAAAATAATGCGTCACTGATAAATGAACTGCAAAGTACAATTCAATCAGAAATAAATAAAGCTATAGCATGGTTATCGCCTGAAAAATTGGAGCTGATCCATCTGACTGACTATAAGGTAGCAGCGTCTTACTGCAGGAAGACACTCATAGGAGGAGGTGAAAAATAATATAGAATATATAGAAATAAAAGAAGTGTCTAATATGTCAATTGAGTATGTTATAGAAGTCTGTGCGGTTGAACTTGTTAAAGAAAATATAATTTTGTTAACTTTATATTATAATGGAAAGAAGGAAGACTTATTCTATGAAAAATTAAAAATTATTCTAGAGTACATAAATAACAAATTTTCTAAATATAAAGTTATTATTGGAGGGGATTTCAATACTGACATGCTTCAAAAAAATATTAAAAATAATACTAGTAAAAGAAATAAGAAAAATAAACTCTCTAATTTAATGCTACAATACAAATTCCAACAACAAATAAATTGTCCTACGCGTATCACTAAAACAACTTTGACATGTTTAGATTTAATTTTCTTAAATTTCAACACAGATAATCTAAGTACTAATGTACAGGAATTAGGCTAATCAGATCATAGTGGTACAATAATACATTTAAATTTACCAAAACAAACTAAACAAAAAATATGGTACACTGAAAAAAGACAATTGAATAGTAAAAACATAGAAGATTTTAGACTACAATTGGCATCACATGATTGGATAAATATTTTTAATAAAGATAAAGATATAAACTATAACTATAATACATTTCATCATACTTTAATAAATATTTTAGACATTTGTATACCGAAAAAACTTACTAAATTAAAAACTTGCTATAAAAAACATTGGCTAACGGTAGGTATAAAAAAATCATGCTATAACAAAAGATTACTTAAGTTTCACATCACAAGGTCAAATAATGAAACACTAAAAGCTTATTATAAAAAATATGAAAAAACTTTAAAAAAGGTAGTAATAACTTCCAAAAAATTACATTATATAAATAAAATTAAACAATCTCAGAATAAAATAAAAACAATGTGGCACATTGTTCGAGAACGCACTAATAAAGCTACTTCTAAATTAAAATCTAATATAAAATTAAACATAAATAATAAAACCATTTCTGAACCAAAACAGATTGCCGATATTTTTAATAACCATTTTGCATCAGTAGGACAAGATATTTTTCAAAATGCAAAAGGTCTTCCTGTCCTCCATCCATCTGAAAATTCAATTTACCTAAGTCAAGTTACATTAGAAGAAATATACAAAATAATAAAGAATTTAAAAAACAAACTGAGTCATGGTGCAGATGAACTACCTCCAACTTTATTTAAACAATGTGCAAAAGAGTTTACATATCCCCTAACGTTATTAATCAACCAATCCTTCGAAGAAGGTGCATTCCCGGAACTATTAAAAAAATCTCTTATCAAACCTATTCATAAGAAAGAGTCAAAAACAGATCCGAGTAACTATCGACCTATCGCTTTATCACCAACAGCATCTAAAATATTCGAGAGGGCTATGTACGACCGAATATATAAATTCTGTGAAAAATATAATATCTTTAGTGAATGCCAAAACGGTTTCCGCAAAAATAAATCAACTATCTTAGCAGTATACAAATACATTCAGGAAATACATAATATAATTAATAATAAAAAATACGCTATAGGTATACTACTGGACATGTCTAAAGCATATGATAGAGTCCAATACAATATTCTATTAAATAAACTCTACGACATAGGTATTCGAGGTCAATGTTACAATTGGTTGAAATCATTTCTCAGCAATAGAAAACAGATTATAGAAATAGAATACTTTAATAATAAATTGCACAGAATAGAAAAAATTAGATCCAACACCAAAACGGTTAACGCCTCAATACCTCAAGGGAGTGTATTGGGATGTCTCTTATTTTTGGTGTATATTAACGACTTGGCTGAGGCTCTAAATGAGTCTTGCGTAATGTTCGCGGATGATATTTCTATCCTTATATCCAGTCAAAATCCTAAAAATTTAAATGAAAAAATTTACAACATTTTAGATAAAACCATAACCTGGCTGACAGAACACAACCTTCAAATTAATTTATCAAAAACAAAGTTAATGACCTTTCATCCCTATCAAAAACCAAAACTAAATTTAAAATTAAATAACAATAGCATCACATTAGATACAGTTAACGAACACACATTATTAGGACTTGTAATAGATACCCATGTTAGTTGGAAGCCTCACATAGAGAAACTACACCGAAAGTTTAGCAGCTTTATGTATGCATTACGAGAAGTAAAAAAAACAACAGACGTAGCAACTGCAATAACAACTTATTATGCTTATGCATACGCATGGCTAAGCTATGGCGTCATACTATGGGGGGGTAGTACAGATGCTCCTAGTTTATTGATAGTACAAAAAAAGCTAATTAGAATTATAGTTAACATAGAGGCAACAGAAAACTGTAAGCCTTACTTTGAAAAATATAAAATATTAACGCTGCCCTGCATTTATATCTTAGAATTGTGTAAATTTGTCCGCAAATATCCTAACTTCTATACAAAGCGCGACGACCATATAACCAAACATCAACTTAGACATAGAAACAAACTAACGCTACCAGCTTCTAAAATGACACACCATTCTTCCAGCCCGCTAGTCATGTCCATATAAATTTTTAATAAGTTACCTGATTCAATAAAAAACATCAGCAATGATGAAAATTTTACAAAGAAGTTAAAGGAATTACTTATAAGAAGGTGCTATTATAATATAACAGAATATTTAGAAGACAAACATTTACAAAAATAAAAAATCTAAAACTATCTAACAAACTAACTAACTAACAAATTTCAATCAAATAATAGATAAACATCTTAAAAAATATTTATTTATTTATTAAAATATAAAATAATAAAAATAATAAAAATAAGAATAAGTAAGTACTATTATAATATAAAAAATAAAATATAAGAATGTATGCTAATTTAATTCAAAATTAATTGGAAAAGGTCTTCCCTCTTCAAATTGCTGTGCCCCACAGGGCCCATAATGAACCTGTACCTTTAATATAAATTATAACAACTTTGTAACATTGTGGTGTGCAATAAAATATTGAGTATTGAGTATTAAAGTGCTAAATAGAGAGGAAAGACATTAATTGTAATTAAAACTTAATTGACGTCTCTGAGTACGGCAGTAAGTACTTAGTTAAAATATTACGTTATTTAAAAACGAAACCTCTTCAAAAACAGCACTTTAAAAATAAAGAAATAAACATAATAAACTTCCTTTGAGTTTAGTTGATTCAATCATCAAAGTACATAAGTAAGCAGTCAGTCAAATATTACTATTCAATGGGTATTCTCGATAGCAAGGAATTCATAATTTGTATAGCGAGGTACCGAGAAATACAACAATTGCGCGTTGTGGCAGACTAACTAGCGGTCTCAATGGGATCGCTTTCCATGCTTCCAAAAATTGGGGTATCTATACGAATTCATACTACTGATACAGTAAATGAATCCAGCATCACATTCCTAGTAAACGTACGTTACGTTTAGTTCGGAAAATACGAGTAACGACTGTTATAAGTACCTGCATTGCGAAATCTATATTTTAATTGTATTTAGATACTTTGTTATTAATATACCTACAATTATGTCCTTAACTTTAAGAACAAAATTAGAAAGTTTAATACTAAAGTTTATTATTAGAGAAACACGCAAAACTAAAACCTTGTCCAATAGTTGTCCAATCTTGTTTAATTTCTATTAGATCCTTATAGGCTCATCGGTGATGACGCGTTTGTCGAGGCCAAGCTTACCAGCCTCACACACCGGCGTCGTGTCGCCTGCCTGTCTTTTACCGACTTTACCACGGAGAGTGTGCCGGTGAGCTTTTCGAGCTCATACTACCATCACCCTTTTACCACCGAACCTCAAGACGTACTGAAGGATATCATCCCCACCTAGTAGAAGTTCCACTATTTCGCACTAAACGCATCATTTTTGTTGCGCACTGGCAAGGAGTGGAATTCTCTGCCATCGTCTGTGTTCCCAAAAACTTATAACCTGAATGCCTTCAAGGCGAGAGTTAATAGGCATCTTTTGGGGCAGCTCGCTCCATCGTAGACCTCATCTATGCTCACCATCAGGCGAGATCGAGATCAAGAGCTGTCAAATTACATTCTTTCTTCACAGTTGACAATCATAATATTAACATAAATAATATTATTACATACAAACAGAAACTAAAGCTTTCCTAGAAATAGCTTAATACCTATGGTGAGCCAGACCTGAACTATTTATGTACACTCTTCAGAACTCGGTATTTTTAAGTAAACTCTCGCCTATAGTCTCTTAGATTAAAAGATGAAAGTAAAATAGAAGGGCTATTAAATATTTCATCAAACGTTCGACTTGCGATTTTAATTATCATTAATGGAACTCTTTGATCATTTTATAACTAGTAACACAGATAATTAAAAGTCGCGGCAACATCACGATTTGTTTTTCTTTGGTGAAAGGTCTAATTGAAGTATTTAAAATGTATGAAATATTAAAGTTATAATAAAGATCTGGCTTCTTAATATTAAATAGTACTGAATATATGTCTCTATAAAATAAGTAGATTATGTGTAAAGGTTAAACGCGATTTTGAGGATCTAGAATATTGTTTGCTACAAACATACTACTTATATTTGCCATGTGGCAATTTATATTGTCTAACTAGGATGTTTAATTTGTTTTCCTGCGGCAACGTTTTTTTATTTCTCTCATCCGGTTGTTGTTATAGCGGAGTAAGCTACTTTTTTTTTAAATTTTTATTGTTGAAGAGAAACCTATCAATGGTAGTCAAAATATTACTACAATTTTGTCTAACAATAGACTACCTTTTTACGAAGGATTGGAAATGTCGCCAAAAAACATATGTAAGATAAATGCAAGTAAAGTAATTAGTCTAAATAAAGATGAGAAAGGCCTCTTTTATTAAGTCAAGTCATCGCTAGATTTATAGGTATTGGTTAGTATCTACACTGTGTTTAACAATTGCGAGTTGGTAATTATAAAACCGGACCATGTATAAAAACTCTGCACTAGACTATTGAAGCATTAAACACGAGTATTTACTCGTGTGTATTTAATCCGTATAAAGCATATTGTGTCAAGAACCTTACGCCTACAACATTGTATAGCGATAAGAAAATCTTCGTTAACATTGAAGCAAATTAGTCTTTTGTCACAGAATCGGCATATTCGTTAAATGAAAACGCAAAGACATAGAATTGAAAACAACTGAATTATACGAAAGCTCGCTTCTTCATTAGCATACACACGGGCATGGAGCAACAAAGAGGTTTTAACTGTCGCATAATAGGCCCTCAGCACAAAGACAGCCAGAATTAGAAACCCTTACCAAAATAAAACGATAACAAAATTAAATTTTCATCTATGCAAAGAACGGTTGGAATCTAAAATGAGAATCTCCATATTAAAGTTAGGTAAACAGAGGGCGTTCATTTATTTTCGGGCACGGCCCTCGGAAATTGCTCCTTATTATTGGATGTCATAAATCATACCACCTATGGCAAAATGCCGTGTCTCGCGGAAAGTAGAAGACAAAAAAGTTTTCTGCCATTAACGTTTCGATATTGTATCTTCAGTTTTCCTTGTTAGTTAAGATAGTTGAACGTGATGTGTGATGTAACGAAGACAAAATTGAATGTATGACAAAAAAAATATCTTTTACGTATTTTATAATTTGACAGTAAAAGTTGCGGAATATAAGAGGAAAAAAGGTAAATTGACTAAACAAAAGAAAAAAGCAAAATAAAAACGTACTATCGGAAAAAAAAGTTTGATACTTATGTGGTTTTAACACCACTCTGTTTACCGCCTTCAGACGCAAGAGGTCTCAACTCGTATTCAAACCAGCAGGAAGAATAATTTTGTTCTCGGTTTGATAGGTGATAGGGCTGGCTCGAAGTCAGCTTTGCTAGCTACCACCATCTGGACTCGCCCACATTGGAGGTATCTATCCAGAGATACCTCTACAGGGTACCGTACCATCCATTACCCTGTAGCTGGAGCTTCAGTTTCTCTGCCCTTGTAAATAAGTATGTCGCCATAATAACAATGTAGTTTAAAGTATGAGTGTTTCGGACAGTAGGAGATAAAATAGAGAATTCTTTAATAGTTGAGGATACATACGTAGTTAATGGCGTCGTCATCGAAAAAAATAAAAGAAGCTCAAAAGTAGTTTTGTGTAATCGTCTTTGATTATGTAATTCCATAAGTCCGATGACCTGATCTATGAGTAAACCTTTAATATAATAATTAGGATATTAACAACTGAATTTAAATAGTACTTAACTGGTTGTACGACATCTGGTAAGGTAGGCCGGTAGGGCTTTTTAAAATCCAAAACAAAAATGGCCAATCAAGTCAGCATTTCATTTCCATTTCGTAATTTTAATCCTGTATGGTTGTTAATTGTTTAATTAAATTAAAATATTGTAAAAAATATGGTAAAACATTTAAGTTGCATACCGACATTCGAAATTCCATGAAAATTATCAAAATGTTTTTTTTTTATTTCGGCTAACAACCCAAACATTTTATTCGTGCATTTCGTTCGAAACATTCTATAATAAACTCCCCGAAATCGTCTTCTCAATTAAAAGCTTGCACCATCCGAAACGTCTTATAAGGAGGGAACGCCTTCAATTTGCTTTTATTGTTTAAAAGAAGACTACAAAGCGAGGGTTAACGATTGCCGGGCTCGGGATTCAAGAATGGCCGGAAATTCCTTCCGCTGAATTAATATAGTGCACGGAGAATACCTCCCAATTTCGAAAGGAATTTTCGCCTTTTTTTGGCTCCATTCTTTTCTCGTACCTAATCTAAACTGTTGGTTTGGCTTGATAAATTGTTTTTGGGTGACAAATTTGATCTGATAAATTGACACATCATGTTATTAATTTTAACATAATGCGATTTGGTCATCAACCTTCAGCTCATTCTGTCATCAGCCATCTTCAACGCTATCCAAAACAGTTGGTTACTATGAAAGAAACGTTGTTGCAGAGTTAACTGTAACATTCATAACACTGACACTGAACTTATTAAGTTACTGTTTTTACTTAAATTCATGATAAGGCGGAAGGTGAAAACGGATGTCACCTGGAATCCAAAATCACTGAGGACTATCTAACACGATTCTTCTGAGAGTTTTCTTAAATTTTTGTTTCATTTTACTTTTTACAAACTAAAAAAGTATTGAAAAGGTTTTTGCTTTTACTGTGTATTTCACTGTTACTCTTAAAAAAATATCTAAGTCGTAGGAGCTTAAGAGGTAAGTCCTACCACTAATAGTAGAGGATCCGAGTATACAACGACCTTCACCGAGCGGTTAATGGATGAAAAGTATTTTATATCAAATTTAATGTGTCAAAAAATATATTGCGAGTGGGTTGGCTGAAAAATTTCAGTCCAGTATATGATTAAATAGATATTTAAAAATATTTTTTTTAAATATTGCACTTGTTTCGGTAATAGATAAATTACATAGGTACCAATCGAAAGTATGAAGCCTATAGAATATGCAAACGTTAGGTTGACTATTTTTTTCCTGTAATAACATTGGGTAGGCAGGTGTAAACAGGCAACTCAATATTAGTAATTTGCAACCGTATGGGTAAATAAATAAAATTTATGTTTATATAAAGATAAGCTCATTACAAACACACACACACCAAACCAGTGCAATGTAAAAAAAATTTTTTTTTTTAAATATTAAATTAATCATTAATGGTACTGGACTGAACTTTTTCAGCGAACCCACTCGCGATATATTATTTAACACATTAAATTTGATATAAAATACTTTTCATCTATTAACCTTCTCGGTGAAGGTCGTTCTATACTCGGATCTTAGACTATAATGGGCACCAGTTCTCTTTAACTCTAGTTTTGTAATTATAAGATATGATCATTATAATCTTATACAATGTAACTATTGGAGAGAAAATAAAGATTTTTATTATTATTATTATCCTCTTTATTTAACACTATTCTTAAGTTTAATTTTTTACAATATTTTATATAAAAACCTATTTACAATATAAAATATTATAAAAAACTTAACCTAGGTTGCCACCGGCAGCGGGGATAGACCCAAGCTATCGGTGGTTAGGGCTGCAGAGTGAGGAACCTCCTGACAATACGTGCCGTGTCAAGGAGTACTGCCTTTTGCATCTGACCCTTGACCCAACCTTTCAGCGAGAGCCTCTCTAGGTGTTGATCGAGGCTCTTCGCTATAAGGCCGTGTGGCGAAACGACTATCGGTACAATAATGGTTGAATCCACATCCCACATGGCGGTAACCTCGTGAGCCAAGTCAAGGTACTTACTGAGCTTGTCCTTCTCGGCTTTCACGAGGTTCTCGTCATGAGGTATGGTGATATCAACCAATATTGCTTGGCGCTGAGATCGGTTGATCACCACGATATCAGGCTTATTAGCGGCAATAGTCCTGTCCGTGATGATAGAGCGATCCCAGTAGAGCGTTGCATGACCATTTTCGAGAACAGGCGCAGGTACGTACTTATAGTACGGCACCTCTGATTCAACAAGGCCATATCGAAGAGCAAGTTGCTGGTGAATTATTCTGGCTACTTGGTTGTGTCTGTGCAAATACTCTCCGTTAGCAAGATGAGAATAACCGGAAATAATATGTTGGAGTGATTCTCCCGGACGGCGGCATGCCCGACAGATGTCGACCGTACCGTCCCTCATTATATATTTCCGGTAGTTTTTCGTCTTGATAACTTCATCTTCAATAGCACAGACAAAACCTTCGGTTTCCCCAAAGAGGTCACCGAAACGTAGCCAGTTCACCGAGGCAGGCAAATCTACATCAGGCCCAGTTAGAGCCCGATAGTAGCGCCCGTGTAGCACCTTGCTCTTCCATATGTCCTTGCGATCGAGAGTGCTTAGCACCACTGGTTTGCGCCAGTTTTCTGTTGCCAAGGAGAGCGTCGTAAAGTGTCTATCAACTGCCACGACATCCAAATGCATCCCGCACTCACTGTTAAGGAAATAATCCCTGAGACTGCACACCTCACGGTTATGTAGGTCCTTGGCATTTAAAAAGCCGCGACCCCCACATCTCCGCGGGATGTACAGCCTCATAACAGATGAGCGCGGGTGTAACATTCCGGAAGTCGTGAGCATTTCACGGACTCTTCTATCCAAGGCGTCCAATTCGGTCTGAGTCCATCTTAGTATGCCAAAGAAGTATGTCAGTAGAGGCATAACCCAGCCATTAAAAGCACGCGTCTTATTGCCACCCGATAAAAGACTGTTAAGTACTTTTCTTAGGCGGCAAAAGAATCGCTCCCGTAATGACTGTTTTATGTCCCCATCCACAACACCCAAAGACTGTGACATACCAAGATATTTATATGTTTCAACTTCGGAGAGAGATCTGAAGTTTATCGTTTCGGAGAGTTGTAAATTGGTTGAATTTACTACTCTCCCACGCTGTACATGCATAACCGCACACTTATCCACACCAAACTCCATCTTGATGGCACTGCTGAAAGTCTCAGTAATTTTCAGCAGTTTCACCAAGTCTTGGCGGTTTGGTGCGAAAAGCTTGAGGTCATCCATGTACAACAAGTGCGATATAACTTCACCCCCTCTCCGCAGTTGACAGCCTAACTTTGAATTTCTCAACAAAGTACTGAGAGAATTCAAAGCTAGGCAAAACCATAAAGGACTCAGACTGTCGCCCTGGAATATGCCACGCTCTATCCTTATAAGATCCTGCGTGGCAGAAACACTATCTCGACATCCTGGTTGACTCAAGACCGTGGTCCACTGCCGCATACATGATATCAAAAAGGATTTTAAAGTTATATCAATTTTATATAACTCTAAAATCCTCACCAACCATGAATGCGGCACCGAATCATAGGCCTTCTTATAGTCAATCCAGGCTGTAGAGAGAGAGTCCCTCTGCCACGCCGGACCTTCTGGCATATGGTCAAGTCAATGAGGAGAAGCTCCTTAGTACCACGGGACCCAACCCTACATCTATTCTGAGTCATGTCCAAAATATTGTTTGCAACAATGTGCGTATTAATTTTTGTTCTCAGAATGGATGTAAGGAGCTTGTATAAAGTAGGTAAGCACGTGATGGGTCTATAATTTTTCGGTTCCGTGGTACTACCTGATTTATGGAGCAGAAAAGTGACACCAGTAGTCAACAAACATGGGAGTGAGCCGAGCTCTATGGCTTCTTGGAATTATTATTACTAATCAAACCGAGTACAATAATTACCCTGCAAGGAATCGAACCTAAGACCTCCAGGGTCTTTAATGCCTTCAATTACATACCTTAGTTTGAAGTGGTGTAATAAACTCCCGTAGTTATAATATTTTACCCTAGTATATCAAATCTGTTAACTCAAAGTTATAGTCTCAAATTCAAGGTGTTGAAAATAATATTTTAACTTGAAATTAGAATTCTTGACCCTGAGCCTCTCTTCTGACAATCTGAGTCAGGAGCCCTACCAATTGAGTTATAATTTTCAGAAAAGGTGTTTGAAATATATTTCCAGCAAAGTCAAAGACTCAATTAATAAGTACTTTGAATCGTCCAAATCTTTTTTAAACTACCACCCATTCAGGACGTAATATTTTTAACTGTGGCTAAGAATGGGCGCAAGAAACCACAGTGCAAAGAAGCAACGACATTTACAAAAAAAAGAATAAGTATGTCGTTACCAGGTCATAAAATACAAAATATGAATTTAAAAATAATAAATGATGCAATACAAAAATGTTATTGTAGTACAGCTAAATGTTATTTATATGTATTTATATACAACACGTTATTGGATGCTTCACTTTTCAATAACGTATAGCTTATTTATTTAGTATTCGTCCTCATAACATGAGCAGTGTCGAACCGAGCCATGAAGTTACTCAAACTTTTGCGTCTCGTGTCACTTAGCTTTATTGTCTCGTATGTCACGTTCGCGAGAGCTTCACGAAATTTACCGAAAAATCCGGCTCATCTCAAAACCACAACAGCGGCCGTGATTGATGATAGTTATTAGCCGGCACCGACGCCGGCCAACAATGTTTTTTCCTCTCCTTAATTGCGTTTTGTCAACATCTTTTTTATAACCCCCTCTCCCCCGTCTCTTCTCTTTGTCATTCCTCTGTAAATAATTCGAAAGATTTTAAATTGCGCCTTCGACGCTTTGTAATGCTTAGAATTTTGTTATCAATGAATTTGTTTATTAGCAATAAAATCTCTATATAATATAATCCTTCGGTCAATGTTTAGCTGATCGAAGCTATAATCGCTACAAATACATCGTAATTGTGTCAACTGTTTGCTGTGACGATATTAAGGCATTGAGTTATAATGTACTACGTACTAGAGAAGTCGTCTCAACCAGATTGTTTGCTACACGCGTTAGAGCCAGCTCGCTCCAACTATATTAGTCAGTGGCAGGCTCTAGACGCAACAATAAGTGTGCATTCTGTGTTCTATTTTATTAAAATATGCCTTTATGTGTGCTAAGGTACTGTTTAAACAACTCAGGAAATACAAATAAAACCTAAGGAATCACTTTTCACCAATTAACGATATAACATGCATTTGACTGATTATTTTATCAAATCGCCGAGATATAAAGCGGCGGCCATGTTTCGGTAAAATGCATAGAGTACCTAACAATATTTCTGTTTTGTGCAGAAGATGACAACTAAGCCCCGCACCACGGTACAAGTATCATTGTGTCGTGCCCGCAACGCACCACGCACTAGATGCCCGCTGTCATCTATCTGTGCACATTTATTGTATTCTTCGTCTTCTCTAGTTTATTTACCTCAATGTATTAAGGTGGTTAAATTACGTGTGTCAACCTTCGATCGATGTCAACTACAAAAATATGTCCGAACTTTCGTAGCCAAATAAGAACCGAGCGAATTGCTAGCCCTATAAGAGGGTTTCCGCATTTCGGTTTCCCATACAAACCTCCAAGTCGAAATTTTTAAAAACCAATATCCCAATTTTAATGAAACTTTGCATGCTTAAGCAAAATACAGGGATCTAAATAGTATGTTGAAAACATTTAAAAAAAAGGATTATTTAGCCGAGTTATTGCGATTTAAAGTCCACTATAGAAAGTTTAAAATCGCATTAACTCAGTTATTTAAACGTTTTTTTTAAATGTTTTCAACAAGATATTTCGAAGTTTCATTGAAATTGACTTAATATTTTTTTTAAATTTTGACTTGGAAGTTTGTATGGGAATCCGAAATGCGTAAACCCTCATAACCTTATTCGGTTAGGTATTATCTGTGTTAATCGTGTTCGGTTAGGTATTATCTGTGTTAATCGTGTTCGGTTAGGTATTATCTGTGTTAATCGTGTTCGGTTAGGTATTATCTGTGTTAATCGTGTTCGGTTAGGTATTATCTGTGTTAATCGTGTCGCTTTGCGGTGAAAGAAAACTACCACCCCCTCTCTTCCCTTGGGTGTAGTAAAAGTGACTAACGGACTAAAGACGCACATACATCTAACAGCATAGAGCGGCTATGTGCTCACTACCTGTCACGCTGAGTACATGTGCAGTTGCTATTTAGTGAAAAGATAATTATGGCAGAGGACTGCTTTTGCGGTCCACATTGCCTAGTCTCTGACTAGCCCTTCGGGGATAATAGTCGTGATTATATGTCTGTCTATATTATCTGTGTATCTATTGTATGCAAATTGTGGTCTAATGTATAACACTAAATTTTACTCCACTTCCCTGAATAATCATACCGAGCATAAAAGTAGTATTGTTACAGAATGTTTGAGGTGTAAGAGATAAGCTGCGAATGAAAATAAAACTAAGATGTTTAAATTTCTATTCCCGTTAGATAGCATGTTCAAAGATTTGGGCACAGGTTGGGGGAGATGACCGCGGGAAAAGAACACAGCTTTGATTGGTTAGGTACCTTTCATTCGCCATTCGAAGGCGAAAGGACGATATGGGAGGTACTAACTAAGTTATCGATAGGGTTGCGATATGGGGAGGTACTTACTAACTAAGTTATCGATAGGGTTGCATGAAGTATGATGATAAATAAAATAGTAGTACAAAAAAAAGTAAAAAAAAAAACATAAAAAATATAGTTAAAACAAGCTCATTAAAAATGTTCAGAAAACGGCGTGTGTCAACAACTAAGATTCTGCACTACTTCTATGAAGCCTACCCCCTACCCCCCCTATTGATACGTATACCTAACCCTGTTTAAGTACACACAACGCGCGAAAGAGAAATACGTTACGCAATAGAAGCCGACTACAATGTGAAATCACGGGGCGAAGTTTTCATACCTCGTCTTGTTTGCAATGAGCAGACAAATTTTCACCCCGGCCGGTGGGTCAGAGAAGGAATACACAGAGCAAATAATTTAATTAGAAATTTATCACGGACTATTGGTCTGAGCGTGAATAAGCAAGGGTTTAATGAAATTCATGGGGATGTTTCACATTCAAATTGCGAGATAATCTGCTTCTTTGCGTTATTTATTGTTTTACCTGGACAATAACATTTTATTTTATTTGTCTCGTTTCCGTTATATTGGTAATAAAGAGCGTTCGCATAAAGTAATCTATCATAGCGTTGTTCTAAAAGTTGGGTTCGAATTAAAATTAAAAAAA
Organism: Scoparia ambigualis; assembly: GCA_963921215.1. Classification (NCBI taxonomy): domain Eukaryota; kingdom Metazoa; phylum Arthropoda; class Insecta; order Lepidoptera; family Crambidae; genus Scoparia; species Scoparia ambigualis. The sequence continues at coordinate 7,153,060 of OY992510.1, forward strand.
ACAAGTTGATTATAAGGTTTTTAAACCCAGATACTCCTGAATCTATTTTGCATGTCAGATCATAGTAATTTTTTGATATGTTTACATGCTTATATTGCCTACTACTGTGGAAAAATACTGAAAAAAATCTTAATCATCTGGGAAAGCCGGAAAATGATGGGCGTCATAACGACCGGTAGGATAATGCAGGGCATTTGTACGGAAGGGGTATAATAAATGAAATAAAAGTGATATAAGTATATGAAGTATCTTAAATATGTATATAAACATACTTTTTAACGACCTTTTTGAAGAAAAACACTTAGTAACTTTCAAGTACAAAAAAATCAAATTATTCTAACAATACAGTCACAATTTATGCTGACAATCCAGCCTCAATGTGAAATAAATGAGACGAGATAACAAATAGCAATCACTGATCACATTTTTTAAACTAATCTGAGGCTACTTATGTACATTATAACTCAATGACTTATAATTGGTTTTTCGTGACGTTATAACGCCCGTAAGAGTAAGTGGGTCAGAGTGGCTTTATAAACCTTAGTAAAAAAATAGTAAGTTTGTCTATGGTATCTAGGTTATTAGAGTTGCTTTATAAACGTTAATAAAAAAATAGTAAGTTTGTCTATGGTATCTAGGTAATTAGAGTTGCTTTATAAACCTTAATAAAAAAATAGTAAGTTTGTCTATGGTATCTAGGTAATTAGAGTTGCTTTATAAACCTTAGTAAAAAATAGTAAGTTTGTTTATGGTATCTAAGTAATTAGAGTTGCTTTATGAACCTTAAAAAAATTGTAAGTTTGTCTATGGTATCTAGGCAATTAGAGTTGCTTTATAAACCTTAATAAAAATTAGAAAGTTGGTCTGTGGTATCTAAGTATTAAAGTTGCTTTATAAACCTTAATTAAAAAATAGTAAGTTTGTTTATGGTATCTAAGTAATTAGAGTTGCTATAAAAACCTTAAAAAAAAGTAAGTTTGTCTATGGTATCTACCTAGATACCATAGACAAACTTACTATTTTTACTAACGTTTATAAAGCAACTCTAATTAGCTAATAAGAGTTTAATAAAAAAATAGTAAGTTTGTCTATGGTATCTAGGTAATTAGAGTTGCTTTATAAACCTTAATAAAAAAATAGTAAGTTTGTTTATGGTGTCTAAGGAATTAGAGTTGCTTTATAAACCTTAATAAAAAAATAGTAAGTTTGTCTATGGTATTTTGGTAATTTAGCGACTAAAATAAAAGATTTCACACACCAGACAGGTACAGTATTAAAAAAAAGGATATTATACTTATTAAATTTATGAACTTATAATATGCTTATGCACTAGCACACAAATAATTAAAACTGCTGTACCATTTTTAAAAAAAGAAAACACGTTATTGGAAAATTTCTTCAGCACTTATTACTTTAAATTTAAATGGTTGCCTTATCAATACTTACGGACTGACAAAACAAAAAAATAAACAAGCAACACTTCAATAGAATTCCCTTCGTAACTATTTCAGAAGTATTTACCTTAGTCAATCAACGACTCTCAAATGGTTTTTGCAGTTACTTTATAACGATCGAAGTTTATAAGAGTAAACAATTTTATTGTAGTTATTTCAGACACATTTATGTATTGATAGTACGTTCAGACATCTTTTATATTTCAAAAACTAATTTCACTTGCAAGTAACTAATATTTTATTGATACTGTTCCGTTCGATGTCGGAAAGGCAAAGAGATCCAGTTCACGCATTATTAATTGGCGATTTTCTGACAGCTCAAATAAAAAAATAAAAATTAGTTCAAAAATACTCGATAGATGGCGTTTTATGAAAGCCGACCCGACCCGTCCCTACCTAAGGGCTGTAATAAATTCTACACTTTTGCTTGTCTATCAAAAAATTAAAAAAATAGTACTTACAAATTTTTATTCAGGATCTCCAGGACCTATTTCTATTTTGGAATGGAATAAATATTACGTAGCCATACACGTGTTCTTCATGGACTCGCCTTTTACTAAGCGCCATACTAATCTATGCTAAGCGCCATCTATGGAGTCATTTACGAACCAATTTTTTTTTTTTTTTGATTTTGGAAAACGCCCATTCCCCATTATTCATTATTCAGTAAAAATGTCGGACTTTACTAAGACTTCTTCAGAGATTTTTATTTATTTTATAAGAAGTGACGTTGCAATGATCTGTTGTTATTTTCCAGACTTATGCACGCTCTGAAACAGTAAACACCTTTTAACATACATTACGTATAATCACGATTTTTATCCCCGAAGGGTTAGTCAGAGACTAGGCAATGAGGACAGCAAAAGCAGTCCTCTACCATAGTCCACTTTTCACCAAATAGCGACTGCACATGTGCTCAGTGTGTCAGGTGGTAAGACCATCGCCGCTATATGCTGTTGAATTTGCTATGTATGTGCAGTAAGAAAGAAAGAAAAAAAAAACATTTATTTGGGACACAACAATTAATTAATACATACGAAAATAAAACATACAGAGAACGTCCCAAAACGGATTCCGACTCAGCTAAATGCTGGCCTTGCGATCAAAGCTGATCTTCCGTCGGAACCAGTTTGGTGATGCTGCGATGGGCAACGTGTACAAGATAAAAAACAATTACAAAAATAAAAACAAAATAAAACCTTTAATTAAACATGAACACTTAGCTAGTAGCTGTATACAAGAAAGCCCTTCGCCTTATTTAAAAACAGATAATTTCAGACAATTAAAAAAAAAATTAACAAAACAACAACAAGAGGAATTAAACGTGTGTCATCATTAAACATGAAAATTCACAAAATAATAAATATACCTTTAATAATTGTAATGTTAGTGAGACAGAATACAATTATTATTATTCTAAATTATTATATTAAACAGTATTTATTCCGTTAGTTGCCTTCTACGAAACCCAAGGGAAGAGAGGGGGTGGTAGTATTCTTTCGACACGGTTAACACTATAAAAATATGATGCAAAATGATCTTACACTATGCTAGCGGCCCGCCCAATTTTGGACAGTGGTCTTTCGGGGAAGTGGCTGAAGTAGGAATTTGCATAGTGGTCTTTTAGGGAATTGGCTGAAGTGGGAATTTGCATAGTGGTCTTTCAGGGAAATGGCTGAAATAGAAAAAGCCCTAACAAAGAAATGACCGATGTAGGAATTTACAAAGTGGTCGTTCAGGGAATTGGCCGTAAGTGACCGGATCCCTTCGTCCGCGTGCATACCCCATATCCCGTAACGAATTTCTAGTAATTTTCTTTCATAATAATGCTTATGCATATTTTATTATAATATCATTAACCTAACAGCATAACATTTTCAATCATAAACAAAAATATTTGTTTTTTATTTTTTTATTTCATACTGTGTCCATTTATGTAGTAAGAATGCCTAATGCAGAGTGTGAAGAGCAGACCCAACGATCTAGTGAGATGTGGCCCAGCATGTTTTAAATGTTTGATGCTGAGGCCGTCGGTCGTATCCGGGTGACTTGCCTCTTGTCATACCTTTTCTATCTGAGGTAACTTGTTTTGCAGAGATACGCTCCGGCACCCCCGACACCACGGTCTCAACATCCTTTATAAGTGAACCCCTCAATAGAGATTCGATCTCAAAATCCTTAACATTATTGACGTCCCGAATCAAAATCAAAATTTATTTATTCAGAAAACTTAAAATATGCATTTTGAATTAAAAAAAAATTAAGTTTAAATTTTATTTCTGTATATGGATGGATGGATGGGCACTCACCCACCCACCCCACCCATTCAGGACGTATCTATTAGCTGTGGAGAAGAACGGGCGCAAGAAACTCCACAGCTTTTTAATATTATAGAAGTAACGACATTTTTTAACAAAACAATATGTCGTTACCAAATTACACAATCTTATCGGGATGCTAGGTTTCGGGCTTAATTTTTTTGTTTGTTGCCAAAATTCTCTAAAATCTTTATTTTTGTGTTTTGGCGTTAAAAAATTCATTTTTATGTGGTCTTGGTTGTTCTGACAAAATTTTATTTTTCTTTGAAAGTTTTTCTAGACTCCCACATCTCATTATAAACCGGACCACATCTGGGCCTGCCTTAATGTAAAACATAGAACCCCTAGAAAATAATCCTCTTCCAAACCTTACATGCTGCAATAATGTACTTAGGTATTGATGTTTAGAATTAGAACACCTAGTCAGGTCAGCAAAAATGGTTTGTCTTGGCATTCGTTCAAGAGCCAGCCCGTATTAACAGTCGTAGTACACAGAATAGAACATTAACGCTAGTTTACCAGTCTCTGCCTTTATTATTGTAGCATTTTTGTTTTTGTGAATGTATTTGAGCGATCCAGGTTGTACTATATCTAAAAGAATTTTTATATATATTTTTTTATCCACTGCGAGTTCTTCTCCCCTGATGATGGGGCCGATGGTGGAAAAGCAGTTCACCGGTATTCCACAACCACTGAGGAGTTGGCTAAATGTCTTCAATTGAGAGTCAAATGCCTTCGAGATGTCGAGAGAGACAGCGAGTGCTTCGCCGCATTTCTCGATGGCTTCGCCCCACAGGTGTGTGGCATACGCAAAAAGATCACCAGTTGATCGTTCACGGCGAAAACCGTATTGTCGATCACTGAGCAGACTGTTGTCCTCGAGGTACGCCAGGAGCTTGCTGTTTAATACACGTTCCATACTTTTGCAAAGTATGGAGGTGATTGCGATAGGTCTATAATTGGCAGGGTCGGCTCGACTACCTTTTTTGGGCACAGGTTGCACGTTGGCAAGCTTCCAGGACTTAGGAACTTGTCCCGTTTTGAGAGAGAAGCGGTACAGGCGTGTCAGTACAGGAGACAACTCGGGCGCACAATTCCGCAAAACCACTGCAGGAATCCCATCGGGACCACTGGCTTTATTCACGTCAAGAGTCCGAAGCGTTTTCAGTACCTCTTTTTGGCGTATACGGATTTCTGACATTACAGAACCGCTTTGAGGTAGCACAGGTGGTGTCTTACTTCCAGAATCGAGACGCGAATGGCTTGCAAATAGAGAAGCAAATAGATTTGCTTTCTCTACCGCAGAGTGGGCCAGAGATCCGTCAGGCTTCACCAGTGGTGGCAGAGATGGGCGGCAAAAGTTCGATTCCACCGTTTTAGCCAAGGACCAGAAAGCCTTGCTACCCGATGGGTGAGAGGCAAGTTTGGCTCCAATACTGCTAACACGGTCGAACCGAGTCTTCCTGAGCACCTTTTTGAAGGACTTGGCAGCAGCGTTATAGGCTTTCTTCTTTGCGCTGACATCGGAGGTTTTACGTGCGTGAGCTTCAGCCCAGCTCTGGTACGCCGATTGTTTTACCGCCTCAGCAGTAGCGCAATCAGAGTTGAACCAGCGGGGAGCTCGGCTATCGAGGGATACGTGGGAAAATGGGATAAAGTACTCCATTGCCGTACATATCACCTCAGAGATAGCGTCAGCGCATTTCGATGAGTCGCCAGAAGAGAAGCAAGAAGAAGAAATGTCGCATCTCATCCCAGTCTGCAGACTTGTATCGCCACATCCACCTTGTGCCTCTAGGGCTGGGATCGGGTGGGGAGTAGTTGGACACAGACTTCACCAGACAATGGTCAGAACTGCCCAGAGGGGCAGTAACTGACACAGAGTAGCGGTCTGGATCTGTAGTCAGCAGAAGGTCCAGGCAATTAGGTGTGTGGCTAGAAACATCAGGTATGCGCGTGGCTTCCTTGATGAGTTGGGTGAGATTCAGCGACAGAGAAAACCTCAGCGCCTCTCTACCAGCATGGTCAGTGTCCTGGTATGGGAACAACCAGTCACGATGGTGGGCGTTAGAGTCCCCCAGAAACACTAACTGCGCAGATGGATACCGATGTTGGACTATATCAGCCGTAGCACCAAGGTACTCAAAGAGTTTGGTCGTCTCCTGGTCCCCGCTGTGCGATCGGTAGACACAGGAATAGAGAATTTTCTCAACGCCTGTATCCACCAGTACCCACATGACAGAAAAACCAGGTTTTTCAAGGTTACGGAGACGCTGGCAACAGATGTCATCGCGAGCATACACGCACACGCCAGAGCGTGGTTTAAAATTGTGCTCCAGGGTATACCCTGGGTAGTTCAAATACGCCGCGTCTGACGGACACCTGATTTGCGTCTCCGTGACAAAGAGCAGGTGAGGCTTATCAGTCTCAAGGTGGTGGTGGACTGCAACGAGATTAGAGTGCAAACCTCGAATGTTACAGAGGTGCACTTGGAGTGACAGGAAGTGCTTCCGCTGTTGAAACTTTTTCCTCATTTGTGTCTTTGCCATTGTGCTTGATTTGGGAAGAGTGAATAGGCGAGAGGAAGGCAGTTGGACATGGCGCGCACCGACAACCCAGCATCGTCAGCGATACCGCCGCACCAATTGAAGACTCATCTGGAGACCGCGGGGACGCCCGAACCCCCCCAGAATGGCCATCGGGTCCTGTCATCCGGTCGCCAACCGGCACGATGGAGCATTCTGGGATTTTTCGCGAGTTGGCGGGGCAGCCTTTCATAGGTGGCTGGCCTACTACTTGGGCCCCCTACTAACTGCGGTCGGCCAGCGGAAAAACCGTGCTTCGGATCCCGCTGCTCTCCAAGATGAGGCTCCCGGTACAACAGCACCACCTCGTCGCACACGGTTTCTCGGTGCTGCGCAACAGACCAGACCCAACCTCTCGTGAGGGCTCCCAAGGCATCACGCCGGAACACGTTTAATAACGTTTGGCGGCATGTCTTTGCCTTGGTGGTGGTAACTAGCCACGGCCAAAGCCTACCACCAGGAAATCGTTGCTCGTTTGGCACCACCCAGGGGTCACGTGTATGGTCTCGAGGGTACAGCATACGGACGCAAGCAACTTCGACCCCCAAAATAACATAAATTCTTATAACTAGTAACAGAGAATCAACCCAATGTAAGCAATTTTTAGAAAAATGCTCGTATTAGGGTTGCATTCGCTCAAAAACCTTTGCGATAAAGCTTGTTAATAAAAACCAAAAGTACAAAAACTAAAAATAAGATAAAAATATAAACAAAAACCACAAAATCTTAGATGGTATTGAATATGTTAGTGTGTGTTCCGACAGTTTTCTAATAAAGATAGCCAGTTCCTCACGAGTTGAGGATTTCGGATGAAGCGCGCTGCCCTATCGTCACTAAACTAACTGTTAACTAACTTAACTAACTAAGTTAACTGTTAACTAACCAATTAATTGTTAAACGTGTTTTGATAAAATTTTTAGTACTTATGTTTATGTTTTAATTTTTTTATTTTTATATTATTTTTTTAACTTACAATTAATATTTGCACACCCAAAGACGGTCAAATGTGATAGAAACTTATTTATTTTTCATATTATGCAAATAAAAAATCTGAATAAACATGGGGTAAGATGAAGGTAAAATGCTTATCTGTAGTAAATTAAAAAAAAAATTAAGTTACCCATTTAGTAATAGAGCATTGCGAATGCTGCTTAGAAGAAATTTAGTTTTAGTTCAATAATTGAGTAAACATTTATTGTAATTCTCATTAAAGTTCAGGGTCCCTATTTACTGAAAACAGAGCTGTATACGAGCTCAATTATAAAGTTAAGTATTGTTCTATGGCTCCGAAATTTCTCATTGAGTTAAGAATCTAATTCTGAACAAATTCATTTGGGCCTAAAAGCTTAGTTCTCAGCTTTATACAGATAAAGAAAATTCGGACGGTTTAAGTCATTCGAATTGCAATAATTTAATCCTTGGCTTTGCTTAAATAAATTATCTCGAAACGTTTTTGTCTACAGATAAATCTTGTGAAACGCTTTCACAGCTCGGACGACAAAGTTTTGAAAAATTACTTTTGAAAGTTAGTTTTTTTATAATAGAAATTTTAATAAGTACCTGACTGGATTATTTTTAGCACGATTAAAAGTGAAACGTATAAAATCAGATTCAATTATTAAATTGGATTTCTTTTCCAAAGCCTTTGATCCTTGAAAGTTATCGATGTTGCCTTTTCAGCTGCCAATTATTTCGGAGTTTCAAAGTTAGTGTCAAAATAGCTACATAACGTAAAATGCTTAATTTTTTTTAAAATTACTTTTTTAAAATGTGTTTTTTATAATTATTATATGTGGTAGAATATAATGAGGACAACTGAGAATCCGATAATGAGTGCGCACATCATAAATTATATATCCAAACTATAAAACATAGGATGTTACAATTTAAAGTAATTAACATCAATATAAAAGTAAATTACAGTAGAAGGTTTCATTTTTGTTTTCATGATAGAAGGAGGTAAACAAGCAGGCGGGTCACCGGATGTAGAGTAATCATCGTCGCCCATGGACACTCAGAGGCAAAACTAGAGAAATCGCAGACACGTTGTCGGCCTTTAAGGAAGGAATAGGAAGGAATAGGAATTGCGAGGAGGGGGGGAGGGAGGGCCTCCGGAATCTTCACTGGCCGGACGAAACACAACAGCACCGAGTGCCATTATTTCACGCCAAATATTCGTGAGAGGGTGGTATTACGCCAGGCGAGCCGGCCCAATGCGTGCTGCAACGCAGCGTAGTTCTACCACTCAGTCGGTGTCACTCATCTAGCACCACCCAGGAGTAACGTGTAGGGTCTCAAGTGTAAACCTACGGACGCGAATAACTTTAACCCACAATTCATGGAATGACTAAGAAAATATCTATGCCCGAGTTATTGCTATTATTAATGAGGTCAACACGGCACGTGCGAACCATAGAATTAATAACCTGTTGATGTGAAAAGAGATCCCAGCAGTCGAGCGTTTTTAGGGTGATCCTGACATCGGTCTAGTCGTTATACCACCGGTGTCACACCCGGGTTTGATTCTCAGCGGGGAGTAGGATCTTATTTGTTTGTACTCGGTTTGGTTATTTTACTTTAAGTCCGCCTGGTTAGCTACCCCCGTCTTATCTAAATATGTCGGTTTCGGCTTAAAGATAATTATTTCTCAGAAGAATAGGTACACATCAATCATTACATTAATTAAACATAGTATTATTAATGCGTTCAAACTATTGAACAAATCTAACATTTAAAAAACACGTACTTAAAGCATAAAATGAGGCATCCTACCTGTTCATTATACATAATCATTTTTAATATCATTAACATTAACCGTGTCGCGCAGCGGTGAAAGAATACTACCAACCTCTCCCTTCGCTTGGGTGTCGTAAATGGCGACTAACGGACTAAAGACACAGACATCCAACTGCATAGAACGGCGATGGGCTCACTACCTTTTACGCATATTATGTGCAGTCGCTATTTGATGAAAAGTGAACTATGGCAGAGGACTGCTTTTGCTGTCCTCATTGCCTAGTCTCTGACTAACCCTTCGGGGATAGGTAATAGTCGTGATTATGTATGTATTTACATAATATCATCTTGCCTTAACAGCAACGGTACCTGCATTGCTGTGTTCCGACAGTTCGAGATAAGATAGCCAACTCCTCAGTGGTTGTGGAATACCGGTGAACTGCTTTTCCACCATCGGCCCCATCATCAGGGGAGAAGAACTCGCAGTGGATAAAAAAATATATATAAAAATTCTTTTAGATATAGTACAACCTGGATCGCTCAAATACATTCACAAAAACAAAAATGCTACAATAATAAAGGCAGAGACTGGTAAACTAGCGTTAATGTTCTATTCTGTGTACTACGACTGTTAATACGGGCTGGCTCTTGAACGAATGCCAAGACAAACCATTTTTGCTGACCTGACTAGGTGTTCTAATTCTAAACATCAATACCTAAGTACATTATTGCAGCATGTAAGGTTTGGAAGAGGATTATTTTCTAGGGGTTCTATGTTTTACATTAAGGCAGGCCCAGATGTGGTCCGGTTTATAATGAGATGTGGGAGTCTAGAAAAACTTTCAAAGAAAAATAAAATTTTGTCAGAACAACCAAGACCACATAAAAATGAATTTTTTAACGCCAAAACACAAAAATAAAGATTTTAGAGAATTTTGGCAACAAACAAAAAAATTAAGCCCGAAACCTAGCATCCCGATAAGATTGTGTAATTTGGTAACGACATATTGTTTTGTTAAAAAATGTCGTTACTTCTATAATATTAAAAAGCTGTGGAGTTTCTTGCGCCCGTTCTTCTCCACAGCTAATAGATACGTCCTGAATGGGTGGGGTGGGTGGGTGAGTGCCCATCCATCCATCCATATACAGAAATAAAATTTAAACTTAATTTTTTTTTAATTCAAAATGCATATTTTAAGTTTTCTGAATAAATAAATTTTGATTTTGATTCGGGACGTCAATAATGTTAAGGATTTTGAGATCGAATCTCTATTGAGGGGTTCACTTATAAAGGATGTTGAGACCGTGGTGTCGGGGGTGCCGGAGCGTATCTCTGCAAAACAAGTTACCTCAGATAGAAAAGGTATGACAAGAGGCAAGTCACCCGGATACGACCGACGGCCTCAGCATCAAACATTTAAAACATGCTGGGCCACATCTCACTAGATCGTTGGGTCTGCTCTTCACACTCTGCATTAGGCATTCTTACTACATAAATGGACACAGTATGAAATAAAAAAATAAAAAACAAATATTTTTGTTTATGATTGAAAATGTTATGCTGTTAGGTTAATGATATTATAATAAAATATGCATAAGCATTATTATGAAAGAAAATTACTAGAAATTCGTTACGGGATATGGGGTATGCACGCGGACGAAGGGATCCGGTCACTTACGGCCAATTCCCTGAACGACCACTTTGTAAATTCCTACATCGGTCATTTCTTTGTTAGGGCTTTTTCTATTTCAGCCATTTCCCTGAAAGACCACTATGCAAATTCCCACTTCAGCCAATTCCCTAAAAGACCACTATGCAAATTCCTACTTCAGCCACTTCCCCGAAAGACCACTGTGCAAAATTGGGCGGGCCGCTAGCATAGTGTAAGATCATTTTGCATCATATTTTTATAGTGTTAACCGTGTCGAAAGAATACTACCACCCCCTCTCTTCCCTTGGGTTTCGTAGAAGGCAACTAACGGAATAAATACTGTTTAATATAATAATTTAGAATAATAATAATTGTATTCTGTCTCACTAACATTACAATTATTAAAGGTATATTTATTATTTTGTGAATTTTCATGTTTAATGATGACACACGTTTAATTCCTCTTGTTGTTGTTTTGTTAATTTTTTTTTTAATTGTCTGAAATTATCTGTTTTTAAATAAGGCGAAGGGCTTTCTTGTATACAGCTACTAGCTAAGTGTTCATGTTTAATTAAAGGTTTTATTTTGTTTTTATTTTTGTAATTGTTTTTTATCTTGTACACGTTGCCCATCGCAGCATCACCAAACTGGTTCCGACGGAAGATCAGCTTTGATCGCAAGGCCAGCATTTAGCTGAGTCGGAATCCGTTTTGGGACGTTCTCTGTATGTTTTATTTTCGTATGTATTAATTAATTGTTGTGTCCCAAATAAATGTTTTTTTTTTCTTTCTTTCTTACTGCACATACATAGCAAATTCAACAGCATATAGCGGCGATGGTCTTACCACCTGACACACTGAGCACATGTGCAGTCGCTATTTGGTGAAAAGTGGACTATGGTAGAGGACTGCTTTTGCTGTCCTCATTGCCTAGTCTCTGACTAACCCTTCGGGGATAAAAATCGTGATTATACGTAATGTATGTTAAAAGGTGTTTACTGTTTCAGAGCGTGCATAAGTCTGGAAAATAACAACAGATCATTGCAACGTCACTTCTTATAAAATAAATAAAAATCTCTGAAGAAGTCTTAGTAAAGTCCGACATTTTTACTGAATAATGAATAATGGGGAATGGGCGTTTTCCAAAATCAAAAAAAAAAAAAAATTGGTTCGTAAATGACTCCATAGATGGCGCTTAGCATAGATTAGTATGGCGCTTAGTAAAAGGCGAGTCCATGAAGAACACGTGTATGGCTACGTAATATTTATTCCATTCCAAAATAGAAATAGGTCCTGGAGATCCTGAATAAAAATTTGTAAGTACTATTTTTTTAATTTTTTGATAGACAAGCAAAAGTGTAGAATTTATTACAGCCCTTAGGTAGGGACGGGTCGGGTCGGCTTTCATAAAACGCCATCTATCGAGTATTTTTGAACTAATTTTTATTTTTTTATTTGAGCTGTCAGAAAATCGCCAATTAATAATGCGTGAACTGGATCTCTTTGCCTTTCCGACATCGAACGGAACAGTATCAATAAAATATTAGTTACTTGCAAGTGAAATTAGTTTTTGAAATATAAAAGATGTCTGAACGTACTATCAATACATAAATGTGTCTGAAATAACTACAATAAAATTGTTTACTCTTATAAACTTCGATCGTTATAAAGTAACTGCAAAAACCATTTGAGAGTCGTTGATTGACTAAGGTAAATACTTCTGAAATAGTTACGAAGGGAATTCTATTGAAGTGTTGCTTGTTTATTTTTTTGTTTTGTCAGTCCGTAAGTATTGATAAGGCAACCATTTAAATTTAAAGTAATAAGTGCTGAAGAAATTTTCCAATAACGTGTTTTCTTTTTTTAAAAATGGTACAGCAGTTTTAATTATTTGTGTGCTAGTGCATAAGCATATTATAAGTTCATAAATTTAATAAGTATAATATCCTTTTTTTTAATACTGTACCTGTCTGGTGTGTGAAATCTTTTATTTTAGTCGCTAAATTACCAAAATACCATAGACAAACTTACTATTTTTTTATTAAGGTTTATAAAGCAACTCTAATTCCTTAGACACCATAAACAAACTTACTATTTTTTTATTAAGGTTTATAAAGCAACTCTAATTACCTAGATACCATAGACAAACTTACTATTTTTTTATTAAACTCTTATTAGCTAATTAGAGTTGCTTTATAAACGTTAGTAAAAATAGTAAGTTTGTCTATGGTATCTAGGTAGATACCATAGACAAACTTACTTTTTTTTAAGGTTTTTATAGCAACTCTAATTACTTAGATACCATAAACAAACTTACTATTTTTTAATTAAGGTTTATAAAGCAACTTTAATACTTAGATACCACAGACCAACTTTCTAATTTTTATTAAGGTTTATAAAGCAACTCTAATTGCCTAGATACCATAGACAAACTTACAATTTTTTTAAGGTTCATAAAGCAACTCTAATTACTTAGATACCATAAACAAACTTACTATTTTTTACTAAGGTTTATAAAGCAACTCTAATTACCTAGATACCATAGACAAACTTACTATTTTTTTATTAAGGTTTATAAAGCAACTCTAATTACCTAGATACCATAGACAAACTTACTATTTTTTTATTAACGTTTATAAAGCAACTCTAATAACCTAGATACCATAGACAAACTTACTATTTTTTTACTAAGGTTTATAAAGCCACTCTGACCCACTTACTCTTACGGGCGTTATAACGTCACGAAAAACCAATTATAAGTCATTGAGTTATAATGTACATAAGTAGCCTCAGATTAGTTTAAAAAATGTGATCAGTGATTGCTATTTGTTATCTCGTCTCATTTATTTCACATTGAGGCTGGATTGTCAGCATAAATTGTGACTGTATTGTTAGAATAATTTGATTTTTTTGTACTTGAAAGTTACTAAGTGTTTTTCTTCAAAAAGGTCGTTAAAAAGTATGTTTATATACATATTTAAGATACTTCATATACTTATATCACTTTTATTTCATTTATTATACCCCTTCCGTACAAATGCCCTGCATTATCCTACCGGTCGTTATGACGCCCATCATTTTCCGGCTTTCCCAGATGATTAAGATTTTTTTCAGTATTTTTCCACAGTAGTAGGCAATATAAGCATGTAAACATATCAAAAAATTACTATGATCTGACATGCAAAATAGATTCAGGAGTATCTGGGTTTAAAAACCTTATAATCAACTTGTTTTTTTTAATTTTAATTCGAACCCAACTTTTAGAACAACGCTATGATAGATTACTTTATGCGAACGCTCTTTATTACCAATATAACGGAAACGAGACAAATAAAATAAAATGTTATTGTCCAGGTAAAACAATAAATAACGCAAAGAAGCAGATTATCTCGCAATTTGAATGTGAAACATCCCCATGAATTTCATTAAACCCTTGCTTATTCACGCTCAGACCAATAGTCCGTGATAAATTTCTAATTAAATTATTTGCTCTGTGTATTCCTTCTCTGACCCACCGGCCGGGGTGAAAATTTGTCTGCTCATTGCAAACAAGACGAGGTATGAAAACTTCGCCCCGTGATTTCACATTGTAGTCGGCTTCTATTGCGTAACGTATTTCTCTTTCGCGCGTTGTGTGTACTTAAACAGGGTTAGGTATACGTATCAATAGGGGGGGTAGGGGGTAGGCTTCATAGAAGTAGTGCAGAATCTTAGTTGTTGACACACGCCGTTTTCTGAACATTTTTAATGAGCTTGTTTTAACTATATTTTTTATGTTTTTTTTTTTACTTTTTTTTGTACTACTATTTTATTTATCATCATACTTCATGCAACCCTATCGATAACTTAGTTAGTAAGTACCTCCCCATATCGCAACCCTATCGATAACTTAGTTAGTACCTCCCATATCGTCCTTTCGCCTTCGAATGGCGAATGAAAGGTACCTAACCAATCAAAGCTGTGTTCTTTTCCCGCGGTCATCTCCCCCAACCTGTGCCCAAATCTTTGAACATGCTATCTAACGGGAATAGAAATTTAAACATCTTAGTTTTATTTTCATTCGCAGCTTATCTCTTACACCTCAAACATTCTGTAACAATACTACTTTTATGCTCGGTATGATTATTCAGGGAAGTGGAGTAAAATTTAGTGTTATACATTAGACCACAATTTGCATACAATAGATACACAGATAATATAGACAGACATATAATCTCGACTATTATCCCCGAAGGGCTAGTCAGAGACTAGGCAATGTGGACCGCAAAAGCAGTCCTCTGCCATAATTATCTTTTCACTAAATAGCAACTGCACATGTACTCAGCGTGACAGGTAGTGAGCACATAGCCGCTCTATGCTGTTAGATGTATGTGCGTCTTTAGTCCGTTAGTCACTTTTACTACACCCAAGGGAAGAGAGGGGGTGGTAGTTTTCTTTCACCGCAAAGCGACACGATTAACACAGATAATACCTAACCGAACACGATTAACACAGATAATACCTAACCGAACACGATTAACACAGATAATACCTAACCGAACACGATTAACACAGATAATACCTAACCGAACACGATTAACACAGATAATACCTAACCGAATAAGGTTATGAGGGTTTACGCATTTCGGATTCCCATACAAACTTCCAAGTCAAAATTTAAAAAAAATATTAAGTCAATTTCAATGAAACTTCGAAATATCTTGTTGAAAACATTTAAAAAAAACGTTTAAATAACTGAGTTAATGCGATTTTAAACTTTCTATAGTGGACTTTAAATCGCAATAACTCGGCTAAATAATCCTTTTTTTTAAATGTTTTCAACATACTATTTAGATCCCTGTATTTTGCTTAAGCATGCAAAGTTTCATTAAAATTGGGATATTGGTTTTTAAAAATTTCGACTTGGAGGTTTGTATGGGAAACCGAAATGCGGAAACCCTCTTATAGGGCTAGCAATTCGCTCGGTTCTTATTTGGCTACGAAAGTTCGGACATATTTTTGTAGTTGACATCGATCGAAGGTTGACACACGTAATTTAACCACCTTAATACATTGAGGTAAATAAACTAGAGAAGACGAAGAATACAATAAATGTGCACAGATAGATGACAGCGGGCATCTAGTGCGTGGTGCGTTGCGGGCACGACACAATGATACTTGTACCGTGGTGCGGGGCTTAGTTGTCATCTTCTGCACAAAACAGAAATATTGTTAGGTACTCTATGCATTTTACCGAAACATGGCCGCCGCTTTATATCTCGGCGATTTGATAAAATAATCAGTCAAATGCATGTTATATCGTTAATTGGTGAAAAGTGATTCCTTAGGTTTTATTTGTATTTCCTGAGTTGTTTAAACAGTACCTTAGCACACATAAAGGCATATTTTAATAAAATAGAACACAGAATGCACACTTATTGTTGCGTCTAGAGCCTGCCACTGACTAATATAGTTGGAGCGAGCTGGCTCTAACGCGTGTAGCAAACAATCTGGTTGAGACGACTTCTCTAGTACGTAGTACATTATAACTCAATGCCTTAATATCGTCACAGCAAACAGTTGACACAATTACGATGTATTTGTAGCGATTATAGCTTCGATCAGCTAAACATTGACCGAAGGATTATATTATATAGAGATTTTATTGCTAATAAACAAATTCATTGATAACAAAATTCTAAGCATTACAAAGCGTCGAAGGCGCAATTTAAAATCTTTCGAATTATTTACAGAGGAATGACAAAGAGAAGAGACGGGGGAGAGGGGGTTATAAAAAAGATGTTGACAAAACGCAATTAAGGAGAGGAAAAAACATTGTTGGCCGGCGTCGGTGCCGGCTAATAACTATCATCAATCACGGCCGCTGTTGTGGTTTTGAGATGAGCCGGATTTTTCGGTAAATTTCGTGAAGCTCTCGCGAACGTGACATACGAGACAATAAAGCTAAGTGACACGAGACGCAAAAGTTTGAGTAACTTCATGGCTCGGTTCGACACTGCTCATGTTATGAGGACGAATACTAAATAAATAAGCTATACGTTATTGAAAAGTGAAGCATCCAATAACGTGTTGTATATAAATACATATAAATAACATTTAGCTGTACTACAATAACATTTTTGTATTGCATCATTTATTATTTTTAAATTCATATTTTGTATTTTATGACCTGGTAACGACATACTTATTCTTTTTTTTGTAAATGTCGTTGCTTCTTTGCACTGTGGTTTCTTGCGCCCATTCTTAGCCACAGTTAAAAATATTACGTCCTGAATGGGTGGTAGTTTAAAAAAGATTTGGACGATTCAAAGTACTTATTAATTGAGTCTTTGACTTTGCTGGAAATATATTTCAAACACCTTTTCTGAAAATTATAACTCAATTGGTAGGGCTCCTGACTCAGATTGTCAGAAGAGAGGCTCAGGGTCAAGAATTCTAATTTCAAGTTAAAATATTATTTTCAACACCTTGAATTTGAGACTATAACTTTGAGTTAACAGATTTGATATACTAGGGTAAAATATTATAACTACGGGAGTTTATTACACCACTTCAAACTAAGGTATGTAATTGAAGGCATTAAAGACCCTGGAGGTCTTAGGTTCGATTCCTTGCAGGGTAATTATTGTACTCGGTTTGATTAGTAATAATAATTCCAAGAAGCCATAGAGCTCGGCTCACTCCCATGTTTGTTGACTACTGGTGTCACTTTTCTGCTCCATAAATCAGGTAGTACCACGGAACCGAAAAATTATAGACCCATCACGTGCTTACCTACTTTATACAAGCTCCTTACATCCATTCTGAGAACAAAAATTAATACGCACATTGTTGCAAACAATATTTTGGACATGACTCAGAATAGATGTAGGGTTGGGTCCCGTGGTACTAAGGAGCTTCTCCTCATTGACTTGACCATATGCCAGAAGGTCCGGCGTGGCAGAGGGACTCTCTCTCTACAGCCTGGATTGACTATAAGAAGGCCTATGATTCGGTGCCGCATTCATGGTTGGTGAGGATTTTAGAGTTATATAAAATTGATATAACTTTAAAATCCTTTTTGATATCATGTATGCGGCAGTGGACCACGGTCTTGAGTCAACCAGGATGTCGAGATAGTGTTTCTGCCACGCAGGATCTTATAAGGATAGAGCGTGGCATATTCCAGGGCGACAGTCTGAGTCCTTTATGGTTTTGCCTAGCTTTGAATTCTCTCAGTACTTTGTTGAGAAATTCAAAGTTAGGCTGTCAACTGCGGAGAGGGGGTGAAGTTATATCGCACTTGTTGTACATGGATGACCTCAAGCTTTTCGCACCAAACCGCCAAGACTTGGTGAAACTGCTGAAAATTACTGAGACTTTCAGCAGTGCCATCAAGATGGAGTTTGGTGTGGATAAGTGTGCGGTTATGCATGTACAGCGTGGGAGAGTAGTAAATTCAACCAATTTACAACTCTCCGAAACGATAAACTTCAGATCTCTCTCCGAAGTTGAAACATATAAATATCTTGGTATGTCACAGTCTTTGGGTGTTGTGGATGGGGACATAAAACAGTCATTACGGGAGCGATTCTTTTGCCGCCTAAGAAAAGTACTTAACAGTCTTTTATCGGGTGGCAATAAGACGCGTGCTTTTAATGGCTGGGTTATGCCTCTACTGACATACTTCTTTGGCATACTAAGATGGACTCAGACCGAATTGGACGCCTTGGATAGAAGAGTCCGTGAAATGCTCACGACTTCCGGAATGTTACACCCGCGCTCATCTGTTATGAGGCTGTACATCCCGCGGAGATGTGGGGGTCGCGGCTTTTTAAATGCCAAGGACCTACATAACCGTGAGGTGTGCAGTCTCAGGGATTATTTCCTTAACAGTGAGTGCGGGATGCATTTGGATGTCGTGGCAGTTGATAGACACTTTACGACGCTCTCCTTGGCAACAGAAAACTGGCGCAAACCAGTGGTGCTAAGCACTCTCGATCGCAAGGACATATGGAAGAGCAAGGTGCTACACGGGCGCTACTATCGGGCTCTAACTGGGCCTGATGTAGATTTGCCTGCCTCGGTGAACTGGCTACGTTTCGGTGACCTCTTTGGGGAAACCGAAGGTTTTGTCTGTGCTATTGAAGATGAAGTTATCAAGACGAAAAACTACCGGAAATATATAATGAGGGACGGTACGGTCGACATCTGTCGGGCATGCCGCCGTCCGGGAGAATCACTCCAACATATTATTTCCGGTTATTCTCATCTTGCTAACGGAGAGTATTTGCACAGACACAACCAAGTAGCCAGAATAATTCACCAGCAACTTGCTCTTCGATATGGCCTTGTTGAATCAGAGGTGCCGTACTATAAGTACGTACCTGCGCCTGTTCTCGAAAATGGTCATGCAACGCTCTACTGGGATCGCTCTATCATCACGGACAGGACTATTGCCGCTAATAAGCCTGATATCGTGGTGATCAACCGATCTCAGCGCCAAGCAATATTGGTTGATATCACCATACCTCATGACGAGAACCTCGTGAAAGCCGAGAAGGACAAGCTCAGTAAGTACCTTGACTTGGCTCACGAGGTTACCGCCATGTGGGATGTGGATTCAACCATTATTGTACCGATAGTCGTTTCGCCACACGGCCTTATAGCGAAGAGCCTCGATCAACACCTAGAGAGGCTCTCGCTGAAAGGTTGGGTCAAGGGTCAGATGCAAAAGGCAGTACTCCTTGACACGGCACGTATTGTCAGGAGGTTCCTCACTCTGCAGCCCTAACCACCGATAGCTTGGGTCTATCCCCGCTGCCGGTGGCAACCTAGGTTAAGTTTTTTATAATATTTTATATTGTAAATAGGTTTTTATATAAAATATTGTAAAAAATTAAACTTAAGAATAGTGTTAAATAAAGAGGATAATAATAATAATAAAAATCTTTATTTTCTCTCCAATAGTTACATTGTATAAGATTATAATGATCATATCTTATAATTACAAAACTAGAGTTAAAGAGAACTGGTGCCCATTATAGTCTAAGATCCGAGTATAGAACGACCTTCACCGAGAAGGTTAATAGATGAAAAGTATTTTATATCAAATTTAATGTGTTAAATAATATATCGCGAGTGGGTTCGCTGAAAAAGTTCAGTCCAGTACCATTAATGATTAATTTAATATTTAAAAAAAAAAATTTTTTTTACATTGCACTGGTTTGGTGTGTGTGTGTTTGTAATGAGCTTATCTTTATATAAACATAAATTTTATTTATTTACCCATACGGTTGCAAATTACTAATATTGAGTTGCCTGTTTACACCTGCCTACCCAATGTTATTACAGGAAAAAAATAGTCAACCTAACGTTTGCATATTCTATAGGCTTCATACTTTCGATTGGTACCTATGTAATTTATCTATTACCGAAACAAGTGCAATATTTAAAAAAAATATTTTTAAATATCTATTTAATCATATACTGGACTGAAATTTTTCAGCCAACCCACTCGCAATATATTTTTTGACACATTAAATTTGATATAAAATACTTTTCATCCATTAACCGCTCGGTGAAGGTCGTTGTATACTCGGATCCTCTACTATTAGTGGTAGGACTTACCTCTTAAGCTCCTACGACTTAGATATTTTTTTAAGAGTAACAGTGAAATACACAGTAAAAGCAAAAACCTTTTCAATACTTTTTTAGTTTGTAAAAAGTAAAATGAAACAAAAATTTAAGAAAACTCTCAGAAGAATCGTGTTAGATAGTCCTCAGTGATTTTGGATTCCAGGTGACATCCGTTTTCACCTTCCGCCTTATCATGAATTTAAGTAAAAACAGTAACTTAATAAGTTCAGTGTCAGTGTTATGAATGTTACAGTTAACTCTGCAACAACGTTTCTTTCATAGTAACCAACTGTTTTGGATAGCGTTGAAGATGGCTGATGACAGAATGAGCTGAAGGTTGATGACCAAATCGCATTATGTTAAAATTAATAACATGATGTGTCAATTTATCAGATCAAATTTGTCACCCAAAAACAATTTATCAAGCCAAACCAACAGTTTAGATTAGGTACGAGAAAAGAATGGAGCCAAAAAAAGGCGAAAATTCCTTTCGAAATTGGGAGGTATTCTCCGTGCACTATATTAATTCAGCGGAAGGAATTTCCGGCCATTCTTGAATCCCGAGCCCGGCAATCGTTAACCCTCGCTTTGTAGTCTTCTTTTAAACAATAAAAGCAAATTGAAGGCGTTCCCTCCTTATAAGACGTTTCGGATGGTGCAAGCTTTTAATTGAGAAGACGATTTCGGGGAGTTTATTATAGAATGTTTCGAACGAAATGCACGAATAAAATGTTTGGGTTGTTAGCCGAAATAAAAAAAAAACATTTTGATAATTTTCATGGAATTTCGAATGTCGGTATGCAACTTAAATGTTTTACCATATTTTTTACAATATTTTAATTTAATTAAACAATTAACAACCATACAGGATTAAAATTACGAAATGGAAATGAAATGCTGACTTGATTGGCCATTTTTGTTTTGGATTTTAAAAAGCCCTACCGGCCTACCTTACCAGATGTCGTACAACCAGTTAAGTACTATTTAAATTCAGTTGTTAATATCCTAATTATTATATTAAAGGTTTACTCATAGATCAGGTCATCGGACTTATGGAATTACATAATCAAAGACGATTACACAAAACTACTTTTGAGCTTCTTTTATTTTTTTCGATGACGACGCCATTAACTACGTATGTATCCTCAACTATTAAAGAATTCTCTATTTTATCTCCTACTGTCCGAAACACTCATACTTTAAACTACATTGTTATTATGGCGACATACTTATTTACAAGGGCAGAGAAACTGAAGCTCCAGCTACAGGGTAATGGATGGTACGGTACCCTGTAGAGGTATCTCTGGATAGATACCTCCAATGTGGGCGAGTCCAGATGGTGGTAGCTAGCAAAGCTGACTTCGAGCCAGCCCTATCACCTATCAAACCGAGAACAAAATTATTCTTCCTGCTGGTTTGAATACGAGTTGAGACCTCTTGCGTCTGAAGGCGGTAAACAGAGTGGTGTTAAAACCACATAAGTATCAAACTTTTTTTTCCGATAGTACGTTTTTATTTTGCTTTTTTCTTTTGTTTAGTCAATTTACCTTTTTTCCTCTTATATTCCGCAACTTTTACTGTCAAATTATAAAATACGTAAAAGATATTTTTTTTGTCATACATTCAATTTTGTCTTCGTTACATCACACATCACGTTCAACTATCTTAACTAACAAGGAAAACTGAAGATACAATATCGAAACGTTAATGGCAGAAAACTTTTTTGTCTTCTACTTTCCGCGAGACACGGCATTTTGCCATAGGTGGTATGATTTATGACATCCAATAATAAGGAGCAATTTCCGAGGGCCGTGCCCGAAAATAAATGAACGCCCTCTGTTTACCTAACTTTAATATGGAGATTCTCATTTTAGATTCCAACCGTTCTTTGCATAGATGAAAATTTAATTTTGTTATCGTTTTATTTTGGTAAGGGTTTCTAATTCTGGCTGTCTTTGTGCTGAGGGCCTATTATGCGACAGTTAAAACCTCTTTGTTGCTCCATGCCCGTGTGTATGCTAATGAAGAAGCGAGCTTTCGTATAATTCAGTTGTTTTCAATTCTATGTCTTTGCGTTTTCATTTAACGAATATGCCGATTCTGTGACAAAAGACTAATTTGCTTCAATGTTAACGAAGATTTTCTTATCGCTATACAATGTTGTAGGCGTAAGGTTCTTGACACAATATGCTTTATACGGATTAAATACACACGAGTAAATACTCGTGTTTAATGCTTCAATAGTCTAGTGCAGAGTTTTTATACATGGTCCGGTTTTATAATTACCAACTCGCAATTGTTAAACACAGTGTAGATACTAACCAATACCTATAAATCTAGCGATGACTTGACTTAATAAAAGAGGCCTTTCTCATCTTTATTTAGACTAATTACTTTACTTGCATTTATCTTACATATGTTTTTTGGCGACATTTCCAATCCTTCGTAAAAAGGTAGTCTATTGTTAGACAAAATTGTAGTAATATTTTGACTACCATTGATAGGTTTCTCTTCAACAATAAAAATTTAAAAAAAAAGTAGCTTACTCCGCTATAACAACAACCGGATGAGAGAAATAAAAAAACGTTGCCGCAGGAAAACAAATTAAACATCCTAGTTAGACAATATAAATTGCCACATGGCAAATATAAGTAGTATGTTTGTAGCAAACAATATTCTAGATCCTCAAAATCGCGTTTAACCTTTACACATAATCTACTTATTTTATAGAGACATATATTCAGTACTATTTAATATTAAGAAGCCAGATCTTTATTATAACTTTAATATTTCATACATTTTAAATACTTCAATTAGACCTTTCACCAAAGAAAAACAAATCGTGATGTTGCCGCGACTTTTAATTATCTGTGTTACTAGTTATAAAATGATCAAAGAGTTCCATTAATGATAATTAAAATCGCAAGTCGAACGTTTGATGAAATATTTAATAGCCCTTCTATTTTACTTTCATCTTTTAATCTAAGAGACTATAGGCGAGAGTTTACTTAAAAATACCGAGTTCTGAAGAGTGTACATAAATAGTTCAGGTCTGGCTCACCATAGGTATTAAGCTATTTCTAGGAAAGCTTTAGTTTCTGTTTGTATGTCATAATATTATTTATGTTAATATTATGATTGTCAACTGTGAAGAAAGAATGTAATAAAAATATAAAGATTCAGTTTATTATTGTGAGTATTATTTACAAATAAGAATTATTGAACTATTTTGCGATGAATAGCAGTAACAGTTATCTAACACAAACAAAATTAATTAATCCTTCAAACGAGGCGTGTAGAGGCACTTTGTGGGCCCGCAGAGTGAGGGTGACTGATGCTACGTCTCTTACGCTGCACCAGTTGTCCTCGCGCCTGGACTTCATTTCCACTTAACATCAGGTGGAGTGGGGTCATTTGCCGGGCTTTGTATAAAAAAAAATCTCGATTTGAACCAATACCATCTAACTGACACTATCTTTGTAAAACGAGTCGGCACATAGATAACGTTTCATTGTTTAATTTCATCAATTTTTATGTAGTTTTTACTCATACAAAATCTTTTAAAACTTTCACATGCAAAAGCACAATACGTTTTTTTTGCCTCCTGAAAAATTTACCTTTTTTAGTTAGTCGTTAAATATTCTTAAAACCGTCGATATGCCAATAACTCAATAAAAAAAACTATTGCTTTTTCACACCAACTCATTACTTATTAAAACTTTTGACTTTTGAATAAGTAGGTATAGGAGTCTTTACCCGTGGACCCGGTAATGGGTCGACCCACCGGGACCACGGGTAAACAGTGTTTTATCGTTCGTTGTCAGAAGGAGATTGTTCCTGTGGCTAGTCTCATCTAGTAATGGGTTCGTAAGCGAACAGTTAGTTTTCCTTTCGTGAAAAGCAAAACTGATAGGCTTGTGGTCAGTATAGACGACGAAGTGTCTAGCCTCGAGCATGTGCCTGAAATATTTGATGGCCTCGTAAATGGCCAATAACTCCCGGTCGTATGGAGAATATTTCTCCTGAGAAGGACTGAGCTTCCAGGAGAAGAAGGCCAAGGGTTCCCATGCGTCGTCCTTCAGCTGCTGAAGGACTGCACCAATCGCCTTATCGGATGCATCAGTCACCAATGCAAGCTTGGCAATGCAATTTGGGTGAGCTAACAATGCAGCTTTAAAAAGGCTGTCCTTGCAGGCACCGAAGGCTGCCAAAGTATCTCCTGTCAGGTTGACAGGATGAGATCCTTTCACGTTACCAACTAGGAGGGCGTGTAATGGGGCTTGAACCTGGGCTGCTTGGGGGAGAAACCTCCGATAAAAATTCAGCATGCCTAAAAATCGCCTTAACTGCCGCACGGTGGTGGGGGTAGGGAACTCCTGGATGGCATGTACCTTTGAGTCCAGTGGTCTGGTGCCCCGCTCCGAGATGTGGTAACCTAAAAAGTTTACCTCATGGGCCCCGAAGACGCACTTGGACGTGTTCACCAGCATACCATAGCTCTTGAGCCTGGTGAATATGGCGCGTAGATGCTCCTGATGCAGGGCCTCCGTCTTTGAGAAGACTAAGAAGTCATCCAAGTAACAATATACAAAATCTAATCCGCGAGTCATTTCATCCACAAACCTTTGGAATGTTTGGCCCGCATTGCGTAGACCAAAGGTCATATACGGGAATTCAAACATTCCGAAGGGTGTGGTGATCGCCGTTTTGGATATATCGTCAGGCTTGACCGGGACCTGATTGTAAGCCTTTACCAGGTCAAGGGTGCTGAAGACCTTACAGCCTGCGATGCTGTGAGCAAAGTCGTGGATGTGCCTAATTGGATACATATCAGGCACTGTGCGAGCGTTCAGCATCCTGTAATCGCCGCACGGGCGCCAGCCGTTATCTTTTTTCGGCGCCAGGTGCAGCGGCGATGCCCACGGGCTCTCGGAAGGTCGCGCAGTGCCATTGGCCAGCATAGACTGGAACTCCAGGCGCGCGATCTTGAGCTTGTCTGGGGCTAGACGGCGAGGGGAACAAGAAACGGGAGGACCTGGTGTCGTGCGGATATGGTGTACTGTGTTGTGTGGTATGGTTCGGTGTACGCCAGCTGGTCGTGTGATCTCTGGAAACTCAGCTAAAAGCTTATGATACTGTGTCACACCAGTTAAGACCTTTACGGAATACACATTTTTACACAGAGCAGATAAAGCGGAAGTGGAAACAGACGTAGTATTGTCTATCAATCTCTTATTACGTATATCTACAATAAGGTGATAAAAATTTAAAAAATCTACGCCTATGATAGGTTTCGTAACGTCAGCTACTATAAAACGCCAAGCAAAGGTCCTACGTAAACTTAAATCTAACTCTAAATGTATGTAACCGAAAGTACTTATATTCGAACCGTTCGCCGCACAGAGTTCAAAGTTGGTCCTGGCACGACGATCTCGCAGTAGGGACCGAGGGTAGACACAGAGGTCGCTTCCAGTGTCGACCAGGAATTGTGTCTTCGAAGATCGGTCCGTCACGAATAAGCGACCAGGAGACGAAGATGGGCAGTCGTCAGTCGCCATTATCGACTGCCCCCGGCATTTCCCGCCTTGTAGTCACAAGGGCGCACGCAGTCCTTGGCCTTGCTGCCGTACTTGGCGTGGTACCAGCACAGCGGGAACTTCCTATAGTTGGAGCTCGACCGCTGCCTCGACGATGATCTGCTGCTACTACGCCGCGATGAGCGGCGCTGTCCTCTTCTACTGCCACTGCCTGACGCTACGAGGCTTGATATTTGCCTCTTTAGCTCGGCAATCTCTTTCTTCAGCTCACTGAACTTCGAAGCTGGAACGGAGCTGCTGACTGCAGAAACTCTTGGCGATGCGCAGGCGAGGTCGTGGACTCGATCGGCTAAGTCGGCCATCTCCTCGGTCGAACTGGTAGACGGCTGGCCGGCGAGCACTGTCTGGACACCATGAGGAAGACGGCTGATCCATATGGTCTTCAAAAAATCGTCCGTGACGTCGTATCCAGCGAGACTCTTCAGATGACGAAGAAATTGCGACGGTTTTCTGTCGCCGAGCTCCTCATGCATCAGTAACTGCTGCAGCTTCTTCTCATTAGACGCAGTAAGCCTTTTAATGAGCTCGGTTTTTAATTTTCCGTATTTATCAGACGACGGCGGGTTAATTAAGATGTCCTTCACCTCTCGAGAAAACTTGTTGTCGAGTTGACTGATGACGTAATTAAACTTCGTCGCGTCGCTAGTCACACCGGAAATCGCAAATTGGCCTTCGACTTGGGCAAACCAGATCTCGGGTTCCTCTGGCCAGAAGGGCGGCACACGTACTCCCACTTTAAAAACTGTCGGCGATGACAAATGTTGTCCGACATTATTGTCGTCTGATTCCGTGGACACGGATCGGCCTGGGGTATGGCTATGTGCATCTTGGAATCCTTTTTCCATTGCTCAAAATATAACGGGGTCACCAGTTTGGAGAATGTTATGTGGTATCTATAGTGTGGTAGGTGGTAAATAAGTCCAACACTTACGTTATAAACGGGTATATTGTCCCAACAAAACGGCACATATAACAGTCACAAATACAGTCAGAAGGAGAATAACATCCAAAGCACAAGCACAATAATAGTCCGGAAAGAAGATCAGAAAGGTACACTTAAGAAAGAATAGCAATTAAAAGCGATTTTATCGAATAACATAAAAGCACATGAGCAAGTGTCCTTCCGTAAGGTCAAAGCCGTTAGCCAGAGTATCGTGAGCTCCGCGTCGTGAATGTATCTCGACTGGTGTGCGCGCGCGCCGCTCGGTCGTTCGGTCGCCTAGGCACATAGCAAACAAAAGGCGTTATATACCGTCGCAGTGGTTTTGCGCGTTTCCACAGCGCATGACTATTATCGGATGGTTGACCAACTAGCGAATGTGAATATGTGTTATTATTAAGTAAATACTTTAAATCTTATACGTGTGTAGTGTTATTAATATAATTTATGTATTTGTGTAATATGTTATAAATTAAATTTGGAATAAGTAGATAAATATTATTTTATAAATTTAAATATTTATAATTATATAAGTAAATAATTATGTGTGGTGGGAAAGTCACCTACATATTATTATGCTGCAATGAAAATGAAAATAAACACCTTCAAAATTGCCGATCTTAATATGAAAAATAACGCAATTATGCAGACATCTGGAATAGTGAATTTTCATCGCTCGAGACCATACTTTATTCAAGCACCTCAGACGAGCCACTTTGAAGATTGGCGAAAACATCGTAAACCATTCTATTTCCGTCCAAGAAATTTGGACGGAATTCACACTGAAGTGAAATCAATTTAAATCAATCAATAGAGGCTGAGTTTCTTACAGGTTTATCTTATAAAAATGTCTCCATGCAATGCAACAGACTTACGAACCGGTGCCGTAATGACATTCATAAGTGCTCAATTATTGTAGCTTAAACTGAATAAATCCGAAAAAACCGTTAAAGAACCGCGTCGCGTAACGGTGAAAGAATACTACCACCCCCTCTTCCCTTGAGTGTCGTAAAAGGCGACTAACGGACTAAAGACTGCACATAGATCCAACAGCATAAAGCGGCGATGGGCTCACCACCTGTCGCGATGAGCACATGTGCAGTCGCTATTTGGTGAAAAGTGGACTACGGTAGAGGACTGCTTTGCTGTCCTTGCCTGTCACTGAATAACCCTTCGGGGATAATAGTCGTGATTATACGTATGTATGTATGTAAACTGAATAAATTATATTAATTCTTGATTCTTGAAGTTATGGATGGCATTAGGTATGGAAGCATAAGAGCTGAATCTTAAGAGTCGGCAACGCGTTAACCTTGGTGTAGCAAGCGTTCAAGCGCTGTTGATTGCTCTCCACCAGACAGGCTGTATACTAGATGGTAGGCTACCTTTTTTTTATAAAAGAAGCAGTCAAACAAGTATGCGAGTCACCTGATAAAGAGTAATCACCGCCGCCCATGGACAATGGCAAAACCAGAGGAATCGCAGGAGCGTTGCTATCCTTTAAGGAAAGAATAGGGTTAAGTGAGGAATAGGAATTGTGAGAGAGGGGGGGGGGGGGGGGAACCCTCACTGGCCGGATATTCGTGAGAGGGTGGTAATACCCCGGGCGAGCCGGCCCAATGCGTGCTGCAGCGCGGCGTGGCTCTACCATTCAGTCAGTGTCACTTATTTAGCACCACCCAGGGGTAACGTGTAGGGTCTCAAGAGTAAACCTTAGGACGCGAGTAACTTTAACCCCCAACCTTCATCATCATCAGCATATTATTATAAACGTCTCACTGCTGGCCACATAGAAACATCACATGTGGAGGTTGAACCATTACCCATCACATTAGCCCATGCGGGTGGGTTGGTGGCTAACCCCTCGTGTATGTTGGAACGTACTGGGACCACCCTGGATTAAGCACCACACCTGAACAATGTCAGAACAAAATAAAAAATAGACCTATTACCTATATTATACTATAGTGACGTAATTCACTAATAGAAAAATAAACATATAAAAAACCCCGAATGATTGATCTGTTACAATCAAACGATACTTTCTATTAGAAGATGGCCAGTGTGACGTAGGGATATATAAAGTGATACCACATTTACGGTCATACAAATTTATTTTTACTTGGTCTCAGAGCATGGAGTACGTAAGTGTCTAGCTAGGTAGTATGCTCTCGACCCTGACTTAGCTTGGGGGAATCGCCGGGGTGTTGGGAGGCGCGTCGATGTTCAGGAGCTGCGTGCTGCGTGGTGTGTTCACAAAATGGGGGCCGTTTCTAAACGCGATTACTGTCGCCTTGGTTGCTCCAAACCAGAACGTAGAAAACTTGAAACGTAGTTCAACTCCAACGTAGAACGTAGAAAACTCCAACCGTAGGATCTTCAACTCCAAACGTAGAATACTCCAAACGTAGGAAGACAGATCTTTTGTAAACTTACATCTTTATTTCTTTTTAATAATACACTACACAAATCGCAAAAACATGGAACTTACGAGTTATTTATCGTGCAAGCGGAAATTGCTTTTTCAATCCACCCACCCAGGTATCGCGTTCGCGAAAGTCCATTACATTACAATTAATTTTTCATGAAATTCACGATACATATGAACTCTCTAATGTAGTTAGGCACAGCTACCGAGTAAGTAGTACTATAATTCTGTTCCAAAGAATATTTTTAATTTTTTTTTTTTATATTAAGCCCGGCAAATGACCCCACTCCACCTGATGTTAAGTGGAAATGAGGTCCAGGCGCGAGGACAACTGGTGCAGCGTAAGAGACGTAGCATCGGTCATCCTCACTCTGCCGGCCCACAAAGTGCTTCTTCACGCCTCGTTTGAAGGACCCTATGTCATAGGTAGGAGGGAATACGTGTGCTGGTAGACTATTCCATCTTTTGGAAGTGCGGCAAAGAAACGAGTCACCAAATTTCTTTGTGCGAGATGGAATGTTAGAGACTGTAAATTGGTGACTCCGCAGAGCAGCACGCGTACTCCTATGGAGGAAGGGAGAAGGAGGGATGAGGTCAAAGAGTTCTTCAGAGCACTCGCCATGGTATAAACGGTAAAAGACGCTGAGTGACGCAATATCTCTACGCAATTGCAAAGGCTCGAGAGTTTTAGTGACCTCTGCATTGCCGATAATGCGCACAGCGCGGCGCTGCAATCTGTCCAAGGCATCGAGAAGGTACTTTGCGGAGCTATCCCAAAAGTGAGAGCAATACTCCACGCAAGACCGCACCTGTGTCTTGTATAATAGACACAACTGATCAGGCGTGAAGAATCGCCGCACCTTGTTCAGGACACCTAGTTTACGTGAGACATTTTTAATCACGGTTTCGATGTAGTCCTTTTGGTTCAGATCGCAGCGGATATCCATACCGAGCATGTTAATACTGCTCTGTAGGCCTAGAGATGTACCCTGAAGAGAGGGAAGGGGAAGGAATGACGACTTTTTCGCTGTGAACGCGCACACCTGTGTTTTCTTGGCATTGAACTCCACCAGATTATCGGAGCCCCATTTAGAAATGAGGTCCAACATCCGATCGAGCTCAATGACAAGATTTGCTCGCTTCATTTCGGTGTCTACCCGCCCAGCCGTTGGGTGCCCGTTATATCCCCCATGCACTGTGCTATCATCAGCATAGCAATGAATGTTTCCAAGAGGAAGCATGTCATTGATATGCAGAAGGAACAGCGTGGGGGATAGAACGGAGCCTTGAGGAACACCAGCGTTCACTGACATGAACCGCGAAGCGCATCCATCCGAAAGGACACGGATTCTACGCTCATGCAGGAAGCTGGCAATCCAGGTACAGAACTGAGCGGGCAAACCGTATGCCGGGAGCTTGGAGAGAAGAGCTTTGTGCCAGACCCGATCAAAAGCCTTGGCTATGCCAAGGCTAACTGCCAGTGACTCGCCACGCTTGTCAATAGCCTCACCCCAGAGATGTGTGACGTACGCTAGAAGATCACCCGTTGACCGTTTTGGCCGAAACCCATTTGGACGATTATGAATTAGGGAGTGATCTTCTAGGTATCGAATAAGCTGTTTGTTCAATATTCATTCTAGGATCTTACACAACACTGAAGTTACGGCTATAGGGCGGTAATTAATTGGATCTGACCGATCTCCTTTTTTAGGGATCGGTTGCACATTAGCTTCTCTCCATGATCCCGGCACACAACCCGAAGAGAGCGAGAGACGGTACAGACGCGTTAACACAGGGTCAACTCCGCTGCACACATTTCCAGTACTATTGCTGGGATGCCATCAGGACCGTTAGCTTTCCGGACATCGATTGACTGCATTTCCGCACGGACATCACACTGCCTGATTTTAATATCAGACATTGTGTGGCCACAGTGAGGAATTGAGGGTGGCTGTGCATCACAGTCATCGATCCGGGAGTTAGCCGCAAAGAGTTTGGCCAGGAGATCGACCTTTTCCTGCGGCTTGTGAGCTAAAGTTCCGTCAAGACATCTCAGTGGTGGCAGCGAGGGTTGGCAGAAGTTGTATTGCACGGCTTTGGCCAGACGCCAGTAGCTACGGCTGCCCGTAGGATGCGTCAGGAGTTCTTGGCCTACTCGTGCAACGCGCTGGGCATCCGCTCTAATGTAGGCCCTCTTACACCACTTGGTGGCATTATTATAGGCTGCTTTTAGCGAGCGAGTTTCGGGAGCCCCATGAGCTTTACCTCTGATCCAAGCGCGGTATGCCGTCTGTTTGCTCTCAACAGCGCTGGCACACTCGCGATTGAACCAGCGGTTGCGTCTGCCTTTGCTGATGACATAGGAGTGTGGAATATAGTATTCCATTCCTAATACTATCTCATCAGCAACGGCAGAGGCGCTAGCGGTCGGGTCCTTCCCACTAAAGCAGCGCTGCCTTCAAGGGACGGATGCAAAATACTCCCGCATCCCGTCCCAGTCTGCCGACGCGTAGTGCCAAATCTGGCGTTTCGAAATCGCTGTTGGCGGGCGCGATGCCAAGGGCACTGTGCTGGATATCAAGCAGTGATCCGAGGAACCTAAAGGAGCTTGAATCTCCACCCGGTATCCAGCTGGGCGACTCGTCAGCAGAAGGTCGAGTAAGGAGGGCGCATGGCCAACTATGTCTGGGATCCTGGTGGGCTGGTTCACCAGTTGCGTCAGGTCATGCGTGAGAGCGAATGCGTGGGCAGTTCTACCAGCATGGTCTGTTTTGGAGGAACCTAACCACAACTCATGGTGGGCGTTGAAGTCCCCCAAAAACAGTCCGCCGATGGAAACCGCTCCTGCGCATCATCTGCTACCCGACTAAGATGTTCAATTAGTCGAGTTGTCTCCATGTCGCCGTTATGGGATCGGTAGACGCAGACGTAGACACGGCAATGAGAGCCTAAGTCGACGTGTACCACTAGGAGGGAGAAGGAAGGGTCCTCCAGACAGCGCAGACGGCGACAGCAAACATCCGCCCGAACGAATAAGCAAACTCCGGCTTTGGCTTTGAAGGATTCTTCAAGCACAAAGCCGGGATAGTTCAGGTAGGTGGTGTCAGCTGGGCGGATTATTTGCGTCTCCGTCAGGAACAACATTGCTGGCCGTGCCGTCTCAAGATGGTGATGGACGGCATTGAGGTTTGCATGGAGTCCGCGGATGTTAGCGAACTCCACCTCAAACGGCAAGGTTGTGGTGGGGGTGTGCACCGCTGTAGAACCAGTTTTGTTGTTAGGCGCTGTCATTTTAGGACTGGAAAGAGAGAGGCGTGAATCGAGAAAATGATGCCGCGATGCGAATGGTCAAAGTGTGGTGGCCTGTTTCCCCAGGAATTTGCCCACAGACGAGTATTATTAACCTGCCGAACGGAAGGGCCCCCGAACCCCCCCGGGAATGGCCGCCGGGACCCCACCTTCCGGTCACCAACCGGCACGACGGACCACCCCGAGATTATGCGTGGCATGGTGAGGCAGCCTCACGAGCTGCTTAGGCTCGTTTGGGCCCCTGTACTGTGCCACGGGCGGCCAGCGGGACAACTGTTTCTACGGGTCTCCCTGGTTGGCAGGTTAACGAATTCCTCCTGGCACTGGTTTGAAATCAGGTAAATGTTGGAAATGCTTGAAAATATCGCTTGCTTAATTTCCATCTGCGGTTGTGTCTAGCGAAGTTGAGTCACTCGCATCAGTAGGTAGTGACACTGTCCACAAGGCAGCGATGACAAGGTCGCCATGCAATGATAGGACACCGAGTGAACTTAATAAATACAACAACGGACGATTACTGACTGCTTTTATTAAAATATTATTTTTCTGATATATACTGTGTGGGAGGTCGTACAGGGTAGGTGTCTAGTTACATGTTTACATTTGTAACTTGATCCTTTTTCTTGTAACTATCTAATTCCTAGAACGATGTCTTTGATCCGCATTGACAACCATACTTATAATCTCTCTAGTCTCATGTGACATATTTGTTTATGAATTCTTTTGATATACCTACCTACATTGAAAAAATCCCGACTTTTTAGTTACAAAATGGAAACATTACTCACTTTTACTTTTTGTTTATAGATAAACGAGAAGTTAATAAAGGTTAAA
Source organism: Scoparia ambigualis (assembly GCA_963921215.1). NCBI lineage: Eukaryota > Metazoa > Arthropoda > Insecta > Lepidoptera > Crambidae > Scoparia > Scoparia ambigualis. Next base: position 7,186,530 of record OY992510.1, read on the forward strand.
GACTTATTTGATATGACTTAATATGTAGTTTTGTTACTCATATTCCATAATCCGGACAGATTAAAGAGCCGGACAAAGTCCGGACTAGTGTCTATAAGTCTTACTTCTAAGTGTCCTTCTATGATAGGAAGGGCATTCTTCTCCGTACAAGGCTCTCGCCCTATAGTTAGGACTTACGAACCGATAGCATAACGACATTCATAAGTGCTCAACTATTGTAGCCAAAATTGAATAAATGATTGTAATTATATAAATGTATAATACCACTCTGTAGTCAGAGTTTGGGCAACCACTCTGTAGTCAGAGTTTAGGCAACCACTCTGTAGGCAGAGTTTGGGCAACCACTCTGTAGTCAGAGTGGTAGTGCCATCCGGTATAATACCACCTTGTCATGGAATATCGGCGTAAAACAATATTAGTTACTCGTTGCAGTTATGCTTCGTCCAGTGAGTGAAAGTACCGGGAGTCCAACTCTGCCCCCTCTGCCCTCACAACTCGTATTCCTTCCTCAAAAGTCCTTACTCCTCAAGGCCGGCAACGTCTGCAAATCCTCTGGTTTTGCTGTTGTGTGGGTTTTCATGGGCGGCGGTGATTACTTCCATTCATACATACATATACAACGTTAGTCGGAAAGGGGGTGGTACTAAGCCGAAAGGAGGATTAAGTATACATGATAGTAAATAACTTTTGTCTAAGAACTTTTCCTAAAAAAATATAATTTTAGATAAACAGCTGTTTCAAGATTTCATAAGAAATAACGCTGTGGTAGCCCAGGCGCTCAGCTGTTTTGAGAGAGAGAGACAGATTTGAGTTCATTGAGTTCATTGCCGGGGTTAACAAGTGGCGTTAGCCCCGCCCCTATTCAGGGTTGTTCATTTTTTAAATGTGAATGTTTTTCGCAAAGTTTATATTTTCAACATAACAGTTGGATAGTAGCACTTTTAGTTGTCCGCGGCTTAGTACCCCCCTTACCGACTAACGTTGTATAATCACGACTATTATCCCCGAAGAGTAAGTCAGAGACTACGCAGTGATGATCATAAAAGCAGTCCTCTGCTATAGTCCATTTTTCGCCAAATAGCGACTGCACATGTGCGCAGCGTGGCAAGGTGGTAAGCCTATCACCGCTCTATGCTGTTGAATGTTTGTGCAGTCTTTAGTTTGTTAGTCGCCTTTCATGACACCCAAGGCAAGAAAGGGGGATGTAGTATTCTTTCACCTCTACGCGACACGGTTTTCTCCTTTCATTCAGAATGCTGAGTGTAAGTTTGTAAATGTGCAAACGTTACTATCGCGTTCGAGTTAAGTTTTGACAGATATATCTTAATGCTAAGTAAATAAGATCAAGAATCAAAACTCTTAACTCAAACGTAATAATAACGTTTGCACATTTTCAACTTACACTCAGCGTTCAGGTAACCCGAATTCTCGTTTGCTTACTTTTCACCTAAAAAAACACGATACAGGCGTGGTGCAAGATCTAAGCTGGTCCCACTACGTTCCTACATTTGCGAGGAATGAAACTCTTGTGGTTTTGCTCGGTATGAGTCCGTAAAATTTCTCAAGCTACCACCCTTCCCAGAGCGGAGGCAAAGGCATAGCGATTCATCAAGTCAATAAAAAAGGCGTTTCTGGTCTAACTATACAGGTACGAGTACACAAACACAAACAAAAACTGTGTTTATTGTTACACTTAATACAACAAAACTCCTATAAATACCTCTACAATTTAAGCTCAAATGCATAGAGGACGCTTTAAACTACACCCATAGGTACCTCCTAATTGCCGTGGCATCCTACAAAATGTTTCTGACGTTCGCGTTAAAACCGCTTTATTAGATGTCGTGGCTTTACAACGCTTGTTATCATAACATATTGGATTAGCTGAGCATGTGTGTAACGATGCGTAATTGATCAAAGTAACTAATGTGTTCTGAAGCGAATATTCGGTAAATCATGAAGTGACGGAAACGAGAGCGGATCGTTCGTTGCTTCTGTTAAAATGGTTGACGTGACATTAACACTAACCACCTTACTTATAAACGTTACGGAAATTAAAGTGTTAGGTAGGTACTTAAGATTTGACATCAATACAAATATGTATAAGTACTTACTTCACATACTACAAATATGTATAAGTAGATGTCAAACTTTAAGTAACACTTAAAATGAGGATTTTTTTATAAAAGAAGGAGGCTAACGTGCGGGTGGGTCACCTGATGGAGAGCAATCACCGCCGCCCATGGACACCAGCACCCGCAAAACCAGCGAAGTCGTAGATGCGTTGCCGACCTTTAAGAAAGGAATAGGGTTAAGGAAGGAATAGGAACTGTGAGGGGGGGGGGGGGGAGGGCCTCCGGAATTTTTCACTGGCCGGACGAAACACAACAGCACCGAGTGCCATTATTTCACGCCAAATATTCGTGAGAGGGTGGTATTACGCCAGGCGAGCCGGCCCAATGCATGCTGCAATGCAGCGTGGCTCTACCACTCAGTCAGTGTCACTCATTTAGCACCACTTAGGGGTCACGTGTAGGGTCTCAAGCGTATACCTACGGACGCAAGTAACTTTAACCCCCAAGGCATGCAATAAAACTAAATTAAAGGCAGAAATAATGGTCTGTCAGAAAATGGTTACAGAATGCAATCCATAAATATATTGTGAAATATATTTTGATTACCAGATAAAGAAAAACTTTCATAGATGTCAATAATTTTAATGTTTACCGTGTTTGGCTCCTCTGTGTAATTAGGGTTAGGAGGTTTTACTATAAAAAAACTTAAGTTAAACTCATAGATAAAAAAGTTAGTGAGGAGATATTTTATCAATGGAATTCACGTTTTTTTGATTGATACAGAAAAATATCGCCAGGTCTTAACTTTAGCTTAAAGAGTGAAAAACTCTAGATACCTACATGGAACTGAAAGGATTTAAATTATCATTTTTAAGAAAAGTACTTACAAGGTTGGTTAATAAAACAAATCATGTTGTTTATGAATTTGAAGTGAAAGTGAAAGAAAAACCAAATTTGTATACATAGTAGACATGGGCGCCAAGTAAAAAAAACCAGCGGCGGCGCGCCTTAAAAATATGCTCGGCGGCGGCGTGAAGCCGGCGGCGTGGGATTTTTGAAGTCGTTTTTGGTTATGTAGTTAAAGGTAGAAATAAGAGTGATAAATAAAACCAACACTTTATAAAGATTTCAACAACAAAACATTATATCGTCGTCGTACTTTCGCTGTACGTAGTTACTAAGTAGGTAAAATTGATAATGAAGTTCCTCCTTGCGTCGTGTTCCTCAATGCTGAGGGTCGTGACCTCCCTTCTGCATCACTTTCACTCTTATGGTTTTCCTCCATCTGTTTCTGTCTCTGGCGGTGTGGAGGGCGTTGTGAACTGAAGGGTTAAGGGTGGTGCGGATCTGATCAGACCAACGTATTGGGCTACGTCCTCGAGGCCGTTTCCCGTCTACTTTTCTGGTCACGATGAGCTTCCCGAGGTTGTCACCGTCTTTCCTTGCAATGTGACCGAAGTATTCGAGAATTCTGCTTAGACATCCGCCCTGACAGCCGCGAGGAGATTTTGAGGTCTCGTAATATAGAGACGTTAGTCCGAAATGCTGTCCAAGGAATACAGAGCATCTTTCTCCAGCACCACATCTCAAAAGCGTCAATGCGTTTGCGGTCTGCAGTTTTTAGTGGCCAAGTCTCAGCGCCGTATAAAAGATCGAGAAGACAAGAGTCCGTACCAGTCTGGTTTTGGTTTTTACGGAAATATTGCGATCTTTCCAGATTTTTGCAAGCTGAGACATGGCGCTCTTAGCTATGCCAATTCTCCTGCACACATCCTTCTCGCACAAACCATCGTTACTAATTTTGGAACCCAGGTATATAAAGTTGTCCACTATTTCTAGGTCCAATGCGCCATTGAGTTCCAAGTTCCCAGATCTATAATAGGTGAAATTCGAACTGGCAGTCACTGAGGAGATCTCAAGGTATGCCAGCAGTCGAGAGTTCAGTGCACGTTCCATAATCTTGCAGAGTATGTACTTGACTGAAATCGTCTTACAGTAAGGTGGATCGGCACGGCTACCTTTTTTGGGCACAAGCTGCACATTAGCCAGCTTCCACGACTGAGGAACTAGACCAGTCTCAAGTGAGAGGCGATACAGGCGTGTTAGAACAGTAGACAAGTTAGGTGCATAGTTACATAGGATAATGGCCTGTATTCTATCAGAACCACTAGCCTTATTCACGTTAGAGTACGGAGGGCTTTGAGTACCTCTTTGCTGCGGATGTGAGGTTCTCCCATGGAGAGGTCGGCTATAGGAAATTTAGGTGGAACTCACGTCTGGAAGTCGCTAGCAGCGACTTCCAGACGTAAGCTCTTTGCAAAAAGAGTGGCAAACAATTATACCTTTTCAGCTGCAGTGTGGGAAAGTGAGTTGTCAGGCTTTATCAGCGGTGGAAATAAAGGTATTTCCAAATGTTTCTCACCCATTTGTACTCGTATTACCTATAGCCGAGCCCTCTATGGGAGAGTTTCATGACCGCGGCGGGGAGGTACTCAAAGCTCTCCGTGGAAATAAAGGTATTTCCTAGTGGGTGCGAAGCATGTTTAACACCGATGGGGCCGATGTGATTGAATCGTGCCCTACGTAATTTGGGCGCTCCAGCATCAGCCCAGGCCAAGAAAGCTGACGGGGTTCCGGGGACAGTTACAGCAGTGTGCCATACTCCCCAACATTTCTAAGACACTATGCCAACGCGTTGGTGTGGATCTTAACGCTAGGCACGTTCGCAAAGTCCCCAAACAAAGGGCGTTCTTCTGATTCTTCTCCCTCTTGATCGGAAATAGGGTCGTCTTCGTCCTCATCGAGCACCTGAGCGGACGCCCCGCGCGGCGCCCGCACGGCCCACATGAGTAAAGAATAAACTGAGATTATGTTACAAGAGAGTACACATTGGAACAGTCTAGTCGGCGCGAAATTTTGAGCACTCGGCGGCGGCGGCGGCGCGCCATACCTAAACGGCGGCGGTGAGCCACGGCGGCGCCCATGTCTAATACAAAGTACTCGTAGTTGTGATAAAGTAACAACATTTTAAAAAAAAGATTTTTTTGTGGAAAAACCAACAGAGAATCTAGTTACGTACCTAAGTGTAAAATGTACGAATATTAAGATTTAACTTATAGCAGCACGTTTCCCTATAAAAGCTTAGTGAATTTCCAAATAGCACTTACCTGCGTTTTATACCAGCATTCGTTATTTACGCTTTTATTTCCTAGTACACAGTTTTGAAGCGTAAATGCACTAGAAATGTTAATGTTGCCTTTGTCAGGATTGTGTAACATGAATCATTAGAATGTAAGAAGTGACTTTGTATTAAAACGTATGCATTATTTCTTTGGCATTTATATACAGTTGTATTGTCGAGTGGTTTGTACACCGGTTTTCATGGTGTCGCCATCTCTAAGGTCCCGGGTTCGATCCCCGGTCGGGTCAATTTAGAAATTATTGTTTTTCTAAATTGTCTCGGGTCTGGGTGTTTTCTATGTATAATAAGTATGTATTTAAGTATTTTAAGTATGTTTATCCGTTGTCTAGTAACCATTTAACGAGTTTCTTCGAAGCTTCTCTTGGGCTAGATAATTGGTGTGATTGTAGGAAAGATTTTTTTTTTATTTTTTTTTTATTAAATTTTCAAAAGTTATATATTAATTCAATGGTTCACTATATACTATTATATATTGTTTTTTGAGGTTTAAGCGAGCACTACACATTGAAATGAAACGCTTTTTTACGGATTAACTCGCGTTTAACACTAGAACGCCAAAACCATCAAAATAACGGATATCGATTTTTATTTTTTTATTTTCTTTTGAAATATTTGGTGAATTGTGATGAAATTAATTTACTTTTATTTTTTTTGCTTAAATTATTCTAAAAGATGGTTAAGTAATCTATAAGTGATATTAGTATAAGGTTATAACAAGTTATACCTATAACGCCCAGCGTCAGCGTCAAAATGACGGACTTTAATGTGAGGGTATTTTCAAAATTAATTTTATAGTCGATGCAAACTACCTTCAGTAAAGAGTGTATTGGTGGATTTTACCGTTTTTTATTCATGTCATTCGATACGCGTTGTTTCTAAGGTAAAAGCAAAAGCTTCCTAACACTGTGCAGTTTTACAACGATACTAAGTATGGCATTTTAAACCAAATGGCAAGAAAATATTCTACCAGAGCCGGGACACGCAGATATCCAATGCATGTTTTTTTATATTTGTTTTTTAACAATATACCTTATAGTTTACTTTTAAATTGAGTTTAATTTTATAGTTTAAGTTCATTAACCTCAGCGCCCGTCATTTCGACGGACGCTGGGCGTTGCAGGTGGCCAAAAATGTTGGGCTTTCTAGTGTTAATTTACTATTTACATAGTTTTTTTATATTATCCTGACATTTCGAAGTTTCGAACCCTTTACAGGGTCCGTGGTCACAGGGAGACTGTCAGGGAGAGGTTCGAAAAGAGTTACTCCGTAAAAAAAGTGTTTCATTTCAATATACTATTATAATTGTTGAATAGCCATACAAACGAGCAAACACAAATTGATTAAATTAATTAACATTTTATTCTGGTTAATCTATCACAATTAATACGACGACAACACGAGTATCCTAATCCATGGAGCAACTAGCAAACTTAATTAAATTATCTAAATAAATAAAAATCAATTACCGCGATTGAATGTTTGCTTATTACTTCAGCACCTTTTGGCAAACTTTTCATGTTGAAACGCAGCGGTGAAAGAAACATACCACCCCATCTCTTCCCTTGGGTGTCGTAAAAGGCGACTAACGGACTAAAGACTGCACACACTTCAAACAGCATAGAGCTGCGAAGGGACCACTACTTGTCTCGCTGAGCAAATGTGCAGTCGATATTTGGTGAAAAGTGGAATATGGTAGTAGACTGCTTTTGCGGTCCTCATTGCCTAGTCTCTTACTAACCCTTCGGGGATAATAGTCGTGATTATATGTATGTATAATCTGTTAATCTCATGGCGTACGGGGGGTTCACGCTGACGAAGTCGCGCGTGGGTATGCTAGTTACGAGTATATCTAAGTACTAGCGGCCGCTCGCGGTTTCACCCGCGTGGTTCCCGTTGCCGTGGGAATATCTAGATAAAAAGTATTCTATGTATTAATCCAGGTTATAAACTATCTGTATGCCGAATTTCATCCAAATCCATTCAGTAGTTTTTACGTGAAACAGTAACAAACATCCATCCATACTTACAAACTTTCGCGTTTATAATATTAGTAGGACATAAGGTGACTGCTAGAAACCGCAAGAAACTTCAAGGGCTGGTCAGCTCAAGTGTTCTAAACATGACAAAAACAAAAAAGATTGCAGACTAACGTAGGTACTTATCGGCCAGCTGACGCGGACGGGTCAGTAGACGGGTGGGTCAACGGCTGGCCGCTGCCCGCGCGTTGTAAATAATCGTTATTAAATAGTTAATTCTTTCATTTTATTTTTCCTATGTTTATTTATTGCTTTAAAATAAATCAGATACTCAAAGACTATCAAATAGAAATTGATAAAATGAATATGTAATGAAAAATAAAAAAGCACGAATTTTTTTTTTGTCATTTTTGTCATGTCTAAAAACACTTGACCTGAACAGCCCTTGAAGTTTGTTGCGGTTTCTAGCAAATTACCGAAATGTCTGTATGCGCATCACTTTAGAACGGCTCGACCGACTTGGCTGATACTTTTTTTGTTGTGTTCGTAATTGCGTAAAGGAAAATTTTGGCAATTTGACACAAGACACAGGGTGAACACGCGGACGAAGTCATGAGCGGGCCGCTAGTGTAAAATAATAAAGTAGTAGTAGCAATATTACTACATTAACGAAACGTTACGTGCCTGGAGCTTGTCATATTTATGTTTGCATACATATTTACACATAATCACGACTAATATCCTCGAAGGGTTAGTCCGAGACTAGGCAATGTGGACCACAAAAGTAGTCTCTGCTATAGTTCACTTTTCACCAAATAGCGACCGCACATGTGCTCAGCGTGACAGGTGGTGAGCCCATCGCCGCTCTATGCTGTTTGATGTATGATGTCTTTGGTCCGTTAGTCGCCTTTTATAGTATTACTACATTAAACGAAACGTTAACGTGCCTGGAGCTTGTGAAATTTATGTTTCGAAAGTTGCTTATCTTGCAATATCGAAACCCAAACGCCAAGCCTGCGTCATCTAGTTTAATTATACCCACATTACTTAGAAACCTTCAAATAGTTTTTTTAGCTTGAGCCTTGAGCACCGTAAAACTAGACACAATTGAACATCAGTTGTTTCACGACCGCCGGCGGTCTTACGATCCTTGATCTATTAAAGTAAAGTTTAGCCACAGAAGCCTTTCCATACCACGGCATCTTTTCACATAACTACCAATTTTGTATGAACCAACTTTAGTTTCACTGCATAATTCATATTGTACCTTTTCACTTCTACCGGCAAAAGCTTCATTAAAATTTAGTTTCCAAATTGTGAACGCTCTACCTTTTAACAGCATTCCAAGGTACAATTCGCTAATCAACGCGAATAAAGTTTAATTCTAAACAAAGCAGAGTTTAACCCCCATTGCACAAAGTGAAAGTGAAGTTGGCGAACAAGTTTGTAATTAGTGTCGGGCGATAAGCGTCTTGGCTCTGCCGCTGTTGTGCAGACGCGCCAAGTGGGAGTAGGTGGCAAACTGGTCACTCGGAGTGACAAAGAGGGAATATGACCAGTGGTAGACTCGCTCGAAACAGAGAAAAACCCACTTTTTCATATTCGTAATATTTGATTATTTGCGTTAAAAGACGCTCAAATAAATAGTCAAAGATAACGAAACGTTGAAGAAAATGTCTACCTTAGTCGGGAATCGAACCCGCGTCCTTTGTAATCCAGGCAGCTGCGTTGACCACTCCGCCACCGAGGTATTGGTTAGACCGACGAAATTTTTCAACGCTTATGACTTTATGTTTTTATGGTTCGATTCCCGTCTGAGGTAAACATTTTTTTCTAAGTTTCGTTACCACTTTTTCATAGTTATAATTTTACATACATATGTACGAAGACTATCGACTATTGTCCCCACAGGCTTATTTATAGACTAGGCAATGAAGACCGCAGATTAGAAGTAGCCTACTGCCATAGTCCACCAAATTACAACTACTCATGTGCATATCATACTTTTAGTAGAATTACAACTGAAAAAAACAGAACAACCATTATAACTTAAACATAAAACTTAAAAGTAAGGAAAACTATAAATAAAATATGTCTTCTAACTGCGGGGCATGGGTACGGTCCCAAGAATGCTGGCAACATTACCTCTTTGGATTGCCAAGCTTATACGCTGGTAGAGGTAGCTACCAACTAGTGATGGGCGATTGTGAATGACATTATTCGAATTATTCGATTGTAGAAGTCATTCGAATTATTCGAATAACTTTACAAATCATTCGATTTTGAATATAAGCGAGAAGCTAATAAGAATGTATAGCGTCGTCTCATTCCTTCCGATTCAAATTTCATTACTACTAGTTTATCTAGTCGAATATTCAAACCATCGAACTAATTTGTACGAGGGAATAAAAAGATAAACGAAAAAAGTGTGTGTAAGGGTGGATTCGACCAAACTGGAATAAGGTCTTATACCTAGATTAAAGGCTGAATTTGTATAGACTGATCTCGGAGTAAGTCTTATTCCATTTTTGTCGAATCCATCCTAAGAGAGAAAGAAAGAAGTATAAACAATCATGGCGTTTACTCTTTTTGCATTCCCGCCAATCGCGCCATTGCATTATTCGATTGTTCCTTCGAATATCAAATAAAAGTAGACTTTATGTTACGACGCATAAAGACCAATTTTGAATGGCATAGTGAATGAGTAAACTAGCGGTTTCATTCGAATTTGCGAACTAGTGATCGATTGTTTTTGTATTCGATTGTTAATATTAGTTGTATCAAACCATTCGATTGTACGAATCAGTAACAATCGCCCATCTATGCTACCAACCTCCTTGCCACTTTATTTTTTTTCTTATTTCCTTCTTCTTCTTTTAGTTGCTGAAAATCCTTGGTTGACATCTAGTGACATAAAATAACCCGCCTGATGGACAGGGGCCATCGCAGCCCATTAGACGAGCGTAACAAAACAACACACGGCAAATCGATCGCCCTGCCGACCCCGAAACTTCAGTTCTTATGCCTAAGTCCTGTAACTTCACTAGATTATGAAGCTAAGCGTAGCTGAGATGCAGGCGACGCAGTTCCGCTCAGTGGAGAGCAGAGAGCCTACTCTCGGCCTAAAATCGCCAGTAATTTCGTTTCAGAGAAAGAGAGTATTAGGCCCTCTGCTCTGCACTTTTTTCTTTTTTTTAGTTAAGAAGGAGGCCAACGAGCAGACCGGTCACCTGATAAAGAGCAATCACCGCCGCCTATGGACACCCGCAAAACCACAGGAGTCGCAGATGCGTTGCCGACCTTTAAAAAAGGAATAGGGTTAAGGAAGGAATAGCGGGGAAGGGGCACTGCGCAGAACTACGTCGCCTGCGCCTCAGAATACGCTTAGCCTGATGCTTGGCGGCAGAAATAGGAATTAGGGTGGTAGCCAATCTAACTCGGTGCTTGCCGTTCGTGATCCCGAGCCATCCCCGTAAAGGATAGTACCTACTAGGTTTTTTTGTGGGTGCACAACCACTCAAAAACAACTCTCCTTTCATCGTCCAGCTTTTTAAACTGGGCGGGGAAGGGGAGGTGAGTATTATATATACTTACCCGAAGTCGTCCCAAGCCTCGGTGTATGCGTAAGACACTATTTTAAACGTCTATATGGCAGAATCTAAATATAATTGGTGTGTGAGTCGGAAAGTAAAATAGGGTCAAAATGATCATCGTCAACTTCTACGTCCATAAAATATTATGAATATTATAAACGTTCTGCGTATTTTTTTACTCTTTGCAATACCTATCGGACGGCGGCGTTAATTAGGGAACTATGACAAAGGAAACGGAACTCTCTCACCTCGCCCTCAGTTTCAAAGTCCTCATTAAAATTGAAGTCTAGTTACTTATTACAAGACGCGATGTTTTCCTTGGACTCTCATTCATTATTAACGGACTAAAGTCTTAAAATTTTATGTTGGACGACTGCCGACACCTAAACAAAGTATTTTTTTTTATTAAAGCTTTTCATTATCATATCAACACAAGTACATATAATTACTACTATTATTCGCAAAAGGTTAGTCAGAGACAGGCAATGAGGACAGCAAAAGCATCTACCATAGTCCACTTTTCACCAAATAGCGGCTGCAAACGTGTTCATCGTGACAGGTGGTGAACCCTTCACCGCTTAAACTGTTGGAAGTATATGCAGTATTTTTTTCCATTAGTCGCATTTAACAACACCCAAGGCAAGAGAGGGGGTGGTAGTATTCTTTCACCGCTACGCTAGTATTATTTTAGTGGTGATTATAATATAAATGAAATAAATAAATTTAAAAAAAATCCTACTCTCACACCAATTTATCTAGCCCAAGAGAAGCTTCGTTATGAAACTCGTTAAATGGTTACTAGAATAATACTAAAATACTTAAATACATACATAGTATACATAGAAAACACCCAGACCCGAGACAATTTAGAAAAACAATAGTTTCTAAATTGACCGACCGGGGATCGAACCCGGGACCTCAGAGATGGCGACACTATGAAAACCGGTGTACAAACCACTCGACCAAGGAGGTTGTCAAATATATTTGTATGTTGGTTTCTTAACGATAAAAAAGTATATTAATTTCTGTCTGTTCGATTTTTTCAGTGAAACAAAAGCCTCTCATTTGGAAAGATGGCGTTAAGATTAGGATTCGAATTATCCATTAAAATTTGAGGTCGCGTTTTACTCGTAATTCTATTAAAATTTTAATTAAGGGCGGCCGGGACGAAGTAACAGATGTCCGAAACTGATGTTGATTATTATAATTATACGTAAAATATTATACCCTTCGGGCTAGAAAATGAATAATGTTTGGGCAAATTTTGAGAATGTATAATGAAAGTTTACTGCCGTGTTCAGATTTGGGAACCGCCAGGTACTATCTCAGGTAGCAGAACCAATTAGTAAATAAAATCAGATTAAGTTGAGGAATATTTTTATATTAAATAAACACAATTCTTAAAACAAACGGAATAATTCGGTAGACAATATTACTAATTCGATTTCGATCTGATCTTTCTTTCAAATTCAATTAGTTTCAGTTTCAGAAATTCGAAAAGGGACATTTTGTTTAAATTGGTCTTCTTTGTTTACGAAAATAAATCTAATTTTCTGTCTATCTAGCTTTCAAGGATTACGTAACAGCTTAAAGGTTTAATGTTACTTTCGTTTATAGGTTCGTACTTTTTCTCAAATTATCTAAACGAAAAATTATCGTAAATTAAAATTATATTTTTTCTTTCGTCAAGCCGTTGATTATTTTTCTAAATACTACCTACATATAATCACACAACATCTTTTAGATTTAATTTATATATCTCTTTTATGTGACATGATGCTGTGCGGCACGTCATAGAGAGGGTTTGGTAGTGACCTCTCCTCTCTCTTTTTTTTTTTTTTTTTTTTATTCTATAACGGGTAATGCGCTTGGCCTTCATCTCACCTAATGGTAAGTGACGATAAGGCCGAAGGTGGAAGCGCGCTTCACCCGGAATCCTCAACCACTGAGGAACTGGCTATGTTATCTCAAACTCTACGGAACACAACAATGCTATAAACATCGTTGTTATGGCTAGCCAGGCGGACTTAACAGCCCTACTACCAACCAAACCGAGCACACAAAGATGTGCCCCCCGCTGGGAATCGAACCCGGGACCTCTGGGTCTGAAACCGGTGGCTTAGCCACTAGACCACAGAGGCGTGTTGGGTGTTGTAAAAGGCGACTAACGGATTGAATACTGCTTATATTATTGCGGCAAAAGCGGCGATGGTCTCATTGTTATCACGCCTATCACGCTGAGCACATGTGCAGTTGCTATGTGGTGAAATGTGGAGCTAGCAGTGCACTGATTAGCGGTTCTCATTACCTGGTCTTTTAATAACCCTTTAATTAGGGATATTAGTCGTGAGTAGATGTATGTATCTCTTTTATTTGTTTTAAATTTTTATTGTATTTAACTTTATAAAAACTCAGTTATTTTCAATTTCTATTACTTACCTACCACAATATAAATACGATAATTGGAAATCACATTTACTCCTTAAAGTGATAACTTAAGTTAACAATCCATTATGATTATCATTCTTCACTTTTCATCCCAAAAAAACGATAAATTACCTGTAAGTTTTAGCAGTTTGTGTCGCTAGGGGAGAGACACTTGCCCGCCATTTTTGTCTCGTACCAGGATACGTTTATTTACACAGAATTCTATCACCACGGCTTATATTTCGGATGACGCGATTCTGTTTCGGCGTGCAGTGGTACTGGGGGTAGCGATGTGCATTTGTCTGGCACAGACTATAGCTCGTTAGATTAGTTGTTAAGTCTTAACTACAAGTTAGTTAACTGTTTTTTTATTAATACTATTAGTATTGACGTCAATAAGTGCCTGTAAAGGTTTACATTGAATAAATAATTTGACTGACTTTGACTTTGACTTTGAAATAACTCGATTTTGTTAGTCATAGGATGACCACCTGTCTAGCTACTACCATATTACAGAAGCCTGTCGCCATACCGACTATGATAAGACCTTTGCTTACATATCTTTATTATTGAAATTTTTGGATTCACAATGCTATACAATGTCAGTCGTAAAAGGGGTGTAAAGTATACGTGATAGTTAATAACTTTTGTCTAAGATCTTTTCTTAAAAAATTGATAATTTTAGATTAAAAGCTGTTGAAATGAAACACTTTTTTTACGGATTAACTCGCGTTTAATTTACTATTTACATAGTTTTTATATTATCCTAACGTTTTGAACCCTTTACAGGGTCCGTGTTCACAGGGAGACTGAGGTGTTGGTCGTCTCATAGTTAGAAGTTATTTGCCTACCGTCAATCATTTTTATATTTAACCGGGTGCGTCTTCGATCAACAATACCAACTGTTGATCGAAGATCAAGTTTACACAATACGAGCTAACAATATTTTTAGGTCTGGCGATGTGTTGCAGTTAAGGCTAGGATTTGATGACCTGTATGATGGGGTCCTAGGCAGGTGGTAAATTGCAACCGTCCTCTCTTTTGAAATTTCGATGTTTTTTAATTTCAATAGCCTCGCGTATCATCCTAGGGATGAATCGTTTTTCTGTGGCGAGTATTTGAGGTTTGTCAAATCTGATGTAATGATTGGGTCCCTCGAGAGCATGTTCACACACTGCAGACTTATTTTCACGCCTATGATTGACGTCGGCTATTATTTTCTTTTACGCGGGTTCCTACACTTCTCTTTATTTGCCCGATGTACGAGAGCCCACAGTCGCAGTCCAGTTTGTACACGCCTGCATCTTGAAGGGGTATATTGCACTTGACAGGTCGTAAGAACTGGTTGATCTTCTTTGGCGGCTTAAAGTAAGTATTGATTGAAGCTCGCTTCAAGATGTGACCAACCTTTTCTGGTGGATGGAGTTAAGATGACCTAGAAAAGTAGATACTTTATTAGTTGGTAAAATAGTGAAAGTGTCATCTACGTACCGCTTGTAGAACCTTGGGGTTACTTGCTTAGGGCCCGCTCCTCGAAGTCTTCCATGAAAATATCGGCGACAACGGGTGATACAAAAAAAAGCTCTATTAAGATTTCATAAGAAATGACGCTGTGGTAGCCCTGGCGGTCTGCTGTTTCGAGAGAGAGACAGATTTGAGTTCATTGAGTGGCAATCCAAAGGTCATAGGTTCGAATCCCATTCGAGCTTTCCTGGGACTGGTGGTTTTTTCTAGTAAACATTTTATCCAATGCTTACATGGTGAAGTGAGCTTCTTTTGCAGGCCTTATCGCCTACCGTCCTTACCATCTACTCGTTACTTTCCATCAGACTAAGTGCTTCCCCGTTCTACTTACTACAAAGTCTTTAAAGAATACCTATTCAGAAATGAGGTTAAGAACCCCAAACAAATAAATGTATTTCAAAAAGATTTAACGATACATTAAAACGTCAAGAACACGGTTCCGAGGCGCAATGAACGTGCCAGCGTTTAAAAAAGCAACATAAAATTATGTGACAATCACACGAGTAATTTAAAGCACAATCGAACTGGAATTAAATTGTAATAAATAAACGAATCTCGAATCAAACTTGTGTTGGTACGTTTTATGTTGGTTGGTATGGGTTGTGTTACTGCGTGTAAGTCAATATACCTCCAGCGTACCTACGTTTTTATAGAACAAATTCCATAGCACACTTATTTATGTTGAAACTTATTTGAACTATTCTAATTATCATCATCATCACAATCTACCCTTAATCATTCCGCCTTTGGCACACGCATCTTCTAACTAACACTCCAGTGAACTCCTTTTTCTGATTTTTTTATACATCCTCATTTTTAGTCATTTTAATTAAATTAAGGGTGAGTTCCGCCCATGAAACTGAACAACTTTTCCCAACAAACCTATGTGAAAAATGACAAAAAAAAAAAAATTCGACATACGAAACTGTCCGATCAGCTGACGATAATAGTAGTTCTTAGGGAAAGTTGTTCAGTTTTGGGTAGAACTCACCCTTAATTTCATCAAAACGACTAAAAAATGAGGGTGTATGTTTCTGAACCAGAAAACTAGCACACAGGCTGCTGCGGTGGCCGTAGGAGTAACAGCCACCGCAGCCGTTAGACGTTTGCAACGTTAAGGGCAGCCGATGCACACGTTGCCAATCCTGAAACTTTTGATGCCCTGGGAGCTAATTGTCTGAACTTTCGATGCCTCTACGCCCTGGGAGCTAATGGTCTGATTTCAACACCTATCGCAATACCTTTTAAGTACAAGTACTTACATTGCTTTGCTACTTTACATATATAAATAATTTTAAAATGATTAACGTAGCGAAGCAAGTTACTTCTACTTTTGCGATAGATGTTGTTATTGCGATAGTTACACAATCCCAAGTTTTGCTTAACTTAGTCTTGAAACCGGAACAGAGTGATACAAAACAATGCTTTTTGGTAGCGAAAAAAGACATAAGGGTCACGGTAAAATAATTGTACGTATTGATATTGAGAACGTGGTCCTGTTGTAAGTTGAAACCTAAGTATATGCGCATATAACGTAATACTAAAATTGTTCCACATTTGCGTAAATATTTTCAAACTTACATTTTGCTTGAACAAAACACATTTAACGTTTACCTACCTCTGAGATATAAATGTGAGACGTTTGCTGCATTCCTGCTTAAATATTTGCCTTTTCTAAAAATGAGATAAAGTTTCCTGTTTTCCTTAGTTTATTTTATGATTTTTAGTAAACTGTACTTTCGTGTACAGTATTTTCATAATCATTTCATTTCGCCTCTTTCCGTTTCGTCATGTTTTATCCAAAGGTCGCAACACACCCGTAATCCTCATTTACTTAAGAATTCGCTATCTTATATGTGTCAGAATATGAACAATACTACAAGCATTCATATTAATACGACAGACTTAGACATAATTATTGTAGTTATCCAAGCGGACTCAAAATAAGCCATACCACCAACCAAACCTAGAAAAATAATAAATTCCCCCCTGGGAATCGAGTCTAGGATCTTATGGGTCTGATGCTCGTGTTTTACTTCAGACTACAAATAAAGTTACATGTTCCATGTAACTCTAACGTGAAAACGTCTAACGTAGGTAAAGGAAAACTAAAAAGTACCTTTATTTTACCTTTAGTGTACAGACACAGCACCTGCACCACGCAATACGTTTAAACGTGCTGCTAGACAGCCTTAACTAACGACCCGTGGCATTTGGAACGAAGGCACTATGCATGAAATAGTAAAACAGTGTGCCTCGGCAGTGCGGATAAAGATTCCCCTTAAAAGTTCCTTGAATACCGGCGGTGGAGTATATATTTTTATTCTCATTACTTATTTGTCATACTCGTGAACGGGTGCCGCCTGTGGAGGCTGGTCTGCTCTTGCAATCTTGTTTTTTATTTGTAGTAGTAATAATCTTTCGTTTTCTTGTTTCAAAGATGCTATAAGGCGTTGTTTATTTTATTTTAAATTTTTTAATTGACTTTGACTTTGACTTTATTAAATGTTTTTTTTGGTTGTAATGGAAAATGTCTTTCAATGATAGGGAGGGCATTTTCCAGCTTGTATTCACGCTGTAAAAGAAAAGGAGAAAAGAAATGCCCTTGCTGAGTTTCTTGCCGGTTCTTCTCAGTACAAAGCTCCCGCCCCATAGTTAGTAGCGATGCGCGATTATGAATGATACTAACTGATCATTCGATTATTACATTCATTCGAATAATTCGAATGACTTTTAAAATGTATTACTAATTACTAAGCAGTGTACTAATCGGGTGCTAATCAGTCAGTAGTAGGAATCAACCACTAACGAATACAGAATTTTGCAACGAATGGTCATTCATTGATGATGAATAATCTAATTTATAAAGAAGACCCGCGGATTATTACGGAACTAAATATAATATGGCTCAAGTGACGACATTTTCAAAAATTTTATCTATTTTACCTACAGAGCAGTGCGTTACCAGGGGTGGTGTAAAAGTAACTGAATTTTTCTAATTATTACTCATTTTGATCCCCTCTCGCTCTAATACACTGGTCGCCATTTACGATTATAGCCGGTCTCTCATGGTAGCCGCTTTGAGCCTTAGCTGTTGCGTTGAAGTACATTTTAGCTTTCTTTCTTTCAATATCAATAATCGTTCGATTTTATTACTAATTAGTAATACTTATTCGATTATTGAAATTAGTATATTACTAATCTGGTATTAGATTTTTTAAGATTAGTATTAGTAGTTAATTCGATTAATGAAATTAGTCATAATCGCGCATCGCTAATAGTTAGGATTTACGAACAGATGGCATAGCGACATTCATAAGTGCTCAATTATTGTGGCCTAAATTGAATAAATGATTTAAAATTTGAAAATTTGAAATATTACATTTTCAGCCTTTAACGTCGCTCTGCCGGGCATAGACCATCCCACGTGCCACGTGAGGGGATTAGGTCATAACCCAATGCTGACTTAACTTTCTAAAATACCAAATCGCACCGCTCAGGCCCCAAGCGGTCGCATGAGACCGCACCTACAAAAACACACTTGACTTTGTACCGTGATTTCATAGACTTACAGACTACTTTAGTATGAACAAGTTTGGTTATTTCGGTTCTGTGGTACATCTTTTGCATCGTTATCGCAAAATATCGCATAGTCTATGCTCGATTCTGTCAAATTTGACGTTGACAGCGCCAAAAATTATGTCAAAAAATTTCCAAGACTGAGGGGTGCGTAGTAGGTTGTGGCCCAATTTCCCGATGTGTTGTCAATTTGGAAAGAACTAGCAATGGGATGTTTACAAGCTAATTATTATTATGATGATGATAATGTTTATAAGTTACTATGCATTATACATTTGAGGAAATAATTTACAATTAATTATTTTTCAGCCTTTACACCTCATAATCCTGGGCTCCGGTTTTCCAGCAAAACAAAAGCTACCTAAAAGCAATACAGCGATGTTCGGTAAGTTATATTTGGATTGACGTTTATTATGAAAATGTCGATAACCATTATTTTTAAAACAAATGAAGAGTACGAGATAATTATAAAATGGACCAAAACATTGAAGACAAACAGAGAGAGGTTCAAAGAATAATACAATATTTATGTCATGTCACGAGATTTAACTGTAACTCAAGGAACGAAAATAAATTTTGTCAGCGGAGGCAAAATGTCGCTGTGTTTTTACGCCATTGTTCCTGATGCCTGTTTAAAAGAGTAATTGATTAGTTATAAAAGTGAAGAGTTCTATTAAAGATGGCGGCATGCGATCGTGAAAATAAAAGCTACTAATTAATGTCTGGTTAACGTCCGTCAAGTCTAATTCGAAAAACGTGGTAGGTTTTGGCGTAGTACCCAATTTACCAAGTAAACGCATTGTTCAATGCACAATAACAATAATATTTTAAATAGGAAAAAAATGGCAAACACAAACATTTTAACATCATTAAAGAAGCTAATAAAAGTAACACAATAACATAAGCCCTTGCTGACTAAAATACTACTTCCTACTACTACAAACGCGAATGTTTGTAAGTATGGATGGATGTTTGTTACTCTTTCACGTAAAAACTACTGCATGGATTTGGATAAAATTCGGCATGCAGATAGTCTATAACCTGGATTAACACATAGGATACTTTTTATACCGATATTCCCACGGGAATGGGAACTACGCGGGTTAAACCGCGAGAGGCCTCTAGTGTACAATACACTTAATAACATTTGTCAAAATAAAATTGAAAGCCTACATTCTACATACAATAAACAGAGAAATGAACCGGTATTTTGTTAAATCTGCCGCAATATCTCTGTGGATACGGCTGCAGTTCCGTTTATTATTTAAATATTGTATTTGCATATTGTTTTTGGTTTCCGCCTTTCGTTACCGAATAGTTTTGAACAGTAACAAACATAAAAACATTGGCGCTTTATAGGTTAATTGACTTTTACACTTATATGAAAAACAATAGACTCATTACGTTAATAGATTATTAAAGGGAACTACAAAATTATAATAATATCTTCAGGTAATCGGTCACAATGATTATTATCTGTTTTCAATTCGTGTCGTCTGATAATCATACGTCATCGTCGAAATATCACTTTTCAATTTGTTAACTAACAGATTAATTTAAATCGAAGTAAATAATTTATCATTAATTGTTGTGTACATCGCACAGTAATTCATTTCATAGGCCATAAATCAAAAAAAGTCACTTGCGCCTACCGATTTCAAACTATTGCTAATGGATTCATTAGTAAACTACTCTTTAAAAACTGTTATTAGTAATCCAATTACTTCAAAGTACCATTCACTTTGCTACGTCGGAAGTGAGAGCATCTTGAGTTTGGTTACCCGGTCGTGTGTATTACCGAAATTTGTTGTTTTGTTTTCGTGTCTCATTTATTTACAATCAAGTTTTTTGTTGTTGTTACAATATGAAGGTGCAGGAACAAGATATATACTTTGATTATTTATATATTCTGGATACAAATTTTCATATTTCAATTTTATACGAATTTTTAATTCAAGGTAGATTTTTTAAATATATTTTTTCCAAACTTTTAAAAGACTGAGAGCTATAACTTTTCGCCGACCTCGGCTGTACTTGAGACGTATGTTACTCTAATAGGGAGTATGTCTAGATTATAGCATGCAAATTTCAGCTGCATGACGTTGCCCGTTCTTAGGTTTCAGGGGTATCAAAGTGTAGGTGTCCACAGAACAAAATAAAAAGGTTTTTTTTGCCCTAATTTATATGTTGTTTTAGGTACATTTTTAAAGTGTTCAGTAACGAGAATTACTGTTTTCGAAATTTGGCATTCTACGGAGGGCAATATTAAGGAAAAATTGCAATATACTCTCAACAATTAGGTTGAAACATCGTGTCTTCGAAACAACTTGGACAGTATTAATTTGACGTCATTAAATAACAAAATTGGAAATATATACAAAAGATTAACGCATTACTAGAAGAAATCTAATCGTACAAAATTAAATCTACTAGAAAAGTATTCAAACTGGCTTAGTGTAACCGAAAATGTTGCACCTTAAGCAATTTAGATGCGATCATACGTATTCATGTGTGATCGTGTTTTGTGTTTTGACCAATACAGATTTAATTGACATGCTTCTTCATAATTCAGATCCACTAATTACAGGTTTACGCAAGTAACCTGTTAAAAAAAAGTTTATTGTCAAAATGTTTATTAGATTTGCTAGTTGTGTAAAGGTACTTGTTACGTTAGAACGTCATTTTGTATGGATTTATTAAATATTGTTATACCCATATTACCCAGTATTTGATTTTGTGTCTTTGAAATTAGGGTTGTAGGTAATTACCACAAACAAGCTTTATTTATTCCAATTTAACTGTAAATGTCACTCTATAACAAAGTTTTAGCAGTCATAGTTAAAAATTAAAATTACTGAGTGAAAATAATAAACATAAATACAGGTTTATGTATAGATATTGGTTAAAACTAAGAGCTAATGCTATAAGCTGCTTAATTTATATTCATACAATCTTCATAAAAGTTGTAAAAATTGAAAAGTCGCGGTTATTTCAGAGTTACGTATTTATGGCCGCCTTTGTATGGAGGGTGAATCACTGTGCATCGCCCGGGGTAATACCACCCTCTCACTTATCCGGCGTGAAATAATGGCACTTGGTGCTGTTGTGTTTCGTCCGGCCAGTGAGAGTTCCGGAGGCTCCCCCCCCCCCCCTCACAATTCCTAATCTTTCCTTAACCCTATTCCTTTCTTAAAGGTCGCCAACTTATCTGCAATTCCTCTGGTTTTGCGAGTGGGTTAGGCGGCGGTGATTGCTCTCCATCAGGTGACCCGCCTGCTCGTTTGCCTCCTTCTTATATATATATATATATATATATATATATATATATATATATATATATTAAAAAAACAATCACATACAATGTCAGGCTTGCAAACTAATTTATGTAAATTTTTGGTCTTTGCGTTACTTTAAACATATTTTATTTTTTGAAAATTTTAACGTTTTTGATAAAAATAATAAAAAATATCAATATGGTATGCTTGCTTTATGATATACCAACGACTTTTTGCATTTTTTTTAACAATCACTGTCATCCATCACTAATAAATACCACGAAGAATTGCCAAACTTAAGGTTAGTGACAACTGAAAAAAAAATGACATTAAATAGACATATTAATGAAATCAATAATACAATAAATATAATAATAAATTGGCCTAAGAATAATAATTTAAAAATCAATATTGACAAAACTTATTTTATTAATTTTAATAACATATTGCATCAGGCATTAAATATAAATTATCAGGGACTTAGCCTTAAAAATACTAATGTAACAAAGTTTTTGGGCATATATGTCGATGACAAGTTAGACTGGAAGCAGCAGATAGCAAGAATATGCAATAAAATAAATAGATTTGCTTATGCTCTTTATAAGTTAACCAAAATAGCGGCAAAAAGTACAGCTCGTACAGCATACCTTGCCTATGTTGAGTCTGTTCTACGGTACGGCCTTATCATATGGGGAAATAATACAGATATGACTAAAGCATTTATAGCACAAAAAAAATGTATAAGGTCAATCTGTGGTGCTGCACCTGATGAACCATGTGCGCCTCTGTTTAAGTCTTTAAAGGTATTACCTCTTCCATGTCTTTACATCTTTGAAATTGCCAAATTTGTCAAACAAAATACTCACTATTTTAAAAAAGCTAAAGAAATCTTTCCACGTAATACAAGAGATGGAAATAGGTTGGTGTCGGCCATTGTTCCAAGGAGTACGCGAATTCAGAAAAACTGCTTATGGATGTGCATGGTGATATATAATCAGCTACCTGAAAAAATCAAAGAACTTACGATTAAGAAATTCCATAGTGCCTTATATAGATGGCTAGTCGCACACGTCTTTTACTCTGTGCAAGAATATCTAAAACACAAATGCTGCAATTCGTGTACCTTGTGTTGTGATGCCTTAGGTTCTTTGCATTGATATTCGTTTTCGTTGTTGTACCAAATTGTTTAATGATTTAATGTGCGCATTGACATTCTATTTTCTAATTTAAATTGTATAACGACTGTGATTTTATTTTTGACTTGATATATAATTCTATTATTAATTAGGGTTTGACATTTAATGCATCTAATTAGGTATTATTTTTTTTAGTTTTAGGCTCTCTCTGTATGACTTTTCTTTTCTGTTTTAAACTTGAAAACCATTAGTCTTTTTGTTTGTCCTTGAACTCTTGAACAAATAAGGCAGAGGAGCTGCACCATACAGCCTCAAAGTGGTTTCTTTGGTTGCGTTTTTATTTTATTAATTTATTTGTGTTAGGTTATTTCCATTTATGAATTTAATTTTATTGTATTGTATTGTATTCAATTTTAATTGCATTGCATTAATTTTTAATTTTAATATCCCTATTTTTTGCATGCTACCGTGGTTGGCTGAATGGGATAAGCGTAAAAATGTAACAACTTTAATAACATCTCCCCCATGTACCCCATTCATACGCAAATAAATAAATAATAATAATAAATAATAATAAATAAATAGTGTCAACTTAAATAAGCTGCAGCAGGCCGGTGTGGTGGGTTATGATCCGATTTCTCCAAGTGATATTTATCATGTGGGAAAGGTGGTAAACAGCACTGCAGTGGGACGTTTATAGGCAAATGATGAAGTATCAATTAGTAGGGCTTTTTTTTTGGGGAAAAGACGGCAGTTGGGGCAGAAAGGTTTTCAAGTAACAACCACGTGCCTTCAACATAATTGCTTGATTTCAAGCATTCGCTTGTACGCGATCTACCGCTATGCGATTCTCAAAGCGGCATAGACGCTGCGCGCATGGCTGCGATCATAGATATTACAGCCGTCACATCTTACGCTGCAGTCACGGCTGTGGACAACGTTGAGGCTGTTTTACTTACAGAATACCGATTTTATACCTACAAGAAATGTCAAAGAAGTGATTTCCTACATATCACGTCGCTTACAGCCTTGCGGAACTAGTGTCGAACAGCGTTGATAATTATTTAGAAGAATCCGGCTCGAAGGACCATTGTTAGGGTCCTAACTGGGGACTTTATGAAATGATAGGCGGACTATATTACATAGGTTTGTACTCGTTACGTTAAAACATTTAATATGCAAATTAAATAGATTATTGGACGCGCTCGGTGCCTACGCTGGTCGAAGCTGATCTGTGTCTGTCTGTCTCGTTGCAGCCGGTGGTAGGGATTCGTGCGCCGAAGGTCAATTATTTCGGTTCTATGGTATATTTTATGCATCGTGATCGCTTAATATCGCATGGTCTGTGCTCGGTTCCGTCATTTTCGACATTGACAGTTGTGTGAATTTATGTATCTGAGTGAATTAGTCGCTGAGTTTTGTGTGCTGTTTTTATTGGATTTATCTAATAATGTAGAAAGTACTGTTTCTTATTAGAAAATGATTATTGAGACTATAATGATCGTATTTAGATAATAAGTTGTAAGAAATACATCGTTATTACTACTAGATAAAGCGTGTAAAGTCCGTTAGCACGTTACCGATTTCCGAGTGATTTTTAGAGAAATACTATAAGAGAAATAAATTGTTGCAATCATTACTTTATTTTGATACCTGATGGATAGGAAATATATCAGTTAAGGGAATTGTGACATCATCCGCAATTTCGAAAAAATGGCGCAGCTGCTGTCATTATTTTTGACATTTAAATTCCAAGACTGAGGGGTAGATGTTTTCGCTTAGAAAATCGCACTACTGTACTGTCACGAGCACCAATATGTATACACTTTGACTCTTATTCCATTGTATTAAGAGTTAAAATTGTTTACATATTTTTACTCATGACTTTACCAACTAAATAAATGCAGATCCTGATAAGTAGGTAGAAATAAAACAGGTTTGCATTTAAATTATAGGCACGCACCGTAATTAGGTACATCCACAAACATATAATATAGTAGGCGTGGTCGGAATAGAGTGCAAGTGAATATCTAAAAGTGGTCACCCAAAAACTTACTCGACTGTACATAGAAGTCACGAGAAGCCTCTCAAAGGTCGATTCACACATATCAGTGAAGTCGCAGTTCCGTCAACGTGTTTGCTCAGTTCAGTGTCAGTCCTACAGTGTTGCGTAAGTGATTCAATTGACACATCGGTACCCAGTACACACACGTCAGTACCCAGTTCAAGGAGCTTCAGTGAAAACGTTACCGTAGTTTACCGTAGCAGGCGGGTCACCTGATGGAAAGCAGTCACCGCCGCCCATGGATACCCGCAAAACCAGAGGAGTCGCAGATGCGTTGCCGACCTTTAAGAAAGGAATAGGGTTAAGGAAGGAATAGGAATTGTGAGAGGGAGAGGTTGGAAGGAGCCTCCGGAACTCTCACTGGCCGGACGAAACACAACAGCACCAAGTGCCATTATTTCACGCCGGATATTCGTGAGAGGGTGGTATTACCCTGGGCAAGCCGGCCCAATGCGTGCTGTAACGCAGCGTGGCTCTACCACTCAGTAGTCAAGTGTGATTGTTGCTATGGCTCTGATAAATACTACGGAGCAAGCAATGATAGCTATTGCTTTAGACGAAGAAGAAGAGCAGCATCAACACTGAGAGCACTGTGTCGTCACTGACACTGACAAGTGAGGATGCGTTCATAGAGAATGTATGAAAGAATATTTCGCACTGTGCCGGTACTGTGTCGGAACTGTGACTTCACTGATACGTAGGTCACACTATAAGTTTTGCGTAACTTAAAAAAAACAACATGTTATAACCAAAATATTATGTTTATTGCTTTTCAAAACACTCTCCTTTGAATTTTAAACATTTTCTCATGCGATTGAACCATTTTTTAAAACAGGAGGACTAACAGATCTGAAGGCATGTTTTTTACGTGCTGATTGAACGCTATCACTGCCTCTTCGGAGTTGGTAAAAGTGAAACCTCTCATCAAATCTTTGATTTTGGGGAAAATACAGAAATCACAGGGTGCTAGGTCGGGGCTATGCGCAGGATGGGTGACGAGTTGTACTTTTTCGGAAGCTCAAAATTGGCCGTGTGTGAAGAAGCGTTGTCTTCGTCTGTAGGAGAACGCGGTTTTTGGGTCGTCTTTCGCGAACTTTTTCTTACACCCTGAGTAAACAAATGGTAGAATACCACTCGGCATTAACACTCTTTCAATCCTCAAGTGGAATTGTACAGATGGGACCCGTAGCTGAGAAAAAAAACGCAATCATTTTTTTACCAACGTTTCTCGCCTGCCTCACTTTTGTTTGCCTGTTCTCATTTTCAAACACCCATTCACAAGATTGCTGTTTTTTTTCGGGTTCAAAACAATAAATCCACGTTTCGTTTCCTGCATGTGACAATGTCATAAACACCATTTGAATGTCCATGGTCGTACTTCAGTAGCATCTGTGAGCACCATTCCACTGAAGCTCCGCTGTCAGTTCATGAGGTATCCAACGACAACAAAGTTTCCGAACTTTCAATTCTTCGTGTAAAATTTTCTGAATTTGGCTCATACCAATCCCCAATAGTCCTCGAATTGTCTCATAGGTAATCCGCGGGTTTTCTTCAATTAGCCGCTTAACAGTAGCCACATTATTTTCGTAGACGGCAGTTGAAGGCCCTTCACGAAATTCGTCATGTAAAGAAACTCGACCTCTCTCAAATTCAGCAAACCATCGCCTTACGGTGCTCAAACAAGGTGCTTCTCTCCCAAAAGCATTTTGACGACGAGCGGCACAGTCTTGCGGAGAGAGAGAACTTTTAAAATCATAAAAAATCATCGCTCTAAAATCTTTTCGAATTAATTCCATTGTGGTTGCGTACGTAGAACTTTGATGTGTGATAAAAAACAATTGACAAATGATTTCCTGCCAATTGTTTTTTTTTATTACTAAGAAGGTTGTAACGTTTAAAAAAATATAACATTCGAAATTCAAATAGTTCCGATTAGCATAGAAGTGCAAAACTTTTAGTGTGCCCCATGTATGTGCGGATTGGCCTTAAGAAATTCTGTTGCTGTTTTGAAATCTTTGAGTGAACTTTGTCCAGCAGTGGTCTTTCCGTTACCGGAGATGAGGTATTTAAATCACCGGGTAGTAGCTTGTGACAATTAACATTTTAATGTAACGCAGCTTAAGAGCTCTACCCTCAGGTTCAAGGTTTATGCCCAAGTTATCCAAAGGACTATTAGCGCGTCTCGTTACGAGCCACGCTTTGAATGCGTACGTGCGTGGAATCCGAATGCGGTACCCTTTTCCACAACGCCGCGCACATGACTGGGGCGACAGCAAACATTGGTCACGAGTAAGGTGTTCCACGTTTGCCTACTGGAGAATTCAATTTTCGGAGCTGTTGATTGAAAACTTTTGGCCCTCGTCTCACCTGGTGTTAAGTGACGATTACTCTCTAGAAGTGCGCAACAATCCTAACTAGTATTATAAATTTAATGCAAAAGGGAGTTTGTTTGTTTGTTTGTTTGTTACGCTTTAACGCTTAACCTCTCAGTCTTACAATCAAAATGTCAAAAAATTTTGACAGCAGGTACGATTTCGAGGGAAGAAAAAAAAAATTTGCATAAAAGGAAAAAAAAAATTGAACGCAGTTAATGTTAAATTTTGCTATCACGATGCATAAAATGTACCACAGAACCGATATAATTGACCTTGTTCATACTAAAGTAGTCTCTAAGTGTATCAAAACACGGTACAAATTTAAGTGGAGTGCGCGGCCATATATGGCCGCTTGGGGTCTGACGGAATAGCGAGTTTTTTGGGTTCGACCATATTTGGCCGCTTGGGGCTTGATGGGTTGAACCGCTTAATAATAGAGATAGATAAGGATTAATCGTGTCGCATAGCGGTGAAAGTATACTACCACCACCTCTCTTCCCTTGGGCGTCGTATAAGGCGACTAACGGATTAAAGATTGCACATACATCCAACAGCTTAGAGCGGTGATGGGCGCACGAGCTGTCACGATGAGCACATGTGCAGTCGCTATTTGGTGAAAAGTGGACTATGACAGAGGATTGCTTTTGTGGTCTTCATAGTCTCTGACTAGTCTGGCCAACGAAAGCTGAACCTCGTGGTTATTTGATTGGCAACATTTTGTCTCTATGTGTG
Source organism: Scoparia ambigualis (assembly GCA_963921215.1). Lineage (NCBI taxonomy): Eukaryota > Metazoa > Arthropoda > Insecta > Lepidoptera > Crambidae > Scoparia > Scoparia ambigualis. Next base: position 7,214,489 of record OY992510.1, read on the forward strand.
TCTATCTGAGGTGTCATGTCGTATGTCAGATTAAAATTTTACTGAGAAAATTGCAGCTGAGTGACCCTGTGTTACCCAGTCATGATTTCTTTTAATTTGTCGCGTTTTTCCTGGTTCAGCTTTTGTTAGCCAGACTTTTAATAGTCATGGTTATGTGTATGTACGAGTATGTATGTAAAGGTAAGACTCTATACACGATTATCGAGTAAACCCCAATCTTCAATACAGTTTCCTTAGACAAGTGGCCACTGCTTCCACTCCGACGGAAGAACAGCGCTGACCGTCAGGCCAGCATTTTGCTGATGCAGAAGAGTTTTGTTGAACTGGTTTGTTCTTAAATAATATTTTTAATAGTAAATGGTAGCCATAAAGTTTACAGATACTTTGGTGAATGGGAATGAATAGTGAGGATTCCTAGTGGAGTGCTCTTCCGCGTTAGATGTTATTGTCACTTACCATTAGGTGAGATAAAGGTGAGACAATTTCAGGCACTGGGAAAAAAGGAATAAAATTAAACTTGGAACAACGTAAATAGCTTAAAAAATTTCACAGGTGTCTCGAAAAGCCTCTAAGGATAACAAGGAGCTTAAGGTTACTATTTTAGCGGGCATTCTGGGCCCGACCTCAAGGGAGATTGCTTCATTTCTGCGTATGTTTAAACGACCTACAATTCGTATTTCTCGTTTGAGTTTTAATTAGTCTACGGTTAATTACGGTTAAATACGATAAGCCCACGGTTCCTTTAGGTCTTTAAAAATCAAGTTAAATGTTTGTTTGCCAAATGTGTTGGTGTTCACAAACCCAGGCTATGCATCTAATGCCGCGTCCGCGCGTTTGGCACTTGCCGCAAACTCCAAACCTCTACAAACGTTTGTATTTGTAATTTGTTCGACGGATCGGCTACAAGCGCTTGCAAACTAAGCCAAACGCTCTATCCACACGTTTGAATTTGTGACGGCTTGTTAAGGTTTGCCAAGCGTGTGGACACGGCATAAAGTTCAATATACAATCTGCCCGACCTCACATTGAACCCAGGACCATCGAATATTGAGCCCAAAGCATTGCCACCTAGCGTTTAACCGTTTTAAAAATAATTTACGGGAAAAATTTATACCTTGCGATGTATGTATAGCTTTAAATAAGTTTAGATACTGTTTCTAAAAAAAGCACATCGCGTTCCATACATTAAATACAATGGTAGGCGTTCAATTCTTATTACACATTTTGTTAAACGTTCATGAACATGTTCATACATAACCTTCTCATGTTCACGGAACTCTTTGAACACAAATGCGTGGCATAATCAAAGAGTTCGAGATCATAAGGATGTAATTATGATTCTAAAGACCGCGTTAAGCACACACACACACATACCGTTTAAGCCCCTTGAAAGATTCATTATCTCTGTGAGTATCAATGTCTGCGTAGTATTCTGACTGACTGTGATTTTGACAAGGTGTGTTACACACCTTGTCAAAATCACAGTTTGTATAAATAAATAATTGAATATCACAGTCTCCGGTAGACTATTTAAAAGTTTACGTCTTTCGTATTTATTTAGTAGTGCCTACTCTAGCTGTAGTATTTATCTAATTACGTTTTTGTGATGTACATATGTTTTTAGTATGTAATAAAATAAGATATAACACCAAGTATTAATCGTAGGGATTTTAATTATTTATTTCCAGAAGTTTACGAGAATACTACGCAGACATTCATACTCACAGAGATAATGAATCTTTCAAAGGGGCTTAAACGTCAGAGTGTAAAGTATTATTCTAAACTTTAAAATACATCATAGTTATCATTTTAATTTAACATTTATAGAAACATACTTAGGACCGAGACAATTCAGAAAAACAGAAAAACTAAATTTAAAATTTATTTAACTTTAAAAGGAGGTTCAGCGCCATCTATTTGTAAATAAACAAAGAAGTCAAATAACACAATTAAATACTAAGACTTGATAAATATTGGGCTACAAAAATAGAGATTTGAAGCAACTTTTTTGCCTTTATTTAGGAGTACGCGCACAAGTTCATTGCTCCATATTAATGGTGGAATGTTCGTCACATTTAATACCGCATTGAATACGACTACGTAAATTTCCAGTAATTGGCCATTACGGGAAAAAAAGAAAATTTTATGCAGTAAACTTTACACAAAACTCCAGTGTACATAAAGTAGTAAGTTGTCCTTTCGACAATGGTGCCATATGAGGTTTCAATAATGTAATCGAGTTACGTCCATTACGAGAAATAACGACCAGTTCTGCCCCCTTACTCTTGAAACCGATCGCTATTGGATCGGTTTGGTATTGTGAATTTTCGTATTTTTAAGTTACGACACCAGCGCTAATTTGGATTCATAATGGGTGAACTAAATGGCATTGAGTTTTGTGTTTTTTTCACTTAATATCCACGCAATATGAATCCATATTTGCTCTGGTTACGACACCAGAGACTTAGACTTAGGAGTACAAAAATCCACAATACCAATCCGATCCAATAGTGATCGGTTTTAAGAATAAGGGGGCTGGTGTCGCCATCTCCGAGGGCATCCTGGGTTCAACTCTCGGTTGGGTCAACTAAGAAATACTTTTTTTTCTCAATGGTTTGGGATCTAGGTATTTTCTATGTATCATAAATAAGTATGTATTTAGATACACTTACTGCTATTATACTTCGGGTCTCAACCGAAGACGATTACTTATTACATGCAGCAGTACATGAGATGGTGCTATCTTCTTCACACTTTTAGATATATCCTAAAAATAATTATCTTATTTCCGTTCCCTGCACTGGCAACCCCGCGTCACGAGACGTCATTACGTGTTTTTGTGTTATCGGAATCACACGTACTTTTCGTAACGAAATTAAATTTGTATTTAATATGATGGGAAAATGTTAAAGTTTGAAGTTGAGAGACAGTGACCATTATGGTATTCTTCGTAAAGTAAAGAAATCATTTTTAATTAAAAAACGTTTATCATCATCGGTGTCGGTGAATAGTGATAAATGTCGTATCAACGATATTACGACACGCAGGTATTGGAACATAACGCTAATTTACCTGGAAAATTAACTATTAAGGAATGTATCATAGTTGTAAGGAACTAAGATCATTTATCATTCAAATTATTTACCCTCATTTTTATTGGTTTTTCTTGGGTTCTAAAATAATGATTGTAACAAAATTAAAAGCCATTTACAACAAGAAATTCTTTAAATGCAAAACTATTTACTTAGACACCATTGTAACAGTGTTTAACTTACTAAACGTATGATGTGTCGAGGATATATAACTGCTCAACAGTGTTGATGCTTTATTTTACTCAATGACATTGAATGTCATTGATTTTACTCGATACAAGCCGTATCGAGGTTACTTACACCAATTAGACAGTGCTGAGGTTCTATTTTACACCACGCAAGTCGTGTCAGGGTAACTTACTCCACTTTAACAGTGTTGAGGCTCCACGCTAGCCGTGTCGAGGATACTTACTCCACTTTAACAGTGTTGAGGCTGCACGCAAGCCGTGTCGAGGATACTTACTTCACTTTAACAGTGTTGAAGCTCCACGCAAACCGTGTCGAGGATACTTACTCCACTTCAACAGTGTTGAGGCGCCACGCAAGCCGTGTCAAGGATACTTACTCCACTTTAACACTGTTGAGGCTGCATGCAGGCAGTTTCGAGGATACTTTAACAGTGTTGAGGCTGTATCTTACTCCAAGCAAGCCGTGTCGAAGTTACTCACTCCACTTTAACAGTGTTGAGGCGATATTGATGTTGTCAATTGGTGGATACATCAAGAAAGAAAATTCCAAGGAGCCCCTCTGGATTGGAAGCAAAGGAGCCACGCGGTTTTCAGGTCAGACCTCAGCATTATATATACTTATTAATTGTATTAGAATAATAATTAGACTTACTCCGCGACACAGCGGCTACACAAGCCGTGTCGAAGATACTCACTCCACTCTACCAGGGTTGAGTGAGGCTATATTTTATTTCAAGCAAGCCGTTTCGGGAATATGTACTTAGTACATTTTAACAGTGTTGAGGCTTTATTTTACTCCACGCTAGCCGTTTCATAGTTTCTAACTCCACTTGAACTGTGTTGAGGATTTTTTACGCCACATTAACCGTGAGAGGCCATACCTATTTCACCCTAACAGTTTCACGTTTCTACGTCCTACGTCCTACGTTCGATTTCCACCGGAAGTGGACATGTTTTCAACGTTTCGTTGTCTTCGGGTTTACTTATCAATAATGATTTGGTGAAGACATCTTAAACTATGTCATTGATGTTTACAATGACTCAACCAGTAGCGGGAGAAACGAAGCTTGGCCATTCGCGCTGCTTGCAGCGCTAGCGCCTGTGCCCGTGCCAGCTGCGCCACTAGGATCTTCGATCTGTCGCCGTATATGACGGTCAGTCCGACGATAGCCTGCTTTCATTGAACACCCATAGATTTTACAATTTCTCAGAGAAGAACCTCATAAAAAATAAAGGGTTACTCATAATAATAATTTAAAAATAAATAAAAAAATAAATAAGTACTTACTTATTTTAATATAATTTAAAATAAGCACTTACTTTAAATAAAAAAAATTAATAATAAAAAAATGGTAATAATGTACATAAGCCTCGAAGCTCCAAAACTAAATTAGGAAATTGAAAAAAAAATAATAATAATAAGCTCTGTTGGAGGTAAATATGAATAAAAGTTTTAAAACTTCACTTTCTGAGCATAATAATATTAAGACTCCTAATACCATAACCAAGTTTGATACGGAAAGAAAACAAAAATCCAACGCTCTGTACAGGGTCTCGGGCTGATGCCCGGGCTGAAGTTGTGATCAACTTCGAGGTTCTTTAAACTCTAGGGGGGGCGCCACTGCGCGTAGTAGTATCATCTATCTAGCTCTCGAGCTGCGATCAAGCCCACCTGCACCATTCACACCGCCGAGGGACTGCCGAGGTTCCGCCGGATATCTGACAGGGTGACGATGGAATCAGAGCTCCTGCAGTCGCTTGATCTATTTTTATGATTGAATGACAGAAAGTGTGAGCTCACTAGGGATCGTAATGGTTTACATTGGATTCGTAAATGAATTATGCATTTTCCCGGCAAACCTATACAAAACAACTATACCCCAAAACCATGTCTGTTACTTACTATCTCAATCTATGTAGATAAAAATGAATCGCCAAATGTGTTACTAAGCGCACGAAAACGGCTCGACTGATTTGTCTGATTCTCTTTTGTTGTGTTTATAAAGGTCAGGAAAAGTTTACAAAAAAAAAAGGTAAAGGATCTCACAGATTCACTTAAAATTTAAAGCAGCTTCAAAATAATTATATTTAAAAGAATCGAACTGCCCTTAAATTATTAAATCACAACTACTATTGTCAACAATTGATATTCAAGATGCTTATTTTTAATTAAGTATCTACTGCAATTAAAGCTGATCGGAAAAAGTTAAGGTTTACTTTGAGGCCTCAGTTGAAATTAATGTTCTTCTGTTCGGCCTATTTGTGTTTGCGAAATTACTGGAACCGGTTCTAGAACAATTGCGCATAATATTTGAATTTTCTACAATAATTGTTTAGTTTATGTTTTGTACCTACGCACGAAAAATAAGCTCAAACTATGACGAGTGTGTATTGAATAATAAAACTACGAGTACAAGCAACTTTTTGGAGTCATAGGGTTTGTCACAAACACTTACAAAAGCATTACTAAAAAACCGAGCAACAGAACTTGTTTTTATACATAAATGTTTATAGAGGCATTTAGATGAATTCAGGAATATTGACTACAGCATGCACAGGGCCGTTGCGGTTTGAATTTCCTCTACACCAAGTTGTTTGAAAAAGAGAAGTTCTTAGCATTAATTGATTCAGAAACTTTTTTTGTATTGGCATCCTACATCCAGTCTCGTGAAAACATTATACGGATATACTTAGATACGGAGTAGGTAACTGTCCTACCATGCATTTTCACATATTATTAGTTTATTGGCAAAGCCATAATTTGACCTAACAAACCTTTACAAACGCAGAATGCATCACAAAATCCTGACCAAGCCATAACAAAATTAGAATTTACATCCTTGGTATACAATGTGGCCCAAACTTGTTGTCCAAGAAAAAATGTTCTTCGGCTCTAAATAATATTTATTATACTAATTATAATTTCCTTTCAAGGCGAGCCATCCACTTCTAGATAGCCTTATCCAGGTGGCGCCAAATTATTAGTGAATCGTTGACCAGACGAACGACGAACCACGAGCATCTTGAGATATATGTTTACATCTCTTGCAACAAAATCAGTAACATTAAATCAATACTGTATTTGATAATATCTTGGTAGCTTTATTCGAAAAATAATAACTTGAATCTTTTCAATGCTGATATAGTTATAAAGTTATCATTTCTAACCAAAAAGTTTGAGGAAGGTTCTATGTTGTTTAAATACGCATAGGTCCACTTTACCTGTCATCTAAGGGAAGTAATTTACTTTACATAAAAGACTGTGTTTAACACAGTTTTGTTAAGTGTACACTAACTAAGATTTATTACTACAAATCAAAAATACAATTAAACATGGGACACAAATGTCATGTTAATTAAACCATATTTTCAGGACTATCCTTAGAATCAGATCATAATCATTGATTTGTCACTTATGATTCTTACACTATATTTTCTATTGTTTCTGCTCAAAAAACGCTGTCTATTAGTTTAATCAAAAATAATATATCAATACAAAATAATGTGATTGTGATTGAAATTACCGACTTCATTTAGACTTCAGGACCCGCGTTTGGCAACCGCTATCAGATTGTCCAATATTTGTAAGAATCCCAGTTATTTGTTGCTGGTTGTGCCAACCTCATAAAAAGGCGATCAAAAACATTTGTTGCAGATAAAAAAAAAAAAGATTCCAAGACAGTGGACGACATGCCGATACCGATATTTGTCTGGCTATTTGGAGCTCACAGTCACAATACTCGCTCGGCATTTACTGCTCACACTGCTCACAGATCTAGTCTGGAGGTGTTTCGCAGAGTTGTTGTGGGCTGAGTCACTTAAATGTATTTGTTAATACTGTTGGAGAAATGGCTAGGTACAAATCAGAATGAATTGGTCAATGCAGTATTTGCACAACAAAATAATAATACTAAATCAAATAAATAAATGAAATTGTTAAAGTCATTGTTTAGAAAACGACCAATGCATCGATAGCCATTAAATGCATCTTTTAAGGTTTAAAGGAGTCTTAAGCACTTATAAAAAACTACCTATATATTGTAAAGTTTAAATTGACATATTTTTTTATTTTTATTGAGTTAACATTACAACGCTCTGAACATCTGCATGTGATAAGTAATCGTCTTCGGTTGAGACCCTTGCATAATTGGAATCAAACTTCACAAGGTAAGTTCGTTTGATTCTTAATTATCGCAGACAGGCAACTAGTAAGTCGGAGACAGGCAATGAGTCAAAGCAGACCACTGTTACAGTCCACGTTTCACCAATGCAGTACAGTTGTAAACACAATATTGTGCTCAGCGTGACAGGTGGTGAGCCCATTGCCGCTTTCTGCTGGATGTATGTGCAATCTTTAGACCGTTATACGCCTTTTACGACACCCAGTAGATGAGATGAGTTTCTAGATTTTTTTATCCATTATCTAGTAACATTATAACAAGTTTCATATCAGAAGTTTTACTTGGGCTTGATAATTGGTGTAAGTGTGTGAAAGTTATTTATTATAAGTACTATATATTATTTATATACGCGTCAGCGCACGCACACACTGACGAGTTTACGAGCTAACGATACCAGTCGCGCGCGGCTGAGCCGTACGTTATGCCGCGCGCGCCTGCTTGTTTCGTCGCTGAGCCCGCCGCTGCCGCTCGTAAAGCGACAGCACTACTACAGTTTAGGCAATTATCGCTCGCCGGGGTGCCAAGTCAGCGTACTTGTTTTATTCTATTATGATAAGACGAGTGAGTCGAGCGACTGTCCGGTAGCGGCAACTAAACGCACTGCAAATCGTGTTTTACTATAACGGTGTTTTGTGCCGGCAACAGAGTGTGTATACGTTTACGCCGCAGTCTTGAACGAACCATACCCGAAACTGCCGCTTGGTATAACCGGACGTTAATAGACTTTTATGAGTTGACTTACTAATTTCTTTATACTGTGGCCAAACCCATGCATTCCCACAAACCGAACGTTACGGGAAGATAAATTCCCGGTTGAAAAGTTGAAGGAGTACAGCCCTCCGGCTGTCTTGTCATGAGCAAGCGGCGAAGTTTGGTGGTTACATGCTGCGCCTGATTTATACTTGGCCAACTTTGTTTGCTCGCGAGGCTCGATTTGTTCATGAGTTAAAAATAGGGATGGCAACGGTTTGCGACGTGTGCGAGTGGTGTAAAGGACTACCTTTAAGCTTGATTCACACATATCAGTGAAGTCACAGTTCCGGTACAGTACCGGCACAGTGAAAAATATTCTTACATACGTTTTCTATGAATTTTGTCAAAAAGAATACGTCCGTGATTTGCCGGTGGCAGCACTGACACCGAGAGCATTATCACTGACAGGTGGGGATGCGTTCATAGAGAACGTATGAAAAACACTGAGACGGTGCTGTGCCGGAACTGTGGCTTCACTGATTATGTGATATGTGTGAAGCAACCTTTACATCGTTGTGCACACATATTTAGACGGGATTTAACGCAAAAACTACTTAGTAAAGGCATTCTACGCATACCTTTTTATAACGACGGTCGAAACGTCGGGTATAAAAAGGTATGCGTAGAATGCCTTTACTAAGTAGTTTTTGCGTTAAATCCCGTCTAAATATGTGTGCATAATGGAACGCGAAAGTTTAAAAGTGTATACTTTACATCGTTCTCGTGATAATTATAGAAGAGCGATGTTGCGCGTTCTGTTTGTGATCTTGTATATAGTATTTTTTGCATTTGCGGGTTAGCAGGGGGGTAACAAATCCCTCAAGCTGGGGACTAACCTTACCCAATTCGGTATTTTTTTACTACTGCAATCTTACGATAACATCCACATCCGGAATTAATCCTTAACCAACGACAGAATAGGTCTAACTATTAATATTTTAATATAATTACTATTAATTAATATTTTAGTTATGGATCTGGGCCGTAGTCCGAACTTTAGGATGGTAAGTTAAGTTAAGTTGAGGATTCTAACGTGTCAAATATGCTAACTTTAGTTTTTGTGAATACAAAAGGTAAAATCCGTTTACTTCGAAATAGATGTAACAAAATACGCCCTTAATTTTGCAAATCGAGCTGTTTCAGCAGAAATAACTCTTGTTAAAAGGATTGAGAATTCCGAAATCGAGATCAGAGTTCAAATCTAATTATTTTAATTATTCCTTCTTGTTCTTTAACCTACTTTCCTTTCAGCAATTAATGAAATTCTTCAACTAATTAGTTTATCTTTATCAGTTTATTAATATATTTCTTAGTTCTCGAACAAAGTAAAATGACTGATATTAAATGGAATTTACATTGAATTGTCTTGAGGGACGGAATCTGGGGCCGGCCTCGCAACGATATAATATTAAAAGAAAGTGAAACGAGTCGTACATCAAATTAAACTCTAGACATCTGTTGTACACCCCGCCGGCACGGCCCGGACAAAGATTGAGCATTAATGAAAAATTTGAATTTTTAATTTTTTTGTATTCAAATGTATTCAGTGAATTCGCAAAAGTTTTCCTTTGGAATAGTCTATTTTTAAATCAGCCGAATTCTTTTGAAGCAGTGCACGGCAAGTATTTATCGGTAGAATCATGACGTTTATCAGTCAATGCCTTTTTAAGTGAAAAGTAATAATAGATCAATAAAGAGCTTGACCCTCGCAGAATAATAGCGTTTTATAATAATCACAATTCTGAACGTTTGGTTGGTTACAAAACTTTAAGAACAAGCAAATTAATCTCAAGGTAACAACAACGCAAGTTCTCTTAAAAGTGTGACAATATCAATAGCTTCCAAGATAGTCCAGAGTCCGTTGTTGACATACCAATTTCCTTTATCCTCGAGCATTACAGCTGTAGCCCATTGGAGTGAGACACTTAATTTCCACCTGGCGATGACGTCACGCAAAACTATGAATAAAGCAATTTATTTGAATCGCAATACGACTCTTCGGCTGAATATTGTTATTCGATGAGGTATGATTTCTTAATATATTTTAAAGACATTTTGCTAGATGTCAGTAGCCGGATGGGTAGATGTACTTAAGAGTTGAAAGCGATTAATCGGGGTTCAATCCCCGTACCTCCGTTAGACTGTTGACGTGGACTCATACAAAATAGAAGCGTACTATCATTATTATTATCATTATCATTTAAAATTAGTGAGTTAAGGCGAGTCCTTTCGAGCGCTTCTCTCTCGCTCTCTCGACGGTACGGGACGGGTATAACAGGGAAGCGCCGCAAATAGGTTTTTTTTTTGGTTTTTTGCCTATATAGACTTTATAGGGTTTAACGAATTAGCAGGTTCTATGTAGTTCTTGTAAATAAATATTTACATGTAAAAATTATGTCGAAAATTAATTTAAAAAATTAAGAAATCATCCGTTTTATACTTTCATTTGGCCTGTTTTCGGGATTTTTTATAATCAAGTAAAGTACATCTAATCGGTTAACAAATTAGCACATTCTTTAGGTAATATCATTTAGTGTATTATATTTATTTTTATAAAAGCGTAATTTATTAGTAAATACATAAACCATTTGATCTAGCAAAACAGTTTTGCCCGCATTTACCGCCTCGCCTTAAGTTTTCCTGTGTTTGTGGCTCCGCTATCTCCTAAGCCACTGAATGGATTTTTACGTGATTCCAATAATAGAAAGATCGACAGAAGAGGATGGTACATTTTGTAAATACTTTGTAGAAGATGGCTAAAGTATGACGGCGTTTTTCTGTTAGCGTGGACTGAGGTTACCAAATGCTTTAAAAGAGCTACCCAGTAAATTATTCAAAACAAAATTATTGACATGGCTTAGGGACAAGAATTTTTATAAAGTTAGTGACATGTTTATGAAATTATTTAAGTATTTTTATTAATTTTATTGTTTATTGACTTTTATTGTTTGACATTTTTATATTTTATTAAATGATTTTATTGTCTTTTTATATCAATTTTAAATGACATTTGGTTTTTGTAATATCAAAGTTATTATTAGGTTTTTTTGTATTAATTTATATATATTTTTTGTACTTACCCTTTAAAATTGCATGCCTCCAATGGTAAAATATGCGGATATTTCATAATTATGTAACATCTTTTGTACCATATTTTTGCAATAAATGAACATATATACCTATACATATAAGTGTATATGGACTCTCTGGACGAATTACCGGTAAGTATATGAGTAATTATAATATTAATAGTTGTAAATAAACAATATAAATTAATCTCCACCACGCTTAAACTCTCACGACCTCTCGTATAACGCAGCTGATAATTCAAACAGTTTTTGAGGATAACCCAAAGAACGATTTTTTATTATTGTTTACTTTACAAGATGCCTCCTTTGAACTTTATTCTAAAGTTTGGAAGGAATACAACTTTCCTTTACAACGATGAAAATTTTACTAATTTTAAATAAAATAAACACGTCGTTACCTGCCGTGCCTGGATATTATGCGACCCACGATGACAGCCGACACGATAACGACGCCTACAAAACGTGTATCTACCGTACAATCTATCATTTGGGAGTGTCAAAATATTAAACAGCCCTTAAGACGGCGAATCCTGAATAAATTCCCATAGACGTTCGCGTATTGGCGATGCCGATCACGGCCGTCCGCAATTTATTCCGTGGCACGTCCGACTTATGTGTCGCCCGCGGCAAATCAGCCTGTCTCATATATCTGTTCATGTAGTCGCGTGAGGAATCGCCCGAATTGTATATGGACTTGTTATTGTTATGGTACGTTTCGTCATCGGCCTATAAACGTCCAACTGCTGGTCTCTCCACATGGACAGCATATGGAGAGATATAGCCCATCTTACGAAAACAACCAGGCCTAATGGCTTTAGGTGCCTTCCGAAGCACAGAGGAGCTCGAGAGGTGTTCTTTGAAGCCCCGAATCACTCTGGCAGCATGTGTCAGGAAGTGCAGGAGTTTTTAGTGAGTATGCCTCCCACGAGGGTTGCGAGTATCACTTATCCACATTTGTCTCTTCTCCCCGGCTCGTCCGACCTATGTGTCGCCCGCGGCAAACCAGCCTGTCTCATATATCTGTTCATGTAGTCGCGTGAGAAATCGCCCGAATTTTTCACAGACTTGTTATTGTAATGGCATGTTTCGTCAACGGCCTAACCCTTTAGTTGGTAGTGACGATATACCTGCCATCATAATTTGAACCTTATTCAATTGTAATAGAAAGGAAAACCAATATAAAATATTTGTAAGTACCAGTTCGAGGGTTAACCTGCTACTGCTGGGCACAGGCCTTCCAACATAGACAGGTTATGGGGAGATTGGGCAACAACCTACTACGGCGGCACAAAGCGTATTGGTGGTATTTAACGGCTGCCACCTTACGACAACAAACGGGACCTATGGTTTAAGGTGCCTTCTGGAGCACAGAGGAGCTCGATAGTTTTTTCAATTTGGTATCCTAATCTCTGGTGGTTGAGTTCGTTTGCGTGAAGTGTCCGGGTATTGCTTTCCCAAAAATGTTTTCACATACAAACCGGTATGGACAAGTTACGAACACAAAGGTACTATTTCACTGTTCACAAGCGGAATCTCTTCGGTTTCACACACTCTATTGGTTGGATACTAAAAGCCAAGTAATTTAAAAGTTTCTACCCACGTAAAATTACTTTCGCACAAAATTTCGGCCCTTATCAAATCCAATTCCAAAACTATCGGACCCTACAAACTTTAGTCCAACTATTGCTTTCGGACTTCATGTTATAAATAGCTGACTGTACAGTTATTTATTTAAGCTTTCGGAATGGAGTCTGGTAAATTCGACCGTTATCACAGATACTGAAACCTTTCATGACCCCACTTTAGGCAAGGTTTACAAAGTTTAATTCTGATTTTGTTCCTCAATTTTTGACTTAACAAACATTTGGAATCAACACTAACAGTGAATATAGTGGCTTCCATTTCTAGGTTGTCTCTCAGCAAAATACGAGTGTTGACCGTCGTCGTTGGTCGTCTTGCTTGCTGTATGCTGGACGCTCTCAATCGACTAAAACATCAATTGTTATAAGTAATGTTAAATCTAATAATTCATTGATATTGTATTCGAAATGCGATGATTACCAAGAGATACAATAATAAAATAGAAATCCCTGACTTGTTATCGTAGGCTGTGAAAATTATCAAAAAGGTTTTTTATTTTCAACTAGGAAACGCTTGACCTTCGCCCTACCTGATGTGACGATAAGGCCGAAAGAAGAAGTGCTTTCCAGGTGAGATAAACCAAACTCAGTGCTTGTCGTTCGTGGTACCGAGCCATCGAGCCGTGGTATCGGAAGGGATGATAACTCGGATTTTTGTTGGGTAGGTATTTCCTTTCCCAGGACATGCTTGTCAACGAGAGGTCGTGGGAGGCCATGGAATTTTTCAGTAAATCTGTTTTTTCCCAGAAGAAGGCCCCGACGAGAACTTTTACGCTTACTCGATTCGTCGAAGACATGGCGGGAAGGAGCTACCAGTTTGCCCGTCTCATTCCGCTGCAATAAGGTGACGGTTGAAAATGGGGAATCTTTTCCTGTCGCTAGCCTCAAGGCATCTGGAGAATGTCCAAACTTCCTAGGATACTGCTAGGTGCTATGCTGCTAGGGAGCTGTTGTGTTTCGTCCGGCTAGTGAGGGTTTCGGAGGCCCATCCCCCCCCTCTCACAATTCCTATTCCTTCCTTAATCCTATTGCTTCCTTATATGACGGCAACGCGCCTGCGATTCCTCTGGTTTTTGATCTCACCTCTGGCGGCGGTGACCCGCCTGCTCGTATGCCTCCTTCTTTTATAAAAAAAAATGGCGGGCCGGTCTTTCTATTCCGGATGGTGGCATGTGAGTGCAGGAGTTTTTTGTGGATGTCCCCCCATTGGGGAATGAGTTCCACGTAACCATCAGTGTCCCCCCGGGCGCAGTGGTTTGCGTAAAACATTCTCTATTGTATAAAAAACGCATCTACTTTCCTAGTATAGCTTTTTTAACTTGACGGTCCTCCGATGATTTCCTGAGGAATGAGAGTTCCACTGCGCCTGAGTTTGCCTCGGGTAAGACAGAATTTTGTGAAGTAAAAAAAAAAGTGTTATGAAAACAACGCGTGAATTGACGCAAAGCATAATAGCTTATAATTATGTAAAAACCATAATAATATCTACACCATATAACGGTATCATCATTAGGTTTACCAGTATAAGTATCTAAAATAAAAATAAAAACTTTAATTCAATATTTTTTATGTAACGGAATTCAAAATATTCATTGGCAAATGTACGCCTGTGATGTTAGGTCACAAGTTAGGTGGCTAACTGTCGACCTAGTTTTCCAGACATCGATAAAAGCCTCTCTTCCTATTGAAAATAGGTAACCTAGGCGCTCTGTAACCGACTCAATCTTGACATGGAAAATGGAAGTCAAACACTCTGAAGCCTCACGTCTGAGGATTGATACGAATTTTAATCCCATCTTTTTATGTTGGATTCGATTTGGAAAAGTGGAGATTTTAATTCTTGGTAATGGATTTTTAATCTCATTTGTTCTAGTATAAGGTTATTAGATTAATCTTAATGATTTCGTTTGCTCAAGCGAAAGATTCATAAAAAAATAATATTTAGTTTACGTTCACACCAATTATCTAGGCCAAGATAAGTATTATTTTGAAACTTGTTAATATGGTAAGATAACGTATAAAAAATAAACATAAACATAGAAAAACACCCAGAGCCGAAATCAATTTAGAAAAGCAGTTTTTCTCTAAATTGACGCCAGACCCGTGCTAACCACTCGACCATGGAGATCGTTCATAATATTTATTTTTAGTTTACATAATGTTTTAGCTAAGGTTTCGTAAGCTGGAGCAGCTGAATGATTAGACCCTTTCAAACTGTACTGTTTGTTCTGGTATATAAGTTTGCGCATTTATAATCGATTCCAAAGTAATCGACTCGCGGTAGAAGAGTAGAACTTGACATAAGAATCTTATGTGCGTAATATGTTGTAACAGGAATACCAAGGTATCGCCTAAGTCAGATTGGGTTTCTCTAACTTACAAGATTTAGGTATTTTTAGTGTTATGTCAAAAGTGGTCCAATATAAGTTACTCTCCACTATATATTGCAAGCTGCATTTACCATGCGGTCTGACACTGAGGCATTTGAAATCGAGATAAAGCTCAATGGTAGCGTCCTGCCACACAGAGAATTCGTAATAGGATTACCTCAGACCAAATCGGACACCGGGCGCCCCACCGAGCGAGTCGAGGCACGAAATTACCTCAAAACCACAGCATTACTACCCATTAATAGGGTAATTTGAACACAGTTAACGTTCGCATGCTCGCATGGAAACGTTTAAACCTGCTTTTATCACGTATAATGGAGGATTTAAAGTGTATTTTTGTTGTGAACGTCACGTCGCGGCGGCGGGAAGGTGTTTGCGTTACGTGTTCGAGGGACTGTCACGCTAGATTAGTTATTTATCCAATAAACCATAGAAAAAGCAATTAGCAGACTTTAACAATGGGGGTTAGTAAGAGCCATCAATTGCAATTGTATATGTTATATAACTGTTTGAGACTTTTTAGCTATACTTATAATGATGACGTCATATTAATATTTTAGTATAGTTTTCGAATTAAAATCACTATTAATGTAAAAAATAAAAAGTAACAGAAATTAACTAAACGTTTGTATAAATTAGAAAGTACTAAGTATTAATACATGAACTACAATAATAACACCCATTCGAACAACATAAAGCCTGCGTAGGTATAGGTATACGTCACGCCAGTAGTATAACGGAGCAATGACAATTTATCCAAGATTTCTCGCATTCAACCCGGAGCATACATATAACGGTAATTATTTACTACGGTAAGGAATGCGGCTCAAATAAATTTTCTGTTTAAAACTTAAACCTTCACCATTTAAAATAGCAACTAGAGCGCGCTAGCCCCTACTCCATCGAGGTTTTAGGCATTGTTCACACCAAACGGATTATCCGCCACGGACTGTGAGCTTGCGTTACGCAGCTTATGTTTTTCCATATATATTTAACTTCTCGTTCACACCGAACCGACACGCTGTTACGTAGTGCGTTGTCGCTGACTCTCGGTGGAAGACTTTTTAACTACGCGTCATGCATGGCGGAAGCGGATTGACTACGTAGGTATTACATTGCTGCGCCGAGAGCACAATTCATCCGAGAAACTTCAATGAGTACAGACGTGTATCTCGCGATGTTCGACACCGAGAGTAGCGGATTGTACGCTATAGCGTATTGTCGGCTTGGCGAGAACGCATACTGCAGACTGAGTCTACGTTCATACTGTGGCTGACAGTAAGCATACTTACAGCCCGCGGCGGACAATCCGTTTGGTGTGAACAATGCCCTTACTGTGTTACTGCAGTACCTTTCCGCTGGAGTGCACGCCGGTGATTACTTATGGTGTTCCTGGATCTCCTTGGTGGCACATAAGGTTAAGTACATGAGTTTTTAATGGATAATTCAACTCGAAAGTAAGACGGGGTAGGGGAGACATATCCATCTGCATCTCCCCGGGCGCAGTTGCATGTATTCTCGCGTATACAATGATAAAATATGCTTAGCTTCACCTTCACCTCAAAAGAAGGTAAGTTAAAGACAAAACAAACACCTAAAAAATTAATGCAGGACAACAGTGACATTCGTACCTCAATTAAAGTCGTAGTTGCCGTTACCTGCTAATGTTCGCTAAACGTAACACAACTTGGGCCACTTCAAAGATAGAGGAGGAGTGAGTGAGTTTGATAGGTAATTTATTTCATCGTAGGCCACAAGAAAGTACCGTTTTTGTTATTACCGGCAAACGAGGGTACGGCCCGCCTGAAGGTGCGCGGCCACCGCAGTCCGCATGGACGCGCGTGTTATGTATAGGAAAGCTATGACGTCACAAGAAGAAAAGCTGACGCCGCACTATCATAGAACTGTACGGCGTCACCAGAATGCAAACATGAAGAGTTCAAGTCAGATAGGAACAGGCACTCACAAAGCTTGGTCGCATTTCAAATATTTGTTTAAATGTACTTACTTACCTTTTTTATATGTACTTTAATATTGTAAAATTAAATATACTTTTTTAAAAAGAGCTTTATTCATTTAAAAAGTATAATTCGCGCGACCCCAAGGGTCTCACGCGCGCTGCCAACCCTGAAGCATCAGTTCTTATGCTCGGCGCCCTGTGATTTCACTGGATTTCGCACCCTTCAAACCAGCAAAAAAAAATGTTACTTGGCGGTAGAACTAGGTACTAGGGTTGTCGCTATCCAAGCGGACTCTGTGCAGAATTCTATTTATATCCTATCCTAAATATTCAGGTCTGATCGTGTGGTTTGTGGTAAGGGCTTACTGACAGTAGAGATATAGTTTTATGATTATATTCTTTATTACACATAAACACAGTAACAAAAGTAGCAAGAGACATTGTGTGCAAAGGTGGACTTATCTCTAAAAGAGATCTCTTCCAGTCAACCCAGAGAGTGTGCGAGATAAATGTAATAGGGGTGAAACAAAGTGCAACAAAAAAAAAAGACGATTACCTAGAACTAAAACTAATACAAATGCTTAAGTATATATACAAAATAAACAATCATACAAATAAAATAACAATAAAATATATACTTACTTACATTATAATACTTATATAATCATGTTATACTGGTAGTCTAAGAAAGTGCTCTTTGAGCTTTAATTTGAACGAAATTATGGAAGGACAATCTTGAATAGATTTGGGGAGTCTATTCCATAGCTGTGCGGCTTTTACTGTGAATGAATGGAGGAAAAAGTTGGTTTTGCTGGTCGGCAGTTCGAGCACCTTAGTGATGCACGACCGCCGACCGCGGGAAGGAATGTGGAGATAGCGGAACCGGGAGCGAAGATAGGGAGGAGAGTTAGGGTCATTGAGAATTTTAAATAAGGTGCAAAGAATGTGCATATCACGGCGAAGACGAATTGGGAGCCACTTTAACTCTGCGCGAAAGTGTGACACGTGATTATACTTACGCAGGCCGTAGATGAAGCGACTGGCCAGGTTTTGCAGACGCTCGAGTTTATTGAGCCAGGCCAGTATCTTTATTTACAGTTCCGGATAAAGTGTACTTTTAGGTTTAGCGTTATAACATCTTACTATTAGGTTAGATATAGGCAAAACTTATAACCCACTAACCCGCATTGAGCCAGCGTGGAGGGTTATGGCCTAATATCCCCATGTGACATATACTTAGAGAAATATGTGTGCTTGTACGTTCTAGTATCGGAGTTCGTGTGTGGTACTTTTCCTTCGTCATGCAAGGGCTTGTACTGAAAATCAGCGCTACGTGTCCTGATCCTGTAGCACATGCTGAGTGCAGGCCCTTTGGCGACACTGTGCATGCAGCATCGTATGCTAAAGTTTCATTATTTTAAGTTAATTTAAATATTGATTTTTAGTTATTGTTTATTTTTAAATGTAATTATTTTAAGTTATTTTTTTTGTTTAGAATTTTAATTTTTTGTTTATTTTTCTTTGTTGTATGTATACCTACTTACAGTGTTGTTCAATTAAAAAAAAAAATATACTATTCTATATCAATTAGACTGCAAAAAAACATAAGGCGTACCTACATGTCGTAGATACTCACTTGATGCAGTTCAATAAAAAAACTTTTGGTTTGGTTTGGTTTTGAAAAAACTTCATTAAAAAAAATTGTGGTTGGTAATGATAATTTGTCGGCTGCTCTAGCCGTGACGGGTTAGCGTGTACGCCCAGACAGTCGACTTAGTCCGCTCCGCCATTGCGAAGTAAAACAGCCGGCGTTTGATAAACGGCGGCAGTCTAACTAGCAGGAACGTACCGAGTTGATCTCGCAACTTGAGTTTGGTGAATGTAAAGTAGCATTTGCGTTATCATGCTCTTATGTAACTATGTAGAACTAGTGAGTAACAAGATAAAATGTTTACTAGAAAAAAATAACCAGTATCAGGAAAGCTCGAATGGAATTCATTGACCATGAACCACCCATGATCTTTGGATTGCCGGTCCACTGGTCTAACCGCTTATCTGAATTAAACTACTAGAAAAAATTCAACGAGTCTTCTGGGGTCTAGGTAGCTTAGCGGTTAGAGCAGTGGACCGGCAATCCAAAGGTCATGGGTTCGAATACCATTCGAGCTTTCCTGAGACTGGTTATTTTTTTCTAGTAAACATTTTATTCTATTTCTATATAGCATTGCGAATGCAAAAATTACAATAATAAAGATAATAAGTAACACCAACTAACTGTCAGATTTAGCTATTTTGTGCACATCTCACCTTCTATCTAATCATTCCCTCGCTGCTGAGAATCCTGACTTCGTTTCATCCGGTCAACAGTCCCCATTAGCTGCACTCAGTCGCTTGATGGACTGCGGCGCTTACACATCTCATCGTATTATTAATAAACAAGTTTTAAAAGACGGTTAACTTGGCCTAGCTAGATAATAATTGGTGTGAAAGTGAGGAAGTTATTATTATTTAAGAATCAGAAAAATACCTTTTAATGACACCTCGGCCACCTCGACAGTTTCTTCCCTTTAGCCAAAATCTCAATCTAGACCTTACAAAAACTGTTTTCAAGAAATAATTTAAAGGATTATTATATCATTTAAGGGGGAATGATATACGACTGCAAAAACTGACAAAGTCTCATTAATGAACTTCAAAGCAAAATCAATTAAAATTATAAGTATTTAAAATTAGAACACGCTAATGTTAAAAATTAACTTTTAATAGACGGGGGTGACCTGCGGAATATTGATACAAATATTTTGATGTAAGAATTATTGTTTCATGTGTAAAATTAAGAAAGTTGCCGAAAAAAATGTCTTTTGATGTCATTACATGTATGTATAGTTTTTTATTGTTTAAAGAATTTGTTTCAAATGTCAACAAGGCCATGACCTTGTCAATGATCAGTCTAACTTACATAAGTTCTTTTAATGTATTTAACTAATTCAGCGCATAATACAAGCGACTTAAAAATACGTAAATCTTCACAATTTCGTGCAGGATCCCCTTAAATAAATAATCGAATATATGCTATCTTTGATCTACCTTCGAGTTGCTTACAGATTCAAACTATTCCCTATTCCAAACAAGAGACGGCATAGATTAAATTCTTTTCTTCAATGAAAAATATCAGCCGAATTGAGGATGTGAGTGATATTGTTCGAACGGTTTTCTAAATTGTTACTTCAATGCTTGAGAAAGTGATATACGAGTACACTCTTGTGTTCGGTTACAGCGATCGTGAATTAGAGCGGAGTAAAGAAACACGCTACTAATGGTTCACATCCTCACCAGCAGATAGGAAAACCCATTTACGAATGTTGGCATTTTCTTCCAGTGTTTCTAGATGGGAAAATAGTTTGAAGCGATGCGACGGTGGCGGTAATAGCCGGACGGATAGATTCTCAGGTATAATGCGAGGAATCGTGGTTATAGCTATGTTAGACCATTGTGATACCTTTGATGAACAGGAGATTAGCTTTCTGCACGGGATTATAGAACTATCATCCTCTTGTTTTGCATATCCCCTTTTAGAGGTCCAAACGATAATTAATATTTCTTATTATTGAAGGGTTATGTGTAATTTATAGCACTAGTTTTGCTATCAGTTTCAGCCCAGAGGTCCAGTGTTGGAGTATTAGCCCAGCCGGAGATACATGGCATAATGACACTCATATGTGCTGGTACCCAAAACAAATTGATTATATTGATTCTTGATTCTAAGTCCGCCTAGCTAGCTATCAACTATAGGGTATGCCCAACGGACCGTAAGCCGAACCCCGGAAGAGTTCGATATATTTTAATTTGGCAGTTATCCAGTGACTACGGCATTGCGAGAGTTACCTCACTTGCAAAAACTAATCGCGAAAGTTGTAGTCTAAAGCGAAATATTTATAAAACAAAAGACGACGTCAACTTAAAACCGAGGTAATGTTAACATAGCATTATCGGGTTAGTGGCGTTTTTCCCCAGTTTCATTTTCACCCGAAAATTAATTTTTTACTTAAAAGATTTAATTACTTACTATGAATCAGTTTCTGTATCACCCGAATATTTACGTGTGCCATTCTCATAGATCTGCCTAATTAAACTCATACAAAAAAAAGACAGGTAAAGGTGAATACAAAAGTGTTTTAGTCTTTATTTACATTAATATTATTAATTATTTTTATCAGTATGTATTTAAAAACAACGACTAATTTGTTTCATGTTCTAATCTTTTTCAGAAACAGACAAATGAAGACGAGCTTAATTCTAATAATATTATAAGATAACTCACTGGTTTTAAATAATACAGAGTGCGTTTCACTCGAAAGCGAGTGGCGTCTAACGAGATATTCACATAAGTAAGACCAATTACTTTGTCTTAGTTGCCGAGTCTAACGACTGAGCATAAAGGCTCTTAAATTCTAATGTGTTCTTCAGTCCTCACAGCTTTCCGCTGAATTGTTAACACAAGTACAAAATAAGCCATTCGTCGCTTGCTACAAAATTAGACCCAATGTACAATCATATTATTGTTATTAAAAAGTAAAATATTTTACCTCGGACTAAAACACTTAAAACGTCCTTTGGGCATGGACCAAACACCTAAAAATATTTTAAATCAACTCAGCAAAGGGGTTTCCGCCTTTCTTTCTATCACCGATTTGGCTAATTATTTTTTGTTGTGTTCATAATATTTATGGTCAGGAGAAGGTTTGTATGAAATAATTTATTTGAAAATTCACCACGGGTTCCCTCAATCACCTAATAGATGATCGAAGCGGGATACGATAGGATAGGTCAAGACCATAAAGTTACTATACCTAGCGGAATAGAGCAACAAAGGGCTGAGCGAGCAGGATGTCACTAGCAACAAACACTGTGGGATAAAAAAAAAGCTTTTTGATTTTTACGTCGATTTACGTCGCGTGATGCGACGTAACAGAACTGTTTTTGGCTACTGTTTGTCAGCACTCTTCAGCGCGCTAAGAATTTGGGTTTTGTGATTTTTTTTGATATTACGTTAAATCGTGGATATTTTCCCATCCCATCCTATTTTAGTTCTATAAATACTATTACTGTTAGTAATTAATGTAATCAATTTCGATGTTAATGTGAAAAGCGACATGACGTAAATCACTGAACGCATTCTTTACACACACAAATGCTATCCTATTTCGGTTTCGTTTGACAGCTCATGTTTGTTGCTCTATCCTCCTGACTACCAGGCAAGCTTTTCTTAAAGTATTTTTCTTAAACTTTTGTGTTGCACTGTTTGACCATTACTTGATACAAGAAAAATATGAAAAAAAAATAAAGGCCCGGGGAAAATGGTTTTTCCTTATGTCCTACAAAAAGTACAAGGGAACTAAACTACTATGTGCTTCATAAATGATATAGCCTTTTTTATAGCACAGTTAGTATATAAGAGTAATAAATAATAGATTGTATGTATAATTAGAATTAGTTTTATAAAATTTTTCAAAATCAGCGATAAAAAAAATCTTTTAAAAATTATTTCTAAAAAAACCAAAAATCCTACAGTTATTCAATTGTAGGAAAATAAGGAATCTATTATTTATTGTTGTATTAAAGTTTTTAGAATTTGAATTTAACAGTCTACATGGAAATCACTAAAACAATTACGATTAGGCGTAAAACATAGGTAAATATCACACTTTTGCAAAATACCGTAGTGTTTTTTCACAGCCATTCTTTACATAGCGACATTGTTTTGTACCATATTCTGGTAAATGCGCTGCACTTTCGGTACGGTTTTCTTTGGAAGGTTTAATAAGAACCTTACATTTACCTTACTTGTGTTCTATTAGTGTAGGTAAATATGTAGTATGTATATCAGAATCTGCGTATTGTTCATAAAACTAGTACCTACTACTCCCATTCCTCAGTATTTTTGTTTATGTGGTTGTTGTTTTGTTGATTTTGTTAATGCAGGTGCATTAAACTATTGATTTCTGAATCAAGAGTCTCGTGTACGCAAGTATCTTGAATGCCTGCATTATTTTGTCGACTTTTAATAGCTATTAGTCGAGTGGATAATATTCGTTCACCTCTACCACGGCTACGACCGCGAGGTGTTCTTGTTGCACGTCCTCTTGCTCTTGGTAAGTATTACGAAGTTGAAGGGGTGAAATCTAGTAATCTGACATTGCTGAAGAAGCCGCAGACATAACCACTTCATTCTCATCTTCGCTCAAACTACTGGAATCGTTGTTACGGCGACCAAGGACTGTTTGATTGATTGATTGCTGGATAAAACTTGGGGTCTTCATCTGAATCATTTCCAGATTAATCAAGCTCTGAGTCGTCTAAAACTACTGCGATGAGGTTAATTGCTAACCCCAAAAAAACACATAATAGTTATAGAAAACGCCAACGTACTTTACATAGTACTCGGGAATACAGTCGTGAAATATATTAATTCCATACTTTTGTACTTTTCAAAAGACATAGAAAAGAATATAGAGGTTAGGTTAGGAATATTTGATTATATCTTACAATAATAATTTGAACAATTAGTTTACACTATCAATAACTATTTTACCCAAAAAAGCTATGAAATCACGTAAAACATACACGATTAATACAGATTAACTTACGTCTGCGTAAACGCACGTCAGCTCGCCCATCTCCCGACGCCATTTTTAAAAGAATGGCAGATGTCTGTGTGACGTTTTATTTTTTGTCGTAACCCGTGAAGTCACTAGATGCCTCTAGTAAAATATTTTTAGCACTGGCAATGAAAACGAAGACCACAGATTTTTATTTTTCTTACGTACTATGAGTAGTACAGATGTACGCAGGAGGCTTCCAGGTATAGTAACTTTATGGTCACGACACACAATGGGTCGCTGAGCCATCGGAGTAAGTAAATATAAACGTTAGTTAAAATATCTTAAAGTTGAAAAAACAACTCGTAAGTAAACGACTTTTGATAAACCTATCCTAATCCACAAACTCTCTCTAGAATACTCCTAAACGAAGTGTAAAAATGTTCCGTCTTTTCTATTACCAACCGAAGGCTTAAAAGTAGCTCTAGATCAAAGGCGACACTGTAATTTAGTGAGCAAACACCAACCGTCTGTATCCTATGAAACTCTAGCAACTCCAATATAAAGTTTGTCAATATTTCCGTTGTGCCGTACTGATGGGCGACGCTCATTGATTGGGCTGTCCGCTCGCGCGCAAAATAAAGTTCAGTTGCGGACGCTCTCGGGAGTTGCGATGGAGGCGGGCTTTTTGGTGTGGAAACTACGTAGAATAGTGACCGGTTCTTCTGTGATTCGTGTTGAATATTGAATACGTTTATATAACTACGTAGAATCCTTAGTGAGTTTATTAGTGATCCGCGAATTCGTCGAAAAAAACGAAAAGTAAATCGGTCAAATCGGTTGAGCCGTATTTAAGTGATACCCAATTATACACTTGGCAATTGACTTAATATTATGATTATCTTCTAGTTATTTTTTTAATTTGTTTAGCTATTAATCTATTGACTTTGCACTTGGCTTCATATACAGAGTTTGTCAATATTTCCGTTGTGCCATACTGGTGGGCGAGCGACGCTCACTGTCCGTTCGTGCGAAAAATAAAGTTCAGTTGGGAGTTGCGATGGAGGCGGGCTTTTTGGTGTGGGAACTACGTAGAACAGCGACCGGTTCTTATGTGATTCTGCATACGTTTAGAGAACTATGTTGAATTCCAAGTTGATTTATTAATGACTAAGTAAGTGACCCGCGAGTTCATTGCAACGAAAAATAAATCAGTCAAATTGGTGGAGCCGTTCTCAAGTGATGGTCCGTTATAAACGTGGCGTTTTATTTTATTTATAAAATTATTTTTGCTTAATTTGTTTAGCTCTTGGCTTTGCATCAGGTTTTGCAGCTTGCAGTGTAAGCGTACTGGGCCCTTAACCTGATGTATAAACCACATATTTTTTGTTACATATATGTTACAAAAGCAACATAAAAGCATTTGCAAGCACACAAGTTAACCATTACTATTACACTGTGTATGAAATAAAACATGTATTTAAGTAGAGTTTTGCGTTTAAAATCAATTATTCACGTTTTGTTCCTCTTTGGCACTCAGCTTACTCTCAGCAGCTAGTCTCCCTCCAACCGAATAATATTAGCCTTAAAACATAATAAAGTAGGAAAATATATACCTTTTTTAATAATCGATCAGTGGTAATCGGGTTTCGATAACGCGACCGGAAACTTTTTACTTGGTAACCCTAGATTTGCGATAGAGACGAGATTCCAACACTACTCCCCGGGACATGATCCCGCGCCGGGCAAGGTACGAGCAGAATTCATGAAAAATAAAGAGCTTGATGGCACAGCGGCTAACGTGTTTGTGACCTTGCAAGTTAGTTAATATGTTTTTCAATAATCAAACAGTGATTTAATTGGGTTTCGATAACGCGACCGGAAACTTTTTACTTGGTAACCCTAGATTTGCGATAGAGACGAGGTTCCAACACTACTCCCTGGGACATAATCCTGCGCGGGGCACGGTGCGAGCAGAATTTATGAAAAATAAAGAGCTTGATGGCACAGCGGCTAACGTGTTTGTGACCTTGCAAGTTAGTTAATATGTTTTTCAATAATCAAACAGTGATTTAATTGGGTTTCGATAACGCGACCGGAAACTTTTTACTTGGTAACCCTAGATTTGCGATAGAGACGAGGTTTCCACACTACTCCCTGGGACATGATCCTGCGCGGGGCACGGTGCGAGCAGAATTCATGAAGAATAAAGAGCTCGAGCGCACAGCGGCTAACGTGTTTGTGACCTTGCAAGTTAATTAATATTTTTTTTAATAATCTTACAGTGATTTATTTGGGTTTCGATAACGCAACCGGAAACTTTTTACTTGGTAACCCTAGATTTGCGATAGAGACGAGGTTCCAACACTACTCCCTGGGACATGATCCTGCGCGGGGCACGGTGCGAGCAGGATTCATGAAGAATAAAGAGCTCGAGCGCACAGCGGCTAACGTGTTTGTGACCTTGCAAGTTAATTAATATTTTTTTTAATAATCTCACAGTGATTTATTTGGGTTTCGATAACGCAACCGGAAACTTTTTACTTGGTAACCCTAGATTTGCGATAGAGACGAGATTCCAACACTACTCCCCGGGACATGATCCCGCGCCGGGCAAGGTACGAGCAGAATTTATGAAAAATAAAGAGCTTGATGGCACAGCGGCTAACGTGTTTGTGACCTTCCAAGTTAAGCTGCTTTTGCAATGCCAGGTCACCGGGTGACCAATCAAAAAACATCTCGGGCTACGTTGACCACTCCGCCCCACCGAGGTATATTTATTTTATTTTTGATTGGAAACCATACAGTATGAGTAAAACTAAGAGCATATCTAACATAATAAAAATATACACAATTAATTTGTTTTCGCATATAGACACTCGTGTGCTTATTTGTAGTCCTATGATCTTAACTTACAACTTAGGTTTAAGCTCAATTTCAAACAGTAGGTTCTCTCTCATCTATATGAAAAGATAATTTAGAAACCAAAAGAGAAAAAAAAATATGGACAATCCAATTAAGAATTAAGGATTACTGGTTAGATCTATCGCAATTCTTCAACGGTTTTTATTTATTTATTTATTTATTTACATATTATTATGTATTAAACATTTTTTTTTTAATTCATATTTTGACATATTATTAGAAAGAATACTACCACCCCCTCTATTCCCTTGGGTGTCGTAAAAGACGGATAACGGACTAAATACTGCACATATTCAAACAGCATAAAGCGGCGATGAGCTCACCACCTGTCACGCTGAGCACATACGCAGTCGCTAATTGGTGAAAAGTGTATAATGGTAAAGGTCTGCTTTTGCTGTCCTCATCAATAAATAAATAAATAAACTTTCCTACACTCACACCAATTATCTAGCCCAAGAGAAGCTTCCTTATGAAACTCGTTAAATGGTTACTAGACAACGAATAAACGTACTTAAAATACTTAAATACATACTTATTATACATAGAAAGCACCCAGACCCGAGACAATTTAGAAAAACAACAATATTATGTATATTGTGAAAACAAAATGGAGCTTAACCTATTTAGCCATTTTATACAGCATGCAAATATACAAATAATGATATATTTTAAATTTATCACCCAACAATTCTTTTACACTATAGAACATCCTATCAGAAAGCCAATTATACAATGCAGTCTTGAACTTGCTAAAGGGTAATTGTTTTATACTTTCAGGTATTTTATTGAAAATTAAGATGGACATCGAGTTACAGTTTCTCTGATAAAGGGTGCTCCTAGGAATTGACGCAGAGATCAGTCGACAACCATTACGTGTGTTCCGCAAGTACACATCCTTTGCTTGTTTAAGGAGGTCGTCTAAATTCATTCTAAGTCTAATCTAACCTCATTGCCTGGCCTCTGACTAACCCTTCGTGGATAATGGTCGTGATTATATGTTTGTATGTATTATGTTTTTTTTTTTTTTTTTTTTTATACCAAGCCCGGCAAATGACCCCACTCCACCTGATGTTAAGTGGAAATGAGGTCCAGGCGCGAGGACAACTGGTGCAGCGTAAGAGACGTAGCATCAGTCATCCTCACTCTGCCGGCCCACAAAGTGCTTCTTCACGCCTCGTTTGAAGGACCCTATGTCATAGGTAGGAGGGAACACGTGTGCTGGTAGACTATTCCATCTTTTGGAAGTGCGGCAAAGAAACGAGTCACCAAATTTCTTTGTGCGTGAAGGAATGTTAGAGAGTTTTTATAGGACTGCGGAGGACGCGATTCCCATCTGAGGTATTCAGGTAGATAAAATAAAAAATATTGCGAATCTCAGGCTTCTCCGTACTTCGTAAGACACGTAAAGTCTCGTCGTTGTTGTAAAATCGCAGTGGTCAAAACCCACCAACAGCATTGGGCTAGTTAGGTTATGGCGTGCC
The DNA here is from genome assembly GCA_963921215.1 of Scoparia ambigualis. Lineage (NCBI taxonomy): Eukaryota > Metazoa > Arthropoda > Insecta > Lepidoptera > Crambidae > Scoparia > Scoparia ambigualis. The sequence goes on from OY992510.1 coordinate 7,242,787, forward strand.
TCAACAATGGTTTGTCGACAGCTGCCGTCGACGTGCCGACCACAGGTGACTGCAACTGCAGTAACCTGCTTTTATCCACTACGTGTAACCGCTTGGCCTTCATCTCACCAGAGGACCTACTCTCTTTCTTCGAAACGAAATTTCGGCAGATTTTCGTTTGCTATTTATAGATCTTTCCATTAGTTTTGAAAGGACCATGGGGGATTTTGTATGAACCCCGTCCCCACCCTACAACAGTCATGGGATACGTGTCAATTTGTTCATTGGGACCCAAAGAAGCCTAAAGCACCTGTGTTAGTTGCAAAAAGTATTGGGTTTATTTATAATTAAAAAAAACTTTTATTGTTTTCGTGCTTTAGTTGGACATGCTTGAGTGCGTAATTGCTCTCTCAAAGTGTCTCTGCGGTGGTGGCATGTGCGTCGGGTCGTTACGTTCCATAAAACATGGTTGAGCGAAGCGATGGCTGATTCACATGTCATACTCGTGAACGGGTGGCGCCTGTAAAGTCTGGTCTGCTCTTGCAACTTATTTTGTTGAAAAAAAATATATATTCAAAAACAATATATTTTTATAACCTTAATCCCGCGTATTTAAATAACGTCGCCATAGTAAAAAAATATCTATCCTACTAGACCCTTCAAATGACACTAATTTCAAAACTGTTGGATGGTGGGGACAAAATTTCCCATGGTAAGCAAAAAATATTCTATAAATTAATCATCTAAATTCCAAACCTATTTTGTACAAACGAAAGGACAATGCCCACTTTGTATGGAGCTTTGGGCCTGATTTTTTTTATTATGCGGCCACTAATGAAAATGGTCTTAAATTAAAGTATTGGCTAACCTCATCACAACAATGTATGACACAATTTTTTAAATTATGGGAGTCAAGAGATATAAGGACTTATATACACTAGCTAAGTTATTGTTTTATGTAAAACAATATACCTTATACTTATATCTTTGGACAGCAACACTTGAAATACATTACAATACATTAGTTAAATGGCGTTAGACTTAAAAAAACATTTTTTTCATTTGATTTATGTTTTTTCTTAGCTAGACGGTGTATATAATGTCCTTATATCTCTTGACTCCCATACTTTAAAAAATTGTGTCACACATTGTTGTGATAGGGTTAGGCGATACTTTACTGTAAGTATATATTTATTTCTATAATATTTTATAGTAGGTGGATATCTGTATTGTAAGTCTATTAAATTTATTTTTATATTAAGTAAGTATTTTAAATCTTTTTTTTTATTTCATATTTGCTTGTTACTGGTGCACTGATTGTCGTTTTTTTCTGTTGTCCTATACCGCAAAGGTTGTCTGGAAGAGATCGCTTTAATCGATAAGACCGCCTTTGGCCACATTAGTTTTGATATGCTTATTTTATGTTTTCTGTATTTTTGTGTGTGCAATAAAGCGTTTCATCTATCTATCTATCTACTTAAATTTAAACCCACTTTCATTAGTGGCCGCCATCCTAGCGAAAAAGTGAGCATTGTCCTTTCGGAAGGAACGGAAACCGCTGTAAATAGCAAGCGATAATCGGCGCAATTTTCATTTTGGAGAAAGAGAGTAGGCCTCTGATGGTAAGTGACGAAAAAGCCGAAGGTGGATGCGCTTCACCCGTAATCCTCAACCACTGAGGTACTGGCTATCTTATCTCTAAAAAGTCGGAACACAACAATGCTAATAACATTATTGTTATGGCGTCAGACTTTGAACTCAGCGCTGTGCGCGTGACCTCTCACCGACAGGTTCACTGACGCGCCGCCGTGGTAAAAACTGGTTTGCGCCGGTTCAGTTGTGGCATGACTGACAGGGCCGCACGTTCGCGCGCATTAGATGAGATTCAGTTATTCGAGTGATTTTGTTGACGATTTTGGGATTTTCCAATTCAGTGTTTTAAATATTTATATACATACATACACATAATCACGACTTTTATCCCCGAAGGGTTATTTATTACAAGCTTTTTTGTAATCAATGTAAGTAATGTAGGTACTTATCTTTTGTTCGGGTGAAATTTTGCAACTCAATTTTGAAGCAGATATCTTCAACCGATTGAGCTGAAATTTTTCATACATGTGTGTATATCGCGTGACAATGCAATATTATGATGACATGTTGATGATCTGATGATGGAGCTTGAAGGTGGCCATAGGAACTTCGTAATGTAACGACACAACTTCATCGAGCTTGGGGTCGTTTGAATCGTCTTGACAAGTAGTTTGTTTTTCAATGGTAACCAGGGTCTGATGATGGAGCTGGAAGGTGGCCGTAGGAACTCAGTAAAGAAAGTACGCAACTCCATAAAGTCTCAGCTCATTTAATTCGTCTTGAAGAGTACTTTAGTGCTAGATGGTAACTAGGGTCTGATGATGGAGCTAAAAGATGGCCATAAGAACTCAGTAATTAAACGACATAACCCCATCGAGTATATGCTCGTTTGATGCATCTTGACGAGTACTTTGGTGCTAGATGCTAACCAGGGTTTGTTGATGGAGCTGGAAGGTGGCCATAGGAACTCAGTAATTAAGCACACAACCGCGACGAGGTTGATTCGTCTTAATGGATAGACCTTTTTTGATGGGTAGTGAGTGGTGGTGGTTTGGAAGACGTGAAAAAATTATGTATACCTGTGTAGCTGTATCTGTTCATCTCACTGTGAACGTGTGTTCAGTGAGATGAACAGATGAAAAACGTGTCCAGGGATAACTAAAACGTAAAAAATAAATTAAAAGTTAAACACCTTTTTAAATAACAAGCTTTTATTTAAAAGCACTAAAAAGAAAAAAATAAACTTTTACTTATAAACTTTTACTAACAACTTAAAACGTCATTACTCAACTTATGTGATATTAAAGGTTGTTCCGACATTGACTATATAAGTACTACAATGTGTAAATAAACAAGTAAGTAAATTAAATAACTTTAAGCGATTGTACTCGTATTAACTATTAAAATTTTCAATCTAAGAAAATACGAGTATACATAAATCTCGCGACAACTTTTTATATCATATAAATTATGTAATGACGTTATAAGTTGTTAGTAAAAGTTTATTTTTTTTAGCGCATTTAAATAAAAGCTCCTTTTTTAAAAAGGTTTTTTACTTTTAATTTTTTTTTCATTTTATTTTATTTTGTTAGGTCTGCCAACATAACAATGTTGGCAGACCTTGTTACTTGAATAATAAAAGTTACAATGCAACATCATTATAGGCAAACACAACATGACAATAATGAAAAATAATCTGAAGTAAGTTCTGGAAAATTATATGAACATTAGTTAATTGAATCAGTACTTCAAAGAACTACAAAAAGAAAACACATTAAAAAACAAACATAAAATTATATTAATAATTAGTCAGAGACTAGGCAATGAGGACAGCAAAAGCAGTCCTCTACCATAGTCCACTTTTTACCAAATTGCGACTGCACATGTGCTCATCGTGGCAGGTGGTGAGCCCATCGCCGCTCTAAGCTGTTGGATGTATGTGCAGTCTTTAGTCCGTTAGTCGCCTTTAACGACACCCAAGGGAAGAGAGGGGGTGGTAGTATATTCTTTCACCGCAACGCGACACGGTTAATTATTTATATAATATCGATTAAGGGACATTAGTGTTTTAATCTAAATATATAAAACAAAGTCGGGTTAGTTACACAAGTCCCAACTCTTGCACCGTGTGTATGAATAATTCCGAAAAAAATAAGGATATTTCTTTTTTTATATTTTAAACATTCAGTTAAGATAAGGCTGCTTCAGAGATTCGTAATATTTGATTATTTGCGGAGGACGCGGGTTCGATTCAACACAGAAGACAATTTTTTCAACGTTAGGTTATCTTTAGCTAATTTTAATTTAGTATGTGTCAAATTACATTAAATTTTATTTTATACCTTTTGAAATACACGTTTTATTACGTACCTCTACCTATTTACGGTGTCAGCCCTATCAGAATAGGTATAAATTTTGCGCATGGTTAGAGAGCTTGGACTCTGTAGGTTAGTTACTCATGTGCCCTTACTGTTACTGACGTCGACGCTTAAACACACATACATACATATAATCACGAGTATTATCCCTGAAGGGTTAGTCAGAAACTAGGCAATGAGGACAGCAAAAGCAGTCCTCTGTCATAGTCAACTTTTCACCAATTAGCGACTGTACATGTGCTCAGCGTGACAAGTGGTGAGCCCATCGCCGCTATATGCTGTTGGCATTGTGTGCGGTCTTTAGTCCGTTAGTCGCCTTTTACGACACCCAAGAGAAAAGAGGGGGTGGTAGTATTTTTTCACCGCTATGCGATACGGTTAGATGCGACGCTTAAAGTTCACATTAATATCGACAACGCTGCAAAGTTATTTGCTGTGTTACATTGCTTTGGAAGGCAAATGGACGCGCCATGAAACCGCATTAAAGTTGTGGCATCGCATTATGGGGTTGCGTTACGATGATGTAGTAACAATTTGCGGCACAAAATTGAATTTGCTTAATGCAATCGGGGCGTGTTCATAATTATTATGTTAAATTTTTTCCCTTTAACCAACAATTAAGTCTGAAGTGAGGTGGCACTTGAAAGCGTGGACTTGCCTTGTTTCAGTACAGTCAGTTTTATATATTATTATCACCGTGATCGCTTCTGATGATAAGGTACGTTAAGGCTAAAAATATAAGCGTGTTTTATCCAGAATCTGGACTAACATAGTTGAGAAGACGAACTATGTGGGTAGTCCTTCAAACAACAGACTATAAGAGCGCTTGCACATATAGGCGTTTTAGTCGCGCGGCTGCAGCGCTGCACATCGAATCCCTTCATACTACAGCGTCTGTAGCGCGGCTAAGTTGCGACGCCGACGCTAGCGACAGCCGCGCTTTCACAGTCGCGAGACGCGCGTTGAACGTGAGGATGACTAGCTCATTTTTAATATGGATTCCAACGGTATTTCATCATTCTTCTTCGTTTATTATTGTAGTATCAAACATGCTATGACGTAGGTAATTTGCAACTTGCTACGGATGCGCTCGCAACACTGATCTAACGCTGACTGATCGCAGGCGCGCGGCTACGTGGCGTATCCGCCACCACAAGTTTGGAGCGCTGCACTCGCGCTTCTGTCGCGCTGCAGCCGCGCTACTTAGATATGTATGGATACCCAGTCGTACTACTGCAGCGCTACTTAGAAGCGCTGCAATCGCGCGACTAAAATGCCTATATGTGAAAGCGCCTTAAGGGTATTACTAAGTATAGAACGGTGTAGTCAGCCACGTGTTTAACGTGCGTTTTAAAATGTTTCGTCTCCTTCTAAAACTACTAGCGAAAAAGTTCGAGCATCTACTAAGGACATTGTCATGATTTTGTGGTACAGCAGTAAACGTCATCGCAATATTTGCTTAATATCTCTCTGGTTAAGTTTTTTAGGTTGCTAGAGGTGTAGGCAAGAACATCTTTAAAGATAAGTACCTAATAATATATATATATATATATATATTAAATTAAGTTTAAACTTTGACGACGTTACAGCGACTTATTCCCTCAGGACGACTTCGTCATTTGCTTAAACTTGACACTTTCCTAATTTGTCTATAACACAACATCTTTTGTCAGTAGAACGATTAAGTAAAAAAATATTTAAAGTGAAATTCCTCAAACCCGCACCCTTACGCGACCTTGAGCCACCGAATCAAATTCTGCGCGCTCCACCGGATTCCCTTTCCAAATTACCTTTATAAATACGACAGGAGATGAAGGGGCAAACGTTGAGGAATGAGCGTCTCAAAACATGTTAACAAGTTGGCAATAATTTATTTTCACAATCTTAAGGCGTGTCGCAGACGGCTGCTTTCGATCGGCCACCGACATTTGTTGACCGACTTTTGTCGTCGGCCGATTTGTCATTGACTGAAAACGCACGCAACAACGTAGGTGACAGTCAGTACAGACTTTCTTCAGAAGTTCTTTAAAACTTTAGCGTTCTATTTTGAAAACAATGTAAAAAATATTTTAAACATACATACATATTAATAAAATCACGACTAATTATCCTCGAAGGCATAGTCAGAGACTACGTAATGAGGACAGCAAAAGCAGTCCTCTACCATAGTCTACTTTTCACCAAACAGCGACTGCACATGTGCTCAGTGTGACAGTTGGTGGTTGGAAGTATGTGCAGTCTTTAGTCCGTTAGTCGCCTTTTACAACACCCAAGGGAAGAGAGTCAAAAACTAGGCAATGAGGACAGCAAAAGCAGTCCTCTACCCTAATCCACTTTTCACCAAATAGCGACTGCACATGTGCTCCGTGTGACAGGTGGTGGTTGGAAGTATTTTCAGTCTTTAGTCCGTTAGCCGCCTTTTACGACACCCAAGGGAAGATAGGGGGTGGTGGTATTCTTTCACTGCTACGCGAGGCGTTTATATAATTTATAATATCTCCGTCTTCTTTTATCTACTAATTTTTTTTTTGTTCATGTTTATTATATCGATACTAGAAGCGACCACGGTCGATTTTATAACTTAACAGAAATCTAGATCGGTTTGGATAGGCTAAGTCATACTAACACTAATTAATGTACCTACATTCTCGCCCATTAAACCAGTGTCTGTGCAGTGCCTAATTTGTAAAGGTATGTGTTTAGTTGTGCCCGCGGCAGTCACAATATTAAAAAAGCTGAAAATAGATCCCATAAAATATACTTACAATATACTAAAATCAAAAGCACAATGTTTTATGAAGATACGTCTTGTGTAGGATGGTTAAACCCACGCTAAAAATATAATAGATATTTCGTTACTACTTATATACAATTGTAGGTACGTATATACGTCTCTGTGCAATTGAACAAGATACGTTACTATAAATACGAGTAAGAGGACTATCAATCACCTTGTGCTTTTATACACAAGTTTACACCGTATCCACACGGTTTTTCTAAACAGTCTTTTGAACTCGGTTTAGTGGGTGGTAGACGGTAGTGTTATAAGACAGCCTGATTATCAACAAAACCAATATAACCTTGTATAAGAAATTCAATTCTTACAAAAATAATCGCTTCTATTTTAACTTATAAACTAATTCTATGTATTTATTTTTCGACCTCCTTGGTCGAGTGGTTTGTACACCGGTTTTCATGGTGTCGCTATCTCTGAGGTCCTGGGTTCAATCCCCGGTCGGGTCAATTTAGAAATTATTGTTTTTCTAAATTGTCTCTGGTCTGGGTGCCTTCTATGTATAATAAGTATGTATTTAAGTATTTTAAGTATGTTTATCCGTTGTCTAGTAACCATTTTAACGAGTTTGTTCGAAGCTTCTCTTGGGCTAGATAATTGGTGTGAGTGTAGGAAAGTTTTTATTTTATTTTATTTACAAATGTGTCTTTAGTTTATCTCCAGTTTAATTTATAACCTTTTAGTGTTTTATTTATATACTTTTGATTTAATAACATAAACCAACATTGTTGCTAAAATACTAATACATTATAGACGTGGAATTAAGTACAACATCAGAAAGCTAATTAAGCAAAAGGATAATGGCTTGCATGCTACAAGCAAAGTTTCCCAGAATAATTATGAAATGTATGCTTGTACCGAACATTATCTATGGGGCAATGGAACTAACTGAAACAGGAAACTTTATCAATATTTACTTATCCGATATTGGACGAGACGGGCTCCGCACTAGAAGACGCTATTATTAATAATTGTACCAATATCTTGGAAGAAACATATATTATTATTGTTGATTACCAGAACATTTTACGTGAATTAATTTTGCACTTTCCTTTCACTACACTGTTCATGCGAACGGTTACAATGTAACTGGAAATAGCTAATTAATTAGATACAATTTAGTATCCCTGTACCGTGCCCTCTCTTCCCTTGGTGTCGTAAAAGGCGACTAACGGACTAAAGACTGCATATACTTCCAACAGCATAGAGCAGCGATGGGCTTAACACCTGTTACGCTGAACACATGTGCAGTCGCTTTATGGTGAAAAGTGGACTATTGCAGCGGACTGCTTTTGTGGTCCTCATTGCCTAGTCTGTGACTAATCATTCGGGGATAATAATACATAATAGGACGACTATTAAGTCATGATTGTATGTCTTATTATCCTCGCAAATGCGATTTATGATTGACGTAGCTTGCAGTATTCTATAAATTGTCCCACCTGGTCATAACGCTCCTTCAATACACAATGTCCTAGTTACATAAGTCATAGCCATTACTCCAATTAATCAATGAATCGGTCACCACGTTTAATAGGCGCTGAAAACGGAAAAAGTGGCTGTTTTCTATTAGCTGTTATTCAAAATATTTTATATTTGGCACTGAAATTTGCAATGTGTAAAACGAAGCCAAAACGCGATTGGAAACATTTTGCTCGATAGAAAAAAATCCTGAAGTTACCTCTTAAATTTCATAAAATGCACCTTACGACCGTGTTTTATTATTATAATTCCTATAAAATCGTAAACACATAGGTTTGGTTTTCCAAAAAACTAAACATTTTTCTTAACTTTTTGATAAAAATGTGAATGGCGCTTACGAATTACCGCGGAACCCGCACCGCGCAACACCGGCAAGGCCCCGCGCAACATCCAAATTTTCGCTGACTGCCTAACCCCCCTTAATCACCTTTCTTAGAATTCTTCTAAGAATTCTGTTCATATTGTCAAGGATTTTTTATATTACTAAGCCGGCAAAAAGGCATATGGCCCGCCTGATGGCTACCAAGGGCATCACGGGCGTTTTGCCGACCATGAAGCACCGCCTCTTTGGTCTAGTGGCTAAGCCACCGGTTTCAGACCCAGAGGTCCCGGGTTCGAAGCCCAGCGGGGGTTACATCTATGTGTGCTCGGTTTGGTTGGTGGTAGGGCTGTTAAGTCCACCTGGCTAGCTACCACCATCTTATCTTAGTCTGTCGCATAACAACGATGTTTATAGCATTGCTGTGTTCCGACAGTTTGAGATAAGATAGCCAGTTCCTCAGTGGTCGAGGATTCCGGGTGAGGCGCGCTTCTACCTTCGGCCTTATCGTCACTTACCATCAGGTGAGATAAAGGCCAAGCGCTTACACGTTGCCGAATAAAAAAAATAAAAAAGCACCAGTGCTTGTTTAATTAAATGTCTTGTAATTTTATTACATCTAGTATCCTTTAAACCGGAAAGCAACAATGTAAAACAGTGCTGCTTGGTCGTAGAAATAGGAAATTAAGGTTTACACAGATTCTAGGAAGAATCCTACAACCCTGCGAAGTGTATTGATGGACAACAAACAGACAACGAACACGGAAACAGATTGCCAGACTCCCGTGGAAGTGAGCAAGACTCGTACAATTTTCATGTTCCCAGCCACCTCGACCCAAATCGCACGGTGAAACTTTTTCATCAAACTTTTTGACCCCGATTGTATTGACGCTCCGTTAATTTTTATTAGGCCCGCGGCAATGTCGCAGCGATCCCGTTTGCAATCGGCTGATTGCAAACGGGATATTGTCGAAAACAATGTTTCAAACGTAGTGTGTACCTGTTTGGGTACAAAGGCCTCCACTTTTATCAGTGTTTACGAAGTCAAGGCTTCGATATTTACAGTTCCTATAATAAAATTAGCCATTTAAGGTAAATACCCGACCGACGTTTCGACCGACTTGCACTGGTCGTGGTCACGGACTGTCTGCTAACTAAACAGTTTTGCATTAATTTTTTTTTATAGCAAAAGGAGGCAAATGAGTAAGCGGGTCACGTGATGGAAAATAATCACCGCCGCCCATGGACACCAGCAAAACCAGAGGAAACGCAGACGCGTTGCCGGCCTTTAAGAAAGGAATAGGCTCGTTTCTTGAAGATGCCTTAGTCGTAACGGTCCGGAAATACCACCGCCGAGAGTTGGTTCCACAACACGGTAGTTTGAGGCAAAAAGTTAGGTGAAAAACATATAGTAGTAGACCGCCATCCATCGAGGTGATGTGGATGGAATGACAGTCGATTGCGTGTAGTGCGATGTCTTGTCAATTGTATATATTTTTTTATAGAATAGGCAGGAACAAAAGTGTTTATAAGTTTTTTTTATGTACTGCAAGTGACTGCAAACGAGCTGACGAGCCTCCCGTCCCACATTGCAGCTCTTCGGAAGGAACGAACGCGATGTGTTGTTACGTGTTTCCAAATATGAAAGCTCTGCTATTTCGGTGAAAGGAACGATAATTAATAGGTCAAGGTCATGTCATCAGGTCGCGAAACAATTGATTTTCAATTGTGTCTGGTTTTACGTTGCTCAAGGGGTTAATACTTCTTACATAACTCAAGTAAAGATAAAGCTAAGAGGTTTGAGGAATGTTATCATTAGGTATACAAAAACCTGAAATACAATGCATGACCTGGTAATTATACCTATATAGGTCCTTCATACAACAAACCGAGCGCCTGTTACACAATCATTAAACATCTTCAAAAATGTTTCTTTGTTATTATACTTATTCATGTGCACATGCACTATGTCCATAAATATTTGTCATTTACATAATCTTCCACTTTAACCTCCTGACTATTAAAAGCACTTTTTTCTGAATTTTACCGCAAAAATTTGATATATTGTAGACGAAGGCCCTAATATATCGTAAAATTTACTTAAAAAAAACTTAAGCTGGAAAATCTAGTTTTCCACTACGTCATTTATAAAAGACAATAGAAGAGTGTGAGGTTGTACTTTGTATAGGACATAGCGTTTTATACAAAAATGTAATAATATTGTTCTTTTATATTTAGAGTGTAAGCAATAAAACTACTTCAGATACATATAAGAAAAAGTATTTATTATTCAATAAAAAACACACTCTTTGAAACGATTTATAATAGCCCAACTATTGGCAAAAACTTAGTTTGGCCTATAATGAGATCAAAATTAACTACACTACACAATATCAACGCCAAATTATTAAACTTTTGTTCACAATTTGTAGTATCCTCTTGATATATATTTATGTCACATACAATTCCGTCAGGAGTTGCGAGAACAAACACTTTGAGACCGACGGGGTTGGGCTTATTGGGATAATTTGTCGCATTTTGCATTGCCCAGAAAAAGATTTATCATCTCATCCACACATGGTACATCTTCTGGACGATCTTGTTGCTTACAACCCATAAATATTTTGCCAAAGAAAGGGCGAATCTTCCATATTTTATCACGTTGTCTATTTTCATCAGACACATTCTGATCAAAACACATTTTAGTCGTGTTCTAATAGCATAAAAGCGAATCCTAGTCATAGCAGTGGCAATAGTAGGTACTCTCCATTTTTGCATCCAATACATAGGTATCTATTTTTTGATATTGTAGTGCTGACATGAACATCGTTATACCTAACAAAATACATTTTTAATTATTTTTTTTGTAAGACCTAATGACTTTCCTTTTAGTAAGACTTCTGTCCTATTTGTACATTCTGCTATGGTATCTAGAATGTCGTCATCAATATATTGCTGAATAAATGTGAAATATTCCTAACTAGATTTGTCTTTTGGAATATAAGAAGGCTGTTGAAGATGTCGGTAGTTTGGCTCCAAGTTTTCTCCAATCCAACAGTTTTGTCTATCGGCATTTCGGACTATTGGCGAACGTATATTCCTCGAACTAGGCAGCAATCTACGTCTATAACCTCGTCTCCTACGTGTACGAGTCCGACCTGGCCTTCCTGAATTTACTGACAATATTGGCGATGCTGGCGCAGATTCAACTGGATCGTCATCGGAAGAACTGTGTGAAGAACTTTCTGAATTTGCATCGCGATCATTTGATTGAGGAATAAAACTGGAATCGTCGTCAGATGCTTCGGAACCAATGTCAAAGTCAGATTTACTTAAAACATTGGCGATATTTTCTTCTGTCAGTACTGAAACACAATAAAAATAGGCTTTGTACTATACCTAGGACGTTGGAAGTGTATGCAGTCAAAACATAATAGTCTGACATTATACTATACAAAGGACATCCATCCAAACCACGTTGTGGGATGTCGAATACAAGACTATACCGAAAATTATTCAAAACTTATTACGTTAGGCAATCGGCCAAAATTTGAGAAGCTAGTTATTAATTAAATTTATAGTAATTACCATGATAATACCAGATTTTACTTACCAACTCTTTGGCGTGCGCGCATCTCTCTACTGGCTGACGTCATTTTGCACACATATTTAGACGGGATTTAACGCAAAACTACTTAGTAAAGGCATTCTACGCATACCTTTTTATACCCGACGTTTCGACCGAGTTGCACCGGCCGTGGTCACGACGACGTCATTTTGCTAAAAATGACAGGTGTCATAGAACCAAGTGTGTTTTAGTTTATTCGGTAAACAAATAACAGATGTCGCTGGATGGTGTTTTTACCAAAAGAACGACAAATATTCGCAAAATATTTTTTTTTTGTTGATGAGTAGTACGAGGGCGGTCAGGAGGTAATAAACCTTTACTCATGAGGGTTTTTTAACATGGGCTTTAAATGTATGTAAAGACATTTCAGTAATATTTAGTGGAAGTTTGTTATAAAACGTTACACATTTACCCAAAAAAGGGCCACCTGTTTTATGAAGTCTAAAACTAGGGACGGTAAGCTTATTTTTCCTACGAGTGTAGATCACAATTTTGAACAAATTTCTTTTATAATTTGAACAGTGAACTAATGTAATACTTTTAAAAGTGCACTATTTACATCGTCAACATTTTCAAGGCCTCTTTTAACATTAAAAATAAGAGTCGTATCATCTGCAAATAGTGCAGTCTCACACAAGTTTCTAGCAAAGCAGGTCTAGCATTTATGTAAATCAAAAAAAGTAGTGATCCAAATATTGACCCTTGGGGCACGCCAATATTTATGGGTGCTCCTGAAGACACAGCACCATTAATAACAACTTTTTAAGTTCTATTCGTCAAGTATGATTGTATATAGTTCAGTGCTATATTTGAAACACCATAATGCTCTAACTTATTAACTAAAGTTTCATGACTAACGCAATCAAATGTCTTTGAGAGATCACAAAAAATACCAGGCGACAAAAATGTATTTAAGAAGCGTCACTCCAACGTCAGTTGTAGATCTACCTTTAGTAGAACCAAACTGTTTTTCATGAAAAAGTTTAGTTGCAAAATGAGACAATAATTTATTGTAAATAATTTTCTCAGAAACTTTGCTAAAGGCTGGTAATATAGAAATTAGTCTAAAGTTGGAGGGGTTGTTTTCGTCACCAGCTTTAACCAATGGATTGATTTTAGCATGCTTTTTTTTTACTATAGGCCCTGGTCCAATTTTTTTTGCAGCCCCCAGTTTTGAGACCACTGTGGATCGACTTACGCATTTGAACTTAGTATATGTGAAAAGACGCATCAAAATCGAAACCACAGTTTTAAAGTTATATCGAGTTATTCAAAACACCTATTTTAGTTAGGATTATTTTAGTGCATGGCATTTTTAGCTTTTATTGATCAAAAATATTATTATTTTACAGGCTATAGCTAATTGGCGACATGACAGTGACATGATAGAGTAGTGATTTAGACGAAAACAGAGTGATCCGGGTTTGGTTCTCGGTCGGGTTAGATTTACATTATTTAAAAATATATTATACGTACTTAATTAATTAATTATTTATTGAAAAAAATTGAAAATTAGGATAATTGTTATTTTTTTTATTTTTTTATTAATTATTTGTATTGTAATTAATATCCAAAAATTTTAAATATTGTATGTCCGAAATGGGCACACTGTTGTGTCAAAAATTACTATTAAGACCTTATTTGTCCACAGTGAACAATAAATAACTATTCTATTCTATTCTATTCATAATGAAAGGTATAAAGGCTATATAAATAAAAACCATATGTTCTTGAAAACATTTATCATCTAACAATCAAACAGTGGTTTTATAAATCATTTTTATCTATGGTGATACTATCTAGAAACTGTGCTGGATGGTCAATATCAGTATAACGTGCCCACGCTAAGAACCACACAATAGACATTATGTGAGCGCATGTGCCTACAGTACGTCTTCCTCTCTTAGAAGAACAGTAATAATTATTTATAGCTTCCAACCCGCGATTGTTTGAGATTACAAGTATATATGTATGATAAGTCCGGCTACGAGTATGGCTAGATTGTATTTTCCCTCTTAATAACCAGAAGTTATTGCCAGCGATGTCATAATTATTTAAAAAATTATTCAAATCGACGTTGTCTCTGTATATTTGTTTGGTATAAACACCATTACGGGCGTGTTCGCTGTAATAACTCCTGGCCAGTTTTAGTTGGTAAGTCCCTAATGCAAACATAATAGTTCTTCCTCAGACAGTCCCGGAAAATCTTCTAGTGCGGGTATTTCGGCAGACATATTTTCAAACTGAACTCGTCGTCTGTTGAGGTTATGGTCATACACATATTGCGCCAGACGATTTTCAATAATGATTCTGTTGTTGATTCTTTCCACAAAAGCAGGGGCGTTTACATTATCAGTGATTGGGTCGTGGAAGACATTTGTAATGGCTGCAGCATTCCTAAATCTTCTTGCATATGAGGAAGAGCTCTATTGAAATACTCCTGTCTGAATATCTTGAAATCTCTCTTGATGCGGCCATTCCCTACTTCCACGACCCATCGACAAATCGTTAATAAACGAGAATTATTTGTGTCAGCCGTCGATAATTGAGTTGCGCCTCTTTCAACCGTTTTGGGCATATGGATATCATAGCCGCAAGCTTCCACATTAGGCACAGCATCTCTAAAACCTCTATCTAAAATAAGGACGTCTCCTTCTTGGAAGAACCAGTTAAACACGTCGTTGTTATGATTTACTAAATTCTATAAAGTACTAGCATCAGATGTAACGGCTGAATGAGGTCCTGTTACTTCTATTATATAACCATCGCAACACACAATAAGAAATGGTTTTAAAAGATTTAAAAGAGCAATCCACAGAAAATAATCGCACAGTACACAACAATAAGCGGGAAGCGTTAAAGAAGGACTGCGCTGATATTATGCAAATAAAGTGCTAAGTTGCCTTGCCGTCGTAATGACAAAGGATCGCTGGTCATTCTAGGTAGGTACCTGGTTCGGCAAACTCGCGTGCTAGCTACATATCTGTTCTAAAAAAGGTTGCTGTATGTGCATAGAAAGTAAAACATGAACTTTTTTATTTTTATATATTGGCTAATATCTAGATTTCTGCGGGACAGATTTTTTCGATTCCATAGAAGAAAATGTTGTACATGAGCTGATCTTTCAAACGAAACATGTGGGAGGCTTGGGGGCAATCTTTAATTATTTGGACCAAAAAAAACATTCTCCTTTGGAAAAGTTCCTTCTTCAAGACACCTATTGAAAATATCGGCCAATTGAGGAGCTAAAGAATTAATAATTGTTTTAGCAACATTTGTAGAGATACCCCACAAATCTTTTGTATTTTTAATATTGATTGTTTTAGAAGCTTTAAAAATGGTGTCAGTGTTTATATGTCTAAAACTAAACTGTCACCGCATTTATCAACTAGACTAGACTAGACTCGAGGAAAACGACAGCCGTATGAGAGCAAGAACTTATATTACTAGTTATATCCATAGGAATCCTAGAGAAAAAATCCTCAAATGCACCGGTGACTGCGCCATCTGATTCTATTATTTTACTATTGACTTTAAGTGAATATGAACGGTCCTTAATTTTTGTTTTACCAGTTTCTTGGTTAATAATATTCCAAGTGGTCTTTATTTTGTTATTCGAAAGTACATTTTTTTTAAATAAAATTTGATTTAGCATAGTTTCTGACATATTCAATAAAGTTAGGATCTTTAGAAGTATATTTTAATTCATACAATTCATACAATTTTCTTCTACTTGCATAAATACCTGATGTCGCCCAGTCACTGAAGTTTTTCTTAGAGTTATTTAATTTAATAATTTTCTGCTTAAATGTGTTGTTAAATTCATCCGGAATGCAACTGAAAACTTTTGTATATGTACTATCTGCATCATCAGTAGATGCTACTGAAAGAGAAGAAAGTTTTAAGTGAATATTGGTTCTAAATTTTTCGATACCTTTTTCACTGATTGGTCTACACACTATATTATGTTTGGGAGAGAAATTATGGTGCTCAATTGTGGCTAATTGTCAGCTATGGTCTGAACTAACACAATTTATAATACATTTTCTAAAAACAAGACAATTACAAAAAATATTGTCCAAGCAAGTAGCAGATTTGGATGTTATTCTAGTTGGTCCATTTAACACGTGATCTAAATGATTTAAATAAGTTTATGAATCTACTGGACATAGAACATCGGTTCAAAATGTTAACATTAAAATCTCCACATACTACTACTCTCTTACTTTTTTACATATTATTTTTAAAACATCTTCCATAGCGGACTCAAACAGTGGATAATTTTCAGATGGAGGTCTGTATACACATAATATTACAACAACCTCATCTAGGTCGACACATGACAATTCTATAGTTCGTTCTATAGATAGTGCAATCACGTCATTACGCTCTTTTACTTTTAAGTTATTGTTAATAATAATTTAAAGAGCCGCCTCTTATGGCTGACATTCTACAAAACGAACTGACAATACTGTAGTTTTCTAAGTTCGTTATTAATTCATAATGTTGGGTTACACGCACACATTTCGGCCACGCATAATGACATACACGCGACATGACATATACGCAAAACGACATATACGCGAAATGACATATACGCAAAACGACATATACGCGAAATGACATATACGCAAAACGACATTTACCTACGCGAAATGACGTATACGCAAAACGACATATACGCGAAATGACATATACGCAAAACGACATTTACCTACGCGAAATGACGTATACGCAAGATGACATATACGCGCAATGATAATAATGATTGGATCGCATTTTTTTGAGCCAATGCTCGGTAATACTTAAAATGTAAATTTTAAAAGAAAGTAAAAATAAATTTTATTCAAATTCTTTGCCAGAAAAGCCTTGTATGTTCTGATGAACAATGCTAAGGCAGTTTGACTTTTCTTTTGTTAATAATTTGCTAGAGGTATCCTCCATTGTCTTAGAAGCTAACTTAAATTATTTGGAACATATTCTAAAGTCTGAATTGGCATGTCAGTAGGTTGCAGCTCAATAGAAGCCGCTGAGCTAGCCATGTTACTGGCTAAATACTTAAAATAAAATTAAATGCGAATTTGCTATCTGTCGCAAAAGCAGTCCTCTACCATAATCCACTTTTCACCAAGCAACGACTGCACATGTGCTCAGCGTGACAGGTGGTGATCCCATCGCCGCTATATGCTGATGAACTGCACATGTGCTCAGCGTGACAGATGGTAAGCCCGTCACCGCTCTATGCTGTTCGATGTATGAATAAGTCTTCAGATAATATTTATCTTTTGTCAATATCAACAGTGCTTAATCATTAAACATAGCAACAGTATCTAATCAATAATATTATACAATATTTTAAAAATTCAGCTAAGAAATGGGAATCGAACCAACATAAGATAGTAATTTTTTCCACGTTTCGAGTTTTTTTAAGCGTTATTAACGCAATAAATATCGTACAACGTATAATATTACGTACCTAGATAGCGTTAATTCCCGTCAAACATTATGTTAATTTATGTATTTGGGTACATATTATACATTTTATGGAAATTGAAATTTATTGGCTACCATCCAGGCCTGTGTAAATATAATTTCGAAGTAATTTGTATAACATTATTCTCTTACCGTGGTATATTTTGGCGATATAAATCTCCAGTTTTTGTAATCTGACTACAACGGTTGCTCTGAGATTTCGTTGTTACCTTTACACTTGGTATTTCGTTTATCTCCCAACTTGAGCTACCTAAAATCCCTGAAACTTATCGCAGGAACAGACAAAGACTAAAAAGCACGAGTTACTAAACCCATTACTTAAGTTATTTATATGCAAATTGCGTAGCGTGCAAAATTAACTACACCAACTACCTCTACATCGGAAAACTTTCTTTAGAATGCTGAGAATTATTTTTCTACATTGTGAACACATTTTCAGTGAACATCCTGACACAGCTTGACCATTAATCTTGAGATCTAGATTAATGGTCAAGAATGGCAGAACTCCTGATCAGTCGATTTATAGCCTTTATCTTTATCTTAGCCACATGTTATAGCAGGAACAGGGTTAAACACTTTCTGTTCTAAAACATAACTATACGGTCAAAAATGCAAGATATATTACAAAAATTTCTAGAAAGTATTTAATTTTTTGTAGGTTATTTTGATGCGTTCAACTGCTAGGTAAATGTTGAGTTTTTTAATGTAATATTTGTACGTTTTTTATGTATTAAAAAAAAACTAAACGACTAATGCAAAGTGCATCTTAGACTGTTTTTTTAACTCCACATGTAGTGTACACGCTGCAGTTAGTCGTGTCCTAATTGACAGGAATAGAAAAAAAAGTGCGATGATAGATTAAAGGAAACTTCTTTATTTTTATGGCATTGTATGACAAGGACCAACAAACACTTTTGAAGAGAAATGTTTATGGTTATGTTTCTCGATCTTCGTATAAAACTCGAATGTTGACCACCAACATTACATTGCTTTCCTGAAGTTTTTTAACCCAACCCTAAACATAATTTCCAATTTGTATTTCTGAAACAAAAGTTTTAAAGGTCACTAACTTCTTGAGAAACAATAATTTACCAACGGTTTCTAAATTAACTTTTGCTTAACCCTCACTATAATGGGCTTTACATAAACTTTATCTAGTTAGGACTATTTGCCATTGAATTTGATTAAATAACCGTTTCGCATAGCGGTGCAAGAATACTACCACCCCCTCCCTTCTCTTGGGTGTCATAAAAGGACTAACGGACTAAAGACTGCACACACGAGTACATCCAACAGCATAGATCGGCGATGGGCTCGCTACCTGTCACGCTGAGCACATATGAAGTCGCTATTTAATGACAAGTGGACAACGGTAGAAAACAGCTTTTGATGTCCTTATTGCCTAGTCTCTGACTAAACCTTCGGGATAATAGCCGTGATTATATGTCTATATGTATTTTTTTATAAAAACTGATTCTCACGTCGACGTAACTTTAGTAGCCTTACCCAATAAACATGCATTTTCTCCTTCCTGAAAAGAGATCCTATTTAAGGTGTGATGAGTCAACTTGCTGGTCGGCAAGGTGATGGCGGCTAATGCGGGACTATTCTGCTTCATATACGGAAGGTAGCCTATGGATGTTTTCAAACCCAATAACTCACACGTTTCTGAAAATATATTCCACATCCATTTTGAAATATCCCATTAACCATTCTACTAATAACTACACTCAGCGGCACGGAATCTTGGCCAAGCTCTTATCTTGCGTAATCAAAAGTTTTAAGTGATTATTATAATTGTCGCTTGTTAGGGTAGGTTAAAATTACGTATAGCATTATTTTGAGGAGGTTATTCATAACGTTTAAATGCCCTGTGTGCACTATTTTAGACATTAGTCACAATGGAGAATACCTAATAAAAAGAGGGAAATGAAATAAGAATACTACTTAGTAAAGGCATTCTACGCATACCTTTTATACCCGACGTTTCGACCGAGTTGCACCGGCCGTGGTCACGGGTGAACTGCTGTTGCGGTGTATCGCCTCCGTTTGAGTCGCTGAGTCTTCATCAACCATCACATTATTTATCCAACTACCGTCACACACAACACTAATGGTGTCCCTATTCCGTATACAAGCCTTAATTCTGGTAGTTAGCCGATTGCGAACTAAAACGAAGTGGCGTTTTTGCAAACACTGGATTCCACGCTTATGATAGTTTGTGACCATCTTCCCGATTGAAATTGTTCGGATGTTTCTTAATTTCAATCGCTTCACGCACTACTCTTGTATAAAAGTGGCGATCTTGCGTACGATGAAATTCGATCCAGTGATTTGCGCCTCATTCAAGTAAATGCTCCGCAATGGCTGATTTGTTAGACTGGCGGTTTTACACAGCCGCAATATGTTCCTTGACCCTCTCATAGATAGTCCGTTTTGTCTGGCCTATGTAGGAACTACCGCAGCTGCAGTCTATCTTGTATACGCCTGGTGTTTGAAGTGGCAAAACGTCCTTCGGGGAGCCCACAATGTTGTTCACCTTTATGCCTGGAGTGTATATTGTCGGTATCGAGTACTCGCGTAATATGTGGTCGATCTTGTCCGTGACTCCTTTAACATATTAGGCTGGTTGTCTTCTAACTTCGGGATGTTTGTCACTCTTAGTCGGCTGCTTCCGTAGTCGATTCACTCGATATCCGTTTTTATTGAGTACCTCCTGAACATAATCCAGCTCACGCTTTAAATGCTCAGGGCCACAGAGGTCAAATGCTCTGTTCTTTAGTGACATTATCACGGATTGCAAGTGTCGAGGGTGGTGATGTGAAGTAGCGTGTAGGTATCTTTCCGTGTGCGTGGGTTTTCGGTAAACACAGTGTGTTACGGACCCATTTGGTCTCACGGTCATCTTGACATCTAGAAAGGACAACGACCTATTCGCCCCCATCTCATATGTAAACCTCATTTTCGGGTGAAAGGAGTTGAGATGTTGCATCCACTGATCCACTTTCTGCTTGCTTCCTTTGACGACGCTGAAGATATCATGTACGTATCTTTTCCAAAGTCGGATGGTCTTCGGACAGAGGCTCAGTGCCTTCTCTTCAAAATGTTCCATCCAGATGTTGGCAAGCACCGGGGCGACTGGGCTTATTATTACGACACCATCAATCTGTAGGTAATATTGACATTGAAAAAGAAAATAGTAGCCGTCCAAACAGTATTCAAGCAGATCAATGTACACTATTTGGACTGCAACTATTTTCTTTTAAAATTTAAAGTTAAAGGAAGCAAGTAGGAAGTGGATCAGTGGATGCAACATCTCAACTCATTTTACCCGAAAATAAGGTTTACATATGAGATGGAGGCGAATAGGTCGTTGTCCTTTCTAGATGTCAAGATGACCTCTGTTTACATTACGCTCTTACAATATTTTGTTTTTGATTAGTGAATTTACACAAATTCAGTTCAAAGTGTGTGCAAAGTGGAATACACCCAAAGAAGAACCTGTGGTATCGTTATCTGCGATCTTTTCCGGTTATTTAACACTAAAATTGTATACGATTGGCTTGCATTATCTACCCACATATTGTTTACAAGTTTAAATCAACATTGATCAGTACGAAATACCCTCAAGAAACGTAACATTTGAAGTGTCAAAATCGAATTGACAACGTCAAATTTCATTTTGACAAGTGTACCAATTGTCAAACTCAACTGACAGCGTTAAATTTCGTTTTGACAAGACGAGTGAGTTGCCATCGTAATAAAGTTTGTCCAGATTGGGGTAAATTTCCAAGATAAGCATCTGTAGCAAATGCGTTAAACTAATTAAACCTAGTGAACTGAAAGCTTGCTCCAAGTGCAACGCCACGTACCATTATTACTGCCTGGGAGTGCCCATAGACAGTTTTGCCAAGGAATCAAAGGCCTACAAGGCTGCGTGGAGGTGCTCGGAGTGCAAATCTGCTGAGAAGCGGGGCGACGACTTCATAACACCATCTCAACCCAAGACCACCGTCCAGAATACAGAGTCCCCATCCGACAATAACGAGGATTTAAAAAAATACATCGACAAAAAGCTCGAAGAGTCTTTGTCACGGCTTCTTAACGATATCAGACGTGACTTCACTGCCGAAAGCTCAGATACCCGCAGCAAGATTCAGGAACTGGCTGAAAGTGTTAATTTTATGACGTCAAAGTGTGACCAGCTTAAGGCAGATCTAAACACTAAAGCCACGAAGATTGAAAAATTGGAGGTTGAAAACAGCACATTGCGGTCACAAGTTACTGACCTGAGCAGCAGACTAAATCAATTCGAACAACAATCTCGAGACTGCAACCTCGAAATTCAGTGCGTCCCGGAGCACAGAGCCGAAAACCTAAACACAGTAATACGTCAACTGGCCACCACCGTGGGTTACACCTTGGCAGAGCACGAGCTACTTAACTACCACCGTGTTGCAAAAATAAACCAAGAATCGACTAGACCTCGCTCCATTGTGGTAAAACTGTCTAGCCCCTTGGTCCGTGACAAAATCATAGCTGCAGTCAAATTCTTCAACAGAGCCCACGAGAACGACAAGCTTAACTCATCGCATCTGGGCCTTGCCGACAAAAGTAAGCCAGTGTACGTGTGCGAACATCTGTCTCTCATCAACAAGCAATTACACGCATCTGCCAGAAAAGCTGCAAAGGGATTAAAGATCCAGTTCGTGTGAGTACGAAACGGCCGCATTTATATGAGGAAGGACCCGACCTCTAAAAGCTTTGTTGTCAGGGACTTGGACTTCATAAATTCTCTTAAATTCATTTAACTTAGAATTCATGGTATCAGTGTTTAATTATACTTCAAAATGTAATAATATTAGTATACTCTATCAAAACGTGAGAGGTCTTAGGACCAAAACTGAAGAAGTGCTTACTAATGTACTAAAACTAGATATGGATGTTGTTTTGTTGACCGAGACGTGGCTGAATGATTCGGTGTTTGATCATGAACTCTTCGACAACAGGTACACGATATTCAGACGAGACCGTGGCTCTACTAATTCCAAAAAAACCGAGGGAGGCGGTGTACTCATAGCAGTTTTAAAAAAACTAGAACCTGTCCGAAAAATAAAATGGGAGTCCGTAGGTGAAGATATATGGGTTGTAATCAAATTAAAGCAAGGCAATTCAACGATCCCACTCTGCAGTGTACTCTGTACCTTCCTCCTCCAGTTACCTACAACGGTCTTGATTGTCTGGTATCCAATTTAACAGATGTTATTCAGCACAAACTACCCCAGAAGTCACTACTCTTGTTGACGGGTGATTTCAATCTCCCCAATCTTCAGTGGCAAAGCGAGAAAAGTTCGCATTGTTTGGTCCCCGTTCATACATTAAATCAGATAGATAGTCTACTTATCGACACCCTTTCCTTTAACGGCCTCTATCAAATAAATCAAGTCAAGAACGCTAATGGTCGTACACTTGATTTAATTATCACTAATTTGGGCAACTTGTTTGCGGTCACCAATTGCACCACCCCACTAGTAAACTTAGATAGTCACCATCCTGCATTGCGTATAGTTCTAAAACACAATGCCTTCAAACCTCCCAAAATTAAAAAAATCTACTTCTTTAAATTTTTCCAAAGCCAACTATACTGAAATTAAAGAAGAATTAGAAAAGATAAACTGGAATGACCACTTTAACACAAAACAAACTGTAGATGAAAGTGTTGATACATTCTACAATTTATTATGCCCGATAATCACTAACAATACACCAATAAGCCACAAAGGCAATAAAAATTATCCATTTTGGTTCAGTGGCTCATTACTGAAGGCTCTCAAAGAAAAAGCTAAATTCCACTATAGATACAAAAAATACTGTAATCCTAGGGATCGCGTAACATTTCAAATGTTGCGCGGTCACTGCGATAAGATGATGCAGGAGTGTATAAATAAACTAAAAACGGAAGCTAAAACTCACATTAAAGACAATCCTAAATATTTTTGGACATTCATCAAATCATTAAGATCTAGTAGCAGTGAAATTCCAGATGACATGTATCTCAATAGTCAGAATGTTCAAGGTGGGCAAAATATATGCGATCTCTTCTCTGAGTACTTTCACTCAATTTACCATAGCAAGCCAGCATCAATAGCTAAGGTTCCAGAGCCGGTGGCCAACAGTCATGGATCACTCGGCACCTGCAATCTCTTAGAGGTGGACATATTGAAGTCGCTTCAACTTATAGACACCAACAAGGGTCCTGGTCCAGATAACGTCCCTCCCCTATTTTTAAAGACCTGCTCGTCTCAACTAATTAAGCCACTGCATTTTATTTTTAATAAATCCCTCTTGTGCGGCATCTTCCCTACAAAATGGAAGCTTGCCCACATTACCCCCATTCATAAAAAAGGTGACCTAAGTGATATTGCGAACTATAGGCCCATTTCAATCTTATCTTCCATCGGCAAATTGTTTGAGTCAATGATTCAAGAACGAATTTACTACCATTTGAAGCCTTTGTTCGAACCTAACACGGATTTTTGCCGGGCAGATCAACCACATCAAACCTACTTGGCTACGTTAGTGATATTTCTGAAGCTTAAAACAAATATGAAGTCCATGCCATCTACACAGACTTCTCAAAGGCGTTTGATACGGTTGATCACGCTCTGCTCATCCGAAAGCTGGGGCACGCGGGAATCTGTGGCTCATTGCTACGATGGTGCGAGTCTTATCTCCTCAATAGATCCCAGATCGTGATGATTCGAGGTTTCAAGTCTGCAGCTCAGCTAGTACCATCTGGAGTGCCTCAAGGCTCTCATCTCGGACCCCTGTTCTTTTTGGTGTTTGTTAATGACTTGTGTTCCACAGTCACATCAAAATATCAAATGTTTGCTGATGACCATAAGCTTTATAAGGTGATTCGAGAGCACGAAGACACAATAGCACTGCAAAATGATATAAATAGTATTAGAAAATGGTGTTCTCAAAACAAAATGGTACTCAATACTTCTAAATGCTACCACATCAAATTCTCGTGATCCTCTTCCTGCTGTTCACCACATTGGCAGTACCCCAATAAGTGAAGTTTCGAGCATGCGTGACCTAAGTGTTATAGTTGACACCAAAATGGACTTCCGTGGGCATATTGACTCCATTATAAAAAAGGGAGCTCGTTTGGCAGGATTCGTTTTAAGAAAAACCAATTTTTTTAAAGACTTTGAGATACCTACTATTATCTTTAATAGTTACGTTCGATCTCTTCTAGAATACTGCAGTCCAATATGGAGTCCCTCATACGCTGTGCATATACACCGATTGGAAAGATTACAAAAACAATTTCTGTACCACCTATCTTACGCTAACAACCTATGCCGCAGTCTAACTTCCTGTGAATCTAGACTTGTACACTTTAAAATGGCCTCATTGGAAAGCAGGCGTTTAATTGGCATTGCATTTAATGTTTCTACACAAAATTATAAATGGTAAAATTGACTGCCCTGAGAGTTACTTTGTAAAATCAATCTCACTGTGCCACGTTCATGCAGTCGTCTCCATAACAGAAGAACATTCAATCTTCCTTCTTCTCGCACAAATTACGCTCACCACTCTCCGTTAAATATAATGTGTTCAGCTTACAATAGAATAAGTCACGATGTTGACATATTCAGCGCATCCATAAACTATAAAAAAGTATATTATTTCAAAATCTTTAATTGTATTCCTTAATTTATATATGCCTAAGTATTTTGTCTCAAAAATGTAACTAGTTGTGTAATTTTAAATATTAGTCATGTATTTTATTATTGTCTCCATAAAAATGAGTGTAAAATTATTATTTAGCATGTAGTGTTCACCTCAAGAAGGTCGCACACTCAACGTATGTACCTTATATTGTAAATTTTTGTTAAGAAAGCCTTGTGTGTTGTCCAGTTTGGTGAACCATTAATATAAAAAAAAAAGAAAAAAACATGACCGTGAGACCAAATGGGTCCGTAACACACTGTGTTTACCGAAAACTCACGCACACGGACAGATACCTACACGCTACCTCACATCACCACCCTCGACAATTGGAATCCGTGATAACTCACTAAAGAACAGAGCATTTGACCTCTGTGACCCTGAGCATTTAAAGCGTGAGCTGGATCATGTTCAGGAGGTACTCAATAAAAACGGATATCGCGTGAATCGACTACAGAAGCAGCCGACTAAGAGTGACAAACATCCCAAAGTTAGAAGACAACCAGCCTATATGCCTTATGTTAAAGGAGTCACGGACAAGATCGGCCACATATTACGCGAGTACTCGATACCGACAATATACACTCCAGGCATAAAGGTGAACAACATTGAGGGCTCCCCGAAGGACGTTTTGCCACTTCAAACACCAGGCGTATACAAGATAGACTGCAGCTGCGGTAGTTCCTACATAGGCCAGACAAAACTAACTATCCATGAGAGGATCAAGGAACATATTGCAGTTGTGAAAAACCGCCAGTCTAACAAATCAGCCATTGCGGAGCATTTACTTGAATGAGGCGCAAATCACTGGATCGAATTTCATCGTACGCAAGTCCTCTCCATAGATTGCCACTTTTATTCAAGAGTAGTGCGTGAAGCGATTGAAATTAAGAAACATCCAAACAATTTCAATCGGGAAGATGGTCACAAACTATCATAAGCGTGGAATCCAGTGTTTGCAAAAACGCCACTTCGTTTTAGTTCGCAATCGGCTAACTACCAGAATTAAGGCTTGTTTACGGAATAGGGACACCGTTAGTGTTGTGTGTGACGGTAGTTGGATAATAATAATGTGATGGTGGATGAAGACTCAACGACGCAAACGGAGGCGATACACCGCGACTGCAGTTCACCCGTGACCACGGCCGGTGCAACTCGGTCAAAACGTCGGGTTTAAAAGGTATGCGTAGAATGCCTTTACTAAGTAGTTTTCTTTAAATCCCGTCTAAATATGTGTGCATAATGGAACGCGAAAATTTAAAAGTGTGTATAGAAATAAGAATAAAATAAAAAAATTTTTTTTTTGAATCGAGTACTGATCCCATTTTGTTGTGACAGATTAAAATACTTCGCATTCAGAAAACATATTTGGGCGTCATACCTTCTAACTGAAATAATTCTAGGCCACAATGCGAAGTACTCTCATCTCAAATTCTAAGTCTACCGTTATTTGCAAAGGTCAAAATTGTTAGCAACCTCTTTCGCATCGCAATGTTTTCCATCGGAATATTTATCAAGAACGAGCTCAGTCGACCATGTGCCCATTGACTCTCAGCAACACAGATCGCTCGGATCGCTCGGATCGCTCTCGAGGTAAGTGGATAGGCCGAGCGTAGGCGTCCTTAGCCCGAGGCGATGTACCGAGCGTGGAGATAGCTCCATCTCTATCTGCCCGAACGGAAAACTCGTAGATTCAAGATTACACGGCGGGTTGGGGAAATCACTGTGTTCGTTGTGAAAATTTCACTGTGAAAGTTGTGCAATTTGACCAAATGGAGTGCCCACTTAAATGTCATAGCACTCCTTCTGTGCTTTAGTTATTATTCTGAGGTTGGAACACAACAATGCTACACTTGTTCTTTTTTTTTATAGCAGAAGGAGGCAAACGAGCAAAAGGGTCACCTGATGGAAAGTAATCACCGCCGCCCATGGACACCCGCAAAACCAGAGGGATCGCAGGCGCGTTGCCGGCCTTTAAGGAAGGAATAGGCTCGTTTCTTGAAGATCCCTAAGTCGTAACGGTCCGGAAATACCGCCGCCGAGAGCTGGTTCCACAACACTGTAGTTCGAGGCAAGAAATTTCGTAAAAAACGCACAGTAGTAGACCGCCATCCGTCAAGGTTTCATTCGCAACAAATTTGCGTTAAAATTATATAAACAATAATATCACAACAATGCTATTAACATTGTTGTTATGGAGACTTTAGATAAGATGGTGGTAGCTAGCCAGGCGGACTACCATTAACCAAATCTAACACACAAAGATGCATCCATCTGTCATCAGCTGTCGCCATCCAATGCTGAGTGAATGCCCTTTGCACGCCATCTCTCTCTCTCTGTTGGTAGCCTATCAAATCCGATTATTTCCTGCGACTCTATTAATATTATCTCTCCATCGAGCTGGTTGCCTTCCTAATCCTTTAATTGTATATAAAAAAACTGATCATGGTTAATTTTTGTCTCATAATGTAGTATTATTTTAAGGTACCCCAAATATTTAATGTTTGGCAACAGGCAACATTACCTAATTGACAGGGATAGAAAAAAAAAACCTAGTGTGATGATGAATGATCTTCTTTTTGTTTATGGCGTTGTATGACGACAACATCCCATCAGACAAACAGTTTTGAAAATAAATGTTTATAATGAGTCACAGACTTTTTTCTATCTGCGTATAAAATTCGAATCGTGACCACAATGTAATGTTACATTGCTTTCTTAAAGTTTTTTAACCCATGATCATGATTAATTTTTGTGTCATAATGTAGTATTTTAAGGTAGGTACTTACACCAAATATTTTAATGTTTGGCAACTTACAGGCAATTCATTTAGTTGGTAAACGTAAGTTTTGATTTCAAGATGAAACGGATATCAAGTGAAGAGAATTTATGATCTCACAGCGAATGCAGGACCATTACTCACGCGCCTGCCGCCCATACTGATTCGGGACAGTAAGCGAATCGATATTTCCATATGGAGTGTGACTCTCAATGACCTGTCATAGGTACCTATATGACCTACTATGACATAATGTCCATATAAATTAAAATTAAATTATGTTCGTTTTGCACATTTTTTATACGAATCCCGGAAAATGACTCTACTATACCTGATATAAAGAGGAAGTAGAGTCCAGGTGCGAGGATAACTAGTGCAGCGTAGAGACGTGGCATCAGTCACCCGGACTAGGACAATAACAGTTTCAAGATTCAAGATTCAAGATTCAATATCATTTATTCAGGTTAGGCCATGTTTAGATTACAGCACTTATGAATGTCATTATGCCATCGGTTCGTAAGTCTAACTATGGGGCGGGAGCCTTGTACTGAGAAGAACCGGCAAGAAACTCAGCAAGGGCATTTCTTTTCTCCCTTTCTTTTACAGCGTCAATTAGAGTTGAAAAATGCCCTTCCTATCATAGAAGGGCACTTTCCATTACAATAATGAAAACATAAAACAACTACAAGGACATTAAAAAAAAATATATTAATAAAAATAAAAAGTTCAGGTATTCATGAATATAAAATAATCAATGTAATAAATGTCTTACAGTACAGAAAAATAAAAGTAAGACTACAACTACTAATATACTAATAATAAAAATAAGTTAGCAAGTTAGCAAGAGCAGACCAGCCTCCACAGGCGGCACCCGTTCACGAGTATGACATGTGAATCAGCCATCGCTTCGCTCAACCATGTTTTAGGGAACGTAACGACCCGACGCACATGCCACCACCGCAGAGACACTTTGAGAGAGCATGACACACTCGAGCAACTCCAATGAAGCAAGCAAGAAAACATTTAAACAACGCAACAAAGTTTTGAGTAGGTACCTATTGTCTGTAAGACACTGCTGATAAAAGGCTATCATACCAGGGTAAAATGAGTTAGTTACAACGAAATTAGTTTGATCTCCGTAGCAGGTTGCTGTGGGATAGTGTACTCTTTACGAACGTAGTCGCGGTAGAAATCTTGTCTCATTTGGCACTTTATAAAAATCAATATTTTGCAGTACGTAGAAGTAGGTAAGAGCCACAAGAATTGTGTTTACATTATATTGGAGAATATTTCTTTTCAAAGTCCACTAGCAACAACTCAAAAAAATGCAAATAAAAGATAAATTAGTATTATTAGTATTTCAAAATAAAGCATGCAAGGTTTTCAGTGTTTGCATTCAAATTTAAATGTGATACGTCGAATAAATAATTATTTTGTTTTGATTTTGTGTTTAATATTCTACTAATATTAGACACATCTCCACACGATCACCGTACACATGCCTCGGAATCATAATCGAGTTTGTTAGGCCACCTAAATCGAGGACGGATTGCAGATGTTGTCGGGAAATTAATTGCCAGTCGCCGCTCCAGGTTTGTTAGTATCAGTGTGGTGAAAGTTTTGGACCATTAACAATTCTATATTTATCCACGGGCTTAGACAACATTAATGCAAAATATTCGGGTGTTAACATAAAATATTTTATATGGATCCATGATGCTAAGGCATTTCGAACCTTTTGCTGGGTCCGTTGTCAAAGGGAGAGAGAAAGGGTCTCATATCAATGAACAGTCATTATCATCTTCATCACCCGAAAGACGTCCACTGTTTAACAAAGGCCTCCCGTAAGAATCTCCACCACGTCCGGTCTTGTGCTGCTCGCATCTAGATCCTTTATCAGATAGTTGATCCACCTTGTGAAACAGTAATATATCACTACTAAAGGCCGCTCGCGGTTTCATCCGCGTGGTTCTCGTTCCCGTAGAAATATCGGAATAAAAAGTAACCTATATGTTAATCCAGGTTATAAACTATCTGTATGCTGAATTTCATCCAAATCCGTTCTGTAGTTTTTACGTAAAAGATTAACAAACATCCATCCATACTTACAAAGTTTCGCGTTTATAATATTAGTAGGATAGTATTAGGCTGAATCATCTGTAATATCAGTTTTTTTGCGAGCTAAGATAACATACATAGGTACGTGACATGTGGTGAGCCCATCGCTGCTCTATTTTCTTGGATATGTGTGCATCCTTTGGTCCATTAGTTTCCTTTAATGACACACAAGAGAAAGGTTGTTATAGTGTTCTATTTATAAGCCGCTACAAATAGCCAGATTGGACCAATGTGGCGGTGGACAAAACAAAGTGGAAAGAAGGAGAGTAGGCCTTTGCCCTGCAGTGGGATATAATATGCTGACAATAATAATAATAATAATAATTAACAGCTAATATACATAATGGTTGTACAACAACTGAACAAACAACAACATTGTTCTTCTAAAGATAACCTCCCTAACAAAACTCCGTCTTGCCTTCCACAAACATCTCGGCAATCACAATAACGGACATGCATACTTGTACCTACCGCCGCAGTTCTTCGGTGCACATCTATCAAAGTTATGCATACAGCAAACATGGTTGATTCGTAACTTCGTATGACCTGTGGCATTCAGTGGCCGCGGGAGGGGCATGAAATATGCATGAGCGGAATCAGAACCGTGTGCGGCAGACGGGGCGGTGTCCGGGCCAGGTGATCGCTGCTGCTTCCTGCTTTGGGGGCTTGTATTAAGAGTTCACATTTAAATTAGGCGTTGCACAACTGTAGACAATTTCGGTTACTGACACGGGACACCATCATGTACCAAAAACGATTCGCAGTGCGTTGATATGCCACCGGTACGTTCTACACGGTAGGCGCCGCGCAAATGTAGATATTTATTTAATTACTTTACTTTAGGTACTCCAATTATATAGGATAAAATGTTTACTAGAAAAAAATCAACCAGTCTCAGGAAGCTCGAATGGGATCCCATTCGAGTTTCCAGAGACTGGGATCCCATTCGAGCTTCCTGAGACTGGTTGTTTTTTTTCTAGTAAACATTTTATCCTATACTTATCTATATAGCATTTGTAATTGCAAAATTTCAAAAATAAAGATACCCTAATTATAGCTGAACACAGAATTTTCTTAGTAAATTACAGTTTTAGATACAAAACTAAGTTACTAAACTAAGTTAAAAAAGTTATAAAAAAAATGTACTACTTAAAAAAGTTATAAAAAAAATGTATGACAAAAATTTGACACCATTGTACAAAACGCAATTTGCAGTGCGTTCAATTGCCACTGCCGAGCTGGGCCCTTATTCTGTAACGATTCCTTGTTTCGAAACCACGTCAATTCCTTAAAAAGTTACGATATCTTCCCAAAAACGTATGCGTTTGACGTTTGTGCGCGGTAAGGTTTAGGTGTGGAATCTATAGATTGCGATACAGATTCAGGGCCCTGTGTAGTTGTGACTCATTCTTTTTTTGGTGTCGTAAAATGCTACTGACGGACTAAATACTGCACATACTTACATCCAACAACATAGAGCAGCCATGGGCCAATTGTTTTTTTGAGAAAGTGGACTGTGGCAGTGGACTGCTTTTGCAATCCTCATTGCCTGGACTCCGATTAACCATTCGGAAATAATAGTTTGCCTAACCTGGGACCTTCGATTTAAAACTTTTTTCTAACTAGAACGAAACTCGAAAGTTTACCTATCCGGAGCGGTTTTAAGAAAGTATATTTTTTAGAATTAGCAGCTACGATAACTCCTAATTTAAGTATGTGTGTCACTGCCACTACCGGATACAGAAAGTCTACGGTAGCGCAGCACCATAAAGCACTGACAACAGCCAAATACGCTCACTGAATCATGTTTCATTTTATTTAACTTTTTATTTAATTTATTTGGACAACCAATAAGACAAACACAAATACAATCAATATAAAAGTTTCAATTACAGACTTAAAGCTATGTTTTGTCTAACCTAAAGGCTGCCACGGCATGCAATGTAAAACTATAATTTTAAAAACATCTCATTCTAAAGTTATTTTGATAAATAAAAATGTAAAAACTCCAAAGTACAATACAACAAAAAAAGTCAAAACAATACTACAACCTTATGATACATAGGTAGGTACTTATAATAATATAAAAATAATACAAAATACAGCAGCGTCAAGAATCGTGAGTGTATGTTTGTATGTATAAAGTAACAACAAGGAGTTCGATAGCGCAGCAACCAAGGCGTTCAAATTGCGATCTTACCAGTAAAGTAAGTTTTGCAACTGGATAGGTAAATAAATTAAAAAAATCTCGAGCTGCTTCATGATTCGGCAGGCACGTAAAATTGTCCCGGTTGTGGTTGTAAGATGGCTGTCGTTAAAATTCATCAACCGGCATTTTGACCAGCGTGGTCAGTTTTGGCCACAGACCACTTGGTCCACTACCTTTATGTGCCATTATCCATTTCGGAAAGCTTGTTGACTTGCCCAAAAGTGAGACGTTTATAAGCTGACGATGACGGTGGGTTAGGCTAGGCGGTCAGCGAAAATTCCGGGCTCTCGCGGCTGTTGCGCGGTGCGGGGTCCGTGGTAATTTCTAAGCGCCATTCACATTTTTATCAAAAAGTTAATAAAAATGTTTAGTTTTTTGGAAATCCAAATCAGTCTTGAAATCGAAAAGGTAAATACCTGTGTGTTTATGATTTTATAGGAATTATTATTGTAAAACACGATCGTAATTTGCATTTATATGAAATTTTAGAGGTAACTTCAGGATTTTTTTCTATTAAGCAAAAAGTTTCCAATCGTGTTTTGGAAACAGTCATTCCTTCACACATACGTTATACATATTGAAAATTTCAGTACGAAATATCTAAAATATTTTGAATAACAGCTTATAGAAAACAATATTTTTTTCCGTTGTCACTACCTAACCCGCCTTAACATCGAAACATTATGGCAACTCGTTGAAATGGAAATCCATATTCGAGGTGTCAAGTGTTTGTTCATTACCCTAACAGCTCAAAGTCAGTTTTCGACTTTGGCAATTCAATTTGCAACAATTACAACTTTCAGCAAGTTATACAAAATTAATGGAGGTGAAAGTAACGGTTTCTAAGAATATTTACTGAATGTTCAGAAAATTTAATTATAAACTGTGGTTTTTGCATTCACAGTATTATCACAATCCATTATTAATAAGGAAAATTAGTATATCGCAAAACGGTAGGTACGTGACGGTAGCTCTGGACATAATATTTATGTAAGTATGAATTTTAGGCCTCAGACGCGTCCAGTTTTTTTTAGAAAATAAACGAATGACTTTAGCTTTCAAATCACACAGTGACAGATATAGAACAAGTAGTTAAAATTGAAAAATATAAGTAGGTGAAGTGTAGATACAACTAAATACCTACCTTATAAAATTCGTATCATTATTCTCCCCATAAGGATATTTAAAAAGATACAGTTATCAGAAATAGATTTAAAATCTACCGCAGAACAAACAACAGTGAAATAACTTGTTCCATTAGAAAGTGCTCGCGGGCATAAAACATTATTCTATTCCAATCCTTCCGGCAGTTCTTCAAAGAGGGCGCTGAACACTTTATTTTATGTTTCCATTACTATATCGTCACATTATATAGTGGTGTAATCCATTACGTTGAGTATTCTGCTGCACAATGCGCTCATTGCAGTGTGCCGTCGCGCGGCGATGGCGGCGCGGGGTGTAATGTACCGTAAAGCCACCAGCCGCATCTTTAGAATGACAGCTTTTTCCTGAATACGGCAATCAATGGAGGTACTTTGGCGACACGCTTTTGTTTCTAATGTGTCTTTGTTATACGAGTGGAACAAGATAATAAAAGATTTCTTGGCGGTAAAGTAAAGATGGTTTGCGGTTTTGTTTTATTTTGTAAAATTGACAAATCCTATTATAGGAAAATAATGGTAAACTATTAACCGTTAAGTGATCGTGAGCTGAACGTGCATGAGCATTAGAAAATGAAACAAAACAGTGCAACATCACTTAGAAAATTCTGTCATGAACGTCCGTTAGATCTTAGTAAAGTCCGAAATTTTTAGTCAAACTCAAATGGGTTTGGGGGGAATGTCATTTACCATTCATTATTTCAGTCGCCACTCATTACTATCTACAATTAAATTAAGAGAACATTTTACTACTTACTTATTTTCTTAACTGACGCTTAACCAAGCTTTTATAGTCGAAAAAAAAGCAAACTTGACATAATAAAATGACTTTATGTATTACCTACGTCGCTCGTCGCAGAATATCAGCGACAGCTGGTAGCTGGGTTGTCTTATACTGCGCCATATGCCCTTTTGCATTTGTTTTAATTTGGATGAAGTTAGACTTTTAGTTCTACCATTTATTTCAAATGTTTTGAAGCAAATAAATATTTTTAATTATCATCGATTATACTTTCATAGAATTATGAAATTATTCCCCAGAGATACACTTTCCTAGTAGAGACACTTTTAATAAAACTACGCTTTTATTCCTGTAAGATAATTTCTTTTAATGTCTACCAATTTGTCCTCCTAGCCTCTGTCTTGGCAACGAAATGTCAAAAAATTTTGACAGCAGGTGCGATTTGGCGGGAATTTAATTTTGCGGAAATGGAAAAAAAAAAACGCAATTCATGTTAAACTATGCATTCACGATGCATAAAATGTACCACAGAACCGAAATAATCCTCCTTGTTCATACTAAAGTAGTCTCTAAGTGTATCAAAACACGGTACAAAGTCAAGTAGAGAGCGCGGCCAGCGGCAGCGTGGCCATATATGGCCGCTTGGGGTCTGAAGGAATAGCGAGTTTTTAGGTGCGGCGAGAGGCTAGATACACTTTTCGGTACTGTTGTGTATAAAATCACTTTGTTTCGTGAATACTTTATCAAACAATGGATAAAGCCCAACATGATGCCTTAGATTTGTTTTTATGATCAGTAGTAAGTAAGTACCTATTATAGATGCTGCTTTTGTTGCTATGTAATAAGTAAAGCCTACATACTTCCACTGCTGGACAATGGCCTCATCTAAATGAAGTCATCGCTACAATTGATAATTATTGGTTTAATCGACACGATTGCCAAATGCTGATCAAAATAAACCTAACCTCCGGATATAGCAACTTTCCTACTCTCTGCTCTTGCTCTACCTTCTCTCTTCTTTGTCACTGCGGAGTAATCGTGGTCGTCACTTCAGCAGTAGTAACCTGCCTCACAATAAGTCTGTTGGCATATTTAATCTCATTCGTGCTCTTTTATTTGCCCAGTGAATCATCCTCAAGAAAACACCCCTCTCGCCTGTGGGGGTGTGGTTATGTGGGGCTCTCCCAGTCTCCCTTCCATACCAAAATAGAAGAAGGAGGAGGCATACCCACTAAACACTGGAGAACAGCAATTTGATAAGACTTTAAACTATCTCGTTGCATTGCATTAAAACTATTTTAACGGAATCTAACACGATTAATTTTGTAAGTAAGTACATATCTACTTAGCATAATATCTACTTACTGCCTAAGTAGATGTAGTTACTTACAAAATTAATCGTGTTAGGTCCCGTTAAAACAGTTTTAAAACAGCAATTTGAGTAAAGCGGAGTTGAGTAAACTGTCCACTAAGGAATTGAACCACTGAAAATCCTATTGGTGATCTGTCTTCGCCTCTGCCCTGTACATCAAGAAACTCGCTTTAGGCACCGAGTTTTTTACGAATGTCTAAACATTCGTATGGAGCTCTGTCCACGTACGTAGGATTATATCAAGACATGTATACGCCTTTACGTTGATACATATCAGAACTGTTCATTATTTTGTTTTTTTAGTATTGATTAATATGTAAGTATTATGTGGCAGTACATAAAACAAGAAAGTTAAAATACCTACCCATATTCAAAACAGCTTATTAAAATTTATGATAAGTCCGAAAGTCAAAATAACAAAGTTTAAATAAAGTACTTCAAACTTATGGAACCTTCCAAGCCTGTGTGGTTTACTGGTAAGACTTATCACTCAGTAGTCTCAGGTTTATTTCCCAGATAATTACCTACTTTTTGTCTTGTGGTCCGTTTTTTTTTATTTTGCCTGGCCGTTACTACTATATCAGCATAAAAAAACAGTAAAACTTAAATATTTTATTAGATTTTACAACGAAATGTAAAAAAACACAAATATAAATGTACAGTTAAGTGTGTCAACACTTTTTCAGTCAGTGACTTACCGCAATCGTTTCGAAGTGACTATATAGGCCTTCGATCAACATTTGTTGATCAACATTTGTTGATCGAAGATATAGGCGTTTGCAGCCCATGGGTCTCCTAACATTGTCTCCAGTTATAATACCTCAATAATTTAGACGATTAATTTAGTCAACAAGCAACTTGTTGACTCCGGGGTAATTTGGGCCAATTGTCAGAATGTCCAGTGTGTCAAAATGACAAGGCAATAATGCCCAATTGTTAAAATGATCAGTTGTCATAATATCCAGGTGTCAAAACAACAAATTGCTAAAACGTCTAATGGCCATAATGTCAAGTTGCCAAACAACAATTTGTTAAAAAGTCGAATTGTTATAATGTTCAAAATCAAAACACCCAATTGCCACATCGTCTAGTAGACATAATGTCCAATTACCAAAACCACAATTTGTTTGTCAGTTTTTGCCATTTTGGTTTTGACATTTGTGTATGAATGTCGTTAGTTTACATTACGGTCTTTGTTCTTGTGAGTAGCTCAATGGCACTGCAACTATGGCATTCGGTTTGCAATAGTCTCCTTTAAGCAACTTTTACAACGCCGAGTCACAGGATGGGTGACTTAATTGAAAAAGACGTCAAGCGTGTTTCGTATGGCACGTAAAGCGTTACGGTCGTAAGATGGCAGTTAGGGTTGAAGAGGATTCCATTTCCGCTTCCACATGTTGCGGAAGATCCGCAATTATTACAGTTCCCCTACCGCTATCGCTTCCCCATAAATGAAAGTTAAAAATTCCTCTTCCGCTATCGCTTCCTCATAAATTAAGAGGAAAAAGGAGAAATTGAAATTTAGCGCTAAATCTCCGGCCCGCAATAAATAAATAAAATACTACGTAGGTAGGTACTTTGTTTTTATTAACAACTAAAAGAAAAACGGAGAGTGTGATGAAATACACTTAATAATGTGCCTCTTGCATTACACTTTCATTTTCTTCCTCTTCCACATTCGCATTCTCTTCCTCATAAATAAATTTTCCGCATCCTCATCCGCATCCCCTTACTTATAAATAAATTTTCCGCATCCTCATCCGCATCCCCTTTCTTATAAATAAATTTTCCGCATCCTCATCCGCATCCTCTTTCTTTAAGCTATACAATTCCTCTTCCCCTTCCTCTTCCTCATAACCACATCCTCAACAACCCTAATGGCAGTCGTTTAAATTCACCAACCCGGAGGGCCAGCGTGGTGGGTTATGATGATGCTGATTCTAATTTAATACTTTTTTTTACATTCTAATTCAAAACCAAAAAATCAAAATCAATATATCTTTATTCAGTAAGCTTAAAATAAGCATTTTGAATCGTCTAAATTTATTTTTTTATGATCGGATGGATATGCATAGGAACCCACCCACCCAGCCCACCCATTCAGGAAGTCTTTTAGCTGTGGAGAAGAACGGGCACAAGAAACTCCACAGCTTCAAAATAATATAGAAGTAACGACATTTACAAAACAACATGTCGTTACCAAATTATACAATCAGATATAAAGATGAAGAAAAAATAATGTAAATATATTATTATAACCAGGCTGTTTTGTCTTCTAAATATTCCTTGACTGTGTAATAACCTTTCCTAAGTAAACAAGATTTTACATGATTCTTAAACTCATCTAAAGGTAAATCCAGTATAGTACTTGGTATTTTATTATAATAGTGTATACCTTGCCCCAAGAAAGAGCCGAGAACCTTTTGTAACCTAAACAGTGGCATTACTAGTTTTGACTTATTTCTAATATTGAAATTGTGTACATCACCGTGTTTAGTAAAAGTGTTAATATTGCAACGCACAAAAACTATTCAATTATAAATATACTGCGATGCAACTGTAAGAACACCAACTTTCTTAAAAATATTTCTCAAAGAAGATCGCGATCCCAGTCCATAAATGGTTCTTATTGCTCGTTTCTGTAAAATTTCTGTATTCAAAGGTAAACTCATATAATACCATCAACCATGTAGCGTAGTGGTGAAAGAATATTAGGTACTACCCCCTCTCTTCCCTTGGGTATCGTAAAGGCGACTAACGGACCAAAGACTGCATGCGGAGATGAGCTAACCACCTATCACGCAAAGCACATGTGCAGTAGCAATTTGGTGAAAAGTGGACTATAGATAAATATAGATAAAGATAAGACAATAGGACTGCTTTGGTGATCCGCATTGCCTAGTCTCTGACTTACCCTTCGGGGATAATTGTCTTTATTATACTATTATTGTTCTCTTTATTTAAAATATATTATCTTATGTGAATTTTTTTACAATATTTTATATTAAAAAACATATTTACAATATAAAATATTATAAAAAACTTAACCTAGTTGCCACCGGCAGCGGAAATAGACCCAAGCTATCGGTGGTTAGGGCTGCAGAGTGAGGAACCTCCTGACAATACGTGCCGTGTCAAGGAGTACTGCCTTCTGTATCTGACCCTTGACCCAACCTTTTAGCCAGAGCCTCTCTAGGTGTTGATTGAGGCTCTTAGCTAAAAGACCGTTGTTACGCGAACACTTCGTCGAGTATAATTGTCAACTCGCTGTGATTGGCCGATCATTCGTTGCCCAGTCGTTGCACCAATATGCACCTTAATTGACCGGCGCAGAGACGGTTATCCGTCGCGCTGTGGCGCGAACAACCGTATTATTATTATTTTTATTAAACTTTACTAACACTGAAAAAATTACAAGGTATTGTTAACTAGACACGACTTACTATGTCCGTTATTGTACATTCAACGAAATTTAATATTTTGGTGGCTTATTAAATAAAGAACCTAAGCCTTGTTATTATATTGTGAAACCGTAAAATTTAGGTCAGCGAAAACATACTTCACAAAATATTTTTTAATGAACAAGCGTTCTTTAACGATATCAAGTATTTTGTAATTAACTCCAAACTCCCGATTTTCACTTAAGCCAAATTAATGGGCTCCAGCTAATTACCTTATCCAAACGTAAGGTTAACCATCAAAGAGAAATCGTCTCTAGTCCAAACTTTTGCATAACTTTCGAAATAAATTACTTCGGGGGAAGAAGGGAAATTATATTTTAACGGGTAATATTGGTATTGACATTTCCTGTAAGACGATTATTTTGTGAGAGTTCGCACCGTTTAAATATAATAAAAAAAACATTTCCCTTTTTATTACGTGAAAGTTGTTAAAGTGAAAATTTAGAATTTGCTGACTCCGTTCGAGGCTTTGATGTTTTTCCGTTTCATTAATTTGGTTGATGCCAAACTAGGGATTCGGTGGAAACGTAAAGGGCAGTTTCATCCATGACTTTTTGATTGGCTGAGGCTGAATGATTAATTTTTAAATTGACTTGTTGTTAGAGTTTCGAATATAAATCCTAATTCTGTGGTTTAGTGGTTGGGTGCCAAGGTCCCGGGTCCGATTTCCAATAGGAGGTAAATATGTTTTTACTCAGTTTGGTTCATGGTAGGGCTTTTTAGTCCTTTTAAGTCCGCCTGGTTAGCTTAACCATCATATAAATATGTCTTTAGAAAATCGATGTTACTAGCATTGCTATGTATTACCGATAATGGTAACCGATTCTTGATAAACTATGCTCTTGACAGTTTAACTTGTCACGGAGCGGAGGGATGGAGGAGTGCCACGATGAGGAGGAGTTGGATGATAATAAACGCACGACGAGTTCAGAAGTATATGACAATAAATAAATGGTTGGTCATTAGTAGTAATAAAAAGTTAATTATACTATGCTTGTGCCTAGGTGTAGGTTTAGAATATAATTATAATTATCAGGACATATACATGAAACTGCCTTGTTTTAATAAATGCACTTCACTAGTAACAAATTTTTGGAAGGATAACAATGATTCGAAGGAGCTCATTCTAGCTCCGCGGATGAATCTGAACTGCTCTTTACATGAAAATAGAGGCTAGACAGAGAAAGCAAGTAGTATTTGAATTTAAACGCAGATACAAAAGAACGTTATTCGGAAAAAAGATTAGAAAACCAACAAGGCTTTAGCTGTCTTGTTACAAACTATAGTTACAAAGAGATAGAGCCTTTTATCGCTCTCCAGACCCAGGGGTCCAGGTTTTCCCATCTTAGAAGTTGATATTTTCGAGTCCTCCTATCCAATACCTTATCTAGGTAACATTGTAATATTCCAACTACAAATCATCATTACACTTTCATTATAAATTACAGTTGCCGTTTTCGCGTGCCTGGGGCTCCGTTTTCTTCTGCTAAACCACGCAAACGCAATAGATTTTTAAAAGATAAAGGGCAATGGCATTTTTATATGATTTGTAAATATTTTGTACAAAATGTCTGAAGTATGACGGTGTATACCTAGATAGGCGTGGACGAAGGCGCGGGCGGGCCACTAGTATATTGTAAAGTAAAGTCGCCGTTTTCCTTTGATGGAAACATTGGATAAGGACGATGTTTTTATATAATGTGTAGATATTTTCTACGTTAGGCCTGGCCTAGCGGGCCGCTAGTACAGGTATAAATATAATGTTAACCATAGTTTTAGAGACTTTTTAAAATTAATATTTCACCTTACACTTTCCACTTAAGAGGCATATTACATCTCGACTGTGATTTTTGCGTAAAATGGCCAATTTTGGCGTTATGAATCTCAGAAACAAAAATACATTAACAATTATGACTTATTGAATAGTGTAGAATAGCTATTAGAATAGTGCGTAGCGGCCTCGCTTTATAGAAATTTTACTTAACTTTTAAATTAAACCCAAAATTGCAGAGAAAGATTTTCATAAAGTGCGCGAAGGCACTTTTTTGAGCTCATCGATTGAACTACTGTTCTAAACAAGTGACATAAAAAAATTATAATGTTATCTCTTATATAGTCGAATAGTGCTTAGCGGCCTCGGATTTTTAGATATCATTGATTTTATGTAGGAAAAAAATCTCATTCTAAACCAGAAAACTTCGAAAATCGCTATAAAATAACTGTGAATTTCTCCTATCTACGATAATATTATTGAGCAAAGTTTATACCAGAGTAATTGTTACTTCATGAGGAATAAAGATTTTATAATGAATTTATTATCTTACTTCGATAAAAACGATAAATACAACTGCAAAATTACTACAAAATGCGAAAATGGGCATTATACGCAAAAATCACATTCGAGATGTAATAGGCCTTTTAAGGCAAGTCACCGGTAAATGCTGGCAAAACTGTTTTGCTAGATCAAATGGTTTATACATTTACTATTAAATTTCGCTCTTATAAAAATGTATAATACACTAAAGGATATTGCCTAAAGAATGTGCTAATTTGTTACGTTTATTTCTTACATTTTTAAAAATTTTCGACATATTTTTTGCATGTAAATATTAATTTTGAAGTAGTACAGAGAACCTGCTAATTCATTAAATCCTATAAAGTCTATATTGGCAAAAACCCTTAGAAGCCTATTTTCGCCAGAGGGCGTACCACAGTAAACATCGTCTCAGTAAAAATCTATCTTTAAAAATATAAACAGATCACTTTTATATAATTAAGCATCTAAATCATTACTTTTGAAGTGCAATATTTATGTGACAATGTTGGTAAGAAACCATATTAAGCGAACAGTGTTATTGAAAATCTAAAATATTTGTGCAGTGCAAGTGCCAATAAAACAATAATAAAAGTAAAATAAACTTGAAAGTGTTTTGCTTGAATACCAAATAGAACAGTATTTATCTTAAACAATAAAACAGTGAAATAATTATTATATTAAAGTGGTAATTGAGTAATTTTTCTGGTTAACTCAGTGCAACAGTAATAGTTGATAAACGTTTGATTTCCAAATACACTCAAACAAATTACTCAAACTCAAACCACTAGAAATCTCGAGTAAGCGTACGCTTAATTTTGTCGCTGCTAATAAGAACTGATTGGCGTCGCGGCGTGTGTTACGGCCTTTGCCCGCGCTAGGAATTGTGCGGTCCGCGGTTCGATCCTGTGACGGAAAAGTTATTTTTGCGAGTTTTTAATTTGCAACATTTATTTGCCTGTTAAGAAGTTTGGTGGATGGAACATTGAACACACAAATAATCTGTAGATAGTATGAATTCTAAGACAAGACGAGGTGGCAGCAAAATGTCAATAACAGTTAACTGCCACAAATGTATGACTGCTGTCAATGTGAAAGACACAATTCAATGCACAAAATGTAAACACCGATTCGAGTTCGATTGCATTGGTATGTCTGAAAAATTATATCGTATAATGGATACGGCAAAGAAACAGATCTGGAAGTGTCCAATTTGCCTCCAAAATAAAACGCAAATAGTACCGAGCACCGATCAACCAAATAATAATAAAATCACCACGAGGAGACAATATAAAAACAAAGCTCTCGGCAATATAGTGAAATCCCCAGAACCAGTCGAGATTCACCCAACTACATTTAGTGCTCAAAAATCGTCCCCCTCCCCTTCGTCCATAGGAGACTCTGATACTTTCTACGACTCCCATGTTATAACAAAAGAGAATATGACAGATGAATTATTGTGTTCGTTCACAGAAAGATTGTCGAGAAGCGTGGAACACCCAGTAATTAATAATACATCCGTCGATTATGAATTGCGAGATGAAATCGAAACATTAAAAATTAAACTTATCTCTACTGAAAATGAGTTACAGAACAATATATTGGAGAATAATGAACTAAAGAGAAACGTAACGAAATTAACAAAAGAATTAAAATTACTAAAATTTTTTGGCAAAATACCACCTATAATCAAAGAAGAGAGTAAGCGAC
Source organism: Scoparia ambigualis (assembly GCA_963921215.1). NCBI lineage: Eukaryota > Metazoa > Arthropoda > Insecta > Lepidoptera > Crambidae > Scoparia > Scoparia ambigualis. The sequence continues at coordinate 7,286,058 of OY992510.1, forward strand.
ATTCTTTACAATCCTTAGATTTTTTCACTCCACCAAAAGCTCCCTCTTCAGTATACCCCGAATAACTTTACATATCTTCAAACAAGAATATATGAACTCAAGCAGTCGCTGACTAACGTGCAACGGGAAATAAATGTCCTAAATAGGGAAATTGTTGGTCATAAGCAAAAGTTAAGTCAGCCGAGTGAATATATAGATAAGGCAGACTGCATACACACACACTCCAGGTCCGGGAGATGGAACTACAGATACAAAACTACAGCAACTATACTTTCTGGAGCTTCGAGTTCGGAAATGTTAAAATATTGCAAAAATATATCGGATAACTTGTCGCAGGATGATGTTGTAATCCTAGGTTTTGGTTCACATGATGATGATCTTAACTTGCTTCATTCTAATCTATGTATTGCTGTTAATATGTTAGCTGAGTCATCTGTTTTTATTGTTCCTGTAAATTACAACCCACACTTTAGTGAACGTCAATTGTACAAAGCTATGAAAATGTGGACTAGACACTTTGACAACTGTAACATAGTCGATTATTAGTCATTATCATAGTCAGTTACGATAATTGTAAATATTCTAGTCATTTTGATTATACAAACATTATCTGCAACAAAATTAATTTATGTATTGACTATTATGAGTATAAAAAACAATTCTTGACTGTAAAAAATTTACGTAATTTAACTAATGCTAATACTAAACATACAAAGAACACACGAAGTCTCAAAAACATTGCAAACTCAGAATACATTAACCTTCCAAGAAAAGGTACCATACCGTTCTATTTTCAGGTTGTGAATGGATCTGAAAGTGTTTTAACTTGCACACGGCCTATGCAAAGTCCTTCAACATCACACGATTGCTTAAGTTTTTTCGAGAATAAAAGGAAATCTCAAACTAGGAATTTCAAAGTACTACATCAGAATATTGCAAGTGTTTTGTCAAAAAAAGAAATCCTGGATCTTACTATTCTTGAACTATCGCAGGAAAATAATGATCCCGATGTAATATGCCTAAGCGAGACTTTTATAGAATCAGGTCAGGAAAACTATGTAAGAATTCATAATTATCAACTGATTTCTGCTTTCACTCGAAATAAAAAAAGAGGTGGAACTGCTATATTGGCTCGAAAGGGTCTTTATTGTAAGGAATTAACTTATATCCAAAAATACGCGTCACAAAAAATTTTTGAATGTTGTGGTATAGAGATATTAGCGAACAAACTTATATTAATTTGTCTTTATAGGACACCCACTTTGGATCCTAATATATTTTTGGATAGACTACTGTTTGCATAATGAAATTTTTAATAAATATCAGTATAAAATAAAAATGGTTATAGCTGGTGACTTTAATATAAATACGTTACAAAAGGGTAAAATAATTGAACATTTAAAAGATCTTTCGCAAAGTTACAATTTAACTTTATTTTTTTTATTTATTTATTTTTATTTTATTTTGACACAAACAGTCATATTAAAAATAGTTTTACATTTTTTAAGTCTTAACACACAAAAAGACAAAACAGTGCCGAAAATTAATCACAAGAGTTACAAATACTAATACGAGCTGTGTAATACTACAAAAAAGTATTTAATTGATATCCTAACTGATATACTATTTCATAAACATACTTCAGGCATAATATGTTACAATTGTGAATTTTGAATATTAACATTTGCAAGTTTAGCACGATATATTTTAATAAACGTAAGAATATATTTCGACAGAAGTATACTTAGGTTATTATAATTTTAGATAAAGCGAGGTATGTACTTATTAACTATTTCAATTTTTCAATAATTTTGCGTTTAAATGTAACCAGAGAGTTATTGAAAAGATTGAGTTTTACAAATTCTTTGTTATACATGTGGAAAAAGCCATTTTTGGTATATTTCTTTTTAAAACGAGGTGGTACAAATGTATTTATAGCGCGCAAAGAACGCAGAGGTAAGTGGAGTTTAGCTAAAAAGTTTATTTTAGACAACAGTAGTGCCTTCCTGTTGGCGCTTCACCTCTCCAATCATGAAACGTCTCAACTTCTAAGTTGTTCTATAAAAAATGACAATAGTGAGTTCCAGCCGTATTACATTTATAAAAATGATTTTAGCAATGAATATATTTTGAAGTTTAAAAAATACTTACAGTGCTTTTCATGGTCATGTCTATAGCGAGAATGATATCAATAAAAGTTTTGAAAATTTTAATGAGTTTTCCACTCTGCTGTATAAATTAAGTTTTCCAAAAGTCAGAGTAAAAATTAATTTGCGAAAAAGAAAAGAAAACTGGATAACAAATGGGTTAAAAATAAGCTGTAAAGGAGGGCTCGTTACAGATTTTACCAAAACAAAACTCCAGCAAATAAGTTACTATAAAAAATTCAAATATACTAAAAAAGTGCATATATAATTCCAAAAAGAACTCTAATATCGCCTATGTGTTTAGAAGCAAAAATAAATGCAAAGCGTCTTGGACCCTAATAAAAAATGAATTAAATACCGCTAAGTCTTATAATTACATCGACAAAATTAAAAAGACTAAATTGATTCTGACTGATCCAAAGAGTATAGCTACCGCTTTTAACGATTATTTTATTGCCATCACTGATTCGAACTGCAGTGAAAATTGCAAAAAAGTAGAAAATAAACAAGGTTTACCAAATTCAATTTTCCTAAAACCTTTGACTGAAGCTGAAGTACGGAAAGAAGTAATGCTGTTAAAACCCACTAATTCAGTACGATACGATGAAATCTGTACAAAGGTTTTAAAGAAATGCATTGACGATGTGGTTTCTGTCTTGACTTATTTAATAAATTTATCTTTCTCTTCAGGTGTCTTTCATAAAGTTCTCAAGCAGACAGTATTATAGCCGTTATATAAAAAAGGCAACCGTGATGAAATGGATAGCTACCGTCCCATTGCATTAATATCGATACTGTCAAAAATCATTGAAAAGTGCATGTATAGACAACTAATTGACTTTTGTACAAAATACCATATTATAAACACATAACAGTATGGTTTTTAAAAAAACAAGTCAATAAAGTCAAATCAACAATATTAACAAGTATAAATAAAAAATACTTAACCACTACTGTCTTCGTTGATTTGTCTAAAGCTTTTGACCACGTTTCGCACCCATTACTATTAAGTAAACTTGAAACCATCGGTGTCAGGGGTCCGGCTTTTGAGTGGCTAAAGTCATACCTTGATAATAGGCAACAGTGTGTTATTATTAATAAATTAAATAAAAACAATGAAGTTGAATCTTATTCATCAAAATACAAAAACAACGAATATGGTGTACCCCAAGGCAGCGTGTTAGGTCCAATTTTGTTCCTACTGTACATTAATGATATTACACAGGTAACAAACCATAAATGTATTGCATTTGCGGACGACATTTCTATTGTAGTGACATCAAATAATAAAAATTGTACAGACAATGAACATGAAAATGACATTAATCGCACTATTCATAATTTAATTGATTATCTTGACACATCTATACATCTATACACAAATCAATAATCATAAAAATTAATTATAAAAATGTGGAAATAGAAGAAGTAAAGCAGACGAAATTTCTAGGATTGACTGTAGACCGTGACCTAAATTGGAAAGCTCATGTAGATAATGTTTGTATAAGAGTCAATAGGTTCTTGTATGCGGTAAAGCAAGTTAAGAATGTGACAAACGTAAAAACCGCCATTTCTACTTACCATGCTTATGTTGGGTCTTTATTACGATATGGCTTAATTATTTGAGGTAATGGTACAAGTGTCAATAGAGCTTTTATTACTCAGAAAAAATGTGTAAGAGCTATATGTGGTGTTCCTCCACTTACATCATGTCGTGCGTTATTTCCGCGACTAAGCATGTTAACTCTGCCATCGCTCTACATATTTGAAATATGTGTATTTGTTATGCAAAATAAGAAACTGTTTAGGAAAGCATGTGATGTTTACCCCCGAAACACGAGAAATCCAAATAGATTGGTACTGCAAGAAAAACCTCAAACAATGCAGTGTTCCAAGAGCTGTCTTACTATGTGTGTAAATTTTTTTAATAATATGCCAGAGAATATTAAATCATTAAATATATATCAATTTAAAAAATGTTTATATAAATGGCTATTGACCGTAAACTTTTATGACATCAAGGTTTTTTTAAATAAAAGACATAACATTTAATTAATATTGTGATAACACTATTCTATTCTTAATTCACTACCCTGACATTCAATTTACAATTTAATAATTTAATTTAATTTTAATATAGCTAATAATTTTTCGTTATACTTACTAATTAATTCAATGGAAATTGTAACAATGTCGTATTGTATTTGTATTTGCATGCTTAATAATTAGGCGAATCATGATGTACGTAAATATTGTTAAAATCTTAATTACCATGTATTCTAGCAAATAAAGAAATTTTGAATTTTTTTTTTTTCCCCGCTTTGCTGTTATACCGTTCCTGTACCGTCGTACGCAAGACAGCGAGAGGAAAGCGCTCGAATGGACTCGTCTTAAACGTGTGTGAAATATATGGGGTGAGAGGCACTATTTCATTACGATACAATATTACATGATCACTCACCAAGATAGTTATTACGCCGACCTATTAATTAATGTTAGTACGTGTGTGGATTCAACTAATTATGCGCAGTTAGTTTGCGGAACGTAAGTGCTTTTAGTTTTAGCGGTGGGTAGCGCGTTTGAGTGGCGATCATGCAAGTAGAACGCCTTCAACAAATGTGGGTTATCGGATGGATGGTCAAATTTAAAATGTTGTCGTTAAACCACACCTACCTGTATTGGGATTTGTAAACGTCTATTTTTTTTTTTTAAAAGTTTAATGAATTCTATTTTATATTGTGTATTTGCTTGTTTCTGGTGCACTGCTCGTCACTCTTTTTCTGTTGTCCTATACCTCAAAGGTTGTCTGGAAGAGATCGCTTTAAGCGATAAGACCGCCCTTGCCTACATTAGTTTAAAATGCTTGTTTTATGTTCTGTATTTTTGTGTGTGCAACAAAGCGTTTTATCTATCTATCTCTATAGGTACTTAGATATTATAATACCCTTGCCTAGCTCAGCCTTTAGCTTTATTTTGAATAGAGTTATACTTATAACACAGACAAGGAAAAAGTCTGGTCAAAGTCAAAATATGTTTTTTAAATAAGCTAAGTATAAAGATTACACCAACTTTTGGATTGTCCAAACCTTTTTTTCAACCTACCACCCATTCAGTACTTCTTTTAGGTGTGGAGCAGAATGGGCGAAACAAGCTGCACAGCTTTACATCGAAGATCTTACGGGGTTCTCAAAATTCCAGGGATCACAGAAAATGAGTCGGTCATGCGGACGAAGTCGCAAGCGGTCACTAGTTTACAAAATAACTTTTCAAAATCAAATCAAATCGTTTGTGCAGTTCACATGCCCTTTGACTAATGGTTTGATTATAATTCACCGGCCGTGATATTGCGCGGTCTTAGCCATTAATTACGATGCGCGACTGAATTAAGCTGATTACGCTAGAGTGATTTGTGCGCATACCGCGGTTACAATTTGTGTCTTTCCACTGAGACATGTGTTATATGGCTTGTTTGGCACCTTTTAAGCATAAACTCCTTCAGCCAGAAACTTATAAAAATATAACGTATTCATGGAGGCTAGTTGACTAAAGGAGACCCGGCGTTTTATGCTTAAGTTGTATACTTTTTTTTAATTTTTTAATCTGTTATTCATTAGCTATCTGGCAATATCTGTCAACAAATGAAAGTTGTTGACAAATGACAGCCGCTTACTGTCAACTCAAACATGACGTGACGGCATTGTTGACATTTCCCTTTTTTAAAAGCAAAAGAATTATGGTTTATGCAGCCACATTAGATATTTTTAAAGTAACATGTCTGTTTTTTGAAGACTTAGTGTTTTTATTAAAAATATTTATAATTAAATAACTCTTATCCGCGATTTGATAAAAATAAGACAAAACTTGGTTTAGGTAGCAAATAATATTAGCTTTATTTTATGACCAAATTCTATTGTAAACAAGTTAAGCATTTTTTTCATGGAAAGTGCCGGTTCTCCTTTCAAAATAATACTAAAACGATACCTGTTTACCTATATTATCCTAAAAATACATTCTTTTTCAAAACATCGATCATTTACAATATTTATTTTGCGTTTTTATATTCCTATTTAATTTTACCGCAAAAACGCTTAAGATCGCCATGTTGAGTAAATGACGTCACACCGTGCCAAACATCCGTTTCGTTCGAGGCTTGTTCTATAGAAATGTCACAAAAATAAAATGACATTAGCACGGCGTGACATCACGGCTTCTGATTTCCGTTAATGTCATATGACTGAATGCGTATTATTGTCGATTTTTTTCTTTAACAATATTAATGATCCCAATTTTTTATAATGATATAAATAAATATTTAGATATTTTGTTTCTATAAATCATAATTGATCATTAGAAACGCCACTCCACCCGATTTATTCTTAGTGCACACAAGCCTATTGTATGATCATAGGTGAATTTTTGTGTTGTGACAATAATATCTATACTATGATATCAATTTTATTACAAGTGTTCCCATTCATATTTTTATACTTACATGTATCTTCATCCCATAGGAAATCGGTATAAAATGTAGATTTATAATAAATATTATATTTTTTCAATTCAGTGAGTAGATTTCGCATTAGGTTTATACATGAGGATAAATGAAAAGGATGTGTCTGTATTCTAATTCTTTGTTCCCTAATGTGGTTTCAAAAGTTGTCTTGGCACACAATTTTTTTTAAATTTATAATATGTTTAAGTGATAATTATGATTCATTTATTATTATACTAGCGGCATGCCCGCGCCTTCATCCACGCTAACTTAGAAAGACCGTCATATATCAGCCATTAAAAAAAAATTATCTACAAAATGTAAACAAAAACCATCAAGTCAGGTCAAGTCAAAATATATTTATTCAATAAACTCAATTAATAAGTACTTTGAATCGTCCAAATCTTGTTTAAACTACCACCCATTAAGGACATAATTTTTTAACTGTGGCTAAGAGTGGGCGCAAGAAACCACAGCTCACAAAAGCAACGACATTTACAAACAAAAAAAAAGAATATGTCGTTACCAGGTCAATACAAAATATGAATTTAAAAAATAATAAATGTTGCAATACAAAACTACAATACAAAGTAGTATCAATTAAATAAAGACAATTAGAAATAGCTGTTGGAGTGCTTGGAGCATTTCAGATCCAAGCTGTTTTGTCTTCTGTGTAATCTGACACTTTATAATAAGCTTTTCTTTGATTTTGATTTTAAATTTATTAAGATCTAATTTCTGAATATCATTTGGTACTTTGTTGTAAAATCTTACACACAGACCCCTAAAAGAATTATTTATTTTATGGAGCCTAGTATAAGGTACTGCTAATTTGTTCTTACTTCTAGTGTTTACATTGTGAATATCACTGTTTTTTAAAAACATTTCAGTATTTTTATGAACATAAATCAAATTTTCATAAATGTATTGTGATGCAACTGTCATTATATTTATGTTCTTAAATCTCTCTCTGAGAGAGTCGCCAGCCTTTAGGTTATAGATTGCTCGAATAGCCCTCTTCTGAAGCACAAAGATAGTTTGAATGTCAGCAGCATTTCCCCACAGTAAAATTCCGTACGACATTACACTATGAAAGTAACTGAAATAAACTAATCTAGATGTATCAACGTCAGTTAACTGACGGATCTTCATTACTGCATAAGCTGCAGAGCTAAGTCTATTCGACAATTTAGCTATATGTGGGCCCCACTGAAGCTTGGCATCTAACGTGATGCCTAGAAACACAGTGGTGTCCACAGGATTCACATTCATATCTTTAATTTGTACACTAGTTGTTACTTGCTTAACATTAGGCAATACAAATCTTACACATTTGGTTTTTCCCTCGTTTAAAAGCAAGTTATTTACACTAAACCAGTGAACAATCTTTGAGATCGCATTATTCACATCGTCATAATTTGGGTGTCGTCGTTTCACTTTGAATAAAAGTAAAGTACCATCAGCAAACAATACTATCTCATGACTGTCTTTTACAAAATAAGGTAAGTCATTAATATAAACCAAAAACAAGAATGGACCTAGTATTGAACCCTGCGGAACTCCTATTGTAACCACTGATCCCGGAGATCTTTTACCGTTAATGTCAACCTTCTGAATCCTGTTACTCAAGTATGAGATTAGTAGGCTCAAAGAAGCATCCCTAATTCCATAGTGGTTAAGCTTCCTGACCAAAGTTTCATGTAAAACACAATCGAAAGCCTTGGATAAATCACAAAATACCCCTAGGGCATCCTGTGATTCCTCCCAGGTATCAAATATTTGGATTAAAAGCTCAACACCGGCGTCAGTTGTTGAGCGACCCCTAGTAAAACCGTACTGTTTACAATGTAAAAGTTTATTTCTATGAAAATGAATTTGAATTTGGTCTAGCATCAACTTTTCAAAAATTTTACTAAATGTGGGTAGCACAGAAATAGGTCTAAAATTAGAGGGGTCAGAAGTGCTACCTGATTTAAACAATGGAATTATTTTACTATGTTTCATTAGGTCAGGAAAAACACCACAGTCAATGCATTCGTTAAATATGAAAGCTAAAACTGGAGCTATTGTCATAATTACTGATTTAGCGACATCCACGGAATTACCCCACAGATCAGCAGTTTTCTTTTTTTTGAGAGTGTTAAATGTTTTTAATATATCTAAACCACAATTTTTTTGAAAACTGAAATTACTTTCACAATCTTTAACGTTCTCCTTCAAAACAGATTCAGCTACAGTGGGGGAGGAAATCAAGGCATTTGTAGTTGAAACTGGAATGGTAGTAAAAAACCTCTCAAATGCTGCAGCAACATCAGCATCAGAAGTCAAGGTTTTATTATCACAATTTAAATTTTACTCATTATTACGACTTTTGACCTTTCCTGTTTCACTATTTATAATATTCCATGTCATTTTTATTTTGTCATTACTATTCATAATCTTAGAACTCAGATAGTTTGCCTTGGCTAATCGACATACTCTTCTAAATAACTTAGAATATTTTTTAACATATAATTTGAAGTCGTTGCTGGTGTTATAGTTGCGTTCACCATAAAGTTCATAAAGGCGTTTCCTACTTTTGTGAATACCGATTGTAGCCCATTCATTAAAATATACAGTACCACTAACCGAGATCTTTTTTGGAACACAAGATTTCATAAATTCTGAACAATACATGTTAAAAAAATCATTATAAAAGACTTCAGCGTTGTCATTTTATTCTAAATAATTTAATTTTGTATCTAGATTGCTTTTAAAGCGCTCCAGCCGACCTGCAGTTTTTGGCACAACAGTGATATTCTTTTTCATCACAGGCTTACGCTGGTGTGAAAAACTGACCATTTGGCCACAATGATCAGAGTCCAGGTTATTAATAATTTGCTTAGCCAGTGGTTTTACATTTGTATATATGTTATCAATACAGGTGGCCGAAGTGGCAGTTATTCTTGTCGGCTCCAAAAATGAATGATTCTAATTGTATGATAGAAATAAGTTTTTAATTTTAGTTGTCAATGTGGAGTTTTCTAGCAAATTCATATTAAAGTCACCGCAAACAATTATTGTTTTACTTACATTGCGGACTTTACGCAATGTCTCATCCATAACTTTTCCAAAAAAATCATTTAATGCTGAAGGAGGTCTGTATATACTTATCACAACAAACTGCTCCAACTCCACACAAGCTATTTCTATTGTTCGCTCAACCGAGAGGCTCACTATGTCTTTGCGTTTCTTTAATTTATACTTTTTACTAACAATAATTAAGGAGCCACCATGTATTGCATTTCCTCGACTGAACGAACTTCCTACCAAATGATCTTAAAATTGAACATGAACTGATGGTCTCTAAGCCAGTGCTCGGTAATGCAAAGAATATCGATATTATTACAGTTCATTAACAATTCAATCTCTAAATCTTTGCTAATCATTCCTTGGATGTTTTGGTGAACAATGTTCATAGATTCTACATTTTTTAAATTTAATGATTGACCGGGGCTTTTTATAAAGCTATTTTTACATTTATTTAATTTCATTTTATTTACAAACATTTTGCAAGAGAGTTCCTCTTTTGTCTTATAATTTAGTTCCAATAATTTGCTAGAGGTGTCCTCTATTGTCTTATAAGCTAATTTAAATTATTTGGAACATATTCCAAAGTCTGAATTGGCATGTCAGTATGTTGCAGCTCAATAGAAGCCGCTGAGCTAGCCATGTTATTGGCTAAATACTTAAAATAAAATGATAGCGAATTTGCTATCTGTCGCTTAAAATAAGTCTAAAGATAATATTTATCTTTTGTCAATATAAAATTATTATGTAATAATTTATTTATGTCTATTATTTCTACTTTATTTTCATAGAAAGCCATTGTATTCAATGTCAAATTAAGCTTAAATCTAAAATTATTTTCTTCGTGTGGCAATTTTTTACTGTAAGGAAGTATGAACATTATAATTTTTGGAATATTTAAAGAAAGTAATTTTTCATAAAAGTAACTAATACTTTTTTGTTAACATTTCCCCTTTTCCCAATTAAAATAATAACAGTTCCTACATTATTAAGGTCATGTGAAATCAATTTTTCCATTATATCATGGTATGTCAAACCAGGCATACAATAATTTAAGACAGTTAACGCTCATCCTCAGTTAACGCTCTATCTTTTAGTGAAAACCGCATAAAAATCCATTGCGTGGTTTAGGAGAATAGTGTGGTGCTACAGATAGAGGAAAACGGCGACTTTACTTTATAATAAGCAATGATGATTAATTTATGATTAACCAGCAGCCGCTTGCGGTTTTACCCGCGTGGTTCCCGTTCCCGTGAGAATATCTGGATAAAAAGTATCCTATGTATATTAATTAATCCAGGTTATAAACTATTTGTATGCCGAATTTTATCCAAATATCCATCCATTCATACTTACAAACTTTCGCGTTTATAATATTAGTAGGATTATATAAGAAAAGGTATTTTGATCTCTATTAAGATAAACCGACGTACAATGTACCCGATACAGTATTATTATAGTAAGTACCAACAGACGTTCTCAAATTTGCTTAAGTATTTTATCGTCGTCTATAATTTACTGAGAAATATATTATAATTACGTGTTCCTACACTTAGTAGGAATTGTATTAATTAGCATTCAGCTCCAATGCGCAGCAAATCATAGCTATTTGATTTAATACTCTTAAATTGTATTGATCGTGCAATTCCAAGAATAATACTTTACTAGCGATAAGTTAGATGAATTGGCATATTTTAACATAAAATATTCATGTTATATTAATGTATCACTTAATGTATTTTATGCTCAAAATGTGATTTAATAAAAACCACTAAGCCATCAGTACGCAAGTCCACGGTGGGATACCTTGTATTGAGAAGAACTTGCAAGTAAACAAAATTTCCATTTATTTTTTTCCTGTTTATGCAACATCCGAAATGTTCGATATTATTATTTCCCTCACAAAAGAGTATAGACTTAATTTAGCAAAATAAAAATTTAAGGATGACTTAAGACTAGCGGGTAAAAAAATTGCTAACAGCTATATATACTTTATTAATGAAATTTTGCATTCACAATGCTATATAAATATAGGATAAAATGTTTACTAGAAAAAAAATTAACCAGTCTCAGGAAGCTCGAATGGGATTCGAACCCATGACCTTTGGATTGCCGGTCTACTGCTCTAACCGCTGAGCTACCGATACCCCAGAAGACTCGGTGAATTTTTCCTAGCCCACAGTCGCAGTCCAGTTTGTACACGCCTGCATCTTGAAGGGGTATATTGCACTTGACAGGTCGTAAGAACTGGTTGATTTTCTTTGGCGGCTTAAAGTAAGTATTGATTGAAGCTCGCTTCAAGATGTGACCAATCATGTCAGTGACGCCTTTCATATATGGAAGTACTGCAGGTTGGCGCTCGACTGTGGTTGGTTTTTTGCGTTTTTTGTGACGAAGCCGCGGTACTTGCAGTTTGTTATCCTGTAGTACATGTTTGACATGCTGAAGTTCAGCAGCCAGGTGTTGGGTGTCACAGATGCCGCGTGCTCTCTGAAACAAAGATTTCCCTACAGTAGCCAACTGTCTAGGATGGTGGTGAGAATCACCATTGAGGTACCTATCTGTATGGGTTACTTTACGAAACACAGTGTGGCTCAAACTATGGTCAGGATTCCTGATGATTAAAGTGTCCAAGAAAGCTAACTTATTGTCTGCCTCTAACTCCATTGTGAACTGTATTTTAGGGTGTATGGAGTTAAGATGACTTAGAAAAGCAGATACTTTATCAGTTGGTAAGATAGTGAAAGTGTCATCTACGTACCGCTTATAGAACCTTGGGGTTACGGGTGCTGTGCTTAGGGCCCGCTCCTCGAAGTCTGGTTAATATAAAAACTCAAAGTCAGGATAATATAAAAACTATGTAAATAGTAAATTAAACGCGAGTTAATCCGTAAAAAAGTGTTTCATTTCAATGTGTAGTGCTTGCTTAAACCTCAGAAAACAATATGCATTCATAGATATTTCAATAATTACATGGTTGAACCGGGAATCGAACATGAGAAAAATAATAAGCTACAGGACCTTTATCATACCGATCGAAAGGCTTCATCTTACGGATTATTTTTTGCTAAAAATCATAGTGTCACAAATAAAAGGAAGACCATGAATTTTAACATTTTTAATACAAAATTAATCAATTTATGTATGTATTTATTTCAATGTCAGTTGTAATGTCCTTACGGCAATGTCAGCTTTTCATTTTTCTTAACAAAATTTCACGTAAGATGAAGACGTATTTTCCCTCCATGTGGCATGTCCGTGGGACGCCCTGTATACTGTTTACTAAGTAGACAAGATCCTGTAACTTCCTCATCAGCTCATAAGCGTCCCACTGCTGGACACAGACCTTGCTACGTTGAGAACGGCACATCTGGAGACTAGCCCATAACCCACCACATTGGTTCAAAGCAGGTTGGTGGGTTTTAACGACTGCCATCTTACGATTACATCATCATCATCATAATAAACGTCTTACTGCTGGGCACAGGCCTCCCACGTGGACAATAGCACGTGGGGATTTTAGGCCATAACCCCCACGCTGGACCAATGCGGGTAGGTGGGTTTTAACAACTGCCATCTTACGACAACAACCGGGACCAATGGCTTAACGTGCCTGTCGAAGCACGGAGGAGCTCAAGATTTTTTTAAATTTTTACCCATCCAGCGACTCGGCATTGCGAAAGTTTGTGAGTGGGCAAGAACGCGCTAGCCGCTGATCGAGCTGCCATCGAGCTCCTCCTCTTATGAGTACAACCAGGACCAACTGCTACTAAGTGCCTTCCGAAGCTATATAAAATCTATACCGGCAGCTAATCTTGTACCGGCTGCACTGCCAAAGGTTGGCAGAATTAGCATCATAGACGTTATTCGAGAACTGTATGTAACTGCTATACAGTTACAGACACAGGATTACAAACGGTAGTTAGATTAGGGGCAGATTAGTAAACGTCCTGTGTCCGATGAAGACGCATTGCCGGCGATCGACAGGTGGCGGCACCGGCGACATGATTGATGCCGAAGCGTGCCTTGTTTACGACATTTGTACGGCAAAGATTTGAAAATCATACGTAGATAGGACGGAAGTTGGTGGACAATGAAAAATATAATTTATTGCATGTTAGCGAGTAGCGCATCCGGCTTGCGATCTTGCCCGTTAAGCAACATTCGCAATGCCAGGTCGCTGGCTGGGTGACCAAATTAACAACATCTCGAGCTCTTCCGTGCTTCAGAAGGCACGGTAAGCCATTGGTCCTGGTTGTTGTCGTTAGATGACAGTCGTTAAAACCCACCAACCCGCATTGAGCCAGCGTGGTGGGTTATGGCCCAATATTCCCACGTGCTATTGTCCACGTGGGAGGCCTGTGCCCAGCAGTGGGACGTTTATAGGTTGATGATGATGATGATGATGGTGATGTTTGTATAATACGTGTATAGTGTCTATAGAGTCATAATCTCTGCTTGTGTTCAGAGAGCAGACTGTAGAAATAAAAATAAAAATTGGCATTTTATTACTTATTATTGTCTAATAACGACTAAGTTAACCGTTTTTTGCGAATAATAAATATCTTTTTAATAGTAGAGATTGCCTCACGTATTAAGTGCAATATGACATTAATTGTTGATATTATTCCAAAAAACATAGCCCCCAATCCCAAAAACATTTAATTAAGAACATTTTTCTTTTTCACGTCTCCGCATCACCTTGTTCATTCCCCGTGCCCCATTGTTATCCGCCCAAATAGTAAAACGGCAATGACTTCAACAAGATTCAGCACTATCTTCCAAGTAATTTAACTTCGTCTACTTCGCCATTCGGAATCACTGCCTTCCTGTATGGCGCATTCAACAGTCACAAAAGGATGAATCAACTTTCGCACAAATGAATGGGACGAATTTATTTCTAAAGAATCTGATAATTACGGTCCCAATGGCTGAAAATGAATTAAATGACTAATAGATAGGCATACAATGACAAACGTGAGAATTGTGAAGAATATTAATAATGTTTGAACGATTTGACGACCTCCTTGGTCGAGTGGTTTGTACACCGGTTTTCATGGTGTCGCCATCTCTGAGGTCCCGGGTTCGATCCCCAGTCGGGTCAATTTAGAAACTATTGTTTTTCTAAATTGTCTCGGGTCTGGGTGTTTTCTATGTATAATAAGTATGTATTTAAGTATTTTAAGTATGTTTATCCGTTGTCTAGTAACCATTTAACGAGTTTCTTCGAAGCTTCTCTTGGGCTAGATAATTGGTGTGATTGTAGAAAACTTTAATTTACTTTAATGTTTTGGTTTGTTTAAGAAACCCATTAAGTACTACATGACATAGTTTTCTAAAAAAAAATCCGCGGGTTAATTTTTATGGTCTTTACAGCATAATCTGGTATAAGGGCGGCGAAAAAATGTAGTAGTAAAGCCGTTAGTAGTATCTGAGAAATATTTAAAGAGGTAGCGTACTTAACTAACACATAGGTAACTTACATTCGGCATGTCTATTAAGACAAAAACCCCTGTCACTTTCTTAGAAATAAAAAAAACAAAACAAAAACAAACCTTACATTCACGGAGTCAAGATCAAGCCTAATGACGAGAGCAAAAAACTAAAGGCTAAGAGACCTCACTTTTATTAGCCGTGTCGTGAAGAACATTATAGGTAGGTGAGTACCTTTTAGAAATTATTTTTATAGAACTTTTTGTTTAATGCTTAATTGTAAGTTGTGTGTGTTCTAATAAATACATTTAATTTCATTTCATTTCATATTAAGTAACGAGCGCGCCCTGTGGTGGCGACTCATTATTAAAATAAAAGAGTACTGTGTGGTTCCTAACCCATCTCTTCTCTTCAAGGCTGCATACAATCAACAGCTAAAAGCGGCGATGGGCTCACCACCGTTGAGCACATGTGCAGTTTTATTCGGTGAAACGTGAACCGTGGCAACTGTGGTTCCCAATTTTTTTTACCACGGAACCCTATTTATCATATTTTTCTTGACGGAACCCTATTTTGATAACAAAAAAGGATTTTTAATGTATGACTTGAAAATAAGGAACAAATAAATGAAAAATAATTAAGTATGTGGTTTGGTATGATTTGCAAATGGATTTTGTACCCAGTCGATGTCCGCGACACGAAAACGACCTCGTGGCGGCAGAGTGGTTGTTCTTCGGACGGAATGCGGAACCCTCTTGACCCTTCCACGGAACCCCAGGATTCCGCAGGCCACCATTCGGTAAACGCTGGCCTATTGAATAACTCTTTGCGGATAATCGTCGTGAGTGTATTGTATTGTTTGTATTATAACTGTTTTAACGGGACCTAACACGATTAATTTTGACAGTTGATTTTGTAAGTAAGTACACATACCTACTTACTGCTTGACGCTTTGGCCGCAATGCTGCGGCCGTGATCACAAGCGAACAGCGTCACAAGCGTCAGTTCGCTTGTGACCACGGCGGCAGATATGTACTTAGTTACAAAATAAATCGTGTTAGGTCCCGTTAAAACAGTTTTAAAGCCATGCAACGCGATAGGTTAAAGTCTTATGTATTGTATGTAGTAAGTAACGCGCGTCCCGAAGCATTAAGACAGTGGAGAAGTTTGCTCACCTATCAGGCCATTACGAAAGTTGTTTAACTTTCACAACAAACGCACAGCCGCTTCCTCTTTCGATGTAGGTATTCAAGTTAATCATAACTTTGTAATCATTATTTTGTCGTATCTGTAAAATTATCTTTGGCGTATTGTTGTGTTATAGGTACAGTTGATTACAGTTTTTTTGTAAAATAGAATTAACATAAATAAGAAAAGATGCGGAATAGTCTTCAGCCAAGTGAAAAGTAAAAAACCTAAACGTAACTCAAAGTAAAAAACGGCTTACCTCTCAGCCCCCCAGCGGTTGCATGAGACCGCACCTACAAGGCGCGCCATTCCGTCACACCCCAAGCGGTCGCATGAGACCGCTCTCTCCCACTTGACTTTGTACCGTGTTTTCATAGACTTACAGACTACTTTAGTATGAACAAGGTTGATTATTTCGGTTCTGTGGTACATTTTATGCATCGTGATCGCAAAATATCGCATAGGTCTATGCTCGATTCTGTCAAGTTCGACGTTGACAGTTGCGCTAATTTCTGTGTCGGAGTGAATAAGTCGCTGAGTTTTGTGTGCTATTTTTATTGAATTTATCTAATGTAAGTACTGTTTCTTATTAGAAAATGATTATTGAGCATATAATAATCGTATTTAGATAATAAGTTGTAAGAAATACATCGTTATTACTACTAGATAAAGCATGTAAATTCCGTAGGTATATTACCGATTTCCGAGTGATTTTTAGTGAAATACACACATCAAAAGTGTCTAGGGATCAAGCATTTTTATGCGGATTTCTTGAGATTGAGATGTGGCTTTGTAATAAATTTATGATTTTATAAATTTATATGGATCCTTTTTGGTGCATTTCATAATTTGAAACAGGAACTTTCAATCAATTTCTAGTAAAAGATGAAAATCAGCTGTCAATATTTTCCCTATAAAAACATACAACGCATTGAAGACATTATTAGTGCTACTGTTTCCCTACTACTGATTAAAACCAACGTTATTATGGAGCGGCGACGTCATTTAAGCAGGGAAGAAATGCTCAGAGCCGTGGGAATTAATGAAGCTGGTTCCCGGCAACGTACTGTGGCTTTAGCTCTGAACACAAGTCAGAGTGTTATCAGTCGACTTTGGACACGTTACCGAAGCACTGGTACCGTGGCTGAGCGCCATGGAGGACGGTATCGCTGCACCACACGGAGACAAGACCGATACATTCAAATCACAACTCGAAGAGCTCCAACAATAACCGCCATGATGTTAGCCGTGAGGCTTCATCACTCTTCAGGGAACTTAATTAGCGACCAAACAGTCAGAAACCGCTTGCATGAAGTGAACCTTCATTCCCGAAGACCGCTAAGGGTACCACCTATAGCAATGCACAATCGTAGGATTCGATATCAATGGGCTCTTGAACACAGAAATTGGGCAGAAGAACAATGGCGTTTTGTGTGCTTTTCTGATGAGTCTCGTTTTGGTATGAGACCGGATACAAGACGTATACGACACTGGAGAACCCCTGGACGCCAACAGCGATTAAAATCCTGCCAGGAAGTCCATCCTTATAGTGGTGGAACCATCATGGTATGGGCGGGTATTTGGATCGGCGGAAGAACTGAGTTGATTTGAATCAGAGGCAACCTCAACGCTCAAATTTATGCTGAGACGATTGTATCAGACGTCATCGTTCCTCTACAAGTGCAAATCGGTCCCTTATTTCAGTTAATGCATGATAATGCACGACCGCACACCGCAAGAGTTGTAAGACAGACTCTCGCCGCAGCTAACATCAATGTCATGCCCTGGCCTGCTCAGTCGCCAGACTTGAACCCGATTGAGCATGCATGGGATATGCTACAGAGAAGAGCTCTGCCGAATATGGAGGGTATCCAGTCGCAAGAAGACCTTTTTTTGTTGTTGCAACGAACATGGGCGGCCATTCCACAGCGTGATTTGGATGAACTCATTTTGAGTATGCCAAACCGATGTTCTTGTGTTGTTAGTGTTCGCGGTAGAAACACGGATTATTAATTGTTTACGAGTAAGTTACCCAATAAAATTTTAAAGAAAACTGTTATTTCAGTCTTTTTTTCGAACTTTAATGTTAGTGGTTCAAATGTCAAAAATCCCTTTATTAGGAAAATGGCAAATTTCTTTATTAATGCAAAGGTGACTTGGTTTATCGTTACTGTAGACAAACGAAAACACTTTATTTGATGAATCCTTAAAGAAAATTTTAATTAATATCAATCAGGAGAAAAGTTATTGCAAAAATATATGTTGATCCCTAGACACTTTTGATGTGTGTACTTTAAGACAAATAAACTGTTGCAATCATCACTTTATTTTGATACCTGATGGATAGGAAATATATCAGTTAGTATATTGTTGTTTACAGAACGACAAAATAAGGTTTGATTTTAGAGTAATTTTTTTTTGTAAAAGGCGGGAATTGTGACGTCATCCGCAAATTCAAAAAAATTATGGCGCACCTGCTGTCATTATTTTTGACATTTAAATTCCAAGATTGACGTCTCTGAGTACGGCGGTAATCCGCCGTACTCAGAGACGTCAATTAAGTTTTAATGACAATTAAATGTGTTTCCTTCTCTATTTAGCACTATACCTAAGAAAGTGACAGCAAGGGACTTAATTGTCATTAAAACTTAATTGACGTCTCTGAGTACGGCAGTTAGGGGTTAAAGATGATGTTAAGTTAACAATAATTTTATTATTTACGTTCTGCAACAAATGTTTATACACACTTTTTCACAGCTATTGCCCCTATTGTCTTTATATAGGAATTAGGGTATATTATTAGTCTTTATATAGATATTAGGGGATATAGGGTTCGGTGCTATGCACTCAATCCTGATCTACTTTTGCCCTAAACAGCGTGGCCGCAGTCCGGTATTTCATACTTTATTTATCAAGGGACTCAATGTATAATTTTAATATCGCCTAGCATTACCAGGTACATTTTTTTAGTAATTCGAGCTAACTTGCAGATACTTAGTTATATCAGTTATACTCAGATATATCAGTTATCAGTTAAGAACCAGGAACTGTTAAATATCGATTGTGGAAATATTAATTTAAATAAGGGACAAAGGTCTACTTTTCAGGAGAAGCAAAAAACAAATTTTATTTATAATAATTGCTTGTATTTTTTTCACTTTTTATTTTACTTACTTGCTGTCTATGGCAAAGTTGCTTAGGTTTGAGAGCTCTATAAAGCTATGCAAGCAAAACAAAGATTATCTTTATGGATTCTGAAATAGCATGTCTCTTACATTAAAAATAAATGTAAATGCGTTCTATACCATAATTGCATTTAACATAAAAATACTCTGCACTAATGTAACAGTCATATTGACAAAAACAATATCAGTAATTTTTGAAATAAGGTACCCTTTTTGGTTTACTTAATTGCTGTATCTTAAACAAATCCTATAATAAAATTCTACTTTCAAAAGCAAATTGGTTAACTTGATTTAATTTAGATAAATAAAAATATTGCTGTCCTTGTAAATTTTATTGTGAAAACATAAAATGAAACAAAAATTAATCATTAAAATATATAATCTAAAAAAAAACCAAAATTTCAAGTTTAAAAGATTTTTTAACGTAATTATGGTTACTTATTAAATTATAACTAAAAAAAAAATTCAATTTGAAATTTTAGTATTGTATTATACAGAACTCAATAAGATAATAACAATATTTACACTACTAATTTATACTTAACCATATTAATTAAGGGCCGATTGTTCCAAAGTCAGGTAAAAATTGATCGTAGAGTAAACTTTATGTAATACGAACGATTGTTAAATGTCACGTCAAATATCAAGGTATTTAACGCTGGTTAGAACTTACTCAACGACTATATTTAATCTGACTTAGGAAAAATCTGCCTGAAGCGAAAATACTACATAAGTACAACCTAATTGTTAACTGCAGCAGTTTGCATTATCAACAATCCAAAGAAAAATTATAAACAACATATCAACAATCCCAAAAAAGCTGAAACAGGTCGCGATGCGATTAATAATAAGAATGAAAATCATAAACATTTAATTAGTGGAGGAACTTATTCCCTACTAGAGTTTTCCTCATCAGTCTCATTTAAAGTGTCTTTAATTTTATTTTCATAAGAGTAATCCTTGTGATAAGTTATAGGTATAAATCTTTTTCACAATGTTTTTTTAAATCATTAAACTCTGCGACGGAAATTGGCAGACTCTCTTTGTAAACTAAGGGCAGACCTTAAAAATAATCTTGCGCAGTACATGCAATTTACAGTACTTGTAGTAACAATGTATTTACCCCTCCACTATCAATGTCTTTGAGATAGCGTAAAAGGCATGTGGCAATTTCGCAACAACTACGTTTACCATCTACTTCCCCCCATGTGTAGCAGTACCCTTTCTGCGTTTTAGATTCATACACGGTAAAATTATACGGTAGGTACCTACCTAAGTAATATTTAGTAAGGTTTAGGAAAACAAAAACTTGATTAGGGTAAAGGCCATTAAATAATTTATTATGAGACATACATTAAAAATTAAAATAACATTTTGTACAAGTGCATGATACGTCAAAATTTGTGATAAAGATTTGTTTAGGACCTCCAAAAATGTGTAATGTAAGAGACATAAACTAGTTCTTTTTTCAAGATATCAACATTTCAAGTATACCATTCGATGGCGCGTAAAATTACGAATCCAACGGTGTATATAACTCATTTTCGGGATTATTGTCCCTTACATTAATTCATATTTCCGTGATCGATATGTATCTACTTCTGTTGCTGACTGTGCAATCGTATATATGAAAAGTAGAAGATTTTCAGTATATATTATTCTCATTCGTAAATCTTTAATGTATATTTTTCTCATTCTTAAATCTTTGTAACATAAATAAATATGCCTCACATTCCATAATAATCTAAGTTTGGGGAAAAACCTTAACACTTTGCCAAGTATTCTGCTATTTTCGAATCTTGTATCATAAAGCAAGCCAAGCATTTCAATATTTTAACTGCAGAAATTCTCAGAATATTATTTTTAAGAAGTCATATAAAATATTTAGTGTCTTATGCACTCTGCAAGAGGGTACGAAGAGTAATCTCATTTTTCGCGCTAATGCCGTCTATACGTCTTGTGTCATGTGGTCTAGACTTTTACGTATCTCTGACTGTCTTATTCAACAATATATGCATTGCATTTCTATTAGAAAGCTGAGGTCGTTTTTGTAAATTATGATAATATACCTCATAACATATTCGAGTGAAAAAATATGTTTCGTCAAGAGCGAACGATGTAACTTAGGTTGTTAGGTGTCATAATGCAGTTTGTATGTCATAACTCTTATGTTCCCCAAACGAAATGTCTTGCATCAAGTGTTAGGCTGAAGAAAAGCACGTAAACGTTTTAAATCTAACATGAATCTTAGCATTTTGCTGGTTCATTATTTTAACGTTATAAATTTCCCAATAAAGGTGAATGTCCAGTGGAGTCGATAAATAAAAATTAAGGCTGAATAATGTGTACCGCAGGCTTATCTGAGCAGAGCCGGATTTAAGAACCTTGAACCCTCCATTGTGCTGCTAACACCTAAACGCTCTCCCGGGAACATACCATTATAGTCAAAATGAGAGCTAAATCCCACACTATGTAAAGATAATAAAAGGGAACCCTCCAGGGCCTTTCCGGTTTTGGTTTCTGAAGCCACGGTGTATTGAACAAAATTAATTAAACGCTATTTGCTTTTGACCGCACCCATTTTATTTCCATTAAGAGTTTGCGTACTTGTTTTGTTTGTCTGAGGTTCTCTCTCTGTAGGTATACGATGAATGGACTAGCATTATTGTCAATGAATGTTTGTGCTTTGCCTTCATCTCACCTTATAGTAAGACGAAATAAGGTCAAATTGGGCAGCACACTTCACCCGGAGTTCTCAACCACTAAGAAACTGGCTACCTCATATCTAACTATCTAAACTCAGGCTGACATTGAACCACAAAATATGGCTCAAGAAAAGAATAGGTATACCTAGCAGTTCCTTTTCGTTTTTTATGTTTTTTAAGGGGAAGTAGGCACGACTCCGATTCACTTAATGTGAGGCGAAAGCGAAGTTTAGAATCGAAGACAACTAGCAGGATTGTACTACACTAGCCGTCCTCACCTTGCCTGCAAGATGCATCTTCACAACTTCTTCGTTCTAGATTTGACTGGCAGACTGTCAGTGGAGTTTAATCAGCAATGGCTGATAATGCTATAATGGCAATTAAACTACATAAATATTTACCTCACATCAGGTAACATCGATTTTGATTTAATTTATAAAAGGCATTTTCAATCGACGGAATTCAGCGCTACAATAGTTGTATAGGTAATGCAGAATTTCACTCAGATAATGGGCAACAGTCGCTAATTAATAGTTTCGATATCGCTTCGTATATAATTCTGTTAAAACTTTAATGTACTCGCGATTCATAATAGGGCCGACGGTAAATTAACTTTCAATTTCATCCATTGTTTCTATTATGTCCAAGCTGATTGGATTATTTTTGCCTTGCGCTAATATAATGGTAATAACTAAAATGCTGCTGTATAAATTGTCGCAAATTGTGTCCATTGTTTATTGATATAATGTATGGGTGATTATGATAATGCTTCAATGAATAAACTGTGGCAGTGCCTGAGAGCTACACTTGACTATGGAGAAGCGTCTTCTTCCATCCTTCATCTAGTGATTACTGACAATCCTACTAATATTATAAACGCGAAAGTGTATACACACAAGTATGGATGGATTTTTGTTACTCTTTCAAGTAAAAACTACTGAATGGATTTGGATGCAATTTATCACACAGATAGTTTATAACCTGAATTAACACATAGGATCCTTTTTATCCCGATATTCCCGGAACTGGAACCACGCGGCTGAAACCGCGAGCGGCCGCTAGTAAGGCACATAAATCAGAGACCTCCACCTTTGAGACACTGGCTACCGAATTTTTAATTCGCTGCGCAAACGTGCTGCTAAAACTGGATACTATCACAGGAAACCGAAGTTGTTGCATCCAGAAGCGGCGACCGGACACAGTTGACAGTCGCCTGTTACTGAAACAGCACCCCATAGGAAACCGTAGCTGCTATGTCATGTTGCTGTAGCGCTGTACATTTCTATGGAAATTTGTTAATGTGTTTGAGTCGGCAACTGACAAACTATGGATGCTAATCGCCTACACCGAACACTTTTTGATTCACGATCGCTACGTGATAGGTAGAAGCAACTGCATTCTAAGAGTGTCTACGTCTGCGCGGTTGTTGGTGGATTTCATATTGATTTGAAAATAAAATATTCACACACATCATCTAAAAGTATCCATCCTTACGCAGTGCCTAGCTGTGGAAACAAAACCAAATACCAACGTTGTTGTTAGGCGACTGCAATGTTAGGTTCGGCGCAACGTAAATAATAAGATTGACTGCGATCTTAATCCTCTTTAATACTAGTAATAATCATAATCAGATGTGTGCATGTCTGCTATACTGTACGCACACTACACCTCCCCCGTAAATAATAAACAATATGAACACACGCACATATATTTTTTTTTTTCAAATAAAATGATTTTTAAACTAGGTATGTACATAAATATTAAAAATTAATAATTCTAAAACATAACATTATATTGAGATATCTTTGAGGGACTTGTTGACGACATTCTCTTAGGGAATTTAAACACACTATAAAGTTCATCAATAAAATATAACAATTAACTTCCTACTCTTATTCCTTATTTTATTTCAAATAAAATCGCCATAATATCGTAACATATTTGTTTTTCATAATTTTTTTTTGTCATATTTCAAGTACGACTTACATTCCTAATATCTTAAGTACACGTAAGGCACAGTCATTATCGGTAATGTGTGTAAAATTAGGTAAGATGGCGGTGGCTAGTCAGGTAAACTTAAAACTAGCCCTTCAATGTATGTATGTAGTAGGTATGTAATGACGACTAGAGATAATGATACTGATTGCTGCAATTTTTTATTATTAATATACTATATTCTCGTATTTGAAAATAAAAACCTGAGAATTCAAAAAGTTTGCACAGGACAGATTTTTTTTAATTTCTTCGGGATTACGGGAAACGAGTGTTTATGCGGACAAAGAAGCGGGTTGCTGCTAGTATTCATGTAGTCTTAAACAAAAACACTACGCTCTCAAGGGTCATTCACGTTCGATTTCAACGTCGCATTCAAAACAGTCGAACAAGTGTTCAATATTGGCAATATATCTGAATTAATAGGTATCTAATTTGCCATTAGTTCGGGCGAAGGCGTGCGTTACATTGAAAACGGACCGCGCTAGGAATATAAAGGAGCTATTTTATCACTAATATCACGTTTTGAAGGTAAGTCAGGTGGCCCTTAGGTATACTTGCCGTTTCGAAGAATATTAGTGGCTTATACTTCTATTGATTTTACGTCGACATGTGTATAATGAAGACTGAAAAAGTTATTGCAAAATAACCCCTCGAGAAGCTTTTAAGGCAACTGTTGTACTTTTACTGAAATATTTGGACAACAAACCCGCTAACTTATCTAACTTTGCCGCCGTAACAGCAAAGTTAGTGGCATTTCAGTTGTGCTCCGAGTTAGAGGTAAAATAGCCCGTTGTGCTATCAAATCTATTTGTGCTGTCTATCTGATTAAACTTACATACATACCTCCAATCACGAATATTAGTCATTCCCAATTAGTCAGAGACTAGGCTCTCATCCATGTGCCTTTTGAGAATCTTAGAGTACTTCGGTCACATTGCCAGAAGAAGTGGTGACAATTTAGAGAAATTAATTGTCATGGGGAAGGTAGAAGGAAATAGAGCTCGCGGTCGCAGCCCGATGCGTTGGTCCGACCAAATCCGTACGCCGCTGGACACCTCTATGCACGGCACTGCCACGTTGCCGGCAACCAGTTTAGATGGCGCTCAATCATCAAGCGTCGCATATATGATGAAGGAGGTCACGACCCTCAGCAATGAGGATAACGACTGCAAATGCAGTCTACTGTCGCAGTCCACCTTTCATCAACGTCAGGTGCCCATCGCCGCTCTATGGTGTTGGATGAATGTGAAATGCTTTGTACGTTAATCGTCTTTTACGACACCCAATAGAACAGATGGGTTGGTATCATTAGAATGATACGATTAATAATGAATAGAAATTATTAATAGACTAATAATGAGCCGCTACCATAAAGCTCTTTTTTTTCTCTTAAATAATGGCTTTGTGCGATCAGCACATTTAGCCAGTGTCAAGTTGTTAATAGTAATTATTATTTTCTTTGCATTAAGTAGATGCTATTAAGTGATAAGGAACGTGTAATGGTAAATCATATCACTTTATTAAGATCTCACACGGGCTTCTTGAGAGAAGTTGAAAAGTGATATTGCACTGTTTTGTTTTATTTGCTAACACTCATGCAGAACATTTAACAGTTAATAATCCATCATTATTTTCACTTAATAAATATACTACATAAATATACTACATACACTTAATAATAATTCGACAAAACCCAAATTATAGAAAATAAAACAAAACTGCAGACATGACGCTTCACTTTCCCGCCAAGAAGTCCCATAAAGCTCTTTTAAGCAGATTAAACTTGTTTTTTTTTATATTACAAGCTTGCTTTTTTAACCTACCCTCAACTTACCCAACCTCATTTAAAGTAACAAAGCCAATATCTTATTTTAATGGGGCAGTGGAAGAACCAAGAGGAAAAAATACCCCCGAAATCCTGCAATCATACTTAGTTAAGGATTCGTCAGATTAAGTTAAAACGATTTCGTTTTCAGGAAGGAACGAAATCCTTATGTCGGCATTGAAAATGTTTTGCAAATAAACGCTGCGACACTGTTTTCCACACACAAAATTTATTAAGACCTGCTGCAGACAATGTCACGGGTACTTCACGGGTTGGTAAAGAGGTTAAACAAAAATAGTATCCCGTATTATCGTGTTTACCTTGTTTTTAATGACACGCTTTTCTTACCACTTCCAATTAGGTACATAAAGATCAATAAGAAACGTCAAAAGAGAACGGTATTTGTTTTATTATTAACCATAACATTGGTGATCAGAAGAAAAAAGCTTTTAAAAGAGGTAGCACGATTTACCCGGAATCCTCAACTGCTACGAAGGCTTTCACATCTCTGCAAAACTTTCGAAACACAAGCGTACTACTTTGTCATTATGACAGACAAGCGGCCGCCCGCGTAGTTCTTGTTCCCTTGAGAATATCGGGATAAAAAGTGTTAATCCAGGTTATAAACTATCTGTATGCCGAATTTCATCCAAATCCATTCAGTAGTTTTTACGTGAAAAAGTAACAAACATCCATCCATACCTTACCGTGGAATTATCGGGATAAAAATTATCCTATGTGTTAATCCAGGTTATAAACTATCTGTATCCCGAATTTCATCCAAATCCATTTAGTAGTTTTTACGTGAAAGAGTAACAAATATCCATCCATACTTACAAACTTCCGCGTTTAAATTATTAGTAGGATAGGATAGCGGTGATAGCCAGCCTGGTGAACTAAAAACTACTATCAAGCAACAACAATTCGGAATATTTTATTGTTAATAACCTTATCGTTGACCGTTGGAATTGAAACCACGGTCTTGCAATCCGGGCGGCTGCGTTGATTACTTCGCCACCAAGGTGTTGGTTGGATCTGACGAAATTCTTAATCGCTTTTTGACTTATGTTTTATAGCAACAATGTCACATCAAACCTTCGACTTTCGGGTTCAATTTTCTCAAACGTTCGTAATAAACCGTATCAACGTTTCAATAATATTATCTTAGAAAACAATAATATTGTATACCCCACGAAGAATCATACCAACCACTAAGCCACAGAAGCGGTTCCTCATAGTAAATTAGCTCGTAAATAGATCCCTACTTTACAAATTCCCCATGACGAAATGATCTGTTCTTTATTTCACTCTAAGTGCCTCTTAAACGAAACGGAACTGTTATCGCCAACATTTATTAATTTACCGTTTACCGAGCTGCCATTAAAACAAACGCGACAATTATCGAATACACAGGACGATTAACCCAGATAAAAGGCAGCCATCGACACTGACTGCCACAGACCAGTAAGCTTGGTATCGTTAATTCTTACTGGAGGCACAGTATTGTCTGCCGATTGAATGGAATCAATCAACTTTATTCTGCACTGATGTTTGCGAAAAATATATATTGGCACAATAGACGTATCGTGGAACGGCAGAAGTGGAGCTCGCAGTGTAATCTGGTTGGGATGTGTGCGAGAATGTGCGGGAATTTATGAAGCGTAGGTAGAGTGCATTTTAATAAAATTCGATATGAAAATGTTTTCAAAATTTTGTTCCAGTTTGGGATGTTCTTTTATTATACCCAATAGCTAGTTATTATTATAAATATAATATTGTAAAGAGGAAACATTTGAATGTTTGTTTGTATTGAATAGGCTCCGAAACTACTAGACCGATTTAAAAAATTCTTTCACCGTTGGGAAGCTACACTATCTCCGGGTGACATAGGCTTATATCTATTATATTTTCAAAAAATTCGGGAGCCTTACTAAAACTCAAATAAATTCCTTTGCACTAACAAAACTATTGATGATAGAATAAAATAACGTACTATGGCTTTGCAGAACACACCATTATCTACAAAAAGTGTCGTGATAGCAAATGTTTAACTGTTTTAATTAAGTCACAATAAGTGTTCTTGAGAGGGGAGTCATTTTGAAAATTCGTCACGGGGTACGGGGTCCGCGCAAACGAAGTCGCTGGCGGGAGGTCTGCTAGTTATAAATATGGAGCGGGAGACCCAGTACTAAGAAGAGCCTGTAAGAAATTGAAAAAGGGCATTTCTCTTCTCACTGTATTACTACAGCGTCAAATAAAAACTTTCCATTACAAATAAAACTTAAATGACAATTACAACAACATAAAAAGAAAAATCATATTAAAATTTTCAGGTACCTCATCAATTTATTTAAATAATGTCTTAGAGTACCAATAAAAGAATACAACTACTACATAAATATAGGTTTGCATGAGCCGACCCGTCTCAACAGGCGGCACCCGTTCACGAGTATGACATGTGAAGCAGCCAATGCAACTATCGCTTCGCTCAACCATATTTTAGGGAATGCTACGACCGACGCTAAAACAGAAGGCTCCTTCTTCTGTTCTGTGTACAGAACACTTTTTCTTCAGTTCTGTGTAACGACCCATGCCACCACCACAGATGCAATAGAGAACGCATGACACACTTAAGCAATTATTGCTGTGTCACAGGAGGTAGGTATATACCTTTTATTTTTAACGATATTCTAATGTTAATGTGAAACCAATATGTAATCGATATAAATTGATATGCTCGTGCCAGCAACAGTAATCATTGTTTTATAAGGTCAATTGGTTCCCAAACTATTGCCACTAATGCAGCAAGAGCGAGACCTAGTAAGCCTGAATGGATGGCGCAATTAACGTGAGTAGCCACACCTAGTGTTACGTAAATGTCAACCGTTGTACATAGGGGATTAGGACTGTTCTAGATTGGTATTGGAAATCTAATTTGACAAATGGATACTAGTTTTCATAGTATTCCGAGTAATCCTTTGGGTACAATGTGAGTAGTCGATTTGTCGTTAACTGGCGTGTTACAGATTCGCTTACTATTTCTTTATTTTATTTACATTTTCATATGCGAGGTATTTTGAGCGCTTCTCTCTCGCTCTCTCGACTGTACGACGACAGTACGGGACGGGTGTATCAGCGAAGCGGCGCGAATATGCGCGTTTTATAGGTTTATTGCCTATGTAGGAAAAAACAAGTGAAATAAAAAATATGTAATGTGCTTCTCGCATTCACTAGATACTAGATATGTACCTAGAAAAAAGTTAAGTCATTTATTAAGTAATGTATTATCTGACTTCCAGCTCTTTTAAAATGTTGACAAAGCTATCTTTGATTTTTTTTTCTGTTGAGTGAAGTATTACCAATCATGTTTCTGTCTTTAAGAGTCATTAGTTAATATTATGTTCAAAGTTATATTATAAGTATATGAAATTAGGAACTGCATGTTTTATGTTGATGGTGGTACAATCAATCGAAATTATTAAAAACGGGAAAAGAGCGCTTTAAAAGCACAAACTCATAAGGGATGATTTAATGGAGTGCGGTGGCCACTTATCATTAGGTGCATGGAATTGTTTTCGTGTCAAAGAGTTACAGTTTCACTCTAAACATAGGTACACCACGACTGTTTACCGGCCACAGTTATCCTTTTCTAAGATCCTGACGGACTGAGCTAAATGGCGCGTTGGCTAGGGCCAAACGTTAGCGATCTTGCTAGTTAAGCAACTTTAGCAATGCCGGATCACTTGGGTGGATGATGGGATGGGATAGGTGACTACTATATTACGTAAGTAATAAATCGGTCTTTCTTGATTTACTTATCGTTTTTACTATGTCAATCATATCCATACACGAGTAGTACTCGTAACGTTAAACACACAATAAATATTAACGACTGGTAGTTGCCTAAAACAGGATCAACAAAAGTAAACTTGGAACACTCACGGAATCACTTTCCATTTCCACGAAAACAGGATGAATCATAAATGAAGAGTGGAAACCGTAAACAGCTATTGATTTTTAAGCCTATTCAGACTACTTTGTAAGAACTCCTTTGCGTAGGTTACCTTAACTTTGTACATGGATTTCAATGTCATCATTTTCATACGTGGTAAGGTGGTTCCAAAAACCCTATGTTTTTATTTGAGAGTAATCATCAGACTTATTACTCTTAAAAAAAAGATCTTTTAATCGCCTCTGTGGTCTAGTGGCTAAGCCACCAGTCTCAGTCCCGGAGGTTTTGGGTTCAATTCCCAGCGGGGAGTACATCTTTGTGTACTTGGTTTGGTTGGTGGTAGGACTGTTTATTCCGCCTGGCTAGCTACCACCATGTCATTTAAGTCTTCACCATAACAATGATGTTTACAACATTGTTGTGTTCGGACAATTTATAGATAAGATAGCCAGTTCCTCAGTGGTTGAGGATTCCGGGTGAAGCGCGTTTCCACCGTCGGCCATATCGTCACTTACCATTAAGGTGAGATAAAGGCCAAACGCTAACCCGTTGTAGAATAAAAAAAAATATGCATGCCGAAAGACTTGTTTGTTCCTCAAGCCGTACCGCCTGAACGATCCTCAGAGGTTTTCTATTGCGACTGGCAGCAAGCGTTTTGCTGTACTTTAATAAGTTGTCGGAAAACTCGTGGGCACCTTTAAAGGTTTGGACTTCGCATCGCGGGTTGACCGTGTCGTAGGGAGGGAAAAAGCAAGCGAGTACAATATGTTTGTACCCGATAAAGCGCACGGCAAACCGTGTCTTCGTACTCTTATTCTACGTTTACACTGTTTTAAACTACAAAATAACTAACATTACACAACATATCATCATCACCATCATCATCATCCTATAAACGTCCCACTGCTGGGCACAGGCCTCCCACGTGGGCAATAGCACGTGGGGATATTGGGCCATAACCTACCACGCTGGCCCAAATGCGGGTTGGTGGGTTTCAACGACTGCCATCTTACAACAGCAACCGGGACCAACGGCTCAACGTGCCTTCCGAAGCACGGAGGAGCTCGAGATGTATTTAATTTTTCACCCATCAGGCGACCCGGCATTGCGAAAGTTGCTTAGCGGGCAAGAACGCAAGCCGAACAGGCTAGCCGCTGCGCAATCGAGCTCCCAAAATAACTAACTATAGTTACTAAATTTTAAAATGTGAGTTCTAAACCCGCTTGCAAAAAAGTTGTTATTTTTTTTCTCAGTTTGAGATTAATTTGAAAAATATGACATTTACTCTACTCTAATCAATTGTATGTAATTGTAAAAGAACAAAAAATAAAGAACGATCAAAATCAAAAAGAAAAAAACCGTTGGATCTAGTGCATTCTTTCGCAGGCATACGTGGATAAGATCCCTATACGCAAACGATAACTCTTATATCTTATGTGCAGAGTACCCGTAACAACTATTGATTTTTGAGCCCATTCAGACTGTTTACACGAATCCCCTTGTCCACATTACCTTAACTTAGTCTATGGATCTCAATGTCAATAAAACTTAACCGCTGTCGGACTAATCCGGTGTCGACTACGCATGTAGGATTTGATTCCGCTGAGTCAGCGAGGCTGAAGGCGATGTGATTTGCGGCCGGCTGGGGTAAGCACAATTTGATTGAATGCCAGCGCTGAGCGGACAGTTAGATAAGGTGCTGGAAGTTTCGAGATTTGGGAGATTACTCCTCCTTGGAAACATGTTTCTTTGTTTGGGCGAGAGGGTTTGGTTTTGTTGAAACTGATAGGTAGGATGTGTGCTCATGAAAGCTAACAAGTTTTTAACAAAAATAGAACATAGAATATGCAGGAATTGATATACTTTCGTATTTTTTGTGTTAAATAGGTTAAATAGTTAATTGCATGTAAGAATTGGTGTGTTGTGTAAGTAACAGTTTAATGTCTTTGGTGGTGTAAAAATATTGCATTCTGAAAATAAGTGATTTTCCTGCTAATCCTGCTGCTCTTACATTCAAGCTAGAGAGCGGGCAAGGTAACTCTTGGGTGAGTTTTTATACCGTTAAACGATTTTGATACAGTACATTTTTAGCCGGCATGTACAGTCACGAGTACCAATATGTAAACACTTTGACTCTTATTCCTTTGTATTAAGAGTTACAATTTTTTACATATTTTTGCTCTTGAAAACTGTCAAATTTCTACAATCAATTTTTAACTTTATCGTTTGGTTCTAAGTATCAATATTCATTGGAGAAAGGACAAACCCGGTTCTCATACAAACTGGGGCCTGCATGTTAAGGGTTGAAACTAGTCACAAATTAGAACATATAAAAATGTTACATTTGCCCAATTTCGCTTTGGCCAAATGCATCAAAATCGTGTATGAAAGGTCAAGGTCAATATGAGTTGCAGGGTTGTCCAGTGTTCAAGCAGACAGTCAGCCAGGAAACAATCAAAGTCGGAGTCAGGTATTCGAGCACAATTAGTTGTAAAACAAAATCCAGAAAATAGAAAAGAGCACTCACCTAAGAAATACGCATATACGCATATACATCAAATGACATGACTGACAGTGCCACTGCCAACGATGCTGTTATGTACAGAGGTTAATCATGTTAAATATACGTTTTTTTGGTATATGATTTATTTACCCACATTCAGGCCTAGAACGGGGCTTTACCTTTGACAGACAGACAGTATTAAATGTCATTTTCAATTGCATGATCTCCTAAACCCTCACTTAGGTGTTCAAACATCGCACTCGTGGTATATTTTCCTATCTTTCACTGACACCTGGTCTGTTAATTGATTAGATCTCAATATGGATTACGATGATTAAATTAAATTGTCTTTTTAATCCTCCTCGTGATTTTATCAAATACGTTGGACATAGAAGTAAAAAATCAAGGACATGCCCTGACAGTGAAATAATAATAAAATATTATTTTCAAATAATTAAAGAAGTGGATTCCTACTATTTCAAAGTCACCGACTTTGGAATATTATCCATTTCTTGGCTTCGTTATCTGATACAAATTGTGAAGATCAATGTTATTAAAGTAAATGTCAACACGGAGCATCCTTTTTATCTATGTAATACAATTACTGAATCTTACGCACAAACGAAAAATATACCTACCTAGGCTACCTAGAAAATATTTTTATTATTAAACATTATTAGGTACGCGTGTCTTGGTGTTTGCATATTTGAGGAGTAAGAAATTGTTATGTATGAGAAAATCTTTTTTTAATATATTTATGTTTGAAAAGATAATTTATGGTTTGCATTCCAAATATTTGTAAAGTAATATTAGTTACCTGCTTGTTAAAATAGTGCGAGGAGAATATTATTTTATTGGGCCTAAATATATTTTTTGTTAAAATTTTTAGCTGCGATCTGTGTTCTATGTTGTACTAGGCCAGTTAATAATAACATATAACTTTCTACGCTCACACCGGTGTCTACTTTCAAATCTCCCTAAAACAAATATTGGTCAAAATTTAACTATTACCAGAAAAACAAAATACAATGAATTCCTTCCATGATCCAATAATGATTCCGTAACAAATCCCACTAAAACACGTTTAACAGCCATTAGGAAAAGTGACATTTGTACCCACTAAAACACCAGTCTGTCACTATCTAACTCCACTAAAATAGAGTTGGCCAATAGCAGAGCTTTAATACGACACGTGGCTTTAGAACAGTATGTCGCTATAGGGCGTTATTGTTGTCGTCGCGAGCGATGTTTTATGCGGTTTTGTATTAAAATTTAAACATGAATTGTCTTCGTTTGTGAAAAGTGCCTTTTCGGGGTTTTGAAACCTTCTTTGTATGTTCAAAAGTCAGTACCAAAACGTTTCACTGCTGGGTACCGGCCTTCCAGCACGATCAACAGCCCATAACACACCATGCTGGCCTTATGCGAGTTGGTGGGTTAAACTAAATATTCAAACATGAACAATGGAGTCAACACTAAGATTAGTATTCTCTCTAGGACTGGGAGATACCTGGCAACACCAGCCACTGTTAACACTGTGCTCCTATAATATTTTCCAAAAATTATTGATAAACACAACAAATCATTGTTGAAGTGTCTTATTTGTGTTGGATTGTGAACATTGAGCTGCATCAACGTTATCTGGGACAAAATCCATCGAATAATACCGGAAATCTCAACAGATAAGTCTGAATTTTCTACCCACTTTACCTAATAAACTGGGAACTGTCATTTTTTGGGTTGGAAATACCCGCAAAAGACCAACATTGTTGCTGTCAAATTCAATTGACAGCAACAAATTTGAGTTTGGCACTACCGCAGTGTTGCCATTAGGAAAATTTTATTCAAGTAAGTGGAGATTCCGTGAGACTGGCTGACGACTTTTGTCACGGCACTATCACCAACACCTCACACTGTACCAAGTCTATTGACGTGCTTTTGTGGCGCCGTCTAGCGACGAGCGAACGGATCTCCATATAAAATGGTGAATTGTGCAGCCTGCGGGAAATTTATGTCGCCGACGGGGGGCGCCGCCTGTTCGTCATGTCCTCTCAAGTATCACAAATTATGTTTGAGTCTGCCGGACAAGGCTCCGATTAGCAGGGACTGGTCCTGTCCTAGCTGTAAGAAGAATATCCGCAACGAGGACAGCACGCCGGTGAAAAGCTTAGTAGAGGGGACGCTTCCGGCTCCAGGCGACGCTGCACCGCAGATTCTGCTCTCGCGGGAGTCACTTCCCGTCACTAGTCACGTAGACATGGAGGAGCACCGGGATAAGGAACTCGCAAACTTTATGGCAGAAATGAGGGAGTTCCGGAGGGAGATGGCACAGCTGCGTGAATCCCTGTCAGCGAGGCTGAACAGCGTAGAGCGCAGGCTTGACGCTCTAGAGCAGCGCGACCCGGACACCGAAACCTGCGGGGCTGTCGAGTTCAAGCGCACTATCGAAGAGCTAAAACTTGAGCTGAATGACAGGGACCAGGAGGCGCTTCTCTCCGACCTCGAGGTAGGGCAACTACCCGAGGAGAAGGGCGTGAGCGTGATTCAGTCGGTGACCGTGCTCGCTGCGCGGCTGGGCGTGACTCTGGAGGATAGGGACGTCGTATTTGCCGAACGGATAGGCCAGCCGCCAGCTGAGGGATCGGGTAGGCCGCGGCGTGTCGTGGTAAGGCTTGCGCGGCGTGGCCTTCGTGATGAACTGCTGCGCGCCGCGCGCGTGCGCCGCACCGTCACCGGCGCCTATATCAACGAGAGACTAACGCGCCACAACCGGCAGCTTTTTCACCGGACCCGGCAGGAGCGTCGCAATCGGCAATGGCGCTACTCGTGGACCAGGCGGGGCCGCGTCTATATCCGGCAGGGGGACGGCCTTCCGGTTTTCCAAATCCGGACAGATGCTGATCTCGATAGAGTCCTTGGCATTCAGAGTATGTGACTCAAGGTGTCCTGGAACCACAAGCTAATGTTTATAATTAAAGTCGATATCAATGTTATGTGTGTCATGTCATTTGGTTGTTTGCGCAAAATTTATTTTTTTGTTATATTATTTTTGTTGTGTAACTGTGTCTATAGCTATATTATTTACTGTAAACTCTTTATTTCTTTTGTAATGGAATTGATGAAAGCGAAGGAGGGGTTTTATAATGTAAATTACTCGTTTACATTGTTAATTTTAATCATCCATACTCTCAGCACTACATTTATCGTAATCTCATCTATTTATCCAGCCTTACAAAAACCTTATACCTATAACCTAAACTATATTTACATTAACTTAGATAAACTTAATAATTTACAGAACTTTCTTTAAACAATTTTAAAGTTGGTTTATTCAATGCTGGATCTTTATGCACCAAACATGAAGAGCTCATTGTAGCCGTGGAGGAGATGGAAGCAGATATTCTTGCTATCAATGAGACCTGGTTGAGGGCGGGGGAGGATGACAGGGCACCGAAACTCGTCGGCTATCGGCTAAGGCATACTCCGAGACCTATTCACATCCGAGGTGGCCGTGGTGGCGGGGTGGGCTTTTACATACGTAGAAACCTTTATGCCCGGGTCTGTGAACATCCATCTCATTCTGGAGTCGAGCAGATGTGGCTAAGAGTCTGTGTGAACGGTACAAATGTAGTAATTGGGACCGCTTACAGACCTCCATGGCAGGATGTCAATCTGTTCTTAGACTCTATTGCTGAATCCATTGCCTCTTTCCCTAAGCGAGATGTGCTGATACTAACTGGTGATCTGAATATTAATCTTCTGGATACCAGAAGTAGCAAGACAAAATCTTTCTATCAATGTATACACAGTCTTGATCTCACCCAAATTGTCGCTGAGCCAACTCATTTCACAGAGCACAGTTCTAGTCTTATTGACGTGGTCTGCACTGACGCTAGGGCTCTCCAGGTTTTAGTTAAACATACCCCGGATTTGGGAGGTCACGCTATACTTGCAGTAGAGTTTAAAATCAAAAAGGACAGGCCACGCCCTCGCTGGGTGACTTTTAGGCCTCTAAGAAACATCCTAATAAAACAACTCAACTCGGATCTTGATGCAATAGACTGGAGCCATCTATACAGCATAGACGATATAGATGTTATAGTTGAATCCGTTACCACCACTTTTATTAATCTATTTGACTTGCATGCTCCAGTCAAGACGCAAAAGTTTAAACATCCGCCTCATCCTTGGATTACAGACACTGTTCGATCCATGATGCGAATCAGGGACAGGTATCATCAAAAGTTTAAAAAGTTTAACACTCAATCTTTGAAGAACAGTTATAAGACTATGAAACATATTGTAGTTAAAGCAATTGAGTGCGAAAAGAAATGTTTTTTCAACAAACATATAAACAACAACATTAAAAATACAAAAAAACTATGGAAAAATCTTAAAAACACTGTAATTTCTAATAACAAAAACACAATTCTCCCGCAATGTTTTAGTAATCCTGACCTTTTTCTCGACATTCCTGGAGATGGCCTGGTGTCGGTGTCGCAACTTACTTACTACGAGCATCACAGATTTGGCTCGGCGATTTTTTCCTTGTGCACAGTATCCGAAGACAAGGTACTTAAGATTATTAAAGGGCTCAAGTCGAACGCACAGGGTAGTGATGGGTTGTCACTGGACATGGTGCTTTTAACTCTGCCCCAGTCATTAACGGTTCTCACCACCATAATCAACCTCTCCTTAACCAAAGGTGTATTTCCCAGTGGCTGGAAGACCGCAGTGGTTAAGCCGTTGCCGAAAAACAGTAACCCTACCTCAATGGGCGACTTGCGTCCTATCAGCCTGCTCCCATGCTTGTCCAAGGTCTTAGAAAAGATCGTATGTGAACAGCTGACCAAATACTTGGAGGAAAACAACATTTTCCCTCAACAGCAGTCTGGATTCCGCAGAGGCCACAGCACAGCATCTGCCCTCGCGGATGTTGTCGACCATTTGCTTGCTGCTCAGGATCAGGGAGAGATTAATATCTTACTGCTGCTGGATTTCTCGAGGGCCTTTGACTCCATCAATGCTGACCTCTTGATTTCCAAGCTATCATATTACGGTGTCGATAATAATGCTATAAATTGGTTCACCAGCTACCTCCATAATAGACGTCAACTGGTCGAGCTGACTGGTTCAGATGGGATCAAGCTGCGCTCTGCTCTGCAGCCTGTCACCCGTGGTGTGCCCCAGGGTTCAATCCTTGGACCAATCCTCTATGCGTTGTACAGCGCCGATATCTCAGAAAGTATAACTAACTGTAGGTATCATTTGTACGCAGATGACCTACAACTGTTCTATTCCTTCCGTCTGGGTGATCACGCTAACGCTGCAACAAAGATTAACGAAGATTTGGACCGCATTTCATCTTGGTGCAACTCAAATTGTCTGGTCATCAACCCAAAAAAATCAAAACTGTTATTGACTGGGTCAAACCGAAACATGCAGAAAATATGTAATATTTCTCTAGGTGTGCATATTAATGGCGAAGAAATTGAGCGTGTGGATTCCGCAAGAAATCTAGGAGTGACCTTGGACAGCCGTCTTAACATTGAAAGTTATATAGCTGAGTGTACTCGCAATTGTTTTTACCGGCTCAAATTATTATACAATATTCGTCCTTATCTGAGCGAGGAGCTGAGGTTGACACTTTGTGAATCTCTTATTTTGTCGAAGCTTAACTACTGTGATACAGTTTATGGTCCGTGCTTGCTTTCCAGAACCGCCAAGCTTATTCAGCGTGTGCAGAACGCTTGTGCGCGTTTTTGCTTTAACATCCCACCCAGAACACACATTACTCCCTTTCTTAACTCTGCAAACATCATAAAAATGGAAGCTCGTAGAAGACTTCACCTTGCCACATTATTGTTTGGTGTAATCGGATCAGGAAGGCCGCCCTATCTTTTGAATAAGTTGGTGTGGGTAAAAGATAATAGGAAGTATCCTACAAGAGCCTGCACTCACGTTTTCGTCACCCCTAAGCACCGTACGGTAATGTTTCGCGGATCCTTCAGGTTTGCGGCCTCGCGTTGCGTGACCTAAAAACAATTCACATCTTTAGCCAGAGCCTTAAAAAATACTTACTCAGTGAGCAACAGGCTATAAACTTAGCTCCAATTCATTCACGTCTTGCACTTGTCGCGGATGGAGCGTCCCGGCACCGCTGAGGTTGACCATTGCATGTAGCATGGGCTCATTTGTGTTCCAACTTCCACTTAACAACATTCATATCCAATCACTAACTTATTATTTCTTACTTGTTCATTTTCTACTAGTCCGTTGTGATGACGTCAAATTTTCAACGTGGCAGTGAGTGACGTGTCACGTTTGGGTGACAGGTGACCAAATTCGATGATAGACACAGATTACGAAATTGTAATTGCGACGTTCGAAAACCTCCAATGATATTATCTCTAAAAATTTATTTATTTTATTTTTCTAATGATCTTCCTGTTTTTCTTATTATGTTATTGTTACTGGTATTTTGTGTAAGTGTTAAGTATTCTTTCTGTGCATATGTAAGTCTTAGCTGTTATGTATGTCATTGTTATTATTATCATTTTTTTTTCTCTTTCTGTTGTTGTCATATGTATCCCACAAGCCTTGTTCGCGCTGGGTAGGTGGTTTGGGCGTGGCGGGTGCAAAGTTTTGCTTGTTTGTACTATTTTTAAATTGTATATCATAAGTGAGCGGAGTGGTTATAGCGGGCGGGGCGATGTACTATCGCCTCGGCTGGATTGCTCTCATGGCGCGAGCAGGGCTTTAGGCCCATCCAGAATACCAGCGCTGCAGCGGCTCCCATGTCGTTGCAGCATAAGCTGAGGTTGGGTCCTAATTGGCCATATGACACTTTTATTGTTAAAATTTTAGCTTTTATTATTTTATTATTCTTGATTATTATCATTATTATTATTCATTATTATTCTTGTTTTTTTTTTGTTTGTTTTACCCTTTTAATGAATTTATATTCTCTTTATCA
Source organism: Scoparia ambigualis (assembly GCA_963921215.1). Taxonomy (NCBI): domain Eukaryota; kingdom Metazoa; phylum Arthropoda; class Insecta; order Lepidoptera; family Crambidae; genus Scoparia; species Scoparia ambigualis. Next base: position 7,325,528 of record OY992510.1, read on the forward strand.
TTCTCTGTGTTTTACATTATTTGTGCTTGTGGTCAATAAATGTTTTCTTATCTTATCTTATCTTATCTTATTCTGAGAAAATTTCAGTTACCCACGCTCTCTAAAATCTAAGGTACAATATTTATCTATTTTACTTAAATTATGCAAAGCTCTTTTGTAAACCTAATGCTATCAAAGAGCTGCCTGCCAGTAAATACAAGCTAGGGTAAATAAGTTACTGCTATCTAAAGGTTTTTATTTTATAAATTCAATGAATACTGTTCTCATCTCAAATAAAATTTTATAAAACTGTTAGATTATAAAGAAAAAAAACACATTTATTGACGACACACGAAAACAATTACAACAGATTACTGTAACTATCTGAATTTACTGTAATTAAACATTTACTGTGCCATCCGTAGTTTTAATAATAATCATTACTTAAAATATTTAAAAATAACTAAAATTTGTAAAAGAGGTGCTGCCTCTTACCACTTTTCATAATTCAGAGTATGTACCTTTTTTAATTAATACCCAGCCAGGCTAGCGGTATCTTGGGCAATATTTGTTTTTGTTTTTAAAATAAAATATCAGACTTCATTTATAAACAGTAATTCTGTTTGCTCACAGTGCTTTATTGGGTGATTTAATATAATTTAATTAAACTGACAGAATTTTTATGTTGGCGTACTGTTTCATTTGTAAATATCACAAAGACTTACAGTAGATACTATAATACATTTATTCTATTCAAGTGTATTCTACGAGTACTATGTGTGCTCAGACATAGAATAATTTAAAGACAATTACAGATGAATTCAGTCTGGCGTCTGCACACATGTTTCGTACACTCATTGAAACGATTCAATGAGTGTAAAATGAGAGTAAAAAATACATTTATTCGGCAACAAATAAAATATGCTACGACTTCTATAAAACAACTTATATACTGGGATCGTTTACTATAGTATTGTAGGCATTACAAAAGCGCTAGTTACAGAAAACATTGAGACATTTTTTTTACGCGTAGCGGTGAAAGAATACCACCACCCCCTCTCTTCCCTTGAAAGTCGTAAAAGGCGACTAACGGACTATAAACTGCACATAGGTACATTCAACAGCATAGAGATGGCGATCGGCTCACCACCTGTCTGCCACATCTTGGTGAAAAGTGGACTATGGCAGAAGACTGCTCCTGCGGTTCTAATTGCCTAGTCTCTGACTTAACTTCGGGGATAACAGTCGTGATTATTATGTATGAATGTATATATCTCTTCCCTTTGGAGTCGTAAAAGACGACTAACGGACTAAAGATAGCATATACATCCAACAGTATAGAGCGGCGATGGGCTCACCGCCTGTCACGCTGAGCACATGAGCAGTAGTTGTTTGGTGAAACGGGACTGTGGCAGTCATTGACCTAGAAGTGTAGACAAGAACGTCCATACAAACCATATGTTCAAATTCTGGAATGAGAGACCTAAAATTCGCTGCAGCCGCTGCAGTGCTTAAACATTTAAATGTCGTCTAATCAACAGACAGACATCGCAGCGCCGCAGCGCCAGATCGGTCAAAGACAACGTAGTGTGTATCAAGATGGCGTCCCAAATAGATTGTCAATAACAATAATTTAAAAAAAAATCTTTTCTATTTTTATAAATACGATGTAACTACATAATAATGACTTGAATAACAATTAATTTCACTTACTTGACAACTGAATTGTAGTAAACGTCTAGGTGTACACTTTGAAAAGAAATAAAAAAATATTTTTGCCGCTCCGCACGCGCGAATGTCAAAGCCACATTAAAGCAAGGTGCCGAGTCGACTCCGCAGATGAGTGGAACATAGTGCGTGTTCGGAAGGGCCTATCTAGTGTAACGTATATATCGCTGGTGGCAGTCAACTGCTTTTGCTGTCCTCATTGCCTAGTCTCTGACTAACCCTTCGGGGATATACATAGTCAAACTATGTTTGTAGCCAGCAAGACATCTATTGGTGCAGGGCAAGCGCAACTTGGCAGCAACTTAAGCTAGTCACGATCACGAGTGGCCATCGAAACTATCCTGTCTGGGCCGGGGGCTATTAAATTAATGATAATGTAGAGGGCCCGAACCCCAACTGTTGTCATTATTTGCACGTGTTTCGGACAGGCTGCGGCCTTATTGGACGGAGACACGAGAAGCGATATATTCATAGGGTAAAGCCACCATTTTGGAAGGTCGTAAAGTACACGATAACACCTGGTTCTCGTCTCTGGAAAGCAAGGCTATCAAGAGGCACCAAACAAACATCAAAGTCAAAATCAAATTATTTATTCAATGTAAACCTTTACAGGCACTTATTGACGTCAATACTAATAATAATTAAAAAAACAGTTAACTAACTTGTAGTTAACACTTAACAACTAATCTAACTAACTAACTATAGTCTGTGCCAGACAAACCCCCCCAGTCCAACCCACAGGTGCTAAACATGCGGAAGACTTTGTTGTTCGCGCATCGGCCTACACCGCCATGCAAAGAAGTGCTCCCAGTCCCAGTACACTGCATAAACAAATCGCCTGAAACAGAGGCAGGGGCCAATGAAAGCCATCATACAAACCGAGGAGTGCGGTGGCGTAGCGGCTAGCGCTGATGCCAATAACATAATTCTCTATGTGGTTATGTCTACTAGAGTTAGAAATTTATGAAAAATGGTATGGTGTTTATGTCAAATTTCTAACAATAGATAAACATTTTGACATTGACCGTAGAATATTCGGTTTGCGATATTTTCAGTTATACAACATTCATAATGACAGGTTACTTACTGGTTGAGTTGTGTAACCAAATTTAAAATTATCTCGAGCTCCTTCCTTCGTAAGATAGTAATCGTTAAAAACCCACTTACCACATTGGGCCAACGTTTCGTTATAACGTTTTCCCCATGCTGTTGTCCATTTAGTCCAGTTGCACAGCTGTGGTACTTTTATAGGCTGATGATAGAAGACACCATAAAGTGCTTGTGATTGGCAGACACACCCATGCAAATAAAAAGTACCTACTACGTGCAAACATAATTGATTTGACGCACACACTTAGTCACAGGCCAGGTCAGTGTTGCCAACCGATATAATTATTGTCATTCAGTAGAAATACTTACTCTTTGGTAGTGCGTAGTCTTTGGAGGCTTTACCCTACTACTTAATATTAACTGGCGTTATAATAGCTTGGGTACAAATCCTTATGAATGTTGAACTGGCTGTCCCGCTCTCTCACTTGTGTTGATATGAGACAGACGATGTTATTTTCGATATTTATGTCCTATAACAACTGCGTTACCCGCAAACGTTTGCAATTAGAGTGTCGTCGTTACCGTATTGCCTATGCTGTAAAGTTAAATAATTAAAAGGATTAAGAAACAGATTTCTAATTCACTTTAGCAAGTTATTTTTAGGTATTTACGATCATTATGCTTAAACAGACGACAGTACGTAATGTCAAAACTTTTGAACCTGCTTATGCTCGCCCATGCATCTGAAGTGTGTACCTACTTCTTAATTCCTGTCATATAAAATGTATGTAAGTGATTATGTCAGTTCTAAACCATTTTACAGTATAAAAAAATTGAACAGTTAATCCTCTTTCAAGTAAAGGACAAACATTCATACTTTCGAATTTTTATTGTTAGCATAAATCAAGCAATCATCAGAATGTTTGTATTTGAAACCTTACAGAACCAATTTGGGCATGCAGAGTATTATTAATAGACTGAGCGATGAATACAACAAGGTGTGTAAGTCCGTGGGGTGTGCGTTGGGTGACCTCCTCGTGGTACACCCTGGAAACGGGCAGCTTCAACATCCTCCTACTGGTTAGGAGGTTGATGTCAGGCTGGCCGGCTAACAACCCAGCATAGGCAGGACCCCTTCTGGGCCTGCACCCCCTTCAACGCGCGTCCCCTCTGGACCGCACAGCGGGTCACTCGGACCTGCGGGGGGGATCTCCACGTGCGTGCCCACTCTGGGCCGCACACTCACCGCTCCTTCTGAGCGGCTTTGAGGGGAGTTTGCCAGCGCCCCTTCTGGGCGCTGTTACACGGGGGGGAACGGGGTAGTCCGGCGCCCCTTCTGGGCGTCGTTTCAATGGGGGGGGGGGGGGGGGGGCGGGGGAAAGCAAAGGCTTCGTCGTTGGGAAACGCGGCGACGGGCGCCCGTCTTCGGATGGGTTGGTGGGCGGCGTTACAGCCCACCCGCTAGCGCCATGGGGGGGAATGGGGAGCACCCCGAAAGGGCTGTACCAGGGGCCTCACGCCAGCCCCTGAGCATCGTAGTCCCCGACCTGGGCGGCAATGATCCCACTCGAGGCGTCTGTGGGGGAGCTGTTCAGGGAGGGGGGCGAGGGCCTGCCTTAACCGGCCGGCCGCGACAAGGGTAGTCTCAAAAATCACCCCGGGAGAAAACCCGTTACCAACCAGCTGATACCTCCCGACCTCAGCTGTACCTAGGGTAGCCTGCGCAATCGGGGGCCTCTGCGCGGGTGGTCATCTAGTTGCCCCCGACTCGTGGGAATCAAATGGATAAATCATTGAAACTTCTTTTTGACGCCTCGATGTTGCCTGGTACAAGGGATGTCGGGGATGGTGGGCCTGACGACGGGCGGAAGGGTCGGAGGAGTGGATCGGCCAGTTCTGGCGGGTCAAGCAGGAGAGGGGCTGCAAAGCCGAAACTGCCCAAGAGAGATGGGTCCGAGAAGGACGGAGAACATGCCGGGGACGCGACCGGGGAAACGTCCGCGGGGGCTAATGGCTCCCGCGGCGCGGAACCGGCGGTGCCCGGTTTAGGTGTCAGCAGGAGGCTACCGGTGAGGGTAGGGTCCGTGAAGGACGTGGAACATGCCGGGGACGCGACCGGGGAAACGTCCGCGGGGGCTAATGGCTCCCGCGGCGCGGAACCGGCGGTGCCCGGTTCGGGTGTTGGCAGGAGGCTACCGGTGAGGGTAGGGTCCGTGAAGGACGTGGAACATGCCGGGGACGCGACCGGGGAAACGTCCGCGGGGGCTAATGGCTCCCGCGGCGCGAAACCGGCGGTGCCCGGTTCGAAGGCGGGCAAGGGGAAGCCGAAGCCCAAGCCCAAGACTGGACCCAAGGGGGGGCCCAAGTCTAAGGCCAAGCCCAAGATTGGGCCCAAGGGGGGGCCCAAGGCGGGTCGCGAGGAGGAGTTCTGGGGAATGGCCGGGGAGGAGCTGGGCGCATGGGTCCATGACGTACGCAGGGCGCGAGAGACGGAGCGCCGAACGCACACCGACGATGACGGCCGCACGACATGCTCGGAGAGCCTAGGCTTTGACGTGGACGTTGATGCGGACAGCAGGTCCGGCTGGTCCGGCCGCACCGGCGAGATGGCGGCATATGAGCAGGCGAAGGCTGCGGCCAGTGAGAAGACTGCCGGGGCTACCACGGCTGTCAGGAGAGGCCGGTCCGGGGCTGTCAAGCCCGTTCTCGACCCCCCCAACCCCTTTTCGCCGCCGCCCTCGATGGCGAACGAGTTGGCGCGGAGTTGGAGCCGGAAGCGGGTGCGGGAGTACTCCGAACATGACTCGTCGGAGGAGGAGGTGGAGGAGCCGCTGGGCGCGCCTTCCAAGATGTCCACCGCGAGCCGTGGGCGTCCCCGCTCCCGCTCTCGCGTAGGGGCCTACGTAGGGCTGTCGAAGGCGCGCGGCGAGATGAAGCGCAGGGGAGATGAGGCGGAGGTCGAGGAGGCGCAGATGGTGGTGGACAGGGTCCAGGAGACTGTCGGCCTGTCCCCGCCCCCAGTCACGAGGTCGCAGACCGAGCAGGTCCCGCAGAAGGCTGCTGAGCAGGTGCACGCCGAGGTGGTGGAGGCGCCCCACCCTGGGGACCACCTCGCGAAGGTTAACTTCGCCGTTGACGGGCTCACCAACCTGGTGAGCAAGAGCCGCAACTTGAAGGGAACCATAACGAAGGCGGCCTATGCCCATATCCGCAGCATCTCCCTTGCGGCGGAGGCTTTGGCGGCGACCACGGCTGACGAGGAGACAAGGCGGCTCCGCGAAGAAAACGCGCGGCTCAACAGCCGGGTCGAGGCCCTCGAGAGCGAGGTCAGGGCCATGCGGCGCACATCCGTGGACCGGACGCCGCGCAGTGCCCGGACGAGGTCTCCAATTCTGGGCCGTCCGGCGCCACCGCAGGACAGGGAGACGGCGCTCCTCGAGGCCTTCCAGGCCCGCATCGTGGCGCAAATCAGCGGCATGCTGAATGCCCGGATCGAGGGGCTGGAGAGCAGGCTGCTCCCGGCCGTGCCCCTGCGCCCGCCCCTCGCGGCGGACGCTAGGAGGGAGGAGGCTCCGCCGGCCCGACCGGCCCCGCCGCCTGCGGCAAAGCCGGGCAAGAAGGCCCCGCCTGCGAAAAAGCCGCCCGTGAAGAAGCCGCCCAGTAAGGTGGCAGAGAGGGTCGCCCCCGTGGAGAACCCCTATGAGGACCCCAGGCCGGGACCCAGTAGCGCCCCGGACCTCCCGTTGGAGGACGCCTGGAACGAGGTGACCAAACGAGGCCGGAAGAAGGCCCCGCCCGCTCCCCAGCCCGCCCCCCCGCCTGCTAAGACGGCCAGGGCAGCGGCCCAGCCGGCAAAAAAGAAGAGGCGCCCTCTCTTCTCCCCAAGGACGGCGGCGGTCACGCTGACCCTGCTCCCCGAGGCCGCGGACCTGGGAATGACCTACGCCCAGGTCATCGCGAGGGCCAAGGCGGCAATTGACCTGCCCGAGCTGGGTATTGTGGGGGGCATGCGCATCGCCGCCGCCGCGACAGGCGCCCGGATGTTTGAGGTGGCGGGCGAGGAGAGGGCTGAGAAGGCCGATGCGCTCGCGGCGAAATTGCGGGTGGAGCTGCAGGGGATCGCCAAGGTGGCGCGCCCCTGCAAAAGGGCGGATATAAGAGTGGTCGGTCTGGACGATTCCGTCCAGCCGGCCGACGTAGCGGAGGCTCTGGCCGCGGCGGGGGGCTGCCCGGCAGACGACGTCCGCGCGGGGGTGGTGGCGCTCAGGCCCGGGGGGAGCGGCTCATGCATAGCCAAGCTCCCGGTGGCGGCGGCCAAGAAAGTCCTGGGGGTGGGGAGGCTCCTTGTAGGATGGAGCTCGGCAAGGGTGGAGGCTCTCGAGCCGGTGCCCATGCACTGCTACAAGTGCATGAGCATCGGCCACACGAGGCTGCGATGCCCGCTGGAGGTGGACCGCACGGGGTCCTGCTATAGGTGCGGGGCCAGCGGGCACAAAGCGGCGGAGTGCGCGGCAAAAGCGTCGCGATGCGCGGTGTGTGAGGCGGCGGGGCGGCCACATGGGCACCACATGAGAGGCAGGAGCTGCCACCCGCCCAGCGTGGCCAAGCCTGTGGTCCCGGGGAGAGCCCGGCTGGCAGAGGGAGCCCCCCCCCACCGGGGGCATGGAAGTTGAGTGAGAGGTTGCGCGAGGACATCCTGGCGCCTCCTCTCCTGCGCAGGCGGAGGGGGGGTCGAGGGCGGCGACGTAGCGTTGCCCTCTTCCCCCCCCTTGGGAGGGCCGCGGCCTAGTGTAGAGGAGCACTAGGCTGCATTGCACAAGCCCTCCACCCGCTTTGGAGCAGTCGGACTTACCGGACTGCTCCCCCTGGCGCAGGGGACCCAGGTACAACTGGGTCCGTAGCGTGCGGCGTCCGCGGGGCGTAGGACCACGGTACCGCGGCGCCTCTATACGCTCCAGACGGTAAGTGTCGGTTCTTTTACCGGGTCGGGCACGTATGTCCTTACCACCCGTTTCCCCCACGGGGGGGCGGGTGGGGACATATGGGTTCCAGCCCCGGACAGTGCATGGGGTGTCTCACGCTCCTCTTGAGGCCTCATGCCAGTGCAGAGAAGCATTTTCTCCGACTAAAACAAAGAAAAAAGGTGTGTAAGTCCGTGAATGACGTCGATTTGTTCCATACGTCATTAAGTAGATATAAAAATTGTCTGGTTTGTTTTAAAAATGGATATCGTATGCTCTAGTAGCGTTGATGATGTTTTCTTTGATATTTTATGGTTAACTAGGTTTTATTATACTTAGTATTTTTGTATTTGTTTCACTTTTGTATTGTATTCAACTTGTCTTATTGATCTTAGATTTAAGTTGTGTTTGCCTATAATTGGTTTTTCACTGTTCTAACTGTATTTAGAACAATGTTATATTTCTGTGTTGTAGTGTAAAAATTTTGGTAGGCCTAATTAAATAAATAAATAAGCCTAAGGCCTAAGAAATAAGTCTTTAAATGATAACCATCACGTGTTTCATTCTCTTTAAATCAGTAAATTTTCTAAGAAACATATAAGGCCGTTATAAAGCTACTAAAGCCGCAGCCTGCGTAGGTACATAAACATCAGTTGATCAACGGGGCAGCTACGTGACGTCATGATTTCGTCCAAAACGGCCCATCCGACGTTGCGACTAAATTAATGCTCCTGGAGCCCAAAGGTGGATAATTGGTGAGAGTCGTTTGCGACATTTTAACACTGACGAATTTAGAACAAATTTACTTAGTTTTGTGTTTGTTGGATGTAACTACGAAGGAGTTCGGTTGCGACCTTGACAGCTAAGTAACTTTTGCAATGCCGGCTCACTGGCTGGCTAAATAAAAAACATCTTGAGCTCCTCAGTACTTCGAAAAAAATCTAAAGTCGTTGGCCCGGTTTTATCGCAAGATGGCAGTCGTTAAAACCCACTTACTGATTGGGCCTGCGTGGTGGGTAGAGCCCCAATATCCCTTTAGGCTGCTGTCTATGTCGGAGGGCCTGCATGTGCCCTGCAGTGGGACATTAAAATTTAAAGATGATGATGATCACGCCTGTGTCACGTAGCGGAGGAATGAAGGAATGACACGATGAGGAGGAGTAGAATGAAGAAAAGCACGAGGAGTTCAGACGCCTATTATTTGAAATAAATGATTTGTCATTATAATGAAGCACAATTTAAGCGTTAGTACACTAGGTATACACTGTGACTAGGTAAAGGTTTAGGTTATAACTTATTATTATCAGGACGTATGCGTGGAACTGCCTAGTAATAATAATGCACTATTCACAATTCACATTTAAGAATATTTCGGAAGGAAAACAATAATTAGAAGGAGATCATTCTAGCTCCGCGGTTGAATCTGCACCCAATTACATGAAAACAGAGGCTAGATAGAGAATGTAAGTAATATATTTGAATTTTAAATTTGAATCTAGATAAAAAACAATGTCATTCACAAAGGAGGTCACAAAAACCTACAAGGCTGTCTGTAGCTGAATTGACACCTGTTTCCCGGAGGGGTAGACCAATAAGCTACGACTCTTAAGATATTTCCTTAACTTCATTTACTGTTTACAAATTGGAAAACGTAGAAAATTTTTCACGAGCCGGATTCGAACCTGCATCTTTCTGACAATCCGGGTCAGGTCATATACGGAGGTGCAGGATTGAATCTTGCTCGTGGAATTTTTTTTTACATTTTCCATTATGTAACATTTGTTCGAAACAAAATTTAAAATTATATAAAAATATTCATCTACTCTCTTAAAATTACTTATACATAATAAAAACTATATGATAAATTGTAATTTCAATGACCTATTCGATAATTGCATTGCGAAATTCCTTAACTTGCACTTGCAGTCCGATCGTAAATTGTAAGAAACAGTATATCAAGAACAAATTCTATATCCACAGGGCACAGTTACAAAGTACGGATTAAAAATGGTATGTTTCAACCGAAACTCATTACAGCAGTTTTGCACGTTTAAAGTTTTATAAGCAAACCAGCTATGAGAAACTGCTTGCTCAGTTAGCCGCCTTATTTATATCTGTCTAAGATTAACCAAGTTCCGTTTTAATAAAAACATTTCTCTTACAAAATGAATAGGTCGTATCAATATTCTGCGACAAACTACTTTAGTGAAATGAAATGTTAGATTAACCAAGTGGTGTATTAGTTTAACCACCTATTTTATAATTAGACTCAACGATATTGACACCATAACATCAATGGTACTAACAATATTAAGTATGTTCAGACAGTTCTAAATTTATTCAATTTAGGCTACAATAATTGATCACATGAATGTCGCTATGCCATCGGTTCGTAAGTCTAACTATGGGGCGGGAGCCTTGTACTGAGAAGAACCGGCAAGAAGCTCAGCAAGGGCATTTCTTTTCTCCCTTTCTTTTACAACGTCAATACAAATTGGAAAATGCCCTCCTTATCATAGAAAGACATTTCTCAAGTCTCTTTTTATTATTTGACACAGTGCTATTATACCACAGAACCTTCGATATAGGTACAAATTATCGATGCACATAACAGAGGATGTGTATTAAACCGTTAGTCCTGGTTATTGTTGCTGCCATTCATCAACCTAAATGGGGTCCGAAAGGTGGGTTTTTTATGTTACTAGACTGACAAATAAGCTTACGGCCCGCCTGATGGAAAGAGGTCACCGCGGTCAATGGACGTTTGTAGTTTCATGCATACTTGGTGACCCTGAAGCATCAGTCCACATAACTCTGTGTTGTAGTTTAACTGTAGTACTGTATTTCTCTGTATGTATCTTGGGCCCTTTAAAAAAGAACATAGGAATAACTACAAACTTAGTTAATGTAAATTTAACCTTTAATTATTTCTATTGTATCTGTTATTTCTAATATATTTGTTGTATCTGTTGCCTCAATGTTACTGTGCATGTTGTGTTCTCCTATAAGTAGTGAGACTTTCAGCACTTATTTATTTGTTACAATGTAAGTATAATAGTTTAAAACAAATGTACTCAATGTTGGAGAACCAAATAAAGAAAATAAAATAAAACACAGTGAACATGTTTTCTTAAGAAAAGGAACATGAAAAGTATATACGTTCGTTACTGTGAAAACACCTAATTTTCTAAAACAATATTTTTCAAGTATCTCTACGGCCGGTTAGCGCTCTAATCGTATGCAACGCTTTTGTAAAATGGATACAGCAGGTGCATCTGTTAATTTACCCCAAGGCACGATGCAGTACCGTATCCATGCTGCGTCGTAGCTATGGTACGCTGTAAGTCCGCACTAAAGTAGCTTATCTCCCTTTTTCTCCCCCACTTGGGAAACCCTATGTTTAGCAGTGGGACGTTTATATTCTAATTATAAATCTACCTGCATGTATGGAAAACTTGCCCAGCGATGAGATATCCACAGGCTGCATGATACAAACTCAGTACACCCGTCGAACATCAAACTAACAGTAATATCGATGCAAATCCAGCGTAATGCACCGCGCTGCGTCGAACGCCGCAGAATGTGTGTAATTGAATCCAAAGGAAATTGCATTCCGAAAGCAAAGTTCCGATCCCGGCCAAGTGGTTGAAACGAATGTTTACAATGCTCGACGACATTTTGCTTCAGAAATTTTTACTTCACTAGTAACCTGCTGTTTGAATTTATTGCGCCGATATCGGGACAGTGTGTTTTAGTGGCAGACTTAAGTTTGGGAGGTGAAATTTGAGAAATTTATATACAAACTGTTTATGGGTGTTGTTAATATTTTTATCGCGCGTTCTGTTGTTTCGAAAAATGATGTATTAGTAGAGGATCCGAGTATACAACGACCTTCACCGGGCCGGATAATGGATGAAAAATATTTTATATCAAATTTAATATGTTAAAAATATATTGCGAGTGGGTTCGCTGAAAAATTTCGATAAGTAATACGATTAATTAAATATTTAAAATATTTTTTTTAAACATTGTACTGGTTTGGATGATAGATAAATTACATAGGTACCAATCGAAAGTATAGAATATGCAAACGTTAGGTTGACTATTTTTTTCCCGTCATAACATTGGGTAGGCAGGTGTAAACAGGTAAGTCAATATTATTAATTTGCAACCGTCTGGTTAAATAAATAAAATGTATGTTCATATAAAGATAATCTCATTACAAACACACCAAACCAGTGTAATGTTAAATTATTTTTGTTTAATATTAAATTAATCAATACAGGTACTGGACTGAAATTTCTCAGCCAACCCACCAGCGATATATTTTTTAACATAATTAAGAGGGTTTACGAATTTCGGTTACCCATACAAACTTCCAAGTCGAAATTTTTAAAATCTAATAAGCCAATTTTAATGAAACTTTGCATGCTAGAGTAAACTTCAGGGATCTAAATAGTATGTTGAAACATTTTTAAAAAACGTTTATTCAACTCAGTTATTGCGATTTTAAACTTTCTATAGTGGACTTTAAATCGCAATAACTCAGCGATATTTTTTATATATTTAATTTTTTTTCCAACAAAATAAGATTGCAAGAACAGACCAGCCTCCACAGGTACCGGTACCCGTTCACGAGTATGAGATGTGAATCAGCCATCGCTTCGCTCAACCATGTTTTAGGTAACGTAATGACCCGACGCACATGCCACCACCGCAGAGACACTTTGAGAGAGCATGACACACTCGAGCAACTCCAACTAAAGCAAGAAAACAATTAGACAACTTTATACACAACGTTTACATTAAAAATAAATACATTTTTGCCCAAATTTTTTTTTTATTTAAAAAAAACCCAATACTTTTTGCAACTAACACAGGTACTTTAGGCTTCTTTGGGTCCCAATGAACAAATTGACACGTATCCCATGACTGTCGTAGGGTGGGGACGGGGTTCACACAAAATCCCCCATTGTCCTTTAATATGAAATATTTTTCATCCATTAGCCGGCCCGATAAAGGTCGTTCTATTCTCGGATCTTAGGCTATATTGTGTGGGCAGATTTATCTCTTTACTTTGAGCTTTTATTTATTTTTAAGACGTAAATTTTGATTTCAACCGTGACGCATTGCGGTGAAAGAATACTACCACCCCCTCTCTTCCCTTGGGTGTCGTAAAAGGCGACTAACGGACTAATGACTGCACATACATCCAACACTATATATCTGCGATGTGCTCACCACCTGTCACACTGAACACATGTGCAGTCGATATTTGGTGAAAAGTGGACTATGGTAAAAGACTGCTCTTGCTGTCTTCATTGCCTAGTCTCTGACTAACCCTTCGGGAATAAATAGTCCTGATTAAAGGACATCCTTTTTTTTTGGACTTTTCTGAAAGTGCCGCCCAACAAAAAAAATGGTACGTATTGTTAGAACTAGCCATTTGGAGAAATAGTTAATATGGCACAAATGTTGTAGGATTGCTCAGAGCCAAGTTATACAAGTTCGAAGATTCATCATTTTCATACATTTATTGATTCCTAATTTTTTTTCGTAAAAACAGAACAAATGTTGACCCACAGCTTTGATAATTGTTTCAGATCATTAGTTTTAGCAATATCTGTAATTTTTTTAAGTTTCCCAGTTCCAACATATGTCCCATAAGTATATGTAGTTACAGATCAACTTATTTATTTATCTATATCTAATATAAGTGTGTATTAAAATTTTTATTTTATTAGTCCCGCATACTTGCTTTTAAAACCACAGCTAGGGTTGGCTGGAAGAGATCTCTTTTAGAGATAAGCTCACCCTTGTATATGTCTTGTGTAACGTGTGTGTAAATGTTGTTAATTTGTACAATAAAGGATAATAATAACACTTTCAGAAATCAATAAAATGTATGAAAATGACAAATCATCGAACTTGTATAACTTGGCTCAGAGCAATCTTACAAATTTTGTGCCTTATTAACTATTACTCCAAATGGCTAGTTCTAACAATACGTACTATTTTTTTATGTTGGCCGGCACTTTCATAAAAGACCCAAAAATGTATGGAGCCCGAATGATCTCCTTTTTTTTGATTTTGTATTTTTGATTTCCTTAGTCTCTTACATATTATTAGAGGGTATCTTATTATATTAAGCACTATTTTTTATGTACTTAGATTTCATTTTCATAATGTATTGGGGTGGTCGCCAACGTCAATGTAGAATCCTATCACCAAGCTTATCTATTGAGATTACTACAGAGTTACGTGATTATTAAGAAATCAATAAAACTAGGTACGAGTACGTTAAAATCAAATGGTTTCTTTATATATTTTTTTTTATTTTTTTTTTTTTGTAAATACCAGACCTCGGTAGTCAAGTGGTTAAGGCAGCCGCCCGGAATGCGGAAGGTGCGTGGTTCGATTCCCGCCTGAGGTTGTCGTCTTTTTTCAGTGTTTAAAACTTTACTTAATAAAACGCTAAAATATATAAAAAACATTAATCTATAACGCAACTTCATCTTAACCGAATGTTCGAATATTTGTAAAATATTTCTTTCGGATCTCAGAGGTTTTCTTCTAAGATTTGATGAAGCAATGTTGACTAAAAAATATAAGCATCCAGCACTGACAAATTTCGACGGCTGAAAACCAGACCTCGGTAGCCAAGTGCTTAAAGCAGCCGCCCGGAATGCCTGACTTGTCGTCTGTTGTCGTCTTTTTCCAGTGTTTAAAATTTTACTTAAGTATATTTATGCGTTAAAAATAGCTAAAATACATAATAAACATTAAAATGGTTTCTTTATTAAAAACAAAATAACTGAGCACAATAATTATAACAAATCTACATATTATAAACTGTCGTAACGACCAAACACTTTACGAGTTGCACACTACGGGCGCAAACTTAACAACAAGCGATAACAAGATAAATAACTTCGCGAACACTTTCCTGTTTAGGGGCGCACACGCAATTCTAAAACTCATTTACATAGTTACAAAGTTGAATTTTATCTTCTTACTGGGCCACTGTTGTGGCGAAACTTCGGTGACTTCGCTAATCAGGCACATTGAAAGGCTGGTAACTTATTCATTAGCCTCGGAGGCTGCGCCGCAAGTAGCCGCCTGCCAACCGTGATGATCGTGTAATTTAGTTTGGCGTACAATTATGCGGATGAGGAAGCGAGATCCCAATTGGTTTTATGTAAATACGAAGGAGCTCTTTGGTCAACTGAAAAATTATGTTGTCTATGAACTCTTTTTTGCAATCGTAACGCTCGTCGCTTTCATTGGTACCACAGAAATAATATATTTCTGTGATTGGTACCTACAGTTATTATAACTCTTTTCACGCAGGCTACGGTAAATAAAAAATAATTTTTATGTCATACACAATGCCGTATGTATAGCGAAATTCAACACGAATTTGAAACAGCAATTATAAAATAACGACTCGAAATAATGATGAAGCTTTTTATATTATTTTTTTCTTGACAGTTCGGTTGGTAGAGCTGTTGTCTAGAATCAGTACTTACACATAAGCAAATACAGAATCTAAATGCGAAGGTCGTAGGTTTGAATCCCACCTATGGCAAGATTATCTAATTTCAACGTTTAAACTAACGCGTTTCAATGTAGGCTAAACGACTATATAGGTACCTATAGATTATTTATTTTTATAAAATGTTATGTTTGTTTATCTGTTACATAACCAATAAAAACAATTTCGAAAGAAGCTTAACTTGAGCTAGATACTTGATGTGAGGGTGGCAAAGTTATACTATAATTTACTAGAATACTAAAAAGTTATAATTATCTATCCTACATATACTAAGTAGTTCGCGTTACACCCCTATACAATATGTTATTCAATATCCTACTTTACTACCAGTCTGTTACAAGCAAGTTAACACAGCGGTTACAAGCTCACCGATGTCAAACGGAGTTAATCTTTGTTCCCCGCGCACATTTATGATAATATACTGCTTATTTACTTTGACGTGAAGTCGCAAATATTTTCGTCGCCAGCGGCAGAGCGCCAGCATGCTCACTTATTACATGTACGCATCCAACTTCGCCCATCGCGAGTCAGTGATTCGTGAAACGAGCCGTATGTTTAGGTGAGGCCCGATATTCGGGCGCCAGCTGAAATTTCGTCCGAACTCCGCTGACGAGTTTACAATTCGATGCATATAGTAAAAGAGCTGCGAACAATAAATACCTACGTGTGACGTGCGCAGTGAACAATTAATTGAACATCACAGAAGTGAATTGAATTTTGGTGTTTCGCCGTTAAGGCAGTTGTCCCACATTAACTATCGGCTATTTTCTCGCTCAAGAAACGAACCAGTAGATATACATTCCGTGTAAACAAAAGAGATGCATATATAAATAGTTGATCGCTGACTGTTCACACTGCTGGCGAGGACTTGCTTCACTAGTTTGTCGCTGAGCGACAAGAGCTATCAAAGATAATTTTCGCTTAGCCATAATGGCTCGGCAATCAAAACCTTCGCCGCCGAGAGACCAACCAGCGGCAGCGGTCATTTCCTGCCAAGAGGACTAACGCTCGCTTCGGCCGTCGCGAGCGAGTAGCGCGAGTAATCACCCGTCTCACTCGTACACTCGCTTATAGCCCAGCGACAAAACTGGGCGGTGGGACAACTGTCTAAGGCAGTTGTATCACCGCCGACGATGAACGAGAAGCGAGTCGAGCTAGAACTAGAATAGGAAGCAGCTGAAAGAGAGTGTGTAGTTCCGATAGTTTTGTCACTAACATTACAATACACATAATATACAGTAGTTTGACTAGGCCGTATTCTTGATTTCTATACCTACGGCTAGGCGGAGCGCTAAATTTGGCTGGCGCCTACAAAAATAAAGCAGGCGTGTGTAGAAAGATTTGTATTGTAAGTATCTATATGTGGAGTTTTAGGTTCAGGAATAAAACATGCCAACAATTACTTGTAAAAAACCAAGTCTCGCAACTTAGTTCTTCTACCGTAAAGAGATGTGAAATCCATGTAATACCAAGTCGGTTGACTTGGCCAACGCATGAAAAAACAATGTACCTCATATACTTATGAGGTACATTGTTTACATAATATTATATTAAACTAGCGACCCGCCCCGGCTTCGCACGGGTAGCTGCAAAGTTTACAGTAAAGATGGAACAAATCATTGATAGCAGTGAAAAATCATATGATTTAGTTTTTCATATGACATAACTGCTATTGTCATTCGCAATCGCAGCGATTATGATAGTGCGTGCGTGTATGAATGATCGAATGAAATCGCGCGGAGCGACCGCGGCGAGCATGCACGACAATCATACGAGCGAGGTGTGAGCGGGACGCATCTACTCAAGCAATCCCTGCGTGCGAGTAGTGCGTCCGATTGACCTGTGACCCGGGTCGCAGTCGCAGTCGCAGTTTAAAATGAAATGACATTTCACCTGTGCGGGCGGTCGTCCTCGTCAGTCATAAGCACGTGTGCGTTGTTGTGTGACATATATTCATGACTTGTTACATCATAATCATTATTCAATTACCATGTCATTTCATTTCAATATTTCTTATGATAAATAGTAGGAAAATCACTTTCAATGAAAAATAGCAGGTGAAATAACTGTGATAAAAAAAATCATATGATCATGATTATGATTTCTAAATAGCAATCATTTCCATCCCTAGTTTACAGCTTTTTTGTCATTAGACAAATTAGACAATACAAACATGTTTTTTTTAGAGGTTACTCTTGAAAGAGTGACATATAATAATTCGCCATGTGAGAAACACTCAACCGCTATGTCCCTGCACTTTTATTAGCATCTAACCCATCCCTCCCCCCCTGTAACTTCTAAAATAAAACAATGATAAAACAAAAAAATTATATATGATACCATGCAAACTTCCACCAAAAATTAGTTTGAACGAGATCTAGTAAGTATATTGTTTTCTGAGGTTTAAGCGAGCACTACACATTGAAATGAATATATTATCCTGACGTTTCGAACCCTTTCGGGTAAATAGTAAATTAAACGCGAGTTAATCCGTAAAAAAGGGTTTCATTTCATCTAGTAAGTCGTTTTTTTGTATACGTTATAAATAAATTAATTAAAAAAATACACTATTATTAAAACATCGATCAAAGTTACAAGAACTTTTAATGATGTTACTTGCTGCTACGGAACCCTTCATGGGCGAGTCTGACTCGCACTTAGCCGGTTTTTTAATCTGTAATATCTTCAAAAATATCATTTAAATTACATGCTAAAAAGAGCCATATTGATTTATATTACATGCACAATGTATTAAAGGTACTTAATTTTATAAGGATTAATGCTGTATTGCTTAAAATCGCTTCGTAAAAAGCCATTATTTCTCGTAAAAAGTAAAGGATAAAAAATTATTATTGTGGGTTATCCCTAAGAGATAGACATATACCATCGCGGACTTTTTTGTAGACCTTTTTAAGGTGTTCAATACTTTAGTTCATTATTTTGATCTATCTTGTAGGGTTCAGTCAGCGAGCGTTTGCAATGTAAGCGCAAAAAAAATGTGTTTATTTACGACATCACATTAGAAACCTCTAAAGTTATCAGTGTTTATCTACTATATTATGCATATATTATACATAAAAATCTTTCTTTTGAATCACTTTATCTATTATAAAAAACCGCATCAAAATCCGTTGCGTTGATTTAAAGATCTAAGCATACATAGGGCGCGCGCGCGGCGTGGCATTGCGGACTTTTTCACTTACCAGAATGGGTTAGCGGCCGTCTAAACGACGCATGTGTGTGCATGCGTTGATTCGGGCGCTTAGTATGAAGTCGAACTACTGTATATTATGTGTATTGTGCTAACACTGTGGTTTTGTCGCTGGGCTATAAGCGAGTGTACGAGTGAGATGAGCGATTACTCGCGCCACTCTGGCTTAGAGATACTCGCTAAGCGAGTATTTTCTTTGGTAGCTTCTATCGCTCAGCGACGAACTGTGGAGCGAGTCCTCGCCGGCAGTGTGAACAGTCAGCGATCAACTATTTATATATGCATCTCTTTTGTTTACACGGGATATATATCTATTGTACGTTTCTTGAGCGAGAAAATAGCCGATAGTTAGTCGTTTACTCGCCGTTGTTGGGATAACTGCCTAAAGTAGGCAGATATGTGAAACAAAAATAACATAAAGTTGTAAATTGAATTTTGTGAATTACGTTGATGCGATGTTGATGAAGTGCACTTATTATGAAACTACAAAATAAAATAGTAACTAAGACATACCTACTCAATATTATTATGTTAGTTTTTTTTTCTCCAATAATGTCTCGGCGCGGTTTAGTTAGTGTCAAGTAAAAGAGAGAGTACTAAATATTTTCTGAGCATAAAGTAGCTGATGGGCAAACATCAGCACGCATTGGGTACCGAACGACTGACGTCGGCGTCGAGGCTGTCCTCGAAGAGGTGGCGCGACGACCTCGATGACTTCAACACAAACTGGTTAGAGCTGGCTAAAGAAAGAGAGAACTGGATGGAAATGTAGAAGATAATGAGCACAGAACAGAAAAAAGATGTCTCTTGTTCTGTTATGATGAGTGATAATATGATGTTTAATGGTTAATGATTTTCCTTTCAAACCTCTTGAGTTTCAGTAAATATGTAGGACTTTAACAGAATATCACACGGATTTCTTGAGAAAATTTAAAAAGTGACGTTGCACTGTTCTGTTTTATTTGCCAACACTCATGCACGTACACCACTCAACGGTTATTAATCTACCATTATTTCACTTTAATATTCAAAAAAATAAATCATAACTGCAGACATGACGCTTCACTTTCCCGCCCAGAATTCCCAATGTGTAAGTTAATTATGCAGAGTAGTTTTAATGCATATAATGCCTGCATACAATTACGACAGACACTTGGCAATGAGGACCGCAAAAGCAGTCCTCTGCCATAGTCCACTTTTCACCAAATAGCAATTGCACATGTGCTCAGCGTGACAGGTGGTGAGCCCGTCGCCGCTCTAAGCTGTTGGATGTATGTGCAGTCTTTGGTCCATTAGTAGTCATCACCGTAGTTTTAATGTTTATTTTAATGTGGTAGAAAATGTGTTAAGCTACCTACTATGTGAGACTTCCCCCTCCAGAGGGGCGTCAGCACTAAAAATAATTAATGACTGCGTGGCGTAACTAAATATACTTCTATAGCATCAAATACTATATTTAAAAACCTTTGTAGTCTAGTCTGGTGCCTGGGAGCTTTGTGGTGGCGGCTTATTAATAGAATACTGCCAACGTATCAAGGTGTTGGATGGATGTGTGTATATAGTCTTTAGTCCGTTAGTCGACTTTTCGGTTCGGGTTGGTAGTTCTTTTTTGTGAGCTTCTACCTATATACCACACGGGTAACATAACACGATAACGTACATAACACGAGATATATAAATAGAATGTTCTAAATGAAAATTGGACGGGTCAAACGAGTAAGACATCACCGGGGCACGCTGTCAAATAAATATGAAGACCGTTTGAAGTGTGAACTTAAACGTTCAAGGACTTGATTCCGGGAGCCCGGAGCGCGCCGCATCGACCCGTATCACCCGCGATTGACGGACCGTCTTAATTTTCCAGAAAATATTTTCCTCCTGCAAATTATGGCCGCTCGAGATTTTACGAGATCGGATTCTTTGTGAGCTAGTTACAGTTTGTATTGTTAAACCTGAAGTTTTAATTTAATTGGTCGCAGTTACTTTGTAAGACAACGGCGAAGTTTATTGTTTCCTATAGTTAATCGCGACAGACAAGGCGATTCATTATAATCATCAATATCAGCTTAGCTTGGCGGGAAAGTGAAGCGTCATGTCTGCAGATTTGTTTTATTTTCTATAATTTGTGTTTTGTCGAATATTAATGTGAAACAATGGTAGATTATTTACTGTTATGTGTTCATGAACGTGCATGAGTGTTAGCAAATAAAACAAAACAGTGCAACATCACCTTTCCAATTCTCTTAAGAAGTCCGTGTGAGACCTCAATAAAGTCCTACAGCTTTATTGAGTCTCGTGGGGTTTGGAGGAAACCTATTTACCATTAAACGTTCATTATCACTCATTATCATCCACTTAATGTAAATAAAATAATAATAAAACTTGACACCGGCTAAATTTGCTGATCGCACGAAGCCATTATTTAAGAGAATAAAAAATCAGCCTCTAAGTGTCCCACTGTTGGGTACAGGCGTGGAAAACAGCATAAAAGCTTGAGCCATGCTGAGTTTTGAACACGGTACCTCTGGGTACTAGGTCGCCTTACTAGACCAATGAGTTTTAATTAAATAAACAACGTTTTATAGTTCGCATTAGTCGCTTACACTCCTTTTTCTTCGACGACAATACGGACTCAGACGATGCGTGTTTGGATAAACACATAGAAGCGGTTTAGCATTGAGTATCATCATTGAGGATAACGTAATATAGGACATAGGATAATAGCAGCTGCAAGTATACCTATAGACATAGTCATGTCTACATTTCACTCCAGATTAGATGCAAGTGATTGTCTAACGTTTGCCTGAAGCTCCACCTCAGTGTACCCAGAGTGACATGTACACTTTGTAATCCCCTAGCAGCCTCCTGCGACACCCACAACTAGAGAGTTCCTAAATGTTTACTGAACTGGACAGCCCGGCCGGCCTCTTAAGGCCCATTTATCAGGGTCGCGCTCAATAGTTATGGATTTCTTAACCGGAATATTAACGCCAATAAAGAAAAGATAAACTTGTCCGTGGCCATAACAAAATATAACACAATTTGGAGATTTTGTTGTAACTATATGTGTGATGTTATGTTACATACTGTAAATATGTATCAATGTTAACAGTTTAAAGGGCACGAGTAATAGTCGTCCCCCACGAAACAGTCATCCCAAGCCGACAGACTTTAGGTATACCTGGGTCTACATAGGTTTTTTTTTACAATAGAAGGAGGCAAACGAGCAGGCACCCGCCTGCTGCACCTGATGGGGAGTAATCTCCGCCGCCCATGGACACCCGCAACACCAAAGGAATCGCAGATGCGTTGCCGGCCTTTAATGAAGGAACAGGATTTAGGAAGGAATAGGAATTGTGAGGGGGAGGGGGGGCTCCAGAGGCACCAATGGCTCCACCGGGTGACTGTCACTCCGCTAGAAAACCGCCAGGAGATCTTTCGGCCACTACGACTTGAGCTACTCGTACTATAACTTTCTCGCCACCCATAAATTTGGCTACGCCGTAGAGGCAATAGGATACTAAGAACAAAACCTTTTCATCTTTTCCTTAAAAAAAACGGCACAGTATTTATTTGTTTACGTACTACAGGCGTACTTTATTATGATAAGCCAGTATTTATTTGTTTACGTACTACAGGCGTACTTTATTATCCTAAGCACTTTTATTATGTTTTTATTTTAAATTTTAATCTCATTATAAAATTTGGAATATTCTACCAGTACACGTTTTCTCTCTTTCCTACACTAGGCTGCTCTTTGAATAAGACTGCGAAGGTTAGACTAGATAGTACTAATGCATCACAATTTTTCTTTACACAGCGGTCATCGCATAGCGCTTCTTTAAAACAATAGTACTTTATTACCCTAGGGGTGAAAGTAGCATATTTATTCCCGAGACGGGGTTTTGGCACCCGCGCGTAGCGAGGGCGCCAATAGTTCGAGGGACTTCATAAGTCTTTCACCCGAGGTAAACACTGTGTTTTTCATTACGATTACACGGAAAGTAACTAAAAATAGACACATTAACTAAAGAAAAAATGAGTTTAGTCCGTTAGTCGCCTTTTATGAAACCCAAGGGAAAAATGGGGTTGGTAGTATTATTTTGCAGAGCCCATCGCCGGTCTATGCTGTTGGATGTATGTGCAGTCTTTAGTCCGTTAGTCGCCTTTTACGACACCGAAGGGAAGAGAGGGATTTTAGTATTAATTTGATGAGCCCATCGCCGCTCTATGCTGTTGGATGTAGTGCAGTCTTTAGTCCGTTAGTCGCCTTTTACGATACCGAAGGAAAGAGAGGGATTGGTAGTATTATTTTGATAATAAGTCACAACTACACATGACAGTACCTGTTAGAAAAACGATTCTCCCTTGGGCGGAAAAGTACTACCCGCTCTTCAGGCAACTTCAGACCTACTTTCCAAGTATGAGGAATGAAAAAAACATTGTAGCTGTCAGTCGCCAACGAGTATTTTAAAAGTAAACTGGCGTCAGGGCTTCAGGCGTGTGAACTCACGTTGTCAAGGGTTTGGTCCTGGGCGACCCCACACGCTATTTCGCCGCCGCCTTCCGACCTGCGTCACTCGCGATTGACAGGTAAACTTCATTAATGATCAACATTTCCTTTTGCGTATATCTTGAACGTAATCTCAGTTTTCTTTTATCTTCAACTTTTAAATGTTGTAGCTAGATAAGTATCTAGGTAAATTCTTCAGCATATAAATGTGCCATGTTGAGCATAAGGTGTTGATTCTCTAACGCTCGATAGTAAAATCGCGCTCACTTCCCCCTCATTTAAAGTTTACGATCGAGCGTTAGAGAATCCGTTAGTTCATTATTTCAATGAAGGTCACTGCGCAATAGCTTTAGGATTCTAAAATTCAGGTTCAGATAGCGTCGGTTTGTTATTACGTAACTCCATTTTATAATATATATGTCTGTGTGGCTATTCATAAAGAACGCCCCCAAAAATACTAGCGAGGTCTTTGTTCGTGTCCCATTGTAGCTGTTTACGTCATGAATGGGTAAGTACTACATAAATACATCGTGCACTATTTAATTAAGTCCCCGGGAGGTTTAACTTGGGTCTTATTTATTTTAGCTAAGGGTTTCGTGTTTATTTGCAAGGGACTTATTTGCACCGACTTTATTGGAAAGTGACGGTAAGTTTGTATTAGCATATGACTACTTACATGTATACGATTCTATTTAAATCGGATAGATTCTATGTCGCCCCTCTGAATGGGTGAACACATGAATTGCTCATTTGAACTGTGAAGGCTTGAATTTGCATTTACATACATCGATATAAGTATGTTGTATCTGTTTAACAGTGTCGCGTAGTGGTAAAATAATACTACCACCCCCTCTCTTCCCTTGGGTGTCATAAAAAGCGACTAACAGACTAAATACTGCACATAACTTCTAACAGCAAAGAGCGGCTATGGGCTCAACTCCTGTCACGCTGAGCACATGTCTGTGCTGTCGCTATTTGGTAAAGTGGACTACGGCAGAGGACTGATTTTGCTGTCCTTATTGCCTAGTCTCTGACTTACACTTCGGGGATAATACTCGTGATTGTTTCTATTTAATGTAAAAAAAAAACTTATATAGGATTAGTTCTGAGTAACTATGATCTCTTTTACCGCCTCCGTGGTGTAGTGGTTAACCACCATCTCTAACTCAGAGATCCCTGTAGACCGTTCCACTGCATGCCAAAGGCTTCTATAATTGAAATCAAGTCATCTCTACAATAATGTTTGAAAGAGCGTGTGTCTGTCTACGTATTCACTTCAAAAAAGTGTGTAAGTATGGAAAAAGTGTATGAGACGAGAGTGTGTGGAACAGTTTGTAGAGAAAGGCACACACAAAACCGACGAGCAAGTAAGAAGTACCTATGTTATGAAAATAAATGCAACAATAGAAGAGTGTTGTTATCAACGACAAACTGCAATATCTGTCTACCCTTTGGAAAACGGGTGTGATGTTAGTATATAGCTATTTATGTATGTAAAACTAAACTTGTGCCGCCGTTTCCAGCTAAGTATAACTCAGTAACAAAACCATAATCCGACTACTCGGAATCCATTATCAGAGTCTCGTATTTGTTTCAACGTTAAAGAAGGACAAGCAACTTTGCCATCTTTTTTCTTCTTCTTTATAATAAATGGGCTTGCTCTTGACCACATTCTTATCCATAGGATTGAGAAGTGGCCGGCGATGGAGCGGACTTGCCCAGAAGCAGCCTATTCACTCGGGCTTTAAAGACGTTGGGGCTATATGCACTCGGGAACACAGCCACCGGCAGGGAATTCCATACCTTGGCTGTACGTATTATAAATGAAGACGAATAGCGCTTATAATAATAATAATAACCAAGTAAGGGTGGTAACTCGCCGTACGTCTGGACTTCCGTTGGTAGAAAGAGAACGGTGGTGTAAACTCGTGTTGCTCAACAGCACACTCTCCGAAGTACAGCCTGTAAAATACCGACAAGCAAGCAACTGAGCGACGGTGAGCGAGACTGTGAACCTTGGTTTTCACAAGCTTATCGTTACCTATAAGTTTTCTGGCACTGCGTTCCACCGAATCGAGCGCGGCAAGTTGATATTTTTCTGACCCGTCCCAAAGGTGGCAGCAATACTCCATGCACGACTGGACTTGTGCTTTATATATGCGGCGTGAAATATCGCTAAAATTTATTTATAAAACCCAGCTTTTTGGCCGCAGTTTGAATCTTGATTTTGATGATGTAGCCGAAATTGAGATTGGAAGTCAACTTCATGCCAAGGAGATCAAGGTTGTCGGTAATTGGTACATCTAAACCCCGGAAAGTAGGAGCCAGGTTAAAAGGACTCTTTTTGGCCGAGAACAAACACGCCTGCGTTTTGGTGGCGTTAAAACTGACCAAATTGTTGTCACCTCATTGGGAGACAAGACTTAAAGTCAAGTTTGTCCGCTCAACCATGGCCTCTCTTAAGGAACGAACTTCCTCTCCGCCGATCCTTGCGCTAGAAAGATATTTATCTGTAACCGTGCTGTCGCCTGCATACCCAACAATTCCGGGCTTGAGCAGATCGTTAATATGCAACAGGAAAAGGGTAGTAGAGAGAACGGAACCTTGAGGAACCCCGGCATCAATAACCATGAGGTCAGAGGAACAGCCATCAATAATTTTCTGATTGACTGTTCACTCATGAAGTCAAAATCCAGACACAAAAATCGGCAGAGATGCCGTACGCTTAAAGCTTGCTCAGCAGGCTAGCGTGCCAGACCCGGTCAAAGGCTTTCGGGATGTCGAGCGACACGGCAAGCGCTTCGCAATGTTTCTCGATTGCCTCGCCCCAGCAATGTGTAACGTACACCAGAAGGTCCTCCGTGGAACGGCCCCGCCGAAAGCCATATTGGCAGTGAGGAGGTCGTGGGATTCAAGACTAAAGCTTTCTATTCAGTACTGTAATGGCGTTGGGACGGAGACCCGAAATGAAACAATGTCTTGCGTTGAATCAAAATCTTCTTTATCCTCTAGTGTATCATCTTAAATACTAATTAACATCACATCTATACGTGACTAGAGGAAGGACGCCTTGTCAATCAGGAAGACCTTAATTATCACGTACTATTGAGTACGTGCTGATAGTGTAATTCACTATATCACACCTCCCCTGAAAAGGCTAGGCATCCCTTCCCTGAAAAGTAAACTCTTATTTTCTAAATATCTTAGTCCTATTCTTATGAACTATATATTCTTTATTATTCTTTAATATTTTTACATTAGTACCTAGCTCTTCTAAAACTTCAAATGGACCTAAATACAAGTCATTCAATTTATTATAATTTTCATTCTTATACAAGAGTAGATCACCTTTTTTGTAGTGTACTTCCTTACAATCTAAATCATAATTAGTTTTTCTACTTTGTTTTGATATTAATAAGTTGTTCCTGGCATCATTATGAGCTTTTTGCAATCTAAATTTTAACTCCGATGGATAATTGTCGTATACATATAAGGGATCAACTTTACTAACTAAATTACTAGGTACGTTACATGTTTTCCCAAAAACTAGTTCATAAGGGGAGTATTTGGTACTAGTATTTACAGAATTATTATAAGCAAAGCACCAATATGGTATCCAGGTACTCCAATTTGCCGACTGATTCTGTGTTTGTATTCTCAAGTAACATCCGAGATGTTTGTGCCAGTTTTCTAGCGAACCTATACTCTCATGATGATAGGGATTTGAATTTAACTTCTCAATATTTAGCAATTTACATACTGTTTCTAACGTGGAATTAATAAATTCCGTTCCACAGTCAGTCGCAATAACCCTGGGAGTACCATATCGTAAAATAAAATTTTCAGTAAAAACCCTAGCAACAGTTTCAGCTGACTTATCAAGTATTGGGTAAGCTTCTACAAATTTTGTCAATTCGCATTGTATTGTTAATATGTATTTATTACCCAAATTATCGACCTCCAACGGCCCCACAATATCTAAATATAATTTTTCAAAAGAAGTAGATGCTGTAGTGGTTATTACCATTTTCTCTTTATTATTTTTATTACAAAATTTCTGCTTTTGGCAATCTTTACAGCGAGTCACATATTCAGTTATGTCTTTTTGCATATTACTCCAAAAATATTTTTTTCGAATATTCTTAGTCATTTTATTTATGCCTACATGACCACTTGTCGGCAATAAATGATAATCATTTAGTATAACACGTATCAAGTCTTTATTTGTAACATGTTCAACTTGGTTATTAATAATACATAACCGCGGTAATTCTTTATGTTTCATGAAAGTTTGGGTCAAAATTTTAATAAACTTTTTATTAAACCCCTTTTTAATCACAACGACTTCTACAATATTATATTTTTTACATAATGCACTCAGTTCTCCTATCGTTGCGTCTCGGCGCGCCTCCGTTAGTAGAGATTCCTGATTTATGTAAATAGTAGAGTCACTAAATAACATATCACCCGTCTGTGAGACGTATCTTTTCTTTTTCCTCAACTTCACGAAGTTTTCATACGAACAAATATCTAACCTTACATCATTTTGTGATTTCTGCATAATATCTACCACTCTTGGTTGCCTATGATCAACAGAGGGCTCAACCCTGCTACTTCCAGAGGTAGCGGGTTCATTATTTTGCTCCATGGTTCTTTTCATTGAACGGGTTAATACCCCCAAAAAATTTGAATTTAGATTTTTTAACTCGTCTGATGTTATAATGACTCTCGATAAGGCATCTGCCGTTACATTTTCGGAACCTTTTAAGTATTCAATATCGAAATCATATTCTTCTAAACAAAGTCTAAACTTAGTTAAACGGCTACTAGGATCTTTTATGCTAAATAAATGAACCAATATGATCTGTTAATATTTTAAATTTTCGTCCGTATAAATATGGTCGAAAATGTTTTATAGCCCACACTACCCCTAATAACTCTTTATGAATGGTTGGGTAGTTTATTTCTGAACTGTTTAATTGTCTGCTTGCATAAGCTACGGGCTTATTATTTCCATTTGATAATACAGCCCCCAAGGCTACCCCTGACGCATCGGTTTGCAACCGGAAAACATTATCTTTTCCAAAATCTGGATAATCTAAGACAGGAAATGAACTAAGTGACTTTTTTAAGGTCTGAAATGCCACGTCACATTCTTCCGTCCACTGAAACTCGACATGTTTCTTACAAAGACGGTTTAGTGGGTACACTATTGTGGCAAAGTTTTTTATGAATTTTCTATAAAAGTTCGCAAAAGCCACAAAACGACGAATCTCATTTACATTTTTAGGTACTGGGAACTTTTCCAAGACCTCGATTTTACTGTTGTCTGGCAACACCCCGTTTGGCGTAATAACATGCCCTAAATAATTAATTTCTTTCCTCAAAAATTCGCACTTACAAGGGTTTAGTTTTAAATTAACTGACCTAAACCTCTCAAATACACTCATTAAATTTGTATTATGCTGCGATAGGTTTTTCCCGAAATCTATTACGTCATCGAGATATAGAAAACATATCTCGTAATTTAAACCCGATAGAGCCATAGACATAAGTTTAGAAAATACGCTAGGACTCGTTTTGAGACCCATAGGTAATCTTTTCAGTTGATATTGCTTATCAGCTGTAAAAGAAGTGAATTTCCTACATTCTGGTGATAACCCTAGCTGGTAATAACTAGAACTGAGGTCTAAATGAGAATAGTATAAGCATCCCGAAAGTGAGTCAATAATTTCTTGTATATTTGGTAACGGGAACTTTTCGTCTACTATTTTTTTATTTAAAAGTCTATAATCTATTACGATTCTCCACTTTTTTTCACCGCTACTGTCAGCTTTTTTCGGAAGTAATAATAATGGAGAAGACCATTCGCTGGTACACTCTTCGATAATATCTTCTTCTAACAATTTACCTACCTGTTTTATTAACTCAGCCTTCTGAGCGTGCGGTATTCTATACGGTTTGACATAAACAGGAGACGCGTCATTTTGCAGTTTAATGTTGTACTCGTATAAGTTTGTAACGGATAGCTTATCACCCGGCATATGAAAGATATCTGCATATTTTGCACATATTTTCTCAATAGACCGTCTCTCTTCATCACCAAGATATGTTTTTAATTTAAGAAAATAGAATAGTTGTTTAACCCTCTCGACAGATTTTCCGTTTTCCGTATCAAAAGAGCATACGAAATAATCCGAGTATTTTCTAATTTTCGGGCTAAAGTTATTTAATTTTACATCTTCTTCCCGTGTGTTTAAAAATCGCACCGGAATCTTTTTCCCGTCTCCTACTACCACGGCGCCTGCTACAAATACGCCTGCAATAACTTCCTCCGCTAAAATGACACATTCGCCCTTTATCTCTGACGAAACATATTTTACGACCTCACATCTCCCTGGAATAGTCGTTATTATGTTTTTACCTAAGCCTAATTCTAGACTTATCTTATCCTGTAATGTAACCAGCTTATTTTCATAGTTAATTTTACAACTATATTTTAATAAAAAATCTTCTCCTAAAATTCCATCATTTTTACAGTGGAAGTTGCTAAACACATAAAACTTATGCCTAAAATTATAATTGTTAACACATAAGTCTAGATAAACATAACCTATTGATACTAAATCCCCACATACTCCTTTAATCTTAATTTCATCCCTTACTAGCTTTGCGTCGCGGGACATGCTACGGAGTTTATTTAACCAATCTAACTTTAAAATTGAAATGCTTGCTCCTGTGTCTACTAATAGAGAAATTTGAGTTTGACTACAAGTAAAACAAACGTAATTACCACTACCATAACTACAAATATCTACCTCAGCGCTATTCAGAACGAAAAAAATCATCGCTATGATGTTCGTTCTGACGTATACTCTGACGTTCACTTTCGTTCTCGTCATTAGAATGTTCTGCTGAGTCAACTAAGAAATGTACATTCCTACGTTTATTATGAGGTGACGTAAACCTGGTGTTGCGCTGACCCTGAAACCTATTCGAGTTATAGTAGGCACGACCCCGACCTTGCTGACTCGTCGCGTTGTTGTTACGTGACTTATTATATTGTTGATGATAGTTTTTATTTATCTTTTCAAATCGCTGGTTCGAAACATAGTTAACATAATCTACGACTAGCGACTTTTAGATCGAACGTGGCCATGGTTGTGATCGTTTCTGAATGATGCGGGTTAACGAGTGACTCGATTTCCTCAAAATTACATAAAAACTTTGACGATATTGCTTTTGTTATTTGTAATTCTACAGCATCTATCCCTTTTTTACATAAGTCTGCAGATATTTGTTCAAAAATATTTTTAATTTCCTTTGCTCTTAAAAACTTATTCTGCCCCTGAGCGGAATAACGTTTGTCCTTACTTAATTTAATAATAGAGTCTCTAATAGCCTTAAGCTCACTCAAGAGTTCTGACAGGTTTGCCATGAACACACTTTAGAAAAAAAAAATCACTCACACACACACATAGATTCTTGGTAGCATAGTTATATTAATTCGTGCTGGCTTACACGTTCTGTGCTGGTCCAATTGCCCGTCGAACCGCTCTGCGTTCTACCTCTTCTAATAGTCGTGCGTTGAAGTAACGTAGCAGCCTAAGTACTATATAGCCCGCTAGTACAACGACGATGGTCAGTAAAAAGATCTCTGAAAGTTGCATCCCAACGGCCAAGGGAGTTGATGCTGCCGCCGATTGAGTTGGTGATTGACTGACAATAATATTGTCTTTAGATTGTGGGTTTCCCATAGTTAAACAATTTTGGCTTACAGTTTTTCTTCTTATTTCCTTCGTCCTTCTTGTAGGCCCGTGTAGCACTATTTTCCTGATATTTTGTAGACTTCAACTAGCGATTTCGCGGCGCGGACTTGTGACACCATGTCACGGTCGCCATGTAATGGCGTTGGGACGGAGACCCGAAATGAAACAATGTCTTGCGTTGAATCAATCTCCTTTATCCTCTAGTGTATCATCTTAAATACTAATTAACATCACATCTATACGTGACTAGAGGAAGGACGCCTTGTCAATCAGGAAGACCTTAATTATCACGTACTATTGAGTACGTGCTGATAGTGTAATTCACTATATCACAGTACCCTTTCCATAACTTTACAGAGTATGGAGGTGACGGCAATTGGTCTGGTAGTTAGTGGGGTCGGCATGATCGCCCTTCTTGAGCACTGGCTGCATATTTGCAAGCTTCCATGACTGAGGAACCGCTCTAGTAAGAAGAGAAAAGAAGAAAACGCGGTACAAACGCGTTAGAACCGGAGACAATTCAAGCGCACAGACATTAAGTAGTCTGGCTGGAATCCCGTTGAGGCCGCTGGCCTTATTCACGTCCAGATTCTGCAAAGCTTTTCTTACCTCTTTGGTGTGAATGGTGACACTTGGCATGGAAGCACCACATTGAGGCAAAGTTGGTGGAATTGCACGGCCTGCGTCTAGTCGCAAATTGAAAAAGATGCAAAATGATTTGCTTTCTCCGTTGCAGTGTGGGCTAACGTCCCATCAGGTCGCAGCATGGGGGGCAAAGTAGGCCGGCAGAAATTTGACTCGACCGACTTGGACAGGGACCAGAACTACTTACTACCAGCAGGGTAAGATGCTAGTCTGGCTTCTATGCGGTTTGATCGAATGGCGCCTTGCGGATCATTCTTTTGCACCGCTTAGCTGCAGAGTTTAAGGCCTTCTTCTTCGCATAAACCCTCCGAGCCTGTTATTTACAGTCACGAGTGCGTACCCAGGCTTGGTAAGCGGATTCTTTAATCTAAAAAAGAACTAAAGAAAGAAAACATTAATTCTTCTGGCGGAACCTAGAGGTCGAAACGCACGTAACAATATACAATATTAAAACACCATAAAAATAAAACAACAAGGAAATAAGAATCCCTCCATCTCATATAAAACAACAGGTCGGTTGTAAGCAATACCTTAGCAACTGGGGGTTTCTTGTTGGCACAAATGAATGCGAGTGTGGAGCTTCCCCTAAGTCGATGCAACACCTACTCACATGTCCCTTTTGTCCAACTTCATGGACGATGGAGGATTTGGTCAAGGCCAATCTGAAGACTGCTGACATGGCAGCTTACTGGTCAGGAAAAATTTTAAAGTCGTTGTCTCGAAAAGAAGAAGAAAGAAGATTTAAAGTTATATATTTATGCTTTTATTTGAGATAATTATGTAGGTAAGTCCATTCTACGAAGCAGTGGGTCAATGTAAGTATTTTGTACAGCAACCGAAATTTTAAAAACGAAAATTTGATCTAAAACCCTTTTCAGCGATGTTAAAGTTTTGTCAAAACGCATTTTTTTATTTTTCAGCGGGTAACCGCTTGGCCTTCATCCCAAGTAAGTAAGTGACGATGTGGAAGCGCGCTTCACCCGGAGTCATCAACCACTAAGAAACTGGCTAACTTATCTTTAAACTGCCGGAACACAACAATGATTAAACATACGTGGTAGCTAGCCAGGCGGACTTAACAGCCCTACCACCAACCAAATTATGTGTTGTTGTTGTTAAAAAGTTGTTTAAAAAGTTCTATGCAAGAGAATAAAGATCTGTGCACTTTTTTACCGCGGGCACAGAATTCCTTAGATAAATATATTTGTCTTTAGCTATGGAATCCCGTATCCCGTCAGCCAATAAAAAAAATTGCAATATTTTACTACATTTTTTAGATATGTTATTTTATAAATGCAGTATCTATCGACGACCTGTTTTCTTTAAATATTTTTTTCTATTCTTACAAATTTAGACATCCTCTTTGTATTCTATAATTCAACCTGTATATTGAGCTCGTTTCTTAGCCCAATAATTGGCATAAGTCAAAATGTACTACAATTTGCGACGCAAATTTCGAAAGACCGAATAGCGAATCGCGATATTCTTCGTGAAAAACTTTCCTTGTTAGAGCCTTCATTAGCAAATCTTTAGGGAATTTCTGAGGGGTCTTTGATTATCGACATAATTACAAGCGTTTTATTGAGGAGCGGCTAACTTTCAGCATCCCTCGACCATTAGAATCGCCTGGCTACGTACGGCAGGTTCATTATCTTTAAAGAGGATAAAATATAAATTTATCTTTTTACCTGGAACCACAACCACCCACTTTACCCATTTAATATCTGCAAACCATTGGATTCATTCGCAGCGGGGATATGACTAAATAGCATTTATATATCGATCTCACGACATTTTGAGTTTTGTTATTGCTTTTAAAACATCATAAAACATCTGTAAAGATCATTTTCAAAGTTAAAGGTTCGATAAAACAAATCGATCCAGCTAAAAGTCTAAGAAATAAGCACAAAAATACTGCAAAAATTGCGAAAGATCGTAGCTTCAATCCAATTAAGCTGTCGCCCTTATTCTACACCTATCCTATACGTTAATAATTACTATGTAGTATAAACCTAAAGGTTCCTTTTTAGTTAGTTCATTTGTATTAGTGCCAAAAGCTTTACTGTTATTCTTTATTGGTCATAAATGTAGAACGATAACAAACTTCCTAAATTAGAAAAATGTTTTACATTTGAAATATTATTTATCATCCTGCTCAGAGGAACGTAAAATGAAACGTTACGGCATAATAAGAAGGGTGGGAACGCGATATATGCAAAACAAGCTATTTCGCGAACGGCTTGAAGCGGATACTGGATTTTATGACTTAGATTTTATTGTTGAGGCAACAAATCTATAGAATTGGTTGCGTCTATCTCGCTCACTAGAATTAGATAAGAGTTTATTACGTATTTAATATATTGGCATCCACTTTTAAAAGAAAATTACGTACTAATAAAATACAAACCGGTATCCGATTGACTATATAGAGCGCTAGGCTCAAAATCCGGAGGTCCTTGGTTCAATTCAGTTGAGTTCAGAGAATAAACGAGATTCCGGGTGAAGAACGCGTTTCAGTTTTTTCAGTGCATACCCCGGGCATGTGATCATCAACCCGCATTTATTTATTTATTTAACATTTTATGCACCTTTGTACAAAGGTGGACTTAATGCCTTAGGCATTTTCTACCGGTCAACCGCTGGGTGGTGAAGAGACAATAGGGCAGGGTGCACACTAAAAGGAAAATACATCTAAATAAGTCTACAAAATATATACATAAACATAATATATATATACGGCAAATACCCATCAGTTGAGCCGATGATTTCAGATTTCAGTGATTGATGGCTTTATCCCATCCAGCAGTGGGACAATATGTTGTCTAAACAAGCTTTACAAGTTTTACACTAGAAAATATTTTGTATCTGGCATTTCTTTATCGTTATTTACAAGCAAAGCCATTCTGCTTCTCCGTAAAAGTATTTTAAAATTAGCTATATTAGCCACCTTAGGCCGCACCAGCGTCGTAGCGACTAGGAGTCGAAGTGGTCGCCATGAAATCGTCATCATAATTTAAAAAATACTTAATTAATATACTGCGCATCCGACACCGGACCTAAAAAACCCTAAAACCGTTGTTGCCAGCACGGCACACACACAATTTACCTTTACAACATATGAAATAACAATTTGAGGGGTGTAAATGATTTATTTTGGCAATAAGTGTCGTGTTAGGCTGCCACCAATATCGACCTGTGACCCAACAGTTAGGCTGATGAGATCATTAACGAAGCTCAAGTTTAGAGGTCAGTGCCAAGACAAGAAACAAGGGAACAATTTATTGTAATGAGAAATATTTACAAATATTCATCACCAATAGTTATCGTAGTGATTACGTGCGCCGGTCGCCACGTTCGTAGCAATTTTACAGCTACTTTTCGCAACATCTTCGTAGCGTCAATGTAGCTTCGTACGAAGTCTCGAAGCGACCTCACAGCTTCGTCGCCGCGTCTTACGTCATGATACGATTTTGCCGTAGCGATTTTTCTTGTCTTTTAGCAACGTTGCACGAAGTAGCGTTTTACTTATTTATATATGAAATAATACATACACAAACAATACATAACGCACTTACTCATTACTACAAACCAGTTACAATACAGTAGGTATTCTTATTCAAATAAAGATGCACAAGTTTATAATAAAGTTGTAATTATGTGGCTATTTCCTACGAGTTTACAATATGGTAATAAATATGTGGCTACTTATCTTTTAAAGATGTAGCTAGTACCTACTTATCAGAAAAAAAACTTTATTTTCAGTACGAAACCCGCTCAATATCATAACTTGGTACACGCCCTAGAAGGAAGTCAAAAAGAAACAATGTTTATAACGTTTACAAAGCAAGCAGCTATGATTGACGTCTCCTTAATAATAACACAACTTTACGTTATTTTTTATATTTTCTTTCGTCATTTTTCAATCTTCATAATTTTAATAAGCAAAATGTTGGGTGTACACTTTTATAAATTATATTTAAGTATCAATGGCGTGGTGACTAACACAATTGGTTTTAGATTATGAAAGCAAAGGAACTTGTCCTATGTCTGTTTCCAAGGTGACTAAATAATTATTATACCTTTATACTCGTAGTAAGTATTTTAGATTCTGACTATTGTCGTAAGACGGTTTAGTGTTTGAATATGACTAGTTGATGAACATCCCATTGCTGTTCTACGGCCTTCCCAAATAGAGAGATCAATCAAAACGTCAAAACCCATCACACTGATCATACGCTAATTAGTAAGTAATACTGAATACCATTTAACTACACTACCTACATGACTTTCAAAGCAAGAGGGAATTCGAGATATTTTAATTTGTTCACCCATCCGTAGACTCAGCATTACGAATAAGGTTTAACTTGCACGATCGCTATAGTCAGCCGCTATGCTAACAATAATTAATTGCGCTATAGGCACGAATATGAACTGTATTACAATTTTTGCAATTAGGTTTAGAATCCAAGATATTTCGAATTGTGATGTGAACTGACCATTAACATACTTAGTCGTTAATTGCTATTTGTCTTTGCGGGGTTCAAGCTTTTGCGTATGGACAATATTGTGCCTTTATAGAGGTCCAATCAATAGCTTACCACGCTGACTTAATGCTGGTTGATAACAGTTACCGACATTTGTAAGCCTACAACCGGAGTCAACTCCGTAACTTTGGAAGCACGATCGAGTTAGAGATATCTAATTTTGTTCACTTATCCGGAGATCCGGAATTGCCAAAGTGACTTTACTTGCACGATCTAACCGAATTAGCTAGCCGAGCCGATGCTCAAAGGAGCTTTGTACTATTTTACTTATTAGAGTATAAAGTTATTATTATCTTAGAGTATAAAGTTATATTATATACTCCAAGCTTATTACACATTGGTTTAGAATTTAAGCTTAGTTGTACTGTGCCTCGATAGCCAATTAGCAAAGCGCTTAGTCTGATATTTGGAGGTTCAGGGTTCATTTCGGAGGTTCAGCATCGGGCTAATTGTGTTTCAGGATTTCGATGTAAAGCTAATAATATGATTATGTGTTTAGCTGTATGCTTACAGTATTAAAAATAAATGATTTAATAATAAGTTGAAAATACTACCATTCCATATTTTCCCGTAAAAAGCAACTAACGGACTAAAGACTTGTACTGGCCAAGACCTTATCTATGATAGATCGGGATATTCGCCAGTAAAAGGCAAGTGGACTGTATAAAAAGCTGGTATATTTTGCAACTGTACAAATTCGACCCGACAATGAAATCGCCCGCGGCTTGTGTGACGTGCGCCCGAGTGGCTCTCGGTCATAGCAAAGATTTGTGCGGCCTTGTCCTGACCAGACAGCTCATACATCCAACAGCTTTGAGTGGCGACAGGCTCACTACCAATCATGGTGAGCACATGAGTTGAAATTTGGTGAAACGTGGTGGACTATTAGCAGAGGATTAATTTTGCGGTCCTCGTTGCCTGGCCCTCACTTTGTAGTCTCTGACTAACCATGACATAATAGTCGCGAGAGTATAAGCATAAATAAATCGGTTCTGTAATCACCAACTTGTCTCTGACTAGCGTGGTCATTACGCCAATACCTAACTGTAGCGACGATTTGGTTTTCAAAGATAGACTCTGTCTTTGCTCAGCAGTACAGTACTTACTATTATACTACAATGCGATTAGGTTTAGTATCCAACAACAATCTCAATTTTTTTTTATTTGTAATAGAAGTAGTCTTTCTTTTTCTTGTTTCAAAGATACTGTAAGACGTTGTTCATTTTATTTTAAATTAACCCTAGAAAGATAACCTACGCCGCAGAGGCGCCCGCGCAGCAAACTTACAGTTGTCTCTTTTTATTCTACGCGTGTATTAACTTGTCCTTTTCAGTCAACTTAGTCGTCGGCCAGACCTATCGCGGGAAGGCTGTTTCCAACCCCTCAAACCCCAAGCGGTCGCATGAGACCGCACCTACAAAAACACACTTGACTTTGTACCGTGTTTTCATAGACTTACAGACTACTTTAGTACGAACAAGTTTGGTTATTTCGGTTCTGTTGTTCATCTTATGTATTGTTATCGCACAATATAGCATAGTCTATGCTCCATTCTGTCAAATTTGACGTTGACAGTTACTGTCAAAAAAATCCAAGAGTGAGTGGCTAAACGGTGAGTACTTTTGAAGTTATGAGTTTTTATGCGCTCGCGAGGCGTATGGTTATCTTTTATGTAACTTTTAGTGTTGCTTGTTTCTTTTGAATTATTGATATAAAGTGATATAAAAACATGTTTTTGTTTTGTTTTTAGGAAATATTATTAGCGTAGACCATGGCAAGTAGAAGGGCACTTGTGGAAGACGAAATGTGCCTATTATTTGGACCGACAAGATGATATTGGTGATACTCAAGAAAGTGATAGCGAAGTAGAAGATCATGAGAGCGAAGATGATGTTCAGAGTGACGTCGAAGATGAGTACATCTATAAAAGTAAAAAAAAAGCGATACAGCAGCTACTGCACGTCGAAAAAGAAGAGAATGTCAAAAATGAGCTGTGCGAAATGTAAAAAACCTATTAGTGGCGAACACAAAAATGACGTTTGTTCTAACTGCCTCTAAAGTCAATTATACTATGGTTTTATTGTTTTTTAGACTGAATACTCTATAGTCTATTAGTTTATAAGAAAAAAAACATATTGTTGTTTATTTTTAAAACTCTTTCAAACCTTTTACAGTTTTAAATTAGTGATAATAAATATAAATTATTGAAATATATACACGCATTAGAAAAGTGTTCGCCTCTGAAGCGTATGGTTATCTTTTACGTAATATGTAGTATGGTTATCTTTCTAGGGTTAAGCAATACTTTTTTTTATTAAACATTGATATTAAATGTTTTTTTTTATGTTGTAATGGAAAATGTCCTTCTATGATAGGGAGGGCATTTTCCAATTTTGTATTGACGCTGTAAAATAAAGGGAGAAAAGAAATGCCCTTGATGAGTTTCTTGCCGGTTCTTCTCAGTACAAAGCTCCCCCCCCCCCACAGTTGTCGTGAAGCGAAATTTTAAAAAGAAAAGATGATAAGAAATTAACAAATATTTATAAGACAAAATAAAATTACAAACAAAAGTTAAAAAAAAGAGTGAGTGAGGATGGTGAGTATGGAGGTGATGATGGTTAAAATGAAGGTTGATGATATAAAAAGTGAAAGGGGTAGGTGCAGCTGACGTGGAGGCAGGCGAAGGTGTGGAGGCAAGCGCTGAACTTGGCTGTCGTCAAAGGGCGCAGGCAAGTGAAGACAGGCAGGCGCCGGTAGGCAGGCACTGGTAGGCGAAGGCAAGCGAAGGCAGGCAGGCGCCGACAGGCAGGCGCCGACAGGCAGGCGCCGGTAGGCGCAGGCAGGCGCAGGTAGGCGCAGGCAGGCGCAGGCAGCAGGCGCCAGCAGGCGCAGGCTGGCGAAGGTGCAGGCAGGCAGGCGCCACCAGGCGCAGGCAGGCGATGGTGCAGGCTGACAGGCGAGACAGGCACAGGCAGGCGTAGGCACACGCGATGACTGGAGGCTGTAGTCTTCCAATTCGGAAGCTGGTGTTTGTACTTGAAGACTAGTCCTTCCAATTTGGAAGAGGAAAGTAAGGAGTCTTGACCTTCCAATTCGGAAGTTGGTGATCGTCTCAGTAGACTAATCCTTTTGGATCAAAAGCTAGAGATGTAATCATTAGTCGTCGGCTGAACTTTATAATGAAACCTCGGTTTCTGAGTTCTGCATAAATTTCAAAATAATATTTTTAAAACACTGAAATCTAGATGGCCAAATGTGAAAACAAGAAAGTCAAAAAGTTTTGATTGAATTATGTTGATAAGTTGCATAGCAACGAAGCAAAAATAAGTTGTCAGATACGTCAAAACGTAACCAAAACACAATATTTAGTAAATAGAAAACAATTATGGTGAGATAAATGTAAATATTACAAGGAAAAACCTTAGATTATTGTTTTAATCTAAGGGAAAAACGCATAATAAGATTATCGAAGTGATCCGAAACTTGTGGGATACGTCAAAGTATCGAAAAATAGTGTCCGAAATTTCGTGATTTAGTTTTGTTTTAATCTAAGTTTAGATCACGTAAGTAAATGTGTTTAGAAAAAGGAATTGCGATGTGTGTAGTCTAGTGTGTAGTTATTAAATCATTATGTATCGTTGCAGAAGCGAGGAAAAATAAAGGCAAATATATAACTAAGACAAATGTTAAAATATGAGATGATTACATGAAATAAAAAGGTACCTTGGAAGTGGAAAAGGTAAGTGGTTTCACCACACAGTTAGGACTTACGAACCGATGGCATAGTGACATTCATAAGTGCTCAATTATTGTAGCCTAAATTGAATACTTAAATGAATTTGATTTTGACTTTGACTAACGTATAGCACCGTGTTTTGCTCCGTGGTGTTACCCGTCCATCAGCATACTTACCCATTAATTGCTCGCACAGCTTGTCACTACGCAGCATGTTCATTCCGATTCCGAATCCGTTTTTCGCTTTCGATAATGAACCGGGAATTAATTAAAAACGTCATTTGCCGACTGTGATTGCTGGTTGAGAGAAATACTTCCATTTTAATTGCTAGTTAATATTTCAGTGATTTTCGTGGAATATGTTATTAAAGTTTATATTATTATTATGAGTTTCGAAATTGGCAAAATATTGACGAAAAGCTAAAGGTATAACAATGAATACCAATAAAAGTTAACACATATAAATATAAGGTATTTGATACACCACTGTATTCCTGTCATCTATTTGAAGTTAATAAAAGCAAAATTCTACAGTTCGGTACAAGCTGTCCCAATTGTACCTACGTAATACATTTACTACATCAGACTGTACCTACCAGAGAAATTTCCTATCATCTCTTCGACTCTTTTCGACCGACTATTCGGTTCATATCTCCTAATTGTTGCTATCCTAACCAACTTACAAAGTAAGGTAAACAAACACTACAGCAAATAAATGAATCTCGACTAAGCTTAATAAACAGAATAGAAGATCACGAAGCAAGTGATGACCCTACATCCGATGGTTGTTAGCAACAGGTCACTTATAAATAATACCTTTTATATATTTTAATGTTTAATGTGATTGTCTTTTGTTTGGCATTCTATTTTAAATAGCATATTTTATTTTATTCTAGTTTCTATTGAAAAGTTACTAAAGTAGTATTTTTCTATTTCCAATAATATATAACAGTCCACAGCTCGAGCTAAGAAAATTTTACAGGGCCACTGTAGGAAAACGCATTCTTTGTGGAGGCTTCGAAGTATTAAAACAGGCTATTATTAATCACGAGCCACGCGATAATGAGCGTTAGCAACGTCGAGTTAGGTTCACTCATTACACTTCGCACTCCATTGGCGCGTCAAGCCACATTTGTGCTACACAACCAGTCAAGAAAGACACATCCCCTCACATACGTCATCCCCTCTACACCGGAGAGCAGAACAAATGGCAAGGGAGACAGAGGTCACCTCAAACTGGACGCGTGCAGGAGCGTTCTCGAATTAATTCCAAGGCCCTCTTTTTTGCAGACTCATGAATTGATTGGTGATAATGTATGGTATTAGGATTCGTTTTTTACTGTAATTATAATGCTGGAAAAACGTTTTATGTGTTTTAAAGTAACCGTTATAGTCTATCATCATCTATTATCATTTCAGCCTTTGAGGCCTCCTTTATGTTATGACATTCCATCTGTTTTTAGCTGTGAAGTACAGTCTGTGTACTGACCCACTGCAAAGCAAATACCTACCATCAATGAATTCAAGTCATTGCTACAATTTAAGGGGATTGGCATAATCTCTTGGAAAATACGAGTTGGTTTACTACAAACCGCCTTTAATCGCCTCTGTGGTTTAGTGGCTAAGCTCTACCGGTTTCAGACCCAGAGGTCCCGGGTTCGATTCCCAGCGATGGGTACATCTTTGTGTGCTCGGTTTGGTTGGCGGTAGGGCTGTTAAGTCCACCTGGCTAGCTACCACTATCTTATCTAAGTCTGTCGCCATAACAACGATGTTTATACCATTGTTTTGTTCCGACAGTTTGTTGTCCGCCAGTTCCTCAGTGGTTGAGGATTCCGGGTGAAGCGCGCTCCCACCTTCGGCCTTATCTTCACTTACCATCAGGTGAGATGAAGAAGGCCAAGAGCTTACCTGATGTAGAATTTTAAAAAAAATGGTTTACTACAAACCCGGACTATGCATCAAAAACTCCGAAACACACCTTGCCCGACCTCCAACTGAACCATTGACCTCCGGATATAGAGCCATGCGGTTGGCGACTCAGCCACGAGGCGTTTTTAGCTGATCACATAGTTTAACGTGTAGGGGTAGCGGTGAAAGAATACTACCATCCCTTCTTTCCTTAGGTGTCGTAAAGGCGGGCGATGGGCTCACCACCTGCCACGCCGAGCACATGTGCAGTCGCTATTTGGTGAAAAGTGGACTATGGCAGAAGACTAATTTTGCGGTCCTCATTCCCTAGTCTCTGACTAACCCTTCGGGGATAATAGTCGTGATTATATGTTTACAGGTGTGTAAAATTTTTTGCAAATCCACATGTGTTATATTTGCATATTTGTATAATGGTTATGATTTTAGCCTCACCCTTTGGAGGGTACGTGGTCATTGGAATCCTACTTCCTACTAATATTATAAACGCGAAAGTATGGAAGTATGGATGGATGTTTGTTATTCTTTCACGTAAAAACTACTGAATGGATTTGGATGAATTTTGGTATACAGATAGTTTATAACCTGGATTAACACATAGAATACTTTTTATCCCGATATTCACACGGGAACGGGAACCACGCGGGTGATACCGCAAGCGGCCGCTAGTAATAAATAATAATATGCTCGCAATATACATAAAACATTGTTATGAAAACATCTATCGCTCAATAAAAAGTTCCAATGTTATCGTTCTTGATTTTATGTTGAGACAGATACCATCGCTGGGGTATCGAATAAATTGAGTGCGTTCAATTAGCTTGTCAAAATATTCATATTTATGTCTTATTTTACAATTACCATTGTATTTTATCATCGGTAAAGTGATACGTTTTCCGTTTTAGCCGTTATTGGAAACAGTGACTGTTATAGGCAGAATTTATTGCATTTCTTGTGCATGAGTTATGATCATTTTAAAA
The DNA here is from genome assembly GCA_963921215.1 of Scoparia ambigualis. NCBI lineage: Eukaryota > Metazoa > Arthropoda > Insecta > Lepidoptera > Crambidae > Scoparia > Scoparia ambigualis. The sequence continues at coordinate 7,368,127 of OY992510.1, forward strand.
ATATTTTTGTGTTGTTGCCTGTTTTATACTTATATCTAAAAATAATAATAATTTGCATTAATTGCCTGTTTTAAACTAATATCTAATAATAAAAATATAAATTTAAAAAATATAATAAAAAAAATTTCTAAATTTATTTTTTCATATCTTTTTTAATTACTATAATATTGGCTAATTTGGTAAATTATTTTTGTTGTGTTCGTTATTGTCAGGACAAGGTTTGTATGATCGTTTCCGCGGACATAGCCGCAACCGGCCGCTAGTGTTAAATAAAAATTAACATTTAAACTTCAGTAAAAATTTTAAACACTGAAAAAAGACGACAACCTGATGATGAAGCAATGTTGACTAAAAACATAACAAATTTCGACGGGTGAAAACCAGACCTCGGTAGCCAAGTAGTTAAGGCAGCCGCCCGAAATGCGGAAGGTGCGTGGTTCGCTTCCCGCCTGAGGTTGTCGTCTTTTTTCAGTGTTTAAAAATTTTACTTAACAATATTTCAGAGTTAATAAAACGCTAAAATATAAAAAACAGTTAATTTTTAACTTTGTTTTTGGCTTTGGCTTTTAATTTTTTGTTTCAAGCAAAATTACCCTTTTTATAGTAACATTAATCAACAGGATAATAATATAATGTTGTATGAAACGCAGCTATTCAATTAATTTTTATATTTCATACAACGTATTTTGCTGTTGACATTTTACAATAACTTTGTTTCAGATGTAAAAGTGGCATTCTTTCGTATATATTTAAAACTTTTAATTAATATTTTTTTTACAATAAAACAGTAATAGGTTCGTAAATTCTCTCTAAAATAATTTTTATTTCTTGCCCGTTGTTAGTTATTTGATTTCGTGCAACACACTAAAACCTTATTAGTTACCTAGTAAATGGTATAAAACAAAGATACAGACAAGATCATTCATTTCTTATAAGACCGTACAGAACCTTACAAAAAATCTTATAAGACGTCGATGCAATGTTTTTAATCAGCCAACTCGCAGGGGTGTCCGACCAAGCTGGAGATTGGCATGGTCATTAGGCACCTCCCCCTACCTACCGGTCGGCAGGTAGCACCCTGATTTCTTTCCGTATCACAGTCGTCCACAAAATCTGAGACTACAAAATAAATTAGCCCAACCTAGCTGCAATTATAAAATGTTTCGAAATGGCCCCTTGTCAATGTGTGTGAAAATTTACAATAAGTTACCGTGTGAAATCAAAGACATAAAGGATTCAATTAAATTTAAAGTAATTTTAAAAAAATACCTAAAAAACAAGTGTTTTTATTCGCTGCAAGAGTTTTTGGATGAATAACTTATAAAATAATGGATTTTTGACATTGTTAATGATAGAATTATTTTTTATTTTAGTAATTGGATTAAACATTTTTAGTATATATATATTTTTTTTAAATGTAGATTTAAGAATTTGTTATAATAATGATAATAAAATAATAATAATGTAGTAATAATGTAATTTAATATATTAACATTATGTACTTGCTGTGCCCTTGCAGGGTCATGTTTGTTTCTTTTATTTTATTTTTTTAACTCCTATTTATGTACAACATGAACGCAATAAAGAACTTTGAACTTTGAACTTGTAATTTTGCTGGCTAATAACGGGTCTTGTTACCGACTTGATAGAAAATTGCGCGATTTGTTCCGACTCATAGTCGGTCGCGCGAGTGCTCTTGGGCACTAACGTCGTTAACGCTTGATACTTGCAGCGACAGTGCTGGGCTGGGGATTCATTGAAAAAGAAAACGTGCGGGCGGCCGATGACTTAGTGATTATTTACAGTCGTAAATAATTGCCGATTTAGACAATTTAATAAATTTAAAACTGAGTGACAAATGATCAAGAAAACATTTATTTTTAATAAGTAATAAAAATAAAATAAAAAATATCTCAGTAAGACGAATTAACTTAAATAAAAATACACAGTAATTTAGATGATGATGATGATGTTGTAGAAGAATAATATTTATAAAAATGCTAAAGCACCATTTTTTTAGCTTAAGCCTAAATTTTATTTTAATAATTTCATATCTAAACAATAACTGATATTTAAAGGTTTTTTCTCACATGTTCTTGACACTGCGGTTTATTTTGTACCTTGATTGAGTCGGTCGGTGAGTCAATATACTTACTTACCTAAGATTTGACAGCTCACAAGCATCATGTCAGCTGCCCAACAACACTTTCATTTTACCTACTTCATTTAATATTATACACAGTTAGCCTTACTACATAGCCTGTTTAGATGTTCGAAATACATCCACATTTTGCGGTTATCATGATAGAACTGACCAATACTTCAACGCAAATTATTTAAATTTAATGTAATGGTGTAAACGTGATGTTATTTTGACGGGTCTTTTGATGAATGACTGCCATTTATTGAGCAACTTTACAATTAAATAAATTAAAATAACCTTGATAGGATCATGAAAATAAGGTGCGACAAGATTTCCCCCAAGTACATGTTCGATAACCTTTTCCTTCTGGCGCAGTCGGGTAAAAAGAAATTCAGTATACATGTCCCTATTACGGGTTTTTTCAAACCTATCACAAGCGCCAGTCTCTCACGAGGGGTACTTAAGGGTTCCATATTATTGATAATATGCCATTCTCTCTGTACAACGTATACCTTGTGATGAGAAAATAAATTAAATTAATTGAATTAACTCGGGACCAATTGGAACAGCCACTGTCTCCAGAGAAAGGCAGCCTAATCTGGAACACTGATGGATCCAAAATGGAGTCGGGGCACTGGAGCAGGTATTTTTAGCAATGACTAAGCACAGTCAGAGTATGGGAAAATTGGCTACTGTATATCAGGCAGAAATTTTCGCAATTTTCCTGTGCGCTATAAAGAATTAAGAACTCGCTTCTAAGAAACCTAACATATTCATCCTGAGTGACAGCCAAGCCGCATTCAAGTCACTTAAGTCGCCTTGGATAGACTCCAGCCTTGTACTTAAAACCAAGAAAGTCATAAACAAGCTAGGTAAGCACAACAGCGTGACGTTGATCTGGGTACTAGGCCACATGGGAATCCATGGCAATGAGATGACCGATGCACTTGCTAGGGAGGGCTCAGAGACCCCATACATTGGTCCTGAGCCGTTTGTAGCACTGGCTCCGAGTACCATCAACAAAGTCTTTATGGACTACATCCAAAACAGGCATAACACCAAATGGAAAGAGCTACCTGGTATCAGACACTCAAAGTCCTTCATAGGCGAAGGCGCCCTAGGACGGAGTAAAATCATATGCGGAGGTAGCAGAAGGCAGGCCCGAATAATCACCGGTGCCCTGACTGGGCACTATGCCACTAAACAAATGCTCCACAAGATGCAATTAGCAACAGACAACCTGTGCAGGGCCTGTGGAGAGGAAACGGAGTCCATGCAGCACCTACTATGTGACTGTAACTCTTTTGCTAGGAAAAGAATGATTCTCGTAAGATCGGCATACCCGAAACCAGAAGATTTTAGGTTCTTTGCCGTCAAAGACATTGCCCAACTTATGGCAGTCATCTTCACTGAGGAGGCAGAATGCACTCTCTCAATCACTCAATTGCACAAAAGATCCCAATGGGTTAACGTGCTGCTGCGAGAGGAAGACCTCTACAGGCCCCACTAGATAAGATAAGATAAGAAAATAATCTTATAAAAACTATTTAGAATCCACCAATTTTAAGAATCGCTGATTTGGCATTTTTAAAAAGAAATAGATTTTACTTACTCCCACACAGAAATAGGTAGAAAATCCAAAAAATAAATATCAGGAACACACAAAAGTCATCATCTTTAGAGTACGAGTATTGGTTAATAACGCTACTGACTTACAGCTGCTACTTTTAAAATAACAGAGCAAAACGATACTTGCAAAAGTGAAAGACAGACGAGTGGCTGGCATTAAAGTAGAGGAGGCAACAAAAAATTGTTTCTTTCTTTGTACTAGTCGAGCTGGCCCCGATAGCAGTTTTAATAGCTCAGTGTTTACAATGCTCTTTGTTCTGCTATTAAGCTAAGTGAAACTTTTAATAGAAGCTAATTGTTTTTTTTATAACCACTCAGCGTTTATCTCGTCTGACGGTATGATGACAATATTGACGAGGAAGCGCAGTTCACACAGAACAAACCATTGATGAGTACTACTACGTTTGGAGTTAGGACTGAGTATTTTGAGAAAGGACACTAACATAATTTGTTGCTTGTTAGTTGCCAAGCGATGTATGAACATGTATTATGTCCATTTTACTTAAGATGAGTAGGTATTGGCAGTTGAGCTACCGCGCTTTTAGTAATTGTTGTAGAAACACTTGATTGTAAAATATAATTATGATTACGTTGCAAAATTGAGTTTATTTTATTAGTACCTACCTATTTAAAAGGTGGCTACAAATGAATAAATCTATTTACAAAATATTTTTTAATTACACTATACTTAATACCTTTCAATAAACATTCATTAATGTTTAGTCAAAGGCTTTTATAAAAAACAAATATAATTTAGTAATTACAGTTTTAGTCCATCTTCATTTTAGTAATTATAGTTCATTATTACGAAGCACGGTCTGTGCTTCATCTATCACCTTGTCACGTCGCGGAGGAACGGAGGAGTGACACGATGAGGAGAAGTAGAATGAAGATAACAGCACGATAAGTTCAGACGTATATTATTAAAATAAATGGTTAGTTAGTATAATGAAGCACAATTTAAGCGTTAGCACACACACGACTAGGTAAAGGTTTAGTTCATAATTTATTATTATTATCAGGACGTATGCCTGGAACTGCCTAGTTATAATAATGCACTGTTCGCTATAACAATACTTCGGAAGGAAAACAATAATTAGAAGGAGCTCATTCTAGCTCCGCGGATGAATCTGAACTGAATTTACACCAAAAAGTAGAGCTATAATGAAAACAGAGGCTAGACAGAGAATGCAAGTAAATATTTGAATTTTAAATTTAAAACTAAATATAAAAGAATGTCATTCACAAAGAAGGTCACAAAAACCAACGAGGCTTTAGTTGCCTTGTTACAATCCAATTACAGGTTTTTATTACGATCTAGCGCCATATCCCCGACTTCGTGCGCGTGAAACCCGTACCCCGTGACAAATTGCCAAAAATTTTCTTTCATACAAACATTGTCCTGACAATTACAAACACAACAAAAAAGAATTAGCCAAATAGGTGCAGCAGTTCTGAAGTGATGCGTGAATAAACATTAATGGCGATTAAGTTTTATTTATTTAGAAATTATATAAATATGCGACCGAATCACATGTTACTAGGAACCTTATATTAGAACTAATACTGTAAGTAGTTCATTCGTTTATTTCTTTACTTAATTCAATCCCCAGTTGAATTCCTCTCCAAAGCTTTTCAGTGAGACACAGAAAAAGAGAGCTTTTAATTATTGAAGAGTTATATCCATTCCGCTTGTCGACTTTCATTTTTATCTAAATAGAAAACTCCCACATAGAATCTCGACTGATACAGATGTTTTAATTATAACCAAGAAGTTGTATGATTATTATCTGGGTTTTTAATAATTTTCTATACGCACACTGCATTTTCAAGCTGGTTTTAACCTCCGAGGAACGGGTAGGTATTTATTTGTATGACTGTATGGCATGTATTAATGCCATGCCTACGGGTATAGGTAGTAGGGATAGTTAAATTTATTTAGCTTTTTATGTAAAAAGGAATCAAACGAACAAGCGGGTCACCTGATGGGATGTAGGTAATCACCTCCGCCCATGGACAAGAAGCAATAGCCGGCCTTGAGCAACGAGTGGGACTTTTCGCTATTTGACAGTTGCAACAATAAAATATGAAATATGTCGGAAATGGTACTTTATGATGTAACGATAATTATCCAATAGTTTTTTTCATTAATTAGAATAATTTGTATTTGTACATAATTTATTTTATATTATATTATAATTTTACAAAATAAATTTGAGATTTTATATCTGTGGATTACAAGACCCGAAACACGGGCGGCAAGGGGCGGCCACTCGGACCAAATATTACATGGACAGAGTCTTACGACGTTGCCGCTTTTACATACGTGTATCAAAGTAAAGTATTTGTATCTCTGTCTGTATGACTGTAGTGTGATATGAGTAAAAGAGATAGTTAATGTACGTTTGGCAACGACGCACTGTCGGTGTGAGACGTGTCATTTCATGACCGACTACTCGGTCAAAACATTGCTGGATTGTGCGAAATAATAGTGAAATATTAAGAAATCTTAGTGTTTGTGTTATTTGTGTAATATACAATTGACATAATGTCTTGTTCAGCTGTTTATTGTTCGTTAAGAACAACAAAAGGAGGTGTGAAAGACCAGGAATTATCATTTCATACGTTAGTGATTTCTCATAATATGTATGCTTAGTATGAGTTTTTTAATAATTAAAACGGCAAAGCATTAATTTTTGCTAATTCTAAATCATACTATATCGTACACTATTTATAAGAATCAGGTTTTAAACCTTAATTAAATGTAATTTAAGGCTTTGTTTTTGGCATAATGATTAGTGATGTACTTACGTATTTGTGTATCGAAGCTTTATCGATATTACTAATATTCTTTTTATTATTCTTTTTTTAGGTTTCCAAAATGCCCGGAAATAAGACGTGAATGGGTTAAAGCTATTAGACGTGATAACTGAGAGCCTACAAAATATTCAAGGCTCTGTTTCAAACATTTTGAAGAATCTTTTTTTACAGTAAAAATTTTAGCCTTAGTTCAAAATTGAATCTTAATAATATGGGCGGGAATATGAATAGTAAAAAGTATTGCTCTTCACTTTACTACACAAATTATTATTTTTTATTTGTTTGTTATACTAGAAGGAGACAAACGAGCAGGCGGGTCACCTGATGGAGAGTAATCTCCGCCGCCCATAGACACCCGCAACACCAGAGGAATCGCAGATGCGTTGCCAGCATTTAAGGAAGGAATAGGAATTGTGAGCGGGGGGAGGGGGGGGGGAGGCCTCCGGAACCCCCACTGCCCGAACGAAACACAACAGCACCAAGGGCTATTATTTCACGCCGGATATTAGGGTGTTCCCAGACCAATCGATCGATCGTCGATCGACGGCATCGATCGATGCTAGAATGGATTAGTCGACGTCGATCGATAGTGTCTACCAGACCTATCGACGACATCAATTGATGGTAAAATGGATTAGTCGACGTCGATCGATAGCTTCTACCAGACCAATCGATCGATGTCGATCGACAATCGACCGGTAAAATGGATTGGGTGTTAAATTGAGCTGTTTGATTAGACGCACCGGCCGCTTCACTTTTTTATAAATTTATTTCGTGCCCATGGATAATAATCGTAATATTAGATTATGTTTATGTTGATAATAATGAGTGATGATAATTTGAACGTTTAAATACTAAATGATATTCACCCAAACACCTTGGGAAGCACTTTAGATTAAGCAACACCGAAAAAGGGGGGAATGGGAGGGGGAGGGGGAGCCAAAGTGCGAAAATGCATAGTTTTCAAGATATTTTTATTTTGAGGTTATTTTAGGTTATTTTGAGGAAAAAAAAACAAATATTCTACTAAGTTACCATTACCGTACCCCCTCCATGCCTCTCCTCTCTACCTCCCTCGAAACTACTAACCTCGAAATTCATGACAATCACTACGCAAAAAAAAAAACAAAAACAAAAACCGCTGCTTAAAATGTCATTTGGATAAAATAAGTGATCGTTGGCTTTAAAAAACGGCCGCATCCAGATTCTTCTGCGTTTGCGTCTCCGTAATAATAGTACGAGCAACATCGTACTGGCCAAGAACAACGAGTCCTTTTCTGAATACATTTCGAAAGAAACTGATGGAATTTAGCCAGGGTTAATCGATCAACGTCGACCGACCGTCGATCGATGGGTTAGACGAACGGTATCCGTCGATTGATTAAAGCTACCACACCTATCGATCAACTCGACCGACCGTCGTCGATCGATTGGTTAGTCAAACGGTATCCGTCGATCGATTAAAGCTACCAGACCAGTCGATCAACTTCGATCGACGTTGATCGATGCCGTCGATCGACGATCGATCGATTGGTCGGGTAACACCCTTAGTGAGAGGTTGGTATTTACGCCGGGCGAGCCGGCCCAGCGTGCCCGGCGTGCTGCAACGCAGCGTGGCTCTACCACTCAGTCAGTGTCACTCATTTAGCACCACCCAAGGGTCACGTGTAGGGTCTAAACGGTAAACCTACGGACGTGAGTAACTTGAACCCTCAATTATAATAACGAACTAGGTACACACCACATTAAAGTGATTATATCGATATACTAGTCACATCTTTAGTCACGCACACATGTACAGATAGAAAGCTGCACACTAACAAAATACGGACATGCTAAAAATCCAAAGACTCTGTCCATTGTGATATTTGTTCCGAGGGCGGCCATGATTGAGCTTCCATTGACGTCACATTTCACAAAATTATCAAAAACTATCTGTCAGGTTTCAAATTATGTTTCTATATTTGAGTCTATTAGTTTCAAAAACAGCAATGTCCATAAAAAGTAAAAAATGAGTAAGAAATGAGGCTTTGGTACAAAAATCTATAGACAAAATTAATCATTTTTTTATTAGTCATATGAACCTAAATCCGCTTAGTCCAATTGAAAATAAAAAGTAAGAAATGAGGCTTTGGTACAAAAATCTATAGACAAAATTAATCATTTTTTTATTAGTCATATGAACCTAAATCCGCTTAGTCCAATTGAAAACGACTGTTAAACTTATTCGTTTGCTACAGAAACAGCATTGTCCGTTCCTGTTTGTATCAAATTACGCATAGTCCACCGCCACCAATCACGGCGCGTCTTACAGTATGGCGGATTGTTGTGTGCAAGCTTGAGTTTGCTCTCGGTTAATTTCAATTTATTGATGTTAAAAGTTAATAATTCGACATATAATTTATTAAAATTATATCATGGAGTGTTACCCTGAAGTTCTTGATAATAAACAGGCACGGAAACGTCGAGTGAATGCTGGAAATTGGAAAAATAATCGAGCTAAAGAACAACGGTGAGTATACTATGATGAATATGTCTTGACACTTTTACCTATTTATTAATAAATTATTAAATTTTTGAAACATTGGGATATCGTGTTACGTAATACAAGTAGGTAGGTATAAGGGTAACTATTACAACATAAATATTTTATTTGTTTTTCAAACTTACGTGGTTCATACTTACTTAACACAGCATTTACGGTCTATTCAAAGGTAAGGTCTAAGGATGTTGAAACGTCGGGTTATTATAAATAAATAATTTTGAAATCGTGTTTAGACCGTTGATTTTGTGTTTTATATAAATATTTTATTATCCTTGATGCCCAAAAAAGTTTTGTATGAGATAATGCTCGAAACTATTTATTTTATTCACAAACTTTTTATTCAAAACAAGTTGTAAGAGTCTGTACTCCATCTTAGTTTCATATTATTCCTTAATATAACAAATTTATTTCTGTTTTCATCCTACATAGCAGTTATATCAGTATAATGAAACCATAAATGAGATATTTTGCTAGCTCTGCAACTTTAGGAACGACTACACTGGAATGTCCGGCCACTGTTCATAATTATACATGTAAATGAAAAGGATTGTTTTTATTCTTTTCAGGTACGCCGCAAAACATTTGCCTGTTAAGCCGACATGTAAACATAAATGCAAAAACTTACAATGTTCTGAAATTCGACACCAGGATATACGTAGATTCCACGAGTCTTTTTATATATTGAAAAACAAATTAAAACAAGACTCATTTATATTGAAACATGTGAAAGGCATAAAAACACAACGTCGTCGTCCAAGATCAGAATCTCAAAATTACAAGCCTAGAGGTTTGCAGCTGAAATATAGGGTATACTGCAGATCAGAACTGAAAATGATACAAGTTTGCCAAAAAGCATTCCTTCAGGTTTTACAAATCAAAAGATACCGCGTAGAAAACGTAGGAAAGAATTATCATCTACATGGAAATTTTCCTACAGAAAAACGCGGAGGTGACCATAAGTCCCACAAATACAAAGACAAAAAAGAAAATGTCATTAAATTCATAAAGACATTCAAGTGCTCTGAAGCTCATTATTGTCGTGGCAATACGAGACGTATGTACTTGCCTCCAGAGCTAAGTATTAATAAAATGGCCAAAATATACAACGACAAAGCACCAGAAAACCTCAAAGTGAAAAGGCTGTATTTTCGAGCCATTTTTAACACTTGTTTTAATTTGGGCTTTGGGAGTCCTTGAGTCGACGTGTGCTCAACTTGTCTTCAGCTTAATGAGAAATTAAAAATTGCACAAACTGATAGAGACAAGTCTATGCTGATGGCTGAAAAACAGTGCACAAACGTCGAGCTAAAGAATTTTTCAAAATGTTAAAAGAAGACAACCGTAAAATAAAGATACTTAGTTTCGATTGCCAGAAAAACATGCCGCTACCGAAAATACCAGACCAGAGTACGTACTATTCCCGCCAACTGTACTTTTACAATTTTACAGTAGTAGAAGGCAACTCCAAATCAGCATTAACAAAAGAAAATGTGTACAGTTATTGCTGGACAGAGGATCAATTTGCAAAAGATGCAAATCTCATAGTCTCTTCTGTATATCATCGGCTTTGCAATACATACTTTCCTCCAGAATGTAATCAAGTTCGACTTATGGCCGACGGGTGTTCCGGTCAAAACAAGAATTCTATGCTTATCGCAATGCTTTCATGTTGGCTAACAAAAGATGCACCAGCCCAAATACATCTGGTTGAAGTAGTATTCCCAGTAGTGGGGCACTCTTTTCTTCCGCCGGATAGAGTATTTGCGCGTATTGAAAAGGAATTACGGAAAATTGAAAATATAATCAAACCAGAAGAATACTTTGATGTAGTGGAAAAACATTCTACCGCCATAAACGTTGCTACTACGGTTCAAGTATGCAACTAGAAAACTGTCGTCAAAGATTTATTATTGATTACTACAAAATGGCATGTACCTTTTTCTAAATGCAAAAGGTTTTATTTAAAAAGGGCCAGTAGACGCAATGACATAGTTGGCGTCAGAGGAGAACTCCACTACAAAAATGATTTTAGGTCAATATAAAAGCGTTTGCAAAAAAGGTAAAAACACGGCTATGATTTTTCCTACCGCTATTCCACAGGGCGTACAGTTGAAACCGTTGAAATGTAGGGACGTTAATAAATTGTTATCTACTCATTTCGGGGACAAGTGGCGCGATTTAGAGATTTTGGAGTATTATAACAGAACAGTACCATCATCACAGGAAATAGCGGACGAAAATTTGGGTGATAATATTGATTCCCTTGAAGAGTCGGTATGTGAAGAACAAGAAGAATCACCGTTACTGTTAATTTGATATCAATTTTGTACCTATTCTAATAAAGATCTTATTCAATAAGAATAGTTTTGTTTGATATTTTAAACATATTAGCATCCTCCCGTGATTTCGTCCGCGTAACAATTCCTATGGAACTAAGAATAAAAATGTGTGGATTTTATCTAGCCTATAATCTGTGTATCAAATTTCAATCAAATCCGTTCAGTTTTTTGCGTGATTGAGTAAAACATCCAAACGTACGTGTGGATACGTTCACTAATAATATTAATAGGATAGGCGAACTAGGTATCTTATCTGCCATGCGGACTCTGATGTTGTTTCAAGTAAAAAGTATCAAAATGGTGCAATCACTCTAGGCTAGGATAGGTATGTTTCAAAGCCAACAAAGTCCATGTTGTTTATGCAACAAAAAGCGCATAGTCCAGCCGTGTGTAACAATGTCAGCAATGTCCATAATGTTTTTCTGGTTATTGTTCTAGTTTGTAAAGATTTTTTCTGATTAAGTTTAGTATTCGATTAACTACAATATTTTCAATCAAACTACTATAGTTCCGATATTACCACAGTCGCCCATAATACGTAATACAAAAATAATAAATTACGCGACATTACTTACAACGGACATTGCAGTTTTTGAAACTAATAGACTCATTTATTGAAATGTGACTTCACAGAGTAAAATGTCACGTGACCAACCGTTTTCACACGAAATTTGAAATGAATAAAGAAAAATATGTTTTTTTCTGATTATAGGTTATAAGAAAATATTGTTCGGGGTATAAAATGCGTTTGTAACTTTTTAAATACTTTTTTGAAAACTGTCAAGTAGCCAATTGTGGACCTGGGTGTGATGTGAGGTTTTTATGTGTTGTGTTCTTGTTATGTTGAAAGAACTTTCTCACAATTCGGCAGGATTTTTAGAATAGAGTATTATTTCTTTAGATAATTAAGAGAATGTGAGCAAATTGCTTATTATAAGATGCACTGACTCGTAATATTTTCAAGCATGTAAACAAAAATTATGGTATTTATCTATAGGTATAATTACTAGGTACTTATCTAAAATATAATTATAGGCATCAACGTTATTTAACAACCTGTACATTTAATGTTGCTTAAATAAATAATAACTATTTTTTTATTGAAATCAGGATACCCCAGGAGATTCAGTTATACTAACTGACTGATGACTGACTTGAAAAGCAAGCATCGTCTTTCAAATGTTTAATCATAGTAAATTTTGACTATAGAGCGCCAAATAGCTCCGCACGCTTACCTACAGAAAATTTTATTTCAATTACCTGAGATAATGCTTTATACTTTACGGCAGCCGTAAATCCAGGAGCGATGAATGTTTGAGTACCGGTTACTATTAATTGAAAATCATTTAACTAATATATTATACTATACTTGGAAATGTTCTTGAGTCTATTTCAAGGCTCCTTCGAACACTAAAACTTCAATAGCAAAGTTACAAAAAATTCAATATCCTGAAGCTTTATCAGAGTCCTGACATTGTTCTATTCCTAACAAAAGTGTATATTTTTGGATTGGTTTACTTGGCTATTGATAAATGTGTTCAGAAACTACTATGTACTACTGCTGAGAAATCATTGAAATCAAGTCATGAATAACCCCGCTTGCCAAATACGAGTTGGGGATCACAAACTTCGGACGGGCATCGAAAAATCCGAATCATACTTTGCCCAAAATTGACTGAACCCAGGACCTAGGATATCGGAATGAGCGCTCGACCACTCGGCTACCATAGCGAATGAATGAACGAACCAACAATGTGATTAACACTTAGTTTTTTGTGATAAGGAAGCAAACGAGCATTCGTTTTACCTGATGGGAAGTAATCACCGACGCCCATGGACACCCGCAAAACCAGAGGAGGTCGGAGATGCGGTGGCGGTCTTAAGAAATGAGTAGAACTTTTGGCGAAGGAGGATTTAATAGTCTTTCTTTTTCTTTTTTAAAAAATACTGTAAGACGTTGTCGTTTTTATTTCAAATTAAGCAATACCTGTTTTTTATTGGATATTCATATATATGTGTTGTGTTTTCTTGTAATCGTATAAAATGTTTTTTTTGTTGTAATGGAAAATGTCATTCTATGATAGAGAGGGCATATTCTAGTTTGTGTTGACGCTGTAAAAGAAAGGGATGAAAGAAATGCCCTTGCTGAGTTAGGACTTTCGAACTTATGACGATGTGAATAATGCGGTCTCAAAGATTGTTCACTGGTTTAGTGTTAATAACTTGCTATTAAACGAGGGAAAAACCAAATGTGTAAGATTTGTATTGCCTAATGTTAAGCAGGTAATAACTAGTGTACAAATTAAAGATAAGAATGTGAATCCTGTGGACACCACTGTGTTTCTAGGCATCACATTGGATGCCAAGCTTCAGTGGGGCCCACATATAGCTAAATTGTCGAATAGACTTAGCTCTGCGGCTTATGCAGTAATGAAGATCCGTCAGTTAACTGACGTTGATACAGCTAGATTAGTTTACTTCAGTTACTTTCATAGTGTAATGTCGTACGCCATTTTACTGTGGGGAAATGCTGCCGACATTCAAACTATCTTTGTGCTGCAGAAGAGGGCTATTCGAGCAATATATAACCTACAGGCTGGTGACTCTCTCAGAGAGAGATTTAAGGATATAAGTATAATGACAGTTGCATCACAATATATTTATGAAAATCTTGTGTATGTTCATAAAAATATTGAAATGTTTTCAAAAAACAGTGATATTCACAAATTAAATACTAGAAGTAAGAACAAATTAGCAGTGCCTTATACTAGGCTCCATAAAATAAATAATTCTTTTAAGGGTCTGTGTGTACGATTATACAACAAAGTACCAAATGATATTCAGAAATTAGATCTTGATAAATTTAAAATCAAAATCAAAGAAAAGCTTTTTAAAAAAGCTTATTATAAAGTGTCGGATTATACAGAAGACAAAACAGCTTGGGTCTGAAATGCTCCAAGTACCTACTCCAACAGCTATTTCTAATTGCCTATAATTAATTTATATAGAGCACCATATTTAATTAAAGTATTTACATTCAAATTCATATTTTGTATTTTGTGACCTGGTAACGACATATAATATATATATTTTTTGTAAATGTCGTTGCTTCTGTGCGCTGTGGTTTCTTGCGCCCGTTCTTTGCCACAGTTAAAAAATGATGTCCTGAATGGGTGGTAGGTTAAAAAATATTTGGACGTTTCAAAGTACTTATTAATTGAGTTTATTGAATAAATATATTTTGACTATTGACTATTGACTATTGAACCGATGGCATAGCGACATTTATAAGTGCTCAATTATTGTAACCTAAATTGAATAAATGATAATAAAATTTGAGTAGAAATTGAGGAGGGGGGAGGGGGAGAGATGGAGCTCCGGTACTTTCACTCATCGTACGGAACGCCGGAAGAGCCAGTCCAATGCCTGCTGCAACGCAGCGTATGCTCTACTACTAACAAGGGGGAGTCACTTTGCAGTTTAGGTACGTTCGGCCTCCGAGGCAGGCGTATGGCTACGAAACCCTACGCTCCTGACGTCAATTCGATATCAAGTCAGCATTGCTTAACGGAATATGAACACTCGGGTCACACGATAAGTTTCAATTTCGCGTGAAAGTTGTTAGAGAGTGAACCTTCTGTACGGTAGTACTATTAGTTATTCTGTGGCACTACCCAGGTGCCACGTTTCGGTTTGAAGAATACTGGATCCAGTAAAATTCCAGAACATGAACTCGGTAGCTCGCAGCCCATGCTTCTGTGGTTGTTTTCTATCAGTCGGGCCGAATGCTCGTTTACCGGCAAGACAACATAAACGAAATTATTAGTATCTTTATATACTAATCACATACATACAGTGACCCACTTCCAATCATTTGAACGAGAACAACAGTACGAGTGTTTCTACTTTCCAATAAACCCAAATGCGAGTTGCATCTACACGGACGACCTATTGCGAATTATTTAGATTCGATTTCACTGTGCACAGTCCACATAAAGTCTGAACACAGACAAAGCACTCAACCTGAAACGGAGCCATTAAGGAGGCCACTGGAGTACTGAAACAAAGTGGAATTGACAGCCTCTTGCAATGCCAGGTATGGCTCATTCCTTAACTAGGTATCATTTTTTTGGTATTAATGTAATAATAATATATGAACTATTAGCATTTTTTTTTATTTATAACCAAATGATGTAGATAGACTACGTTAAAAGGGGTAAACTCTTGCAATAGTTTGACTGCAGCATCATAACAAAAAACAATTGAAGGCTTAGGTGTAAGACAAAGAAAGCGGGTATTCCGCATGAGTTTTACGCCACGATGATTCCGATCGTCATTTGTTTTTATTTTTTTTTAATTATGATTATAGTTTAATTAATGGCTTCACGTTTAGCATTAAGCCAATTTCAAGTGGTATTATATTTTTAGTACATTTTCTGCCGTACTCAGAGACGTCAATTAAGTTTTAATGACAACTTGCTGTCACTCTCTTAAATGTATAGTGCTGAATAGAGAAGGAAAGACATTAAATTGTCATTAAAACTTTATTGACGTCTCTGAGTACGGCAGTCAGTATTGTACAGTAGATTGAATTAAAATGGAGTCTCACAACACGTGTTGTTGCGAAATAAACACGGGAAAATCTCCATATTTTTTAAAAATTGTACAACGTAGTTTTAGTCATATATCTATTGATGTTAAATGTCAAGTAACAAACGAGAAATAGGTACGGCTGAACCTAAAATGGGGCTATTAAAGGGGCCACCGGAGTAGTGGAACGCACGGCCACAAAGGCGGCCCCTCGGCCACTCACTCGCCCGCTTTCTTGGCATTCTCTCTGGCCGCTTTATCCCCGGCTTAGCGGGAGTTAAGTGATAATTACTTTGTAATTCAAATCAGAGGAAAAAGTGTGCATATCACCGTGTAGGTATAATTAAATTATAATAAATTATTTAATTGGTTTACGCTCACACCACTTGTGTAGACCAAGATAAGTAAAATTTTGAAACTCGTTAATATGGTAAGATAACGAAGAAATATACATAAACATAGAAAAACACCTAGACCCAAAATCAATTTAGAAAAACAGTTTCTCTCTAAATTGACCCGACCGGGAATTGAACCCGGGACCTCAGAGTCCTTGTCTTCGTCGTCGTCGAATTAAAACAATGCCGTGTGTGGTATAGCGTTTCACTAAAAAAATACTACCAACCCCCCTTAAAAGGCGACTAAGGGACTAAAGACTGCACATACATCCAACAGCATAGAGCGGCGATGGGCTCACCACCTATCACGCTGAGCACATGTGCAGTTATAATTTGGTAAATGAGGACTATGGCAGTGGACTGCTTCTGCGATCCTCATTGCCTAGTCTCTGACCAACCCTTTGGGGATATTAGTCGGGAATCTATGTTTGTATTTAAAATGAGTAAGCCATTTTTTAATGTATGACAAGCTATTTTTGTAAGTCATGGTCTTTATCATCTCACGAGCCAATAAACATCCCACTGCTGGCTTCCCCACGTGGAACTACCGCCTCTGCAGCAGAAGGACAGATAAGCATAATCCCGGAATATCAAAACACAAATTTGCATAAAGGCAAAATTATAGACCCACACAGAAAACAAAAGTGATGAATAGTTACAATTCGTAAAATTTTATTTGAAAGTGTTATTAGTTTTAGATTAATTAATTCGTCTTTGTAACTTTTGCCGAACGTATCATGTCCTTTGACGACCTCCTTTGTCGAGTGGTTTGTACACCGGTTTTCATGGTGTCGCCATCTCTGAGGTCACGGGTTTGATCCCCGGTCAGGACAAATTAGAAATTATTGTTTTTCTAAATTGTCTCAGGTCTGGGTGTTTTCTATGTATAATAAGTATGTATTTAAGTATTTTAAGTATGTTTATCCGTTGTCTAGTAACCATTTAACGAGTTTCTTCGAAGCTTCACTTGGGCTAGATAATTGGTGTGATTGTAGGAAAGATTTATTTATTTATTTATCAAACATTCTATTGCAGAAATTTTGTCATCGAATAAACTCGTGATAACTTTATCCAAGCTAGACAAAGCAGGTTGGTGGGTTTTAACGACTGCCAACTTATGACAACAACCGTCACCAAAAGCTGTACGTGCCTTCCGAGGCATGGAGGAGCTGAACATGTGATTTGAAAGTTACTTAACTAGCTAGATCGCAGGCCGAACGCGAGTCTTCAAATTAGTCTCCAGCGGGCTCCTAGCATGCGCAACACGAGAAAATTTTCTCGAACCGTTTTCACTTGTTATGTCTTTACACGATATGTCAAAAATAGACATAATAGTAGTTTTTGCTTGTCTGTCGTATTTTTGTCTACAAACCCTAACATGCAACATAATTTTACCGAGTTTTGACAAACTGTAACCGAGATAGTTGGTCGTTCCCGCCATCTAAAGGCCCCAGTACACAGTGGCGTATGCTGGCCCGCTGCAGGCCATCGCCATTGTGTAAACGGGGTAAATGATGTACAGTGGCGAGCAATTGTCGATACTGGCACGCAATTTACCCCGTCTACACAATGGCGATGGCCGGCAGTGGGCTATCATACGCCACTGTGCACTGGAGCCTGAAGGAAGAGAGAATATCGTCCGCGACATATCTCGTGTTGCGCATGCACAGAAAAAATCATCTTTATCATCGAGGAGCCTTTTAACATTCCACCATTGGGCACAGGCCTTCCCACGTGGAGAACAGCACATGAGGAGCATAACGCAGACTGAGAATTTGCATAACTTTATCCTTTAAAACCGTGTCGAGTAGCGGTAAAGAATAAATAAATAAAAAAATAAATCTTTCCTACAATCACACCAATTAGGTATCTAGCCCAAGAAAAGCTTCGAAGAAACTCGTTAAATGGTTACTAGACAACGGATAAACATACTTAAAATACTTAAATACATACTTATTATACATAGAAAACACCCAGACCCGAGACAATTTCGAAAAACAATAATTTCTAAAATGACCCGACCGGGGATCGAACCCGGGACCTCAGAGATGGCGACACCATGAAAACCGGTGTACAAACCGCTCGACCAAGGAGGTCGTCAAACTACCACCCCCTCTCTGCCCTTGGGTGTCGTAAAAGGCGACTAAAGGACTAAAGACTGCACATACATCCAACAGCATAGAGCGGCGATAGGCTCACCACCTGTCACGCTGAGCACATGTGCAGTCGCTATTTAGTGAAGTGGACTATGGTAGAGGACTGCTTCTGCGGTCCTTATTGCCTAGTCTCTGACTAACCCTTCGGGGATAATAGTCGTAATTATATGTATTTACAACACGGCAAAGATCAAGTCTTAACACCAAAAGACCTACTTATCAATAAGTAACTCCGATGAGATTTATTTTAATTTATTAGATTATACGAACAGACACAAATTACAAACATGTATAAAATAGACATTAACAACAATTAAAGACACTTACGTTATTATACCAAAGTTATTATGTACGTATAGTTAGTTTGGTACATTATGAATCTTATTACAATGAAATATGCAGTTACTATACGAGTTAGTCTTTCAGAACAATCATAATGTAATTATAATGCTGCGAACAACTAATTAAAATTAACGCTCCGTCAAAGTTTTGAATATTTCGGGCAAACTTTATCAAAGTTTGCTTATGTTCTGAAATTGTACGCGTTGTCCGAGTACACAAAGCGAGAATGCTTCGTATACCACATACTACGAGTAGGTATACTCGTAGGTTCAATATCAGAATTGCGAAATAGCAAGTATGAAAAGGACAGTGATTTTGTATAATATTCTATGAACGGTCAAACGGTTTAAACAAGTAGTCAAACATTCACGTTTCATTATAAAAACTATTAGAGAAGGTTTAACGCAAACTTTACTTGTATAGCGGTAGAACTAATCGTGTATCTATCCGTTAGGTTTTAATCAATATGGATTAAATTAGATAATAAAATTAAAAAAGTAATATTAGTTTTAGTGCAATGGTTTTCCTTATCTTGCTCCAAGTAACATCCATTCAGTTTAAATACACCACTGCAGTGCAATTTTGTCAACATTTTAATTCTCTCTCATATAAGAGCGGATCCCGGTCACTTATCTGATTCCGTAGAGTGCATTTCAGGTCGCCTTCACCCGGATTCTCGCTTCTCACAATGGATTCCGTTCGACCTTGTTCCTTTTGATACACGGAAATAGATCGTTTGGGCCGTATTAGCGGCCGCAGAAGTAAAGTAATGCTAAAGTACTGTTTGTAAATGATCTGGGAACATGGACCACCTTAAGTGGTCCATGTTCATGTTAAAAAACATCTAAGGTATTTTATTATGTAGTTTATTAAGTCTGATTCTTCTTAATTTACTTCTTTTATGCTATGTTGGTGCAACAAACAATAACAAGCCTATCTTGTCCATACAAATGAATTCTAGAAGAGTTACTTTTTGTAATATAGCCGTACGTCGTCCACTTTTGTACATCAACTTTTTCATATTTTTCATTGTTTTTATAGTAAAATATTCTTAACTTACCAATGTAATTAATTTCTGGAATAGAAGCTTGCTCACTTTCGCAACCATAATAATATTCTGTTTGCGCTAACATTTCCAAAGTTTTGACAGCAAAAACTTTGTACACACGGCATGAAAACCGCACATTGTTTTATTAACATTTAAACGCCACGTTTATTAACAATTTCCAAATTACTTGACTCTATTGTAACAAGTTTTCAGTCAGTAGTTAATTAACGTAAACCACAACCCTCTGTGCTGTCTAAGTTAGGAGGCGGTGCAAGAGACACAAGAGGAAGCGGCTCATTACCATTTATATTACATCCTTTACTTATCTTATCATAGTAGAGCCTGTCGAGGTTTCAAAGTTAATTTCGGCCTATTAGGATTTATGTAAATAAATAAATATTAAATAAATTTTCCTACACTCACACCAATTATCTACCCCAAGAGAAGCTTCGTTATGAAACTCGTTAAAATGGTTACTAGACAACGGATAAACCTACTTAAAATACTTAAATACATACTTATGGGTGTTTTCTATGTATATACTTAAATATATACATAGAAAACACCCAGACCTGAGACAATTAAAAAATCAATAATTTCTAAATTGACCCGACCGGGGATCGAACCCGGGATCACAGAGATGGCGACACCATGAAAACCGGTGTACAAACTACTCGACCAAGGAGGTCTTCAAACTGTCAATAAATCTTTAAACTCTTCGTCATCGCTGATGATGGCTCTGCTTGGTGAAATGGTAAAAAGTCTTCGTTCATGTAGTTTCGGATAGGCCAGAAGTGACATTATTTTTTACCTGAGTCACAGCTATGGTATGTTATAGTATTGTAAAAACCCTTTTTTAAATTGATGTTTTAAATGGTTTTTGTAGTGATTTATTCAGGAATGATTATATATTATATAAATACATGCAAGCAGAGACAACAGCAAACGGACATGATGTTTGTATGTTTGTACTATCCTGACATTCTTGTTTTACTTCATTTACTCTCCTAACTTTATTTATTCATGCTCATCAACTTTGACCTGTCCTTTTAATTCTTCATTAGCGTTTGAACTATAAACAATGCTTTCAAATATCAAACTTAGTTATGTTCTGTAATAAACAAATAAATAACAAATAAATAAACTTTCCAACATTCACACTAATTACCTTTTTCTTTGTTTTAGTCGGAGAAAGAAGCGCACCCGTTGGGTGCGCTTCAGAATAGGTAATTAAAATAATATATTTTTATTCCTCGAAGCGCACCAACGGCAAAAAATAGAGAGGAGCTTAAAAGATTCGTAATTTTGATCTCGATAGAAACTATGACTAGGTGCTTGCAGTTTACTACGTCAATAATAAATTGAATCATGACAGTCATTTTGATCTAAAAGTACCAGGGAGACATAAATGAAAAGAGGTAGATAGGCGCCTAAGCCGTAGTACTATTATTTATTCTGTGCTTTAGCAATCTTACTTACCTTTAACTATCAGGAAAAAAGAAATAAACGAGTAGGACTAGGTGCTCCCACTTACTACGTCAATAATAAATTGAATCATGACAGTCATTTTGAACTAAAAGTACCAGGATGACATAAATGAAAAGAGTAACTATAATATTTTAATTACCTATTCTGAAGCGCACCCAACGGGTAGCTTGGAGGAATAGTTTAGGTGCGCTTGGTCTGGTGCGCTTCAAAATAGGTGCGCTACAAGGAATACCCCTGCGTTCACACAGGTAGTTTTGTTTATATGTATGTGTTTGTACATAGCTCGTGTTTGTGATCATCAACCCAATTGCGAGGACTTAACATCGATGATGGAACACTTTGCCCAGCTATGGGACATTCAGTAAACCATTATCGATAAAAGGTTGTTACACTATGACAGGGTTAGACATTAACAAATAACAGCAGTTTAGAGCAACGAATGACGCTCAATCAACGCAAATTGAACTGTCGCTTTTTGTCCATTAGACGGATCGCTTCCGGCAGAACTCGACAACTTTCAGTGTTCCAACATATAAATATATTACACTGACAATACAAACAATTTTAATCGAGCGTAGGGTTCGCTGTCGCCTCTGCCGCGTATTCATTGGAACGATTGTGAAAGTTAATATATATAATGTTAATAATTATACTATTTGCACTAGGATGTGCGATCAACAATTTATTTTATTAAGGTCCTTTGAAGGCACGGCAAGTCGTTATTGTCAGCTGATAACAGTAGTATCATTATTTTTAAACTTACTACACAGCTGACTACCGCAGTGCTGTGAGGTGGCGGTTCTTTACTAAAAGAATATTGTTTTCTAAGGATTACTCGAGCACTACATATTCAAATGAAACACTTTTTACGGATCATTATAATATTATAACGCGAATGTTTATCCGTAAAAAGTGTTTTATTTCAATAAAAAAATATTACGAATGTCTTCTCTTTCCTTTTCGTAAAAGGCGACTAATGGATTAAAGACTGCACATACATCCAACAGCATAGAGCGGCAATGAGATCATTACCTATCACGCTGAACTCATGTGCAGTTGGTGGTGAAAGGTGGACTGTGGCAGTGGACTGCTTTTGTAGTCCCCATTGCGTAGTCTCTGACTAACCCTTCGGGGATAATATTCGTGGTTTTACGTATGTATGTACTATGCAGCTACCTGAATAACTTATTTTAAATATTATTATAGTCCGAATTTCGCAAAGTTCATCCAAAAATATGCGAAACAATATATTTCTGTGAAATAATATGCATACATTAATTTATTGCCTATAATTTAAACCATACAAAAGCAATGAGCATTCGCGTGGGAGAACACTACGGTTCACAAACAACTCGCCGAGCGAAAGGGCTGCGAATATACGGTCTCATCTTTGCGTGTACTGAGTCCTTATCCCGTTGATATAAGAGCCATTTTCGGCGAGTCATCCCCATTGTTAATTTTGCCGTAACAAAGGCAGGAATATGTCGTGAGATCGGGAGATAACCTCACGCTGATTGTGGTGAACTTGAAAATTGTGTTTGTGCTAAAGCAAGATTTATTACTTACAGGTATTTTCTTATTCCTTTGGCTTTGTTATCCTTTAATAAAAAATATCGTTCTTTAATTTAATACTGTCTCATTACACTAACAACACAACACTACACGACACTTTGTCTGTCATTATTTGTATACTGTGTTACATCATGGGGCGGTGCACACAAAACTATTATGATAAACTTAGAAAGAGTACAGAGAGTAGTTCTAAAAGTCAGCACTTTCCGACCAATACGCTTCCCGACGGCAGAGCTCCTTACTAAATGCGATGTCCTATCTGTACGCCAGCTGTTTATTTTACTAACAAATTACTAAAAAGCACTCAATAATGCTCTATGACCCTGCGCTCGAAACCAGCCAAAGACGAGCAGATATTGTATGTTCTACTGAACCATTTAGAAGATCAAACTCTCACAGATTCTTTTGTCACCTGGGTATTTTTTTGTACAACAGAATAAACTTGTCTCTATGTATTTACCCCATGACCAGAATAAAATGTAAAAAAGCCGTACAGGAGTGGTTGTTAAAAGGTAAAACATATGATGACACAGAGAACTTACCATTAGTAATTACGTAATCGTGAACACCGAGTGAGAAAAATGTTAATTAAGTAGAGCAATATACCTATAATATTATAATTGTACTTTCTATTACCGTATATTTTATAGTTTAGTTATTGTGTAAATGTTTTATTGTCGAAAAAGCGCTAACCTACTTTTATGAATAGATACCTAATACACAGGCAATATTGTTTGCTTAGCTTAGGTTGTTGGGAACAAACTGGCCACTTACGGCTGGCAACCCATTTTGTAGTTTTTAATTTGTAATTGACAGACGGCTGTCAATGTGACGTGTAATACTCACGTTGAAAATATGGTTAGGTTAGGATTTAATACCGCGCGGTCGTGTAAAAGTAAATTGGTGTAATTTTGATGTGTAGGGCACATATTGTTAAAATTAGTAGTCATTAATTAACTGTGAAACAGTGTGGGGCATATTAGTTGAATTGGAACCAGGGCGGGCTAGTTAAAACCAACCAGAGTGCAACACGTGGCGTGAGTGGTGTTAGGTGGTATTGTGCATCAGTGGTATGTATTTGTCTGGGTTCAGTACTGAGGGGTAGCCAACGGGGAGTTAGGGCCTTCCACCACCACAGCATCAACCCGAAGACGCGCAGGGGCGCGATCCACCACAGCAGCGACCTGGGCGCGGCGGACTGCACCGGGCTGAGCGGCGTGTCTCAAGGGAAGACTAGCATGTAAGTCGTTTTAGTTTAATTATAAGTACCTAGTCATTTAAGTTTAGTTAGTATTAATCAAAAGGTAGCAGAATCACTTTAAGGAGGTTAGTCGAGTGAGCCCTCTGGACCACACAATTAGGTACCCAGAGCACTGATTGACCTAGGTATTACATATTATTATAATATACACTAACCCTAATTTCTTAACATAAGTCTTTTGTATCTAGGCTAAGTTTTTATACAGCAATAAATTATCTTTATCTTATCTTATCTACTAGTATGTCTATTACAACTAGGATAGGCTTGATATGAATACTTATCTCCTTAGCCTCTAAGGTGTTTCGATTTTCAGATTAAACTTGTGTTCATTAAAAGAGCATTTTAGCTGCCCAGCTATCGACTTATCTAATTCTTCCATTATTACAATAATTGTAACCTTTTCATAAACCGAAAGCTACAGATAAGATAAAAGTATATTCACACAACTTACAGTAAAGTGCAGGAACATCTTCAATATTATTGTCACTCACCATGAGATGAAATGAAAGGCAAGTATTTTCGCATTACGATGTAAAACAAATTTTAACAACTATCTAGCTTGAATCAATATCATAATATAGTTAACATTATTATCAAAGAAAATGTTTTTTTTATGCTTAATAAGACAGCTCTTGACCTCGATTTCGCCTGATGGTGAGCGTAGATGAGGTCTACGATAGAGCGAGCTGCCCCAGAAGATGCCTATTAACTCTCGCCTTGAAGGCATTCAGGTTATAACTTTTTGGGAACACAGACGATGGCAGAGAATTCCACTCCTTGCCAGTGCGCAACAAAAATGATGACATGAAGCGTTTAGTGCGACATAGTGGAACTTCTACTATCATCATCATCATCATCAGCCTATAAACGTCCCACTGCTGGGCATAGGCCTCCCACGTGAACAATAGCACGTGGGGATATTGGGCCATAACCCACCACGCTGGCCCAATACGGGTTGGTGGGTTTTAACGACTGCCATCTTACGACAGCAACCGGGACCAACGGCTTTACGTGCCTTCCGAAGCACGGAACTACTACTAGGTGGGGATGGTAAGGATATCATCCTTCAGTACGTCTGGAGGTTCGGTGGTAAATACTTACATTTTCGAAAGATGGACCTTTCTTCATCACCATCACCTTTCTGGAATCGGGATTAGAACTGGCAACAGTGGATTACAAGCAGAACCAACCGCTAGACCAACCGTGTCGTTAATTAAACATTCAATCTGTTTTATCAACAAGACAAAAAAGCTTTCTGACCTTTACTCAAGTGAGTTATTGCTTTAGGCGGAGGGCTAGTCTTATAAACCTAGATCGATATGCGATTCCACTTATATTGGGGTTGGGGTGCTTTGATGGAGTGAAATTTGATGTTAGTACTTGTAACGTGAGGAAGGCAATTTTTCATTTGAAGTCTCATTGAAGATTTATTTTCGCAAAAAGTAAACACTGTGTACGTAAGGTTTATTTTTGCATATCAGCTTCACGTTTCTGTAGTGTCTTTAGTTAACTATTGAAAATAAAACATACTATTTGCATCTTCGTTATTTCATTACCACTACGTTATTAACCGTGTCGCGTGGCGGTGAAATAATACTACCACCCCCTCTCTTCCCTTGGGTGTCGTAAAGGCGACTAAAGGGCTAAAGACTGCACATACTTCCAACAGCATAGAGCGGCGATTGGCTCACCACCTGTCTGCTTTTGCCTGAGTGCTTTTGCTGTCCTCATTGCCTAGTCTTTGACTAACCCTTCGGGGATAATAGTCGTGATTATAATATGTAGGCATGTAAGTACTACGAGTATTGCCATTATTTTTAAGTATAGATAAATAACCGTGAGTTATGTGGGTAGGCGACTACTGATACCTACTACAAATACCGATCCATACTAACTATATTAGGTATAAAAATATTTCTATCGGATCTCGGAGGTGAAAACTTCTAAGATTTGATGAAGCGATGTTAACTAAAAACATAAGCATCAAGCACTGACAAATTTCGACGGGTGAAAACCAGACCTCGGTAGCCAAGTGGTTAAGGCAGCCCCCCCGAATGGGGAAGGTGCGTGGTTCGATTCCCGCCTGAGGTTGTCGTCTTTTTTCAGTGTTTAAAATTTTACTATTAGGTATCTGTTTAAGGCCCTAACATTTACTTAAGCACTTAGTTTGACTCCTTGTGTTATTCGTGAGGTGCTACGAGTATTATAATTTCTACAACCAAATAATTCATCGTAGCGTAGTTGTATGGGTTTTAAACATCTAACACAATAACTGGGTACTAGATAGATGAACATACTGAAATAGTATCTCGTGCCAATACTGGCTTCGAATTTCGGAAGGCCCTTGGTCCGGCTCGTTGTCGTTAAATGGCAGTAATTAATACCCACCCGCTTTGAGCGTTGTGTAGTACCTGTAGGTGACGGAGTACCAAATATATTTACGTGATTAATAATAAGAAAGTACTTATGGTTGTACTCATTTTTTTATATTTACCTTCATAGGAGTCTATTGTTTGCACCGTCGTAAAATCTTACAAAAAGCAGAAAAAATGTCGTCGCATGTGCTTTACGTTCGAAAATCGAAAAGTATAAATTCTGACAACGAAACAGTTTTTTAACCAAACCATCACAACTGGGACATATCTGCAGCCGGCCCTGGTGATATTAAAGATTTATATAACGTTTCCCGGCTCAGCTACATCGCTTACTCAGCCCGAACGCAGGGGTTCATAACTAATCGAAAATTACAACTTACAGGCAGGTAGGTACAGCGTAGGGAATTTTAATTAAAATTTTCGAGAGAGAGAGGTTTTTCGTCAGGCGCCTCCGCAGATTATTACGGAGCTTATTATTTTAAGGCCCAGCTAAGTAATCAGCCGTTTTTATCTGGACCTACATAAATAACGTCACCTGCGGCTTAATGGGCCACGATGCGCCAAGGGAGTGACGCGCGTATTTTAAATATTTATAAGAGGACAAAATTGCCCACCTGAATTTGAAAGTTTTGTATGAGCAGTGTGTTTTTATAATGTCAAAAGTCAAAGTTGAAGCGTTTATTCGACGTACGAGTAGCATACACACATATATTCATGACTATTATCCTCAAAGAGTTAGTCAGAGACTAGGCAATGAGGACCGCTGAAGCAGTCCTCTACCATAGTCCACGTTTCACCACATTACCACTGCACATGTGCTCAGCGTGTTAGGTGGCGATCCCATCGTCGCTCTATATTGTTGGATGTACGTGCAGTCTATAGTCCGTTAGTCGCTTTCGCGACACATAAGGGAAAAGAGGGGTTGGTAATATTCCTTTAGTTAGCTCTGTTAGCTATGTTGGCTTAGTTCCTAAACTTAATGAAATAATAGTAAGGTGCGCGCAGGTACCCTGTTTGCTTTGGGTACATGCCATACAAATAGTGGACTGCGCTCTCTAATGCGCTGTATGGTTGAAACCTATAATAAATTGAACACAGACATATTTGCCTGCAGTTCAGCTAAATTTAAAAAGATCTATTTTAGAAATTATATCCGTTTGAAAAGGTAGTCATACTTTTATTTTTATGAAAAAACGGGATTTTTACCATGTCTGAGTTGTTGAACAAGAAAGAGGGTAGACCATTTCGTCTGCTGTTAACATCCACCCGCATTAGCTGCAGTTACTCCGTGATCATGGTGCATGCAACTGCGCCGAAATATCGGGGACTCAAAATCAACAACTCAGACATGGTAAAAATCCCGTTTTTTCATAAAAATAATTGTATTGACCATGGTAGTCATACTGTTTACATTTCCTTTTTAAATGTTTTTAACGTTTTGTGCCTATTTGATTGATTGTTGTTACTCATTCTCAATAGTAGTAAATTTTTCGCTCGTCGCTTTATAAGTTATAGTTAGTAATCAGCAGCTTAGTGGATGGAAATAAAACTCTTTTGATAAAATAAATTGTGTCACTTGTGAATAGCGTTGTGGGCTGCATTATTGTTAAGACTTGTTTTGTGTATTAATTTTTTGTATTATGGTATAATGTAGTTGTTTGCTGTTCCTATTAAATAAATAAAAAAGATATTGCTACGTCGAATAAGATCCCACTCAGCATAATGTTGCGGCTTCAAAAATAATTACTGCAACGCTAATTTTTATAGCAGCCCGTAAAATGTGTAAATACCGTATACAACATGTCCCAAAATTCAAGGATAAGCTGGTACCAGAGGATGAACCTTTTCTTGACTATTAAAGAAAAAAAAAAGAAAAAAATAAATCTCAACATTCTATGAAAATACAAAGAAAAATTGAAATCCTTAGAAAATTTACACCCCTTAACATATTTTTAACTACCATAACCACAACTTTTCTAAAATTTCAGTTTTTTTTTTTGTATCGGCAACTTACATAGCACTGCTATACACCACAATCCTTAAAAATCCTAAAACTACAGTAATTTTTATTCAAAAATCAATCATAATATTTTATTTCCCTAAAAATTTGAAAGTTTTATACTTTCAGTCTACTTTCACTCCTCGTAGCGTAAAAAAAACGTATGGTAACTACTATGGCAAGTTTTTTTAAAAATTAACGCAACTAACTATGATTCTAAAATGGTATAAGACTCTACGAAAACTAGCCACGAAAGAAAGTGCGTTCTATTTCTAAAGAAGAACCAAATTTAATGATTTTTTGCTGTTGATAGTAATCATTTTTAGTTAGGCCCAAAATAGGTTTCTAGTTGTTCAAAAATGTTGAATGAATTAAAACAAATAGTAGAAACATTTTTACAATTATTTTATTAATTTATTGTTAACATCAGAGTACATGTTCAAATTGTTTGCCACCGGCATTAATACAGGCACGACATCGCCTTAAAAAGGATCGTTTTATTCGTCGTGCATATCTTCTACCGTTGATATGATCCACAGCCTCAGCGATTTTTTGGCGAAGCTCGTCCAATGTTGCAATGGGTTTTGAGTAGACCCTGTCTTTGAGACAACCCCAATAAAAAAAATCTAGGGGATTTAGATCGGGTGAACGTGGTGGCCATAAGATAGGACCAAGTCGCCCGATCCAACGTCCTGGATACTCTTGGTTTAAGTATTCTCGAACTGAATGAGCGTAGTGAGCTGGGCAACCATCATTTTGAAACCACATGTTTTGTAAATCATTTATGGGCACATCTTCTAATAAATCTGGCAAGTCATTTTGTAAAAAGTTTAAATAACTATTGCCATTTAAGTTTCCTTGTAACTCAAAGGGCCCAATCACTTTTCCATTTAATATGCCCGACCATAGGTTAACTTTAAATTGATATTGGGATTTGTCTTGTCTCATCAGGTGTGGATTCTCATTGCTCCAGCTATGTAAGTTGTGAAGATTTAAATAACCATCTTTCTTGCAGGTTGTTTCATCCGACCATAGAATTTTATCTAAAAATTGGGGATCTTCTCTGTGCTTTTGCAGCATCACACGGCAAAATGCAACACGTAGCGGATAGTCCCACGGTAATAATGTCTGCACACGCCTGTAGTGATATGGGTGAAGCCTGTGACGTTTTAGAATTCGATGTGCAGAACTTTTGGGAATACCAGTTACCGCTTCTATGGCACGTACCGAGGTAGTTGAATCATCTTCTATTTCATTGAGAACTTCTTCATCGCGTTCCATTCTAGGTCTTCCAGCGTTTCTCCTGTCAGAAGGTAAACGACCCTCCGAAAACGCTTGATGCACATTAGTAAATACTCGGTAACCCGGGTATCTTTGAGCATTCGGGTACCTTTCTCGATACAATCTGCTAGCAGCGCTAGCATTGCATCGGCATTCTCCATAGATGAGGTGCATATTAGCGTATTCCAGCGGTGTGTATGGTAGCGGCATTATAAACACTAAATAGTCCACAATACGCCAAAAGTCCAATTCACAAAAGACACAATCACAGTCCAAAATAATGCCAGGTCAGTTTAATTAGTGGGTCACTTAATCGGGTCCAAAAAGCCAAGCCAAAAGTCGTTAGTACGAGAGCCACGTCAATTGAATACAGAATGGTGCACAGTAAACAAAGGAGTAAAGCGTACTGACTTGCTCTTGTTATTTAATAAGGAACATACCATCTAACTCTCTCTAACGCATAATCTCTCTCTATCTATCTCTCTCTGACGTCTAAATTTTATTGACACGCACGCGTCATATTCAAATTCCAAGAATTTGCAACAATAAACCTATCTTGGGCCCACACTAAAAATGATTACTAGCAACAACAACAATTTATTAAATTTGGTTATTCTTTAGAAATAGAACGCACTTTCTTTCGTGGCTAGTTTTCGTAGAGTCTTATACCATTTTAGAATCATAGTTAGTTGCGTTAATTTTTTAAAAACTTGCCATAGTAGTTACCATACGTTTTTTTTACGCTACGAGGAGTGAAAGTAGACTGAAAGTATAAAACTTTCAAATTTTTAGGGAAATAAAATATTATGATTGATTTTTGAATAAAAATTACTGTAGTTTTAGGATTTTTAAGGATTGTGGTGTATAGCAGTGCTATGTAAGTTGCCGATACAAAAAAAAAACTGAAATTTTAGAAAAGTTGTGGTTATGGTAGTTAAAAATATGTTAAGGGGTGTAAATTTTCTAAGGATTTCAATTTTTTTTTGTATTTTCATAGAATGTTGAGATTTATTTTTTTCTTTTTTTTTTCTTTAATAGTCAAGAAAAGGTTCATCCTCTGGTACCAGCTTATCCTTGAATTTTGGGACATGTTGTATATCTGAATCCTTATTTTATCATGTAGGTACTGAGAAGTTCAGAAGTTTCCAGTTATATTATTTATATTATGTAGGTACTGAGAAGTTTTTGTTCAAATTATGCCCATTTTTGTTCAATTTAATTGTCTAAAAATATATTCAAGTAGCATTAAATAAGTTTGGTGAAATAGGATCACCTTGTCTGACACCTCTATTAATCTCCAATATGTCGCCATTCTTTTGTAGTCTTACAGAGGCTTTACAGTTCAAGTATATCTCTCATAAGGTATACATATTTTATTGACACTCATGCTCTATAAGTGCTTTCCAGAGCTTATCGTGTGAATCTCAAAATAAGCTTTCAAAAAGTCTAAGACAGTTTATAATTACCATTATTATCTTTTAAGAGCAACACTGCTTTGAGCTTTCGGTCAATTGGTATCAAATTAGGATTATCAACGTAGTTATTAACATTAAAATAAAGCATATTTCGGCGTAAAAAGTAAGCGTTAAGTAGGCCTAATGCTATGTATGCCAGTAGTGCAGGTCCACGTGCTAAACTAAGAAGTTATACCCTTGTCTGTCACAAAGACTCCTACAGGTTATTAACAATTAACTTTCTACTTTGTCTAGTTTTACAACAACTGAGCTCTTATGGAAAAGATGAAACTTTTACTGTAATAAATTATACTCGCAGAGTAGAAACGAGTGAGAGTACAAAATAATTGACGGTTACGAAGGATGACGTCATATCAGCAAGATAGTTGTATCGCAGATATGACGTTATTCTTCAGGACCGTCGTAATGGTTACAATATTTAAAAAAACACACACAACTTTAGCCGATAGATCCGATTGAAAGGGCATGGCCAGACAACTTCAGACAGAAGTGTAAAAAAAATTACTTTGATGAATAATTATAAGGTTTGAACTGAAAATAGCACTTGAAAAAAGAAGAGTGACTTGAATGAGGCACGTTGTCTTTTTCAGTTACTACATGTATAAATAAATAGTCATTCAGCGTCGTCGGTGCGAGCAGCACATGAATGGCAGTTGTCCCCTTTGTCTAACAGTGAATATTCTTCGGCTGATGTTGACGCTGATGATAACATATATTTTACATACATAGTGGAGAGTAACCTATATTAGACCACGTTTGACATAACACTAAAAATACCTACACCTTGTATGTTAGAGAAACTCAATCTTACTTAGGTGATACCTTGGTATTCCTGTTACAACATTTATCGCAAATAAGACTCTTATCAAGTTAAAACTTTAAAAAAATATTATATTATATTTGTCCTTCGGTCCAATTTACGGAACTAGAATTCTAAATTGTACCAAAGAAAACCCATTGTATAAAATTTAGGTAGCAATCGGAAATAAAACGAATTATTTATTTACGTATTATTAGGAACAATATTTTTGGTAATGATAGAGTTCATTCTTGGCATAATAGAGACTAGATATCGTAAATCTTACCTCAGATTAACATAATTATTATTGTAATAATTGTACCGGTCCAATTTTGAAACCTCGAAGTGGTCCAATATAGGGTACACGGTAGTTCGATAGCAAATTTAAAAAAAAAACAACAACATAACCTTAACCAACTGATTGTTCTCGCGATATTTTAAAACAGTAGGAATCGTGCTTTCTTATAGAATACAGTGTTAAATGATTACTAACATTTTGGTTGAGCTATCTAAACAATAGACGAAAAAATTACATCAATTCACAAAAAATATCTTTGCCCTGCTGGTAAACCGCTTAGTCTATGTTAGTTCGAGCTCCCAACTAAATTAATTTTTTAAAGTGTTACTTGTGCAGTTTTCTTTCAATAATTACAAAATTATATATTACCATAGTAAAATACATAAATTGTGTGATTTTAAGTGCAATCTATAAGCGTTTTTGATTCAATTATTAAAGCAAAGTGATTACGGCTTCATTAGAAATCTACCTTCTCGAATTTTGTGAGAGTGCTCATACAAGCGAATCTCGTCCGCCGTGTCCGCTGCCTGCACACATTGTTAAGTGCGATACTCGCCTGCGTCTCACCTCTGCGCGTCATCGGGCCACTTCACTGCGTCATCCGGCAAAGAGCAGAGCTCCGCAGACGCGCCTGTACAACTATCGAACTCTGAGAGGCGGGGTTCCAATAAAACAACTTTTTGGATAGACAGGATATTTATTATTTATTTTATTATATACAATTTATACAGGCGATGGATTGCCTAGCGTGTAATAATAAGATAAGTCGTGGGGAGGTTTTGGTCTGTGTTGGTTGTAAGGGGCGTTACCACTACAAATGTTTGAATGTGTTACCACAGACCTCTTCGACCGTTAAGAACAACTGGTTATGTCCCAAATGTAACATGGTAACGAGACGTCCAAAGGGCGACGAAACACCTACCCAAAGGCATTTCGAACAGCCGGCAGCGGATGCGGATATGTCCTGCGACGACATCAGTTCAGAGTGTGTGGGCACTTCAACCAATTCCTCAGTCATCGCGGTGGCAAGCATGGCTGATATTCTTCAGGAGCTAAGAGCATTTAGAAGCGATTTTTCTACAATGAATACTAATATCCAGAACGTGACCACTGCAGTTCAGGAACTAAATAAAAAATTTAATGATATGGAGACTCGTTTTAGCACTATAGAGGACAGACTCATCGAAACAGAAAAAAAAGTTTGTATGATACCAAAATTAAAGTCGGATTTGGATTCCGCCAGAGAAACGATTGCTGTTCTAGAAAGTGAAAATCATAGGCGGGATCAACTGTCACGTATGAACAATGTCGAGATATCTGGGATACCTGTTGCTGCCGGTGAGAATCTTCATACACTATTGCATACCATCAGCAATATGGTAGGTTGCGCACTGGATGAGCGTGACATAGACGGCATTATGCGTGTGAGACGTTTCGAGGTGGGTGATGCGTCGTCGGCGGCGTCGGGCCCTGCGGCGGGTAACCCGCGACCCCCAGCCATTGTCGTGAAATTCACGCGACGCATCGCTAAGGACAAACTCTTGGCTGCGGTTCGCTCGCGACGTGGCATCGCTACCACGGACATCAATCTCCCGGGTCCTAAACAAAATATTTATGTATCCGATCACCTCACTCCGCGAAACAAGTTGCTATTGAAACAGGCTAGGCAGCTCAAGTCCGATTTGGGCTATTCTTACTTGTGGATAAGGGACTGCAAGATACTCATGAGAAAGAATGACAAATCCGGGGTCACAATTATAAGCAGTGAGTCTGACCTGTCCAAATTAAAATGACTAACTTACATTGTTTTTTCTATTGTACACACAATTCTAATATATTATTCCGTTTATTTATTGTTATCTAACTACCATTATTATAGTAAACAAAAGGTCGCTTTATGTGTAAACCTAATTTTATTATGTGTCAATGAGTCCAGTGATGTGATGAGAGATTTATTATTATTTTTCTTTTGCTTTCAATATTTGAATCTAAATTATTTATTTTTTCTAAATTATTTCTTCAGTTTATTTGTACCTTTAATTAAAATTAAAAATCAGATATTTATAATTTTATATGATTTAACTAAAACTAGATGAATTCCACAACAAAAAATCTGTTATGTTACTACCAGAACGTTCGGGGCTTGCGAACAAAATCACACGATTTTCTATCACAATTAACTACATCTGACTACGATTTCATATGTATAACGGAGAGTTGGTTGACTCCCGACTTTTACGACAGAGAGTATTTCGACGGCAGGTACGCAGTATTTAGATGCGACCGCTCGCAGGCGGATAGCGGCGCGAAACGCGGTGGCGGTGTCGCGGTCGCGGTGCGCACTAACCTGCGGCCCCAGCGCCGGGACTGGCCGATCCCACCGCGCGCCTCCTCAGACTGCGTTTGGCTATCTATACCTCTCAATACAAATAACAATAAGTATCTAAACATCGCGTGTGTTTACATACCGCACGGACCTAGTTATCGTAACACTTTAGAGTCCTTTTTCGCCATAGCCAGTGACATTTTTAATGACCGCCCGGATGACGCTTTCTTGTTAATAGGTGACTTTAATATTACCAACGCCGTATGGATAGATGGTTGCACTCCTAGTAAGTTATTACGGAGGAGCTGTGACAGTTCGGTCAACACTCTAAATGACTTCCTTGCATTTACTGGTCTTCAGCAATTTAACGGCATTCACAATGCTAGTAATCGAATCCTGGACTTGGTAATGAGTAACATAAGTTGCAATGTTTTTGGTTGTTCTCACCCCTTAACTCAGGAAGATTTACATCACAAATCCATAGAAATCCGTATAAATATTAATCAGTTTACTGAATTAAGACCAGCGTTAATTTATAATTATAATTTCAGTGCAGCTGATTACAGTTTAATTAATAATGAAATCAACAGTATAAACTGGACTCAACATTTAAAAAAATTTACATTCGAGGAATGTGTCTCTAAATTTTATTTAATTTTAAACAACCTTATAGCTAAGTATGTTCCAGGTAAATTCAGATCTCAAAATTCTATTCCTATATGGCACACTAAACCTTTGCGAAAACTCCTAAACGAAAAAAGAAAATTTCACAAGTTATGGAAATTATATGGAAACCCACTAGATTACCAAAGTTTTAAGGTGCTAAGAAAACGAGCTGCATGCATGGAAAGAGAATGCTATAATAGTTACATAAATTATGCCGAAAATAAAATAAAAACTTTACCTAAGTATTTCTGGACGTATGTCAAAGCTATAAAAGCAAATAATAGGTTACCTGAAACTATGAGTTTTAAGGGACAAAGCAGTAATGACGGTAAACAAATTTGTAATTATTTCAGCGAACATTTCCACTCAATTTATGTAAGTAGCACAGGTAATGCAGCCTATGACATAACGGATACGCCTGAAAACACTTTATTAGACATAAGCTCCATTGAGTTAACCTATAATAATTTGAATAAGTATTTAAAAAATATTAATACGAATAAAGGAGCTGGTCCAGATGGCATACACCCTCTATTCATACGAAATTGTGCCGATTCGTTAACTGCTCCTTTGTTACATTTATTTAAGCAATCATTTAGTACTGGCGTTGTACCACACGAATGGAAACGTGCTTTGATAACACCGATACCTAAAGGTGCTGTTAGTCAAAACATAGTTGACTACCGACCCATTTCAAAGCTGTGTCAATTAGCAAAATACAGGAAAAAATTGTCACTGAGCAATTACTTGGCGTAGTTAAACGAGTTATTACACCTACTCAACATGGCTTCTGTAAAAGGCGTGGCGTGGAGAGTAATTTGTTAAATATGACAGAAATATTGTTGGAGGCAATGGATAAAAACGGTCAAGTGGATGCTATATACACAGACTTTGCCAAGTGTTTTGACAAAATCTGCCATAATACTCTCCTCACTAAACTTTGGCGGCTAGGTATTCACGGCGATCTGTTCCGTTGGATCAAATCATACGTAGGAAATCGTAGTCAGGCTGTCGTACTATCTGGCTATCGTTCCACATACAAATACATGACCTCAGGAGTCCCGCAAGGGTCCCACTTAGGGCCATTACTTTTTGTTTTGTATGTGAATGATATTACCAAGGCCATAAGTCACTCCAACGTGCTCCTTTATGCAGACGACACTAAAATTTTCAGAGTTATACGAGACACGTCAGACTCTTTATTATTACAGAGCGACTTAAGTAACTTTGAGGACTTCTGTAATAGAAACAATTTGTTTTTAAATCCAGACAAATGCCACACAATTACTTTTACTAGAAAAAGAAATCCAATTGAATTCCCGTATAAGTTGTGTGGAAGGATCTTAAACCGTGTAACTGAAATCAGGGATCTAGGCGTGATAATGGACTCTAGTCTTACATTTGTTCCACACATTGATAAAATTGTTAACAAATCATTCAAGTTCTTAGGCTTTATATTGCGCATAGGTAGACCTTTTAAAAATCCCGCAACATACAAATTACTCTTTAATAGTTACATACGTAGTCGGCTAGAAATCGCAAGCCCTGTCTGGAATCCTTACCATCAAGTACATCAGGATAAAATTGAGAAGGTACAACGAAAGTTTATTAGATCACTAGATTACAGGACTGGCAATCCACATATTGACTATGAGACCTCTCTTTATTTCCACAACATTGTATCTCTAAAGCGTCGACGGGATCTTATAGATATAACGTATTTATTTAAAATATTACATGATATGGTCGACGCTCCTTATCTTTTAGAGAATATATATTTTCGCGTGCCTAGAAGGCAAGAGAGAACTACTCGCAAGAAAGAATTATTTACTGTGAAAGCGAGTAAAACCTGTTATGGGAGCAACAGCTTTATAAAACGATCCTGTGCTTTGTATAATGACATATATAATAATGTCGATATTTTTGAGACCTCATTAGTTAGGTTTAAGCATCGCATCACTGAACTCATCCATGACCATGACCTTGACATATAAATTTAAAATAATAATAAAATATTATTATAATAGTGCACCTAACTTATCATTTTTTTTACCTATATTGATTTTTGTTTTTTAACTTAGTGTGTGTTAAGTTAGGACCTGTGGCCTGTTTGGTTTGGCCTTTTTGGTTTATCTTAATGAGATTGTGTTTTTCATAAGCTTGTTTTCATCAACTTATTTGCTGTTTCTTGATACTGCTCATATACGTTTTAATATCAAACCTGAAAAAAAATATATATATCGATGGGGGAAAACGTATTTGCTGTAAGTAGCAAAAATGGCGTAAGTAGACTAAGCACACAGTTAGAATCAGAAAAAAATACTGCGTCGAATGGTCTGGGTTTCGTGTCTCTACGATGACAAAAATTTCATTTCAAGGGATTATTTTTGAAAAATTTTGATGCAAAATTGTCGTAAATATAATGTTTTTAATACTAATTTACTTACAGCAAAATTCAAACGGGTGATTGCAATTTATCATTACTTACGCGGTTCATATATAAGCACCTTAACTTACTTACAGCTGTCTTATGGGAGCTAAAATTAAACTTAGACTACTTACGACATTCTTTTGGGACGGATATAATTGAACGCCTGTCTACTTACGATATTCTT
Organism: Scoparia ambigualis; assembly: GCA_963921215.1. Classification (NCBI taxonomy): domain Eukaryota; kingdom Metazoa; phylum Arthropoda; class Insecta; order Lepidoptera; family Crambidae; genus Scoparia; species Scoparia ambigualis. The sequence goes on from OY992510.1 coordinate 7,406,289, forward strand.
TAGGTTTGTAAATTTACAGGCCGGTAAAGTAAAGCATTCTTATTCTTGTCCCATTAAAAATATTATTTTAACTACTACATTTTTGCAACAATTTCAAACAAAAATAAGGAAATACGCCTTTAGTTAAAGATAGGAGTTATATTTATTAAACATTTAAATCACTTTTTTGTGATATTTAATAATAGTGAGAGTCTTACGCTGTAAATTTTTAGCTCGTAAGTATCGTCGCTCCCTACTTATTTCAATGTTGCGACGGAAAACGGTTACGTTCGCGCGGCAATCCCGAATTCCCGAGCGAGCGATCTGTTTGCTCTGTGCCAGTCAGCGCGCGAGCGCCGTGGTGAAGTGTTATGCTGCCACTACACAGTCGGCGAAGTTCGCCGATCGTGTGATCGTCTATATTCGCCTCGATCACCAGCACGATCATCGTGCAAGCGTTCACACTTTTGTCTGTAGTAGTCGTCGAACGGCAAGCGTACAAGATGGACGTGGAGTGTGTTGCTGCTGCTACCATTTATTTAATAGCGGAATAGAACCATCATGTCAATGTGGTTCAACGAAAATTTGTAGAAAAAAAATGCTTTTGCGGTCCTCATTGCCTGTCTCATACATACATGTAATGACTATTATCTCCGAAGGGTTAATCAGAGACTAGGAAATGAGGACCGCAAAAGCAGCCCTCTGCTATAGTCCACTTTTCACCAAATAGCGACTGCACATGTATTCAAATGAATGTTCGGCGATTATGTGGGCACCTCCGCAAAAGCATGCCCTCCACACAATCGCCGATCACAGACGATTACGGGCATTCGTCTGAGTTCGGCGAGTGTGAAGAGGAGTCATTATATGTATCTACGCTCTGTGGAATATTACTTTAACAACGTATTGCAAAACAGTGAAGTGTATTTGAAAAATACTTGTTCAAGGTATGTTTATATGTCAATACTTGTTTTTGGCTGCCTGCCTAGAAACAACACAGATAAATTATCTTCTCCCTGGCCATACATATATGCCAGTGGATAGTATGCACGCAACTATAGAGCGTGCAATCAGAAAAACCACAGTTTGGGCTCCGTCACACTGGCTGACAGTATCTAATCAAAATGGCGAGAAGAAATCCATTTCCCTATGACATAAACGAGCTTGGAGGGAACGACTTTAAAGGCTTTGATGACATTTGTAATAAAACATTTAAAAAAACACAAAATTAATGATTACGAAAATACGTATTGTAACATTTAAAAAGTGTAATCCGGATATAATGCTGATCAAATACTCCATGGCATCAGATGCACAATATACATGGAGGTTAAACTTGGACAATTTGGCAATACAGTACCAACACATAACTTATATCGTACTAAATTACCGATTTCTGTCCAAAAATACAACGATTTAAAAAAGTTGGTAGAAAAAAAGTAATACCCAGTATTTTTTTTTTAAATGTGACACGTCATAATGACTACATCCTGCCTGATGGTAAGCAGCCGATGTAGTCCAAAATAATGAGAGCGCTCCTCACCGTGGAACAAGCACGGTAACAAGCGCACCCATTCATGACGGCCTGCATAAATGCCGTTTCACGCCCCGCTTAAAAGACCCGGGACTGTAGGAGCTGGGAAACACATGCGCCGGCAGAGAATTCTAAAGCCGAATGGTCTTACAGAGGAACGACTTGCCAAATTTTTTGGTACGAGTGCTGATATTCTGCACAGTATGATGGTGGTTCCTAAGACCAGCACGTGTAGTCCGGGACAGGAAAGGAGAGGGTGGGATTAGATCAAAAAGTTCTTCAGAACACTCTCCGTAGTAATTTCGGTAGAAGACACTGAGAGAAGCAATGTCTCTCAATCTCAATCTCAATTTCAATCTCATCAAGTGCATCGGGGAGGTATTTAGCGGAGCCGTCCCATAGATGAGAACAATACTCCATACTCGATCGCACCTGAGTCTTGTACAGCAAACAGCGCTGCTCGCGAGTGAAATACCGCCTCACCTTATTGAGAATACCCAACTTACGGGAGGCAGTTAAAATAACACTCTCGATGTAGCATTTTGGATTCAGTTCCTGGCCGATGTCCATGCCAAGAATGCTGAGGTCCACTGAAATGGGTAAAGGAGAGCTCTGAAGAGGGAGGAGTAAGGAAGGGAGTTATCTTGGACGAGAATACACAAACCTGGGTTTTTCTGGCATTAAACTCGACCAGGTTTTCAGTTCCCCACTTGGAGACACGATCGAAAGTCAGGTCAGTCAGTAGTTGTGCGGAAGAATATTTGACCATGGTATATAACAAAAAGACTGTTGATTGCCTTCCAGACACAGACGAAGAGGACTAAATAGATATTTGCAGTATTTATATATTTGGCCTTATTTATTATTTTTTTATTGTTGATAACTTTTTATGTAACTTTAATTAACGAGTTCCTGTTCAGTGTTTGCTCTTAAATTAACTTCATAAGAATTGAAGTACTTTATGTTACGAATTCGATTATTTTTTATGGTCCTCCTCATCTTAGCGGCAAATTTTTACTTTTTATGATAATAAAACCTGATCTCCTATTCTTTGGTACAAACATTAATGTTAATGTATAAAAATAAAGAAAAATGATTATTTATCAGCATTTTAATTTCATCACCATTTAGAATTTTCTTAGCATAAAGTATTACTTTGATTTCAATATTATTCCTAAGTTAGTCATACCATACGTCTCTTTTGTGTTACCTATTTAATAAAATAATTTAAATACATCATTTTATACTTCTGGAAATGTATAGACCTGAACTACTCCATAAAAACCTTATACTACTTACAGCATTCTTGAGGTCAGTAAATAAAAAGTCAATTGCTGTAAGTAGAGCAAAAACCTGTTTCTCATAACTTTAGGACTAAAATAATCATTGCTATAAAGGCGTACTATTTTAACAAAAACGTGCACAAAAAATTATCTTTTTATTACGGATAATTTAAAAGTTATGATTTTATTTTCAATTTTTTAACAGTTTTTTGGCTCTGGTGTAAAGTTGTGTTTTTGCTACTTACAGCAAATACGTTTTCCCCCATCGATATATGTATATTTTTAAATTACCATATTGCAATGTAAACTAAACGATAGATAAGTTACATAATTTTGTTAACATCTTACCCAAAGTTTCTGGCCTATGGACATGTAGTGGTATGTGTTTTTATCGGCAGCATCCTTTCCGCGTTATAATACAACAGCAAATACGATCATGTATGCACTAGGATAATTCAAGTAGCCAAATCTTTTATTTTTCAACTGGAAAAACAACTTAAACTTAGGAAAACGTTTAATTTCAACTTTAGATATCATAATCTTACATAATATGTACTTACCTCGTAGAAATATGTCATTTAATTAGTTTTTGTTATTTTCTTAGTCTCTCACTGAGGCCTTCGTGTCTTTTGCTTAAAATATTGTAGTGTAGTTTTTGTAATTTAACTGTGTTTTATCAATGTTTTGTACTGTCACAGCGAGCACGTCTGTCCCTAGGCGCAGTGAGCTGTTACTGGCGTAATGGCTTAACTGGCCGTGGCCGGTCCCGGTCCCGGTGGCCGGGCGGGGCTCGCTGTGCGTTATTTTTGTACTTATATTATTTTTATTTAATAGGTATTACGTATATTGCCTGTTTTTCGTTGTACAGTTTGTTTGCCTTATATAATTATGTGTTTAATTTAGGGAACTTTAGGTTTATAAGTAATAATTTGTTCGCTTTAATTAAAAAATATGTAACTGTTTGTTCCTAAATAAAAAAAAATAAAAAAAAAAGTGTTTTACTCTTACTCTCGTGTCATCTGTCTTTAGAAGAAAACAAAATGGCGCAGTGACAGTGGCGCTGTAGTCGCCTCGTTTTGTGTTGCCAGTGTAGAATAATGGTACTATTTAGTGGGAAATTTGAAAGTGGTACAATTTAGGAGTCGGTACAATATAGGTTACTCTCCCAACATAATATTATCATGAATATTATCTCCGAAGGGTTAGTCAGAAACTAGGCAAAACCAGTCCTCTACTATAGTCCACTTTTCACCAAATAGCGACTGCACATGTACTCAGCGTGACAGGTGGTGAGCCCATCGCCGCTCTATGCTGTTGGATGTCCGCGAAGTCTTTAGCCCATTAGTCGCCTTGTATGACACCCAAGCGAAAGGGGGTGGTAGTTATTTCATCGTTACGCGACATGGTTATATTAATAATATTTTTGTAAGCCGAATGTAACTAGCACTTGTACATTTCTCTCGCTAATTAGACGCTATACAGAACGAACGTGTTTTTATTCTGCTCCCTAAGTTAGGTAGACTGGTATACGAGTATATGCAAGAGTCCTTATCTGAAAACATTTCTTAAATAGAGATTGGCAAATTCAAAATTACAATAAACTCGTTTTATTCTATCTCTCAATGTATTCGTGCCAGCCTTGTTACTGACTACGATATAATAAAAGCGTCGCTTTAAAAGGTAATACCAGCCCCTCAGGATTTATCGGTGAAAAACAAGTACCTACACAATATTACGGTGAATTCGTGGTGGCAGGCAAGCCGGCAGTACGCAAACAAGGCGGTGGTTATTGAAAGCGCATGGAAAGAGGTTACACAAAACGTCACGCGTCGAACACAAAGAAAACGCCCCGATAAGCAACTACATACCTACCGAAGGTTGGGAAAGGGTTTTAGAGGTACAATTCCAATAAAGCAGCACAAATGGCGAGTGAATAAGCGTAGTACATTTCGCGAACGTCCCTTTTCAAAACGAATTTGGATAAATTTCTATTTTGTAATAATGTACAAATTGAAATGGAACCTTTGAAACGTGTACGATCGGTATTGGGTTACGGTAACTGGACCAAGGTTCTGTCAATGTTTGGGGACTGAAACGTTTCCATGCCTAGGATTGTCACTAGGTATCCTCAAAAGAGATTAGCATGGGGTTCTTTTAAAAGAGCGTGATAAGGATTTACAGAACGGCAACGCACGAGTGATACTTTTGGTGTTGTGAATGTCCAAAGGATAGTTAACCGCTTATCAATGGGCAGGCCAGATGCTAGAAAAGCAGCTCTTTGTTTACGTGACCCCAGAAAATCTCCAAAGTCTCAAAAATCTAGATTATTGTTTTTTATATAATATATAAAATTTTTGCGTTAATAGAACGCTAAAATATTATTTTAGCGTTTTATTAACTCTTGAATACCTATACTTAGTAAAATTTTTAAACGCTGAAAAAAGACGACAACCTTAGGCGGGAATCATACCACGCACCCTCCGCATTATGATCGCAAAACCTGACATAAGTCTCATAATGAACTTCAAAGCAAAATCAATCATATTGATATTTAAAATTAGAACAATTCTGCTTTTGAAGTTTCAGACCTAGTAATTTGATAGAGCAATGTGTTATTCTGCGAAAAGTACAAAACCATCACGCGCTTGTGTTAAAAATTGAAATTTACTTTTTTAAGATGGGGGTGACCTGCGAAATATCAATACAAATATTTTCATGTAAGAATTATTGTTTCGTCGTGTATGCGCCGTTTATCACATCGACAAACACGCCGCGGTTACGTGGCTACCACGTTTCGTTCACTTTTAAGTCTATCAAAGTATAAATATTAAATATTTTCATGAATCGCCGGCACTGCAAATTCATAGCACGTTACACCATAAATACCGACACGACCATCTCTTCTCTCCATTAAATATTTATTTGATGTATCCAACGAGGAAACACCATCATAATATTGAGTACTTATCGCATGGACTGAATTTTTTATATTTAATTTATTATGTTTCAATTTGTTCTTATTTACGTACATTATTGTAACATACCCATTTCCTAGAAGAGAGGGCGGAGACTAAAACTTTTATTTGTTGCGATCATAGCATACTTATTTTACTCGTATAACCTCATAACATTCTTAACATAGATGTACAGTCACGAGCAAAAATAAGTAAACAATTGTAACTCTTAATACAATGGTATAATAGTCAAAGTGTATACATATTGGTGCTCGTGACTGTACAATGGCGGACTCCGTCGCTTTACCAGTCTAAAGGTCAAAATCCCTTGCACACCGCGTCGTCTATTTGGTACGGGCACGTACCCGGGCGGTCGGTGCGTTCATACGAAAATCGCTGCAAAGTGGTAAAGCGACGGGTGGCACCGACCGTACGTCGGCTTAGGATACTCTTTACTATTAGCAAGATACCTACCTATTTAATTTTATCTACACTATTATTTGATGGCCGGGTGGTCGAGTGGTCAGCGACCCTGACTACGCAACCCACGGTCCCGGGTTCGAATCCAGGTAGGGGCAAATGTTTGTGTGGTGAGCACGAGCATTTGTGACCGAGTCATGGATGTTTATTAGTATTTATGTATGGTTATCCGTTATTCAGTCACCATAGTTCGAGCTGTGCTTAGTTAGGTGCTGAATGATTGGTGTGACAGTTTTGAAAATTATTATTTAATTATTTACTTAACATAAAGGACAATGTTCTGCGCCCATACATTGTTAGCCTAAGAACCAACAATTATGAAATATTCTTTTCTAGGTTCGAAATTGCAAGTAAATAACTGTAAAAACAAAGATATTCGACGGACACTCCTGAGAACCTAAATATTAGGAAATCTTATATTTATTTTGAGGTTATGTTTGATTAAAGAATTTGAGAAGTGTTGTTGCACTGTTTTATTTTATTTGCCAACACTCATACACGTTCACTAACACTTAAATAATTCATCATTATTTCACATTAATATTCGACAAAACACAAGTTATAGAAAATTAATCAAAACTGCAGACATGACGCTTCACTTTCCCGCCAAGAAGTCCAGAACGTCAACTTTTTTTTTCTTGACCATGGATACTAGTCCTTCAGTCGTATTATTAGAGTTCATTGATTATGCTAACTGATAATAATGATGAGTGATGATAAATATGAACGGTTTAATTGCTAAATGATATTCACCCCAAAACCCCTTGAGTAAAGATGTAGGACTTTAGTGAGATCTCGCACGAACTTCTTGAGAGAATTTGAAAAGTGATGTTACACTGTTTTGTTTTATTTGCCAAAGAAACTGCACAACCAGTGTTGCCAGATCTTAGAGCCAGTATTCCATAATAACTACCAAATTCCGTATGAAATCCTTATGGGAAGTTTTATTTTATTGTAATGCACAAAACAAGTTATAGACATGTAAAATACAAACAAAAAATATTTTATCTTAAGGTCTAAGTTGAAACTCTAAGGTATGTATGTACATACTTACAACTATATATAACTATATCAATGAAAGTAATTAGATAATTAATAACGGTAAAAACACACAAAAACAATATGGATATCAGACAGACACAAATGATTTATAACAAAGTGTTTTACGTCTTGCTTGCACTAACACTAAATCACACCATTAACTCTCACTGGCTCTCATTCTCATATTAGCCGACCAAGAAAATACTCAATGGGAATCCTCAAAGCCATAATTTTTACTACGCAGTACCTAATTGCTGGTTCAGTTCTGTAAAAATCTATGAAAATTAAATAAGACTCGCTAATTTACGCAGAATCAAATAAAACGTAACATGTTTCTTAGGAATAATAAAAGCTATTAGTAGGTACTAGGTACTTATTAAAAGTTATTACTCATTAAAAGCATTTGCCTGAAATCTCCGTATAAAAATCCGTATGTATTCAGTGTCCGGTTTGAACATTTACATTATTTTACGGACAAATCCGTATATCTGGCAACACTGTGTATAGCAGACTACAGTAACGTCAGTGAGTGAGTAACACAGCACCGCAGGTTAGTAAAATTCTCCTAATTGGAAAAGCAAAAGAATTTTAAGTCGGCTAACGTTTTCAGTTTGAAATAAAATGCGATGTATCGTATTATAATGATGCTTGGAGTGTTTGGCACTAAGTATATCGAGTCAGCCATGCATGCATAATATTATTTGACGACCTCCTTGGTCGAGTGGTTTGTACACCGGTTTTCATGGTGTGGCCATCTCTGAGGTCCCGGGTTCGATCCCCGGTCGGGTCAATTTAGATATTATTGTTTTTCTAAATTGTTTCGGGTCTGGGTGTTTTCTATGTATAATAAGTATGTATTTAAGTATTTTAAGTATGTTTATCCGTTGTCTAGTAACCATTTAACGAGTTTCTTCGAAGCTTCTCTTGGGCTAGATAATTGGTGTGATTGTAGGAAAGATTTATTTATTATTTTTTATTTATTAGGTTTGTTTGTACATATTATAAATATTTTGGTCACAAACCTTTAATTCACTGGCTGAATGCACTGAACTCTCAGTTACCCAACACATAGTAAAAAAAATGATACTCAATATTAATGTCCAAAAGCTCTTTTTAATAATAGTTACATAACTAAAAGTGTCCGCTAAATTGTAAATACTGTTTTATGTCGTAAAAAATAAGCTAAGAATTATCATGTATGTCATGTTTGTGTTGGTTCTTAGGCTAACTTCAACAATGTCCTTTACAAATTAAACATTTATATTAACGATTATCAGTGTTATTGATTAATCATTATCTATGATGACACTAATAGTTTCTGTTGAACATAGCATCAACGTTATTAATTTTTCAAAATTCCGAAGTGATTTAAAAATGTAATAACTTTTTCTGTGAACATGCTGACGAAAAACTGCACCGTGCATCCTTAAGCACCATTTTGCGTGACTCCAAATTAGTTCTGCTTTTATTGAAGTTGTAACGACATTTTGTGAAATTATAAGGACAAAATATATATTATATATTCATCATGGACCTAATGATCTGTAATTCCGTTTTGTTTACGATTTGTTTAGCGATAATTGCATTGTAACACAGGAGTAAAGTTCCGGCTTGAAAACTTTTTATTTTTATAATAAAAGTTGCATAATATCGAAAGTTGTAAAACTTTAGTAGGTATTTTATATGGAGCTCCAAAACGTTTGTACAGGCATATATCATGTTCGTAAGCTATTTACCTGTGACGTGCTTTTAAAGTAATCAGAACACACAAACGCAAGAAAGTATATATATAAAGTATATAGTGAACACGTTCAAATACATGCATTATGTACTAAATATTCAAGTCTATAACTTTACTACTATCTCTTTCGCTTTTTCTACGTCTATAACATCTGACTATTTAGAGGTCATCTTAAACAGTCACTAGGTACAATTCAACCAAACAGTTTTTTGCAAACTACCTTAACATACATCAATCATCATCATCGAGTTCCCTATTTAATCCCGAAACCCCATTTTACCGATTATTATTTCAACGAAAACTATTAATCGATCACTCAATTGAACGATGCCTTATTTGTACGAAGCCTTAATTTATCGATGTAACGATTCACCGAAAAACCAATCACCGAAGTTCATTTCAGCGTCCATACATATAACAGATACATTATTTAACCGATGTAACATTTCACCAAATTTTAAGAGTATGTAAGTCAACGCCTCGGTGGCCGAGTGGTCAAGTGCTTGGCTCGATATCCGGAGGACCCGGTTTCAATTCCCATGTCGGACAAAGTGCGTTTCGAATTTGTCGATTCATAGCCCGGGTTTGTGATCACTAACCTGCATTTGGCATTGTATAATTTACAATCACCATAATAACATCATGATGCCACACATCACAATATGATGTCATAAACGAAATATTTTTTTTAAATTAAATTGTTATATTTTGCTAAAATTCTTCCATAAAAAATAAATAGTAACATTGAATTTAAAAGGCATTTGATTTATCCCACTATTATTAATTTACTATTATTATGAGTGATAAACGTTTCAGTAGCTGAGCTTTGGACCTATAAAAAGGAAAGTGCAGTCTGTATACTGGCCTACTGCAGGGTAAAAGCCTCCATCTTTAAAATCAAGTCTTCGTAATAATTTATGGGTATTAGTTTAATCACCACCCTTGCCAAATGCGGGTTAGTGATCACAAACCCGGGAATTGAAACCGGATCCTCCGGATAGCAAGCCAAGCACTTGACCACCCGGCCGAGGCGTTGACCTACATACTCTTAAAATTCGGTGAAATGTTACATCGGTTAAATAATGTATCGGTTATATGTATGGGCGCTGAAATGAACTTTGGTGATTAGTTTTTCAGTGAATCGTTACATCGGTAAATTAAGGCTTCGTACAAATAAGGCATCGTTCAATTGAGTGATCGGTTAATAGTTTTCGTTGAAATGATAATCGGTAAAACGGCTTTCGGGATTAAATAGGGAACCCTCATCATCAGTCTACAAACGTCCTACCACGCTAGCCACATGCAGGTTGGTAGGTTTTAACAACTACCTTACAACAACTGGAACATAAACAATCACACGGGTATCATTACCAATCAATAAATTTTATTCGAATATAACTTCAACGACTACCAACAGTTTAAAGTGCTTAAACACGAACGGACTCAATATCTTTTTGTTCCGTGATCAATCTAATGACCCGGCATTATAAAAGTTGCAATATCGGTACCTCAACGCAATAGGCGCGGGCACTAAGAAGCTCCTCTATGCCTATTCCCAATTAAACACAAAACAATTTCCGTGTTATTTCTCATAACACATTGCGGTTGCCGAAGGAAACAATTTTTAAGCGTCCTGGGCCGGCGGTGGGCCGAATTTTCATTGACCAGGTTCGGTCACGCGAGTGCTCGCTTTAGATTTTTTTTACTATTCGCTCCGTAAGGTATTCCCAGCGTTCGCATTTTATGGAATTCCTTTGACATGGCATCCGACCATTAGATTGTTTGATTGCTACGAATCGTAGCGCGGCTACGGCGTAGACGCTACGTTCGTGGATGTAGTTACTTTACGCGTCAAAGTAATGATTAGAGCTCTTTGAATCGTAGCTCTCCGATGTTTTGTTTGTTGTACTGCGGTAAATGTTCAGGCCTTTTGTCGAGTATTTGGTTTTCACCTTACTTGGGATTGCATAGGCACTGTACCTATTGGTTAAACAAAAGTGATTAAACAACATGTGTTTTATAATAATATTTATGTTAAATGAAAAGCGTGTAAATTTGTATGGAGTATTTCATTTTTTAATTAAATTTTATATATTTTAGCAGACCCTTAGATTAAAACCAGAAAGGAGTAGACCCGATAGACGTTGTCCTGTCCAACCAAATCACAATGACAACTCAACTGCCAGGAAAAAGATAAATGTCGCGAAGAAGTAAGAAAACTGCAAAAAGTTTTTAGTAACCAATTAATATTGAAAACCTCTACACGACGTCAAACTTTGCACGACGTCTTTTATGTTTATAGTTTTTTTAAGGATTTTTACTATTTTTTCACACCGTTTAAATCTTCCCAGAACTTTCACAAATATTTTAAAATAAAAATTAGCCAAATCGGTTCGGTCATTCTCGAGTTTTTGCGAGACAAATGAACAGCAATTCATCTTTATGAATATTACTAGATGACCCGGTGAACTTCGTATTACCTACATATTATTTGTGAAAAAATGGTCAAAACTTAATAAGTTCAAAATTTTTCGAGCGGCACATTTTTTTAGCTAGTGTCAAGATAATAAGTAATTGCATAAATTAGATGATAATGAGTGTAATATAAGATAACGATTAATGGTAAATGATATTCTCCCAAACCTCTTGAGATTTAATAAAGCTGAAAGACTTATTTGAAATCTCACACGAACTTCTTAGGAGAATCTGAAAAGTGATGTCACACGGTTTTGTTTTATTTGCCAAAACTCATGCACGTTTACAAACACTTATCATCATCATCATCATCATCAGCCTATTAGCGTCCCACTACTGGGCACAGGCCTCCCACGTGGACAATAGCACACATGGGGATATTGGGCCATAACCCACCACGCTGGCCCAATGCGGGTTGGTGGGTTTTAACGACTGTCATCTTACAACAACAACCGGGACCAACGGCTTAACGTGCCTTCCGAAGCACGAAGGAGCTCGAGATGTTTTTTTATTAATTTGGTCACCCATCCAGTGACCCGGCATTGAGAAAGAGGCTTAGCGAGCAAGATCGCAAGTCGAACGCGCTAGCCGCTGCGCCATCGAGCTCCTCGCACACTTATCAGTCCGCTATTATTACACATTAATATTCGACGATACACAAATTATAGAAAATAAAACAAAACTACAGACATGACGCCTCACTTTCCCGCCAAGAAGTCCACTTTTACACTTTTTTATTTCTGAAACAGAACTGTTTTGTATTCCAACAAAACAGACCAAAGAGATCGGACCTCATACTACAGTTGTTATGAAACAGACAAATTTCTGAACGCAACTATAAATATTTAACAACCAAGTGTCAATTTTTTATTATTAAAAAGACAAAAGACATCAAATGTTTCACAGCTAGGAACATAATTGTACTTATTGGAAAATTAAATTGTCGTTTTTAGTATTTTCCGTTACTTATTATTTATGTTTCTCACCGTTTATAGCTTCCCTGAGCTTCCACAAATATTTCAAAATCAAAATTAGCCAAAAAAAAGCCATTCTCGAGTTTTAGCGATACAAACGCACAGCTATTTATTTTTATTTATCTAAATGAACATACAAAAGTTTGGATATTATTACAAATGAATCTGTCTCGCAGACGTGAAACGTTAATGATCAAGATTAAGCTGACGAGAGCTTCTAATTATTAAAAAGTCTAGTTACTAGAAGAGTTCTAGCTCTTTTGTCTGGGGATTTAATTTTTTTTGGGTCATTAAAGTAAATCTTCGATAATAGATATTATTATTCTATTAAATGTTTCACTAGGTGATAAAGCTAAATTACAAGATAAATCAACAGGTAAATTAATGTAATTACACAATTCGTTAAATTAGTTAAATTATTTAGGTATTATTAATTATTTTTGATTCCAAAATTTATCTCACAATTCGGATAAACTAAGTACCTACTGATAAAAATGTTAAAACTGCTCAACTGTTCAACTGTTTACTAAATGAATTTCAAAATAAACGTCTTACTTTGCAATACAATAACAAACCAGAGCCAAAAATAGTAAGATTATACCTATACACATTTAAACCTATCAACGATAAAGCCAAAAGTCAAGATAGGGCTTAGCTTTCGGGAGGCACTTAAGGCTAAACAACCATGACCTTTAGTGATAGCATAATGAAATAAAGTCGAGGTCAATTGACCAGCTATTTCTCCGCTGTGCGAGTTATGGGAACGTTTTTGTTGTATTTGGTGTACTATGAATGTTACTCGCTATAATTTCTAAATGTTTTAGCTTGGTTCGAGTACTTACTTCAATTATACAAGCTTGATGCCTGAATGGCAGCGGATTACAATCTTGCAAACTGAGCAACTATGCCAACTTATGGAATGGGAGACCAGATTAAAATGTATATTTTACTTTACTTTATATTTAGAAGCCACACTATGTTCCCGATTGTTGCCATGAGATCGCAGTCGTTAAAACCCACCAACGAGCATTACGCCACCGCGATGGATTATAGCCTGAACTGACGAAGGGCGTTCTTTGACGCTTTTTAATTTTTTTTATTTTATATTCAGCTTTGCATTTGCAATCATTTTATTCCACTCCACTTTATGAAAAGTGAAAGTGGAGGTCAGGCGCAAAGACATCTGTTTCAGCGTCAGAGACGTAGCATCATTCACCCTCACCTTGCCGGCCCACAAGGTCACCTCTTTACGCTTTGTTTGAAAGACCCCATGTCGTAAAAAGATAGGAAAAATTGGAGCGCCCTAGGGTTCACATACACATACATTTATATTATAGTCACAACTATTATCCCCGAAGGGTTAGTCAGAGACTAAGCAATGGGGACAGCTGAAGCTGTCCTCTACCATAGTCTACTTTTCACCAGGTAGCGTCTGCTCATGAGCTCAGCGGGACAGGTGGTAAGCCCATCGCCGTTCTATGCTGTTTTATGTATGGGCTGTCTTTTGTCCGTTAGCCGCCTTTCACGGCACCCAAGGGAACAGAGGGGGTGGTAGTATTCTTTCACCGATGCGCGACACGGTTTAAACTGCTCAAGAATTGACTTTAGATGCTACTTCAACAGTTCAGCACGCACTACCCATTGAGATTGAGATCACACTGTCTGTATAGCAGATTGTACCTTGCCTCACCGCTGTTTCCACTGGCCTATAAATAAAGACATCAAAAAAAATTTCTGTGCACATAAATTTTTAAATTATTGAGTAACTTAATCTAGAGCTACAGATTTCATTTAATTTTTTCAATGGTCAACCATTCGACCAGGACCGCGCAATTGAACTTTGACACATCATAATGTGCCTAGTAGGTATCCTGTGGTATCATAATACCACAGGATACCTACTAGGTAAGTAGGAGCGTCTGGTCAAAAGGAGATAAATCCACTTTACATTTTTTTAGTTTTTTTTTGGTATTATTGCTCTCTATGTTCGAATACACAACTTAGTGCTTAAAATTAGCTTCAAAAGGCCAGTTATGTCCAATAGAAAAACGACGTTCAAACTCACAGTTTCAATCAAAGAGAGACATCTCCAAAGAATATTAACAGAAAAATAACACAATAAAATGTTTTGAACAAATGGAGTTATATTTCATACTAAATGACCACCGTGCCAAAATGATCTGTACAAAAGGAGATAATTTATTTCTGTTTCAATTATTATCTTTTTAATCGATTTGTGATGTCAAACAAGGCATAATATTCTAGGATAACTCAGTAAATAGTCAATCCAACTTTATAATACAAAAAAAATGCCTCAGAACAATAATATAAATAATTGATGACCATTAAGGAATACTTTTAAAGATTTTAAATATCTAACTCTGTACACATTAAATTTGTGTATTTGTAAGGGTAAATAGAAATAATTTTTGTCCTAAAAATCAATCCAAAAAGAATATACGCTCTCAATATGCTTATGATGTTTGTATCATTCATCATTATGGTAAATATGTATGGCAAAGCAAAAGTACTCTGATTATGGTGATAAATATCTTAAATCATTTACCGGATCATATGAAATCTACTGAAAACCCTTATTTTTAAAGAACCATAAAGAAACGTTGTTTCTTTTTTTCTTTAATCTGTCAAAGATATCAATTTTAAAAGAAGGAAAAGAGATTAATCTGTTTCAAAAGGAGATATTTACAAAGCGTCCTGAACAAAAAGAGTTTTAATCTAAAATTCTAATCAAAAGGCGATATTTGTAAACTTCAACATTTTTTTTAAAATACCGTGATCAATAAAAAAAAAATTTTTTGACTTACTTCTAAACTATGGTGGTAATACCTACCTATCACTTTTAAAAAGAAAACCTACAAGTTAAACTCAGCATATCAGTTTTTGTGTTTTCTGAAAATTCCTTTAAGGTGGAATTATCTCCTTTTGAACAGACGCTCCTCAAGTACTAGGTTACCTTTACGTTACACGTGACTTTTCATTTGCCCGGTATCCACGAGTTATTTTTTATTGTGCCGGACAAATTAAAAAAATTATGAATAATAAAAATATTATAAAAAAATGAAAACTATGTATATTAACGTTACTAAATGATAAAAAAAAATGTGCACATATAAAAAAAATCCTGTATTTTTTTTTGAAGAAGTAGGTGAAACCCCGCCCACGTCAACAAGCCTTAAACCCAAAAGTAAAGTAAAGTACAGCCTGTATACTGTCTCACAGCTCTTAATCATTGAAATCTAGTCAACGCTACAATTGATGGGTATTGGCTTCAGGCCAGGTAGACCAAGCGCTTCTCTCTCGCTCTCACGCTCTCTATCTCTCTCGCTCTCTCACTCTCTCGCTCTCTCGCTCTCTCGCTCTCTCGCTCTCTCGCTCTCTCGCTCTTTTGACGGTACAACGGTACGGGACAGGTCGGGTATAACAGCGAAGCGGCGCGTTTTATAGGTTTATATAGGTTTTATTGCCTATAATGTAAAGACTTTAGAATATAGAATAAAGTCAAAGTCAAAGTCAAAGTCAAATTATTTATTCAATGTAAACCTTTACAGGCTCTTATTGACGTCAATAATAATAATAATAAAAAAAACAGTTAACTAACTTATAGTTAAGACTTAACAACTAATCTAACGAGCTATAGTCTGTGCCAGACAAAATGCGCATCGCTACCCCCTGTACCACTGCACGCCGAAACAGAATCGCGTCGAACCGAAATTTAAGCCGTGGTCATAGAATTGTGTAAACAAACGTATCCTGGTACGAGACAAAAATAGCGGGCAAGTGTCTCTCCCCTAGCGACACAAACGGCTAATATTTATAGGTAATTTATCGTTTTTTTTTTAGGATGAAAGGTGAAGAATGATAAATCACAATGAATTGTTAACTTAAGGTATTACTTTAAGGAATAAAATTAAATGTGATTTCCAATTATCGTATTGATATTGTGGTAAGTAATAGAAATTGGAAATAACTGAGTTTTTAAAGTAAAATAAAGTAACGGTTGAAATGAGTTTTGGAAAACATTAGTACCTAACCAATAAGGTTGACATTTTTAATCATTCAAATATCTTTTTTTATAAAAACTTAAGCATAGAAAACGTCAAAAATTAATAAGCATAAATTTGTGTGTTTTAAAATTGTTTCGTTTTTCGTCTTGGTACAAGCACAGAATAACTAATATTACTTCCGTACAGAAGGTTCACCCTCCAACGACCCCCACGCGAAACCGAAACCCATCGCGTGACCCGAGCGTTCATATTCCGTTAAGCAAAGCCGACTCGATATCGATTTGACGTCCGTCAGGAGCGCAGGGTTTACGCGCGCGCGTAGGGTTTACGAGTTAAGGCTAGATAGGTCGCGCTTTGAGTTTTTTAAACCATCTAAGACATAGAAAATAATGGTTTAAATTCTGGAAAAAAAAGTATGTATTATAGTCTGACCGCCACCGCCGCACCGCGCCCCGGGCACGCGAGCGGCGAGGCGGGGGGGGCGAAACAGTTGCTCCATTTAGTTATTCTGCCGTCATCGCTCACGGCGGCAACTAGTGTGTCAGAATAGAAGATACTCTGCAAATTTGCATGCCTATTTGTGTCTTTAGTTGAGTACAAAAATTAAATGTAAAGTATCAGTAGTTTATTCATAATGTTGAAAAAATATTACAAAAAGGGGTAACTTTGGGATGAAGTAGGGATTTTCATAGTGATCTTGTAACTGAATGCGACTTTGTCTAGATTAGATCCTTAACTATATAATATATACTTTTTTATCCAGAATTTAAACCATTTCTGGCCTACCTAGCCTAATCATTGCGCTTGCCAAATAAGGGTTGGTGGTCATAAAACCAGGCTTGAAAAATCCTAAAACACACTGGGAATTGAGGCCACCGAGAAATGGGGCAAAATCCAAAATGGGTCTATTCTCAAAGGCCTTCATATTTGCGCTATGACGGTAAATATCTATGTCATCTCACTGGCACAGAGGAAAATTAATTTTTTTATGAGCACCGTACCTATACTTTCCTACTGGACGTACCCAATTGCCTACCAACTCTTCGCTGGCCTTCAACTTTAATTTGACGGGCTCATTTAATTATATTCTTTATTAACGCCCGCAATCTCGAGCTAAGAACGCTTTAAATAAATAAATAAGGCCGCAATCATCTCGAGCTGCGATCGATAAGATTTTATTTACAACATCTTGGAGTGGGATAATAGACTTTATTGTAAGAACTTAAAGGCTGTTGGACAAAGCACTCTGACACCGCGGCTCGGCTTAATCAAATTATTCAAATAAAGCAGATTCTGCTCGCCTCCCAGGCGCCCGAGTATTCAACAAATACGCGTATTTACTGTGAAGACTTGTTCGGGATTGCATTTATTCGGGAGACATTTTGTTTTTTAAAATATAGAACAACCGAACCGGTAGCTAGCATCTTTCGCTTTGTTATATTTATATTTTTTAGTAAGTACCATGTTTTTTTGCTGTACTTATAAATAAAAAATATTTATAACAGACTAGTATAAACAACAAAAACGAATAATTATATTTCTTACTACAAGGCGCTAACTAAATAAACTAACGTGAAGGCCGATTATGATGATATTGTATTTCATCCTTTGCACGATTTATGTCTAAAAAGAAAAACATCCAAAAATACGAATGTCTAAAGGCACACCATGTGATAAAATTGTTCGACCATTGAAATAAAACACCTCGCGTTTAATTTGACTGCATTACATAGTTTTTTCACACACAGTCTCCCTGTGACCACAGACCCTGTTAAGGGTTAGAAACGTCAGGAAACTAAAAAACTATGTAATGTAGTCAGGTTAATCGCGAGCTAATCTGTAAACCTTAGACAACAATATTAGTCCAAGGATGATATTGCCCAAATATAAAATTTACCAGAATGAATATAGTCCAACTATAAAAATTAATAAAATTGTCCAAACTTAAAATGACCAGTATATAAAGCCCTTAAAATTTATCTTATCTTTATCTTACTTTCTTATTTCACTGTCAATAAGACTGAATTCTCTAAATAAAACTCATATTGATTAATAATAATATGTACACGTTTTGTACCTAAACACAAAGAACTGTTCAAAATAAAAGTAAAATTGTTCTCCAGAAATATTTGTAGGATTAGGAGCTCGTAAAAAAGCTAAGTATTTTCAGCAGACGCAATTAAGTAAACACATATCGAAAAATAATTGTTAGTCTCGTAAAGTCCAATGCACTGCATTAATCCTGCATGCTATCGCGTGATGCATTCCTAACTAATCAAACATAACTAATAAACTGCTACTCGTATAAAAAAGCCCCAAAAGCTTACAGCTCATGACTAATTTACTTCGAACAGCAAGTTCTTGGGTACCTAATATTTAGTTGATAATTTACGATGAAATGTTCAAAACAGACCGTGAAACACGATAGCTCAACAACAAGGTACACAATTTTATATTATGTATTTCTAAGAAATTATAAAAGGTAAAGTGTAAGGTAAAAATAATTTAATAATCATCACCATCTTCAACCGTGTCGCATAGCGGTGAAAGAATACTACCCCCTCTCTTCCCTTGGGTGCCGTAAAAGGCGACTAACGGACTAAAGACCGCACACGCATCTAACAGCATAGAGCGGCGATGAACTCACCCTAGAGCACATGTGCAGTCGCTATTTGGTGAAAAGTGGACTACGGTAGAGGACTGCTTTTGCTGCCCTTATTGCCTAGTCCCTGACTAACCCTTCGGGGATAATAGTCGTGATTATATATTTGTATGAATGTACCATCTTCATAAACGTATAACGTCCTATCGCTACATGAGCATTCACATGGCGAGATCGGGCCATAACTCACCACACTGGCCCAGTAGGGATTTTAACATATACTTATTAGTAGCCTTCAGTCCGTTAGTCGCCTTAAACACTCAAGGGGAAGAAAGAAGGGATGGATTCGTAGTATTATTTTAAAAACAAGCCTCAACCACTAGCCACAGTTACAGACGCATACAAGACTTAAACAACTGCTATTTTACTATAAAAACAGAGAATAACGACATAACTTTCCTTTCGAAGCTCAAGACATTTTAATTTGGCCACCCTTCTAATGATCCGTCAATACGAAAGTTGCTTTACTTGCAAGATCGCAACCTGAAAACGCTATAACCATTGCCCCTTTAAGTTTCTTTACAACTTAATTACGATAAAACTTATTTCCCCTTGACGTCATCATTTCTGCCTACCTCCCTCTTCTACTACATACTTCTCACTCTAATCGAAGACAAATCCTTGAACCGGTGTCTTCTATAAATTGTTGACCCAAACATCCGTCTCGCGTGTTCCTAATGATCCGTCACATTTCGAACGTACAACCAACAACAAAAAAATTATAATACTCTTGGCATGGACGCATTCAAATAAGTTGCTAAGTGTCGCTCGGCCGCAGCGCGTTTGTAGCGCTCGGCAGCTGCTGTTTTTTTTTAAAACATACAAATGAACATGCTTGCATCACTACAGCTGATACAGCCGTGTGATAGCTGCATTTTAGCTGCGCGTTTTAGACAACATTAGGCAAATAAATCAAGCAACACTCACTCTGCTAAATCTTGACATCAGTGCTTCATCTGCCTTACTCACTGCTGCTAATTTGAAGGTGCCATTGTACCTTTATAAAAAGACTTAAGTGATCCGTGTATGTGGCCCCGGCTGTACTCGCATGCTAAAATAATGAAATGTTCGTTTCCGTCATTCCATCCACTACACACGTCGAGGGATGGAAGTCTATAATTAATATTTAAACCACTTTTGAACTGTATAATGGTTCATAAATTTAATTGCGTAATGGGTGCATTCAGTGAAAACGCGACGTATGATTTGGCATTATATGCATGAGTGCTATATTATTATGCGATGTGCATTTCATTTTATATAGGGTATGTTAAATGCTTTAACGCGCATTTGTTAACTGTTACAATTTTTGACGTCTTGCTTTACTGACTCTATTACACTATTTAAGAAGGCAGTTGATATATTAGGATCGGTCAATTATGTCAAAGTTGATAACTCTTTGAAACTTATAACTATGAGTTTTTATGAAAGTCACTATACCTACATCACCACGAATCTTGAAACTAAAACACTCAGTCTTGGAATTTAAATGTCAAAAATCACGTCGTCACAATCCCGCCTTTTGCAAAAAAAAATACTCTAAAATCAAACCATATTTTGTCGTTCTGTAAACAACAATATACTAACTAATATATTTCCTATCCATCAGGTATCAAAATAAAGCGATGATTGCAACAGTTTATTTGTCTTGTAGTATTTCTCTAAAAATCACTCAGAAATCGATAACATACCTACGGACTTTACACGCTTTATCTAGTAATAATAACGATGTATTTCTTACAACTTATTATATAAATACGATCATTGTATGCTCAATAATCATTTTCTAATAAGAAACAGTATTTACATTTGATAAATCCAATAAAAATAGCACACAAAACTCAGCGACTTATTCACTCCGACACAGAAATTGGCGCAACTGTCAACGTCGAATTTGACAGAATCGAGCACAGACTATGCGATATTTTGCGATCACGATGCATAAAATGTACCACAGAACCGAAATAATTGACCTTGTTCATAATAAAGTAGTCTGTAAGTCTATGAAAACCCAGTACAAAGTCAAGTGGGAGAGAGCGGTCTCATGCGAACGCTTGGGGTTTGACAGAATGGCGCGAACTGTCAGTGCGGTCTCATGCGACCGCTTGGGGGCTGAAAGGTTACTTAAATTTAACTTAGCAAACTTTTTTTAAATTTATTTGTAACGTGCCGTTTCTAAATCATAGAAGGATGAAACTAAGGATTTAAGAGTATAATAAATATAATTATATAATTTATTTTTGAAATATCACGTGGGTACTAATAAGTAAACAACGTTATGCACTGATGACCCTAAATCTTTGAATAGCCCGATTAATGAACAACTTGAATAACTAAATTACTTAATTAATTGACGGTTAACAACTAGCCATCCTGTTACTACGGACTCAGAAAAAGGCTTGCCACATCACGATCTACGAGTATATAATGTTATCTAATCAAAGCAATAACCAAACAAACAAACCAAATACGAAAAAATATTCTGATTACATCATACCACGTACTACAGCTACTAAAAGCATTCGTTATCGATTATAATATCAACTTCCAACTACAAAAGGCTGATGTTTAAATTGCTTTAATCATCACTGTTTGTGGTTGTCGTTGTTGTGACTGACAACAAATTACACTTCAGGATTAATTTATACTATTTCCATAGTATATAATATATCTCTCACAACTCGGTGGCCGCCTGAGCGCTCGGCCCGATATCTGGAGGTCCAGGGGTTTGATTCCCAGGTCAGGTAAAGACTTTCGGTTTGTGATTATCAACCCGCATTAAGTAAGCGTGGTTAACGGCCGCAGTTTATAATATCTATCGGTTGTAACCGTGTCGCTTAGCGGTGAAAGAATACTACCACCCCAACTTTTTTTTAGTTATTTTCTTATTAATTTGTTTCTTTTGTCTTTTCTAGACCACTGTACTTCTGTCGTAACGCGAATCTGCCCTAAAGCGAATCAGTCGTAAAGCGAACAATCGCTCTACCCTTGGGTGTCGCAAAAAGCGAGTAACGGACTAAAGACTGTTTACATCCAACAGCGTATTACAGGCTCATTACCTGTCAGTCGCTGTTTGGTGAAAAGTGGACTAAGGTATAGGACTGCTTTTGCTGTCCTCATTGTCTAGTCTCTGACTAACTCTTCAGGGATAATGATCAGATGTATGTATGTATGTCTATCGGTTGTTGTTGCCTAATAGAGCTAGAAATTGGACTTAAGCTTCATGCAAATTATGTCAAATTTCTTACTCAGTAAGCCATAGTATAGATTGATCATTTATTTCGGTCGTAAGCCAATACCCAGCAATCGTGCATATTAAGTAATATAATATCATTGGAAACTACATAGTTCCCTGACGGGTAGCCGAATTAAAATATCTCGATATACGCTTCGGAAGGTACTAAATACGTTAAGATATTGCTCCCGGATGTGGTCGTAAAATAGCAATCGTTAACACTCACCACCCCACACTACGCCGGCGGTTTACGGTTCAATCTCCTCCTGCGAAACTATCGATGGGAGAAGGCCTGTGTGGGATGTTTATAGGCTTATGATCTGTATCTTAGTCCTAACTCATTTCATTTCAGCTTAAAAGGCACTAAACATTTACAAGTATTTTGTCAAAATCATCATCATTACATATTAATAAAGTAAAGTCACTGTTTTTTTCTGTCTGTAGCACCGCACTATTCTCCTAAACCACGCCATGGATTTTTATGCGGTTTTCACTTAAAGATAGAGCGTTAACTGAGAATGGTTTTTGTTTATAATTTGTAGATATATTTTTTTAAATGGCTGAACTATGACGGTTTTTTTAAGTTGACGTGTCTGTGGCTCCGCTTTCTCCTTCTTAACCACGCAATAAAATTTTAAGGAAATTTTACTGATAGATCTATAAAGGATCATGGTTTTCATTATAAAATTTGTACATATTTTACTATAGCTGAAGTGAGACGGTGTTTTTAAGTTGACGACCTCCTTGGTCGAGTGGTTTGTACACCGGTTTTCATGGTGTAGCCATCTCTGATTTCCCGGGTTTGATCCCCGGTCGGGTCAATTTAGAAATTATTGTTTTTCTAATTGTCTCGGGTCTGGGTGTTTTCTATTTATTTATTTATTTAAGGACAACCAACAAGACAAACACAAATACAAGCAATAATGAGGTAGAACATAATATGGACTTAAGCTAAGTGTCGTCTCGTTTAGAGGCTCGTTTAGAGGCTGCCACGGCATGCAACGTACAGTTTTTTAATAAAACTACATGGTTTGTGGGTATCAATACTATATTCGATAAGAATGAGACAAAAAAATTAAATAACAAATTAAATTACAATAATTTACTGTAATAAAACTATAACTCAATAATTGAACCACAGATCAACAAGGTGACAATGCAAAAGACAGCTATATATATTATGTAAGTATAAAAGTTGTATGTATTTAAATATTTTAATTGTTTATCCGTTGTCTAGTAACTATTTAACGAGTTTCATAACGAAGCTTCTCTTGGGCTAGATAATTGGTGTGAATGTAGGAAAGTTTATTATATTATTATAATAATTATTATTAAGTCAGCTTGGACGAAGGCGCGGGCGGGCCGCTAGCTGTTAATAGTAATACAACAATTCAGATCGAGGTTGTTGACGCAGCCGGTTGCAATTTCGCAAGAAAAGCAACTTTTTCAACGCAGGGTCACCGAAAGGAATGGAACTGAAGGTGAATAAATGACAACGACAGGCGGCCACCACAGATAAGCCATTGCATTGTATTATTGTATTCGGCGCTATGTTCAGTGTGTAGTTAAAACAATTTTACTCCGCATCATACAAATTGTTACTAGAACTTTGTAGATTTACCTTCATCTTTTAAAAAAAGTGTATTTTTATTGTTTGTTTTTCTGTATGAATGTGCAACGCCTAGATAAACTACTCAGGTTTTAAGGCGCTTAGTAGTTTAAGATTATTGTTTTCTCTATTTCAATTTAAAAAAAAAAAAAACTCTAGATGGTTAATCCGTGCTTCGGAAGGCACGCTAAGATGCTTAAGATAGCATTAGTTGAAAATCCCATTGGGCTATCGTTGTGGATTAAGTTTAATCTCCTCATGTGCTATTGTTTAAGTGGGAAGGCCTGCGCCCAACAGTGAGATGTTAATAGACTAAGATGATAGTGTTCAGGCTCGCTATGACTAAATTCTCGGCATCTCCCACATACTCGTAGTAAGAAAGCTTCTTATATGTAATGTCAACATTCATCTGGAATCCGTTTTCGATTTGTTTGATTTTTATTATTCTTCATACTATGTATATAATTAGTTTTTAATTGAATGTTAGTTTTAGATTAGATAAACTTTAATATGGACGCTTATTATTAATCGTGCTGTGTACACATGTTTTAGATAGGAATTTAGCTCTTATACAAATTGTGATGCTTTTTTGTTATTTTTTAATTTCTATCTGTTTTGTGTACCTAATAAATAAATAAATAAATAAATTACGTCCATCATGACAACATATCGTTGACATAAGGCGCAGGACAAACACAAGCGGCGTCGGGCGTGGGCGCGGTGCCGGCGAGGCGCGGGCGAGGCGCGGGCGCGGCGCCGATGCGATGCAGAAGAAGTGTGCAAACCATGTCGAAAAGGCGAGGCGATAGGGCGGGCGGGCATTTTAGCATTTGGTTTCGACACAACAATATGTCTTCATCTTCTGAAAAAGTAGACTGATAAATAGTTAATATTAAAGTTTATTGTTCATGTTAGTATTATTTCATACGCACCTATCGTTAAATTATATCGATAACTTTAACGAAATAAAAAATATGATTTTAAACAGAATATATATTTTTTCCAGTTATTTTTGAACATTATGACAGTGCTAGCTAGTCAATTGCATTGCATACTTAAAGGTACATTATTATTAATATTATTTAATTGTTTTGAGATTTATGTGGTTGTGTCCTCACAAGCGAGAGACGTTTTTTAAAGTCGATTTGTTAATTATTGTAAAAATTTGATTTAAAATTAATTTTGCGTTTTTATTTGTACCTACACATTTATTAAAAATGTGTGTAGTTCCGATACTAGTATCGGAATTCCGATATTAAGGTCCAGTATCGGAAATCAGTATCGATACTGAAAACTTTCCGATATAATGTCCACCCTTATCCAGTGCGCCGCTGCCAAGTGTGGTGCGGCGCGGGCGAGGAAGCGGCGTACGAGCACCCCGCCGCATGTATATGTCCCGCGCCCCGCCGCTTCTATACGATTCATATAGAAATACGAATGAGCGGGCGCCATACCCGCGCCTCTCCCGCGCCGCGCCCGCGCCCGACGCCGCTTGTGTTTGTCCTGCGCTTAAGTTGTCACAGAGTTTATTAAGTTTTTATAACAGATGGCGCTGGGCCAATACCGTCTAAAAGGCGGTGTCAAAGTGTTTGTTTGATTAGTATAAAAGGTTGCTATACACTTCCGCAATATGTCTATGCAAGTTTACTAAGTTGTTATTATACCTCGACAAAGAGCTTAATATTTCTATCATAATAATAATATGGTTTTTTTATACCAATAACCTACTTTCAACTTTTTATTTTAAAAACATTTTTAACAGTGACGTTGTTGTAGACACTATTTTGGAATAAGAATTACGAGTAATGAGTCTAAATGAGTACTAAATTGAACTGCAAATAATAATTAAGTATTTCTTTTAATGCGAAAGTGGTTATTGGTTGTAATGTTCGTGTAGAAAGGTCTAAGCCCAGCAATGAGACGTTGAAAGGCTGTAACGAGAGTCTATTTATTCATTTTCAACAACAAAACAAATCTCACAGTCTTTTGCCATCATCACTTGAACTGGAAATATTCAAATCGCCAAACACTTTCCACAATACGGAAGAGCCCGCTGTCGCTCGGAAGTTGAAAGGGGAATTGAAAAACTACCGTACGGAAGTGTTAAATGTCCACTAAACACAGTTTTCCGTTGGGAAATTTTTCAGTCGGTCTGTTAAATTGATTACCTCGGCTCACTCGTTGACAATAGCGCTGCCAGCATTCATAATTACATTTGCATGAGGCTCACAATCGCTTGGCATTATTGTGCGGACGAGGACAACTGGATTAGGGGGACGTAAAATTTAATGAGCCATACTGATAATGGCCACGACTCATTAGATATTCAAAGCGAAGTAGTTGCGCCATCCGAATACATTGGGGATTCGGAGCGCCAGTTCAGGTCACGGAATATCACACGGAGTGTTGAAGCCACCATTCTGTTCTGAATTCTGAATGCGGTGGCAGATGTGATTTGGCTTTTCATGCAAGAGTATTAATTATAAAAAGATTTTTCAACTTGTGACTGCTCCTATTATGCAAGCGCATTTGTTTAGATGAAGAGTTTAGATGAGAATGTTGGAATATGTACATAAACTTGTTTACGTATTTGTGTGTTTGTGTCTATGGCAGGCAATCGCAGGATCTTCTCTCTCTGCGTTCGTTTGTTTGTATTTGTATGTTTCGGAAAATCTATGTTGACACTCCGACAGTGAATTGCCATCCCATAGAAAACGTTCTTGGTTGTTAACCTACTAAAACTTGAATATCCAAGACTTAATGTTACATACATATATACATACAAGCGGCCGCTCGCGGTTTCACCCGCGTGGTTCCCGTGGGAATATCGGGATAAAAAGTATCCTATGTGTTAATCTAGGTTATAAATTATCTGTATGCCGAATTTCATGCAAATCCTTTCAGTAGTTTTTACGTGAAAGAGTAACAAATATCGATACTTACAAACTTTCGCGTTTATAATATTAGTATGATAATCACGACCATCATCCCCTAAGGGTTAGTCAGAGACAAGGCAATTAGTCCACTTTTCACCAAATAGCGACTGCACATGTGCACAGCGTGACAGGTGGTGAGCATCGCCGCTCTTTACTGTTGGATGTATGTGCAGTCTTTAGTCCGTTAGTCGCCGTCTCAGCGTGACAGGTGGTGAGCTCATCGCCGCCTTATGTTGCTCTCAGTTTTATTTAGTAACTGTACCAAAAAGTGCATACGGTTTAATGGATAGCGGCCACCGCAGCTCATTCCTGAGTGGTAGAGTCACGCTGCGATGCAGCACGAATTGGATGATTCGCGGAATATCAGCGTGAAATAATGGAACTCGTTGCAGTTGTGTTTCGTCCGGTGAGTAAAAGAACCGGAGGCACATCTCTCTCCCCTACCCCTTCACAATTCCTACTCCTTCCACAAAGGTCCTACGCCTTTCTTAAAGGTCCTACACCTTCCTCAAAGGATCCTACACTTTCCTCAAACGTACTACACCTTCCTCAAAGGTCCTACACCTTCCGCAAAGGTCCTAAACCTTACTCAAAGGTCCAAACCCTTCCTCATAGTTCCTACACCTTCCACAAATGTCCTACACCTTCCTCAAAGGTCCTACACCTTCCTCAAAAGTCCTACACCTTTCTCAAAGGTCCTACGCCTCCTCAAGGCTGGCGACGCATATACGACTCCTCTAGTTTTGCGGGTGTCCATGTGCAGCATGATTACTTTCCACCAGGTGACCCGCTTGCTCGTTTGCCTCCTTTTTGCATAAAAAAAACATGGATCTCAAAAAATGGGAGCTCATCACGCACGCCTTGCTAATACGTTTAACACTAATACGTTTCTATAATAACCTACAAGCTCCAAAACGAGCCTATTCCTTCCCAACGCGTATACGATTCCTCTGCTTTTGCGGGTGTCCATGGGCGGCGGTGATACTTTCCATCAGGTAACACGCTTGGTCGTTTGCCTCGTTTTAAAAAAAAATCAAGTGAAAAGAGTGGAATACGAACAAAAAATCTTGAATAACCAACATTTTCCATCTACTGCTTTCACTGAGGAGATTCAAATTGTATGTAAATATGGCGAAGGCTCGAGTTGACATCAGTTGGTATTATGCTAATATGGTACCTAAGTCACCTCAGCAGCTAATCAAGTCGTAGCGGATTGAATGTCTGTATTGAGACGTTTGGGCCAACAAGTCAATATCTTTTCCAACATTATGCGCGATTTTCCGCGTATAGTGAACTTCCGAATGTTATTTTTTTTTATTTCTCGTCACAAAAATTTAATATTACATGTTGTGTACAACATTCACAAAAAACCATATAAATAGGTATAATTATTCGACAATTATCTGCTTTTTACTAACACTAAGGGTGGATTCGACCAAACTGGTATAAGGTCTTATACCTAGATTAAACGCCGTATTTGTATAGACTAATCTCGGAGTAAGTCTTATTCCAGTTTGGTCGAATCCACCCTTAAGACTTTCATGCATACAGTTTAGTAGATAACAATGTATTATTCTCTTAAATAACCTACACGGTCGGTCAGTTGGTAGCTGCAATAAAAAACAAAGTTAAATTCAGTTCAAGGTAAGGAAATTTATTTTATTTAAGTCAGCAAGTGTTTCCACGAAAACCTTTCAATAAAGATATTGTTACTTAACACATATACTATTACATAACAAAGTCTCTTTTCTGATTTTGTTTAGTAAATTAAACATTATTATAAACGTTCATTGAGAATAAAGCTTTTTTTATTTAATGAATAGATTAATGAGGAGCTCGATGGCGCAGCGGCTAGCGCGTTCGGCTTGCGATCTTGCTCGCTAAGCCACTTTCGCAATGCCGGGTCGCTGCATGGGTGACCAATTTAAAAACATCTCGAGCTCCTACGTGCTTCGGAAGGCACGTTAAGCCGTTGGTCCCGGTTGTTGTCGTAAGATGACAGTCGTTAAAACCCACCAACCCTCATTGGGCCAGCGTGGTGGGTTGTGGCCCAACATCCCCACGTGCTATTGTCTACGTTGGAGGCCTGTGCCCAGTAGTGGGACGTTAGTAGGCTGATGATGATGATGATGATGAATAGATTAAATAAAAAAAACACTACAGAGGTAAATAAATAATTTGTAGCTATTCACAAGGCGAACGTAACTAATTAAAGAAAATAAGAAAACACAATGTACTCGTATAAGTATAGTCAGACGTAGCCCTCGAATGCGTGACTTGTATACTGATATTCATAAATAGGTTTTTAGAAAACACGTTGCACGTTATACTACAAAGGCGTTAGTGTGGGAAGTAACAGTTGTATGGAGATGAATGAATACTCAGTTGTACCTACATTCCACGGATTAACACAGTTTTTGGAACACGCAGCTGTGTTATTTCCCAAAATTTTCAAGTAAATATATTGCCGACTAGACAGATTTTCAAATGGACATAATGAACGTTGTCAAAGTAGATTTAATGATATCTAATACTAATTGTTTTTCTTCTTTACTTAAATATTAATTATGTTTACTTGATTAACAGCTTCATGTTAATTAATTTCGAGTTGAATACTAAATAAATGAGATCGGTGACGTTCTAGTTATAGGTTAGGTCAAGAGTACTCTCGAGCTTGTATGAAGAACGCTATGAGAGTGAGTGAAGCAAAGGATATGCAAATGAAAAGATGTGCATGGTCTCTGCCTAGAAGCGGGCGTGATGTGTGTATGAATATTAAATTAATAAAGTAAAAGTACATCTGCTTTATTGATACAGACGATATTTACAAACATACATAATATAATCACGACTATTATCCCCGAAGGGTTAGTCAGAGACTAGGCAATGAGGACTGCAAAAGCAGTCCTCTACCATAGTGCACTTTTCACCACATAGCGACTGCACATTTGCTCAGCGTGACAGGTGGTAAGCCCATCGCCGCTATATGGTGTTGGATGTATGAGTAGTCTTTATTCCGTTAGTCGCCTTTTACGACACCCATGGAAAGAGAGGGGGTGGTAGTATTCTTTCACCGCTACGGGACACGGTTAAATTTTCATTCCTTTTTTCTTTGTGAGAA
The DNA here is from genome assembly GCA_963921215.1 of Scoparia ambigualis. NCBI lineage: Eukaryota > Metazoa > Arthropoda > Insecta > Lepidoptera > Crambidae > Scoparia > Scoparia ambigualis. Next base: position 7,436,338 of record OY992510.1, read on the forward strand.
GGAGGCAAACGAGCCGACTGGGAAGCAATCACAGCCGCCCATGGGGTGTCCATGGAAAACCAGAAGAGTTGCAGATGCGTTGCGTTTACATTAGTTGTTAGCACAAAAGAAAATCAACTCCGTTTTTCGTGCCCTTTTTTTGAAAAAACACATTAAATAATGTTAGTAGCATACTTTCGGAACTACTTCATGATGAATCAAATTATATCAAACAGTTTCAAGCTTTCATCTGAACTTTTAAATTCTTATAACTAACTCAAAATGTCGACACGATATTTGAAACTGTTATATTCTTTATAAACAAAACATTTATATAAATTGAACGGATAAGCCTGTTTAAAAAAAATTTCACGTGAAAACATAGAAAATAACCTCAGAGCAATTGAGATAATTATGTCAAGTTTTTGGTCCCTATAAATATTTAAAAAGTTTTTCTTGTCAAATTCTTGTCAATTGCTAGCATCTCGTGACTAAACTGACATCACCATGTGACGCCACAATTTCAGCGCCTGGATATGTCATTTATTGCACGCTACTACGTGATGCAAGCAGCATGCATAATGCAAGGATTTTCAAATTCTGAATCACGATACCGTGGGAATTTTGGCTTATCAAAATGCATAATTCGCCTGAAATATGAACATTATTGCTTTTAGAACAGCCTAAAGAGAACTTTGTGCAGGTTGGTGTGATGTTTTATTTTTTGAATTTGTTTTATGGTGGATTTAGACCAAAACGAACATAGAACTTGAGCATTATTTCTTGATCTTTTAGTGTAAACGAAAGCTCGATAACAGCGTTTACACCAAAATATCAACGAGCAATAATGCAATTCAAGAACCAGAATTCTTGCACATGCACAATAATTATGTTTAGATCAGGCGAACAAATGCTCATTGCTCATTCGTGTCGTAGAGCAGTATTATAATTGCAAGTACCTACTGCATTTATGATTTTGTCTCAAACATTCAAAAAGAAATTACTTCTTCGACTAGTAGATTTGCATTTTCCTGCCAAGCATCTTGTTTGCGAGTTGTATTTTTATAGTGTTTGAAAGTCGGATCCCACACACATCTGAAATCTTTTATCTATTAATAGTTCTCTATTAATAGATAGAAATTTTGCTTGAGACTAATCTATAATTAAATCGGTTAGTATTTAGAAATTGCTAGAACACTAGAACGCTTTGAAAAGATCGCTCTGGGGAGCGAACACGTTTGAACACGAAGGTACGCTCTAAGCAATTATTCGCACGCTCTAGTGCCGTTTACATCAAGCGAGCAAACATTCTCAGAATACTCCATAAAATGCAATAGAACAACGAAACAATGCTCGGAGTCTGTTCACATTAGAAGAATTTAATAGAGTGGGCATAGAATGAGCATTCGCTCGTCTGATGTAAATCGGCCTTAAGAAACTACATGCGTTTAGTTTTTACTTAGTAATTTTAATCCTGGCGTTTTGAAACCTTTACAGGATCCGTGTCACAAACAGACTGTGACGTTATTTAACTCATAATTAATTTGTAACTTGCATCTCGTAATAATAATTATTGTTATCGAGTGGATTCGGTTCTTCATAAATCGAGCAGACAGTATTTATTTGGCCTTGCACAATCCAATATGTACGTAGAAGCGCCACAAACCGCCAGTAGTCATAGCGGAGCGGCAAAAGCATCACCTTAGAATAATATGACTGTGTTCAGATGTATGCAATGTTTTCACATTGCATACATCTGAACACAGTCACTTTCGTTCAAAATGTTACAGGAAAGTCAGTCTCGGCAGTTAGTATTAGTACGAAACGAATATAGTTTCACTGCAACTTCCAATCACTGCGGTGGAGGTTTAGTTCAAGTTGCCAATGTTTTGGCAGATCGCTAACGGACGGACTTATAATGTATAATGCCTGAACTATACGTACGTATGGGCCCATTGTGTCACAACTTTGTCGCGTAACTGGGAAAGAATACTACCACTACCACGTGGACAATATATTGTTCTCGTGGTATTGGGCCATAACCCACCACGCTGGCCCTTGGGTGTCGTAAAAGGCGACCAACGGACTAAAGACTGCATAGCATAGAGTGGCGTTGAGCTCACCAACTGTAACGTTGAGCACATGTGCAGTCGCTATTTGGTGAAAAGTGGACTATAGTAGAGGACTGCTTTTGCTGTCTTCATTGCCTAGTCTCTGACGAACCCTTCGGGGATAACAATCGTAATTATATGTGTGTATGTACGGACTCATTGTTAGTCATAGAGAGCCTCGATAGACTGATTGCTGGTAGTGCATAACTACCTACCTGTAGGCCGCTCATTAAGGGCCTTTAAGTAATCTCAAGGTCACTATGCTCGGGTTTCTCTGCGGGATCGAATCAGAAATGAGGAGATCCGTAAAAGAACTAAGGTATCCGAAGAAATGTTAGGTAGTCCTAATTAATCGCTAAAAGTGATCTCTTTCTATAGGTTTAGTGACCTAAGGAGAAAGAGGAAGCAGTTATTTTCTCCGAAAAATAAATGTTAGTAGGTAACCGTACTGTTCTACAACGTATCAAATGATATACATAGTTTTACCGCAACTTGTCTTCAAAGCGGTACAGTTCACGTTGCCAATGTTGATACGTTGGCGTTAGTTTCGGTGGATCGCTGGCGGAAGTCCGAGGTCACGTGACGAGCTCCGCGTCCGGTTGCCATCCCCGGCCGCGTATTACCGTTAAGTACGTATAATGTTACGGGGCGGGTTGTTAGTGTCATTTTAATAGTAGACTGCAATATGAGTTGATTAAACTACCGAATTGAACACTGTCCGAACAATATGTTGTCATAATCAAATGTACAATAGAGCGGGCGGCGGTTGGTTTGAATAATTAATTTGAGGTTATTTTTTTATTTTTATTTTATTTTATTTTGTTCAGAACACCAACAGCACATAAACAATATATGGATACATTTATATAAATCTACTTAGCTATTAACAGGTATTCGCAAATGGAAAAACAGGTATTCGCAAATGGAACAGGTATTCGCAAATGGAACAGGTATTCGCAAATGGAACAGGTATTCGCAAATGGATTGATGAATGGAGTTTGTTTAGATGTTGGTAGAAGTTGAATGTTGAACAGTATTTTTGAAATATATTGAAATTGAATTGTATACACACATATTTAGACGGGATTTAACGCAAAAATACTTAGGGTGGATTTGACCAAACTGGAATAAGGTCTTATACCCCGATTAAATGCCGAATTTGTATAGACTAATCTCGGAGTAAGTCTTATTCCAGTTTGGTCGAATCCAGCCTTAGTCAGCTACGCAAACGGAGGCGATACACCGCGACAGCAGTCCACCGGTGACCACGGCCGGTGCAACTCGGTCGAAACGTCGGGTATAAAAAGGTATGCGTAGAATGCCTTTACTAAGTAGTTTTGCGTTAAATCCCGTCTAAATATGTGTGCATAATGGAACGCAAAAGTTTAAAAGTGTATATTGAATTGTGTATTTTAATGTTTTTCTCTAAACAGAAAATAGCACTTCACTTCAAAGAGAAGTTCTTTCCGAAATATCGTCATCAGCCTATAAACGTCCCACTGCTGGGCACAGGACTTCTTACATGGAAAAGTGCACAAGAGAGATGTGGCCATAACCAACAACGCTGGCCCAATGCGGTTTGATCCAAATACACATACATTTAATCACGACTATTATCCCCGAAGGGTTAGTCAGAGACTAGGCAATGAGGACCGCATAAGCAGTTCTCTGCCGTAGTCCACTTTTCACCAAATAGCGACTGCAGATGTGCTCAGCGTGACAGATGGTGATCCCATCGCCGCTCTATGTTGATGGATGTATGTGCAGTCTTTAGTCCGTTAGCTGACTTTTACGACACGCAAGGGAAGAGAGGGGGTGGTAGTATTCTCTGACCGCTACGCGACACGGAATTAAAATATACGATTTCAACAAATGACACAATAGTCAATTTAAAAAAGCGACTCTCTTACCCTCTTATTAATAAACGTTGATTAAAGTTACAATTAAGTTTAAATTGACGCTGTCTCTATCAGTCTTCTTTAACAAAAACGAGACAGCGTCACTTTAAACCGAGGTGTAACATTTGGCTTAATAAGACGATAAAAGAATACTACTAACCTCTCTAGTCGTAGCTTAGTCTCTTTGTAACTCTTGGTGAAATGTAAGAATAAAAATATAAAAAGCATAAAATGTTGCTGTTTTCCTTTCTCTAATTAAATGAAACATAAAAATGTAATAGCAACATAAAAAAACTACCGTTACCGTAAATAAAAGAAGTTCGGGATAAAAATATGATTATGCCCTTGGGAAATGTATTAAAGTACCGAGTCGTGGTTAATCTTTGCCCGTCCCGTAATCCAAGAAGATAACACTGGCTTACGAAGTTTGTCATGGTTGATTAAGGTGCCCCCTTATTACAAGCCAAGCTTTGAGAGGCATTCTTAAAATATGATTCGCCTCTTGAACCACTAAGACGTGGATGAAAGACACATTAAGCGGGTTGTATTTATCATCATGGGCCATTAAAGTTTTTTTTATATTAGAAGGAGGCAAACGAGCAGGCGGGTCACCTGATGGAGAGTAATCACTGCCGCCCATGGACACCCGCAAAACCAGAGGAATCGCAGGTGCGTTGCCGGCCTTTAAAGAAGGAATAGGTTTTAGGAAGGAATAACCCAAGGGTCACGTGTAGGGTCTCAAGGGTAACTACGGACGCGAGTAACTTTAACTCCCAAAGTTAAAAAGCCCAAGTTCCCAATAGACATGGACAACAGATCATGGGGAGAACCCACCAAGCTGGCCCAATGTGGGTTTGTAACAATTTACATCTTACGACAACAATCGGGAACTTCTGAGGCATGAAGGAGCTCGAGATGTTTTTTATTTTTAAATTAAATTAAACTTGTTTACGCTTACACCAAATAACTAGACCAAGATCAGTATTCTTTTGAAACTCCTTATAATGATAAGATTACGGATAAGTAAACATAATACATAGAAAGAATACGCAGACCCGAAATCAATTTAGAAAAACAGTTTTTCTCCAAATTGACCCGACTGGGAATTAAACCCGGGATCAGAGATTGCGCGACGCTAGACCCGGCATGCTAACCACTCGACCACGGAGGTCGTCAAATTAGTTGGTCACCTATCAAGTGAAAACAGAATTGTAACGGAACAAAATTTACAGCACAGCGATGAACAAAAGTGTATGAAATATTGTAGACAAGCGGCCGCTCGCGGTTTCACCCGCGTGGTTCCCGTTCCCGTGAGAATATCTGGATAAAAAGTATCCTATGTGTTAATCCAGGTTATAAACTATCTTATACCGAATTTCATCCAAATCCATTCAGTAGTTTTTACGTGAAAGAGTAACAAACATCCATCCATACTTACAAACTTTCGCGTTTATAATATTAGTAGGATTTGGGTGAATTCCATGTCTATGGTAATTTACTGGCAGGCTTTGGTTTTGAGTTAAAATGAATAACTGCCAGAAACTGATTTAAAATGTTGTGAAGTAATTGCCATCTTCTTGGAAAAGCTGATTGCTTACGAAGGTTCAGGGCGTATCTTGTATATCTTTATAGTTTGTTTTATTTTATAGGGGAGACTGGGACTGAGACTTTTGTTTACCTACAAAATACTTTTTTTTTAACCTTCGCCCGCTGTATCTATATCGTCTTCTATCAGTTAAAGTAGTTTGAGAATCGATTAAGTATCTCCACAGATTATCTACACACACAGGCTAACAATAAACAACAAAAGTTTTTAAATTAACTACACAAAGGCTTCTATCGGCAAGGTATACCACCTATCGTTAGAAATATCTTCAATCTAATTTAATTTTTTTTTATCGTCACCAAATAAATGTACAAGTATGGATTAGTAACCATTTAGTACTTTTTTTGAACTAGCACTTTTAAGATATTCTAAATGCCCTCGCAGGGCTCATGTTTAGAACTTAATTAGACTTAAGATCTTTTATGTACAACATTATCAATAATTTTTTTTTCTTAATTTTTCAATTACAAAGATATTTATAAGCAATTACGTCTTTATCGGTTGCTAAATACTAGCAATAGTATTTCTCTCGACTGTGAGGGTAGACTTCACAGTGACTTAGGGTCTGATATGTAGTTTCGAATGCCGTCGTTGCGACGCACGCTGTTGTGAAAAACATTTCATATTGTACGCCCTCGCGAATAGCCGTTGTATCGAAAATCGCTAAATCGAATGACGGACTCGCGAACATGAAATCTCTTTTATATATGTGGTACGCTAGATCAATAGTCATGGTATCGAAATCCATTGTTGCGATTAGAGTGCTTATTCAAATTTATTGTATGGGAATCGAACTCGCGACTTCGATGAGACACAGCAACTTACGATGGGCTCGATTAGTATTTAAAAGGAAGGTAAATGACATATATACACACATACCAAAGACCCTATAGGCCTTAGTAACGCTCGTGTCAATGTGCTGTTTCCAGGTAAGTTCCTTATCTAGTGTTATGCCTAGATATTTCACTTCTCTAGACCGGGGAAGCTGGGTGCCGTAAAGTTTTAGGCTTCCCAGTTTCGTGAGGTTTTTCATACTCGTGAAGGAGATAGCTGTTGTTTTTCCCGGGTTTACGGATAGATGATTGGTATTACACCAATCCTCCAGCAAACATAGGGCACGTTGCATTAGCTCCGATACCGTGGAGGGAAACTTTCCACTGACTGTGATGACCAGGTCATCCGCATAACCAACCGTATATAGTGGTCCTTGGTTCAGTTTTGCTATGATTGAATCAACTACAAGGCTCCATAGCAGAGGAGAGAGGACGCCCCCCTTGCGGGCACCCTCTAGTTGTTTGAGAGTAAATTGTCCCCAAGCAGTTCTGAGTAGATTATTCTACCCTTTAACATGCATTCAATCCATTTGCAGATCGGTTGGGGCACGCCATGATCTCTGGCTGCCACATTGATAGAGTCAAAGGTTGTGCGGTCAAATGCACCTTCAATGTCTACGAATATGCAGACGCAGATCTCTTTGTTCTCCAGGACTGATTCCGCTCGGCTTACCACATGGTGGAGAGCGGTTTCTGTTGACTTCCCTGGCTGGTAAGTGCATTGAAGTCCGTGAAGTGGGAATTTTTTTAACGGTCCCGCTCTGATAAATTTGTCTACCATCTTTTCCAAGGTCTTAAGAAGAAAAGATTGGACACTTATTGGCCTAAATGTTTTGGGTTCTTCATAATCTGGTTTACCCGGTTTTGGTATGTATATTACTTTAACACGTCTCCATGTTCTAGGTATATAACCAAATGCAATGCAGGCTTTATACAAGCTGCAGAGATGGGGGCCCAGAGTGGAAGCGCCCTGTTGTAGTAGGATGGGGTAAATATTGTCAGGTCCAGTTGCTTTATATGGTTGAAAGCTCCTCAGTGCCCATTTAACCTTAGATTCATCCACCACCTTTTTAGCTATTATCCAATCATACTTGGAAGTCTTAACTTGCTGTTCCTTTCAGCTGATTGGGTCATGTTCGTCTTGAATGATGCTTGATCCAGGGAAGTGGGTATCAAACATGACCTTAAGTGTATTCTCACCATTTTCTGTTCGAGATCCATTTGCCCTCATTACTGTAGACAGTGAAATCGCCTTTGTTGTAGAGATTGCCTTGGTTAGTCTCATTGCTTCAGGAACAGACTGTATCTGTTCACAATGTTTCCTCCAAGCCCATCTTTTTGCTTTACGAACCGCACTGCTATAGCGAGTTAAATCCTTATTGTAATCGCTAAAGTCGTTCTTCGCCTTCGCTTCATTGAACGCCTGTCGTGTCTCTTTTCTACTCTGAGCCACCTCTGGAGTCCACCACGGCAGTCTCCCCGCCACTGATTTTGTTTCTGGGCAGTTGTTCTGCCAGGCCGTCATCAGTGCTTCTGTGAGTCTGTCAGCTTCAAACTCTATGTCCACAACTGAGTTAAGTTTACAGCATGGACCATCTAGTTCCCGCCTGAGATTCTTTCTGAAGCCCTACCAGTTGGTGTATCTTGGGTTCTTCCTTTGCACAGTTCCTCCAAATGCCTCCGATGTTTACCACTGGCAGAGGGTCAGGCGCGGCCTCAAGCAGGTCCCAAATGGTTCCTTGGATCGCCACGTAGTGGCCCTCTCCCAGCGTAGTCGCAGGGTAGTCGTCAGCAATGATGGCCATCTTATAGGCACTTACTGCCCCCGCGTAAGACCCGTGAGTCTTAACACGTTTGGCATCAAGCGCCTCCTGACTCTCATTGCTGACCTCACTCAGCCTTTTCAAGCGCTCCACCGCATCAGCCGTCATCACCCCTCGGTCCGCTGCCTAAGCAGCTTGGCCTGACGCTTGCGGTTGCCCGCCCGACCTATGCCACGGCTTCTTGCCCGAGCTCCCCCTTGTATCAGACCTGGGGCCGGATACCATGAGGACCCAGTTCCTTCTACCGCGATGGTCCGGCGGTGGCAACAGGACGGATCCCATCAGGACCCAATTCCCGTTGCCCCGCCATTCCACGGTCCTCCACATGGGTTTGCTGAGCTGGTGCAGACGCCCTCCCCTAACGCAGCAGCAGACTCCCGACCGCTTGGTCCCCGCGCATGGTTCCCGGCGGGTTGGGACCCCTAAGGTTCCCACTTCCCCCGGGCCCCCGCGCGGATCCCGACTGCGGCGGATGCCGTGCCGGTGCAAGTGAAGCCCTATAGCCCCCGCGGTTCCTACCACGTCCAGCTGATGGGGTTGGTCCCCGAAGGTGTCCATCCCCACTGTGTCTGGCGGTAGGCTCCGCCTGAAACGCGCCTACTCCCGAAGGAGTGTTGCACGCATGGGCCCCTTGCGGGACGGAAAGGTTGCTGCTTAAGGCAGCCTCAAAAATTGGCAAATTGAGGTCGAGGTTGTCATCCCTCTAAGGATGGGATGGGATAGGATTAAGAAAAGGGAAAGAAAGTGGTAAGGAGGGGAGTTGCTATTGATAGGATCATGGGATTGAGGGTAAGGGAATGGCCCACCGTGCGGGATATCACTGGCGGGTTAGCCCCACACACTCAGCTACTGCAAGTCGCAAGGTAGATGGTAGGTGTGCGATGCTTGCTTAGTGACGGCAGCATTTCCAGGGCCAACGACGTGGACGTGTGTGAATAGGACTTGACGGCAGACGCAGCTTGCTCAACATCGCACACTTGAGCACACATCAAACCGCCCTACGACTCCAAGCAACTACTTAACAGAACCGTGACGTAATACCGCTGGCTCGTCTCGGTAGCTTAGGGGGTTAGTCTCTAAACTACCGAGATCCCAGAAAATTCGTTTAGATATAACATAAAATGTTTACTAGAAAAAAACAACCAACAACTAATCCAAAGGTCTAGGTTCGAATCCCATTCAAGCTTTCCTGAGACTGGTTGTTTTTTTCTAGTAAACATTTTATCCTAAATCTATATAGCATTGTGAATGCAAAATTTTCAAATACAAAGAATTTTAAAGTTACGAAAATTTGTAATAGAAAATGTAATTTGTAAACGTGAGTGCATTTACAATTACCATAACTATACTAATTGTAAAATGCTGATAAGTTCAGCGTGCGTTATTACGTACGCCCATAAAACCGTGTTGACTGTATTTTTACGAACAAGTAAAATACTTATTTATAATTTCAAAACACCGATTATCAAACCGAATTTAATATCTACGTAGTTTTATGTGAGTATAGTTATTGGGTATTAGCAGTTTGTTTTACAATTGCTATAAATATAACTGTGAAACTTCAGTCGCTATCCAAGATAATTATAATTTGTTTAAAATGACAACAGACATTAATGTTATGACAAAGCAAATGGAATACGACAAGAAGGGGTACCATAATATTATCAAATCCTAAGTTGTTCCCAGATGTATTCAAATAAAACGACTAAAACGGAGGGTCAAGAAATTGCCATGGAATCGTTATTGTCGGAGATATGCAATATCACAGAATGGGGAGCAAAAAAATATTGGGGCGAGGGAGCACTTCCTTAGAAATAACCGTTGCCAATTTAACCTTCACTCTTTCAGCGAGGAAAACTTGACGTCTTGTTATTTTACCATGTTTTTTAATCGTGTCTGGTAGCGGTGAAAGAATACTACTACCCCCTCTCTTCCCTTGGGTGTCGTAAAAGGCGACTAATTGACTAAAGACTGCACAACAGTATAGAGCGGCGATGGGCTCACCACCTGTCACGCTGAGCACATGTGCAATCGCTATTTGGTGAAAAGTGGATTATGGTAGAGGACTGCTTTTGCTGTCCTCATTACCTAGTCTCTGACTAACCCTTCGAGGTTAATAGTCGTGATTATGTGTATGTATGTGTTTTTTGATGATAATTTGATACAGCTAATTCACCTTTAGCATTGCGAAAGCGTGGAGGATTTTAATAGCGCATCGGTTAGTGCGGTCAGATCACGATTTGAAAAGTTAAGTAACTATTTTCAGGACACCGGATTAGTAACTTAATTTGGATATAACTAGAATACTACCATCCCATCTTTTCCCTTGGGTGTTGTAAAAGGCGACTAACGGACTAAAGACTATTCAACACCATCCAACAGCATAGAGCCGATCGGCTCACCACCTGTCACGCTAAGCTGTCGCTATTTGGTGAAAAGTGGACTATGGTAGAGGACTGCTTTTGCTGTCCTCATTGCCTAGTCTCTGACTAACCCTTCGGGGATAATAGTCGTAATTATATGTATGTATGGAAAGACCTGTGCCCAGCAGTGGGACGTTGGTAGGCTGATAATGGAAAAATACTTCTAGGTCACCAATCACACGTATTACATTAATATTAAAGTAATATGAAATTACTGTAATAAAGTCCGCCTCTCATACTGTTTTTGTGTCGTGCAATAAAGATTGAAATAAATAAATAATTAGTTCTGGCCTGATTGGAAGTAGTCACGGCAGCGTATAGCGGTGCGGACCAATACTGTACCGTGTTTTGTTTGATCTCACCTCCTTATAGCTGGAATACGGCATTGTAGGACACTGCTACTTTCGCTGGTAAGTAGATAGTAGGTCTCCAGACAGGTTCTGGACTGAATCTTACTACACTGTGTACTTAGGCGAAGACCAGTGGAACGTATATAAGTTGGTGATGATGATGATTTGATGGTTTGACGACCTCCGCGGTGACGCCGGTTCTGTCGTCGCCATCTCTGAGGTCCTGTCTGCTGAGGTGAGGTCTAGTCAATTTAGAATTAACTGTGAATCAAAAATTATTTAATCGCCTCTCTCGTCTAGTGGCTAAGCCATCGGTCTTAGTTCCAGAGGTCCCGGGTTCGATTCCCAGCGGGGAGTGCATCTTTGTGTGCTTGATTTGGTTGGTGGTGCCCTACCACTGTTAAGTCCGCCTGGCTTGCTACCACCATCTTATCTAAATCTTTCGCCATAACAACGATGTTATAGCATTGTTGTGTTCCGACAGTTCAAAGATAAGATAGCCAGTTCCTCAGAGGTTTAGGATTCCGAGTGAAGCGCGCTTCTATCTTCGGCCTTATTACCTACCGCTTACCCGTTGTAGAATAAAAAAAACCATTTCGAGTCTGGTTGTTTTCTAGGTTCAAAGATATTTTTGTGTATAAGTACGTTTATCCGTTAACTAACTAATAAAAACATGTTTCAAAGAAGATTAACTTGGGCAAGGTAATTTGGTCTTAAAGTGAAAAAGTTATTTATCTAGTAAATAGAACTTATTCTGTTTACTGTGAAAACCATGGCAAATTTTTTAGAGCTAGAAAAATACTCAATTGCAATAATCCATCAGAATCTGTTGTTAACAAAAGTCCCCTTGACTTTTCCATCATTATTAAGTTCATTCCTCCTAAGAAGTAATTTAAACAGTTCTTTTTTCCCCCTCAATTTTGGTTTAGTTCCCCCGTCGTTAACAGTTTACAGGGATCCGCGGGCTTAACGTTTGTTTGCACATTATTCTTTTTTTTGACATTTATACCCTCATAGAGCAGGGGCGCGATATTAATAGCAATGTTATTGTAGATTGAATCGCAAAGTAATTTCAAAGATTGAGACGTAACGCTTCCTTCGTATTTGGGATATAGCTGCTCAGTTGTATTTTAGAATTAATAAGATCGTTAACATTGTAACAAACATTTTGTGGTGCTATTAGATAATAATAACAAAACGTTTAGGAAAACAACTCTTTAAGTATGTAAGTAAGGATAATTAAAACGAGTATAAGTTCTCTTTATCAGAATGGTTGTCTAGCAGAGATCGCTTTAAAGCTATAATACCGCCAAATTGTAACTTTGTATTTGTGCTCATTGTTTTGTGTTATTTAAATGTCTGTGGTGTTAAGTTACAATAAAAGTATTGTCTATCTATCTATCTTTAAAACCATTATATTGGTGTCTGTAACATCATTATTAATTTGACTAAAAAAATCTTAACGACCGTCTCACCTGATGGTAAGTGACGAGGCCGAAGATGGAAGCGCGCTTTATCCTAATATTCTTATTTCTGAGGAGCTGGTTTTCTTACCTATTTCTGCATACCACAATGCTACTAACATTGCTGATTTGACAAAGAGCAATTATAATCAACATAACCTCCAACAAGGTATGGTACTGAGTGTCTGTAACATCATTATTAATTTGACTAAAAAAATCTTAACGACCGTCTCACCTGATGGTAAGTGACGAGGCCGAAGATGGAAGCGCGCTTTATCCTAATATTCTTATTTCTGAGGAGCTGGCTTTCTTACCTATTTCTGCATACCACAATTCTACTAACATTGCTGATTTGACAAAGAGCACTAAGAATCAACATAACCTCCAACAAGGTATGGTACTGATTGATATTATGCTAACGGTTGCCAATAAAGTAAGTAAGTATAATATTCAGCCATTAAGATAATAATTACATCAAACAATGACACCTCCACTTAAGAGCTCCGAACTTTTGACAATCAATGAAGTTGTAAGCCTCCGCGATTGACCCTGAGAAAGTTGATGTCGGGATTACATCCTGGATCAAACGAGTACGCCGTAACAAGCTCGAGCAATCACCCTTATGGCTGTTGTAATAAAAAGCAAAATTGGACGAATCCATTCGTCCATCGGCGGTAGAGCTGACCGGTTAGTACGTGAGGGTTGATTGGTTCTAGCCAAGGGCCTTCCGTGCGATTTGGTTAATCACTAGAAGGCAATCTAACGTGCGCTAGTACAATCGCCTCGATTGCGTAGACCGATTACACCGATACGTTGTTGTTTTGGAATTATCAGTCAATTAATTGGAATCGTGTATACTAGGTGCGAATGTATTCCAATCTAGTTCATACCTAAGTATATTGTTTGTGACGTTTTATTGTGTAATTATTTTTGATCGATTCCAATATTAAATACTTCATTTATGTAGGTTTTGTTCTAGGTAGGTACAGTTACATGTCTAAACCTCGATACAGTAAATTTATTTATGCATTTAAGCGTTTATGCTTTGTTAAAGAAACTTGTTTTCTCCCTAAGCGCTTTATTTATCGTGTGGAAAGCTTGGGTGAAGATAATATGAGTCTAGCACTGGGACGTTTTACGTCAAATATAATAGTCAGAGTTATTATAGTAATTTGTCGATAATTGTTTATTTTCCTTAGTTTACATATTCCAAAATAAGTAGGTACCGCTAACTGAGAGTTACAAAAACATTTATGTATTTTTAATTCTTTTTTAGTTGTCATCATTAGTGTTGGCTTCATATTGCCTTTATTTGTTAGAAAAGGGACATTATATTGAATCAATCTAATTTAAAATTATCATGATCATTATCAGCCTATAAACTCCCACTGCTGGGCACAGGCCTCCCACGTGGACAATAGCACGTGGGGATATTGAGCCATAACCCACCACTCTGGCCCAATGCGGGTTGGTGGGTTTTAACGACTGCCATCTTACGACAACGACTGGGACCAACGGCTCAACGTGCCTTCCGAAGAACGGAGGAGCGCGAGATGTTTATAATTTGGTAAGCCATCCAGCGACTCGGCATTGCAAAAGTTACTTAGCGGGCAAGATCGAAAGCCGAACGCGCCAGCCGCTGCGCCATCGAGCTCCTCAATTTAAAATTAACAATAAAATATTTTGTGATTACTAACATATAAAAATGCATGTTTATTTATTTATTTAACACTTTATGCACGTTCGTACAAAGGCGGACTTAATGCCTTAGGCATTTTCTACCAGTCAACCGTTGGGGGGTGCAGAGACAAACATAGTTTACTAAATGTATTATAAAATGTTAGTGTTTTACGGTTACAGAATTGTATTAAAACCTCACTAAATAGCTAAAATAAACCAGATAACTAGTCGCAAATGGAAAGTTGGGGTATCTCCATACCCCTCGGAAAAAGTGGAGTGATTTATTTATGTATACCTACAGTTAGTAGAAGAATACATCTACATACATACATACATTAATCACGACTATTATCCCCGAAGGGTTAGTCAGAGACTAGGCAATGAGGACCGCAAAAGCAGTCCTCTACCATAGTCCACTTTTCACCAAATAGCGACTGCACGTGCCTAGTGTGACAGGTGGTGAGCCCATCGCCGCTCTATGCTGTTGGAAGTATGTACAGTCTTTAGTCCGTTAGTTGCCTTTTACGACACCCAAGGGAAGAGAGGGGGTGGTAGTATTATTTCACCGTTAGGCGATATTGTTAATGTCAGTGCCAATTAATGTTTTATATTTTAGCGTTTTATTAACGCTTAAATATACTTAAGTAAAATTTTAAACACTGAAAAAAGACGACAACCTCAGGCGGGAATCGAACCACGCACCTTCCGCATTCCGGGCGGCTGCCTTAACCACTTGGCTACCGAGGTCTGGCTTTCAACCGTCGAAATTTGTCAGTGCTTGATGCTTATGTTGCATCAAGCACTGACAAATTTCGATGCTTATGTTGCATCAAGCACTGACAAATTTCGACGGTTGAAAGCCAGACCTCGGTAGCCAAGTGGTTAAGGCAGCCGCCCGGAATGCGGAAGGTGCGTGGTTCGATTCCCGCCTGAGGTTGTCGTCTTTTTTCAGTGTTTAAAATTTTAGTCAGTGCCAATGTCAAATAAAAAAATAAACATCCCTAGAACCACCTACGCCTACCGCGAATCGGACCTTTGAGGGTAGCGGCAGGGGAGGAGGGGGGGGGGGGTCACTATCATTAACCAGGCAAAAATGAGGTCAGCTGTCTCCTACCTACAGTTTTTAAACAGACAATATTTTTCGATACTGGTAAAGTAAGTTGCTGGAGACAGGTTAGTATAGATAGTGATTTTGCAAAAGCTCCGAAGTACGCGAATTAGCAAACTAGAAAGGTGTTAATCAATAATATTAATACTTACATTTAAAATTTCTTTAACAATGACACACTATAACACGGAAACATTATATTTACGCTCGTAATATAATAAATCGAGTAAAGTCAACCATAACATCGGTAGTACTTTTTTTATTCAGCCAATTTGTCCCAATTTTGAGCAAAGGCCTCCTAATACTCTTCCACGCATCTCTAAAGATGGTATTATAATTATTTTTATGTTTTTGTGACAATTAAAATGGACTCTACTCAGTATATTACGTTATCAAAGATACCTAATGTTATAACACTGATTTCAGTAAAACCAAAATAGGGGGTGGGGGTTGGACCCCCCATACTATTTTTTTTGTCGATGAATTTAGATGTAATACTTAGCCTTAACAGGTTAGAAGTACCATCCCAATCACATAAAAAAAAAAAAAAAAAAAAAATCTTTATTGAATAACTAATTTTATTTTGTTTTATTTTTATTTTTTTATTTTTTATTTTACAATATTTTAACTTAATGCTAAACATATACTAATATAGAATCAAAATATACATGTGCCTGGACTAGGATCTTCCTGTTTTCCAGGCAAAGAGAAACATTTACATAATTCTATGCAAAATACAGTTGTAGGATTCTTAGTTGCTAAATAGATTACAATACAATATTCATTAGAACTTAACTACCTACTTTGTTTATATTAATAAATAATACATTTAATTTTACAATATTCATTTATAACCACTTGGTATATAAATAACATATCAGTCAATAATTTTTAAGTATTAGGTACAAGCGAGTTTTCGCGTCAACAGAAATTAAATCTGGGTTAAATAAATCATTCCTTTTAGTCTAGTCATTATTTTATAAATTGTTTGTGTGCGAGTTAGTTTAGGTAATTTACAGTTTAAGGTTAGTAGAGCAAATTAATATGGTATTGTCGTATTAATAACTAGAGGATGGGCCAAATCGATTTAATCATGATGAGCAACGATATCGCTGCACTTAGGCGCCATCATAATCTATTGAATTAATGTACCTTTTTTCAGCAATAATTTTAGCAGGGCAATCGGCATAGCCAGTTTTGTGGTTGTACGGTTTTTTGAAATGCAAGCATGTGGCACATTTAGCTGTCTCGGCCTTCTTCGTGCAATCCTTTAGCGCGTGACCTACTACTACATTGTATAATTACAAATACTAAATCTATGATGAATATAGATTAAACATTGCTTAAAACCCACCATTAATCGGTCCCCTCTCTTCCTTTTGGTGTCGTTAAAGGCGACTAACGAACTAAAGAATTAACATACATCCAACAGCATAGAGCGGCGATGGGCCCACCTGTCACGCTGAGCACATGTGCAGTCACTAGGTATTTGGTGAAAAGTTAATTGTGGTAGAGAACTGCTTTTGCTGTCCTCATTGCCTAGAGTCTGACTAACCCTTCGGGGATAATATTCGTGATTATATGTATATAAAAAACTCTTTGCCAAGCCTGTCAAGCAATTACCAGTGTAAAGTTCACCTAAATGACATGACCTGGCTCCTGACGGTGTGCTGTATTATAAATTGAGATTAATTAAAATGACTAACACAACTATAAAAAAACACAATTGACCTACAACGTTAAAAAATTTTAGCTTAATCGGTAAACGGGAAGTGGGTCAAAATTGAGTTGCAAAATTCCACCCGAACAAGACATAGGTACATACATACATACATACATTGCAAGCTAAATAAAAGCTTGTAACAAATGCAAACCACGTCCGTAAGCACATAAATGGCCAAGCTTAATTCAACACCCAGACGTTCACATTTATAATATTAACCCTGTACATAAAGTGCAATTAAGTTAAATTGGATTGGAATTCTGATGTAAAGTAGCATTTTAAATTGCAGGTACATTTCGCCGCAATCGTAACGAGTGGAATAAGTAATTAATCGGTCAACTGATTGTGCTTCTGAAAAACTATTAATTTAAAGTTATAAAAAGTACTGTCAATATGAGTATTGAGCATTGATATTATGTGTTACTAATCATCTGCAGGATATTCCACTAATGTTTTTAATAATAGAATCTATACCAAAGTGATAAATAGGATGAAACTCTCACTATCGATTTTTTTTTCCACTAGGGGTAAGTGCTTGGTCTACATCGTACCTAATGGTAAGTGACGATAAAACCGAAGGTGGAAGCGCGCCAGACTTTTACATGAGATTGCTGTAGTTAGCCAGGCAAACTTAACAAGCCCTGCCGCCAACCAAACCAAGTACATAAAGATGTACCTACGGCTGGGAATCAAACCTGGGACCTCTACATCTAAGACCGGCGGCTGAGTCACTAGACCACAGAGGCGGCTAAAATATACATACATATACTTATACATACTGCTCATGCCTTAGTCTAAAACCTTTTTTATAAATAGATTTCGGGTCTGGGTGTTTTTCTATGTTTATGTATATTTATCCGTTATCTAGTTTAACCATATTATCGAGTTTCAATAGAAGTTTATCTTGGGTTAGATAATTGGTGTGAGCGTAAACAAATTTTATTTATTTATGTTATACATTATGTTCATGCCTTGGTCCCTATAGGCATAGTATAATAAAACAAGTACGCTGACTTGGCCCCCGAGCACATGAGTAAAGAAACGGTACAGATACAGAGCTTCTAGGAGCATATGAAAATCCTTACCTAAAGTTTTATAAGTTTTTTATTATCTATGTAGACAAGATAAGATATTAAGTAAGTATAAGTACCCTTATGTCGCGTTCTTTGCACCATTAAAGAGGGCTTGGAGAAAAATCTTATACAGGCACAAGGCACAAAATCCAAATCAGATGACAATGAATAAGAAGCATTTCCCAAAACGTCTAACAGAATTGACCGAAGCAATCGATCTGAGACAAACGACAAACATAATAAGTGGGTTTCGAGCCTCAGGGATTGGCCCTTTATATCCCCAGCAAGTTCTGAAACGAATTCCCGAACATCAAGAAGAAATAATGTCATATGGCATTGATGAAGCGTTTTTGATTTATTTACAAGAAACAAGATCCGGAAAACCAATGCAAGTGAAAAGATGCAAAAAAATTAATTTAAACGAACCTGGAAAGTCAGTTACAATTGATGACATAAATATACTCAGTCCCTAACAAAAGACTTCTAAAAAGGTTACCAAAGGGAATACCAAAAATTCAAAATCAGAAGGAAGTAAATTAAGACAATTATGATGATGGCTTTGTTCACGACCAAACTGGCCAATACGTTGACCTCGGTGCAGATGTCATTGACGATGCAGATAGTGACGTAATAAACGATCAACTACTTTCTGAACAGATTCAAAGTGTCGGTGGAACAATAGGATATCTTGATGAAGAAAGTGGCATATATATTGACATAAATGCGATGTGGTTAACTCTTGGATGAAAGATGAGAATATCTTTGGACAAACATGTGAATTATCATTTAACTACGACAGTGACGCTACTGTGACATTAGAATACCTTGAAGACAAAAATACAAAAAATGACATTTTAAAAATAAAAACTTAAAATAAGAATTATATTGTGAGACAACTTAATGGGCAAAAGGGCTCAAGAACCGAAATCTGAAAAGACCTTTTACATATATCGACAGTTCAGACTAAACCAAAACAAGTCATATAAACCCACTGTCTGTTTTGTGCATACTGATATATCGTCGTATCCCACAAAAAGGGGCATAATTGCAAAACAGCAACTTTTCAGGAGAAGCTTTTTTGTGTTTATTAAATAATGTAATAAAGATATAGATATTTTTTGTGATAATAACATGTGTTAGCATCCTGTAGTTGGTCTAGAACATTTTTTGGGTAATAATAATTATATTTTTAATAGTTATTTCCCATAATTTCTTATTCTGCGTTGTATTCTGTATTTTTTCATTAGAAAGCACCAAAATACGGTCATAAGGTACATAGTGACCTTTTTCGTTGGAAACGTTTAAGCCACAATCGCCGTTAAGTCTTTTCTAAATTTTGGATTAGCTTATTAATAATTTATATTTCTCATGAAAATTATCATTTTAAAGAAATAAATTAATATAAACTAAAAAGTAAATTATTATGTAGGTATAAAATCAAATAAAAGTTAATTTTAAGGTAATTATTATATTTTTTAACATTTTAAGCTTTCATGGTCACTACGATAAGAAAAAACGAAATCTTTACCATGTTTACTCGTATGTTGTTGGTTTTGAGTCCCCGATATTTCGGCGCAGTTGCATGCACCATGATCACGGAGTAACTGCAGTTAATGCGGGTGGATGTCAGGAGCATTCGAAACGGTCTACTCTATTTCTTGTTCGTTTACTGCGATCGATACCACTGTTCTTGATCGCACCACAAACTTGAACTTGTTCACGCCACAGATACTCACAGTATCACTCCGGAAACTGTTTAGATTCTTGCAGTTTTTACACAACAATATCACTGTATTCCAGACATTCGACCATTTAAACACGTCGTCACGATTGGAATTATTTTTGTGCATTTTTATTTCAATGGCTTCTCTGATCAGACTTGGTACATAGTGCATAGTATATATATACATAGTATACATAGCGTTCTGTCGAAATAATGTGAAGGTAATAAAACTCAATCCAGTGATTCGGGCTTGAATGAATAAGAAGTTCTGCAATGGCTGATTTCTGAGTGTCGCTATTCTTTGCAGCCTTAAGTGCTCCTTAATGCGACAGGTTGTGTTTTGTTTGGCCTACTTAAGTAAAAGCTACCCACCAAAAGCTGCAGTCAATTTTAGGTTAAAATGAAATGCTTCTTTCTTCTTCCATCTCATAGGTGAAGTTATTTTAGGATTGATGTCATTTTAATTGACTAAATTATCTTTAATGTGTTGCCTGCCAGGAAGTATGCAGAAAACATCGTCAACGTACCTTTTCCAGAGTTTGATTAGTGTAGGTGCAGTGGTGATGTCTAGCTCTTCGAAATATTACATCCGCACTGTTTTTTCGGTCTCTATGTGTAGTCTCTGACTAACCCTTTGGGGATAATAATCTTACGGCTTTTTGTATTTATATATGTTATTTATAAGACTTGCGTAAAATAATAAAATAAAAAAAACAAAAAAAGCCTCTACGAACTTTAGGTCTCATATAATTTAAATATCATAACGTTTAAATTTTATCAAATTTAATTAAAACACCTCACTTTAGATTGTGGTGTAACATGACTTTCGTTTACTATGTAAAAGACACCAATTAATCTAATATGTTATACCAAAATATCTTTATTATTGAAATTTTGCATTCACAATGCTATTATAGATAACGGATAAAATGTTTGATAGAAAAAAATCAACCAGTCTCAGGAAGCTCGAGTGGGATTCGAACCCACGACCTTTGGATTGCCGGTCCACTGCTCAATCCCACTCGAGCTTCCTGAGACTGGTTGATTTTTTCTAGCAAACATTTTATCCATTATACCAAAACTCATTAATTAGGACAAAAAATATATTTTTACGTAGAATAAAGACACAAATGGCATTAAGGCCACCTCTTCCATACATTTGTTTTTTTTCAATCAAGCAGAAAAAGGCCACAAACAACATTAGGGCCCTGTTAAGGTGGCCCTAACGGCGATAGTGGCTTTCTTTTACGTAAAACTTTGCGCCACGTGATTGTGGCCTTTTAATAAACTTGAATATCAAGAATCGACGAAACACGCAGGCACACGCAGCATTAGTAGAATACGGCCGCGCGCGACTGGTATCGTTAGCATCAATAAACTCGTCATTGGGTGCGTGCGACGACGCGTAGGGGAGGTCAGCTCAGAGCGGCCACCTTAACTTTGACTTTAAAAAAATACCACTATAGAATCAATTTAAAAAAAGATTTTATATCAAAAGAAAGGATATTTCATAAGCTTTCATAACGTGTAGGCACATTTTGCAAAAACTTAAACGGTTTATTTTAATTTGTAAATTACGTAAACTAGTCCAAAAACCGCTTTGCCCGTGTTGGCCACTTAAAGCGGCCATAGGGGTAAGGGCAAAGTGATCATGCCTAAATATAACAAGAAATTAATTTTAAAAAACAAAACACCAACAATTAGAAAAAGCTTTATTTAAGATAAAATCAAAAAGTAACTAATAAAGTTTCAAATGGAACAAAAATTTCAGTCTTCATACTTTCTTACTTAGTTTTTTTTTGTAGTTGTGGTCAACAACTAACTAATACTCGTACTTAAATCAATAAAATTATAAAACATTCTAATCATAAGTACTCGTAATACACAAAAACAAATTATTAAAGCGGCCAACTTTGCCCTTATTAATTGGCCACTTTGCCCGGACCGCTTTACCTTTTTCCCCCATTTTGTTTAAAAAATAAACTCAGCTCATATTATGTATCCCATGTCGGAAGAAATGTTACACATTCAAAGCCAAATAGGTAAGTAACAATAGACGTGTAATAAAAAGATTGAATTCTGAAGAGGTTTGATCAAAATAGGTTGAACTTTCCCTGGATTTTTTAACAAAATGCACAAATTCCTTGCACATGTCGCCGCGGCAACGCGTTTACTCCAATCGGCACCGAACGACTGCTTGGTGCGGGGCGGGAGGTTGGCTATAATGGCACAAAGACAACGTCGCGCAATCGTTTTTAGTTCCCGAAAATATGGGTGTGGCCGCTTTGCCTTCTATGGCCGCATTGAGCTGACTTCCAGTACGTACGGGATGGCTCGGCCGCGTTCATATACAAGCCGCGCTTGGCGCGTTTGTATGAAGATAGCATACTTTTATTCTACTATGCTACAAAGTCAAAGTCAAAGTCAAATTATTTATTCAATGTAAACCTTTACAGGCACTTATTGACGTCAATACTAATAATAATAAAAAACAGTTAACTAACTTATAGTTAAGACTTAACAACTAATCTAACGAGCTATTATAGTCTGTGCCAGACAAATGCGCATTGCTACCCCCAGTACCACTGCACGCCGAAACAGAATCGCGTCGAACCGAAATATAAGCCGTGGTCATAGAATTGTGTAATATGATTTCCAATTATCGTGTTGATACTGTGGTAAGTAATATAAACTACAGGGGTAGGCAGAGACGATGGGTCTCCACTTTGAATAGAATAGAATAAAAAAAAAGAAAAAAAATTAAAAAGTACAGCCTGTATACTGTCCTATTGCAGAGCAAAGGTCACCATCATTGAAATCAAGTCATCGCTACAATATATGGGTATTGGTTTATCACCACGCTTGCTAAATAGTCTGGTGATTACAAACCCGGAATAATCCGAAAACAAACTTTGCCCGACCTGGGAATTGAACCCGGGCCATCCGGATATTGAGCCGAGCGCTTGGCCACTAGGCCACCGAGGCGGCGAAAGAATGAAAGAAAAAACATTTTTTGACTGTCACATAAAATAATTAAAACAAGAATAAAAAAGACGTGAAATACAGAAGCAGAAAATAACAACGAAGAAACACAACAGTGTGACAAGCCAATCAGGACGGTGTGACAAAGTCACATCCCAACGGCGGTATTATGGCAGGGCCTGTACGAGGTGACGTTTCTAAGCTAAATGAGACTAAATGAATACCTAAATAAGAACATATACATAATAGATATCTGTATTTATAAATAAACCTAGATACTCATAAATATATTGACGTAGTAAAAACGAAGGACATCATTAATTTGCTCCCTGAATGTCAGTATTCTTATATGAAGCTATACCCCACTACGCCGTTGGTTCGTAAGTCTACTGGGCGGGAGACCTTGCTCTACAAAAAAACTGACAGAAATTTAGCGAGAGCATTTCCTTTCTCATATTCTTTTACAGAGTCTATTATTACAAAATACTCTATCATAGAACATTATTAAAATTTGAAAGTGAGAGTTCAAATTCTCCTCCTGCATATAAAAAGCTAGGACTACACGAATTTGACACACAAATACGTGTGAATTTGTGGACGAATTTACAGTTGATGAAAACCACAATAGGGAAAATTATCTACAGCTTTACAACTATTAAGCTTATAAACGTAGATAACTTTAATGCACCTTGTCATTTTAAACTAACCGCAAAATGACCGCAGATACAATTAGGTAGGTAGTAAATAGGTGAACGAATTTTACTTAACTAAATATCTATTACATTTTACTAAGTTAGTTGGTACTTTAAACTTTTTAATTTTAAACGAGGACAGCGCAGCGGCTAGCGCGTTCGGCTTGCGATCTTGCCCGCTAAGCAACTTTCGCAATGTCGGGTCGCCTGATAGGTGATCAATTAAAAATATCTCGAGCTTCCTCCGTGCTTCGGAAGGCACGTTAAGCTGATGGTCCCGGTTGTTGTCGTAAGATGTCAGTCCGAACTCAGCTTATTCTTGCAGAGTGGACATTTGTAATATTAAGCATGAATTTATTATCGTATTTCGATAAAAACTATAAATACAAATGCAAAATTACTATAAAATGCAAAAATGGGCATTTTACACAAAAATCACATTTGAGATTTAATAGGCCTCTTAAGACGTTCGATCGTTATTCACGATTCACGCGGACCAAGTCGCGACCACTAGTACTTATACTAAAAGCTAAAACATGTTAATTTATCAAAGATAGCAAACATTTAACGCAAACAAAATTAAGACACAGCTACAATTTAATGGTAACCAGATTTTTGTCGGTTCAGAAACATTAAGCAATCACCGCCTGTTAACAGATGAAACTTTAATTAGCTAATTGTTGTTTAACTGCCCGCGTGACAATAACAATTTCATGTCCTTTTAATTACGCACCCTCATTTTTGTTGTGGCCAAAGCTAAAATCGCGACGACCGTTTATGGAACGGAACCACTTTGTTTTGACATTCATTGTGTTACTATTTCCTTGAGTTTATTTTTTCTGTTTTGTTATGTTAATGGTTTTTTATGTTATTATAACTACTTATAATAAAAATTTCAAATGAAATATATAATCGCCTGCATAATCTTACTAAGTGAACGTGATTCTATTTACAGTAGCCAAAGTTAAAATCAAAAGTATTTTTGAACGTTTAATTTTTTTTATCGACTTCCCATTCAAGACTTCTTTTATCTGTGGGAAACATTGAACAACTTAGTATAAAAGTAACGACATTTCCAAAATAATATCTAGTTACCAAATTATGTAATAATTATTCAAACTTACATCTAAGTTTAGTAGTAATATCCCGTCAAGAACCTCTAATATAAGTCAGAAAATTCCGTTTTCGTTTCTGTCAGCGGTTCATAAAGTACGATACCTATGATGTTGAGGGTAGGTAGAGCGTGGGTCGATCAGGGCATTTTAAACTAACAACTTATAGCCACTGAGGGCGGATGCTATCAGTTCATGTTATTATTTTGACCTCGAATCGGCTCGTTAGGCTGAAATATACAGAGAAGAAAGTTTCTTGGTAAAAGTCTTAACTTAACTAGATAAGAAAAAATTCTTTATTACATTACTTGTCTCTTCATTACATTGTCAAGAATAAGATCGTACAAGTTTAGCTACTTTGATGCGGCACCAGATCGGTAACAATCACACTAATATTATAAAGGCGAAAGTTTGTGAGTGTGTATGTTTGTTACTTCTTCACGTAAAAACTACTAAATGGATTTGAATGAAATTAGGCATACAGATAGTTTATAACCTGGATTAACACATAGGATACTTTTTATCTTGATATTCCCACGGTAACGGGAACCACACGGGTGAATCCGCGAGCGGCCGCTTGTCTTAAAATAAAACTTAGTCTCATCCATGCTATAAATGGCGTATTAGCCTGTGACAGTTCATATGCTGTTACTTTCCTTTTGCACATGTGCAGGTGGTATTTCGTGAAACGTGGACTGTAGGAGGGTACTGTTTTTGAAGTCCCCATTGCCTAGTCCCTGACTTACCCTTCAGTGGGAGAAATGGTTTCATTTGATCATGATTATCTATCAGTAAGCTGATAAAGTATCGTTATAAGCATGTATTAAGCGTATGTTTAAACATATTGACAGGTATACCGACGCATGTCGTTACGTCATAATCCTTTATCCTGACGAGAATAATGATATATCATGAACAGAACTGATATCTGATGACGTGATAATTTAATGTGACGTCTTGTTAGTCTGCTGTTTCATAATAATACATTATTATTTAGTAGATTAATAGCAGGCTCTGAACCGTTAATCGTAAAATGATAATTTCTTATGACGTCCTTGTAGGTTTCCTATTATATACTAACAGCCTTACAAATAAACGTGTAATAAATGTTATATCAAGAATAGAGGAAGTATAAGCTAAATGTCTGCTAATAAATTCGGAATAACCTAGGATTAACTTATACTTAGTATAACGTCTGTGTAACTTTTCATATTAGCGTTATACCTACCCTCACCCCAGTTTAAGTTCAGAATAACCCAAAATTACCTAGTAGATTTGCTATTTTGTTAACACATTAGTGTTCGTACATTGAATAGAATTGAATATCACAATTATTTATCGAAGACTGAATTATGACTGCAATAAGAGAAATAGAGCGAGTTAACAATATAATTAACCACATAGAAAGAGAGAGAAAAATAAAGACATTTGAAATCAGAGAATATCCGTTTAATTTGTATAGTGACGAAAAGTTTCGTATAAAACATCGGTTTTTTAAAGATGGTGTCAACCGTGTCGCGTAGAAAGAAAGAATATTAATAACCACCCCCTCTCTTCCCTTGGGTGTCGTAAAAAGCGACTAACGGACTAAAGACTGCACATACTTCTAACAGCATAGAGCGGCGATGGGCTCACTACCTGTCACGTCGAGCACATTTGTGCAGCCGCTGTTTGGTGAAAAGTAGACTATGGTAGAGGACTGCTTTTGCTGTCCTCGTTGCCTTGTTTCTGACTAATCCTTCGGGGATAATAGTCGTGATTATATGTGTTATGCATCAATGTTATGTTTTTAGACCATTTATTTGGTAGCTCTCTATAAATAGAAAAACGTGGGGGTATAAGTACATCTTCAACCCTGCAGATATTGACGGCGTTAAGGTATTGGGGTTGCAACCAAGTATTTAACCTAAACATTACCGGCATATTACAGACATATTAAACTAAACATTAACAGATCATTGCTAATTTTGTAGGGACCTATCCATGTTAAAGAATGATTTCAAAATACTTTTTTACAACTGTCACACCAATCATTCAGCCCCAAACTAAGCATAGCTCGAACTATGGTGACATTGGTGACTGAATAACGGTAAGACATACATAAATACTAATAAACATCAATGAGTCGGTCACTAATGATCTTACTCACCTTGTGCTCACCACACAAACATTTGCAGGGGCAAATACCGGGATTCGAACCCGGAACCGTGGTGGGTTTTGCAGTCAGGGTCGCTGACCACTCGACCACCCGGTCGTCTAATTATTATGTATTTGTACAGTTATGATTCAAACATAATAAAACAATACCTACGTTATCATTATCACGAACCTCTGAAGTGTCAAAGTGACGGCAAAATAAATAAAACCATAGAATAATCTTAGTATTTTCTCAGAACAATAACTAAAGCAAATTGTGCTGAGGTATTTTTGTAAGAATGTCTATGAATCGCGACTTTACCGCTTTGAGCGTATGACATAACTACGGAATAGTTATTCCGACTCTATTCCAAGTTTATTTATAAGAAATTATAACCTTCTTATTCCCAATTTATACTGAACATAACTATTTTTAGAATAACTATAGAATAAACACATTTTAAATAGTTTTTACTTGTAAGACTGTAATACTATAACATGAAAATAGAGAAATTATTGATACGTACTCGATAAAAGAACATTACTTTTGTCATGAAATATTACCATAATATTCATAATATATCTGCTAAACTTCGTATAAAATTATCGTTCCATACTGTTAACGTAGGCGGACGTCACTAAAAATGTTCAGATCTGTACATTATGAGGAAATTTAAACCGTTTCAAACATTACGATGTACCGATATTTTAACAAGAAATTTCCTGTTGTGATATCAGTACAGATATCACAGGACATATCATGATTCTGTACAGGTTTCCTGCTAATTTGTTAGTTTGGACACCTTGTCGGTTTTAAGAGGTTCCTATTACGGAGTGCAGGTGACCTCTTAAAATCAGGGTACATTTTTCCCAGTGTATAGTCGTGTTTATGGATCATGCTTGAAATGGCTCGATAAGCTTGTGACAGTATATTTAGGCTCTTACTTTTCTTTTAAAACTAGCTTAATAAAATATTATACCTTGGCAACGAATTTGTGGAATTTGAATTCGCTACGTGTCTGTCGAATGCCGCAAACATACGCCCGGTGTGCCGCATCACTTCGGTCCTAAATGGCAAGTCACGCGGGCCAATTTGGTGAAACGCCGCTAGTGAGTATAAGGAAATAGGTTTGGCGAGAGTGGTCGATGGGTCATTATTTCTGGACGGGTTTTCGGATGCCGACCACTGCAGAGGCATGGACGATAATAAACTATCTGCTTTGGTGTTGGCGTTAGGTACGTTATAGAGATAATAGGAAAAATATATTTGCTAATAATCTATGACGAATAATATTGTCTAAGGGTTAAACAAACAGCCCTTGCTTTCTGTTTGAAATCAAATCTGTCAATGTCACTTTGACATAATTTGTGATAATGGGAAGATATAGATTTTAGAAAATAATATATTTTGTATTCATCATCGCCAGATAGCTTTTGCAACACTGGGCATACTGCACTTGCTCTAAAACTAACCAATATAATAAAATAACCATTATACATTTACTGTCAATCATACCCCAAGCAACCCATCCATGGTATCTCCATGGTATCTACATTTACATGTAGTTATGTAACATAATTATGCATCAGAGTCGGAGTTAAGATGAGATGCTGATTGATTGATTGATGATTAGAGATGCTTCCACAGATGGAGGAAATGGTTTTATAAAAGTCTTTTTTTATTTTTCAATTTTCATTATATGCTGTTCCTAATTTATATTGTTAAAGTTTCTAGAACTAATAAACTAAGTACACTGTCATCGGTCATAACCTAAGCAAACCCTCCGTGATACCTCCAACGTGTAAATTTACATGTAGTTATGTAACATATGCATCAGAGTCAGAGATTAATTTAGCCATGCTCACTCGAGTTGCGCTCGGGCAATTATGTCATGCGCCCGTTGCCTGGAGCGTGCGTACGTGTATTCCACCATTTCTACCTAATGTGAGGTTTGGCGGTTGACACGTCGTGCACTGCAGTCATAATTGCGATAGACCGAGAAATCCATTTCTGCCCAATTAGTTTGAATTACCTTGCACGTGAAAATATTTAGGGGAAAGTTTTGCAGCAGAGCTTAGCTTTGTTTGGACGATGTATAATTTTGTTACAAGTACAGTAGTTTGGGGCTATTTTTGAATGAAGTGTAACATTAATCACAGCTCCTGTTCTTTGAAGTTTTCGTCTACATGTTAACCAAATGATTCCAAAGGCAGTCCCACTTGAGACAGCAGACTGCTGCGGACATATATTAACATTGTCACCGTAAACTCAGGTTTGTTCAAAGTAAAGCAAAAACGAGGTGTCAGTATTGACTACCGCAAAACCAGATACAACTGAAATTTAACTGTTTGGCGGTCACCGGTGACCATGGCGCTCAAAGACTTAAAACTGGCGACAAGCTTGTTTTCCTAATGCGTTTAAAGTGGTTTAGTTTCGCTTTAAAAATATTAATAATAATTAATAATATAATATACCTATGATAAAATGACTCTATAGTGTTACGAGAAGTTTATTTTATTTTATTTATTTTAATTTATAGGAGCATACAACTAACAAGTACTTAAGGCAGCAAAACAAATCAGCCGTCCCGATGTTCGGATTGGAACATTGTTATAGGGAAACTGATTTTCGATACTGCTGAGTAAAAGTTATTCAATATCACGAGCCATATAAAGATCGTGAAAGGGTCGTCATAAATTGAAATGGAGGATCTCGTACAACGTGTCCAAATTGCATATCCATAACTTAAGGGTATTAACGGAAACACTTAAAGCAATTGAGGGACAAATAGTTTTTTTGTATTTCAAATGTATTGTAATGACTAGGTTGAAATTGTAATGAATTAGTGGTAAAGCGTTCCAATATATGGATTTATAGATGCATAGTCGGTTTTTGATCACCATCCCGCGATCAGCAAGCGTGGTGAGCGATAATCGTTTAAGGGTGGTTCGACCAAACTGGAATAAGACTTAGGTAATCCGAGATTAGTCTTTACAAATTCGGCGCTTAATCTAGGTATAAGACCTTATTCCAGTTTGGTAGAATCCACCGTAAGTAGCTATGACTTGATTTTAATGATGAAGGCATTTATTCAACGATATTGGCAAAATTAACATAATACGTTCTTAGAATTAATCTTTGAAGTAGTAAACAGTAAAATAAAATCTGCGAAAACTACGAAATATTGTTGAGGCTTTATTCTGTAGAATATACCCGATGGAAACACGATTTGATAAAGTTGGCTTGATAGAATAAATTCACAAAGTTACATATTTTTGTGTCATTTTATCTTCTTTTCTAGGTAAGAGATTTGATAATATGAGTCATTTACCAAAATGAAGTTCATAGATAACTTGAGGTATTATCCCATGAGGTATTTAGTCATGTGGTATTATAACCGATCGTTTTTTTATTACATCTATAATTTTTTTCAAATATAAAACGTGCCTATTCGCGCCGCTTTGCTGTTATACCCGTACCTTACCGTCGTACCGTCGAGAGAGCGAGAGAGAAGCGCATACCTGGCCTTAAATTACTTTTTAAAATTTCACACCTCTATGAGCAATTTGAAAAATGCAGTATTATAGTTGTAATCATCGGGAGCCCTTTCGGTCGCATAATCTCATTCGTCATGGTGTAGTTTGGCATAACAGTTTCAGCAGAGTGTTATTAACCCAAAATGGTTTCATCGGCATAATTTTAACTTATTATAATTGTCTTTATCAATGTTGGTATCACGAAATTCTTTAAGAAATTTGTTTAAGGAAGTTGGTGTGCTTACTGTTGCGTCTCAATATATTTATAATTGAAAAGTTTTTGTGCGTTGCAATAATAACTCATTTAAACATGATGTACACAATTTCAATAGGTACTAGAAGTAAGTCTAAACTAGTAATGCCACTGTTTTGGTTACAAAAGGTTCTCGGCTCTTTTTTGGGGCAATGTATACACTATTAAAATAAAATACCAAGTAGATACGTTTAAAAATCATGTAAAATCTTGTTTACGTAAGAAAGGTTAATAAAAGAGAGAACGAATATTAAGAAGACAAAACAGCCTGGTTGTAATAAAATATTAACGTAATATTTTCTTAGTCCATTTTCTTTTTATCTAATTAATTTTACGCTGGTATGATAGCCTTTAGCAACAGTGTCTTACAGACAATAGGTACCTACTCATTTATGTTGCGTGTAACGTTGTCTATATGTTATAGGGATATAAAGTATGCCTAATGATTTATTCTGAATGAACGTTATGCGAAACGAAGTGATTGCCAAAAAACACTATACAGCCTTAAAATATGCCTCTTTAATTAATGCAACCCAATATGGACCCGTAATCATCACCTGGAAAGGAATTATGTAAAAAACTTAAAAAATACTTAAACCAAAAATCCATGTCAATTTTCATGTAGGAAGTCCTGAGCCCAAGCAGTGAGATTGGTATTCTGGAAATGATGATTAAAGATGATGACGATATCACTATAAATAAAAAAAGCAAACCCAACCTCTTAAATCTCTAAATTTGTTTCGATTTGTGACTTCTTACAAGTAAACTAGATTTAGCCTTATCCATGATTTATCCTGATTCGACATTGACAAAGGCAAATGCCTAGTATTACCATAAACAAAATGAAATCGCGAGCGCTGTGTAATGTGGAACTTAACCTGCTTAGACTTAAATTAACCCTGACATGCCCGGGTCTGGCACTAATGCATAATATATATAAGTATTTTTAAAGTTTATTTGTAAAGGGTTAAGCGTTAGTATCGCAGAAAACCAAGAAAATTTCGAATCATGTTCTGAAAAATTGATATTAACTTAAATAACGACCAATAGTTTTCATATTAATACCATTACTTTGTGAACCTAGTAAAAGTTTAGGAAATGTATTGGATCTTATTGTTTCATTGAAACCTGTAGAGCCACTACAAATTATTTTATAATTTGGTTAGTGGCGGGGCTATTTAAGTCCGCCTGGTTGGCTAGCATTTATCTAAATATATCTATCAAACTTACTGGCACTGTTCAGTAAAGTCAGTTCGAGATAATTTAGTCAGTTCCTCAGTAGTTGACGCATCCGGATGAAGTGCGCTTCTACAGCCTTAGATACGATCGATAAGATATTATCGTAATTTGGAGGTAGATATAAAAAAAGAAACAAAACTCCATACGTCCATCAGACCCTGTTCGATATGATTTAAATCCCCAACAAGCAAAGGGTTTAATAGACCATAGAAAATGACGTGACTTACTCTTGCTGGCAAGGATAATAATGTCTTGGTTCACCCGCCGAAGGCTACGTTATGACTTATGCGGCAACTGTTACACGAATTACGGATGTCAATTACCCCCGCGACCTACAAACTGGCATTTGGTTAGAGCAAAATAATTCTCCATTTCCAACATAGTAACCGAAACGAGTTTACAGTTTGTGATACTGTGAAGAAAGTTGTGTATTAGGTAAGTATTACATATTTTTACATAATATAATCACGACTATTATCCCCGAAGGGTTGTCAGAGAGAGGCAATGAGAACAGCAAAAGCAGTCCTCTACCATAGTCCACTTTTCACCAATAGTGACTGCACATGTGCTCAGCGTGACAGGTGGTGAGGCCATCGCCGCTCTATGCTGTTGGATGCGATTGTTCGCTTTACGACAGATTACGTGCAGTCTTTAGTCCGTCAGTCGCCTTTTACGACACCCAAGGGAATAAAGGGGGTAGTAGTATTCTTTCACGGTTAATTACGATTTACGGTATTGTAGTCAGAAACTATTACGGGTTTAGTAGGCCACAAAGTAATTATTTTTTGTCCTTTGTATCTGTAAACTTGTGTACTTTATCTATATTTTTTTTAATTTTTCAATGTTATACTGTGGTGTGTTCAATACATTTTCTTCCTTTCTTTATTATCCTGTCTACTGTCGTAAAGCCAATTTTTTCAGACGAGAGGTTATTAGACATGGAAATGATTGAAATGAAACACTGTTCATGAATAGCACTTACTCTAGGTTGTGGTCTCTGTAGAACTCTTCGCGAAACGTATCTTTGTATTCCTTTTCAGCCTATTGCCGTCCACTGCTGAACGTGAGCCTCCACCAATGAGCGCCAACTAGTACTATCCCAGTCTTGGGCCAGTTCGCATCCATCCATTGCCCGCCACCTTCCTTAAGTCGTCGGTCCGTCGCGCTGCAGGGCGTCCTGCTCTGCGTTTTAGACGCGTTCTCCATTCACATTATTTTTATTTTTTATTTTATTATTATTTATTTTTATAATTTTCATTTCATTTCAATAATAACTTTTTACAAAATCTTTTTGCAAAAGTGTTATATTAAACTATTACACACTCAGTGATGAAAGGTGGACCATTGCGTTGATTAGGTAATGGCTAAGAGCTGGCAAGAGAAGCATCGAACGACAAGCAGCGAGATGGGTTGACGACATTACTAGCATCGTGGGTTACTAAACCGTGTCGCGCAGCGGTGAAAGAATACTACCACCCCCCTCTTCCCTTGGGTGTCGTAAAAGGCGACTAACGGACTAAAGACTGCACATACATCCAACAGTATAGAGCGGCGATGGGCTCACCACCTATCACGCTGAGCACATGTGCAGTCGCTATTTGGTGAAAATGGACTATGGCAGAAGACTGTTTTTGCGGTCTTCATTGCCTACCCTCTAATTAACCCTTCGGGGATAATAGTTGTGATTATATGTATGTTAGTATGTATGTGGGTTACTAGTGAGTACGACTATACTACGGCCGAAATCGATAATGAATGTTTGTAAGTAATTTAAATCTAATTATATTAATGAATTTAAACTCGAATTTTTACCATTTTTTGAGGGAGATTCGCGAGAAAACAAATAACAATAATGTATTTCTTTTGTTAGGTAGTTTTGTTAGTTAGTTTAGTTGTTAAAAGTCATATATTTTGAATTTTCATAAAGCACTTATTGTTATTGTGTGGTTTGATCCACAGAGTTTAATTTTAAAATCCTTATGTTTGAAAGCATAGTGACCCCTCTAATTTTAGACCTATTTCTGCGCTACTCACATTTAGTAAAATTTTTGAAAAGTTGATGTTAGACCAAATGCAAAATTATTTTTATAGAAATAAACTTTTACATTGTAAACAGTGTGGTTTACTAGGGGTCGCTCTACAACAGATTACTGACGCCGGTGTTGAGCTTTTAATCCATATATTTGATACCTGGGAGGAATCACAGGATGCCCTAGGGGTATTTAGTGATTTATCCAAGGCTTTTGATTGTGTTTTACATGAAACTTTGGTCCGGAAGATTAACCACTATGGAATTAGGGATGCTTCTTTGAGCCTTCTAATCTCATACTTGAGTAACAGGATTCAAAAGGTCGACATTAACGGTAAAAGACCTCCGGGATTTGTGGTTAAAATAGGAGTTACGCAGGGTTCAATCCTTGGTCCATTCTTGTTTTTGGATTATATTAATGACTTATCTTATTTCGTAAAAGACAGTCATGAGATAGGATTGTTTGCTGATGATACTTTACTTTTATTCAAAGTGAAACGACGACACCCAAATTATGACGATGTGAATAATGCGGTCTCAAAGATTGTTCACTGGTTTAGTGTTAATAACTTGCTATTAAACGAGGGAAAAACCAAATGTGAAAGATTTGTATTGCCTAATGTTAAGCAAGTAACAACTAGTGTATAAATTAAAGATAAGAATGTGAATCCTGTGGACACCACTGTGTTTCTAGGCATCACGTTAGATGCCAAGCTTCAGTGGGGTCCACATATAGCTAAATTGTCGAATAGACTTAGCTCTGCGGCTTATGCAGTAATGAAGATCCGTCAGTTAACTGACGTTGATACAGCTCGATTAGTTTATTTCAGTTACTTTCATAGTGTAATGTCGTACGGCATTTTACTGTGGGGAAATGCTGCCGACATTCAAACTATCTTTATGCTGCAGAAGAGGGCTATTCGAGCAATATAAAACTTACAGGCTGGTGACTCTCTTAAAGAGATATTTCAGGATATAAGTATAATGACAGTTGCATCACAATACATTTAAGAATATCTGATGTACGTTCCTAAAAATATTGATTTTTTTTCAAAAAACAGTGACATTCACAAATTAAACACTAGAAGTAAGAACAAATTGTACCTTATACTAGGCTCCATAAAATAAATAATTCTTTTAAGGGTTTGTATGTACGATTATACAACAAAGTACCAAATGATATTCAGAAATTAGATCTTGATAAATTTAAAATCAAAATCAAAGAAAAGCTTTATAAAAAAGCTTATTATAAAGTGTCAGATTATACAGAAGCTTGGGTCTGAAATGCTCCAAGTACTCCAACAGCTATTTCTAATTGTCTATAATTAATTTATATAGAGCACCATATTTAATTAAACTATTTACTTTCAAATTCATATTTTGTATTTTATGACCTGGTAACGACATATAATATATATATTTTTTGTAAATGTCGTTGCTTCTGTGCGCTGTGGTTTCTTGCGCCCGTTCTTTGCCACAGTTAAAAAATGATGTCCTGAATGGGTGGTAGGTTAAAAAAGATTTGGATGATTCAAAGTAAGTACTTATTAATTGAGTTTATTGAATAAATATATTTCGACTTTTGATTTTTATAGGTAAATTTTAGAAGCATTTCTATTAGTCAGTCAATTAGTAAGTGTTGGGTAGTTAAATTTCATTCATTTCATTCACATTTCATAGAGGCTACGTTAGTTTTAAACGAGACATAACTAACAATTATAATTATAAAATGGGCTAAGTTAAACTATGCATACCTACCGCGTTGAATGAACTCAGTTAGGTCATACCAAATTGAACTAAGCCCAAAATCATCAGAGGCAATTAAGACTATCGCACGCCTACACACTTAACTTCCAATAAACTTTTCCTATCACATTCGAACTCGTTTAGGGAAGATCGCGTGTTCGAAGTTAGGTACGCGCAAATCAACCCGCTTGATAGACGCGATTCTCACCCCGCATCGTGCCGCGCGGTAATTTAGAAGCTTGGTGTACGTGCGTGCCGAAAATATTAGATCCAATAATGATAATATTCATGTTTAAGTAAGAACGGTCTTACCTAACTTCGCCTTAACGGCTTTAGTCGCCGACTGGGGAGTGAAATTTAAATGTGTCACGAGTCTCGATAGTACTACCGCTGTTTGTATAACAGTGTTAAGTTGACAGTTGCTTTTGTTCTAACCGAAATACAATTAGGGCGCTGCACGCGCTTTAAAACGTTGCGCATTCATTTAAGTTACTCTAGCTGAATTAGTCATGGTCACGGTAGACCTTAGTACTTGGAACAGATCAAGCGCCGCAGGTGGAGATGATAGCGGTATATTTATATTCGCGTTTATCCCATATATTATGTCCAAGGGGTCAAGAACGACCCTCCAAACAGATGCATAGTCTTTAATTTTTTTAGGGAAACCAATTATCGAAATACATCACGAAACTATATCATACAAAGTGAATAACAGCTGCACTATCGATAAGTATTTATTGTTCCACTACTAGAAAAATGTGCATCAATTTATGGGTTTTTAAAATTTTGATTTGTTCTGGTTTGGCGATTTTTAGGTTTGCGCGGACAACAATGTTAGTTTTGAGTGTTATTATTTTAAGTAGGTATGTAAAATAAAATAGGCAAATTAGTTAGATCGATTATTGCTTTATGTATTGTAATAATACTATTTAAGATGGAATTTTAATTAGATGGCTAAAGCAAAGTAATTACTTGGATGGGTCGATAATGACCCCCTGGGCACATCTGTTACAAAAATAGCTTAGAGAGATAAAGTCAAATAAAACAGTACTGAGACAGATAAAGTCTATTTTATTTTATAAAGCTATGCACGTAAGCTGTAAAACATTTGTCATGAAAATAGAGATGGAATTTTATACTTATTTTGACAGTTTTGTTTTGTCACAAAGCATATCTTCTCCTAACCTCACCAGTCAAAATGTTGTGGTCTACTACATGTCTATTCACACTGAAAGAAACAAGACGCTTTAGCAAAACCACAGCTACGACAAGCTCTGGTTTTGCTGAAGCTGTGGTCTGACTTATGCCATAGCTGTACAATACGAGGCGAAACTTCAGATTATCAACGGTAGCTCCAACCAAAACAATAGATATACCATTTCTTTCCTCTCATTGCAATACGGTATACCTCTATATTAGTATCTAAGCCTCATTGATCAACGCTACCTTTATTGGTTAAATGTATTTATGGATAACATGAAGTTAGTACCTACGTATTATCAATATCTATGTTTAGTTGCAACAGAAAATATTTGTACTATTTAAATCTAATTGAGTCCATAATAGTTGGACAATACTTGCTAGCGAGATCTTATAGAGCTACCGCCGATGCTCTGATGTCAAGATCCTTAATAATGAAGTATGGTTTAGCTAAGACATAAATTGGACCGGCGAAACCACAGCTTTATGCACACGTCGCTACAAAATTGTTCCTGTCAGTGAGATGAGACTTGCAGTAGACCACGTCATTAGACTGGCCAGGTTAGGTGACGATATGTATTGTGCAAAAACAAAATCGTGTAACTGTGTAAAAAATGCAATGTCAATTGAGCCATGATGACTTGAGCTACACGTTAAAAGTTTTTTCAAAGAAAATAGCCTCTATCACTCCCAGTACAGTTTTATTTCACCCATACCTATACACCGAGCAATTTTTGAACCTGATGTGCCTATGCAGGGGGTTATTTACGACCCACTGAAAAAAAGAGACTATCAGTTGTGTAAAAAAAAATAAGTATTTTTCTGAAATAGCAATGGTGAACGGTTGCCAAATTAAAAAAATATATAAAAATTTGAGTTTCAAATAGTATTTGTGGGCATATTATATACAATTACACATACTGTGAATCAAACCAAACAGAAAATAAGAGATATGAACTCTCGATATACACTTTTAAACTTTCAGCGTTACATTTGAACGGGGTTTACAAAACTACTTATTGCAGGCATGCTGCGCACAACTTTTTTACCCGACGTTTCAATGACCTATCGAGTCGTCATTAGGGTCACTATCGTAACGCCATCATTCTATTATTTTCATGTCAACCATTTAGATGGAAAACATAAATTCTAAGCAACACTAAACTTTTTGTTTACCCACAGAATCGAGACAGGGAAAATGATTTAACTGAAAAATCGGGAAGAAGGAAACAAACAAAGCTTCGGCTCATGAATATCTAATCTTACTAAACAAAGATGAAATATATTTACGCGTATCCTAATTCTGAAGCACACGTTGTAATGTCGACTCGACTATACTATTTTCTAAAGATGGCTGAAGCGGACAAATTGAATTGAAACTATGAGCGTGAGATGTTACGGACATGTTAAACGATGTATGAAATAATTTCTCGTGAGGGTTGCTACTTGTATCGTTCGAGTGGAAAGTTATAATCCGATTGTTGTAGGTACAAAGCTTATTGAACCGTTTTCTAAATAGCTGTACGCTGACAGTCCTTAGAAGTTATGACTTTGCACGTATACTTAAAAGGTTTTATATAATTTTATACTGGAAGATAGCGATACAGAACATGATGCTTGAGGGCAGAACTGGGCTTAAAAATAGTAGGTATTTATGGTGAAGTTCTGTGTGCAAACCTTGAAACTGGCAACTGAATGGAACACCACCCAGTTCTTAGTTACTCAAGTCTGATGAGTTTATTTTAAAGCCAATATACGCTTTCAATGTAGTTGTAGACTGAGCAAGAATGTACCTATTAAAAGTGTTATGCATTACCTACTGTGTTTCAGTTTGAAAGTTACATAAGTGATCCAATGAAAACACTTAGCATAATAACAAAGGCCTCAGTGCTGGTACCGCGCGAGTTGTACCACATGGTCTATTAACGGCATAATTATATTCTGTCATGACAGTTTATCATCGAGCAGTCAGTAGTACTATTTGCACCATGTATCCGTCAGGCAACTAACTCCAAGTACAATGAATTTCTTAAGTCCAATAGATGGGGCAAAGAGCGCACATCATGATCGGGACATCATTATAACTTTCGAATTCTACCAACCCATCTTCTCCTGGAAGTCGTAAAAGGCGTATAGCAGACTGAAGACTGCTCATACACATCCAACAACATAAATATATTATAAATGCGGTGATTGGGTCACAACCTATAATTCTGAACACATAATGCAGTCGCTATTTGGTGGAACGTGGACAGTGATAGTGCACTTTTTTGCCTCCTTATTGGCTAGTTTCTGACAAACCATTTGAGTTAAAAGTATTAGAAATATTTACTACATTCTCTGAAGTATTTATCATCAAATCGAATAATCAATTTGTAAGGAACTTTATTCGCTAAGCGACGGAAACGCAAATGTATTTTTTTAAAACTTTATTGTTTCTTTATAATGT
Source organism: Scoparia ambigualis (assembly GCA_963921215.1). Lineage (NCBI taxonomy): Eukaryota > Metazoa > Arthropoda > Insecta > Lepidoptera > Crambidae > Scoparia > Scoparia ambigualis. The sequence continues at coordinate 7,475,506 of OY992510.1, forward strand.
TTATTACACATGTAATTTATATCTTGCGGCAGGCCGCTTCACCTGGTACCCATAATACATACAACAAGTTTTAATACTATTGTTATTTGTATACAATAATAAACTTTTGACATAATAATAACTGGTTATAATAAATCGAGATCTGTCATTATAATAATTTTATTCAAGAGAAACACGTCATTGAAATAGTGTCGCTTGCAATATATTACATCAAAAATGTTAGTAGACTCAGCTGAATCATTGGACAGCACGTTTTATGTACAACTACTAATATAAAAAAAAAACAAAAACATAAATATCTTTTTAGTATTTTTTTAACGACAGCATCTGTCTAGAAAGCACTTCGATATAATCCCAATTTCAATATGAGATTCGTTTCTGTTACAGGTTGGGACGGGGAATAACAATCCACTTTGTTCGAATAAAGTAATTCGTTCGCTACAAAAACAAGTCATGCAGACTGCACAGTGGTACACGATTGTCTATTTCCAAAAAAAACAAACATGTAAATCTGCTTCGGAACGTTCCGTAATCTAAAACTGGAAAGATCATGCAAAAGGGGAAGAACATTAGGGTACAAATAACTTTTAATTTCAAAATTAGAATTCTCTTCTAGCTAACCTGTAAAATTTATATCATTATCACTAATTTTACGCTTAAGTATAGTGTTAATAACTTATCCCGTGTATTTATAATATTTGGTTGTGAAAACTTAATTTACAGGTTTTACATAACAAAACACAAATAATCAAATTCAGAAAGAAAATGTTAATTCTTTTTCTTATCCAATTTGCTGTCTGAATTTGATCAAACAGCACTTTTGACCTATTAACGTCCTCCATTCACGATGTTTCACACTTCATTTTATATAAAACCTGAGTGATTAAGATCTCAATTTGCTATATTTACAAAATTATTTTAATCCACAATTAATTTCACTATCTCTGCTTACAATTTACATTCCTTAAAACAGACTCAGTAAAGCTAGATAGAATGATTCGTATATCTTTATTTTTTATTAAATTATGTACAGTCCTTTTTCTAAACTTTGTGTTTTATCGTAGTATTGTCAGCTGTTTATACATTCCTGTGTCACTATCTTTATTTTTTTCTCAAAGTTTACAGAGTTTTTTTTCTTTTTTAAAACGCTTTTTTTCTTATTATAAGTGAGTTCATATTTATTTTATTAAATCTGTCAATTTTGCAAATTAATTTTGGATTCTATTGTTACAGTCTTCAAGGTTATTCATTGGCATGTCTGGTACGGTTTGTCACATCCATTAAATTAAATTTCATGACATTTACGTAATACTTGTACTTAATTTGTTGACTAGAGGGTGTTTTGTCGCTTATTCCGCAGTCCGTAGAACATGGCATAGAGTATGATTGCCTTAACCATTTTTAATCTAATTGTAACTTTATCAGTTATTTAAAGAACCAAACATAACATAATTATATGTATACGTCTTTTTCAGACGAATAGATTACAAAAATATAGAAAATATTTAAGTTAACATTTTTAGCACATAACTTGTGTTGAATAATATAATGTGACCTTCTCAATATACCCGAACTATCAGATCCAACAGATATGCGGCATATTTCAATACAGACATGCCAATGATTAAACAATCGCAAATCAAATGATTCACCGCAGTTTTCAATTTATGTTCCTCTACATACAATTTAAGAACATCTCTCGAAGGACGTTGAAGTTCGGAGCTAGAGAATGAAAGTGACATTTTCTAATTATATCCACATAATAAATCAACACAATAAACACGCTTAGTATTTATAGTACACTATTTACAAATTTCTATACGAAACAAGCATCAGCTACTTGCCCTTGGATTCATTTAAATTTATATTTTACATAACACAACCCATACTATAAAATAGCGAGTATCTCTATGGCTGTTGAAAGTGGCGTTTGCGAGGGTAACTCAAGGAGGTGTTGATTATACGCAAGCGTTACTCTAAACAGTCGACATCGATCAGTATCATTGTATTTACAATATGTTGTCAATGGTTGGCATCTGTCAAGAGAGCGTGATGAGCAGACTGGCAGCCAGGATCAGGCAATGGGCCGGCGACGTCGGGGCGAAGGCCTGCCCTCCCCTCTGCATCGCGGCGGGGTATTCACCTGATAAAGGAAAAATGGAGTTTGCTTCTTTGGCAAAAATTAAAACTGCTCTCAACAATAGCACTTAACTTTTGATCAAATACAAAGTCCAGATATGGCGCACAGTGTTTTTAGTTGAAGTGGATGTTACAATAAACGCAAATAAGATAATAAGAACTATGGAAGTGTCAGATTAATTTTTACAAACTTAGAGCTACAAAACTGGGGCAGACTTAACTGACAGAACAGGTAATAAAATCCAACGACAGAATAGTTAGAGAATGGAAAAGTTAGAACAAATTCTGTCAGTTAACTAGTATCTTTCAAAAATGTTCAGATGGCGCGGGTCTATCAAAACTTTAAATCTCTTTAAACTCTTTAGTTTAAAGAGATTTAAAGTTTTGATAACAACAAGGAGGTCTATCTCGAAGTTAAACCACTCGGCCACTATCGACGGCAGTTTGCGACGCGACTCTCGATTTTTCTGTCTCTTGCGTTATTTCTATTACCGTTGGCTTTCTATTACTGTCGCGCCATAAAGCGCATTGAACTAGGAACGTCTCATGGCCGAGGTAGGCTTAACTTCTACGCTATCAATGTGCATTTACTATGACTCTCAACCTTATTGCCGAATAGTTAGACCTTTTTAGTTGCGCTCTGAAGGATTCACAAAGATAGCACTGTATGACTGTGATTAGATATAAAACTAAAAGTAATAATTTTATTTATTTATTTAATGCTTTAATAGTATAAGTTTTCAGTAAATAAAAAAAAATAAAGTTATCCTATAAAGTTAGAGTTTAAACATAATAATATCCTACAATTTCATCAACATGGAAATGTGATGTTCTCATTCCGTGACAACCTATAAGTAAGCTAATTATGATGGCAAGCATAATAAAAATATATTAACGCACCCATCTACAGCAACCGTTTCATTTCTCTGATTTATCGCTATCGTTGTTTTAATGATAATGGCCCTTATCCACCGCTTTTATTCTTTTCTGGGATTATTTAAAAATGTATTTTCTTTCCGCTATCTCACTGAGGTCATTTATCAAGCAGATTGGGATGCCTTTAGCGAATAACGCTGTCGAGTGATTTAGGAATTGCAGATTTGTGAATTATTTCCAAACTTTCTTGGATCGCTCGGGGCTAAAGTTTCCGAGAGCAACTGAATAGTTAATTACAATCATGTTGGCATTTATCTGACATTTAACATGAGCTAAACTTTAATATTTACTCTTTATCCTGCGGTGTTTAAAAATCTTTTTAAAAATAAATGGAATATAATAGTAATAATATAAGCTCACTTAAATGCCGAAGTAAGTCTTAGACAGTCTTACATAGTAAACCCGTATTATTATTATTGTCGTTTTCTTTGTTAAATTCCAAATCAATATTTTGCATATTGTATACTATTTACTATTACCTACTACTATTTAGTTCTAGCTTTCAGAGGTTCTAAAATGATGATGATCTGTTTTCAACTAGATACTATCATACTATAAAAAAAAAGTTAAGAGCTGTTACACACTGTGACTTTTTGTAGCGATGCAAACGCGCGGCTGATTAGTAAAGGCCATTACCTATTCTGTGGTAAAGGTTAGTTACTGTGCCTATCAACAGTACGAGAATCGCGACTGACTCCCTGCAGCAGACGCGCAGTGTGTAAGCGGCCTAAAGTTTTACTATAGTAAATAAAATATAGTTCTCACCATTCAGCACGTGCACGACCACGCTCTTCGACTGCGCGTTGCTCGGATTGCACTGGTAGGTGCCCGAATCTGAGGGCCTGGCCTGCTGAATGAGGAGGAAGGAGGTGGTGGTCTCCCCCTTCTCTGTTACTACCGACACCCCACCCCTCGGGGAATCGTAGCTTATTATCTGCAAGGGACATTCCAAATTAGTTTGTGAACCAGAAAATTAAATCTCCGCTTTGATTACGCTGTGATCTTTTAAGTTCGGCCCGATTGTATAATTCCCGTGTGATAGTTTGACTTTGTGGATTAGAGTTGAGGGTCCAACAGTAATTGAATGTTCATCCCCTCTCCTTAATTCACTAAGTTTATTTGTACTGGCACCTCGAGACCAACCGTTAGGTTATGCAAGAAGTGCCAGACGTCCCTGCGCCAGTAAACACTCGCGCAGGAGACCACCAACGTTAGGTCTTGACGCCAAATTAGTGCCCGCCGCAGCGCGCTCTTCATTCGGTACTCATAAGACTAGTGTCTCGGGAGAGTATCCCCGTGAACACGTGTAGTTCACTGCCTATTGTCCAGATAGGTAGCCGGAGCTGTCGAGCTCGCTCACTTCTCGTTGCACGAAGGGCACAACTCGCAGTTGCCACTGCTAGGGTCGTCGACTCTAAAGTCGACTCCCAAGTGTCCACCTTGGTAGCGGAGTAGTAAGCACACTCACTTCTCGGAACCCATCCGGGAGCCTAGCCAGTTCCCACGTCCTACGCGGCTGGCTGGACCGGAGACCTACGGCATCTAGGAGGCCTCCTCTACTAGTTATCCAGACTAGTACCGGAGATGTCAACACCAATGTCCAATGAAAACCACCGGACAAAGCTGCCAACTATAAGGGAAACTCACGTTCCCCGCAGGACTTTTCGCTTCTGGCCCCTCAGAGACCGCTACTAGGCCCCGCTCGCTGTGCACGAGTTTGGAAGTCCTGGCACACAATACCAGGACAAACGAACATTCCCAAGCTCTACAGCTAACCACATGCCACTACGAGTCCAACCCATGTCCGGATCCCGCCGGAGGCGCCTGGTTAAAGGCACGACCAGCGGGGGGCTAGAACCGGAACCCCGTAGTACCTCTGAAAACACAACCGGACCCGTAGTTCCAGTTGCGATACCCTATCTATTGAGGTCGGGTTAAATTCGTTTAAAATGGACTGGTTGAAGTTTATGTTTGTTATTAAGTTATTAAAGCAATATCCTTATGTCATAAGAAGAAACCCCAACGGCAACTTATTGCATAAAAAAGGTTTTTAACAAAAACTGTATTTTAATATTTATTAGGTGAAATCCAGATTATTTTAAAATATAGATTACTTAGGTATATCAATCTATATTTTAAAATAATGGTATAAGATATTTGTCAACAACTGCTTCTCACGAGAGCATATTATTTTTATTCACGAAGCGCAAAAGCCGGAGGAAATAGCAAAATAAATGTAGGCAAACTTTAGAAAGGTTTTGTGTCTTACTCGAACTACAGCTTCTTATAAAAGCTTGTCTTGTCTTTGTGGAAAATATGCATGAACAAAGTTAAGCGCAAACCTTAAGGCTAAAGGTTTTCACTTTAAAGTTCATGAAGATTATTTATTGTATCTTTTTATTAGATACCTGTGTCGCAGTAACAATGTTAATGACGACGTAACGGAGTAACAGGGTGTACAATTTTCCTAGCGTTATCTACTACATCACGTAAAATTATTTTTAGTTTGCAGTAGTGGTATGGCTTTTGATGGCGAAGTTTGGTTTTAACCGCATCTATTAACCCCTTTTTTATGTTAACCGCATCTGCTAACTCCTTAACGGTACAGCATTAAATATTTTTATAGGTTTTCCATCCTATTACAACTGAATAAGGTTCAAATTATGGTGGCATGTATATTGCCACTCTACCATCTACATAGTTAACCGGACTGTGTGATCTTTCATACAGTCAGGTTAACAGACCTCAGGTCATCTTTGAAATGTGTAAGAAATAAGTGAATGAAGAGATGAGGGCTTATGAACGAGAATGAAAGAGAAAGATTTGTTGTACAGTCAGCATCAAAAGTAACAACAAAAACAAGGTGGCAAAAGTAATAGTTACGTGTAAGTGTCTTTACATACTCATCATTTAACATTTCAGAATTATATGACATTTTTTGTGTTCATAATTATAACTTCTCTGTAACTACCTATAGTGATGGTCATGTACTTTTGACTCAACAGCTATGTCAGACAATTATGGTCATTTCAACCGTAACAATCATTTGAAAATTTCATATGCTAAGCTACTTTTGATGCTGACTGTACCAACCGTACATAGAGAAATAAGGGTAAAGGTAAATGATATGATGAATCTTACCGCATCGTTGTGATTCCAGAAAATGTATGCTGGAGGTTCCGGCGAGTACAGAACCACGCAGGTCAGGTTGATGGTGCTTCCCCTATCAATGTATAGGTCTGGACCACCTATTATTTCTGTCGTTGGTTCTGAAAGAGAAAAGGGCTTTACAACATTTCATATCTTTTATGCAATTATAAAGTAACAGTTTAGAAATTCTTTTATTTTGTTTTAACATTAATATCGCGAAAAGACATAATAAAAAAACTACAGAATAGAGGTTTACCATAATATACGAGTATAATAGATTTATCGATTGCAGTTTATTATGCGCTCTTAAAAATCATTCATAGTTACTTGATTGTACAACAATAAAAATAATTTAATTTTTAAAATGAATAATTATGACGATCTCCTTGGTCGAGTGGTTAGCGCGCCGGGTCTGGCGTCGCGCCATCTCTGAGGCCCGGGTTTAATTCCTGGTCGGTTCAATTTGGAGAAAATTATTTTTCTGAATTGATTTTCTTATCATGGGCTAGATATTTGTTGTGAGCATAATGTGAATGTAACAATTATTGTAGTTATTTACAATGTGTTATTACAACAACAGAAAGCATCGATATATTTAATTAAGGAAAAAGTGTAACGAACTATCGGACTAATGAACATTGATACAGTAAGCAATTAACAAATCGAGTATTCGCCAGATCGAGCTTCGGTTATACGTCAGCTAGGTAAGATATTTTGTATGAAAAATGTTTTGTTAGGGTGTAACGCTGTAAATACAAAATTAAATGGAAGTGACATTAAGTTACTTCTTAGAATTAGATCCGGTAACTATCCATCGAAGAAGTTTGCACACTTAATGAAAAAGGAAAGCTCGCCCAATTGTAATACGTGTGGGAAATGCGAAGAGATACATCTTTTGATGGAGTGTGACAGGAATCGAGGGGAAAGGGAGTCATTCATTAACAAATTTAATATTAACTGTTTCGATGTAGGCATTATTCAAAGCATTTTACACAACCCAAATTCGGATGTTGCTATAACTATGTGTAATTTAGTGAAGTTTTGTGGTGAGTGACTCTTTCCTCCCTCGAATTTTAATAGGTTTAAGATTATAGTGTAGTTTTAATGGGATTGACATGTCAAGAGACAAAAATCCCCCAAAAATAAAATAAAGATAAAAAAAAGGGTGTAACGCGTAGGCGATTGTTTGCTATGCTATATCTATAGCTTCGATTGCCTATCTTGCCATAAAGTTGCCCTAAGGGGGGTTAGCCGGTCAGCGAAAATTTGGATGTTGCACGGGGCCTCCCGGGTATTGCGCGGTGCGGGTTCCGCGGTAATTCGTAAGCGCCATTCACATTTTTATCAAAAAGTTAATAAAAATGTTTAGTTTTTTGAAAATCCAAATCAGTGAAGAAATCGAATAGGTAAATAGGTACCTATGTGTTTATGATTTTATAGAACTTATTGTTGTAAAACACGGTCGTAATGTGCATTTATATGAAACAGAGGTTCTCAGAGGAGGCTTCAGGATTTTTTTCTAACGAGCAAAATGTTTCCAATCGTATGTTTTAGCTTCGTTCATCCCCTTACATATACGTACGTTCTATAATACACATTGAAAATTTCAGTGCGAAATATCTAAAATATTTTGAATAACAGCTAATAGAAAACAGCCAATTTTTCCGTTTTCTCCCCTTATTAGCTAGTTACTTCATAATAGCTAGTAAATTCCCTTAAATTTAACGTTACACTTTAGATACAACTAAGTTTTCTAAATCATTTAATAACACATCAGATTTTAGTAATACTTACTCAATTCCAAAAATAAGTGTTTGAGTTTATAACCATAATTAAAGCATACTTAAAAATAACTTCATTAGACAAATGTTGGTAACTTTGTGAATATTAGTCAAATTTTATTAATATCAGACGTTGTTTTGTTTTTCTTCGGGCGTTATAATCGCGTGCGTGCTTCTGATACACCGCACTTAATTAACTGGCTTGTACAAACATGACAAACGTAAACATCACTAACTTAACTAAATTTTGTGACGAGCCGCCGTACTGTCGGTACGAACAAACAACCCCGCTATACCTACAACGAAAGTTGAAGCGCGTATCAAAAATGCAGCCGGTTTAAAACGTGAGCGGAAAGTGGATTTCGTTGTACTATGTTTGCTTGCAAACTTGCTTCATCCGATACCTCTGTTGCTTTTGTAACGGAACAATTGTACTGTTAAAGTCCACGAGTGAAATGTCAATTGTGTTTTATTTGCTTTTATTTTGCTATTGTGAGCTCTCTATTTTAATACTGTTTCTTGTTGAATTGAAGCGTGTAATCGTTTTGAGCCAATGAATCTTTATTAAAGATTATGATAGAATTGATTTATTTTTGAACAGATGTTAAATCATTTGGGTTAATTTTTATCCATCTGATCCTTAAAATAAAATTTACATTCAGCTGAGGTCAAAACAGTTGTCAACATTAGACAAATAAATATATTTTCATATTGACACTAAATATGAGCTAGAGAGTAAAGAAATGAAAACTACATTTATTAGTTGAACACATGATCGAAGAGTTCAATACATAATTCCTAATAAAAATAATAAAGCAGCAGCTTACTGAATAAAAAAAATTATGTTATTTTATAACCCGCGACACAATAAGAGGGGTGTTATAAGTTTGACGTGTCTGCGTGCGTCCCGTTCTGAGGTACGCCGCTCCAGTCTTTGGCCACGTTAAGCCCTCTTCACTTAACAAATTGCAAGTGGTCCAGAATCGTTTTTGCCGTAAGGCTACTAATGCACCGTATTATGTTAGGAATGCTGACCTACACAGAGATTTGGAACTTCCAACTCTGCAGCAAAATATCAAAGAAATCTCTGAGCGATTCTTCAAATCGACAGAGATGCACTCTAATCCTTTAATACGCGAGGCGTCGGAGTATGAGCCGGCCCCCGCGACTAGACCTCATTATCGTAGGCCGAAAAACATACTTTCGGATCCTCCTAATCAATTATCAGTCGATCTTAATCGCCTCTTAGAGGCAGGAGAGTCGTAGCCGCGTACGAATTAGCAAGCCTTCAGCCTCACTGCAGACTGAGTGCGTCCTACTAAAGGGCGCGCCGCATTTTCTCGCGCATTTACTCATAAATATTGAGTAGCGCTGCTTCACCCCCCCTCCTCCGGGGGGGTGACTGCTCAGTTTTGAACCGAAAGATCTCTCCAGGTCTATGGTTTTCAAGGGGGTGTTAGTCAGTAGGAGTCTGACATAACTTCGCCAGCCGTCTGGTGTCGTACTCATGCAGAGTTCACCTCCTCCCTCCCCTCGGTATCCGGGAGGGTGCCTGCTTCACAGGCGCAAAAAAAAAAAAAAGTGTTTGTCTTGCAGCATTTTCGTTTACATAGTCTGCGAGACTAATGTTTAGCGATATAAGGTTTTTTAAGATTAACGCCACATTTAACTCAAAAATGTTTTCCATTCAATGTCAGACATCTTGTCGTATCATAGTGTTTGATAATATTCTATTGTATTTTTTTTTAAATTTACTTATGTATATTTAAGCGTTAATAAAACGCTAAAATATAAAACATTAATATTCTATTGACTTACCAACAACATGCAAATGTATAAAATGACTCATGTGAGGAGTCGTCGATATTTGACACTCGTAGATTCCAGAGTCCCTGTGCTGCGGGTACTTTATCTGAAACAAAAACGAATCTGTTACGTATCTTAAGAAAAATAAATATATACATACATATAATCACGACTATTATCCCCGAAGGGTTAGTCAGAGACAGGCAATGAGGACAGCAAAAGCAGTCCTCTACCATAGTCCACTTTTCATCAAATAGCGACTGCACAGGTGCACAGCGTAACAGGTGGTGAGCCCATCGCCGCTCTATGCTGTTGGAAGTATGTGCAATCTTTAGTCTGTTAGTCGCCTTTTACGACACCCAAGGTAAGAGAGGGGGTGGCAGTATTATTTCACCGCTACGCGACACGGTTAAAAAAAATAAAAACCAATATATTACGTATTAAAGAACACTTGTACAAAATTTTAACTGCATCACGAACCGACGACGAAATCTAGATGTCCAATTTCTAAAAGAATTTTTGGTGTTCATAATTATAAGCAATTAGCGCATCCTAAGGCCTAGATATTGGAGTTCAAAACATGCTTGTTCTCTTTGGAATTGGTATCTCGTGTTAGTGATAATATTGTGGTCGTTTCTTGTATAATTTTTTTATATGAAAATACTGTAAGTACACTGTGAGGTGTGCATCAAAATTATATAGACATTCTACAATTTTTTAAACCTGAATCACCTTGTTTGACAATAAAAGTATTTTTTAAACCTGAATCACCTTGTTTGACAATAAAAGTATTTTTTAAACCTGAATCATCTTGTTTGACAATAAAAGTATTTTTTAAACCTGAATCACCTTGTTTGACAATAAAAGTATTTTTTAAACCTGAATCACCTTGTTTGACAATAAAAGTATTTTCTTTCTCTTTCTTTCTTTAGAACTTAATTTAATGCCTGTCATTCAGTTATTGATAGCTTTATAAACGCAATGTAGTTTATTTTTCCAGTCTGGTGAGCGAAAAAATATGTTCATTAAATTCTCAAGAGTTTGCGAATCTCTTCAATAATGTATGGAGTCAGTCATCGAACTAATAACTTTTGAGACGCTTCACGCCGCAGAGTTTATAATTTTATAGAACAAAATAATTTGTCTTATTCTACAGTAAAGCCTGAGCCGGAGTTTCTTTATTATAACATTTTTTTCTATTGAAAGTTAACATTGTGTGTAAAAGATATAATAGAAAAATGATGATAAAACATACTACTCATTAGTGTTTGTATTGGCGATTATATTATTATTATAATCCAAATCGTATTATTACACTCTAAAGAAAATTTGCTCATTTATAGAATACATACTTATAAATTTGTGAGATGTTAGTAACAACCAATTCTTTTTTATTATATTGTATTTAATTGCCTCAAAGTCAAAGTCAAATTATTTATTCAATGTAAACCTTTACAGGCATTATTGACGTCAGTACTAATAAAAAATAACTTGTAGTTAACTAACTTGTAGTAAAGACTTAACAACTAATCTAACAAAATATAGTCTGTGCTAGACGAACGCGCATCGCTACCCCCAGTAGGTACCTACCACTGCACGCCGAAACAGGATCTCGTCGAACCGATGGGATTCGGTGTAAACAAACGTATCTTGGTACGAGACAAAATGGCGGGTGTCTCTCACCTAGCGACCCTAACGCCTAAAACGTATTTGAAAGTGTTACTTCTTTTCACCATGTTCTCTAATAAAATGAGTATGTAAACATAATGTTACCGTAATTAAATGTAATTTCTCGCCGTTTACGAAATTGGTTCACGCTGTAAACGCTATAAGGTCAAAGGCCAACAGATTTTTGAATTTTTTTTTTATTGCGAACTACCTAAAATTAATACATTTATTTACGCTCACACCAAATAGAGAAGCTTCTTTTGAAACTCGTTAATATGATTAAACTAGATAACGGATAAATATGCATAAACATAGAAAAACACCCAGACCCGAAATCAAATTAGAAAAACAGTTTTCTCTAAATTGACCCAACCGGGAATTGAACCGAGGACCTCAGAGATGGCGCGACGCCAGACCCGGCGCGTTAACCACTCGACCACGCAGGTCGTCTTCTAATACGAGTATCTTGGGCATACTATATTACATCGCGCTGAGCATATGTGCAGTGTGTGCATTTGGTAAAACTGCCACAGCAGTGCACTGATTTTGCTGTCTTCTCTGGCTAATCCTTCGGCAATAAAAGTCGTGAAAGGACTATGTAGGTATTCCTCTTTTATTCACGATCGAGTTGCACTGGTCGAGGTCACCAGCAGACTGTCGGGATGCTACGTTACGCGGCGTAAAGGCCCCAGTACACATTGGCATACGTTGGTCCACTGCCGGCCATCGCCAATGTGTAGACGGGGTAAATTGCGCGCCACTATCGACAAGTGCCCGCCACTGTACACCAATGACCCCGTCTACACATTGGCGATGGCCGGCAGTAAGCCAACATATGCCAATGTGTACAGGGCCTTAACATACTATGTCAAATATGGTGAATTAACCGCAAAAGTTTACATACGTACATATAATCACAACTATTATCCCCGAAGGGTTAGTCAGAGCGTAGGCAATGAGAACAGCTAAAGCATTCCTCTACCGTAGTCCACTTTTCACCAAATAGCGATTGTACAGGTGGTGATGACCGCTCTATGTTGTTGAATGTATGTGCAGTCTTTAGTCCGTTAGCCACCTTTTAGGACACCCAAGGAAAAACAGGGGATGGAAGTATTCTTTCAGTGCTACGCGATACGGTATTACAACCGCGAAATAAATTCTAACACTTCAAAGCGATAGCGTGAATCCTATTCAAGTTTTATTTTGCGAGAAGTTTCTAGACAATTTGCGAGTTTGGCTCTTCAATAGACAATACAAGCTTGCATGCATGCAAACTTTCGACAACCCTATATAATCGCGATAATAATCGTATTTTTGATGTCATTTTTTAAGTTATCACGTTCACTGCGGCGCCGTTAATGCTAAGGTAAGATATTTGTTCTAAAGAGGCAGACATATTATTGCGTTGCGCCAAATGAGGTAACCAGGTAAAAGATGATGATAATTATAATTAGATATAGGTTTGTTCCGCAATAACACTTCATTAAGAACCTGATAATGTTAATGTCGAATTATACAGGTGGCCCAAACGGTGACACTAAAAAATGTTTTTTTAATTCCTGACATCCAGGTGTACCCGGAAATACCCCATATTCCGCGATTTTTTTTGTTGTTTTCAAGGTATGATTTTTTTTTGAGAATTTTCGACTTGACCGACTAAAATATATTTTTTTCGGAAATTATGCATCTAAATCATGAGGTCTATGTTACAAAAGAAAATTTAAAAAAAAAGATGCATAATTTTAGGAAAAAAAAAAATTAAGTCGGTCTAGTCGAAAACTCTTGAAATTCATAGCTAACTACAAACAATCGCGGAACATACATGAATTATTTCCGGGTACATTGAATGTCAGGAATCCAAAAAAAAAATTTTAGTGTCACCGTTTGAGCCATCTTTATAACGTACAGTTTTACACCAACATGCTTGTAAAAAAATTTATTCTAATGTAAAGGTTCACATTCATTGACTTGCGATGTGATGAGCTCGATCAATTAATTTCTGTATGGCACTAGATACTTATAACAACTCTTTCTTATTTTTGTAATAAAACATTTACAACTCTATATCGTGTAGGTACGTGATACGAGCGTATAATAAATCTATGGTTCAGTGAGTTCGACACTCGCTCTTTCATTATAGTACTGTGACTTCTTTTAAATCATAGAAGTGTTTTATAAATACCTACAAGTATAACATATTTTATTAGTAAGTACTTTTAAAAAAATGTGGAGCTTTCTACTTTCTCAATTTAACGAGATAAGTTTAAACTTTAGAAGTCATAACATTCAGATGCAATTCAAACTATGATTTGGTGAGCCATAAAAGCGGTCATAAAATTGGAGTTAGAATAAAAATTCAAGTCCGTAGGTCTTTTGCATTACTCTTTCTGAGTTAATTGGTTTACATCCATAAAGTTAATGTCTACTAGCATTCATCATCATCATCATCAGCCTATTAACGTCCCACTGCTGGGCACAGGCCTCCCACGTGGACAATAGCACTTGGGGATATTGGGCCATAACCCACCACGCTGGCCCAATGCGGCTTGGTGGGTTTTAACGACTGTCATCTTACGACAACAACCGGGACCAACGGCTTAACGTGCCTTCCGAAGCACGGAGGAGGGACTACTAGAGGACTACTAGCATTACAAAAATGTAACTGCTTATATAAGTTAGCAAATTTTATTGCTAATAAATTATATATGTAATTATGTTATTTTACATTCAAACATCAACTAAGAAAAATACCTATAAACTAAAACAAAATAACTTAAAAACTAAAAACCTATAAAAATCTTATAAATAAAAAAAATACATATCTCTCTCTCTCTCTCTCTTATTGAGCTTTGCGGTGGCGGCTCAATTAGAGAATACTACTGACTTATCTCTGCCCTGGGGTATCGTATAAGGCGACTAACGGACTAAAGGCTGCACATACATCCAACATCAAAGAGCGGCGATGGACTCACCACCTGTCACGCTGAACACAATATGTGCAGTTGTAATTTGTTGAAACGTGGACTATGGCAGAGGACTATAAATACTATTGTGCAGTCCACCTTTAAGGAATAATATTCGTAAGTGCATGTATGTGTGTATGTAAGTGTAAAAAAATCACATTCCAAAGCGAGAAATTTGAACTCATACTTTTTTGTCTCTCAGAAAGACAAAAAAGTATGAGTTCAAATTTCGTTCGTGAATATTTATTAAAATTATATTTTTACAAAATTAAAATGATATCTAGCATTACCAACTGTTGTAAACTTATTCGTTTAAAAATTATTTATGAATTATTTTAGAATTTTTATATTAAATAAAAGTAAAATAATACATTAAAATACGAAAGAGATCGAACGTAACGTAAATATACTACAATTACCTGTAACGTCCAGTCTTCTGAATGTGGCAAGTGTATGGCCCGAAAGCGCTGGTCACTCGTGTAGGTGTACCTCCCGACGGTCAGGAGGTGAATGTCCCTGTGCCTGACCCAGGATACTTGCATATTTATCTGAAACAAAACAAGATTATAAATACAGATAGTGGAACTCTCATAGATCAGTTTGTTCCTGCTGCTCAATCCTATTGCCCATTTTTTCCATGTTCTGTTTGTTCGTGTAGATCGGCAAACGAACAGGTGGGTCACCTGATGAAAAGTTGTCACCGCCGCCTATGGACACCCGCAAACAAGAAGAGTCGCAGATGCGTTGCTGGCTTTGAGGAAGGAGTAGGACTTTTGAGGAAAGAGTAGGACCTTTGAAGCCTTCTTCAAAGGTCCTTACTCCGTAGTAGGACCTTTGAGGAAGTAGTAGGACCTTTAAGAAAACAGTAGGACCTTTGAAGAAAGAGTACGATCTTTGAGGACAGAGTAGGACCATTGAGAAAGGATAAGCTCCTTTGTGGAAAGAGTAGGACCTTTGAGGAAGGAGTATTACCTTTAAGGAATAAGTAGGACATTTGAGGAAAGAGTAAGCCCTTTGAGGAAGGAGTAGGACCTTTGAGGTAAGAGTAGGACCTTTGAGGAAAGATAAGGGCCTTTGAGGAAAGAGTAGGACCTTTGAGAAAAGAGTATTACCTTTGAGGAATAAGTAGGACCGTTGAGGAAAGAGTAAGCTCTTTGAGGAGGGGTAGTAACTTTGAGGAAATAGTAGGACCTTTGAGCAAGGAGGAGGACCTTTGAGGAAAGAGTAGGACATTTGAGAAAAGAGTAGGGCCTTTAAGGAAAGAGTAGGATCTTTGAGAAAGGAGTAGGACCTTAGAAGGAGCAGTAGAACCTTTGAGGAAAGAGTAGGACCTTTGAAGAAGGAGTAGGGTCTTTCAGGAAATAGTAGGCTCTTTGAGGAAGGAGTAGGACCTTTGAGAACAGAGTAGAACCTTTGAAGAAGAAGTAGCATCTTTAAGGAAGGAGTAGGACCTTTGAGGAAAGAGTAGGAGTTGTAAGGGATGGCAGAGATGGGCCTCCGGTACTTTCACTCACCAGACGAAACACAACGGCAACGAATGTCATTGTTTTAAACCGATATTCTGTGAGAGGGTGATCAGCTAGCCTAATTGTGCTGCAACGCAGCGTGGCTCTAGCATTCACACAGTGCAACTCATAGAGCACCACCCATGGGTCACGTGTAGGGTCTCAAAGGTAAACCTACGGCCGCAAGTGACTTAAAGCCTAAGGCTGATCCTAGAAGAATGAGTCTCTACGAATGGGGCTATAGTGTATAGTAAGCAGAAGATTTGATTCGTTTTTAATAAGGTTGTAGAGTGATAGGATGGGGTTGCACGAAAAATTCCGACGGGTCGACGATAGACTGTGAGAGCGAGACTTCTGAAGGCCCTACTAAGATAAGATAAGATAATAAGATAATTAGGTGGGCTTAAACTCAGTAGTGGTGGGCAGCAACACAGTTCAAAAGCTGATTATATCTGTTCAATATATAGGTATAAGCTAATAGCTTGTATAGCTTTAGTGAACAAAGGATAATAGGCAATATCTTAGGGAGTTTGGTCCAATCCAATACTTGCAATAAACACACACACACACACACACACTCATACACACACACACACACACACGCACACACACACACACGCACACACACACACACACACAAACTTTTATTGTACCTAGTTATGTTTAAAAGGTTAATAATTGTAAACTGTATGTATAAATACTGCCCTACCTCTGATACTCTTTGGGGGCGGGCGTTGTTATCTGCTACACAGTTTTTAAGCTTAAGCGGATAGCATCGTTTAAAAATGTTATATTTGAAACCATTTATCGTTCAATAAACAAATTTTTTTTTTTTTAATCATTGTAGCAACATATACTATGTCGTTTCATGTTATACTAATTATTATTGCCATATACGTATCGTATATTGCACCCAATTGTTTCCGTCAGCAACGTCACAGTAAAAAATAAATTGAAAAAAAAAAACTTTCCTTAGCAAATAATATCGTTATTTTGTGCATTTCTGTATGATATTTTAAATATAATGTGTACCTATTACATGCAATTTCTTACAAATATATACCTTTTTTGTGTTATTAAATATACTAATACAGTTTTAATATGATTTACGTATAAATGTAGTCTACTGCTTTATGCTATTTTATCTTTCAGAAGAGTACTAAACTGTACTGAATATTTATCACTATCATTTTATAATTTTAATAAATTTCAGAATCATTATAAGAGTGTCGTCATTTTCAATAATGTTATTGAGAGAACTTGTCGGACTTCGGAAATTATTATTCAGATGCCTTGCAAATCCCCAAGTAGGGGAGGGCGGGGCCAAACCTAACAAAATTTGTATCTTGGTGTATATTTTCAAACTTAATTAACGTTTTTCGGTTTTTCTTTGTTTATAGCATAACTTAACTATTCAGGTATGATTTTAGCAATAAAATATATCACTTAGGTAAGTACTTTCCGAATCAGAGTCATCAAAACGAAAAATGACATTTGTTAATACTTACCCCGTGTCTGGGGCTGGTATTAACAGGGCTGGGGTAAGTTTTAACGTAAGGGGCAATTGTTAACTAATAATTTTTTTATTAAAAAACAAAGAAAATGCCAGTTCTATTTACGAAAATCTTTTAATGAATTAACGTTTGAACAATAAATTTCTTTTTATGATATTAACTGAAATAAGTTGTACTTCTTTATTGATATTATACTAATTAACAATTTATAATCACATTTCTTACGTAGTTAAGTCTACAAACATTAATTAAACACTCTCCTCAAAGTCTTTAGCAGTCTTAATTAAAAGGAACTTAATTCAATCGGTCAAGCTTAATCTAATTTGTACTTAAAACAGAAGAACTCAACAGTGATGATTTTACTAATTGAGATTACAACAAATGTTTTTCAAACGATAGTTATGAGGAATATGATTCCTCATAATCTTCGTCTGAAAAACAATTGAGGCATATGTAACTGGTGGTATCACCTCTAATACACGTGATGTGAGCCCATCTTTTACACGCAATACATTGAATCCAATCGAGACCAGATGTATCTTCATTAAAAGGTTCAGCACATACTAAACAAAAGCAATCATCTTCTTCACTATCATCTTGCATAATCTTCTTCTTAACCTTTTCTACCATTACTCTCTCACTTTTTTTTACTTTTCCTTTCCCTTTGCCTTTATCCTTATTAACCATATCCATCTGACTAGTTTTCTTCTTCTTCGTTAATTTTAGTTTAGCTTTCTCCTCTAAGGCCAATTTCTCAGGAGTATCAGTAAGAATAGTTGATTTTCTAGAACGCTTTCGTTTAGAGTCAAGACGTGGTGAAGCTTTTGGAGGTGGTCTTACTAATTCTAAGTTAAAAGCTTCTTTAGGCTTTAGATTTGATGGTCCTGGTTCATTTAATGGTTCTTGTGACATTTGTTCAATAACCTCCGATATTCTTATGTCAATATTAGGGATGACTATTGAGGAATCTAAATTTAACGACACGTCTTCAGTATGAACAGAAGTACCATCGAGCTGAATTTATTCCTGGTTTTCCGATTAAGGTCGAACTGCTTCTAAATCGTTGTTTGGATTAAGGCGATCAGCAACAAATGATGGCGCAAAGTCACTATCTTGGAACACGTCTTCATTACACGGCCAAATACCAGCTTCTTTAAATGAGTTGATTATATTGTTCTGACTGAATGTCAGAGGAAACGCTTCTTTCACAATTCCAGGGAGATTGTGGATAGTCATCGTTTTCCCGGGATGATTAATCATCCAGTTAGTTTGCTGGCGACTGATATAATTCTTCAATGGACCATACACTCAGACACCTAAAAGTTTAAGATTGTGAGAACAATGTGGAGGGAAAGACAAAAGAACGATGTTATTATCTTTTGCCTTGGTGATGACTTCTATATTAACATGAGAATGATGATTGTCTAACAACAGTAAAACTGGATTTTATTCTGATGGTTTAACGTGTTTTATAAAGTGATCCAAGAATATTTTAAATTCTTTTTCGGTCATCCATCCAGAATTATTGCCTGCACCTATACATTTGGGTGGCCCGTTTTGAACAAATAATTCGCTATATCTTATTCGTGGAAAAATGAACATGCATGGTATGAAATTACCAATTGCATTTGCAGCTGCTGCAATCGTAATGAGAGTACCCCTTTCTGCAGATGTGACGGCTCCTACTTGCTTGGAACCTCGTTGAGCTACCACTTTTTTTGGTTTTTGGACCGTTGTAACGCCAGTCTCATCTATGTTCCAAATTCTACTCGGAGAAAATTTATATCTTTGGAGCACTTCCTGGTATTTCTCAAAAAATGAATGTACATTAGTACGATTAAAGGATGTTGCTCTGCTTAAGCTTGTCGGCTCAGGACTCCGAATAGACAGCGTCATGTTTCTTTTCATAAAAACCGTAAACCAATCGTTACCGGCTTTTTCGCCTCTTTTCCAAGATTCTGCGATGTTGTCTATTTTGTAATTAATGGCAAGCTCATAGGCTAATTTCTTGACATCGTCAGGAAGCAATCCGAAATAGATATTGGCACATTGTATTAAATATTCAGCTATTGTGGCTTCTTGTTCTGGATTGAAAACTAAATGGTTTTTTTATACCCTACTTCGATCGAAACATCACTTCTTTTATTTTCGACGTATTTGAATAGTGTCACATGACAAATATCGTATTCAGAAGCAACATCTCTATATTTTCTGTTTTTTCCATAATTTCCTTAGCTGCCAGTTCAATGCCTCTGTGACGTGGAGCCCCTTGTAGTCTTCCTTTTGTAGTTTCTCATTATGTAAAAAGAAGTACTATAAAAACATTTTGTTAATATGTTAATACTCGCCCCACAACGGTGCATATACTAACATGTTAATATTTACCCCGCTTTATTTGTTACTTTTAGCCCCAAGGTCACTTTTTATACTTAATTTATCACAAGAAAAAAACCAATAAGAATAATTACAAACTGATAATACTAATTCTTGTCAATAAAATAAAGTTGATTGCAAGATAAAACATAATTCAATTGAGTGAATAACTAAGTCGTGAGTCAAATTATTGCAACGCAAGAAAAGTTCGTTTACCTGTAAATCCGGGCTCGCTACACACAACTATTCCAATCAACGGTCGGCTGGCGACTGGCGAGTCGCGACGTGTTCGGCGGCGTATATAGTACTTGTAAACCGAGTATCATGATCACAGCTCTTAAGTTAGTCGGCAATAAGCTTGTTAATTCTTACCTCCGTTAGAACCAACCCCGCTCTCCTACTAAACTATGCTCACAATATGTGCACAAGTTCCGATGGTACGGCTACCAGTTAAACACGAACAGTAAAGATGCGGCAAAACTTCTCTACCTCGTGAATGTATTTGGCCTCGTAATTGGACACACTCATTGGCGTCGATTTCATAATCTGAAAGAATTGGTGATGTTTCATGGCAAACTTCTATTCTGTATATACCACCCCTTAAATGTTTACCGACATACGATCTGGCTAGTTTGATTTAGTATGTCCCTAAAGCTATTAATAAAATATTATGTTCAGTTAAAACAGAAAATGGAATATTTTAACGAATCGCTATTTATTTGCATAAACTGAGCCCTTCGCCTTTTTATATTATTTTCTATCACATAATCACCAACAAGATTTGGTACATTTATTCTTTCATTATTAATATTAATGATTTCGATGGCGTGGGTACTATTTTCTAATGGCGCTCTAAATGCGTTAGGAAAAGCAGCAGCAATTCGTATGTTGGTGAAAATATGTCTCATGTCTAATTAAATATTCTTGCCAGAATATTTAAAAAAATCGCATTTTATGCAGCCGTTAATAACTTCAACTACTCAACGTACAATACTGACAAGCCGAGAGTAGTTTGCTTGTGCTCATGTGGTTCTAGGCTGCGCTGCGTAGCGTTACGGTCTTTTGAGGGTGGCAGCAGCACGTTCAGCCCCCTTACTCTCGAAACCGATCGCTACTGGATCGGATTGGTATTGTGAATTTTCGTATTTTTAAGTTACGACACCAGCGCTAATTTGGATTCATATTGGGTGAAGTAAATGGCATTGAGTTTTGTATTTTTTTCACTCAATATCCACGCAATATGAATCCATATTGGCTCTGGTGTCGTAACTTAGGAGTACGAAAATTCACAATACCAATCCGATCCAATAGCGATCGGTTTCAAGAGTAAGGAGGCAGGTAGGTGCAGTGACGTCATTTTAGTTTAAATTATTACAACACGTGGTATTTTTCAGTGTTTTGTAAAAATCGTTGACAAATACGAAAACAAAGGCCCTGCAACACACATGGTGGATTTTAGCATCGTCGTCATAAAAAAAATGTAATGTAATAATTATCGTGAAGCGACATTTAAAAAAGAAAAGATGGTAAATTTAACAATATTTATAATATTGAAAAGAACAAACAAAAAGTGTAGGAAGAAGTGATTGAGGATGTGGTGAGTATGTAGATGGAAGTGATGATGGTCAAGATGAAGGATGAGATTTAGATGTAGGCGCAAACGCAGAGGCAGGTGCAGCTGCCGTAGAGGCAGGCGCTAACGTTGAAGAAGGCGCTACCGAAGGGGCAGGCGCTGGAGTAGAAGCAGGCACTGCCGTAGGGGCACTCGCTGGCAGGCGCTGCCGTAGAGGCACTCGCTGGCAGGCGCTGCCGTAGAGGTAGGCAATAGAGACAGGCGCTGCCGTACTACCGTGAAGGCAGGCGCTGGCGTCGAAGCAGGCACTGCCGTAGGGGCACTCGCTGGCAGGCGCTGCCGTAGAGGCACTCGCTGGCAGGCGCTGCCGTAGAGGTAGGCGCTGTCGTAGGAGCAGGCGCTGCCATAGAGGCAGGCGCTGGCAGGTGCTGCCGTAGTGGCAGGCGCTGGCGTAGGTGCTGGCAGGAGCTACCTTAAAGGCAGGCGTCGCAGGAACCCACGAAGACTGGACGCTGAAGTTGTACTGAGGGGACTAGGCCTTAATGACCTTCCTTTACAGAAGCTGAAATTGATCTGAGGGGACAGTTCTTCCTTTTCAGAAGCTGATGTTGTTTTTTTTAGTTGTCGACTGAACTTTATAAAGAAAGCTCGGATTCTGAGTTTTGAATACATTTCGAATTATGCTCCTTGTTGTCTCGTCCTCTATGATGGAAATACTACTTGTTAGTATCGAGTCTTAGCACTCGCCGACGCCACATAAGTTTAAAGTATCTGAAAATAAAATATTTCCGAACGCGGCCGCACGTCACTAGACTAGCCCGCGTTTTGAACTGTCATTCGTTTTTGATGTCACTTTACCGGCGCCACTTTTTTCTCTTACTTTTTTGTGAAATAATCTTTTCAATAGTTTTATTATTGAAATTTTGCATTCACAATGCTACATAGATAACGGATAAAATGTTTACTAGAAAAAAAATCAACCACACACACCACAGTGACGTAATACTGCTGGCTTGCAGCGTAATCAAACTACTAGGAAAAATTCAGCGAGTCTTCTGGGGTCTCGGTAGCTCAGCGGTTAGAGCAGTGGACCGGCAATCCAAAGGTCGTGGGTTCGAATCCCACTCGAGCTTCCTGAGACTGGTTGATTTTTTTCCAGTAAACATTTTATCCGTTAATAGTTTTAGTCAGTTTAATTGTGATAAATAAACTGTAATTATGAGTATAAGAAAGAGACGTGGAAAAGAAAAAGAAATTCTGGGTTTTGATATGTGCACTCAGGCCCACCTTTGGGATGAGGCGGTGTTGAAACATTCAAAACTTAAAACGGGCACAAAAACTCGTACTTACTGCAAATCCTAGTTTTTACCACCCTGGGAATTCGCAAGGAATATCAGGGTCTTACATTTACTGCAGTTTGCTTTGCCATTTGGGCCTAGATCTGCATGACTATGTCTGACATTCCTAATGTGTCAATGATGGCCCTGGATCTACTTCTTCAAGTTCTGTGGAGGAGGAGGCACTGCCCGTGCCAATACAGTGTAGTGGAAGCCTTACCTGTGGAAAAAATCCAGTGTACAGGCCCGGAGACCGACACACCTGCCATAGACGTAGAATTGTTATTTGCTTTGGGGGAAATTGAGGAGATGCGTAAGGGACCAATTGCTCATGATGAAATTGCACAGAGGTAGACTCCTATTCTCACAAAAGCATTGCAAAAAGAAATTAAACCAGAGCTTATGAAAAAATACATCCCATATGAAAATATCCCAATGTTGCCCCCAAAGCTCAACCCTGAAATACCTGTCTGTCTCTGACCCGGTTAAGAAAAGAGATTTGATAATTGCTGGCAGGCAAAAACAGATGGTTGCTGCACTAACAGCCCTGGGCCAATCACTCAATTTCTTTCTCCTAAAAGGTGACAGAATCGAAATTATTAAACACATCAATGATGCTGCCAAAATACTGTATGACGCTGTGCACATAGATACAAATCGTAGAAGGTCGCTAATACCAACCGTTATTAACCCCTTGAGCACCGTAAAACCAGACACAATTGAAAATCAATTGTTTCGCGACTGCCGGCGGTCTCATGATAACTGATTTATTAATAAAGATATGAAAGATTCCCTCACAGTCTGTTAAAAATCTGTTAAAGACCTGAAGAACACAAGCTTCATTCAAAAACCCCCAAATAAAACCAAATCTTTAAACTTTTGTTCACCTATTTTCTTGGTACAGAAACCAAATGGAGAGTATAGATTTATTTTAAACATAAAGAAATTAAATAGTTTTATTACTATAACTCAAAGTCTTATAAAATACTGTATTATAGCAACAATTGACAAAAAGGATTCTTATTACATGTGTTACATTAATGCAGATTACAGAAAATATCTAAGGTTTATATTTGATGGAAAAATATATCAATTTAACATTCTTCCATTTGGCCTTTGCACGGCTCCATACATGTTCACATAATTAAACCCATAACACAACTTAGAGGTTTACAGCCTGTAAGTACAGTATACGGATGCTTGTAGCTAGCAGTATATTGGGAGTGATCATATTGAGCGTCTTAATAGTGTTAACCAGACCATAGGTCTGCTTACTCAGTTAGGCTTCATCGTCAATAAAAATAATTATGTCAACTTATTCCATCAAAGGAATGTAAGTTTCTTGGCCTATTGTTTAATACAAACACCATGACTATTTCAATCGATTCTGATAAAAATAAAAGATGCCATAACACGTTGCCTGCCACGAAACCAGACACAATAGAAATTTAATTGTTTGTCAGTCACCGGTGACCACCATGGCGCTCAAAGTTTTAAGTCCATTAAAAAAAAAAGTACCTCTTCCATCAGGTTTTTGTCAAAAGTTCTGGGAACTCTAGTGTCTGTTTGTCCAGCTAATCAATATGGGTTACTGTATACTAAAGCACTACAAAGACATAAATATTTAGCTCTTTTTAAAAATAATAATAATTATGAAGCATTTACTTCCTTGCCCAAACATTGCTATCCAGATCTTGAATGGTGGATAAAACATATACTTGCCTAAATCAATTTCTTAGATAAGAAAATATAAATATATTCTAGAAATAAATACAGATGTCTCACTATCGGGGTGGGGTGCTTCTTGTGACAAACATACAGCCAGTGGTGTATGGAGAGGAAAAGAATCAACAATTTACTTTAATACTTTAGAAATAAAAGCTACTATGTGTGGTCTTAAAAGCCTTGCTAATAATTCTTCAAATAGTGAAATATTATTATGAAGTGACAATATCACAGCTATACCTTAAATAAACCGCTTTGGCGGCATACAGTACCCTCACTTACATGTGATTGCAAAAGTTATTTGGTAGTGATGTGAAGAGAGGAATATTTTTGTATTTGCATCATACATCATACATTAACACAAAGGACAACAAAGTAACAGATTTTGAATCTAGAAAACAGTTAGGTCATACAGAATGGGAATTAAATATTAATAATTTTAATAAAATAGTACAAGCATTTGGTAACCCTGTCATAGATTTATTTGCATTTAGAACAAACACAAAATGCAGGAAAGGAAAATAGTCACGTAGTATGAAATTTAAACCCAGGCCCTGCGCAAATGAAATGTACGTCAAAATACTGGTATTATTGAGTAATTAATTACGGCATATGGGACACTGCCAAAATATTTTTTAAAAGTATAAAATTGCTATTGAAAGTTTTGCAGGGAGTAATAGGGGATATAATCCAAAATTTCTACAGTATAAATAATACCACCACTACTTATTTACTTTTTTTTAAATATTATTTAAAGTAGTAGTAAAAGTCATCAATGATACGATACGATATGATTATGAACATTATTCAATGTCTAAATCTAGGATTACATCGTCCAATGTGTGTCCGGAATGATTGAAGTTTTCTTCGAATCTGGCCCAACTTAAGTATTAAAAAAAACAAAAAAAAAACGCTGTGTCGGAACGTGTCTTCGAGCACCTGGGTATAATGAACCATCGCACACAACACATGCATCCATTTTGAAATATATAATCAATCGCAATGCTTGTCCCAGTCAAAAATTGTGCCAAAGTCGTAGTAAATAAGGTAAACAAAAGTTGGTAATAATATAAATGACGCAAAGATCGCAACGAAGTACAACGAAGGTAGGTTGGTAGGTAGATAGATACCTAAGGACCAGGATTGACACCGCTGACTGAAACGAAGGCGGAAGCTAGTCCGATATACCCGATCATTGTATTAATTTTAATTTGATTTAATTTTTCAATTTCGAATAGCAAATTTCACACTTTTAAAAAAATATTTCGACGATTCCAACTATGCAGTATTTAATCACACATTTTTAGTTAAAATCTGAGATACATTTTGTTTCCGCCGGGCCTGAGTTTTTTTGGCCATTATCCTTTGTTTCATGGCATCCAGATCCTTCAGCTTATAAAGTGGATGCCTTTACAATGTCTTGCAAAGGGGTTTATTTTTATGCTTTTCCACCATTTTCTATGATTTTAAAATGTATAGAAAAAATCGTGTCCAATGAATCAACAGGGATCCGTAGTTCTCTTCTGGGACACCCAACCTTGGTTTCCTTTATTCAAAAAACTATTGGTGACAGAACCCATTGTATTTGAACCAAGTAATAACTTACTGGTTTTATGTAATTCCAACTCACCACACCCTCTACACCGCAACCTATCACTACTGGCAGGGAGATTGTCCGGCAGGCATTCCTAAAGTCTGGCATCGACGAACAGGCAGCTGAAATAATGATATCTTCCATATCAAGTAACACCTATAAGCAATACTTACTTTGTATTTGGTTTTCTTACTGCCACACCAAACAACTAACTAATGCTACTAAAGCACAGAAGATGACAGACATATTACTTATCACACAAATAAGTTCCACAGTGGTGCATCTTATGGCACCTTGAATTGCATAAGGTCCTCGATGCCACTAGTGTAACTGCAGGTGGGAGCAGACGAAAAGATAAAAATTTAATTTAAAGGGTTCTTTCGCCTACGATCAAGTAAACTCAAATATAAGTATACCTGGAATGTTTCCATAGTGCTTAATTTTTTTGAGTCAAATCACAATGACTCAAACAACTCACATTAATGTTCATTAAACACAGTTACTTTATTAACTTTACCTACAGGGCAAAGATTACAAGCCCTAGTTCGTATTGTCACTGACCAGATTAAAATAATTGATAGTAAAATTGTTACTATAAAAAAAATAAAAAAATTAAGACCTCAGCACCTAATCGTCATCAGCCAATTGTATAAATAATTATAAAAGAATTACCTCTGAAATTAGGAAAATGGTCTCATTTATTTTTATATCTTTCAAGAAACCACATTTGGCGGTATCGGTCAGTAGGTACACTCAACCGTTGGATTGACGGTCCTGGCTGCAAGTGGAATCGATACTTCCATTTTTTCTACTCATAGTACCAGGCACGCTACGACATCAGCTGCCATTATGAAAGGCGTTAGCATTGATGAGATACATAGAACGGCTGGTTGGACTGACTCATCGACAACTTTTGCAAAATTTTACAACCGTCCGATTTTAAATAATAATTTCGCTGAAGCGATTATATTGTAATAATAATATTAAAAGTATATTGCTATAATCATACCAAAGATTTATTTAAGACTGAGGACACGTTTAAGTTTGTTTTTTTTTTGTTTAATAAGATTCTCTTGGAAATTACCCATTATCTTTAAGAAGTGTAAGACTGATTATGCTGTTGAAACACAATATCTGGGTTATACACGTATTCCCTCCTACCTATGACATAGGGTCCTTCAAACGAGGCGTGAAGAAGCACTTTGTGGGCCGGCAGAGTGAGGATGACTGATGCTACGTCTCTTACGCTGCACCAGTTGTCCTCGCGCCTGGACCTCATTTCCACTTAACATCAGGTGGAGTGGGGTCATTTGCCGGGCTTAGTATAAAAAAAATAAAAATATTTGTTAACAATAATAAACTTTTTGATTCTACAACAGGACTTTGAACATCTAACAAGTAGTATTTCCATCATAGAGGACGAGACAACAAGGAGCATAATTGAACAATCAAACAAACTTACCAAGTGGGTAAGTTTGTTTGATTGTTCAATTATTATTTTCAAACCGCTGAAATCTAGAGATGGCCAAATATAAAAATGAGAAAGTCAAGAAAGTTTGATTCTAATTTGGTTATAGGTTGTGTTTAAAGTTCAGTTTCGGTGAGGTTCGGTAGAGGAAGATGGAGATTTTGAATGCTCGCTCCACCGGTGGAGACAAGACAGAGCGACCATCTTCATCTGGCATTGTGTCACGCCTGCCTAGCATCGAGCTACCGGTGTTCGATGGTGACCTGAATCAGTGGGTCGGGTTCATAAATTTATTTGACAGGGTGGTCCATGATCTGAAGAACCTAACGGCATCGTACAAGATGGCACAGCTGCGGGGGGCCATCACCGGTGAACCTGCGGAGTTGGTGGCTCACCTGCCAGTAACGGAGGATAGCTATCTTACGGCTCAGCAGATACTGTTCGATAGGTATCAAAACAAACGGCGGCTGGTAGATGCCCAAATGACACGGATTTTCACTATGCCTTATGAAGTGTATACGTAGACTTTAAGACATATATACCTATTACCTATATAATCTGCATGTTGTATCGATATATTATATTGGATTAGTATTAAACCATCATTTAGCCTGAACGGTTGTTTGATTTCCCTTCATGGCGACCCTGCCATTTTTGGGTCGACTCGCGAGCGCGGATCGTATTACCGTGTGCATTTGTCAGTGAAGAAAAATTTTATAGTGGAACATTATAATTCGGCGTCCGTAACGCAACGATCTATCTGTGTCGTAAAATCAGTGAAAATATAGAGTTTTATTTTATATAAAATGGGGTAAATATCAGTCAAAGCAAGAAGACATTGTAATTGCCCAAAATGCTTCTGGGGGAAGTAACTCTGCGTCGGCGACGGAAGATTTAAAATATCATGTTAGCACCACCAATATATTACTTATTGTGATTATAACTTTAATCGCATTGGGGAGCCTAGTCTGCTTTTATAAGTACTACAAGAAAACCCATAAGAAATGGATGCGGCGAGAAATAACCCTGAATGATTTACGTCGATCGCTTCGTGTGCGACCAGTACCTGCTGCTGTGGGAAGAGAACAACTGGAGTACCAAACTACAAAAATGGACCAAGTTTAAGTAAATACGTGAAAAGCATAATTAGTGCAGTGAAAAGTTAATGAGTGAAAATTTCGAGTATCGTTATAAGTGATGGTTAACTTTTTAAATATAGTTTAGAAACATTAACGTAGTGTAGTGCGTATTATTTTATTATGAATGAATTATTCATTCCTGTAATTCTATTTTAATATTGTTAAAGTAGCTTAAAGATGTTCAGGGTAGACACAATATGTTTATCTGCGTGACAAATATGGAAAGAAGCCACATTCCAATGTGTAATTGTTACGATCATCCTGGAGCCCCTACCATGGTAACTCGTGCGAGATGGTGAGTTGTACTGATTAATATTGTTTTATGTTTTATGGGAATGGAAAATGAATTATTACAATGTTTAACGGAAATAACAAATATTAGAAAGTATTTAGTAAAAAAAGGTAAATCTCGATTTTTAGGAAATGTGATTAAAAATAAATTATCGGAAACTGAAGTTATTTATAATAAAGGTTCTACAATTGTAACTTTATTAACGAACGAAAAGGACATTAAACCTGAGGTTTTGGATTCATACTTGTCTATTTGGAATAGTATACAAGTTTTACATAGTAATATTTTATTGTTATGTACAAAACCGACCGAAGAGAGTAGTAGTAGTGATAATAGTGACTATAGTGATCCTAGTGAATATTCATCTTTAAAAATGGAGTTTGGTCTGAAAACTGCATGTAATTTGATCCCAGTTATGGATGGTAATGAAAAAACTGTAAAATCTCTTATAGACGAGGTAGAAATGTACTCTGATATGCTATTTGATTCCAGGAATAAATTATTAATTAAATTTGTTCTGAAAAGTAGATTGACAGAAAACGCTAAATTGTCTTTATCTTCGGAATACAGTTCTGTAAAAGCTCTTATCAAAGATATTAGGGAAACTTTGCTTACTAAAAAGTCATTTACTGCCATACAATCTCGATTACAAAATATAACACAAGGTTATCGTTCAGTAGCTCATTATGGAGTCGAAATTGAAAAACTATTTTCGGACTTAACAATATCACAGGCAGACGGTGATACCGAGAAATACGGAATATTAAAACCCTTAAACGAAAAACTGGCTGTAAAAAGATGTTCAGACGGTCTTCGTGATTCTCGGCTTAGCACAATTATCGCTGAAAAGGAACTATGAGCACCTGAAGGATGCTATACAAGCGGCGAAAGATGAGGAGTTGTATGGAGCATCGACATCGAGAGATGAAGGTGTCATGCAATTTTCACACAGAGGAAGAGGTAAGTCATTTTATAACAATTATTCTAGAGGACAACATAACAGTCGTGCCAGAGGTGACCAGTACAATCGGCGGCGGTATGTTAATAAAATGCCAAGAGGTAAATATTATGGTGGTGGTAATAGATCGCGCCCAGTTCGTTACCCAAATCGCGGAATAAACAGACAGAGTGATAACCGTTCGAGTTATCCTAACACTGGTAGTGGAAACTTTAGGCAGCGAGTATTTTATTCGCAACCAACTAGCCACAATACGGAAATTACAGTTTCAAACACGGAAGAAAACGGGTTACAGTTTTTTCGATCTTAAGGATTATATCTTTACATTAAATGGTCAAACTAAATTTGTTTCTTTTTTTGTAGGGAATAAAAAGTACTATTTCTTAGTTGATACAGGAGCATCTTTGTCGATCATAAGAAGTGATTCATTACCGAGAAATATCGCTATACATAGAGATGACACAATAATCAACGGTATAGGTGGTCAGATTAAATCACCGGGTTATGTTTATATGAATTTGATACATCGTGACCTAAGTGACCAGTTTGAGATTGAGAGCTGACTTTAATCATAACTTTTATGTTTTTAATAACGTTCCTTTAAAGGCGGATGGAATTCTAGGACTTGACTTCTTGAGTAAGTACGGATCTAATATCAATCTCGACACAAATGTCATCACACTTTACAAAGAAGGAATGGAATATTGTTTATCGCTTTGTAATGAAATTAATTACTCGTGTAATACTTTGTTTATTCCAGCACGAAGTGAATCTATTCATTATTTATTTACTGATTCAGAATTAAAGGATGATAGCGTTATCTTGGCAAAACAATTAACGGAGGAAGTTTTTTTTTGGCAGGTTCTATTGTAAAAATAAAAAATAATAGAATCTCAGTAAAAATTTGAAATACTAGTCAACAAGATGTAGTGTTACCAGCTTTTCAACCAATGTTGCATTCACTACAACAGTACGATATTTGTGAATTTACGCAATGTACAAAAAATCTAGAGAGAGTAAATAAATTATTAAATACTATAGATTTAAAAAATCTTAATACTGAGGAACAAAGTTCTATTCGGCAGATATGTTCTAAATACGCTGATGTATTCTTTTTGACAGGAGATAAATTGACAACTACGAATATTTATGAACAGACTATAACTTTAAAAGCCAACACAAGCCCTGTTTACGTAAAACAATATAGATTACCACAATCTTTAAAGAAGGAAGTAGACAAACAAATTAAAAAGTTGATTGATAGTGACATTATAGAAGAAGCAAAGAGTGAGTGGTCAAGCTCGATCTTATTAATACCTAAGAAAAGTTCTAATCAAGATAATAAATGGCGATTGGTAGTTGATTATAGGAAATTAAATAATTGTATCGTGGATGATAAGTTCCCATTGCCAAATATAACAGAAATTTTGGACTCACTCTCTGGTGCTATCTATTTCTCACATTTAGACTTATATCAAGGATACTATCAGGTAGGTTTAAATGAGCAGAGTAGAGAGAGTACAGCCTTCACTACAAGCTCAGGCCAGTACCAGATGAAAAGATTACCGATGGGACTTAAGACCAGTCCAAGTGCTTTTAGTCGCGTGATGTCTGTAGCTATGTCTGGATTAACTTTCGAGCAGTGTTTCGTGTACTTAGATGACCTTATTGTGTTTGGGAGAAGTTTGGATATTCACAGTAAACACCTAATTAACGTAATGGAAAGACTAAGAAAAGTTAATTTAAAATTAAACCCTGAAAAATGTAAATTTTTGCAAAAGGAAATATTATATTTAGGACATCTTGTAACAGCAGAAGGAGTATTGCCCGATAATTCAAAAATAGAAGTCTTACAAAAATATCCTGAACCTAAAAATGCAGAGGAAGTAAAAAGATTTGTTGCTTTTTGTAACTATTATAGGAAGTTCGTTCACAATTTTGCGGAAACTACAGCTCCATTGAATCAATTAACTAGAAAAAATGTACCTTTTATATGGTCTACAGATTGTAAAAAATCATTTGATACATTAAAAAAGGCGTTAACGACTCCTCCAGTACTTCAATTTCCTGATTTTTCAGAAAATAATGAATTTATAATTCAAACAGACGCTTCAGGTTTAGCTGTCGGAGCAGTGTTGTGTAACAATAACATGAAACCAGTAGCGTATGCCAGTAGGCCATTAATTAAAGCCGAAAGAGTATTGCCCGGTAATTCAAAAATAGAAGTCTTACAAAAATATCCTGAACCTAAAAATGCAGAGGAAGTAAAAAGATTTGTTGCTTTTTGTAACTATTATAGGAAGTTCGTTCACAATTTTGCGGAAACTACAGCTCCATTGAATCAATTAACTAGAAAAAATGTACCTTTTATATGGTCTACAGATTGTAAAAAATCATTTGATACATTAAAAAAGGCGTTAACGACTCCTCCAGTACTTCAATTTCCTGATTTTTCAGAAAATAATGAATTTATAATTCAAACAGACGCTTCAGGGTTAGCTGTCGGAGCAGTGTTGTGTAACAATAACATGAAATCAGTAGCGTATGCCAGTAGGCCATTAAACAAAGCCGAAAGAAACTATCCCACTATTCAAAAAGAATTAGTGGCGATAGTATGGGCTGTAAAGTATTTCAGACCGTATGTTTATGGAAGGTTATTTTCGATTATGACTGACCATAAACCTTTAATATATTTATTTTCAATGAAAGACCCTTCGAGCAGGCTTTTAAAATTCAGATTGGCATTGGAAGAATATAATTTTAAAATTTTGTATATCAAAGGTAAGGAGAATAGCGTAGCAGACGCTCTATCTAGGATTTGTATAACATCAGACACGTTAAAACTATGAATGAAGAGGTAGTGAATGTTATGACGAGAGCGCAAAGAAGATGTATGAATGAGAAAACTGATTCACAACAGTTTAGTAAATCTAGTAGCATTAGGTCTGATCAACCAAATGTAGTAGAGTTGCTAAAAATGCC
Source organism: Scoparia ambigualis (assembly GCA_963921215.1). Taxonomy (NCBI): domain Eukaryota; kingdom Metazoa; phylum Arthropoda; class Insecta; order Lepidoptera; family Crambidae; genus Scoparia; species Scoparia ambigualis. Next base: position 7,508,409 of record OY992510.1, read on the forward strand.
TAAGGACTTTGTAGAATTAACGTTTATCGGAAAGGATGAATTAACTCGAGTTAAAACTGTGAATAAGGTATACCTAGAAAGTAAATGTTTCATCTATTATGAAAAGAAACGCGTTATTTATATAAATATCAACTGGCAGTCGCATTTTACGCGAGCCGAATTTGTGACTGAGTTGATAAAATTTTGTAAAAGAATTAAATTAAATAATGAACTATGCATAGTAAGAAATGAAAGGAATAAGATGTTTATTAAAGATTTATTAACTGAGATAAAATCAAGTAAGGATTGGACCGGTCCACGAATTTGTATAGTAAGAGGTATAAGAAGAATTGATAAGGAAGAAGAGAGAAAGTACATATTAAACGACTATCATTTACTACCCACCAGCGGCCATGCAGGTATGCGTAGAATGACAAACAATATTAAGAGAAATTTCTTTTGGCCAGGACTAGAAAAAGACGTTCAAGATTTTGTGAGCAAGTGCTCAAAATGTCAAAAAATGAAACAAGGTAAGTACATTAGAGAGCCCATGGAAATTACGACCACAGCGGCTCATGCTTTTGATAAAATATATCTCGACCTTGTAGGCCCGCTACAAAAAGACTTTGAAGATAATCGGTATATCTTGACCATCCAATGTGAGCTCACGAAATTTGTGGAAGCGTATCCACTTAAGAACAAAGAAACTGAAACTGTAGCTAAGGAATTAGTTGATAAGTTTATATTAAGGTTTGGTATACCCAATACCATCGCAACAGATCGCGGAACGGAGTTTATCTCATCAGTAATGGAACAGGTATGTACAATTTTAGAAATAGAAAAAATTAATTCAACGGCATTTCATCACCAATCAATAGGAGCTTTAGAAAACGCTCATAAAAATTTAGGCACGTTTTTACGAATTCGGTGTGAGGGTGATAAGGAGACATGGAGTCATTGGCTACCATTTTGGTGTTACAGTTTTAACAATACTGTCCATACTGAGACTAAATTTGAAAGACCATTCGAACTAGTATTTGGTAAACCTAGTAAAATTCCTTGTAGAGTAAGTGAGTATATAGAACCATTATATAATCCAGAGAGCTATCCTTTAGATATGAAATATCGGTTGCAAGTAGCCCAGCAGGATGCTCGCAATAATTTAATTTCTAGCAAAGAAAAACGTAAAATTGTTTATGATAAAAATGTAAATCATATAGAATATAAGAAAGGTCAATTGATATTAATAAAAAATGAAACTGGTGGAAAATTAGATTCTAAGTATAGTGGTCCTTTTATTGTTTTGAAAGACTTAGGAGTCATCGTAAAAATTTCTAAAAATAAGTGTGTAGACATTATTCATAAGAATAGGACGAAATTATATGTCCAGTAATATTGTATAAGTTTATATATATATATATATATATATATATATATATTTTTACAAAAAAAAAAAAGAAGCCCTTTATTTTTTTTTCTTTTACCCGGAAGGTGAAGTGTATACGTAGACTTTAAGACATATATACTTATTACCTATATAATCTGCATGTTGTATCGATATATTATATTGGATTAGTATTATACCATCATTTAGCCTCAACGGTTGTTTGATTTCCCTTCATGCTTGTGTTACTATGCCTTATGTGGCTCAGTATCTGAAATTCGGTCAGAGATTTTGAACCCGATGACGACAGCCACTAAGGCCTTAGCTTTTTTTGGGCCTGCCTATTGACCAGTGGTCATATGTATTATTTTATATTGTTCTCGTTCGGCTCCCAGTGGACATGCAGACCAGATTCGAACAGCAGCGTACCCGGGGGCAACGAAGGCCTTCCTACGTTTACTGAGTTGTTGTCGTTTCTAGAGGGAGAATGTAGACGGGCTGACAACGTGACAGTAGGACCACACCCCTTGGGGCCACGTGACTCTCGGAGGGGTCACATGATGTGGGGTGCCTCAAGAGAGGGTGGACGTACGGGACCTACTCAGCGCTTGCATGCGCTAGTGACACAGGCGGAGCTAACTCGGTGCTCGTATTGTCGGGAGCCTGGGCATGACGTCATTCAGTGCGATGGGTTCGGTGCACAGCGGGTGCAAGGTCGGCGGATTATTGTACGGCAACGAGGCTGGTGCTACAAGCTGGGGCTTGCAATTTTTGTGGTGGTCGGCATCATGACCTCCTCTGTCTGAATCTGAATATGCCCGGGATGTCAGACCACCAGCAAGGACTTAGGACTCCTGTACGGGAACAGCCACAGGCTGACGGAAGTAGATTCCCACCGGGGGGGTTTTGGTTGCGAGCGCCATCGGATGTGAGCAGGGGTCAGGGACCCACGCAAGGACGGTAGAAGGAGAGGTCCCATCGGGGGACCCCCTACCATGTTGGGCCTGGGGGGTCGACCCCAGACGGTTCGGGACCCAACCACCAATATTATGATGAGGGGCCCGATCGGGGGGCTAATTCTTGTTTGGTAACGTATGCTCCTGTCCCTACGGGGAGGACGTCAAGGAGAGGTAGGGCCAGTAGGGGCGAATAGGCGAATCAGCCTGCAGCGGGCGGGTGCCATTGCGCACCGTCAACCTACGGTGGGGTGGTTCGGTCACCACCCCGCACGTGCCCATGCTCGTGGTATGGGTCAGGAGAGCTCCTTACCTTCGTCGCCGCCCCCTCTCCCACCGGTGGGACTCAGGGGGACTCGGGTCCACAATAGGAAATTGTTGCCCAACCGCGCGTTGCTTACAAACCAAGAGACGGTTTTGCTTCCACTGCGCACTGGCTTGCGAGCGGGTTGGGCAACACAATTAACAAGTAATATATTAATAAAATATTTTCATTCATACGCGTTATCGGGACGTCGTACAGTTCGGAGCGTCGTGTTTCGGCGTGCCTTGTTATCGGCTCAAGGCAGCCACGACGCAGCCTGCCACCCGTTTGTCTGTCTATTTACCAAGGCGGGTCATCTCGAGGTAGTTGCTGATCTGGCGACGGAAAGCTTTTATTGCTAACTTGGACAAATTTGTTTCCCGTAGGGGACTGCCGTCGCGGATCCGTTCTGTTAACGGAACCAATTATATGTGGGTGTGGAACGTTACTTACGAGAGGTAGTTAAGTTTTTAATGTAAAACGGGTGGATATCGGAACAGCCCTCTCCTGTCGGGAGGACAACTGGACCGTCAGTCCTCCGAGATGTCTCCGCTGGGGTGGGATTAGGAAGCTGTTGTTAAGTCGGCAAGACATTTAGCTCTCGTGATCGGACAAACCGCGCTAACTTTGAGGCATTAACTACGGTATTTGTAGCGACGGTGTCACGACTGCCTGTTGTTTAGGGGATAGGTTGGGACCTATCCGGGCGGGTGACTGTTTAAAACCAGCAATGAACAGGGTAGGATAATAAAAGTGTCATGGCGGTTGACATTGACATTCGTATGTCAGTTTACTTCGGTATCGGTCGGTTTTCGGAATAACACGTAATGGCGGAGGTCTGTTAAGTTTCGGTGCTGATTTTGATTTTTCCACGTGTGAAAACAACCGCGGGTTGTACGCGTTTATATTTCTGAGGGCAGAATTCGCGACGCGTTGTGGTGACTTCAGTTTCGGTGTGTCGGTACATGAACACGTGCATTCGTTGTGAATCAACAGTTAATCGGATAATATCTCAATAATCTCCTTCTAAACAGCCATCGGAAGCTGCTGTGTGTGATTAATCGGACGAACAAACGCGACGGCAGCGCGTATATTGCGAACATTAACTCGCGTTAGCAGGCACGATTAGCCTCGCGTGGTGAGCTGATGGGAACCGGTTCCCGGCGATATCGTGGAGGAGGCGGCTGCTCTGCGAGTGGGACGGGGCCATCTGGACAGCCTCTAGGAGTCGGCCAGCGTGGCAACGCCGCCAGAGGCCAGGAGCCATCACAGCAGCTGATCTGCAACATCCTTCATTCCTCCCCCCCCCCCCCATCTGTCCTCTCCTCAGGTTGCACGGCGGGTCAACCTTCATCATTCGGTGAGTTTAGTTATTAAGAAGTTAGTTAAAATATTAACGCCGCGAATCGAAGCTAATTCCAAGTAGGCCCTGATCGTTGACCTGGGGGTCAGGGTCTGGTTGGATCAGGTTGCATAGCAACGAAGCCAAAAGAAATTGTCAGTTACGTCAAAACGTGACCAAAACACAATATTCAGTAAACAGGAACCGAATAAGGTATGAAAAGTGTTAATATTACAAGGAAAAACGTAAAATAAGATTATCAAAGTGATCTGAAACTTGTGTGATACGTAAAAGTGTCAAAAAATAGTGTTTAAAGTTTCATTATTTAGGATCACGTAATAAATGTGTTTAAGTCCAGGAATTGCGATGTGTGTAGTGAATTGTAGTTACTAAATCATTATGTTTCGTTGCAGAAGCGAGGAAAAATAAAGGCAATGATATATATGGCGAATGACATAAGATGATCATATGAGAATAACATGATACGACGTGGAGTTACAAAAAGGTAAAACGGTGGTTTCACCACATAATATATAACTCAAAGTGCTACAACAGTTGGACCAATTTGCCCAATCTTCTTTCCTATCGATCATACTTTGACTAGTTAAAGACGAGAAAATGATTAACAGTATGACTTTTCAAAAGATTTCCTGTCTAAAAATGTAACAGTATTAATCATTTATTACATTGGACAAGGAATAGATTAAACATAACTAAACAAAACATTTTTAAACCGTGAATTATGGATACTCACATCCAATATTTCGTTTAACTGTGTTATCAGAAACTCACAAACAACACAAAACACGTCAAATATTCCAAATTATAACTAAAATTTTCAATATTTTTTTTTCCATATTGTATTATACATTTTCCTCCCAAAGTTTGTATTATAAAATATTGAAATCTGTTGTATGTGTACCTATATAACACCTATAAAAGCAAGCATTCAATATGTATCAGTAGCGGGTTAGGCCCGTCCCCAGCGTGCAGTAATGTGCCCATTACCATCTTTAGGTACTCGTTAAGGCATATATAGCTTCTTTCCGTACCCACGCTTGATAAGGGTCAAACTTTACCTAACAATACATGATAGACAATATATAAACAATGTACATTGAACAAAAGATAGAAACTTTCAATATTTATATTCGTTGTAAAAATTCTATGGTAAAAATAAAAAGAATGCAATACCAACATCTTCTCTAGAGTGTCCAGTGTTACCATTTAGGAATTTGAAAAGTTCTGACAAAAAGCCTGACATTTCGATAAATGTCCGGACATTTTAGTCACAATATGGAAACATTACTTACTTTTCTTATTTTGATTTTAGATAAATGAGAAGTTAATAAAGATTAAATACTTATTTGATATTACTTAAAATGTAGTTTTGTTACTCATACTCCAAAAGCCGGACAAATTAAAGAGCCGGACAAAGTCCGGATTAGAGTTTAAAAGTCCGGATATGTCCGAATTAATCCCGACGGATGGTAACCCTGAGTGTGTCGTAAAAGGCTACTAACGGAATAGATAAGTAATATAATATTATAAATTAATGTTTTATATTTTAGCGTTTTATTAACGCTTAAATATACTTAAGTAAAATTTTACTTCTATAATTAAAGTAAAATTTTACTTAAGTATATTTAAGCGTTAATAACGCAGCTTCATCTTAACCGAATGTTCAAATATTTGTAAAAATATTTCCATCGGATCTCAGAGGTGAAAACTTCTAAGATTTGATGAAGCAATGTTGACTAAAAACATAAGCATCAAGCACTGACAAATTTCGACGGTTGAAAGCCAGACCTCGGTAGCCAAGTGGTTAAGGCAGCCGCCAGGAATGCGGAAGGTGCGTGGTTCGATTCCCGCCTGAGGTTGTCGTATTTTTCCAGTGTTTAAAATTTTACTTAAGTTAAATTAATTAATAAAGGAGATTGACCATTTTTGTATGGACGTTGGACCAAGAGTGCTGCCCAACATTGAATCATAGTGTATAATGTTCCTTAGACTAATACTATAAACGTAACCCAAAGCTTCAGAATCTATACGAGGAGTATTGTGAAAAAAAATCTATTGTACTTATAGGTTTTACATTAACGAAAAATAAAAACAAACGTCTTATTTTTAAAATAAAAGACGGTATGCATTATAAACAATTAGTTAAGGATAGTCATTCAATCAATCAATCATTTAAAGCCATAAGATACGTTTTTAGGTACTATAACCCCGTTGATGTTTTTTTGTTGTTTTTTTTATAATATCTCTTCTATATAAGAATTAAAAGTACTCGTAGGTACCTATTCTCATGCTTGGGCAGCATTTGGTCAAAAATTGTCAATCTCCTTTAATTTAATTTAATTTGTTTACGCTTACATTGATTCCCATGTATTGTATTATCACCAGCAAAATGTACACAGTTTCAGCAATAAATATATTTCTATTTCTATTTCAATACACTAATTATCTAACCCAAGATAAGTATTCTTATGAAACTCGTTAATATGGTAAAATAACGGATAAATATACATACTTAAACTTCGAAAAAACACACATACCCGAAATCAATTTAGAAAAACTGTACTTCTCTAAATTGACCCGACCGGGAATCGAACCCGGGACCTCAAAGATGGCGCGACGCCAGACCCGGCGCGCAAACTACTCGACCACGGAGGTCGTCAGATATTTGGATATACGACCTATTCAAAACTATAAATGTATACGTAATACATACTTAGTATTATAAAGCTGAACAGTTTGTTTGTTTTTTTGTTTGCTTGAACGCGCTAATCTCAAGAACTTCTGGTTCGATTTAAAAAATTCTTTCAGTGTTCGTTAGTCAATTTATCGAGATTATTATAAAGCTGAAGAGTTTGTTTGTTTGCTTGAACACGCTAATATGAGGAACTACTGGTCCGATTTAAAAATTCTTTCAATGTTAGATAGCCCATTTATCTAGGAAGGTTATAGGCTATAATTTGTTTAGGTACGGGAACGGGTAGTAACCCGTACGAAGCCGGGGCGGGTCGCTAGTACATACATACACGTCATCCCCGTTTTACGCATGGGTAAGCAGAGACCACAGCTTTCAATGTACGATTCTGACACACTTCTTTTGGTTTACATACTTTCATAACATGAATGTTTACGTTATCCAAACGAATAAATTTAAATAAAGGGCCGTATCCGCCTTACACAAAAAAAAACATTCTATTTTAAAGTCAAGGAGGAAAATGCGGAATACGGTTGATTGGGAAAAAACCCGACGTTTCCCTCTTAAGGATCCTGTATATTTATTCAATTTGTCAACGGAAATATTTGAGTTTCATCTTAATTAGCGTGTTGGTGTTCCTACTAAAAACCAAAGAGGTTGTTGACGTTCACGACAGAGCTTTGAAAATAATGTCAACTCTGAACAGTTCAGCGTTGAAACCAACGATTATAGTTAATGTAAGTTCGGAGCTACACAGATACACCATTAGAGGAGCCGTTTCCCTGCTGCTATCATCAGGGACTAACGAGTCTGCTATCATTACCTTTGGTGCCATATTCGAAATGCAATCGGTATTATTTTACCGAGGCACTTACAGAAATACCTATAAAAATATATTATATACTGGTTGACATGGAATATTATAATAATGCTTATTTTTAATGGCGCTATATATTCTTGCATATTAGTAATACACTGCTTGTATTGTACCTACTGGTTCTTAACACCATTTATTATATAATTGCTTTAGAAACCACCGTTTTAGATTTTTCGAAGAGTTTGATGACAAGCTTTCGCAATGTCGAGGCGAGTGGCGAAATTAAAAAATCTTGAAGCATGGAGAAGCCTCCATTAGGAGAAGGCATGAGATAAGCTCCATTAGGATAAGCTTTGGCGTTGGTCGTGAGAAAACAGTCGCTGGAACAAGCTCTTATTCTAATTACTATTTCTGATGGAATTAAAAACTTTTTAGTTTTTTTATAATCAGTTCGGCAAATGGCTGCATTTCACCTGATGTTACATAAAAAGCACGAAAACAACTGACGCAACCTTAAAAAGACATTACATCAGCCAACCTTACTCTGCCGACCTACAAGATGCCTCTTCCCGCCTCGTTTGTAGGACCCCCATATCGTGGGGAAAACGTGTCCTAGTAAGTTTTTCCATCGGCTTTAGAATGTTCTCATTGTCTTAATTCGCAAATATGTTCTCTTTAGTTCAACTTTCATAATACGACATCAAGTCCACAACAGAGGTAATAACCACATGCTCTCATTAGTGTACCGTACGCTAATACTGAAAACGGTCTCTAACGGCGCATCAGCTGCACTGACTGTGAGCATTAACGGCATCCGTATGAGAACTGCACTCTCTCGTGCAAGCTAATGACTGTACAAAGTAATAATTAAAAAATTAAAGCAGGTGGTCGGTCTTCCAAATATTGTCTTGGCCCGCAAACAGATGTCTATGATACGATCGTCTATTTGGTATACACAACAATACTACTTAGCCGTCAATAAAAGACGTTTCAGGACGGCGACGGCGCACTTTCACGGATTCCTCCATTAGGTACTACGGTTTTTTTTCTGAAAATGATAATGTAAATTTTAAAAGCCTTTTAAAATTTTTACAACCATGTTAAATAACCTCTGAACCAGTCTCTGAACTAGATTCGATCACAATCTAAAGTACATAATTCATAGGATAAAATGTTTACTAGAAAAAAAAACAACCAGTCTCAGGAAGCTCGAGTGGGATCGATCCCACTCGATTCCACTCGAGCTTCCTGAGACTGGTTGATTTTTTTTTCTAGTAAACATTTTATCCTATATCTATATAGCATCGTGAATGCAAAATTTCAACAATAAAGATACATAATTCATGATATGACTTGTTATAAGTTCGCATGGCTACAATATTCTTTTCTAAGTCTATCCCTTCACAACAATGTTTATAGCATTGTTATGTATCGACATTTAAGTGACTTTATCAGTTCCTCAGTAATTTAGGACTCCGGGTGAAATACCCATCATGCTCGGCCTTGCCGTTACTTACCATCAACATCATACCTCGTATGGAAACCAAGCGCTTCCTATTTATTGGGTACAGGGATTTAAAAAATTTTGTTAGCATATTTTTTCATTTTATAAAAAACTGCTAAGTACTTATATGATTAAACTTAAATTTGATTAAACTCAGATTTCGTACACTCAACATGCGTAAAATACTAACGTATGTGTATAATATTACAATTCCGTCATCAGTAACCCGAACTTAAAATGGTCTCTAACTGCGCATCAGTTGTACCGACGACTGCAGCATTAGCCTCTTCGGTATGAAAGCTGTGCTATCTCGTTCCAGCTAACGATAATACCCGTATTCGGTTTCCTGCAAGTCCATTTGTATACCTACGCAAATTAGTACAATCAGTGGAGGTTACTAAATGCCACGGATTTCTAAGTGAAATACCGTAGTTGCGGAGTAAAACCTTTTTCGTAAACTTATTCTTCTTTATTATTTTTATTTTTACTTTTAATCTGTCAAACGTCACTTTTTGATGGTTTTTTGTTTTATTTTTATTCTTGTCGACATTTGTCATCGCAATTGATTGGTAAGTTGTTTTCATTTTATTAACTTTTTCATAAAATAGGTATTGGTTTGGGCTGGTAATTATATAATTAATAGCTACGCCCGGATTGCCAGAAGCTATTTGGATCACGTGGCAAGAAACGGTTTGAACCAATATAATATCATTGGTTCGAACTCTTTTTTTTAATTAAAAAGGCAAAAGTTTCTTTTACCAAAATACGATATATTTTAAACTAAGAAAGTATCATAGGACATCTTAATTTTTTTTCATAAAATCGACGGTTCAGAGAGAGAAATAATCGCTAAAGAAAACCGAAGAAATATCTCTAAAGTGAACGTTTACGGAAAGCTGTTCAAGCGGATAAATCTCTTAGCCCACTCGTCTACACCGTCGAATTCGAACCGTGAAAATATAAACCTAGACTCTAATAGTTGGATTATCCTATTATGATGGAATAATCTCCCGTCCCATTTACGGTCCAAAACATTTTAAGCTAGGACTGTTGCTGTCCCGCTTTCATAGCGGCCGTGTGAAAGAAACAGAGATATCTCGTTAGGCAGACTTGTTATTTATGTGGAAGATGTGGCATCACGGCCTAATGAGACTTTTATTTATAAAGTTGAGTTCACAATGGAGCTTAAAGTTGCATTGTGCTATTGTTACGTTTCATTTTAAGCGGGGAGTTTGTGGTACGGCGTACGCTCCAATGTAAATTGGACAACGACTGGAGTGTGGACTCGTTAGCATGTGTACTCGACTTCACGGTATATCTGTATTACGGGGCGAGTACTTACTTTTGGTGCGTCGGGCTGTGACGCGAGTGTTTGCGTTTGCGAGTTAATTCCGCTCCGACTCAGAATTCTAAAGCAATTTTACAGAAAGGGCCCCGTTTTTAGTGACGTCCGCCGTTTGCAAGGTGTGTTCGCGCCTATTAATATATTTATGTTGGCAATTCGGATGTAAGTGCAAGCTTTATGTTTGGACCGTTTTAATACATCATGAAACTGGAATTGGGTTTTGCTTAATGCTTGTACTCGAACGACATTGGCAATCGTGACCTGGGTGATACGTGAAAGCTTCTTCTTAATATGTTAGCACTGTGCTGATACCTACCTATATAAGTATTATATCAATATTCTTCGGCCATTCTCCCTTGATAGTATGTTGTTCTCTAAAGTGTCGTTACACTATATTGAAGATCAATCAACCAATTTATTTATTTGCCAAAAAATGGATTTGTTCCGGATTGGTCGTATTCCAGATTGGTCGAAATTCAGATTCGACGTATTCCAGATTCGTCGTAATACGTAAGTCGAGTAGGCACATTAATATATATCCAACGAAACTTTTCACAAAGTTCTTAAAAACGTTTAAAACATATACATAAATATATTTTGTTATGGTTTAGTAATTATTACATATTTTTACACATTGACTGTACATTCTTAAGAAAATAACGCTTACAAATTATATTGAGTGCCTTTCTAGACTTTGTGAATTATGAGTTTAATTGTTTCATTTTATGAATTTATTGAATTAGTAACAAACTGTTTTTTGTTCTATCGAGAAGAGTTTTTTGTTCCAATACTTATATTTGTTTACTTAAATAAGTAACAATTTTATTTAGTTTTTTATTTTATAACAAATATGATAGGTACTAAGGTGGACTGTATAACGACGAATCTGGAATACGTCGAATCTGGAATACGACCAATCTGGAATACGACGAATCCGGAACAAATCAAAAAATGGCATGATTAGAAATTACAACTCAATGCAAATTTTAATGTGTCTTAGTCTCTATCAAAAAACGTTTGTCACATCCGAATATTTTGCCTAAAAATATTTCTAGCAACAATAGCTAACTTATAAAATTTGCTTGTTCCACCCTTTAAACGCGCTAAGCATTATTAAAGTCTCGTGTAAGCCTCAGTTAATTACTAGTGAAATTATTTTCAGCGTCTGCAACAAACGTTTGTTTTTGGAGGCCGCTAAATAAATTTAATTGCTCGACGGAAAATTTAACAGGGTCTAATACTGTTATCAACTCCGCTTGGAGAAATGAAATTGAGTAAAGGATGTTGGATAGTACAATAACGGTAGCCCCGGAACAAAGCTACATTGTTTTGAAACTCTTTTACACCATAATAAATACTTATTTCTGAGACAAAGAAGTAATCATCAATAATACGAGTATTACAAGAATTATCAAATTTATTACGAATAAGTTTTATGTAGACGTACTTATGTATTATGTAGTAATTTGTTTTTAAGTTTGCCGTGGTTTAACACCGTTATAATGAAAACAGACTTATACAGGTGGTTTCTTGTAAGGTGCCAAGCAGATGTGTGGTGATAGGGGACTACCATACCTATCATTTAACCCCCATTGATTTTTGGTAGTTTAAAGAGACAAAATAAGTTGCCAAAAAAACGTCAAATGTCTAGCAAAAAAAAACAATGTTGATGATACAAAATTCAAAAGCGACTTTTATAAATGTAATTCGAATGGTGACCAAACGGAGTGCCCACTCAAATGTCATAGCACTCTTTATTATTGAAATTTTGCATTCACAGTGCTATATAGATAAGGGATAAAATGTTTACTAGAAAAAAAATTGGACCGGCAATCCAAAGGTCACGGGTTCGAATCCCGTTCGAGCTTTCCTGCGACTGATTGTTTTTTTTTTCTAGTAAACATTTTATCTTATGTCATAGCACTCCTTCTATGCTTTCGTTATTATTCTGAGTTAAAAATAAACATATTTTTTTTTGCCCCCACAGAAAATACAGTTCTATGCCATAAATAGAAGTGTTGCCAAGTGTACAAAGACGTACGAGCGACATATCGGGGACAAGGCGAGTCAAAATCAATGCAGTCTTTTATCAGTAGTGTGAAAACTAGTCTAGTATAGTGGTTGGTCATAAATAAATAAAGAAAATGTTACAGAAGTATTTCTCAGGGCAGGGCCGTATTTCCAAGCAAAGCTATATCGTATCTCGACGCCCGCCATAGGGTCAAAGTGGGGGTCAGTATGGTGTGTACCTAGGTCAGGGCGGGACACCTTCGCGAAGCTTCGATTACGTAAATTATAATCTATTTCACCGTTTTATTTATTAATTCTATTGCGGTTCTTACGCGGCATTTCAGGTATACTGTCTTTCCGAGCAGGGCTGTTAATGATTTATATTTTAGCGTTTTATTAACGCTTAAGAGGCCTATTACCTTTTGAATGTGATTTTTGCGTAAAATGCCCATTTTCGCATTTTGTAGTAATTTTGCAGTTGTATTTATCGTTTTTATCAAAATAGGATAATAAATTTGAGCATAATATTACAAATCTCCATTCTGTGAGCATAAGTTGAATTCGGACGGCCGGCGCATCGCATTTTGTAGTAATTTCGCAGTTGTATTTATCGTTTTTATCGAAATAGGATAATAAATTCATTATAAAATCTTTATTCCTCATGAAGTAACAATTACTTTGGTATAAAAATTGCTCAATAATATTATCGCAGATAGGAGATATTCACAGTTAACTTATAGCAATTTTCGAAGCTTTTTGGTTTAGAATAAGATTTTTTTTCTATATAAAATCAATGATATCTAAAAAATCCGAGGCCGCTACGCACTATTCGACTATATAAGAGATAACATTATAATTTTTTTATTTTACTTGTTTAAAACAGTAGTTCAATCGATGAGCTCAAAAAAGTGCTTATGAAAATCTTTCTCTGCAATTTTGGGTTTAATTAAAAAGTTAAGCAAAATTTACAAAAAGCGAGGCCGCTACGCACTATTCCAATAGCTATTTTACACTATTGAATAAGTCATAATTGTTAATGTATTTTTGTTTCTGAGATCCATAACGCCAAAATTGACCAATTTACGCAAAAATCACAGTCGAGATGTAATAGGCCTCTTAAATATACTTTAGTAAAATTTTAAACACTGAAAAAAGACGACAACCTCAGGCGGGAATCGAACCACGCACCTTCCGCATTCCGGGCGGCTGCCTTAACCACTTGGCTACCGAGGTCTGGCTTTCAACCGTCGAAATTTGTCAGTGCTTGATGCTTATGTTTTTAGTCAACATTGCTTCATCAAATCTTAGAAGTTTTCACCTCTGAGATCCTATAGGGCTGTGATGTTTTTCGACGCCATGAGGTCGAAGAGACATCCATGCGTGGCGTAGGTTAAGGCGCGGAGTGTATATTTCGATTGATAACCTATTGACTAACTGTTTTATTTTCTTAGTTCTTCACGCGGCAGGTCAGGTATGCCGTGTTCTCAAACAAGGGCTGTGACGTTTAATAGGAACCATTGCGGTGCGTCGGTCGAAACGCGAAGTGGCTATTTTGATGTACGAGAATCTATTGACTCACCGTTTTAATTTCTAAGTTCTTTACGCGGCATTTCAGGTATGCCGTGTTCCCAAACAAGGGCTGTGACGTTTTTCGACGTCATGAGGTCGAATTAGGAACCATTGCGGGGCGTCGGTCGAAACGCGGAGTGGCTATTTCGATGTACGAGAATCTATTGACTCATCGTTTTTTTTCCTAAGTTCTTCACGCAGCAGTTCAGGTACGCCATCTTAACAAGCAGGGCTGTGACGTTTTTCGACGCCATGAGGTCGAAGTTGGGACCAGCGCGGGGCGTCGGTTAAGGCGTGGGATGGCTATTTTTTAATCTATTCCATTTAGATTTATATCTTCGACTCACCGTTTTATTTCCTAAGTTCTTCACACGGCAGTTCAGGTACGCCGTCTTGCCGAGCAGGGCTGTGACGTTTTTCGACGCCATGAGGTCAAAGTAGGGACCAGTGCGGGGCGTCGGGCGGGGGGCGTCGACGGCCCCGGCGCCGGGTCGAATGGCGTTCTCCACCGACCCGGCGGGGGGTGCCGTCGATGACGCATTTGTCGGCACACCTTTGCCGAGCTCGCGTTGGGCCGATGACACTGTGATAGAAATAAAACGTGTTACTGAGATACTGAACCAATCCCTAGCTAAACTTTTAAATTAGAAAAAAAATCATAGAATTGTATTGCGAACAAGTCATTATCTGACCCGGATTTTTTTTTTTATAGCAGAAGGTGGCATACGAGCAAGCGGGTCACCTGATGCCGGCTTTTAAGGAAGGAATAGGCTCGTTTCTTGAAGATCACTAAGTCGTAACGGTCCGAAAATACCGCCGCCGAGAGCTGGTTCCACAACACTGTAGATCGAGGCAAGAAATTTCTTGAAAAACGCACAGTAGTAGACCGCCATCCATCAAGGTGATGTGGATGGAATGACAGTCGATTGCGTGTAGTGCGGTGAAGGAAATCAGCGGCAGGGATCAAGCCGAACAATTCCTCAGAACACTCCCCATGATATATACGGTACAATATACAGAGAGACGCAACGTCTCTCCGAAGAGCCAGTGGATCGAGCCGACCTGAAATATCCACGTCGTCGATAATTCGAGCAGCTCTGCGTTGGATGCGGTCAAATGGAAGGAGTTGGTATTGGGGTGCTCCAGCCCAAAGATGGGAGCAGTATTCCATGTGCGGCCTGACCTGTGCTTTATACAGTTGTAAGCGGTGGGCCGGCGTGAAATACTGACCCGCTCTATTAAGCACACCCAGTTTTTTCGAAGCTAATTTAGCTTTACCTTCCAAATGACCACGAAACTGAACGTCACTCGAAATATCGACGCCAAGGACTCCAATAGTCGGATTGGTATCAAGGGGAGCTCCCTCAAAGTTTAGAGGTACGACGAAGGGATGTTTTTTTGCGGTAAATGCGCAAACTTGTGTTTTTGAGGGGTTAAAGTGGACTAGGTTATGTCGGCCCCAATTCGAGACATGACTTAACATGTTCTCGGTGTCAGTCACAAGTTTATTCCGGCTCTCGATGACGCTTTCCAGAGAAATATTAGCTCGCCCGGTGTAGAGCGTATCCCCAGTACTATCGTCTGCATAGCAATGAATGCTGTTGTTATGCAACATGTCATTGATATGCAGAAGAAACAGAGTAGGGGACAACACACACCCCTGCGGGACTCCAGCATTCACGGGCTTCATGTCGGATCACGAACCGTCGACTGCGACTCTGATGCTACGCCCAGTAAGGAAGCTGGCAACCCATAAACACAATTTCTCAGGAAGCCCGTATGATGGAAGTTTAGAAAGAAGAGCCCTGTGCCATACCTTGTCAAAGGCTTTCGCTACGTCCAAGCTAACTGCTAGTGCCTCCCCTTTACTCTCGACTGCCTCCGCCCATCGGTGAGTAAGGTACACTAAAAGATCACCAGCCGAACGACCACGACGAAAACCATACTGGCGATCACTTAGTTGCTGGTTCTCTTCTAGGTACCCCAAGAGCTGGCGGTTTATAATGGACTCCATTACTTTGGAGAGTAAAGAGGTAATAGCTATTGGCCTGTAGTTGGACGGTTGTCTCAGATGGTTCTAAACCCCGCTTGGGGAAATTTTTCAACAGTATTTTATATGATAAGACTTTAAACTATCGCGTTGCATTGCATTAAAACTATTTCAACGGGACCTAACACGATTAATTTTTGTAAGTAAGTACATATCTACAGTTCGCTTGTGACCACGGCCGCAGCATCGCGGCCGAAACGTCAAGCAGTAAGTAGATATGTACTTACTTACAAAAATTAATCATGTTAGGTCCCGTTAAAATAGTTTTAAAGTATTTTATATAACACAGCGGTGGCCAAGTATGTTGGAAAACGTAAGGAACTGTTCTGTTGTATAGTTTCACAATTTTTACTCGTTTAAAAGAGTAAGAGCAGTGGAACGAAACACCAAATAAGATAATAATATAAGTTAATATCGTTCGGTTTCATTTACAATTATAATTTTAGCCTGACGTTTTTTCTCTTCTTTTATCACGACTAGGTCACTCAGACACGATTGTGGACGTTTAAAAAAGGCAGAATCGAGGTCTAGGTTCATGGAGAGACAACCTTTCAATATGGACCCATAAACAGCAAATTCATAACGTAGGTGTTTAATCAGAGTTAGAACACTGTCGCGACATCCTACATTCATACATAGAATCACGACTATTATCCCCGAAGGGTTAGTCAGAGAGTAGGCAATGAGGACCGCAAAAGTAGTCCTCTGCCATAGTCCACATTACACAAGTGCTCAGCGTGGCAGGTGGTGAGCCCATCGCCGCTCTTTGCTGTTGGATGTATGTGCAGTCTTTAGTCAGTACCGACAGTTATGAGATAGGATAACTAGGTCGGCGAGACGATCTCGATGCCTTTGTGGGAAACTGGTGGGAAAGCGCCAAAGATAAAGATGCGTGGAATGGTTTGGGGGAGGCCTTTGCTCAGCAGTGGCACAATATAGTCTGAAATAAAAAAGAAAAAAAAACATCTTAACAATAGTTCCGCAAACCCAGCCGGGAAGTGGAATATAGTATAATTATTATACTCGTGGCTCGTAGGTGTGGTTTACGTCAGTAGTTTAACCGAGCTGTGGCAATGGTAACTAAACAACAATGTCACGCGTTCAACCCACAGAACAGAGAGATTAAACCCGATAACTAACGTTTACAGACCTCAAAGTTTTACAAAATAACATTAGCTAGAACCAGGATATTAAAAGGTAGTCCACAGGTCCCATTCAAATAAAACTCTTTTTCATAACGAATGGGATAATTCTTCATTTCCAGTACTTACTCACGAAAGGTGAACGCGATCAATTGGGATTTAAGAACCTATCAAGACACGTCAAACCTAACTCAATCCACGTCTTTGGTTTTCTAAATTTAACCCGGGACTGACCCGTGCAGATTAACACGCTAAGTTTATTATCCCAGTTCGTTCAGGCGGAAACTGCGAGCCGATCACGTGAGAGTGAACACCACTTCAGCTGGTATGACGTCATTATGGACGTACGACGTGTAGGTTCCATGTTATTAAAAAAACAAGCTATATTTAACCTTTTTAGAGAAAAATAAAATTAGATTTGATTAGTTTTCATAGTCGGCAAAAGGTAGATGGAGAAGGAAGGGAGGCCTTATTGCTCTGCAGTGGTAACGAAAGACTCATAGTAAGACTAAGTAGTTTCTGGGGATCCTGCACGAAATTGTGAAAATTGACGTATTTTTAAGTTACTTGTACTATGCGCCGAATTAGTTAAATACATTAAAAGAACTTACGTAAGTTAGCCTGATCATTACACAAGGTCGTGGCCTTGTTGAAATTTGAAACAAATTCTTTAAATAATAACAAACAATACATAAATCTAATGACTCCTAAAAACAATTTTTTATCGACTACTTTCTTAATTTTACTCATGAAACAATAATTCTTACATGAAAATATTTGTATTGATATTCCGCAGGTCACCCTAATATAAAATAAGCAAAATAGTAAATTTTAATTTTTAACACAAGCGCAAGATGGTTTTGTACATATAGCAGAATAAAAACATTGCTTTAATAAAATTACTAGGTCTGAAACTTCAAAGCAAAATTGTTCTAATTTTAAATATTATTATGATTGATTTTGCTTTGAAGTTCATTAAGAGACTTATGTCAGTTTTTGCGATCGCGCGGCACCCCCCATATCCCTCAAGCAACGTGAAACCAGACACAATTGAAAAGGAACCTATTGTTTTGCGACCGCCGGCGGTCTAATGATCCTTGAAGGGTTAAGGATTTGTAACATTTTGACAAATAGTTAATAGTATTACAAAAATTTCATCATCAGCAGTTTATAAACACTTCACTGCTGGGCTCAGACCTTCGCAGTTAACTATAACATAGGGTGGGATTTGGCGTGGAGGAGGAGCTCGAGATATTATAATTTTTTCACCCATCCCACTAGATCCGTCATTACTTAGTGTTGAGGAAGTTGCTTTAATTGCAATCGCAGTACTAACGCGCTGGTCGCTGCGCCATCAACAATTTTACCTGGTCATATAAATCCATTCCACGTACATTATAAGGTAAGAAAAAACTTTTTGTTAGAATTACGATGCGGTACATTTTCCGCTACCCCATTTTAATTCTTATTCCTATGAAATGTCATCTCTAAGGAGCGTCGCTATCTCCCGACGGGCCTCGGGTACGTGCCCGGAGTTCGCAGTGTCACACTTTCATTAATGCGCCACCGGCGTAGTTACCATTACGTAATCTTATTACAATGACTAAACTAGTGCGGAACAATTGACGGAAGATAATAAATTAAACATTCTAGAAGGAACTCCTTGAGAGTACAGTTGTTCGAGTAGTTTCTTAGTACTAGTTGAGAAGTGTTGTGGACTCTTTTGTGTTTCTATTAATACAAGGTTGTACGATAAAAGTGGCGATTAAGGTTTATTTTTTTAGTTGTTTGTTCTACGACTATAAATGTTTAATTAATCTTAGCGGCATAAGCTAATTATGAAATTAAATTTCTGTTACTTCTTCTAAGCAGAAGCTTTTTTATGAACAGTATCTCTGCTGATGCTTAGTGACGATAAGGCTGCAGGACTGATTATTATTAGGTTATGGTTAATAGGTGCCAAATACAGGCTTATCATACAATAAAAATTATATGTTGGTCTTGCCTATGTACATTTTATATAATTATATTTTTATTATATGATAGGTCCCTCCATAAGTATATAATAGGTACCATCAAAAATCTGTCGAAATAAAAATGGAGAAAAAAGAATAACAGTAAACATTTCATACAAATTGTTTATGTTTGCTTTTGAAATCATTAATACTTTCGCAGTCCTTTTACTCTCGCAGACGTAAAAGACTGAATCTCTTATCTCAGACTAACCAAGGAGGCACACGTTCGTTCACGTCCAAAGAGCTCGATTCAATAATTTGACATCACAAAGTCGCTCGAAGCCTGAATATAAATTTAAAACCAATCTTGGAGGCCTATCACGAAAAGTGAAAATGTACGAACATTATTAGCTGTCTTCAGAAGCTACATGGTGCAGTGTATCTTGTGCTTTGTCAACACTGTATTCCTGAATGACTGATGATAATTACATCATAAGGTAAATAAAGCATTATCTCATGACATCTTTTAAATTTAATTCTCATTGAAATGAAACACTTTTTTCGGATCAAACTCGCGTATATGACATTTTAGGGTTATGATTTTAGTTCTGACGTTTCGAACTCTTTACAGGGTCGAAACGTCGGAACTTTAATTCTCTTCCAAAAAATCATTACAAAAAACAAACTTAATGCCGAACAACATGTTCTGCCAGCCAACCTTAGTTAGTCAAAAGAAAAAAAATAAGTAGATGCAATTGAATGACATGCAAAATAAATTACACCTACCTACTATATCAATACTTGTATCGTTCGTCTAATACCACCAATTTTAACTCTTATATAGGTACACGTCACCAAAACACTTATCAGCAAAAGTAGGGTGACGAAATTCGATACGTCGATTTCAGCAATAGACCACTGATGTAATATTTGCTCTGCTGATGTTTCTTTTATCGCTCCTCAACACTTTTGAATGATACATAGGGGAGAAACATACCACAACGTCTAATGGATAAATACTGAGGGTCTTGTATAAATGTTTGCCATGCGCTAAGTAAGTTTTGTCAGCCGTTAAGTGATGGGTAGCTACACTCCGCCATAACTTAAGGATACTCTTAAGAGTTTGGTTAAACATAAAGACTTCATACAGAATTTAAGTGGAATAATAGAAGAACATATACCAGTAAGCACTGCTAACAAAGTGATAAGGTTTGACTTTTGGAGTTTAATCGTATCGTAAAACGTTTTACGTCAAGTAAAAGTGTGGATAATTTATGTCAAGGATACTGGGGCCCAAGTCTGCTAATTTACGAATGGCATAATTGAATCGCAATTGGATCGCATTGTAATTGTTTGACACATTTGGTATTCTCTTACTCATTTAAGAATACCAAATGTGTCAAACAATTACAATGCGATCTAATTACGATTCAATTATGCCATTCGTAAATTAGCAGACTTGGGCCCCGGATTGCAATCCCTGTTAAAGATTTTATAATAAACTAGCGGCCCGCTCATGACTTCGTCTGCGTAAACACCCATACAAATTCCAAAATTTTCTTTTACACAGACCTTAGGTAGCGCCTACCTCAGGAAGTCTCGGCTACGAGTCGTGACGCTTTTAAAAAGAAAGTCCACATGCTACTTTTGATAGAACCATGGCAGAATCATCTCAATAACGCCCTACTAATATTATAATATTTAGTGTATGTAGGTAAATTAATATGTTTGTAAAAGTATTTATGTTTTTTTTTTTTTACTGGCAACGGGTAAGCGCTTGGCCTTCATCTCACCTGATGGTAAGTGACGATAAGGCCGAAGGTGGAAGCGCGCTTCACCGGGAATCCTCAACCACTGAGGAACTGGCTATCTTATCTCAAACTGTCGGAACACAACAATGCTATAAACAACGTTGTTATGGCGACAGACTTAGATAAAATGGTGGTAGCTAGCCAGGCGGACTTAACAGCCCTACCACCAACCAAACCGAGCACACAAAGATGTACTCCCCGCTGGGAAACCCGGGGCCTCTGGGTCTGAAACAGGTAGCTTAGCCACTAGACCACAGAGGCGGTTAAAAAAATGTATATATGCGTGCACCCATGTATATGTTTATTTATGTATGTATATGCTTAAATATATTTTTTATTGATTTCTTACACCTTTTGTCACCGCAGCTAACTACACCTTTTACCATGTCATCTCTGCATCACCCTATGGTTTAGTGGTAGAGAATGCCTTAGGCATTAAGTCCGCCATGTAATATATTGTTGCAAAAGTATTAATAAAAATAATAAAAAAATAAAAAACTATGTCCTGACAATTATGAACACAGCAAAAACAGAATCAGCCAAATCAGTTGAGCCGTTCTGTAGTCATGCGCGTACAAACATGTCGGCAATTGATTTTTATTAATATAGATTATGAATTAAAGAAAACCATCTCCCCTCTCTTCAATATAGACGTCTTGAAGAGGCCAATAACGCAATATAAAAATTATTAACTAAACACACAACTAAAAAATCTTTGTGATTTTTTATGTCCAATTGGACATAAACGAAGTAAACTAAGTACTTATTTAAACTTGAGCTCAACTAATACAGATCTTTCAAGGTGACTCATTCATGCAAAGTTCAAATCCCTTATGACCTAATATTAAAGTCTAGGACAAAGACTATATTTTATTTTATAATCGTCTATAATTGTTCTGGTAATATTTTTGAATACCCGTATAACTACAATTAGGCAATTAATGTATAGGCTTTATGAATTGATTATGCAGTACTCGATGATTGACTGATACTGTCGTCTAGGACAAAGAACGTATCATTCTACAATTGGGCAAAAAATGTAAAGGCTCGAATACTGAATAATGAAATCAGCAGATTTCATTGTTCAGTTTTTATTTCGTCATTCTAATCATAATCATGAAAAGCATACTATTTATAAAAGTGTTTTCTTTCTTTCATAAACAGTAAAAGGTTTGTTATTTTATCGTTGATGGTCTTAATTACTCTTAATGGTATTATTTTCACACTTTTGACAGTGCCATTGACCTATTTTCTTAAGCAAGATTAATTATTTTGAGCGGCGTACCAAAGTGTTTGTACGGTGTTTGTTATTCCTGCAAGTACTTACACTGTCGATAAGACATTGTCATAGCTCTTGTGAATAAGTTGTTAACACTAATTAACTCATTTTGATAACAACATTCTTACCTAAGACATTTTTACAGCTTTTGTGTATTAAGAAGAGGGTGATTTTTCAAGTCGGCGTGGATGGCTAAATCCGGTACTGTAACGAATAGCGAATGAAGCTTTAGTTCGTTCTGTTCGTTGACAGTCAGTCAATGGGTTTATTTCTGATGAGTTGTTTCAAAATTTTATCTTTGTTGGTCTCAGCAGATCATGCATAACTCACCACGCTCAGGCACAATGTACCTAGGTTTTAACAACTGTCTTAAAATAAGAATATCCTTAATAAAGATATGACTCTTAAGTATCTCAAATTATATTTATTTGGTCTCCCATCTAGCATTGCATTGCATTATAATTTCACTGCGACATCGCACCCGCATACGCATTCCTTTTTTCATTATAATGCTTTAATAAGCTTTAAAATAATTACCAAGAAACATTAATTTAGAAACAAGCTTTTTACAAATTTGTTTTTAAGTCTATTATAAGAGCAATCGTTTTTTTAAACTTATTACAAAAAAAACCAATAAAAAAATATCGACTTGATTATTATAAGGTGTTCTGTTAGTATGTCAGTCCTTCTTTATCTATCTAAAACCATCCCTTATGTGAATTCTGACAAAGTCATTCCCCTTTATTAAGCCTGGTTATTCAAAAAGGTCCTACTCTTTCATCAACAGAGTAGAAGAAAAATATATTTGTTCGTAATGAACACGCCGGCACAGTTACCACTATTCCTTTGCTCGACGCTAATAACATACACGATAATAAAGTAGAGACCGCAGGCCGTCGTTATTGTCAGTAGTATTGAATATCACAGAAGGGTGGCTACATATACTGAATGGAACAAAACACGAGCGTCGTACAACAGGGTTGGGGAGAAGGCAATTTTATGGGGGCAACCCAAACATATTTTTACAAGCAAGCAAAAATATC
The DNA here is from genome assembly GCA_963921215.1 of Scoparia ambigualis. Taxonomy (NCBI): domain Eukaryota; kingdom Metazoa; phylum Arthropoda; class Insecta; order Lepidoptera; family Crambidae; genus Scoparia; species Scoparia ambigualis. The sequence continues at coordinate 7,531,612 of OY992510.1, forward strand.
TTAACTGGGCAAAGCCTGCGGAACTAATAAAAATATACAAATTTCGATATTTATGAAGGTGTCGCGTTTAGGCTGATCTGTTTATTAGTGGGACCCTCGTATGTTGTTACGTTAAATGTTAAACCTGACCGTAAATACTTTCTTAGTGAATTGTTAAATTTTAGATGATTATGTCATTTACAAGGTTTCAAAACATCTAAATGAAGTAAAGCTTGCGGAACTAATACAAAGATAGGAAATTTTAAATTCACGAATGAGTTGCACTGCTCTCATTTTTGTTACATTTAACGTCAAGCCTAATTATTATTGTGTTACTCTCTCTCTACTATTATCATTGAAATTAAACACTTTTTTCAGTCAGATCTACTTCGTGTTTATTGAATTTGGCGGGAGACAGTCTCCCTGTTACCATGCACGGACCCTGCAAAGGGTTCGAAACGTCAAAGCTAAAATCAGAACCCTAATAAAATTTAATAAACGCAAAGTAGATCCCAAAAAAGTGTTTCATTTCAATGTATCTACTATAATCAATTGAGAAATCTCAGTATCTATGTATTTGTATTGGTACATGCCTCTGTCTTTGTCTAATATATTATGCTAATAATTATTTGATGCTGACTGTACCAACCAGATGTGTTCTATGCAAAGTTTCATAAACCAACCAGCTTAGTTAAACAATTTGAAAGGTACACTCAAACCACCATTCTCGTTAACATTGTTTACCAATCTAATAAAATATGTTCAATAAAATGTTTGTATACGACATCATAACGTTGGTCAATACCCATTAAAAACGTCGTAAAAGCCTAAATGGATTGGTATTTACTACATTGTAATGTTCAATTTAGCACCTCAAAATATTAAATCGTCGATAATCCATAACGTTGGAGTCGAATAAAATAAAGGCGGCGGACGGATCGCAGTAATAAAACTGACCATTACCGAAGTAAACAATATTAGAGAAACAGTCGTTCCCATAAATCTAGAGAGAAATGCCGTCGCAGCGATAGCAAGCCAAATTGTGGCGAAAAAAGGAACAATATACGTAATACACAAGTAAGATTACGTCCGTGAATACTGCTTTAGGAAAGATAACATAGAATTTGTTATTGCGAACGATGAAACGGCAGCTCCCTTGAACGTTACACAGCGATCAGTAGCGTTTGATAGAAATCTGACGATCCAATCCTATATTTCTGGTTTTAACAAGGCCACGTTTATATTCATGCAGTACAATACGATTTTTTTTCACTTTAGTTACTCCAATGAAGCTTTCTTCGAAGACAAGAGAAAAGAGGATAACTCCAGCTTCTAATACTTCCAGCTTTTTATTTTGGTTATCCCATAAAATATTTCAGCAAGAGTAAAATTGCACGAAGACCATAAACATATGAAACACGTGTAAGATTACGTCTCCGAGTACTGTTTTGGATCTGATTAGGTGAAATTTGTTTTACTAAAAGCTAAAATGGCCGCGGGCTCTCAGGCGGGGAGTCCAGGCGCGCTTGATGAATTCCTGATGACTCAACAACGTTACTGTTTCTTAGAATTCTGTTTGGAACTCTTTTTTTTGCTTACAAAACTTTACAATATTTTTTTAAGCCTTCACTTTCTTTTGGTGCTAGCATTACACATTTTTCTGAATCATTAAGGGCGGAATTTTCACTTAGTTTCTTTGCAAAGGAACAGCGCTATTTAAATGATTATAAGCCAGAAGCGATGTGCGCTTACTTCGTACAACTATAGCACACTTAATGCTTATAGCAAAATTAATGAAAATGCAACTTGACAATTGACATAGCAATACAAAGATATCTACAAATTTTTGTTATTATTCCTCCAAAAAATCCCTTCCCGACAATCAGACGAATCGACAGAACTTTCATATAAACACTATAAAGTTTATAACTGTTGACAATTAGACTATATGAATACCTAAGTACTTTGCTTTACTGAATTACTGATCCGGCAGTCAAACAGCCTAGCCGGTTTTGTGTTGAAATGAGTATTCTTTATTGTACACAGATACATGGGTATAATTTTTTTAAAGAAGTCGTACAACGGGCGGCCTTATCACTAAAAGCGAAATCTTCCAGGTAACCTAGGGATGGAGAAGTTTGGTTATATATTGTCTTTATTTTGTTGTTATTGTGTACGTACATGCGTAATAAATAATATAATAAATAAGGTGCAAGGCATTACGTTGAACAATATTTAATTTTAAAATAATATAGTCGAGAATAGTACATTTGTATGTCAAATCAAAGACATCATCATAATCTTTCTGCCCTTATCCCTAGGTAGTGTCGGCACAACACGTCTTTCCCTTCCATTCTCCTGATGCATACTTTACGGATAATGTTAGGAGTTTTTTTAAGTAAACAAATGATCATTTCAAGAGAACCTATACACATATATGAATACAAGGAAACGCATGTTAATCACTGCGCAACGACCAGCTGTTTCTAGATAAAGTGTACCGAAAAGAAAAGTATTCCATTTTCCCTCCCTGACCCAAATACGGGGGTGTCTTCCGTTTGAGAGCATTAATTTCTCTATTCCGTTTCGTTGATTGCGCAACTCATCTTTTGTGGTTTCCACTTTTAACCTCCATTTGGGAGCGAAGACGGCATTCAAAGTAAGATTTATGACGTTTAACGTTCTGTGAGGTTTAATTATGTGAGGATTCGGATTAATTAATCATATGACGTGCGCGGGCCTGATATCGATCGTTTACACACGACCACCGTGGATTAATCTAGTCTGTTGCGGCCTGTGATTGGCCTATTTAATAGTAATGGCTCGGGGATGTGTGATACGCCTAAGTATCGTAATTGAAATTGAATTAATCTAGGTAAGGTGTGTTAAAACAAAGCTTGTGTTACGAAGTGCGATTCATTTTGTCGTGTTTGATTCAGATCAAAATACAGCGTCGTTTACTACATTGCTTGTATACAGATATACTATTATACACGTTTAACTAATTATTAGGAGGAGAGGAGTATTGAGGAGCTCGATGACCTGTGTTAAAGGCGTTCCGTTTGCGGTGTTGGCAACTTTCGCAATGTTCACGGGATGGGTGATAAAAATATCTCGAGCTCCTTCGTACTTCGGAAAGCTTTGGGGGTTAAAGTTATCTGCGTCCGTAGGTTTACTCTTGAGACCCTACACGTGACCCCTGGGTGGTTCTAAATGAGTGACACTGACTGAGTGGTAGAGCCACGTTGCGTTGCAGCACGTATTGGCCCGGCTCGCCCGGCGTAATACCACCCTTTCACGAATATGCGGCGCGAAATAACGGCACTTGGTGCTGATGTGTTTCGTCCGGCCAGTGAGGGTTCCGGAGGCCCATACCCTCCCCCCTCCTCACAATTCCTATTCCTTCCTTGTAGGCCGGCAACGCGCCTGCGATTCCTCTGGTTTTTCGGGTGTCCATGGGCGGCGGTGATAACTCTCCATCAGGTGACCCGCCTGCTCGTTTGCCTCCTTCTACTATAAAAAAGCACGTAAAGCCGCTGGTCTCCGTGGTTTTCGTAAGATGGCAGTCGGTAAAACCCAGCAACCCGCATTGGGCCAGCGTGGTGGCTTATTGGCTATGGCCCAATGTCCCCATGTGATGTTGTCCATGTAAGAAAACCTGTGTACAGCAGTGGGACGATTATAGGCTGATGTTGAATTAATTATTGATTGTACATTATAAATATACGGTATAAATTATTTTCAATGAAAATAACACGAAAAGACCTAACTATTGTCGTCAGTTTAAGCACATGAGTTAAGAAACGGAACAGAGACAAAACTTCATACAACGCGCCGGCCGTCGCGAGTCTCTCCGTTTGTCCACTGGCCGAGCGAGCGTAAATACTGTGGTAAACCGGTTTTATCCAGTGGCAGCGCACACGCGACGTAGCGGCTAGTGGACACGCACACATGCGCCGTATGCTTGTAGTAGTTGACTCGCGACGGCGCGGTTGTATGAAGCTTTGTCTCTGTTCCGTTTCTTTACTCATGTGGTTTAAGGCACCAGAGTACATATAAACACATATCTGGAAGCGTGTAAAATTATAAATTTTACTAAAAAGAATTACTGTAATCCAATATAAAATTGGTTAGCTATATTCCTCGCATCGCTTCAGGCATTTACCAAACTATAGACACTACAACAAATGAAAACATTTTACCAACATGATTTAATCAGCGGATGTGGCAGTGAATGGTAATACGTCGAGGTTTATTGATTTTATTTCCGTAAACTAATTTACAACTTGCCTAGACTGATGCAGTATACAGACGGATAAATTAACAGTTTCACGTTACACACGTCACACAAGGAACAATGTTACCAAATTCTGGATATACGATACGATATATCGATCGATTTAAGGTATACCACGATCGGTGTGGTTTAATCATTGTTATAATTAACTTTAAACTAAATTAAAGGTAATATTATGTATACTAGCGATTGGTCTTCCAATGAAGAAAATAAATAATTATTATTTGTTACACTATATTTTATCAATTACGGAACGGGAACCACGCGGGTGAAACCGCGAGCGGCCGCTAGTATTTTTATAATGAGATAGCAACAGAACATTTCGATCCACGTTAGGGACGACCAAAAAGTGTATTCATCTAAAGGAAATTTCCGTCAAGACAGTGCGTGTTGGCTAATGAGGGGTGACGGGGTGAGTGCCGCATTGCCGTGTGCCTTTCCCTACAATTTGGTTAATCGCCTCGCACGACTCCGGCGAGGGAACGGTGTGGCGATATTAAAGTCTGCGTGACTGAACGCGAACTTTTACAGTATCACAGCGCCACTAAGAACTAAGTACTGAGGTAATAGCTTAGAACATAATTACTAGGGGTGCAAATTATTTGGGATTCAAACGTTTCGCTGCAATTTTAAATTTGTTTGTGTTGTATGTAATATTTTTTTTTGTTAAGTTTTAAATCTTTATCTGGATATGATGATAACGCTGTTAACCAATTAACCTTACACAGTTTTGCACTGGTTTTAATAATTATTAAAACAACTTAATTCCGAATTACCGAAACAGTTTTATATGCAAATGTTACGTGATAGAAAGGCAAATACATTACCATAACAGACACCAAGCATTTTATTTTGCAATTCAAAATTGTAAAAATATTTAACTCCAAGCGAAAGGGATTACGATTCGCATTTTATTTTCCGAACTTTGCAGCAGTAAAATAAAAACTTTAAGCTCATTAGGGTAAAATTGGGTGCACTGCAAGTTACGTATAGCGACCTAGTTCGGTTCGTGTCGTTAATAAGTAAGAACTCACCGCCGTATTATTATTCCTTGAAATAACTATGTGGTACGATTGTGCGGCGTTATAGCAAATAGCGCAGATATGTTTTGCAAAGAATTTCTGTATTATGCTTGTGCAATTTCATTTTACGTGCGGGCGCGCTGCTGATATGATCTGCAGTGACATTCTGGCGTCCGAGACGCTCTCGGTATGCTAGCTTTTGTCTGTGAAACTGTTTACTTTGTTTACGTATTTCTAGAATGAGTTTGGAGTTCTGTTTCTAGGATTTATCAATAATTCTTCCATATTGTTTTTTTGAAATGTACTGACAACATAGTTGATTGCAAGTTTGGTAAAGGCTTCGCGTGACTAATGGTAAGACAGCCACAACTTAGTGGATTAAACAATATATGTACTTACCTAAATAACGTAACGTAAATAGATTAAATCATTAAGTTAAAATAGCAAAAATACGAGTAGATTTGTAAAATTTTGCTATAAATTGTCAAATACCTAACTTATAACTCTATTAATCATATACAGATGTAGTTGGAAGGTCTAACTGTGGTCTTTGTTTTTTTAATAATCTCTGTAACGTGTAGTCTCACAGTTTTAGTATTTTTGCAAAAACAAATTGAACTTAGATAGTTTAGAATAAACGACCAAATGAAGACTACTACTACACTACAGCGTTTGAAACGAACAGATTAAACTTTTACTACGGGTTCGATAGGTAAATGAAAACGCATCGATAGCCAATAGAAGCGCCGCGGTCCTCAGTCAACACAATTTCAAATAAACTTCAGGCTACAATGCGTTCTATAGATACGGTGTGCTATTTTAACTGTGTTTGCTTAACCGACTTTCTTATTTACTGGCTTTTGTTGTGTAGTAATATCACACTTACAACGGTACCTGTTTGAATTTTTTGCAATTTTTAAAGTTAAAAATACATAACAAATCATTATGCAGTAAGTCCGTCAGTTGCAGTTAGTTGGTCATTATTGACCAATACCACTTGTATTTGCTCAGTGACCAAGACCAACAAAGGTTCTCTTTTACTTTATTTTAATGTTAGAAAAATTAAAATAGTAGTCTTTTTATTTAGAAAAATCTACTACTTACATAATAAAGCTATACAAGTGCCAATAACGGATCTTCTACCTACTTGTAAATATATTTTTAAGTTATTTTTGTCATATAGCATTTTATTTTTTCATACTTGGTGCACGTAACGGAATGTTCTTAATGAATTTGTTAGGTACTTTAGCTTTTTCAAATTAAAAATTGCTTTGTTATTAAACGCATCTTTTAAAAAGTACTAACATCTCAATTGACGTTCGTATCCAAATCGTATACACGTCAGTGTGGTTAGAATAAAATAAAATACAATAAAAATGTACCATTAAAATTCTGTAAGCAAAGCACACGTAAAAATTGGTCGGCACGTAATCTTGGAGTTGCGTGAGGTACCGGTACACATTTTGTATAAGCCTTAATTATATTTATTGGGCAGCCCGAGTACACTTTACGAGTATCGTAATAAAATCCAATCTTATTTATAGTCACATAGAAAGTATTATAACTCCACCATTTCCTAAAGTTATAGCGGCGTTACTTATGTACCTACTTTAATTTGAAGTCATTTTTGTTTCGCAACCGGGCAGAGGCAATTAATTTCGGGGCATTAAAGCTTTTACAATGCTCTAGATGATTATTTTGAATTATTATTCTGTAATATGAAAAGTTTTCCGCTGGCTATGGAAGTAACGGTTGCAATAATTCGAGTCTTGCTGAAATGTGCTGTATTTCTATTGTAATTGCTTTGGAACTGCTGTTCCCATTGGGTTGATAATTTGTGTCAAATTGTAAAAGCGACCAATTTATTCAAACACTATTTGATATAGATAATACCTAGCTTAGTTATGGAATTACAGAAAATACTGACGACAGAAATATAGTATATTGATAGTATAAAGAAGCTTCTATCTCGAACCTTATGATATGACTAAGCATTTTAATAGCGTTGTTGTAGATTTTACTCTGTGCAACAACTGTTTTTTATCATTTCTTTTAGTTCTACCTTATCGTCAGTCTTGCTTACGATCCTTTGCAAGCAAGTTGCAGATATAGAATAACATAGTTGTAGTCATTTACTTGGATCACTTAGTTTCTAAATGGCACGATGCATGAATCTATGTTAAAAAAAAATTGACGCTAATGTATGTTCGATGGTTGCGCGTATTTGTCTGATTCTTTTTTGTTGTGATTGTAATTCTTAGGGTAATCCTGAGGATAAAACATAAATAAAAATGTATAAAACCTTAATTTTTATTAATAAAAAGAGAAGGGTAAGTTTCACCCATGAAACTGAACAACTTTCCTCAATAAACCTATGTGCAAAAATGACAAAAAAATTTCGACCTCCCATACAAAACTGTTCGATCAGCTGACGACAATAGTATGGGAGGTAGAAAGTTTGTTTTTGATGATTAATAATTAAAGGTTAATAATTCTAAACATTTGACAGTTCCCATCAAAACAAACTAACCACAAGATGATAGTCTCTCCAGTGTGTTTTAAAAGCACCAGTAAATCTTTACGGCTATAAATCACTTGTATACATTTTTCAGCCTCTTCCGCTTCAGCCAGAGCTTACACGAGCCCCTGCCTCCAGTGGATAACTCAGCAATCGGTAATCCACATTGGATCAGAGAAATGAGGAAAACTTATCCCCTAAAGGCTTTGAGGGGGATATCTTAAGTTTTATTTCGAACTATGTGAACTTTCTATATACATATGTGTTTGGAATAGATGACATTCATTTTTTTAATTTGTGGTTATGTAAAGAATATATTATGTTTTTGTTTGGTGTCTTAAATGTTAGTTATTGTGAGATTTTATAATGATGGGAGTAATTACTGGAAAAAGAAAGGAGAAAAATATTATTCTTCAGACTAGCTCTAGAGAGAGAGAGAGCTTAATACATCACGTTTTAAAAGGGAGAGGTAGAGATCCCGATCTGAACCACAGAATCCGTGCAGAAGGTTATCACATCACACCTATTCATGTTGCCAAGCTGTAGTGTCATTGATGTGTTCCAGTAGTGTATAGTTTTGGGGTATTCCTCGAAGCGCACCCAATATGAAGCGCACCCAGACCAAGCGCACCTAAACTATTCCTCCAAGCGCACCCGTTGGGTGCGCTTCAGGATAGGTAATTAAAATATTAATTTTTTATTCCTCGAAGCGCACCTACGGACAAAAATAGAGAGAAGCTTAAAAGATTCGTAATATTGATTTCGATAGAGACTAGGACTAGGTGCTTAAGCAACTTACTACGTCAATAATAAATTGAATCATCATGACAGTCATTTTGATCTAAAAGTACCAGGGAGACATAAATGAAAAGAGGTAGATAGGCGCGTTAGCGATCTCACTTACCTTAACTATCAGGAAAAAAGAAATGAACGAGTAGTAGTAGTTAGTTGCCATCAATCAATAAAAATAAACGTACGTTATTCGTTATCGATATTTTCTGATAGTTACTACATCTCTTTCAACATTTTTTCCGTGGGTGCGCTTCGAGGAATGAAAAATTAATATTTTAATTATCTATTCTGAAGCGCACCCAACGGGTGCGCTTGGGGGAATAGTTTAGGTGCGCTTGGTCTGGGTGCGCTTCATATTGGGTGCGCTTCGAGGAATACCCCATAGTTGGGGGCCCTTATGGTCGGTATCGCGCAAGCTGTACTCATAGTATTAATTAAGTGGCAACAGACTGCGGCGATTGCCTCAGGAGGAAGCTACACTGAGAGAAAAAAGCTACGTACATGACCCGATTTTGTAATGTGTATGCAATTTACTACTTACTACCGTTGTAGGCTACGTAATAATTGTTCCGTTTATCTACTAATGGTGAATCTTACTTACGTGTTTGTAGGCCGGTCCATTATCCATAATGGCATTGCAGAAATGTACTTATAATGGTGTTACATACTTATTTCATCTTTATACTAAGGAGCAGTCGATAGCTACGTGTTATAAGTAGCGGCCTTATTTACAACATGATATCTATTCTAGCTACTTAGTGCATAATGTGGCTAGCTACTTAGTATAAGTAACCGACTACATTATATCAGTATGCGGTACACATTTAGCATCTGGCTACTTAGAATTAACCTGTACGTATTGCGTCTACTTACATAAGGTTGATAGATACGTATTTCATGTAGCCGGTCACATTATACCTATAGACTTATAAAATATACCTGTCCACGTACACTAAAGCTACGTATTGTAGATAGCTGACAGCATTATTTCAGTATGCGGCATACTTACAGCATGTGACTAGCTACGTTCAATAAGGAGTCGGTGGTTTAACATTATACGTATTCCGCTTACTTACATAAGGTTGATGGATATGTATTACAAGTAGTCTGTTACAAATTATCTGTACACTACAACATATAGCAACCTACTTATAATAAAGATGACAGCTACGTACACTAAGGGTTATAGCTACGTATTGCAGATATCTGACAGCATTATTTGAGTATGCGACATACTTAGAGCATGTGACTAGCTACGTTAAATAAGGAGTCGGTGGTTTACCATTATACGTATTCCGCCTACTTACATAAGGTTGATGGGTATGTATTACAAGTAGCCTGTTACAAAGTATCTGTACACTACAACATTTAGCAACCTACTTATATTAAAGATGACAGCTACGTACACTAAGGGTTATAGCTACGTATTGTAGATAGCTGTCAGCATTATTTGAGTGTGCGGCATACTTACAGCATGTGACTAGCTACGTTCAATAAGGAGTTGGTGGTTTAACATTATACGTATTCCGCCTACTTACATAAGGTTGGTGGATATGTATTACAAGTAGCCTGTTACAAATTATCTGTACACTACAACATTTAGCAACCTACTTATAATAAAGATGACAGCTACGTATACTAAGGGTTCAAGCTACGTATTGTAGATAGCTGACAGCATTATTTCAGTATGCGGCATACTTACTGCATGTGACTAGCTACGTTCAATAAGGAGTCGGTGGTTTAACATTATACGTATTCCGTCTACTTACATAAGGTTGATGGATATGTATTATAAGTAGCCTGTTCCAAAGTATCTGTACACTACAACATTTAGCAACCTACGTATAATAAAGATGACAGCTACGTACACTAAGGGTTATAGCTACGTATTGTAGATAGCTGACAGCATTATTTGAGTATGCGGCATACTTACAGCATGTGACTAGCTACGTTCAATAAGGAGTTGGTGGTTTAACATTATACGTATTCCGCCTACTTACATAAGGTTGATGGATATGTATTACAAGTAGCCTGTTACAAAGTATCTGTACACTACAACAATTAGCAACCTATAAAGATGACAGCTACGTACACTAAGGGTTATAGCTACGTATTGTAGATAGCTGACAGCATTATTTGAGTATGCGACATACTTACAGCATGTGACTAGCTACGTTAAATAAGGAGTCGGTGGTTTTTCATTATACGTATTCCGCCTACTTACATAAGGTTGATGGGTATGCATTACAAGTAGTCTGTTACAAAGTATCTGTACACTACAACATTTAGCAACCTACTTATATTAAAGATGACAGCTACGTACACTAAGGGTTATAGCTACGTATTGTAAATAGCTGTCAGCATTATTTCACTGTGCGGTATACTTACAGCATGTGGCTAGCTATGTTCAATAAGGAGTCGGTGGTTTAACGTTATACGTATTCCGTCTACTTAGATAAGGTTGATGGATATGTATTACAAGTAGTCTGTAACAAAGTATCTGTACACTAAAACATTTAGCAACCTACCTATAATAAAGATGACAGCTACATACACTAAGAGTTATAGCTACGTATTGTAGATAGCTGACAGCATTATTTCAGTATGAGGCATACTTACAGCATGTGACTAGCTACGTTAAATAAGGAGTCGGTGTTTTAACATTATACGTATTCCGCCTACTTACATAAGGTTAATGGATATGCATTACAAGTAGCCTGAGTGTTGAGTCGCAGTTTCATTTTTCGTCTTTGGTTTTTTGTTTTGTTTAACGTCAGGCCGGATTTGTATGATATCCGATTGTGAATCGGGCGGCCGAGAACTCTTGAGTCTCCATACAAATCAGGCCTGTCGTTATACACAAAACAAAAAGCCATAGACGAAAAATGAAACTGCGACTCAAAACTCAGGCTACTTGTAATATATCGATCAAACAATAAGTAGTTAGGTAGGTTAGTACCTACCTATTAATAAATAAATCAACAAACTTGTGTGCCAGTTTTCGCCACATCGGTTGAAAAATGTGACCTGTAAGTTATAGGTACCTATGTAGGCGAGAACAGACAGACGAACAAAAGCATTTTTTGGCCAATCTCGAAACTGAGACGCTTCGCTCGGTTATTTATATAATATGTAAACAGGTTTCTTTTTTAATTTTGCTGTTATTTATACTTTGAAAATACGATTTTTGTGAAATATTGGGTCCGGGTACACTTGATCCGTAAGTCTCTCACACTCCGAAACGTAGTTAAGTACAAGATTGAAGTCGGTTTTCTTTTGAGTTTTTAAAAAGGAATTACTCAGTAATAGCACTGCCTTAATACTTAGTAACAGTCGACCGACTCATGTACTTGCGAGGGGCAATGATGGGAGGTAGGTACGCGGGGAAGTGAGTGGCAGAGTCGGCGAGCTCGGGTTCCCTATTTAATCCCGAAAGCCGTTTTACCGATTATCATTTCAACGAAAACTATTAACCGATCACTCAATTGAACGATGCCTTTTTTATACGAAGCTTTAATTTATCGATGTAACGATTCACCGAAAAACCAATTACCGAAGTTCATTTCAGCGACCATACATGTAACCGACACATTATTTAACCGATGTAACATTTCACCGAATTTTAAAAGTATGTAGGTAGACATCTCGGTGGCCGAGTGGTCAAGTGCTTGGCATGATATCCGGGGGTAACGGTTTCAATTTCCATGTCGGACAAAGTGCGTTTCGAATTTGTCGTTCATAGGCCGGGTTTTAATTAAGCCAATAGGTACCCATCAATTATATAGCGAAGACTTGATTTCAAATATGGAGGCTCTTACCGTGCAGTAGGACGGTATAAAGGCTGTACTTTCCTTTTTTTAGTTTAAAAGCTATGCTACTAAAAAAAATAAAATCGGTGAAATGTTACATAAATGAACTTCGGTAATTGGTTTTTTCGGTGAATCGTTACATCGGTAAATTAAAGCTATGTACAAATAAGACATCGTTCAATTGAGTAATCGGTTAAAAGTTTTCGTTGAAATGATAATCGGTAAAACGACTTTCGGGATTAAATAGGGAACCCAAGCAGAGTTATTCGCAAAATCACGCACATACTGGTAGGTACCTACCTACGTCAATAAACCTAGTTCAGATTAGCACTGAAAACGATACGTACCTACTACCTACCTAGCTACATCATATACCTCCTACTCCTACCTACATAATTTTTCATACGCTACGGCCACTGTATTTTCAATAAAATACAGAAAGTTTCATACAATTCTGATGAATCTTTTGCACGTTTCATTTTGTGTTTTACATGTAAGTACCTTCATAACAGGCAGCAGTAGGTACCTACCTACAGGTTATACAAAGCTGTCAAACATCTGAATTTATTATAACCATAATTGATTGAATTTGATTACCCTGTCGTGGTAGCCCAGCGTGCCGTTGACTATACCTATTCTACGATGTATTTTTAAGATTGTTCATTTTTATAAATAATTAGTACCTACCTATATTTACCTACCTATACACTGCAAACTGAGGCAAGTAGGCAGTTACTTGTTGTTACCGCTCCTGAGTCCTGGGGTAGGTAGGTAGGTAGGTCCTTGTAATCACCTCTGCCGACAGATGTAGGTAGACTCTCCCTCTTGTAAGTACCTAGTAGAGTGCTCTGTAAGACTTCATACTATACCATGTTGACCTTGAGACCGTTTTTATGCCCTACGTATTATATGCTGTTATTACAAATTAAAACTTTTACTTATGTAAAATATTTGAGAAGTTTGTTTTGACAAACCTGACCCTTGACGGAGTTTCTGTGCGTATACCTACGCAGTGGCGGGCGGCATGGGTTTATCAACAAAGGAGTCGGGTTACTGTAGCTGTGCTTCTAATACGGTGGTAATAGTAACATATCCTAAGTGTGCCAAATTTGTCAGCTTTAATGCGTCAACGCTATTAAAATTGTTAAAAGTAATTAAGACTGATTATCTTAATACTTACTTACTTACTTACTTATTAAGGTACCTATTTTCTGTACTACTTAGGTACCTATACCTATTTAAGTCTTCAAAAACATTAAGACTGACTTTTACAACAACAAAATAACGTTGCTTGTGTGCATGGTCGTGCACACGAGGATAAAAATGTTGGCACGTTTCGTATCGGTGAGTTGCAAGGCGTCACTCTATCCAGGGAATATATAATCAAAGTAGGAAGGATATAAAAGCGAGCCTGGTGCGTACAAATAGGTAGGTAATAAAGTGAATTGTTTGTTTTTGGTCTATCTACCTAACCTTTTTTTCACGTTAGCTAGGAAAATGCATTTATGTAGGTACTTACGCAGGCCCCCCGGCCAGAGGAGAGCCGAGGGGGTCTGTCAGACTCACCACCACCCGAGCAGCAAGTCCCAGTGTTTAGCGAGCGTGCCTTAGCAACCAATCACAATGGCCATTTGCTGTGAGCACGCTCACGCTCACGCGGGCTCATAGTAGGTACCTACCTACCTACCTACCTAATAATTACTGACTAAAAACCCATGCCAATGACGTGTCCTCAACACACTCGGTTTTTCATTTGCAAAGTTTGTATGAAAACAAATGAAAAAAACTCCACGAGTCTCTGGGAGTTCCAATAACTTAAAAAATAATTAGGTAATTTCATTAGGTACCTACATACTAGGTAAGTTCTTACTTATTATCTACTTAGAGGTAAGTAGGTAAGTACTACAATTATTTTTCTTGGCCGTATCACTCTTGCTTGACGAAACTTGTTCGTGGCACACGATAGGTAGGTACCTACCTATTTATAGCATTTCGTGCATCCTTCCTAGCTACTTACAAGTATGCCGAACCACTATTTATGTATCCCGAATACTTGTGTAAGTAGCTGTGCGTGACCGCCAAATTAGATAAGGTGTTGCTAATAATTTACCAATGCGAAGTCACATGTACCTACCTAAAAATTCCAAAATTGTTGTCTAAGGCGAACACTACACGCAAGATCCATATCGTGATCCGTCAATATATACTGACGGACGGATCACGATAATTATTGACGTGTAGTGTAGCGTATTGACGGATCACAATATTTATCGCAGGATTTCTGGAAATCCAGTGATCCAGTCCCAGATCCTAGATCGTGATATTTATCTTGCGTGTAGTGTCGCGCGTCAATATTTATCGTGTCTAGGGTTGCCACTTTTTTTAGGATGAATAAAGTATTTTTTATTCCTCATACACGGAAAGTAGGTTTGTAGTTGCCTGAGGAGCGGGTGGAAAGTAATACTTTTCCGCCCTAGGGAGAATCGTTCTTCTGACAGGTACTGTCATGTGTATTAATTTATTTATAATGTACTACCAACAAAACATACACTAATTCGAATGTAACAAAAAAACAAGTTTATCTTAATGCTAAGTGCTGTCTCCATTATAGGTAGTCACGACATGCAATATCAAAATACAATCATATTTGTTGAACTCATGTGTAGTTGTGACTTACTATTAAAATAATACTAACAACCCATCTCTTCCCATGGGTGTCGTAAAAGGCGACTAACGGACTAAAGACTGCACATACATCCAAAAGCATAGAGCGGCGATTGCCTCATCAAAATAATACTACCAATACCAACCCCTCTCTTTCCTTCGGTGTCGTAAAAGGCGACTAACGGACTAAATTCTGCACATACATCCAACAGCAAAGAGCGGCGATGGGCTCATCAAAATAATACCACCAACCTCTCTCTTCCTTTGGGTGTCGTACAAGCGACTAACGGGCTAAAGGCTCACCACCTAACCACATGTGCAGACTGTGCAGTAGTTTTTGCTGAAGCGTGGACTGTGTGGGCGTGGCCTGTGTTGTCCATAGATTCAAATTATCACTAATTTTACTACACACTTTAACTAAATATCTCAAAAAAGTTTTAGATTTATGTAAAATAAAACTCACTCATTTTTTTAGCTAATTCATGTTTTTATTTTTAGTTACTTACCATTCGTAATGAAAATCAGTGTTTACCTCGGGTGAAAGACTTATTTTCTCCCTCGAACTATTGCCACCCTGGCTACGGTCGGGCGCCAAACCCCGTCTCGGGAGTAAATAAGCTACTTTCACCCCTAGGGTAACAAACAATGTGCTATTTACATTTTGTTAGAACAAAAATAAAGTACATAGCATAAAAAAGAGTATTTATGTATTTGTCCATAAAAACGTATTTTTAGTTGCTCTTTGCGACATTTGACAAATATTTGTCTTTTACGTAAATAGAGTATTTTAGCCTTATAGCATTAATGCTCTAAGATTTTAGCGTACCTACTTAATTGGTGTCGTAACGTAGATTATAAAGTACGCCTACATGAAAAGAGGACAATACTCTATTTTAAAGTGCGAGTGGCAACCCTACATGTCTGCCTCGTACAAAGTACGTATTTTTGACGCGATCCGTATTGATGGTGTAGGCTGTGCTGTGATCCAGCCCAAGATCCATCAATAAATATCACGATATTTATCACAATATTTATTGACGTGTAGGGTTCGCCTTAGGCTAAAGATAAAATCGGAGGTGGCAACACTTAGCGATGGGCGATTGTTACTAAAAAAACAATCGAATGAATCGACATTTGTTCTACCATGTATTCGATTGTCGATTCATTCGTCCTAACTTAGAAACAAACGAATAAAAATTGACGATCAATTGTTACTAAAAATATTTGAATGAATCGATACAATTGTACTAGTATCTATCATGTGTTTGATTGTCTATTCGTTCTTACCTAAAAAATCGAATAAAAATTGATGATCGATTGTTACTAAAAAATATTCGAATGAATATTTATTTGAATTTAGATAGGTAGATAAATTAATAAAACTACAAGTTACATTTTAACGATTTTCAAAGCTAATTTGCTCTCTTTAATTGAAATCATGTATCAATCAATCAATCATGGTAGGTACCATTCACTAAGTTTGTAGTTGTAGGTAGGTAGGTAGGTAGGTATATGCAATTTGTACGTGTGTGTGGTCATAATATAGGTAATCCTATACCGATGCGCGTGACTTCGTTAACGATCGATTGATGTAGTATAAGATATTTTTCATTTAAACATTTATTTTGATCAAACCTTATTCAGGAAAACTTTCCCGGGAAGTATTTAGAATAAACTACTTTATTTCGTATTTCATAGACCTACCTAGCAGGTATACCTAACTCTAGGAACATTCGCGTATTTTACCTAATAACAATATTGAATATTACGATTTTCATTGGAACGCAATTAACTGTCGATTGTTTTTATAACAATTGCGTTATTATTACTAATAATCGACTAGTAATGATTTTCATTCGAATGTATTCGGTTGTCGATTGTTCTAGTAACAATCGCGTAGTTACTAACAATCACTGAGCGATTAAATAATTTTCATTCGTACACTATCGACTGTCGATTGTTTTTATAACAATTGCGCAATTATTAATAATCGACTAGCTATGATTTTCATTCGAATAAATCGATTGTTTTAACAATCGAATAATTCGATTTTAATTACTAACAATCGCCCATCGCTAGCAACACTGGGCGTCGGCGTGCGTGCGTTCTTTCTTTTTGAGAACGTGTTTTCCGCGGGCAAGACGTGTAAAAGTCTAGTCCAACAACCAAACCAAATAACAAAATGATGGCAGAAACAGATGCAAGCCAAGTGTCTTCGGCTGAGGTCGGTGCAGATTCTGAAACTGACAGCGCAAACCACATAAATCTTGGATTTTTATCAAATCTAAAATTACAACACCTCGTGGGAATTTTTCGCGGTAAGTTCGCCCTTCGCTAACTGCTACCTACCTATCTAAAATAAACACCCCTAGGGCTAATTTCACGTGAAATGCTGCTCTGCAACTCTGCACTCCACATTTTTATACAAAAAACTGCAGTGCAGACTTTTTTGTATGAAAATTCGGAGTGCAGATTAGTTATGTAGGTAGAGACAATGGCTTGTATCTTAAAAAATGGTGCACGAATTTGTATAAAACGAGTATTCCACTTTGTTATAAAAAAATCAGAGATTATAATGCACAATTGCATTTTCTAAGGAGACTCTTAGTTTTCGAAAAAAGACCCATACGAAGAATTATTGTTAACAGCAATACAGCATGTTTATAAAGTTTAATTCTTGGTGTTTTATTTTTATTTTATAGACAACAGAAATACTAGCTGCCCTACTCCTGTGGGTCAAGTGATAGGTTAGAAATTTCGCTACGCTGCGCTTCGCGATTGTCTTAAATTTCGAGGTTATTTTTTTTATTTTAAACAACAGAAATGTAGTTCCATACAAAAAAATGTTTTATAGCTCTTGATGGTTGGGGGGTGGAGATTCCCCCTCTCCTATCTCTTTTCCCCTCTTCCTAACCATCTTCAATGACGTTTTACACATTTTAAGGTTAGTTTTAATGAGAACAAATGCTTATATCTCCATAACTATGTATCTCCTGTAAGTGGGAATGACACTGGGGGGTACCCCTAGACCCTCCCTCCACCCCTCTATCCCCCACTCCCCTAAATTCGTGCACCATTTTTTAAGATTTTAACTGCAGCATTTACAAAAAAGTACACTTCGCTAACAAAATTTATTTCTTATTAATAAACCTAATTGTGATAAAAATGTAAGTACTTTATTACAAAAGTTTATTTCGTGAGAATACAAAAAAAGTCAGAACATCATGTTACTGACTTAATTATTCACAAAATTATAAACTTGCTGCAAAATTGCAAGATGAATGAAAAGAAAATACTTGTGTCGTAGAATCTATGGGAAAATATTCATAAATTATAGAATTGTTAAGCAAAACATCGACCAATCTAGTCGACTAGATAAATTATCGAGGTAATGAACCATCGGGCTAATAACCGCTCGGTATAATGAACATTACATTAAACAAATATTCCGCAAAGCGATATGTAAGTGAAACGTCATTTGGGTAACATGCTTCTGTTAATAGTGTTTCGATATGGCGTAGGGAACCCGGTTAATATACCAAGTAAGTAGGGGTTAGTCATTCATCATTGTGTTTGGTATCAATGTACAATCACAAGATCTCAGTTCGGGGTGAACCACTAGTATTCTTGTTTCACTACACATCCAATACATATGAAATTCAATAATCCTAATTAATAATTTTCTATCTTCATTTAGAAAACAACATTGATGCTGATATATTAGCTCTTATGAGCAGTGAAGATCTGAAAGAGCTTATACCCAAAATAGGAGATCGTGTGAAAATTAAAAGATTTATTGAACGGCAGTCAGCACAAAAACTGACTTTTACAGTAAGTACTTAGGTACCTACTTTACACTTTTTGCCTACCTACGTTTGAATGAAATACCCAGGTATGACCATAATAGTTTTATAACTAACTTGTGTGAAAGTAGTTTTCTAATGATGGTGCTGATTAAATTCGAATTTGTGACTATGAACTGAAAAAAATTTACACAAGAATGCCTAGTAGAAGTATTGAGAAGTTCCATTTTCCAATGTTTCAATTCAAGCCTATCTCAGAGCACTAGTTTGAAACATGAGCACTAAAAGAAAGAATTAATTTGTTGCATTTTCATATTTTTATTATTTCAGATTGTAGAAGACCCGGATGAATACATTCCTATCTTATCAGATGACAATAATATAGAAGTAGTGTCCGAACCTGAATCAAAGTCATCTGAGGATGCATTATCTTGGTCTGCCTCAGCAACTGCCATCAGATCTAATGTGAGTTATGTCCCTTCTTACCTATTCATAATTTAAATGACTTTGTTTGTATTGGATTGGAGTTTGCAATTGCATTTCAAAATGCAATTGCTAAAAAAAACAGTTGGGCTCAATCAAGAGGTCGTCAATCAATTGACGACCTCTGTAGCGCAGTGGGCGAAGGCCCGATTGAGACGCAGAAGGTTGTGGGTTCAACCCCCGCTGCGGAACCAACGTTTGTATGATCTGCAAATATTTGTTCCGGGTCTGGGTGTTTTCTATGTATAATATGTATGTATTTACAAAAAAAAATTATCTAAGTATGTAGTATATCAGTCATCTGGTTCCCATAACACAAGCTCTGCTTACTTTGGGGCTAGATGATGCTTGGTGAAATATGTCCAGCATTATTTATTATTATTAACTCTATTTCCCCGGATACTTTGGAGCACGAGTCTGACTCGCACTTGTCCTGTTTATTAAATAAATTGTGGCTGTTAACTAAAGCTTGCTAAATGATTGCTACTTTTTGTTACAGGTGTCCAAGATACTTCACGTAATTTTTTTCTATTGTAGTCTTTTGTAGATAGTAGATGTAAAAGTAAGTAGTACTCGTAGTTGTATCTTAGATAAGTGACGTAGTTAGTTTTCCATTTCCTTAATTTCTATTTATAATTAATTGTTTTTATGAAAAGTAACATCTGTTAAAGTATACCTAATTTGTTAACAACTATAATACAACAAAACATTTGGTAAATTATAATACTTACACAAACTTACTAACGACTCGCCTTGTATCAGTTTGTAGTAGCTCTGCCTTCTACGCTGTAGGTTGTGGGTTCGATTCTCACTGTGAACATGGACGTTTGTTCTTTGTCTATTCTATCAGTTACCTGGTTCATATAGTACAAGATTAGTATGGGTAGTTTGGGGTTAAGATTGTGTTGTGAAAATGACCACCAATAGGTATTTATTTATATTCTTTTCTATTTATGCTTTGTACTACCTTATGATTATACTGTACTGATATTGCTTTTAGGCCAGCCTAGATGGGAGAGCCATATTAAAAGAAGGGAACGCTTCTGGAGGATTACTAAAAGAAGGTGCACGTAGAAAATTGAGTCAATTGGTGATAAACCAGACTATTGATAAATGCAGTACAAAGAAAATCACAACTGAAGAGTTTTACAAATTGGCTTTGGAAATTGTTTCCCTATTTCCAAAAGAAAGTGTAGTGGTTTATTATTCTGCCTACGTGTCGGGTAAAGGAGAAACTGCCAAGAAAAATGCAAGTGGAAAATTATACGAAACATACATAACCAGACGGAGAAAATTGCGTCAAAACGGAGATCTTCCTGGAACCAGCAGAACTTCATCACGGTCTTCAGATATTTTACCAACCCATACTGAGGACAATAACAATTTTGGTAGGTACTTATTACATTTTTAGCTACCTACTTACTTACTATTGATACTATTCTATAACCTGTATAATATCCTGTTCCTTATAATATGTATAAGGAAAATAAAATAAGTAACCAAGAGTTCTATCATTCACAGAGGAAACCATTGTTGAAAATCTCACGTGGTTGAAAAATAATGTAGACCCCTGGAAGACTGTGGAGGAGAAGTGGGCCGAAACAAGAAATTACCGGCTGAAAATTATTAATAATAGCAGCCAAGAAATAGCAGAATACTTCAACAATTTTCCAGCATTAAAACAACCCCAGGGATACACCCTGGTAAGTAATCTATTCTACAAATATTATGAAAACTAACTTATCAAACATTTTTAAAGTTTGTGGGAATGAACACTGAACAAAGAAGATGGCACTGCAAATTTTTGAAACTTCTGTACTTTCGTTAACAATGTAGTTTTTTTTTAGCTTCAAGAAGATTTTAAATCTATGTACCCTGGGAAAGAGAATAGTCTATTCTCTATGCTAGAACTAAAGAAAGAAGAAATCATAGAGTACGCCAAAAAACGAGCTATACAAAGCCGAGACAAACACTATTCTGCAACTCTACTAAATTTAATTGGCCTGATTCAGGGTAAGTTTCTGTTCGTGTCACTTAATTTGAGTCGTTTTTTGGAGTCGATCTGCAACTCGTACCACATGAACTCTGACCGCGTAGGCCCGAGTTTTATTTACCCACAAAATTTTATTATTTTCCATCACTAACTCGTACCACTTATTTTTGTATGGAGTTTTTATCTTAGTTTAAGTCAAGTAACGTCAAAACGAAAAGTGCTTTGTAATGATTTAATATGAAAACCCTGTTAAAAAGTTTTAAAGAGCCGTCTTTTTAAGAGTAAGTACCTACTTATGAACTTGATTTTTAGAAATCCTTCGAGATTTCCATATACTTACATGGAAATCTCGAAGGAAGGATCTCGTACTTACTCAGATTCTAGAAGATGACCAAGGGGTAGTCAGAGGCAAGTCCTATTTTTTTTAATTCTAGATTTCTATGTACTTACTCAGATCCTAGAAGATGTACAAGGGAGGTAGTCAGGCAAGTCCAAATATTTTTTTTAGGAAGCCTTCTAGATTTCTATGCACGCAGATCCTAAAAGATGTCTATGAGGGGGGTAGTCAGAGGCACGTCCAAACATTACATTTGGCGCATGCGTCACGTTTTGCAATAGTTAGCTAGCTTATTTTTCATATAATATATTTTTAGGTAGGTACCTTGGTTAGGTAGCGCGCCGCCTGCGTCCGACTTCACGAGATCTCAGTTCGGGGCGAACCACTAGTATTATAAGTATCCATTTTAATCCATTTTTTAAAAGACTGATATGCCTTATGCGTCTAAATGTTGAGATTATCGGTTGTGATTTTACTAGATTAATGAAACTTTATTTACATTGATTTTTTGATTATTTTACATTTATTGTATATACTTAAGTAAATTTCGAACCTGTGTTTTTTAATGCTGTTGATTCCTGTCTGTGTCAGAAGGACAATCTAGCATAACGCCCTTGTGTCTACATAGTAGGTATATTTATAAGAATCCTACCCATGCTTTTAATATTTTAAAATTCCGTAAACTACTTTTGTCGTTAACAGTACTAAATCTCAATGAGATTAGGACGTGGTACGAGTTAGTGATCGAAAATAATATTTTTTTTTGCGTATATAACTCGGCCCACGCAGGCCGAATTCATGTGGTAAGGTAAGGTAGAAGGTATTCAGTTCCAATTTTAAATTCTATGAAACTGTCAGTGCTCATTCATTAAAAATTATACCTACTAAATACCTACGATTATTTTTGTTATTTTTTTTTTCAGAAAGCAACCCGGAAACTATCAAGAACGTTTGTCTTCTGTTGTTGTCCTACATTATAAATATTTCACCTGCGAGAAAACGTAAAGGGAAACCAATTCAAAAATTTTCACGTGCAGAAATTTGTGACGCCTACATAAAACAAGTAGGTTGTGAAACAGATGTAACCAGCGAGATTATAACAAAACGCGAGCAAATTTCTAAACAAGGCCGCACGTTACAGCCGTTTGTAATTTTTGTCGGAAAATCGGTTACGGAAGTTATAGCTGCCTACGTAGTAATCAACGACACGGTGTATCATTTTAACAAATTAATAACGGCGGTAGACTGTGCGTGTAAAATATTTCATTCAACTGGGGCCTGTTATCCTGAGGAATGTGCAGAGGTTTGGCTGTTCATCCAATTGGGATTATTTGATATTAGAACTAAGTTTGACAAAAACACACAGACAGTAAACACACTGTTGACTGATCTGGGACTATTTACCAATCCTGAGCATTAAAATGTTTACTTGTTACTATTGTAATAAAGCAGTAGCGTCGACTCCATCATTGCTAGTTACTCATATTAGAACTTTTTGTAAGTCAACTGTAGAAAATTCTAATCTTCGTTGTGGTGAACCAGGGTGTTATCGTCATTATTTCTCTGCAGTTTCATTTAAAAAACATTTGGTAAGAGATCACCAATCTTTAGACGTAAATTTGCATCAAGATCGTAATGTCATAGTTATGCCTATTGATATCTTAGATTCACCATTAACAAGTTCAGAAATAACTACACCAAGTGAATCGGTTAAAACCAGTTTAGTAACGCAAGAAAATTTCAATTGTTTAACTCATCATACTAATTTCAATTGTTTAACTCATCATGCTGGGCTTCTGATATCTTCTTTATATGCTAGTCCTATAATACCACGTAAAACTGTGCAAGAAGTTATGCAAAATCTTCAGATATTCTTAAAAAAATCAGAAAATATTTTGTTTAAACAGTTCAATGATTTGATGCCATCCAATGAAATTACCGATAACGTTTCGAGTGCTCTTTCAACAACACTTAATACATTTAGCGATACTTTTGACAATTTTAATACTGAACACAAACGCATAAGGCATTTTAATCTCTTAGGAACTTATAACGAGCCTCAAGAAGTAAAAATAGGTCGACGATTGGATACAAAAAAAACTCCTCATGGGTTAGTATTGGCGCCGATTGATTGTACAGAGCAAATACTGCCACTAAAAAATAATTTGGAACTTTTTTTTTCAATGGGCAATGTTTTGAAGGATACTTTAGAATACTTGGGTAGTTTACAAGAACAGGTCTTTGGTATTGAAAATGTTGTTCAGGGTACTGTATGGAAAAAAATGATCGAAAATTCTGTAGGTTTGGTTTTACCCTTGATAATATATTTTGATGATTTTGAGATCGGAAACCCCCTAGGGAGTCATGCTGGGGTACACAAATTAGGAGGGGTTTACGTATCTTTACCATGTCTACCTTCTAATTACGTTTCGCTCTTGCAAAATATTTTCATGTTGGCTCTTTTTCACTCATCAGATAGGGCACGATTTGGAAATAACATAATGTTTCAAAAGGTTTTTGACGTACTCAATGATTTAAAGCACAATGGTATAACTGTCAAAAATGACGTATACACAGGAGTTATAAAGTTTTATGTATCAGCCGTTACTGGTGACAATTTGGGACTTAATGGTATACTTGGTTTTGTTGAGAGTTTTAGTGCTAATCGACCATGCAGAATATGTAATGCTAGTAAAAGCCAAATTCGGTCAATGTTGTATGAAGACAGCACATTATTAAGAAATGAACGTAATTATATGAACGATTTACAGCTACACAACATTTCAGAGACAGGCATTAAAGAACAGTGTGCATGGCTTGTTTTAGATGGATTTGATTTGTTTCAGAATGTCGCAGTTGATGTTTTACATGATTATCTCGAAGGCTCTTGTCGATACGTAATGCAGTTTGTTATAACAAATATAGTTCGAACGCAGAAACTTATCTCATTGGAAAATTTAGCATCCAGAATACGTTATTTTAATTATGGACCAGATTCAACTTCTAAGCCTTCTAATGCAGTAACAACGGAGGGGGCATCAATAAATTTAAAATTTTCAGCTGCTGTAATGCTTTGTCTAGTTCGTTATTTTGGCCTTATTGTTGGATATAATGTCCCAGATGAAAACGAAGTTTGGCTGTTGTATATAAAATTACGACAACTTTTAGACAAACTTTTGAGTCGTCGAATTCATGACAGTACTATCGAACAAGTAAAATTCTTAGTATCAGAAATAAATGAGCTTTATTGTGAATTGAGTAAGATGCAGCTGAAACCGAAATTTCACTTTTTAACACACTATCCACAAATGCTAAGGAAATTTGGTCCCTTAACTCAAATCTGGACTATGAGATTTGAAGCGAAACATCGTATCTCTAAATTCATAGCTAGAGCAACGCAAAGCAGAATAAATGTTTGTAAAACTATAGCAATAAAACATCAATTAATATTAAATGACATGTTTTTAAAAAAACAACTGTTAGTTCCATTTAAGTGTGGTAAGCTAAAAAAGGTAGCAATGTCTGAAATACTTGTTAATGGTTTAGATTTCGAGACTCAAGGTGTTTATGATGATTATAGTTATGCAACGTCATGGGTGATGCTTAATAGTATAAAATTTGAAGGGTCATCAATCCTAGTATTAGATATTTCAGAATCGACATGTTTACCAGTCTTTGCAGAAGTAAAGAACATCTATGTAACAGAAAGTAGCAAAGTTATATTCCACTGTATATCATTGGAATGTATCGATTTTAACGATCATTTTTTTGCATACGAGGTAACAAAAACAAGTAATCATTTGTTATATGCCTACGATAACCTTTTTTCTCCTGTACCTGCCACAATAACTGTATTGCCGAACATGAAACTTTACATTACTGTGCGTTGGACGTTAGACTAACTTTTCCAGTTATGTTTGACTAATGGAAACCCCCGCGACTTCGTTCGCTAGTAGGTAGTTATTATACAACCTTCAACCCCGCTGCACCCCCTCAGGGGTGGATTTATAGAAATTCCTTTCTTAGTACACCCCTACACCCTAAGAGGAATAACCCTCCAAATATCAAGTCTCTACGACCAGCGGTTTAGGCTGTGCGTTGTCTATATGTCAGTCAGTCAGGACTTTGATTCTTATAATATGTAGAGATACTTGACACCAACCAATAATCATATTGTTACCCTAATAAATATTGCTTGCTTTAGATTGGGAATGAATACTCTTTCGAAAACTTGACACTTGGCTCGCATCTGCTTCTGCAATCTTTTTGTAGGTAATTTGGTTTGGTTGGTGGACGCAACTAAACGTAGTGATTATTTGCTCAGTGGACACGACTGGCATGGCCGCCCGCATAACGTTAGTCTGTTTGTGGCGATGCAAGGCTTCAAAAAATCTAACTATTCCATGGTTACACCATGTTTATTTTAACAAGTAAGTTGTAGCACTAAATTTAAGTATAATTTCTGATTTTGACTATGTCTCAGATTTGGGGAATAAGTTTCTTTACATTTTTTAATTATAAATGATGGAACGTAATATAAAAGAACAACCGAAACTAGTTTGAAAGTGTTAAAAACGCCGCGCCGGAGGAAAATACCGGGTTTTGCTGCGAAATTCTGGCCAAAGTTCTTCTTTAACCAAGTCCACTTATGTGTTCCTACCTAGCACGGCCCCCCGAGCTAGGCACGTAAAATTAATGGCAGTGCTTCAGATGCTCTATGTACCTCTAGAATTAATCAACAGAATTCAGTGTTCCTCAAACGTATTGACAGAAATTACGATAAAATGCGTGATCTTACCAGCTGGGCCCTCGGCTGTATAACGCTCGAAATACATAAAAAAATATACTGATCTAATGTACCTCCAATGTACCTCCCGATTTATGTTTTAAATTCTAGAATTCCTAATTAGAACAGAAGATATTCAGCTTTAAAGTTTTGTCTTCCTAGCGGGGCCCTCTGTAATCAAACTGAATACAAATAAAAAAGTAAACCATTTTTATGTGTTTCCAATGTACCTCTTATTTCTTCGCAATTTACCAAATTTAGATACAAAATTATGATATTGGTTAATAACAATACACGCTTGGTAAGGTAAGGTCAACAAAACAAATAAGTAGGTATGCTAACTAATTAAAACTGCTTTTTGGTAGGAAAATTAACAATAAACTATTCACAGCTACCCTCATTGCAAGAAATATTACCTGTTCCTGACCTTACCTTACCAAGCGTGTACTGTTATTTACCAATATCATATTTTGGATCTAAAATTGCTAAATTGCGAAGAATTAAGAGGTACTTACATTGGAAAAACATAGTAAAGATATACTTTTTTTATTCGTATTTACTTTGATTACAGAGGGCCCCCCCGCTAGGAAGACAAAACTTTAAAACTGAATATCTTCTGTTCTAATTAGGATTTCTGGAATTTAATACATAAATCGGGAGGTACATTAGATCAGTAGGAATATTTTTTATGTATTTCGAGCGTTATACAGCATAGGGCCCAGCTGGGAAGATCAGGCATTTTATCGCAATTTCTGTCAAAACGGTTGAGGTACATTGAATTCTGTTGGTCAATTCTAGAGGTACATAGAGCATCTGAAGCATTGCCATTAGTTTTACGTGCCTAGCTCGGGGGCCGTGCTACGTAAGGAACACATAGTCCACCTACCATCGAAAAATGATATTGGTTAAAGTAGAAAAACTTTGATCAGACACTTTTAAACTATTTTCTGTTGTTATTTTGTACCTGAAAAAGTTTCTAACAATTTGACATTGTGTAATGACATTTAAGTACTTATGTAAGTACTTTAAATCTAAGTAATGTATAATTTCAGATTTTGATTTTATCTCCCGATTTGGGGAATAATTTTGTTCACATATTTTAGTTATGATTGATGGAACGTACCTACATCTTAAATATAAAAGAACAACCGAAACTAGTTTGAAAGTGTTAAAAACGCCGCGCCGGTGGAAAAGACCGGGTTTTGTTGCGAAATTCTGGCCAAAGTTCTTCTTTAACCAAGTCCACCTACCATCGAAAAATGATATTGTTTATAGTAGAAAAACTTTGATCATAAAACTTTCAAACTATTTTCTGTTAGTTATAGTACCTACAAAATAGGTACAATATAAAAGTTATTTTGTACCTGGAAAAAGTTTCTAACAATTTGACATTGTGTAATGACTGTAATGACATGCAAGTACTTTGTCAGTACTTTAAATAAAATATAAAATACTAGTACTTACCTTACCTAAAATAAAATATCAAAAAAATTCTAAGTATTTTATTATTTTTATTTGTACTTAGGTATGTATTGATTACTAATACTGCATCTGACTCAATTACATGGTGTGTTATACCTCTTTTATGTTAGGTGTGTTTTTTACTTATGCTTAGGTGTTCTTTATGTAGTATACTGGCTCGTATCCATGCAACAGTGTTTTTTATTTATGTTTAGGCGTTGTATACGTACTGTACCGACTCTAGACTACTTACAGCATGGTCTCTACTAGGGCAAGTCCCAGTGTTTAACCAGCGTAAGCGTAAGACGTAGGGAATGATCATTGTGATTAGTTGTTAGGCCTAACCTTAGGCCTCACAACCAATGGCCATTCCCTACGTCTTACGCTAACGCTGGTTAAACACTGGGACTTGCAATATACTGTACATAAGTAGGAGAGACCATGCTCTAAGTAGTCCGAGTCAGTACACTACGTATTCTACACCTGTACATAAGTAGAAGAGTCCATGCTGTAAGTGGTCTGAATCAATACAGTACGTATTCTACACCATTACATAAGTAGGAGAGGCCGTGCTGTAAGTATTCTGAGCCAGTATAGTACGTATTCTGCACCATTACATAAGTAGGTGAGACTATGCTGTAAGTAGCCTGAGTCTATACAGTACGTATTCTACACCATTACATAAGTAGGAGAGGCCGTGCTGTAAGTATTCTGAGCCAGTATAGTACGTATTTTACACCATTACATAAGTAGGAGAGACCATGCTGTAAGTAGTCTGAGTCAGTACAGTACGTATTCTACACCTGTACATAAGTAAGAGAGACCATGATATAAGTAGCCTGAGTCAGTACAGTACGTATTCTACACCTGTACATTAGTAGGAGAGTCCATGCTGTAAGTAGTCTGAGCCGGTACAGTACGTATTCTACACCTATACATTAGTAGGAGAAACCATGATGTAAGTAGTCTGAGCCGGTACAGCACGTAATCTACACCATTACATAAGTAGGAGAGACCATGCTGTAAGTAGTCTGAGCCGGTACAGTACGTATTCTACACCTGTACATTAGTAGGAGAAACCATGATGTAAGTAGTCTAAGCCGGTACAGCACGTAATCTACACCATTACAGAAGTAAGAGAGACGATGCTGTAAGTAGTCTGAGTCAGTACAGTACGTATTCTACACCATTACATAAGTAGGAGATACCATACTGTAAGTAGTCTAAGCCAGTGCAGTACGTAGGACAGGTGAGGATTGCATGCTACTTATAAGTAGCAAAAGAACACAGCAGTAAATTACGTATGCCGGTCCATGAAAATATTCGTGGAGCCGGCTACTTATGTATAGCTACGTACGCGACATGGTGCCGGCTACAATCGTCATGCTGTATCATTTTGCTACATAAATTACGTAATCCGGCTACTGAAATTTCTCTCAGTGTAGTTCTCAGTTAATTAACCAAAAAATCAGAAGTTGTCAGCTTCTTTGTTATACTTGAGTACTGTTTAATAAAGACTAGACTAGTAGACGCGACTTCGGTTCGGTCTATCGTGAATTGCTAAATGAACAAGTTTTCTCGTAATGAAAATAAGCTTTATGTCATATTCGGGCTATCCGGTTTTCTTCTGTAGTGATAATAACGTGTTTACGTTCTTTCGTTTTGACGTAAATACAGGACAAACAACTATCTTTTCGTATTAAAATGGTGTACTAATTTAAATGTGTGAATATGTCAAGAAGCAATAATTAAAATAAAAATTAAAACATAATACCTAAAACTTATGATAAGTTAAAAACCAGTAAGTTTTCTCTAAAAGAAACGTAAGTGAAATAATACTGGATTAAATTATGTGCAAAATCGACTATGGAAAGGTCCATTAGCTATATACCAAAATAACCATTTGGTTTTGGATAAAGATTAAACTTACCCAGTTATAAAAGCTATGTTAAAATTGTCATCAACAAAGTGCTTTCTCCTAAAATGCCGCATTAACAACTGGAATGATTGAATACAAATGTTTGATTGTTCGCATACAGATTGATGGGAACACAAAGGGGTATGCCGATGCCATTCTCTCTGGCTTCATACGGACAAACTTTGAATGAAAGCGACATCAATAATAGGAAAAATCTCTGATGACGTATTGAAAAGTGGCGGGGATGGTTTCGCGCACACGCATTGTTACGTGTGCTCAAAGAGAATGCTTTCAAACCTATGTAAGTTGCGCTTTAACATTTAAAAGTTACTATTGATCTCCATTATAGGCAGTTTTTTTTAACCACCTCTGTGGTTTAATCGTTATACCACTAGTTTCAGACCCAGTGGTCCCGGGTATGATTCACAGTGGTGGGTACATGTTTAAATAAATAAATAAATTCTTTATTTGCATCAAACACGGTATGGTATATAAGATGAAAATAGACAATAAAGGTACAATCGTGTTTCACCAAATTACAACTGCCATGCAAATATAATAATTGACAATGACCTACCTTTTCATTAAGTGTAATAATCACATTAAAACATTTTATTTAAAATCCTAATTATTATTAATTAATTTAAAAAATTAAGATAAATTAATAGAGAGAGACGAGACGATCTCGATGCTTTTGTGGGAAACTGGTGGGAAAGCGCCAAAGATAAAGATGCGTGGAAGGGTTTGGGGGAGGCCTTTGCTCAGCAGTGGCACAATATAGGCTGAAATAAATAATAATAATAATAATAATTAAATTAAATAAACTCAATTTATAATCGGTTTGGCTCGTTTTAAGGCTGCCTATATATAGACAGTTAGAGATAAGATAGCCAGTTCCTTAGTATTTCATGAATCCGTGTGAAGTGCGCTCGGCCTTTTCATTACCTAACGTCGGGCAACATTACTATCTACTTAATTAATCTTAATCTTTGAAGGTTAAAGTTACTCGCATCTGTAGGTTTACCCTTGAGACCCTACACGTGACCCCTGGGTGGTGCTAAATGAGTGACTGAGCTGAGTGGTAGAGTTACGCTGCGTTGCAGCACGTATTGAGCCGGCTCGCCTGGGTAATACCATCCTCTCACGAATATCCGGCGTGAACTAATAGCACTTGGTGCTGTTGTGTTTCGTCCGGCCAGTGAGAGAGTTCCGGAGGCCTTCCCCCCCCTCACCCTCACAATTCCTATTCTTTCCTTGACCCTATTCCTATCTTGAAGGTCGGCAACGCATCTGCGACTCCTCTGGTTTTGCGGGTATCCATGGGCGGCGGTGATTGCTCACCATCAGGTAACCCGCCTGCAAGTTTGCCTCCTTCTTATATAAAAAAAAATATTTAAAATGGCATCATAGCGTATACGCACGGGGCAATACCAAAACAGCTCTGCTTTGCCGTGTAAACAGGTCGTTTGTTCGAGTCCTATTTTTTACGCCTTGAATATAATTGATGCTTGATAATTTATAATAGTCGCCGCAGCCACAATACTTACGAGTTCAGGGGCATGTCCTCGACTGAGAAAGCGTGTTGCTTGACCACTTGGTTTGTACTGACCGTTGGCTAGCTCTAAGCAAGATCGAAGCTAGGCTAGGTCGAAGAGCTACTGAGAAAGGAAAACCACAGCGGATCCCGCCAAGATAAGATGCTATTGTTAAATTACGTATGCGTCTATACGAGACATATCTTGCGACGAAATCGCATTGCATGCCTCGACCTGAGGCGTTTTAGATGGGACACGCCTTAAAGGAATTGCTTTTTAAGCTTTCGTTTTTTTGGAGAAGGTTAATACCCGGTTTCAATAACGAGTACTTATTACCTGGGACCTGTACTATAATACGCTTTACATTTGAATTCAATCGAAATAGTGCACAACGAACTGTTAAGTATGTTTATTTTCATTTCAATAACTTATTAAGTTAAAAGTAACAAATGTAACTAGCGAACTTGAATGATAATATTGCTGTAGCTGATATTTCGGTATATACCTACATGAAATTACTTGTATAATTTCCACAGCTTCTATAAAAAAATATCCTAAAGGTACTAAACAACGTTTAGAATAATATAAAAAAATCTACCTCTCAAAATAACAATCTAAGTTTCTAAGTACAAAACCTTCTTACTATGAGGCAACCAACACCTCAGTCTCCCTGTGACCACGTACCCTGTAAAGGATTCGAAACGTCAGGATAATATAAAAAACTATGTTAATAGTAAATTAAACGCGAGTTAATCCGTAAAAAAGTGTTTTATTTCAATGTGTAGTGCTGGCTTAAACCTCAGAAAACAATAAGTACAAAAAGGTCCAAACAGAGAAAGAAGGTACCTAAAATGAATTAAGTAGAAAATAAGGCCTTTACTTTTTCATGTTACGAGTACAACTAGAAAGGTTTTATTAAGGCTCTCATTAATTAAATTAATTAAAAACGCTAAACCGCAATTAGGCGGAGCATCACATATAGTAGTCTAACTATAAATAGTTTTGGGGTTTCTGCACGAGCCGTAACTACACAGAGTTCGAGTACAAGTCAAGCTATTATTGTGTTAAACTTAACATATGAAAACAGTTTGCTTTATCCCACGCTACCATAACAATGCGGTTCCCCTTGTTCTATTCTCGTAATTGTGTAATTTAGCGTTAATATACTGTGCTTGCGAACGACTTCAATAAAAACAAAAGGTATCATTCTTGCTTATTTTGCGGGAGAATTTTTAATGGCCGTTATTTTAGCACCGTTTTACACACCGCTTATTAGGTAGAGTTATGTACTTACTTTACTTTTGTAAAAAGTAATTATTAATATACGTTAATACGTATACGTAATTACAACTAGGCCTGTATTTCAACATTTCCTACTTACAAAATAAATAAATAGGACATTACAGAAACCCATTTAAAAGACTTAAGTATCTATTAAAATTAATAGAAGAAGAATGAACGTCTCTTCTCCAATTAAGCCTTAACAAAAAGTATTTTTTAACAAAATATTCTTTAACTTCGTCTAACAAAACATACATTCATTAAAGTTTAACTTACAATTCCAAGTTGTAGTTAAAACAAAGTTTAGATTAGCAATTTCTCTCAAGTCGTTGAATACACTAGCCGTAACCATAAAGACGACTGAGCATTTTCTAGACTTGAATATATCCTGAACGAACATAAAATATACAACGAGCTAAAAACGCCAACTTTTGCCGACGGACTCTAAATAGAGTTATATTTTATTCAGCGGAGAGCTCAGGATACATTGCATCGTCGATAATACCGAAACTATAAAATTTTGCGTCCAATTCAAATTTGCTTCCGAATATTGTTAGTGTAGCTATTTCAAGTCATTATACATACGTACATAGTTAAGGCGAGTCACCGGTAAATGCGGGCAAAACTGTTTTACTAGATCAAATGGTTTATGTATTTACTAATAAATTACGCTCTTATAAAAAATATGTAATACACTATAGGATATTGCCTAAAGAATGTGATAATTTATTACGCGATTAGATGTATTTTACTCGATTATAAAAAATCCCGAAAACAGGCCAAATAAAAGTCTAAAACGAATGATTTCTTACATTTTTTTTAAATTTTCAACATTATTTTTACATGTAAATATTTATTTTTAAGTACTACAGAGAACCTGCTAATTCATTAAATCCTATAAAGTCTATATAGACAAAAAACCTATAAAACGCGCCTATTTGCGCCGCTTCGCTGTTATATCCGTCCCTTACCGTCGTACCACCGAGAGAGTGAGAGAAAAGCGCTCGAAAGGACTCGCCTAAGGCAGTTGTCCCACCAACGGCGAGTAAACGACTACGTATCGGCTATTTTCTCGCTCAAGAAACGTACTATAGATATACATTCCGTGTAAACAAAAGAGATGCATATAAATAGTCGATCGCTGACTGTTTACACTGCCGGCGAGGACTCGCTGCACTAGTTCATCGCTGAGCGACAAGAGCTATCAAAGATATTTCTCGCTTAGCGATACTCGCTCAGCGGTCATCAGAACTCACGCCGCACTTTCCCGGCTCGGCCGCCGCGAGCGAATGGCGCGAGTAATCGTCCGTCTCACTCATACACTCGCATAAGGCCCAGCGTCAAAACTATCGGAACTAGGTACACACTCGCTTTCCGCTGCTCGCCAAGTCGTTTCTAGTTCTAGCTTGACTCGCTTCTCGTTCATCGTCGGCGGTGGGACAACTGCCTTAATCACTATTATCCCTAGGACAGCAAAAGCAGTCCTCGGCCAAAGTTCACTTTTCACCAAATAGCGACTGCACGTTGCATGTGCACATTGTGCTCAGTGTAACAGGTGGTGAGCCCATCGCCGCTCCATGCCGTTGAATGTATGTCTAGTCTTTAGTCCGTTAGTCGCCTTTTACGACCAAGGGAAGAGAGGGGTGGTAGTATTGTTTCACCGCGACACGGTCCTGATATTATAGAACAAGCATCTACAATGTTCTCCAGATCTGTGATCGCTATTAGTCCCTGTTTTGTTGTAAATGGTTAACACTCTGCAAACTGAATTGGACTGGCGTGGTATGATAATGGCTCAATCATTCCGTACGCTATTGCTGACATGGGACATTTCTAGGCAAAATAAAAGGTTTCAATAATATTAACTTTTTTTATTTAAGTTAAATTAAATTTTTAATTATGAAGATGCCAATCAAAAGTCTGTGGCGTCTCGTCTTGTAGCCTTCTAAAAGAGTTTATCACATTTCGATTAAGCATGATCACAGAAGCAAGAGGTCTTCTGTTCTGTGGGCATGTTTGTTTTACTTCGCTCCCACTCACTACACCTCACTGAGCTCGTGTGTTGAATTTTGTCTTGTAATTTATACATGTGCTAGGTTACAGAACCGGAATGGCCGACGTTACGGCCTAAATGTGGTGAAGATGATGATTAAAGGGTAGTGAAGTCGCGTTGTGTGAACGTTGTTAGAGTATAATTGTAATTTCTGTCTATTTTTCGTCCACTCCGCTCCAAAACATGCACGTTCATTAATTTCCACCCAACTTTTTTACCGTAAAAGTAATTGAATTTTGCGAAAAATGTACAATCCCTCATAATTACATTGCGGACAGCTTTCCATACAAATATGTATCACGTACAGTTTAATTGTTGTTTGGAACTACATTTGCCGCATAACAAATGGACAATCGACATTGAGGACGTGGGCAAGCAAACACGGGTCTTAAGGCTGTGCAGTAAGAATGCTTATTGCCAATATTGCGGCATATTTTTCTCGCAGCGCAAACAACGTTCCGAGATCGCTGTGAACTTTTTCCAGGGCTTGCACGTGATCGGACTAGGAATAATATTTAATTTATATATTTTTCCCTGGTACTAGAGAATTGTGAAACATACTTTCCTACTAACATTATTTATAACCACTTTTTAATAAAGCTTCTTAGTGAGTTCCTATAAAAGTTAGAGGAAAGTGATTTTAAATTGCTATGAAAACAAAATAATAAGCTAATGGACGATTTGACGCTTGACACTAAACGTATAACGAATAAAGAGTTGCTGACCGATCGCTTATTATTAGTAACTTCACTGGATCTCTTCAACCCAGACACAAAGCAGTACCGTTTAACAGCAGAAATTGATTTAAGTGTGGTAACAGACTAAGATGGAGAAATGAAAAGCTGGACGCATACCAACCAGAGGGCCTATTAGTGGCTTAAAACGCCTAGCTTGTAGAATAAGAATGATGAATCTGGGATTGATTTATGTCAACGATGTGTCATTTAGGTAACCTTAAATTAGCCATTTTAAAACTTGAAATAGCTACATTATGAACATGAACATAATTATTTTATTTTATTTTATTTTTATTTAATTTTTATTTTAATGCGTGTAATCAATTACTTATCTAATTTTATTTTTATTTGATTGAATAATATAATGTGATTTGTTTATAATAAAATTGTAATGTAATGATCCAAGTTGGTCTAATAAATAAAAACTTTTTTAAATTAGATGTTCTGTAGGAACGATCGCATAGAGTGAGCATTCGTGAAGTATCTGGAAACTTGTCTACCAACATATTAATGACAACGCAAAGGCGTTTGCGTTCAACGTATTAGAATCGAAATAGAGCAATTGGCATTTGTCACACTTATGGGAGCAGATTGGTCCACTGCAGCGGCAGACAGAAAAAAGTAAAATAAGGATAGGGTTTGCTTTGCAGTATGGAAACATGTAATGTAATAATAATAAAGTGTAACTGTGCTTCACATTTATATACAAAATCAAATTCCACTTGTCCTTGTTCCGATAGCCGCAACCTCCAACCGCGAAGGGTCACTGTGGAAAATGTTCCACACGCAAAACTTGTTTCGTCTAGGAAAATTGTTGCTGAAAGTTACAAAAGGAGTCCACCGTTGTGCCCTCGCACAATTTTGGGCCCGCTCCATAATTGGATTTGCGAACAATTTGCGTGGCGGTCGAGCCGGCCCAGTGGCCGAGCCATCGTCGCTTTATTACGCCACTAGCATTTGGCGGTTACCGGGACGTTTAAATCAAACAATATACGTTTGTAACCCTATGTTTGTTTTCCAAACGTAATGTATTTAGTTTCGGACATGCCACTGTAATGTCGAAACTTTCCGATTGTTGTGATTGTGGGGTAAGCGTGTAATTGTAACTTATCTCTTGTGTGTGAACGGTGTTTCCAGATTAGAGGTTCGTTGTTGTTTCATACAGTTTAAGCAAACACTACACATCCTACTAATATTATAAACGCGAAAGTTTGTAAGTATAGATGGATGTTTATTACTCTTTCACGTAAAAACTACTGAATGGATTTGGATGAAAATCGGCATACTGATAGTTTATAACCTGGATTATCACATAGGATACTTTTTTTGACGCTAGTTGAAAATAAAAATACTTTACGCCTATCTACTCGTGTTTGCATGACATTTATTATATAATTATAGCCGTGCTATTACGAATTCATTGCAGGGTCCTTGGACGCAAGAAGACTTTTCAACTTAAATAAATTCTATTAATGTCAGACATCTTAGATGTTCTTACCGAAGCTATCCATACATTGAAATGACCCAACGTGACGGGAATAAAGCAATTACAGATTTAAACCTTGGTTTCTAATGACAACCGCAACTATAAACTTAAGATTTTTATTTTCATGAATGAAGTGTGTTGAATCTTGGTATAGTTAGAAGTTTCAGCGTTCAGTCGTATGATGTTAACGATATTTAGATAATGTTCACGCACGTATATAACTCTACTATTTTCACTCATTTGGTTATAAGCGATGGATGGAGCATTTTGTCGCTTAAGTTCGTAGATGAACTGAACATTGGCAACACTGTACAAGTGTTAAGTTTCATTTCTCGCGCATGGTATCGTATTTGTATCAACCAGCAACCATTTTTAGTAACAAAAAACTTTACAACTTCTGATTACTTATGTGCATGATAGAAAAAAGTTTCAACTGTTTAGGTTAGTAGTTTTAATAAGTCAAATCTATTTAATTAATAAATAAATACTCTTTACCAGAGAATCAGCACGGGTAAATGTATAGCGGCTTTTTCAATCCTGTTTTCTAAAAGGAAGTTGAGGAACACAGCCTTGATAAAAGTGTGATGTCGATACGAGTGGTTAGAAACATAGAAACATAGAAACGAGTGTACGAGATTATTTAATTTCCAGTGAAGCGTATATCATATAGAATAATAGGTATAGAAAAGTTAAATTTATGAAGAAAAAACTTTGCAGGTAGGTTATATCAATGCAAGCAAAGCTGCGGAAAAAAGAGCTAATTAAATATAAAAGCAAGGATTAAGGACTCATTTCAATATTCTTATTTCATTGGCGTTAATTATAGTATTAAAGGATTAAAAAGAGTCGAAATAAATCAGTGCTGCGACACAGCAATTTGCTGATCATCAAAAGGATTAAGTTCTGAAATCCAATATACGGAAATAAGTGGGTTATCCGGAATTTGTCCTTTTAAAAGCCTATTAAAAGTTAAAACGCTTCAATCGAAATTGAATTATCTCGCGCTACTCGTTTGGATGTTAACTACTCGTACGGGCAGTACAGTTTCAGCAACGCTGTATCCTTCAACTTCTTCTTTTCGTGTTTGTCATATCAAGCAAACAAACAAGCTTTCTTTCTCATCTTATTATAAAAATCAATCGCCGAAATGTTTGTATGCGCATCACTTCACAACGGCTGCACATATCTGGCTAATTCTTTTTTTATTTTTATTTATTTAAACTTTATTGCCAAAAATACAGCAAACGGCGGACCTAATGTCATAAGGTATTCTCTAACAGTCAACCAGTGAAGATGTACATAAATTTTTGTAGGCGGTGACATTAAAATTTAGAGAATAACAATTTAAATAAGGAAAAAAAAGAAACACTTAACTTAACTAGCCTAAATATACATACATACATTATACACAAAATATATATAACTATACAAATACATATTTATTGTGTTTGTAATAGTCAGGACAACGTTTGTATGAAAGAATATTTTTGTAAATTTGTCACGGGGTCGGGGTCCACGCGGACGTAGTCGTGGGCCGCCCGCTAGTTTATAACATACGTAATGTTAGCTAAAGAGAAGTTCTTTTAATAAATTCTAAATTGTTTATATTTGTTTGTATCGGAAAACACTATAGTAAAATCAAAAATCAAAATCATAATTTCTTTATTCAGTAAACTTAATATAAGTATTTTGAATCGTCTAAACTTAATTTTACTACTATGGATGGGTAATCATTCAGGAGAAGAACGGACGCAAGTAACTCCACAGCTTAAATTATTATTTTATGAAAGGCAAAGTATAATTACTTTACTTATATAAAAAAATAAGTATATTTAATAGTGACACTATCTATTAGCTAGTTTTTATAATTTATGTTCTAACGCGTTTTTGTTCGTTTTTTACAAATGAAAAACTCTAACTCTTTTTTTTACTGTTTTCAAGTTAAAACTGCTTTAAACCTGATGCTGTCTCACTTCAAAACAGCAACAGTTATAAACTAGGTTCCAGTTAAATTCAAACTTAATATTATCTGGGTAATAGTTCCGTCGCGGAACGAACATAATGCAATCAAAAGTTTGTGTACTGTACTGTACTGTACTGTAAAAACATAATACTATCACTGCATAAAAACAATGAAATTCGGTGCCTTTTTTCTTTACCACAAATCCAAATAATGGAATGCCCAGCACACCCGTTCCCTCTTTCTTTAACACGGGGTCTTTCAAATGAGACGTAAAAAGGCATCAGGTCGGTAAGGCGAGGGTGGCTAATATGCACACTATGCTTCATTAGCTGTCTTTGCATTCCTTTTCCTTTACATCAGGTGGTGTGAAGTTTTTGGTATCCTCAATAAAAAAAAACTGCTATGGAGCCTTACGAGAAAGAACGGAGATTATGTAAAGTAGACAGGGATTTGTCTATTTTTTAACAAGATGTGTGATATTAACGTTTTGATGTTTTACCAAAAAAACTCAACATCAGACGTCCACTAGTTTGGTGACCACCAAATATTAGCGGCAATTTCCGGCTGAACGGTCTAAAAATTTTAATGAAATAATTATACAAGCTACAATGACGGATATTATTATGGTTGCGACTGTTTTACCGACGTATCGTAAAACTCAAGTCACCAAGGGACTTTATAGTACCTGCTACTTCTAAGCGAAAGTCAGTCAGTGTAAAATTCAGTATGTCACTAAGACTCTGCCTCATCGGTAAGTTATTGTTTATTAAAAAAAAGATTATTATTTTTAATGTGCGTTTAACACATTCATAATAGTCCTGTAAACCCATCCTGTTAATCTTAAATGACTGAATGAATGACGGATATTATTATGGTTGCGACTGTTTTACTGACGTATCGTAAAACTCAAGTCACCAAGGGACTTTATAGTACCTGCTACTTCTAAGCGAAAGTCAGTCAGTGTAAAATTCAGTATGTCACTAAGACTCTGCCTCATCGGTAAGTTATTGTTTATTAAAAAAAAGATTATTATTTTTAATGTGCGTTTAACACATTCATAATAGTCCTGATAACCCATCCTGTTAATCTAAAATGACTGCGTCGGAGTGGGTTCACGTCAATAGACTAACGGAGCTCTATTTGGATTGAACCACGATTTATCGCGTTCAACCCGAGCACCCGCTCGGCTGCTGACGCCTTAAGATGGTAACATTGTATCTGACCTAGAAAAAAATAAGATAGAGAGATTATGACACTTTTGGATCCTCCTACTGACAGGTAGTGAGCCCATCGCCGCTCTAAGCTGTTGGATGTATGTGCAGTCTTTAGTCCGTTAGTCGCCGTTTACGACACCCAAGGAAAGAGAGGGGGTATTACTTTTGTTAGACTTAACTTAATTTTTGTTTATCACGGTGTTCCATTGCGCCGTTATGAAGTCACGAACAAAAGAAGAAAAGCACGAACATACTTTTGCATTTATAAAACTAATACGTAATGAAATTATGATATTTTGTATGTAAATAAAACAATATCTACATAAATGTCATATACAAAAAAACATATTTTTAAAATTAAATTGCTTCTGCAGCACCAAAAACAAGGAACGCGATGCCACGCCACGTCACCAAATAACCCAAGAAACGTCTTAATACATTATGTGACTCGGCACTGACGGCACAATTCTCTTTGTGGCTTACAGCGGATAAAAGGATAGGTATTCGTTGTTTGTGAATAAAGTCGCAGCAATTTCAATCTTAAGATAATACAATAATATTCCCCGCAATATAGATGTTTGATTTACGCTGTTTTATTTAACCGTGTCGCGTGGCGGTGAAAGAATACTACCACCCCCTCTCTTCCCTTGGGTGTCATAAAAGGCGACTAACGAACTAAATACTGCACATACATCCAACAGCATAGGGCGGCGATGGGCTCACCACCTGTCACTCTGAGCACCATTTGATGAAAAGTGGACTATGGTAGCAGACGGCTTTTGCTGTTCTCATTGCCTAGTCTCTGACTAACCCTTCGAGGATAATAGTCGTGATTATACGTATTTATGAATTTTATTTAACGCTTTGTTTCTTACGGAGTTGATGTTACCCCAGGCGTTCTATTTTGCCCTGATATATGACTTCTAGTTTAACTTTTGATTCCCCTTTGTAATAGTGTTTGAACTCGAAACAGTTCTAGCATTATAAAGTTTTCCATTTTCCCCTTTGATCTCGAACAAAATGTTTCGAATGCGGTCACAATGGTGGACTTATTAGAGTCGACGTATTTGTTTTCAAAAGATTTTCCTTTTACTTTGGCTGCGAAACATTGCGAACTTTATTTTTTGTGTTTCACCGCTTTTTGTATTAGTGCTTATTATGAATTTGACATGAGTTATTTGTGAAATGGTTTTGAAAATAGTAAAGTATTCATCAATGTGAGTAAACCAATTATAAATTATTTATGTGCATGCACATTGCGTTTTTTTGATTGAGATCTTGCTTTTTCACAATGCTGTGCTGTGTTCTCAAATGGGCAAGAAGAGCCAAAGACCAGTGGCATGGACTGGGAAAGGTTTATGTCTTTATAGACAGATATAGACAGACATAGATGAGATGGTAGTCCACTGATGAAGACTAACATCTCATTAACGAATAAGTATTAGAAGAGACCTAATCATTTAGCAGATGGGTCTTTTTTGCAATTAAGATTGAGATGTTTAAATCGACATTCTTTTTGCGATAATTTTTTCTATTAGCAGACCTATTGCACGTAATACTTTGTTTTACCTTTAGTAGTACTTCGTTATAACTTTTTTATGTCCATTTTACGTGCATAAAGAATGCCGTGAAATTGCTTTTAATGATGAGATTCTCCACGCTTTGGACTACCCACGGTTTATCATCATCATTGGGTGTCATTTTCATTATTGAAGTTTGGAGGTCTGTTTCCATTTTTTTTTGCATTTCTATTACATGATACTTGAGACTAATAGAGCACGGTTATTGTCGTGAGTATTAACTTTAACTTATCTCTTACTACGGAACTAACTAACCTAAGTCGTTAAAATCCGCAAACCCACATTGGGCCGACGTGGTGGAGGACCAAATCCTCAATGCGCTGTTGTCCACGTGGAGCTCAAGCATGAGCTCTGCAGTGAACGAATACAGGCTAAATGATGATGACGTAAAAGCTCAACCCGTTCAGAAATTACTTTGTACAAGAAGAAAGAAAACAAAGCACTTACCATATTCCGGACAAACGATGCAGAAAACAACAGCCATGAGTAAGCCGACCACCTCTGCCCCGACCCCTTTGCTGCCCATTTTTTCCTTTTTTAACCCACACTGGCTTTTACCGACATCTTTCTATTTCACTTTGTGCGATCACCATGAGTTCTCCACAATTATCGTCCTTTGATAGGGCACTGATACAGAGGCTGGCATCGTCCCCTCTTCAAATGTATTTGAACTTTACCACGGTTCACTCGTACGTCACATCTGTAACAAATGAAAGGTTTGTTTATTACAAATATACCATTATCATCCACATTGAATATTTAATAGGTTAACCGACGAAAAAGAGGCCTTCGCTGATGTTTTGAAGGTTATTTTAACCTCAAGACATATCAAAGAGGCGACGTTAAAAACATAAAAGAAAATCGAACCATCATAAAATATTTGGGTATAGATAAGAGAAGCTCGATAGCACAGCGCCTTACACGTTCCAGTTGCGATATTTTGAGTCAAGCGACTTACACAATGCTGGGTTCCAAGATTGTTGACACATATTAAAATATTAAGCTCCTCTGTGTTTCGGAAGGCACGTTAAGCCATAGGCCCGGTTGTGTGGTAGTTAGTCGATAAAATCTACCATGGTAGGACGTATGGCCCAATCTCTTGTTTTACTTTTGCTCATGTGGAAAGGCCTGAGCCCAGCATTGGGACGTTTATAAACTGATGGTGATAATAAATGTAATCTTACAAGAACCCTTAATAATGCAACAAACAAAAAACTGTCGAAACGTTGAGCACGTTGAGCACGTTAAAAAGCAACAACACCGTTTTGTTTTGTGCAAAATGTTTGCTTTCCAAATACGCTAGCGTTTCTCATTTAGAAATCCAGCGGGAATTAAACAAACGTTTTTCACACAATGCTGGAGTCCCATAATTATTTGTTGAACACGTTACAACTGGAAGTGACCTGAAAAGGACGACATGTATTGTACCGAGACGTCCGAGGCAGAAATTGTATTGTGCTCCATCGCTTTATGTCGCCGCGAGTGTCGCTTCTGTCGGCTACCTACTCTTTGTTGTGTCATCCATTTCATAAGAGTTTTTCCTTATGACCGCTTTTATGATTCGCTGTGAGACCTTTTAGCTTATTCATTAAGCGAGCTCTTGTATGGTGTCGTTTATGAAGTTATCACAGATTATCTGAAATCTGGTGACGTAACAACTGGCAGGTTTTTTTTGCAGAGATTTTAGCAGAGCATTTTGAAAAGAGGACAAATTGTAGCCAGCATTTTGTTAAGGAACTGCTTTGAGTAGTTCAAAATTTTTATAATTTTGGCATAGTTAAATTTTTTTATTTTTTTATTTAAGGAGGCAAACGAGGAGGCGGGTCACCTGATGGAGAGTAATCACCGCCGCCCATGGACACCCGCAAAACCAGAGAAATCGCAGATGCGTTGCCAACCTTTAAGAAAGGAATAGGGTTAAGGAAGGAATAGTAATTGTGAGAAGGGAGGAGCCAAAGGGGCCTCCGGAATTCTCCCTGGCCGGACGAAACACAACAGCACCAAGTGCCACTATTTCACGCCGGATATTCGGAAGAGAACCCTCTCTTCCGGCCCGGCCAAGGCCCGGTGGTATTACCCCGGGCGCGCCGGCCCAATGCGTGCTGCAACGCAGCGTGGCTCTACCACTCAGTCACAAAAGTTTAGAATAGTATAAAAAATACTTTCAGAAACAAATAAACTTTCCTAAGAGTCAATATTTTAAATTGATGAAGACATATTGATCGAATACCTACCTACATTCAAAAGCAAAACAGTCATGTCTACGAGTTAATAATGATCTCATGGAGCTAGTTACACACATGACTTTTAATATGCCATCATATCGGTTCGTAAGATTATAAATAAAAGGTACCTTATACGGAGAAGAACTGCAAGAAACTTAGCAAGGGAATTTTTCTTTTGTTTTTTTTTACATTGTTAGAAATATTTGCCTACAAATAAAAAAAAACATTAGGTACTTCAAATATCTAAGCTCTAAAAACAAAAAACCCTCACGAAAATAAAACTCTTTTCAGAGTGATGGATTTAGTGATAAACTTTGTTACAACGTAACAAAGAAAACACAATATTTTTTTGTTCATATTTGTATGCAGATATTTTATTTTTCATTTATCGATAAGATTTTCAGTTTAGTAAACAACGTGTTTATATAAATATCGCAATAATAATTTTGTGATTTGCACCGATTTTATCAGGTTCGAAGGTTTTTAGTTGTTACGAAACTTATTTTAGTTATTACTCTAAACCAACTTTGTACAAGCTATATTTTATTGTTATAATGGCTCCTTTGTCCAAACCTTCCCTACTTTCGGCTTAGCACTAGTAAATTCAGTTTAAATAAATTCATTTCTAACCTAATTTTTGTTACTTCCCAGCGTCTGTTGGAAATCTTGACAATTCTTTTACCATATTAATGTAGGAATGAAAATGATCCTCTAAACAATAAAAGAAAAGCTTGTGATTACTCAAAGAGAAATTCCTGGTATTTTTCTTGACATCT
Organism: Scoparia ambigualis; assembly: GCA_963921215.1. NCBI lineage: Eukaryota > Metazoa > Arthropoda > Insecta > Lepidoptera > Crambidae > Scoparia > Scoparia ambigualis. The sequence continues at coordinate 7,576,324 of OY992510.1, forward strand.
GTTTCTTCAATTTGTCTTTATGCTAATGGAAAGAAACAAAAGGATTTTTTTTTTACTATGGGGCTGGTACTAAAATCCAAAGTCTTTTAACTTGACGCCAATGTATAAATACTTGAAGAATATATTATTACTAACATATTTATGACCGTATTATTAATTAAAGACCTCGGTTTTTTGATATAAATTAAAAACCAACATTGATTTCTACTCGAAAATGGTAACATTAAATTCGGATTGTGACACTTTATGTAATTAAAAATAAAAAAGTTACGCTTATTTGACGTTTTATAAGTCAATACGCATCGTAGATAGATGTCAGACTGTCAGGTCTGTCAGCCGCCAGACGTTTCCCGGCCGCGCTTTTGTTGTTTTAGTTGTGTGTATTGTTGTTAAATACTATACTTATGTGCGAAAAAGATAACTGTGCTAACGATATCGTTTATACATTACTATAGACCTCATAGACTTACCTACCTAATAACCCTGCGTTTGTTAACATAAAAAAACCGGAGCTTTCGTTCAGAAACGTATAAAACTTATCAAAATACTGAATTATCTAACGGAGGTAATTAAAAATCTAAAAAATATACAGAATGATAGCATTTAGTCTCTTGGACAAGGAAGTATTTAAGTTGTTGCAGTTAATTTTTTCTTTATTTTAGTACTAAAAAAAATTATTTCCTTATAAACACTTTAGAGATTGGCTTCTCTTACAGATAATACAGTTCTACATAAAAAAAATGTTGGTAACTTTTATGTTTCCAACATTTTATTGTAAACAAAAATGGATAAGTAAATACATTTTTAAAACTCAATTTTCGAAAGTGTAGGTACCATGGAATAAAATTTTTGTACATAAATTAATACTGAGCTTCTGAGTGGTCCATGACGGTAAAATATTATGATTTTGGTATGGATTTGACGGAAGCCCGAATTAAATGCAAAATATTGCACAATCTCAGAGCAAACTACTTTTTTATCTTACTATGTTTCCGTTTGTACCCTTAAGGATACGGCTCATCATTATTAAACATTAGTAGGTATTAGTACTATTATGTTAGATAAAAATAAAGGATTTATTATTTTATCGTACTAACTATTCGCTATGCATCCCTACCAATAAAAGGAAGATGGCCGACATCCGTCAATATCCCCTATCTATTCTCGGCGACATATAAACAGGCGATAAAAGTAAGTTTTGTATTGACCATAAAACACATTTTATGACATTCCGACGTCGTGTTTGAAGAAACGAAAAAGTGTCTACTGGAATAAGCTTACTGTGACGAACACGCTCGGTAACAAAATATTTGTCCAAAGCAAAAGTATTAATCAGTGCGTTATTGCGTTTGGATACCAATTTTTTATCATAACGTATGGCACGTTATGATAAAAAATTGTTATCCAAACATAGGTAGTATTTTTCCTGTATTTAGTTTAACATAGAACTATGCATTTTTCTTTTACTCAGTTATATTAATGTTAGATTGCTTTTAATATTTGATTCATTAATATTAGTAAATACGTACAGGTACTGACACTTTAAATTTAAAAAAAAAATTGCGAAGACAGTTCAAATTTGTAAAACACAATGATAAAAAGTGTGAACATTAAATAATATATAAACCAAAAATCTAATTACTTAACGCAACCATAAAAGCTAGACAAACTTAAAGATCGCATGATTTCGTGACAGGTTTATATACTCGTATATACTTATAAGAGACGGAAGCAATGTTCATGACACACTATCCAGAGAATGTCCGTAATCTGATGGAACTGTTGATAGCTTCCTTGTCGGCAAATTGTGAGTGAACGAAATGGGGTCTTTCGAATCGATTGTAGCGTTACACTAGATTGCCTTTGCCTTAGAACAGAAATGTCTGTTTAATACCTTAAACCTAAACCTAAAACGTCGAACCTTCTTTGCACACAGAACTGCTATGAACATTTTCTGTTTTGATTAAATAAAAAAATCCACAGATCTCGTGGTCTACACGACTTGAAAGGGCATTGAAAATGAACGCGTAATTTTTCTTTCGATAATTTTAATTTTTTTTAAGAACCAAAAAAAAAAAAATTGTTCAAAACCAACTTTTTCAAAATATTTTTAGATCATCTTAAAACCCTTCTAATTCCGCGTCTTTTGAGCTATCACGCGGCTAAGGGCACCTCTACAGCCTCAACCGTCACTAATATCAAAAAAAGTGTAATAAGGTAAAATGTTCCTTGTTCAATACCGAGGTGCTTTTTTGATTTTTTTTAATTCGGCCCCGTTCTCGAGATATAAGGAATTTTCTGGGAAAACACACGATTTATCGGTCAAAAAAGTCGGTTTTATTCAATTTCCAAAAATAGTTTTTGACTTTTCCAAAATATTTTTAGATAATTTTAAAACCCCTTCTAATTCCGCGTCTTTTGAGCCCTCATACGTCCTCGTGGTCTTAAACCTCAGGGTATCACGGGCGAGTCGCACTTTCAGCGAAAATGGGGGCTCTACTGAAGCGAACGACAAAAACATTTTCATTGTTAAATAAAACCTTTATCATCGACAGCTAACAAACGTCCGTCTGCTAGGGTGAGGTTTCCTTGGATGTAAAGGCGCATCGAGAGATCACACTACAACCCAAAATGCTTGTCTCATTTATTTATTTTTGGCTGAATTACATGATAAAATAAAAATAAAAAATAAAAATTGTTTTATTTCCCAAATAAATAAACATATTATTATTATTAGAAGTGAGACAACCCCAGAGAGTAATACAAATACTTGTAGTGGGGTGTGCCTCGCTCTTAGCCTAGTGCCTGTAACAATATTGGGCTAGAATTACAGTATCCTTATTTTAAGCTAAGTTATTAATGAGCTAAATGTGTGTGAATGTGAGTGTGTGGTGTGAGAGTAAGTGTGTGTGGTGTGTGAGTGAGTGTGTGTGTGTATGTGTGTGTAATTACATTTGTATGATCTAGTATGATGAATATTATAAATATAATGTGAGTTCATATTTATGATAGTAATGTCGGCATGAATGTCACTATTTATTTATTTATGCAGCATACAACGTGAACTTACAGCTAAACCAAAACATTCACATTGGGCAATTTACCTATACAAAAAAACAATTTCCAATAAATGCAACTAATAGGGTCAGCATGGATTCAGTCTTGGACACATTGCAAGAAACGGTTAATAAGAATTATAGCTCTAGGAGTGGGCGCGTTACGAGCATGCCGCGTGCGCAAAGCAGAAGGTAGTGCTAACAGGTCGTGCCGACGATGTAGACCAACACGCACATAATTCTGCGGAACGTAGTAGCCAATAGAATTTAGCACTGTAGGGTTGTCCACCTAATTTCGCAGCAAAAAACAATAACGCGTTGCAAGCAAGAGTTTACGTCTGACTTCTAAATTTACAAGGCCTACCATGCCTGTTACAAATAATGACGGGAAAAGGAAGGGGTAGTAACCAAAAGGATCTTTTATTTTAAAACTTTTATAAAGGTACCTAGCAAGCTTTTTCTGTACTCAATTAACCTATCCTGTTTAAAATGGCTTCGGTTTCATCATATTTTCTGTTTTATTTTATTCTATTATAACACAGGTCAGTGGGTTATAATGACGAAAAATCTTTTTACAACAGGTCACAACAAATCATTCAGAGCCGTATTTATTGTATTATATTCATAAAACAGAGATAAATAAAAAAATATTGTAGGAGCTGGCAAACTGTTTCACGTTACAACGCAATTGCTTCTAAGCACTTGCAGTAGTTGTAATTTGCTAGATATCGACCTTGAGATGACATTTATAAGGAGACGTGCCAAGAAAAGAACTTGTCTGAAATGCAACTAACCTCAAATGTATTACTTCCGCATTCTCTGTCCACGACTAAACAGCTAGCAGTGTTTTACGTTGCTGTGTTCTGGTGTTTAACACAGCTACTTTATAAAACGGGGATATAAAAAGGATGGAAGGAGCTGGCAAACAGTTTCACGTTACAACGCAATTGCTTCTAAGCATTTGTAGTAGTTATAACTTGCGAGATATCGACCTTGAGATGACATTTATAAGGAGATGACGTGCCAAAGAAAGAACTTGCCTGAAATGCAACTAACCTCAAAAGTATGACTGCCGCATTCTCTTTCTAACGGCCGCTAAGCAGATAGCAGTGTTTTACGTTGCTGTGTTCTGGTTTAAACGGTTTTAAATTTAGTAAATTCACTGGGCGTAGGTAGAGTCATGATAACTGAGACCTCATGGTTAGTAATTCTTACATTCACGACTACTGTTGTTAAGTGTTCGACTCGGTGGGAAATAAAAACCGGTAGTCCTCGGGACGTATTTGTATTGCAGGAGTGTCTGGACGAAAAGAGAACGCGCGTAGCGCAGGACCGCGCTTAAATATACAAACAATAATCAATCATAGGTTTCATCTGTGACGCCGTCTATTGAATACAGCTTGAACTACTGGCGTGGTGGCCAAGAAGCATCCCAATAAAGCAAGCCATCGATCGCGTGATTTATAATATGATAGTGTTAACGTATGGCGATAGATGGCGCTGTTTGACAACTGTCTTCAAATGGTTAGTGACTAGGGAATGAGTACCACAAAAGCAGTACAGTGCCCCAGTCCACGTTTCACAAAATTACAAGTACATATACGCTTAGTGTGATTGGTTGTGAGCTCCTAACCGCTTTAAGCTGTTGGATGTTTGAGCAGTCTTCAGAGCGTTAGTCGTTTTTTAAGATACCTAAAAGTGGATCTATAATATACGAGCCGAATACGAGCTGAGCGCAACCCGAGCAGCTCTACTCGCGGTGTTAAGTGTGCACGTACACCGAACCTACAACAATCACTCTCCTCGAACATAGTAGGTATTCGCGATGCAAATCCCTTTGTGCTCGTCAAAAAACCGACAATAGGCGGAGCACAGTCGAACACGAGCTAAACATTCGAAGCGCGCTCGTTCGAGGCTCGTATATCGGTCCACACTACACGAATTTTGGCTTGGCTCGTGCTCCTCTCGTGCTCGGCTCGTCTTGCGTAGACCCACCTTTAGAGAAGAGATGGGATGGTCGTGTTCTTTTAATGATTAGACGCCACCACACAGCTCTAGTTGGTTATAATTCCCGTCTAAATATATATTGTTTATAATGGAACGCGGATGTTTAAATGTGTCAATTATTCATTACAAGCAATAAAGTTACCGAAATATATTATGGAGTGGAGTATCGTCATCACTGGTGTAATTCGGAAACAGTATTGACCTAAAAACATTTGATGTCACTAGTAGTTCAATTGGGTCAATCCAATTGGCCAATCTATCATTAGTATTCGACTTGTATGTATTCCTAAGCTTAAAGCAGAGTTTTAGATTTCTTACTCATTGTTCCGATTGTGATTATTGATTGTCGACGAATTGACTCTTAAGAACCACTATAAAAAATCACTTTACTTTGTGTTCTCTATTCATTAGAAGCCGGTTACCTTCTCTAAGCCGTACCATCGCATGTGTGATCTAGCTGCCTGTAGGGCATTTCTCACCCCAGGGACTTCACTTAACGAGCCTCTTGGACCTTGAACCATATTTTCGGGCGACATGACTAGCCCCTTTCTGAATTAAATACAAGAATGTATGACCTACATTCCTTTACCATACCAAAAGAGTAAAAAAAAACAAATCACCTCTAGATTAAACCTGTCATGTGCGGTGTGGAAGTGCTGAAGATTTAAGGGGACGGGCGACAGAGTTACAGAACTCATTTGCATTATAACACTGTAAGTTGAGCTGATGTAAAAACTTTACGATCCTCTCGCAACTAAGTGAATTTATGGTGGGCAATATCTTTGAGTTAAATGCAGTTATGGTTGTGGTTTCTCCTCGGGGCTTTATAGTCTGTGGTTAGAGAAAATGTTTACCCTGCATCTAAAGGAGGTTGCTTATAAGACAATATAGTTTTAAGACTTGCTAGTTTATATTATGCATCTAAAGGAGGTTGCACATGAAATAACACAGGTTAGACAAGACTACCTAGCTTTGATACTTACACGAGGGAGGTCCTTAGATTGATTAGGAGGTGATAATTGCCCAACAGTGGAGCAATAATATAATAATAAATAATAAATAATCTTTATTCGTGTTTATACAGAGTTTTCAAATGTTTGTTAATAACTACAGTTAGTCGAAGACTGTGTTGTACTCATTAGCGCCCACCTCGAACAATTACTTAACACAAAGATTAACAAAGAAAATTAATCATAATATACAACTACATGCATGCGTTGGTATGAGAGAGTGTTGAAGTGTGAGTGTGTATTGTGTGTGAGTGTGTATTGTGTGCGAGTGTGTATTGTGTTTGAGTACAGTGTATGTGTGAATTTATTTAATTAGAGATTCAACATCATTATACTCCAGGCTAAGAAGCCACTCATTCAACACAAATTTACATTCACGGAGAGACAATTTTTAAATATATAATTTATAATTAATTTTGTTATATAATGATGAGCTTAGGTATAAGTAATGACGTCTAGCTAGTTCAGTGCTACATTTTTCAGTTTTAAATACTCTATTCGCTAATCTAATATTTAATGCCAACCTTTGATCATAATGACAAGACGAGTGTTTGTGCAAAATAACATTAAAAACAAATAATTTGCGAACAGAAAGAACCTTCCATAGCGCATACAGTTGGTTAGATGGATACCAGATAGGTTTGAATGCCATAACCTTTAACACTGCCCGTTGCGCACGCTCCAGCTGCAGAAGATGGGTCTTTCTCGCGATGCCCCAGATGGTGATACAGTAGGATAGTATCGACTGAGCTAAGGAGAAGTAAGCTGTCTTGAGCGTATTTTCATCGGCACTGCCACGCAGTTTTCGGAAGACGAATATTAATTTTCTAATTCGGGCCCAGACTGATTTGACATGCTCCTGCCAAGACATAACACTGTCAACAATTACACCTAAGTACCTTACATGGCTTGGCCGAGATATCGGAACACAATTGCATACAGTACAAGAGGAACTACCAACTATTGGGCAATTACCATTATGCGCAAATATTTTAAATAAATTGTCAGGTTGTGACTGTAGTCTAGGTGCAAAGGTGACAAAAAGGCCTTTTTGAGGTTTAGGAGCAGCCTACTTCTCGAGAGCCAGGCTATAGTCATATTTAAGGCATTCTCTGCAAGGACATGGGCTTCTTTCCAATCTTAACCATGTACAAGAATCGCTGTGTCATCATCATATGTAACGATTTTACAGTTGTGTAAAGACAGCTGAGTAAGTCCATTAACATAAATTAAAAACAAGGTGGGGCCAATCACACTGCCCTGAGGCTATCTAAAGAGAAGTACAAGTTGAAAGCAAAATGCATTTTGATTTGCACGTATGAGAACGGTAAGTCTTTCTAATTGAATATTACTTCCAAACATCATTAATAACGTAGCGATATATTGTTGTTGCAAATGGAGTGCTGTTGTCTTTGCCTACCTCCGCAGTGCTAAGGCCTCCATTTGCTTTTTCTACTTTTCGCGATCAAGAGCTCTCGATGTCTAGTCGTTCCAGTAGAACTTTTATGTATTATTTTAAATACATTCTAGACTACGCGCTTCAGAAGGCCAGATAAGCCTTTATTTCAGATGGCTGTTGTCGTAAGATTGCAATCGTTAAAACTACAGAACAGACGAAAGAGTACCCAGTAACTTATTTAATTCCAACTATACTATATTAGTATAGTTGGAATTAAATTCTATATTAGTATAGAGATAAATGGGGTCCTGAAGACGGTTAAAGCATGTATATATATATATAATATTATAACTTTTTTTTTTATTTTGCCTCCAACTATTGTCGTTGAAGCCTATTTTAGCTTTTCTCCATTCATACCAGTTCTCGCACTTGCATACCGCATACTACACATTCATCCATAACCATTCATTCCATAGCGGGGGGTGTTCCGCTATTTGTCGAGGCCCTAAGCTAACTAACTAATATATTTTTATTATTCTCATTTTATATACTTATTTTTATGTATTCGGGGGAAAATAATTGGGTTTCCTAAAGTTTATTACTCTTCAATATTATAACGTTAAAAATTAACGCGAGCGAAGCAAAGGGCAGAAGTTGGTATCCTATAAATGTTCATTTGGGAAAGCCTGGGCCTAGTAGAGGCATTTTGATAAATGAGACTTAGTACTGGCGAACTCAGTAATATTCTTTATTATTGAAATTTTGCATTCACAATGCTATATAGATATAGGATAAAATGATAACTAGAAAAAAAGAACCAGTCTCGGAAAGCTCGAATGGTATTCGAACCCATGACCTTTGGATTTCCGGTCCACTGCTCTAACCGCTAAGCTACCGAGACCCCAGAAGACTCGTTGAATTATTTTTAGTAGTTGATGATTTACGCTGCAAGCCAGCGGTATTACGTCACTGTGAAGGTGACCTACCCTCACAGTGTCAGCAGTGGACCGGCGATCCAAAGGTCGTGGGTTCGAATCCCATTCGAGCTTTCCTGAGACTAGTTAATTTTTTATAGTAAATATTTTATCAGTAATGTTCGTAGTACAACTATCAAAACATCACATCTTAAAAAAAAGCTCTCAATAATTATAATAAAAAATATAAAACATGTACAAAAGTCTAAAGAGTACGCAGCAATAATGACTAACATTTGGCATTTAGATGATAACGTCTTATTTGCAACAAAATATTTCTCATGAATATATTTTGTAGACGCTAATAAAACGGCGAGGTTGACTTTTCCTAAGCCCACGAAGTAGTAGTAAAGCGAAGAAAATAGGTCAATTATATATTTACAACGGCCCTATATTTTACGAAGTCTATTTTTCCCGTATAGTCACGAATACTTATTTGAACATGAAACATAGCGAATCATTATAACTTCGTCTTCGGCAAACATTAAGCTAAGAATGTTGAGTTTCAACTTCAGACTTCTTCAAAGAACCAAGTTGGTGTCTTTAAAGAAAAAGTAAAACTATTTAATGAAAAAGATTGGATATTTGATCTTTTTCAATAAGATAATTTTTAATAATATTCTTCAGATCGTTTTTCATAAGAAATTAAAGTTTTGAAGAACTGAGTTAACGCAATAAATAATAGTTGAAAAACATATCGCTTTATAATATTACGTCTTTACAAAATACGATGTTCAATAACACTAATTACTGATTGTGACAAATAACGTATTATGTATGGCGCTGGTTTGATGTTGATGTTAGTATGTATGTATGTACAACGGTAGAGTAGAAATGTATGTCATGCACACGCCATTGGCAAAAAATAATATAAAACCGACCGTAATTGCATATACGTATGTTCCTTATACAATTTAGCACAACAATGCAGGCTGCAAAATATTTCGTAAGCCGTCGTTGTACAGGAAATACGTCAAGACGTGCCAGTATTGTGCCAAACGTGACGAGCCAATCCAGATCTGTGAATCAGGACGCAACCAACATGGAATATCAAATGACATCCGCTTCCCGACATACCAGCAAATTTGAGATTTTCTTCGGCGGGATGCATCGAATGTTTGCTAATGCTATATAGAATCTGGCATCCGGCCGCGACTCTGCCCGCGTTTCATTTGGTGTTTGAATAAATAGCCAGTTGCGCAACCACCTATGTTTGACATAAAAAGTTACATCACCATAAAATTTAATCATAATTGATTTTTTCTTAGTATTGGATCAAATTTAGATGAAATTATTCGCCTTGTCAAAGATTACTCATGTGGTGTACACACGTTATAGGAATTACAACCTGTCCTTGATACATATCTTGTTACATTTTTTTTAAGCATGATATGTTGTATTCTGTTTGCGAACCGAAAATAAAAAAACAAATAAAAAATCGTATAACCAGAAATACGGTTTTTTGCAATAAAGTTTCGTAAAACTTATAGTATAAAATGTATATAAAATAGAAATAACAACATATAGGACATGAAGCTATGAAGCTTCTCGAAGGAACCACCTCGTAGATTTATAATGGATTCCAAAAACTTACTTAAAATATGGCCATGCGACTCGTTGCGAATTTTCCTTTATGCATTCTAAGAAGACAAGCTTCATGTAGACGTCCAAACGAAATATCATTTTGTTAACAATGGAATCAACCCTGTTACAGTACAAAAGAAACCGTGTCATAATTCTCCGATACGGTCCTATTACACCCATGTTATTTCTTGTTATCGTTATGGGTAACAGCAAAAAGTCTATATCGAGGCCAAAGTAATACCACCCTGAGAATATCTCACAGAAATATCGTGTTATGATATCATGTGTGATGACAAGACAGTGTGACATCCCATTACGCGTTGATCCCTAGTAGTGGTGTCCGGATTTCCACACAATACCTATTCATTCTACCCAGGCTTTTAGCTATGATTAGTTAGTTACATAATTTAGTTTGGGGAACGTATTCTGCGGATAGATAACTTAGCTATGAAGGGCAAATTGGATCGAAAACACACTTCCTAATGTAACTTGAACAGTATAGTGATTTAGAACACCTTTTAGTTCCGATAAACGATCTTAAAAGTTACGAAACATCGAGTTTCTGCTAACTTACTATCGCGTTTTATTGAAATTGACGTATATTTTGTTAAATGTATATTTTAGTCATGAAGATACATGCTATATTAAATACTTGTTTAAAGCAAAGTTTATTGGCCACACTTATCAAACAACAGATACAAGTGTATATTTAATAACATTGCCCATAATTTCACAACCGGGACCAACTGCCCAACTGAACGTGCCTTCGGAAGAACGAAAGAGTTCGAGACATTTTTTAATTTGGTCACCTGTCATGTGAACGATGCTTAACATGCAAAATATCAAGCAGAAAGCAAACTACTGCGCCGTCAACCCTAATCAGCAAATCTTTGATAAACCTGAAGCGGTGATGCAACTTGGACATTAGTAACACAAATTAATTTTATTCTGTGCAGAACATTATTTTGCCAAGTAACAAATTAGAGATTGTCGTCACATCTTTGTTATGACAAAGGGGGTAATTTTGTCGCAGATATTACTCGTCACGAAGTCGCTCATTATGACAAAACACCCCCAATGTTTATTCCACGCGTTAATACTAACGCAATAACTTCAAGATTACTCGGAGGGGCAAGAGCGAACGAAATGACGACGATTATTTACGCCGAGTGCTATCTTTTTGCTACATTTTATTTTAGGTTGTTTTCGGAAATTTTAAGCATAACACACCATTATGTTGATACTCTTGTGAAATCTGTCAAGTAACGTTGTTAAATATACAGATAGAAAGCTAGAGTGCCATCTTTATTTCACAGGGCCCCTGGTAATTTGATTTTGTTTATTTTGGTAAATGTAATTTACATCATGTTTTAGTTAACCCAAAACTTTCTTACAAACTATAGGTAGGTACACACGCGATGTCAGAAAGCTAATTAGCTTGTTTCAGGAGTAACTTCGCATCAGTTGTAACGCAGCTACTTACATGACATCGGTATCAATTGTAAGTTTATTTATTGAAATCTGTTCGACTGGGACATAACCACGGTTTTTTTTTATAAAAGAGGGAGGCAAATGAGCGGGCGGGTCACCTGATGGAGAGTAATCACCGCCGCCCTATTCGTAAGAGGGTGGTATTACGCCGGGCGAGCCGGCCCAATGCGTGCTGCAACGCAGCGTGGCTCTACCACTCAGTCAGTGTCACTCATTTAGCACCACCCAGGGATCACGTGTAGGGTCTCAAGGGTAAACCTACGGACGCGAGCAACTTTGACCCCCAAACGGTTTTTCGAATTCAACCCTAGTATTGATAACACGATCTAAAATACCAAATATAATTAAACTTACAAACTTAGTCAACACTTTCGTAACTATAAATCCTTTGTTTTAACTATCAAATAATGCTAAGCTTTAATTTGAAATTCTACATCTAACCCAACATACGTAAAATTTTAGTGCCGAAATAGCCGATTCAAGATTTATTATGATTTAGTACAGTCTGTTTAGCATTAGAATCGGTCCCCAAACGGCGGCTTGTAGCAAAACTAACCTAAATTTTGGGCTATTAATATAAATTACTTAGATTTACAATCCCTTCGGGGTGTTAAATTACTGTTATTTCCCCTTGCACACTGTATAGAGGCTCTATTATAACGATTAGTCAGAGCATAACGTGTTTTAACATCAATATTAATTATTTATTATCGTTAGTCTTAATTGAGTAAGGCACGTTTTGTAACGAACCTATTAGAAAATAAAAAGAGGCTTAATATGTCAACGCAAATCAGAATTTTTGTATTTCAATAAATTTACGATGGGGTCTGCATCGCTTCGCTTTTGTTTTACTTATGACTGACCAAATATCGGCTACCAAGACGTATTTATTAGATGACTAGCGGCCGCTCGCGGTGTCACCCGCGCGGTTCCCGTTCCCGTGGGAATCTCGGGATAAAAAGTATTATATGTGTTTATCCAGGTTATAAACTATCTGTAAGCCGAATTTCATCCAAATCCATTCAGTAGTTTTTACGTGAAAAAGTAACAAACATTCTATACTTACGAACTTTCGCGTTTATAATATTAGTAGGATTTAGTGATCATCTCATATTGATTTGGAGACGGACGTTCTTCTCTCTTGAGCGGAACCAACCCAAAGTTAATTGTCATTCCAAGTCATGCGACAGTAATAAGCTTCGTGCATGCATACATACTTGAATGCCACGATAGTGACTAATGTAAGTGACGTTAATGAGATTTACATGTTCTTAGTAATTTGTAGTCCTATCAGAAAACGCATGCAGCTATTGCATTACTCGAAATCGAACCTTTAATCTCCAACGCAGCGAATGAAAGCTTTTATGTCTCTCTACAAAAGATAAATAAATCTCTTTTAATAAAAGGCCCTATGACTTATGACTGAAAGTAAATGGGTTTGGGTCAGCAGCCAAACGAGAATAAAGTTCAAAATATGAATACAACGTGCTAGCGCAACGACTAGTACTATAGTTAGGAAGTATAAATCTAGGCGATGCCGTACTAAGCACAAAATAAGCTGATCATTTTAGAATGCTTTTATTATAAAAGTGAGCGGGATTTTAAAAGTGTCGGTTTTCGTTTTGTAGTCGTCGAGCCTTTTTTTGCATCTGGCAAGCGCTTTGTCTTCTTCTTACCTAATGGTAAAGTGATGATAAAGCCAAAGATGAATATGCACTCTTTTATTTATACAAATTCTCTTTCACAGAGGAACTGGCTATCTTACCTCTAATTTATGATACACAGCAATGGTTAAGCATTGGTGTTATGGCGACAGACTTGGTTAAGATACCACTATCCATCCCGTACAAACCTTAGAGCTAAACTGAGCATAATTTGCTACATGACGAGCTGAACCCGGGACCACTAGGTCTAATCATAACACGGCAGAAGCCTCTTAAAAAATAAACAAACAGACAGAGCTCAATAACATTTTCTATTATGAATTAACCACGGTTTATCTAAATAATTAAAATCTCAGTTTGTTTTAATGAGGACATTGTAGAAAAAAAAGATATTCAAAATTAAACTTTTGTTATTCAGAAACACCTATTTACTAAACAAAACACACCTGACACTTTGAACATAATTAAATCCATTTAAACCGCTTTCCTCAAAAACGGGGTAATTATTTGGGGCGCCATAAATGGAACGGCCGCAATGAAAGCAGCTATACGTTTTATGTCCAGGTAACTGCACGGACAGGATGAGAAGTGACCCATTTCTGTCAGCATACGGTCCGCAAAAGAATAGCCGTGTTCTAACTTCATGGTGTTATGTGAGACGGGGACATAGGAAGACACCGAGCAGAATTTATACTGAGCTATTCTTGCTACAAAATGGTACTCGTATAATGTTTGGTTCAAAGGCACTGTTTTGTTTGTTGCATAATATTTTAAATTTCATTTTCAATTGATGTGATTTTAACCGTGTTGCGTATCGGAGAAAGAATACTACCAGCCCCTCTCTTCCCTTGGGTGTCGTAAAAGGCGACTAACGGTAAAGACTGCACATACTTCTGGCGATGGACTCACCACCTGTCACGCTAAGCCCATGTGCAGTCGCTATTTGGTGAAAAGTAGACTATGGTAGAGCTGTCCTCATTGCCTAGTCTAGTCTAGAGTCCTACGGGGATATTAGTCGTGATTATACAGTATGTAAATGAACCAAAGGCAAACCTTAAAACCGGTGGATGTTAAAATCGGGTTTCAAACTTGCATCACAGGATGTTATTAAACTCGATAACCGACTGATGAGAAAGAGGTTAAGTTATTACATTTAGAAAAATTATAAACAAAAAAAGTGATTGGATTAAAACAAAAAGTGGTTCATTGTATTATACCCGTTTATAACATCCAACGGTTTTAAGGTTTGCCTTTCGTTAATTTACATACTGTATGTATATGAATGATTTTAAGTATAATAGTAATAATACAACACCAAAAATACTTTAAACACATCATTTAAAAATAATATAGCTACGTTATTTTTAACATAAACAAGCCGTTCTTGTTACGAGTTTAGTAATAATAATAGTTAAAATTATATAACTTGTTATGTTTATTAGTAATAATACAACAACAGCAGTTAAAATACTTTAAACACATCATTTAAAAATAAAATACTTGCTTTATTTTTAACATTTAAACATGTCGTTTTTGTTACGAGTTTAGTAATAATAATATTTATAATTTAATAACTTGTTGACGGCCTCCGTGGTTGAGTAGTGTGCACGATGGTTTTGGCGTCGCCATCTCTGAGGTTCCGGGTTCCATTCCGGGTCGGGTCAATTTAGAAATTACTGTTACTGTTTTTTCTAAATTTATTTCGGTTCTGGGTGTTTCCTGTGTATTATATTATTTATTATTAAATGCTTTAACTAACCAAGAAAAGTAAGTATAAAAAAGCTTCACTTGAATTAGAGGGTAAAAATAAACAGTTATAGTTGAACAACTGTAAAATTAGGTATATCGCTTGTTACAAAAATGAGTTTGTCAATGTTTAAAATATGTGAAAAATAACGCAACGTGCCTTTAGGATCAATAAAAAATCAGCCTAATTATTTTATATTGTGATTTCTATTAAGGAACGTAAACAGGTATCAGTCATTGTTAGTTTTAAGATAAACTAGGTAAAACGCAGTTATGTTACAGGTGAGATAAGTTTAAATTGGCTTATATTTCAGTTCGATATCGAGGGACTGGAGTGTTTTGTTGTCTGTACATGGGTCCACTATGTCAACTCATCTCATAGCAAATATGTACTCGTGTAAGGACGCGCCCTAGTTGAACGGTATGTAAAGGTTTCACCCTTTCAAAGCAAATTCACTTGCGAACTTTTTGAGAAACTCCAGAGATGTATTTTCTTTTATTTTTCTTTTACATTTTCTTTTTTATGTGTAATTCTCTGCATACCTACAGCTCACAATAAATATTATATTTTTAGAATCTTCTTTCAAATTGTACATCCACTGTGTAAATAAACTAGGTAATTAAAATAAATGAATGTGTTTGGAATAAAACGCGGTATAACAAAACGCGCAAACTTGTAGTTTTAATGTCTATGACAGTACGGTTGTCAGTAGGGACTTGAGTGACGTCGCGGTGACGCAGCACTCTTACTTGTAACTTTGGCGCGGCGGCCGCATAATAAAAAGTAATTTAAGTAAAACCTTGGTTTGGTTTGGCCCACAGCTGGGCTGGTCACGTTTCACGAGTGCATCGCGAGTAATTTATATCCGATTTAGTCGACAGGTCGATACTGACGCACGTGGCGTGCCCTCAGTTGGATTGTGAACTATTAATATTTAAATACCAAGGGTTGAGTGAACTTTAGATGCTAAGAGTTATTGTGCATCGGTTTGTTACGATGCAGTCTCGCTGCTGGGCCGTGAGACAAGGTGCTGCAACCGCGAGGACGCGGTTCTACCTGGTGAATTGTATATTTTTTTGGTCTGGGTCTGAGAGCTCTCCGGGGGTAGCCAATGGTTAGCTTAGGACAGTGCCACTCACCACCAGCGGCCAGCTGGAGAAGTCTACCACGCGAGGACGCGCGGCGCAGGGCCAAGGGTTGGCAATCACCGGCTACATTAGATGTTAGTAATTTTTTTTTTGATAAATTAGTAAATGTTTAATAGTTTGTAAAAGAAAGTGTTATGGTCTAGAGGTTCAGCGGTTTGGACCTCTAAATCATACAGAATGAATTATTTTGTCAAACGGTAGCTTAAATAAAATAAATAGACAGACATAAAAACCTTTTTATATAGTTACCAAATTAAAAATAATATAACAAATATAAGTAGTGCTCTTACTAAATTTTTTTTTTCTACAACGCGTAAGCGCTTGACCTTCATCTCACCAGATGGTAAGTGACGATAAGGCCGAAGGTCGCTTCACCCGGAACCCTCAACCAGTAAGGAACTGGATATCTTATCTCAAACTGTCGGAACACAACAATGCTATAAACATCGTTGTTATGGCGACAGACTTAGATAAGATGGTGGTAGCTAGCCAGGCGGACTTAACAGCCCTACCACCAACCAAACCGAGCACACAAAGATGTACCCCCCGCTGGGAATCGAACCCGGGACCTCTGGGCCTGAAACCGGTGGCTTAGCCACTAGACCACAAAGGCGATTAAAAAATTTAGCTTTAAGCTTACAAAACTGCAAATAAGTAAATGTAAATACTTATTTATGAGTTATCACAAAACTTTCAACAAATAATGCCACTTAAACCCAAACTTGATGATATACTTTTAGATAGTCAGACCTTGTTCCATCTCCATCACTTATGTAGCTAACTTACTTACCCGGAATGGAACTTAACGAACCATACGACTTGATCTAGCTACGGGATTCCATCAAATCAGTGGCTTGGACAAAGTTTCATGTTCATGGCTCAACTTCACTTGGTTTTGGTATTTTATGGTACAACGTCTACCAAATGACGTCATAAACGTCCCAGTTAAACGGAAACTTAAGTTCGATCGTTACGAAATATAAGACAGATTCTAATTGGTATAACGTTTTATTTATTTTTTATACTTTGATGTTTAACGTTACATGCCTACCTGCTAGCCTAAAACGATATTTATATTTAAAGAAAACAAATCAATAACATTGCTGCCATAGTGGCTTAACTTAGCAAACCGTTATCATTTTTTAAACACTGTTAAAAGACGACAACCTCAGGCGGGAATCGAACCACGCACCTTCCGCATTCCGGGCGGCTGCCTTAACCACTTGGCTACCGAGGTCTGGTTTTCACCCGTCGAAATTTGTCAGTGCTTGATGCTTATGTTTTTTAGTCAACATTGCTTTATCAAAGCTTTTTTAAGTCATAAACTGAATAGTGCTCAAGAAAGCACAATACGAGTAAACTTATGATTTAGAAGCTGTCGGTGTTATAAGATAGATAACCAATTCTTATAATATCTGCGGTTCCTTTTATGATCTGGTATCTTTCTAAAAAAACGTTATGTATTACCTGATTTAAATATTTATTGAAACCCGCAGCTAGGTTTTCCAATTACCTATTCCCTTTATTTATTTCAACTTTAAACTAATCTCGATCTAGCATTTCGTTGCGATCTGAGTGCTCGGTGAAATTGAAGCTGCTCTTTAAGCAGTAACTCACTGTTTTACATGTTGAAATAAACTTTACGAGCGTTTTATAGCTAGCGGGAATAGAACCCGGAGCTTTAGTATCACAATTGTCCCGGTTTTAAATTCATGTCTTACATTTTGTATTCTACTGAAAGACACATCACGTCCATTGCTTCGGATTCAAACTAAATTGGGGCGGTTATTTTATGGATATCAGAAAACCAGTGGCAAGTCAAACGATCTATGCTAAAAAGAATACTAATATTGTACATACTCTAACCAAACATGTTTGCATTAACCTAGACACAGAAAGAAAGACTAAAATTATTAATAAAATATTTTCAGTTTTTTGCTATGAGTAATTAAGAGCTTAGGTAAATACCGCAATTCAAATATATACAACCTTCTATACTTAAGGGAATCTTGTGTGTGTGGGGTAATTTCCATTAACTTTGATTACTAATCATAGTTAATGTACGCCCCAAACGCCTGTCCGTTTCGTCGTGTCACGTTCACGTATTAGGTAGTAATTTCACAAACTGACGCCGTGAAACAGAAACAAACATATTAATTAACTAAACGTTACAATATGTATATACTCGTAATAACGTGCTGATGACAAATTATAAAACTGTTTATTTTATGAAATGGTCTGAAGAACGTACTGTCATCACACTGTCTACTCCAAATTATAAATAGACAACATGAAAAATTTAAAATGTATGCATGATTAAATAATACTTATTACCACAATTGTACCAATTGTACTTATTACCTAATAATCCAGCATAAGATTCTTAACTTATTCTTCTACTTTCAGCCTTCTGCTTTTTTAGTCTTTAATTTAATTGTATCTGATTTTGACATTTAGCACATGCGAAATATGCTAAAATCAGATCTGAGTTGTGACCAAGAATGTGGACGACTTGTTTTAAAATAACAGCATCGATGTACAGTTTGACGAAAGCCAATCGCTGTATTGTGTGTAAAAAATATTCGCTAGTAGATACGTCTTTTGATAATATTGATTTAGCAATAATTTGGGTAAAGGTAAAGTAATAATATTATATTATAAAGTTACTTATAAACCCATTACAAACATTGCTTATTTTTTTTACAAATGCCTATTCATAAATGTATGGAATATAATGCACTCACCTAAGTATTTTGGGTCATCGTTCTTCGCTATCAAATTTTCCCCCTTCAAACAATATCAAGGGTTCTACCAAAAGACGCAATTTCCTTAAGCTGAATTTCATGAGCGATATACCTACTTCACATATTACTTTGTTTTTTGCTAACGGCCGAACATTTTAAGCTCATTTTCTCTTAAAATGGGTGATCACTGACTGAATGGTCTGCCTTATCGGCAATTTAAGGGTGTGGTTTTATTGCCTCCAGTTTGCCTTTTGTTCAGTTTTATTTCGATTACGATTTCCATTTTGCATATTATTTAAATGACTTTATATAAGATTTATTATTTAAAAAGCTCAAAAATTGTATACTTTATAAAAAATTATATTAGGTATTGATATACTTATTTATCTTCACCTTCTTACCGCTAATTCTAGTAATTTTTGTTACTATTTAAGGTATTTTTTTTTACTAATATCCGTGGTCTGAAAAACTGGTCATCGCGATATCCTCATGTAAACGGAATTAACAAAAACTGAACAGTAATGTTATACGAGTAGATACAGTGGCTAAGCGCTTAACCGCTTTTGATTAAAGAAAATTATTTAAAAACAAGCACTTATTTTTCTATACATTTCTTTTACAGAGGGAGAACTCACCCTCTGTCAATTCGATTTGTGTTTGAAGCGTTGGCCATCATGCTATCAAAATGTTAGCTAGATCATAAATATTTCAGCTTTTCTGGTTAACTTGACATAAATATGTCTCTATCTTATTCGTTTACACAGCTGCTTTGCATGAACGTTTCATCTTGAGCTTAGCTCCGTTAATGACACTTAAGCAAATGTGTTATTTCACCTTAGTGCCTACTGTTGCAGTCACGATAGCAATTTCAAATATTTTACAACAGCTTACTTAGTAATGTTGTACTTTGTAATAAGGTCGTTGGCTTTATGGACGCCATTTGGTTATCTTGACTGCCCAAATATAATTTGCTATATCTTAAATTTACTAAGTAACGAGATTTTTTGCTGTTTATAAGATTTTGCTTAATAATTCAATATAAATGTACCTACTATAAAAATATGCATTAGTCACATTGTTTCGCAACCAAATAATAAGCCGACAAGATATTGGTATTAACAAATTTTGATTTGTTATTAATTTACTTTATTTTACAAGCGTTAATAGGCTGGCATCAGCTTATGACCGCTTTCCATCAGACGTATGGTACATATGCCTACTAAGTAAACTTAAAAAAATATGTTTGAAAATATTATTCAAAGTACTAGTATAAAGCATACGCAACTGATTTTACGTAATTAGGATCGGAATTTATACGCGCAGCTCTGAGAGTACTTTCAATAAGTGCTTCTTAGAAAACGATTTGATATAAGTTTCCTTTGATATGGTAAAAATCTACATACAAATAGAACATCGTAACTTGAAATATAACTTTACAATTATAGCCCTTGGTACTGGACAGAAGTGTGTGTGATCCATTCACACACATTTCTGTCACGGTTTAGGTAAATTTTCTGATTTATACATGTACCTCTACGCATTAGTATTATAATTTCAGAAACAAAATGATTATACCTGTGAAAACTACGATAAATTAATCTCACAACTAGGTCAACCATTTAAATATCTCTCGGGACACAAGTTGACTCTCAAAATAATTGATAATTACGGAACCTACACAGATAAAAAGGATTTCTCAAAGCAAGAAAAATAGTTTTCTTGACATATTACGATATTTTAAGGAAAATTGTCTTAATACAAGTAATGTTTATTCATTTTTAGATATTGGCAGTCTTAAAACAAAAGAAATATTTTCTTGTTGCATTTTTACAATCAAGAAAAAATATTTTCAATGAAGAATAAGTAAAATTAATCTAAGAAGATCAAATGTTATTGCTTTAATACAATGAAATACTTATTTCAAACTGAAAGTTTTTTTATCACAATGATACAATTCATTAAATGAAGAAAACATTATCTTGAATCATATCTTGAGCAAATTTAAAAAAATATCTCTTGAACTAATGACATCTAATCTTGTTTTGAGTAAACATCCTGGTTTGCTACAAAATATTATAGTACATTGTTTCAATTAAATAAAATATTGAAAAAAGATAAAAATATTTTAACTCAGTAACTAGTTATCTTTACCAATAATAGTTTTTTTGATATGTCAACTCACAACGATATTGTGAGTGTGCGCGCCATGCAAAGCAAGTCTAAAACTGTTTGTACTGTTTGAGATTAGGCCTGTGGCTGCCAGATGAAAAATTAGTGGACAAAGTGACGACAACAATGACGCCCTAGATGGCGCTGTACTGATTCCTGCATCGCGCTATGGTTTCGTTTCATCAATAGTATAAGTACGGATCTGTTTTTTTTTAACGTATCGATTCTTGCATCGCACTGAGTATAGAAGTATAGTTGGATCATTCTTGGTCTGTCGAGTTACTTAATTTTCTTTCAGTAGTCTCAATAGAGGACAGGTGTTTCCTGCAAGAATGTTTTTTGTAAAATAAAAACTAATAAGTACTAACATTAAAATGCATTTAAGACTCTTTATTGCAAGGAATGAAGGAATATTTTTCCCGGATCAAGAAAACTTTTTCCTTATTGAAGGTAGCATTAATTGAAATTTAGAATATTAGTTATTGGTCTAATGATATAATTTTCTCAAATTAAAATAAACTTATCTGAATTGAAATCAATATTTTCTTGAAATAAAAATACATCCTAAACTTGCATCAAGAGAATTATCAACTTACATTAAGAATACTTATAATTCTTGGTTAAAGATGTATTATTTTAAATCAATCAAGAATTATTTTATTTCAAGATTATTTCAAATATCAGTTTAAAATTATTATTTTTTTAATGTAAGAAAATATATGTTTCAATATATATGAGGCAACCATAATCTTGGTTTAATGCAATGTGCTTTCATGCAAGATTATTTTACTTATTCGAAGAATACCGTTTTTTCTGTGTACATCACCCAGCTAGCCAGTGTGCTGGAAAATGTCATTTTAGATTAAGCTCAATAAGCTGTCAGCATGCCTGCTTTCGGTGAAATTAGAACGACGTAACATCTTCAACCGGATAGTGCTTTACTTGTGATTAGCTCTGTCAAGATTATTCAGTGTTCTGTGTGCCTTCTGGATTTCATACATTATGCACGTGCAGCAATGTATGCAATGTTGTGTTGTAAACTATATGCAATGCCTGGCAAAAACGGCTGGGGGGTGAAGTTACTCGCGTCCGTAGGTTTACCCTTGAGACCCTACACGTGACCCCTGGGTGGTGCTAAATGAGTGGCACTGATGGAGTGGTAGAGCCACGCTGAGTTGCAGCATGCATTGCGCCGGCTCGCCCGGTGTAATACCACTCTCTCACAAATATTCGGCGTGAAATAAAGGCACTTGGTATTGTTGTGTTTTGTCCGGCCAGTGAGAGTTCTGGAAGCCCCTTCCCCCCTCCCCCCACACAATTCCTATTCCTTTCTTAAAGGTCGGCATAGCATCTGCGACTCCTCTGGTTTTGCGGGTGTCCATGGGCGGCGGTGATTGCTCTCCATTAGGTGACCCGCTTGCTCGTTTGCCTCCTTCTTATATAAATAAAAAACAAGTTCTCAAGATACTAAAATTATATTCGGACTTCTTGGCGGGAAAGTGAAGCGTCATGTCTGCAGTTTTGTATTATTTTCTATAATTTGTGTTTTGTCGAATATTAATGTGAAATAATGGTAGATTATTTACAATTAAGTGTTCGTGAACGTGCACGAGTGTTAGCAAATAAAACAAAACAGTGCAACATCACTTTTCAAATTCTCTCAAGAAGTCCGTGTGAGACCTTAATAAAGCGCCACACCTTAATTGAGTATTGAGTCTCGAGGGGTTTGGGGGAAAATCATTTACCATTAAAGTTCATTATCACTAATTATCTCCACTTAATGTAAAGAAAATAATAATTACTATTAAAAACTTGACACTGGCTAAATGAGCTGATTGCACGAAGCCATTATTTAAGAGAAAAAAAAATATAATCCTCATAATGTTAGCAAATAATTCATTCATTAATTAATATCCATATTAATTAATTATATTTCCATAAAACCTATATGCGCCTATTAGGTCTGTCATGAATATATTTCCATAAAAGTGTAATAAATATTTTATAGATACGTATATGCAGACACAAATAGACATTAAAAAACAAGTTAATGTAACACTATTGCATTGCAAGATAACATTTTTAGCAAAGAACGCTGCTCTAAATCTGTAATAGACTAATCATTGACTATGTGGGAAAGATTAAACCCAGAAGTTTATAAGCTAATAATGATGAAGAGCTTCCGGGGTCTCGCACCATTATCCGTCCTCCACGTCATTAGTCACAAGTTTCTTTAATGATTATTTATCCCATGTTGGCTATTGCAATAGGTATAGGTACCACTTCGCAATGAGTTTAAAACATCACTGATTAACCACATCGAAACCGTCTATTACCAGTGATTAAGCTGTCACATTAATTAAAGCTAGAATAATAGCAAAAGAAATTAAATTTCACATCATGTAGCCGTGTGTCGAACTACTTTCATAGTCGAGATTCAAACGTATTCCTAAACTAATCATTGACTATGTGGGAAAGATTAAACCCAGAAGTGAGAGGTTTATAAGCTAATAATAATGATGAGCTTCCGGCGTCTCGCACCATTATCCGTCCTCCACGTCATTAGTCACAAGTTTATTTTACGAGTATGTTTATTTATCCCATGTTGGCTATTGCAATAGGTATTCGCAATGAGTTTAAATCATCACTGATTAGTAACATCAAAACCGTTTACCAGTGATTAAGCTGTCACACTAATTAAAGCTAGAAAAGCAA
This sequence comes from Scoparia ambigualis, assembly GCA_963921215.1. Lineage (NCBI taxonomy): Eukaryota > Metazoa > Arthropoda > Insecta > Lepidoptera > Crambidae > Scoparia > Scoparia ambigualis. The sequence continues at coordinate 7,600,032 of OY992510.1, forward strand.
AAGAAATTACATTTCACATCATGTAGCTGTGTGTCGAACTACTTTCATAGTCGAGTTTCAAACGTATTTCAATGTGTGCTCTTAGCCTCAGGTGTTACTTTGCCACCATTTCCGTACATTCTCGTTCGAAGAGTAGCTTTTATTTCTGCATGCTTTAAAGTTTTAAAAGCAAACGAATATAGAATGAAAGAAACCGCACCAGTGCAGTATTTCACCAGCGAGACGTTCACGGTTCATCACGGCGAAAGGCCACGCCTTTTGCGTTTTTGCGGTTTCTTCGCAGTATTCCCGGGTATTGTTGCAATAAATACAGTTGCAGCTACAGTGACTTTGGATAGAGAGGGTAGTTTTAAAATAGCACCATTTATTATTGTTTAAACGACAGTGTTTTTAAATCTGTTACTCGAAGTAGAAAAGGAAGTGCTCCTGTGTTTACGATTCTCTAAAAACTTATATTTATTTCAGACGACTAACGATCGTAACTTACGCAATGGTAAAAATGTGTACGATTAATAACATTATTCATTTATTTGAAACTTATGTTATTAATTTGAGGTAAGTAGTATGTGTAACTCATAGTGTGTTTTTGTCGCATCGCCTAGGCAGAAATATTGATTATTTCTACTCCCTAGCCCTGGTTTACCGGTAGAGATCGTAATTTGGCATTTGGAACATATTATTAAATTTCTAAGCCGTGTTAACCTCTTGTCAGCTGCGTTCTCTTTTAAAGAGATCTAACAATTGGAGTTCTGTTGTGGCTGGTTTTACGGTAGCTAACCTCTTAACCGCGTCACGTAGCGGTGAAAGAATACTACCACCCCCTCTCTTCTCTTGGATGTCGTAAAAGGCGACTATCGGACTAAATACTGCACATACATCCATCAGCTTAGTGTGGCGATGGGCTCACCACCTGTCACGCTGAGTACATTTGCAGTCGCTATTTGGTGAAAAGTGGACTATGGCAGAGAACTGCTTTTGCGGTCCTCATTGCATAAAGTCTCTGACTAACCCTTCGGGGATAATGATCGTGATTATATGTATGTATGTATGTATGTATGTATGTTTGGATGTATGTATGTATGTATTTATGTATGTATGTATGTATGACCTCTTAGTGATGGTTTTATACCAACGACCTTGATCTATATTTGTGTTTGATGGTTATAATATAATATATCGGTAAAAACGGCATAAGGGTCAGCAACGAGTAAGTTACATCCATTGCGGCACCGAAGTTAATTGGTCGAGGTGTCACCACCATCAGACCCTAGCATATCTGTAGAATTCATCATCATCATCATCATCAGCCTATTAACGTCCCACTGCTGGGCACAGGCCTCCCACCTGGACAATAGCACGTGGGGGTATTGGGCCATAACCCACCACGCTGGCCCAATGCGGGTTGGTGAGTTTAATGACTGTCGTCTTACGACAACAACCGGGACCAACGGCTTAACGTGCCTTCCGAAACACGGAGGAGCTCGAGTTGTTGTTAATTTGGTCACCCATCAGGCGACCCGCCATTGCGAAAGTTGCTTAGCGGACAAGATCGCAAGCTGAACGCGCTAGCCGCTGCGTCATCGAGCATCTGTTGAATTAAGCAATTATAAGCCAACAAAAAAGCACATTAAATTTCGATTGGACCCCGTTTGATTACGTCCACTGACACAGATAATTGAAGCCTTTCGTACAGCGGCTATTTGGATAAAACTGACCGTAGATATATAGGTATTTTTATATACAGGAGCCTTTTACGATTAAATTTTTCAGATACACGAGGTCATTGGCATGTAAAGCGAATGGACTTGCAAATTTGTTGGCAGCTCCGTGAGTTAGGCTTCACACTTTTAGACGTCCGTAATTCGGTGCCTTTTGCCCGACTGAGATGTAGCATTTATTTTTGTTATTCTTTCGCTATATTGAGACGCCTTTAGTGGCCAAGTGATCCGGAGGTCCAGGATTAAATTCACAAGTCGTGCAAAGTGTGACGAGTGAGTGTATAGTAATATGTGTATTATAGATGTAAAATTTAAGATTTTTTTTATCCCCAAAAAGGAAAGGGTGTCTCAGAATGGAATTGGGTATCAAAGTCGGTCTGAAAGTTTCAGTTAGGTACCTACTTGGACGACGAATTTGTGTTTTACAGAAGATCTTTTCTTTGTTTGATAGTTCGTAATATATTGAAATATTCAACTATAGACTAACTTCAGTTTACACCTTGGTTGTACCTTGGGTTTATGATGCCCGCACAATTAGTTTGATGTTACACTATTCGTCATTTTGTACATAACTGCTGTTTTAACAGAAGTTTTGATAGAAGTTTTATTTAAGTAAAATTTTAAACACTGAAAAAAGACGACAACCTCAGGCGGGAATCGAACCACGCACCTTCCGCATTCCGGGCGGCTGCCTTAACCACTTGGCTACCGAGGTCTGGCTTTCAACCGTCGAAATTTGTCAGTGTTTGATGCTTATGTTTTTAGTCAACATTGCTTCACCAAATCTTAGAAGTTTTCACTAATTATTATCGTTAATAACCACATAACCTATAACTTTCTAATCTAAACAATAAATCACTATAACTACAAGACAGTGTAATCGTTCTTTGTGGTCAGGCGATAATTATCTATACCTCTATATAAGAATTGTTGAAAAGCTTGATATTGAAGTGACCGTATCGCTTAGCGGTGAAAGAATACTACCACCCACTTTCTTCCCTTAGGTGTCGTAAAAGGCGACTAACGGACAACCAACAGCATAGAGCGGCGATGGGCTCACCACTTGTCACGCTGAGCACATGTGCTATCACTATTTGGTGGAAGTGGACTATGGTAGAGGACTGCTTTTGCGGTCCTTCTTGTCTAGTCTCTGACTAACCCTTCGGGATTAACGTCCGGTAATAGTCCGTTAGTCGCCTTTTAGGACACCTAAGGAAGAGAGTGGCTCGTAGTATTTTTTTAATGAACCGCTACACGACACGGCTCTTTGTTTAAATACTGCTGGCTACCTGTCACATTAGCCAGCAATGAATCCGGCCCGAATACTCGATAACGAATGTCATAAAAAATCGTACAAATCACACCGTATCGTTTGAGGGAAGTATTTGAAGGTAAATAGGTCGATGATATTTATCGATCACGACCCTAGAGAAAATTCAGTTGTCGAAATACGCTGAGTCGACTCCCGCCTTCGCGCAGCGCGAATCGCCGCGTCATCGGTATTAGAACTAGGGAAAGAAATTGGTTGTGAAAATAGTGATTTCTAAAAGCAAATCTTTTCTAATCATTCACTTCAGCGGGCTGCGTGTTATGCTTCTATAAAAATCACAGTATTCATAAAGGTAAAGGAATATAATGCCTTTGTCAAATATTATACTCGTAGATGGTGATGGTGATAAAAGCGAATGTCATCAACTATTATTAGTAAATGATCACTTTTTGTATGATTGAGTATTGACGCACACCCGCGGTCGCGGTACGCCTAATGGTATATAAGCGATTATACGCGTACATGGCGTTTAGCCGGTCCAGAGGTTTTAGTTTTTGTAGCCAACTCATTTATCTAATAGTAATTTTTTATTTACACAATTCAGAAAATACACAATAACACAACTTAACCATATAAAATTACTTAACTAAGAAAATTTTTATTTTTCTTTGTTATGCATGTATTTATTTATGTATGTGATAATGTATGTATTGTATGTATATTAGTATTTTGCAGTATTTATGTAAGCCCTGTATATTCATTTGTTATGCTGTTTGTAATTGTTGTTATTAATCTAACTGTATATATCGCCCAACTTCAAGTCTCCCACATCCTTACCGGTTGACTGGTAGAGAAGGCCTTGTGGCGTTAAGTCCGCCTTTTGCTGTTTAATTAGTAAAGAAGATTAAATAAATAAATAAATAAAAATCAATAAACAAACTGTCCTCCTCCTTCAAATGTGGGCACGTGGGTACGGTCCCATAAATGCTAGCAACATTACCTGGATTTGCAGACTAATACGCTGTCAGAGGTAGCTGCTAGCCTTCTTGTCACTGGAGGTCTCTATAAAGCAAGCACTTAACTCTTTAACACCCATCTTGCCTCCCCATGGACCCATTGTCTTCACCGCAAACGGAACAAATAAATATTTTCGACAATATCTCTCATTGTATTTAGTACTGACACCCACCACAAACCGTTTAAGTTATACAAGAAGCAAAAACAACAAAAACAACCGTTAAAGCTATAATTCCAATAGTGCTCATACCCTGAAACTAGACAACCAATCTGTATATAAACGGAGTTCAACAAAATACTGATCAGCTGTTGCTGTCCCAGGCCTCCTCCGTCTAGCGAGCCGTTGTGTAGCCGGAACTCGTTGCTTCTGATCGTTAGTCCTGAGTCATTCACGTGGAAGAGAAAGGAAAGTACTTCGGGTATGCCCTACAGCGCCGCGACACAAACTCTTTGCAGTTGGAGATGGGAGAGGGGAGGGCTCTATATAACTCGAGGGTCGCCCCAGACCTGCGTATACATAAATGTGATTTGGTTTTTTCTTCTATGCATAACACAGATATGTGATCGCCAACCTGGTTTAGCAGGCGTAGTGATTGATCCAAAACCCAACATTTGTAGTGATGTCTTGATTTTAATCAAAATGGTTTTTGCTCAGCAGTGGGACAATATAGGTTAATTGCTACTAGTATAAAGTAGCTGACTCAGCTCTCATTACGGCGCTGGTCTAATGTTTTTTTTTACTGAGTCATCAATATCGAGCTGTTATTCGTGGAATCATATGCGTTTATACAGCTGGTATAATCAACAAACATAATGGTCACTCGATTGAGTAAACAATAATCTGTATTACATTACATTCAGGATGATTAATGTTTTTTAATCACCATTACTAGCTTATGTTTGGCAAGTACAATATATTTTATATACCAGTGGGCAAGTATATATACCTACCCTATATATCCTTGCCCACTGGCTGTATAAGCTTCTTCAAGAGCACGCCACTGAGCACGATTCGCGGCTACCCTCATCCGGCTCTTGTGAGCCACCTTGCGAAGATCGTCGCTCCCTAGTCTGAGGACGTTCTACGATATGCTTGCCTATACGCGGCCTCCACTCTAGAACACATCTACCCCAACTGTCACCAGAAATTCCGAGCGTAGCCCTTTCCATAGCCTGCTAAGTGCTTTTAAATTTGTGATGATAGTGTTAAAAATTATATTTTTTAATATCAATTTCTTATTTCATCGCAGCTTAGCATCTTATTATGTAGTTTGCCTGTAAGAACCATTTATTGTAATATATTTTATTACTCGTAACACCATCATCACAAATTTAAAAGCACTTAGCGGACTATAGAAAGGGCTATGCTCGGAATTTCTTGTGACAGTTGGGGTAGATGTGTTCTGGAGTGGAGACTGCGTAGCCGGATGAGGGTAGCCGCGAATCGTGCATAGTGCCGTGCTTTTGAGGAAGCTTATACAGCTTGTGGGCAAGTATATATAGGGTTTAACAATATCAATAAGCGAACGTTTAAGGGGAGCATCTATACATCACACTGAGCATGCTCACCAAATTTGGTTCAAAACTACAGGCTCGTTAACGAGATAATCAACAAAACATAGTCCTAATTCACCAAAAAATTACACCCTTTTCAAACTCGTACAGCTGTACTACACGCACACAAAGATAGCTGAACATGCACACTAAACTCGGAGCACACTGAGCTATCTTTTTACTGACGCTTGCGTGCGTGTTAGTAAAGATACAGCATGTTTCATGATGTGCATTATTTTAGTTGATTTAGTTTGGTAGAAAACATAACTTTGAAAAATCACTATAAAATTGGAACCCATTTTTTCTCATTGTATTCAGAATGATGTATAGATACCGCCATTAAATGTTCGCTTATTGATTTTGTTAGACCCTGTATAGCAAGTATATATCCGTGACGTGTAGCGGTGAAAGAATTCTAACAACCCTTCTCTTCCCTGGATTGTCGTAAAAGACGTCTAACGGACTAAAGGCTGCACATACATCCATAACCATAGAGCGGCGACGGGCTCATCACCTGTCACGCTGAGCAGATGTGCAGTCGCTATTTGGTAAAAAGTGGACTATGGTAGAGGGCTGATTTTGCTGTCCTATTAAGCATTGCCTATAGTCTCTAACTAACCCTTCGGGGATAATAGTCGTCATTATACGTATAGGCTGATGATGATGATGATGATGAACTCGTAACAGCAATGTTAGTAGCGTTGTTGTGTTACGATTATTAGGAAAAAGACAGCCAGTTCCTCGGTAGTTGAGAATCCCGGGTGAAATGCGCTTTCACCTTTGGCCCTAAAACATCTCTAAAATAAACTAACATATAAATATAGGCCAAGTGCTTACCCAACCAGAATAAAAAACATTTTCTTTCTTCATTTCAAAGAAAACCCAAGAATATGAAGTAAAATTTATCTGAATTAGATGGTATATTGCCAAAGTTGATACGGCCAAAGTTCGTATCTAAAGATAGCATCGAAATTGGTATGAGGTTAGTTAAAGAACACATTGTTTTATGGGAACAGTCATTTAATTGGGGAATCAAGTTATACACATAAGAGGATCAATAAATGGTTATTTTATGTGTATTAGGAGTATCACCTTTTAGTAAAATCTAAATCGAATAACAACGGTCGATACATAATTCACGCTTACCGTTATGCTTTATGAAGATCACAATTTATTATAAAGGCAAAGAGTTAAGTCAAAGCCTCTAGTTTTCTATTGCTTCACAATAAACACACATTAGTTCGTCGTAAATACTTAAGTTCAATAAATCATAGTTTCAATAAAATTACATCCACTGTATAGTGCTTATAGAAAGTAATAAAACAAAGCTTTACTTCTGTAATGATAGCTTGTTTTGTGTTGTGCCACAATGTCGTAAATATTTTATTAGCCAACAAGCTTTTCGTTAATGTTTTTTTTTCCTTATACATATATATATAGAGTTTTATGGTGCCAAGGTAAAGTCTGCATGGCTTTGCAATTTTGTTTTCTGAGATTTAAGCGAGCACTACACATTGAAATGAAACACTTTTTAACGGACTAACTCGCGTTTAATTTACTATTTACATAGTTTTTATATGATCCTGACTATCCGCTTGGCTACCGACGCCTCAGTTATCCCCTTACCTGTCACAAAGACTAGAATTTGATTAAATTTGAATTGAATTGAATTAAATTGAATTTGAATTGATATGAATTTGAATTTAATTGAAATTGAATTGAATTTCTATTGTCTCCGGCTTTTCGTCAGTCAACTGCTTAAAAACATAATGTCAAACATGAAGACTATTATGGACTTTTTAAAATAAAATCAAGAGCCTATCACATTTTTCTGTGTTAATGAGCCGACAAACAAGTATACAGCCTGTCCCAATGAGAAGCGTCCATTACAACCCTTAGTCGCTTGCGGTACCAAGGTTACCACGCGCGCGTTGTCGACCCTGAAATTTCAGTTGTTATGCCTTTAAAATATGTAATTTCAATGTACATTATCTAGTCAATGTACCCTTCAAATCGAAATACGGCAACGCAAATCAATGCTGCTTGGCTACAGAAATAGTTATTAGGGTTGTCCTGTGCGATTCTTGGATGAATCTTACCACCTTGCAAAGTAAACTATGAATCTAATAATTGGCTAAATAAAAATATAAAATATGTCGGAAATGATAGTTTATGATTTAACGATAATTATCCAATAGTTTTTTTTTATTAAGATAATTTATAATTATTTTATTTTTACAAAATAAATCTGCGGTTTTTTATCTGTGGATTACAAGACCCGAAACACGGGCGACAAGGGGCGGCCATGATTGAGCTTCATGTGACGTCACATTTCACAAAATTATCAAAATCTATCTGTCAGGTTCCATGTTAAGTTTCTATATTTATTAAAATGAGACGTCACAGAGCAAAATGTCACGTGACCAACCGTTTTCGCACGATAATTGAAATCAATAAAAAAATATGTTTTTTTCTGTTAAATAAAGGTTTTTTCGAGAAAGAAAATATTGTACGGGTTATAAAATAAGCGTTTGTAATTTTCTAAATCCTTTTTCGAAAATAACCAAGGAGCCGCTCATTATTAGAATACTACCACCCCCTCTGTTCTCTTGGGTGTCGTAAAAGGCGACTAACGAACTAAAGACTGCACATACCTACATCTAATAGCATAGTGTGGCGATGTGCTCACCACCTGTCGCGCTGTGAAAGTGGACTATGGCACTATGGCAGAAGGCTGCTTCTGCGGTCTTCATTGCCTAGTATCTGATTAGTCAGGGTTAGCCCTTCGGGGATTATAGTCGTGATTATAATAATTATGTATGTTATGTACGTATGAATCAACATATTTTTTAACAAACAGATCTTTTTCTTTTTAGTACTTAATCGCCAAATAGTGGTTATATATTTTGTTTCTAATCCCAAAAAGTAAAAAAATATCTCATACTTCTTGAAATTACACTAGGACAAAGCTGCTTTGCGTCGTAAAGTTAATTATGTTAATTTCACTTGTACATCCTCAATTACATAAAGATTAACTTGAAGAGAGCACTCAGTAACGAAATCGCTTTTGTGTCTAATTCCTTTTGAAGCTTTGTTCAAGGGCGTAGGTACTAAAAGAGAAGTCTTAATTTCTTTTGTTTCGTTTTCCAAATGTATTTGCCTTCGGACTCAAAGACCGTGAGGCTGGTAGGTTTCGCCACCAAGAATATTTTATGAGTGATACTTTTTTTGCTACTGTATAAAGGAATAATTTTTGAGGCATATTCATTCAAATCAAAGCAAGCGTTGCGACTTTATGCTAGGCAGTTTTAAAGTTGCGTTGCGATGCAACTTTAGCAGGATTGACAAAGACAATTATCTAGACACTCCTCGGGTTTTCAAGTGTATTTCTAAATAGTCTAATCTTAGGTACTAAAAGAGAAGTCTTAATTTCTTTTGTTTCGTTTCCAAATGTATTTGCCTTCGGACTCAAAGACCGTGAGGCTGTAAGTTTCGCTACCAAGAATATTTTATGAGTGATACTTTTTTTGCTACTGTTTAAAAAAACAATAATTTATGAAGCATATTCATTCAAATCAAAGCAAGCATTGCGACTTTATGCTAGGCAGTTTTTGCAATGACTAGAACAAAACCGGATGGATAGGTGGATTGACAAAGTCATTCTTCTTGAAATTTCTCGGGTTTTCAAGTGTATTTCTGTAATATTTACTTATGCTTATGCCATTAGAGCGTTAAGTGTAATATTTTTTTCAGATTTGTTATATATTTACTACCGTATATGTAGCTATCACCTTCATGTGTCTACGAATGCTTTGTTTTTAAAACATTCTGTCATATATACACCGGAGCCAGGGGCAACCTGGGATATGTTGGAATCTTCTCCCCTTTCTCCGTCTAGCTATAAAAGCTTGACGGGGGGAAGGGTAGGCCTCCCACTACGAAACCTAATACTATCCCTTGCGCTGCCACTGGGAAGGCTAGAGATTACGAATGGCATACCTCCGAGTTCACATAACTAAGGCAAATCTCAAACTTCTCTTTCTTTCCCTGTTTCTCTTTTACTCTCTCTCTGCCTGGCAAAAATAGGTTAGAGTGGGGCGTCATCATCTAATGAATGTCTTACTTTTGGACTCTGGCCTCCAACATATTCATCCATATTAGAACTGCCATCCTAGGACAACAATACGGACTTCGGATTTCTTGGCGGGAAAGTAATTGTCTGCAGTTTAGTTTTATTTTCTAAAATTTGTATTTTGTCGAATATTAATGTGAGATAATGGTTAATTAATCGTTAAGTGTTCGTGATCGTGCTTGAGTGTTGCCAATTAAAACAAAACGGTGTGTGCAATATCACTTTATTAATTGTCTCAGAAGTCCGTGAAAGATCTCAGTAAAGTTTCACATCTTAACTGAAATTCAAGGGGTTTGGAGTAATATCATTTACCATTAAACATTGTTATTATGACTCACTATCAACTACTATCGGCAAAGTAAATATTTGCTATTACCTCTACTACTTGTCACTTGGCCGAATGAGCTAACCGCACCAAGCTACTCGTATTACTTAATAAACGTACTTTTACGTTCGAGGAGCTCGATGGCGCAGCGGCTAGCGCGTTTGGTTTGCGATCTTGCCCGCTAAACTGCACTCGCAATGCCAGGTCGCTGGATGGGTAATCAAATTTAAAAAAAAAATCCCGCAAAAAAAGGGCACGTCCGTTGGTCCCGGTTGTAGTCGTAAGATGGAATCGTTGAAAACCCACCATGCCGCATTGGGCCAGCGTGGTAGGTTATGGCTCACTATCCCCACTTGCTATTGTCCACGTGAGAGGCCTGTACCCAGCAGTGGGACGTTTATAGGCTGATGATTACTTTTTACGTTCCTTCTGTTGCATGGAGAGCGCGACGTAACAAAAACAAATAAATAAGTAGGCATGGCTAATTCATACGAATGACTATAATAATAAATTCAATTTATAAAAGGTTTGATAATTAAGCAATTATTCTTGATAACTTGCAATATCAAACGTGCTTTATAGTAGTCATCACTCAAATTAAAAATAAACAAATCTAAATACGTAGCTTAGTTACACAACATACATAAGTACATACACATAATCACGACTATTATCCCCGAAGGGTACTCAGAGACTAGGCAATGAGGATAGCAAAAGCAGTCTTCTACCATAGTCCACTTTTCACCAAATAGCGACTGCACATGTGTTCAGCGTGACAGTTGGTGTGCCCATCGCCGCTCTATGCTGTTGGATGTATGTGCAGTCTTTAGTCCGTTAGTCGACTTTTACGACACCCAAGGGAAGAGAGGGAGTGGTAGTATTCTTTCACCGCTACGCGACACAGTTAAATCCTCCCACGAATATAAATATGTATCTTATTTCCACAATCGTATTATATTCGTCAGTGTACGCTGATATCTAAAACGGAACTTAATTAATTATGCTCCCATGACCCTCGCATTTCACCGAAATGGAATACTTAGGTAACGTGATGAAATAAATATGAATGTAGGAAACGAACGATTCATGCTACATTTCGTAGTTTCCATTGTTAAGACATTCGTAATGCCATAGTGAACATGAACGCGAGTGTAGTATTTTACTAAATGTAACAATAGGTGGGTAAGGAATGTTGAAAACAACAATAAAATAAATAAAACTTTCCTACACTCACACCAATTATCTAGCCCAAAAGAAGCTTCGAAGAAACTCGTTAAATGGTTACTAGACAACGGATAAACATACTTAAAAATACTTAAATACATACTTATTATACATAGAAAACACTCAGACCCGAGACAATTTAGAAAAACAATAATTTCTAAATTGACCCGACCGGAGATCGAACCCGGGACCTCAGAGATGGCGACACCATGAAAACTGGTGTACAAACCACTCGACCAAGGAGGTCGTCAATAGTTAATTAATATTTTAAAGAAATCCCGTTTTCCCTTCGCAACTTTAACAAACACGTATTGCGGTGCTCTAAAACTGATAAATAAATACTCAAATGATGGAACTAATCGTTATGGCGTGTATAGAATGTTATTCATACATACATACATACATACATATAATCACGACTATTAACCCCGAAGGGTTAGTCAGAGACTAAGCAATGAGGACAGCAAAAGCAGTCCTCTGACATAGTCCACTGTACGGGCAAGCATGCACCGTACAGTTTTGTCTCATCAGCATTTCACGCCACACTCGCTAATTTAGGTCTTTTTAAAATAATGTATAGTTAGTTCGTCACCAATCGTCGTTCTCATAACCGCATATCAACTGTTTATCAACATAGTATCATTTTAATTTATATCAAAGACTTTAATTTTATCAATTATCATAAAAGACCGTACATAACCCGTACATCTTTTTTGGTCCTTCGAGCCGGATTTCGATTGGATTCTTCACCAAATAGCGACTACACCTGTGCTCAGAGTGACAGGGTGGTGTGCCCATCGTCGCTCTATTCTGTTGGGTGTATGTGCAGTCTTAAGTCCGTTAGTCGCCTTTTACGACATCCAATGGAAGAGAGAACACTGTTATGTAATTGGTTGGTAAATGTCATTGGCACAATCTATAAAATAACTAACGGGCTGGCCGCGCCTTCGTTCGCTTGAACCCCCGTCTCCGTATCCTGCGACATATTCCAAAAAAATTCAACATTCAACAAGAAGTTCAAAGTATTATCTAAATAAGTGCATCCGTTTTGAAGTGGAATTATAAAAATATAGTTTTGACAGATAATAAAAGTGTCAAAATACTGGCTCGTGATCCCATTATAATATAGATTACTAAAATTAAGCTACATTACAAGATAAAATTGTTATTCGCTTATAAAATACACCAGACAAAAAAAATTTTAAGGAAAAAACGCATGTTTGCTTGTTGCCATTGAATTCAGCATTTGTTACAAAACATCGATACAAATTACTTTCTACTATGCAAATAGATAACCGTGGCGCATAACGGTGAAAAAATACTACCACCCCCATCTCTTCCCTTCGTCCCTTGGGTGTCGTAAAAGGCGACTACCGGACTAAAGACTGCACATACTTCCAACAGCATATAGCGGCGATAGACTCACCTCCTGTCACGCTGAGCAAATGTGCAGTAGCTATTTGGTGAAAAGTGGACTACGACAGAGCACTGCTTTTGCGGTCCTCATTGCCTAGTCTCTAACTAACCCTTCGGGGATAATAGTCGTCATTATATATATGCAAGTAGATTCGTAATAGGTGTAATTTTCCATTCTACCTGTGTGTGCACTATGAAACGTCATGTTCCACATTACAGTGACATCTTAGTTAACAATCTCGTTGAATAAATTATTTGGCAACGCACGGGCTGAGTCATTTCCGTGGAATAATCTGTACAAGTAAATGAGAATGTAAATAATTGGATAATTTTTTTTTTATATATAAGAAGGAGGCAAACGAGCAGGCGGGTCACCTGATGAAGAGCATTCACCGCCGCCCATGGACACCCGAAAAACCAGATAAGTCGCAGATGCGTTGCCGACTTTTAAGAAACGAATACGGTTAAGGAAGGAATCGCAATTGTAGGGGGGGGGGGGGGGGCTCCGGACTCTCACTGGCCGGACGCAACACAACACCACCAAGTGCCATTATTTCACGCCGGATATTCGTGAGAGGGTGGTATTACCCCGGGCGAGCTGGCCCAATGCGTGCTGCAACGCAGCGTGGCTCTACCACTCAGTCTCTATCGTTCATCATCAGCTTATCAAAGCTGTATGGTGTCAGCTCATTACTAAAGGAATACCCATCTTTTCTCTTAAGTATCGTAAAATGCGACTAACGGACTAAAGACTGCACATACATCTAACAGCATAGAGCGGCGATGGGCTCACCACCTGTCACGCTGACCACATGTGCAGTCGCCATTTCGTGAAGACTGCTTTTGCTGACCCCATTGCCTGTCTCTAACTAACCCTTCGGGGATAATAGTCGTGATTATATGTATGTATGTATCTATAAAAGTAAATGAGAATGTAAATAATGCATCAACATCATCATCATCAAAATGTAATCATCATTCATAATCAGCTTATCAAAATTGTGTGGTGGCGGCTGATTAGATACTAAAAATACTTACTACCAACCCATCTTTTCTCTTGAGTGTCGTAATAAGGGGACTAACGGACTAAAGACGGCACATACATTCAACAGTATATAAAGGCGGTAGGCCTAAAAAAATATGTGACTGAGCACAGTTTTAGACTTTTCACTTTCACTTTTGCCCTTCCCAGCATCGACAACAGGGTCATAACCCACTACGCAGAGTTTTAGCGACTGCCATCTTATTACCGTGTCGCGTAGCAGTGGAAGAATACTACCACCCCCTCTCTTCCCTTGGGTATCGTAAAAGGCGACTAACGGACTAAAGACTGCACATACACCCAACAGCATAGAGCGGCGATGGGCTCACCACTGGGTGATGGGCTGTCATGCTGAGCAAATGTGCAGTCGTTATTTGGTGAAAAGTGGACTATGGTAGAAGACTGATTTTGATATACTCATGCCTAGCACTTTAACAGCCGATCACGTACGGGGTACGTGGGGCGTGGGATCGACCACAAAACACCCGTTTTGTGTCAGGGCGCTGATCACGTCCTCTGTACGACATTGACTTTCTTGAATAAATAAATAAATATACAAAATAAAATAAATAAATAATATAGGTATGTTTTTTATTCATATCCTAAAAATAAATAAGACCATTGCATAAATAAATATATAGGTAAATATGGATGTACAACAAATAGTTTTTATTTTATTAATCTTACAATATCGACAATAATTGCCGGCGTACCAGGAAAGGCGCGCTTTAAAATAGTCGGATGTTAAAGTGCTAGTCTCTGACTAACCCTTCGGAGATAATAGTCGTGGTTATATGGTGATGATGACAACAACCGCGACCAAAGTCTTTACGTGCCTTCCTAAGCACCTCATACCTCTATAACCTCCAGTGATAATTATTATTATGACCACCAGATTCAAACCAAAAGCTGTTTCGGGTTAGATTACTAGGCGGTGTGATCAGTATGGTCAGTGGTAAACCTTGTTCTAAGTCCACCTGGGGAGCGGCATGCATCCAATTTGTATTGACGCTGTTAAATAAAAGGAGAATAGAAATGCCCTTGCTGAGTTTCTTGCCGGTTCTTCTCAGTACAAGGCTCCCGCCCCATAGTTAGGACTTACGATCTCTGTGTCTGTGTTCTTATGTGCTCAATTATTGTAGCCTAAATTGAATAATTGATGTTGAATTTTTAATTTTTTTTAACAACAATGTTAACAGCTATCTGTGTTCCGACAGTAAGAGGTAGAATAACCAGCACCTCAGTTGTAAAGGATTCATAGTAAAGTAGTAAAACGAGCTTTTAACTTTTTTGTCATTTGCGTTTATTATGCTTGTATAAACTAGCGTGTATAATAAACTTAAGTACCAAAGTACCCCTCACATAAACACCCGGTCACGCTCTGTAATAGCCGTAAGTCCTACTCAGCAAAATCCAACAGCAACATAGACAAAGTTTTAACGTGGCCATCTTATAGTTCTGCGATAAAAAGCACAGATACGTTGTAACATCACTACTCGACCACTCGTACTGTACAAAATTAACTTTTCGCAGCATAATGAAAAATGTAGTTTTCATGCACCAGGACAGCAGAGCGAAATAGGAAGTGATAAATAAGCTTTTATTTGAAATGCGTCGTAACACAAGCGTTGCCCGCTAGTTACGGCTCCCTGGGGTGATGTAGTCCTAGTATGTATAAGGCCGCACAGATGGTCATTGTCCGATGACATTGTAAATTATATTTTGTAATATGTGCTGTCTACGTGATCGTTATGGTGCAATTTAGTGTACGGTTTCAGCGAAATTGGAGAATATAGTTGGGCTTATATATTATTTTTACTGGTTATGTTAGAATTCATTATTATCATCATCATCTGCCTATAAATGTCCCACTGCTGGGCATAGGCCTCCCCGTGGGCATATTAGGCCATAACCCACCACGCTGGCCCAATGCGGGTTGGTGGGTTATAACGACTGCCATCTTACGACAACAACCGGGACCAACGGCTTAACGTGCCTTCCGAAGCATGGAGGAGCTCGAGCTGTTTTTAATTGATCACCTATCAAAATACCTGGCATTGCGAAAGTTGCATAGCGGGCAAGATCGCAAGCCGAACGCGCTAGCCGTTGCGCCATCGAGCTCCTCCGTAGGTAGAATTGCTCGCAAATAAAACAAGTACTTACAAGGTTTCTATTTTCTTTGTGTTTCTCGGTAATCGTCGTATTTCCGGTTGCAGGCAATTATTAATGATTATAAGATTTTTCATTATAATAATTATTATAATAATTGTCATTAATTATCCTAATCTTGCACCTGTTCTGTGGTGGCAACTGGACGAGTTTGTAGGACTTTGTTCGTTTTCCAATAAAATAAGGACGCTCGTTCAATTTATAATATATTTTAATACGAAACAGTTATAATTCGTTACACACACCGGACGAGAGAGCGCGAGGTTGCTATGAACAAAAAAATAATGTTATTTTATTTCTTAATGTTGCCAACAGCAACTGATATGAAACAATAGAAATACCTTGACAGCCGAAACACGAACTTTGCCGAGGCACATTATGAATATACATGCACGATTGTTTAGATTACCTTTTTTTACTTTTCGATTCAAAAACTAGTTGTAAGGTTGTACACAGCATTCCTCTGGCATGTGTCCACCCAAATACCAATAAATAAATAGGTATCTGCCGCCAATCAGTACTGATTTACATTGCTGTGTTCAAGTTTAAAGGGTACTTAGAACAGAAGCCTACGTACCAATTAAAACTTCTGTGTCGGCAACACACACGTAATACCTCGGTGTTCAGTCATATAGCAAGCAAGCATTATGCCAAGCGTGCAAGCGAGCCACATTTTTGCCCGTTTGCGACTTGCTAATAATATACAAAATATTTGACCGATCAAGGCTCATACGACCGCTGGCGGTCGCGAGACAATAGAATTTCAACTGTGTTTTTTTATATAAGAAGGAGGCAAACGAGCAGGCGGGTCACCTGATGGAAAGCAATCACAGCCGCCCATGAACACCCGCAAAACCAGAGGAGTCGCAGATGCGTTGCCGACCTTTAAGAAAGGAATAGGGTCAAAGAAGGAATAGGAATTGTGAGGGGGGGGGGGGGGGCTTCCGGAACTCTCACTGGCCGGACGAAACACAACAGCACCAAGTGCCATTACTTCACGCCGGATATTCGTGAGAGGGTGGTATTACCCCGGGCGAGCCGGCCCAATGCATGCTGCAACGCAGCGTGGCTCTACCACTCAGTCAGTGTCATTTAGCACCACCCAGGGGTCACGGGTCTTGAAGGGTAAACCTACGGACGCGAGTAACTTTCACGGTCTGGTTTTACGGTGCTCAAGGGGTTAATGTAGATTTTGACTTCGAATTAGACCCGACATTGGAATTTCTGTAGTAAGTAAAAAATTTGGAAGGCGCGAGAAATTTTTAGCGTGGTCACCCATCAGCTAAACCGGTATTACAAACTTCGCTACGTTTGTAAGATTGTAACCTAAGTATGCAATCGAGCGTTTCCTTATTCCATTAATTAATCAAATATTCAAATTAAGATTCTTTGTCATTTCCTTTGCTTTCACCATAACAATATATCATCCGCAATACATGTGTATGATGTGTTGCGGACGATATTATGATAACAGAATATTTTCTAAAGGCGTCTTTGGCCTAACTCATCTAAGCGTGCATGATTAAGCAGAAGGTTTTAAGATGATTTAACTAATTCAGTACGTTTTAGTCAACACCTTAAGAGGGCTCTAATCTTGCAAATAGGCCCGCCCGCAAGGGATAATAATGTGACCCGGCTCTAGCACGTAACTTGAATGCATTATTAAAATGTTACTTTTGTATTTATTAAACTTTATTTTCAAATAGAGATTATGTTTATTGTTGAAATTTTGCATTCACAATGCTATATAGAAATAGGATAAAATGTTTACTAGAAAAAAATCAACCACCTTTGGATTGCCGGTCCACTGCTCTGGCTACCGTAATACCGCTGGCTTGCAGCGTAAACCAAACTACTAAGAAAAATTCAACGATTCTTCTGGGGTCTCGGTAGCTCAGCGGTTAGAGCAGTGGACCGGCAATCCAAAGGTCGTGGGTTCGAATCCCACTCGAGCTTCCTGAGACTGGTTGATTTTTCTTCTAGTAAACATTTTATCCTAGAGATTATGTAACGCTTGAACGCAGGTATTTGGTGGGGCAATTATTGAACCCGGTAATAGTAAATATGACTAACGAAAACTATGTCTTTATATAATTGTTATAATAGACTTGTAAATTACACTTTAATAACCAATGTGGTCAATGGTGAAAAAAAAAATAATTTCGGTCTGGTTTACTGGCAGTCAATGCGTTAAGAATAGTTTTAGATTATACGAGTAGGTAAGCTTTTGCTTAATTTTCAATTTTTTTAACTACTTCATGTAATAACTATCACAGAACCAAGAAGGCCGTATTAAGGACCTATAACGCAAACGGCTGGGACATTTCATCTTACTTTTTTCACAATCCCTTTTTCATAAAAAACATTTTAAACTTTAGACAAAACTATTCTGTAACGTGCAAGCGTATACATTTTTTCCACATAATCTTCTATTGTTTGGTCCGTGCCGTGCCGCGTTCCAACGCTCTACACCCGAATGACACAACAGTGACACGGCTGCTTCGTTGTCACTGTTCCGTACGCAATAACAATATACCAATACCTGTTCCGATTCCAATTTGCTTCTTTATTAGAATTCTCCGCGCGTTCGGCATCAGGCAGTTTGTCCGCGGTCACCGCACGCAATTTCGCATTTGTTTTTTGTTCGTGTTTTCTTTTAATTCACAGCGGCGGTGGACTCTCATAAATCTTTTGCGGTGCCTGTACAATTGTGCGGGCGCTATTCATTCGGTTTTTTCCGCTGAAGTTGAGTACGTAAGGCGCTGTCGTAATAAAATATTATTAACCAGCTTCATACTTTACGGATACAAGCACACAAGCGAATAAATAAACATAAAATGAATGTGGGAGGTCGTGTGGGAAAATGAGAAGCACAAATATTCGTACACTTATTTCGCGTTCGTTCGCGTCATTTACAAAAAAAAACCAAAGGTTATGAAGAAAGAGTTAAGAGTAACATAGAAAGTGTTACCTCCTTCACTCGTCCGTCTAGCGTCATACTATCCTTTTCATTCAGTTTTGTTCCTTGTACTTCCGTCTTGCTCCTGACATATCCGTTGAATCCACATGAATCTGAACAAACCCAGATGTAATAGCCAGTTCTTCAGTAGTTGAGGAACCCGGGTGAAATGCGCTTCCGTCATCGTTCTTATCATCACTTTATGGCAGTGTGCTTATCAGTTTAGGAAAAAACTACCGGCGTGTTGGGACTGCTTTTAGTGCGATTACTGTGCTTAAACCAGCGTTCATAAACCAAGAGGTCCTTCCTGATTTCTAGCTTGGGGTACTCGATTGGGTTGGTTTTTTGGTTGGTTGGTTTTGGTGGTATGGTTTGTTTTAATTCAACTAACAACAACTCATCTATTTTTGTCGATATAACATCAGCGTCAATGGCATTGCTATTTTCCTACAGATAAAATCAGTTCAGTTCTTCAGTAGTTGAAACCTACCATTTGATGAATACTGATTGGAGAAGAAGGACGAATCTTTATTTAAACTGTCAACGCTAAATGGAAAAAGTCTTATAAAAAGCTTTCTCCATTATCGTTGATTACTTGTTTACTTGTTTACAACTGAATTTTGTAAGAGCAAAAAGGTTGTACGAAAAATGGATGCTTAAGTATTAATACCAGGAACTCAGTGAACATTCAAAAGAGTTTCTCCGAACTACCACGGTATAAAATTAAACTTTTGATTAAAACGTCACAGTTTGAAAGTACGGAGTCACGGCATAAAGTATTTTTAACTTATATATCAGCAGTGGTACAGAGGAAAAAGCTTCTTAAATGGTCAGTGGAAACATTTCAATTTTTAAGTACACTAATATCGAGAAGTTCAATTAAGGTTTAATTCACACTCCCAATTACAATCTTAATTTTACGTTGATTATCTCTATCTACTAACCCCTATATATATGGTTTCGCAGCTGGAACTATGGGTCCGGCTGTATGACGCTCAGGGGTACCGGTTCACGCCCCCCGCTGGTTGTGCCTTAACCGGCGCCTCCGGCGGGATTCTGGACATGGGTCAGACTCGTAGTGGCTTAGTAGCGGTCTCTGTGGTGCCAGAAGCGAAAAGTCCTGCGGGGAACGTGAGTTTCTCTTTAAGTTGGCAGCTTTGTCCAGTGGTTCTCATTGGACATTGGTGTCGACATCTCCGGTACTAATCTGGAGAACTAGTAGAGGCGGCCCCCTAGATGCCGTAGCCTCCGATCCAGACAGCCACGTATGACGTGGGAACTAGGCTCCCGGATGGGTTCTGAGAATTAAGTGTGCTTACTACTCCGCGGCCAAGGTGGACACTTGGTAGTCGACTTAAAAGTTGACGACCCAAACAGTGGCAACTGCAAGTTGTGCCCTTCGTGCAACGAGAAGTGAGCGAGCCTGAGAGCTCCGGTTACCTATCTGGAAAATAAGCAGTGAATACATAATCATGTTCACGAGGAAACTCTCCTGAGACGCTAGTCTTATGAGTACCAAATGAAGATCGCGCTTCGGCGGGCACTGATTCGGCGTCAAGACCTAACACAGATGGTCGCCTGCGCGAGTTGGGTTACTGGCACAGGGACGTCACGAGCTGCCAGTACAAAATAAAATTAGTGATGTTAGGAGAGGGGATGTACATTGATTAATTGTACATTGATGACATGAACAATCATCATCATCAACCTAATAAACGTCCCCACTCCTGGGAACAAACCTTTTTACATGAACCTGTTGTTCATTTTTTATATATAGGGATATAGGTAATACAGTTACAAATAAATTGTGATGCAACTGTAAGAATATTTATATCTTTATACACATCAGTCACGTGATCCTAGGTTATAAAGATCTTACTGCTCTTTTCTGTAAAATAAAATAGTTTCTATAATTGCTGCTTCACCCCAAAGTAGAATACCATAAGACTTAACACTGTAAAAATAATTAAAAGAGACTAATAAATCAGTTTCCACGTTTATAAATTGCCTAATTTTTCTTACAGCGTAAGTAGCTGAACTAAGTCTCCTGCAAGGATGCTAATACTAAAGGACACCCAGTAGTTGTGTTTTAAACATTATCAACCCAGAGTCCTATTGATTGTGATTTAAATTCTCAACTGTCACAAAAGCTATCCTTGTCCGTCGCTTAGCCCAACCTCCATGTTATTGATTTAAACCCTTTCCCTTGTTATAATAAAACAAGAATAGGACAGCCCGCCTATTTAACTTTTACGAGAGGCGCTACTGTTGACAAATTCAACTTTTCTTAATGACTGTAGCAACGGAAACACATAAATAGACCGATTTATTAATAATACATGCACGAGTAACTAAATTGATGTACAAAATAGTTGTGTGCCGTGAGAAATGTGCCATATGACGTTGATACGTAAAGAACAATGGCCATTATAGACCTGATTTTTTGGAAATATATAAAATCAAATGCTATTGGCAAAAACAGCTCTAAATACATTAAATCAAACCAGTTATGTTATCCAGGTTTCCATTAAAACTTAAGGAGTAAATCAATTTTGTGTTTTCTATTTCTAGGGTAGTAACTAAGTTAAGGTTTTTGAACGCACCCTGCCGCTTGTGAGCCGGCAGTGTGCGTTCCGTTTCACCTTTGTATTTTCAGTTGAACATGATGTTTGTTAAATTATGGGTAGGTAATATCAGGTATAGGAAGCATTACTATTACTTAAAATGTATGGACAGTGGCCATTATTCTTTAATGTTTTAGTTCACTCGCAATTAGACAATAAAGAATAATTCTGCAAAGGCATCAAATAAAAACTGAAAGAGACGCCGAACATAGACTTAAAGATTTTATTTTTTATAAAAACATACGTACACACGGCGTCAGATCAACCTACCCTAAACTGTCAAATTTCTCCAATCAATATTAATTGATCCTCAGAACCGAACAATAAAGTTTAAAATTGATTGTAGAAATATGACTGTTTTGGGTAGGTTGATCTGACGCCGTGTGAACATATTTGTTTTTTTTTACTTCCTATGGATCGAATACATACATACATTTAATCACAACTATTAGCCCCGAAGGGATAGTCAGAGACTATACAATGAGGACCGCAAAAGCAGTCCTCTGCCATAGTCCACTTTTCACCAAATAGTGACTACACATGTGCTCAGCGTGAAAGGTGGTGTGCCCAGCGCCGTTCTATGCTGTTGGGTGTATAAATAACCTTACACTCACGCTTCAAAATAAAACAATAATAAATAAACAAACTTTCCTACATTTACACTAATTATCTAGCCCAAGAGAAACTTTGTTATGAAACTCGTTAAATGGTTACTAGACAACGGATAAACATACTTAAATATATGATTTAAACATAGAATACACCCGAGACAATTTAGAAAAACAATAATTTCTAAATTAACCCGACTGGGGATCGAATCCGGGACCTCAGAGATGGCGACACCATGAAAACCGGTATACAAACCACTCGGCCAAGGAGGTCGTCGTGAAAATATAGCATTATCCAAAAGAAGTTCAAAACAATAATCTGATTCTATCTCTAAGCCGCATTAGCGTTTACAGTGACCTGAAATCAACAGAATGTCAATAAAAACCAACTTATTTAAAAAATTGGTTGGCATTAAAGCACCCGACCGAATTAGGCTCTTCTTAAATAATTGGCATGAAGCCCAGTGTAGGGGCTGGGGTCGCAGATAAAGCCCGCTTGAATATTCCACCCGTAAAAGTGTCTGCATGACGTCCAAGCAGAAATAATATCTCTGTGGATTGTGCGTATAAGCCAGGATTCTCCTTCGTAAGCATTCTTTGTTTGTCTGTTGTCCTTCTATACAATCTGTCCCGGGAAGTAGTAATCTAACTTTAAGAGCTTGATCTATGGATAATTTTATCGATAAAAATACCTCAAATCAAGGGTCTGACTCGCCTCTCGCCAAATTACAAGAATTTAAGTTTTTTATTTTTAGTATTGACCTCTTCCTTAAAAAAAAGCGATAACATGGGCACCTTGACACTGATAAGCAACTATTTGATATCATTCGATAGCTAACAAGATTAACTATTAAAAAAAGTAGCAAACATACATGAGCCCTATACATTTCGAGAGAGTAAGGATTGATTTAAGTAAAATAACACGTAAGTTTTTTACGTCTTCTTCAGTTATTTTAAAATATCATAAAAACAAGGTCATTAAAATATGTTTTATTTGCACCGTATTACTAGTATTTTATCTATTCTACAAAACAAAGGTAAATTTGTTACTGTACGTCTATTAGTTCCGATGCTATCGTTGAACAAAGAGACTCCTTCACAGCGGTCGCGTAGCGCGGCTAGTCAGGTAGTCGGATTAGTTAATTTAATTAATAATTACTTAGTTAGGATAATTAATAGTTAATTTAATTAATTAATTATCCAAAGATCATGCTCTTAAAGTTAGATTACTACTTCCCGGGACAGATTGTATATATTGTAAAGTTTTTCATTTCAGCAAATCGTAATTATAAATTTGGTAGAGCATGGTTGTTTATATTTTAATTGTACGTCGAAATTTGTTTTATTATCAACATCATACACCTCTTACGTCTTTATAAGGTGACCCAATCAGCGATCTATTAAGAGGTCTGACATTTTTTTAGAGTAGAATAGATAAAATAGACAGACAAAAAGAAACAGTAGTTGTTCTTTGCAATTAGTAGGATGGCCCAGTTACAGGATTATATACTAATTATCAAACACCCTGTATTATTAAACACCCTGTATTATTACCAGTGATACGTAATTACAAGTAATGTAATTAAAAGTGAAAGGAATAGGCAGACTGTATTCTTGACGGGACATATTATGGAGCTGTTAATTTCCCAAAATTTGATACCGGTATTTTATATATACCGGTATTTACCGAAAACTCCGATTTGTTTTTCTAAGCAGTACCAATGCAATGGTTGAAAGTAATTAAAACCATACTTAATTTATTTATAATAGTTAAAATAGTTCAAAGTATTGTAAATTGTAAATAGTGGTGAATCTAGTATGTGTGAATGTTTAACTTCCAACCCTGGTACTGAGTAGAATAAGAAATCCCGGATTTTTAGCGAAAAACCGATATATAAGGTGACTGCTAGATACCGCAAGAAACTTTAAGAGCTGGTCAGGTCAAGTGTTTTAAACATGACACAAATTAATTAGTTTTTTTCATTTTTAATGAAATAATTCATTTTGTGAATTTTAATTGGATACCTAGTCTTTGAGTATCTAATTTATTTTAAAGCATACGGCCGTCTGTTGACCCGTCCGCGTTAGCTGGACGATAAGTACCTATGTTGACGGGTCAACCAGGCGGCCAGCCGGCCGTTGCCCCCGTCAGCTGGGCGATAAGTACCTACGAAAAAACACATTTTTTTTTGTCATGAATAAAACACTTGACCTGACCAGCCCTTGAAGTTTCTTGCGGTTACTAGCAGTCATCTTATATACAAAATACCGGTATCAAGTTTAGTGGTATTAACAGCTTCATGTTATGCCCCGTCAAGAAGTTTATGTAAATAAAGTCTGCCTATTTCTATCACTGATTATTACTTTAATAAAACTTTGATGATGATGTCAAAATATTAAATATTTTTAAAATAATATCAACGTTTGTTATTTTGCGAATCAGACCGTATCTGGATGTGTGGAGTGGATATGTCGCAGGGATATGATAAAAACAGAGATTTGGTCAATTCTGTAAGTGATTTGATCAAATCACGGAGGATGTTAAAATAGCAACACGATTTTATCATTTCCCTAAACAAATCTAGGGATTTGAAGAAATACCAGAACTGATTCCGTGAAATGACCAAAAAACATTCGATCTACACAGGAGTTGGGCAGCTAGTATTTCTGTTGTATAATAAAAAAAATAACCCAGAAATTTATAATTATGCATGTAATTATAAATAAACGACGTTTAAAATACCTTAAAAAAGCTTTTTTGTCATTTTACGGAACCAGTTCTGGGATTTGTTCAAATCCCCAGATTTGTTTAGGGAAATAATAAAATCGTGTTGTTAGTTTAACATCCTCCGTGATTTGATCAAATCCCTTAGGGAATTGATCTAATCTCCGTTTTTAACATATCAATACGACAGATATACTGTTTGATCCCACAGATAAACTATTGTAACAATTTAGTAGGACACTAAGTTTAGTTCTATTTTTTCTCACAATCAATAACGAGACTAATTTTTATTACTTTTTCAGCATCGGTTAAAGAAAGAGATTTTATATGTCTGTATGTTTGATTTTTTGCATTAAGTCATTTATTTAATAACCAGAAGCCTTTAAAATTTAGAGAATTCACTCCGTTTTAAGGCGTCTTCGGAAACATTAAGTGGCTGGTTTAACACTTCGACGTAGTGTTTCCTCTTAAGGCCTTTGCACAACAGTGGGACAGTTCATAAGTATACTGAACTTTACTTTTTCTAAATGATGTGGTAATTAATTAATAAACAGCCTTACACTTACAGGTTAATTTACTAAGTCCATCTGAATTCGGTCAGACTCGGTCATGAAGAATTTATCTTTTCCAACGTTAACAAACTCACGCAACTTAATTTATAGGCTTGAAGATAGGGACATGAATGAACAAGTCATTAGCGGGGACATTATGGTAATATTCCGCTATAATTTCAATGACCGCAGTCAAACAGAAATTAATGATTCGTCTAAATAATGGTATTAATTACAATGACTAAAAGCAAATGTTTGAATTCCTGATTTCCTCTTTTAATTTAAGAGTCTTTCGTTTGAAATCAAGAGCTTTTGGAGTATATTATATTGTAGAGTATTTATGTGTGTACCGACTACGTTTATATATTTTATAGTGTTACAGGTCTATATCTATTTTTGGATTAATAGGGCACTATACAGATTGATCTTTTAATGTTTAAGACAATTAATGTACAGTCGAGTAGACTTAAAAATGTATGGGTTAGTACATTTTGAAGCTATTATTATTTTACATCAATTTCGTGAAATAACCAGTTTATACATCATATTAAGAAACGCAACAACTCTATTTAGCTACTTATTGACATATAAATGCAACAATACCAAAAATGTTACGTGTATACTTTGGAATAATTAACATAAAAAACCGGCCATTACGAGCCGGACTCGCGCACGAAGGGTTCCGTACCTTAACTATAAAAATCACGTTTGTTGGATAAGAGCCCCCTTTAAAAATTTGTTTTATTTTAATTTAGTTATTTATTTTTAATGTGAATATATAACTAAATATTCTGTGAACATTTAAAGCGCCTACCTGTTGCCGTTATCAATATCGAGCAAAAAAATCACGTTTGTTGTATGGGAGACCCCTTAAATATTTATTTTATTCTTTTTTTAGTATTTGTTATTATAGCGGCAATAGAGATACATCATCTGTGAAAATTTCAGCTGTTTAACTATCACGGTTCATGAGATACAGCCCGGTGACAGGCGGACGGACGGACGGACGGACGGACAGCGAAGTCTTAGTAATACGGTCCCGTTACCCTTTAGGTACGGAAACCTAAAAAGATTTTAGAAAGCTTTCATGTTTATACTTATTAAAGTACCTACCTGTTACCTATAAATATCATATCAAATATTAAACAAAAAATGCTAAATAAAAAACGATCAATATAATATACTTCCTATACTTCCTGCTAAGTTAGTCTATAGACTTAGCAGGAAGTAACATTTGAAATTATATTTATCGTTTTTTGTTTGGCATTTTTTGTTTAATATTTGATATGACCCAACTAGCAAAATTAGTACTTAAAACGATCTCAAGACTACTTTTATTGTCACTTATAAGAAACTTGTATCATGCTACAAAGCTGGATTTGGGCGCAGTTATAGGAGCGTTTATTTCTATAACTATCTTATAATCATCTTTGAAAATGTTACTAAACCCTATAATATACTTGACGAAGCGCAATAGCTTCTGTAATGATATGAGACTACACAATTACAAGCACAAACGCTCTTGTTAGTATCTGACATAAGTATCTTACTAAAGCAATCTTGTTTTTAATGCACTAGTAATGTACTTAGTTATTAGTAATAAGTATATTTTATTAGAAGTTATCTTTTTGTTGGGTGGTTCCGGTTGTTTTGTGGTAAATACTTAATAAAAACGTAAATTTCTATTACTATTATTTTGTATTATTGTAAAACATTAATTACTAATAATATATTGTCAATATAGTGTATGAACTCGTGGGAAAGTCATTTTTACTGTAAATGTGTACCGCAATTTAGTTATTTTCACAATCCCCTCCGAAAAATAACACATTAGTATATTGTTGTAAATAAAATATTTCATCAATTCTTATGAATATTCGCCATGTTTTGAAATTGCTCTTCATTAAGTACTTTATAGTATCATTGTAGGTAAATTTGTACTTGTAGCAGTTTCAGTCCAGATAACTCGCCTCCATTTAAAAACAAATTAGGGTTCCCTTAAAAAATATGTGTGCTAATGCTAAATTTACTTTTTTTAGGATTTAATTAACAAGATGGTTGTATTTCTTGATGTCGACTGTTTTTTGACGAAATATTTACTGATTTTACTGACAAATATGAGATCGCCTTGGACTAATACACATTTTGTATTATCCGATAGCTGCAATGGGTGTGGATTTCCAGTTTATTTAAACAATATGTATAGACCTACTCATTTCATTTGTAGTCAAGAAAACATAATTGTTTAATTGCATCGAATCTTTTTTTGGTGCCCGACTTGCTCCCAGTACAGCATATACGACCATTACATCGAAGATCTGGATCTGGATCCGAGATTGTAATATGCAACGTTTTTTTGTTGGTATGTAATAAAGTCCGAGCATCTTTAGGTAAAACATTACTTAATCTTTTGTTCAAAATAGTAGATAGTTCGTTGAGGGCTAGGAGTGGTATATTAAATTTTATAGCCCAGCTTTGCATATCTTTTAGCAATTCATAATTTTTTTCATATTCAGTGGTTTCTTTGATATGTAAATCGTATTCTTCTTCCCAATTTTCATCTTCTTCACTTTCCGAGTGGTGGGCTAGGGGTGAAAAAATATTTTTGGTCGCAGAACCCTCATTTACTTCACCTGCGTTCGCACTTGACGCGCTTGATTCAGTTCCTGATCCTGTTGATTTTATTCCTGAAGAACCTGGCTTCATTAATTCTTTATACGTTTTTGTCACTTTTCTCCTGTAACCACCACTCCTTTTCAATCTTTTCCAATCGCTTAAATTCATGTTCAACTTATTTCCTTAAGACGAAGTGGAACAACTGAATCTCAACAAAATGGCTGACGTTTACTAATAAAGTTATTGATCTAGTAGCTTATAAGCTTTTTTGATCAAATAGCGCTCTTATTAAGTACTATTAGATTTTAAAGAGTCTCGAGCAAAACTATACCGGCGCAACCTTATAGTGATCTCAGCTAACTATATTATTATATCTTGTTTTCTCACAAGATGTTACTATAGGATCAAAATGTTATTCTAGATTATTTAGTTTTACAGTAAACAATTATAGGAGACTTATTCCTAAAAGTGTCCTAAAAGAAAATTTTGTAGCTAACTATAAGACTAACTTACGACAAATACTCTTGAGAATATCTACGTTTCTGAAATGCTATTACTAGTAAAAGTGTCCTATAGATGTTTTGTAGGTCAGTCTTGTAGCGAACTATAAGACCGAGATATAAAAACGAATGCACTTAAATATGCTAAGCCTTGGCAAATGCTATTACAAGTTAAATAGTCTACCGCAATGTCTTTATAAGAACGTTGTTAGTAGTGACAGACTTATAATCTTTCTTTATAGGATTACTTTGCTAGTTGGGATATTTATAGGTAATCTGGTTTCTCGCCAAATTCTTTTCCATAGAAGATAACCTTATGGTACGGTGATTTTGTGATATAATATTTTTTATTTTAATTAAAAAAGATAATAGAATCAATGAAGTTTCTGTTTATAATATTTTTCATATTAGAAGAATAATATTAAGAAATAATATAATATTTTGTTTATGTTCTGTATTAGCATTTCAATTGCAACTTATCCATAGACGTATAGTTTGATAAGAATACAAAATACAATGAAACCATGGCCTATAAAAACTTTACGAACGTAAATGATTATTTTGACAGTAATTTAATTAATCCACAATGCGGCCTAGCAAATATTTGTTAGCCCCAAGCTTAGATTAAGTTTAATGAAAAATAAATTACCCTTCAGATCGTTTTCGTGATATCCGAACGTAAATTATGCGTATCCAGCTTAAGTTACACCTCCATAATTGTGGGTAAACGAATTTGGACTTCAAATAAATGTAGTTGTTTTATGAATAATTTCTAGTTGATTCTTATGTAGGTACCCAAGAATGCTTTGTAAGACTACCTAGTCTTAGGCTGGCCTTATACATCTGGAATGGCTCCCTGGATTGATAATCTAAATTCATATTATTAATTCAGAAAGACCGGAACACCATACAATACCAGTATGCTCCACACATATTCTGATTTTTTCAGATTATGAATTTCTCAGATCGATCTGTAAGAATGATTCTGACGAGCGTTCTGAATTCCGGATCGGAATATTTTCATAACGCGCGTATACCCATACATTTTAATAGAGCGGCAATACTTGCGTTTCCATTTCTTGTTTTTATTATATAGAGCCAAAAGCAATGTGAAGAGCCAAAAAAAATGTGATTGTATTAATTCCTCTTCCATAAAGACGTGCATGCATGCATGTGCCGGGAATCACGAGACTACTGATCAATCTGAATTTTTAATATGTGTGGGGCAAGGTGCCAGAATTCAGATTATAAATTTTAGATTATGAATCCAGGGAGCCATTCTAGATGTATGAGGCCAGCCTTAGTCTCTGAAACGTCATGAAGGGGTTTTAACTTTGTTATAAATAAAGGTAAATTGCACTTGTAGTCATAAACATAGATACATATAATTCTGCTTAAAATAAAATTTGTACATTCCATAAAATTGAGAGATCAGAATATAACCTACCTTCACTGGTTCAATGTAGAAGGGTAGGTTTTTGCCTACTTCTGCCTTACAACAACAACAATAACCGGATTCATTTTTTTTATAACAGAAGGAGGCAATCGAGCAAGCGGGTCACCAGATGAAAAGTAATCACCGCCGCCCATGAACACCCACAAAACCAGAGGAATCTCAGACGCGTTGCCGGCTTTTAAGGAAGGAATAGGCTCGTTTCTTGAAGATCCCTAAGTCGTAACGGTCTAGAAATACCGCCGCCGAGAGCATATCATCATCAGCCTATAAACGTCCCACTGCTGGGCACAAGACTTTCCACGTGGACAACATCACATGGGGACATACAAACATATAATCATGACAATTATCCCCGAAGGATTAGTCAGAGACTAGGCAATGACGACCGCATAAGCAATCGTCTACCTTAGCCAACTTTTCACCAAATATCGACTGTACATGTGTGTAGCGTGACAGTTGGTGAGCCCATCGCCGCTCTATGCTGTAAGAAGTATGTGCAGTCTTTAGTTCGTTAGTCGCCTTTTACGACACCCATGGGAAAGAGAAAGAGGGTGGTAGTATTCTTCTACCGCTACATGACACGGTTACATGTCACATGTGGAGGCTGGGCCATAACTAGGGTTGCCACCTTTTATTATAGCGAATAGAGTATTTTTTCATTTTGTTAGAACAAAAATATAGTACATAGCATAAAAAGAGTATTTATTTTTTTGTCCTTAAAAACGTATTTTTGGTTGCCTTTTGCGACATTGAACAAATATTTGTCTATCTTGAATATATTTACAGCCTCTTTGCAATCATAATTTAGATATAAATTATAAAATCAACTCATTTTTTATTAAATTTAGAGTAGCTCTATTCCTTTCGTCTCTCCACTTTACATACATAAGAGAGAAGACTCTCTCAGTGAACTGTGAAGTACTCATATCCAGTAACGATCAGTTTTTTGTAAATAGAGTGTTTTAGCGTACTCTATTAGTGTCGTAGAGTATAGAGTACGCCTACATGAAAAAGAGTACAATACTTTATCTTAGAGTACGGGAGGCAACCCTAGCCATAACCCACCACACTAGCCCAATGCGGGTTGGTAAGTTTTAATGACTGCTATCTTTCGGCGGCGACAACCGGGACCAACGGCTTTACTTGCCTTCCGAAGCATGGAGGAGCTCGAGATGTTTTTATTTGGTCACCCATCCAGCGACGCGGCATTGCGAAAGTTGCTTAGCGGGCAAGAGCGCAAGCCGAACGCACTAGCCGTTGCGCCATCGGGCTCCTCCTCGAAAGCACGCAAATTTTTTTTTAAATTTTCACTAATCAGGAGACACACCATCCGGAAAGTTGCTTAACTGACAATATCGGTACCTACCCGACGCGCAAACCCGTTTCGACACGCATTATCTGTGTTAGTGACATTAAGTGGGTCCTGCACGAAATTGTGACATTTTACGTATTTTTAAGTCACAAGTCAAGAATTAGTTCAATGCATTAAAAGAACTTATGTAAGTTAGCCTGATCATTGCACAAGGTCATGGCCTTGTTGAAATTTGAAACACATTCTTTAAACAATACAGAAATCTAATGACTGTTAAAAACATATTTCTTCGACAACTTTCTTAATTTTACGCATAAAACAATAATTATTACATGAAAATATTTATACTGATATTCCGCAGGGTACCCCTTCTATAAAAAGTAATTTTTAACACAAGCGCGTGATGGTTTTTCACATTTCGCAGAATAAAAATATTGCTCTAATTAAATTTCTAGGTCTGAAACTTCAAAGCAGAATTGTTCTAATTATAAATATCAATAATGAATAATTTTGCTTTGAAGCTCATTAAGAGACTTATGTCAGTTTTTGCGATCGCGCCCCCCCCCCCCCTTAATAATAATGACATTAACGAGTTCATAGTCAATGTTTCGGGACGTATTCGTAAGCGGTGCCACGTCGTAGGGTTCCGAATCACACCTTTAAACGGAGATGTTATGATAAGAGAGATGTGTCGTGAATTATCAATACGGTATTTCCACATCGTCTCACATCTCCGCTTAGGTGGAAACCGAGGCCCATATAATGGAGTATTGATATGGAAAGCCGTTAATGTCCTGCCAATTAGGCATAATCTTTAATAGCACTCGCTAACATTTAGAAGAAACAACACAATTACAAAAAATAAAAATAAAGGAAAGTGCTAATAACAATAGGTAGTGTGACCTATGGAAGTCGTGAAACTTCCGAACTGATTATTAGGTTGCTGTAAAATTCTTGTTACTACAGCGATGATAAACTGACTATAGTTCAAGATTCATTAATTATTTTTATTATTCATTCACCCGTTCGTAGTTTGTAAGTCTACACAGCGCGCCGGCAGACCCTGTACTGAGAAGAAACGGCAAAAAGATAAAAAAACGATAAAAAGTATTCTATGTGTTAATCCAGGCTATAAACTATCTGTATGCCGAATTTCATCCAAATCCATTCAGTAGTTTTTACGTGAAAGAGTAACAAACATCCATCCATACTTACAAACTTTCGCGTTCATAATATTAGTAGGATAGAAGTAAACACTAAGTAAAATTCATTTATTTTGTAATTTTATCATCGTTACCCTTCAGTGCATTAATTATAGTTTGTTGTTGTTGTTGTTGTGTGAACTTGTCAAAACTTGTTTCGTGTTTTTTTTTTACATAGAATTGGTTATTAAACTCGTTACAAAATAAAGTTGAAGCTTTAAAGTTGCTACAAGTGTCAGTGGCACGTTTTGTAAATGAGAGATGACTTTGAAAATATGTCTGTGTGATATAGTAACTTTTTTAAATGAAGAATCATTTTTATATTAAATAGCTAACTAATACTTGCACAATAACCTTAATTCATGAACTTTCACGACTAAATCATCCCCAAAGGGTAAGTCAGAGACTAATCAATGAGGACCTCAAAAGCAGTTCACTGCCATAGTCCACTTTTAATTATATGGCGGCTCATTAAATATTACTGATCCATCTTTTCCTTTGGGTGTCGTGAAAGCGACTAACGGACTAAAGACTGCACATATATCTAACGGCAAAGAACGGCGATGGGTTTACCACCAGTCCCGCTGATCACACGTGCAGTTGTTACGTAGGTACTTACTTACTAGTCTGATTTTGCGGTCCTAATTACCTAGTCTTTGACTAACCCTTAAGGGATATTAGTCGTGAGTGCATGTATGTACGTTTAATTCTATTAAGTATATAGTATACTAGCGGTCGCTCGCGGTTTCACCCGCTTGGTTCCCGTTTCCGTAAAAATATCGGGATAAAAAGTATTCTATGTGTTAATCCAGGTTATAATCTATCTGTATGCTGAATTTCATCCAAATCCATTCAGTAGTTTTTACGTGTTTTTACTTTCGCGTTTATAATATTAGTAGGATTAAAGTAATGAAGAGCCGCCCATTGGATAGATGGACATTATAAAAGTAAATAAACTTTCCGACACTCACACCAATTATCTAGCCCAAGAGAAGCTTCGAAGAAACTCGTTAAATGGTTACTTGACATCGGATAAACATACTTAAAATACTTAAATACATACTTATTATACATAGAAAACACCCAGACTCGAGACAATTTAGAAAAGCATAATTTCTAAATTGACTCGACCGGGGATCGAACCCGGGAGCTCAGAGATGGCGTCACCATGAAAACCGGCGTACAAAGCACTCGAGCAAGGAGGTCATCGAAATAATCATGGGTTATGTGTGCGTTATTTATAGGAAAGACTGATAGATAAAAAGTGATGTTATTAAAATAATATTTACAGTTCAAATTTTTACAGCGTTTACTGAAATTTTAAGACAGTACCAAAAAAATACTTAGTGTTTTGAAGGCTCCAAGACATTTTGAGTATTTTCAGATTCGGCCGTCGGGCATACTTTGAAAATGCACGTATATAATTGATGTGACTGTACAATGTTTGTGATAAGTTTGAAGTTAATAAATGTATACAGACCTCACGCCCGTTTGGCATAAGGATAGCTAAAAAGCCACAGTTTTCCGCTTTCGTACAGCTTTCCGCTTCCTTTACACTTTTAATTAATAAAAACCCTACTATATTGTTTTCTAAGGTTTACGCGACCACTACACATTGTAATGAAACACTTTTTACGGATCTAATTCACGTTTATTACTACTTTTAGGTTTTTGTTCTCACTGTACGCAATATTTTTCTTCTTTACAAATTATTTCTGTCCATCACTTATTGGTATACCTAATGATGTTATTCAGTCAAACCTTTTTTTATCGGCTCCAAATGTGAAACCTTCGTATTGATTTTTAATGATGTTGGAAAGTTGGCTGTGTTGGTAAACCATGAGCATAGCCTTATGTAACCATTAGCAGGGAAGTAAAACATGTGCGTTGGCGTCCATGACTCAAGTTTAAATTCATTTTGCAGGATATTATATTACACCCCTTGAAATACAACACGACAGTACTGCTGATAGTGCATGGTAGCCAAAACCAATCTGAAAACCCTACCGGCTGCAAGAAACAAAAATTCAGCACTTTGTACTTAACTATGCTCTTAAATGTTGTTAAATACAATTAGGTTATCAATATTTTAAATTTACGGGTTTCGTTGCACTATCTGAATTTAATATTAAATGACGGTGATGGAATGAAAAGGATGGTATGAAAGGGAATCGCGATGTAATTGAATTAGCTTATGTAACTAAAAGAGAGTTGCATTTTAGTGTTGATAAATGCAGGTGAGAGAAAGACTGAAAATACGGCAGAGATAAGCTAAGAAAGAGGAGAGTGGAAGAAGACACTTTACGCTGACTTCAAGTAAAATGGGACATGTGCAGGAATTAGAAGGCGAAAAAGACCGTTTACCGCTACTTTTTGTTCTTAACCCATCTTATCTTAGTGGGGCCTGCGTCGACCTCTCGCAGTAGCACGTCTTAAAGTTAGATGATGCAACCAGCTCAAACATACCCTTTAGCATTAACGTTTACGTTAAGTAAGGTAGTCCTAGTATGTGAGTCATCAGGGCTTAGTGTGAGTTTTATTTTCCATTCGATCACGAATTTGTACAGCTAAGATGTAACTCACCTCGTCACTAGGAGTCGCACGCTGCATCAACGTTATACAAATTCTCGTTTACAAACACTTACGACTTGTATCCCTGAAGGCCAAATATAAAAATGAGAATTTCTGAAAGGTTTGATTTTAATTTGTTTAAAAGTTGCATAGCAACGAAGCCAAAATAAGTTGTCAGTTACGTCAAAACGTGACCAAAACACAATATCCAGTAAATAGAAACCAAATAAGGTGAGAAAAATGCAAATATTACAAGGAAAAACGTAAAATAAGATTATCAAAATGATCCGAAACTTGTGGGATACGTAAAAGTGTCAAAAAATATTGTTTGAAGTTTCATGATTTAGGATCACGTAATAAATGTGTTTAAATCCAGGAGTTTGTGATGTGTGTAGTAATTGTATATTAACTAAATCATTATGTATCGTTGCAGAAGCGAGGAAAAAATAAAGGCATTGATATGACATGAGATTATCACATGAGAATAAAATGATACGACGGCGACGTGGAGTTATAAAAAGGTAGAACTGTTGTTTCACCACAAGGTTTAGCCAGAGACTAGGCAATCAGAACCTCAAACGTTGTACAACAGACAGTCCACTTTTCACCAAATGACAACTTCACCATGTGCTCAGCGTATATGTAGTTAGCCCATCGCATAAGCTGTTGGATGTATGAGCAGTCTTCATTCCGTTGGTCGCATTTACGACACCCAAGAGGATGAACGATGTGTTGGTAATATTATGGTAGTTTTAATAATGGCCCCCAATATACAGCTCTCGTTTTTTAACTTCTTGTTTAGGTTAAACGTAAACGAGAACTTGAATAAGAAGAATAGTAAACAAAAGTTGCTTTAGGCCCTCAGTACCCTGTTGCAGCCACCAGAGTACTGAGGGCCTAAAGCGACGTAAGCGTATTGTGGTCCCAGATAACCATGGTGTGTGTTCATCATCATCATCAGCTTTAAACATTCCACTGTTGGGCATAGGCATATAAACATGGGGAGATTTTGCCATACCCCCCCCACGCTGCCGCTTGCTCAATGCGGGTTGGTGGGTTTAAGAGGAAACTACGTCAGAGAGGCAAGCAAAATTCTCATACAAAACACAGAAAAACGACGTTTCGTAGTCCCCTGTTTCCTCCTTTAGAACTGGACCAATTTTTATTATTTTTTCAGCATCAATTCAAGGAAGTGATTTTCCATTTCAGTATGTTTGATTTTTTTTAAACCAGCCACTTATTGTTTCTTCGGACGCCTTAAAATGAAGTTTTTTTCTTAAATTTTGAAGGCTCCTGGTTATGACTTAAAACAAAAAAATAAAACATACATACAGAAAATCTCTTTCTTTAACCGATGCTGAAAAAATAAAAAAATTGGTCCAGTTCTGAAGGAGGAAACAGGAGAAACGAAACGTCGTTTTTCTGTGTTTTGTATGAGAATTTTGCATCCACGTCGACGTAGTGTTTCCTCTTAACGGTTGGTGTTTGTTCACGTGAGGGGAAGTACAGGAGTTTATAATGTAAAAAGGAGACAAACAGGCTGGCGGCTCAACTGGTGAAAAGAAATAACCGCCGCTCATGGAAGAAGAAGAGAACCAGAAGAACAAAACCAGAAGAGTCGCAGATGCGTTACCAACCTTAAGGAAGGAATAAGTTCCTTGAAGAAGGAGGAGAAATTAAAAGGGTTTTTGTGGGCATGCCCATTGGATGGAGAGTCCTATATTACCATTTGCGTCTCCCCAGGCGCAGTTAGAGTGTTGGTATTAGAATGTTAAAAATTCGCTTCAGTATACAAAAGTCTGCACTTTAATGGTTTATCGAGGTTAGGGTTATTTGAACCCAAGAACTTCGAAATCTCTAAATTTATTCGCTTTTATTAACTGTTTTCTCTAAAGTTTACGCGATCACTCTTTAGGCGGATTTGTTCGAGTTTGTTTGACGTATTATCATTTTATTGTGACGTGTTGATCCCATAGAAGAGTCTGTGGTGAAGGAGATAGAATACAAAGAGAAAACGATTATAATAATCCTTTATCGCACAAAGAAATAATGTTTACATTACATGAGATATTTGTATAACAGTAAACTTAACTGTAGAAGAAATCAAATTTAATGATGGGTGAAAAATTGCATGTGATTCGTAAAAAATGCTCCATTTTGCTTTTATTTGTTATATTTAAAGTATTATTTTATCGTAATTTGTAATTCTTTTTCATTTTTGAGATTAATAAATTATCTTTATTGAATGAAGTAGGTAGACATATTAAGTAATAATATTAAAAAAATCACAATAAACTACTAATTTATATTTTCCTGATATTGGATTGTAATGATTTATTAAAAATACAACTACCTATACTTAACTCCGTAGAATTTTTAGTTTTGATATAAATATAGAGCACCCACCGTAAAGGCTAAATAACCATTTGATAGTAAATAGGGTTATTATAATACTTTATAGACCGATCTACTTCATAAACTTACCAAAAAGAAATAACTTCCTCACGTAGGAGTAATTAAAAGCGTTCATAATTAAAGTCACTTTAATTAAATAATTCAACTTCTTCAGGCAATTCATTTCGAAGTTTTAGTAGTCTAATACCGTGTCAAGTTTTGATATTCTACGTATTTTAATTGGCCTACAATTATGACTGCCTGTTAAAACACCAACATTAATTAGCAACATATTTATTAGACGGCGTACAAACGTTCATAAACCCGTTGCGCGAATAAAATATGATTAATTAGCCATGACTGCGTACGCCGGTCCTCGCTAATCCAGACCCTCGCAACCCGCAAGTCGTACAAATTGAAGGGCCGATCTTGTTACTATGCTAATTTTATCGCAGAAAACACCGCAACTTACCGGTGGTTCTCTCGATCCTGGTGGTACTCCACGAACTCGATCGGAACTCACTTAGTCGCACGCAACCACTATGACATCACAAGTCACGATCCGTTCACTATAGGTCGTTCCTTGGCACGCATGTGCGTAGGCCGCACTCGTCACGTCACTGACACTGTTAGCTCACCAGTCTTGCGCCGCTCCGTGGTACGCAACGGGCTCCCTTGCGCTCGCCGCAGCCTCAACTGGCTGGGGCGACGCCAACGCGCCTGTCCCTAACTCCCCACCCCGCGCCCCGCTTACCTCGCTCTACGGGCAAATAGAAATAAAGTATGCGCTGTAAGGACAGAACGTGAAAGAAAAAACGGATCTAGATGCCTGCAGGCGAGTACTTAGATACCGAACGCCTCAAAGACGTACAACAGTCCTTTTGATGACGCTGCGTGGCTCAATCATTTGCGAACGATTACTTAGCTGGTCCGGTGCACCGCTCGTTCCATTTCGAGCAAAAGGATCGGTGCTGTTTTGTTTTTTCTTATCACAACCTCCGTGAAGTATTTGGTATGAAAATAATTAGTGGCGCATTTAGAGCGTGTAAACGTAAAATCATATTGAAATACGGCTCGTATAGAACCGAGATCGTTATATATAGTTGACTGCGGAGCGTAAAATACACGAAATGTTGTATGTAAAGATTAATTTAACACGGAGTTACCGAAATGTGTCTCAATTTAATTATACTACGAGTAGTATCCGTTTCTCTCGTTACGAAGCTAACGCGTATAAAGCTTTCGCACGCGAATCCTTTTGTGATTTAATTGACCGACGTATGTGCGTTTCAAATGTTGTTAGTAAATTTAGTTTTAGGTATTACTTACATAACGTTTGTAGAACTTAAAGACATGTTATAGTAGCTGTTGTTTGTCTTATGTAGTTTTAGTTGACGTTAATTAACTGAAAGAACTTTACTGATAAATCGTCGGGTGACCAAAATATAATATAAAATACTGTCCATAGGTACATTCTAAGCTAATGTAAGATGTAAATGTAAAGTGTTGAAAAGAAAATACTACCTCAGGTGGAAAGTTCGAGGTAACTTATTCGAAAAATGAGATAAAAACCATATTGTCGTCCGTCGTAGTCAGAACGTAGCAGCGTCGTAGCACCGTAGTAGTACGTTGTAGTCCTAAGATTCTCGCCCTCTATACATTCGGTTACGCTGTGAAAACAGTTAGCGATCAAAGGCAAAGGTGACTTTAAATAAATCGATGTACCAGACATAACAACAAACAAAGAAGCAGGCAAGAGTTAATAAAGTTACACTAATAAAAACATTAGTTTAAAAGAAGTATTTATTAATTTAAATAACATAACAAATATAACTCATCCATAATTTAATAAAAATAACAAAAAATATATATCATGGGACAATGTAGGATTGATGTAATTTTTTTTATCAATACATACAGTTTGATGGCGTTAGGTTATTTGTCGCGGTCGTAGTCTGTTAATTAAACACTGTTATATGCAAGAGTAGTTTAAATAAGATAACCGCTTGTATTTCATAACATTTTTATTAACTACATCGATGCTACCGCTCGCGTATAACAATGCACCCGATATTATCTAAGTTTAATATTCCAGACAATTTTGCCTCAAGAAAACTGACCCGTTTAATATTTCACTCTAAATATTTACATGAAAATTCAAGTAATGCGGTCAGTAGATTTTATTAAAGTTTCGGTTAGAAAAACAGGCACTTTTAGAAAGACAAATTTTAGTGCCACAACAACATTTTCTACGATCTTTGGAACGGCTTACAGATAAAATCAAGAATACATACGCATAAAGTCAATCATGCATACAAACAAACTAACGTAAAGTCAAATACAAACACACATTAAATCAGACAAGCATATAATCAAACACACAGTTAGTATTGAGCAAATTGGAACTGATGATTTGTTTTGATAATTTGTTTCGTAACCATGGATATTAGTCGTTCAATCGAAATAATAGATTTCATTTATTATGCTTTATAAGATGAAAATGGGTGATGATAATAAGCTAAATGATATTCCCCCCAAATCCCTTGAGTTCCAGTGAAGATGTGGGACGTTACTGAATCTCGCACGGACTTCTTCAGAGAATTTGAAAAGTGATGTTGCTCTGTTTTGTTTTATTTCCCAACACTCAGCACGTTCACGAACACTTAACGGTTAATAATCCACCATTATTTCACATTAATATTCGACAAAACACAAATTTTAGAAAATAAGACATAACTACAGACATGACGCTTCACTTTCCCGCCAAGAAGTCCAATGGAACTCATAACAATAAATTGCCATCACGAAATAAAGAAAAAGTTTTCATTTATAATTGACTACCGGTGCATGAAATGTCATACTCGAATAATGAGCTCGTTTGTTAAACACAAATATAACTTACTTTGTTACAATCATTTAAGCGTTTAATAACGACGTAGCACATAAAACGTAATATTAAGATTAATCTTTACAAAGACAAAACACGGCATCCAATTATTTTATCTCCTTGTTTCCTAGGTGGATGTATAAAAAGAAAAATATTGTTATGATGCATTCTAGTATTGTAAATATAATGATAGACTAGTTTGCGTTGTAAATAGTAAAAGGTAGTTCTTTGTTGCAATAATGTATTTATTATTATCTGTTTTGCATCATGTTGTTTAAGAAATGTTTAAGTGTAGGTAAGTAAATTAGTTGCGTGTACATTAGTATTAACAAAATTATTATCAAGTGTTTTGTTGTGACGTGTCGGTAGCGGTGAAAGACACTACTACCACCACCTCTCTTCCCTTGGGTGTCGTAAAAGGCGACTAACAGACTAAATACTGCACATACATCTAACAACATAGAGCGGCGATGGACTCACCACCTGTCACGCTGAGCACATGTGCAATCACTATTTGGTGAAAAATGGACTATGACAGAGGACTGCTTTTGTGGTCCTCATTGCCTAGCCTCTGATTAACCCTTCGGGGATAATAGTCGTGATTATATGTATCATAATGTATAATGTATGTGTTTTGTTGTATTCGAATATCAGATAGATAGGCACAGTAGTGTATTGACATTGTACATAAGTCAAAGTCAAAGTCAAATTATTTATTCAATGTAAACCTTTACAGGCACTTATTGACGTCAATATTATTGTGTCGTATGATTTGATAACGACATTTTTTTAAAGTTATTCAGTCCCAATAGTTCAAGCTATGCTTAGTTTGGGGCTGAATAGATTGGTGTGACCGTTGTAAAATTTCTTTTTTTACTTAATTTTTTTTATTTCGTAATAACAATCCCGTTAATAATTTCTCGGTAGCCCGGTGGCGCAGCAACTAAGGCGTTTAGATAGGTGATCAAATTAAAAAGATCTCATGCTCCTCTCGAGGTTCAAATTCGACTCAACACTCACGTAAGAATTGCCAATTTGGGGATAAAAGTTATTCGCGTCCGTAGGTTTACCCTTAAGATCCTACACGCGACCCCTGGGTGGTGCTAAATGAGTGTTACTGACTGAGTGGTAGAGCCACGCTGCGATGCAGCACGCATTGGGCCGGTTCGCCCGGCGTAATATCACCCTTTCACGAATATTCGGCGTGAAACAATGGCACTTTGTGCTGTTGTGTTTCGTCCGTCGAGTGAAGGTTACGGAGGCCCTTTCCCCCCCTCCCCCTCACAATTCCAATTCCTTCCTAAAACCTATTCCTTCCTTAAAGACCGGCAACGCATCTGCAATCCCGCTGGTGTTACGGGTGTCCATGGGCGGTGGAGATTACTCTCCATCAGGTGACCCGCCTGCTCGTTTGCCTCCTTCTATTATATAAAATAATAAAAATTATCAGAGTCTTAAAGAATCGGCATAAAGTACATACACACACAGCAGTGTACGACGAATCACAGACCAACGAAGTTTTGGATACGTTTAGAAAATGAAGCCCATGTTTGCACTTTTTGTTGCAGGGTCAGTGTGATTGCAAAATGACAACTATATAATTCTTTGCAACACTTTGAGGATGTGGTTATGGGGAAGAGGAAGGGGAAGAGGAATTGTATAGTACAAAGAAAGAGGATGCGGATGAGGATGCGGAAAATTTATTTATGAGGAAGCGGAAGTAAAAGAAAGTGTGATGAAACAGGCACATTATTAAGTGTATTTCATCACACTCTCCATTTTTATTTTAGTTATTAATAAAAACAAAGTACCTACGTAGTATTTCATTTATTTGTTGCGGGCCGGAGATTTCGCGTGCAATTTCAATTCCTCCATAGTTCCTCTTAATTTATAAGGAAACGATATAGGAAGAGGAATTTTTTACTTTAATTTATGGGAAAGCGATAGCGGTAGGGGAACTGTAATAATTGCGGAACTTCCGCAACATGTGGAAGCGGAAGAGGAATCCTCATCAACCCTAAACTAAATGATATGAAAAAGCTCTATTTCTTGCAACTTTTCAGCTGTACTCTTTGCAGTGTAGCCGAAGTAGTTTCTTTCATCAAATAACACGACAAGATGTGAACGTCTTTTTTTTTATTATTTAGCTCGTTAAGATTATTTCTCCTTGGCATTCCTGTGCCGATCTTCCCAATCCTCATCAACCCTAAAATAAATAATAATAAAAGCTCTATTTCTTGCAACTTTTCAGCTGTACTCTTTGCTGTGCAGCCGAAGTAGTTTCTTCCATCAAATAACACGACAAGATGTGAACGTCTTTTTTTTATTATTTAGCTCGTTAAGATTATTTCTCCTTGGCATTCCTGTGCCGATCTTCCCAATCCTCATCAACCCTAAAATAAATAATAATAAAAGCTCTATTTCTTGCAACTTTTCAGCTGTACTCTTTGCTGTGCAGCCGAAGTAGTTTCTTCCATCAAATAACACGACAAGATGTGGACGTCTTTTTTATTATTTAGCTCGTTAAGATTATTTCTCCTTGGCATTCCTGTGCCGATCTTCCCAATCCTCATCAACCTTAAAATAAATAATAAAAAAGCTCTATTTCTTGCAACTTTTAAGCTGTACTCTTTGCAGTGTAGCCGAAGTAGTTTCTTCCATCAAATAACACGACAAGATATGAACGTCTTTTTCGTTATTTAGCTCGTTAAGATTATTTCTCCTTGGCATTTCTGTGCCGATCTTCCCTTCCATGTTTCAAGCAATAATGTTTCTAATTATAATAAGTACTCATTTAGAAATATTGAGATTTCGAAAACATCACAGTTTTATTAAAATTTAACAAAACTGTTAACATTTAATTAAATCTCGTAGCGGTGAAAGAATACTACCACCTCCTCTCTTCCCTTGGGTGTCGTAAAAAGCGACTAATGGACTAAAGACTGCACATCCAACATCCAACAGCATAGAGCGGCGATGGGCTCACCCCCTGTCACGATGATCACATGTGCAGTCGCTATTTGGTGAAAAGTGAACTATGGCAGAGGACTGCTTTTACTGTTCTCATTGCCTAGTCTCTGACTAACCCTTCGGGGATAATAGTCGTGTTACTATGTATATATGTATATTTTTATCGAATACTTTTTTAAAATTCTGTAGTTTCGTATGTCACGTCTCACAAATAAACACATTTATACATATAAACAAACCCACAGAGCTGGGTGGTGGCGGTTTATTATTAAAATAAATTACTACCAACCCATCTCTTCCCTTGGGTGTCGTAAAATGCGACTAAAGACTGCACATACATCCAACAGCATAGAGCGGCGATGAGCTCGCTACATGCCGAGCACATATGCAGTAATTATTTGGTTAAACGTGGATTGCTTTAATTGCTGTCCTCAGTGCCTAGTCTCTGACCAACATTTTGGTGATAATAGTCATAAGCATAATACGTACGTACAAACACACATACTTGAATCATGCTCTTTTCCCAGAAAGGTACGCTGAGATTTCCATTCAAAAGAGAATGCCAAAAGCTACCCAATCATGCGCAATAACCAAAGATGTCTCAAAAGAAACCTTTCTAATCATGATTTCGTATTGTTAAACAAATATACCTTCTATTTCTGAATTATTATTCTAACAGTTATGTTTTTAAACGACTAATAGGTACATAAACAGCTGTCATCTGTCAAATATTTGAATATAACAACCTCAAAATGATCACTAATTATCCCCGAAGGGTTAGTCAGAGACTAAGCAATGATTACCGCAAAAGCAGTCCTCTACCATAGTCTACTTTTCACCAAATAGCGACTGCACATGTACTCAGCGTGACAGGTGG
Organism: Scoparia ambigualis; assembly: GCA_963921215.1. Lineage (NCBI taxonomy): Eukaryota > Metazoa > Arthropoda > Insecta > Lepidoptera > Crambidae > Scoparia > Scoparia ambigualis. The sequence continues at coordinate 7,644,151 of OY992510.1, forward strand.
TGAGCCCATCGCCGCTCTATGCTGTTGGATGTTTGTGCAGTCTTTAGTCCGTTAGTCGCCTTTTACGATGCCCAAGGGAATAGAGGAGGTGGAATTATTCATTCACCGCTATGCGACACGGTTAACCTTACATGTTTAACCTTCGCTTAAAAGCTCAACTGTTGTAAAACCAGATACAATAGAAATTCAATTGTTAGTAACCTCTAGTCTAGGTCTTTTCGTAGCAGACTAGGGGTTAGTATACGTTATAGGAAATTACGTCGGGTCTTTACGTCGCTAATTCCGCAATGTCTAAAGACGAAAGTCTTCAATCAGTGCGTCCTACCCGTCATGACATACGGAGCCGAAACGTGGACACTGACGATAGGGCTGGTTCACAAGTTTAAAGTCGCTCAGCGGGCTATGAAAAGGGCTATGCTCGAAGTTTCTCTGAGGGATCGAATTCGAAACGAGGTGATCCGGCAGAGAACCTAGGTAATCGACATAGCCCACATATCAGTCGCAGAATCGAAACCGTTGGTGTAGACGAGTTCTGGAGTGGAGACCGCGTATCGGCAAGCGTAGCGTAGGACGCCCTCAGACAAGGTGGAGCGACGATCGTCGCAAGGTGGCTGGCAAAAGCTGGATGAGAGTGGCCGCGGATCGTGCTCAGTGGCGTGTTTTTGGAGAGGCGTGGACGAGTATAGGCTGATGATGATGATGATGATGATGATACGTTATAACAATATCTTCTTTAAAAATAAAAGTTTGTATGTTTGTCGTTTGTTGTGCGTTCCGCAACCATTGATCAGATTGTGATGAAACTTTAGTATTATATTTTGGGGACGCCCGCGAGGGTTCATGGCCCAAAACGTGGCATTACGTATGCCGGATGCAGCTAGTAATACCTATTGTAAATGCGAAAGTAAGTTTGTTTGTTACTCTTTCACGCTTACGCTGCTAGACCGATTAAAAGAAATTTGCCAGAGCGATAGATTAAGCATTGAAGATGGCAAAAGGATACTTTTTCCCGAAAAAATAAAACTCTTTAGTTAAGAAATGGAAGGTGGGGCGAATTTAGTACAAAACTTTTTTTTGCGTCGTCTGACTTAGATTTAAACCAACTAACCACAAAGTTAGAACGAAATTCGAATGACCAAAAGGTTATATATAATAAACAGTCAAAGTCTGCATATTTGTTTTTTCAAACTACCCATAAAATAAGTTTGTAAAGATAATATAAGTTATGGCATTTATTCATTTCATTTTAATTCATTGACATAATCTACATTGTTTATGTAACGAGCGAAGCCGCGGGCAAAAGCTATTAAAATTATATACGTAACACAAAATCAACTTGAATAATACCGAAGGTAACTGCACCAGTCGGCTAATTAGAACGCAAAGGCATGGCGCGAAAGCCTTTACGCGCTCCTCTGCCGCCAGCTTGCAGGACGGTGCAATGCAATACCGAACTAACTGCAACAGTATAAGGTACTGAATTGAACGCCCCCATTAAAGCTATGCAAAAGTGAATTTGCTTTTTAATATTCAACTGAAGTTATAGCAATTATTACAGGCCGATGATTGATAATTTATTTAGTTTATGCGCGTTCTTTCTTAACAAATGGAAAGTTTCATGAGCATGGAAGAAATATATGAATACTCTATTATAATTTACAAACCAGAACTGGTAAGCTTGGCCATCATCTGTGCTTGTACCGCCTCGGACTAATAGCCACTTACCATAAGTGGCAAACGCGAATGTCCAGTTCGCTAGAGTTTGCCAATAGTAAATTGGTAGACAAATAAAATAATAATAATAAAATAATAAAAATGCTTTATTAAATAAAAGAGTTACGTACTTACATTACTTATTACTAGTAGTCCCCAAACTAAGTAATCCTGTCTATGGGGACTTACATTTGGTGTTAAATATGCTTTATCTATTGCTAAGTGTACACTAAAATATGTGATTGTAACCATACTAGTAATATCACCCAATAGGTACCCACAAATTATAAATTATACGTTTATACGACGCAAACACTGTAGGCTGGCCCGATAACACCCACCTCAAAATACCATAACTTACTTTAGCCCTACGTAAGAAATTCCTTACCTGGGATCAGTGTCAGTCCAGGAAAGTGATATTAACACTGCTAAAGGCTCTATTATCGAGGATTTGTCAGTAATAATTCTGTTTCGTTATAGTTTAGAGAAATTAGCCAGTTACTTAATATAGATTTAGCAGTAGTTGGGTGGCTACATTTAAAATCACATTTACTTACTGCCTTGTTATAAATAAATGGGTAAAGGAAGTCGCTGTGTCTTTTAGCAAATGTGGTGAGAGGTGGTGGCACTGGGATTTTAAATACACGTCTTTAAAGGAGAAATTTACAGATACTTGGCGAAAGAGCACACTATTTGTTAAAAAAACACACCACAATTGAATAAAGAATGATGATAGACAAATTAGCTTATTTTACTACCATGTATTTTGATTTAGTAGCTTTGACAGAAACTTTCTTAAATAGTTCCATATCAAACGGCAAATTGCTTGCTTTGAATTACGTGTAATGCGCAAAGACTGCTTGGGTGACTCAGGGTGGGGGGAGTGCTCTTAATTAGCTGTGCGAAACTGCTATTCAATTCACGAGGTAACGGTTATAGACGGCCTGAAGTCTGATATGGAACTAATTTTCGCTATTATTAGTGCTAAGCACATTAAATTTCTTTGTTGTTTTGTTTATTTACCGCCTAATTATACTGATGACCAATATCTTTGCGTCTTGATTTGTATAGAAAAGGCTATTTCGACATATTCTATTCTTAATGTTGTAATATTAGATGATTTTAATTTAAACTCCTGTAGCGTTAATGTACAAATTTTGATTCATTTTGTAACTTTTGCGGGCTGCACAACTAAATAATTTGTATAACAATCATGGTGGCATGTTGGATCTTGTATTGGGCGACTTTAATCAGATTATAGTGTCCGAGGGTGCTGAACTTTTAGCTAGTGCCTATTGATGAATCCACCCTTCGCTTGTGGTAACAATCCGGTTTCCTTGTGGTGCTCCGCTACTGCCGCCGCCGCTCTCGCCTCCACCCGCCTCATGCTCGGGATCTAACCCTGACTGGAAATGGCGTAAGGCTGACTTTTAGAGCCTGTACGCGACATTATGTAGTTTGGATAGGGCGGAGTTGTTTATTTTAAAAGATATTGACACAGCAGTAGATTCTTTTTACACTAATCTTTATGATTGTGTCAGTCAGTACGTTCCGGCTAAAGTCCGCCATATGCCGACCATAAGTACGTATATCCAAAATGGTATAACGCGTATATTATAAATAATATTCATCAATAGTTTTACCATTTAAAACGGTTTAAGGCTGACGGTAATGAATTTAGTAGAGAATTATTTAAATATAATAGATGGCATGTTAAAAATTTAATTGACAATGCGTTTAATCAGCACTTACATTTGACACAAGGAAAAATTGTGGACGATCCGGCAAAATTTTGGGAATTCATAAAAGATAAGAAGGCGATGTATGGAAGTTTACCGGTTGTTGGCGGCCTTGCCTTCTATGGTGGCCTCAGACGCGCACCACGTAAGCGGCGCACGCACCCACTATTCGTGCATTACGTCTCACTGGGGATATGATCGCTCATGACCATGATATCGACGTCTTTGCCGACCATTTTAAGCTTTGGTCTCTTGATCGTAACGCACAACGCTGCGGTATGCGGCATGCGGTGCCCGACACATAATTGTATGAAAAACGTCTAGTATGGTCTCTTGTTCCGTCGCAGTATGCGTCAGCGGCGAAGGGCAAGCGCGGTAAAGTGGGGAGCGGGTATCCCGCGCTGCGCGGCGTCGTTCTCGTTGATTCGCTGCGGTGTGCGTCGCGGTGTCCAATCGTTTGACAAAAAACAAATAACAAATTTTCATTTGAAAAATAACATTTGACAAAATTATACTTGATAAATGTATCATTTTACAAACTATTGTTTAATAAACTACTCATTAGACAATATATTTACTAAAAAAAAATCATTATGCTAAAACATTATTTCACAAATTGATTATTTTATAAACATTTTAGTTGGCAAAACAATAAAAAGCATAAATAACATTTAACAAATACTAGCTGCCCTACTCTTGTAGGTCACGTGATAGGTTAGATATTTAAGACAATCGCGAAGCGCAGCGTAACGATTGTCTTAAATTACGAGGTTATTTTTTTTATTAGACAACAGAAATACTAGCTGCCCTACTCCTGTAGGTCACGTTATAGGTTAGAAATTTAAGACAATCGCGAAGCGCAGCAAAGCAATTTCTGGCACAGCTGCACGAAGACGCCGGTAGTTTGGATTGGTCAGCCATATTCACTGCTGACTCTGTTGATAGGCAAATTGAACTTTTTAATAGGCTTTTGATCGAGCTGTACGACGTGCACGCACCTGTCCGACCGGTCAAAATAAAACATTTGCCTGCGCCGTGGTTAACAGATGATATAAGACTGCTTATGGCTAAAAAGAACGCTGCAAAGTCTAGGTACAAACAAGATCCCTCGGTTAAGAATGAACATAAGTATAACCGTGCTAGAAATCGCTGCAATACAGTGGTAAGGGACGCTCAAAGACGCCACATCCATAAATCCGTACAAAATGAGGACCCTGCTAAGGTGTGGAAATTCCTCAAATCTCTCGGGGTTGGTAAATCTCAGCAGTGTAGTCCCAAGACTAACCTGGATATTAATAATCTCAATTCTTTTTTTACTTCATCATCGCCTATTGACGTTCATTGCAAGATAGAAACTCTGCATCGTCTTTCTAATTTACCAACACCTGATTTTTCCCCGTTTGTCTTAAATCAATTTACGGAGGATGATGTTAAGAGAACAATACTCTCCATAAGCTCTAGTGCTGTGGGTAACGATTCTATAAGTCGTAATATGATCCTTCCTTTATTAGATATCCTTACTCCCATTATTACTCACATCCTCAATAATTCAGTAGCGTCTCGAGCATTTCCGTCATCTTGGAAGGATGCTTCTGTTATTCCACTTCCTAAAAAGTCCAAACCTACCCTGTATTCCGACTACCGTCCTATTTCCATATTACCTTTTCTTTCTAAGGTCATTGAAAAACTTATTCATCGTCAACTAACTACTTTCCTAAATAAAAACAATCTCCTAAATTCCTTTCAATCTGGTTTCCGTACTGGTCATAGTACGACATCGGCCTTAACCAAAATCACTGACGATATTCATCATGGCATGGAAAATCGTCATCTTACTCTATTGACATTATTAGACTTTAGTAATGCCTTTAACTCAGTGGATTTTGACGTTCTCCTAAGTGTTCTACGTTCTATTGGCATCTCTCCCTCCGTGGTTGATTGGTTTCGAAGTTACCTGATGGGCCGCCGGCAACGCATACGTATTGAAGAATCTTTCTCTACATGGAGCAATATTGGTTCTGGTGTCCCTCAGGGTGGCGTCTTATCTCCCCTACTTTTCTCAATTTTTATTAATTCAATTTCGCAGTCGCTTTCATGTTCCTACCACTTGTATGCTGATGATCTCCAGATCTACACACAGGCACCATTATCGGATCTTTCACGTGCTGTGGAAGTTACTAATGCAGATCTTGACGTCATAAATAATTGGAGCAAGTCTTATGGTCTTGCTGTTAACCCTAGCAAAACGCAGACAATTATCATTGGCAGTCCATATTTTGTTTCTAGAATTAATTATGACCTTCTACCTCGTGTTAATTTCGCGGGCGCTGATATTCCGTTTGCAAAAACTGTCAAAAATTTAGGAATTACTTTTGATCAATGCCTCACTTGGCGCCCCCAAGTGGAGGCAGTTCGGAAAAAGGTGTTTGCTGCTTACGGTTCCCTCAACCGCCTTCGTAATTTTTTACCGACTAGCATCAAAATAACTCTGGCACAGACACTTCTACTATCCATTCTTGATTATGCGGATGTCTGCTACGCTGATCTTTCGGAGGAACTCCTTAACAAGCTAGAGCGTCTGCAGAATGTGTGTATAAGATTTATTTTTAATTTAAGAAAATATGACCATGTTTCGTATTATCGAGCTCGGCTTAACTGGCTGCCAATTCGACGACGTAGGGACTTACACGTTCTTTCCCTTCTATATTCTGTCCTCTTTTTACCAACTTCTCCTCTTTATCTACGAAGTTGTTTTTCCTTTCGTTCTTCTTCCTCTAGTAGGACTTTACGTTCTGCTTACAACCTTTCTCTAACGACTCCACTTCACTCCACTGATTTCCTTTCCTACTCCTTTTCTGTGCATGCCTCCGGCTATGGAATGCTCTACCAGAGAGCATCAGGAGTGCTCGTACGTTGGAGTCGTTCAAGGGTCAGGTCCGGACTCATTTTCTACGTTTAACATCTTAGTTTATTTATTTCCATAGTATACCATAATATTGCATTATCTCTTTTTATCTCATTTATTTATTTAAATTATAATTATATTTTATTATTATTATTTATATTATTATCCAATCTTTTTATATTTCTATTTCTTATTTCCCTTATTCTTGCACCCATTTCAATATTCTTTTTATTATATTTCTATCACCCAAGGTTGCCTGGAAGAGATTGCTTGTTAGCAATAAGGCCGCCTGTTTTGTACTTTGTCACTGTATAAATGTTTTCTGTTATATGTTCTTGTGTGCAATAAAAGTATATTTTATTATTATTTATTATTATTATTAATTAATAAACTTCATCCATGCTCTTATGGTTTTAGGCAACAAATTCTGATTATATTTGTCATGCTTCCTGGGAATTAGCAACCCATTCTATTGCATCTGAAAGTAAAACTACAAGGCATGTTGGCCATCGCCATGACGTGTTGTATGTGGACGTTCTATTTCAAGAATGAGCAGACGAAGAGTTGTCTTTCAAGAGCCAAATGAAGAGGAACAAAGGATGACTAACATAATTTCGAATTGGATTAGACCACGAGAGGTAACACCTTACATGTATTTACTTATTGATTACCTCCGTGGTGGAGTAATATGTACAATGGTTTTCGTGGTGATGCCTACTCTGAGTTCCTGGGTTTGAATCCCAGTAGGGGCAAATGTTTCTATGACGAATACGAGCATTTGTACCTGAGGCCATGACTATTTACCTATATAATAATTCTACTAAATACATATATATACCATACATTCCGATTCCCATCGGCTTGCCTATAAGAAATCCCACTCCAGGGATCCACCATGCAGATCTTAATAATTTTGTCAGTAATTAGTGCCACCAATGAGTTAAACATTCCATGTTTATTATTGTCTGATTTGTAAATTCTTGGCCAGCTTACCTTCGCCGTATTTCCCCAAACACATCCCTCGCCACTGTTATTACTACTATCACAACTGCATTTTTACCCATTTTCCTAGTAAGTATAACATATCACAAGTCTTACAGTGCTTATTTTGGGGCTAGGCCACTGACCTACTTAAACTATCAATTTGTTACCTGAGACACTCAAGATAGTAAGTATTTAGGTCAGCATTCTTGTATTAAAGAGAGGCCAGCGGGCTAGGCTAATTGGTGTAAGATAAAAAATTATTTACTTTATACTCTGTTACTTTTGTAATTTAATTGTGATTGTTTATTTCAGCTTTCTTCAGAAAGTGAAGCTTGTGTTCCTTGTTGGCTCCGAGCTCAAAGAGCTTCACGTAGAAGTGGACAGCCAGAGTTTTAACTGCATTGTGGGGCTACGAACTGTTGGGTGCTGCTCACAGATTTGCTCGCCATGAAGGCATGACTAGACGTGCTCCACTCTTCGATGATGTTATTTTAAGAGTTCCCCTAATTACTTTATAATTTAATATTAAAGTGACCAAACTAAATTATTGTTTTATTTCCACTGAGCAAATGCTAATATTGAAAAACATTACTCGTCTGTGTGTATGTACAATTGTGAAACTTCCCTGTAGAAAGACCAGTCGAGTTTCTGATTTATTTAAAATGTTTTGATCATATTTTTTAGGATTAAATTATATTGTTTGCCTTTGATGAAGTAATTTATTAGTAGTATCTACTAGGAAGATCCTCGATTGTACTGTAAATATAAGTAAGTATGCATTCTGAGCAGTACCTAGTAGAATAATATTCCTATCTCAGAGACAATTATTTTAACCACTAGCTTCCGCCCGCGTGATTCGCGTTCCTATAGGAATATCGGCATAAAAAGTAGGCTATGTTACTCTTCGTTCTTTCAAATATCTATAAGCCAAAGATCAAGTCAATTGGTTGCTTAGTTAGGGCGTAAAGGAAGGACAAACAAGTCACTTTCGCATTTATAATAATAAATATGTAGGATAGGAGATGATTTCAACTTAATGTTGGTAAAGGTAGGTAACTAGGTAGTCTAAAGTTGCGACTACTAAAGTGGGAACGTGTATACATACTTCTGTTGTTTACATCTATTCTATGACTTTTATCATGTTTTATGTACCTATTTTGCTGTTATTTATCAAAACACAGATGAGTAGTTAACTATGTCTTTTTGTGTTTTAAATAACCAAGCACAAAGATCTAAATAATCACAGTCGCAGCAGTTCCTGATAGGTATCCTATCCTATCTATCTATCTTCTAGACTCTGTAACTCGGGCTTAACAATACGTAGGTACTTACTTAATTAATATTGAAATGCACTACTTAAGTACCTACCTATATTAGTTCGATTCACGATTGATCTATAAATCAATCAATCAAGGCGCAAGGTACAAATGATTGGTCTCGCTGCGGTCGAGCGCAGCGAGATCAATCATTCATCTAAGATTTTCAGATTAATTAATTAATTTGTTACTGTCAGAATCATTGTCCGTCCCTCCCTGTCACTCAGCTGTCAATGTCAATCAAATACAGGAAAAAACCTAACCTTAAAAAATTATCGAAATACAAGTATAACTTTTAAATCCCAACATTTAAAATTCTGTTAATTTATGTATTAATTCTCAATAATATAATCTACCAAATGTGTAAGTCTCATTGCCAAACATGAAAATTGTAGGCCTTTACAAAATCTCCATAGAACCCTGCCATTATCCTTTCGAGGTTATTTTTTTTTATTAGACAACAAAAATACTAGCTGCCCTATTCCTGTAGGTATTGAAAAATTGAAATTGCTTACATCCTTGCTTATATAATATAATCATACCTAATATACCATACTTTTTGTAAAATCACCAATTTGGCAAACGAATTATTTAGTCAAGTGAATAATATTAAAATAATATTTTAACAGTAGAAATATTTTCTAAGTAAAACATTTGCGAAACCTGTATTATGTCAAATAATTATTTTTAAAGTAATATTTTTTTATTTTTTTTTATAAAAGAGGGAGGCAAACGAGCAGGCGGGTCACCTGATGGAAAGTAATCACCGCCGCCCATGGACACCCGCAAAACCAAAAGAATCGCAGATGCGTTGCCGGCCTTTAAGGAAGGAATAGGTTTAAGGAAGGAATAGGAATAGGGAGGGGGGGGGGAGGGGCCTCTGAAACCCTCACTGGTCGGACGAAACACAACAGCACCAAGTGCCGTTATTTCACGCCGAATATTCGTAATATGTTTTCGAAAAGAAAGTTTGTCAAATGATTAGTTTTTCAAACGTTGTCTATTAAATGATCTTTTGTCATACGTTTTTTGTCAAACATTAGTAAACCGTGCGTCGCGGGTTACTAATGTTTTAGTATTTATGTATGTATGTATGTATGTATTTACGGGATTTGTTTGAAGATAATTTAATAGAATTTGAATCAACTTTTCTTCACAATCAATTAAATGCCTTTTTATTAAAGTTTCCAAATAACCTTCACCCTTCCGTTGTAAAAACATGTTTCTCGGCCTGCTTTTTGGTCGTCTACTTTGGTAGCTGCGGCAAAATCAACTGACAACTTTTCCGCAGAGACGGTATACGCTGCGTCGAGACGCTGCATTTGAACCGCATATACGATCAAGAGACCAAATCTTTAAACAGATATTTATGAAAGCGCAATCATTTGTAGATAATAGTATGACTAAAATTATACCATGTATTGATAGTAATATTTATTATTTGATCTTATTTTATATTTTATTTATTCTAATTATAAAGATTTTTGTGTAATTATTGTTCATTATTTTATTGTGATATTGTATTTTGACTTTTTTTTCCTATTGTATTTTGACACTGTTGTATATTTTTTTTGTACTTTGATTATTATTTGACTTTTTGACATTCGTATTTTTTTAGTTTTGTATTTACTATTTTCCTAAATTGTATAACATGTCTATTTGATTATGTTTCGGTGATGAGTCACAATTTTAAACTTGACTTTTTTTATAATAGAAGGAGGCAAACGAGCAGGTGGGTCACCTGATGGGGAGTAATCTCCGCCGCCCATGGACACCCGCAAAACCAAAGAAATCGCAGATGCGTTGCCGACCTTTAAGGAAGGAATAGGTTTTAGGAAAGAATAGGAATTGTGAGGGGGGGGGGGGGAAGGGCCTCCGAAACCCTCACTGGCCGAACGAAATACAACAGCACCAAGTGCTATTATTTCACGCCGGATATTAGTGAGAGGGTGGTATTACGCCGGGAGAGCCGGCCCAATACGTGCTGCAACGCAGCGTGGCTCTACCACTCAGTCAGTGTCACTCATTTAGTACCACCCAGGAGTCACGTGTAGGGTCTCAAGGGTAAACCTACGGACGCGAGTAACTTTAACCCACATAGGACTTACGAGTAGGTATGTTTTTAATTAGCTTGCTGGCGTTTTGGTCTGCACTGCAAGTCAGCAAGTGCACCTTTTCTTCAGTCTATTTCAGTCCTCTATTTCAGTGACATTATTATAATAATTAGTAAGATATTTATAACTTTTTTGTTGCTGCAAATGATGATGAATAAATCATTTTCTATTTCTATTTCTTTAAGTAAATTATATAAATAAATATAATTAGATTTAACATTACCAATTTAGAGTTGGCTAAAGACGTAGCGTTAATTAAAGTGAAATTCAATACATTCACCATTCTATTTTACAAGCGTTCACGCCAGTTGTCTAGGTACTGGTAAATGGCGATTAGTTCAAGGCGGTATAAGCACACCTCACCTGACTACGTGAATATCGTTGTATAAAATAGCGAGTTCCTCAGTGGTTGAGGATTACGGCTAATAAAATGTTATTATGGCGACAGACTTGATTATTTGTAGCTGATTATTTGTAGCTAGCCAGACGAATTCAGACAAAGCTCTTCCACCGAAGAAGTAAAATACCTTCAATATTTAGCCCACGTTGGAAATTTAACTTGGCACCGCAAGATCTAAAACCGCATGTTGAACCACCGAACCACCAAACCTAATATTCACATAAGTTAGCACTTATACAAATTGCAAGTAATTCTAGCACATAATTCTTATAGTGTAAGGGATGAATTAGTGTGAACACTTATAACACTTCAAATCGTAGGTGTGACAACACTTTCAACAGACATCAAATAGTATTACAGTCATGCCAAATTGCTTTCAATCACAACAGTTTGAGCACATACAGACATTAAAGTTCCGTGACCTTACAAATGTGTGTTTGTATTAGTAATTATACCAAGAAAACAATGGCAAATTAATACAGTTATGTAAATAAAACTTTACTGATCTAGTCATAATTATGTCAAAAAAAATATTGCCTTTAATTTATTAAGAAACAGGCACTGGTAGTTACGTGTTATTATTTTATCTATTTTAAACCAATATGAAGAAAACACTGACTACGCAAACTCTTCCGCTTAACATTTAAATCACGTTTATACAGTTGAATGCCATTTAAAATAATGGTAGAGGATTTCACAAAATTTACAAAATATGATTTTGTCTGTCTCCATCTGAATCTGAGGATGATAATGATCACAGAGATTTAACCCGACTTTAAACCGTTATAATTTATAGATGATAATTGTTAATTATATAAAGTTTGTAAATCTTAATAAGAATCGAGTGATAGATTTTTATTACTGAGAGCCTTGTTTAATGTTTTATATTTTAGCGTTCTATTAACGCTTAAATATACTTAAGTAAAATTTTTTAAACACTGAAAAAAGACGACAACCTCAGGCGGGAATCGAACCACGCACCTTCTGCATTCCGGGCGGCTGCCTTAACCACTTGGCTACCGAGGTCTGGCTTTCAACCGTCGAAATTTGTCAGTGCTTGATGCTTATGTTTTTAGTCAACATTGCTTCATCAAATCTTAGAAGTTTTCACCTCTGAGATCCGAAAGAAATATTTTTACAAATATTTAAACATTCGGTTAAGATGAAGCTGCGTTTATAGATTAATGTTTTATATTTTAGCGTTTTATTAACGCTTAAATATACTTAAGTAAAATTTTTTAAACACTGAAAAAAGACGACAACCTCAGGCGGGAATCGAACCACGCACCTTCTGCATTCCGGGCGGCTGCCTTAACAACTTGGCTACCGAGGTCTGGCTTTCAACCGTCGAAATTTGACAGTGCTTGATGCTTATGTTTTTAGTCAACATTGCTTCATCAAATCTTAGAAAAAAAAATTTTACTTGAGAGCCTTGTTTTTAATGTCTATGTAGTATTTACTACAAGGTTATTCTATTTATAAATATAGTAGCCACATTTATAGCCACGATATACCTACCTAATAATTATATAAATCTTTATACCTCCGATTTTCGAGTTTATAAGATCTCTCCATCCGACTGTTTGGCTGAAAGAAATCGCTTCATAGCGATAAGGCCGCCAAATTTTAACTATGTAGTGGGCCTATTTTTATGTTTTGTATGTATTTTTACATATACACTGTTGCAATAAAAATATTATATAGTCTAATGTAATCTATATACGTACTTACCAAACTGGGTCAATAATATTATGTACTACTGCTGCAAATCCGGGTCCTCTAGGTTGTCTCTAACACCAGGGCCTTACTCTTCAAACGCATTCAATACTTCATTGGCCCGTTGTCATTTTTTGTACATTCCTCCATAGGAATATATCTGTGTGTACTGTGCCAATAGCTTAAGAACAAGCAGCAGTACGGTGAAGTACGGGCCAACAAAGTTTCGGTGCGTCTAGAAAGTGAGGCTCTAGGTATAGAGGTCGGTTACAGTAGCCTATGGAGGAATCACTTACGCATTGCCGACCAAGGAAAAACCACTTCACGTACTTTTTAAAGAAACCCGCGCTATACTCCTTTGAGTATACCTCAACAAGGAGCTCATTCCTTAACCCTATACATCTCCTACTACTTTCGACAGCGATAATGAAACGAGAACAATAGCAGACTTACAATGCCAATTAACGGAAATCAGAAACTCGTTTACACTTCACGACTTAGCTCTGATCAAAGTTTAAGGATTCTACGGTTGTAAATAATCGGATGATTTATAGTAAGATACCGTGAAGCAATCGTATCTAATGCTGATCCCGTTAAAACGTAGCTGAACTTACGGCGATGTTTAGAAGATACTTATTTGAAAGACATTTTTAAATCGCACAAAACCAAACTATGCATTAGATTCTGATAAACTTTTTTGAAATTAATTTCTTGCAATTAGTTTACTTAAACAAATTAATATTACATTTAAAAAATACATAGGTAAGTAAATAATATTAAAACAAAATTCGAAACTGAAATAAGTTTTCACAGACGGCTAAAATCCTAACTTTTATAATGTTTTGCATAACCCTATTACTTAAATGTTTAATATTTATGGTTAATATAGGAGCTAGCCGATTGGTCTGTTAGATTAAACACTATGCGGGTTTAGGATTTTCTAATTAACTGACTAACAGCACCATTGTTTGCCGCCCGCGTATTTGCTGTTCCAATGTTGTTTCTACCGGAATGTACAGCTACATCTTTTAACGTAACAGTATAGACGTATTAATAATACGTATTCTTTTTTTCATAATGTTTGTATTTATTTTTATTTTTTTGATTATTATTACCTATATATATTTCTTTAATCTTCAACACAATGCATATTGTTATGAATAAAGAATTGAATTAAATTGAAATTAAACACATACATAGGTTCACGACAAAGGGACTAAGTCAAAAACTAGGCAATTTGAACCGCAGAAGCAGTCCACTAAGGGTGGATTCGACCAAACTGGAATAAGACTTACTCCGAGATTAGTCCATACAAATTTGGCCCTTAATCTAGGTATAAGACCTTATTCCAGTTTGGTCGAATCCATCCTAAGTCCACCAAATTACAACTGCACGTGTGTCTTCAGCGTAATAGGTGGTGAGCCCATCGCCGCTTTATGCTGTTGGATATATGTACAATATTTAGTCTCTTAGTCGCCTTTCATGACACCCAGAGTAAAAAGAGGTCGGAATAGTATTTATTTAGTGAGCCGATATATTGTGTTTCTCTTTTTGTTATTTTCTGTTTTCTATTTCACGTCTTTTTTTTTTTAATTATTTAATGTGACAGTCAATAAATGGTTTTCCTTTCATTCATTCTTTCTTTCTTTCTATACCACATAGTTCAGCCGCTATACCACACGGCTTACATTGAGCATACCGTACTATTAGCACATGAGTAAAAAAACGGAACAGAGACAAAGCTTCATACAACCGCGTCGTCGCGAGTCAACTACTACAAGCATACGGCGCATGTGTGCGAGTCCACTAACCGCTACGTCGCTCATGCGCCGCCACTGGATAAAACCGGTTTACCACAGTATTTACGCTCGCTTGGCCAGTGGACAAACGGAGAGACTCGCGACGGCGTGTTGTATGAAGCTTTGTCTCTGTTCCGTTTCTTTACTCATGTGGTATTAGAGGGCAGATGATTAGACACTTGGGGCGTGATGACTGGGCATTTGACAAAACACGACGACTTCATAACAAACATCTTGAAAGGGAAAATAAAAGGTGAACATCGTATCTTATTCAAGAGTCAATGAATTGGCTTAGTACAGAGATAAATGGCTTCACGGATAGAACATGGCTCTGACGTTCAAAGAAGAAGTCCGGTAGATGGATTTCCACATAGCCTTCGTCTGGATGGCTTAACAGCCACTTAACAGCACTGTCTTCTATAACTGTGAGCTACTTAATAGATTTGACATAGTAACAGTAGTTAAGCTTAACTACTTACAGGGTCGGTAATGTGCAAGCTAGTTTAATGCTAGTATGTGCTACAAGCGTTGATAGGTTACTGTGACCTTTCATCTAATTTTAATTCCGTTTCACAGTATGATTTGTTACGGCATACAATTATTTTTATGAACCTGATGGAAATAACGTATAGGTGTGTAGCATGTTCTGTATACGTATTGGTTTTCGACTTGTTTGATTGATTCATTTCTAGTTTTGACAACGACCGGCGATGTTCAGCCTTTATGAACCTTTTTTGATGAATTTATGATATGAAAGTACGGTTTCGATTAGTGTGAGATACATACGTTTTGTTTTAGTCCGATGATTAGTAACTGCAATATTTTATAACGTTCACCGCAATAAAAGTAACGCTACCTACTACTAACTATAATCTTATAGTAATTTTTAGATGGTTATGATGAATGGATTTTTTTTAAACCTTTAACCTTTTCATTGGGTCTGTGCAGCTGCCGACAAATGTAACTGTCGGTGTAAAAAAAATATTCTTAAAAGTGTGTGTTCAGTGTTTTCTTGTTAAAGCACCGGCAGGCTACACATGGAATTTAAGCTACAGGAGGCTGAGAAACTTCCCTATACGGTTTCCCGTCTTACAATATCTGAGTCCCTAGGTCCCTAAGTCCCTAAAGCCCTAAGTCCCTAAAGCCCTAACCTACAGCATAAATGTGTAATAAATAAATCAAATCACATCACATTACACTAATATTATAAAGGCGAAAGTTTGTGAGTGTGTATGTTTGTTACTCTTTCACGTAAAAATTATTAATTGGATTTGGATGAATTTCGGGATACAGATAGTTTATAATCTAGATTAACACATAGGATACTTTTTATCCCGATATTCTCACGGGAACAGGAACCACGCGGGTGAAACCGCGAGCAGCCGCTAGTATATAAATAAGTGTACGGGATGTCTGCACCATGAGACCTAAGGCAACAGACGGAAGGTGGTGAGGAAACAGGGTTCGGAGTAGGATTTTCTCACTGCCACTCACAAGACTGATCAGAACTGACGGCTAAGGGTGTCTTGGGCAAAGTGAGAGGAATATAGTTACCAGGTCAGGTAGCAGCAATTATACCACGATGTCGTCCGAGTGAGTACAAAGAGAGTTTATTTACATGTTACAGCTTCTTATATACTAATTTTATTCTACACACACAATGATAAGTACTGACTAGTGAGACATCTGTATAAATCGCTGCTTAAATGTTCAAACGTCGTTTGAACAGGGTCAGTCACGTCTTACCTTCATTAATGGATTGGAAATTTGATTGTATGCATAATGGGGTTTGGCTGAATTTGCAAAATATAGCCAAATTAATAGAAAAGGCAAAAAAAATATTTTTGTCCGCCACAATCCCACGCCATGCTTAATAACTTTTTATTACTTTTCATTATTTCTCAGGCTCTTTTTATATTGCAATCATCTGAGCTATCTTTATTGCTAACGATATAAGCACAATATAATAAGCGCAGCGTTAAAAGGTAATGGGCAGCCATTTTGCACACAGCTATATTGCGACCGACTTTTCCATTAAATTGACCATGATTTATACACTGCGCCTAATGCCTTTTGTTGTTTTAATTGTATTGGTCCAAACCACTTATCACTGTCCCAAATAAGATGAATACATCCGAATATACCCTAAACGGAATTTAAAGCAAGATTGATGTTTCCACAAAGGGATTTTAAACTTCTTGATCGCAACGCTCCGCGCGGTGTGGTGCAAAGTTAACGGTTGGCTTTTGTTTCGCTACTTGACGGGTACGAAAATTATATCAAACTAGCGGCCGCTCGCGGTTTCACCCGCGTGGTTCCCGTTTCCGTGGGAATATCGGGATAAAAAGTATCCTATGTGTTAATCCAGGTAATAAACTATCTGTTTGCCGAATTTCGTCCAAATCCATTTAGTGATTGATTTGACGACCTCCTTGGTCGAGTGGTTAGTACACCGGTTTTCATGGTGTCGCCATCTTCCCGGGTTCGATCCCTGGTTAGGTCAATTTAGAAATTATTGTTTTTCTAAATTTTCTCATGTCTGGGGGTTTTCTATGAATAATAAGTATGTATTTAAGTATTTTAAGTATGTTTATCCGTTGTCTAGTAACCATTTAAGAGGGTTTACGCACTTCGGTTTCCCATACTATCTTCCAAGTCGAAATTTTTAAAGACCAATAAGCCAATTTTAACGAAACTTTGCATGCTAAAGTAAAGTACAGGGATCTAAACAGTTTGTTTGGTTGAGTCATTGCGATTTAAGGTCCACTATAGAAAGTTCAAAATCGCAATAACTCAGTTAAATAAACGTTTTACAAAAACGTTTTCAACAAACTATTTAGACCTCCATATTTTACATCAGCATGCCGAGTTTCATCAACTTACGATTACTGGTTTCTTAAAATTTCAACTTGGAAATTTGTTTAAAAAACCGAAGTGCGTAAACCCTCTTAACGAGTTTCTTAACGAAGCTTCGCTTGGGCTAGATAATTGGTGTGAGTGTAGGAAAATTTATTTATTTATTTATTATTTAGTAGTTTTAACGTGAAAGAGTAACAAACATCCATCCATACTTACAAACATATCATATCATATCATTTTGTGATATTGAAACGTTTAAAAAGATGACTACCTCGGTTGGGAATCGAACCCACGAAGCGTTGAAGAATTCGGCAGGTCTAACCAATACCTCAGTGGCGGAGTGGTCAACGAGGCCGCTCGGATTGCAGAGGACGTGGGATCGATTCCCAACAAAGGTAGTATACTTTTTTTTACGTTTCAATATCTAGTTAGTATATTTCAGCGTTGCCAACGTTAAAAATAACAAAAATTACGAATTATTGATGTCTGTGTATCTAAATATTTTATAATGTATGATAATGAAAAGCTTGGATTTTTTGATAAAAACATTTGCTCCAAAACCACTTTTTGTTTTAATCCAATCACTTTTTTTGTTTATAATTTTACTAAATGTAATAACTTAACCTCTTTGCATCACACACACGTTGCATCACAGGATGTTATTAAACTCGTTAACCGACTGATGAGAAAGAGGTTAAGTTATTACATTTAGTAAAACAATAAACAAAAAAGTTATTGGATTAAAACAAAATGGTGGTTCATTGTATCATACTCATTTTTAACATCCACCGGTTTTAAGGTTTGCCTTTTATTCATATACATACTGTATTTGAGGTCAAAGTAAAAGCTAAAATTTCCTCATTCAAATAAATATAACTGAAAAGCACTTAAGAATTGTTCAATTATTTAAAATACGAGAAAGCTTATAACTTGAACCGCAACATTTGAAAGTCAGGCCCTAAAAGGAAATGGATTTGGAAAGAAAGATGAGCGTTTCAACACAACACTAGACCGCAAGCGAGATGGTGACTAGAAATATTACAGAATTCATCATTACTAAGCTCCCCTTTGCTTATGTTGTTCTGTTTTTCTGTGTCTTCTTTTTCCCTTCATGTGCTGAGCTGATCCGGGGCAGCCATTAAAAATTACTGGAGTTCCCCTCAGCAGCACCCGATTAAGTTTGGGTATTCTCCACACGCGTTCGAAGATTGCCTAAGCAAGCACTCTAAGGCTAGCGATGGCTTAGAATTCCCAATCCTGACCTGTCACTTATTTGCGAGAGAATAAGGCGGGCATCCTGCTGCCTGCTTCTCCCGCCTCGTCTGCGTTCTGTTTAAGAGCATATTTTTTTGCAGAACCTCTCTGCGGCTTCCTTCGGTAAACTGCCATTCTTCGGGTCCTGTACAACAGGCCTCATCCAAATTTGACCAATGACAATAAAGATGGCTGTGACCTATCCATGGCAAGTGCTCTGAAAAAGTCTCTCACCTCATCCTACCCTTTCCTTTTCCATAGGAGTACGCGTGCAGCTCCTCATAGTCACCGATTTACCGTAATTTAAAATAATAATTAACTCAAATATTCCATTGCGAATAAAGAAATTTATTGAGTTGTTTCTTTGTCGCATCTGAAAAAGATATGATAGTCTACCAGCACATGTTTTACCTCCTTCCTATGATGTGGGATCCTTCAAAAAGAGACACCTTGCGGCCAGCAGGGTTATGGTGACTGATGCTACATCTTTTAACGCTACGCCAGTTGTCTTCGCGCCTGGACTAGATTCTACTTAACACAGTGCACCTAACACATGTGATTCGTACCAACTTTGCTCTTTAGAAGTTATCAGAAAATCCACATTCGCAGAAAGGTATTAAAAACGGTATGTTCCATGTCGCGCCGTAAACAGTTCCATAGTCTTATGTAATAAACGGAGTGTACTAAAATATTTATGATGTTTTTACCGCTCAATCGCATACAAAATCTGTGACGCTTATGTTGATGTCATAAGTTGGTCGACTACGACTTGCTCACGCCTAGTAACGTTTACCTAAAATAGTAATGTGTTGTGGTAAAGTAGAAAAAGCTTCTCAGCAATCAGCTCTTAGCAACAATGAATTGCCTTCGGATTTCTTTACTTTTTTAATGTAAATATATAAAATGCGTTGCCGGCTTAGAGGAAGGAGTAGGAATTGTGGAGGACTATTGATGGGATACCAAATCTTCACCATCGACCTCCTCTATCATACTGGTATTATTACCTATGAGTTAAGCTTAAACAGGGGCGTGGGAGGGGCGAATCTCTAGAAACTATAAAAGTTCCTAATTTACTATAAAACCCTAAAATGGGTCAGTTTAGATTTAAAACTTTTTATTTCATCCTACTTTACAAATTACCAATACCGATAGTATTGTATATTAGTTATTTAAGATAAATCACTGATAGCACAAAATTGTCAGCTAATCAAAAACACCCAAGTAGTTTTATCGCTACAAAAACAGAATGAACTGTTCAATTTCAGAAAATAGTTTAAGACAAAATGAATGGCTGGCGATCGAGTCTCATCGATTTAAATGCCGGATGAATCGAGTCTATTCGAACTCAAGGAATCAGGTCGGAGTTATTTCTTTAGTTCCGAACTGGCTACCTTTTCTGCCTGCTATTCGGATGTTTTTTTTGTATTGGTATGGCGTTTATATAATTATCTTTATCTGACAGTATGAAGGATTCTGATAATAATAATATCTAAAAAGATAGACAAATTTAAAATTCGGATAGTTTAGTAAGCAAATAAGATTTAATCTTACAATTAAAAGTTTTGTGGCAGATTCCTTCACAGTTCAGACCACTTGACTACGCAGCGCCCTCCCTTAAATAAGGCAAGCTCTGGACAAACTCTTGTTCTAAGATATCAGCTAACTAAGGAATTTCTTTTAATGATGATTAAGTTAATTTGCACGTACAATCATTATATATTTATATGTATACTGAAACGGGTACGGAAAAAAATATTTGTACAAAGTTTAAAAAGAACGAAGGTCCTTGGTAATTTTTTTCAATTAGAATTTTCTTTTTTAATGTGTAGGTATTTGACTACTAACCAGCCTAATTGCGAGCAGGATGTGACTTACACAGGAAATACCTAATCACTCATGCCTTGAAGATATCAAGCTTGTAATGATCGAGGAAAACACATGGTGAATAATGGTCTGAAACAGAAAAAATATAAGCATACAAAAACAACCAATTACGTCGACATGTTCCCATCGATGAAAATTGTTAAACCTATGCAAGCATACAGTCCCCACAAAGGAACCGCTCTCGTCGGAAACTTTTGTATTCTTCAAACATTTGAATCTAAAGAAAACAACATTATTCCCCGTTCGGTCGTATTCAAATACCTTCCCCGAAGACAGCGGGAGACTGTTTCCTCCTATGTTATTTAATATTTCATCTGAGGACCTGCGTATGTCAATATCACACCGTGGCCCGTTGCGGGGGTGAAGCGCGGAAATTTTTCGCATAACGACGAAATATGTGGACAAATTTTCATATTCCGGCACACAGCAGCGGTATAGGCATCTAACTCAGCTTAGAAATTTCTAATCTATTTGCGCGGGTTGGGCGTATCGCAAGGATTAGGTATAGTATGTATAAAACCGATAGGTATCGTCGCTTTTAGGTATACTATACTTACGAGGACTTGTTAAAGAAATAGTAGGTTTAGATGCGTAGCAGTGAACGAATACTACTACCCCCTCTATTCCCTTGGTTGTCGTAAAAGTTGACTAAAAGACTAAAGACTGCACACACATCCATTAGCATAGAGCAGCGATGGGCTCACCACCTGTCATTCTGAGCACAGTTGCAGTCGCTATTTGGTGAAAAGTGGACTATGATAGAGGACTACTTTTGCCGTCCTCATTGCCTAGTCGCTGACTTGCCTTTCGGGGATAGTAGTCGTGATTGATGATGATGAATGTATATAGATAGAGCGCTTTCACTTACCTGTTCTATAAAATGGCGGTCATAGAAAGGGACAATTTAAATGGATATTTAAGTTACTTTGAATTTTAAATTAAAACATCATAAGCATAATTTAAATTTCTTAAAAATGATACTGTTTAAATTAGAAGTGGGTACGTATACAATTATACGAGAAAACCTTCTAACTACAAACTTATTAATTGAAATCGAAACGTGTAATTATTCCAGTTGAGAAAGCTTTTGATAAAGTACTACACCTATTTACAATGTTTTGTATACTAATATTAATCATGATTCTAATAAACTCTTTCTTAAAAGTTGTTACACACAAACAAAATGTAATTTGCTCGCGAGGCGATCATAAAGTAATAATTCGTCTTTGTATAAAACGATTAACCTAAAGTCAATGGAGTCATTGGACGCCAGACGCCTGTATAGCGAAATGGAGATATTCCACTAACCAATCAATTACGGGTTGCTAAATTACTTAGCAAACTTTCTTGTTGCTTCAAAATTGCTAACTTTTCAGGTTTAAGTGTAATAGAAAGGTTTTCGTCAATCCATCCACAAAGAAAGATTAATGATTTTATTGAAGCCTTGTAAACGGTAAATCAAATTAAAATTAAAGAAAGAGATACATTTGTTAAGCCAATTTACCCCTTCAGAGTACAGTATCAATAGTCCTTCTCATAGGCGTCCTAATACACTGCCGAATTCATTTATTCTAAAACATAGAGAATAGCCTTGCCGACATAGCATGAAGAATTGCTATGCTCAAGTGGCAATGGGTAGACCGGGTCACATAAAACTATTATTCCTATTTTTTGTTTTACTACCGATTTGTGTTCATAATAATCACTCTTTCTAATTTTTATCCTAATACTTTTTTTGTTCATAAATTTTTATTACTAATATCGGAACTCATAACAGACAGTTATCATATATTTTTTATTAATACTGTTATTACTAAATTCAAGCTTAAACTCATAATCTTTTTTCTCATAATTGTTTACTTCATAACAGTCAATTATCATAATTTTCTTTTTAATAATGTCATTACTAAGAAAATATTTATTGTTTTTAATACATACACTTATGATTAAGAAAAAGGGGGGGTCGGGGGGCCTGCGGCCCCCCTCCTTTATTTGTCAAAAGTCTAACCTAACCTAACCGACAGACCTATAGGTGTGCATACTTAATTTTTAGCGGGGGGCCTGAGGCCCCCCTCTATAAAGAAAAACCCCCTGCACCCCCAGGCATGCAAGCAAGCATAGAGCTTGCAGCATGCAAGCAAGCATGCAGCGTGCAAACAATCATGCAAGCAAGCATGCAGCAAGCATGCATCATGCAAGCAAGCATGCAGCATGCATCCAGGCATGCAGTATCCAAAAAATATGCAACATGCATTCAACATGAATGCAAGCACACAGTATTTATTCAAATTACAAAGTTATTTGTCACAAGTCTAACCTAACCTAACCAACGGAAATAAAGTTTTGCATACTTAACTTTGTCTTTAAAGCGGGTGGCTCATAAAAAAATTTATGATCAAGAAATATATGAAAACAAATATTAGTATGAAACCAATTTATGAATATTGGCGTTATGTGTTATAATGATTAGGAGGTTCGATCGTTAGTATAAGAAAATATATGAAAAAAATATTAGTAAAAACAAGGGTGTAGGTACCTATGGTTAAAGATATTATGAATTCTGGTGATTATGGGTTTCGATCGTTAGTATTAAATATTTTTATGAAGAGTGATCATTATGATGTAAAATGGTATGAGAAATATTTTCGGACTTCCGATAATAGGACTTAAAAAGTTATGTGAAAAAATGCGCAACCGGGTAGACCACATCGCTCGTAGAACTGATGGCCGTTGGGGCAGAACGGTTCTTGAGTGGTGACCGCGCACCTGAAGGCGCAGTGAAGTCAGACCTCTAACAAGGTGGTCCTACGATCTGGTGAAGGTCGCGGGTAGCCGCTGGATGCGAGCAGCTCAAGACCAGTCGTGGTGGAGATCCTTGTTGATGATGATGATGATGATTCGAAAACATGTTAAAATTGATTATGGCATCGGAATCATAATCAAAATTTTTGGGACGGATTCCCAGTGTAAAGTATTTATTTAGTGCCGCACTCAAAAAGCCATTATATTTACGAATACTTGGTTTTTCATTCTAAAATCAGTGTTAGGCCGGTGTAATTAGATCATTTTTTCAATGAAAAATTGTAGGTGCTAAGAGATCATTAGGGTTAATTTGACGAATTTAAGTGCAGCATTTATTATCAAAGTCAAAAAACCTTCATACGAATATAAACTAAATACCTAACCAAAAAAACAAAAAGAAACTTTATAAAAATAAGAAACATAACTATACATTTTTGAATAAAGATATAATGCTTTGTTTGGATTTGCCGTGCGAACTCGCGGCCATTGCTTGAAGTCATAAGTGTTCCAATTGTTTTATTCGCCTTTGCTAGGGCACAGCTTCTACTTTGCTTGAGTAAACTTCTTGTAAGCCGTAAGAGCGCGTGCAAGGCTGTACGTGAGTGATGTTGTATGACGTCACAAACTCAAGTTTTACATCAATTACAATAGTTATATTATTATACATACATACATAAAACCACGACTAAATCGGTTAATGAATTACGGCCTCAAAAGTAATAGTTTTACTAGTACCATTTAAAACCAATTGTGTCGGGCAACGACAGGGCTCATGTAACCATTAGTATGACTAAAAAGTAGTAGTGGACAGTTATTTTTATATGTTAGTAGAATATGTACTGTAATCTAAAAAATATATCGATGTTGTTTGCATACTCGAAGTGCCTTCACTATGACTGTATCCTATTTATAAAAATGATATTCTCTTCCCTCCATAATGGCTTAGCCAATATCACCTAAGTGTATAAAGCTAAGCTGATAAAGAATCTTAGGTTCAATCTCCGGTGAAGGCTAAGTCAATCTAATATTACCTACACATTTAGATAAATGATCTTGCTCTCTCATATATCATTTTCCACTGAAAAGTTTATTACCTAATCATGCAAGACGGTTCAAAGTAATAGAAAATATGAGAAGTGTTCTAAATAGCATTAACATACATACGACTTAGAAATGAAACTCTCAATACACACGGCACTATTCACCTTAATTTTACATATTATAATAATAAAATATTTCAAATTAATGCATAATCATATCAAGACTTTATCAAAGCTCTTTTTAGTAGGTAAATGACTCCTCTCTACTTTCGGTTTTTATCATACAAACTTCCAAGTCGAAATTTATAAAAACCAATTTATCAATTTTGATGAAACTTTGCATGCTAAAGTAAAACACAGGGATCTAAATAGTTTGTAGAAAACATTTAAAAAAAACGTTTATTTAGCTGAGTTATTGCGATTTAAAGTCCACTATATAAAGGTTAAAATCGCAATAACTCAATGTTTTCAACAAACTATTTAGATCCCTATAATTTTACTTTAGCATGCAAAATTTCATTAAAAATAGCTTATTGGTTTTTTAAAATTTCGACTTGGAAGTTTGTATGGGAAACCGAAATGCGTAAACGCTCTTAACGTGAAATCTGAACTAACCGTGTTGCGCAGCGGTGAAAGAATACTACCCAAGTAACACATAAACAAGATAACAGTACACACTTAGAATTTTTAACAGTTCAAAGATGAATATGGTTTGTGTAAGAGCTTTGGGAATAGCCATATACTGAATAAGGTTGAGTATGGAGCCTTAAAATACTTAACGCTTAATAAATTCTGTATTTCTGTCCTTTCCTTCTTTACGCTTAATAACCTATCTCCGTAAGACTATTAGACAGACGTCATTAAGCATCCAGGTGGCTTAAATCTGAAAAACAGTGCCTTCGGCAGCATTTATCTGATTAACAATAATCTATACTGCTATTATTAAAGCCGTACTAAGCTTATAGCGTTTGAAACAGCTAATTGCTGAATAAAGTATCACCTTCTGAATAATATTGTTTACATAATTCTGGTATACAGCTTGATACTGAATAATTGTTTTTACTTTATCTTTAAACTGTATAAGATTCTATGTTTTGCTAATTATTCAGCTGCTGAATAAACAATATTATTTGTGTTTTTAATAAGCTTATTTCATTATTAAAACTGTTTTAATGCAATGCAACGCGATAGTTTAAAGTTTTATCTTATTTCAGTATAATAAAGAGTTTCAACTAACTTATTCAAATTAAAGACCACATTTGTATTGATATAGCGCCCATAGCTTAATACCAGCAATTTTAATATTATTGTACGTATTTTTTTTATGCGTTGTTTGAATCATGGATCGAAAGTCGTGGCAAAAGCGTAAAGAACCGGTCATATCGAAAGAAAATTGTTAAAAGAATATTTAAATATCAGCAGTAGTAATTGTTCAAGTGTCATCAGCAGTAATGTGTTTTCCCTTTAATGATGAGGGTTCCGTTCCCAAAAAAAATACAACAGATTTTGGGATTGGAAAACCGAAAGATCTAAAAATCTAAGTATACAAAAAATTTCATTTCTGAAATGGTTATTTTATTAGCAGAAGGTATCGCAATACAAGAAAATAAAATAACGTTGCGATAAAATGTTTTATTTGCGTTGTTTGTTTGTTTCATCGTAAGCCAATCTGCGCGAGATGGGACACTGCTGTCTTTACTTAATTAATAACTCCGCATTATATCTTGGCCATCGAGTTGTTCTTTGTTCTCCCATTGGGTCGGCACAGTACACAAATCTGAATGACCCTTACAACGTGTTGAAATTATTTTAAACGTCATTTTTCTGAAACGAAATATAAATTATAATTAATAATATAATAATAAGTCCGCCATTTGTAATTCCTATTGTTGTGCAATAAAGATTAAATAAACTAGGGCCCAGTGCACACCACACACACGAAACCTGCAATTTTTTTAAACATAATAGATACTATTAATATAATAGTATTTTTCACGAAAAAAAAATAATAAAAGATGCTGTGATTTTAAATGTAAGTAATTAATTTAGTGAAAGCCTGATAGGAAAGTTACACATTATAAAAGGTTTTTGTTCGTTCGATTAGAGAACCCTAAAAATGTGAGTAACTAATATAGAAATGTGGTCAACTATATAAATGTTATTCATAAGTAAGTGTAAAGAGACTACTCTTTTTCAAGTTATAGTTTAGTAACAAAACATGTGTGCACTTTTATTCAGCATTATAAAACAAAACATCGATCGCCATTGAAAACTTTGTAATTAATTCTTACAAGGAATTTACGACATCACCAAAATGCTTATTAATCTTACAACTACAACATTTCCAACTCAAGTCATGTTATTTTGTTGGATTAAATGGCTAGAATTAGATAATTCATCACAAGTACTTGTGTCAGACCTAGTATGTATGTATGAAAATACTATTTACAACTAATTATCTTGATTATTAGCGAGGCGCGTCATAAAAATGAAAACAAAACACGTACTATTCACGACAAAATTACTTGCGCACTAATAATTAACATGTAGCAGACCGCTAACTTGTAAATTAAAATTTACTTACCGAATAACTTACTCATGTTCACGTCATGTCAAATAAAGGTATCGACATTAAATTATTGAACCAAATTTATTTCTTCTTTTCCCAATTTCTATGAATATTGCTTGCATAAATGTCAACAATAAGTTAAATGCTTAATAAATTCTGAATACTCTAACCATTTCGTCGTAGCTGAATAACTGAGTTGTAAAAGCTTTATAAAAGCAATGTGTGCAGTTATTCAAAAGTTATTAAGCTAATTGAAACATTATTAAGCTCCTACTCAATTGTAACTCAGATGTTATGCAGCGTTAAGCATTCAAAATTGGGGCCCTTTTTGCTTGAATAACAGCTGAATAGACGGTACTCAGGCGTTATTCAGCTTATGCTCTTGATGAGTGCTCTTAATCAATCTTTATTCAGCACGTCTGTGTTACTTGGGTACCACCCCCTCTTTTCCCTTGGGTGTCCTAAAATGCGACTAACGGACTACAGACTGCACATACATTCAACAGCATTCAGCTTCGATGGGCTCACCATCTGTCACGCTGAGAAATGTGCAGTCACTATTTGGTGGAAAGTGGATTATGGTAGAGGACTACTTTTGCTGTCCTCATTGCCTAGTCTCTGACTAACCCTTCGGGGATAATAGTCGTGATTATAATATGTAATGTAGTAGGCAAATGATTCCGCTCTACCAAATATTAAGTGAAAATTGAGTCCAGATGCAAAAACAGTTCTAAGATTATGTCGCAAAATTTAGCCGTGTCCATTGTGCCGACCTGCTAGTTGCTTCTTCCTATTACGTTCAAAATACTCAATTTTATAGTAATAAGAGAATTTATAAGCAAGCAAGTAGCATTTTAATTTTGGTAGTGCGTTATAGAAATGAATCACCTAATACTTCTGTAAACTGGCATTTTGTATTTTTGTTCGTACGTATTTACTTATGTATTAATACTTCAATTACAGTTATCCTGACAAGAGCCAATTCGCACGACACAGTTATATGTACATTTTATTACCTATATTGTCTAAAATAAAATTACAAATCCGACAGAGTTGTAATTTAGAGTGGCTATGTGGCGACGTGCCTATGTTGAATTACATGTGATCCGAAACATCGGTGTCATTTCCTCAATATCCAACCAGTGCGGCCTATGAACGTCAAATAAGGTAGTCGACACATTAATAAGAGAAGCGCGGTGACTTTGAACAAAACTTGAAGCAAGTCGTTATTATAGAATTTTTTAAAATTGTACTGTAAATAATGTTAAAATTAAGGATTTTCTCTTAAAAATGTTAAATGGATAAGTATCCTGATGACGTCTCTAAACGTTGAAACTTGGTATTTTTAAGGCTTGAGTGAATAGGCTTTTTCTAAGTAAGCATGTTCCACCGTAGGCCACATCTTTACTTAACATAAGGTGAGATTGTAGTCTAAAATGTCAAAAGAATGGGCGATGCTTCAAAAACCAGAGGCCCTATTCTCTAAACGTATCGAAGAGTCAGTTGACCCGTAGGTAACTCGTAATACACTGCTGCGTGTGTGCGTACTATGTCAATCGCTTGACAGCAGCGCGCACGCATTGTCGACCAATTACGAGCCAACGAAGTTTCGGATGCGCATAGAGAGTGAGGCTCCTATTCTTATTATACACATATATATTATTATTATTATTATATTATTCATAAAAGCTTTTTCTTTTACATCTGGTGAACAATGTAAAAACTTAAATAAATGCCCTTTAAAATAAAAACCTTTGGCGCGGTTTGAGGCGGCCCGGGATACGGACGAATGAAAACGTATAGGGTAGGCTTTTGCCAAGCAGTGGGTCACAATATACGCTACTAAAAATGTTCTCAAACTTTTATGACAGCCATACTCGCGAATCGCTTCTCCTTACACACAGGCACATTCTAATGAATGTTATGTAACAGGTCGCAAACTGGTAAGGCGCAATAATGCCGCCGCCGCCACGCTCGGCGATACAAGCCAGCGGAAATTAACAGCTCCTAGCTATGAGCTGAGCTGAGCAGGGGCGGGAGCGGAACTGGGAATCGATTTATCGCCAGCTAAGGTTTATCGTATTGCTGTTTAATGAATTTGGAGTAATCCGAACGTGTTGCACATTTCTTGGTACGTATTTTGTTTGGGGTGTTATATAAGGCGACTGCTAGAAACCGCAAGAAACTTCAAGGCCTGGTCAGGTCAAGTGTTTTCGACATGACAAAAATGACAAAATAGAAATTCGTGCTTTTTATATTTTTCATTAAATATTCATTTTATGAATTTTAATTTGATAGTCTTTGAGTAACTAATTTATTTAAAAGCAATAACAGAAGAAAAATAAAATGAAAGAATTAACTATTTTAAATAACGATTATTTACAACGCGCGGGCAGCGGCCGGCCGTTGACCCACCCGTCTGTTGACCCGTCAGCGTCAGCTAGGTGATAAGTACCTACGTTAGTCTGCAATCTTTTTGACATTTTTGTCATGTTTTAAACACTTGACCTGACCAGCCCTTGAAGTTTCTTGCAGTTTCTAGCAGTCACCTTATATTATTGAATACAAAAAAATTTACTGCGAGCTGTGTACTGTCCTATTGCTGGCAAAAGCCTCCATCATTTAAATCAAGTCTTCACAACAATTAAAGGATATTAACATAATCACCAAGATTGCCAAATGCGAGTTAGTGATCACCAACCTGGGCTACGTATCCAAAAATACGACCCTGGACTGAGCGCTAGCCACTCGGTCAAGTAGTGACAACATTACATTTTGCATTCCAAATACTGCTGTCAAGTTAACCGCACACATGCTACTTTTAGCGGCGATCGTCGATTTTGCGACTGTATTGATGCAGCATCGCGTTTTGGCGACTCTGCGTTCGGACGCGGTATTAGAATCGCGCGTTTTAGGCGACTGCAGCATCGCGACTTCGCGACTTCATGCGTTCGAACGCGGTATCAGAAGCGCGAGTTTTAGCGACTGCACCGAATATGGCCAGACCACCAAAACCTACAAACCTTTGTAAATAATAATACCATATCATTTTGCTATCATGATATAAATTATTGTAAAAATTGTCACGAAAATCTAAGTCATTACAAAAGATTTGCAAGGATTCAAATAATATTATTTTAACAGAATACCACAACGTAGTCTTGTTATCTAGACCCACTGTTATCGCAACACAGCGTAACATAATGTTTTAAACAAGAAACAGACGAACAACGACGAAGCACCGAGCAAAAATACAGAACCGACATTTTTATCTGGCGCACCGAGAGAAATTCCTATAAAATATTTGTTCAACATCACAGCAAGAGAACTTACAAGCGGTGAAATAAACACATGCAGCGAAAGTTAATTCCGCCTATGATTTTATCGCGGAAGTGAAACCAGGCGACACCAACAGAAGCTTGTGGAGTGAAATGAACTTTATCGATGAGAGTGTTATTCAAATGTAATAACCGTTACTACGGAATAAGGGTTGTTATTTAAACGAACAGATGAGTGACTTTGTTATTTTTATTCTGAAATTTAAATATCCATTTCACTTTTTGCAATTCACAAAAAGTTAAATCAATAGGAAAGGCTCGATGTTGGTCAGTCAGTAAGGAAACTTGTTGAGGCTAGCGTGGTTCTGTTATGATTGTTCCCCAATGCCAAGTCCTCAGATGGATGACTAAATTCATATAAATTAATGTGCTACAAATAGTATTGTTGGGCTGAGAAGTGGCTTATCTCTATAATACTAAATTATATACAGGGCGTCCCACGGATATGCCACATGGAGGGAAAGTACCTTTAATATGTACATTTATTAGTAATAATACTTATGATAATGTCAGCTGTATGTCCTTACGGCAAATTCAGCTTTTCATTTTCCTGAACAAATTTTACATAAAATGTTGAAATTCATGGTCTTCCTTTCATTTTGTGACACTATGTTATTTAGCAAAAAATAATCCCTATGATGAAGCCTTTCGATCGGAATGATAAAGCTATAGGGTGATTATTATTCTCATGTAATGGGTTCGATTCCCGGTTCAACCATGTAATTATTTAAATATCTATGAATGCAGTTTTTTAAATTCAAATATTGTCTTCTTTCAGTAAAATGTTCCATCTACAATATTCAAGGTACTTTCCCTCCATTATATAAATATAGGTATATAATTTAGTATTATAGAGATAGGTAATAATAAATTTTCTTTATTCAAATAACAAAGACTCACAATGTAGTAACAAAGGAACTTAAGAGCTATTGTACATAATTATTATTATTGTATACCTATAATTTCATTTTTCACGATCACAGAATACAATAAATGATGAGTAGGTATGTCACATCTACTCGCTAGGAAATATCGCACTTGTGTAACCATTGTGTATGAACGCACTAGTTTGTATCAAAAATCAACTCAAAAAATCAAAAAACATTTATTTCGTTAACAATTTTACATCTTATCTTAGATATAAGGTTGGAACTACCTAGTGAGCATCACAAGATAAATGCTTGTTGCAAGCTCTTTCACTGACAATGGTGACATTTTGTAACGAAATATAGTAGAGGATCCGAGTATACCACCTTCTTCCTTCACCGGGCCAGTTAATGGATAAAAAATATCATAATATTGCGAGTGGGTTAGCTGAAAAATTTCAGTCCAGTATATGATAAATTAAATATTTGAAAATTGTTTTTTTTTTTACACATTGCACTGGTTTGGATAATAGATAAATTACATAGGTACCAATCGAAAGTATG
Source organism: Scoparia ambigualis (assembly GCA_963921215.1). Classification (NCBI taxonomy): domain Eukaryota; kingdom Metazoa; phylum Arthropoda; class Insecta; order Lepidoptera; family Crambidae; genus Scoparia; species Scoparia ambigualis. Next base: position 7,676,013 of record OY992510.1, read on the forward strand.
AAGCTATAGAATATGCAAACGTTAGGTTGACTATTTTTTTCCTGTCATAACATTGGGTAGGCAGGTGTAAACAGGTAAGTCAACATTAGTAATTTGCAACTGTCTGGTTAAATAAATAAAATTTATGTTTGTATAAAGATAATCTTACAAACATATACACACACACACACCAAACCAGTACAACGTAAAAAAAAATTTGTTAAATATTAAATTAATCATTAAAGGTACTGGACTGAAATTTTTCAGCCAACAAACTCGCGATATATTTTTTAACATATTAAATTTGATATAAAATACTTTTCATCCATTAACCTTCCCGGTGAAGGTCGTTCTATACTCGGATCTTAGACTAATACTATTTGTACAACGTTGTGCATACACAGAACCAAACTCTTATGATAAACTGTATTAGGTAAGTATAAAATATATTTACGCATGCATAATATATATTTATGAATTTTAACAAGATGACAATTTATTCTATGATATTATCAATTTCTTCATATTTTTTGATATTTACCAATTTAATACAGCTTTTTTGCAATCTTTTAACCTGAGTGAATATGTGTCAATGTTTTTATTGATGTGATTTTGCTGATTGTGATCTATATTGCCTGCGTGCTGATTTTGTATGACATGGTACTAATGTGTTAACCAACTTCTGAGGTCTACCTTGACGTTGTTGTCGATGGCAGTTGTTTTGTAGAACCTGCTTACAGCGCAGTTGCAGTCATCATCAACCTATAAGTCCCACTGCTGGGCACAGGCCTCCAAAATGCTGCCAAATGTATTTCCGGACATTAACGACGTAAGGACCTATAAGTACTGTTTCATTTGTGATTTTGTCCCTTTTAGGGAAAAGGAAGAGAATCCCAAACGCAAGCTTCAGGGGGTTTTTGTAAAATAAAACCATAAAATGTTCAACAGCTAGGCAGTATATTGTAAAAGAACAACTAAAAACACCCTAACTTCGTTCCCTAACAATAAAATAAACTTTTAAATTTTAAGTCACTTCTCTTTAGGGTTAGTAACAATTTTTCCTTATATTAAGTTAGGTACTAATCATTTACATTACTCATTTTAATTTATTAGGCCGAAAATACCAAAAAAAAACTATCAGTCGAAATTGCTCCGACGGGTCAATTTCGAATTAAATTCCAATAAATTTTCTAATAATTTTGTCAACTATAATTTACTGTTTAAATTAATCTAAACCTTATTACAAAGCTATTACACACCCTAAAACACAAGAAAATCCTAAGAGTCAAAAGTGACCCAGCGGGTCGATGATAATTTTAATTTTAAATAAATTTTATAATATTGTTCCTTCTACTACCTAACCAGCCAGCTAATATTTCAGCGGTAAGAGCTATGGTCGTGGGTGGTTGGGATAAAACCAATACCGTCCGGAGTATGATGTTGAAATAAAAAAAATAAATTACTCGGACTATAAAAAATATTATAGTAAATGTTTTAATCAGATTAACCGTATAAAAACCATCAAACATTTAAAGCCAAGAAACCAGAGAACCGTGGGGTTATACCGATATAAAATTAACAATAATGGGCGCCAGGACCGTCCATTCGATCCGAAGCTGGAGACGACGTTAACATACCACTTTACAACAATTGTCGAACTCGAAGTTCCTCAATGTTTTACAATTTTACCAACGCTTGGTGTAGTTGGATTGTAAAATTAGAATAATGGTTAAAGTGTCAAGACCTTAAGATAAAAAACATTCAGGAATAAAAGATAATTATCCATGAATTAATAAATAAAACTTAGTAGTTTTAGTATAAAAAAACCATCTACGCCTGCATGTCCGCTAGGCGGTGTCAGCTCGCCTTGCAGCAGGTGGCCGCTGGAACCCCCGAGGAAACAGGCCGCGCGTCCAGGCTTTAGCCACGTGCTCTAAATTCCTGGCGGCGCGGCGGGCTTCTCGAAGAACGCGCAGTGATAAGGCTTATCGTGGCGCGTGGCGGGACGCTGCGACAGTTCGACACTTCGTGGGCATGGAATCCTCGGTAAAATCGATCTCACCGCACAGCACCGACTCACCCCAGAGAATGAAATCATTACGGCTTCGTGACTCTGCAACTTTCCATTAGCCGGAAGTGTCAGAAGTCGAAGGCCAGCCTAGGATTTTTACCCGAAAACGTGGAAATTATTAACATTCGGTTCTTTGAGAACTTTTCCTTCAAACTACCAAAACGTCAAATATGACGTTTTCACCACTCGTCCTGACACTGAAAGAATCTGTCAACAATCAAACTACATGAACTAAAAAAAATTTAACGTTTAGCAATCTGAATTGCGTTTTTTTTTAAATTTGGAAATTAAATTAACTTGAATTATTACCCTGTCTAAATATTAGGGAGTATTAGTTTCCTCTCTGGCAACCCCTACGGGCAGAGACAATATCCAGATAAAAAATATTTATCACAATCGAATGTTCTAGATAAAAGTCCATAGAGAAAAAATAGTTCCATTTCCGGATTAGTTTGAATTCAATTTAATTACCGAAAGTGAATATTATAAATATTAATTTATTAAGTAGTTTATTCTCCGAACTGTGTCGGCTATTATTTAAAATTGAATTGATAACTTTAAATCTTTTTTTTTAGCAATTCCGGCCCTCCACTGTGTGTCTATGGGCTGTCAGAAATTGTCTCCGACAAATGTCAAAATCAAAATGTAAACACAACATCAGAAATTATCTCAATTTATTCAAATCTAATTTAAGTCTTGCCAAAACTGATTTCAATAGGTGTATTAATTGAAAACGCAATAAAAGTGTGTCTAGTAATGTGTCAGCCAAAGATACATGTCTATATTATGAAGAACTAATGGATTTCAATTCAAGCAAACTACAATTATTAATGTTTTTGGAAACCCGATAATTTAACAACAATGCTTTCAGGTAACTATTGTTCAATTATTGCGACCCTTTATTGTAGATTAGCAAAGGCAGACAGGTACCAGAATTTACAACGTAACAGTACATAGCCTTCTCTTTATTCAAAGGCTGCGACGCATTTCCGATTTTTCTGATGTTGAGGGTATCCATGAGCTCGTTTACCAGCACCCCCTTACTAGCACTGCATTAGTAGCTATGGCTCAATATCTGGATGTTCATGTTGGAAGGCCTGCGTTGAATAATAGAATTTCACTTATGATGATCAACTAAATTATGTCTGCTAATAAAAATGTAACGAAACCTACTTTTGGGGGTTAAAGTTACTCGCGTCCGTCCCTTGAGACCCTACACGTGACCCCTGGGTGGTGCAAAATGAGTGACACTGACTGAGTGATAGAGCCACGCTGCGTTGCAGCACGCTTGGGCCGGCTCGCCCGGGGTAATACCACTCTCTCACGAATATCCGGCGTGAAATAATGGCACTTGGTGCTGTTGTGTTTTGTCCGGCCAGTGAGGGTTCCGGAGGCCTTTCTCCCCTCTCCCCCCCCCCCTCCTTTCACAATTCCCATTCCTTCTTTAACCCTACTCCGTCCTTAAAGGACGGCAACGCGCCTGCAATTCCTCTGGTTTTGCGGGTGCCCATGGGCGGCGGTGATTACTCTCCATCAGGTGACCCGCCTGCTCGTTTGCCTCCTTCTTTTATAAAAAAAAACTTACTGTTGATAAAAAGGACTCGAAACGATTCATTGAAATGTTCCCCGTCTCGTCTAACATGCATAATGCATGTATTGTCGTATCCTCGAGACCAATCTTCGCGAGTGGGACAAAAAAGGTTTGTTTACTTAATGTGAAACATCAAATGTATCAAAAACACGTACGACTCGACCCGACGATAAATGATTAACAATTCTAAGTGTAATCGAAACAAATCGTATATTCTTAAAGAAGGCATCGGGTTGGGCATCCATGAAAAGAGCACTAAATGTCTAGAAAACTCTAGGGCCCTATCCGATTAAGTACCTGATTGTTAACACAGCTTTCTTAAGTACATTCGATTCGTTTAACAACTTGAAGCAAGAAAAAGTAAGGCCACGTAAGAATATAAAATATTTTTTTCTGTTAGGTGACTTAATCAGTGAGTTAATCCAAATAAACCAAAAAATCGCTATTTTAGAACGAAGATGCTCACCGTACCCAGCATCTCAAAGACATTGTTACCATCGTATTTATAACCTACATAACTTAATAAGGTACGCGGTAAACAAATACATGAAAATATTAAGTACGGCCCCGGGCGATATCGCACAACTTCATTATAGCGAGGCAATTACAGAGGCGCGTAATATACTAACACTTGACCGGGTTCCCAGAGAAATTGGCGTCGATGAACGCCCATGTTCAGTAACTACTTCGTTTTATACTCTTTTCATGGCGGTTGAGTCTATTTAACTTTACCGGCTTATATAAAGGAGGCTTGAAGAAATTTGAGTGTATCCGAACGGCACCTTAACGATGCTCTAAATAGACTGCGGAATAGCACACTTAAATAAGGAACTGCTATAAAATATAAAGATTGATGTTCAAAAGGCAAAAATTTCGAATTATCCGTAGGTATGTAGAAGGGATAATTGCTAGGGTAGACGCTTTCTAAAGTGAAGGCCGCGTTTCGGCAAATGTAGTATTAGGACGCCCTCCGGCGAGATAGTTCAAAGATGTTAGATAAAAAGAGCAGTAGATGGAGCAGTAGAGAGACGTATATGTGTATGTTCAGCAGCTGTTAACCAATACGGACTGATTATGTTGATATTACTATAATATATTGAATTAGATAAATTCACTGAATCTACGTACTAATACGCTGTAACCAGTACTTTACCTCGAAATATGTTTGTAGTGAATATTAAATTCATAAGTAGTACCACAGGTAATGTTAAATCTCCCGTGGTACTACCAGTAGGACCATCGGTAGTACCACGGTTAAGTAAAGGCTGTAACCGTATAGGTAGAAAGAAAAACCAGTGGGTCCGAACCATGCAATCTCGCATAAGGACTTTTCAAGCATTCTTTTAATAAAAGAGCCACGTTGAAGCTACTTCTAGCGCACACAAACATAAAATTTTGGCACAAATGAGTAAACTTTTACTTGGATGGGTGTAGGTACTAGTATTGGTTATCTCAATTTCAAAAAATTCTGTGAAAACATTGATTTCTTGGAAATTAGCGAACTGCAGACGAGTACGTTTCCTCTAAAGAATCATTGCTCTCACAAAGGGTGCACGATTAACATCTTAAACGGTCACACTGCCATTAGTTTTACACTTTTGTTTGTCCTTTAAAGTACTTGTACTTGTCCAGTAAAAGGACAAGGTACGGATGCCCCACTCCGTTGTTGTCGAGGAGCAAAGGCATGACAGTGAATAACATTGAATCACAAAAGACTCATGAATGCAAACGTCTGTTAAGAACAGTGATACTGTAACGATTGTAATGTTAGTTATAGAAACTGCTTTGTTGCTTTAAATATAATAATATATTCAGTATAATAATATGATTTTAACAAAACTCCGTTGCGGTTTTCTTTCAGATGGGAAGATGGATATGATTGATTTAGTTTGAATGCTTATTATAAAATCTATTTCGTTTCGGTTACTCCCGTCCGGCGATATCCAGGTTCATTTCTTGGTAGGTTTTTACTTAAAAAAGACTATTTATAATACTTAGGATGTTCTCAAGTGCCATATTTACGATTCTCTTCCCATTTGATTTTAATGTAGAACATTCAAAACTTCTTAAGTTTAAAATATGTAGATTTTTTTTGTAAATTGATATCTCTCTGTGTATCAGAGAGATCTCATATCATTTGCTCTATGCCTACTTGATTGCCTATTTAGGGTTTTGTCAATCTTTAACCTATAATTCAGTCAATGATGTTATGGGTGTTGAATGGGTATTTTAAATCGTTTTCTAGCAGTTTCGGAGTTCCTCACATATAAATTTTTGTGCTTGCACCTAATAGGCTGGCTTTGTTTGCAGGATCATATTTATACCTATTACCAAATGGTACTCTTCATCCCCACATGATGAAAAAAGGGCTTAGGAACTAATTCTTCTAGCAGAAACATAGTTCCAATTTGTCAAGTGTAAAGAAAGTTCCAATTGGTCAAATCAGAACCAAAGCACGCGGTACAAACACACTTGACCAATTAGAACTTTCTTTACACTTGACCAATTTGGAACTTTCTTTCTGTTTGACGAATTAGTTCCTAAATCGAAAAAAATGACCTGGTGAAACCATCTGCGGCGGCCGCTGTTATAATGTATATTTATCCATGAATCACAGATAAAGTTGTGCTTGCTCTAGCTAATCTAATCTGCAACTACTTGCATAGTGTCCGCCCAAAGTTCAGACAGTCACCAACGCTCTACCATTCTATTAATACATTAAAATTTAAAACTATGCAATTAACATTAATGCGAATTGTTTCGTTTTAACACCGGAATTTCTATTCGAAACGAGGTAGTAGTTGAATTATAAATACTTATACGCTATTATTTTGTTATCATGACACATTCCTTTAGTTGTGACGTACTGTGATAATAATATGTCGGTCACGATTTCTGTATTTAACACGTCTGGTGGGCTATGGAGACAGACTACACGGACAGCGGATCTACGTTAAAAAGAGGATCATGCTACAGACACAGACTACGGTTATCTATTCGGATAGCGGATCTACGTTAAATAAGAGGATCATGCTACAGACACAGACTATGGATAACAACGGATAGCGGATCTACGTTAAATAAGGGGATCGTAATGTATTATTTTTTGGTACATAGAAGTAGTTTTTAATTTTTTAATTTCGCGGCAATTTTTATAAAATTGATTTCGTCGTCAGCCTATAAACGTCCCACTGCTGTTCACAGGCCTTAATACATAACAACACCTTATAACACCACGTTAGCCCAATTTAGAGTGGTGGGTTTTAACGACTGCAATCTTACGAAAACAACCAGAACCAACAGCTTTGGGTCCAGCCGCTATGGTCCCTCTCCGGTTTGCCCCCGGCAGGTATGGACCGACATTGAAAAAGTTGTAATTCCGGTTTACTCGGCCGCGTTGTACGTGCCCTCCAAACCAAGGAGAAGCTTGAGATGTTTTTTTTATTTTTTATTTGGTCGCCCACCCAGTTACTCGACATTATGAAAGTTGCTTAGCTGACAAGATCACTAACCAAACGTCATAGCCGATGATACTGTTTTTGGATTTTTTTTACACTCTGTCTATTTAGGTACCTTGTTATTTACCATTCAATAACGTTTAGTGTCAATATACCCGTAACGACGAATACAAGCGAGAAGGAGTACTCGTAATTGATATCGTAAGAATTATTGCCACTACCGGTTCCAACATCACACCCTTGGGCAAGATTACTTACTGAACTACCCCACATTTTCCCTAAACGTTTCGTCTACTCATCCGATAGGTGATTGTAATCCAGATGAACATTTAGGGAACATAATATAAGGTTGTACGGATCATATAAGGTTACAACAAAAAGTTATAAATATTAATTTATTTTTGTAAGTTTTTTCTATTATTTTTTTATGATTGATTCTTTTTTTTTATCTACAACGGGTAAGCGCTTGACCTTCATCTCACCTGATGGTAAGTGACGATAAGGCTGAAGGTGGAAGCGCGCTTCACCCGAAATCCTCAACCACTGAGGAACTGGCTATCTTATCTCAAACTGTCGGAACACAACAACGCTATAAACATCGTTGTTATGGTGACAGACTTAGATAAGATGGTGGTAGCTAGCCAGGCGGACTTAACAGCCCTACCACCAACCAAACCGAGCACACGAAGATGTACCCCCCGCTGGGAATCGAACCCGGGACCTCTGGGTCTGAGACCGCGGTGGCTTAGCCACTAGACCACAGAGGCGGTGAATTCACTGAAACCTAATTTAGGTTGGATTCTGAAATGTTTATATCTCACCGCTTTTCGCATAAAGTTTTTAAATGAATAGGTATTCTAAAAGTATGTATGTAAAAAAATAATTTGTCAAGTAAATCATGTAATTTAAAATTACAACAAAATTTAAAGAGTTTTTTTGTGCACTATGTGTACATTTGTAAAATTTAATAAAATATAAATAAAAAATTCACATACTTAGTCGTTGCCGCCTGTTCCACATATCCCTACTGGTCTATCCCTACTAGTAGGGAAGATAGAATTTTTTTTCCACATTTAGCTAGTAGGGCGGAATACTTTTCCACTTATCTCTACTGATAAAATAATTCAGGAAATTGGTATCATCACATTGAAAAGTCTAGTGTTTTGTTTATTATATATAATGATTCTATTCTGAAAGTATACAAACTCCTTCATTAAGAGAGGTGTAGAACCGTTTTCATCATGAAGTGTAAAAAATGTCACTTTACGTGTCGTTTGTAAAATATGAAACAAATCTGAAAATCAAATGCAAGCCATTGATTTATTTCAATTTAAGTAAAATGAGTGAACCAAATTTAAAAAGACAGATAATTTTTTTTTTGTAAAGTGCAGTGTTAGGTTTTGAAACGTGTACTGTGGCTGTTAACTGTCGTTTACGGTCTTCAGTGCCTAGTACATACTGTACAATTTTAATCAATTATTGTTCAAAGTTTAATAACCCATGGATTATCATATTTTAGAACGAAAGTATCTACCATTATACTAAAAACACCAAAATTGTTGACACAATTTATTGTAAAACTTACAAGAACAACCGTAAGTCCAAATGTGTGCACAGCACACAGCGTAAGTTTTGAGACAAACGAAAACTCTACTACGGTCTCCCGAGTAAAATACCGCGTAATAATTTAATACTAGCAAAATATTTGCCCTCCACACGAATATGCGTTTAAGTCTCACCATGAAAGAATTCATTTTTCTTTAACACGACGCCGTCTCATCACTTTCTAGGGAGAGCCTTTGTATGCGGCTCTTCTCGCTAAGTACATTATGTAAATGTAATACTGAAGGCAGGACCGGTCCTTGTACGTTGTAGATAACCACACCCATATTATTACACATAGAGTAGGCAAACACGTTTAGACAGCGCTCGCAAATCAGCAGTATCTAAAATTGAACGCTCAGATTTGCAGTAGTCTCTGTGACACAGGTCTCTGTTACAAGTATGCGTTTCAGACACGCAACCTATAGTTTTGTCGTACGAATGCTCGGCCTATTTAAAACGTTTGGTGACATTATTACGCGTATGTATAATGTAACATCGTATAATTCGGTGATAGTGTTAATAAAAATGGGGATGAATTGTATGAGAATTTTTTCTCTTTGTTACAAGTGATTCTTTGCATGATTGTGAGTTTAAGTGGTTTTATTCGTAATAACGTTTGTTTTGTTTTGTTGTATAAACGATTTAACTGTTTTGTTACCACCTGGGTCATCCTATTACCTAATTACTATTAAGTACAACCTATTATCAAAGATCCTGTATAACTTCCACGAGCAACTTGGCAGTTTCATATTCTATTTTTACAAGTGCGTTGTATTGTAACAACTATTTGTTAATGAAAATGACATCGTTCAGTCAATTTTACAACTGACTTTTATATCAAGTGCGTTCTATTTGTTAATGAAAATGACCTATTTTAGTAAATTTTACAACTAATTTTTATATCAATTCCGTAACCTATACTTCGAGTTAGGCGGTCGTGGTTACCTGCTAACACCACAAAATGATCAAAATAATGAAAATCAGTCATTTTCAAAATACTAATTTTTTAAGACTTTAAGCGCCATGGTGGTCAACCGGCCTCCGGCTACCAACATACTCGTACAATTAAATTTCAATTGTGTCTGGTTTTGTGGCAGTCAATGTGCTAAATGATATTATTTATCTCCTGACCGCCCTCGTATACTACTCATAGGACATCAACAAAAAAAAAATTTAGCGAATATTTGTCGTTCTTTTGGTAAAAACACCATCCAGCGACATCTGTTATTTGTTCACCTAATAAATTAAAACTCACTTAAGTCTATGACACCTGTCATTTTTAGCAAAATGGCGTCAGCCAGTAGAGAGGTGCGCGCACGCCAAAGGGTACCAATCCACATATGTAGTGGTTTATCTACTACTATCGTACTAATGTTTCTGATGGAAGTTTTAGACCTGGCAATGGCACATAATAGGCCATTAATAAATAAACTTATACAGGGTGCTTGGTAATAGGTATATTATAAACTCTCAACTGGGACATCGGATTGTTAAGTGCAAAGAATAACTATTAGTATGAGAGCAACTCAGAAAGTGAGAAAAATAACAGCTGTTCCATGCAAACTGCAAATAGTAGTTAGTTGACTAAATTTTAAAATCATATTAAAACGATACCTGATTACCTATTTTATCCTAAAAATACACAATTAAAAAAAAAATCGATCAGTTTTTCTATTCCGATTTAAATTTACCGCAAAAACGCTTAAGACCGCCATGTCAACGTGAATGACGTCACGCCGTGCCAAACGAAATCAATCGATTGTCGATATTTTTCTTTAAAAAATTAATAATCTAATTTTTTTATATTGAATATTTATAGATATTTTGTTTCTATAAATCATAATTGATCATTAGAAACGCCAATCCAGTATCCACCCAATTTATTCTTAGTGGACACAAGCCTATTCTATCTGAATCGCACTAGCAAGGAGTGGAATTCTGCCATCGTCTGTGTTCCCAAAAATTTATAACCTGAATGCCTTCAAGGCGAAGTTAATAGGCATCTTCTGGGGCAGCTCGCTCCATGGTACACCTCATCTACGCTCACCATCAGGCGAGATCGAGGTCGAGCTGTCTTATTAAGCATAAAAAAGTAATAAGAAATAGCTTTTATTTTTGTAATTTCAGAGTTTCTCCCATACAAATACTTGTTCTTTGCACTGAATTGGGTGCACCAGTTGCAGGATATATACCTATTATCAAACACCCTGTATTATTATTAAAGTAAAGTTGTAGCCTGTACGGCCTGTAATACTCAGATTCCACAGCAATAGTATTTATTTTTAAACCCAAAAATAGGAACCTAAAAAGAAAATAACAAATTTGTATAAAATCGTCTGTAAGTACTGAAATGTTTACAAATGTGTCTGCTTGAGATTAAAGTTATATATAAATCTTACCTGTATATAGACAAGTACAGGTTCTTCTTTATTTAAAAAGGTATGATGCAAAACTATAAACATAATATATTTCATTTGAAAACGATATTATATCTCACCTTAAAACATTTTGTTATAATCTAAGATCTCACCTAAATAATTTTGAAGTCTGGCGTTCAACCCAATAAAACATTGCATGGCAACGACATGACATTCAAATTATTATTTTTCAAAACATATTGTAAGTACAAAGACAACTAGTATCGAATTCCATAAAAGGAGGCTACAAAAAATTCATAGCATAAAAAATATAAAATACGTAGAGCAGTTTATAACAACGTCATAAAGTCTTTAATAAATTATACTGTCCTATTGCTGTACAAAGCACTCTACTTGTAGTTAAAGTTGATGGGTATTGGCTTTTTTTATAATAGAAGGAGGCAAACGAGCAGGCGGGTCACCTGATAGAGAGCAATCTCCGCCGCCCATGGACACGTGCAACACCAGAGGAATCGCAGAAGCGTTGCCGGCCTTTAAGCAAGGAATAGGTTTTAGGAAGGAATAAGATTGTTAGGGGTAGGGAGGGGAGGGGGTGGGAAGGGCCTCCGGAACCCTTACTGGCCGGACGAAACACAACTGCTATTATTTCACGCCGGATATTAGTGAGAGGGTGGTATTACGTCGGGCGAGCCGGCTCAATGCGTGCTGCAACGCAGCATGGCTCTACAACTCAGTTAGTGTCACTCATTTAGCAACACTCAGGGGTTACGTGTAGGGTCTCAAGGGTAAACCTACGGACGCGAGTAACTTTAACCCCATTGGCTTAAATTGTAACAAACATTATGCATAGAAAAATCCGAATCATTTATAATGCTTATTAACTAAACACTCTGCATGGTTAAACTGTAGGCCAGATGTAAACAACAGCAAGTTTAAAAAATAAGAATTCTAATACAATCCAGCTCTAATCAGAAACGTGATCAAATTAATAAAAACCCATTCATTTTTTGCAAGACAACAACGTTATTCATTGAAACATCTTTGAATAGTTCCACGCTGAAGTTTTAATCCACCGACCGGGGAGCGCCCTCTTAAGCCGCTCTAAATTAAAACTGACGGCAACACGTCCCGATCCTAGGTTTCTTTAAAATATTCCTCTGGATACCAACTAAGACCATGGATAAATAAAGGAATTGATTTTGAAATGAAAAGTCTAGACGTCTCATTCAGTTGTTTGTGTGACTTTGCTCCGTTACTTGGGTGTGTTTTTACAACCATTCTTGGATTTTTGTCAAAGGTTTATTTATTCATTGTTTACCTTGCGAAATATTATAAACAACAATATTGCAAAATCAATATACAATTTGGTTTTGCACTAAATGTATTTTATATAAAGTAAAATTTCTTAGCAACAAAACAAAGGTATCTACTTACTTTTAATTTTATAAATTCGTAAAATGTGTTAAACTAATTAACAACATTAAATTCTCTTTAACGCGTTCCATAAACTTAACTTAAGTGAACTATAGAGTTTACAGTTACTAAAGTTTTTTGTTTTAAATATAAATGTAACTACTTTGGCATATTACCATAGTATCAAGTGAACAAGTTGATCCCGTTGTAAAATAAAAATAATCTACGGCCAGGAATATTATGTTCGCACATTACTTCAGAACGACGACTATACTTACCTATTATGATATTTTTTTTAAATTACCAGTAAAAAATCGCCAAATGACATATCGTTGATTTAAGTTAAAACCCATACAATTATCATTTTATTCTCCAAGCGTTCATACTAGTTCATGCCTGAGCGCACCGTCACATTTTTCAATTGCTACGTTCATTTTCGATACTGGAGATGTTCTGAAGTCACCTTCTTTATTTACGTGTCTGTCTTTGATCTCAGGTAGCTTCGGAACATCAATCTGCGCAAGTTTAATCCACGCCACGATCGGCAATCGAGCGGTAAGTCGTTTTAAATTAAAACTTGTCGTCGAACCGATCCCAAGGACTTATAGCAAAGTTTTCCGCCTAAAGAAAAAGTATCGATCCTGGCCCCCGCACGTACATAATATATTATAATTGCTTACGTGTGGTTATTGTGTTTCAATCACGTCGTACGCAGCTGACATGTTCGACGTTTGATATTTTCGACGCTTGTTAAAAAAAGTTATAACACTGTAGGTTGTTTTATAATTTTACCTGTAGGTACTTTGTTGTTGTTTACGATTAATTAAGAACTTTAATAATATTTATTACTATAATGTAACATTTAATACAACATAATTAAATAGAAGAGAAGATAGAATGTGTGAGGTAGCAACATGAAACCTTGATACTATTGATACCGCACCACACATTATACTTTCTTATACTTATTATAAGAATAAGAATGGGAATAAAAATAATTTATTGCTATTTTCAGACAAAAAATTATAATGCCACACTTAACAATAAACAACATTGTAACTGTAAATATTATGCATTAAAAAAAAAGGTTACACACATTTTAAGGTGAAATCAATTGGAGGTGATTTAGCATATGCTTACTTAAGGAGAAGCTCCCAGTAAGCGCTGGTTTTCAGCCACTCCCACTTCTCTTAGCTATTATGTGAGAATGGGGTCAAGGGCTATTCACATACAAGTTACTGATTTATCTAGTAAAGTAAACATACATCCAAATAAATTTTAACAACCTCAAAACAATAACAAAAATGAGAGCTAGTTGCGTGCTATTTAAAGTAAAAATAAAATAAAATAAAATCAATGAATAAAAAAAATAATAAAATATACCATTTCTAATGGAATTGCAGCAATGTATTAATCGAATAACTTGTAACTAAGCTAACGGGCATTGATAAGTTGTAAAAATATATTTATTATTTAATCACCTTTAATCACCTTTGTTATCCGCGCTGCGGAAACGATTATAAAACACACTGTGAATAAACGCAACAAAACCATCCCGCTGACCAAATGGCTGTGGGAAATATTTTCTAAATTTATTGCCCCAAACCTTCGGGCCAATGCAAAATTTATAGCCACTATTTGTCACGAGAGCAATATATTTCCATTTGTTGTCAATTATTTGTGCAACAAGCTACTGTTTTCTCTATGTCAAATGGCTTTTTACATCTCCTCGTCTATTATGATTTCTGACAATACTTATCAGGGAAGTATGATGGACTTTGTAGTCTGCAAAACAATAATAAACTTATAACGAAAGAACTCATTTGCAAACCTAATAAGAATTGTTATTGAGTTGTGTTGTCTCCGTTACTTTAACAAAACCTTTTGATTTTATTGCCACTATTTTTCACGAGAACAATATATTTCCATTTGTAGTCGATTATTTGTGCAGCTTCTTTATACTCTCGTCGTGAGGTGGCAGAATTCAGCAAAAATGACCCGAAACTAATTATTTAAAAAAAATCCCTACACAGACAAGGACTTATACTCTCTGTCACTAGATTCTTGATTGCCTTTTCACAAAAAAGATCCTGGTAGTAAAATTTTAAACACTGAATCTTAGAAGTTTTCATCTCAGAGGTGAAATCTCAGTGTTAAGGCAGCCGCCCGGAATGCGGAAGGTGCGTGGTTCGATTCCCGCCTGAGGTTGTCATCTTTTTTCAGTGTTTAAAATTTTACTTTTAAGCGTTAATAAACGCTAAAATATTAAAAAAAAACATTATTCCAGTTAGTATCCTAGACTTTCTCATACCTACATAGAACCACGACTATTATCCCCAAAGGGTTAGACAGAGACAGCGACGAGGACTGCAGAAGCAGTCCACTGCCATAGTCCACTTAACACCAAATTACAACTGTACGTGCTCAATAGGTGGTTCGACCATCGCCGCTCTAATGCTGTTGAATGTATGTGCAATCTTTATTCCGTTTGTCGCCTTTTACGAAGTGTTTGGTACTATTCTTTATGTCAGGCGCTACACATGCGGCCTTAGATACTTAAAAATGTTACAAATTACTTTTATTGAAAATTAAGTCTCTTGCGTAAGTAATCCGGCTAGTCATTGAGTTGTGTTGTCTCCGATTTTTAAATGTAAGAATAAGAATAAGAATAAATTTATTGAAAAAACGGAACATGTAACAATAAAATACAATATTTATAAAACATGAATTAAAGTTCTTATCGCCAAATTACCAGGGGTGCCCAAACTAGGCTAGGCCTGACCCTTGGGAAACCAGAAACAGTTACATTTCATGTTCGGCAGTGAGTGAGTAATTGAGGATGTATAAAAAGTGTTATAATGTGTGTTGTGTAATGTGTTGCTTGTGTAGTATAAATGTCTGTACGCGAAAAGGTGATTGTGTCAAGATTTTGACATTAGTGACTCAGTTATGTCATAGTTTGTGGATAATAATCTAACCACTTCAGCTTTGACTTCTCTCATAGAGCAGTTCCTTAGGTTGCAGCCCTCAGAACAATATTGTTCTGAGTTGCAGACACTATTTGTTGCGAGAGCGATATATTTCCGTTAGTTGTCAATTATTTGTGCAGCCAGCGTTTGTGTTTTCTCCGTCACTGGTTTTTCATTTCACGTCGTCCATTTTGCTTTCTCAAGCAACTAAGTCGTCTTTTTAAATTAACCGGAGTAACCGAAGAAATTTATTATTTAAATTAGGGCGTTCAAACAAAGTGGACCTATTTAAACATTGTCGGACAGAAAATTACGTGTCGTTGAAATCTTAGAGGTCTTGTTCGGGTGTTCGGTCATATTTCAAAGTGAAGTTAAGTAAGAAGACATTTGGGATTTGAAATATTAAGTTATGAAATTAGATAACTACAAATATGACTAACAACGTTTATTTTATGAAAATTGTTAATACTAATCACTAAAAGTTATCTGTTTCTATATATTAATTCCAGAAAATAAATATTCCTAAAATTTTTGCTGTTGGTTGAAGTTGTCTGAAGGATTACTAACTACTTTGCAAACCTGTCCTGTATACAACACTGAGATAAAACTTATTACAAACATGTCCAAGAATCGAGCCGAAGGGTTTGCACTTAAAGTTAAGGCTATACAATTAATTAGTTTATGGGACGGATGTTTAACGCACCTTAGCTTTGATTTATTTCAACCAAATTTCTTGTTTAGAACAAAGCCCTTTTAGCTGAGAGACTCTCAAGCTGTGTACACAGTTTAAGGAGAGCGACTTACAAGCTGTACCTATAAGAAAATGTAAACATTGAAACTAATTACGGGACACTGAACCAGGCTCAAAGGTAAACACTCCTTGGAATTTCGCCGTGCCGCGCCGGCCCGCAATGTTTATGCCTTCAAACTTTGTATCTAAGTATTTTTTTTCAAGTGAAACATCTTGTTTACTTTGAAGAAAATTAAATTTAAAATTCAACATTGACGGTTCCTCGTAAAAGAATTGCTGTAAAAGGAGACTCTAAGGACACAACCATCTAGTGGTCAGTGAAGTATAGAATTGTAAAGATTTTGTGCTGTATGTAGTCAAAACGTGACAATATTTAAGTCTGTCGCCAAAACAATAAGCTACCAAATAGTTGTGTTTCGAATGTAAAATATAGCGAATTCCCCAGTGATTGAAGATTCTTGCAGAAGAAACTTGCCGCTTTATTCTTATTTATCATCGGGTGAGATGAAGGCCATGCGTTTAATCTTTGTGCAATAAAAAAATTAACGAGTGAAATAGTCTGTGAATAATTTGAGCTCAATTGTTAAAGATTGTGAAAAAAATAAAATGTACAAAAGTGTGTGTCATTCTTGTCGTTCTTGTAGGTAATGTTTTGGACGATTGGGAAGTCCTAAAATCGTAATCTCTCTATTCAAGTAAACTTAATAAATAAGTATTTTCGAAACGTCCAAAAAAAAAATTTTTTTACTTCCCTTTAAGGGCATTACTTATAATACTATTTGAATGATGTACTTTTACTTTATCATTCTTGATATCTTCATGCAGAAAAATTAGGATAAACACTGAATTGAAAATAGTTAAATAAGTTCTAAATAAGTATACGTAGGTAAGTTGTAAAATTATTATTGTGTTTGTAAAGCCCTGAATTACTTACCTTCAACATTCAACATTATACTCTATCGACCGATCATACTATAAGCGATGTATTTTTATTTTTGTTCCTACAACGAGGTCTACATATCCATTACAAATCGTTACGTACGGTTGCTAAATTATTTCACGAACCTCCATTAGATCTCAGATATGAGCAACCTTCGTGCGACCTTCTCTAAACTTTACAGTTAACCCACATTTTGGTTAACATGCTTGCTTACAAAGTTTATTTACTTCATCGTGTTTATACTTTGGGCTTGGCTCGTTTAACCCGTTTTTAAAAAAGGTAGATAACCGGACATTTTTTGGATTTATTGTCTATGTAAATCGAAGAATCTGCTATCCTAACTATTACTTAATTATTAATCACAAAGTGAGTTTGTTTTTGTCAGTGGTTGTCAGTTAGTTGCTGTACAGAAGAGAACAAAGGACACTTTCTATCTCGACCTTGAATCTTTAAACTTGGGTCCTCATTCTTAAGAACTCCTTAGAAAAAAATAAAAACACTATTATTGTAGCGTATACATTCAAAATGTGTAAATCAATGGTTTTGTCCAATGACATTCTATTGAACAATCAAACAAACTTACCAAGTGCAGTTCGATTGAAATTATGCTCCTTGTTGTCTCGTCCGAAGATGATGGAAATACTACTTGTTAGTATCGAGTCTTAGCACTCGCCGACGCCACATAAGTTTAAAGTATCTGAAAATAAAATATTTCCGAACGCAGCCGCACGTCACTAGACTAGCCCGCGTTTTGAACTGTCATTTAGTTTTAAGTTGTGTATTTATTTATGAAACTGATTCTACAACCCCAGGGAATAGGTATCAAACCTGTGAGGGTGGGTGGGACTCATCATCTTCGGACGAGACAACAAGGAGCATAATTTCAATCGAACTGCACTTGGTAAGTTTGTTTGATTGTTCAATTATGCTCCTTGTTGTCTCGTCCTCTATGATGGAAATACTACTTGTTAGATGTTCAAAGTTCTGTTGTAGAATCATAAAGTTTATTATTGTTAACAAATATATCCCAGATATTATGTTTCAACAGCATAATCAGTCTTATACTCCTTAAAGATAATTGGTAATTTCCAAGAGAATCTTATTAAACAAAAAAACAAACTTAAATGTGTCCTCAGCCTTAAATAAATCTTTGGTATGATTATAGCAATATACTTTTAATATTATTATTACAATATAATCGCTTCAGCGAAATTATTATTTAAAATCGGACGGTTGTAAAACTTTGCAAAGTTGTCCATGAGTCAGTCCAACCAGCCGTTCTATGTATCTCATCAATGCTAACGCCTTTCATAATGGCAGCTGATGTCGTAGCGTGCCTGGTACTATGAGTAGAAAAAATGGAAGTATCGATCCCTCTTGCAGCCAGGACCGTCAATCCAACGGTTGAGTGTACTGACCGATACCGCCAAATGTGGTTTCTTGATAGATATAAATAAATTAGGACATTTTCCTAATTTCAGAGGTAATTCTTTTATAATTATTTAAACAATTGGCTGATGACGATTAGGTGCTGAGGTCTTAATTTTTTTTTTTTTTTATAGTAACAATATTATTATCAATTATTTTAATCTGGTCAGTAACAATAGAAACTAGGGCTTTGTAATCTTTGCCCTGTAGGTAAAGTTAATAAAGTAACAGTGTTTAATGAACATTAATGTAAGTTGTTTGAGTCATTGTAATTTGACTCTAAAAAATTAAGCACTATAGAAACATTCCAGGTATACTTATATTTGAGTTTACTTGATCGTAGGCGAAAGAACCCTTTAAATAAAATTTTAATCTTTTCGTCTGCTCCCACCAGCGGCCCTATCACACTAGTGGCAGCGAGGACCTTATGCAATTCAAGGTGCCATAAGATGCACCACTGTGGAACTTATTTGTGAGATAAGTAATTATGTCTGTCATCTGTGCTTTAGTAGCATTTAGTTGTTTGGTGTGGCAGTAAGAAAACCAAATACAAAGTAAGTATTGCTTATAGGTGTTACTTGATATGGAAGATATCATTATTTCAGCTGCCTGTACGTCGATGCCAGGCTTTAAGAATGCCTACCGGACAATCTCCCAGTAGTGATAGGTTGCGGTGTGGAGGGTGTGGTGAGTTGGAATTACATAAAACCAGTAAGTTATTACTTGGTTCAAATACAATGGGTTCTGTCACCAATAGTTTTTTGAATAAGGGAAACCAAGGTTGGGTGTCCCAGAAGAGAACTACAAGGATCCGTGTTGCTTCATTGGACACGATTATTTCTATACATTTTAAAATCATAGAAAATGGTGGAAAAGCATAAAATAAACCCCTTTGCGAGACATTGTAAAGGCATCCACTTTATAAGCTGAAGGATCTGGATGCCATGAAACAAATTTCCTGCATTTTGTGTTTGTTCTAAATGCAAATAAATCTATGACAGGGTTACCAAATGCTTGTACTATTTTATTAAAATTATTAATATTTAATTCCCATTCTGTATGACCTAACTGTTTTCTAGATTCAAAATCTGTTACTTTGTTGTCCTTTGTGTTAATGTATGATGTATGATGCAAATACAAAATTATTCCTCTCTTCACACCACTGCCAAATAGCTTTTGCAATCACATGTAAGTGAGAGTACTGTATGCCACCAAAGCGGTTTATATATGGTATAGCTGTGGTATTGTCACTTCGTAATAATATTTCACAATTTGAAGAATTATTAGCAAGGCTTTTGAGACCACACATAGTAGCTTTTATTTCTAAAGTATTAAAGTGAATTGTTGATTCTTTTCCTCTCCATACACCACTGGCTGTATGTTTGTCTCAAGAAGCACCCCACCCCGATAGTGAGACATCTGTATTTATTTCTAGAATATATTTATATTTTCTTATCTAAGAAATTGATTTAGGCAAGTACATGTTTTATCCACCATTCAAGATCTGGATAGCAATGTTTGGGCAAGGAAGTAAATGCTTCATAATTATTATTATTTTTTAAAAGAGCTAAATATTTATGTCTTTTTAGTGCTTTAGTATACAGTAACCCATATTGATTAGCTGGACAAACAGACACTAGAGTTCCCAGAACTTTTGACAAAAAACCTGATGGAAGAGGTACTTAAAAATTTGAGCGCCGTGGTGGTCACCTGTGACTGACAAACAATTAAATTTCTATTGTGTCTGGTTTCATGGCAGGCAACGTGTTAAGGCATCTTTTATTTTTATCAGAATCGATTGAAATAGTCATGGTGTTTGTATTAAACAATAGGCTAAGAAACTTACATTCCTTTGATGGAATAAGTTGACATAATTATTTTTATTGATGATGAAGCCTAACTGAGTAAGCAGACCTATGGTCTGGTTAACACTATTAAGACACTCAATATGATCACTACCAATATACTGCTAGCTACAAGCATCGATATACTGTACTTACAGGCTATAAACCTCTAAGTTTTGTTATGGGTTTAATTATGTGAACATGTATGGAGCCGTGCAAAGGCCAAATGGAAGAATGTTAATTTGATATATTTTTCCATCAAATTAAAAACCTTAGATATTTTCTGTAATCTGCATTAATGTTACACATGTAATAAGAATCCATTTTGTCATTTGTTGCCATAATACAGTCTTTCATAAGACTTTGAGTTGTAGTAAAAAAACTATTAAATTTCTTTATGTTTAAAATAAATCTATACTCTCCATTTGGTTTCTATACCAAGAAAATAGGTGAACAAAATTGTCCATCTGTTTTATGACATATTTTGTCTATAACATGTAACTGAATAAGTTTATTAATTTCAATTTGAACTTGACAGAATTCTACTTGTAAATGAGTTATTCATAGGCAAGTAAGATTGAAATGGTATCTCACTAAAAGGGATTTTATACCCAGATACCCATTTCAGAATAGTAGGATCACTGGTTATTTTCTTCCAATTATTTATAAAAAAAAGGAAGTCTGCATACCTGAACTTCTAACTTTGCAGCTTCGTAGCTTTGCAGGTTGGTTGGATCTCGCTCCTGTCCCTGTCCGGGCACTTGGACGAGGAGGGCCCCTCCAGTTTAAAGATTTGGTTTTATTTGGGGGGGAAAGCTTGTGTTCTTCAGGTCTTTAACAGATTTTTGAACAGCCTTTGTAACCTAGATCTTTTCAGAAAGGTTACTTAAAAAAAATGCATCTGCTCCCCCTGTGAGGGAATCTTTCATATCTTTATTAATAGATCAAATATCATGAGACCGCCGGCAGTCGCGAAACAATTGATTTTCAATTGTGTCTGGTTTTATGGTGCTCAAGGGGTTAATGACGGTTGGTATTAGCGACCTTCTACGATTTGTATCTATGTGCATAGCGTCACACAGTATTTTGGCAGCATCATTGATGTGTTTAATTATTTAATTAATAATTTCAATTCTGTCACCTTTTAGGAGAAAAAATAGTGTGATTGGCCCAGGGCTGATAGTGCAGCAACCATCTGTTTTTGCCTGTCAGCAATTATCAAATCTCTTTTCTTAACCAGGTCAGAGACAGCCAGGTATTTCAGGGTTGAGCTTTGGGAGCAACGTTGGGATATTTTCATATGGGATGTATTTTTTCATAAGTTCTGGTTTAATTTCTTTTTGCAATCCTTTTGTGAGAATAGGAGTCTACCTCTGTGCAATTTCATCATGAGCAATTGGTCCCTTAAGCACCTCCTCAATTTCCCCCAAAGCAAATAACAATTCTACGTCTATGGCAGGTGTCTCGGTCTCCGGGTCTGTACACTGGGTTTTTTCCACAGGTAAGGCCTCTACTACACTGTATTGGCACGGGCAGTGCCTCCTCCTCCACAGAACTTGAAGTAGTAGCCGGATCCAGGGCCATCATTGACACATTAGGAATGTCAGACATAGTCATGCAGATCTAGGCCCAAATGGCAAAGCAAACTGCAGTAAATGTAAGACCCTGATATTCCTTGCGAATACCCAGGGTGGTAAAAACTCGGCTTTGCAGTAAGTACGAGTTATTGTGCCCGTTTTAAGTTTTGAATGTTTCAACACCGCCTCATCCCAAAGATGGGCCTGAGTGCACATTTCAAAACCCAGAATTTCATTTTTATTTTTCACGTCTCTTTCTTTTACTCATAATAACAGTTTATTTTTCATAATTAAACTGACTAAAACTATTAAAAAGATTATTTCACAAAAAAGTAAGAGAAAAAAGTGGCGCCGGTACAGTGACATAAAAAACGAATGACAGTTTAAAACGCGGGCTAGTCTAGTGACGTGCGGCTGCGTTCGGAAATATTTTATTTTCAGATACTTTAAACTTATGTGGCGTCGGCGAGTGCTAAGACTCGATACTAACAAGTAGTATTTCCATCATAGAGGACGAGACAACAAGGAGCATAATTCTATTAATTTAACTTTAACCGCTATGTGGGTTTATTCTTGTTTTACATTGAGGTTGTTTTAGGATAAAATATTTACTAGAAACAAATGGGATGGGTTCGAATCCCACTCGAGCTTCCTGAGACTGGTTGATTTTTTTCTAGTAAACATTTTATCCTATATCTATATAGCATTGTGAATGCAAAATTTCAATAATAAAGATATTCTTGTTTCATCGGATTATTCAACATCACAGTTCAAATCCTCCAACCAATAAAACAAATTATTACGTAGTTGGAACGTGTTTCAGTTCCTGGTTCAAATGAAAATTATTACAAAATAAAAGCTATGGAATTACGTTCGTGCATCGTATCATTTTAAAATTGCATTTTGAATTTTTCATTGTTATTTTATTTTATTCTTCAAATGGTACGGACCATAATGATTTATAAAGGGTAGTTTTATTGAACACAATTTGTAACAATAAAAGATGCACAATTGACGTACTCAATAGACGTACTGTTTTAAACGTAAAATAAGTTAATCAAATCAACACATTCACACTGAAATAAAACACTTTCAACAAATCTAATTCCGTAAAATATATTATATTACATAATATTATCCCTTTACTAAGTCATTAATATGTAGTTATATCGTATTATTAGAATAGAAAAGCTATTTTTCATCCCCCCATCTCGGAAAGAGTATTTTTACTCTTCGATATCTGAGTGCAAAAGCCGTTTTTACCCGCTAGAGGACAAAGTAAATTGAATTTATAACATCGTGTGCACTTAGTATGTGTATTCAAAACATCATTAAACCTATTTTCTTCTTCCTCCATGGTGCCGATTTATCATACGACCTTTTTAAATTGTTAAAAACTCAGACTCGGAACCTTTTTGGTGTACCTACTTTTTTAATTTGGTTGGTAATTTCCTCGTTGAGGTGGGATGAAAAGTTATGTGTTGCACTCGAGTGCAAAGATTTTTCACCTCGTGCTCTTTTGATTCCCTCGGTAACGCTCAGGATTCTAATTTTTTAATCACTCGCTGCGCTCGTGATTCAATTATAGAATCCTTCGCTTGCTCGGTCATCAAAATTGAGCACGCGGTTAAAAAGCAAGTTTGCACTCTTGTTTAACAAATAACTATTGTCAATTATTGTTATTGACAATCTATTTGGGACGCCATCTTGATACACACTACGTTGTCTTTGAGTGATCTGGCGCTGCGGCGCTGCGATGTCTGTCTGTTGATTAGACGACATAAATGTTTAAGCGCTGCAGCGGCTGCAGCAAACTTTAGGTCTCTCATTCCAGAATTTGAACAAATGGTTTGTATGAACGTTCTTGTCTATATCTTCTAGGTCCATGCCGCCTCATCCCTTTAGGGCTGTTGTCCATGTGGCAAGGCCTGTGAAGGTTTAAAAGGTAATTTTTACAAAACTCATTAGTCTGGAATCTGGATACTCATCGAATTTGTAAATACGTCTTGGGTGTATGTAAAGAATTGCGTTGCAATGGAATTAAAACCAAACTGGCTGTGGCAAGTACCTACACAGATCCAAAAAATATATGTGAGAGTAACGCAATTGCAGCGTACATTTTAGGAACTAAATACATTACGGACCGTAATAAAGTTTGAATGTAACTTTCAATACCTATACCAAAAGTTGGTGCGTCATTTTTTTTTGCTAAATTACTTTCATAGCAATTGCACAGTGGTTAAAGTTTTCATTGGCAATTGATAAACTTTCATATTTATTCTGTTAAAAAATAAATATAAACAAAGTTTTAGTAGTCCACCTTAAAGTTATATTTTTGAAAATACATATTAGGTACATGTTAAGTTCTAGGTAGGCAGGCAAAACCACCGGCGTATGAAAGGATTGTGTTGGGTTATATCATATCTATAATAAATAAAAATCAGTTACCACAAATATTTGTACGCGCATCTCTCCAGAACGGCTGCACCCACTTGGCTAATTCTTTTTTGTTTTATTTGTAATAGTCAGGACCAGGTATGTGTGAATTATTTTTGTCACGGGGTACGGGGTCTATTACACGCGGACGAAGTCTAGGGCGGGCGGCTAGTAGTTAATATTTTTGTACATTAATTATACACTGGCCTGCAAAAATAAGTATCACACTTTTAAAATTGCAATAACTTTTTAAGTACACAAGATAAACAAGACACACACGACTTAAAAATGTTACAAATATATAATTTACTATAGTTTTAAAGAAAGCTGATAAAAATTGCTATAAAACGTTTTTTATTTTGAATCTCTAACTTCGGAGTTTAGAAAAAATGAAATTATAAAAGTGTGATACTTATTTTTGCAGGTCAGTGTATATCCACATCTTTCCTTACCTCAGTCAATTAAGGAAGGAGGGGGAATTCTTATACTCTGTCACCTATTGAATATATACTAACAACCGTATGCTAAGGTCAATGACCTTTCTTCAAATTAATAAACAGGACTACAGTATAGAATAATGGTTCAGTAATACAGTCATTACGAGTGCTTTTGACAACAAGCATGCAGGTTGGATTCCCTGTAGAGCACGGCAACAAAGCTGCGTTAAGCTTGATTGATGGTGGGCCGCTGAACCATGGCGAGGATTAACGTTATAACGCGAAGGTAAATAAAACGAACTGGCAACACTATCGCTAATATTCGCTTTGCCGTCATGTTGGATGATGCTGTGGTGTGGATACTTATAGTCACGATTATTATTCCCGAAGGGTTAGTCAGAGACTAGGTAATAGGACCGCAAAATTAGTTCTCTGCCATAGTCCACTTTTCACCATAGCGACTGCACATGTGCTCAGCGTGACAAGTGGTGAGCCCATCGCCACTCTATGTTGTTAACTTTATGTGCAGTATTCAGTCCGTTAGTCGTCTTTTACGACACCCAATATAGTCATTACAGAAATGTATGACTTTTAAAGTCGAGGTTCTTGTGTGTGACCAATCAGAACAATGTAGCGAGGTGACGAATCGAAACTAAGTTGCAACGTGACCAATCGATTCTAAAACATGATATGACGAATTGGAACAAAATTAAGCAATTTAAACAATTTTAAGAGTTTTTCGCGTTTTGACGAATTAGAACTTATTTTCGATGTGACCAGTTGTACCCTGAATCAAGGGAAGAGAGGGGGGGTGCAGTCTTTAGATCGATCACATACATTCATCATTATTAGACTATTATCGTTCCAGTGCTGGGCATAGGCGTTCCCACGTGGGATACAACGCCGATCCTACATGGACAACAACAGATGTGGGGTTTCAGCCATAACAAAGCACCGTTGGCCTAGTGCGGGCTAGTGGGTTTAATTGATGCGACTACTATGGTATTTTTTTAAAAATTTAATTTAATTAAAACTGTTACATAACCAATTACAATAATTAAACGTATTATTAAAATTTAAATAAAATAAAATAAGGTAAGTATGTACTTATAAAATGCTACATGTGTAGCATTTAGCGTTTCATTAGCATACATGCATCTTCTCGTAAAACCGGAAGCACTCAAGTAATATTACCTTCCATCCATCCGCAAACAAATCACAATCAGGGCTACTGTCCAGGAGAGCGTTAAGCGCAGCCAAGGAATGGGGATAGGGGAGCGGGCGCGCGCAACAGTGCGACACATTGGCACAGCAAACAGCTTGTGCTTTCTACTTCGATGGTACTAGGGACATAGAATCGAGACTGCTCGTCGTGTAACGCTGGGGCATCAATTATACCACGTAGGATTTTGCACATAGTTACAATTTGGTGAGTCTTCCGTCTGACCTCCAACGAGTTATATCCCAGACAACCTACGAGGAACTTAGAAGGGTACATGAACGGGTGGTGATATTAATCTTTTAATCGCCTCCGTAGTCTAGTTGCTAAGCCACCGGTTTCAGACCCAGAGGTCCCGCGGGTTCGATTCCCAGCGGAGGGTACATCTTTGTGTGCTCGGTTTGGTTGGTAGATGGGCTGTTAAGTCCGCCTGGCTAGCTACCACCATCTTATCTAAATCTGTCGCCATAACAACGATGTTTATAGCAAAGTTGTGTTCCGACAGTTAGAGATAAGATAGCCAGTTCATCAGTGGTTGACGATTCCGGGTGAAGCGCGCTTCTTCTTCTTCCACCTTCGGCCTTATCGTCACTTACCATCAGGTGAGATGAAGGCCAAGCGCTTACCCGTTGCAGAATAAAAAAAATATATCCATACAGACGCTTATAGAGATAACGTAGAAAAGCCTTCTGAACCTTTTCTAACAAGAGTGTGTAAGTTGTTTCTACTATAATTACGACAACAATATTACTATATTACTCTCTTTGCCCGAATCGAAATTTCGGCCGATTTATGTTTGCTAACTACAGCGCGTTCCATTATTTTTGAAATTTCAATCAATTATCTAAAAATTAACCCCTCAAGCCCCATATTTGGCCGCACCTAAAAAACTCGCTATTCCGTCAGACCCCAAGCGGCCATATATGGCCGCGCTGGCCGCGCTCTCCGTTTGACTTTGTACCGTGTTTTGATACACTTAGAGACTACTTTAGTACGAACAAGGTCGATTATTTCGGTTCTGTGGTACATTTTATGCATTGTGAATGCAAAATTTAACATGAACTGCGTTTGATTTTTTTTTATTAATTTTTTCCATTTCCGCAAATTTAAATTCCCGCCAAATCGCACCTGCTGTCAAATTTTTTTGACATTTCGTTGCTAAGAATAAGGGGTTAATAATCTAAATGTTAAACCTATTTTGTATGAACGAAATTTCGGAAGGAATGGAAACCGCTGTAAATGGGAAATGAAAATCGTCCGTAATTTCGTTTCGAGGAAAGAGAGTAGAGGCTTTACGTGCCTTTATGTTTTTAGTGTCACGCATCTAGTGACTCAACATTGCGAAAGTTGTTTCACTGGCAAGATCGCAAACCGAACGCAATCGACCTTCTCACCTATACATTGGAATGTAACAATTTATACGAATCTATAAGCGCTTCTTTTACAATTATATATTTCCTGTTGTTTCCAACTCTTGGCTCATCTGTGTAAATTACGGTAACAAGTTAATAAGATGACGATCACCTTAATCTTAGACTACGGACTTTGCAGAATCAGAAATTATCTAAAAAAAAATTAAATAAGTATAAGTATTTAAAAAAAATTAACCACTACACACTAAATACAATGACATAGAGTACATTAGGCCTTATAAGCATAACAAGCAATCTCATTCAGGCAGCCTTGAGTATTAAAAAAAGAAATGTAAGTAAAAGTGTATAAATTCAGAATTTCACTTTGATAAATTTAATTTTACAACCTGACTGTTAGTTCTGACTTGTTCCACTTGTAGAGCAGTCAGAACATTTTCTGTTGCTACAAACTGTAATATCACTCCAGTACTTTTCCCTCATATTTTATTATAATAATATAATTTATTTGTGTAAAATGAAGCTCATCGTTGAGTAAGCAAAGACAAAACGTTCAGCCATCCGTTCAAACAGATGGGACGTATGCGCCTATATGCGGACGTCGACCCGATAAGCGTCACACAAAAGAAGACCAAATTAAAAATCCTTTAATGCCCCTTCTATCTCGACGGCCAAATCTTATCTTTGCATTAAACTTCTATTTCATACATTATTTAAAAATTTAAATCGTCATCTATTTCATACGTCAAAATACTGACCTACTTTTCACCAAATAGCGACTGCACATGTGCTCAGCAAGATAGGTGGTGAGCCCATCGCCGCTCTATGCTGTTGGAAGTATATGCAGTCTTTAGTCCGTTAGTCTAGCTCTACATAAATTATGTCAAATTTCTTACTTTACCACACAAAACAACAGGTAGATAGGTTATAAATTTCGCGTGTTAATTATGACGCTTATTTACCAGTAGGTTGCTAATCACAAACTAGGGATACTCGTATGCATCAAAAATGTAAAACAAAATCTGCCCAACCTTTGCCCTTTTAAAACGAATGCGAAGAGCAATTCTTGCAAAAACCATTTCACCTCCGCACTTTTCCAAATCTCTCTCTTGTTCATGTTACATCACTGCATATTTATAGGCGTTTGCTTTTCTATTCCCGTATTCCCATATCAATGCATAGGTAAAGCGCAATAAATCTACAGGAAGTACAGTCACCCTTCAAATAAGGGCCGTATCAAACGGGGATGCTGCGACATTGCCATACGCGCAGGCGAACGTCGCGTATGTTGTATTTTAAGCTTTAGGTAATTTGTTTTTTTTATTTTTTTTACCTAGTAATTAATTGCTTTAAAGAGACGATGTCTATTTAATATTGTCAAATTGGATTTTTTAATATTAGCTCACCAATAAACTGGTACAATGCATTGGCTCAACTATAATAATAATAACAACTGTACCTGTAACCAGTATTTTCGAAAATAAAGATATTATAAATTACAATTGGTATTGTTTAGGTAGTACAACACTATGCAGCAACGAGATTTTTTGAGATAAATATCTCATTGAATTCATATTTAAAATGATTTGATTTGATACAACATCTACACGTATGTTACTAGTAGGTGGGCACTGTCTGTGGATTAATACATTATTTTTTATTTGATAGAGATAGTATAGTTTATATAAATTAGCTGACAAAATTAAAAAAAAATATAAATGCCAGTTGTGACTATCCAACCCTCTACAGGTACTCTCGAACGAAAAAATGGTATATAATTTCAACATTGTTTTCAAAGAATATTGTTACAAACTATAAAAAAATACGTTTAAAATTAAATATAGACTTAATAAAGACGTTTAGAAGTACCAAAGCAAATAAAAAAAGAACTCGCATACTATAATTTATTAGATTAGATAATACTACTTAATAATATTTTTAATTTCTTTTAAGCTATGTAATCATGTTTATTTCATTCGTTATTATTATTATCCAATTTTTGATATTTATTAAGCCGTATACACATTATTGTAGTTTTGAACGCCCTCAGCGCACGAAACTATAAGTGAACTAAGTTATTAAAGTTTTGTTTCAATACTCTATGAATAAGTTTCAAATATTCTTCACTTGTTTAACAGATAACGTTTAATTTCGCAATATTTATCGTAGCAAAAGTTATTTAATAAGTTTAGTTCAGTTACGTTCATTTAATACGCAATTGAAATTATAAACGTTTCTTTTAAAATAAAAAGTTATCTTCATACAATTATATGATAATATTGACTTCAATATGAACACATCGGAAACAAAAATGTTTATTTTTACTGAGTATTGTTTCGTATTTTTTGTTTGTTATTTGCCCTCCAAAATCATATTTAAAACTGATCATGCGTGTCCATGCTAACGAAAACAATTTCAATGTAATCAAAACACCAATCAGCAACCAAATAACTGCATTCGAAAAAGGTTGGCATTTTTTACAAATACTCGGTAAAACTAAATTTGAAATACCCAGTAGATACGGCAAATTCGTACGTAAAATGTGGTAAAGACTTTCTCACATTAGTAAATATATATACGGGCATGATGCTGCTAGTGTAACTAGTGAATAAATAAATTGCTTCTTAATATCTGAAACGTTAAACCGACTAAACCTCGGACAAGTAACCGGGAGCTTTATAACGTTGCCTCGCCAATTTTTATGCGAGGATACCATAAGGGTGAATTTGCTTTACACATATTTTATAAGCTACCGCACGTAGTAAGCAAACCACAGGATATATTACAGCTATTCCTTACAATTTATTGCGGCGTGTGAAAAAGAGGAACGAACGATTTGAAATCTTATCTACGAACACCTTCTTGAGTTACGCCTGATATATAGTGTATCTAAGTTTTTTATGGCTAAGAGATGTTATGGCGGAGAAGACTTACGATTTGACAATGAACATAAGTATATTAATGTACTTCGCCTGAAATATTAGTGAATCTATGTGTTCCATACATAGATATTATAATCACGACTATTATCACAGAATAACTAATAGTACTACCTTACAGAAGGTTCACTCTCTAACGACTTTCACGCGAAATTGAAACTTATCGTGTGACCCGAGCGTATATATTCCGTTAAGCAACGCTAACTCGATATCGATGACGTCAGAGCGTTGGGTTTACGCGCGCGCGCAGGGATTACGAGTTAGGCGACTCGGCCCTCGGTGTTCGGTGCTATGGCTCGCGGCTACCTTTACTGCCATACGCCTAGGCGGCCTGCCTGGAAGGCGCGCCGGCCGAACGTACCTAAACTGCGGAGTGACACTCTCCCGCTATTATCCCCGAAACCGTAGGCAATATGTCAAATTGGGCAGTTACGTTTCGGATGACTACTACACGAGGTCTGGTGTTAGTCAAGGGACGATTTTGGGGCCTACCCTGTTTACAATAATGATTAACGATTTTCCGACCGTGCTGAGCACTGTTAAATGTTTAATGTTTGCTGATAACATGAAGTTATTTCACAGAATAGGTAACATCTCAGACTGTATAGACTTCCAGCGTGATATTGATGCAGTTTTGCAATGTGTGATGACGAACAATTTGAACTTTAATGTCTCAAAATGTAAAACGGTCACTATTCCAGGTCTCCGACACCTATTACTTATGAGTATACTTTGGATAAAAATGTCTTAGGGAAAGTTGACACAATTCGAGATCTTGGTGTTATAATGGACAGTCAGCTTAGCTTCCGAGAGCATATCGAGACCATTTGTAAGAAAGCAAACAAGATCCTTGGGTTTATTTGTAGGTCTGCTGCTCAGTTTTGTAATTTGGGCGTCGCTGTTATGCTTTATAATGCATACGTTCGCAGTGTGCTGGAATTTGGTGCAATTATCTGGGATCCTAGAACCAAGAAGTATACTCTCATGGTTGAAAGAGTACAGAGAAAGTTTGCTAGGTACCTTTATAAAAGATCCTTTGGTTACTACCCCAGCCCCTTCCTTTTCCAGTCATTATTTGTAACAGGCATGGTAGGCCTTGTAACTTTAGAAGTCAGGCGTAAACTCTTGCTTGCAATGCATTATTGTTTTTTGCTGCGAAATAAGGTGGACAACCCCACAGTGCTAAATTCTATTGGCTACTACGTTCCGCAGAATTATGTGCGTGTTGGTCTATGTCGTCGGCATGACCTGTTAGCACTACCTTCTGCTTTGCGCACGCGGCATGCTCGTAATGCGCCCACTCCTAGGGCTATAGCTCTTATTAACCGTTTCTTGCAATGTGTCCAAGACGCCGACATCCATGCTGACCCTATTAGTTGCATTTATTGGAAATTGTTTTTTAGTATAGGTAAATTGCCCAATGTGAATGTTTTGGTTTAGCTGTAAGTTCACATTGTATGCAGAATAAATAAATAAAAGGTTAGTCAGATACTAGGCAATAAGGACAGCAAAAGCAGTCCTCTACCATAGTCCACTTTTCACCAAATAGCGACTGCACATGTGATCAGCGTGACAGTTGGTGAACCCATCGAAGCTCTATGCCGTTGGAAGTATGTGCAAACTTTAGTCCATTAGTCGCCTTTTACGACACTCGAGGGAAGAGAGGGAGTGGTAGTTTTTCACGGCTTCACTCGCAACACTGTTAATGTCTACCTATATACGACTGAAGGACTTGTATCCATGGTCACGAAATAAATAATAATAAAAATAACTACCTATATACTTACCCATTAAAAACAAGTGTTTAAAAAACAAGTTATTTTGGGATAGCTAATTGGTATGAGCCTGGCAAAGTTATTTATAGTATTTGAAAAACATACTAACATATAAACTTTATTTCACAGATGCTTGCTACGACGAATACCAATGAAAATATTAAACATGGAGCGCCTGTCGAAAGATATTTTTGTCCCTATCAGAAATACAGTTAGAATTAATAAAGCGATTCCGCTTTCGTATCTTAATATTATGTTTTTAAATGTGGTATATAAAGAATAATGTAAATTAAGTCAATCACAAGCAAACGTAAATGTGATAGTGGAGTATTGTAAATTTTTGTAATATGGAATAAAAATAGATTATAAAGAACAATGTTAATCACTAGCAGAGGCAATTGTGATAATGGAGTAATTTAAACTTTAGTTGAGTAAAGAACATCGCAGCAATTAACCCAAAAAAAACTGACTTCTTCAGTAAAGTATAATTAAATAATTGAAATTGAGACCACTGAGTGACACTGACTGAGTGGTAGAGCCACGCTGCGTTGCAGCACGCATTGGGCCGGCTCGCCCGGCGTAATACCACCCTCTCACTAATATCCGGCGTGAAATAATAGCACTTGGTGCTGTTGTGTTTCGTCCGGCCAGTGAGAGTCCCGGAGGCCCTTCCCCCCTCCCCCTCACAATTCCTATTCCTTCCTAAAACCTGTTCCTTCCTTATAGACCGGCTACGCATCTGTGATTCCTGTGATGTTACGGGTGTCCATGGGCGGCGGAGATTACTCTCCATCAGGTGACCCGCCGCTCGTTTGCCTCCTTCTAATATAAAAAAAAAATTCCAATATTGCAAAAGATCTGCTTTATTTGGGAGTCGAACCCAACGTGTGTTATTCTGAAGTTCATTATTCAACACTTGAATAATAACATTTTCGTTGAAAACATAACATTGCGAATTTGAAATAACCATTTAAATTAATTAACACTACATCGAACCGAACATAGCGTCGCAGTCTGAATAAATAAATGCGCGGACCAACCCTACAGACGGACGTGTTTCAAACACAGAATTTTAAACACGCTCACAACAAATTGCTTTCAGCGTAACAGCGCTAATTTCTATTGACAACAAAGTGAAATTGTAGCAGTTTCCACTTTAGTTACCTTTCTCATATGTCAGGTCGGACAAGGGTCAGAGGTAAGTTCTTTGTCAGAACGGATCACGTGATTTCGTATTTAACGTGGCTCGGCTCCTACGTAACCGCTCCACCTGTACTTGTGGGTGGCGTGTAGGCGATTCTGTGTTGATCGTTAAACAATCTCACTAATGTGTGATGGTGGTTGACGGATCTGGCGAGTCAGGGCTCATTGGATTACTTACCCGTTTTGGCGACGCCTCAGTGGCTTGCCGAGCGCTTGACCTTTTTTTTTATTCTGCAACGGGTATGCGCTTGGCCTTCATCTCACCTGATGGTAAGTGACGATAAGGCCGAGGTGCTTCACCAGGAATCCTCAACCACTGAGGAACTGGCTATCTTATCTCTAACTGTCGGAACACAACTACGCTATAAACATCGTTGTTATTTCGACAGACTTAAAGTGTGACAAAAAGTGTGTTTTCGGGTTTTTAATTCAATTCAATTCAATTCAAACATTTATTTCAGATATAATTAGGTCCATATAGCAGCGATAAATACAAAATTACGAATAAAATTACAAATACAATTACCAAAATAATATCACAAAACATATATAAAAAAAATAAATAAATAAAGAAATAAAATGATTAAGTAAGAAAAAAAAATTTAAACTACACGTGCAGCCGAACCCAATGTATCATAAAAAGGCAGTTTATTTGATCAGCTACAACACGTAGAATGTGTTTAAGCGTTAATATTGCATTGCTCTTTCTGACGGAGACACAGATCCGCCGTCCTGCCGACATTGCATATCTGCACTACCCCGGCTCGAGGAATGCTTCCTCGCGAAAGCCGGAGTATGCCTTTTTCGTCAGGACGGACGTTTGCTGTCGACGTTTGCGCTGCTTTGAGGACCCCTCCTTCTCCATCCTATGGGTACACGTGGATCTTGGTTCCGAGAGCCATGTCTACGCTTGCCTGTACCGTTCCCACTCCGGAGACCACGAGACAACTCGGTTATTCGACTACCTGAGCCTAGCAGTTGACGACGTACAGGAGCGGTTTCCGTCTGCCGATGTGGTACTTTTGGGAGATTTTAATGCCCACCATGAGACCTGGTTGGGCTCTTCCAAAACAGATCACGCAGGCCGAACCGCCCACGCATTCGCTCTCACGCATGATCTGACTCAACTGGTTCTCCAGCCCACCAGGATTCCAGGTATATCGGGTCAAGCGCCTTCCCTGCTAGACTTACTGGTGACGAGTCGACCAGCCGGGTACAGAGTGTCGATAAGTGCTCCGTTGGGCACTTCTGACCATTGCCTGGTTGGTGCCACCATACTGCGCCGTAAAAGCTCTCCCTCAGTGGAGTCTAAACGGCGTTTATGGCACTACTCGTCGGCAGATTGGGATGGTATGCGCGACTATTTTGCGTCCATCCCGTGGGGCCAGCGCTGCTTTGTGGGTAGGGAGCCATCGGAGAGTGCCTCTGCTGTCGCTGACGAGATCATGTTGGGGATGGAATATTACATTCCCTACACTGATGCCGTCAGCGGAAGTAAGGCGCGCCCTTGGTTCAATCGCGAATGCGCCAAAGCTGTTGAACTTAAACAGGCGGCGTATCGCGCTTGGACCAAGGCTCGCACGCTCAACGATCGTAACATCTCTTCCCTCAAGGTAGTCTTCAACAAGGCTACCAAAGTCTGCAAGAGAGCTCTCTCGAGAGCGAATGCCCAGCGCGTTGCTCGCGTTGGCCAAGAGCTGTTGTCGCACCCAACGGGTAGCCGAAGTAATTGGCGACTGGCCAAATCGGTGCAAGCCAACTTTTGCGCGCCTTCTCTGCCCCCACTGCGGTACCCTGATGGCTCGTTGGCCCATCGGCCGCTAGACAAGGCTAACCTCTTAGCGAAGCTCTTTGCGGCGAATTCGCGTATCGATGACTGCGGCGCGGAACCACCTACCATCCCTCACTGTGGTTCCACAATGCCTGACGTCCAAATCAGACAACGTGACGTCCGTGCCGTGCTGCAGTCACTTGATGTGCGGAAGACTAGCGGTCCTGACGGTATACCGGCAGTCGTCCTTAAAAAATGTGCTCCCGAGTTGTCTCCAGTACTGACACGCCTATACCACCTCTCGTACTCTACTGGAATTGTGCCGGAGGCTTGGAGAAAAGCGAACGTCCAGCCGGTCTCCAAAAAAGGGAATAGGTCTGACCCAGCCAACTATCGACCTATTGCTGTCACCTCTGTCCTTTGCAAGGTTTTTGAGCGAATCATAAACAGACAACTCATTCGCTACCTAGAAGATCACTCCCTGATTCATGATCGACAATACGGGTTCAGACCGAAACGATCAACGGGTGATCTCCTGGCGTTCATAACACACCTGTGGGGTGAAGCAATGGACAAGCATGGAGAAGCACTGGCTGTTAGCCTGGACATCTCCAAGGCTTTCGATCGAGTTTGGCATCGTTCGCTTCTCTCCAAGCTTTCGTCATACGGCTTACCACCTCGCCTATGCGATTGGGTCGCCGGGTTCCTGCATGAGCGCAGCATTCGCGTACTCTGCGAAAGCAGTGCCTCACAGTTTCTGCAGGTGAACGCCGGAGTGCCGCAGGGTTCTATAATATCGCCCACGCTGTTCCTTCTGCATATCAATGATATGTTATCCTTGGGTAACATTCATTGCTATGCAGACGACAGTACAGTACATCGGCGTTACTTGGCTCACCCTGCGGCAAAGCAGGCCGATGTAGTGGAGTCGAGACGGAAGATTGTTATTGAGCTGTACGAGGAGTTAGACCGCATTTATAAATGGGGCTCTGATAACCTGGTCCAGTTCAATGCCAAAAAAACACAGGTCTGCGCTGTCACGGCTAAAAAGTCCGCATTTCTCCCCCAACCCTCCTTCCAGAGCAACCTATTACCCATCCAGACTGGTCTCAGTCTCTTAGGTATGGACATACACAGCGAACAGCTATATTGAGAGCATTATAACCACAGCCTCACGTAAACTCGGAATCCTGAACAAGGTGAAGCGGTTCTTCACGCCGGAGCAACGTTGTCTTTTGTATAAGGCTCAGGTGCGCTCCTGCGTGGAGTATTGCTCTCATCTTTGGGACGGATCCGCCAAGTACTTGCTCGAAGCTCTTGACAGGTTGCAAAGACGTGCTGTCCGTATTATCGGTAACGATGACGTTACGACCAGTCTGGAGCCGTTACAGCTACGTAGGGACATTGCTTCCCTTAGTGCTTTTTACCGCCTTTACCACGGTGAATGCTCTGAGGAGCTCTTTGACCTCATCCCTCCCTCTCCTTTCCTTTCCAGATCGACGCGTGCAGGTCTTAGAAGCCATTCTCATACCGTGCTGACCATTAAGACACGTACCAAAAAGTTTGGACAATCGTTCTTTTGCCGAACTGCCCGTATGTGGAATGCGCTTCCCGCACACGTGTTTCCTTCCTCTTTCTCTCCCGGGTTATTTAAGCGGGGCGTGAAAAAGCATTTATGCAGGCCGCCATAGTGAGAGCGTTCGGCATAGCGTGGTAGCGCTGTGACGAACGCTTTCACTTCTTGGGCTTCACTGGCTGCTTTTCATCAGGCAGAGTGAAGCCACTATAGCGTGCCACAATAATAAAAAATAATAATAATAATAATAAAACGCTTAAATATAAAACATTAATCTATAAACGCAGCTTCATCACCGAATGTTCAAATATTTGTAATATTTCTTTCGGATCTCAGAGGTGAAAACTTCAAAGATTTTATGAAGCAATGTTGACTAAAAAACCATAAGCATCAAGCACTGACAAATTTCGACGGTTGAAAGCCAGACCTCGGTAGCCAAGTAGTTAAGGCAGCCGCCCAGAATGCGGAAGGTGCGTGGTTCGATTCCCGCCGGAGGTTGTCGTCTTTTTTCAGTGTTAAAAATCTTACGTACAATGTGATTTAATGCATAGTCCGGGTTTGTAATCACTAACCCGCATTTAGCACGCGTGGTGAATTATCGAACACCCATCAATTGGAGTGATGACTGGATTTCAATGGTAGAGGCGTGCCCAGCAGTGGGGCAGTAAACAGGTTGTACTTTGGCAACTGTATTAAGAATTATTAAGAGGGTGCCACGCGATCGCAACACCTGACATAAGTCTTTTAACTTCAAAGCAAACTCAATCATATTGATATTTAAAATTAGAACTATGCTTTGAAGTTTCAGACCTAGTAATTTGATTAGAGCAATGTTTTTATTCTGCGATAATAATATGTACAAAACCATCACGCGCTTGTGTTAGAAATTAAAATTTACTTTTTTATGATGGTGGCGACTTGCGGAATATCAATACAAATATTTTCATGTAAGAATTATTGTTTCATGCGTAAAATTAAGAAAGTTGTCGAAAAAAAAATGTTTTTAGTATTGTTTGTTACTATTTTAAGAGTTTGTTTCAAATTTCAACAAGGCCACGACCTTGTGCAATGATCAGGCTAACTTACGGAAGTTATTTTAATGTATTTAACTATTTCAGCGCATAGTACAAGTAACTTAAAAATACGTAAATTTTCACAATTTCGTGTTTGCATATTGACGCTCGTGACTTTACATTATTATATTATAGGTTGTGTGTGTGTGTGTGAGAGAGAGGGGGTGTGTATGCGTGTGTTTGTAAGAGATTGAGTGTGTATGTGTGTGTTAGCGTGCATGCACGTGTATGTGTATAATGTGCATATATGATTGTGTACATAATTGAACTTTGTATCCTACTCTCAACGCTTTGTTTTACTACACGTGCCCACACGGCACTCTTTGTTTATAAATTTTTGAATATTTTTAGAATTGTATTTTTTATGTAAAATTTATGTGTAAAAAAAAATTGTAAACAATTTCACACTCAATTAAATGTGTAAGAAGGCATATAAATCACGCGTAGAACCAAGATAAATTTTGTGTTTTAACTCTTGTAATCCTTATTTTCTCACCATTATTCTCTTCGATTCTGAGAGGTAGGCCTTAAAAAGCTGAAAGAAACTGCGTCGAAAGTGCGTTGACTAGTATTTGTATAGGGGTGATAAATATTGGACAATTCGCCTCCGTAGCGTCCAAACTTGAACTAAAGGTATGTACTGTCAATAGACTTTAGTGATCGCTTTCCATCAGGCGTCCAGTACCTATGCTTTCTTAAAATGTTTTGATTTAGTTTATAGCTCGATGATTCATGGCGCTATGGCGTTTATGTTGCGATATTGCGAGTTCAGCAATGCTTTCGAAAGATTTCTCATCGTCGGGTCACTGGATTGGCAAACAAAACAAGTTAAACACATCTCGAGCTCCTCTGTGCTGCGTCTAAGTAAAGCCATACGTGATAATATTTTAATAAATGTCGTTACTTTTAAGTAGCTTTACATTGCAGTTTCTTGCGCCCATTCTTCTCCAGAGCTAAAAGACGTCCTGAATGGATGGCAGATAAAATATGATTAGGGACGATTCGAAAGTTCCATTCCGTGCTTCGAAGGCAAGTAAAATTGTTGGCAGCGGTTGTCGTCTAAAGATGGCAGTCGTTAAAACCCACCAACCCGCATTGGGCCAGCGCGGTGGGTTATGGCCCAACCTCCCCATGTGATGTTGTACATGTGGGAAGGCCTAAGCCCAACCGTGGGACGGTTATAGTCTGATGATGATTCGAAAGTACCTACTTATTTATTAAGTTTACTTAGATAAAGAGGTTGTGACATGCCTATGACTCTCCATGTCATGTGGAATGGCCTGTGCCCAGCAATGGGACGTTTATAAACTGAAGATGAACATTAAATTAACTTTAGTTTAGTTAGTTTAGTATATAGTTTAGTACGTAGTTGTTTATATACATAACAGTTAACTACAAAATATCAAAACAGAGCGCATCACTTATACATACGTATAATCACGACTATTATCCCCGAAGGGTTAGTCAATGAGGACAGCAAAAGCAGTCCTCTACCATAGTCCACTTTGCACCAAATAGCGACTGCACGTGTGCTCAGCGTGACAGGTGGTGAGCCCAACGCTGCTCTATGCTGTAAGAAGTATGTGCAGTCTATAGTCCCTTAGTCGCTTTTTACGACACTCAAGGGAAGAGAGGGAGTGGTAGTATTCTTTCATCGCTACGCAATACGGTTATCACTCATAAATTAGTTAAATTGTAAATTAACAGCACAATCTCTGACTCACCATTCCAGTCGTAACTCGTAAGACTAAGTGAGTGAGTTTGCGCACTTACGACTACCCTACAATAAAATGTTGCAATTCAATAATAATTATGTAACTTGTACTAGAAGTTGTATTAGATGGCGAATGGCAGTGTACGGTAAAACCAAAATTGGTTTTTGTGACACTGTACATATTTAATAAAATGTATACTTTAGTAAAATTTACAAATAAAAAAAAAAAAAAAGTATACGATTGTAATACAAAATAGCCAGTTCCAAGAGCAAGCACGGTAACTGTAATTTACGTGTAGTTTGTGAACCGGTAACCTGGTAACGTGTAATTGGGTCACCTACATAAAAAGTTTATTGAGAGTCGACAAAAAGCACGTCAAACAATACGTTGGTTTTGGTTGGTACCTATCTTCTACATGCGAATGGAACGAATTAAGCGAATGTGTTGCTCAACTATAAACGTAGTTGTTTATTTTTAATTCAGTGAGTTTCGAGTTTTAACTAGTAACTAGCTAGTAAGTAGCTAACTTAAAAAAGTCAAATAGAGGATCTAAAATAATAATCCTATAAACATACATACATACACATAATCACGACTATTATCCCCGAAGGATTAGTCAGCGACTAGTCAAGTCAAGTCAAAATATTTAAACATTTACAGGCACCTATTGACGTCAGTACTAATAAAAAAAAAACAGTTAACTAACTCGTAGTTAAGAGCCCTATCACAATACAATGAGGACAGCAAAAGTCCGCTACAGTCCACTTTTCACCAAATAGCAACTGCACATGTGCTCAGCGTGACTGCTGGTAAGCCCATCGCAGCTCTATGCTGTTGGATGTATGTGGAGTCTTAAGTCCGTTAGTCGCCTTTTACGACACCCAAGAGAAGAGAGAGGGTGGTAGTATTCTTTCACCGTTACGCGACACTGTTGAGTTGTTTATTTTTAATTCAGTAAATTTCGAATTGTAGCTGTAGCTAAATTAAAAAAGTCAAATTGAGGATCTAAAATAATAATCCTTTATAGCACAAAGAAATGACATTTAGTAGACACACGTTAATTATATTATTATGTAACGTAAACGTGTAATATTTAGACACATACAGAGGTGAGCTTACTTCTAGAAATCATCCCTTCAAGCAAACTATCTGTGGCTATAAAGTGAAATTCGCTGGACTAATTATTGTGAGATACTTGTATTATACACACTTAAACTAAATATATTATATATGCCTACAAACTTAAAGGCAGGTGGGTGGCGTACATATACTATAGCCGCTAAAAACGATTTAAAAAACCCTACTGGGTACTGTGTTTCACGGACGAATCTATACTCGTACAGTACCGGTATATAATTCAAAACATCTTTTATAGGAATCGCTCTCTTTTCTGATCTGCCCCGGGGAATCTAGTAAGATAAGCGGACACGCTCACTCACGAACGAATCGCGATTTACACTAAAATTTCACTTAGGCTCCATACAAATTATGTCTAATTTCTATATCTCTATGGCAATATATAATAGAGCACAAGCAAAAAATACGAAACAACATTTTCATAAATTAAATAATAAAAATGATTTATGATCCTGATAAGTACCTAATACTTATTACACTCAACAAAATTGTTAATTTCGAATAAGCTACTTGAGGGTTTTGTGGGGGCTCAAAATATAATAATATTTCTGAAATGTATTCTGTAAATATAGAAGCAATGATATATATACATACATTATATTGTTATGGTAGGTAGTTCAGCTGCTTTGCTTTGTTGATTAATTACTATACCAGATATAGCTACGAGTAACTTAGACTAACAACAGTCTATGACCTGAATTGAATTCGAACGGCGATTTTCAGGCTATTAGATATAAATTATTATTTAATTAAACTTTTTTGTAAAAAACTACTGCAAAAGGAGGTCTTAACAATTGGCATTCTCGTCCAAATAATCGGTAGGGATTACTGGTATTTTTAAACGTTTACTTCGTGGCATGGTTGGTGGTTGTTTATGCTTGATTAGCTACCACTTCTATCTTCTATCTTGTCTAAGTCTGTCGCCATTACAACAATGTACCTGTATTTTTTTTATTAGTCTTTACTTAAAACCGTATTAAAAATTTGTCATTAAAAAATAATTTCTATACGGTGACATTGATTTGCTATTTAAAAGGAGAAAATATATATTTCACACGTTCAATTATTCGTTCTGTAATTAATTCCGTTAATTTGCGCTATAACTAGTTTGAGCATTTCACTTTTAGCATAACTCATTTTAAATACTACTCGTACAAATTATTCGCAATTATTTATTTTATTATTATTGATTGTTTGTTATAATTTATTGTTTTAATGATTTTTATTCTAATTTAATAATTATGATAATTTTTGTTCTAGCCAATTTCATTCATATTTCTATTTTGTTAACATTTATATTTCTATTTTATTATTATTATTAACATATTGATTGTATTAGCGAATTCGGTAATGTTTTTTTTATTTTTTTTATTGACCAACGGGTTAGCGCTTGGCCTTCATCTCACCTGATGGTAAGTGACGATAAGGCCGAAGGTGGAAGCGCGCTGCACCCGGAATCCTCAACCACTGAGGAACTGGCTATCTTATCTCAACTATCGGAACACAACAATGCTATAAACATAGTTGTTATGGCGACAGACTTAGATAAGATGGTGGTAGCTAGCCAGGCGGACTTAACAGCCCTACCACCAACCAAACCGAGCACACAAAGATGTACCCCCGCTGGGAATCGAACCCGGGACCTCTGGGTCTGAGACCGGTGGCTTAGCCACTAGACCACAGAGGCGGTTGAAATTGCGATGTTTTTTTAATTGATTATTAATTTATATGTATTTTTATTTTTTAAATCTGAACTATTATTATTAGTTTTTTTAATACTGTAGTTTATTATTATCATCGTTTTTTTTATGTAGTGTTTAGTTTTCGATTATGCATGCTGTTTGCACAAATTAGTTGAGATCCAGCATACCTATGTTAGAAAATGCTGCTATTGTTATTTTTAATTTTTGTTAAGACTCTGTTTTGTGTATAAATAAAATAAATAAATTGGTAGTGTTTAACGGAATTATTGATGAAATGAAATTTTAACATCGTAAAATTGATATTATTTGGTCATCTGTAATATCTTTACATTAGGTAAAGTTTAAGTACGCTGGCACGCGCTCAAGTGACAAAAAAACTGTCGACATTTAGACTCGAACTTCACTTGTTTTTGTGTAGCTACCTACCGAAAACAAAATTAGGGTTCGATCAACTTTGAAATAAAACACCAATAGAATTAGGACAAGAACTACCCTTAAAACTTTCCTCTCCACGTTTTAGGTGAGAACTTGGTTTTTTCTTTTAGCAGAGCTTATCAGGATTCAAAGGTATTTATGATCTGAAACGGGGGTGAAGAGGGTTACGTGAGGCATTAGCGGTAAGCCGCCATGACTTTATCTTTGTTATATTTAAAATATATATTCAACGTTCGCAGATAGTGGCGAGTTATTGTCTTAAATGGGCCGTGCGCAGTGAAACGGTTGGCGGGTGTTATGATTTAATATGCTTGGTGTCGGCAAGGCTTAAAACATTATATATATACGTGGCGTATACACCTTCGCCTTTTCTTACGTTAGATCATAAGTAGAAACATGTTACCATGCTTGTACTTGTTTGTATAGGGTGTTTCGTTAGTAGGTAATTATCAAGACAAGTTTTACGAAAGAAAATTTTTAGAAATTTGCCACGGGATAAGGGGTGTTCACGCGGGCCGCGACTTTTACAAAAACATAGCACTATCAATTCAAAATAACAATGTATAAATAATATTATTTTTTTTGTACTCGAGGATTTAGGCTCGTATTCTAAAACCAAACTCACACTCAAATCTCAGTTAGAAAAGGATGGCGATATATGCGATAAATAGCACCATCCCCTTCTAACTGTAATCGAGCAGATATTTGAGTGTGAGTTTGGTTTTAGAATACGAGCCTTAATCTAACTTAAACATCAAAACTGCTTCAGCCTATCCAGATCTTAGTTGAGGTGTTTGATGTCTGTCGCATAATAAATTACAATTTAGATTAAAGTTTTTAGTAAGCTAAGTGGTATTTGGACAGACATCTTCATTTCTGTCTGTTACCTAATTTCGCCGGTAAATGTTATTATTCAAATAAGAATTACTTAAAGAAAGAAACCCTCTTTTAATAAAGTTACATTGGTTAGTTACTATGTGTCTTTCAATTGTGGTTCGGGAGAAACGTAATCGAAAAAATTCATTAGGGTTTTTATAGTATAGCAGACTAGATTGAGTGCTCGCATATATAATAGCAATAAAACCGAATACATTGTTATGCACACATGGGTAACTTTGATGTAAGTATTAGTCTAGAATAAAGGTTTTTTATTTTTATCGTACTGTCATTCCATCCACATCACCTTAATGGATGGCGGTCTACTACTGTACGTTTTTCAAGAAATTTCTTGCCTCGAACTCCAGTGTTGTGGAACCAGCTCTCGGCGGCGGTATTTCCGGACCGTTACGACTTAGGGATCTTCATGAAACGACACACATATATAAACGGGATTTAACGCAAAACTATTAGTAAAGGCATCCTACGCATACCTTTTATACCCGACGTTTCGACCGAATTGCACCGGCCGTGGTCACGGGCTGACTACTGTCGCGGTGTATCGCCTCCGTTGGCGTCGAAGAGTCTTCATCCACCGTCACATTATTTAACCAACTACCGTCACACACAACACTAACGGTGTCCCTATTCCGTATACAAGCCTTATTCTGATAGTTAGCCGATTGTGAGCTAAAACGAAGTTGCGTTTTTGCAAACACTGGATTCCACGCTGATGATAGTTTGTGACCATCTTCCCGATTGAAATTGTTGGGATGTTTCTTAATTTCAATCGCTTCACGCACTACTCTTGAATAAAAGTGGCGATCTGTGGAGAGGACTTGCGTACGATGAAATTCAATCCAGTGATTTGCGCCTCTTTCAAGTAAATGTTCTGCAATGGCTGATATGTTAGACTGGCGGTTTTTTACAGCCGCAATATGTTC
Source organism: Scoparia ambigualis (assembly GCA_963921215.1). NCBI lineage: Eukaryota > Metazoa > Arthropoda > Insecta > Lepidoptera > Crambidae > Scoparia > Scoparia ambigualis. Next base: position 7,720,626 of record OY992510.1, read on the forward strand.
ATGAAACGAGCCTATTCCTTCCTTAAAGGCCGGCAACGCGTCTGCGATTCCTCTGGTTTTGCGGGTGTCTATCGGCGGCGGTGATTACTTTCCATCAGGTGACCCGCTTGCTAGTTTGCCTCCTTCTGCTATATTAAAAAAAAACGCAAAACTTAGACAAAACTTAGGCAAACAGATTTAAGGCATCCTACGCATACCTTTTAAACACGTTTTGATCGAGTTGCACCGGTAGTTTTTTTATTTTTTTATTGTGGCACGCCATAATGGCTTCACTCTGCCTGATGAAAAGCAGCCAGTGAAGCCCAAGAAGTGAAAGCGTTCATCACAGCGCTACCACGCTATGCCGAACGCTCTCACTATGGCGGCCTGCATAAATGCTTTTTCACGCCCCGCTTAAATAACCCGGGAGAGAAAGAGGAAGGAAACACGTGTGCGGGAAGCGCATTCCACATACGGGCAGTTCGGCAAAAGAACGATTGTCCAAACTTTTTGGTACATGTCTTGATGGTCAGCACGGTATGAGGGTGGCTTCTAAGACCTGCACGCGTCGATCTGGAAAGGAAAGGAGAGAGAGGGATGAGGTCAAAGAACTCTTCAGAGCATTCACCGTGGTAAAGGCGGTAGAAAACACTATGGGAATCAATATTCCTACGTAGCTGTAACGGCTCCGGACTGGTCGTAACGTCATCGTTACCGATAATACGGACAGCACGTCTTTGCAACCTGTCAAGAGCTTCGAGCAAGTACTTGGCGGATCCGTCCCAAAGATGAGAGCAATACTCCACGCAGGAGCGCACCTGAATCTTATACAAAAGACAACGTTGCTCCGGCGTGAAGAACCGCTTCACCTTGTTCAGGATTCCGAGTTTACGTGAGGCTGTGGTTATAATGCTCTCAATATAGCTATTCGGGTTGAGGTCGCTGTGTATGTCCATACCTAATAGACTGAGACCAGTCTGGATGGGTAATAGGTTGCTCTGGAAGGAGGGTTGGGGGAGAAATGCGGACTTTTTAGCAGTGACAGCGCAGACCTGTGTTTTTTTGGCATTGAACTAGACCAGGTTATCAGAGCCCGATTTATAAATGCGGTCTTACTCCTCGTCCAGCTCAATGACAATCTTTCGTCTCGATTCCACTGCATCGGCCGTGACCCAAATTACGCCGATGTACTGTACTGTCGTCTGCATAGCAATGAATGTTACCCAAGGATAACATATCATTGATATGCAGAAGGAACAGCGTGGGCGATATTATAGAACCCTGCGGCACTCCGGCGTTCACCTGCAGAAACTGTGAGGCACTGCTTTCGCAGAGTACGCGAATGCTGCGCTCATGCAGGAACCCGGCGACCCAATCGCATAGGCGAGGTGGCAAGCCGTATGACGAAAGCTTGGAGAGAAGCGAACGATGCCAAACTCGATCGAATGCCTTGGAGATGTCCAGGCTAACAGCCAGTGCTTCTCCATGCTTGTCCATTGCTTCACCCCACAGGTGTGTTATGAACGCCAGGAGATCACTCGTTGATCGTTTCGGTCTGAACCCGTATTGTCGATCATGAATCAGGGAGTGATCTTCTAGGTAGCGAATGAGTTGCCTGTTTATGATTCGCTCAAAAACCTTGCAAAGGACAGAGGTGACAGCAATTAGGTCGATAGTTGGCTGAAGATGGGCCAACGAGCCATCAGGGTACCGCAGTGGGGGCAGAGAAGGCGCGCAAAAGTTGGCTTGCACCGCTTTGGCCAGTCGCCAATAACTTCGGCTACCCGTTGGGTGCGACAACAGCTCTTGGCCAACGCGAGCAACGCGCTGGGCATTCGCTCTCGAGAGAGCTCTCTTGCAGACTTTGGTAGCCTTGTTGAAGACTACCTTGAGGGAAGAGATATTACGATCGTTGAGCGTGCGAGCCTTGGTCCAAGCGCGATACGCCGCCTGTTTAAGTTCAACAGCTCTGGCGCATTCGCGATTGAACCAAGGGCGCGCCTTACTTCCGCTGACGACATCAGTGTAGGGAAGGTACGATTCCATCCCCAACATGATCTCGTCAGCGACAGCAGAGGCACTCTCCGATGGGTCCCTACCCACAAAGCAGCGCTGGCCCCACGGGATGGACGCAAAATAGTCGCACATACCATCCCAATCTGCCGACGAGTAGTGCCATAAACGCCGTTTAGACTCCACTGAGGGAGAGCTTTTACGGCGCAGTACGGTGGCACCAACCAGGCAATGGTCAGAAGTGCCCAACGGAGCACTTATCGACACTCTGTACCCAGTTGAGCCAAAATGATTTGGCTCAACTGGGTACAGAGTACACGCATTCGCTCTCACGCATGAGCGTGAGAGCGAATGCGTGGGCAGTTCGGCCTGCGTGATCTGTTTTGGAAGAGCCCAACCAGGTCTCATGGTGGGCATTAAAATCTCCCAAAAGTACCACATCGGCAGACGGAAACCGCTCCTGTACGTCGTCAACTGCTTGGCTCAGGTAGTTGAATAACCGAGTTGTCTCGTGGTCTCCGGAGTGGGAACGGTACAGGCAAGCGTAGACATGGCTCTCGGAACCAAGATCCACGTGTACCCATAGGATGGAGAAGGAGGGGTCCTCCAAGCTGCGCAAACGTCGACAGCAAACGTCCGTCCTGACGATAATGCATACTCCGGCTTTCTCGAGGAAGCATTCCTGGTGGAGCAGCCTCCTAGGGTGGTTAGCCCTAGTTGGGCTCCTGTACTATGCCGCGGGCGGCCAGCGGCACCACCGTTTCTACGGGTCTCCCTGGCCGGCGAATCGACCCAAGTCAACCGAACAATGCGTCCACAAAGACTCCCACCGGACCTTGACCCTGCCGCCACCGCACCTCCCCAAGCTCCGGTATTACGGCTCTGAACCCGGAACGCGTCCTGTGTCGAGCACCGAACACTTGGCGGGTTTTACGAGTCCGCATGGTGGTAGTGATTACAGCTCGCCTTTGTTGTGTTAAACCCCGTTTAAATATTTGCGCAATAATGGAACGTAAAGTGTACAAGTTGGTATCAATATACAGTATCACCATTTGTTACGTGTTAATGCTTATTTGTGTTGTATTTATACTTTCCATTTATATCGAAGGCTGTCTCTTACGCACTAAGTGTATCTAAGTTATTAAGTGCTTGCCAGGCTGTTTACATTCATCAGTAAATGTCTTTAATTATTTATTTATTATTTGCACTCAAATAATTTTCAAGCACGATCTATTATGTTTCACATAAAATATTGATGGACACTGACAGCAACAAAGTTTCAAGCTCCGAGGATGACCTTACAAATTACGAACTGAAACTTGTGAGAGCTCTTTTGAGATGACCTCCAATGGACGAACGGTGAGTACAACGTTTTCAGTTCAATTCGTCGTTCAGTTTTTTCGAGTTCAGTTCCCGGTCGGGTCAATTTTGAAATAACTGTTTGTCTTACATACTTGTCTCGGGTTTAAGAGTTTTCCATATGTGCTTTATCTAGTCAACCATTATACCTAATACCTGAAGTTTCACTTGACTCAGGTGACTGAACTGGCGAGTGTGAGAAAGTTTACATAGAATTATAATTTTTTGAAAAATTGTGGAAAAAGTTAGAATCTTTATAATAGGTGATGATAAAAAGATAAGCGTTTTCTTTTTTTTACATCACCTGTAAACGGTCCAGTGCTGAGTTGGGTCCTTTTGGTGAGGTCGGGTAGCCCACCACGCTAGCCAAATGTTGGTGCTTTTTCTACTGTTTCTGTTAAACCCACAACCAAGTGACCAAACGTCTCAAGGACGTTCCTAAAGATCTTCCAATTACTTACCACCAAGCATCCGAGCAGAGAAGTCTGTTCTGTTTCTAATTTACATAACACGCGCGCTGGATTTCCTTTTCAAAGGTGCGTCTTTTGTCAGAGCGAAAACAAAGGGAACAGAATACTGGGGAGAAACAAAAAGGTCGAATTGTACTAAGTTAAGAGTAACGAGTCAAATGTAACACATGTAGGTAGATAACGCCCGCAGTTACATGAAGTTGGAACATGTGTATGACACAACTCGCAGACGGCGAGTGGGTGTACTTAAGTCACGCGCTGCATTAATAAAGGCCCTTTCATCTCTCCCCTAATTGTATTTATTAATGTTTTTGTGGATGAGCCCCGTTGGTGCAGCGGCTAGTGAATACGAAGTGAGACTTTGTAAATTACTTAGGCGACCTTTGCTGTGAGAGGTTTTCAGATATGTGACCAAATGAAATGGTTTTTGAGCTCTGGATCGTACAAGTTAAACAACTTTTTCTATTTTATCTTTTCGGATGGGTGACTAAATTATACTTGTCTAAAGCTTCTCCGTCCTTTGGAAGAATTGTAAGTCATTAAGCCCAGTTGTCGTTACATGGCAGTGGTTGACACTCACCAGGGAAATTTATTAAAATCCTTTATTATGCTACTTTTGATTAGTTACATCCACAACCGTGAGTTTCTGCGAACCTGCTTCGGTTTCAAGGGTATTCAAAGAGAGATAGAACTATGAGATAAGGACAAGTAGGCAAGTGTTCGTAAAAAACAAAAATATCTCCATGTAAATAAAAATCAATTGTCACGAATGTATGTTTGCGCATCACTTCAGAACGGCTGCACCTATTTAGCTAATTTTTTTCTTATTGTATTTGTAATAAGAAAAAATATAGCAATTAGTTGCGGGCTATTCACGCTAGTAAACTATAAACATGCACTATTTTTGCAGTAGTGTTGAAACTTGGGTGAATGACTCTTCAGTGGCTATTTCTAGAATTACTCTATTTTTATTTTTACTAGAAAAGGCTTTTATTCCACTAACAACGCAGTTGTTCTTTAGTCCGTAACAAATAAGAACTCGGCTATCTATAGAAATAAATAAATATATCATTAGTTTTTGCTTCAATAATATTTTTTGGAGTAATCCATTCAATAGTCTTTGTATTGCTCAAACAAAATATTAAAGTTATGCTCTACGAACTTGCTTAGGATCAAAGCCTTGGTTTTAAGTAAAGCCTTAACTTCATCATAAGTTCAATTATGAAGTAGGTACTCGACTATTTATGAAAGCAAAGTCTAGCTCTGACAACGTTGTTAAAATATAGTTAGCATTGCGATTCACACGAACCAAGAACTATGTTCTGTCCCTCTCGCATTTTCGGCATGTTTAATAAAGGCAGAGTGAGACAGGTGGAATTTGAAAAGTTCAGGTTTTAGAAAATTGGACCAGAGCGAACTCGGCGGAGGTACCGCTAAATGACTACGATTAACTAGGATGCCATTTTGCAAAGTTTTAATGGCGTGAACTCCGACGATTGTATTTTGAAACGATTTTCCAACGGAATTGATAAAACAGAACCATTTTTTTATTTGTTAAGGCTAGTAAGACTTTATCTTTTGTACTGTCTTCGCCAAAGATAAAGTGTAAGTGGGTGTGACGACAGTGTGTGCTACCGGAATCATTTTTTTTTTTTTTTGCCATGTTACAAAACAGTACATAGCAATGTTAAAGAGTCACATACTTAAACCACTAAGGTATGTAATGACGCAAGCCGAGTCGACAATATAACTTAATAAAGGTTACCATTGTTTATATCAAATTTACAAATTTAAGGAAAGAAAATAAAACGTAAGTGGTACAATAAATAATAAAGAACTATCGCACTACTAGGACTTGAGTAAACGTAATTAGATGCAATTTTGCAATGACAATTTTACCTACCTACTTAGTTATTTTTTAGGTTTTCTACAAAGAACAGTTTTAGTTTTCGTTTAAGAGGGCTTACGCATTCCGGTTTCCCATACAAATTTCCAAATCGAAATTTTTAAAAACCAGTAGGCCAATTTTGATGAAACTCGGCATGCTGAGGTAAAATATAGAGATCTAAATTGTTTGTTGAAATAATTTCCAAAAAACGTTTATTTAACTGAGTTATTGCGATTTTAAAGTTTCTATAGTGGACTTTAAATCGCAATAACTCAGCCAAATAAACCTTTTTTTTAAATGTTATCAACAAACTATTTAGATCCCTGTATTTTACTTTAGCATGCAAAGTATCATTAAATATGGCTTATTGGTCTTGAAAATTTGTATGGGAAACCGAAATGCGTAAACCCTCATAATGTTATTTACATTAGTACATTCCATACATACATAGAATCAAGACGAATTTCTCCTAAGGGTTACCCAGAGACTTAGGCAATAAGGACCGCAGAAGCAGACCCTGCTAGTCCACGTTTCACCAAACTACAACTGCACATGTGCTCAGCGTGCTAGGTGGTGAGCCCATCGCCCCTCTATGCTGTTAAATGTGCTGTCTTGAGTACGTTAGTCGCCTTTTACGACACCCAAGGATAAAGATATCACCCATCTTGTTATCATCAGTAGTATTATTTTAATGAGTTTTACTACCTATCAACCAAACCTATTACACAAACATTCAAGATTCAAGATTCAAGATTCAATATCATTTATTCAGGTTAGGCCATGTTTAGGTTACAGCACTTATGAATGTCATTTATGCCATCGGTTCGTAAGTCTAACTATGGGGCGGGAGTCTTGTACTGAGAAGAACCGGCAAGAAACTCAGCAAGGGCATTTCTTTTCTCCGTTTCTTTTACAGCGTCAATTAGAATTGAAAAATGCCCTCCCTATCAGAGAAGGGCACTTTCCATTACAATAATAAAAACAAAACAACTACAAGGACATAATTGTAGGTAAACTTAACAGCGCTGTATAAGGAACCCGGAACCTTTGGGTCTGAGACTGCCAGTTAAACCACTGGACCACAACGACAGTTAGCAGGTAATGTGAGGGTTCCCTATTTAAAATCGAATGCCGTTTGATTAACCGTTAATTACTCGAAAACGTTTATTTGATTGTTCATGCGACCTATTCCGACTACGATTACTTCGACCGACTAGATCACTGAGGTCGTTTATCCGATGTTTCTCGCGATTGGTCGTAAGAGCACATGTTTTTAGGTATTTAATGCACTAATGTGGCAAACTATAGGGCTTACGATTTATAGGGCGCATGAACAATCGAGTAAACGTTTTCTAACTAATTTAAAGTGGGTTATTTTTGTCCAAGATATTTTTAGGTTACAAACGAACAAATTATTCTGTTTGTGTTTCCAATGACACTCAAGGTTATGAGATTTCCACGACCGAATTTCCATCTCCATGCTAACATTGGCATCGTTATTTGGCACGTTTTTTCCGAGATAAATACACGTTGTTTAATGATGGTCTTTATGTCAAAGGAATAAAGTTGAATCCGTTCTGTATCAAGTTGCTTTTAAAGTCTTAAGTTAGTTCCAAGTAAAGCTGTAGCTATTGTTTATTCAAGAGACCGTGCTTTTAAAAGTTTCCCGCTTTTAAAAGGATTGAATCAATTTTTCACAGTGGTTGCTTCATCATTTTTTGCGTTGATTGTAAGAGGGAGGAGTTAAACTAACAATGAAAATGAACCACGCTAGGTAACTGAAAAACAAAAGACGTCAAGGTAAAAAGGCCTACCACAAGACAGGAAAAATTAAAACTTTTCAAAGACAAATACTTAAGGAACTTGCTGCTTTGGTAACGGACTACTTGTAATTTGGATAATTTTGACAAAATTTCCAACTCGAACATGCATTTTTCTGACATTGTGGGTCTGCTGCACTAACCAACGTAACGTTGAATATTGTTTTATTATTGTTTGCGACACTCTAAGTATTACACACGCGTCTCGGATCTTCCTAAAAATTTCATGACTTTAAAAAAAAACCCTTTTCTGATTATGTAGTGGAGACACTTTTGACATAACACTAAAATTACCAAAACCTTGTAAGTTAGAGAAACCCAATCTGACTTAGGTGATACCTTGGTATTCCTGTTACAACATATTACGCACTTAAGATTCTTATCAAGTTAAAACTATTTAAAAATATTAATCTACTGATAGTTGTCCTTCGGTCCAATTTAGGGAACTAGTGTCCTAAATTGTACCACATCTGAAATATAACGAAATTAATAATCTTAATTATTTATTTACGTATTATAAGGAACAATATTTTTGGTAATGTTAAGGATCATTCTTGGCATAATAGGAACTAGATATCGTGAATCTTACCTCAGATTAACATATAAATTTAATCATTGTACCGGTCCAATTTAGGAACCTCAAAGAGGTCCAATATAGGGTACACGGTAGTTCGATAGCAAACTTAAAAAAAACAACAATATACTCTAACCAACTGGTTTGTAACCAATATTAAAGTGGTACAATTTAGGAGTCGGTACAATATAGGTTACTCTCCCTACCTACATATTCTATTTTACTACAGATGCATAATTTTCTTTTTTCAATATTTCTGCGTAATCTCATTAGTATGATATTCAATACGATCAGTTCGTTTGTTGCAGCGAAATATCTACTTTCGTGTTCATCGGAAGTTGGCTTTTATTCCCGTCGTTAACTCACTTAGCGGGATTAGCAACATCAAAGAGCAAGGGTAACTCGACTGCAACTGTAACGTTATGAAGAACATTTTACTATTGTATTTGGGCACATGTAACGCACTAAGCGTAACTAAGATAAGTTTCATTCAGTCGAATTCTCTGTTAAGTGCCTTTAAAAACGCCATCTACAGCATAGTGGTAAGAAAAGATGATTTACCAGTCTCTCTGTAACGTGATACTCAAACGTAATATAAGCCACATACAGCACTTGATGAGATTAAGCTATAACCCGCTACTTTGGTCTAATGCGTCTTTGTATATTAAACTGTAAAAAACTAAAAGAGCTGTGAATTATAAAACGCAAGCAGATCCGTACAACAAAAATTCTTTTTTAACATTTATCATCATTATTGACATCTACTACTGGACAAAGACCTCCCCTAAGGATCTCTACGACGACTAGTGCTGTTGCTCACATCCAGCGGTCCAGAGAACCGCGACCCTCGATCGTCGCTTGGTCCACCGAAGGTGTAACAGTCGCGACAACTTAAAAAATTGTTGTTTTCTTTCTTCTAGCGTTAATTTCACATATTTTTAAGTTTTGTTATCATCGGTTGTCAACATACTTCTTATATACAAAAAAGGTACAACTGTTAGTGTTTTCATACTCTTACTTATAGCAAATGTGTTGCTTCTATCTCTGCACAAACAGAAAATAGGTAATTGGAACGCTCTTATTTTCTATAGCAACATTGTCTTGCAATGTTTACTCTGTCGCAATCGGTCTCTTGCTTCCTCGACTATCTTTAAACTGTATTGGCTTAGCTGAATTACTTTAGTTCTGGCAAACATCGAAGTGCTATCTTAAATGAAGTTTATTTATTAATTTATTATAAGGTACACCAACAGCAATACACATAAACAATTAAAGTTAATTTAACAAAGGTAGTATCTTAAATATGTTTGCCAATTATATTTCATTCGCTTCATTCATCTTTTCATCTTACTGGCAACTCGCACTTTAGAGGGTATCCCTATTTTTTTTAAATGGTAACTCGGGCCGAGTCCCTAGCTCATTCTTTTTTCTTGCGCTGCAACGAACGCACAGCTTACAAGTTCCTCCATAATACATCATGTAAATTCTTAATAAGCCATGCCTAAGCGTAAAAGTGTTGGGTATTATGAGGAGAAGATAAGAAAATTACAAGAAAAATCCAATAAACGACGACGGTGCATAGTGTATTCTTCTTCTTCAGATACCGAAGAAAACGAAGGTAAATTATTATTAAGTGCATTTTCTACGTAAAACACTTGCTATCAAATAGCTAATTTCGTTTATCATTTTAAAAAGCAAGTATCTTTATGCTATGATTATTAATTAACAATGATAATTGTTCGAAAATTACCCACGAAAGGGTAGGTAACAATGATACTCGAAAGTAACCTGTAAGTTTCACAAAAACTAATCGTGGCTGAATCAAATTCAGAAAATGAAATACCTAGGTACCTACTTACTATTGTAACAAAAAAGAAAAAACACGAAACGTAGGTTACCTTAGCTACCTACAGTAAAAAAAAAGAGATCAAATTTAAAAACCTTTTAGAATGAAAACGCCTTTCTGGTGATGTTGGAACCAGCGTCCGAACAAATCACCGTCCCAGTGACTTCGGAACCAGTGTCCTAAGAAATCACCGTCCCAGTGACGTCAGTACTAGTGTTCGAACCGGTCACCGGTTCTGAGCCCGTTTTGTAGCTTGAACTCGTACCTGAACTCCAGTGTTGGGCATAGTTAACTACTATTTTGTAATCTAACTACCAACTACGATTAAAAGTAGTTAACTACAAGTAGTTATGATTACATGTAATCTAACTACAATAATCAAGTTACAAATAGTAGTTGTTAATCTGATTGGGAAATCGAGTAGTTATAATTACTGATTACTTTCATTCTAAAAAAATCCTAATGTATAACTAAATATGTAAAAAAGTTAAAAATTAAAATGATAAAGAAATGGCTAACAGAAGATGTTTTATATTCTACAAAATAACCTCTAAATCGGTGGTATACAAAAAACCTTAAATTTATTTTAAGTTTTTTATTATCGATGAATATAAATCTTCGATTCGTAAATAGATGCGTAGGTGCTTTTACAATGTGATAATGAAATTACGTAAAACCTTTCAGGTGGTAACTCAGCCTATGAAATTGAACCACTTTTGTTCTTCCCGAAATGCAAAAAAATAATTCAGATTATGATACAAACTGATCATGTGACTTACTAAATGGTATGAATATCCGATTTTTATCAGATTTCGGGAAAAAGTTTGTAGAGCAAAAGTTGTTCAGTTTCATGCGCTGAGTTAATACCTGAGAAGATCTGCGTGAAACTTTTATTTATATATTATTATGTTCGCTTCATTCTAAGATATAAGGGCCCTCCCTGCCCAAAACCCAATAAACATTTTGTTAATGTACTCTAAAGAATGAGCTATGGACTCGGCCCGAGTTACCATTAAAAAAAATAGGGATACCCTCTAAAGTGCGAGTTGCCAGTAAGATGAAAAGAAACTACATGTAGTATCTTCGAATGAAGCGAATTCATATAATAATGATCGAACTTCACTTGGAAGTTCGTTTGATCATCTATTATAGGTATATCATATGATCATCTATCATATACCAGCATTCGTTGTCCAGTTGTCTTCCAATGGCTAAACTCAAATCAAATACAGTACATAATATTATGCCAAATTATAATCGAACTAACTTAATACATTATTTTATATGACTTGTGTGCTTGTAACGGAAAACCCACCAACCCGCACTGGGCCAGCGTGGTGGGTTATGGCCTCACTTGACCAGGCTATAACCCACCTATGATTTCTTGGAAAATCCAAGTCTACAATCCAAAAATTTATTGATGTATTGATGCAAGCAATTCCATGAATATAACATGTGTGCGCAAATTTACTGCATCTCACCTGGTCTCACTGCTGGGCTTTCTCACATCAACAATAGCATAAATAAACCTTAATTCTTCTTCACAAACACTCGCTACTGTAAAGTCAACTAATTGTGTATTCAATAATATAAAACTTTACATCCAAATCGTCGTCTAAGATACGACCGTCGTTCAGTCAAATTGCGACTCCAGAATGGTGGTCGTAAGCTGTTTCGCGCCGGGCAATACTAGGATTCCTAAGAAAGCAAAATGCCGACGAGTGGGCGCCGGGCAATAAAATTCTTACCTCCGTCCTTTATTTAAGAATTGCTCTCTCCTCATAAATTCGTTAAACGCTTTCGCTGGGGTATCACCACGTTACGATTTGAGTAATTCAATTGTACCAGATAGCTTTTTATCACTTTTTGATCTTTCTTTGTATTAGAGCGTTAACGACTTATGCTAGAATTTTCAGCAAAACGACGAAATTGATTTTGTAGTCTAAAATGTCATTGTCTTTGGAATGGAAAGCGGACGTAGAACAAAATATATTGGATTAGAGTACAGTAAGACTGGAAATCAATCCCAAAACTTCTGGGTCTGAAACAGTCGATTTTATCAGAAAAATAATTAAAACCATAGTTCTTCTATTTATTGTTATTTTTGTGGATATATTTTAGTACAGTCCACTTTAGAAGTAATCCTGATCAGTTTTATCGAACGGGATAGTTTTGAAAGCCATTTTATTTAATATTGGTTATCTATATCAAACTAATTACAAAACTATGTATAACTTCCCAAGTTATTGTCGACATTTTATGGTACTGCCCATCATAAGCGTAGTACAATAGTGAAGTGTTTCGCTTATTGTCCTTACAACATTTGAAGGATGGTTAGCCACCGTGAAGCTGTTTTCAGAGCCGTTTAGTTTTACCAAAAGTCGAATCTTCACCCGAACAATTTTATGCCTCGTTATGCAGCAAAATTGCCATATGATAAAACCTTACAGCCTTTTTGTGATTGTTGAGTTATAGGGGCAATACATTTTTGTGGGTCGTATGCGCGGCTCTATCATCACTGAGTTTCATATTCATTTAAAAGTGTCGTAAAGAGATGTAGGTATGATACTAAAAACAAAACCGCGGAGAAAGCTTAACGTGCATGTTTCTTTTTAAGCAAGGTTAGAATGGATATGGATTAGAATCTCAGTATGTGTTTTTTATTTATTGTTCAATAACTTATTTGTCTAATATGAACACCATATTTACATGCCAGTTTGTATTCAAAAATAAATAAATAATAACCTTGGTTTAATGCTCTAAGTAATAACCTAATTGGAACGCAAAACTCTTTACTTGGCTACATAAAATAAACGATAAAAGTAAAAAATAAGTGACAGCCAGATCCTCAGTAGTTGAGGATTTTGGGTGAAGCGCGCTTTCACCTTTGACCTTATCGTTATTTACCATCAGTCAGCTGAGATGAAGGCCTAGTGTCCTATAAATGATTTTAAAACAGACCATATTTTAAACACGCTTTTATTAGGTCGACCTGTATGTAACAAACAATGTAATTGAATCTAAGGTAACTAATTTAACCATCTTCCAAGGGTCGTAGCGTAATGAAAATTGGCAGCTGTATGTAGTTCTGATGATAATGCAATAATATGGTACTGTCGAACTGATCTTATGTTGGAGACGGAAGATATGAACTGGAACTTCATGATGGACAATCGTATCATAGTTGTTTTGGATTTATTAGAAAAGTCTTGTAATGAACTTTGCCCGCGATTAGGTTTCAAGGTCTAATGATGAAGTAAAGAAGTGAAGTAAAGTAGTGAAGAAAAGTCTTTCCTTTTCCAGCGCCCCACGCTTTTACAATCAAATATTATAATTAAAAGCACATGTTTACACTTCAGCCCAGAAATAGAGACAACTTGAACGATCCATAATTTATTTTTTGTTTTTACGTGCATATATAAAAGCGTGTTTTTCTAGTGTTTTTTTTAAACTATTAATTTATTTTATCTGTTATTATTAACTCAAGAGGCAAGAGAGTTTGTGGTAATTAGTTATTTATACTTCTTACACTCATTTAATTATTACTTATATTTGTAACACGAAAGCCAGTAAAATTCTTTTTCAACATTTTACTTAAGTAAACGTGATAGATTCGTTGAAAGAACAAAATCACACAAATTAGTTTTTTTTGTGTGCGCTAACAACCATTTAAATCATAATGTCAACCAGTGTGTGTATCTAAAAGCGTAATCCAATATCGTGAGTGATCAAGTATTACGTCATTTACTTGAAACTTACGTAATAATATTGCAGAGGAGAAATAATACGCATGTTGCACTTAACTTGTTAGTGGAAATCACAACTCGAAACTCACTAGCTAGATGCGAGTTTAGTTCTCAATTGAAATATTAATGTTTGCCGTCATGATGCAAGAATGTTTTAATTATACATCGTTTAAGAGGGTGTACGCATTTCGGTTTTCCATACAAACTTCCAAGTTGAAATTTTTAAAAACCAATGAGACAATTTTGATGATGATTTGCATGCTGAAGTAAAACACAGGGATCTGAATAGTTTGTTGAAAACATTTTTTTAAATTGTTTTTCTAGCTGAGTTATTGCGATTTAAAGTCCACTATAGAAAGTTAAAAATCGCAATAACTCAGTTAAATAAACATTTTTTTTAAATGTTTTTACAAACAATCTAGATTCCTGTGTTTTACTTCAGCATGCAAAGTTTCATCAAAATTGGCTCATTGTTTTTTAAAAATTTCGACTTGGAAGTTTGTATGGGAAACCGAATGGCGTAAACCCTCTTAACTAACTAATACTTACTATTTTAAAGTTAAAGTAAAGTACAGTAGGTACTGCCTATACCCCACTGCTGGGCAAATACCCACCACAATAGGCTATTTGACAGTTGTAACAATGAAATATGAAATATGTCAGAAATGGCAGGTTATGATTTAACGATAATTATCCAATAGTTTTTTTTTATTACAATAATTAGTAAATACTTTATTTTTAAAAAAAAATGCGATTTTTTATCTGTGGATTACAAGACCCGAAACACGGGCGGCCATGATTGAGCTTTATGTGAAGTCACATTTCACAAAATATACAAAAACTATTTGCCAGGTTTCAAGATAAGTTTATAAAGTTATTAAAATGTGACGTCACGGAGCCAAAAGTTACGTGACCAACCGTTTTCGCACGAAATTTGAAATCAATAAATAAAAATATGATTTTTTTTGTTAAATAAAGCTTTTTCGAGAAAGAAAATATTGTACGGGGTATAAAATAAGCGTTTGTAATTATTTTAATAATTTTTCGAAAACTGTCAAGTAGCCAATTTAAATCAAGCAATCATCGCTACAATTGTTTTTGACTGGTGTTCGGGCGGAATTCTATTTTGTAACATTCGCTTTTATTTGCAGCAACGTGCTAATACAAAAATGAGAGCCGTGTGTGTTCTCTAAAAGAACACTACTAACCCCTCTTTTCCCTTAGGTGTCGTAAAAGGCGACTAACGGACCAAAGACAGCACATACATCCATCAGCTTAGAGCTGTGATGGGCTCACCACCTGTCCGCTGAGAACATGTGCAGTCGCTATTTGGTGAAAAGTGGACTATGGTAGAGGACTGCTTTTGCGGTCTTCATTGCCTGGTCTCTGACTAACCCTTCGGCGATAAACGTTGTGATAATATGTATGTAATGTATGTATGTAAATGTTAACCCTAACCATCCGGAATTGCCAAGTTTGGTAGGCTCCACAATCTTCCCATGTGACTTCCTTGGAAGACTTGCCTTAAGGCGAGTCCTTTCGAGCGCTTCTCTCTCGCTCTCTCGACGGTCGACGGTACGGTAAGGGTATAATAGCAAAGCAGCGCAAATAGGCGCGTTTTATAGGTTTTTATAGGTTTTGTTTCTATATAGATATTATAGGATTTAATGAATTAGCAGGTTCTCTATAGTACTTACTTGAAAATAAATATTTACATGTAAATACATTATGTTAAAAATTAAACAAAAAATTGTAAGAAATCATTCGTTTTAGACTTTTATTTGGCCTGTTTTCGGATTTTTTTATAATCAAGTAAAGTACATCTAATCGCGTAAAAAATTAGCAAATTTTTTATGCAATATCCTTTATTGTATTATATATATTTTTATAAGAGCGTAATTTAATAGTAAATACTTAAACCATTTGATCTAGCAAAACAGTTTCGCCCGTATATCCTCGGTGACTCGGCTTAACTTGCCTTTTAAAGCACGGAGAAACTCGAGATGTCTTAATTAGGTCACTCAACACCAATGTTACACATGTAGATAGGTCTGATCACAGCAGAGAGACCTTTATTTTAAATGATGACAAAGATTTGTTTTTCATAAACAGGGCCCTTATTCTGTAACGATTCCTTGTTTCAAAACCACGTTAATTCTTTAAAAAGTTACGATATCTCCCCAAAAACGTATGCGTTTGACGTTTGTGCGCGGTAAGGTTTAGGTGTGGAATCTATAGATTGCGATACAGAATCAGGGCCCAGTTAAGCGCATAACCGTGTCGCGTATAGCGGTGAAATAATACTACCACCGCTCTTATCTGTGATTTCGTAAAAGGGGACTAACGGACTAAAGACTGCACATATATCCAACAGCATATACCGGCGATGGGTTCACCACCTGTCACGTTGAGCACGTGCAGTCGCTATTTGGTGAAAAATGGACTATGGTAGGTATGGTAGGTAGGTATGGTTCACCACAGAGGCGGTTATGACGGATGTTGTTGTTTATATTCAAATACATAGAGTAACAACACCACACAACAACTCTATGTTATCATAATAACACTCAATGCGACGAACGAACTAAAAAACGAATGAACAAGGAACAAAAATTGTGTAGGATATAATTGCACTTACATTACAGAAGCGCGACCCGGTCGGTGTCCCGTCTCGTCCAATTTTGACAGTGCACGTCACACCCAAAACGGGCGGAGAGACAAAAATTCCGAATGACTTTTTCAAAGGTACATACCTACTACGCACACTTTTACATGAAAATCCAATTGTGCCGTAGCATTTTGGCGACCCTTGTCAAAAAATTACTAGAGGAGCAACGATAATTTGTCGTCGGAGAAATTAATTGCCTGGCTGCGAGAGTGATGGAAAAATAAGTTGATTAACAATATACATTAAGGGTAGATAGGGGAGTTGACTTTTGTGACTAGCGTACATCTTCATTTTGCGTTATTGCCTATTGGTCGTCGCTAATAATTTGGTTCTTGGAAACTCTGACGGCTTGGGCCATCTTTAATTTATATTGCTTTGGTTTATTATTTGATACTTAACAGTTGAGTTAATATTCTCTCTAAGATATAGGGCAGGTGAAAATAAAAACTAAACAGTAATGGATGTAGGCAAGTAATTAAAATCTATCAAAGTCGATTAGGTAAGAAGAGTAAGTGCCTCGGAAGTGATTAGTTACCGACACAACAAGTAATTAAATGGAGTTGAAAAAAAATGACAAACGTATTAGATTCCACATTAAAAATTCCATTAAATGTATTAAGCGTAAGGCACAGAGTCAACGAATGTTGTTATATAGTCTGACAAAATTGGATACTTATTCTGTTTCATCGGTACATTTATTTTTTCTAATATTTCATTAAAATTTGTATCCTTCAGTGTTTTATTTATTTTTTAAGTCAATATATTATACGAAATTCCTTTGATGAGAACCAATTTTTTTTGTGATGCCTTAATCTATCAGTGAGACAATTATGCCGATTATGATTCAATTCTGTATAGCATAATTTATAATGGTATCATACAGAAAAAATAGGCACATAATTAAAAGGACGTCACTACATTGATCACACAATCAATTACATCGTTTCGTGTCAGCGGGCCAAGCGCCAATGGCTTAAAACAGAATTAATCACAGAAATCAGAACAATATCGAATATTTATCTGTATTTTCCAGTTTATTACGGCCCATTTCTCTGAACGCTGGGAAGCGGCAGAGCGTAAGAGAGATATGGACGGTCTCCGACGCCGTCCGTGAACAATGATTTGTAATAAAATTAAAAAATGACGGTGATGTTTGTTTCCGAAAGTCGGCGGAGAATGAATACTATTAATCTGTAGTGAACACGAAATGATGATATAATCGATCTTTATTGTTTGAAAGATTTCATTACATGCCTTCGTTTCGATTAGAATCAGATTTTCATTTAAAAGCGTTGTTCAATAACCAAAGCTTTGTTATTTTTGTTGGTAGTGGTCACAGCCCTAAACCGTGAAAAGTGGATGGAGGGGGAGACAAAGCGGGCTGAATAATAAACGTCTTGTATACTGCCCTACCTTTGGAAATTTAATTTAATACTCACTTTTTTGTTTAATTTAAACTACCTAACTCTCAGTAATTGATAAAAAAGAACATATTTTATTTCTCTCTCCACAAATAGGTACTGAATTGAATAAGATACATGTATTTAAGAAATTTGCTTCTAAAATATCAAGTATATTATCTGTTAATTAAAATCTAAAGAACCTATAAAAATTAATCTGTTTAAAACTATAAAAAAAGACTGTATGTGTCACCTACGACGCACGACTGGTGATTATTTCTTAAATATCAAAAAGTTATGCATTTGGTACACAACAACAATACTGCCTTAGAATTCCGCTACCGTTCTTTCCGTTATTTTTACAAAAAATAATGATAATTAATTCATAATTACTTTATTAATTAAAGACTAATTCTTCAAGTTTTTTTTGTATATTATAAAATATTGTATTCCGCTTCTTATAAAAAAGGAATAACTTAGTTCCTTGTCATAGTTTTTAAACAACAAGGAAAAAATACTACGTTTAGTGCTACCTGATCACGGAACTACAAGAAATGTACTGTTATTTTAATTTTTTTATTATTTTAATGATAAAATTATAAAGAAAAACTGTTGCTTTACTAAATCATATTATTTTCTATACATTTTCTTGTCTTTATTTTCGTTTTATCTTTCAATTTGTGTGGTAAGAAATTTTCAGACCCAGCTGTAGTAAAATCGCAATTGAAACGACTTCCGTGGGTATTTTCTCAAAATTTAACAGTATTTCAGTAAATAAAGCTTCACAAATCATCCAGAACGCATTAAACAATGTATATACTAGCTTATGCATTTTTAGTCTCATTTAGATCAAGAAACACGTTTAAAAAAATATGCCCTATAGAGATAGAGAGATGTGGTGTTATGGGGATTGCGAGAATGTCAAGTTTCCATGTGGAATCAAATTATAAGGAAAGCTAACCCCACCACCATGTGAGACTAAAGCTAGGAGGAGGAAAGAGACATTAACAAAACTTGTTTTAATTACCTACCATTACTATTAATAAATAAGTTACGGATACCTTCTATAAAGACACGTGCATTGTCAAAGTTAGTATGGTCGGAACTAGCTTTCCATATCCTTTCCAGCAAATCTCTGTGAAATTCGGCCTCTAGTGAATTCCCGGAAGAGAAATGATTGATGAGCTACAAAAACATCTTGAGATGTTTTCCTGGAATAAAAGTAATCTTTGACACTCCGGATCTCAAACTATTGGGTTAAAAAGTCACATCGATCTGTTTCTTCGTTTTGACGTGAAGGAGGGACTTTTGTTTACACATATTTTATCATTTACTATATTCTAACTGTGTTGCGTTTTGTTTATTTTAGGTACAACGGTAATATGTTAACCCTTTATCTCACCTGGCCACCTCGAGAAGTAGCAACCGCAAATTGTAAATTGGTAAACACGTTTACAAATACTTGGCGAATCTATTCGATCGCTACCACAGAATTATGGTTGAATAAAGAATAAATAAATAACAAACCGTGAATTATACGGATTGCCGGTAACATAATATACATAAAAAAGCTCTTTAACTTTTTTTTCTATTTATTTTCTTTAGGAGCTTTGGTCGATCAAATTGAACATGTCAGCTACATCTTATCACTTTAAACAATGAATAACAAAATTATAAATGAGTTTCG
This sequence comes from Scoparia ambigualis, assembly GCA_963921215.1. Taxonomy (NCBI): domain Eukaryota; kingdom Metazoa; phylum Arthropoda; class Insecta; order Lepidoptera; family Crambidae; genus Scoparia; species Scoparia ambigualis. The sequence continues at coordinate 7,740,076 of OY992510.1, forward strand.
CTTATGTCGATCTGGGATCAGCTAAAAACTTATTAAATAAACATCTTTCTATTTATATTTAAGGTTTTACACACTATATCTCTTAGGTGACGATTTCGATCACATTCCATCAACAAATGCTGAACATCTAAAACCCTACATACCGCACAATTATTGGTTTCTGTTAACTTTAATAAATGCTTAAATTTATTCAGTGGAACGTGTCCGGATTGTATCCTATGTGCTTGCACAACCTGCTGTCTACTTAATATGTTGGTGTTGGCAAACCATGGTATTCGTTGAGGTTATGATCGAATGGTTTTGTACCAGATACTTTTCTCACGAGATCTGTTATGAAAATGCAGATTCCATTTCTCATAACTTTTATTTTTGTACTCAAAAAATACTTCAGAATTATTTAGCAAAATTTCATTATCTATACCTTCTGTAATTTATTTCTAGGTTTGCTAAGCGATCAGCCTCCTCTTTACCTGTCAAGCCAATATGAGTAGGAACCCACTGAAGTACAACCTAAAAAAATTTAAAATCACCAATTTAAAGTTCGCTTAATGACGAATTGTTAGCTTAATGACTGCTAATTGACTTATGTCAATCATTTTTCTATGTTGATCTATGTTTATTCTATGTTTATAACAATTGTGTAGGCCCCTGATGATAAGTGAGGACGCAGGAAGTAGGAAGTGCACTTCTCTCACTATCTTCAACTACACGACACCAGAAGGTGCAATGCGATCTAGGAGCATGACCTAACGGACTTTTCGCAGCTTAGACTGTAAACTGTAATAGGGATTTTGAATGTGCCTTCACAGTGGCATATGTATAATGAACACTCATTTATAAACACTGTTACATTTGTGATTTTGTCCCTTTTGGGGAAAAGGAAGAAAATCCCAAATGCAAGCTTCAGTGGGTTGTTATCAAATAAAACCATAAAATGTTCAACAGCTAGGCAGTATATTGTAAAAGAACACACACAAATATTTTGTCCAACAACAATAAAATAAAATTATAAATTTTATTTCATTCTTATTATTTAAAAGAGGGGGGTTAGTCACAATTTTGTCTTATATTATGTTAGGTACAAGTCATCTACGTTACTCCTTTTAATTTATTTAGCCGAAAATAACAAAAAAAAACTATCAGTCGAAATTGACCCTAGGGTCAATCTCAAATGAAAGTCCAACAAACTTTCTAATAATTTTGCCAACTACAATTTACTGTTTAAAGTACTCTAAACCTTATTCCAAAGCTATATCATCCCTTAAAACACACTAAAATCCTAAGACTCAAAAGTGACCAAGCGGGTCGGTGATAATTTTAATTTCAAATAAATCTTATAATACTGTTCCTACTACTACCTAACCAGCCAGCTAATATTTCAGTCGTACAAGCTATGTTCGTGGGGGGGGGGGTCGAGATAAAGCCAATACCGTTCGGAGTATGAAGTTGAAATTAAAATTAAATTACTCCGTCTATAAAAATATTAAATTAAATGTTCTAATCCGTTTAACCGTATTAAAACTCTCACACGTTTAAAGCCAATATACTAGAGAACCGTGGGGTTATACCGATATAAAATTAATAATTAGGGGCGCCAGGGTCTGGATGTAGACCCGAATCTGGAGACGATGTCACCATACAACTTCACACAGGTCGAACTCGCAGATCCTCAAATGTTTCACAACTTCACCAACGCTTGGTGTAGTTGGATATAAAAGAAAATACTAGGTTAAGGTTTCGAAACCCTAATGTAAAAATATGTTCCTGAATAAAGAACGATTAAACCCAGAGTAGGGGTACAAAAACCGTCAACGCCTGCTCATCCGCTAGGTGGCGACAGCTCGCTGGCAGCAGGTGGCCGCTGGTGCCCCGAAGAGGCAGGTCTTGCGTCCAGGCTTTAGGGCCCAGCTCTAAATCCTGGCGGCGAGACGGGCCTCTCGAAGCATCTGAAATTATCAACACGGGGCCTAACTATAACACTGCACGCCTAGTTCTGATCTGTTACATAAATTAGGGTCCCGCAGTCTGCTATCTGTGTATCTGGGGCTGCAACCTATCATAACCAGGGACTCGCAGCGCCGTTGTTTCACATTTAACTAGTACCTAAGGCACTACACGGCTACGATATTCCAATAAACATAACTAAACAATGCCAGACTATTGTTGGATGGGGCAATATCCACTTAATAAAGGGGTTTGACACGTCTGCCACATGGCCAAGAGCCTTGCGTCGCCTGGCGACAAGGAATGATTCGGACACCATGAAAAATCGATTTGGATTCCTAGGATGACGGCTTATTATACTCAAACAATGGTATTAGGATACTTACGCGCTGGGAGATTTTAACTGTGCGCGTGGCTGCCAGCGACCAGAACTTCGTTTCGGGCACGGATTCCTGAGTGCATTGATCTCAACACATCGCACCACGTCACGCCAGAGATTCAAATCGTTTCGACCTCATCAGACCCGGCCCTTTCAATTCGCCGGAAGTCTTATAAATCGAAGGCCAGCTTTTGATTTCTACTCCCATTGTCGGGTAATCCATAAGAAATTGTTATTTTAGAATCTTCCTTCAAACTATCAAAACGTCAAATATGACGTCGGTCACAACTCGCCCTCTGCTAACAGAATCTGTCAACAATTACAGAACAAGACCTAAAAAAAAAATTAACGTTTAGCAATGTGAAATGCGTTTTTCTTTAATTTAGATTAATTTAATGTTATATTTAACTCACTGATTACCCTGTCTTAATATTAGGGAGTATTAGTTTCCTCTCTGGTAACCCCTACGGGCAGAGACAATATCTATATAAAAAATATTTCTCCCGTTCGAATGTTCTAGATAAAAGTCCTTATAGAAAAAATAGTTCTATTTCCGGATTTGCTTGATTTAAATTTAATTATTTAAAGTAATTATTATACATATTAATTTATCATGTAATTTATTATTAGAACTGTTTCGGCTATTTTTTTTTTAATTGAATCTTTTATGTGAAATTAAAAGCTGATAGCTACTTCGCCCCGCTACCGCTAGGCGTCGCTACGGTGGCTGTCATTTTGTCTATGGTGTTATGTCTAATACAAAACGTAAACAAAGGAACTTTTCTTCAAATCTAACGCAAAGTCTTGCTTAAACTGATTTAGAAATATGTTTTAATTGAAAATGCAAGAAAAGTGTGTCTTGTAATGTGTCAGCCAAGGCTCCATGTCTTTAATGTGAAGAAAAATGGATTTAATTCAAACAAGTTACACGGACTAATGTTTTTGGACATTTGATCATTCTAAAGCAATGATTTCCGGCAAGTACTATTCAACCATTGCAAACTTCTTTTGTAGATTAGTAAAGGCAGACAGGGCCCTGAATTTACAACGTAACAACACTCACGACATTTATAATCCCCTAAGGGTTAGGCAAAGCCCTTTACCATAAGTCCACGTTTCACCAGCGATAGGCGGTGAGCCCGTCGCCGCTCTATGCTGTCGGATATGTGGTCTTTAGTCGTCCGTTAGTCGCCTTTTACGACACCCGAGGGAAGGGATGGGTTGGTAGTACTCTTTAAATGACCCGCCACCACACAGCAGCACAGTGTATTAAAATGTATTTTATTACAACTGTTTTATCTTATGTATTCAAGTTGCCATGCAATCTGTGTTTGCACACAGTTCTGACGGCATGTAATATGATTATGCATGAATGAACGTATTGTTATACAGGCACTGTTCGTTTTTATGCAAAACAAAATGTTAGGTTATTTTTGAGCTGGGTCCATCGGATCACATATTTCATTTAGTTGGTGTTAGAATTTAAGATTTTTTACAACAATGGTAGGCATAAAGTGACTTTTTGGAAAACAAACAGGAGATTTGATTTATGGTAATTGCAATTTGTCTACATTTCTAAAAGAAAACATAAGGGTGGCTTTCACAACATTTGATTAAAATCATTGTTAAATAAAATTTGTTAAATTAATTTGGCCACCTAAACATAACTTAAAACGATTTTTTTAAGTCTTCTTGCCCAAGACAATAAATTTATGGGTTGTTTAAGTTAATCGTATATAGCGAGTTGGCATAACAGTTTCGTCTCGTTTCGCGTCTTGTCTGTGAAGTATGCCTTATTAAAAGTTGCATCCTAACGCTCCAAGTATGCATAAACGGAATTAACGGAATAAAAATTCTCATTGCTAAACGAGTTTAGTTACTAGAAAAGCGTTCTTGCATCTTTAACAATGATTTTTATTAAGGAAATATAGATAGGTATCAGCTTGCCACTTTTGTTATTGTAATGCGCCAAATGAGTGTTAAATAAAATTTTAGGTTAGCATACGTTCGCGTTTATGTCAATCAACAAAATGTTCAATGTTTTAGAGAACTATTAGGTACGCGATGTAATAATTACAAGTTTAATGGTCTGGAATTAAGTGTTATTAACTTTCCAACTGTAAAACCATCAGTGAAATTAAAATTACAGTTTTGAATAGGTATGTCGAGTCATAGAATAACATGTGAATCACACATTCCCACTGCGTCGACGTTTTACCGCACCGTCACTACTGTTTTGTTTCGCAGCATAAAATTCAACGGCCTAAACAAAATAATGGAAAATAAAATGAATTAATGTTAGCATAAAGTGCATTTTCCGGTGATATTGGTGGCGTGGCCCATTGAATCGGGTTGCCCGGTCATATCACATGGTACCGGTGGTGTTCGGGCGGAATTCTATTTTGTAACATTCGCTTTTATATGCAGCAACGTGCTAATACAAAAATGAGAGCCGTGTGTGTTCTCTAAAAGAACACTACTAACCCCTCTTTTCCCTTAGGTGTCGTAAAAGGCGACTAACGGACTATAGACTGCACATACATCCAACAGCATAGAGCAGCGATGGGTTGGCCACCTATAACGCTGAGCACATATGTACCTATCCAGTGTAAGGGTATTGTAGGATTTCATGCATTTTGTTATTGACGTAATGTATATACAAACATACAATCACGACTAATATCCCAACAGGGTAAGTGAGAGACTAGGCAAGTCCCTTTTCACAAAATAGCGACTGCACATGTGCTCAGCGTGGCATATAGTGAACTCATCGCCGCTCTATAGTGGTGGATGTATGTGCAGTCTTTAGTCAGTTAGTCGCCTTTTACGACATCCAAGAGAAGAGAGCCGGTGTTAGTATTATTATAACGAGCCGCTATGCGACACGGCATTACCAGAATGTAATACACATAAGTATGTTTCCTTTTTCGTATTGTAACCTGTTATAAATCGACAATTAATTGTGGCTGTCGAGCGTAGTTTCGTTGCCTCACACAAATTAGAAGAATATTTAAAAAAAGAGGCTATTAGCCATCTTGTTTTGTTCGTCACTCGGTCAAAAATCAACTCACGCGTCGGAGCATGAATTAGTGAAATAGGTTGGAAATCGAAGGAAATCCTAATAATCTAGTGCAAGCTGTTTCGGAAGCGACTAGTGATATACCTTATCGGAACAAACGCGACGGCCGCGTGTATATTACTACCAACCCCGGTGAGGTTGGCATGCGTCATATAGGCGTCGCTGCAGGTTAACGACGGTGACTTATCGGCAAGCCAAGGACTAAGTGCTTACTGATAGGGAACGGACGTGTGTGCGGAGGTGATCTGGACAGCCTCTTGGAGTCGGCAGGCGAGGAGGCCAGAGGCCAGGAGCCACACCACGGCAGCTGGGCTGCGACCATCCTTTTCCTTCCTAACCCCTGTCTTCTCCTCAGGTTGCAAGGCGGGTCAACCATCGCATCATTCGGTGAGTACATAGTATTTAATTTAGTCATAAGTCTAACCGCTGCGTAGCGCAGCTAGTTTCAAGCAAGCCCTGATCGGTGACCTGGTGGTCCAGGGTCTGTTTGAATCATAACCAATTCTTTCTAAAAATCTATAATCAAAGTTAAGCTTCGATCATACAAGATCGAAGTATTCAAGTTAAGTTTATAAAAAAACAATTATTAGATTGTGTCGTTTACCCCAGACAAAAGTTTGCGTGATTGTCAAACATCGCCGGGGGGGTTATTTTGTGTAATGACATATTTTGAATTTCCAATTACGTATTATAAGGCAGGCTTGCACCATTCTTAAGTAACGCAATGGTTAAATAAAATTTGCAACCGGCACAATGAAAATTTGGTTTTAAAACGCGTTTTACTTGTCGAATAAAATACCCACAAATGAGTGTTTAACCAACTGTAATCTGTTGTCACCTATCTCACCATCATTATGTAATTAGCGAGTTCTTTGTGTTCCTGTTTTTCTGCCTCTTTGTATTCCTTCTAGAATCACCGCATATATGCGTAAACAACTATTATTCCACTGCAGGGTAAAGGAACTGTCGATATATACCTTTAAACACAAAAACAATAAACATTATTCAGTACCTTTTCTTATTTTCAATCATATTTTAATCTGTTAATTGCAAGAGCAACTTCACAAATTGATATTTCTTGATAAAAAGTATGAAACTGTACTTTGTATAGAGAAAGTGAACGAGATAGAAAAACTTTTGTACAAACAAATTATACGAGAGTTTTCTGTTTCTAAACTAATCTAATATCGTAACCAATCCGAAGTTTCCATATCCTTATTACGTCATTACTAAGACTTGTGTTTACATATATCTATACATGCTAGAACGAACACAGCAAATACAAAATATTATGTAACATGCGCCCAGATACAACATGACGGTTCAAGTCATAGCGAGATTCGATGTTTATTTATACAGAGGTATCTTATCTCTATCCCTCGGGATCTCGGAATCTCAAAGCATTTAGAAACGGAGTTAATTGGTCCCGGGACGTGGCGCATCAGTTACTGCGAACGGGATGCACAGCTACTTATACCCTCGGGGTTAGTCTTGTTAATATGAAAAAAACAAAACGTATTATCTAAATGAAGTTTTTACTAAGTTTCTGGGAGGAAAATACGGGAGCTGTATAGATGCAATGATCACAATACTCATTAGTCAATTGAAGGCCGATATTTTATCGTTCTTAAGTCTGTTATTGTAAAATATTCCTTCAGTGTGTTTTGTAGTTAAACAAGGCTCGTACTCAAAGGTCCCAGGTTAGATTCCCAGTGGAAGTAGGTATATTATATTAATGAGGTCAATATGGTTAATGGCAGGACTTCTTTTAAGTCGGCCTAGCTAGCTGCCACCATCTTGTCGTAGTCTGTTGCTATAACAACAATGATAGTACAGATTAGTATTGTTGTGTTACTTTACTGTTATCTCTAACGAGAAGAAAGCGAGTTTCTCAGTTTTTGAGAATTCCGATTAAAGTGTGTTCACAACTTCGGCCTTATCGTCCGATCCATCAGGGCCCTGATTCTGTATCGCAATCTATAGATTCCACACCTAAACCTTACCGCGCACAAACGTCAAACGCATACGTTTTTGGGAAGATATCGTAACTTTTTAAGGAATTAACGTGGTTTTGAAATAAGGAATCGTTACAGAATAAGGGCCCAGGTGAGATGTAAGCCACGCGCACCCTTGTAGGAGCAATAGAAAAATACAGCATTTTTATATTTGCTGTCTCTTGTATTGTAATTGTCATTTTTATACGATTTGATGGTGCGTGGATGGTATAAACTTTTACTCTCTAACAGCTGGATAGTTTTATAACAGATTTAATTATTTTCGAAATACGAGACGCAACTGTCTACGCAAGTACGACCACATCTCTGACTTTCGAAAACAACTTAAGTGGCTACTCATTCGTAAGTGTAGGAGCATAAGGTTGGTTTGCTTCCTTTTTAATATTCTTTTTGATCCACGCGTTCCGAATTATCTTAAATCCCGTTTTAAATTCTTGGGTACTTCTCACCAACGTCATCTTCGCTCCAGCAATAATCTGGTACTCCAAACTCTTTCCCATAGCTTTAAGTTAGTTTCTCACTCATTCACTGTTACTGCTATTCTACTCTGGAATACTTACACTATCTTTTGACGTCAAAGACGCTTCCAACAGGGTTGCCTTTATGAGTTTAGCACGGGAGCACTTTCTCAAATCTGTCCAGTAGTCTTAAACAGACAAATATATCACTTAGGTTTATCTAAACATGTTATATTATATAGTTAAAGTACGTGTATTGTTATTTATAATATTTTTGTGTATAATTTATGTATGTCAATTTATGGTTTATTAATTAATATATTTTTTTTATTTATTCAAGTGTCTCTAGATGTCACCGCATATAAAAATTTCTGTACATCTTATCTGGTTGACTGGTAGAGAATGCCTTATGGCATTAAGTCCGCCATTTGCTGTAATGTACGTAGGCAATAAAGTCTAAATAAATAAATTAATAAATAAAAGACTTAAGACTAACAAATTGTATGAGAGAATTGAGAAATTAGCTCTGAATAATACACAAAATAAGTGATCATCAAAAGGTCAACAGTGCTCGGTACCTCGATTGTTCTCGTGTTTCAACATGTCTAAGATCATTAATTGTTTCAGAGATAGGTTATTGTTCCATTGACAGCAGGCATCAATTTCGAATCGTACGTTATTCCACTAGGGCAAGTGGAAGTCGATACTCCCCAAGCTTGGATTCGGCTTACTCACGTATCTACGTACTACGTACCTACACTTACTTTTAAAGTTTATTTTATCATGATTCATCGGTGGTCGAGTTGCATGCCGCGGTCAGAGGCTGAGGTCTCGAGTTCAATTCCCAGAATGAGCAGAGTGTGATACGGATTTGTTTGATGCATTGTCTGAGCTTGTAATCTATAATATGTAATTGATTTAGCCGATATACATAAACCGAAAAATACTACCACCCCTTTTCTTCCCTTGGGTGTCGTGAAAGGAGACTAACGGACTAGACTACACATACAACCAAAAGCATAGAGCGACGATGGGCTCACCACCTATCACGCTGAGCACATGTGCAGTCGCTAATTGGTGAAAAGTGGACTATGGTCAGGGGGATGTCACTCCTCAGTTTAGGTGCGTTCGGCCGGCGCGCATCCCGGGCAGGCCTCCTAGGCGTATGGCAGTAAAGGTTGCCGCTCGCGACGCACGCTCCACGTCGCGCGTCGTCGCTTAACTAGTAATCTCTGCGCGCGCGCGTAAACCCTACGCTCTGTGACGTCATGACGTCAAATCGATATCGAGTCAGCGTTGCTTTACGAAATATGAACGCTCGAGTCACACGATAAGTTTCAATTTCGCGTGAAAGTTGTTAGAGAGTGAAACCTTCTGTACGTAGTACTATTAGTTATTCTGTGCTATGGTAGAGGACTGCTTTTGCTGTCCTCATTGCCTGGTCTCTGACTAACCCTTCGGGGAAATTAGTCGTGATTAATGTATTTATGTATGCAATACCCATTAAACTGTAGAGATGACTTGATTCTAATGATTGAGGCCTTTGCCCGGCAATGTGTATGCAGCATAATCACACTTCACACTAATATTATAAAGGCGAAAGTTTGTGAGTGTGTATGTTTGTTACTCTTTCACGTAAAAACTACTATATGGATTTAGTTGAAATTTGGCATACAGATAGTTTATAACCTGGATTAACATATAGAATACTTTTTATACCGATATACCCACGGGAACGGGAATCACGCGGGTGAAGCCGCGAGCCGCCGCTAGTGATAGTATATGGGCTACTATGATAATTATTTATCAGGTTAGTTTATATTTGTTAGTGTGCATCTAAAAAGTTAAAATCAACAATAAGTGGAATAGTTTAAGCATGGTATGTTTGTAGGTAAACGTTAGTAAATTACAAGTTGTAACTTAAGAAAGTAACGTAACGTAACATTTGACTGTGAACTTTGTATTTGTGTTAAACTGTCTACTAACTCGTAAGGCAAGTTTTTGGTATTATGCGTTATTTAACTACGAACAAAATCTTAACTGCCACGAATTTCCAATCTCAAATCAATCATAATTTTGTGGAACCCATTATATAACGATAAATCACTTTTGTATTTTACTCCGTGACGTTTGAGCACCTCACTAAAAATTGTCTAATAGTATGAAAGCCTTTTTGCAGATTTTGGGGGTTAAGTTACTCGCGTCCGTAGGTTTACCCTTGAGACCCCTGGGTGGTGCTAAATGAGTGACAGCACGCATTCGGTCGGCTAGCCCAGCGTAATACCATCCCCTCACGAATTTTCGGCGTGAAACAATGGCACGCTGTGCTGTTGTGTTTCGTCCGGCGAGTGAGGGTTCTGGAGACCCCTCCCCCCCCCTCACAATTGATATGGTAGCGAACTTTAATTTAGATTTACCCCAGAGGGGTACCGACACACCCAGTGTCGGAGAATCCCCCCCTGAGCGTTCTTCCTCAGGCTGCAATACGTATTCTGGGGAGGGCAAAAGTCCGCTCGTGCCAAGGCATGCTGCAGGCAGGAGAAAGGCAAGACAAATGGCACCCCCTCCTAGGCTTCGTGTGGACTTCTGCAACATCAGGGGAATCCACTCTAACTTGAGCGCCGTCCATTACCACCTCGAGACGGCGAAACCGGCCTTGCTCTTCCTCACCGAGACGCAGATAACCCCCCCTCCTGACATCTCCTACTTGCGCTACCCGGGATACAACCTGGAACATGCATTTGTGCCACGAGCCGGTGTTTGTGCCTATGTCAGGGAGAATATGTGCGTCCGTCGCCTTGGCAATCTTGAAGATAGGGACCTTTCCATCTTATGGCTACACGTCGACTGCGGACATCATCCTCGCATCTATGCGTGCCTGTATAGGTCCCACAGTGGTGATATCGGAACTGACCAACTTATCGAGACCGTCCAAGCGGCGACGGACTCCCTTCTCCAACGGATCCCCTCGGCCGAGATTGTGGTATTGGGAGACTTCAATGCCCATCACGTCGAATGGCTTGGTTCACGCACTACTGACCACGCGGGTAGAGCCGTTCATGACTTCGCTTTAGCCTACAGTCTGTCCTAATCGGTAACAGAGCCAACACGGGTTCCAGATGTGGAGGGCCATGCACCTTCTTTAATACCAGACTCGACGGCTAGCCGCTGGTTGCGGTTTTGAAGTTTCTGTTGATGCAGTGGTGCATCAACAGAAACTTCAAAAGTGGAGGCTCATCAGACCACTGTCTGATTCGCAGCACTGTGCCTTTCACAGAAACTTCAAAACCGCGGCTAGCCGTCGAGTCTGGCATTATAGGTCAGCGGACTGGGATGGGATGCGAAGTTTCTTTGCGTCTTACCCGTGGTGGCGAGTTTGCTTCTCGCTGGATGATCCTGATGTCGCCGCTGACTCTGTTGTTGATGTGATACTGCAGGGAATGGAACTTTTCATTCCAAACTCTGTGGTTCCCATTGGCGGCAAGTCCCAACCATGGTTTGGTCGTTGCTGCAAAATGGCGTCTCGCCAAAAGCGACAAAATTACCAAGCCTGGGCTAATGCGGTGTCATCAAAGGATCCAAACACCAGTGCGCTCAGAAAGAAGTACAACTTTGCCGCCAGATCCTTTAAGAAGGACATTGCCAAGGCGAAGTCATCATTCATAGGTAGAATTGGCGAGAGGCTAGTGCGCCTTCATTCGGGGACGCGTGCGTTCTGGTCTCTCGCCAAAGCTATCTTAGGGAATTTTTGTCAGGCGTCCCTACCACCATTGCACAAGACCGATGACTGCCTGGCCTATACTGCAAAGGAGAAAGCCGATCTCTTGGGCTCTCTTTTCGCTTCAAACTCGACCTTGCACGATGGGGAAAACTCTCCACAACCATACCGCATTGCGCTTATACAATGCCAAACGTTCAGTTCCTGCAAAGGTCAGTTCGTAAGGCTCTTTTTTCCCTTGATATCCACAAGGCGAGTGGGCCTGATGCAGTTCCACCCATTGTGCTTCGGACGTGCGCTCCTAAATTGGCACCAGTTCTAACGCGCCTTTTCCGGCTCTCTTACACTACTGGCGTCGTCCCGAGCTCTTGGAAGACAGCCCTTGTCCACCCGATTCCAAAAAAAGGCGATCGCTCAGATCCGTCCAACTACAGGCCAATAGCTATTACCTCTTTACTCTCCAAAGTAATGGAGCCCATTACAAACCGCCAGCTCTTAAGGTACCTAGAAGAGAACCAGCTACTAAGTGATCGCCAATATGGTTTTCGTCGCAGTCGTTCGGCTGATGATCTTTTAGTGTATCTTACTTACCGATGGGCGGAGGCGGTCGAGAGTAAAGGGGAGGCACTGGCTGTTAGCTCGGACGTAGCAAAAGCCTTCGACAGGGTCTGGCACAGGGCTCTTCTCTCTAAACTTCCATCATACGGGCTTTCTGAGAAATTGTGTTCATGGATTGCCAGCTTTCTCACTGGGCGTAGCATCAGAGTCGCAGTCGACGGTTCGTGCTCCGACATGAAGCCCGTGAATGCTGGAGTCCCGCAGGGGTGTGTGTTGTCTTCTACTCTATTTCTTCTGCATTTCAATGACATGCTGCATAACAACAGCATTCATTGCTATGCAGACGACAGTACTGGAGATACGCTCTACACCGGGCGAGCTAATATTTCTCTGGAAAGCGTCATCGAGAGCCGAAATAAACTTGTGACTGACACCGACAACATGTTAAGTCATGTCTCGGATAGGGGCCGACATAACCTAGTCCGCTTTAACCCCTCCAAAACACAAGTTTGCGCATTTACCACGAAAAAACACCCCTTCGTCAGCTCCCCTTGATACCCATCCGACTATTGGAATCCTTGGCGTCGATATTTCGAGTGACGTTCAGTTTCGTGGTCATTTGGAAGGTAAAGCTAAATTAGCTTCGAAAAAGCTGGGTGTGCTTAATAGAGCGGGTCAGTATTTCACGCCGGCCCTCCGTTTACAACTGTATAAAGCACAGGTCAGGCTGCAAATGGAATACTGCTCCCATCTCTGGGCTGGAGCACCCCAATACCAACTCCTTCCATTTGACCGCATCCAACGCAGAGCTGCTCGAATTATCGACGACGTGGTTATTTCAGAACGGCTCGATCCACTGGCTCTTTGGAGAGACGTTGCGTCTCTCTGTATATTGTACCGTATATATCATGGGGAGTGTTCTGATGAATTGTTCGGCTTGATCCCTGCCGCTGATTTCCTTACGCAATCGACTGACATTCCATCCACATCACCTTGATGGATGGCGGTCTACTACTGTGCGTTTATCAAGAAATTTCTTGCCTCGAACTACAGTGTTGTGGAACCAGCTCTCGGCGGCGGTATTTCCGGACCGTTATGACTTAGGGATCTTCAAGAAACGAGTCTATTCCTTCCTTAAAGGCCGGCAACGCGCCTGCGATTCCTCTGGTTTTGCGGGTGTCCATGGGCGGCGGTGATTACTTTCCATCAGGTGACCCACTTGCTCAATTTCCTCCTTCTGCTATAAAAAAAAAGACTAAAAATTATCACCGCAATATTGCTGATTATTTTTTAGAGTCGAGTTACGTTATACATATGTAAAATTTATTGTAAAATTTTAAACACTGAAAAAAGACGACAACCTCAGGCGGGAATCGAACCACGCACCTTCCGTATTCCGGGCGGCTGCCTTAACCACTTGGCTACCGAGGTCTGGCTTTCAACCGTCGAAATTTGTCAGTGCTTGATGCTTATGTTTTTAGTCAACATTGCTTCATCAAATCTTAGAAGTTTTCACTTCTGAGATCCGAAAGAAATATTTTTACAAATATTTGAACATTCGGTTAAGATGAAGCTGCGTTTATAGATTAATGTTTTATATTTTAGCGTTTTATTAACGCTTAAATATACTTATGTAAAATTTTAAACACTGAAAAAAGACGACAACCTCATGCGGGAATCGAACCACGCACCTTCCGCATTCCGGGCGGCTGCCTTAACCACTTGGCTACGGAGGTCTGGCTTTCAACCGTCGAAATTTGTCAGTGCTTGATGCTTATGTTTTTAGTCAACATTGCTTCATCAAATCTTAGAAGTTTTCACCTCTGAGATCCGAAAGAAATATTTTTACAAATATTGGAACATTCGGTTAAGATGAAGCTGCATTTATAGATTAATGTTTTATATTTTAGCGTTTTATTAACGCTTAAATATACTTATGTAAAATTTTAAACACTGAAAAAAGACGACAACCTCATGCGGAAATCGAACCACGCACCTTCCGCATTTTGGGCGGCTGCCTAAACCACTTGGCTACCGAGGTCTGGCTTTCAACCGTCGAAATTTGTCAGTGCTTGATGCTTATGTTTTTAGTCAACATTGCTTCATCAAATCTTAGAAGTTTTCACTGCTGAGATCCGAAAGAAATATTTTTACAAATATTTGAACATTCGGTTAAGATGAAGCTGCGTTTATAGATTAATGTTTTATATTTTAGCGTTTTATTAACGCTTAAATATACTTATGTAAAATTTTAAACACTGAAAAAAGACGACAACCTCAGGCAGGAATCGAACCACGCACCTTCCGCATTCCGGGCGGCTGCCTTAACCACTTGGCTACCGAGGTCTGGCTTTCAACCGTCGAAATTTGTCAGTGCTTGATGCTTATGTTTTTAGTCAACATTGCTTCATCAAATCTTAGAAGTTTTCACTGCTGAGATCCGGAAGAAATATTTTTACAAATATTTGAACATTCGGTTAAGATGAAGCTGCGTTTATAGATTAATGTTTTATATTTTAGCGTTTTATTAAAGCTTAAATATACTTATGTAAAATTTTAAACACTGAAAAAAGACGACAACCTCATGCGGGAATCGAACCACGCACCTTCCGCATTCCGGGAGACTGCCTTAACCACTTGGCTATCGAGGTCTGGCTTTCAACCGTCGAAATTTGTCAGTGCTTGATGCGTATGTTTTTAGTCAACATAGCTTCATCAAATCTTAGAAGTTTTCACCTCTGAGATCCGAAAGAAATATTTTTACAAATATTTGAACATTCGGATAAGATGAAGCTGCGTTTATAGATTAATGTTTTATATTTTAGCGTTTTATTAACGCTTAAATATACTTATGTAAAAAAAAATTTAAAAGTTTTTAAACATGAAAAAAGACGACAACCTCATGCGGGAATCGAACCACGCACCTTCCGCATTCCGGGCGGCAGGCTTAACCACTTGGCTACCGAGGTCTGGCTTTCAACCGTCGAAATTTGTCAGTGCTTGATGCTTATGTTTTTAGTTAACATTGCTTCATCAAATCATAGGCGAACGCTACACGTCAATAAATATTGTGATAAATATCGTGATATTTATTGATGGATCTTGGGCTGGATCACAGCACACCCTACACTATCAATACGGATTGCGTCAAAAATACGTACTTTGTACGAGGCAGCCGTGTAGGGTTGCCACTCGCACTTCAAAAGAGAGTATTGTCCTCTTTTTCAGAGGCGTACTTTATAATCTAGGCTACGACACCAATTAAGTAGGTACGCTAAAATCTTAGAGCATTAATGCTCTAAGGCCTAAATACTCTATTTACGTAAAAGACCAATATTTGTCAAATGTCGCAAAGTGCAACTAAAAATACGTTTTAAGGACAAATACATAAATACTCTTTTTTATGCTATATACTTTATTTTTGTTCTCACAAAATGTAAATAGGTACATTGTTTGTTACCCTAGGAGTGAAAGTAGCTTATTTACTCCTGAGACGGGGTTTGGCGCCCGAGCGTAGCCAGGGCGGCAATAGTTCGAGGGAGAGAATAAGTCTTTCACCCGAGGTAAACACTGTGCTTTTCATTACGAATGGTAAGTAACTAAAAATAAAAACATGAATTAGCTAAACAAATGAGTGAGTTTTATTTTACATAAATCTACAACTTTTTGAGATATTTAGTTAAAGTTTGTAGTAAAATTAGTAATAATTTGAAGTATGGACAACACAGGCCACGCCCACACAGTCCACGCTTCAGCAAGAAACTACTGCACAGTCTGCACATGTGCTTAGGTGGTGAGCCTTTAGCCCGTTAGTCTCACACAAGGGAAGAGAGGGGTTGGTAGTATTATTTTGATGAGTCCATCGCCGCTCTATGCTGTTGGATGTATGTGCAGTTTTTAGTCCGTTAGTCGCCTTTTACGAATCCTAGGGAAGAGAGGAGTTTCATTGTTTTATTTTGATGTGTCTATCGCCGCTCTATGCTGTTGGATGTATGTGCAGTCTTTAGTCCGTTAGTCGCCTTTTACGACGCCCATGGGAAGAGATAGGTTGTTAGTATTATTTTAATAGTAAGTCACAACTACACATGAGTTACTGTTCAACAAATATGATTGTATTTTGATATTGCATTGCATGTCGTGACTACCTATAATGGAGACAGAACTTAGCATTAAGATAAACTTGTTTTTTTGTTACATTAGAATTAGTATATGTTTTGTTGGTAGTTATAAATAAATAAATAAATAAATAAATACAAATGACAGTACCTGTCAAAAAAACGATTATTCCTAGGGCGGAAAACTATTACTTTTCACCCGCTCCCCAGGCAACTACAAACCTACTTTCCGTCTAAGAGGAATAAAAAATGCTTTATTCATCCTAAAAAAAGGTGGCAACCCTAGACACGATAAATATTGACACGCGACACTACACGCAAGATAAATATCACGATCTAGGTTCTGGGACTGGATTACTGGATTTCCAGAAATCCTGCGATAAATATTGTGATCCGTCAATACACTACACTACACGTCAATAGTTATCGTGATCCGTCAGTATATATTGACGGATCACAATATGGATCTTGCGTGTAGCGTTCGCCTTAGAAGTTTTCACTTCTGAGATCCGAAAGAAATATTTTTACAAATATTTGAACATTCGGTTAAGATGAAGCTGCGTTTATAGATTAATGTTTTATATTTTAGCGTTTTATTAACGCTTAAATATACTTATGTAAAATTTTAAACACTGAAAAAAGACGACAACCTCAGGCGGGAATCGAACCACGCACCTTCCGCATACCGGGCGGCTGCCTTAACCACTTGGCTACCGAGGTCTGGCTTTCAACCGTCGAAATTTGTCAGTGCTTGATGCTTATGTTTTTAGTCAACATTGCTTCATCAAATCTTAGAAGTTTTCACCTCTGAGATCCGAAAGAAATATTTTTACAAATATTTGAACATTCGGTTAGATGAAGCTGCGTTTAAAGATTATTATATCCTTTATTGCACAGAAACACATTAACAAAAGTGACAAGAGACATCGTATGCAAAGGTGGACTTATCTCTAAAAGAGATCTCTTCCAGTCAACCCAGAGAGTGTGCGAGAAAATTTTAGAGGGGTGACACAAAGTGCAACAAAAAAAAAAGACAAAATTACCTAGACCTATAAATATATTATTATAGAATATGTAATACTATACTGGCACACAAATTAAACAACTGCACAAATAAAATAAAAATAAAATACATAACAAAAAAAAAACTTACATAATATATGTACATCTATAATATATATAAATAATAATATAATAGGTATGTATATAATATATATGATCATGTTACAGGTACTATTTGTCTAAGAAAGTGCTCTTTAAGTTTAATTTTAAAGGAGTTTATAGAAGGACAATCTTGAATGGATTTGGGTAGTCTATTCCATAGCTGTGCGGCTTTTACAGTAAATGAATGGAGGGAAAAGTTGGTATTGCTGGTCGGCAGTTCAAGCATCTTAGTGATACACGACCGCTGCCCGCGGGAAGGGATGGGGAGATAGCGGAACCGGGAACGAAGATAGTTAGGAGAGTTAGGGTCATTGAGGATTTTGAATAAGGTGCAAAGAATGTGCATGTCACGACGATCACGAATTGGGAGCCACTTTAACTCCGCGCGAAAGTGTGACACGTGATCATACTTACGCAGGCCGTAGATGAAGATTAATGTTTTATATTTTAGCGTTTTATTAACGCTTCAATATACTTAAGTAAAATTTTAAACACTGAAAAGACGACAACCTCATGCGGGAATCGAACCGCGCACCTTCCGCATTCCGGGCGGCTGCCTTAACCACTTGGCTACCGAGGTCTGGCTTTCAACCGTCGAAATTTGTCAGTGCTTGATGCTTATGTTTTTAGTCAACATAGCTTCATCAAATCTTAAAAGTTTTCACCTCTGAGATCCGAAAGAAATATTTTTACAAATATTTGAACATTCGGTTAAGATGAAGCTGCATTTATAGATTAATGTTTTATATTTTAGCGTTTTATTAACGCTTAAATATACTTATGTAAAATTTTAAACACTGAAAAAAGACGACAACCTCATGCGGGAATCGAACCACGCACCTTCCGCATTCCGGGCGGCTGCCTTAACCACTTGGCTACCGAGGTCTGGCTTTCAACCGTCGAAATTTGTCAGTGCTTGATGCTTATGTTTTTATTCAACATTGCTTCATCAAATCTTAGAAGTTTTCACCTCTGAGATCCGAAAGAAGTATTTTTACAAATATTTGAACATTCGGTTAAGATGAAGCTGCGTTTATAGATTAATGTTTTATATTTTAGCGTTTTATTAACGCTTAAATATACTTATGTAAAATTTTAAACACTGAAAAAAACGACAACCTCAGGCAGAAATCGAACCACGCACCTTCCGCATTCCGGGCGGCTGCCTTAACCACTTGGCTACCGAGGTCTGGCTTTCAACCGTCGAAATTTGTCAGTGCTTGATGCTTATGTTTTTAGTCAACATTGCTTCATCAAATCTTAGAAGTTTTTACCTCTGATTTTTTTTTCCGTGTTTCGAATTATACATAGGTATATTTAAGCGTTAATAAAACGCTAAAATATAAAACATTAATCTTTAAACGCAGCTTCATCTTAACCGAATGTTCAAATATTTGTAAAAATATTTCTTTCGGATCTCAGAGGTGAAAACTTCTAAGATTTGATGAAGCAATGTTGACTAAAAACATAAGCATCAAGCACTGACAAATTTCGACGGTTGAAAGCCAGACCTCGGTAGCCAAGTGGTTAAGGCAGCCGCCCGGAATGCGGAAGGTGCGTGTTTCGATTCCCGCCTGAGGTTGTCGTCTTTTTTCAGTGTTTAAAATTTTACATAAGTATATCTATAAACGCAGCTTCATCTTAACCGAATGTTCAAATATTTGTAAAAATACTTCTTTCGGATCTCAGAGGTGAAAACTTCTAAGATTTGATGAAGCAATGTTGACTAAAAACATAAGCATCAAGCACTGACAAATTTCGACGGTTGTAAGCCAGACCTCGGTAGCCAAGTGGTTAAGGCAGCCGCCCGGAATGCGGAAGGTGCGTGGTTCGATTCCCGCATGAGGTTGTCGTCTTTTTTCAGTGTTTAAAATTTTACATAAGTATATTTAAGCGTTAATAAAACGCTAAAATATAAAACATTAATCTATAAATGCAGCTTCATCTTAACCGAATGTTCAAATATTTGTAAAAATATTTCTTTCGGATCTCAGAGGTGAAAACTTCTAAGATTTGATGAAGCTATGTTGACTAAAAACATAAGCATCAAGCACTGACAAATTTCGACGGTTGAAAGCCAGACCTCGGTAGCCAAGTGGTTAAGGCAGCCGCCCGGAATGCGGAAGGTGCGTGGTTCGATTCCCGCCTGAGGTTGTCGTCTTTTTTCAGTGTTTAAAATTTTACATAAGTATATTTAAGCGCTAATAAAACGCTAAAATATAAAACATTAATCTACGTTTATACATGTCATATTTTTGTTCGAATAGAACAACTAAAATGAGATATATAACTAATTTCCAATTTTTAAATAGATCCCGTGAATTGATGGGTCCGGCCGTTATGGTCCCAGCCCGGTATACACCCACATTGAAACAGTTGTTATTCCGGTTTACACCCGGCCGCGTTGCCTCCATAGTTTCTGTTTTTGGCATGATCTTCGAATCAGTACAGATTAGTAGACAATTATTGTTAAAAACCAAAAGTCAAATATTCTGCAGACTGCAGTTTTGTTGACAACAGAGACAGAAAGAAATAAGAATAAAGGAAATCTAAAAAAAAATAGTATTCCCAAATATATGCTCAAACTACTACAAAAGTCCAGTTCATAAGCGTAGAGCATTTAGGCCTAAAACTGAAAACAGAATAAAAAACATTAAACAATTTTAGACACTAATAGTTTCATCATCAAATACAAAAATTTGACGACCTCCTTGGTTGAGTGGCTTGTACACCGGTTTTCATGGTGTCGCAATCTCTGAGGTCCCGGGTTCGATCCCCGGTCAGGTCAATTTAGAAATTGTTGTTTTTCTAAATTGTCTCGGGTCTGGGTGTTTTCTATGTATAATATGTATGTATTTAAGTATTTTAAATACGTTTATCCGTTGTCTAGTAACCATTTAACGAGTTTCATAACGAAGCTTCCCTTGGGCTAGATAATTGCAGTGTAGGAACGTTTATTATTATTATTATTTATTATAACTACAAACACTCACGACTTATCCGTCAGGTTCGGCAGGGTCCGGGTCAGTCAGAGACTAGGCAATGAGGACCGCAGAAGCAGTCCACTGCCACAGTCCTCGTATCACCAAATAACAACTGCACATGTGCTCAGCGTGATAGGTGGTGAGCCCATCGCCGCTCTATTCTGGATGTATGTGCATCTTTAATCCGTTAGTCGCCTTTTACGATACCCAAGAAAAAGGTTGGTAACTATATGATATAGATAGTCTACATCAATGACTTCCCTGCTACCAGGCTATTTCTAGCCAACTTAAAGATATACTAACTAAACTTAAATTATAATTAAACTAAACGACTTACGTACTATTCTTCCCTTGAAACACGCCGCTCAGCCCGGTGCAGTTCGCTGCGCCCACGCCGCTGCTGTGTTGGTGAAGGTAGCTCGCCTCCCCGGCGACTGCTCTGGCTGCTGTGGTGGTGGATCGCGCTCCCGCGCGTCTTCGGGGCTGGTGCTATGGTGATGGAAAGGCCCTAACTTCCCGTTGGCTACCCCAAGAGAGCTTTCAAACCCCAGAGAAATACGTACCACTGCACAATACCACTTAGCACGCCACGCGTCCGTGTCAACCAACCAATAACTGATTTTAACCAGCCCGCCCTGGTACTAATTTATGAACACTGTTTCACTGGTTGTTACGGGCCCCCCGGAATCAAAACAATGTGCCCCACATACCAAATTACACCAAAAAGGTCAATAATCTCCACGCGACCCCGCGGTCAAGTTCGTAACCTAATTCCAATGTTCCAATGTGAGTGTGTCACACTGACACTGACAGTCGTCTGTCCAATACAAATTAAAACTACAAAAAAGGTTGCCAGCCGTAAGTGGCCATTTTGTTCCGAACAGACCCCTGCCCCGATCGGAAGGCTCCGATCGTTAGCTCAATCCATCGGGCAAGGAGAGACAGCTGCTGTGGCTCATCCCGGAATCGAACCGCAGTCCCATGCTCGCCAACTAACAACTTTACAATGCTGCCCTAGCTACAAGCAAGGAGAGCAAGTTATTCTCCTTCAACAACATACTAAATCTAATTAGCCAAATTAAAATAATGCTAAATTGTCTTATTCAAAGCATATTTTCTAAAAATTTACAAACTTCAGTTAAATACACCCGTGCCCTTGCCATTTTGTGCCATTGTCGGAGCGAATAAGTGAAGGTAGACCCTTACGCGACACGAAACGATCCAACGCGACGACGAAGGCCTCCGTGGACAACGAAGAAACTCCCAAGAGGACGGCCTTAGTAGCCAGGCACAAAAAAAACACAAAAAATTTACCTACAACCCGAGCGTTGCGCAGTTGATCGGTTTTACCGAGAAAGGTCCAGCAGAACCCGTTGCGTGAAACCCCCAAAAACGGACGAGACTGAGCGACTCGGTCCGACGGCAGACCCCTTGTCTGCGGCTGCACGGGTGAAGACGTCCACTGTGACAAAATAAACACCGAAAGAGCACTACACAAATAAAGCTCATTGGACAAACAATATTCAAAATTACAAATTACGTTTCCTAGTAACACATCCAACAGACGTTAACCGTGACGTACTGGCCTATTGAAAGGCTTCACAATCCTCACGGGCATGGGCTACCATGTAGACCATGGGAGGTTTCTCAATTTCCCAAACTTGTGCATAGTTATGGAAATGGTACACAAACGCAATGACTCTAGACTATGCGGAGTCGAGTCGTCAAACTGTGTACATAATAGAAACAAGACCAAAATAGTTGGCTCTGCCAGCAGTGTAGAGCGACCCAGAGCTATCTGGGTGCCTAGTAGGACCCGTCCTAGTACACCCGAGCCCAAGAGTAGGTCAATTGGGCCAGGTGACAAAGTGTGGGTCTGCCCGATCTAGACCAATGTCTGTGCCGTTATCCCTGCGGGCGAATCGGTAAAAGGCTGTTAGTCTACAATGGTAAATTCATTACCGTTACCGAAATTAAATTCCTCACTGTAGATTATGTACCGATGTGAAGGTGACTTGGGTTTGCCCCGTCAAACACCCAGTAAGCATGCCACCAAACAATGTTGCACAAAATTAAAATTTCAAATCTAAGATTTCTTTAAAATCTTTCAAACGGCCGCCGTAGTAGAAAGCAAAACCGTCCGTGGTTTTGCTCTCGCAAAGGGGCAGGCTAGCTATGTCCTGCCCGTGTGATACCGCGGGTGGTACGATAACCGCTGCGGCCTAGCTCGAGCGCGGCTGCACGCTGGCGCGCACAGAGCTAGTTGCAGGGAGGGGTCCCTCCTTCGTGACACCGTCAGGGCTCCCGCCCGTGGGATACCCAAATCGCACTCGGGCCGGCGGCATGGGAACCTGCAGGCGCGGGTTTGCGCGCCTGCGCATGGTTCACCTTCCGGTGTGGGGGCGCGCCTCGCGCATGACTGGGCCTCCAGTCCGCTGGTAGGTGTGTGCTCCGCGCTGGAGCACCCCTGCCCGTGTAACGCTGCCACCGCTGTTGTGTGGTCGGTAAAGCCGCTCCCGACCTGTTGAGACACAACATTAATAAATGGAGTGGTCCACCAAATTCACTGCGGCGTTGAGGCCTATAGCCAAAGCAAAGGCCGCTGCGCCTTGCTATACGCCGCCTCGTCATTACACGCAGCCCTCGTCGGTCCTGGCACCGCGTCGTAGTGTGGCCTGGCTGCAGCTGTACAGTGGGATTCGCCTGGCGTCCCATTGAAACCTGCGCCTCTGATGGCGGCAGGTCAGGCTGGGAGGTCGCTACGACTCCCGCCTCATCAAGAACTTAAGAAGCTCCTTCAATCCCGGCAGAGTAGCCCCCCCTTCCTCTGCCGTTTCCTGCTCAAACCGGGAACGAATGTCGGTTGGCAGCTTATCTAAAACAATGTGCATCAGTAGGAGCGACCACTCGGCTACTGGCAACCCTAACTGTCACAACGCATTACACGTAACTGTGACTGGCGTCAACAGTTGCGTCTTTAAGTCCGCTTGATTAGCTACCCTAGATAGCGACAACAATTGACGTGTCATGACATGTGCGTCTACATACGACCCCTCTTCCACAGCGCCACCCAAACTTCCTAACTGATGGGTGGGAAGCCCATCAGGCATCGCAGGCCCACCCATTGGTGGCGGTGTGGATCGCTGGATATCCCCCATCCGTCGCCTTTTAATGTCGCAGGCTGCCTGGACGACATTATCATTTATGTCCATGTTTTGGTCGAAATCATCCTCGTATGCCGACCATACTTTTTTGTGGGATGTTGGGGCAGTCTCCGACAAAACCACCATGGCGGTCTCAACCGAAGACACCCGCTGCCTTAACTGCCTGGCTCGCTCGAGGATGACATCATCGCAGCCCCTCCGAGACAGCAGATCCTGCGTATGCACGAACCAGCGCAGCTGCGTTGCAAAGACCGCCTCCGCCATCGCGTTGTCAATAAAAAACAAATAACGAGGAATTAGATTCTATGTCCAACAATAGCACAAAGACAGGGCAATGTTCCCTACTAAAGCCTTTCCCTACAGCCTTTTAATTACAATGTAGCCACAACCAAAATTAATAAGTACATAAAAAAACTTAAACGGGTTTGCAACAAGAAGCGCACTAACAAATAATGTGCAATTATTATTATTACATAGTCCCTATGCATAAATCAACCAATTTAAACCAATGTAATAATCAAATTAAATTTTAAAATTGGTTTTCAAAAATGAAGGCACAAACAAAACAAAATGTGCTATTATTATTGTATAAACCGTTATATAATAATCCAACCAAATTTCACATATGCCGCTGTGTAGAACAAAACAAATCTAATCGGTTCCAAAGATATTCCAAAGAAAATTAAATAAAATAAAAATGTTCCTTAGTACTAAATACGCCACTATGTAAACATTCATCCTCAATCATTTACCAAACAAATGTTACAAATGAATGGAACTCAAATTAATGAAACTAAATTATTTTCAAAGAAAGAAACAACTTATGGGAACAAAATAAATGTTACATAGCCGCCATGTAAACAAGCAATAAACTGCAATATTAATATATGTGTCTACAGCTTTGCAATCGCTAGACAACCAAACTACAAATATTGTAAATCAAATGCCTACAATATTTAAATATGTTTTCAAAATGAAACAACAAACCAAATCAAAGTACCACAATTTTCAATGCTTTAACTTTAAATTCTAAATTAAGTTTTCAAACAATCATACACATCCACATAATATTTAATACAACCCACAGTTATATCCTAACTCAAATAAATACATTCTAAATGTGTAACCAAAATGCAATTATAGCAAGTTAGGTATGACAATTTTTGCATTCTTGCAATGACTTTCCGCAATGAAATAATCCACGCATTCTAAATGCAAGACAAAACCCAAATTAATTATTGTTACATTACTTGCTATAATCAACAAAACAAAACCTACATATTACAACATTGCATTCTGAATACAATTTAATATGCGGTTGGTTAATCTTAACACTAAAACTAATAACTAATTGACTTGTTAACTTGAGGTCCATAGACAAAACCACGCTCTGGTTTACCAAAAAAAATTGTATGATATAGATAGTCTACATCAATGACTTCCCTGCTACCAGGCTATTTCTAGCCAACTTAAAGATATACTAACTAAACTTAAATTATAATTAAACTAAACGACTTACGTACTATTCTTCCCTTGTTACACGCCGCTCAGCCCGTTGCAGTCCGCTGCGCCCAGGCCGCTGCTGTGTTGGTGAAGGTAGCTCGCCTCCCCGGCGACTGCTCTGGCTGCTGTGGTGGTGGATCGCGCTCCCGCGCGTCTTCGAGGCTGGTGCTATGGTGATGGAAAGGCCCTAACTTCCCGTTGGCTACCCCAAGAGAGCTCTCAAACCCCAGAGAAATACGTACCACTGCACAATACCACTTAGCACGCCACGCGTCCGTGTCAACCAACCAATAACTGATTTTAACCAGCCCGCCCTGGTACTAATTTATGAACACTGTTTCACTGGTTGTTACGGGCCCCCCGGAATCAAAACAATGTGCCCCACATACCAAATTACACCAAAAAGGTCAAAAATCTCCACGCGACTCCGCGGTCAAGTTCCTAACCTAATTCCAATGTTCCAACGTGAGTGTGTCACACTGACACTGACAGTCGTCTGTCCAATACAAATTAAAACTACAAAAAAGGTTGCCAGCCGTAAGTGGCCATTTTGTTCCGAACAGTAACATTATTTTAATAATTCGCCTATCATCATCATTATAAACCTTTTTGAATCCATATGCCCAGTAAGGGCTGAGCATGGGCCTCTCTTTGTTTATAATAATAATTATTATTATTTATTTCAGGCAACAAACAATGTACTAGATGGTAAAAATACAGAGAGGCTAATATAATAAATACCTTACAGACTAACAACTAATATTATATCACATCACACTAATATTATAAAGACGAAAGTTTGTGAGTGTGTATATTTGTTACTCTTTCACGTAAAAAGTACTGAATGGATTTGGATTAAATTTGGCATACAGATAGTTTATAACCTGGATTAACACATAGAATTCTTTTTATCCCGATATTCCCACGGGAACGGGAACCACGGAGGTGCGAGCGGCCGCTAGTATATTATAATTTAAAGTATAACTAAAAACTTCACTATTTCACACGTATTGTCTGCGACGCGTGACGCTGCGCGTTTATGACTTTCGCCACGCTCCTGCGCTAGTTTACGCAACGAGACTAATGTTTAAAGAGGTAATTTGAGATGTCTACGGGGTAATCTGGGAAACTACTAAACATAATATCCTAAAAGTTTTTCTCTGACTTATAGAAAGCAACACTATTTCTGAGTAAAGGTATTAATTACTCAGGCCAATTCTATCCCGGCAAATACTTGCCCGGGGGCATGCAACAAAGACTTTTGTGACATTTTCGAGCTTGTATCTAATATTTCCGGGTACATAACATTCACAAACTAATACCAAGTCGTTCACTAGTTAATGAGCAGAAATGAAATAGCATATATTGGATTGCTTAGAAATATCATGTAAAGCATGAAATGTCGTCAATTCAATTTCTTTGACTATACCAATGTATCATTTGAATGCGGGCTTAGTTCGATGGAGAATTGAATGACTACGTTCACAATCAATCTAACGCTTTTGTGTTTAGAGTAGGTATGAGTTAGAGATTTCTTAATAACAAGGCGAATTAATTGCGTAAATGTTCATTGTTGGTTAGAGATGGACGCACTCTATAGTCGATAAGGAAACCAATGTCTCGATCCTTATAAGGAAAATCTGACGACCTTTCATATTTTGAAAGATTATATTCAATATTTTTTTCCATTCATTTTGTAGTTTACAGGTAATAATTCTAAATGGGAAATAACAATTGGAAACTAGGGTATTACCGTAAAAAGTGTTTTATTTCAATAGGAAGCTAAATATTGTAGCCATTCCTTCCTTATGTTTATACAAACCGTACCTAGGTTGTTTTGTTAACTAGTGTTTTGAGTGCCTACTAACTTTGGCAATAAAGCGTAACGCTCGCTCTTTACGTCAAGGCTGCTGCGGTATCTGTTGCTTGTTAACCCTAAGTTAATTAACAAGTAGGTATACTATAGAAGCGTTGTTCAACAATTAACTGAGTAGTAAGGAACATGATATTTGCTTACTTTACGGTTTAAAAACACGCATATACATACATCACGCCTATTTCCGGAGGGGTAGTGGGTAAGGTAGTGGGTAGGCAGCCTAACCTCTCAGTCTTGGCAACGAAATGTCTAAAAATTTTGACAGCAGGTGCAATTTTGCGGGAATTTAAATTTGCGAAAATGAAAAAAAAAAACTAAAAAAATCGAACGCAGTTCATGTTAAATTTTGCGTTCACGATGCATAAAATGTACCACAGAACCGAAATAATCAACCTTGTTCATACTAAAGTAGTCTCTAAGTGTATCAAAACACGGTACAAAGTCAAGTGGACAGCGCGGCCATATAATTATGGCCGCTTGGGGTCTGACGGAATAGCGAGTTTTTAGGTGCGGCCAAATATGGCCGCTTGGGGCTTGAGGGATTAAGAACTTCCTGATCATTCAGATTCTGATCCTGAGCGGATGCTTATAAAGTCCAACTGTTGGAATCAGGACTTCCCACATAGTCAATTTAGAACATTAGAAGACCAGATCTGACCCACCATTGACTCAACGCGGTTTATTAGATTTTAACGAGTGGTATTTTAAAGTAGCTTAACTTGTACGAACGCAACCGTAACGTGGTAGTCTCGATCTGCCGCTCTAAATTGCAACCTACTTCGGGATTTGTTTTTAAGTTTGTTTTTAATGATTTCTACTTACGCATTGGCAACGGATTTCTAACTCAATGTATTATTATATTTCTTATTTTGATCACCCCTCAACATCTAGTCTAGTCAAGTCCCTATTCAACGAATCGCACCAACGCCAATCTTGTAGCTTCAGAACATATCTAAATCGAACATATTAGCTCTATGTTTTAACCAAATATCTAATTGCGTTAGTCTTCTTAAAAAATACAGCGTAACACGCTTCCCTTAACCACAACACAAACCTCACAACACGTTACTCTGTCCAACCCAAAACTATCAAGTCGACTCAAAATTTGCGTAATCCGCGGAGAGAGGCTAAATCTGCCGCTTACGCCCCCCTCATTAAGACACGAGCTTTAACACCAATTATCTAGAACGGTACACTCGAGGGTCATATTTTCAAGAGCGTAAATTCATTTCGTATGCATAAAGTTGCATGAGTTTGCTGAGCACACCCTGTAAGTGTAAGACGAGGCGCACCGGTGTTTTTAAGCACCTCGTACGTGCTTAGAAGATTTATTATTTATTTTAATGCAACGTTAGTTTTGTAGTTAAGCTGCCTTGGTGCCTGTTAGTGCTAATGCTTTTAATTTAGACCCTACATTATTAGCTGTAAGGTGCGTGTACAATACGGTATGCTCGGCCCTTGAGTGTCTAGCCAGTAAAAGATTCTTCTCGGTTAAATGTTGGGAGAACCTTCAAAAGCAGGTACAGAAGTTTAAATTTAACTAAATGTTAGTTTACAATTATTTTATTAGTTTTGACCTCAATAAGTGCCTGTAAAGGCTAAAAGTTGAACTCGGGTAGTTGCAATGTTTGAGGGTTAACAGGGTGGATAATTGAAAGGAGAATTTTAAACTCGTAGATATCGAAATGTTGAAAAAAGAAGTCTACTTTAGGTAGGAATTGGACCCACTAAGTCAAATTATTTATTCAATGTAAACCCTTACAGGCACTTATTGACGTCAATACTAATAATAATAAAAAAACAGTTAACTAACATATAGGTAAGACTTAACAACTAATCTAACGAGCTATTATAGTCTGTGCCAGACAAATGCGCATCGCTACCCCCAGTACCACTGCACGCCGAAACAGAATCGCGTCGAACCGCTCCGCAATCCGCGAGAACAGAGGACGTGAGAGAACTATAGGCCCTCTCTCCCCCTCCTCTCACAATCATGATGAGTGAGACTGTTGACACAGATTATGATGTCTTAATAAATGACTTCGCAGTTTACGCATTAAGCTAATTTCAAGTTGTATATTTTTAATAGTACACTTAGGATTACACGGTAGATTTACTCAAAAATGGGGTCCCACAGCACGTGTTGTAGCGAAAAGAACGGAACGGAACTACAAATCTATGCAGTTGAAAGCTTTCGCTGCCACTGTCATCTAGTTTACAGCCTCAAGGCAACGTTTAATGGAGCAAATTCGGTGGCATTATTAACGTTATTGCATATCATTAAGTGTCAATTAACAACTGCTATCGCTTCATGCAGCTTAGAGGTAATAATGAGCGGCGGTCTGCTCGGTTAACTGCTCTATCATGTGACAAGGAGTACGTTATAAGTCCGTTTCCTTTGACCGTCAAGTACCGCGTACCACACACGAACTCTTAAAACCAATTTATATTTGTTACATTGTGTTATTATAATTAAAAAAAATAAAGTAATGCAATATTATTAATTTGGTTGATTTAAAACCTTATTCTTTTTCTTACTTATTTTTCGCGACATTAATATTTTTCCTAGAAGTTGATTTGTCGTTATGTTATTGGCATTTACAGTCCATTCAGTTTTTTTTTTTTATATACAGAAAAATAGATTTACGACTATTATCCCCGAAGGATTAGTCAGAGACTAGGCAATGAGGACCGCAGAAGCAGTCCACTGCCATAGTCCACATTTCACCAAATGACAACTGCACATGTGCTCAGCGTGACAGGTGTTGAACCCATCGCCGCTCTATGCTGTTGAATGTATGTGCAGTCTTTAGCCCGTTAGTCGCCTTTACGACACCCAAGGGAAGAAACCCGGCTATATTCACTCATTCAGAAAAACGTATTTTTAATAATCCCCAGAGGCTACGGTAACCGCTATTCGAATCATGTCATTTTTTAAAAGTTAATGTCAAGATACTCGTATATTTATTTATCATCATAAGCCTATAAACCTACCAATGCTGGACACAGGTGTTCCCAAATGGACAACCGCACTTTAGGAAATTTGGCCATTGCCCATGCCCACCACGCTGGCCCAATGGGGGTTGGCGGGTTAACGTCACTCTTGGATTTTTTGACACTTTTTTTAGCGCAACTGTCAACGTCAAATTTGACAGAATCGAGCATAGGATAGGCGATATTTTGCGATAACAATACATAAGATGAACCACAGAACCGAAATAACCACACTTGGTCATACTAAAGTAGTCTGTAAGTCTATGAAAACACGGTACAAAGTCAAGTGTGTTTTTGTTGGTGCGGTCGCATGAGACTGCTTGGGGTTTGAGGGGTTAATAATTATAATAACCATTTATTTCAGGTACAAATCTATATAACACAATTATACACTTTAAAAATTACAATGTCAATGCCAATAAAACTAATCAATATATAAAATAAGATTAAATAAACAATTCATAATTCAATTAAATACATAAAATCCACTTTAAAGGTAAAAATAAATAGTTAATTGGAAATAATTAAATTAAACTTTAAGTAATAAGTATTTTTGAACTGTCAAAGTTATTTTTTTACCACCCATTCAGGACTAACTTGTGAAGGAGAATGGGCGCTAGAAACTGCACAGCTCTACATAGAAGTAACGACATTTACTTTAAAACTAAGGGGGGAGGGGGGATATAACGCGGTGAGTTGCAGTAGATCAACGATTTACTGCAACTCACCGCGTTACGAATATTTAGGTTTTATTCAGACTGGAAGAAGAAAGAAGGCTGGTAGCAAATGGAGAGCTTTTAAAGGGGTAGGCAGAGCCCCTCCAGCAAACGCTCGTGATACACGTATGTAACAATCAATCCAGGTTATAAACTATCTGTATGCCGAATTTTACCAAAATCCATTCAGTAGTTTTAACGTGAAAGAGTAACAAACATCCATCCATACTTACAAACTTTCACGTTTATAATATTAGTAGGAAGTAGGATTAGTGTTCATATGTTTCTTGCGCTCGTGAAGGAGCACCACGTGCTTGTTCCACGTGCTTGTTCCACGGTGAGAAGCGCTCTCATTATTTTGGACTGCATCAGCTGCTTACCATCAGGCAGGATGTAGGCACTATGTCGTGTCACATTAAAAAAAAAACTGTGCAGAATTTTCTACACTTACAATTTTTTATAATGAAATCGATTGATTTTTTTAAACTTTTGTATTTACAAATACCTAATGTCTGTTCCGTTTGGCAATTTTACAAAATGCATTTTTTTTAAATAAAATCTCTAGTTTTATTGAAACGGCCATTCAATATTGAGAATTGTATTTAATTCAAATTCATCCAATGATTCTAATTCCAGATAATATTGCGCCACGACATTAAAAGTAATCATTTGAATTATAATAGAAAAAAGTTAATGTGAATTTGTCTTAAGTGGCCTTTCTAGATCTGCTGATATAACAACAAAGCCACATCTGACGTGGCGCTACGACGCGCAACAAAAACATTGTTCTCTCGTTTGCTTCCGCTATTTATCATGCTGTCTTGTACACACCAAATTAAAACACGTTTAGATACATATAACCGTTCTGGGACAGTTCCGGTCTTTGCATTGCATGCCGGATTTAAACCTGGTCAAGTGCGACAACAAAAACAAATTTCTAAAAACTGTCCTCTTAATTTTAGTGTTTTCGAACAAATTTGCAACGTTCGCATAATAAGAAAGATGTAAATTTTAATGCAGCATGGTTTTTTGACAAAAACCATGTCGCGTAGCGGTGAAAGAATACTACCACCCCCTCTCTTCCCTTGGGTGACGTAAGAGGCGACTAACGGACTAAAGACTGCACATACATCCAACAGCGTGAAGCGGCGATGGGTTCACCACCTGTCACGCTGATTACATGTGCAGTCGATATTTGGTGAAAAGTGGCTCATTGTCTAGTCTCTGACTAACCCTTCGGGGATAATAGTCGTGTTAGCTTATGTTATGGTTTTTGACCTAAGGCCCACATGATCCCATCCCATAATGGAAGTATCAGCTTGGTTACCTTTTTACGTCATGCATCGCTACCCGCTATTACAAAGTTGCATATTTGAACTTCGAAACGATTAAACCGAACCTTTCTTTTAAAATAAAAAATAAAGGATGGTAAGTACGTGTTTCACTTTTGATTGTCAAAAGCTTATCCTATACAAGTAAAATAAAGTACGAATTTTCACTTTTTTCTAGTTTACAGATTTCCATGGAGGCTAAATAATTGACTTATTTGCTGAGATGGGATTTTTAAAGTATTAATGCGTAGTAATCTTCAATCATCGACAGTGGCTCCACAGCAAAAGGCGATGAAAATATCAGTATTTTGTTTTTCAATGCAAATAAGAAAATCTTTAATTAGGTTTCTGACCGTTACAAAAATTCTTATAGGTTTATTTCTGGTAATTCTGTGATCTGTATCGTTTAATTTTTCCAAATATGCCTAGTATGGGCCATCCTGTATCTTGGGCGATATCTTTTTTCATGATACTAAATATTCAAAGATACGCGTTGCCAGTTCCTCAAAAAAATTTGCGCACCTTTCTTGAAAAATCGCATTCTGTTCTTCTTTGATTTATAGAAATTCGCCTTTACTTGGAGATAAATATTAATGCTTTCTAATGAAAGAAAAATTCTAATAAAAAAAAAATTCTTGGTATTCGCCTACAAAAGATTAAGTCATAATTGACTTAATCTCCATTTGTAGGCGAACTTCACAAAATCACCAAAAATTAGTCTTAAAACATTCAATCACACTGTCATTACATGAGACAGTATTTTTTAAAAAACATTTTTTTTTACTTTAAATATACAGGGCGTCCCACGGACATGCCACATGGAGGGAAAGTACCTTGAATATTGTAGATAAAACATTTTACTGAAAGAAGACATTATTTGAATTTAAAAAACAATTTAAACTGCTTTCATAGATACTTAAATAATTACATGGTTGAACCGGGAATCGAACCCGAATCACCTGTAGCTTTATCATACCGATCGAAAGGCTTCATCATAAGGATTATTTTTTGCTAAATAACATAGTGTCGCAAATAAAAGAAAGACCATGAATTTTAACATTTTTAATACAAAATTAATCAATTTATGATGTATTTAATTCAATGTCAGTTGTATGTTCTTATAGTAGAGGATCCGAGTATACAACGACCTTCACCGAGCGGTTAATGGATGAAAAGTATTTTATATCAAATTTAATGTGTTAAAAAATATATTGCGAGTGGGTTGGCTGAAAAAATTCAGTCCAGTATATGATTAATTAAATATTTAAAAATATTTTTTTTAAATATTGCACTTGTTTCGATAATAGATAAATTAAATAGGTACCAATCGAAAGTTTGAAGCCTATAGAATATGCAAATGTTAGGTTGACTATTTTTTCCCTGTCATAACATTGGGTAGGCAAGGCAGGTGTAAACAGGCAAGTCAATATTAGTAATTTGCAACCGTCTGGTTAAATAAATAAAATTTATGATTATATAAAGATAAGCTCATTACAAACACACACACACCAAACCAGTGCAAAGTAAAAAAAAATATTATTTTTAATATTAAATTAATCATTAATGGTACTGGACTGAATTTTTTCAGCCAACCCACTCGCGATATATTATTTAACATATTAAATTTGATATAAAATACTTTTCATCCATTAACCTTCTCGGTGAAGGTCGTTCTATACTCGGATCTTAGACTATTTCGGCAATGTCAGCTTTTCATTTTTCTGAACAAAATTTCACATCAAATGTTAAAATTCATGGTCTTCCTTTTATTTGTGACACTATGTTACTTAGCAAAAAATAAGCCTTTCGATCGGTATGATATAGCTACAGGATGATTATTTTTCTCATATAACGGGTTCGATTCCCGGTTCAACCTTGTAATTATTTAAATATCTATGAATGCAGTTTAAATTGTTTTTTTAAATTTAAATAGTGTCTTCTTTCAGTAAAATGTTCCATCTACAATATTCAAGGTACTTTCCCTCCATGTGGCATGTCCGTGGGACGCCCTGTATGTACTTTTGTATGTTCTCAGGTTAAATCTTGAAAGGAAGTATGAACCATTTCTCGGGCACCGATCGAGCTAAAATTTAGTATACCTACCTAAGTAACTTTGATGACAATATAATAATATGGCACCACGGAGCTGGTCCGGTGATGCAGTTGAAAGGTAAGTAAAGTATTTATATGAAGGTAAGGACCTAAATGTATATCATATGAACTCAGCAATGATACACTAACACTCTGCCGGGCTCGTTTGATTTTTCTTGACAGAAACTATAACCTTGAAATTTATAGGTAGACTGAGAAATACTTTTACACACATAACAAAGATACCATCTATTATGATCAGTGGGTTAATTTTTTTATCTGCAGGTGCAATAACACCGTTGTCAGTTATTAAGATTTAATTATGATTGAAACTTATCAGATACCATTTTTTTCAAATATTATCTAACTGATAGTGGCGGTCAGCCAAACAAACTAAGCACAACAATAATGCAGTATACGCCCACGATTAAATAGAAATCAGAAAAAAATA
Source organism: Scoparia ambigualis (assembly GCA_963921215.1). Lineage (NCBI taxonomy): Eukaryota > Metazoa > Arthropoda > Insecta > Lepidoptera > Crambidae > Scoparia > Scoparia ambigualis. Next base: position 7,774,616 of record OY992510.1, read on the forward strand.
TTACGATTAATGATGACTCTTTATTTTTATTTTTGGTTACCTACCTATTGAAATGCATAAAGTTTTACGCCTTAAACTGGCAATGCATCATGTTAATGGCCATAATCGTCACTTGCCATATGTCTTTATAGCATAACTTCATAACGCATATCATAAATGGCCAAAATTTAAAAGGCATAAATTTGATAAGCCTATGTAGCAAAAGGCATATTTTTTATTTGCCATAATGTTCAGATAACATAATATTCAAAACGCATACATGCAATAAGAATAACTGACAAAATCCCTAATCTTACAGGATAACACTTAATTTATCACACTAATATCACACTAATATTATAAAGGCGAAAGTTTGTGAGTGTGTATGTTTGTTACTTCTTCACGTCTAAACGGCTTAAGCGATTTTAATAAAATTTGGTATGAAGTTAGCTGACACCCTAGATTAACACATAGGATACTTTTTATCCCAATATTCCCACGGGAACGGGAACCACGCGGGTGAAACCGCGAGCGGCCGCTAGTTTACCATAATTTCAAAAAGCATATATTTAGTACATTTGATTTAATATACAATTTGATAACTAAAATAATCTAAAGATATAAAACTTATTGCTACAATGAGCAAACAAGCATGCAACATGCAGGTAAACATGCAGCATGCAAGCAAGCATGTAGCATGCAGGCAAGCATGGAGCATGCAAGCAAGCATGCAGCATGCTGGCAAGCATGCAGCATGCAGGCAAACATGCAGCATGCCGGTAAGCATGCAGCATGCCGGTAAGCATGCAGCAGGCATGTTTTCTGTCACGGCTCCGGCGCTGCGAGGCTCCGGCGGTCCCACGCGAGCTTATCGTCGCAGATGGTTTTCACTCACCACCGACCGTTAAACCCACCTGTTCCTTAGCTCGCGGGCCGCCTCCTCCGTCCGCGCCTACGCGGGCTTGAATTACACTCTAGCGTATGGCAGACAAGACTACGTGGAGTCGGTTTTGCCGCGATTCGTTTCTGTCACTGACTTATTAAGTATGCATCATAGTAATAATAGAAAATTATTTAATAGACATTTACAATTTATGCTTTATAAAACTATGACTTTTTTGAATTATGCTTGGTAAGAGTATATTAACAAAATTATGCGTTTCAAAGTATGCTTAATAAAAGTATGACAAACAATAATATAGATTTTAATGATTATGGATTTAATTAATATGTCTTTCAACGATTCTGCTTTATTATGGTGTATGCGTAATAAAAAACTTGCTACAAGGTATTACGCTTTTTGAATTGTATGCCATAAGTTGTATGTCAATTAAAATTATGGCAATAAACTTCTGCGTTTCCATGTGTCACCCTTATTTTTCTTATTATTAACGGCCGGGTGGTCGTGTGGTTAGTAACCCACGGTCCCGGGTTCTAATCCCGGTTTGTGACCGAGTTATGGATGTTTATTAGTATTTACGTATATTTATCCGTTATTCAGTCACCATAATTCAGGCTATGCCTTGTTTCAGGCTAAATGATTAGTGTAATAGTTGTGAAATTTCATTTATTTTTTATTTATTCACTGTAGTGTTACTGTGTTGATAATGTACTTTTTTCGGTTGATTAGAAGACTGGTTCTGAATCCGAATGGCTAGCTGCCACCTTGTCTAAGTCTGTTGATATAACTCATTTGATTTTGATAAGCAATCTATTTACCTCCATTATGATCTTCCATGATACCTCCAGATGATTATCATTTGAAGGCTTAGACTAGATTGACTTATTAAGTCAACGTTCACTAACTAAGCCGAATTTAAAATGCTAATTTAAATATTCAAAGAATTGAATCATAAATATCATTCGGTATTGCTTAACGTATAATATATTCTGTGAAAGCGAACGAATCGAAAGAGCATATAATAAAGTAAAGTATATGTACGCTTGTCTACCAATGTACTATCGACAACGCTTAGGCGTTAGATTATGTAGCACTTTTTCTTCGGACATCAAGTTATTTCTTGAAAATGAGGAAATGTTTTGTTTGCTCTGAAGGTTATGCTCAGTGACTATATCGAAGATGTCAGTTTGACAAGTCTCTTTGACGTTTTACCCGTTCCAAAACGAACACTAACACTTTTCGATGTTTTGGTAGAAAGTTATTTAACAAAGCATTGTTTTTATGAACAACTTTCGTTTATTCATTTTTTAGAAATAAAATCAATTTAATAGGTAAATTAAACCTCATTAGATTTCCAGTATATTTATTGAAAAGCATGAAACGGAACGAAGCACTAGGTCCTAGATATCGTTAAGTAATCGATTTCTTATTCAATTCCTTCTCATCGTTTGATCGATTAGGAATCGTTTTAAAATATTATCTTTAAAATTGTAAGTTTGATAACTTCCAATTAAATAGTTTTATTGTAGGCAAGATGGTTATACATAAAACCGTAAGGGTCGTTTGGACTTTCTCCGTACTTTTTGTAAGCATTCTTTTTGCTTTGGGTTTTCATAATCGATTCATTCGATTATATTTTATCGTAGTTCTGGCTGAATGGATCGCTATGCCGCTGTCTTTTAATTTGCGATGACGTAGATCCGTTTTTTTTTGGTCTTTCTTTTTCTGTTTCAAAAGCCACCATGTGAAGGCGAAAATAATTATCTAAATTGTTGGAAAAGGAAGAGAGGGCTAATGGTCCGCTTTAAAATAAACAAAATGTACTGTAAACCCATGCTGTGAACCATGGTAAGTTGGATTTCATCCAAATGCTGTCTTCTCGTGATTGAGCACATTTCAATCGCCATGTGCTAATCACATTTTTGTTGCCTTTGTTGCAGGGTTTTCTGTTTTAGTTCTTAAATTATCTAATTTAACTTTTTGGTTTTACCATCATGGTGAACCCAACCCATATAAGTTGGTGATGTTCGGGGACTCTCCATCACCAATGTGGAGCCGGTAGTTTTCTCCGGTGACTGCCTCCTTGGAATCTTAGTATTTAATGCAACATATCCGTTGATCTGGATGGAAGGTCTCTGCTGCGACTGATCAACCGCTTTGCCACCATGTGAGGGAAGCAAACCTCCACAGCAACCGGACAATCAGATGGTGAAGGTTTAGTGGTGACCAACCTACTGTTCAGCTACTGTATGTATAATTAAATTTACTATAGAACTTTAAGTAGTAGTGTTTAAACCTTATGGTGTATTAAAAATGTACCCTACATTTCAGATAAAATAAATGTAACTGTGAATTTAAGACTTATTTATTTATCTCTGAAGTCGCTTGCTCCAGCGTATAAGGCGCCCTTATTTTAAAATAAATTCTAATACGCTGTACTCCAGGATCGGAAGAATCACTCCCTGATCACGTTCTCACCTTACTGAGTAAGCCGCACTTCAATCGTGAGCACAAATTAGCACATAATGCAGTCCGTTCATATTTCTACAACACCAGCTGTGCCCAACATGAGGTACACGTTGCAAGTGGCATTCCCAACGTTTGGCCTGGAGATTTCAGAGAAAAATAAAGCTTTCTATTTAAAATATTAAATTTACTACTTTTAAAATTTTACTTACACTTTGTTACTTTTTGTATAGAAAACAAGAAGTAGAAATCTTGTTACTTACAATACTTTGTTAAGTAATAGCATGTCTTTGCTGTATTTACTTTTTACTTTAATTACTAAACCAAGCAAATGGTTAATAGTATGTAAGTCTGAGTTAACTACTCACTAGAAGCTGTCTAAGCTAAAATAATACATAACCTAGATAATGGTTAATTGTAAACTTTGTACTTAGAGCTACTTGCTCCCTCTAAGCCTTACTAGGCTAACTTATATCACACTGTGATCTCTAATGCTACAAGCTTATAAACTTGTCTTGGCAAATAATTCAACTTTTATTCTTATGTTTTAAAACCATAACTTATATCACACTGTGATCTGCAACGCTGCAAGCTTATAAACTTGTCTTAGCAAATAATTTTACTTTTAGTACTATATAAAAGTGTACAACATGGATTTTGTAACAGCCGGTTGTCCAATGGAATTCTTGCACAAGGATGAGTTAGTATACGAACTCAAACTACGTCACTTACCAGCTGAACCTATTTCCAATTTCTCATGCTACAAGGACGTGATTCAGTCTCTAGGAGATGACTTTGACATCCCAGATTTAGACCATAAATTGTTGGCAGAGATTCGGCAAAGGACCCAAGCCAAAAGTGAAACCATCGTCGTCTTTCTATCTATCATGGTAGGTATGTTCTCTCGTTTAAGGAAGACTCTTTCCGAAGATGAGCAACTTGATATCATACTAAGGAATATTCTACCCGAATACAGCATGGAATTAGCTCTCCATGAAATTATTTCCATCGATCACCTTAAATCTATTTGCAAGAAACTTGAACTTGCTAAGGCAAAAGCCATTAACTTCAAAGAACCGTTATTGACAAACGATTCATTGGCCCCTGACTTTACTTATTCTAATAAATCTAGGAATTCTACTCCTAAACAACTAAATACTTATTTTGGTAATTCAAAACCAAAACCAATTGCTTCTTTAGATTCCAAAAATAATAAATCTTTAAATTGCTTCCGCTGTGTAATGAACAACCACAACACTAACAAATGCCTGAAGTCAAGAGAACTAGTTTGCTTCAAATGTGGTAACAAAGGTGTTAAAACTCCAGAGTGCACAAAGTGTAGAAAGCCAAAAAACTAAAAGGCTCTGTCTCCTCATGTTCCAAAAGTAGTCCCAAACATCCTACTACAGAAGAGACATATTTTGAACCTCCGTCAGATGACTACAGACCTTATTTAGCAGTTGAAGTACTTGGCCTTAAAGTTAAGGGTTTGTTAAACATTGGTATCCCATCCTATAAGTTGGATAATCCAATCAGGTTAAGTGTTGCCAGCGGACAAGAGTTAATTTGCAATAATTATACGTTACTACCTATAACTTATAAAAATGAAGTGCAAATTATTAAATTCATTATTCAACCTAAAATTAATGTTCCTATTCATTTTGGGATTAACTTCTGGAAGTCTTTTACTTAGCACCTGATATATTTAAAGATAACTGTCACTTAGAAAATGTAAATAGTATATCAGTCTTGCCTAACCATTCTGGTCTTAATGATTTTAACTCTCTGACTTCTGAACAAAAGAAGCAAATTGAAGAATTTAAATCTTTATTTGATAACATCAATACTGAAAAAGTAGGTCTCGGTGAGACAAATCTTATAGAACACATAATTGATACAGGTGATGCAAAACCTATAAAACAGAAATACTACCGACTTAGTCCTGATAAGCAAAAAGCTCTTGAAAAAGAAGTGGATAGGATGTTGGAATTAGGTATAGTTGAACCATCTTATTCTCCATGGAATTCTCCTGTAGTCATGGTAGAAAAATCCAACGGTAATCTCAAACTATGTTTAGATAGTAGAAAAGTAATAGAAAAACGCTGTATCCAAAGCTGATGCTTATCCACTTCCTTATGTCAGCTATATCCTTGACAACTTCAGAGACGCTAAATACTTAACATCTTTAGACCTTAGTGCCGCTTATCATCAGATAAGGTTATCAGAATCCTCAAAAGAAAAGACTGCATTCACAGTTCCTGGTAAAGGACTCTATCATTACAACAGAATGTGCTTTGGACTCGTAGGAGCATCTGCAACTGTGCAACGTCTCATGGATAACTTGTTTACAGCTGAATTTGATAATAAGGTGTTCTGTTTCATTGATGATATCATAATCTTTACTCCTGACTTTAATGAACATAAACGTCTCTTAAAGGCAGTTTATGAAAAGCTTAAATCAGCTAATCTAACAATTAATATGCAGAAGTCCATTTTCTGTAGGAATGAACTTAAATATCTAGGTTACGTTGTTGACCAATATGGTTTAAGAACGGATCCCTCTAAAGTTGATGCTATTTTAAACTTTCCTATGCCTAAAGATGCAAAAGACATCAAAAGATTTCTTGGTATGGCCGGTTGGTATCGTCGGTTCATAGAAAATTTTTCTAAAATATCTCGTCCTTTATCTCGCTTAACAAGCAAAAAGATTCATTTCAAATGGTCATCTGAGGCTGATGAAGCTTTTAATAAACTTAGGATAGCATTGGTCTCTGCCCCAATACTGAAATGTCCTAATTATGATCTACCTTTCAGCATACATACTGATGCTTCTTCTTATGCCATAGGTGCTGTCCTTACTCAAAACATTGACAATGTGGACCATCCAATTGCATACTGCAGCCGCACTCTTAATGCTCAAGAAATAAATTATACTGCTACTGAAAGAGAATTGCTCGCAGTAATCTATGCTTAAGAACAGTACCGCGCTTATATTGAAAGTAGAAAGTGTTATATTATTACTGACCAAGCTTCTTTACTGTGGTTTTCTAATCTTAAAAATCCTATTGATCGTCTTAATAGATGGGCCTTAAGACTTAGTCAATTTAACTTCGAAATAATTCATACAAAAGGCAAACATCATTCCCGATGCTTTATCTAGAATTTACACTAATTCCATATTTGACACTCAGTCAACCTCTGACGAGTGGTACAAATCTATGTATGAAAAATGTTCTAAAACTCCGTCTAGGTATCCTAATTATAAAATAGAGAACGATAAGCAGTATAGACTCTCTAAAAATAAATATAATTCAGTTTCGCAATTTCAATGGAAACTAATAATCCCTTCTGAACAACGTCTTGAAATCTTACAAAAATATCATGATGATCCCACTGCTGGTCATTTTGGGAAAGCAAAAACTCATAAAAAGATTTCTAATTGGATCTACTGGCCATCTCTCTTTCAAGATGTTAAAAACTACATTAAATCTTGTGACATATGCAACAGTTACAAGCCTCTTAATGTCAAACCTGCTGGTTTAATGGGAAATCCTAAATGTGTATCTCAACCAGGAGAAGCCTTGTCTTGTGACATTCTTGGACCTTTTCCTCCCTCATATTCTCAAAACAGATATTTACTAGTATGTTGTGACTATTTTAGTAAATATGTAACTATTTTTCCTTTGAGAACGGTGACTGCTAAGAATGTGGTCAAATGTATTGATAAAGGCATATTCCTAATACATGGTGTGCCAAAATATGTTTATGTAGATAATGGTCCACAATTCATAGCTAAAGAATTTAGAGAATTGATCAGTAAATATCAGATTTCTCACTTATTTTACAATCCAGTATATCACCCCCAAACTAACCAAACTGAAAGGGTAAACCGTGAAATTGTTAGATCCATTGCTTCCTATGTGCGTTCTGATCATCGAAATTGGGATAAGAACATATCCGAGGTGCAATGTGCTCTTAACACTTCTGTTCACGAAGGAACCACGTACACCCCTTTCTTTCTATTACATGGTAGGGAAATGGTATTGGATGGCTCATTTTATAATCTTGACCAACCTATAGACAGTGCTGACATCTCCATTGATCATACTTACTCATTCTCTGATTCGTTAAAAGAGCTGAAATCAATTTTTGAAAAAGTCAAAAACAACCTTAAACAGACACTTAATAAAAACTCTCATTATTATAACCTGCGTAGACGGCATGTTGAACTTAAAGTAGGGCCATTTGTATTTAAAAGATGTTTTCCTCAATCAAATGCTGCAAAACACTTCTCTTCTAAATTAGCCCCTAAATTTGAAAAATGTGTCATTTCTGAAAATATTCACCCTTAGTATATGGTTTAAAATCCTTATCGGGGAAATTTCTTGGCCGGTGGCATATAACCGATATTGTACGCCCTGGTGACCCTGTTTCTGACTAGGAAACACATTTCTATAGTATTCTCTTATTGTGTAGTAACAATAATTTTAAGAATAGAACATTGTCATAACACTGTTCCTTCTCTTAGCTATTATAAATCTCTCTAATAGTTAAACTTAGTTAAATATTATTTACACTAAAGTTTTACTTCAACTTAGAATACTTTGTCTTAAAAGTATCTCTCTATTCTCTAAGAAAGGAATAATCCCTGTGCCCAACATGAGGTACACGTTGCAAGTATAGTGATATAGATTGTACAAAAAGCGGTTGCCAATTGTCGAGACGAGCTGACCAGATGGATGCTCAGCGCTTAACCGTTGTGAAGTTTAAAATTCAAATTTAAAAAAACCACACATTTTATGTATTGCTATATTCAATTTAAATTCAATATAGCAATACATAAATTGTGTGGTTTTTACTTTTGTTGGCAATGTTACTTCTGCCATAACAAGAATCTGCCGTAAAAAGAATCTGTCCTAAACAGAATCTGTCCAAACCAGAATCTGTCCTAAGACGAATAATCCAAATTAAGAAGTTTTAATTAAACACTTTTGTAATATTTGAAATCAGTAATAATTTTAATTTCTCGCATGGAACATTAGAGGTATACCATCCTTGACACTTTGAACTATGTCTGAAGTTGGCACGACCGGTGGCCTCCTTATAGTGTTTGGTGCAGGGCTCACGGTGAATTTGGACAAGATTGCTGCGAGTCCGGCTAAAGACTGCATTAGACCAAGACGCGCTCCTGAAAAATAGAACATATAAATATTTGTTACGTCCATTAATTGAAGATAAACGTCTTACTGCTATCCCTTTTCACATGGACAACAGCACATGAAAGGATTGGGCCAAAGCCCGTCAAGTTGGCCCAATGGGGGTCGGTGGGTTTTAACTACTGACATCTTACGACAACAAACGGAACCGACGGCTTTGCGTGCCATTCTGGGCACGAATAATCTGTAGATGTATTTTTTTTTGATTGAATCAGTTATCCATTTTCCCATCATTACAAATATTGCTGGGTTTTACTACGCCATATCGAATGCCAATATATCGAATGCCAGTCGATCGGTGACAATTAACCGAAAACCCAATATACCGACATGCCATTTGATCGAATTACAAATAATCGATAGATCAATAGATCGTTAGGCCAATAGATCAAAAGCTAATTAGATCGATGATTTATAAGATCGAATTGCAATTGGTTATTATTATTATTGTTTTTTTTATTATTTATTACCACCATCAACCTGCGCCATAGTAAATCACTCGTTTCATCACACCCAATAAACTAAATATTTTAATTATTTAATTATTTACCTACGCAATAATTATTCAATTATTGTAATTAGTATATGAATGACAGTCATGTCAATTAGGCATTATTTATGCCAAAGACAACACAAAGTAATACAAACTATGACGATAGAGTTTGTATTATCTGTGGATTCGTGACATGACGGTACTTAACCAAAGAGTAATGCACTTTGGACAAAAATGTTGCACATTAATTTATTGTAATATTGATCTAATGACACTGCGATCTATTGAAAATCGATTTATTGAAATTTCGATTTAATGACACTGCGATCTATTGAAAATCGATATATTGAAATTTCGATTTAATGTCACAGCGATCTATTGAAAATCGATTTCTTGAAATTTCGATCAAATGGCATGTCGATATATTTTTCGGTTAATTGTCACCGATCACATGGCATTCGATATATTGGCATTCGATATGGCGTAGTAAAACCATATTACTGTTATGGCAAAATCGCAAACCTAACGCCTTAGCTGCTGCGCCAACGAGCTTCTATTACGTACCCACATCAAACTTAATTTTTATTGCAATAGTAGCATACTTCGTGGTATGAAGTGTTTTTTTTTATTTCCTATTTATTGTAGAAGGATAACAATATTTAACAATACCAACTATATTACGCGTCACGTACAAAATCATAGCTAAATTCTGTTCACGTGAATACATACTTTTTCTTTACTAACGAACTGAGACAACATTTATAAAACAGTTTTAAGTTCAACCTAAATACAACCATGGCACCCAGTTATAAAGTCACAAATCTTCTAAGTATTATCTTATACCGATCATTCGTCAAAAACAACGAACAAAGCAATGATTAAGACGTCAATAACATTTAGTGGTGAAATCAATAAAGTACTTTTTCATGTTATTATCTAAGAGCTCACTTCTCAAGTGGGTTGTTATTAACCGAGACATATTTTTAGCGCCGACCTGACATCTAGTTGTATTATTGATCGAAAATAAAAATTGTTAACATTAAAGAAGGTAGGTATGTACTATCCTCAGAATACAGAACAAATTCTGAGGTACCTACTGATTAATCAAAATTACGAATCTCCATAGATTTTGTGATAAGTTAATAATTAACTTATCACAAAATTAAAAAATTTAATTTATTTATTTCAATTTTAATTATTAAAAATTGGTATTTAGTTGGCTTTACGTATACAGGTTGTAGATTTTTTTTGTAGATTTGTAGATACAACATTTTACTCAAAGAAAACATTCCTTTATTTTTGAAAAGAAAGAAAACTGCATTCAAAAATTTTCGAAAATTCGCTTGCCACACCCGGGAATCGAACCGACTAAAATCTGTAAAAGTTACACCATATACTTTCATTGCATCGATCGTTAGGGTCAATTATAACGATGAAATCTTTCTAACAAACTTAATACCTAATTATATTAAATGAAAGGAAACTATATTCATGTAACGAATTCATTTCTATTAACCTTTAATAAAGTGTTGTGGTGAATATTATAAATTGTATTTTGAACTTCAACTCTTCACTCGTTTAGATTAAAGAATTTTTTACATATCCCCACTAAAAGGGGTGAGTTGATCTCACAGGTCATTTGATTGTGCCCTATGTACAGTCACCAGCTTAAGATGTGATGTGCAAAAATATCCTGGTCAATGATGAAAGGCATATATATAAGCATATATATGCCATATAAGCATATTATGTGCCTTCCACCAATGATCAGATAATTTTGCAGGCCGTCGATAGTCATATAACGGCTTACCGTGGTCATGTAGAGTGTATTATGCGATACGGAATCATCTTCTGGGGTAAATCCACAAATAAAATTCTACTATTTAAGACCTAGAAGAGATGTATCAGAGCTATGAAAGGGCTCATATCAACTGATAGCTGTAAGCCAATGTTTAAACAAATGAACATACTAACCTTACCGTGCTTGTATATCTATGAAGTTGCATTATATGTACCTATATCATAATAAATATCGGTTTGTTACTTTTTCCGAGAGAAACAGTAAATGTCTCACAGACACGGAAACAGAATATGCGCAGTATCATGCAGAACCGGAGTATTCAATGGTAGCTTGTTTGGTATGGCACATAGAATATTCAATAAAATTCCAGATGGATTGAAGACTCTCCTGAATTGCCAGTGAAGTCTTTTAAAAAACGTCTATCATTATTGCTCAACGATAAATCATACTACTCAGTTGCAGAATTTCTAGATGACAAAGCCTTGAAATAGTTAGACATTTACTTAGTTTTTAGAGTTTATAATTATTTACAAGTCTTACATTTATTTATTAGTTATAAATTTGTATGTGGACATGTTTAATTTTATATTTTTATAATTGATTTCTTTTTATTTGTTATTATTTTGTATTTGGACCATTGTGTAATTAATTATTATTATTAGATTTTTTGTATGCCAAGCAATTAGATATTTGTATGCCTTGACGAAGGTGGAAATGTAGTGAAACTAAAATAAGTTTAACACCTATGATATTGTAACTAACCTGCATTTCACATTCTATTCTATTCACATCTTAATGCTAGTGACTGCACCAATCCAGGTATTAAAATGGTTATTAATGTAGGCAGTAGTGATTCTGCTGTTATGGGCTGGAGCACCATCTTGCTGTAGAATGATTTGGTGTAATTTTTACAGATTTTAGTCGGTTCGATTTCCGGGTGTGGCAAGCGAATTTTCGAAAATCTTTAAGTGCAGTTTTCATTCTTTTTAAAAATAAAGGAATGTTTTCTTTGAGTAAAATTTTCTATCCACAGTATAAAGGGAACTTTCCCTTCAGGTGGCATTACAATATTCCACCTGTATAATGCCGTAGTCGCTGCAGTCGCTATTTGGTGAAAAGTGGACTTTGGTAGAGGACTGCTTTTGCTGTCCTCATTGCCTAGTCTCTGACTAACCCTTCGGGGATAATAGTCGTGATTTTAAGTATGTATATATTTAACACATTTACACAAACATTAAACAATAAAAATAATGAATTAAAAACTAAAACTTAATAACTTAATAAGTAAATTAAATTATACTTACCGTCATTATAAATATAAAATTAAAATCTAGTTATCCGTAATCTTATATACCATATTAACAATCTTCAAAAGAATGCTCATCTTGGTCTAGATAATTGGTATGAACAATTTTAAATATAATTCAAATTATTTCTGATCTACTTTATAATTAATTAATTACATATTATAAAGTAAAGTAGCTGTTTTTCTCTGTCTGTGGCACCGCACTATTCTTCTAAACCACGCAATAGATTTGTATGCGGTTTTCACTAAAATATAGAGCGTTAACTAAGGATGGTTTTTGTTTATGTTTTGTAGACATGTTTTTTTTAATGGCTGAACTATGACGGTTTTTCTAAGTTAGCGTGAAATTTATTCAATTATAAAGTAAAGTCGCTGTTTTCCTCTGTCTGTGGCACCGCACTATTCTTCTAAACCACGCAATGGATTTTTATGCGGTTTTCACTAAAAGATAGAGCGTTAACTGAAGATGGTTTTGTTTATATTTAGTAGATATATTTTTTTAAATGGCTGAACTATGACGGTCTTTCTAAGTTAGCGTGGACTTTATTAAATTATAAAGTAAAGTCGCTGTTTTCCTCTGTCTGTGGCACCGCACTATTCTCCAGAACCACGCAATCGATTTGTATGCGGTTTTCACTAAAAGATAGAGCATTAACTGAGGATGGTATTGCTTATATTATGTAGATATATTTTATTTAAATGGCTGAACTATGATGGTCTTTCTAAGTTAGCGTGGACTAAGGCGCGGGTGGGCCTATGACGGTTTTTCTAAGTTAGCGTGGACGAAGGCGCGGGCGGGCCGCTAGTATTTAATAAATTAAAGCTAAACAAAATAATATGTTTAAGTATGTTTATCCGTTATTCAGTCACCGTAGCTCTGGGCTATGCTTCATTTGGTGCTGAATGATTGGTGTGACAGTTGTGAAATTATTATATTATATTATTACTAACGGCCCGCCCGCGACTTCGCCCGCGAACAACCCCGCGAAAACCGCATACAAATCCATTGCGTGGTTTAGAAGAATAATGCGGTGCCAGAGACACAGGGAACCAGCAATTTAAATTTATAACATGTAATAATGATGATGATGATTATATTATTTACAAATCCATTTAGAATATATCAACCAACCAACCAACCATCTTTTACCAACTCTAGAGCAATGTTTACTACATATATCGCCAATAATATGTTATGTGCAAGACACTTACCTAAACAGTTGCGAGGGCCATCACCAAACGCTAAGTAAACGTCCTTTTGAATATTGGTAAAGTTTTCTTTGCTGAACCTCTCAGGACGGAATTCCTCTGGATTGTCCCAATACTTGGCATCCATGTGCAAACCCTGCACTGGAATCATTATCTTAACATCTTCATCTATACTAAATCCCAACTCCTCTAATGCGCATTTACGAGTACAACTTCTCATTAGATAACCAAGCGAAGGGAACTTCCTCATACCCTCTTTGAAAGTCCACTCCAAGTAACACATTTCTTGGATGGCGTCGTAGCTCAGTTTGTTATTATGCCTTTTTAGAACTTCATCGATCTCGTTTTGCACTTTCTTTTGAACCTCAGGGTTAAAGGCCAACTCGTGTAGAGTATAACTAGTGGCCGATGAGGATGTTTCAAAGCCAGCAGCAAAGAATAAAAAAATTTGAGCTACAATCAAGTCATTATTTAGCCCTAAAGTAACTTTTGCCGGTGTACCATCTGGTAAAAATTTCTCGATCGATTCAAATTCAATTGGACCTTTTTGTTTATACTCCAGAAGTTGGTCCATGAAGTCATTCCTTCCTATTGGTTTGTAGTTTCTGCTTGCTTGAATCTGATTAACAAAACTGTATATGCGCTTTTCAATGAACCCAAAGAATTGGAAGTTTTTAAATAGAGCTGGAAATATCATTTTGAAAACAGCAGTAACTTGACTTAAGAATGGAGGGTCGAATAAATCTTTACCGAGTTTTCTGAACTCACTATCATCTTCTTTAAGAGACTCGCTATCAAGACCGAAGCCACATGTGCCTATAAAGTCTGTAGTGTAACGTGCCATAAGGTCCCGGGCATCTAATGGACGATTAGCTTTAACTGCCTCCAACGTTCTTTTTTGCAGGCTGGCCGCTCTTTCTATGATTAATGGGAACATTGCCCTCAGTTTGCCGCTCGTAAATGCAGGTGTCATTCTTACCCTTAGCATCTTCCATTGGTCTCCTTCATTAAAAAACAGATTGTCCATCAGTGGCTCAATCTTTTTCCTATACGGATGAAATCCGCGGGCGTTGAAGGAGATGTTATCAGAAATCAGAATCTTCTTTATAATTTCCGGGTCCCTTAAAACTAGCTCTGGAGTAGTTGACCTGAAAAAGCCGACGACTTTCTCATTCGGATATTTCCAGTAAACTTCTTCGGCCACTTCACTTCGACTCTTTTGCAAGAGAAAGTTTTTTGCATTCGTTCCGAAGAATATGATGGGGTTGTCATGTTTCACACCTTTCTTTTTCCAATAATCAAAATTTCTCACATTGTATAAATAAAACACTATTACAGCTACTACAAATATCGCAATAGCTATCATTGTAACAAATTGCAATTGAGGAATGAACTTATGAACGCATTCATCGATCTTTAAATACTGATTATTTATATCTTCCAATCATAGATTATATAGCTTGTTATCTTTTTTAATTTTAAGTAGGGTTTAACAATGTTAATTCAAATTATCTTGAGGCGATATCAAAGTGACATGGTAATTGAATAATATATTAACTTTTGAAAATCTATCCAATATCTAACCGCCTCTGCGATATAGTGGATAGACCACCCGTAAGTTTTATTATTGTGATGGTTTTTTATGTAAAAGAAGGAGGCAAACGAGCTAGCGGAGCACCTGATGGTAAGTATTAACCGCCGCCCATGGACACCCGCAAAACCAGAGGAATCGCAGAGGCTTTGCCAGTCTTTATGGAAGGAATAGGCTCGTTTCTTTAAGATCTCTAAGTCTTAACGGTCCGGAAATACCGCCGCCAAAGCTGTTTCCACAACACTGTAGTTCGAGGCAAGACATTTCGTTAAAACGCATAGTATCAGACCGCCATCCATCAAGGTGATCTGGATGGAATGACAGTCGATTGCGTGTAGTGCAGTGAAGGATATCAGCGGCAGGGATCAAGCCGAACAATTCCTCAGAACACTCCCCATGATTTATGCGTTACAATATACAGAGAGACGCAATGTTTTTCCAAAGAGCCAGTGGATCAAGCCGACCTGAAATAACCAAGTTGTCGACAATTCGAGCAGCTCTGCTAGATGGATGAAATGGAAGGAGTTGGTACTGGTGTGCTCCAGACCAAAAATGGGAGCTGTATTCCATATGCGGCCTGACCCGTGCTTTGTACAGTTGTAAGCGGTAGGCGGGCGTGAAATACTGACCCGCTCTATTAAGCACACCCAGCTTTTTAGAAGTTTATTTAGCTTTACCTTCAAAATAACCTCGAAACTTAACATCACTCCAAATATCGACGCCAAGGATTTCAATAGTCGGATTGGTATCAAGGAGAGCTTCCTCAAAGTTCAGAAGTACGACGAAGGGATGTTTTTTCGCGATAAATTCGCAAACTTGTGTTTTGAAGGGGTTAAAGTGGACTATGTTATGTCCAATTCGAGACATCGATGACGCTTTCCAGAGAAATATTAGCTCGTCTGGTGTAGAGCGTATCCCTAGTACTGTCGGACGACATAGCATAGCAATGAATGTTGTTGTTATGCAACTTGTCATTGATATACAAAAGAAACAGAGTGGGGGATAAGACTTAAAACTATCGCGTTGCATTCCATTAAAACTATTTTACCGGGACCTAACACGATTTATTTTGTAAGTAAGTACAGATGTACTTACTGCTTGTCGTTTCGGCCGCGATGCTGCGGCCGTGGTCACAAGCGAACTGACGTTGCGCGGCGTCGTCGGCTCTGGCGGGTATTTGTTTCTTCATCCACCCTCACACGTTCACTTAAATTGTCACAGTGCAATGAATTGTCAGTAATACAACTCCGGCACACTACACTAACAGTATCAGAGTTTCTTTTTATAGGCAGATGTTGCGGTTTGCATTTGCCAATCACTGAATTCCACGCTGATGATAATTTAAACCCGTCCTCCTGATTGAAATTTTTATACTTCTTGATATCAATCGCCTTCACGCACATCAAAATCACCTTTTCCCAAAATGACTGATTTGTACTATCCTGCTATGATAATAACGTAGTAGTAGTACTAACCTAAAGCAGTAAGTAGATAATGTACTTACTTAGAAAATAAATCATGTTAGGTCTCGTTAAAATAGAGTGGGGGATAACACACACCCCTGCGGGACTCCAGCATTCACGAGCTTCATGTTAGAGCATGAACCGTTGACTACGACTCTGATGCTACACCCAGAAAGAAAGCTGGCAACGCATGAACACAATTTCTCAGGAAGCCCGTATGATGGATGTTTAGAGATAAGAGCCCTGTGCCATACCGCATCAAAGGCTTTCACTACGTCCTAGCTAACTGTCAGTACCTCCCCTTTACTCCCGACTGCCTCCGCCCATCAGTTAGTAAAGTACACTAAAAGATCACCAGCCGAACGACCGCGACGAAAACCATACTAGCGATCACTTAGTAGCTGGTTCTCTTTTAGGTACCTTAAGAGCTGGCGGTTTGTCATGGACTCTATTACTTTGCGGAGAGTATAGAGGTGTAAAGTGTCTTCTATTTACGCCTTATTGTTGCGTAAGATGTGAAATGAAGTATTCTCGTAGATAAAAAAAATATTTTAAAATATTTCAAATAATATTCGGCTTAGCATGAACATTATACTGCGCCTTTCTTAAATTGTAAATAATTGCTTTACTCAAATTTATGACATTTTCGTCCGATAATTATTACTATCTTCATCGACATAAAATAAATTACTTGTCATATTGTCCGGCCAGAAGATAATGTTATAATTATTTCGATAAACTCGCTAGCTCGCTCACTTCAGAACTTGAGGTGTAATTCGATTTAGGCAATATTGTGCTTCGGGTACGTGCAACAACACTACAGTAGGTACATGTTAAACATTCGATCTTTCTCAGTAGCGCATTTTCCAAGTCTTGTGACTTTTTGCATTGACTTTGTCGCTTCTGATATAAAGCTTGTGTAATTATATCGAAATGGTTACTTTATTTATAGTGATATTATTATCTTCACCTAAAGCGAGTACCTGTGTGTGGTTAAGAAGTACATATAGCATGCAGTCTTTCAAAAAAGATTCGATAACACACACATATTGGAAAACAAGCAAATAACAAGAAATGATGGTCTATGTTGATGGTTGCAGACAAATATGCATGAAAATAATTCTACTCTGTACTGGGTGTTTGTTATTATTATTTTTAGACTATTATTTACTATTGTTTCATTCAATTATTATGAACTGTATTATATTTAATATCATTTAATTTTAAATACAAAGATAAAAACAATTTTTTCAATACAAAACAACACATTACAATTTGGACAATCATTAATTTGTAATACAAACAAATTGTGCAAACCCCAAGCGGTCGCATGAGACCGCACCTACAAAAACACACTTGGCTTTGTACCGTGTTTTCATTGACTTACAGACTACTTTAGTATGAACAAGTTTGGTTATTTCGGTTCTGTGGTTCATCTTATGTATTGTTATCGCAAAATGTCGTATAGTCTATATGCTCGATTCTGTCAAATTTGACGTTGCCAGTTACTGTCAAAAAAGTGTCAAAAAATCCAAGACTGAGGGGTTAATTATCGTAGATCTATTACACTGTAAGTAACTTTTGTTACTAGGGAGAAAAAAGAAATGCCTCCTGAGTTTCTTGTCAGCATCTTATCAATCGAAGGCTATTCCAAAATCCGAACTGGTGGTAGATTATTTAGGTAGTTAGAGTATCTATTCTAACAACTAATCTAACTAACTAATCTTACTTAGATTAGTTGTTAAGTCTTAACTACAAGTTAGATAACTGTTTTTTGATTAGTATTGACGTCAATAAGTGCCTGCAAAGGTTTATATTGAACAAATACTTTGACTTTGACTATGCTAATCAGCTGCTTGTAAAGTTAGTATAGGCATCGCTGCAGACGTCAGTATAAAACTGCACCCGTGGGTAAGACCCAAAATGTAGCAAGGGTAAGGTTTTTTCTGGGTACACCCCCTACAATAATCCATCGAGCGTCTCACATAACCGCCATGTCTCCCTGGCGCAGTGGTATTCGTAAAGAATTTCAAACACAAAAAAGTAAGTTTAGCAGAATTTCAACGCTGAATAAATTACGCTAGTTCAGAATCGTGTATCGATTTGAACGTGCTATGCATAAAGTGGATCGGCAATATTTGTAGACGAATGTTTGTGAAAAAGGTCGCTCTATAGCCCATAGTTATCATTCCCTTGGTTCGGCAGATGGTTGAAATGATCAGCAGACTTATTCCTGTTAACCGAATTGAAATATCGAAATTTTCATTTTCCAAAGAGGCTGGCACCAAAACTTACTAGTTGCAATTCAGTTTTTATAGCATTTCATAAAAATAATTGACTTTTTAACACACAACATACATAATATAACTATGACTTTTATCCCCGAAGGGTTAGTCAGAGACTAGGCAATGAGGATAGCAAAAGCAGTCCTCTACCACATAGTCCACTTTTATCAAATAGCGACTGCACTTGTGCTCAGCGTGACAGGTGGTGAGCCCATGGCCGCTCTATGCTGTTTGTATGTGCAGTCTTTAGTCCGTAAGTCTCCTTTTACGACCCCCAAGGGAAGAGATGGGTGGTATTATTCTTTCATCGCTACGGGACACGGTTAACTTACAATACTAGGGAAAATTATTTTTTTCTTATCCTATTTTGTCCTACTGCTAGGCAAAAATCTCTCCCAGTTCCTTTCAGGTCTTTCTTTACTTGACTAGCTCTAAACAATTACTAATAAAAAAATTATAGGGCCCCTTTTTCTGCTGCTTGTTGCGATGTCAACTATGGCCATGTCTCTCGCCTGCACTATGATACGATTACCGTGATTTAAAGATGCCGACCAGTGTTGGAGTGTGACCATTTGTGACAGATTTCTGCCATTTGGGCAGATTTGGCACTTAAATTTTAACTGTGGCAGACTATGCTGACAATTCAAAAAAGTGGCACATTTTGGCAGATTTCAAGAAAAAGGTTGCGACGAGCTTTTATTAGACATCATTTCAATAATGTTAAATTGTAATTTAAAAAAATGGCAGAATTTGGCAGATTTCGTGGAAATGTTACTGGCGATCTTTTTTTTTGGTAGTAATTTCAATTACAATTAGAATAATTATGTAGGTACACAAAAAGGTGGCTATGACTTTTTTGAAATTTGGAATGTGGCAGATTTTGGCCAGTGTCGGGCAGATTTGCCAATTTTGAGATGGTCACACAGTATTGTGCTGTGCTGGTAGCGGCTCGTAAATAGAATACTACCGCCCCATCTAAAATTACTTTTTTTTATTTAAACTCTTTATTTTAAATAATTGCATGAAATTACAGACATAGTCACGTATTTCCTAAAAAGCGAGATATGAAAATAAAAACGTAGAGATGTTGGTCTTGTCTTGGTTTTTAATAACTTAATATTCTCACTATTTTCAAAAATAATTGCAAATTTTACTTTATCAAAGACACTTATCACAATTACAATACTGAAATAGTTGATCATAATTATCTTTAAATTTATCTCTTGCCTTGGGTGTCGTAAAAGGCGCGACTAACGGACCCAAAGGACAAAGCATGGACCAGCGATGGGCTCACAACCTGTCATGCTGAGCACATGTGCAGTTATTTAGTGAAACGTGGAGTGTATCAGTAAACTGCTTTTGCGGCCCTCATTGCCTGGTCTCCGACTTACCCCTCGGGGATAATAGTCGTGATTAAATGTATGTGTATATATGTAGGTATGCACAGTGGCGTATTTACCCTAGGGCCAAAAGGGCCATGGCCCGGGGTGGCAGGCTGCGAGGGGCGGCGCAAGCCGCACCTCGCGCTCAGCTCTGTGCGACATTTTTTTTATGTGCCTGTAGAAATTAAAAAATGCCTACCTAATTACCAATAATTGAAACTCAACGGTTGTAAGCTCAAGATTCATTTACTTATCGGAACTAGTTTCGTAAACATGTTCGCGGAACTATTTAGTTCCTCTGGCGCTGGCGGTGTTGGTGGTCGGTGAATCGGTCTTAGTTCCAACTGTTACTTTCGTTCATCGGACACGTCAGCTCAAACATGTTTGAGAAACTAATTAGTTCTATTGGCGTTTCCGGTTTTAACGGTTACTCTCTTCTATTGGACTTAACTCCTTATCTGTCAGCATCAAAAATGATGACGCAAAGCGCTTTGCGCGTATAGTTAAGTGGTATGTTGACAGTGTAAGGGTGAGATCTCAGTCCGCGTCTCGTTCCCCGGAGATAGAAAGGAGAAGGTGAAATCAGCTCGTGTAGTTCCTGCGCACACTCGCCAAAGTGAATGCATTTAAAAAAAAAACCGAAAGATTGGCAACCTTGCGTCGATGTTCAAGACGCTGCAGCCTGGATTTGACGAGTTTAGAGTCGCCAGTGACCCTCTTAAGAGTCGCGCCTCACAAGAGTCTAAAGCGGCTAACTAATACTTGGCAGATCCATCCCAGAGGTGGCAGCAGTAGTCCATACAGGTCGGACTTATTGTGCTTGGTAAATCTGAAGCAGCTGCACCGGTGTAAAATATCGCCTTACCTTAGAAAGGACGCCAAGTTTTTTAGCTGCGGTTTTTGCCATGGACTCTATGTAGTGGCCGAAGTTTAGGTTTGCAGAAGGCTAAGATGGTCAGATATCGGCACAGATACACCACGGAAAGTCGGAGCGAGTTGAAGGGCAGTAAATAAACACGCCTGTATTTTGGTGGCGTTGAAGTCGACCAGGTTAGCATCACCCCAGTCGGAGATAGCTTCTAGGGCCGTGTCCAAATGTTCAACCATGGTCTCTCGACAAAGCCGAACTTCATCCCCCTTGGCCTTTGCATTTGAGAAATATCTGTCCACAACTGTGCTATCGTCTGTGTACCCTAAAATTTCGGGTACCAACAGATTGTCCATGTGTAGCAAGAATAGGGTTGCGGACAGAACAGACCCCTGAGGAACTCCGGCATCAATAGCCTGTAGATCAGAAGTGCAGCTATCTAAGACTACACGTAGCGATCGCTCCTTCAGTAAGTCCGAAATCCAATTGCAGAGGCCAAGGGGGATCCTATCCCACGGAAGCTTGTTTATAAGGCTAGCGTGCCAAACCCTGTCAAAGGCCTTAGATATGCCAAGAGACACGGCAAAAGCCTCACAGTGTTTCTCTATAGCTTCACTCCATGGATGAGTGGCATACACAAGAATATCTCCCATAGACCGCCCTCGGCGAAACCTAAATTGGCGGTCGCTTAAGAGGTCATTGTCTTCAAGGTATGCCAGGAGTCGGTTGTTGAGTACACGCTCCATAGTCTTACAGAGTATGGAGGTGACTGATATTGGATAAAGTGTTTACTAGAAAAAATTTACTGTTATTGGTCTGTAGTGGGCAGGATCGGCTTTACTACCTTTTTTCGGAACAGGTTGTACGTTCGCAAGCTTCCAAGATTTGGTAACGAGTTCAGTCTCCAGTGAGAGATGAAAATGGCGAGTAAGGATTGGAGACAATTCATTTTTTCAATTTTTAATACCTCTTTTTGTCGTACGTGGGCAGCTGCCATGGAGTAGCCGTCATGAGGTATGTTAGG
The DNA here is from genome assembly GCA_963921215.1 of Scoparia ambigualis. Lineage (NCBI taxonomy): Eukaryota > Metazoa > Arthropoda > Insecta > Lepidoptera > Crambidae > Scoparia > Scoparia ambigualis. The sequence continues at coordinate 7,796,600 of OY992510.1, forward strand.
CGGAGATTTCGCTGCGACATCTAGACTCGTAATTTGCGCAAAGAGAGAAACGAACAAGTTCGCCTTCTCAGCCGCAGTATGGGCAAGTAGACCATCTGGTTTTAACAGCGGTAGTGGAGAGGGCTGGCTGAAATTACCTACTTTCAACCGCTTAGGCAAGGGACCAGAATGCTCGGCTTCAGGCGGGTGATATGCCAACTTGGACCCAATCTTGCCAATGCGACGAAATGCGCAATACCCTCGTGCAGGACTTGACAGCTTCAATAAAGGCTTTCTTCAGATGGTAAACGTTTGGGGAAAGAACAGGCCTCAGGACGAACACAGTCGTTAAACCATGTGCGGATTCTGCTAGCTCACTTATTTATTTAATAAATTATTTAAAGGAAGCATTTTATATGCTGAAATAGCATTACGCATACTTCTGTGCACTGTGGTTACAAATAGCAGCGCGGAACGTTCGTTTCCTGTACTTAAAAGAATAAAAAATTATCTACGTTCCCGTTTAAGAGGCCTTTACATCTCGACTGTGATTTATGCGTAAAATGGCCAACTTTGGCGTTCTTGATCTCAGAAACAAAAATACATTAACAATTTTGACTTATTTAATAGTGTAGAATAGCTATTAGGATAGTGCGTAGTAGCCTCGCTTTTTGTAAATTTTGCTTAACTTTTCAATTAAACCCAAAATTACAGAGAAAGATTTCCATAAAATGCGCGAAGGTACGTTTTTGAGCTTCTAGATTGAACTACTGTTCTAAACAAATGAAATAAAAAAATATAATGTTATCTCATATATAGCCGTATAGTGCCGTAGCGGCCTCGGAATTTTTAGATATCATTGATTTTATATGATAAAAAATCTTATTCTAAACCAAAAAACTTCGAAAATCGCCTTAAGTTAACTGTGAATATCTCCTATCTACGATAATATTATTGAGCAAAATTTATACCATAATAATAATTACTTCATGATGAATAAATATTTTATAATAAATTTATTATCCTATTTCGATAAAAACGATAAATACAACTGCAAAATTACAACAAAATGCGAACATGGGCATTTTACGCAAAAATCACAGTCGAGATGTAATAGGCCTCCTTTAAATAGTTAAGCTATTTATATTATGACAGTGTCATTGAAGAATTTGTTAACCAATCTGTCCATCGAAAAAAATATACATAAATAAATAAATGGTGTTTATTTATTTGTAAGTATGGCCTTTTTGGTTTTTCATTTATTATCAATTATCATCATTCTCAACCCACGTCAATATACAGCTGGATTTATTTTATAATAATTTTTTTTTTTTTTTGTTTTGTTCATTTGGGCAAATCTTACAGGCCCAGGGCGCAGAATTTTAAAATACGCCACTGGGTATGCATGTGTGATTATATGTATGTATGTTGATACAGACCATTAACGAAGTTAGACACCTTCATGTAGGAGGACTTCTGGTCGAAGGGAGTAGTGTATCTGTAGACGTTTTCGTGGAACAACCTTTTCGGGCTACCGATGTGACAGAATATGTTGCAACAATAATTAAATAAATACCTAACATGTCGAAACAATAGCTAAAATAGTTTGTTTGTATATTTACTACAACAAATATTTAATTTATTTTGTATGTTTAGTATGTAAGGTATTAATTATATGGGCCTCTTTGTATTTTTACCATCTTGTGGGTACATTGTTTGTTGCTTGAATTGAAGAATAATTATAATATTTTTTTTTGTATTTAGACAACGTTTTAGACAGAAAATCAATTTATTTATTTTTTGGAGATACACAAACAGATGTCAGTACTCGTAAATGCCTGAGTATAGTAACATGATTGTGTGGCTTATTTTCTAGACGGAAATCCAGAATGAGTGTACAAAGCATTTATTTTTCTTCTCTTATTCTCGATTGGTGACAACCAAAGACTCACTTTATACGCGCGATGTTCACGTACGCAGCGTAGTCGTCCCCCCCCTCCCCTCCCAACCCCGATTGACTCAGCCCCATGATTGATTGCTCCACAAAAATTACGGTATTCAGTACGCTTGTATGAAGTGTCAGGGGTGTTTCTACAACGTCATCAATGTAGGAACTTGAAATACACGTATCTGTATTTATAAAATAAAAAGTTCGAGAATTTCTATGAATGTAGAAATAAAAATTCCATCGTCGATAATGCTACACCTCGGAACCAACAGTGTTAGATACCGCGGAAGTACAAAAAAATCAAAATTGAAATTTCGCACGACTAGTGCCAAAATATTTTCTTTTATTCTACAACGGGTAAGCGCTTAGCCTTCATCTCACCTGATGGAAAGTGACGATAATTAAAGCCGAAGCACGCTTTACCCGGAATCCTTAACCACTGAGGAACTGGCTATCTTATCTCAAACTGTCGGAAAACAACAATGCTATAAACATCGTTGTTATGGCGACAGACTTAGATAAGATGGTGGTAACTAGCCAGGCGGACTTTTTTTATTTAAGAAGGAAGCAAACGAGCAGGCGTGTCACCTGATGGAGAGCAATCACTGCCGCCCATGTACACCCGCAAAACCAGAATAGTCGCAGATGCGTTGCGGACCTTTGAGAAAGGAATAGGAATTGGGGGGGGGGGGGGAGGGGCCTCCGGAACTCTCACTGGCCGGACGAAACACAACAGCACCTAGTGAAATAATCACGCCGGATATTCGTGAGAGGGCGATTACCCCGGGCGAGCCGGCCCAATGCGTGCTGCAACGCAGCGTGGTTCTACCACTCAGTCAGTGTCACTCATTTAGCCCTACCCAGGAGTCACGCGTTATCTCATGATAAACCTACGGACGCGAGTAACCTGAGCCACTAGACCACAAAGGCGGTATTAGTTGCAATTCTAGTTTAATGGCATTTTATAGAAAATTATGTCTCACTTTATGAGGGTTTACGCATTTAGGTTCCCCATACAAACTTCCAAGTCGAAATTTTTAAAAACCAATAAGCCTATTTTGATGAAACTTTGCACACACAGGGATCTAAATAGTTTCTTGAAAACATTTTTAAAAAACGTTTATTTAGCTGAGATAATGCGATTTAAAGTCCACTATAGAAAGTTTAAAATCGCAATAACTCAGTCAAATAAACGTTTTCTAAAAATGTTTTCAACAAACTATTTAGATCACTGTGTTTTACTTTAGCATGCAAAGGTTCATCAAAATTCGCTTATTGGTTTTTAAATGTTTCGACTTGGAAGTTTGTATGGAAAACCGAAATGCGTAAACCCTCTTAAGCCCCTTTATAAGACATTAAAGTTTATTTCAATGACGGTTGAAATAAAAATTATATCTTCATTGATGCTGCAATACCGCGGAACCAACGTACAAAAAAAACAAAATTGAGATTTCGCTCGTATGAGTACTTGATAGCGACTTGCTGACCTTTATTTAATAGCAAAACGTCTAATTAAAAATTCAAACTCCACAACCCAATTCCACCCTCCGCTGGGTTTATTCCTCTTATTGCTCGCGCGATTCTTAGCGATCCTGCCATGTTTAATTATAGGTATATTTAGTACAACTAACACCGAAAAAAGATTTATGGTACCTCCCAAACTCATTTAGGGTTTCCAAAACCGTATAAACTCAAACTAATTCAGAGATAGACGAGTAATACAAGTGATACAACTTTTACGAGGCAGAAAATCAAGTCATTAGCGAATACACTAAGCCTCTGAGCACTCGCTCCCAGATAAGGGCCCTTCAGCTTAATGACAATTCTGTTTAGACGATAGTATTCCTTAACCGCTTTACTTGGTATACGTGTACGTTCAACGAATTGAGATTGTTACGTTTCCAGTATGATTATGTTTAAAGTTAATTTTGGAATGTACAAACCTGCTTGTATGCAACCTATTAAAACTGATTACGTGTTTGTTTATTTTATTTTAAAGCTACATACTACTAATACTTTTTGAAAACCGATGTTTTTGTAACTTCTTATCTATTATTTATTTATTTTTTATATATAAACGTCAAGTAAAAGCTTTTACGTTTTCGAACATTTGTAGTACTCTTACTTCAAAAATACTTTTAATTGTTATAAGAAGCCGGGTTGAATGGCATGGAAAAGAGTATAACGGAAAATTGCCTTTCATCTTGTTGATTGTACCTACCGTTTTGTCAAAATCTGAAATGCCTTTGAAGTTCATGGACAGTTTTGAGACCGTTTTTCTGCTGTATTTTAGCTATTACGATAACGACAGGTTCTTGATAATCTGTCCCGAATTGTCAACCCTTACAAATCAGATATTTCATTTCAGTTTTATTTCAGTAACCCATACAAACTTGAAACTGCAAAGCAAATCTAATCAAACTTTCTATTCCTAAAACACACACAAATGTAGTGAGTTAGGGATCATCCTTTAAAAAATGTTTATTCATCTGCTGAAATTATGACTACTTTTAAACTTAAATGTTACCTAACCTAATTGTCTAACAATCATTTTTTAAATATTACCAAACGATTCAAAATCATAAAATATAACCAAGGTTTTTTTAATAAAGACTTTTTAAGTCTTTCTCTAATTAAATTGAGTGCAATAATCTATAATGGTTAATAACACTGGTTCTTAGGAGTAGGTAATAAAAATAAAGGCCAATAATTTGACACAGCAAAGCAATTCGTCGATTGTATATTGAATTTCTAAGGGCAAGTATTTCAGGGAACTCGTAATTTGGACCAGTTCTAAAGCCCTACTGTGTAAGCTCCGTGCAATATACTTTGACTTCCTAAACCTTCTTTTATGATATTATAAAACGAAACGAACGTCTTGTCAGAATTTTTACTTTGAATATCGTTTGCGAAATAGAGAAAAAAAATGACTGACTAATTTTGTGACAAAACCTGGAGCAAATTATGCTATTTCTAAATCATGCGTTGATCTTGCTATGAATTAAGAGGGTTTACGCATTTTGGTTTCCCATACAAACTTCTAAGTCAATTTTAAAAAACCAATTAGCTAATTCTGATGAAACTTTGCATGCTGAAGACAAAACAAAGGGATCTAAATAGTTTGTTGAAAACATTTAAAAAAAATGTTTATTTAACTGAGTTAATGCGATTTTTAACTTTCTATAGTGGACCTTAAATCGCAATAACTCAGCTACAGAAACGTTTTTTAAAAATGTTTTCAACAAACTATTTAGATCCCTGTGTTTTACTTTAGCATGCAAAGTTTCATCAAAATTGGCTTATTGGTTTTTAAAAATTTCGACTTGGAAGTTTGTATGGGAAACCGAAATGCGTAAACCCTCTTAATAAATAAATAAATAAATACCAAACTACACTAAACTGTCAAATTTCTCCAACGAGTATTGATCCCTAAAACCAAACAATAAAGTTCAAAATGTATAGTAGAGATTTGACAGTTTTGGGAAAGTTGATCTGACGCCGTGTATACATTCTTAAAACTAACATAGACTCACAACTATAATCCCCAAAGGGTTAGTCAGAGACTAGGCAATGGGGACCGCAGAAGCAGTCCACTGCCATAGTAAGAGAGAGAGGGAGAGAGCTCATATCGTGAGCACATGTGCAGTTGTAGCTTAACACTAAGTTGCAACTGCAAGTGAGCCCATCGCCGTTTTATGCTGATGGATGTGTATTCAGTCTTTAGTCCGTTAGTCGCCTTTAACGACACCCAAGAGAAGAGAGGGGGTAGTATTAGTATTAGATACGGCCTATTTCAAACTAAGTAAAATGTGTACAATAAGAAAAAAGACGAAGTTAAATACCCCTCACACTACATTTGGGTTGCCCAAATTTAAATCTATATGAAACATAAATTTGTAGTTTAGTAACTTACAAAAAACCGTTGATGGGAAAACTTATATTAACACCGTTTTCGATCGGCCAATTTTGAATAATAATTAATGACAATAATTATCGTCAAACATTTGCCGATGAGAACGCTCTGAGGGGAAAATTAATTTTAATGTTTGGCAGACGTTTCGTTTCCATTAATTCCGGGGAATGCCGAGGTTATTATCGCTATTTCACTTTCCATTGCTCCACAAAACTTTATAACCAAAACCGCTGGGCGGCCGACGTTTTACCGATTCATAACTCAAGTTTAGGTTGTGGTCAGGGCGAATTTTATCCGACCCCTCCTTTTTGCGGTCGAAACTGAAACTGAAAAGTAATTCAGAGAACACTGTAAACGTTAAACCGCAAAACAACATTTGAAAAGTTTCAAAAACCGCCGCACGCCGCTGAGCGCACTCCAGTAATATAATTCGAGATTTCGCGGCGAACAAACAATTGGGCGGGCATTGTATTTTACCTACATTTAATGCTGAATTGTTGTGGGATTAAATTTATGTGCCGATATCGATTTGCCGTTTCTATGGGAGTTGAACAGCCCTGTTTGTTATTTCGGATGATTGCGCGTACGAACAAAATTGGGCGTTGCCGAACCGCGACGGTAATTGTGTGTGAAAGCTAAAGTGAATACGGAAAAAAAATATATGGCAAAACAGGAAGGACTCGACCGCCAAAGTTGTGGTATCTTGGTAAGAGCACCGGTTCTAGAACAAATGTCCGGTTCGATTCCGAGGAGTTTGTGTCTGAATATTCTACTTGGATTGGTTGGTGGTACGCATCAGGCCTTCGAGCTCCTCTTGAAATGCTAACATTAGGTACAAGTACCTTATAATAAACGATTATGTACAAGAAAAAAAAAGATTATAACTTATTAGTTGGTTAGTACCTAATTAAAATAATAGCTAGGCGCTTCAACCGCCCAGCGACAACATTATGCTTTGCACACAAAACTTAAGGGGTAACATAATCTCGCTACACGGAACTTTGACGATGTCTCTAGCGAGTATTGAATAACACAACTAACGGGAACTATACTAGGAGTACTAGGTCCTTAATCATCACAACAAGTTTCCGTAACTTACTAATTCTAACCGAAGGCTGAAGCTAGGTACAAATTATTTTAACCGCCTCTGTGGTCTGGAGCTGTGTGGTAGCAGCTCATTAATAGAATACTACTATCACATATCTTCCCCTGCAGCACCAGAATCCGACATTATCAATAGAATAAACAGCAAACTCGACGACCTCATGAGTGAGCTAAAAATGGTAAAGGACCTAGTAACACCAACTGCCACAAAGATGCCTGCCACCCGAGAAGCAACAACAAGGCCAACGTTGCACTCTGTAATCATCAGCTCAAAAAATGATAAAGACACTGGGGATGCTGTTATCGAACAGATTCACGAGACAATGGATGCCAAAGAGGATTAGGTCACTGTCTCAAAAACCAGGAAGGCGAGAGACAGAAAGGTTATCGTAAGTTGCGAATCAAAAGAAGACAGGGAGAGAATTAAAAAGCTAATTGACGAAGCTGGCAAAAATCTCGTCGTGGAAAATGAAAAAAAATTAAGATCCACTTATTATAGCCAGAAATGTGTTAAAGGCGCGCATTAACACTGAAGTCCTCGGAGCCATTGCCAAGCAAAATAAACAAATTTTTCAGGGCTTGAGCAAAAAGGACAACAGAATGTCTATTAAATATAAGAAGCGAGCCTGCAACCCCTCACACACACCATTTCATTATGACGGTATCCCCCGTCATCTTGCGCAGACTTATAGAAGCAGGTTTTATACATGTGGAGCTACAGCGAATCAGGGTGGAGGACCAGTCGCTACTGGTCCAATGTTCCCAGTGCCTGGAGTATGGACATAGCAGAGCATTCTGCAAGGAGAAGGAGACCTGTTGCGGCAATTGTGGAGGCTCGGGACATATTATTATGGACTGACGCCGAATTTATAGCGACTCCATGGCAGCTCTCCAGACCGTTACAAACGTGACATCCCTCCATCTCCTCGTAGTGAACACGCGCAGTAATTCTAAGGATTGCAACCAACCAAGACAAACTTGTAAGTTTGTATTGGATTAAAGCGCACGCAGGATTGGAGAGAAATGAGAGAGCCGACCAACTTGCCAAGAAGGCTGCTATAAATTCCGAAAAGAAGCCGGACTACGACATGTGCCCGGTTTCATTAGAATCATTCGAAATGAGTCTTTTGAGAAATGGAACGTAAGGTACAAGTCGAGCGACACAGCCGAGGTTACAAAAACCTTCTTCCCAGACGCCATAACAGCTTACCAGACCACTCGGAAGCTAACACATACTCACCTCACCACACAAGCACTCACGGGCCACGGCGGGTTTTCGGCATAGGTACCTGAACAGCAGTGCGAGCACGGATCTTTTATCGACCGATAAAGTGACATTAGACGTCGACAAATTGACATCGGCAGTACTTGAACTGTCAAATTTTATCGTCTAATGTCACTTTATCGGTCAATAAAAGATCCGTGCTCAGGGGGCAGGTTCGGGTGTAAGGATGACCTGCCGAGTGTCTGTGATCCTGGCACACCAGAAACACTCCTACACATCCTCTCCGAGTGCCCTTTTCACGCTCTGGAGAGGCTTAATAACCTATAGATCCAAACAGGTGTCAAGGTAGAAACGTCAAATTTTGCTGACCTAGTAATAAAAGGCGAACCTAAAAAACTGTTCTTAGATTTCTGTATAAAAATAATGACAATTTAAAATAGAAACAAGACATAAAAATATAAAAACTTTGCAAAACAGGAATGATATATATACCTGCGAGTATATACATCTTTCCAATATTAAGTTTTGGTTAAAAAATTGTATCGTTTTAAGAAAATGTAACTGTTTTAAATAAAATTAAAAAGTAGCAAATAAGAATGTAAAGTAGCGTAAGAACTGCATAGATTATGAATACAAATGTAAATAGAATATAAGAACATTTAATAGCAATAAGAACCCTTTAGAAAAATGTAGAATAAAAAAGCAAAACAAATTATATACCCCGTGTACTTAGACATTAAACCAATAGAGAGAGAGTCTACTACTATACAAAAGTGAGCCAGAATAGGGTAAAGACAGAGGGGAACACCCACTGCTAAGGAATGAAAGGTGATGGATGAATGTATCGTGGGAGAAGTACGACAGGGATTAGTGCGAAAACTGGTATAAAAGAGAACTAGCAATACAAATAAAGCTCCGACTATGTTGGAGGAAGGTTTAAAAAAACATCTCTTCCCCTGGGTGTCGTAAAAGGCGACTAACTTACTAAATACTTCACATACCTTCTTTTTAAAATGTAACATCATTGACATACATTCAAAAGCATAGAGCGGCGGTGGACTCACCATCTACCATGCTGCCCTACCGTTCGGTGATAATATTAAGAATAATAATTAATGTTTTATATTTTAGCGTTTTATTAATGCTTAAATATACTTAAGTAAAATTTTTTAAACACTGAAAAAAGTCGACAACCTCAGGCGGGAATCGAACCACGCACCTTCCGCATTCCGGGCGGCTGCCTTAACCACTTGGCTACCGAGGTCTGGCTTTCAACCGTCGAAATTTGTCAGTGCTAGATACTTATGTTTTTAGTCAACATTGCTTCATCAAATCTTAGAAGTTTTCACCTCTGAGATCCGAAAGAAATATTTTTACAAATATTTGAACATTTGGTTAAGATGAAGCTGCGTTTATAGATTAATGTTTTACATTTTAGCGTTTTATTAATGCTTAAATATACTTAAGTAAAATTTTTTAAACACTGAAAAAAGTCGACAACTTTAGGCGGGAATCGAACCACGCACCTTCCGCATTCCGGGCGGCTGCCTTAACCACTTGGCTACCGAGGTCTGGCTTTCAACCGTCGAAATTTGTCAGTGCTTGATACTTATGTTTTTAGTCAACATTGCTTCATCAAATCTTAGAAGTTTTCACCTCTGAGATCCGAAAGAAATATTTTTACAAATATTTGAACATTCGGTTAAGATGAAGCTGCGTTTATAGATTAATGTTTTATATTTTAGCGTTTTATTAATGCTTAAATATACTTAAGTAAAATTTTTTAAACACTGAAAAAAAAAAAAAAAAAATTTTACTTAAGAATAATAATAATAAATGCAACGCTCTATTAGGATCGCTCTATCATCACGGATAGGACTATTGTCGCTAATAAGCCTGATATCGTGGTGATTGACCGACCTCAGCGCCGAGCAATATTGCTTGATATCACCATACCTCATGTCGAGAACCTCGTGAATGCCGAGAAGGACAAGCTCAGTAAGTACCTTGACTTGGCTCACGAGGTTGCCGCCATGTGGGATGTGGATTCAACTATTATTGTACCGATAGTTGTTTCGGCATACGGTCTTATAGCTTCTTAGCTACAAGCTTCTTAGCCTCGATCAACATCTAGAAAGGCTCTCGCTAAAAGGTTGGGTCAAGGGTCAGATACAGAAGGCAGTACTCCTTGACACGGCACGTATTGTCAGGAGGTTACTCACTCTGGAGCCCTAACCATCGATAGCTTAGGTCTATCCCCGCTGCCGGTGGCAACCTAGGTTACGTTTTTTATAATATTTTGTATTGTAATTATGTTTTTATATATAGTATTGTAAAAGAAATATTAAGATATATGTTTAAATAAAAACGATAATAATAATAGTATTCAAAGTCAAATGCTTTATTCAAGACTAGCGGCCCGCCCGCGCCTTCGTCCACGCTAACTTAGAAACACCGACACACTTCAGATATTTTGTACAAAATATAAATAAAAACCATCCTCAGTTAACGCTCTATCATTTAGTGAAAATTGCATAAAAATCCATTGCGTGGTTTAGAAGAGTAGTGCGGTGCCACAGACACAGGAAAATAAAGGTACTTATAGACGTCAAAAAATATGTATAAAAAAGTTAAATCTTATCAACTAACTTAACTAGCTACATACCTAATCTACCTACCTAATTAATCTACAAATAGTTCGGTTTTTGGGAGAGCCTTCGACTGAGAAGAAGCTGGCAAAAAACTCAGGAGGCCTTACTTTTTTCTCCCTTTAAGTAACAAAAGTTATAATGTCGTCGCCAAGTCATACAAAATACATTAAAAAGAAATATATTAATACAAATTACTAATAAATAGGTTCGTACATGCACTATGACCATACATATTTGTCATTTACATAATCTTCCTCTTTATAATAAACTTTACTCATGAGGGTGTTTTTAAAACACATGCTTTAAATATATGTAAAGGCATTTAGTGTAAGTTTGTTTTAAAACGTTACACATTTACCCAAGGACGGTTAGCTTATTTTTCTTACGTGTGTTTAAGTTGTAAAGATCAGAATTTTTAACAAATGTGTTTTGATACTTCTTGACATACTTCTTGTTTTCAAAAATATATTGTCATGCAATAGTTAAATATTGATTTTTTTAAACACCTCTTTGAGTGAGTATCTTTTACTTAGGTTGTTGTTGGCGCGGACTGCCCTTTTCTGTAGAATAAATACATCGTCAATATTAGCAGGGGAACACACACACCCACAACAGCAAAAAATTAACTATTGTTGCCGTCTCAACATCAGCTAATAGCCATATTTTCTTAAATGCGTATGCAGCTGAACTCAGTCTTCCTGACAAGGCATCAATATATAGGTCCCATTGTAAGCGTGAATCCAGTTTAATGCCTAAAAACACAGTAGAATCTACTAATTCAACTACACAATCGTTCATCTTAATTTGTATGCTGACCTGTCTTACATTAAGTAAAGAAAATTTAAAACACTTAGTTTTTGCTGAATTCAGTAACAAATTATTAATGGTGAACTATTTACATAGTCAACATTTTCAAGGCCTCTTTTAACATTAAAAGTTGGAGACGTATCATCTGCAAATAGTACAGTCTCACACTAGTTTCTTTTATGTAAATCTAAAAAAGTAATGGTCCCAATATTGACCCTTGGGGCACGCCTATAGTTATGGGTGCTCCTGAAGACAAAGCACCATTAATAACAACTTTTTGAGTTCTATTCGACAGGTATGATTGTATAAGGCTCAGTGCTATTTTTGTGACACCATAATGCTCTAACTTGTTAACTATAGTTTCATGACTAACGCAATCAAAACGCCTTCGAGAGATCTCTGAAAATACCTATTGCACCCAGACGTCAAAAATGTGTTTAAGAAGCGCAACTCCAGCGTCAGTTGTCAGGAGGTTCCTCACTCTGCAGCCCTAACCACCGATAGCTTAGGTCTATCCCCGCTGCCGGTGGCAATCTAGGTTACGTTTTTTATAATATTTTATATTGTAAATATGTTTTTATAGTTATAATTTTGTAAAAAAATTCTTGAGCCGTATATTTAATAAAAAGAATAATAAAATATGCTTTAATTGCACACAAGAACATATACACAGAAAAACATATTTAAATAGAAAAAGTACAAAACGTGCGGTCTTATTGCTAACAAGCAATCTTTTCCAGGCAACCTTGTGTGATAAAAAATAGATAAATATTAGTGAGTGTATTATGTATATGTATGTACGAGTATGTTAACAATTAACGCTAGCAGTGTTGTTAAATTTCCAATATTTATTTACTTATTTTGCGAGTCCAAAGCGTAATTTTGGCATGGTTACACATATAAAAAGACCGTTTATCTCTATTCTCACCAATTTGTCTGTCAAACTATAGCCATGTATTTTGTCCAAAAGTTACGTGAAAAATGATAGTGTAGGCGTGAACGCACAAATCTGTACGTCATCGAACTCCTAGCTATGTTACTAACACAGACCAAAATTTAACAAAACTAAGCAAATAAATAAAAATTACCCGTGCATTCATGTAGAAAAGTCAACGCCCGTTAGATGCACAGAAACATTCATAGACGCACCTACGCTTTTTGTTGTGATACAAAACACATTAATACACTATTTAAAATTCAAATTAATTCCAAACATGTTTTGCATATCAATCGTTTGCGTAAATAGGTATTTATCTGAAGTACCAGACGAGCCGCAAATTTTGAACTTCGTCAATCATCCCCAACGTTTGGGCTGCGCCTCTAAAGTCTACCAAGCTATTAATGTCAGATTAAAACGACTGCCTGCTGTCTGGCACTTTGCCCGGTGCGCCCATTCATCATCCCAAACAGAGCCGATTAGAAAAAGAAAGCTACGGACAATGTAAATAATAACCGTGTTGGACGCAACAGACAAAGTAGGGACATGTCATTATAGCTCAGTAAAAGATTAAAATCTGTTGTGTATTTGTTTTTGTTAAAGATGCTAACGAGCAGGCGGGTGATAGAAAGCTATCACCGCCGCCAATTGTCGGCCTAGGAAGAAACACAACAGCAACGACCTCATTCGTGTTGCAATGCAGCGTGGCTTTACCACTCAGACAGTGTGACTCATTTAGCTTCACCCAGGGGTCACATGTACGGTTTCAAGGGTAAACCTACGGACGCAAATGACTTTAACCCCTAAGCCCCCAATTATTGTTTACTTGGATTACCGACAGCTACTTATGGGTACGTACAGTCGGGGTCACCGTCGCTTTACCACTTTGCAGCGATTTTCGTATGACGCGCACCGACCGCCCGGGTACGTGCCCTTACCAAATAGACGACGCGGTGTGTAAAGGATTTTGACCTTTAGACTGGTAAAGCGACGGAGTCCGCCATTGTACATTCCATTGAGACTCGATTACTAGGTGCGTTACACAATTTAATAGTCTTACATAAAATTATTATGACGCCGGGAAATAAATAGTTATTTTTTTAGTCGCTTATTATTAGTCGTAGTCATCGAAGCTCAGACAAATTAAACCTAAATCATCATGATGGGAAAGTGTGGAAAACTGCTTTAAAACTTTTCCAGTGGGTTTATATTTCATCATTATAAAAGAAGAACCATATTGAGCGTATTAATCAAGCTCACTTTTGCTCGAGAGAAAAATAAGTAAAGCCGCCAACATTAATTAATGACTCGAACGCCACCTACCAAGGCAAAACCTAATCTTCCCTCATCGAGTAGCAAAAGAAAATAAGCTGAAGGAAAAAGTCAATGGTATCGGCATATTTGGAGCCAATCGTTTCCCTCGCCCACGCAACAAAAACCTCGCGTATTAAACGTGCATATTTCGCGCCAATTTGATGGACATTTCGCCGACGGAACCGTTCGGTGCCTACTGTGATTTGTTCGGAGACGCATTTCTCTCGCGTCGCATATCAAAGCCTGAACCATAACTCTTTAGCCAAATGTAAGCCCCCGCGAGTTGCGTCGACGTATCGTTTATCATATCACCTTTAGAAAAACCTTTTTAGAGATCAACATTATTTGCTTGGGCCCTGTTTATTTAGTTTCTAGAAGACTTTGTGACAAATTGGTGACATAACGGCACCCTTGGTTTTGCACGCCGTTTTATTAATGACAATGGCATCCATTTAAATGGTGGTGACAGTGAGCTTACAAATTACAACAGAAATGCTTTTATTTTAGCATGTACTCTTTATAGAGTGCGTTCAAAATGATTTGCCTAATCTTTTTAAGACGCCACAAAATGTCAAAAAATATTGAATGTAATGGAAATGAATGGAACAATAGAACCTTTTATGTACTGGGATAGTTCATCATTATCGGCGCCTATAAATGTCTCACTGCTGTACAGTGCTGAGCTCAGGCACGGCACAGACAGGCACACACAATAGCATATAGAGAGACATAACCCACCACGCTGGCGCAATGTGGTTTTGGTTAACGACCACCATCTCACGATAACAATCAAGTCTAACGGTCTTTTAGTTTCTTTTCTTCTTCTAGTCTTTTACTTATTTTATTAAACAGGTAGCACTAGGTATGTAGTCTAAGTAAGTTTTTGTTATTAATTTAAATTAAGTTTAACTTTAGTTCTATTCTGTATGGTTTTTTTTTCTTAATGTTCTTGTTTTTCGCGACGTCGCCCACTCACACTCAATAACAAGGCCCAGCTGATAATCAGCGTTGTGGCGTCTAGCCGCAACAATGGCTGAGCTGGTTAGCCAGTTCGGCCAACTAATACTGTTTTGAAATGAAACACTTTTTTACGGATTAACTCGCGTTTAATTTACTATTTACATAGTTTTTATATTATCCTGACGTTTCGAACCCTTTACAGGGTCTGTGACCACGGACTGTTTTGTTTAATAAAACACTTTTTTTAATACTGTTTTGAAATGAAACACTTTTTTACGGATTAACTCGCGTTTAATTTACTATTGAGTAATTTACACTCTCTGTGACCACGGACCCTGTAAAGGGTTTGAAACGTCAGGATAATATAAAAAAACTATGTAAATAGTAAATTAAACGCGAGTTAATCCGTAAAAAAGTGTTTCATTTCTATGTGTAGTGCTCGCTTATACCTCAGAAAACAATAATACTGTTTTATTATTTATTTATTTTTACTGTTTTTATTATTTTTTTATCGTTAATTTTTTTTTCTTCTTCTTCCTGTCTTCAATTTTAAGTTTTGTACTGCCGAATAAATAAATAAAAAAACGGCCCTCAGTACCGTTCTTGAGTAAGAAGGAACTGTAGATATTTTAATTTGGTCAACTATCCGAAATAGCAAAAGTGCAAACGCTAGTGGTCTGTGCCGTTGCACCAACAACTTCTTAATATAAGTGGAACTAACTGGATCATGATGACGTTCGTAGATTTGTCATTATTATAATGACAAATCTACAAACGTCATCATGAGAGTGAGAGTGAGCGTCGCATCGAGTGTGCTACAGCTCTTATAGAGAGGGCATGACCACGAGACGAACCTGCACGGCTAATGACGTCATTAGGGCCGGATAAAGTAATGGGCGTTTTTGTCTCCGCCATTCATGAGCCCTAAAAGCCTCCGCCTGTATAGATTTTTGAGTTTCGCCCAATGAATATTTGAATCGCAAATTAAATTAAATCTGAAATTTTCGAGAGATAAGATAAACAATGCCAGCGCTCTGCCCTGAATTGAGCTTCATTTGGTTCTGTTGGAATAGATTTCAAAATAAAAATGATTTACAAATGAATATTCACAAATTGGTAAGTTTTGAATGGATTAACATTTTATATTGTACCTCATACTAGTAATATTTATATCACGAATAAGTCAGAGTCAAACATTGGTTTGGGTTGGGTTTTTGGTTATCATACTTAACAATATTGTTTTTTATTGTATAAACTTAACAATATTGCTTACTCGTTATTTCAGTTCTTTGTTTTATACAATAAATAAACCAATTCTATGCTAAAAGTTTTTCTAGTGTTTAATCAATTAGTGATATATATATAAAGTATTAGGTAATACCGGTTATTTTAAAATAATCATCCTTTAAATAGATACTCTTGATCTAAGCACGAAATTTCAGACGTTGAAAACTAATTTTAGTTAACTTTTTTCAACTAATAGTCTGGTCAAGGTGAGACTGCAGTAAAAATATTAAACTGATGTGCACAAACTCAAAGTATTAACACAACACATTACATTTATATATTCGTGAACACAACCAGGACGGCAACAAATATTTGAAAAGCATTCGTTTCGTACAGCGTGAGGGCATAATAAAATAAACAAAATAACATGTTTATGAATAATTTGGTGTGTGTCTGGTCTGGCACGTAAAAATTGGTTTATCTGTAGGTAAGTTTGGAAAGTTTCGTGTAATGTATTCCAAGGTCCCGATAAATCATCGCCGGGACCCCGGGCGGACATGTTACCGAAGAGAACATTTTGTATCTTATGCTTTGTAATATTTCAACGGAATATTTCACTTTTACGCCCTACAAGCAAATAGAGCGCGCATTATTTGGAGTATGATGGAGCGGCTTTTTTCGCACAACGATCAATTTAGATGTAGATATTATTATGTTTTTCTATAGTGCTATTTAGAAAATTACAAACATAAAACAAATGGCGTGGACGCCTTTGTTTTTCGAATTGTTTCATTACTCAGCGGTGGAACAAAATAAATTGATCATACGCACCCAAAATAACACAGTTCGATCACATGGTACTCGTACATTGACAGATTTTTACTTGTATTATTTGTTTTGTTATATTTACAATACTAATATAAAAATAGGTCAAGTAAAATGTACAATGATATTAATGCGGTGATGCCAACCACGCCTTGCCTAAAAGAATATAAATATTGGTGTTTTAATTTTAGGGATGAGCTGATTTTTCTGTTTTTTGAAGCTGTTTCTTTAATTTACTAAAGCTTATGAGCAACTTGGCCGACATGTTCGTTTGCATGCAAATTACAATTTGTAATTGCAATTTAGCTTTCTTGTTAATTTTTTTTTTTTTTTTTATATAAAAGGGAGGCAAACGAGCAGGCGGGTCACCTGATGGAGAGTAATCACCGCCGCCCATGGACACCCGCAAAACCAGAGGAATCGCAGACGCGTTGCCGGCCTTTAAGGGAGGAATACGTTTAAGGAAGGAATAGGAATTGGGAGGAGGGGGGGGGGGGGAAGGGGCCTCCGGAACCCTCACTGGTCGGACGAAACACAACAGCACCAAGTGCCATTATTTCACGCCGAATATTAGTGAGAGGGTGGTATTACGCCGGGCGAGCCGGCCCAATGTGTGCTGCAACGCAGCGTGGCTCTACCACTCAGTTGGTGTCACTCATTTAGCACCACCCAGGGATCACGTGTAGGGTCTCAAGGGTAAACCTACGGACGCGAGCAACTTTGACCCCCAACATTTACAGATACAGAACAATTACAGATCGTTAAAGTTTAAAATCGTATTACTGCCATCTTATCACAACAACGTCATGCGTAAAACTAAGAGGAGCTCGACAGGTTAAATTCGACTAAACATCTGGGGATCTAGCATTTCAAAATGTGTTTCCACAATCGTAAACTGATAGCACTAGTAGCTAAGCAAGCATAATAACAACAGTTATATCTTGCTCGACAGAAGATTAAATTAAAAGATCACTTACAACCTCAAAAACATTGCCATTTACGAATTTCGCGTGTGGCATACTACAACATATTACACAGTGTGAATGTTTTTAGCCGGATTAAAGCCGAAATTTGCAAAGTACGAAGTAAATACGTCCCAAGAAGTCGATAAATCATTGTTCCGAAGGCCTAGGGACGGTAAGCCGGGCTTAAAATAATGTTGTCAGGATATAAGCAAGTTTAATAAAGGGAAACAAGCTGAACCCCATGTTGTTATTGACGATGTTTCTTTTGAACTTGACCTTTTTGGTAGTCATTATAATATGGCGATTAACATTTATGATCTCCAAATAATAACTGAGACTGGCATAGATAAAGCGTAAGGTAGTAGTGTAAATTATTTATTTATAAATGTCAATCATGTCATTCATTCTCCCGATTGTGGCGATCGCCCTATCCCTACATAAATATCTAAACGGGATTTAACGCAAAACTACTTAGTAAAGGTAAGTAAGGTAAGGTACCTGTCTATACTTAACGTTTCAACCGAAACCGAGCACAGATCGTGGTCAAGGGTTGACTCGGATACTGTTTCTGCAGCCAAGAAGTATTGTTTCAGCTTGCTGTCAAAAAGCTTCCGAGTTAAAGGGTATTAGAGCCAGTATTATTATAGAACATAGAAAGAAAAGCATAAGTTCAAGTTCGGCAACGCTCTCCTGATATCCTAAGTATCTTTAGGGTTCACCCAAGTGTCTTACTGTCTCACATCAAGTGTCTTACTGTCTCACATCAAGTGTCTAAATAGTTAAGGAAACCGGGTGAAGTAAGCTTCTACCTTATTCCTATCATCACCTGCTATCAAGAAAGAAAAAAGGACGAGCGCCACTGTCGACAATAAATAAATATTTGTTTAAATCCGAGATATACGTGCATGACCTATATGAACAAAAGGCACAAAAAACTGTTGCTACGTAATAATTTTCTGACACTGCCTGCAAATATTGGTGTAGGTGAAAGGAGTTGTGTTTGCGTAGGGAAGTACTTTGCCGCTCCTGCGACCCGCGTTGGCAGGTTGTTGACCTCCACTTTTTGCAGCCATTCGTAGCCTGTCCAAAGATAACTGAGCTAGGTACGAAAGTCAACCTTTCAGTGTAGTGATTGATGTCTGATTTTTTGAGTGCATGTTTGTAGCAGCAGTTTTGGGGTACTTACTAAATATTTTTTGTTTCTTGTCAAACCTCTTGTTTGACTGTATACTAAAAGCATAAGAATAGATTATGTTTGTAACACAGAATGGTAAAATAAATATATTATTATTATGCTCTTTATTTAAAATATAATCTTAAGTAAAAATTTTTACAATATTTTATATAAAAAAAACATATTTACAATATAAAATATTATAAAAAACTTAACCTAGGTTGCCACCGGCAGCGGGGATAGACCCAAGTTACCGGTGGTTAGGGCTGCAGAGTGAGGAACCTCCTGACAATACGTGCCGTGTCAAGGAGTACTGCCTTCTGTATTTGACCCTTGACCCAACCTTTTAGCGAGAGCCTCTATAGGTGTTGATCGAGGCTCTTAGATGAAAGACCGTTTGCCGAAACGACTATCGGTACAATAATGGTTGAATCCACATCCCACATGGTGGTAACCTCGTGAGCCAAGTCAAGGTACTTACTGAGCTTGTCCTTCTCGGCTTTCACGAGGTTCTCATCATGAGGTACGGTGATATCAACCAATATTGCCCGGCGCTGAGATCGGTCGACCACCACGATATCAGGCTTATTGGTGACAATAGTCCTGTCCGTGATGATAGAGCAATCCCAGTAGAGCGTTGCATGACCATTTTCGAGAACTGGCGCAGGTGCGTACTTATAGTACGGCACCTCTGATTCAACAAGGCCATATTGAAGAGCAAGTTGCTGGTGAATTATTCTGGCTACTTGGTTGTGTCTGTGCAAATACTCTCCTTTAGCAAGATGAGGACAACCGGAAATAATATGTCGGAGTGATTCTCCAGGACGGCGGCATGCCCGACAGATGTCGACCGTACCGTCCTTCATAATATATTTCCGGTAGTTATTCGTCTTGATAACTTCATCTTCAATGGCACAGACAAAACCTTCGGTTTCCCCAAAGAGGTCACCGAAACGTAGCCAGTTCACCGAGGCAGGCAAATCTACATCAGGCCCAGTTAGAGCCCGATAGTAGCGCCCGTGTAGCACCTTGCTCTTCCATATGTCCTTGCGATCGAGAGTTCTTAGCACCACTGGTTTGTGCCAGTTTTCTGTTGCCAAGGAGAGCGGCGTGAAGTGTTTATCAACTGCCACGTCATCCAAATGCATCCCGCACTCACTGTTAAGGAAATAATCCCTGAGACTGCACACCTCACGGTTATGTAGGTCCTTGGCATTTAAAAAGCCGCGACCCCCACATCTCCGCGGGATGTACAGCCTCATAACAGATGAGCGCGGGTGTAGCAGTCTGGAAGTCGTGAGCATTTGACGGACTCTTCTATCCAAGGCGTCCAATTCGGTCTGAGTCCATCTTAGTATGCCAAGGGAGTATGTGAGCAGAGGCATAACCCAGCCATTAAAAGCACGCGTCTTATTGCCACCCGATAAAAGACTGTTAAGTACTTTTCTCAGGCGGCAAAAAAATCGCTGCCGTAATGACTGTTTTATGTCCCCATCCTCAACACCCAAAGACTGTGACATACCAAGATATTTATATGTTTCAACTTCGGAGAGAGATCTGAAGTTTATCGTTTCGGAGAGTTGTATATTGGTTGAATTTACTACTCTCCCACGCTGTACATGCATAACCGCACACTTATCCACACCAAACTCCATCTTGATGACACTGCTGAAAGTCTTAGTAATTTTCAGCAGTTTCACCAAGTCTTGGCGGTTTGGTGCGAATAACTTGAGGTCATCCATGTACAACAAATGCGACATAACTTCACCCCCTCTCCGCAGTCGACAGCCTAACCTTGAATTTCTCAATAAAGTACTGAGAGAATTCAAAGCTAGGAAAAACCATAAAGGACTCAGACTGTCGCCCTGGAATATGCCACGCTCTATCCTTGTAAGATCCTGCGTGGCAAAAACACTATCTCGACATCCTGGTTGACGCAAGACCGTGGTCCACTGCCGCATACATGACATCAAAAAGGATTTTAAAGTTATATCAATTTTATATAACTCTAAAATCCTCACCAACCATGTATGCGGCACCGAATCATAGGCCTTCTTATAGTCAATCCAGGCTGTGGAGAGAGTCCCTCTGCCGCGCCGGACCTTCTGGCATATGGTCATGTCAATGAGGAGAAGCTCCTTAGTACCACGGGACCCAACCCTACATCCATTCTGAGTCACGTCCAAAATATTATTTGCAACAATGTGCGAGTTAATTTTTGTTCTCAGAATGGATGTAAGGAGCTTGTATAAAGTAGGTAAGCACGTGATGGGTCTATAATTTTTCGGTTCCGTGGTACTACCTGCTTTATGGAACAGAAAAGTGACACCAGTAGTCAACAAACTTGGGAGTGAGCCGAGCTCTATGGCTTCTTGGAATTGTGTTGCCAGTAACTCGTGTGAACATCGCAACCATTTGATCCAGAAGTTGTGCAATCCGTCCGGTCCTGGGCATTTCCAATTTTGGGCCGTACGGATTGCACAACTTACGTCAGCTGTACTAATATTAATAGGCTGCATGGTCTCGATAGGTTCACACGCCTCACTGACAACACTCATCCATTCACCTTCCGTGTGCTCGACGGGCACCGACCAAATGTTGCGTCATGGCATCAACATCCGGTAGCTGCCCGTCGCTCACACGTTGATCAGCTCCTTCCCAACGTCTGTATACTTTTCTTTGGTCACTTTGAAAGAGGCGATTTTGTTGGTATCGGTCCACACGCACTCTGTAGCGACGTATACGGTTTGCCCATGCATAGACTTTTTGCTTCAGAAAGTCAATACGTTTTTTGTAAGTCGCCATTATCTTAACAGCAGACAGCGACTGGTGCATTAGACAGACAGCCCTTTAGAAATTTATCTTTAAAAATGTATTAATATGGTTTACCCATTTCGGTTTTCCATACAACCTTCCAAGTGAGAATTTTTTAAAAACCAATAGCAAATTTTGATAAAACTATGCAAGCTAAAGTAAAATATAGTGATCTAAATAGTTTGTTGAAAACATTTGAAAAAAAAGTTTATTTAACTGATTTATTGCGATTTTAAACTTTTGATACTTTAAATCGCAATAACTCAGCTAAATATTATTTTGTTTTAAAAACTATTTAGATCCCTGTATTTTACTTTAAAATGCAAAGTTTCATCAAAATTGGCTTATCCATTTGGTTTTATTTGGTTCTAGCCTTATTTGGTTTTTAAAAATATCGACTTGGAAGTTTGTATGGAAAACCAAAATGCGTAACCCCTCTTAAAATCATAAAATTTAATCTACTAACTCACCAAACCGCATAGGGCCAGCATCAGGGGGGGGGGGGGGGGGTTATGGCCTAATGTTTTCATATGCTGTTTTCAATGTGGGAAGCTTCTGCCCAGCAGTGGGACATTTTATAGGCTGAAGATGATAATGATTTAATACCTCTAGAACCCCAAGTGGTCGCATGAGACCGCACTGACAGTTCGCGCCATTCCGTCAAACCCCAAGCGGTCGCATGAAACCGCTCTCCTCTTGACTTTGTACCGTGTTTTCATAGACTCATAGACTACTTTAGTAAGGACAAAGTCGATTATGTCAGTTCTGTGGTACATTTTATGCATTGTGATCGCAAAATATCGCAAAGTCTGTGCTCGATTCTGTCATTTTCGACGTTGACAGTTGCGCCAATTTCTGTGTCGGAGTGAATTAGTCGCTGAGTTTTGCGGGCTATTTTTATTGGATTTATATAATGTAAGTACTGTTTCTTATTAGAAAATGATTATTGAGACTATAATGATCGTATTTAGGTATTAAGTTGTAAGAAATACATCGTTATTACTACTAGATAAAGCGTGTAAAGTCCGTTAGCATGATACCGATTTCCGAGTGATTTTTAGATAAATACTATAAGACAAATAAACTGTTGCAATCATCACTTTATTTTGATACCTGATGGATAGGAAATATATCAGTTAGTTAGTATATTGTTGCTTACAGAACGACAAAATATGGTTTGATTTTAGAGTAATATTTTTTTTTGCAAATGGAGGGAATTGTTACGTCATCCGCAATTTCAAAAAAATTATGGCGCACCTGCTGTCATTATTTTTGACATTACATATCAAGACTGAGGGGTTAGTTGTGTTATTTATTAAATCTACCAAGCCGCAATGGGCCAGAATGGTGGTATATGTCCCAATATTCCCATAATATGTTTAAGTGGGAACTCTTCAGCCTAATTAATACATCTGTTCAATTCGATTCAGTTTATTAATTACTAAGCATTATGGCTCATTTGAGGCAGTACCAATAACTCTTAATGATTATTTGATTAGCCTGCATTTGTAAGGGTCACAGGGAGAATGATCTGTTAGTCTTCTAACAATTAGTTTGTTATCAAGAACCGTCAAATTATAAAATCAAAAAAGTGGATTAACAAATGCCAAAGAATTTACATACTATTTAGTGTTATAATGTGGTGGGGCTAGGATTTAATTATAATGATAAGGCTCCAGGCAAGTAATATTTGGAAATGTTACAGCATCCATTTTGCATTTTGAAGGTTGTTAATTTGAATTATTGGTCTAACACTCTTTTACCTTTAGCAAATAAATAGAAGCTTCAAAACCCTCGTAGCTGACGTCAACATAGACGAGAAGTCTGCAGTGTATGAACTCGAAGGCTTCTCTACCATTTTACAATTATTATGATAAGTATTATAAGATTTGATAAGACCCAGATACTCGCTGGAGAGCCACGATTCACGAAGGATTATATGCTACGAGAATTTCAAAATTTTGAGCTATAAACAAACCGTGCAAAGTTATAAAATTAAATGTGAAGACGGAAATTGAAATAGTCTGATACTTTTTTGCAGTGAAAACACACGAGAATAATATTATTTCCTTAGAGTAAAGATTGTTTCAGATTACAGTTACAACCCTTTTTTATATACCTTTACACTTTTCTTACTACATAGGTACTTAGAAAAATAATAATTTATTCTAATGTCTTCGTGTTCCAATTTAAAGGAAAATGTGTAACGTTCGTTGGATTTGTGGAGATTATCCCGTTGTCTTTTAGCAGAATCCATAATCCTACAGAAGAGGAAATAGATACGTTTTTAAAAGGATATCACATTACTACATGTTGCTATTTCGTAGTAAATTTTTATATCTGTATAAATAAGTAAAGTTCAAAATTATTTGTAAAAAGTTCATCAAACGTAATATTAAAAATGCATAAATGCGTGAAAGTGAATTTATTTGTTTGTTTCCTTCACGCCTTAACTACTCAACTCAATATCACTAAAGGAGAATTACCATTTTACTATGGGAGTTAGGCTAGTTTTTTAGCTAGCGTAATACAGCGCTTTAATGAAATAAATAGTAATCAATAGCAGCAATGTTCTGAATTATGAAGAAAAAAATACATTACAATATCATGCGGGAGTTTGAAGCCATCTTCATTTTTAGCTTACGACTTTTTAGGTATTTTTAAGTTATGACAACTGTTATCGTATGATCGTTCGTTACGATACGTTCAGTTTAGCATTTATTTATCACTTCACTCTTAACGCGGCGTTCTATAGAAAACCTGTTTTAACAGTAATCATTATAACTTAAGAGAACACTTTTGATATGTGAATTATTAAGACGCAATAGATATCGAATAGGCTGGTTTGGTCATTCTCCTTTGCATACATTTGTCAGGGGTACGGAAAAGAACATCTAATTTATGCCACGGTGGACGAGTGGCTAAGCGCTCGACCCGATATCCGGAGGTACTGAGTTTGATTCCAAGGCCGGGCAAAGTCTGTTTTATTTTATATTATTAAACCTATTAATTGTGGCGATGACTTGATTTGAATGAAGAAAGCCTATATACCCAGCAGTGGCACAATTTATAGGCTGTTACTTAAAAATGTATTTATTTTATACTACATAGTAGACCCGACAGTTGTTCTGTCCAAATCACAACGACAACTCAACTGATAAGAAAAAGATAGTTAAATGTCGCAAAAAAGAAGTAAGAAAACTGTAAGGAGTTTTTAGCAACCAATTAATATTTAATACCTATAATGCACGACGACGTCTTTTTATGTTTATAGTTTTTTTAAGGATGTTTTTCTATTTATTCTAACCGTTTATTTCTTTCCAAATATTTCAAGATAAAATTAGCCAAATCGGTTTGGTCTTTTTCGGTCTGTTCGGAGTTTTTGCGAGACAAACGAACAGCAATTCATTTTTAGATATAAAGATAATCAGAATTTCTTAAAAACACTGGTATTCTGATTCCAGTGCAGGTAAGTATACAATCTTGAAAAGAGCAGCTGTTTTCTCGATTTTTCCACTCTCGCTTGGAGCTCACGTAGTTTAGTAATAAAATGTCATAAGTAGATCTTATCCAAATTGATCCGCTGTTGACAAAACAGACGTGGAACTTTCAAGGATCAAACGCTTATCGTGGAGTACTTGGGGAACCTTGTTCAGCAAATAGCTATTCTTATTCAAGAGTGAGGGAGCACTTAAGTATTAGAATTACGAGCATCTGGCCAGAGTTTTATCACGGCCCCCAGCTGCATTCTAAGGCTGCAACCTATCTTAAATATTCACTTTGCATACTTAGTACGATAGGTGCTGGTTTAAAGTTTGAAGACTTTGTTTTACATTCCCTGTGCAGCGCAGTGCGGTGCTAAAGCTTGCTTGTATGCCCCTGACATCGTTCTAAGTCTTGAGAGACTGTGAAATCTTAAATGGGATTTGTATTGGCAACATCTTTAGCCAGCTTGTTAGAAATTCTTTAATTGATTGCAGAAAGTGACCAAATTATGATAGTCTCGGCTCCTTCGTGCTTCGTAAAGCACATTTATTTGTTGGTCCAGGTTGTGGTTGGAAAAAGGGCAATCCTTTATATCCACCAAATTACTCTGTACTAGCGTGTCCCACCACGCATACATTTTAGAACGGCTCTGATTTAAGCCTATCGTAAAAAGATTTTTCGTCGTTAAAGTGTGGCATGGCATGGTACTAAAGTGTTAAGCTACTTACGAGGCCGACTGTACATATGGAAATAAATATAGATCCTGAACCGAGCAGTGGAACATTTACAAACTAATAACGATAATTACGTAGACTTTGATTCTTCGAATACACCATAAAATACCAAAAGCGTAAATTTAGTATATTACGAAAATAACTACAAAGACTACTGAAAATACGAGAGCACTGAGATGTTACGTCTCGGTGTTTCATTCACAATAAAATAATTCGACTTTGGTAAACGTAGAATATTTCCATCTCTGAATTCCACGTGAGTCTAGTAGAGGAGCTTACTGTCTGAAAGCACGAAACTCAGGAGCATAACTCGAGCGTTCGCTCGCGACCCGAAACTCCGTCCAGATTCATTATCCTACTTTTTCGCCGGATTTCTCGAAAGTTTTCAAACTATGAGCGAACGAATAAGGCAGTGCACAAACTTAATCATTGCGGTGCTTAAAATTCCATTAACTGCGAAAAGTTCTCAAACCGCATTTTTAATAAGAAAGTTGAGAGCCGGTGGCACGGCGCGCCGCAGACAGAACGTTGTTCTTTTACTTTCGTCTGGGCGAAGTGTCCACATGATGACTGCAATGTTAATTAATTTGTACTATGACTAGCACTTTGATGAAATACACTCGAGAGCAATGAATCCGGGTCACATGTAGAAACCACTTGAATAAATCTCGGAAACTAAGAGTGCTAGCTTAATGAAATGAATTGTGTTTAATAGACAATTAAATACTAATGAAATTTATGAGTCACAACATTTTAATTACAAAAAATTACATGAAGAAAAAAACTGCTGATCTCGCCTTAAAACAAAACTAAAATTACGATTTTCTTTAATTTCAATACCTCGTGCTTCCATTACTGCTTGGCATGCTGTACACCAAGTTCCTTATACGATTTTGGGGAATATTCTCCCATTCCTCTGTGAGAGCAATTTTGAGGTCACAAAGCGTGATTGGGGGAGGGTTTTGTTGATTTACGCATCTCCCTAGCTCGTCCCAAGCATGCTCGATCGGGTTGATATCCGGTCTGCGTGCTGGCGATTCCATACGAGTAATTTTCATCTCTTGAAGGTAGTCATTCACAATCCAACCTGTATGAGATCGGGCATAGTCATGCATAAAAATAGCATCCTCACCCAAATTGATCGTAAATGGATTAACGTGTTCATTAAGGATTTCTTCCACAAATCTTACGCTAGTTAAAGAGCCGTTTTCTGTGAATACCAGTCCTGTGCGACTCTCAGAAGAAATTTCAGCCCACACAAGTACAAGACCCACCACCGTAGGCTACTATTCTTCGATGCATGCTTGATTGAATATTTTCCCTGGTCTTCTATACACTCTGTCTTCCATCGTGCTCGTAGAGCATAAATTTTAATTCGTCGGAAAACATAACTTTTGACCAATCTTCAATAGTCCAATTTAAGTGGTTCTGGTTAGATCTTAGTCTTGAAGTACGATGCCTGCGCTCCAGCTTAGAGCCGTTTGTAGGTCTATGTGGTTTCAAGTTAGCTTCAGCAAGTCGTCGTCTTGCTGTTCATGCGCTTGGGTTACTTCCTCCGAGGCGAAACTGATTTGTAAGTTCAGTTCCTGTGAGAAAGCGATTACGAAGCATGGTGTTCACCAAGTATCGATCTTCTCGTGCTGTGGTACACCTGGTTCTGCCTGTTCCTGGTCTGCGTAGGTTAGAGCCAGTTTCCTCGTAACGATGGAGAACTCTTTGTACTTCACAGCGACACACCGACAGTCCTGGCTGTATCGCGCTGACTCCGGCCGGTTTCCAGCAATGTGAGAACTCTGGTCCATTCTTTAGATGTAAGCGACATGAGTACAGCTTGAATAATAAATATTGAACACTATCAACATGGTTTATACTCATATACCCACTTATATAACAAATTAGAAACAAAAGCAAAAACAAAATTGCAGTAATTATTTAATTCCATTTTCCAAAGTCTCCCTTTTTCAAATTTGATTTTTTTATGACATAACTTTACAATAACTATTTAATTGTCTTGTAAACACAATTTATAGCTAGCATTATTAGTTTCCTAGATTTATAGGTTTCTTTAAGTGACCCGAATTCATTATTCTGGAGTGCCGAGTGTGTTAACCGGAAGCATTATTATACAAAGCTGGACTGACGTCTTGGGTTCGATTCCCAATTCGTAAAAGAGGATCGGTTGGTGGTTTTGTTTAAGTCAGTCTTGGTACTCATGCCATTGATGTATTTCGACAGTCAAGACGTTTCCGGGTCTGTTTTAGATTTTTCAATAATCATAGCCCGGATTTGCCACGCATTTTGCAAGGTAAAGCGAATACATGTTAATTTTGGCGATGACTTGATTTCAATGTAGGTATAGAGAATAAAGGCTCAAAATGTAATAATAAATAAAATAAATAATAAAACTTTCCTACACTCACACCAATTATCTAGCCCAAGAGAAGCTTCGAAGAAACTCGTTAAATGGTTACTAGACAACGGATAAACATACTTAAAATACTTAAATACATACTTATTATTATATAGAAAACACCCAGACCCGAGACAATTTAGAAAAATAATAACTTCTAAATTGACCCGACCGGGGATCGAACCCGGGACCTTAGAGATGGCGACACCATGAAAACCGGTGTACAAACCACTCGAGCAAGGAGGTCGTCATATAATTAAATAAAGGCCAAAACAAAACGTAAACTTCGAATGCAACGCAACACAGTAACACGAAATCTCGCAAAAATAGTGGGCGCTCCACAGAAATTTGAATAGAATACATTAAGTTAAGACGTCTAGCTAAATAGAGCGACATGCCGGGCACGCGAGCTCGCCGCAAGAATGCGTACTAAATCACTACACGCCGTTTTTCCGCCGGGGCGGCGGCCGAGACCGCACCGTCCCGCTGAAATTAAAACTACTGCCTGCGGAATACGAAAACGGGCCGCGCTTGCAAGTTGCTTTTTCGAAACGCATTTCGGTTCTTATTTATTTTTCTAAGCAAGTTGAGCTAACGATCTTGTAAGAAAAGCAACCCTCGCCAGATCGCACGTCAAGCTGTCGGTCCCTGTTGTGGTCGTAAACTCTTTCTATATTGGCCAATCTTTTTAGGTAAAGAAAACATTGGTTGTCTTTTAACCCATAGTTAAATTCCTCTCAAACACTAAAGCGCTTAACGTAAGGTCGTCACCACCGTCATAGTCGAATAATATCCATAATTTACATGCATTTGGGTGTGTTTGTAATGATTTAGGTCACATTGTTTTTCTTCATTTCGTTTACATGCAATCCATACAAACTGTATTATCAAGATAAATCCATATTTACAAGTATAACCGTGTCGCGGTGAAAGAATACTACCACCCCTATATTTTCACTTAGCATGTCGTAAAAGGCGAATTACGGACTGAATACTGCACATACATCCAACAAAATAGAGCCGATGATCTCACCTCACCACCTGTCACGCTGAGCACATGTGCAGTCGCTATTTGGTGAAAAGTGGACTATGGTAGGGGACTGCTTTTGCGGTCCTCATTGCCTAGTCTCTGAGTACTAATAGTAATTTTAGGCATGTACCTATGTCTGTAAGCTACCATATTCAGATGAATATGTTTCGGCTTTCGGTCTTTCCGTGTTGGGTGCGTGCTAGGTAATCGCTCGCGTCACACGCACGCTAGTAAAATTAAGCCACCTGTCACTCGATACACGATTGGCGCACGATTGGGGCCTTTCGAATCGAACCCCACGATCGTGTTCTGTCTTTGTTTACGTGAAGGCATCGCTTGATTGAGTCACGTGCTCAGCGTTACAGTCTAGTGACGTCGGAGGGAAGTTTAACATGCAACGTTTTAGCGAAGAAACACCGCTACAATACTTTACATGCAAGCGTTTGTGTACGATGAACTACAACGTTGGTCAATAAAATAAAATTGAAACAACTTGGACTTAATTAGCTTGAAGAGGTCATGTGATGTAGCCTTGTAAAGTATTCAGCGTTGTACTTTAACCAATGGTATTTTAACCAATTTGGAAAGAATTTGATAGCTAACTTGAAATTACCGTTCATTGACCTTTGAAAGGCACTACCAAAATGTTTGCTTTATAAAATCGATTTAAACTCTCCGATTACCTATTCGCTCTTTTGTTATAACAAGCTAAGTTTTATTTTCTCAGCTCTTTGACTATTCGGACAATAAGATTTTATTTTATTGAACTACCCAGACAATTTGCATGTTTGAGTTTCAAATAACAACCATTCAAAGGGTACCAGTTAGGGTGGATATCTTGTACCAGCTCTAATCGTAATCAAGTAATTGGACTGAGACGGTTCATTTTCTTTGTAGTTTCACGGAATATATGAAGTTTGGAGAAACCCGATAGTGCGGTAGCTAGCTCTATCATGAAATCGAAGCAGATTTTGAATAAACTGAACGTGGAAGGGTGAGAAAATAAATCTGTATCGAGTACCTATATATAGATTTGTTATTACACTTTCCGAATCGAAAGACATGTTCTTTGATGTTTGCTATATAAGAAACTGAGTTTTATTTTTTGCCGTAGAAGGGGGACAAAAAAAAGCTGTATCGAACTACAGATTTGTTATAAAACACTTCCCGAGTTGAAAGAAAGACACTTTGTTTCTTTATATGAAATATTTAAGAAAAAGGTCCTAATTTTTCAGTTTATAACTACAAGAAAAAAATTGCAGGTATAGCGGTTGTGATTTTGCCTAGAAACCGGATCAAAATATGTCAAACTACTCCATTCTTATAAGCCATTAGTCAAGGTTGTAGTCTTGGGACTACTGTCGTTAAAACCCACCAATCAGAGTCAGCAAGATGGGTTATAAACTGCATGTCGATTTTGCAAAGGCTCGATCCAAAACTCTATAAAAATCTGCATTCTCTTTAATGGACTCTACACAAGTCACTCTTGATCGAAATGTGAGGGTCGAAATAAGGGGCGAGTTTAACATCGAGCTTTAGAAAATCGACACACTGATCGATTTATGTGCTTTAATAACATTTTAAACTTTCATGGTTACAATAATTACTTTTGGGAAAAAAAATAACAAACAACAACAAAACATGGTGAAAATCTCGTTTTTTCCTAAAAGTAATTATGTGCTTTACTTTATGTGGGAAGCTTACGAGATAGAGGTTTATAAGCAGATGATAATGATATAAAATAAGTGAGACTAAGTACCTTAACTCCTATCTGTTCTTTCTCAACAGTTATGTACAAGTAACTATCGCAATTTCTCCTCCTTGCTGATTATTCCTCAACGCTGAGGGCCGTGACCTCCTGGATATGCTACTTTCTCCCTCACGATGTTACGCCATTTGTTTCTGTCCGGTGCAACGTGGAGAGTATCGTGAAATTTGTAGTCGAGTGTGGTACGGATCTGGTCACACCATTCGCATCGGACTGCACCCCCTCGGTCCCTTGCCGTTTACTTTGCCAGTGACAAGTAGACGATAGAGGTTATCACCGTTTTTCCTGGCTATGTGACCTAAAAATTCAAAGATCCTTCGAAGGCAGATGGTGGAAAGCATAAGTATACCTATCGCAATTAACCGTATTTAATAATTTGAACTGTGTAATGGCGGTTTAATAATAGAATACTACCAACCAGTCTCTTCTCTGGGGTGTCGTAAATGGCGACTAACGGACTAAAGACTGCACGTAGGTACATCCCCAATAGCTATTCTACACTATTCAATAAGTAAATACTGTTAATGCACTTTTGTTTCTGCGATCAAGAACGCCAAAAGTGGCCGCAGAATTATTTTTTTCAAAAATTTCTCGCAAAAATCGCATTCGAGATGTAATAGAAGGTAATAGGCTGTTTTTTTACAAACGACAAGAACGTTTGGAATGCCACGGCCTATGACGATTTGAGTAAAAAATGTGTCTAGTGTCACAAATAGGCACCAACATTGTACCTAGGTAGCAGGATTAGGAACTTCAGGTTTCGTGGCTTGCCCCAACCTGAAGCCCTAGGCACGCTACTGAATGTGAGTAAGTGTACCAAAAATCATTACTAACTCAAAATCTGACCTAGTTGGAATCTGACCTACTTGGAATCTGACTTACTTGGAATCTGACTTACTTGGAATCTGACCTACTTGGAATCTGACCTTCATCGCCATAATCGTGGACAGCTTCTGCGGTCCTCATTGCCTAGTCTCCGACTAACCCTTTGGGGATACAAGTCATGAATAATTGTATGAATTTGTATGTACTTTATTAAAGTGAGGTTTAAGCGAAGTGCGATTTACCTGTCGACGCTCCGTCTATGTCATTTAAATGGAGTCATTAACGAGTCGAGCGATAATATATGCTGTGAATAAAATTAACTTAAGTTTTCTTTTGATAGGGTAACTAACAGCTATAATAATTACATTTAAACAAAGTTAACTTTACAATACGTCAGCAGAACAGTCTCAACTTATATTTATACAATTTATAAGTAATTAGTATTTTAATTGACATCGGGTTGATGCCAGACAATTAATTAATTTAGTTAATAATCCAATAATGTTGCAAGTATAAAAATACAAGACATAAATTACTAGGGTTCTCGTTTAATGATTTTTTGTAAACTTTGTAAAACAAGCCAATTTAATAGAATTGCAAATATAGAAAGCATTTGAATTATTTTGTAGTAGCAGTCTGGACTAATTTTATGCCACACCACAGATATATTCTGAATGATCTTTAAATAATTAAAATCAGAGTCGGTTGTTATATAAACGTTTATGTATTGCTTTGATTTTCATAAAGTTCAAACATTTATGATTAAAATTAAGTGCTCTTTTAAAATAAAATATCAGCTAAATAATAAATTGATTGCTTATGAACTAAAAATACGTCGAACGGTCTTTAAAAAAAACATAGTATTTATCTTCAGCGACTGAGTTAGCAAGACACTCTGTGAAACACGACACTAAGACCTAAGTCTTATAGTATACCTATCTAGCCTATAATTTACGGAAGCTTATACTATCGCTACAAACCGCAGGCAACAATAGGTACGAGCGTAGCTTGAATACATTTATTTATTTCGGTTCTTCAACATTAAATACATTTTACATTCACAATTAAAATACACTAAATAATGTAACACTTAGGATAAAATGTTTACTAGAAAAAAAATCAACCAGTCTCTGGAAGCTCGAATGGGATTCGAACCCATGACCTTTGGATTGCCGGCCACTGCTCTAACCATAACCATATTTTGTCCTATATCTATATAGCATTGACAATGCAAAATTTCAATAATAAATAATCTAATGATGAGCTCGGTGGCGCAGCGGCTTGCGCGTTCGGCTTGCGATCTTGCTCGCTAAGCAACTTTCACAATGCTTTGCAATGCAATGTTGGATGGGTGACCAATTAAAAACATCTCGAGCTCCTCCGTGCTTCGGAAGGCACGTTAAGCCGTTGGTTCCGGTTGTTGTCGTAAGATGACAGTCGTTAAAACCCACCAACCCGCATTGGGCCAGCGTGGTGGGTTATGGCCCAATATCGCCACGTTCTATTGTCCACGTATTATTGCTATAGTGCTGTTGGCCTATGCTCAGCAGTGGGACGTTTATAGGCTGATGATGATGATGATGATGAAATAAATCTAACACTTATAGAATGATATAGTGCTTAATTAACTGTAAGTCAGTATGTACACAATTGAACTAAATTGAATAAATTGAATTTGAAATAGACGAACACAGCATGGGCCATTACTAGACAACTGACATACAGGATCTGTGCGGAAACCTCACCAGCATTTCAGCTGAAGCATTCCACGGTGTACCATCATCATCATAAATCTGTTACCGACAATTCAGGAATAACACCCTTCTCGCACGCGCCATCGAAATGGACGCGAGATATTCGCCGGCATTCCTCACTAATTGCTCTGAGCCGCTCAATATGCAACGCCACGAAAAAAGAGACAAATTAATAAAAAGTATGAATATTGATGGCCGAGTATTCATTCGCATTCCTTCTGACAACACTTTTGCAAAGGAATGTAAAGCCTACTCTGAATACCTGTAATGGTAAAGGGAAATGCTTTTGTACGACCATCGCGCACCGCGCCGACTGAAAAGGCGCGTACTGTGATAGCGAATTTTAATTTTCTGTATCGCGCTGTTGGCATGCTGATAAACTGTTTAATTGTTATTGGATTTTTTTATCAATTGACAAAAATGTAGGGTAATTTGATTTAATTGAACATCACATACAACAAATTTGATCAGATAATTTTACGATATTTCATAAATGGAAAAAAGTTTTAAAGATATTATAATTTATTAGCAATATTTAATTAAAATATAAGAGAGAAAACAAAACTCGGCAAGAGAATTTGCTTTCTCCCTTACCTTTTAAAGACAAAATGTGACTGTTGCACATTATTTTAACCTACGTTTTTTACCTTACCCTTTACGTGCCCTTTTACAGAAAAGAACCTCTGCAGGCTCCACTAAGAAAAGATACCATATCCTTTACAATTCCGTGTTCATAGGGAGACTGATTGTATTCCGTTTATGATACACTAGCGGCCGCTCGCGGTTTCACCCGCATGGTTCCCGTTCCCGTGGGAATATCTAGATAAAAAGTATCCTATGTGTTAATCCAGGCTATAAACTATCTGTATGCCGAATTTCATCCAAATCCATTCAATAGTTTTTACGTGAAAGAGTAACAAACATACACACTCAGAAACTTTCGCCTTTAAATATTAGTGTGATGTGATACACTCACGACTAATTATCCCCTAAGGGTTCAAAGTCAAAGTCAAATGCTTTATTCAATTTAAACCTTTACAAGTAGGTACTTAGTGACGTCAAAAAAATGTATATATAAAAAAAGTTAACTATAATTCTGTAAAATTTTAAACACTAAAAAAAAAGACGACAACCTCAGGCGGGAATCGAACCACGCACTTTCCGCATTCCAGGCGGCCCACTTGGCTACCGAGGTCTGGCTTTCAACCGTCTAAATTTGTCACGTGTTCAAAATTTTACTTAAGTATATTGAAGCGTTAATAAAACGCTAAAATATAAACATTAACATTATGTAGTTAAATCTTATCAACTAACTAACTACATTCTAATAGACATAAAATACTATCAATCATTCAATATTAAGAGATGTCTGAACAAATCCAAGAGATGCCTGTTGGCGCGCAACCATCTCCTAATGCATGTCCAAGTGACAGCTGAGCTAGCTGACAGCTGAGTTAGTGATGCAGTAAAACTCAATTGAAAATAGTGTTGTCCATAGCTGTCAATTTATTTTAGCTAACACTACCTACCTAACTAATCTACCGCCAGTTCGGATTTTGGGAGACTAAGAAGAAGCTGGCAAGAAACTCAGGAAGCCTTACTTCTCCCTCAAGTAAGTCAAGGAAGCCTTACTTTTTTCTCCCTCAAGTTAGTCAGGGACTAGGCAATGAGGACCGCAAAATCAGTCCTCAGCCATACTCAACGTTTCACCTCTGCACGAATGCTCAGCGTGCTTGGTATTGAACCCATCGCCGCTCTATGCTGTTGGATGTATGTGCAGTCTTTAGTCCGTTAGTCTCCTTTTACGACACCCAAGGGAAGAGATGTATTTGGTATTACTCTTTAGATGAGCCTCATTTATAAATAAAGACAAATTTTCAAGTACGTAATCTGCGTAAAGGCAAAGTTGCCTTATAAACGAATACCTGCATAGAAACAGCTCGGTGCGAGAAAATATATTGTAATAAATTATTAAAGGTAAGTGGTATTCTCTGTTAGCACTTAGTTGTATAAACATGGGCCAGTCTAAATAAAGCCTATTTGAATTTATTCAAAAGACTAGTACGAGATTTTCTTGTTTCTTTTATCGTACAATTTTTCTTTACTTGAATAGGTAATGTACCTACTTTATATTTCATGAAATTAATACTACTTCGAAATTCGGTAAATCAGTACCAAATGTACGAGTACATAGTGCAACTGTTACAGTTATTAATGACTAAAATATTTTGTTTTTAAAAGTTTAGTGAGATTAATGTTGATAACTAAATTATTATTGTAAACGAGCGGCCCGCCTGCAACTTCGTCCGCGTGAAAACACCTTATGGTGAAGAATTTTCAAAAATGTTCTTACTTGCAAACATTGTCCTGAATACAAAATAGTAACACAACAACAAAAAAATTTGCAAAATAAATAAGACCTTTTTGAAGTTATGCGCAAACATACATTCATGGCAGTTGATTTTTATAACACAGGGTGATCTATCCAAATGGGTCAGTATGGGGAAATCTAAAACTATAAGAGATAGGGAAATCTGTTTTGCGTCGCATCGCGGCGATTTTAGATTTAATTACATTCAAATGTGCATAACATTTTTTTTGATAACTGACATAACCGGGAATCTAACCCAGGCAATATCTCTGTAAACAATGTTATAAAATTATGCAAGTATATTCGTTGTTATCTTGATGGTGTAATTAATAAGTCACAAAGTACACATTAAAAGAATTTTGTTTAAATAATTGAAAGAAAACCCATAATTACATAATAATTTTTTTAAAGTAAATGTCCAAAATGGTAGCCATTTTCCTGTATGTAAAGATTAATTCTGTTGGGTTACGAATGCAATATTGCGTTTCGCATTTTTAACATTTATACATAGCCGGGTAAAAAATCTCCAAAACACAAGTTTGCGCATTTACCGCGAAACAACATCCCTTCGTCGTACCTCTGAACATTGAGGGAGCTCCCCTTGATACCAATCCGACTATTGGAATCCTTGGCCGTCGATATTTCGAGTGACGTTCAGTTTCGTGGTCATTTGGAAGGTAAAGCTAAATTAGCTTCGAAAATGCTGGGTGTGCTTAATAGAGCAGGTCAGTATTTCACGCCGGCCCACCGTTTACAACTGTATAAAGCACTGCCCCCTTACTCTCGAAACCGATCGCTATTGGATCGAATTGGTATTGTGAATTTTCGTTGTCTTGAGTTTGGACACTAGCGATAAAATGGATTCATGTCGCGCGGATATTGCGTGAACTAAATGACATTAAGTTTTGTTGAAATTCGTACCCTGGACGCTATTTTGACAGTTAAATTTGGTATTCTGATGGTGTTTAGATTGGCTGTCAATTGACATTGTCACAATAACTAAGTGGTACTTTATGTGTATTGAATTCACGTATTTTTCGGTAAATAGGTACCTACTCATTTTTAAGCAGCTGTGTCGCGTAGAGGTGTAAGAATACTACCACCCCGTCTCTTCCCTTGGGTGTCGTAAAAGGCGACTAACTGACTAAAGATTATTAATGTGTGAAATGTGATAAGACTTGATACCTACTTAAATAAATGATTTATAAGACTGCACATATTAGATTAATACAATGTTTTAATCTAAGCTGCACACATCAAACAGCATAAAGCGGCGATGGGCTTACCACCTGTCACGCTGACCACATGTGCAGTCGCTATTTGGTGAAAAGTGGACTATGGTAGAGGACTGCTTTTGCGGTCCTCATTGCCTAGTCTCTGAAGTCTCTGACTAATCTTTCGGGGATGGTGATGAAAATGGTGATTCAATGTATGTATATACGAGTATGTACCTACTTATTTGTAAGTACTATGATGGCGCGTTTGGCTCTTTCTTTTCTTATTTTAAGAAACGCTCTAAGAACCGAGCTAAAATTAAGCAGGAACTTTAACGTTGCTTAGGTAATATTGGGGAACTGGGTGCCTCATATGATTTATAATAAATTTTAAATAAAGTTTCTTTGGTAAATTAAGTAAGGTTATATTCGGTTTCTTTAACTCTCAGTATCTTTACAAAACAAATAAGTACTCTTTTAATAAAACAATAATACTATTCAGCAAAATTTATTGCCTAACACACAATTGTATACCTACTGCTTGCTTACAATTATTTAATCCAGATAACAAAAAAATACACATGTCTTCATTAGCTTCATTATTTATTTATTTGCTGCTTGTTGGAGAGCATTGGCAACCTCACGTCCGTGCCTCAAAAATATCTTGTGCTGGATGCTCTACTGCATCTGAGACGGTCCAACCACTTTCCTTACTGCCTCTACCCGTTTGCCTCATTCATCAAAACCGAATACTGAGCTTTTATTGGTCTGTTTTTGAGCCCAATACTATAAAATAAAGGTGAACAATGAATTTTATGATATTTGATTCGATAATCCCAAATATTTTTCAAGACGTTACGAAAGTTTGAAACGTTCACTGTCACTTGAATTGACTATTTGTGAAATAAGTAAAACTTAGGTCGTCGGTCAATTATAGCAAGTGTAATATTAATCTTTACTTTCACAACAAACTAATTTATTAGATCGATCGTTTATTAGATCGATCATCGCAGAAAATTAATAGGTAATAATTTATTGTCCTTCATGACAGAAAGTGATGTTGTCAAATCAGAGACAGACAGACAACGCCACAGACAGATTTTTTACTTTTTAAAGCATTTCAAGGCGAAGGCAGCGCTTCATACGTCCTAAAATGTTGATGTCGCTTTAAATAATGCAATATTGTTTTGTAAATTCTGCTTAACATTGAAGGATTTATTGATATAAAATGAGTTATAACTTCATTAATTAGATACAGCTATAATTTTAGATATTAAAGTGGATTTTTATTATGGATTACATTTATCGATACGTCAAAAACACAAAAGGTTCTCACTATCGATGACATCATTGGCAGCAAACTTCATACTTATCTTTCCGATATGAACATGATTTCGATTTCAATCTGATCCTGAATTTAAGCGCGTCAAGAGTACGCACTTATTATTGTATTGTTATTTGATATCGCCATTGAGATTGGATTCGAGAGTAAGGGGGCAGGTCAGGCCTCATATGGAATACTGCTCCCATCTCTGGGCTGGAGCACCCCAATACCAACTCTTTCCATTTGACCGCATTCAACGCAGAGCTGCTCGAATTGTCGACGACGTGGTTACTTCAGGTCGGCTCGATCCACTGGCTCTTCGGAGAGACGTTGCGTCTCTCTGTATATTGTACCGTATATATCATGGAGAGTGTTCTGAGGAATTGTTCGGCTTGATCCCTGCCGCTGATTTCCTTCACCGCACTACACGCAATCGACTGTCATTCCATCCACATCACCTTGATAGATGGCGGTCTACTACTGTGCGTTCAAGAAAAGAGCCTATTCCTTCCTTAAAGGCCGGCAACGCGCCTGCGATTCCCCTGGTTTTGCGGGTGTCCATGGGCGGCGGTGATTACTCTCCATCAGGTGACCCGCTTGCTCGTTTGCCTCCTTCTGCTATAAAAAAAAATATATATATATATATTTATCTAATTTGGAGCTTTTCTTTCAATTATTTAAACAAAAATCCAATAAAAAATATGTTCCATGTGATTTATTATTCACACCATCGATAATAACAACGTATATACTTGCAGAATTTTATAACATTGACTCCAAATATATATTTACTGGTTTTGATTCCCGGTTATGTATGGAAGTTAACCAAAAAAAATTAATGTCATTTTTATTAAATCTAAAATCGACGCCATGGTTCCTTCGAACAGATTTCCCTATCTCTTATAGTTTTTGATTTATTTTCTATGTTTTTGAACCATGTAGCAAAATGTAAAGGACTTTTAACAATTATTATTACATAAATTACATTAGTTCACATCGATCGTTTTACATCGAATTTAGAGAATGATAACTTAATAACTCACTGCGGATTTAGGATCGAGTTTTAGGTTAAGCCCTACAAAATCATATAATCACGTCTATTATCCCCGAAGGGTTAGTCAGAGACTAGGCAATGAGGACAGCAAAAGAAGTCCTCTAACATAGTCCACTTTTCACTAAATGATGACATGTGCACAGCAGACAGGTGGTGAGCCCATCGCCACTCTATGCTGTTGGATGTATGTGCAGTCTTAAGTCCGTTAGTCGGCTTTTACGACACCCAAGAGAAGAGAGGGGGCGTTAGTATTCTATGCCGCTACCAGCACGGCAAGTCAATAGAAAAAATATATGTACTTATTAACTTTTAGGTCTAGAAAAATCAATAGTGCTGACAGGCCTAATATCTGAGCAGTGTTGCCAATTATATTATTTGAGACTGAGAGGAGTAAACTCGTGATAAGTGTTGGGGCGCGTGCCACGACTCGTTGATATGCATTGAGGTATTAAAACCAGGGACGTCATCGCGAAGCAATTTATTGCGCACGGAGTTGCGGCACTGTAAGAGCCCAGTCACTTACTTACTTCTAAGGCTGATTTCACAGTCACGCGTTTGATCTGCGCTGGTCACACGCGCGCGGTTACAATTACACTAGATACCTAGTAGTTGCGTTTCATAGTCACGCACGCAGTTCAAACGCGCAACTACTATGTAGTGTAATAATTGTAAGCGCGCGCGTGTGGCCGGCGCTGATCAAACGAGTGACTGTGAAATCAGCATAAGTGATTGCGGTGCGTTTGCAGCTCATGCTTTGCGGTAGTCGTCTCTAGTTATAATACCTCATTGATTATTTATATGACCTGCGCCGGGCCTCCGCAAAGCCTACGCAATCGCCCCGCCCGCCCACGGAAATGGCTAACAATTATATTGGACTAACGTCTTAATGGACCTAACCAAGTTTGTTGTTCTTTCTTTTATATTTAAACATAGACCTCGTTATTAATAAACATGGACTAAAGTACCAGCTGTTATTAAACTGACGCTATTTTATTTAAATAAAACTACACAGCGTCAGTGTATACCAAGGTGTACCTACTCGTAAATTAGTCTACGTTTTTTAATAACACGGATATTGATTATGATACAAAGTTTTTTCTTACAGATCACTAAACTCTCTTTCCCTTTCTAACAGACTAAAGCGAGTAGTATAATAAGTAGTTTTATATTGAATATACATACTATTATATCAAAGAAAAAGATTTTTTATGGCGACATTGCACTCGCCGCTTTTGTCACCGGGCGTCATCGTAATAAAACTGTAAAATATAATGTAATAAGCATATTGAGTTTACATCAACTACGACATGACTGTATGCCTAATATAACACATTTTCCAACTAATACACCGCTGTGATACATAATATGCAAATTCTATATAACCAAAGAATACAAAACAAGCTAAGTATTAGTTGCACCGAGCGATCAATATTTTAGAGTTGAAGACATTTTTCAGACATAAGATATATCAGTTCCCAAGACTACCGGCTGATCTTTGAAGTCTGATGGAGAGTTTTGATTTAGCAGTCCCGGGGGCGAGTGCGGGATAAGGCGGGACCGAGATAAGTAATAACGCTCGTGCCGTATTTTTATAACGGTTTTTTTTTGTACTAGCTCGTTTAGTAACGTAACCTCTTACTTTAGTAGGAAAATATTTATTCTTAAAACAGTAACTAGCTTTTGGAAAAATATAATTTACATCAACTGGGAATTATCTCTTTTCGCAATTGAAGTGTCGCTAGGTAACTGGATAGATGATATGGTTAAATGCTAGAAAACGTGGATAAAATCCATAGCTATGTTAGACTACTGAGGTTAGGGGATACCACATTTACCACCTTTATGGAAAGTGCTCCCGCCGCCATTTTAATTGTTCGACAAAGTTGCGACGCGCAATTAAATACTATTATTAAGACACCACAGGTTGTTCTTCTGTGCTGTTGAAGACACAAGCAAATGATGCCTAGTCATAATTAGGTACCCGAAACAACATTGGAGACTATGGATATGAAGTTCTTCTGATAACAAATAGAAAAAGCAAGTTTTTCGCTTCTGCTATAAAGACAACACACGGTATACACAATATTTCAGAGTAATCCTAGCGATGGGATTTGATTAAACGTACAATGATAACACGTTACTGCATTAACCACAACAAACGGTTAAATATCCGCCTCTTGCTATGTGATTCCCGTCAGAAAAAGCTCCAGGGAAATGTCTGAATTAAATATACAGTCAACAGCATGACGGTCCGAAAACTTGGCAACGGCCCATTTGTTATAGTAATAAGAGTCAGTATGCTCTGGCCGGGTGGTTTATGAGCGCCGGTCGATCGTACACCGCAAGTTCGAGCGGGGCCATTACTTTATTTGGCTATAAGCAGAGCGGATTCGCTAAGAGCACGAGAATATTATGTAGACTATTTATGTACTCAACTGCACCGAATATGGTAAAAGGGCCGCACTGGAAGACGGCGGAATTGTTATGTCTGCGTTCACTTCGCGTTTCCTTTGGTGTTTCTGCTGTTTCAGTTTAAAGCTGATTTGAAATGTGAAACAAATTTGTGCAATCGTGGCATTTGGCAAATGTAAAAGAAATGTTATTGTTGGTTGGTACATAACTAATCCATCACTTATCAAACGTTCCGGTGTAACAACGAGTATAATAAATAAAAACAATAATTATTAACTTACTGAAGTGCACTTAAACATTTATACTTTTCGTATAAACGCTCCTGCCATTGACACTGGCTGTGCTGTGTCTGTCACCCAGGCGGACATATGCGTCCTTCCGAGAAGAATTGCACATATAAAGACCTAGAAAAACCTACAACATTCTGCCAATTTGACTATACTTTACCGTTTATACTATGGCGAGTGCTCTGAAGAACTCTTTGACCTCATCCCTCCTTCTCCCTTCCTCCATAGGAGTACGCGTGCTGCTCTCCAGAGTCACCAATTTACAGTCTCTAATATTCCATCACGCACAAAGAAATTTGGTGACTCGTTTCTTTGTCGCACTTACAAAACATGGAATAGTCTACCAGCACACGTATTCCCTCTTACCCATGACATAGGGTCCTTCAAACGAGGCGTGAAGAGGCACTTTGTGGGCCGGTAGAGTGAGGGGGAAATGATGCTACGTATCTTACGCTGCACCAGTTGTCCTCGTGCCTGGACTTCACTTCCACTTAACATCAGGTGGAGT
The DNA here is from genome assembly GCA_963921215.1 of Scoparia ambigualis. Classification (NCBI taxonomy): domain Eukaryota; kingdom Metazoa; phylum Arthropoda; class Insecta; order Lepidoptera; family Crambidae; genus Scoparia; species Scoparia ambigualis. The sequence goes on from OY992510.1 coordinate 7,839,620, forward strand.
GAGGTCATTTGCCGGGCTTTGTATGAAAAAAAAATAATACCAGGCCGGGCCCGTCAATTAGTATTCCTATATGAACTATATCACACGGAAATGTCGTGGAATCGAGGGTACTACTCGTAAAAACTGTTTTATTTACGTCAATATTGATATGTGCCACAGACCCTATGTAGTCTGTGCTATGTGCCTTCTGTTGGATACAGGTTTATCCCAGTGATCTACTGTGCTATTGTCATATACGCGAAGATAGACAGAAGCTTTCCGAATTTGTATCCCAAATTCGGCATTATAAGCGTCTTCCAAGATCTAGCTAACTCACGAATAATCCAACCGTATCGCGTACGGTGAAAGAATACTACCACCCCCTCTCTTCCCTTGGGTTTCGTAAAAGGTGACTTACTTACTAAAGACTGCACGCACATCCAACAGGATAGCGCGGTGATTGGCTCACCACCTGTCACGCTGTGCACATGTGCAGTTGCTATTTGGTGAAAAGTGGACTATGGTGGAGGACTGCTTTTGCTGTCCTCATTGGCTAGTCTCTGACTAACCCTTCGGGGATAATAGTCGTGATTACATGTATGTATGTACTATTATCCCCATAGGGTTAGTCAGAGACTAGGCAAAGAGGACCACAAAAGTAGAGCACTGCCACTGTCCACGTTTCATCAAACTTTGACGACCTTCTTGGTCGAGTGGTTTGTACACCGGTTTTCATGGTGTCGCCATCTCGGAGGTCCCGGGTTTGATCCCCGGTCAGGTCAGTTTAGAAATTATTGTTTTTCTATATTGTCTCGGTTCTGGGTGTTTTCTATGTATAATAAGTATGTATTTAAGTATTTTTAGTATGTTTATTCGTTGTCTAGTAACCATTTAACGAGTTTCTTCGAAGCTTCTTTTGGGCTAGATAATTGGTGTGTGTAGGAAAGTTTTATAAGTTTTATAAGTTTATCAAATAACAACTGCACATGTGCTCAGCGTGTTAAATTATGAGCCCTTTGCCGCCTTATTCTGTTGGATGTATGTGCAGTCTTAAAATGAATTTATAAGTGAACTTGACTACCTTAATATTAAAGTTAGTAGACAGCTTAAGTTAAGCTGGAAACTTCATTCCTCTAGTTTCGTAGCCTCGTAACAATCGTCATTATGTTTACGCACAATTTAAAACAGCGACCATAATGAACGCCGCCGTTGAGCCAAATGGATTCTGTGCCAATAGAGCGCGCTGAGTTATTGCCTACCTGCTGTTTGTGTGCCATTCTGTTATTTTGTTTCGTATAAATAATGTAGATAATTGTATGTTCATATAAAAGTGATTTAAAGACGTACTATTCTCTCTATCTATTGACATTTTGTCTTATAAAGTAAAGTAGCTTTTGCCTGCGGTTTATCTCGCGTTAGATTTTCTCTCAGTACTCTTAAACTGAGACCGGTGGTCAAATCACTAGACGACAGATGCTGCTATAACTAACAAAGATTTTTATTATTATATAAGCGTTCCACTGCTAAGCACGGGTCTTTTCAGGGGGAGAATGGGCCATAACCTACCACGCTGACCCAACGCGGGTTGATTCTCGTTGGTACCTTCTAATAAATACGGCTAGTAGCTTTTAAATTTCACCTACACTTTCTTTATAAATTTTTTATGTCGCCGTGTCTCCGTTCCGCCGACGCTCCGTACAATTTTGATGATGTTTGAGTCACTTTAGCATCGCCCACTAGCGCTTAACCTTAACATTTTGGCATATTTTGCAGAGAGAAAGGCCTACCTGGATACGAAATTTTTAAAAGCTCCATGTGGAAAAGATAATTTTAGGTATATTTTTAAAATTGTGTCTGAGGCAAATGTTGAAACGACATGTCTATCAAATGTCGTGTAACAGTATAACAAAATATCATAAGAAGTTTTTTTTATTCAGCAATGGGAAAGGTATCTTAGCCCAAAAGCATCCTATTGGCGATCTGACAATTTTATCTATAACTATCGAAACACAAACAAGCCAACGCTACAACTACATTGTTGTTACTCGTACATTACATAACTACATTTGATAAAAATAAGGTAACTATCCAGTTTAAAACCAACTAAACTATGTACAAATGATCATCATCATCATCATCAGCCTATAAACGTCCCACTGCTGGGCACAGGCCTCCCACGTGGACAATAGCACGTGGGGATACTGGGCCATAACCCACCACGCTGGCCCAATGCGGGTTGGTGGGTTTTAACGACTGCCATCTTACGACAACCACCGGGACCAATGGCTTAACGTGCCTTCCGAAGCACGGAGGAGCTCTAAATGTTTTAAACTGGTCACCCATCAGGCGACCAAGCATTGCGAAAGTTGTTTAGCGGGCAAGATCGCAAGCCGAACGCGCTAACCGCTGCGCCATCGATCTACAAATGATGGATGAGATTAATTAAAACAGTTTTATTTGACTTTAAGATCGTCAACATGATTCCTTAAAACCAACTTCCCTCTTTCTCTTTGAGTTTCGGACTACCCCATGCAAACCCATTTAAACTGTTCATTTTATACGTACGAACTACTAACAACAAAAATATGAGCATGCCCGATGCCCATATTAAGTTACATAATCGCAATCAAAAACGGTGCCACCATTTTGAAAGAAGAACCATTTAAATAATATAAAGTATAGCAGGCTCTCCGATCGTCCTTTGTTTTCATTTAATAAATATAATCCCCTTTAACAACAGTCTCGGGAGCTTCGAAAACGATGCCACCTAGAAAGTTCGTCAAAGCCGTAACTAGCAAGACGGTCGAAACAAAGCGATGTTATTCTGCCGATGCTGGGGACTGGAGAATATTTAATTAAAGCCTTCTCGTCCGAGTCTTATGAATCAAAGAGTCCGATATTTAAGGGTGGACGGCCCCCGTTTGCACCCATGACCAATTTATTATTTATTTTATAATGTTTTGTGTTGGCGTTTAAAAGCGAATCTGACATTAAGGTGGTAAAAGGATTGCCATGCTTGACCGAATAGAAATTTCGAGTTCCTCATTACTTCTACACTGATTGTTAGTTAACAATCAATAACTGAACTTAACTGTACTAGCTTTAAGGTTGTGTACTGTCCATCTTAGTCGGGCAACAAAGATTTAAATTTGAATGTGCTGCTATCCAAAACATGGTGGAGTTTGAAATATTATAATTTGGTCACCTATTCGGTACCCGGTAATGCGAAAGTTGCTTAACATGTAAGATTGCAAATTGCAACCCAAACTGCGCTAATCGCTCTACAAAGTATTTTTATAGAACAATTTCGTCATAATATGCTTTCTACTAACCGTGTTGCGCAGCGGTGAAAGAATACTACCACCCCTCTCTCCCCTTGGGTGTCGTAAAAGGCGACTAACGGACTTAAAGACGCACATACATCCAAAAGCATAGAGCGGCGATAGGCTCGCTATCTGTCACGCTGAGCACATGTGCAGTCGCTATTTGGTGAAAAATGGACTATGGTAGGAGTGCTTTTGCTGTCCTCGTTTCCTAGTCTCTGACTAACCCTTCGGGGATAAAAATCTTGATTATATGTATGTATGCTTTCTTTAACGGGAAGCGGCTCAAATATTTATTATAAAAAAGAAAAGCTTTATGGCTGATAACAATCACAACAATGCCGATGTAATTATTATTATATAACATATAACTTTTTAAAACCAACAGTGATAAAGGAGACCAGCGAAATTAGGCCTAACTATTACAGGAATCAGACTTCTACAAAAAAAATTAGTGTAATTATTAATAATTTGTCGAATAAAAAACACTAATAATTCAATGGGGAACAATTTATTGTAATTATAACAAAGTGTTTGACTACCTGTTTATCGAACAAGGACGCATTTCACGTGTAGTCGATGGACAATGTTGGCGAACAAAAACTACACGTTGTTTCGATTAGTACGAATTGATCATTGTATTTTTATTAAATTTAGTATGGTATTGACTTATTCATTGATACATCACATTAAAAATTATTAAGAGATTTATCTGTTTACGCTACGCATTACAGACTTTGACGATAGCTGACGCCATTACGAACTACCCGCGCCAGCACAACCGACATTGATTACGTGCTTGTTTGACTCACCACTGCTAGAATACTGTCTAACTATTCTGTTCTAAGTATTCTGTATAAGTGGTGAGAAACCGACCATGCTTTTAATTGTACTTCTTATAAAGATAAACTGCATAAACTGTGACATTCGTTTTATGTTTGCATTTGATAGGTGACTCGCCTCTAGCGCATGGACCGCTTAAATCAGGTCCCCGTCGCCTAATTTCCCTCAGTCGCAGGTCTGGCAGGACTCGACTCTGACGCACACCAGTGTAGCTGCATCGTCCCCTTTTTCAGTGGATGATTATAAGGACGTGCCGTATCCTCCGCTATTTTGATTTAATCTAAGGCTATTTGTTTAATTTACATTAACTAACCTCCCTTTGAGCTGACATGGCTTTGTTATGGAACAATATCTTCAAGTGCTATGTCCGTAGGAGGCCTGTGCCCAGCAGTGGGACGTTTATAGGTTGATGATGATGATGAATATTTAGTATAAAATGTACACGGCGGCGGCGGTGGCGGCGGCGGCGGGGCGGCGTGTTGGTACGAACTAAATACAACTTCACAGATAATTAAACAGTGCAATACAAACATATTTTACACATAACATAATATTAAATCGCTTTAATCGACAGGGCCGAAATCGGCATCTCTACCCTGCTACTTTAAAAAAACACTACGAACAGAACGTATTTTCTTTTGTAACACTAACAGCTGTAATCAAAGCCTTGACAATCGGGCCCGTTGTCTCTCTGCCCTATAATTAAGCATAAAGGTTTGAGAGTTCTGTTTTGTCTGGATGTCGCCTCGGTTGACGAATGGTTGGCAACTAGGCCCGAAACAAAAGAATTGGAAAAACTTCAAACAATCTTCTTTTAATTTTTAAATTAAGAACTTTGCTCAGTGTTTTATTAACATTTTATTTTTTTAATCTTCTATCAACAAAGGTTTTAATTAACGTGTGTCTGCTGTCCATTTTATGATGCACGTATGAAAAAAAATTGTTCGAGCTACTGAGAAAGCCGGTGCTGTTTTGTTTTACAAGAAAACTACTCATTTAAATGAAACACACACCTACTCTACTAGAATCTTGTAAGGGTTTCAATGATCAGGATGAAAAACGTGAGCAGAACCGTATGAAGTTTTTCAATTTATTATGTCTATTTACAATGTCTACCAGTTTTATTTTCAAATGGCTTGCCATATTTTAAGTCTTTTATACTTTTTCTAACTATCCCATTTTGTTTCCAACCTTTCCCGAACCCTCACATGCATTTATTATCCTTGGCACTTTCTCACCAGTTTCCCACAAAGGGATTATTTATTTATTTATTTATTCTTACACATATCTCACTAGTACCAATTACATGTTTATTTCTGCGTCTATGTTTAAGTTTAATTGATAACTAATATCCAGTAAGCACCTCATTTAAAAAACAGTGCAAGTTATACAAGTCGAGGCGAATATCAAAAGTCGGCAATGGCTAGCCATCTGCGAATCGTACGCTTGCTCTCCGGCTTAATTTAAAAATTGAAATAAATTAAGGACAATCCTTTTGTAGCGTAGCGTCCTTGACTTCAAATGGGTGGGTACAATTTCACAGTTGACTACCGAAAATTAATTTAAAAACACAATCTCGAATAGATAAAAACCGAACACAGTCGAGATGAAAAGCTTAATAATTAAATTCTACTCAATTTCGTTCTTTAACTTTTTAAGTAATCCCGAAAGCTTTTAAGTAGAAAATGATACGGAGTGCCAAGTTAGTTGTTACGTTCTTTTTCGTGGGTTTGTCTCTTAAATGTTTTATGCAAACTACACTCACGCCGGGTAAGGAAAAGTAAAGAAAATTGAGGAACACAATGTCAAGATTTGATCTACTCTGTTTTTTACAAACCTGATTAAATCATCAATCTTCTCTTGGGTGCCGTAGAAGGCGACTAACGGACTGAAGACTGCACATACATCCAACAGCATGTAGCGGCGATGGGCTTACCATCTATCATGCTGAGCACATGTGCGGTTGTCATTTGGTAAAACGTGAACTTTGTCATTGGGCTTTTGCGGTCCTCATTGCCTATTCTCTTTGTGCAACTTATTTACCTAAGACCTACACAGATTACACTGAGGATCTCTTTACGAGTAGACAAGAAATAAATGCAATTTTTTTTAATTCTACGAGACTATATCATACGGACAAAAGCGTTGGCGGTCGTTAAAGAAAACTCAAAGATCGGATTGACTTTAATTAATCCGGTTACGAATTCAACATGGATACAGCAGACGTGAAAAGCTGATCAAAGCTCTACTCCAGCGAATTCAACTTTATTATAGTTTTCCTCAAATTTCAACATAATCCAATATGTTTCGATGCAAGCAGTGTATCGGAAGTGTAAAGGAACATTTTATTGAATCGGAGCCAAGGCCTTAGTTCACGTAAGCCGGATTATATTACCTGAAATGGTTTATGCGATTCCCGATATTTCATATGAGTTAGCTGTAGTTCGCTGCGGGTTATTCATGGGTGATTCTCTTGTGTTATCTGACAATGGCTTTTGTACAAGCCAGTGGGAGTGAACGTTATAGTACAGCTGTCGTCTTCCGCAAAGAGTGGGAGAATATACTTGAAAAACCGAAACAAGAATTTACAATCAAAATACATGAACATTATACCAGTATTCAGTTCAGTACTCTATTATGAGTATCTTTAGTCACGAGATCTAGTGTTATCTGACAATGGCTTGTGTACAAGTCGGAGGGAGTGAACGTAATGGAACAGCTGTCGTCTTCCTCGAAAATTGAGAGTATAGTCCCTTGTCTGTCACGAAGACATAGAGGTTGCTATAAATTATTTTAAGGTTTCCTGGAATGTTGTTTGGTACTAAGCCGGTATTAGAGATGACAGTAGGGACTAAATTCAATTTTCTTATTAGTCTATTATATATATTATACACCTTTTATATTGCGCACAGCAAAGGAGTGGAACTCCCTCCCTACGTCTGTGTTTCCGAGTAATTATAACCCGTCCATCTTCAAAGCAAGAGTGAATAGGCACCTTCTGGATTAGCTCGCTCCATCGTGGATCCTGTCTTAGCCCCTGGGCTTGATTCGGATTAAGAGCATACCCATTCATAGTAAAAAAATAAAAAAAATATTATTAACCGCGTTTTAATAAAATTTTGAGTTGATCCGTAAAAAAGTTTTTCATTTCAAAATGAGATGGAAACTCATACGTGTGGGGGATACTCCATAGATAATGGATAGGTCTTCAAAAATGATATTGAGATTTCTAATATCATTTTTTTCTAAACTGTATAGTTTGCGCGAGAGACACTTCCAAAGTGGTGAAATGTGTGTACCCCTGTAACTTCTAAAAAAAGAAAAATGATGATGATGATGAAACACAAATTCCTTTTTTTGTCATTTTTGTCATGTTTAAAACACTTGACCTGACCAGCCCTTGAAGTTTCTTGCGGTTTCTAGCAGTCATCTTATATACATCACATACATATATGCACTCACGACTACTATCCGAAAAGGTTACATATAGACTATGCATTGAGGATCACTAATGCATTGCAACACCACAGTCGACGTTGCACCATAAAAAACTGCACATGTGCTCAACGTACGTGTTGAATGTACATTCTATCTATCTTAGAAATATGAATAGAGAAATCTTTATTTGATACAACACATTACATATTTAAATCGTCGATAGTCCTCAGTCTGTTAGTCGCCTTTTACGTCACCTAAGAGAAGACATGGGTTTTCAGTATTCTTTTAATTAGGATCAAGATTCGAAAGGAGAAGGATCAATGATAATTATCGTGATAATAACGGATGGATAATTATCGATTGATAATAACAAAAAAAATCGCTCGTGAAAAAGAACTGTTTGCGAAGTATTTATACCTACGTGTGATTCCGCACTTGCGTGTTTCTGAAAGTAGGAGGTATCGATGTCAACGTAGGAATAATTATCTAACAATTATCCGATAATTATTAGATAATTATAAAGAAGCGTAATTATCTTGATAATTTCGAACCCTGATTAGGATCCGCCACTACACAGCTCAGGTATGTATGATAAATAGGTGTTCAAAAGTCTATCCATACCGGTTGGTCCAGCAACGTAGCCGTACAATTTATGCAAGAGCACTGACTAAAATAATTTACCGGAAAAGGTCGTCGGTGAGTTTTGTCTACATTTTTATAAGGTGTTGAGATTTATTAAGGCGCGAGGGCGGCCGACGTGAAATATTCACGGATCACGTCCGCCGGTTGTCCTGCTACCTACTCCTACCTACTCCCGGATGATTTATTTGGGTGGGGTCGTGGCTAGCACCCACACCTCCACGTTATAGTGTTTCAGTTGGGTATTGTATAACATCATTTAAATTTTATAACCGATGAGCTATGAAGCAAAAGGGTGTTGGAAGTTTGACGTTCTTTATTGGTTGTTGCGGCTAAGATTTCTTATGAAAGGTTACAATGAAAGAACTGAATAAGTCAAATGACAAACGATCCATGTCGATACGTTAGTGTTTGTTAATAGTAAATTGGTGGACAAGAGAGTACAGGCATTTGGCAGGGGTGGACTGACGCGGGCTGATTATAGTGATAACCTTTTTTATTTGTATATATTTTTATACGAGAAATACTCTTTACTTTTTATAATAGAAAGTAACCGTTATTAAGATCTGAACCAGCTCGGATTAGTACTTCTAAAAGATCTCAATCTAGAATATAGCAACAAACTTCCAATTTGGACACACCCCTATTTAGTTTTAAATGATAAATGTAAATTGAATGATTAACAGTGTCGCGTAGCGGTGAAAGAATACTACCACCCCCTCTCTTCCCTTGGGTGTCGTAAAAGGCGACTGTGATATAGTGAATTACACTATCAGCACGTACTCAATAGTACGTGATAATTAAGGTCTTCCTGATTGACAAGGCGTCCTTCCTCTAGTCACGTATAGATGTGATGTTAATTAGTATTTAAGATGATACACTAGAGGATAAAGATTATTGATTCAACGCAAGACATTGTTTCATTTCGGGTCTCCGTCCCAACGCCATTACATGGCGACCGTGACATGGTGTCACAAGTCCGCGCCGCGAAATCGCTAGTTGAAGTCTACAAAATATCAGGAAAATAGTGCTACACGGGCCTACAAGAAGGACGAAGGAAATAAGAAGAAAAACTGTAAGCCAAAATTGTTTAACTATGGGAAACCCACAATCTAAAGACAATATTATTGTCAGTCAATCACCAACTCAATCGGCGGCAGCATCAACTCCCTTGGCCGTTGGGATGCAACTTTCAGAGATCTTTTTACTGACCATCGTCGTTGTACTAGCGGGCTATATAGTACTTAGGCTGCTACGTTACTTCAACGCACGACTATTAGAAGAGGTAGAACGCAGAGCGGTTCGACGGGCAATTGGACCAGCACAGAACGTGTAAGCCAGCACGAATTAATATAACTATGCTACCAAGAATCTATGTGTGTGTGTGAGTGATTTTTTTTTCTAAAGTGTGTTCATGGCAAACCTGTCAGAACTCTTGAGTGAGCTTAAGGCTATTAGAGACTCTATTATTAAATTAAGTAAGGACAAACGTTATTCCGCTCAGGGGCAGAATAAGTTTTTAAGAGCAAAGGAAATTAAAAATATTTTTGAACAAATATTTGCAGACTTATGTAAAAAAGGGATAGATGCTGTAGAATTACAAATAACAAAAGCAATATCGTCAAAGTTTTTATGTAATTTTGAGGAAATCGAGTCACTCGTTAACCCGCATCATTCAGAAACGATCACAACCATGGCCACGTTTGATCTAAAAGTCGCGCTCACGCTCCTCCCAGTAGTAGATTGCGACGAAACGCAAATTAACCAACTAATAGACGGAATAGAGTATTATAGTAGTACCCTTAGAAACGAGGACCAGCCTCTGTTAATCAATTTTGTTTTAAAAACTCGTCTTTCTAGCAGTGCTAAAACAAAAATTAATAAGTCTTATGTGTCTGTGGCAGACCTAATAAAAGATATAAAAAATGTTTTAATTCCGATTAAATCATACACAGCCATTTTAGACCGAATGCTACGATGTAGGCAAGGAAACAAGACCATAGAAGTGTTTGGTAGTGAAATCGAAAAAATGTCCAACGATTTAAGTACAGCACAGGCTAATGGAGACGAGTCGGCATATAATTTATTAAAGCCGATTAATGAAAAAATGGCTATCAAGCGTTTCGCTGACGGCCTAAACAATGCTCGTACAAGCATTATAGTTACGTCTAGGTCCGTAAGCACAGTTAGGCAGGCAATAACTATAGCCTTAGAACAAGAAGACTCGGTAGTGAAACCACCAATAAACAATTATGTTAACTATGTTTCGAACCAGCGATTTGAAAAGATAAATAAAAACTATCATCAACAATATAATAAGTCACGTAACAACAACGCGACGAGTCAGCAAGGTCGGGGTCGTGCCTACTATAACTCGAATAGGTTTCAGGGTCAGCGCAACACCAGGTTTACGTCACCTCATAATAAACGTAGGAATGTACATTTCTTAGTTGACTCAGCAGAACAGTCTAATGACGAGAACGAAAGTGAACGTCAGAGTATACGTCAGAACGAACATCATAGCGATGATTTTTTTCGTTCTGAATAGCGCTGAGGTAGATATTTGTAGTTATGGTAGTGGTAATTACGTTTGTTTTACTTGTAGTCAAACTCAAATTTCTCTATTAGTAGACACAGGAGCAAGCATTTCAATTTTAAAGTTAGATTGGTTAAATAAACTCCGTAGCGTGTCCCGCGACGCAAAGCTAGTAAGGGATGAAATTAAGATTAAAGGAGTATGTGGGGATTTAGTATCAATAGGTTATGTTTATCTAGACTTATGTGTTAACAATTATAATTTTAGGCATAAGTTTTATGTGTTTAGCAACTTCCACTGTAAAAATGATGGAATTTTAGGAGAAGATTTTTTATTAAAATATAGTTGTAAAATTAACTATGAAAATAAGCTGGTTACATTACAGGATAAGATAAGTCTAGAATTAGGCTTAGGTAAAAACATAATAACGACTATTCCAGGGAGATGTGAGGTCGTAAAATATGTTTCGTCAGAGATAAAGGGCGAATGTGTCATTTTAGCGGAGGAAGTTATTGCAGGCGTATTTGTAGCAGGCGCCGTGGTAGTAGGAGACGGGAAAAAGATTCCGGTGCGATTTTTAAACACACGGGAAGAAGACGTAAAATTAAATAACTTTAGCCCGAAAATTAGAAAATACTCGGATTATTTCGTATGCTCTTTTGATACGGAAAACGGAAAATCTGTCGAGAGGGTTAAACAACTATTCGATTTTCTTAAATTAAAAACATATCTTGGTGATGAAGAGAGACGGTCTATTGAGAAAATATGTGCAAAATATGCAGATATCTTTCATATGCCGGGTGATAAGCTATCCGTTACAAACTTATACGAGTACAACATTAAACTGCAAAATGACGCGTCTCCTGTTTATGTCAAACCGTATAGAATACCGCACGCTCAGAAGGCTGAGTTAATAAAACAGGTAGGTAAATTGTTAGAAGAAGATATTATCGAAGAGTGTACCAGCGAATGGTCTTCTCCATTATTATTACTTCCGAAAAAAGCTGACAGTAGCGGTGAAAAAAAGTGGAGAATCGTAATAGATTATAGACCTTTAAATAAAAAAATAGTAGACGAAAAGTTCCCGTTACCAAATATACAAGAAATTATTGACTCACTTTCGGGATGCTTATACTATTCTCATTTAGACCTCAGTTCTAGTTATTACCAGCTAGGGTTATCACCAGAATGTAGGAAATTCACTTCTTTTACAGCTGATAAGCAATATCAACTGAAAAGATTACCTATGGGTCTCAAAACGAGTCCTAGCGTATTTTCTAAACTTATGTCTATGGCTCTATCGGGTTTAAATTACGAGATATGTTTTCTATATCTCGATGACGTAATAGTTTTCGGGAAAAGCCTATCGCAGCATAATACAAATTTAATGAGTGTATTTGAGAGGTTTAGGTCAGTTAATTTAAAACTAAACCCTTGTAAGTGCGAATTTTTGAGGAAAGAAATTAATTATTTAGGGCATGTTATTACGCCAAACGGGGTGTTGCCAGACAACAGTAAAATCGAGGTCTTGGAAAAGTTCCCAGTACCTAAAAATGTAAATGAGATTCGTCGTTTTGTGGCTTTTGCGAACTTTTATAGAAAATTCATAAAAAACTTTGCCACAATAGTGTACCCACTAAACCGTCTTTGTAAGAAACATGTCGAGTTTCAGTGGACGGAAGAATGTGACGTGGCATTTCAGACCTTAAAAAAGTCACTTAGTTCATTTCCTGTCTTAGATTATCCAGATTTTGGAAAAGATAATGTTTTCCGGTTGCAAACCGATGCGTCAGGGGTAGCCTTGGGGGCTGTATTATCAAATGGAAATAATAAGCCCGTAGCTTATGCAAGCAGACAATTAAACAGTTCAGAAATAAACTACCCAACCATTCATAAAGAGTTATTAGGGGTAGTGTGGGCTATAAAACATTTTCGACCATATTTATACGGACGAAAATTTAAAATATTAACAGATCATAGACCATTGGTTCATTTATTTAGCATAAAAGATCCTAGTAGCCGTTTAACTAAGTTTAGACTTTGTTTAGAAGAATATGATTTCGATATTGAATACATAAAAGGTTCCGAAAATGTAACGGCAGATGCCTTATCGAGAGTCATTATAACATCAGACGAGTTAAAAAATCTAAATTCAAATTTTTTGGGGGTATTAACCCGTTCAATGAAAAGAACCATGGAGCAAAATAATGAACCCGCTACCTCTGGAAGTAGCAGGGTTGAGCCCCCTGTTGATCATAGGCAACCAAGAGTGGTAGATATTATGCAGAAATCACAAAATGATGTAAGGTTAGATATTTGTTCGTATGAAAACTTCGTGAAGTTGAGGAAAAAGAAAAGATACGTCTCACAGTCGGGTGATATGTTATTTAGTGACTCTACTATTTACATAAATCAGGAATCTCTACTAACGGAGGCGCGCCGAGACGCAACGATAGGAGAACTGAGTGCATTATGTAAAAAATATAATATTGTAGAAGTCGTTGTGATTAAAAATGGGTTTAATAAAAAGTTTATTAAAATTTTGACCCAAACTTTCATGAAACATAAAGAATTACCGCGGTTATGTATTATTAATAACCAAGTTGAACATGTTACAAATAAAGACTTGATACGTGTTATACTAAATGATTATCATTTATTGCCGACAAGTGGTCATGTAGGCATAAATAAAATGACTAAGAATATTCGAAAAAAATATTTTTGGAGTAATATGCAAAAAGACATAACTGAATATGTGACTCGCTGTAAAGATTGCCAAAAGCAGAAATTTTGTAATAAAAATAATAAAGAGAAAATGGTACTAACCACTACAGCATCTACTTCTTTTGAAAAATTATATTTAGATATTGTGGGGCCGTTGGAGGTCGATAATTTGGGTAATAAATACATATTAACAATACAATGCGAATTGACAAAGTTTGTAGAAGCTTACCCAATACTTGATAAGTCAGCTGAAACTGTTGCTAGGGTTTTTACTGAAAATTTTATTTTACGATATGGTACTCCCAGGGTTATTGCGACTGACTGTGGAACGGAATTTATTAATTCCACGTTAGAAACAGTATGTAAATTGCTAAATATTGATAAGTTAAATTCAACACCCTATCATCATGAGAGTATAGGTTCGCTAGAAAACTGGCACAAACATCTCGGATGTTACTTGAGAATACAAACACAGAATCAGTCGGCAAATTGGAGTACCTGGATACCATATTGGTGCTTTGCTTATAATAATTCTGTAAATACTAGTACCAAATACTCCCCTTATGAACTAGTTTTTGGGAAAACATGTAACGTACCTAGTAATTTAGTTAGTAAAGTTGATCCCTTATATGTATACGACAATTATCCATCGGAGTTAAAATTTAGATTGCAAAAAGCTCATAATGATGCCAGGAACAACTTATTAATATCAAAACAAAGTAGAAAAACTAATGGAAAAATATTAAAGAATAATAAAGAATATATAGTTCATAAGAATAGGACTAAGATATTTAGAAAATAAGAGTTTACTTTTCAGGGAAGGGATGCCTAGCCTTTTCAGGGGAGGTGTGATATAGTGAATTACACTATCAGCACGTACTCAATAGTACGTGATAATTAAGGTCTTCCTGATTGACAAGGCGTCCTTCCTCTAGTCACGTATAGATGTGATGTTAATTAGTATTTAAGATGATACACTAGAGGATAAAGATTATTGATTCAACGCAAGACATTGTTTCATTTCGGGTCTCCGTCCCAACGCCATTACACGACTAACGGACTAAAGACTGCATACATCCAACAACATAGAGCGGCGATGGGTTCACCACCTGTCACGCTGAGCACATGTGCAGTGGCTGTTAGGTGAAAAGTGGACTATGGTAGAGGATTGCTTTCCTGTCCTCATTGCCTAGTCTCTGACTACTGAATTGGAAATCACATTTAATTTTATTCCTTAAAGTGATAACTTAAGTTAAAACTTCATTATGATTTATCATTCTTCACCTTTCATCCCAAAAAACGATAAATTACCTATAAGTTTTAGCCGTTTGTGTCGCTAGGGAAGAGACACTTGCCCGCTATTTTTGTCTCGTACCAGGATACGTTTGTTTACACAGAATCTATCACCACGGCTTATATTTCGGTTCGACGCGATTCTATTTCGGCGTGCAGTGGTACTGGGGGTAGCGATGCGCATTTGTCTGTCACAGACTATAGCTCGTTAGATTAGTAGTTAAGTCTTAACTACAAGTTAGTTAACTGTTTATTTATTATTATTATTAGTATTGACGTCAATAAGTGCCTGTAAAGGTTTACATTAAATAAATAATTTGACTTTGACTTTTGACTTTGACCCCTTAGGGGATAATAGTCGTGATTATATGTATAAATAAAAATGCTAAGGATCTCTCAATGACGTCAAGGGATTCATGATATCAAGATAAAGATGATAACAAGATACTAAAAGAAATTTAGTTGAACAGACAATTTGTGAGCTAAATTCTAAAAAAAATATTAAAGTTTCCAAATAAAATTTCACCAATGAACAGCTAAGTACTTAACACTGAAGGTTTGTACAATTCATGAGACGTTGACATTTGCTCAAACCCCAAGGGTAGGCCGAAAGATCACGTCTAGTAGGTAATCCTAAACTTAAACCTGATTTACTCGAGCGAAGGCCAAATCGAAGCTGTTTGCCTAGAAATTACAAAGGCCAAAGATTGAGTAAAGGCAGGGAAATGGTTTGAGTAAACTGATTAAAACTGAACCGGAGCTTCGACGATTCCTATTGACAATTAGGATTTGAAACAAAACATTTATTTTTAATAAAAGTAGCAAAGTTAGAGACTATGTTAACATAGTTTTAGGTAAATACATCTTAAACATAAAAGTAGTTACAATAAGTAATTTACTAAAACACATAGAGTAACATAATATATTAAATTATTACAAAAAAGGCACTTGAACGCCGTTGGTCCCGGTTGTTGTCGTAAGAATGCGGCCGCTAAAAACCCATAATCCTGCCTAGGGCCATAACGGTGGGTTAACTCTACATGAGTAGGTATATTTTATATCGATGACTATCTATTAACCAATATTCACTCACAATTTTTAAAAACACCAGCAAAACTTTAATAACAACTCATTTTCTCAACGGAGACCCAAATAGTGATTTACACTAGACCAAATGCGACCTCCATTTTTCGTCGAGATAAAATAAATCGCGAGCAAAGGATAAACTATGCCCCGATCTTTAGCTCCTGTGATATAGTGTTAAAGGCAATAGATTTTTAGCCAATCATAATAAAACGGAAATCGGTATAGTGGTGTAGAGCATCCTTATAAATGCTACGGTCAAACCACAATTTAGGTGAGAACTGATTTTGGCTAGGCAAGTAAGTCTTTGGTACAAAGAGGAGTTTGTTTTGTTTGTTTGTATGTAAGGTGTAAGAGCCACCCCATACATGATACTTTTAGCATCGGCGATCGGCGATTTTGCGCCGGGTATCGCGTTTTGGCGACTCTCTGCGTTCGATTGCAGTATCGGAATCACGCGTTTTAGCGATTCAGTCGCTACATTCAGCTTCTAAAAAGCGTCTAAATCGCCGATCGCCGCTGCTAAAAGAAGCAAGTCTGCTCTGGCCCCAACTAGTGGACCGATTTAAGAAAAATATTTTACTATTTAAAAAATATATAATTGTAATGTTAAATTTTGGACGCGAGCCCTCTAGTGTTAAATGAAGTAAGGATGTGTATGAGGATCGGAGCAAATGGAAAGTTGACTTAGTCTCTGTCTACCCCTCCGGGAAATATATCCTTTGCTTCATTTACTATCACAACGTTTTTTATACAAGTTGGTATACAGGCTGTTACTTTACATACATACATATAATCGCGACTATTATCCCCGAAGGGTTAGTCAGAGACCAGGCAATGAGGACAGCAAAAGCAGTTCTCTGCCACAGTCCACTTTTCACCAAATAACGACTGCACATATGCTCAGCGTGACAGGTGGCGAGTCCAACGATGTATTAAGCTGCTGGATGTATGTACAGTCTGTAATCCGTTAGTCGCTTTTTACGACACCCAAGGGAAGAGAGGGGGTGGTGGTATTCTTTCACCGCTACTCGACACGTTTACTATACTTTTTTTTGTTTGTTTATTTAGTAAATTATGACGTTGTTCTAGAATTTTACATCAGAATACTAGTGTAGTGTAGGTTTAATATCTTAAAATCTCAACATCGAAAAACAAAAGCATATGTATATTTGACTAGCTGACCCGACAAACGTTGTCTTGTCTTAATTATGAATAGGTACCTATTGAATTCGAATTGCTATAATTAATAAAAAAAATATTTCTAATTTTTTCTTTCATAAGAACCTTCTACTGACAATACCAAACACAACAAAAAAAGAATTAGCGAAATCGACTCAGCCGTTCACGCGTGATGGCGTGACCAAGGGAAATAGGAATTCATTTTTAACCGACTTCAAAAAAGGAGGAGGTTCTCAATTCGGTTGTATGTTTTTTTTTTGTTTTTTTTATGTTTGTTACCTTAGAACTCAGTCATTTATACACCGATGTAGAAAATTATTTTTTTATTTGAAAGCATATACTTCCAGATTGGTCCCATTTTTATCAAAATCCAGTTCCGATGATGGAATCCTCAGGAATTAAGGGAACTCCTCAAATATTGTAGGCACTATAGCGATTTTGGTATTTTCAGCAATAAGTCAAGAATTTGCATTCAGAAAGTATCATTTGATGAAGTAGAACTGATGAAGAAGACCACAGAATGTCATTGGAACTCCTCAATGATAAGTATTTCACGGGTGGCGATAGGATATCTCGATTAAGATAGTTAAGCGACTATGACGAAGCAAAAGAAGGCAGGTACCGGAACGCAGTTCTGAATGTGGAATCCTTGAGGAATTGAGGGAACTCCTCAAATATTGTAGGCATATCTATAGCGATTTTGGTATTTTCGGCCATAGGTCAAATGAGATCCACTCCGGCAATAAATCCTTCCTAACTAATATTGTAAATGCGAAAGCGTGTTTGTTTGTTTGTCCGTCTCTCACTTGCGCATCAACCCGATTTTGCATAGATAGCTGAAGACAATAGTGACATAAGCCACTTTTTATCACTCTTTCCGAAATATTTCTATTAGGATTTAAAAATACACTATTCACACTATTAATTCTGTCACAAAATCTGTTGTCTAAATTCTTCTTAACATCTTTATGCCGATGACTTACAAATTTACTCTCAGGCCTCGGCTGAGAACCTCTCAGAAGCGATTGAGTAGATCGATGGTGACTTAGCTACGATCTACGACTGGAGCAAGTCAAAAACGTCCCTCTAGTTTGCCTAACGGTGAACCCTAGTAACTCGCAAGTCATCATCGTAGGGGGGGTCTATACAGCGTTCACGAGTAAATCCGGGTAACTTGCCGTCTGTTTTGAATGTTGATTTCCTACTTTGTGATAGACGTTTCTCGTTTTCTTCGCCGTTTAAGCGCCGTTTAAATGCGACAAGCATTTAAACGGCGCTGTCTCATACAAGTAGCGCGTATTGTAGGTCTAACAATATTCGCTTCGATAAATAGATCGGAACGATTCACTAAAAAGCGAGAAATAAACAAAAATTTTAACAAAAAAAAACCGACTCCAAAAAAGTTTCCTGAAATAAATGCACTAAAACGTAAAAAATAATTGTGTAGTTTAGTTTGTTCAATTTACTTGCAATATTAACCTTTATTTTACTCAATCTTATAATCTTAAAAAATATTTTTGGAGTCGGTGCCACCTTCATACGACAATGTAGCAATACCATATTCACTAATGAACACGACAAACTGTTAGAGGCTAATTATTCATAGCAGTGTACCTTTTAGAAATAAATAAATAAATAAATAAATAAACATAAGTATTTACAAATAAAAACGGCAATGGGGTTAAACGGCAGCAAGGCCGACCCAGACGGAGGTGGAGAGATGAGCTTGATGCTTACGCGAAGGATTGGCCAACACGTAAAAGACCGCGAATACTGGAAGGGAGGGGTGGGGGGGGGAGGCCTTTGCCTAGCAATGGGACAATATGGGCTAATATAATAATAATATAGTATATCTTTTAATGATTATGTTTACCTTGGCTGGCACCGACTCCAAAAATATTTTTAAGATTATAAGATTGAGTAAAATAAAGGTTAATATTGCAAGTAAATTGAACAAAGTAAACTACGCAACATTTACGTTTTAGTGCATTTATTTCAGTAAACTTTTTTGGAGTCGGTTTTTTTTTAAATTTTTGTTTTTATATATTAGATTTCACTGGGTACTTTTGCTTGACGCTTAACGTAGTTTTGTAATAAAATTTATTGTTAAAAATAGATCTCCTTTTTGCCTATATAAAATTTCTTTCTTTGATTTGGAGATTCGCTTTAGGCTAGCGTGGCGTTTGGCACATCCTCCACACGTGCCACTGTCTATTTAGGAAAACCTAAACCCACGCACAGGCAAGTTGACTAGCAAAGGAACGCTAGAAAAAACAGTTATAAAATAACTATCATTTTATTTGTAACTCTGTCTATTTTTCTACGGGTCAGTACTTGACCTCAATTTCACTTGATGCTAGGTATAAGATAATAAAACCGATGCGATGGTAGTAGCGCACATCACTATTAATAATTTCTTGAACATATCTATTATTATTATTTCAGCCATGGTCGTCCCAATGCAGGGCAATGTAAATTTTCAATTTCTCTCTCTTCTTTTCAATGTTTTCAATTTAATACCGAAAAATAAATAAATTAAAAAGTGCAGCTGGACTTTTCGGCTAAAGGTAACGCTACAAATCACTTAGTCCGAATGTCAAAGATTCACCAAGAAGACGTTCATCAAATCCCTAGCCTAACTAGCTAAGCCGCATCCAACCCAAGAGACCGTTATATTTTGATTTACACCCTTCGTCCTCGTCACCGTTTTATCATCAAACAAAATGCCTAGTCGGTGTATCTTCAGAGGTATATGAACTTCAACGCTACATGAAGATCTTAAATTACGACATCTGTACGAGATAGCTTATTATGTAGTACCATATTCTAATGAAATCTCATATATGATATTTGCAGAGAAACATGATTCATACGCCAAAGGAAATGTATGTATGTAATGTAATACTTATGTTACATTACATTTCGAACAGATAAAATTATTTTAGGTTTAATTCTTTTTCCTTACTGCGAATTAACATACATGGTGTCAAAACATAATTAAAATAATTAACGACATACTCAAAAAACAGCTACAAATGTATCATCTGCAATGACTAATGCCATAGTCGAGAATAAGCTAAGCTAAGATTAGTAAATTATATAGGTAGGTGTTTCCGAACGAAAGACTTATAAAACTTGAAGACTTTTTCGTAAATGTGCAACTATACTCCTAACAGAAACCCGCACAACATATGATCCTATTTGAGATGAGAGTATTTCCTAAAAGTACGTAGGTACTCAAAATAAAGCATTTTACCAAATAAATTATCAACTTATATAGCAGCAGCGCCGCGATTTACACACGGATTAACCATTCAGTAGCCTAAATTACACATTTATTCGCGTGTTTTTAAATTTTCGTAATAAATTCGAGGATTACAACTTGCCGGTCTGTCAGCCTGCTTAAAAATGACGCGTACGTTACGATTCGTGTTCTCTGAAAGCCGATTTTGACGCACTTTTTACTTTTGCCCGCCTCAATTCATTTTTTATTGGTTTTTAAAAAGGAGCTTACGTTGGTTCGAACTCCATTTGGTAAAGTATTATGTTGTTTTCAGTTACGCAAATAATTACCTTGTAGTGTTCGGTAACTGAAAATCACTTATTTACTGGTAAAGTTAAAAAGTCAGGTTTAATTAAACCATATAAATTTGATTCCTTCGGTCACATATAAATTGATGAGATCGAAGTTTGATCCGTATAAAGCTTTTTATGTCAATTCCAAATAAATTATATTTGGAAGTTTAAGTTACTCGCGTCTGTAGGTTTACCCTTGAAAGCCTACACGTGACCCCTGGGTGGTTCTAAATGAGTGACACTGACTGAGTGGTACAGCCACGTTGCGTTGCAGCACGCATTGGGCCGGCTCGCCCAGTGTAATACCACTCTCTCGCGGATATTCGGCGTGAAATAATGGCACTTGGTGCTGTTGTTTCGTCCGGCCAGTGAGGGTTCTGGAGGCCCCTTCCCTCCCTCCCCCCTCCCAATTCCTTTTCCTTCCTTAAAGGCCGGCAACGCGTCTGCGATTCCTCTGGTTTTGCAGGTGTCCATGGGCGGCGGTGATTACTCTCCATCAAGTAACCCGTCTGCTCGTTTGCCTCCTTCTTTTATAAAAAAAAATACATTGTTGTATCGAGAAGAGTTGGCACTTCAGTCAGTTTACAGACAAATGACTATTATTTTAATAACCTATCATTCAAAGTCAAGTCAAAGTCAAATTATTTATTCAATGTAAACCTTTACAGGCACTTATTGACGTCAATACTAATAATAATAAAAAAACAGTTAACTAACTTATAGTTAAGACTTAATAACTAATCTAACGAGCTATTATAGTCTGTGCCAGACAAATGCGCATTGCTACCCCCAGTACCACTGCACGCCGAAACAGAATCGCGTCGAACCGAAATATAAGCCGTGGTCATAGAATTGTGTAATATGATTTCCAATTATCGTATTGATACTGTGGTAAGTTATATAAATTGGAGAGTTATTGAAATAAAATAAAGTAGCGGCTGAAATGAGTTTTGGAAAACATTAGTACCTAACCAATAAGGTTGACATTTTTAATCATTCAAATATCTTTTTTTATAAAAACTTAAGCATAAAAAAACGTCAAAAATTAATAAGCATAAACTTGTGTGTTTTAAAATTGTTTCGTTATTCGTCTTGGTACAAGCACAGAATAACCAATACTACTACCGTACAGAAGGTTCACCCTCCAACGACCCCCACGCGAACCCCGCGCCCCGCATGAGAATCCCGAACGCCACGCCGACGCAGTGTTTCCTCTCAAGGCTAGATAGATCGCGCTTTAAGTTTTTTCAAACCATCTGAGACATAGAAAATAATGGTTTAAATTCTGGAAAAAAAAAAAAAAAAAACTATGTATTACTTAAGGATCCAATCTATTCAAAGTCTCATTCAGTTACAAAATCCAATAAACATCACTCGATAAAAAAAAAATAATGATAATAATAATAAATAATAATAATAAATAAATAAGTGGTAGATTTAGATCAATCACACTCAACCACACTCACATCACCATCAATCGAACCAGACCCGCACCGACGCCACGCCCCCAACCCAACCTCCACCACCCCCACCACTCCCCATCCCCGACTCTACGGGGGCAAACCAACATCGCGTCGCGTCGCGCCGGCCATATTCACTTCCGATCCAGCCTGCCTACGCGACACGACGCGACACCGGTTCACCCCCACAGGACCGAGGACAAAAAATGACGAGGGTAGCAGAAGCCAGGCTAGGGACGCAGCATCGGCACAAGTCCAACTCGATCGACAGTGATGCGAATGCAACCGAATACGACTGATCCAAATCCACCAAATAAGATATAAAATTATTTTAAAATATAATATATATACATGCATACATATATATACACACATACAATACATTCATACACACTATACACATATATAAATACGATACTGATACTTTACATTTAATTTTTGTACTCAACGAAAGACAAATAATTCGCAGATAAATTAGCAGAGAATCCTATATATAAAGTCTATAAATATAGGCAATAAAACCTATAAAACATTAAATTAAATCTCTAAAAAATTATACAGAATGTTCCGTCTGGCGAAGTATAAGAGGTAGAGATGATGGAGGGTTCCATGGCGATGGTAAATAACGACTGCGTCTCTTTATGCGATGTTATATATATATATATATAACATCGCATATAGATATATATACACTGTAGATATATATATATTTACAGTGACTACATTGTGACTAACTTATTATCTAAACCTTACAAGACTATTTATACAATAATAACTACGTAGATGTTGGAGGGATGATGCCGTGTCATATCTTTATCGGATCTGCAAGCTTTTAGGAATGCGCTTACAAACTCTTTAACCAATACGTGAGGATAATAAATTATGTGGCGACGCAGGCCGCCACACAATACCTCCAAAAAATATAATAACAGTTATTTAAATGAATTTAAAAAAATGTTTACCCCCACTCCAATTGTACACCACTAAAAAAAGCTTCTATTGACTCGCCTTAATAATTGGTTAAACTATTATCGGATAAATATACATAAATATGGAAAATTACCCACACCCGAAATCAATTCAGAAAAACAGTTTTCTCTAAGTTAACCATACCTGGAATTTAACCCGGGACCTCAGAGATGGCGCAACGCCAGACCCACCACTCGACCACGGAGGTCGTCAAATTGTTATAAGCCATAAGGACACTGGACTGACAATAGATATAAGAGGTGACAAACACTTTTAATGACAATTAAGTCTCTTGCTGTCACTTTCTTATGTATGGTGCTAAATAGAGAAGGAAAGACATTTTATTGTCATTAAAACTTAATTGACGTCTCTGAGTACGACTGTAAGAATTATTTTATTTGCTTTGCGTAACAGCGAAACACTAAAATCTGGAAAGTCACTACATATTCTAAAAGAAAATAAAGTTTAATACTCCGATAAATACAAACGACATTGTACTTTTTCGATTGCCCTTCCTATAATAAAAACTTTAGAGATTGTTAGCACTGCGCTTTTACAACTTGTGCTTCAAAATGTACGCCTAGTACATCCCGTAACTTGTTGCCGGGGTGATCTGGGTCCGCCAGCAGAGTTCATAAAACTTTACTAACTCTTCATTTTACCAAAATAACGAAAGTATCAAACAATTTCTTATAAGATCCCATTCATCAATAAACCTCCAAGTCATATACTGATACTTACCGAAATCAATATCGTGATGATAATATTAAAAGCATAATATTGTCTGCAATATATACGAACATCAATGGCGTTCTTGTGAGGCGATTTCTTTGCGAAGGTTATCAAAGCAGTGGAGGATAATTGCGTCATCTAATCCGGGGTAATCCTTTAGTTCCGATGGCTGCGCAAACAAGGGACAACACATTTGTATATATAGGCACTTAAACATATCGTTATACATATAATAATATGTGTACATGTTGACAGAGAGCTGACATACGAATTATAGGGATATTTGTACTGCTATGCTTATTTCATATTTGTATTTATTATATTTACTTGATCTAGATTATTTTGGCACGTGGAAAATTCTATTTTGGTTGTCTCCTGCTTGCGAAAACGGACGATGTGATTTTAGACATGTTTTTTCTTAAAACTGGACATACTAGATAGCGCTATGTACTAGATCTAGCCTATGTCTAGCCTAGCCTAGGACACCCAGACGCACTACGGGCTACCACCCTTTTTTGGTGGATATTCCTAAATGTTGCACAACGCGCTACTCAACATCTTTGAAACTGCGCACAACAAAGGAGTGGAACTCCCTCCCTGCGTACTTATAACCCTTCCATCTTCAAAGCAAGAGTGAATAGGCACCTTCTGGGTTAGCTCTCTTCATCGTAGATCTTTTCTTAGCCCCTGGGCTTGATTTGGATCAAGAGCAAATTTTTGCAAAGATTTGGAGCAAACAAATTCATATAAAAAAAAGTTTTCGAAAACCGCCGCAAGCAAATGTTTCAATTTATTTATTTTGGTTTATACTGAGTCATATCCGCGCATCAAAGCTGTGTATTAGCGGCTCAATATTCAAAAAATACTCCCAACCTGTCACTTCCTTTGGGTGTTGTAAATGGTGCCTAAGGTTTCCTCTACGGAGTAGAGACATGGACTATTCTGGCTCGAGAAAGACAGAGAATAGACGCTTTCGAGATGTGGAGCTGGAAAGGAATGCTGCGAATACCGTGGACAGTCAAACGCACTAACATCTCAATTCTGTCGCAATTGAACGTTAAGGACCGATTGTCTACCTTATGCCATCGTCGCATACTGGGCTATTTTGGCCATATCGCCAGACGTGGCGATAGTAGCTTGAAAAAGCTCTAGAAAAAGTGGGAAACGTGGAACGAAAACGTTCACGAGGCCGGTCCCCGACCAGGTGGTCTGACCAACTGAAGGAAACACCATCGTCCCGCTTCTACGCCGCGGTGAGGATGGCCACAGACCGGACCCGATGCAGACAGTTCGTCCACTCCAAAGCGCTGCCGTGAAGATCACGATCCTTGGTCATGAGGGAACGACCGAAGAGAGAAGGGACTAAAGACTGCACGCAAGTTCATCTAACAGCATAGAGCGGCGATGGTCCATTACGCTGGGCGGAAACGTAAAGTGTGGCAGTGCATTTATTTATTTGACGACCTCCTTGGTCGAGTGGTTTGTACACCGGTTTTCATGGTGTCCCCATCTCTGAGGTCCCGGATTCAACCCCGATCGGGTCAATTTAGAAATAATTGTTTTTCTAAATTGTCTCGGGTCTGGGTGTTTTCTCATATATTCAAGTAGGTACTAGCGGCCACTCGCGGTTTCACCCGCGTGGTTCCCGTTCCCGTGGGAATATCGAGATAAAAAGTGTGTTAATCCAGGTTATAAACTATCTGTATGCCGAATTTCATCCAAATCTATTCAGTAGTTTTTACGTGAAAGAGTAACAAACATCCATCCATACTTACAAACTTTCGCATTTATAATATTAGTACGAAGGATTTATGTTTATCCGTTGTCTAGTAACCATCTAACGAGTTTCATAACAAAGCTTCTCTTGGGCTTGATAATTGGTGTGAGTGTAGAAAAGTTTATTTATATTATTTATGTTTATTTAGCGGTCCTCATTGTCTAGTCTTAGACTAACCTTTGGAGATGTTTGTAATGATGATTGATGATGATTGCAATGATGTTATCCTGATAGTTTTGCTGTCCGTAGTACCGTGCCATCCCTGTGGCACAGAAGGGATGGTACTAGGTTTTTAGTAGGCCACCCCTTTCCCCGTCGTTCTCTTCTAAGCGCGACAAGCTCGTGAGCGACCTTTACGCAGATTAATTTCTTCCGTGGTAGTATATTGCGCTGGTGGTAGCGTCGGGCACTAATTTGTCTTTACAAATATTAGTTACAATAATATTAACCTATCTTGTAGGAAAAGAAATTCTATATTAGTAGTCAGACAACACCATTGCCAGACGCTACCACGAAAGAAATTGATACGCGAAGGTCGCTCACGAACTTGTCGCGCTGTAGGCTAGGGAAGGGGAGGAGATACCCAGATAAACCGAGGAACCCATGGTCTTAGTGTGTGCTTAAAACGGCATTTTACATACATAATAATAATACATAATACATATAATCACGACTATTATCCCCGAAGGGTTAGTCAGAGACTAGGCAAAGAGTAGAGCAAAAGCATTCCTCTATCATAGTCCACTTTTCACCAAATAGCGACTGCACATGTACTTAGCGTGACAGGTGGTTAGCCCATCGCCGCTCTATGCTGTTAGAAGTATGTGCAGTCTTTAGTCCGTTAGTCGCCTTTTACGACACCCAAGGGAAGAGAGGGGGTGGTAGTATTCTTTCACCATACGCGACACGACTAACGACGGCGGGTTGACGACATTTTACCTAGTTAAAAAAGGGTAAGTCCAAGTAAAATCCTATCTAGCTTCATTCGTACGCTCATCCGCGCAATGATAAATCTTGTTAGCACAACAGGATTTGAAATGTTGAATCGTTATAAACTGTTTAATTAACAGCTTTAAATCAATTACCGGAATTACTAACGCGTGTTTCGGGTTTGGTGCGCCAATTTGTTTAGTTCCACTTTCGCTAATGGCTTATTTGAGATATTTACCGGATTATGGGCTCCCGACATTTACTTGAAAGGCTTATGCAAATTATTTCGAGTGCCGCTCGTCAATGCCAACCTATTCGTCGCGAGCCGATCCGAAGAGGCTTTTTAGTCCATTTTCATAAATCTCAGCTGGAAGCGCAGATACAATGTGTGGAACATTTCCCGCATGTAACGGCAACACACATGAGCGGAGAGATTTAGGATAACTAACATCTATATGACCTATGTTGCAGTGATATTGGCAATTCTGTGATTTTGTAAAGAAACTAGTGAAAATATTCTTAAATACAGATTAGTTTATACCAGCACATATACATGGTACATACATACATCATTCCCGTTTCCCGGAGGTGTAGGATAGTGAGTGAGAGAGAGAGAGAGATAATTTTTTATTGACAAACACAAAAAATACATACAAAAAAGACAATTGTAAATCAGGACCCCGCTTTAGCTTGTGTTGTTGCGAACGGAACCTATCGCAACAACGCTGGTATTCTGGCGGGGCCTGTCGGTGCACGGTGCACGAACAACATACAGATTAGTAGTGGTATTACCATTTCCTTTTTCTACGATCCTGATACACGATCCTTTGCTTCATTTAGTCTCTAATGGTATTCTTGACCTGATCTTTAACGACAGCGTCTTCGATCAGGGGGTCTATCGTCAAAAAAATATGGATATGGACATGGACTTCATTTGACAGTTGAAGCCCATATTTTCTCTTTAAATAGGCATAGTAAGGGCTTCAAATGTCAAATGAAGCCCATGTCCATATTCATATTTTTTAGCCGATAGGGTAGCTGGTCGAAGGACGTTCGCCGACCGCACTCGATCCGCCTCAAGTGTAATTTAAAACTATATATTACACTTTAACTAATCTCTAATGACTCCTTAGAGTCAACTAACGAAGTAGGTAAGCTTGTTGCTACCCTGATACTTCTTCGTACAGAGTTGTAGTAAGTGTTGAATAAAATATCACGATTGTAAATAAAATAAATAATGTTTTGAAAAATTTTTGACGAAATTTTAATCAGTCAGAATTATACGTGTACATGTTTTGTCTTCAATAGCGCATCACACATTAAGTAGTTAATTGCGCTGTAATTTACGCTATTGGTTATGTATCTTTTACTAATAATTATAAAAAAAACAATAATTAATGTCTCTGCAAGGTGATCGCTGTACACAGTATATGACTTTGTAATTTTTTTTCGGGCCCTGATCTATTATAAGATATCATAGTTTTCTTTTGTAATATTGGCTATTGACGAATGGTTTTCTCACGAATGAAAATGAGGAGCTCGATGGTACAGCTGCTAATGTGGGATGAGTAACCAAATTAAAAACCACTCCTGTTCCTCCGTGCTTCTGAAGGCACGTATCTATAGCCGTTGGTCCCGGTTGATGTCGTAAGATGGCAGTCGTTAAACCCCATCAACCCACCAGCTAGCGTGGTGGCCCACGTAATGTCCATGTGGGAAGGTCTATGCCCAACTGTGGGAAGTTCATAATCAGATCATGTGTGCTACAAATGAAAAATCCGTCATTTTCTGTATGTTTTGAACTTAATCTGTGTTATATATTTTTATATCAAAAGCTGTATATTTTGAATAAAACGTAAAAGAAAGTAAAATAAAAATCTTTTTTCGTTTTCCTTCGATTCTGTTAGACAGAAGACGTTACAAGCACATTTGTGGTTTAAGCGCTTACGTGTGGTATACACGTGCAGTCTTACCATAACATCATATACCTATTTTTAAACACAATAAGTACTACAAGATTAATGTAAGCCTTGAAAGCTTCATAATTTCATACGGAACCTTTTCGTGGCTGGCTGAACCTTTAAAACGACACCCCTATCTTTAAAGTATGACAATGAGCATATTAATTATGGAGTTGTGTAAAGTTTTATACAAGAGTATTAAAAGATCAAAGAGTTCATATCACATTGTTTTATCAAGTTTACACTACGATAAAAATACACATTTAGACAGGGATTAACGCTAACTACATAATAAAGGCATCCTTTGCGTAAGTACATTTTCATACTCGAAATTCAACCGAGTTACACCGGTCGTGGTTCAGGCAGTCAGCCCTTGACCACGACCGACGACGTCGAGTATAAAAAGTTTATTTATAATGGGACGCGAAAGTTTAAAAGTGTATGAAAAATACTTCTTTTTTATGTCACTAGCCTGCTACGAGCTACGGCGTAGTCAGGCCACCGCAGCCCATGGGCGCACGCGAGTCTGGCAGCTTCACGCGCGCATTGCTGTCACTGACACTGCCCTTCTTATGTCTCTATTTGCCTATATGACATATTTTCACAGGATTTCTAGTGGGTATTAGAAACCTTCATACCAAACGCTAGAAGCTAAATAAAAGCTTTAAATACTATCTTACATGCCTAAGATAGCATTTTTCCTAGTTCTATTAGTACATAGATACTACATAGTACTGTGACTAGAGGCGACCTCGGGTTATGTGGGATTCCCGTTCTCTTCCCCCGCCCACCTAAACCAAGAAAAGCTCAAGACGGAAGGAAAGACCAACCTACTAAAAAAACCTAGTACCATTCCCTCTATGCCACGGGGAAGGCTCGGCACTACACACAGCAAGCACTTCCTGCTACAACATATATTTTCTAAAAATGTATTAAACTTAATCGTTTGGGTTAAAAAAAAATACTGTTTAATAAAAACAACTGCGTTCATGTCTTTGTATATAGAGTGTTTCATTACAAGCCTATAATAGATTACAAATGATCCAGACAGCTGCGAGCGGAACCCCTCACCGTTGACGTACATAATAATCTCAACAGCAGATTAGCGAGCAAACAATGTACCGAGACCTCCGGATCCCTGACAAGTCCCATCCACGTTTAACCCGGCGCCGGTCTTGGCAGTTAACAACGATAAGACACAATTTCTGTTCACGATTTACGACTTTGCATTGTCTTCAATGCAAACTCCGTTATCCTACAAAAAGTCCATTTCACGCTTCTCATTACACGCTCCGCCTAACTGCATAAAGAGAAAGGGACGAAATGCAAAGAAAAAAAATATATAAACGAGGACTCGACAAACACAGGAGATTGTACATTTTAGTCTTCAGCGTAAAAATAAGCTAATAAAAACACCACCCTGCGAGCGTTTTAACCGAGCCTTTCTATGCTCGCTTTTATTAAATAAATGCTGTAATGTGAGTACAGTTAGGGACACGTTGCGGTACGCGCCACGTAACGTTATGACAAACTATTCATTATAATAATACTTGTACGAGTAAAATGTTCGTTTAAGCTGCGCTATGAAAATGTAAGCCTTATTAACGTAATTTTATGTTCTAATTATTATGCTTTTGGCTTAGCAGAGTATTCATTTTGGACACAAATAAAGTATTTATGTTTTATTTAAAAAAAGGAAATAAACCTCTTTGGTAAGTTTCATCATGTCTAACAAAAGAAAAATGTTAAGCCATCTTCTTAATGTTGAGGCTCTCTAACTTTTTAAGTGTATTGTTAAAAAGTCCAAACAAACCAAAACAACTTTTGTGGAAAATTACTGTGTCCGTTATTATTTCCTGTGACTTCCTTTATTACAAATAAATTATCGTGGGAAATACCATAGATACCAAGTCATTGAAAAATTTTTGTTTCTAGAAGAAAGGCAATGAGACAATTTTATAGCTTGTTGGTTGGAATATGTATGGAATTTATGACTGCAATCACCCGAACATCTATATTTTAATAAAGCAGATTCCCGAAATCCAGGTTATTAATCCCAATCCAAACAGAAAACTCAAAAACTACTGTACCAAAAAAAAAATGTGTATTGTACAAGTTACAAATCAATTATGACACGACAACCTCAGTCTTCCGTGACCGCGAGGGTTAAGGGTTCGAAAGGTCACAATAAAAATAAAATGTAGAACTAAACTAACTAACTAAACGCGAATTGTAAAATATGTTCTATACTTTAATAATGCTTAATTAACCTAATCTGGTGTAATAGAACGGTAATGTGTTATTGCTTATCAGTATTTATTCTTCCGCAAACGACATCATACGAAGCCAAAACACATTGGAACTTCGTAACTTCGTAAATCTATGACTGGGTTGCTTTTGCTTCTATCTTGTAGGTATCTATTCCAAGCGACAAATTCGACGCATCAACGTTGTCAGTTACGTACATCATTCATTTAATCGATGCCGCTTATCATCAACATAATATTATGAACGGTCTATTTGGTCACAAGCCTTTCCTCGTCACCAATGGCACAAAAGAAATTCGAGTCAATACTCTGCCTCCGATTATAGATTTTAAAGACTCTTCGTGGTGAGGCAGCTACGAGAGAGTAGGGCACCCATAACTGAATTGAACAGCTTTACGGGAGGCAGCGACCAAAGAGTAGGGCACCTGTCATGCTGAGCACATGTGCAGTTGTCTTTTAATTTTGGTGATACGTAGACTGTTACAGTGGACTGCTTTTACGGTCCTCATTACTTGGTCTCTGACTACCCTTTGAAGAATAGTCGTGAATCCTATCCTACTAATATTATAAACGCGAAAGTTAGTATGTATGAATGGATGTTTGTTACTCTTTCACGTAAAAACTACTGAATGGATTTGGATGAAATTCGGCATACAGATAGTTTATAACCTGGATTTAACACATAGGATATTTTTATTCTGACATTCCCACGGGAACGGGAACCACGCGGGTGAAACCGCGAGCGGCCGCTAGGAAAATTAAATACATAGATATTATATATATGTATTTATTTTTCCGCGCCCAACATGCAACAGTAACCGAACAGAAATACATTCAAACGGCATAAAAGAGTCCGTGTTGTGCCTTTACTCTGATGTCCGGCTTTTGTTTTTTCTGCTGCGCTCCACCGGCGCGGTTTGCTTAACTTGTTTCCGCGACTGTCGGATGTGAATTTTTGAATTATTCAACTTAGCGAGTGTTCTGACTCTACGTACCTACATTTAGAGTGGAATTATTGCGGACACCGCTGCTCCTTTTGAATACATCTGTTTTCTTTGTAGTTTTTTATGGCGTCATTTTCATTGTTGGACGTCGTAGCGCCGCTGATTTATGTGTTTTATAAATGGGTATGACAATGTGTTGTAACTAAAGCACCGATCTGCGGTAATACCCAGCTCAGGTATAGCCGACTTTAGTGTTATATTAATTTTGATCTCATTCTTTACGATAACTCAATACGACAAAAATGAGGAGTTATAGTTCATAAGAGGAACGACTGTATTTGCAGCGCTCTATAATCACTAGAAGGTTAAACAATAATCTCGTTACCGCCATGCAGACTCTAGGCAGCGCCATCTCTTGACAGCTTTAAGAAACTACTTTTTCATATTAGATAGATACACACTTTTTAGACAAGTAATTGCCGGCTACATCTCGACGTAGCCCATCAAGGTTCGGAGCACGATAGCCACCGAGGCATCTCGTCGCAAACAAACAATATTTTTCATTAAGTATTAAGTACTTATTTTATCGAACCATATTCGTGGCCATCTGTCGTCTAAAGTTAGAATCCAACCTCCGGTTTGGCCTAGTTCTCATAACGCCACTTCGGCAACTCTAAGCCCGCGACCCACATCGATGGTAATCGAGTTTGAGGCCTAAGCACATAACTCGGCGGAGTACTTACTGGAGCTACTCGAAACTGAGGTCTCAACTATCGATGTTTTAGAACTATGCAAATGTGGTTTATTGAAAATTCGCATTTGATATTACGTATACCTAGAAGATGAGTAGTAGATAAGTTTATGATAATAGCACACTGTTTGGAGTCTTTTTAATGTTTAATATATACATAAAAATCAATGGCCACGAATGTAACAACTATTTGGTTAATTCTTCTCGCGGGCAGGTCGCTAGTCGTACATAAAAAGAAGTAGTAGAACCACAGTAAAGCTGACCTTAATTTTTGTTTACAAAAGTCATTTTAATGAAACCTCACGATATGCCACGAGAACATTGTGTTTGACCGGGATATTTTTTTTTTTTTTTTTTTTTATAGCAGAAGGAGGCAAACGAGCAAGCGGGTCACCTGATGGAAAGTAATCACCGCCGCCCATGGACACCCGCAAAACCAGAGGAATCGCAGGCGCGTTGCCGGCCTTTAAGGAAGGAATAGGCTCGTTTCTTGAAGATCCCTAAGTCGTAACGGACCGGAAATACCGCCGCCGAGAGCTGGTTCCACAACACTGTAGTTCGAGGCAAGAAATTTCTTGAAAAACGCACAGTAGTAGACCGCCATCCATCAAGGCGATGTGGATGGAATGACAGTCGATTGCGTGTAGTGCGGTGAAGGAAATTAGCGGCAGGGATCAAGCCGAACAATTCCTCAGAACACTCCCCATGATATATACGGTACAATATACAGAGAGACGCAACGTCTCTCCGAAGAGCCAGTGGATCGAGCCGACCTGAAATAACCACGTCGCCGACAATTCGAGCAGCTCTGCGTTGAATGCGGTCAAATGGAAGGAGTTGGTATTGGGGTGCTCTAGCCCAGAGATGGGAGCAGTATTCCATATGCGGCCTGACCTGTGCTTTATACAGTTGTAAACGGTGGGCCGGCGTGAAATACTGACCCGCTCTATTAAGCACACCCAGCTTTTTCGAAGCTAATTTAGCTTTACCTTCCAAATGACCACGAAACTGAACGTCACTCGAAATATCGACGCCAAGGATTCCAATAATCGGATTGGTATCAAGGGGAGCTCCCTCAAAGTTCAGAGGTACGACGAAGGGATGTTTTTTCGCGGTAAATGCGCAAACTTGTGTTTTGGAGGGGTTAAAGCGGACTAGGTTATGTCGGCCCCAATCCGAGACATGACTTAACATGTTCTCGGTGTCAGTCACAAGTTTATTCCGGCTCTCGATGACGCTTTCCAGAGAAATATTAGCTCGCCCGGTGTAGAGCGTATCCCCAGTACTGTCATCCGCATAGCAATGAATGCTGTTGTTATGCAGCATGTCATTGATATGCAGAAGAAACAAAGTAGGGGACAACACACACCCCTGCGGGACTCCAGCATTCACGGGCTTCATGTCGGAGCACGAACCGTCGACTGCGACTCTGATGCTACGCCCAGTAAGAAAGCTGGCAACCCATGAACACAATTTCTCAGGAAGCCCGTATGATGGAAGTTTAGAGAAAAGAGCCCTGTGCCATACCCTGTCAAAAGCTTTCGCTACGTCCAAGCTAACTGCCAGTGCCTCCCCTTTACTCTCGACTGCCTCCGCCCATCGGTGAGTAAGGTACACTAAAAGATCACCAGCCGATCGACCGCGACGAAAACCATACTGGCGATCACTTAGTAGCTGGTTCTCTTTTAGGTACCTTAAGAGCTGGCGGTTTATAATGGACTCCATTACTTTGGAGAGTAAAGAGGTAATAGCTATTGGCCTGTAGTTAGACGGATCTGAGCGATCGCCTTTTTTTGGCATCGGGTGCACAAGGGCTGTCTTCCAAGAGCTCGGGACGACGCCAGTGGTGTAAGAGAGCTGGAAAAGGCGCGTTAGAACTGGTGCCAATTCAGGAGCACACGTCCGAAGCACAATGGGTGGAACTGCATCTGGCCCACTCGCCTTATGGATATCAAGGGAAAAAAGAGCCTTACGAACTGACCTTTGCAGGAACTGAACGTTTGGCATTGTACAAGCGCAATGCGGTATGGTTGGTGGAGAGTTTTCCCCATCGTCCAAGGTCGAGTTTGATGCGAAAAGAGAGCCCAAGAGATCGGCTTTCTCCTTTGCAGTATAGGCCAGGCAGTCATCGGTCTTGTGCAATGGTGGTAGGGACGGCTGACAAAAATTCCCTAAGATAGCTTTGGCGAGAGACCAGAACGCACGCGTCACCGAAGGAAGACGCACTAGCCTCTCGCCAATTCTACCTATGAATGATGACTTCGCCTTGGCAGTGTCCCTCTTAAAGGACCTGGTGCCAAAGTTGTACCTCTTTCTGAGCACGCTGGTGTTTGGATCCTTAGATGACACATATTAGCCCAGGCTTGGTAATGCAGTCGCTTTTGACGAGACGCCATTTTGCAACAGTGACCAAACCATGGTTAGGACCTGCCGTCAATGGAAACCACAGAGTTTGTAATCAAGAGGGAATGGATCCCTGCAGTATCACATCAACAACAGAATCGGCGGCGACATCAGGATCATCCAGCGAGAAGCAAACTCGCCACCACGGGTAGGACGCAAAGAAACTTCGCATCCCATCCCAGTCCGCCGACCTATAATGCCAAACTCGACGGCTAGCCGCTGGTTGCGATTTTGAAGTTTCTGTGAGAGGCACAGTGCTGCGAATCAGACAGTGGTCTGATGAGCCTAGTGGTGCATCAACAGAAACTTGATAGCCGTCTGGGTGCGAGGTCAGCAGAAGGTCCAATAAATAAGGTGCATGGCCCTCCACATCTGGAACCCGTGTTGGCTCGGTTACCAATTGGGACAGACTGTAGGCCAAAGCGAAGTCATGAACGGCTCTACCCGCGTGGTCAGTTGTGCGTGAACCAAGCCATTCGACGTGGTGGGCATTGAAGTCTCCCAATACCACAATCTCGGCCGAGGGGATCCGTTGGAGAAGGGAGTCTGTCGCTGTTTGGACGGTCTCGATGAGTTGGTCAGTTCCGATGTTACCGCTGTGGGACCTATACAGGCACGCGTAGACGCGAGGATGACGTCCGCAGTCGACGTGCAGCCATAAGATGGAGAGGTCCCTATCTTCAAGATTGCCAAGGCGACGAACGCACATATCCTCCCTGACATAGGCACAAACACCGGCTCGTGGCACAAATGCATGTTCCAGGTTGTATCCCGGGTAGCGCAAGTACGAGATGTCAGGAGGGGGGGATATCTGCGTCTCGGTGAGGAAGAGCAAGGCCGGTTTCGCCGTCTCGAGGTGGTAATGGACGGCGCTCAAATTAGAGTGGATTCCCCTGATATTGCAGAAGTCCACGCGAAGCGTAGGAGGGGGTGCCAATTGTCCCGCCTTTCTCCTGCCTGCAGCATGCCTTGGCACGGGCGAACTTTTGCCCTCCCCAGAATACGTAGGGCAGCCTGAGCGAGAACGCTCAGGGGGGGATTCTCTGACACTGGATGTGTCGGTACCCCCCTGGGGTAAATCTACATTACAGTTCGCTGCCATATCGATTGTGAGGGGGGGGGGGGAGGGGTCTCCGGAACCCTCACTCGCCGGACGAAACACAACAGCACAGAGTGCCATTGTTTCACGCCGAAAATATTATATAAATCAGAAATAGTTTAGCTCCTAAGTAAATATTTTTTTTTCGTTTTAGAGGTTAGGTACTCCTTACACACAGTAATAATCAAGCTAATTTAATGTTAGGAGCTCTTATGCCGTAGCGCCTCGCGCGTCCGGGTTGTGATCTACCAAATTAAAATGTCTCAAACATTTTCTGAAGGTACGATGCTGTTTAACCCTTGTTATTTTTTTAAAATACTATTCCAACTATGGCCGTTGAAGCTAATTCTCTTTCATACCAGTTCTCGTGTTTATTCCTCTCGCACTTCTATACCGCATACTACACACACATTCATCCATCACCATTCATTGCGTAGCGGTGGGTGTTCCGCTTTTTACTAGGCCCTGAGCTAACTAT
Organism: Scoparia ambigualis; assembly: GCA_963921215.1. NCBI lineage: Eukaryota > Metazoa > Arthropoda > Insecta > Lepidoptera > Crambidae > Scoparia > Scoparia ambigualis. The sequence goes on from OY992510.1 coordinate 7,876,007, forward strand.
TTTATTTTTATTATGGTCTTTCTTATATATTCTTATATATAAGTACAACGGGCGAAATAAGTGGCTTTCTTGATGTTTATTTAAATTTTCCTCTTTTGCGTCTTTTATCTATTATATTTCCTTATTCCAGTACCATTCTAGTGCCATTTTGTCTTAGGGTGGATTCGACCAAGCTAGAGTAAAATTTATTCTTAGATTAAATCGCCATTTATGCGAGAGTAAATCGAAATTACGTTTGACCACGCACTATTCTCAGAGTAGCTTGCCTATTCGGGAATTGTCACTATACCACCGTTCAGCGGGGAATATTTTAATGGCGTCCGCTTACCATATGTTTTGGGTGTTGTTTTCTATATCTGACATCTGTATATATTGTCATTTGAAATAGTCAAGTTTACGCATTTTGCAAATTGTGATGAGGAAGTAACACCTAGACGTCCAGCAATAGTAGCAGTATCGGCAATTATTTGCCATTCAGCCAATTTGGTTTTTACAGCTACTGCGTCGGTTTTTATTTTCTATTACATTGAAGTGACACTCCACAAGACTTAACAACAGTTATTTTTCAGCTGGCGGTCCGGGTGTCGCAAAGAAGCACTCCCTTTGCGACACTCTAATTTAAAAAAAAACACTAAAATTTTTTTTAACTGATGAAAAACATTGCTATTAAAAAGAGATAGAAAAATTTACAAATACAGTTTTTTATGGAAAAAAAATATTTTTTTTCTAATTTTTGTATGGATCTACATTTCTGTTATCTAATAAAAAAATAACCTCGACATTCAAGACAATCGCTACGCTGCGCTTGGCGTCCTATTCTATCACGTGACCTTCAGGAGTAGGGCAGTCATACATTTTAAATTTAAGTTCAGCACCCCTTTAGCGACACGACTCAACGTGACTACGAACCAAGCGAAAAATTTTACAAGTCCAAACTTCATACAAAAATATCGCAATTTTTTCTATGTCGGCTCCATATAAATGTGAACAGAAAAGTGTGTCTTTTTTACATTTTTTTAAAACTTTTTTTGGAAATTTTTCTATCTCTTTTTTATAGCAATGTTTTTCGTCAGTTTGTGGAAAAAAAGTTAATTTTTGCTTAAACATTTTCTAAGTCCTGCGCCCTCTTTACGACACCCTAACCCAGCTGGCAGTCAATTAGAACTACGTTTCTACGTTTGTCCACACTCATTTTTTATTATAAAAATATTAAAATCATTAGCAAAAAAGGGCAAACAGAACACACGAAACGAAAATACCAAAAAAAAAAACATTGATGATTGACATTCTACTTTGACAGCTACTGTTATTGCACTAGACGACAAAATAGAGTTGTCAGGACTTTGCCTTTTAAATAGTTCGTTTGTAGAACAATGACCATTGGTCGGATAATATTCACCATTATTTAACATTCACCATGCGCGCATGCCATTCACTCATAATGAAGAATAACAATTCCAAGAGTAACTAATCTGTGATTGCATGGAAAAATGTGATTATTTTTTTTATTCGAGAATAAAATCATGGTGTAGATATATTCTTGGTATAGTTATTCTCGTTTAAATTCAAGTTTGGTCGAATCCACCCTTAGTCTATTAATACTCCCACCACCTCTAACGTAGAACTAGAACTAGGGATAATGGCCCAGTCTCTGTGAGCATTGGTGAAGGCCAGTGCCAGGCCGTACGACGTTTACAAGCTGCCGATCATGATGATTATGATTGCCGTAAAGTCGCATTCGTTAAAACAAAACGCAAACTTAAACTCAACAGAACCTTTTTAGAGAAGCCTTTGAAGTGTGTAGTGTCTCTGTTACGTTACTAAAAATAATAACGACCTGCCTTAAGCCGTGGTGAGTTAATATGGGACGGCCCAAGCTCAATTGTGGGAATTTTGTATGCTTCTGATGATGAAAACGACGACCAGTAGTTACAGTAATACAATAATATACATAAATACATATCACGGCTATTATCCCCAAAGGGTTAGTCAGAGACCAGGCAATGAGGACAGCGAGTCAGTCCTCTGCCGCATAGTCCACTTTTCACCAAGTAGCGACTGCATATGTGCTCAGCGTGACAGGTGGTAAGCCCATCGCCGCTCTATGCTGTTGGATGTATGTGCAGTATTTAGTCCGCTAGTCGCCTTTTACGACACCCAAGGGAAAAGAGGAGGTGGTAGTATTCTTTCACAGGTACGCGACACGGTTGCAATAATAATAATATCACAACTACTAAATAACGGAGAATGGCTGCGCGAAAGCTAAAGTGACTCGTCAAAGCCTTATTTATTCGAATCACTTTCTAAGACAATTAAATTAATATCCCACCGACCTAAAAACTCGGCGTAAGATGAAAATTATTTTAGAAAATGTCTGATATATTTTACAAAACATTGTTTGACGATTACAAACGAAATACTTGAGAAATTCCCTTCCAAATGAACAGATCTTGTAAATTTACCACTCCTTTAATATCTTTCGATTTCTTTTCGTCTTCCATAAGCCAATAGTTCCTTTTAAATGAATATTTGTGATGATTTGTTATCGACAAGCTCCGTGGTCGAGTGGTTAGCACGCCGCTTCTGAACTCTCGCGTTTGATTCCCGGTTGGGTTAATTTAGAAAAAACTGTTTTACTAAATTGATTTCGATTCTGAGTCCTTTTTCTGTATAATATAAGTAAGTTTATCTAACCAATAAATCCCGTTATAAAACACTTAATTAAACAAGACGCGCAGCATCTTGGGGGTGAATCGAACTGACAGAGTGCGTAATAGTGACCTGCGCTCTACAACGGGCTCAACAGATGTAGGCTACAACGCTACCAAGCTCAAATGGAATTGGGCTGGTTACGTTAGCTGCATGCATCCCGACCGCTGGGCAAGGATCACTACGCAATGGGTCCCTGGAGATGGACGACGCCGAAGAGCTCGGTGTAGAAAGAGATGGCGTGTCGATCTGGACGCACACCAGACTGACTGACATGAGGTGGCTCAGGATAGAGATGGGTGAGATAGATGACATTATAGGCACAGAATAACTAATAGTATTACGTACAGAAGGTTCACTCTCTAACGACTTTCACGCGAAATAGAAACTTATCGTGTGACCCGAGCGTTCATATTCCGTTAAGCAACGCTGACTCGATATCGATTTGACGTCATGACGTCACAGAGCGTAGGGTTTACGCGCGCGCGGAGGGATTACGAGTTAAGCGACTCGGCGCTCAGTGTTCGGTGCATTGGCTCGCGGCAACCTTTACTGCCATATGCCTAGGCGGCCTGCCTGGGAGGCGCGCTGGCCGATCGTACATAAACTGCGGAGTGACACCCCCCTAATAGGCTAACTAAAAAAAAACTTAACTTAGCATAGATAAGTGGTGTCAGAGTAGAAAGTTACATATATACATCACGACTGGTATCCCTAAAGAGTTAGTCAGAGACTAGGAATGGGAACCGCAGAAGCAGTCCACTGCCACAGTCCACGTTTCATCAAACTACAACTGCACATGTGCTCAAAGTGACAGGTGGCAGTCTTTTGTCTGTGAGTCGCCTTTTACGACACCCAAGGAACGAGAGGGGTGGTGTACACTTATAAGTATAAGAAAAGATATTTTTATTAATGTTTTATATTTTAACGTTTTATTAACGCTTAAATATACTTAAGTAAAATTTTAAACATTAAACATTAGAAAAAAGACGACAACCTTAGGCGGGAATCGAACCACGCACCTTCCGCATTCCGGGCGGCTGCCTTAACCACTTGGCTACCGAGGTCTGGCTTTCAACCGTCGAAATGTGTCAGTGCTTGATGCTTATGTTTTTAGTCAACATGGAGGTTGTCGTCTTTTTTCAGTGTTTAAAATTTTACTTAAGTATATTATTATTAAATAATATGAAAATGCCTCGGTAGCTCATGACCCATTGTGAGCATAATATTACATTCTCAAAATATTACATACTATAGTTTGGACAATCAATCTAGAAAAAAGTATTAATTAATACGTACCCGGTTACATTACGATTAATTTAATCGTAATGTAACCGGGTACGTATTATAATGCCAAATTTTAAAATACCGAATTTCAAGACCTTTGAACGGAAGGCCGAATATTAAAATGCCGAAAGTTCAAATCCCGAGGTTATGTTTTTTTATTAGACAACAGAAATACTAGCTGCCCTATGTAGGTCACGTGATAGGTTAGAAATTCAAGACAATCGCGAAGCGCAGCGTAGCGATTGTCTTAAAAACATAATCTCGAAATTAGGTCTTATAAAATTCGGTGTTTTGAATTTTCGGGATTACTTTTGGTATTTTGAACTTTCGGGATTTTGAATTATCGGTTATTTGAAAATCGACATATTGAGCTTCGGTATATCGGGCATAGGTATTTCATACATTCGGTATTTTGATTTTCGATATTTTAAACGTAGGTATTTTAGTTGCAGGTATTACGAATTTTCGGGATTTTAATACGTACCCATGTAACCAGAGAGACTGCAAGACTTCAATTACGATAGACTCCAAGGAAGATGTCGTCAAGCCTCCTCATCATACGTGCATCGCCGGCACTAGTCTGATTCTAATTTCAGAGATCGGGCAAAGTGTGTTTCGGTTTTTCGATGCATAGACCGGGTTTGTGATAACCAGCCCGGATTTGGCGAGCGTGGTAATATTATGACAATGATACCAACAAGCCTCGATTAAACTGAAGACCGGCCATTGCCCAGCAGCTGTCAGTACCAATATATTTTATTTGTAAATTTTATTTTTATCAAGTTAACCATTAACAAGTTTCTGTTTCTTAATTCTTTTACTTTTCTCAACATTACTCTGAAGGTAGTGTGCCTCTTTCTTGGCTTGGGATATCTCTGCCCGTAACCTTTGTTTATATGCTTCCCTCTCGTACGCAAGCCTCTTACTTATGTGAACCCATTTAAATCTCTCAGTTTCTGTTTCTTTATTCTTTTACTTTTCTCAACATTACTCTGAAGGTAGTGTGCCTCTTTCTTGGCTTGGGATATCTCTGCCCGTAACCTTTGTTTATATGCTTCCCTCTCGTACGCAAGCATCTTACTTAAGTGAACCCATTTAAATCTCTCTCTCTTTTTTTTAATATAAGTAGGCTAATTACTTACGTAGTGATTCAAGGTGAAAAAAAATATAAACTGTATTACGGTTACATTATGCGTCTACGCTAAAGGCCAAAATAGTAATAAAAACTGCCAACTTCCTCATGGAAGGTCGCGGTAGTTGTTTGTCACAAGGAAATATTACAGAAACAACAGAAAATACATGTCAACTTTGTGACGGCCAGCGCTGACTTTGACCAGCGATCTTTGTGAACTGCGGTACAAGGGTAAAGTTGAAGCGTCGTGATCGTATATACATTTACAATTATATTAAAGCTTTGTTACGTCCATGAAATATAGCTTTTTTCTGAGGTGGGTCAATGGACTTCTTTAGAAAATCGTTAAGCTACGCTGTAGTTCAGGGTATCGTTAATAATTGCTAAAAATCATAGTCAAGGAGATGAAGACAGCGTAATCAATATTTGTTTGTAAGTACTAGTACTTAGATAGTTGTCAAAATTAAAATACTTGCTCGTGTGTGCTTCATAAATTATACAAAGCTGTTCCAGATTACTTCGTAACAAAGCTGTTTTTTGCTTCCCGCATTCATGCGAGGGAAGGTCTGAGCTTAGCTTTAAGACGTTTTTGGTCCGATGAAGACGATGATGGTGCCAATCTGTAAGGTTACTAAATAACCAAGGGTTACTATTCTTTCTCTCTCCCTAGCTTAGTTTTACATTGTGACGGGGACATCATCTGAAACTTGGCACTCTCTCATGTCTTAAACACTACATCTCTCCATCTTGTTTTGGGTACCCCTCTGGATGTTCGGGCGGAGTTGGAAAGTTGCAGTGCTTTGCCCATGTATTAGGGCGTATTTAAGTAGCTCTTCACGTTTTCATTCCTGAAATATATATTTGAAGGAAACCGCTACAGCCTACCACTCGTGGTAACCACCCCGGCTTATTTCACATAACGCGCCGCGATATCATAACATCACAATTATCGCGCTGTCACAGCGGCGACCCTCATCACACGCATCTGCGGTGGGATTAATCGCGGCTTAACTTAATCTCAAACGAACAAATCTGCTTTGTTGTAGGAAATCACTCGTGACATTTTTATTTCACGTTTTGTGCGCGCGCTCCGCGTCGCGACGCCGATTGACGTTTGAGTGTCGTTAAGCCGCGCGTAATTTGTGCGGGTGTGTTTTTAATTGTGAAAAATGTTAGCGGCTCTCGGTCTATATTGGTTTCGCTTAATTAAAATTGTTACGTAATGTTCTTGTATTGCGCAATGTAATGGGATGTCTGACTATTCGAAAACAAAATTATAATCAGGTTTTTTTAAAGAATCTTTTGGGGGTTATCTGACAGACAAACGCATATTGTTAATGTGAATAGGGACTTTACTTTGCACGTCAAAACTTTATTACGATACGAACTAATTTTAACTAAATTTACATTAATAAAAATTAATTAGGTAAGTACCTACTAAGTGTAAAAACTACGATTAAGCATTACCTACTTGAGAATTGTTCAATAATTTTGTGTGATTTATTTTTAATTGTTTTGTAGTTGTCAGAACAATTTGTGTATGCAATGTTTTTTTTTTTAATCTAGTGGAAAGTCAGAAATATCTACGCTAAAAAAAAGTACTTGTGTAATAATATAACCGAAACCATCCCGGGATATAGATGGTCACACTGATGAAGGCGCGGGCGGTCTGCTTATGAACATTTAACAGTACTAATAATTAGTGATCTCATGAAAATACTAACGGGCTTAAAACGTTGTTGAGTTGCTTTTAAATGACCATTAAAAGTTTTACATGCAGTTCCATTTTAATAATTCACAAAAAATTACACAACAAAGCACAGTTAATTAAGTTCGTTCAACTAGTTTGTAACTGTCACAGTGTAACACTAACTGTCACAGTGTAACGGTAATACTAACGGCCACTCGACTATACTCGTCGTCTGCAACAAATAAAAAACACTAATATTTAGTTTCAATATCGAAAACCAACATCGCCGCAAAGAGCTCTTCTTCTGGCCACTAACTGATCAGCCCAATAAAAACTCGTACAAAATGCATTTCGCAATTGTACAAGTAAACGTATCGTGCAAAAACAATTCAACGTAGCACAATAAACCCGTGCTGGCAACTGCACAAACGACCATTAGGAGGGCCCGCCGACCGGCGGCGGCGTGCCAGGCGTAAAAACTCTGTGTGCACATTACTAAAAACTGGCCACCTCGAAAATATTTCCGGGGCAAGAGTCCCGTGAGACGGGACAATTGACACGGAGCTGTGCGGTGCAGAAGGTACGCTTTTTGTTGAAATGGACGCGCGTACAGTTTTATTGCGGAAAAGCTTTGACTTGACCGCCATAGAAATTTATCTCGACGCAGCTGAGTACTACTTCTTCTTAAAAAAATACGAGAAAGAGACTGTGGCGAGTAATCCGTTCGAATGTTGCGTTCGGACATCAGGTGACCACTGCCAGAAGAACACAAGGACCTATTTTGTGGAGGATTATTCCGTAAAGAAGACGGAAAAAGCTGGTTGGTTGTGAAAAATAACGGTAAGCGATTTCAAACCATTTCCAAGATGAGTCAGGCTAACGACTGTCCGTTGGAACCGAAAGAGGAGGTATTGCGTGTTGGTGTTCGAGTACCACAGTTTTGACCAGAAGAGCCTGCTTTATGGTCCGCTCAAGTCGAATCTCAGTTTGCCCTTTCGAAGATAACTATCGATGAGATTTATTATTTTGTGGCGCAGCTAGACCATCAGTATGCGATTGAGGTGAAAGATATTATCACCAACCCATCCGTCACTTGAGTTAATTAACACTTTAACAGCCGATCACGTACTGTGTACGGGTGGGTGGGATCGTCTCAGGCCGCTGATCACGTCCTCTGTACGGCATTGACTTCTTAGCTTAAAATTTTACGTGATTTTGCGCTTTTAAATAGTCGGCTGTTAAAGTATTAAACGCCTCTCAGCTTCGCAAGAAAAGAGTGAAGTAGAAATGTATTTTTGATTTTTGGGGAGGAGGGAGTGGATGAATTTTTTTCAAAAATTAGGAATTTTCGTAGATGAGTAATCCTCATGAACCCTAAACATAAGAATTATCCTACTAATATTATAAGACATAGGATACTTTTTATCCTGATATTCCCACGGGAACGGGAACCACGCGGGTGAAACCGCAAGCGGCCGCTAAGTCTATCTACATAATTATGCTGTGTTGACAGTGGCTTATAAATAGAATAATACCGCCATATCTCATCCCCTGGGTCATAAAAGGTCGTCGTAAAAGGCGACTAACGGACCAAAGACTGCACAGACATCCAACAGCATAGAGCGGCGGTGGGCTTACAACCTGTCACGCTGAGCACATGTGCAGTTATCATTTGAGGAGCGACGGAACAAAAATAGTTAACCCCTCAAGAGGCAGAAAATAACGTGACACATGCTAAGGCGTCAACTTTTTAAATCCTACCCGATGTTGATTTTAAGTACAAACAAAAACAGTTATTTTCGATACAAAAGTACCATCAAATCCGACTGACGAAACAAAAATGGTTATAAACGATTTTTTTTTTATATTTTAACAAAACTGGGTAATTCCTGTACAAAATACTATTTATATAAACTAGTTAAGTGCTAATTGTTAGATCAAAATTAGTTAAGTTTGATTTTGTTGAATCAAAATTGGTTAAGTGCATTTAAAAAAATCTAGATATGCTATATTTAAATAGCAATATTTTTTTAAAGCTGCACATACAATGTTTTTTTTCTACTATTTTTTTCTATTTTATAGTAAAATTCATCATTAGTATGGTATACAATTAACAATTTTTAGCATTTTGCCACAATCTAGACATTTTGTATTCAACTATTTTTGTTTCGACGCCTCCTCATTTGGTGAAACGTGGACTGTGGTAGTGGACTACTTTTGCGGTCCTTATTGCCTGGTTTCTGACTCACCCTTCAGGGACAATGGTCCTGAAATATCTATCTACAAACAATCCTTCTGTACATACAGATGCTCTACAACTATTCAGTAGTGCAACACATCCCTCGTCCGCAGCCGCTTTTAGAAATACTGCGTTTTATTTTATCCCTGCCCTTTTTTCGACGAAAGCTTTTAACTTTTAAAGGTGCTCATACAGCATTTTAGTGGTGAATTTCGCGCGCCATTGTACATCGGGCGGGCGTTTTCTGCGCTGTCATGTGCCGTCAGAATATGTTTACGATATTCGCGCAGCTTTTTTTTTTAATAACTGTGCTTCCATTTTTTTGCGTAAAAGTTCGACGCTATGTTTACTATATTAAGAGGCCTATTCATCTCGAATGCGATTTTTGCGTAAAATGCCCATTTTTGCATTTTGTAGTAATTTTGCAGTTATATTTATCGTTTTTTATCGAAATAGGATAATAAATTTGTGCATAATATTACAAATATCCATTCTGTGAGCAAAAGTTGAATTCGGACGGCCGGCGTATCGCATTTTGTAGTAATTTTGCAGTTGTATTTATCGTTTTTATCGAAAAAGGATAATAAATTCATTATAAAATCTTTATTCCTCCTGAAGTAACAATTACTCTGGTATAAATTTTGCTCAATAATATTATCGTAGATAGGAGATATTCACAGTTAACTTATAGCGATTTTCGAAGTTGATTTAGAATAAGATTTTTTTCCTATATTAAACCAATGATATCTAAAAATTCCGAGGCAGCTACGCACTATTCGACTATATAAGAGATAACATTATAAATTTTTATTTTCACTTGTTTAGAACAGTAGTTCAATCGATGAGCTCAAAATAGTGCCTTCGCGCACTTTATGAAAATCTTTCTCTGCAATTTTTGGTTCAATTAAAAAGTTAAGTAAAATTTACGAAAAACGAGGCCACTACACACTATTCCAATAGCTATTCTACACTATTCAATAAGTCTTAATTGTTAATGTATTTTGGTTTCTGAGATCCATAACGCCAAAATTGGCCATTTTACGCAAAAATCACAGTCGAGATGTAATAGGCCTCTTAAAATAGATGTTGCCTGCGACTACGTTTACATTACACTATTACACGGGAACCCTTTCCGACGTATCCCGTGGAGTTTACAAAAGTTTTGTTTCGTACAAACCTTTTTACCAAAATCTTTACAATATAAACATTTCCGATTAATGCAAAATTCAATATTATTTTTTATATCGTTATTATCATTCTAAGCCTCATTTGTCCCACTGCAGAGCAAACGCCTTCCTCACTTCCATTCTTCCTTATCAATTTATAACTTAAGTTATTAAATATTTACAAATGTTTAATAACTTGATCTGTGAACAAAGCTGAACAATGTAAATTAATATTGAAATTTCGCCGTTGCCGTCCGCATAAATTCCTGGCGCTCTGACCTCCGAAGAGCGCGTCAAGTTTGCTAACAGTGTCCTTTGGGTGCGGAGTGATGTATGAGCCGTGTTGTCCTTCCACCCTTATTTCCGAAACACATAATCGCTATGACATACATAGGTCCACATAATATATAAAACTGTGACGTACATATACCTACGTCTGTCATCATCGCAAGGGCGAAACTAATTTATTTGAGCAAGAGCAAGAGAGCTTTTATTTTTTCTTATGATAAAGTAACTATATTTACAATAGAACAAAGCAAACAAACTAATCAGTAGCTTCTATTTCCGAGTATTGGTTGTGGTTAAAATATAGTATCCTCGACCGTAATGTGTGTAGTTATAAAACTTACATGGATATACTTAACAACAAATGTTTCTGAATGCTTTGACAATAACCTTTCTCGTACTTATTTTGGTAACTTTCAAAGTACCTACTATAAACAAGCATAAGTATATAGAAACCGTTGAGGTCCGATTGAAACAATAAAATAAAGTAATATCGTATAATAACTTAAACTATCGTAAAGTTTCGCGTAGCGGTAAAATACTACCACTCCCTCTCCTCACATGGGTGTCGTAAAAGGCGACTAACGAACTAAAGACTGCACATATTAACCCTTCAGAGAAATGTTTAATTTTAAGTAAACATTGTTACTAATGCCCCTAGATTAAGTATAAGTATAAGTATGAAATCGTACTGCTACAGAAAAGAAATAAAATGTATAAAAATAGAAAATAATAGAATTAAGAAACATTTATAGTATAAAACAGGGACCACTGTATGTAAATAAATGTAAGAGTCATACTCATTTACCCCAAAATATAGATATAAGAGTAAGTTAGAAACCAACAGCATAAATAAATAAATAGACAGATATCATAGCATAGGGAACCTACAAAACGGTACACCCACCGTTAGAGAATGAAAGGCGATGGATGCGTGTGTGGACTGGAACGAAAGAGAAATAGAAATAAAAATAAGGCTCCGATTGCGTTGGAGGAAGCAGTAAAAAAAAACCCTTCAGAGATAATACTCGTGTTTATATGTATGTATGTATATCGTATAATACTGTCGCACTGCTTGGTAAACGTTTTCATCATTTGAATCAAGTTATCGCTATTGGTATTGCCACGCTAGCCAAATGCGGGTTGTCGATCTCGAATGTCGGCTGGATATATTATTATGTTAATTGAACCCTCGAGCTTTGGATATCGAGCTATGTGCCTGTGCCATGTGCTATGTTGATCTACATTTTAATCGCCGTTGGAAGCAGGAAATAAAAAAAATATAAAATGCCGTACGTTTGGAACCACCACCACCTTAATAAAATTACTATTTCTACTTGTTAGACCCTTTTGGAATAAATTCAAGGAGATTTTCTATTTCGAAGACAATAATTGCAGTGCCTCGTAATAACTGAAATATGAACTGTATTTCGATACACATACAGCATAAAACAAACTAAAATTAAACTCAGGAGAGATGTAATATCCATTAGCACTGATTACTGTCGGTGTCTGCTACAGGAAAAATAATTAATCTAATTCTTGTATTACGGATAGTACCAACAGATTGTATCCTGTATGTAGGAAGAAGTATTATAACATTATGTAATGTAATACGTCTTTGATGATGTCAGGGTGGATTTAGCTGAGATACCGGCTATCTTACCAACACCACACAGTTGTGCTTATCAATTCTAGTTCTTGTTGCTAAGAACTTAATGATCGTAACTAATAAGCTCGGTCAAACAAGCTCTACCACCAAACAAACTGTCCTGTACTGTTCTGTTTTGTACTCCGATCAGGAATTACACCGTGACTGTGTGACAGTGGACAGATTACTGTTTTATCAGACGTACAGAGGTCTGATAGAAGTTCTATTTCGTTCTATCCCCTCAAGCCCCAAGCGGCACCTAAAAAACTCGCTATTCTGTCAGACCCCAAGAGGCCATATTTGGCCGCGCTGCGGGCCGAACGTCGTAATTTTATGACGCATTAGTCGAGTGTACGTGCAGTTCACGCATACGTGAAGTACACCTTAAACGCAAACAACAATGTGTATTGCCTTAAAATAAAACTACGCGTCATCGTTACCTGCACTGCACGTCAACTGCACCTACGCGTGAAACCAGTGTGTGTTGCCGTACGCAAGTTTTGATAATTCTATATCGATTATCCGTTATGTAATCGATTATGTCCACGAATAAAGTTGTTGTTACAGGGCTACATCACGCCTAATAACCTAGGACCTAAGTTTATACACAAACATAACACTTGATTATGTTTTAAGCATAGTAAAAATGGTATTAAAACGGAGATATTGAACACAAAATATGGATGTATGGATGTATCCCTTTGCATACCCTCCCATGAAGAAAAAAACACTGTTGGTTGGTTCTGATTGACAGTTGGGTTGACGTTAGGTTTAAATATTAAAATAGGTGTCCAATCATTTGACAAAAAACAAATACCTTTGACAAACAATGACCTTTTATAAGCGACACCCAGAAAAGAAATCGTCTCTGAGACAAATGGTATACGGGTATTGGATGGAGTTTCTCGAGAACCACCGGGACCTCGCCATTGGCGTTTCTCGCAGTTTGCTTTTTCTGTGTTGGGTTGGCTTTACTAATACACAACTCATTATCCAATTGATACTTTTTGCTTTCCATGTTTATAAATTATTTGTGTATTTTTGTTCATTTCATGGTCAATCTGTGTTCGCTAGCATAAAATTGAAGAGATATTTACTGAGCATTTTGGTAGTGATAAATATTTGTGTGTTAAGTTGCTTTATATTAACTAAAATGCAGAGGCCACTAAGGAGCTTCCACAATCCATGCGGTTAGAAAAGGTGAACTATCCTTATTTTAAGTCAGGAATGCGAAAAGAAAAAGAGCTTTTGAGATGTGAAGATAGAATCATCATTATCATCAGCCTATAAACGTCCCACTACTGGGCACATGCCTCCCACATGGTCAATAGTACGTGGGGATATTGGGCCATAACCCACCACGCTGGCCCAATGCGGGTTGGTGGGTTTTAACGACTGTCATCTTACGACAACAACCCGAGACCAACGGCTTAACGTCCCTTCCGAAGCACGAGATGTTTTTAATTTGGTCATCCATCCAGCGACCCGGCATTGCCAAAGTTGCTTAGCGGGCAAGATCGCAAGCCGAACGCGCTAGCCGCTGCGCCATCGAACTCAACTAACGAGTGAAGATAGAATACTGCTGTTTAAAAATGTATATTTTGCTTACATAATAAACGTTGCTGCTGTCGTCGTTCTGATGATGAGTTAACTAAGGACTTCCCCTAATATGTAGAATTTAAGGATTTGAGATATTGTGACACTAATAAACAATTTTTTATCAAATTTTATATTTGTTTTTATTACATGAGGTTTCTCTCGTTCCAAAGCCTTTGAATAAGAGCCTGTCGGACTGTCCTCCCCTACATTAACTCGATATTTACACGCCTATCAATATTTTGTGGTACTTGAGCCACTCTTCTTAACTCTGCCTCAGCAGCCACCCTTCGGACTTGATTTAAAGCCTCACGCTTGCGTTCTTGTAAATTAAGTTGAGGAGCAGGAATTTGAGCACGTAGAGCCATGTTGTGCAGCACAGCACATGCATTCATGATTTGCCCAGCAAATACTGGATCATAGTGAAGCATCCTCGCAGACAACAAACATCTAAAAAATAAGATTTACATTCACAGCTAAACAGATTTGGATGAAGCATAGTATGTAAATTTATTTATGTAAGATGGATCACGCGCTTGATCAACAAATAAGCTTCATATCACTTCATATCTCGATCCATCGAGTAGTTACTGTGGGAGAAACAAAATTATGCTACAATCTCAAATTTTCTTGATCTGCCAAATCCAACATTTGCCAACGCAAATGGTTCTTGCTCAAATTTTGTGCTTGAAAAATTAAGTAGATAGGTATGACATTATAAGGTAGGTAAGTACATTACTCGGTAATTGTGTATGATGCTATTTTTTACTATATATCTGTAGGAAATGACATAAAAGTTACTTACGAGATTTGCAAAGTTAACAACCCATACACTTCTGCAATGCGTTACTAACACTCGGTGAACAAGTATTAAACACTGCAAAGTGACATTTCATTTGACATTTATGAAACGTCTAAATTTAGCGCGATACCGTTTTTGTGCGATACAAAAAACGCGTAAGTGAGGTTCTATTAGGACAATACGGCCGGTGCGCTGCGTTGAGGTGAGCGTGACGTGTGTGTCATTATTTAATTACGGCAATATGAAATCAAACGTTATGACGCAAACGCAGTCAAGACGCGCTGCACAACATTACGGCGATCGGCCCGCTGGCCGCGCTCTCCACTTGACTTTGTACCGTGTTTATCAAAACTTTTAACAACGTTTAACAAAACACTTAGAGACTACTTTAGTATGAACAAGGTCGATTATGGGTCGATCTCCAAAACGGGCGTATTTGTGTGATCGCTCTGGTGCTTTTCAGATATTGATATTTAATGGTAATTATGTATCTCATTAAGAAGAATGATATTCAAATAGTACATTTTTACTATTGGCCTTCAATTTACGCAAACAGTTATGGAAATATTTAAGTTCAAAAAATTTCGCGACCTGTCGACCGCGAGCAATCATAATTGGTGCCAGAGCGATCATAAATGGTGAAATCGGTGAAACAAAAAAATAATAATATTGATAAAATATTATTTATTTAGCTGTTTTCAGTCATATTCAGTGTACGTGTCACAAGATTATATGTAAGAGAAATGTATTATTTTAGAAAAAGGTCAAGGCATATTATCAGTCATACATATCAAAAATACGGAATATTTTATATGAAATAATTGCTAAAATAACAAATTAACATAATTATAAAAATCAACTTTTGGCTTAGTTTTATTTATTTGGAGTTAATTAAATCACTTCTAGGTAAATGAGACAAAATTAAAAACCGTTTGAAATCAACCATTATTACCTACAGTCTTTTATAGTTATAAAATGACTTAGACTCATTAAATAGTAGTTTTTAAAAAGTAATTAAAGAAAACTAACGTTTATAAAGAACAAGATAGATCATCATTATTAAGAACAATCTCAAAACCTTTCCATGGAGAGGTTTTTTTGGAACTGATGATATTTTATGTTTAGGAAATATATCTAGACTTTTTTGTGACGTATGTGACAAGTTGCTAATTGAGCTTTGTGGACTAACGGGACAGATGCTGGAGGAAGCACTGCCAATGCATGTTAGTTCGTTCGTTCGTTCAGTATCTTGCGATAGCCGCTGAGATCTTGTTATTCTTCTTAGTCTACTAACCGGTGACGCGAGTGAATCAAAATAAGACCAATTTTCGTATTCTTTAAAGGTTCTGGAAGACAGGAACTTGTCTGAGAATGAACTTTTATACGATTAATAATGTTAAACTAATTTTCAACATCTTGTGTTACAGTTTGCAGTATCTCTTTATGTTTTGTTACATTGTTGGTGCTTAAGGTAGGAGATAATTGAGGAACATTTGAAAGAGGATCACGGTTCTCAGATATATAGATAGGTTCTTCATTTATTGGGAGCTCATCAGTTGCTGGTAACTTGTCCACTTTTTTCTTTAAATCTCGTCGAGAACTCTACCTACTTTTCTTCTTACGAACCTTTTGCTGGCTTGGAGTCAAATTACTCATTAGTAGTACTGTGCCTAGAGCTTTTTTCCTTTGGTAACTCTCTCTTGACTTTACAAGCCATTGTGCGTATAGATCTGGATCATTTTTTATCTTGGCCATTCTACGACGCTCAGCCAATTTCTTCATAAGACGTTTTTCTTCAATACATAATTTATTTTGAGGCATGATTTCAATCTGCAACAATAGTTGCCATTAAATTTTAGAGAAGAAAGGGTTTCAGTTGTGGTTAGCTAAATGCCAATTGATATTATTATATCATCAAAGTAAAGTACGTCAAAATCTGTTTATGGGTTTAGGTTACCCAAAGAAACCAAGGAAAGGTTTTAAATTAAAGGTTATATGCATAGTTCATCGTTTGTCATTGTTACAGACCGGTACTACTACTTAAAATAGATTTATAACGTACCTACAATTAATGCAAAATATCATCGCTCTGGTCTTTTTGGACAGAGCAATCACAGCTATAGCGATCAGAAAAAGTCACAAAATCATAAATATAGCCGAATTTAAAAGCAGTAGAAAGTTGTGATTACGTCTCATAAAAAACATCAAAACAATCACTTAATTCACATAACAAACACATTCACAAGCTTACTATTTAATTTAAATAACGAGCCATAGCAAATATAAAATTCGAGAACCAAATCCAGAGCAATCATAAACTTACCTTCGTAATGTTGGAGCCCGGGAACGTGGCACCCAGGTATCCTCCTCGGCGATTAGACCACAGCAGCGTTGCCCCGCGGGAGGGAAATAGAGTGTCTACAGAGCGTAACTAGGGATGAGCGCGATGTTTTACCTCAGCGCAGAGCGATGAGATAAAATGCCCGGTCACGATTTTAAATTCCAATTGTGGCAAAAGTATTGTTAATATAACTAAAAATATTTGATTACTATGAAGATTAACTACTTGTTATGTAATCTAAATAAGTTGTTTCATATGAACCTTCTCATTAATAAGATAGAATATTTTTTTCATTTAATCGGGAGCTGGGTCAACCCAGAGCGATCAGGATTTTAGGGTTTAAGATTTATTTTTAAATATTTAAAATAAAGTTTTTCATAATATTAGCCTTGTATCACGTACATTAAACACAGAACTATATATCCAAAAATATTTTGAAAACGTTTTTCGATTTTAAAATGGGTTTATCCAGCCCGACACGAAAAAAAATGCCTCTGGAGATCGACCCTTATTCGATTCTGTGGTACATTTTATGCATCGTGAATGCAAAATTAAACATGAACTGAGTTCAATTTTTTTTTCCATTTCCGCTAAATTCCCGCCAAATTGCACAGGCTGTAAAAAATTTTTGACATTTCGTTGCCAAGACTGAGAGGCTATTTTAATGAAGTTATATTCTATCATAACAAGCATCACACATCATCAAACATCTAGCAAGTTAAGTAACTTTCCCATTGTCAGGTCACCGGATGTGTAAAATCATATTATAATATGACTGTGTGTTATTGTGCATGTGGGAATATAAAGTCCAGCACTGATACATTTAAAAGATGACGATGAAAATAAAATAAAACATCAAAGATTTTTTTACACAGTCCATAATTAATAGGTAGGTACCTACACTAAAGTAGAAAACTATTAAAACTTTCATACTCACCGTGTTGCATAGCGGTAAAAGAATACAAGTACCAAGTACTACTACTACAAGTACTACCCAAGTAGCAATTGGCATTAATAGCAAAATCGTTGTCTTAACTCTATCTTTCTTAATTTATGCTTAAGCTAAAACCAAATAGACTTAGAATAGACATTTTTTTCATTAAGACTTGATATTCTTCATCAAGTGCTACTTAGGCAAATTAAGGATACCTAAAACCAAATTAAGTATTCATTAAATAATTATGTCTTACGTTATTCTTGAATTAAGTAAAAAAAACTTATTTTACTAAACTAAGATTATTTGTATGCTTACTTAATACTAAATAGAAATGATGAAGTATTATTTAAGTCTTGCAAAGTAAATAAAGAATTCGTAGATTTACTTAAGACTATTCAATAGTCTTGTCCTACAAATAGATTTCTAAAGACTAATTTAACTACTTCATTACTTGAATTAGTACACTTTGAGAAAAAATACACTTAACGGGACGTTTTCTATAAAACAGGATCAAGCAAAAATGGACAGGGTTAATAAAATTAAAAGAACAGGTTCTTTTCGTCGGTTCGGTGTTGACAAATATAAAAGAGTAGATAAGAACGCGAGTGTAAGTGTTGCAAATGTTAACAGTGCAACGTCTTCAACATCAGCGTCGGTAACTGTAACATCGAGAACAGCTGTAGACCACGAGGAAGAAGGTACCGCGGAAAATTCGGAAATTGAAAAATTTTGATAGTAGTAGTGATTCTGATTGCCATCCATCGACATATAACCGGGACTTTTTTTTTTGAGAAGCTGGTCTATTGATAACAATATACCACATACTGCTATCAATGGATTATTGCAGATTCTGAACTTACGTGAGCCAGGTGTTTTACCAAAAGATGCTAGAACACTTCTGAAGACAGTAGATATTAAATCTTGCGGCAATGGAGAATATTGGCATAATAGCCTGACTAATAATATTTTACATTATTTTAAAGATCTGGACAAAAATAATGTAAATATCGATGGATTACCCACATATATTGTGGTATCGGAAAACCTCAGCCTAATGAATTTCTAAGAGCTTGTAACTGAATTGAAAGAAATTTTACAAAATTGAATTCATATAAACTGTTATTTGATAACATTAAAAGTAGGATCATTTATATGTGATTCGCCAGCTAGGGCCTTCATAAAAAATATAGCTAATTTTAACAGACAAAATGGATGTCCCAAGTGCACAACTGTTGGCGGATAGTCGTACGAATCTCGTTGCAATGTGTATCTCAGGCGTGATTTTCCTGATAGAACAAACGAAGGTTTCCGAAACAAAATACATGAGGATCTGATGATCCTGATAGAGGAGATACTATTTTAACAGAACTGCTAATAGACATGATTTTAGATTTCCCCGTTAGTGATTCCCTCCATCTCATAGATTTGAGAATTATGAAGAGATGTTGGTTTATGTATTAGGTTGGCGTGATGGGTCTTTCCGTGGATATCGCACAAAATGGTCGGCAAATGACATTGCAAATATTTCTCGCACTAAGAAAACCGCCGCGGAATTAATAATTGAATTGATCTTTAATGAATAACAGCACCAATAACTTAGCAAGACTAAGACAGAATGAAAACTACATAAAACTATCCGGTGTTAACTAAATAAAAATGAAGATCCACTTAATACCAAAATCACTTAAGTAATACTTCACCAAGACTTTTTTAAGTGTAAGTTAAGTCTAACGATTCTAAACTAATACTATGTTAAGTATAACTTGACTTAACTCTTTCTTAACTAAACTTACATATTCAAAATCTTCTAAACTCTTGCTACGTTAAGACAAATAAGAATTAACGCCATTATGAGCTATGTTTAACAAAAAATATTCAGAAATTAACTAACGACATCATAACAAGATGACATTTTAATTAAAGTATGTCTTTGTTACCTTTTTTCTAGTTGCATGAATGTCTTATAACGTTTGCATAAAATGTAATATTATTTTCTAACCACAAAGTTTTTTCTATGCAATACAATTTCCAATATTTTATTGTTCATATTAGGTTTTTTTCAAGGCCCTCCTGTTTCATAACATTATCCATCGATTTCACACGAGAAACCACAATGCGTTTTATATTTCCAACGCGTAAAACAACATTACCGGTCTTTTATAGACATACTATAAATTACTTAGTTAGTAAAATAATGTAATCGCCATTTTCATGAACCTTCGCATAGAGTTGATTTAGTGTTAAAGATCCTATGTTTTCTTAATTATATCCTCTTTAGTAAAAACAGTCTTATATAGTTCTTCAATAAGTTTAAATAACATAGTCTAAAATTTAATTATTGCTCCTTAACTAGGTATTCAAGATATCTTTAAGTCTATTTCTTTGTCTAAAGTCAATCTACAGGATATCTCAAAGTACTTGTTTAGAAATCCTTAAAACTACCCTCTTAATTAGGGTTTAAGTCTGCCTTAAGAGTAGTCTTAATTCTGTCTTAGTGATTTCCTAAAGAATGTGCCCATTTATACTTACCATGGCCTTGGGGCTTTTCTTCAAGATATCTTGAACGCCACTATAGTCTTAGCCAAGACAACGGCTGGAAGTAGTCTACTGTCTTCAAGATATCTTCAATGACTTTTTAGGAGAATCAGTTGCTGCTTGGGCCCTTTCCCATGGGTGTCGTAAAAGGCGACTAACAGACTAAAGACTGCACATACATCTAACCTGACTAAGACTGAGCATATTATGCAGACGACATTTGGTGAAAAGTGGACTACTGTTGTAGAGGACTGCTTTTGCTGCTCTATTTGCCTAGTCTCTGACTAACCTATCGGAGATAATAGTCGTGATTATATATGTATGTACTACTCTGTCAAGAAAATACCGGGAAAAGATCAATAATACACAAAATGTTACTTATTTAGTTATTCATCCAAATTTATCATTTTTTTAAACGCTTTTTCCGGAATTTAGTTCAGTTCTCGCCGCGAATTTTCGTGCCACGAAGTGGTAATTTGAGTTTAGGAAAAAGAAAGAAGTCGGCTGGAGCCATATCTGGTAAATAAGTGGTAGGAACTACCACTTTTTGAAAAAGTGGTAGTTCCTACCACTTATTTACCAGGTATTTGTTGAGTTTTTGGTCAAAAATTCGTTTACAATGATGGCTTTGTGCGAAGGCGCATTATCATGGTGCAAAATCCAAGAATTTTCTTTCTACAAATTTGACCCTTTTTCATCGAATTTACTCTCTTAAGCGCCGCATAACGCTCAAATAATATTCTTTATTTACCGTTTGACCTTCCAGCAAGAATTCCGAGTGCACAACACCTCGATAGTCAAAGAAAACAGTCAACATGACTTTGACTTTTGATCGACTTTGGCGCGGTTTCTTTCGGTTTCGGTTCAGTCGAAAGACGCCACTCCAAAGCTTGTTGACTAGTTTGCATGTCAAACTCGTAAACTCACGTCTCGTCACCAGTAACAATGCGTTGCATGAATGTTGGGTCGGAATTGACTCGTTCTAGCATGTCCTCAGTGACTCTTATGCGATTTAATTTTTAGAGAAAATTCAGGTCTTTTTGGACTAGTCGAGCGGCAACATGTTTCATACCCAAGTGATTATTTAAAATGGTACGGATCGACTCGTAAGACACAGAAAGTTCAGCGGCTATCTCTCTCAAACTTGAATGAGGATTTTCAGTCACCATTTCCTTCACTTTTGCGTTGTTAACTTCCGTTGAAGACGTTGACGGCCTACCAGAGCGAAACAAATCTTCCATCACATCTCGACCGCTTTTGAACTCTTTGTACCACTCATAGCACGTGTTTCTGATAAAGTCGATTCACCGTAAGCCTTTGGTAACATTTTCAGGGACTCCGAACATGAAATTCCATTGGCGACGCAAAATTTAAGACAAACTCTTTGTTCGATGTGTTTATCCATTATGAAATTCAAAATACACACTAGATATAAACTTACAAAAAACAGTACTGTATTTAATCTAAAAAACAGAAACAACTCAAGCTCCGCGCCGAAATGGATAACAGTAGTGCCAATCTAATAACAAAAAAAACAAAAAATAGAATTTGGAATCATAAACAAATCATCCGTTCCCGAAACTTTTTTGACAGAATGTATACTCACTCTCACTCATTATTTATTAGTGTTTTAATACCGTGCTCACTATACAATTAATATTATTATATATTCAGTGATACAACTTGAATTCTAACAAACACGAAACTAATATTCTATTTGGGGTTTCAAAAACGGCGTCGCTAGCTCACAGCTAACGGAATAATGCTTAATAATGCTGCGAGCTTAAATTCTACTAATATTATAGTTAACTAGATATTTGCTAGATTGCGGTATGGTCTCAATATAAATGGTCTTCCACAATTTACAATCTAAGTACTACTTTACAGATACTCAGTCATATGGCACTTGCAAACTCGACAGCCTTTCATAAATAATGAATAAAGTAATTTTCCAATTTGTAATTTGTATTGATGCTGTAAAAGAATGGGAAAAAAGAATTGCCCTTGCTGAGTTTCTTGCCGGTTCTTTTCAGTACAAGGCTCCCACCCACAGATATAGATTTACATATATAACGCAAGTACTTCGCGTGTCCGAAAACACTGACCAAGCGTCGGGGTTTGTCGACGCTAACTTCAGTCCGCGCGCGTCTGCTAAACTAATATTAAATAAAACTAAACTAAAATCGTTGTCGTATCGTATCGTTGCGTGATAATTAACTGCAATAGCCCAAAAATTTCGAGCACCCAAAGGCAGAAACATAACGTCGGCTGTTGTGACGTCACTGTATAAGTCGGCACGCTTGGTTTCAATAAACCATGATACTTGCGTTATCTATGTAAATCTATATCTGTGCGCCCGCATCATAGTTAAACCTTACGAACCTATGGCATAGCTTTACCCTTGAGACCCTACACGTGACCCCTGGGGTTGTGCTAAATGTTGAGTGACACTGACTGAGTGGTAGAGCCACGCTGCGTTGCAGCACGCATCGGGCCGGCTCTCCCGGGGTAATACCACCCTCTCACGAATATCCGGCGTGAAATAATGGCACTTTGTGCTGTTGTGTTTTGTCCGGCGAGTGAGAGTTCCGGAGGTCCCTTCCCCCGCCCCCCTTACAATACCTATTCCTTCATAAACCCTATTCCTTTCTTAAAGGTTGGCAACGCATCTGCGACTCCTCTGGTTTTGCGGGTGTCCATGGGCGGCGGTGATTGCTCTCCATCAGGTGACCCGCCTGCTCGTTTGTCTCCAACTAATATAAAAAAAAATATTATTAGGACAATAATTTTTAACTAAAATAACTTGAGAATAATTTTCTTCTAAAGTCTAAATGGGCTTCTAAAATTCTTCAATTGCATTTCATCATAAAAAAAACTAATTTAAAACACAATAAATTGTCTTTAGGGGTAAAATATTGCGGGTTCTTCTGATATACTCGTACTTCTAATATTAATTAAATTAACAATATCATGCAATAATTTGCCCTGCAGTGGGACAAAGTATGCTGACAATAATGATTTTATATATTTTAATTGAACCTTTAACCTTCTCTTAAAAAAACAATAATATTCACGACCTCCAAATCAAGGCGTAAGTTGAAACTTTGAACTTTATTCTCTGAACATAGAATCTGACAGCGACGGCGGCTTAACTTTTCTGATAACCTCCAAGTTATAATGGCTGAAACTTATCAATAGAGCACAACATTAACCGCCATGGCCGACTTAGCAAATTGATGAAATTAGGATCGAGGCCTTCGAAGAAGTGCGAGTAGCAAGATAAGATTTTAGACTAACACATTTCTACGATTATTACTACTGGCCGGTCCGTAAGCCCGCATGTCCCAATCTTAAAGTTTTGTAAAGTATACTGTTCCACAGCTGGGCAACGGCCGCCGTCATTGAATACAAGTCACAGCTACATGTTTTAATAATATTTTTTAGTAAATTTCAAATGTTTAAGTTTGTTGGTTTTACAGACTATCGGAAACTATTTTTATATTGATATGACGCGATATCTTGCTTTTATGTAAGAATTGAGTGCATGTTAAGATGGAATTATGAACAAGCGTTTCCATTAGTTTTTTGTATTATAACTACAGCAAATTACAAAGCAAACACAATTAATGTATACCTACTCGTGCACGAAAGGGGATCAATGTAAAACGAGTTTCATTTTCATCAGCAGACAATTGTTTTCGAGCCACTTATTGCCAGTTACAAAGTGAGGACACAAAGTAGGTTTTTATCGAAAGTTGACAGAGTGATTTGGTTAAAGTTTTCCATTCGACCGTCCTTTTTTGTGTTTAAGTACACTCGAATTTTTATACGTTTCACTGACAAAACTCCTCGTTACTTACTGGTTAGTATCAACGGATGCCATTAACTAAATAAAGGGTCATCTCTTTAAGTCCGAGGGTGGAATAACTCACAAAAGAGATTTGTTTCTGGATCGTTCTATTCATCACGACAAAGATCTCCAGTGGACTCTAGCTTTAGAGAAAATTGGATGTCTTACTCCGTCGTTGCCCGATTTATAGATGTTTCATCGCGGGGATGTGCGAATTTTACTGACCTGCTGGATAAGGCAATCGTTGATAAACTTTTTAACAAATTGTTTACTGAATTTAGTAGGTAAATTAAAAAGAGAAAAAATCATAAAGTGAATTAATGTAATATTATTCTTTTTGTTTTTAAAAAGTTTTTCTTTTTTGGGTGCTAGAGCAATTACTTAATTCGCGAGTCGCGAAGTATGTCAAGATAGCCAGTTCCTCAGTAGTTGAGGATTCCGGGTGAAGCGCGCTTCCACCTTCGGCCTTATCGTCACTTACCATCAGGTGAGATGAAGGCCAAGCGATTACCCGTTGTAGAATAAAAAAGAAAATACTTTTCAACTCTCGCAGACATCTATCAGGTTGCCAATTCAATATTATTATTGAATGTAATCCAACGTTAGAGTAGAATCTTCTTTTATTTTTATCTATTTATATAATCAAACCTGTTGCTTTTTATATTCATATTTAAATACAAATTCATGATGTTTATACTAAATCTGTAATTGTGACAAAGGCTTACTTTGCAATCGCAATCGATTACCTTCTTAATTCAAAATATCAAATTACTAATATAAATATCTGGGTTAATGTTTTTAATTTGAAAATTATCGAAAGACAAGATATTAAAAGACTAAAGGGACGTAACCAGATTAGTTGACTGATCTAAAATGGAGTGTCAAAGATAAGATTTTTTTATTATTTTCTAGGTTTAATTGACTAATCGAATTAGACATTAATTCATGGGCTGTGTAGGGATTTTTTTTAAATAATTAGTTTAGGGTAATTTCTGGCTGAATTCTGCCACCCACAGACGAAAGGTGGCAGAATTCCGCCAGGATTTAAGAACTTAAGGACTTCGTCGCCAGATTAGTTGATTGATCTAAACCAATTGAGTGTCGGGGATATAACGCGTCCACTAAGTGACAAACACCTTGTACCAAGCAGGATGTACACTTGTCGTTGTCAGTTATAGCAGTAAGATGAATGCTTTACTCTGGGCTAGCATCCAGAATATTTGTTCGGTGGACGCGAATTAATGGATATGAAAATTATTCAAAGTTTTCACGTAATTTTCAATTCAATGGAACCACTTGGTGAGATTGTTTCCTAGATTACGATGTTGATTTATTGTCCGGTGTGTTCGTTACCGGAACTAAGATAAACACCACTGGTTTCGAACACACTCGTAATGTATTTATTGGGAAAACATAAACGAAAGTCGCATGCAAACAAAAAAAAATGGTTTATAAACTTTTTTTTTTTTACAAAAGTTTTGTCATCGTTATCATTAGCTTACAAAAATCCCACTGATAGGCACTTACTCCACGTGGACAACAACACGTGAGGCGGTTCGGCTATCATCCACCACAATGGCCCAATGCGGGTTGGTGGGTTTTAACGACTGCCATCTTACAAAACAACCGGAACCAACGGCTTTACATGCCGGAGCTCGAGATGTTTTGCTTTTATAACTGTCTAGCGGCCGCTCGCGGTTTCACCCGCATAGTTCCCATTCCCGTGGGAATATCGGGATAGAAAGTATCCTAAGTGTTAATCCAGGTTATAAACTATCTGTATGCCGAATTTCAACCAAATTCATTCAGTAGTTTTTACGTGAAAGAGTTAACAAACATCCATCAATACATACAAACTTTCGCGTTTGTAATATTAGTAGGATATTATATTCGTATATTTTATTTTACTACCTACATGATGGATAAGCGCTAAGAAACCGTCAACAGCTAATAACTCTCTAGATAGCCCGAGGAAAGCAATAGGAACAAACGTTCCTGTCCGTAGCTAAATCCTGTGTCCTGAGTTCTATTCGCAGCCTATTACTGGGAATAGACGAGTGGATACAAATGTTAATGAGTTCAGTTTGATGGATGGTACGGCTTGTTTTAAGCTCGCCTGGGTAGCTACCACCATCTTAATC
This sequence comes from Scoparia ambigualis, assembly GCA_963921215.1. Lineage (NCBI taxonomy): Eukaryota > Metazoa > Arthropoda > Insecta > Lepidoptera > Crambidae > Scoparia > Scoparia ambigualis. Next base: position 7,902,368 of record OY992510.1, read on the forward strand.
TTAACCTATCGCCATAACGCATTGTATTGTTAGAAACCCGATATTAGAGATAAAATAGCTAATTTCTCAGTACTTACCTAAAAAAATCTTATCACAAACCAAACCATGGGCTTCTGTTGTCGGTCAGTGTGCGTTCGTAATTTAAAAACTAGGTGGTTTATTAATCAACTTGTGATTTTGTTTGAATTATGTAAATGTAGCCTTTTGAAGTGGTTACTCTGGATAATAATCCCATAGATCAATGTTCCGTTACTTAGGGTTATCTTTCTTAAAATTATATTATTGCTTATCATAGCTAAGCAGAATATACAAAGATTTTCCGATGCATTACAAAATATTAGAACGTATTTGTTTCAAAAATAAGTTTTTTACGTTGTATCTAAAAGAGTCTACTTAACGTCCGAATTGTATAAAACTTTACTGATAACTTATAGTATCTACCTATGTAAGAACGAATAATAGAATTTTATACACTGAAAGTAGATAAAAAACATAAAACTCATTCTGCGACCCAATTTATCTAACGTTACATAAAATCTCTCTATTTTGCATTTTCATGACCACGATTTCTTACGAAACACTATTTTTATTTCTAAAACGATTCAATTGTATTATCTTTTGATGCTAACTGAATTCTCAAATTGAAAAACCATGGCAAGACAGCTATCTGACGGTGCGCTATCTAAAATACGTTAAAGGAATATTGGCGAAAAGACGAAGGTAACCTTACGTAAGGCAAGAGAAAATGTTAATTTTACTTTATCATATTTCGAAATAGGTCTATGCGTGAGCCAAACCTCGGGGAAGATATTAAAACATGTCCAAAATTAATATCAACAAGGTTCTTATGCAGCCGCCGCCGTGCGCGAAAGAATTTATGAAAGACCAACCGCGTATAGAAGCTTCTTACGGCACCCACAAAATTAGTTTTCCTTAATACGTTTCTTGTACATTATGTTTGCTTTATGTAACATGATTAGGTATTATATTTGCACATAATACGTTTTTACAAAATTATGTATTGTTTGTTTTTATAGCTAGAAAAATAAATTGCCGAATTAAGGTTAAGACTGCATTTGAGAAAGTTAAAATTTTTTGTTTGAGTTGTTACTCAAACAACTTGAACAACAATTATTAAAATCAAGTAATCGCTACAACTAATTGGCCTTATCACCACCACGCTTGCCAAATTTTAAAATGGGGCTGTGGATCCCGGGCTATGCATCAAAAAATCTGATCCACAATTTACCTGACTGGGATATGATTTTGATATTGGAATGGGGAGTGATCGTGCCGTCAAGCGCGCGTACTTGGGACGACTGAACGGCCGGAGACCGGTCGGTCGGCCTAGGTACCGCTGGGAAGATCAGGTCATGCGGGATTTGCACGAGCTCCAAGTTCAAGATTGGAGGGCGATAGCGCACGACAGACCGAAATGGCGGCTCTTATTGTCGGAGGCCAAGACCCACTTTGGGTCGCTGCGCCATCGTAGTAAGTAAGTAAGTAAGGGATATGAACTCTGAATACTCAAGAACTCTGAATAATGCTGTACTCTTTAACACTTAACACCAAAGAACATTGATTGTTTTATTTTATAGCAGAACCATAAAAAATAGAAAGCCAACAAGTAACAATCCATACATCGTCCAAATCACATAATAATAGACAGCAATTATAGTTACTCATGGGGAAAATAAAAACGTTAGTTAGAAACTAAAATGGGTGATAGAATTAGCTAAATTCGCGGCACGAAGCGGGCGCGCTGCAGAAAATTCAATTAGACTGATTAGTTTCACCCTGCAACTGTGTTCAGTACTAAAAGTATCATTCCTTTTTTCCGATTGGATATCAGCTTTATAGCGAAGGGAATAAGATCGAATTTGGCTCTTCCCTTAGAAGATGGATAGTGATGCCAATCACGTGTTACTTAACTTTTGGCTCAGAATTTACGTGATAATGTATAGGAGTTTCAGCATATATGAAAATGAATCGAAATTAAAAAGAATAGATATAAGTAAGCAGAAACAGCGATCCGCTATGTCAAAAACGCTAGGAAAGTTAGTTAGTTAGTTAGTTAGTAGTTAGTCCATTATCAACAGGGTAAAGCCACCAGATAACACGCCCTGTCAAAGAGTCGGTATTTCTACTAAATGATAACGCCACTGCTGCCTGCTCACTTAGACTTTTATTTTTATTTTTTTATTTATTTATTAATAATGGGGAGGTTGGGCTATAACCCACCACGCTGGCCAAATGCGGATTGGTTGGTTTTAACCACAGCCATCTTAAGACAACAACCAGGACCAACAACTTTAAATGCCTTGTGAAGCACGGAGGAGCTCGAGATGTTTTTAATTTGGTCACTTGTCCAGAGACCCGGCAATTTCAAAATTGTTTAACTCTCAAGATCGCAAACCGAACGCCTTAGAAGCTGTGCCATCGAGTTCCTCTCGTTACTTGAGTGTTTGCATGAAATTAATAAAACTTTATTAATGCAACAAACTGTTAGTAATATCCACATAAAAATTCCATTAATGTGTGTATTTCAATCCTATACATACTCTTTAGTAGTAGTATTCTTTGCTGGTTTTACCCTATTATGTAACGTTGAGTACTAAAAGGCGTTTGACTCGGTGAAATGGCCAATTCCGCTGGAGTATATTTGAAATGGGCGTAACGTAACACTAGGTACACCTGTTGAGACATCTATATTGATGCTCTACTACATCCGTGAGAGTGGTAGATGTCCAGTTACGAAATTTACATGCTTGTCCTGATTTCAATCAGGCAATCAGTGATGTATTACTTCTCCACTTTGGTTCAAAAGTTTATAATATTTAGAATTAAAACGAAGCGAACAAAGAGGCACCGTTAGGGCTGGTAGAATGAGGGTGACTGATGCTACGTCTCTTTAACGCTGCACCAGTTGTATTTACGCCTAAACTACTTTTCTACATAACATCAAGCAGAGTCGAGTCATTAGATAAAGTGAATGCCCGTGACTGTCTGTCATCATAACAAATTTGGCTAATTACGAGTAGGTACTCAACACTTACCTCTTGTCTTTTGTTTTATTTTAACGAGAAGGCGAGCCGCCTAATGGTAAGCGGTCACCGCTGCCCATGGACATCAGCATCATCAGAGGTGTTGCTTTTGCGTCAGCGACCGACCTGAGAAAACCCTCTGTACACCCCTATTGAGAGTGACTAATTCAGAACTATTCGTAATCAGAATCAGCCTTAAACGCCCAACGGATACGCTGGACCATCCCACATGAGGATATAGTACCATAACTCACCATGCACCGGTCTAATGTAACTTACACACAGACATACATATTATAATCACGACTATTATCCCCGAAGGGTTAGTCAGAGACCAGGCAATGAGGCCGCAAAAACAGTCCTCCGCCATAGTCCACGATTTCGACACAAAGCCCCCTATCCTTTGTGTCGTAAGATGGCAGACGTTAAATTACCAGTTAAATTTATTATTGATGTATGAATGAAGAATACCTTAAACCAACGAGAATGCTAATTCTCTATCTACTCCTCGCGAGAACTGGGCGTGACTTATTTTAATAATATATTTATTTAAACTGTTGTAGCTTTATATTGCACGGAGGCCTTAATGCCTGAAGTGGTAACAAGGTCACAAAGTGCAGAAGTGACAAAGAGTAGGATAAAATATTCTAACATTTATATAAATAAATAAACACTTGTACACAAACTCGTACACTTGTTACGTGCCTACGCTACGTGCGTTCCGCCGATGTTGCAGTTAACGCCAAAACACCTATTTCGACATCGCTTGGGCTAGCGACAGCCACGAGGAGCTGACAACGCACAACGTGACCCCGGGCGGCGCATCGCAACCGCGGCCGGAATGACACACTCTCTATTCATACATCGAACGATTGTCATCTATTTTTAGTTAATTAAATATTCATTGTAATTTCTTTATATCGAAATTAAAGTTGTGTTAAAAAAATTGGTTTTTTTTAAATCCTACGGCAGCAGCCTTCGTAATTGGCGCAGTCGGTAGGATACTCGCGGGCCGGTTCGCGAATCGCGTTTTCGTAACAAACCAATATCCGCGTTCGCGTATGCCCGGGGGCTGTCCAGCTCCACCGACAGAGTATCCGAATCTACACGTCGAGCTGCTGCCAGGAGTATCTGAAAATCGATACCTTAGAAGAAGCCAAAAGATGCTGCTTATGTAAGTACATTAAAATCTTTTAGTGTCTTGCTTTTCCTACACTTTAAGTCTCTTAAATTTATCCAAGATTACCAATCCTAGGCAATTCGGGATTTCTAGATTAAGTAGTCATAGTAGATTATCTCGTCACGATTCTAACAGAGATTTAAGTTTTAGTAGCAATAGTTTAGATAGCTTTGAGGAGGCTAAGATGGATAATTTAGAGCACATTTTTAAGACATTACGTTTAGTTCCCGAATTCGATGGGAACCCAAATGTCCTCACGCGGTTTATTAAACTGTGTGACCAATTAGTTGCTGAATTTATAGATAACGACCCCGCTAAAAGTCAACTAGCTAAGCTCGCGCTTCTTAATGGGATCCTTAATAAAGTGGTAGGCCCTGCCGCCAGACTCTTGAACACTAATGCCAGTCCTTCCGACTGGAGTGGCATTCGCGCCGCGCTAGTTAATAACTTTTCCGACCAACGTGATGAGACTGCTCTTTACAATGACTTGGCTTTATTAACGCAAGGACCGGGAACGCCACAGGAATTTTATGAAAGATGCCAAAATCTTTTTGCCACTATTATGACATACGTATCGCTGCACGAGTCCATAGACTCAACGGTCGCAGCTAAAAGGGACCTCTATAAGAAATTAACACTGCAAGCGTACTTACGCGGTCTAAAGGACCCACTAGGGTGTCGTATTCGATGCATGCGCCCCGAAACCATAGAAAAGGCGCTTGAATTTGTTCAAGGCGAGATTAACACTATGTACCTACAGCAACGAAACGATCAGTTGCCCGATAAAAAGTGGCAAGTTCAGGCACCCATCAGTTATCCTAAATTGCAACCAAATTTTAATTTTAACATGCCGCAGCCGAAGCCTTTTAACTTTAACATGCCGGGTCCATCGAAGTACCAATATAATAATATGCCTTCAGCATCCCGTCAGTATATGCCGTCCGCTCCTCCTCAATTTAGGCAGAATTTCGGTCAATTACAGCAAGCGGGGCCATCTCGTACTCAACAAATGTTCCGTGCTCCGCCGCCTAACTATAATCCAAATAACGCATTTAGGGTTCCGCCACGCAATAACGCTCCACATTATAACGCTTCACAGTCGCATCCTCGGCCTATGAGCGGTGTTAGCCATTTTGTGTCTAAGCCGTTCCGCCCAAACCCTTTTGGTAATAACGCACACGATTGGGCTAAGTCAGGAAACCCTCCTCCCAGCAATTATTTTAAGACAAGGGAGATGAATTTTAATGATTGCGCTACCTATGACGCTCCGTTTGAAGATTACTATTCCGATTACTATGCTGCTACTGAACCAAATGACTATTCTGAATATTACTACACTGATAATGATCCACAATTTTACGACCAGCATCCTCAGTTATCACTAGATGATTGTAATGATGAGCAGTCTCAGCATCCAACTGCTCCCACCAGCGATAATAATCAAAATTTTCCGATAGCATCCAGATCAGACAAGCTAAAATAGAAGTTAATCTACAAACGCAACGTCAGCTGCCATATATTGAGATAAAGAATCCGCCACTTAAACTACTTATAGATACGGGAGCAAATCAATCTTTCCTTAGTCCGGAAGCTGTGGAAAGACATTTCAGAGATATACCGCTAGATTTCAACCCTTTTGAAGTTTGTAATATGCATGCCGTAACTCGTAGTGATTATTCTATTAATATACCATGTTTCGTAGAGTTTAAGGATAATAATAATGTTACGTTCTTTATATATAAGTTCCATGAATATTTCGATGGCCTGATCGGTTCGGATTTGTTAGATAGATGGGAGGCCACCATCGATTTTAAAAATAAGATTTTTACGACTAAATACGCTACAAATAATATTAGAGTCTATGATTCCCGCAACGCGAACCTGTACGAGGATATGATACCCGCAGGATCCTCCAAGTTAGTGAAAGTACCAATTAATATCCATGACGGAGATGCCGTCATCACTGAGCAATCAATATGTAATTGTCTTATAGCGGAATGCTTAACAAATGTAAAGAACAATCGCGGTATTATAGAAATTCATAATCATACTCGTAATGATGTAATTTTTTCGATGGACCGTCCGGTTCAAGCAGAGGCTTATATAGAAAGCGCCCAATCTGACCAACTACCTAGTCGCGTTAAGGAAGTTCTCTCTAAATTACGCACCAACCACCTTAATGAAGAGGAGCGTCGTAACCTTGAAGCACTTTGCTCTCAATACGCCGACGTATTTTACCTAGATAATGAATCCCTAACCTTTACAAATAAGATAAAACATTCCATTAAAACTACAGATGAGATTCCCGTCTACACTAAAAGTTACCGTTATCCCTTTATACATAGACAGGAAGTTCAGGATCAAATTAATAAAATGTTGGAGCAAGGGATAATCCAACCGTCTTCATCAGCCTGGAGTTCCCCTATTTGGGTTGTGCCCAAAAAGGCAGACGCCTCCGGCAAGGTGAAGTGGCGCATTGTTATAGATTTTCGCAAGGTTAATGAGAAAACCTTGGATGACAAGTACCCGATACCAAATATAGCTGATGTTTTAGACAAATTGGGTAATTGTCACTACTTTACAACCCTTGACCTGGCCAGTGGCTTTTATCAAGTGGAGATGAAACCTGAGGATGTCCCCAAGACTGCATTTAGCGTAGAGCACGGGCATTTTGAATTTCTGAGAATGCCCATGGGTTTGAAGAACAGTCCATCCACATTCCAACGAGTGATGGACAATGTGCTGAGAGACCTTCAAAACACTATCTGTCTCGTGTACTTGGATGACATCATCGTCTTCAGTACCTCACTACAGGAGCACATGGTCAACCTCCAAAAAGTCTTCCAAAGACTTCGCGAGTCCAACTTCAAAATCCAGATGGACAAGTCTGAGTTCTTGAAGTTGGAAACCGCTTATCTTGGGCACATCATCAGCAAGGACGGTATTAAACCAAACCCAGACAAGATATCAGCAATCCAAGGTTACCCGTTACCAAAAACCTCAACAGAAATAAAACGATTTCTGGGACTTTTAGGTTATTATAGAAAATTTATCCCAGATTTCGCCCGTATAACGAAGCCTATGACACAGTGCCTTAAGAAAGGATCAAAGATTAACTTAGACAATAGTAGCTATATAGAATGCTTCGAGAAATGTAAGACCCTTCTCGTTAACGACCCTATCCTTCAGTACCCCGATTTCACAAGGGACTTCATCCTAACGACAGATGCGAGTAATTTAGCCATTGGTGCTGTGCTTTCTCAAGGTCCAGTAGGCGCTGATAAACCAATTGCATATGCCTCGAGAACGTTAAATACTAGTGAGATCAATTATAGCACCATCGAGAAGGAGCTTTTAGCTATAGTCTGGGCCACTAAGTATTTTCGTCCTTACCTCTTTGGGCGAAAGTTTAAGATCTTAACCGACCATAGACCTTTGCAATGGGTTATGTCGCTTAAAGAGCCTAACTCACGTCTAACCCGTTGGCGTCTCAAGCTGAGTGAGTACGACTTTACGGTAACATACAAGCAAGGAAAGTACAACACTAACGCTGATGCACTCTCCCGCATCGAACTTAACAACGAGGAGACTAGCTCCATCGCTGTAAACCCGTCTGAAACTTCACCTTCGTTAGCAGATGAATCTCGCACTCTTACAGCCCATACAGATGCTGAGAATCCTATATTAGAGGTACCCATCTCGGATGAACCTCTAAATAAATTCCACAAGCAAATCGTCTTTACCGTTGTAGGGGATATTAAAGGTCGGCCCACAGTATCTAAACCTTTTGATAGTCACACTCGTACCAGCATCCAAATATCTAAATCTAATCTGGAAGAGGACGTGGTAAACGCCGTAAAAGAATTTGTTAACCCTAAAGTTAAAACGGGAATTTTGATCAACCCTTATTTGGAATTGTACTCTATCATCCCTGTGATTCAAAACCATTTTAAAAGTTCAGCAATGAACCTTGTACTTACAAAGATAGAACTAGCCAACATTAAAGATTATTTCAAACAACAAGAAGTCATTCGCGGTTACCATGAGGGTAAAACAAACCATCGTGGTATCAATGAATGCTACCTGTCTTTATCCAATAGATATTTTTGGCCACGTATGAAGGAATCAATTATTAAATACATTAATGAATGCGCCATATGTGGTCAAACGAAATATGATAGAAACCCTATAAAACAAAAGTTCAATTTAGTACCTCCTCCGGCGAAGCCATTTGAAATAGTCCACTTAGATCTTTTTAGTGTCGAAAATCAGAAATATCTGACTATCATAGATGCCTTCTCGAAATACGCCCAAGCGTATTACCTCCGGGACGCGACAGCCGTCAGTGTGGTGCAGGCCCTTTTATTGTTTAGTACTCACCATGGTGTCCCTATGACTGTAGTAACAGACAGAGGGTCCGAATTCAACAATCAACTGTTTCTGGAGTTTGTAAGACTGCATAAGATTCAACATCATAAGACATTAGCATATGCGCCCAATGAAAACGGTATGGTGGAGAGGCTGCATTCAACCTTATTAGAACACATAAGAATTTTAAAATTAGAGCGCCGAGGAGAACCTTCTGTGAATATAATGCCCTACGCAATCTTAGCCTACAATAGCTCCATTCACAGCTTTACAAAATGTAGACCTATAGACATCATAACAGGACATTTAGATCCTAGAGATCCATTAGACATCAATTTATCTGAAAATACTCTACAACAATATGTTCAGGACCATCGCAATAGAATGCTCAAAGTCTACGACTTACTCAATGAATCGTCCCTACATAAACGTACAGTACTTATTGAAAACGCTAACAGAGACCGCGAATCGGAAGCGGAATACTCCCCAAATCAGCAAGTCTTTATTCGCAATCCTTTAGCAAATAGACAGAAAACAGCTCCCCGGTACACTAGCGATACGGTACTAGCGGATTTGCCAATACATATTTATACTAAACGTAAACGTGGTCCCGTAGCCAAGTCGCGTTTAAAGCGGATACCTAATAGCTCACGCTTGTTACAGGATCCTTCTTCTAATCCTGAACCTGGCGGGAGCGGAGAAAATAACGTTAACTAGCCTTCAAGATGGACCTGGGATCGTGCCGTTTAAGTTAGGGTCGACTAAGATAACGTCTCACTATCACTCATTTCTTCAGATGATAGATTTAGAAGGCATTAAGATTAGTGTAGAAACTGTTAGAGGCCAATTAGTTACTTTCGGCCCCGAATTACATAATAAAACAAAATATCTTTATGAGCCACATATCGAGTACTTAAAGTCCAAAATTGATAAAATTTCTGAACAGCTCCTTACGTTTGAGCCCGGTCGCGTTAAGAGAGGTCTCATCAACGGATTAGGTTCAATTGTAAAAAGTATTTCAGGAAACCTCGATTACACAGATGCTATTCACTACGATAACGCCATTAGAACTCTCCAGGAAAATGAAAATAAATTAGCTAACGAAATTAACAGTCATATCAGTTTAAACAAGCAATGGGCAACACAAAATACTAATATTATAAATAAAATAGTAGAAAATCAGAATAAAATAGAAACTATAGTTAATGATGTAATGCAAAGTGATGCTGAGCGTGAGATGGAATTAGTTAAATATGCACATCTTGCCCAATTTCTTATAATTTTAGGCGACAATATAGAAAGTATATCAGATATATTAATAGGCTTAGAAAATTTATTAGGTTTTATACGGGCTAAAAGCACTCACCATTCCATGCTTAAATTAGATACATTTAGAGACATGAAAAAACGTTTGTCTGAAATATACGATAAGGATCAGATATTAGATATTAGTTTCAGGGAATATCTAGATGTAGTTAAATTAGGTTATTATTATAGCAATAAAAACCTGGTATTAGTATTTAAAATCCCGATTGTCATCCCTAAAACATATATACTTTATAAATTATCTCCTGTTCCTAATAAAAACGGCAATGTACTCATCCCGTCTCATCCCTACCTGGCAATTCATGATAAAGATTTTATGTACATAGAGACTGAATGTCCGAAGTATAGCCTTTGGTATCTCTGCGAAGACAAACTAAACCATCGATACATCAATCAACCTGACTGCCTACACCACCTAATCGACACCCAACAGCTAAGTCAATCCTGCCAGCCTATCAAAGTAATAATGGAAACCGGAGCCCTGGAACAACTGGACGACAGGAACTACATAATCAGCCTACCTTCTCCAACCAAAGTACAACTATCCTGCACAGAAAACCAGTACGACGTAATGCAAGGAAGCTACCTGGCCACTATCCCTAAAGGATGTACTCTCCAGACCACAGAGTTCACCATTACCAATATCGGTGACCGCATCAAAGGACAAGTCCTGAAAATCATGAACCTACCTCACACCAGCCTGGAAATAAAGGAAACGAAGACGAGGACAATCAAGCTTAACTCGATAGATCTCCAGAATCTTCACGCGAGTAATACTGAGCTATCACTCGAAAAGCCCTTATCTATTAACAAACCCGATAATGACGTCATATACCACACCACTATACCGGTATACGCTATCTTGTTAAGTGCACTTGCACTAGGGATCGGCCTAACACTATACTACTACCTAAAAAAAAAGACTGCAATCATACTTACCCCAGCAACAGCACCGGAAACAGGAATCTACGCTGAAATAAAAGAAGACAGAAAGAACCACCAGCATCCGACTGAACCAAATTTATCAGCGTTATTCTCAAGAAAATCTGTCAAATAATCGCTGATCTTCAGGAGGGAGGTGTTACGTGCCTACGCTACGTGCGTTCCGCCGATGTTGCAGTTAACGCCAAAACACCTATTTCGACATCGCTTGGGCTAGCGACAGCCACGAGGAGCTGACAACGCACAACGTGACCCCGGGCGGCGCATCGCAACCGCGGCCGGAATGACACACTCTCTATTCATACATCGAACGATTGTCATCTATTTTTAGTTAATTAAATATTCATTGTAATTTCTTTATATCGAAATTAAAGTTGTGTTAAAAAAATTGGTTTTTTTTAAATCCTACGGCAGCAGCCTTCGTAATTCACTGCATAATTTATAATTTTGAAGAGGCGTATCTTTAGTACACACAACTAATAGAAATAGTAAACATAGTTAAATATGTAAATAGAAAACTTATTTATTTAAATTGTGTGAAAATGTGAGCTGCTAAAAATATCCCCATTCAGCATTATTCCACTACGACGTAGAACATAAAACCATTGTTTACTTTGAATCTCAAACACTGCTGATAACGTAAAGGGTTCTATTTCAACATCCAAAAATAGTCTGACAGTTCAATTTTATAAAATATGTGAAAATATCGCTGCGCCCTGGAGCAAAGCGTCCAGAAAGAGACTACGTGACAAAATAAAAGGCAAATACTTGGCGCCTCCTGAAAGGGATTCCAAGTCTGCAATGCAATCTAATTTGGAAGACACCATTATTCCTCGCGACCCGTCCTAAGTCACGTCCACTGCCACTCGAACGGGTAAGCTTTCACTTATCGCTGTTTTGGAATCGAGCCCCATTCGAAAAGTGACGTTTCGCGTCCAACCAGCCGTGTTTGTTATTTGTTTCGTTTCATTTGCGTATAACATTGGAAACTGACAATTTTTATCTTATGGGCATTTTACCCTACCTTCAGCGCTTGATCCTCTGATTGACGTACGCTTCCCCAGTCTTCTTCAAACCAGCCCGATCGTTAATATATGTGGTCCAGATCGGTGACGCTTTTATGTTGTTGGATCAACGAGAAGCTCCCCTCCGATGCTCCGCATTTCAATCTCATTTATGAATGATCGATTGAGTGCAACGTGAAAGACCATGCACTAACTTTTTATGTTTTTAATTATACACATACATACATAATCACGATTGTTATCCCCGAAGGGTTAGTCAGAGACTTTGAAGATCGCAAAAGCCTTCTACTGCCACAGTCTACCATTCAGCCTTAGATTAATCTAAGCATTCAGCAAATAACAACGGCACATGTGCTCTGCGTGTTAAGTAGCGAGTCTATCACCACTCTATGCTGATTGATGTTTTTGCAGTCTTTAGTCCGTTAGTCGCCTTTTACGTCACCTAAGGGAAGAGATGGGTTGGTAGTATTATTTTAATAATTAGTTAAATTAGCTCTCCAATCTATATACTCAATATATTTCAATTATTGACTTAGAAGGGCAGCCAATGCGAATGAGGGAAACAAAAATAACGTTTGCGACCCTCCATTCGTGGAGGCTGAACTTCTTCACGCGGTGACTTCGTTAAACGAAAAAAGGCTCCGGGTAATGACGGCTTCACGGCTGATATATATGCGCAGCAGCCATAAATACCGACTCCTTATTATCCCTAGCTATCTTCAACAAATGCCTCGAACTCTCCCACTTCCCTAAGCCCTGGAAAGTTGCAACAATAGTCCTACTCAGAAAACTAAACAAAAAAGATTATACGCACCCCAAATCTTATAGACCGATAGGGCTCCTGGCTATTTTAGGAAAAAAAATAGAAAAACTTCATCAGGACGATCTATAAAGCTGTTATCGAACCTGTGATGTGTAAAGTGGCAAGCGTCTGGTCCAAGGAGGCGAAGAAGGCAGTCTCTCGGAAAGCCCTCGATGTAGTATTGAGAGGATTCGCGCAGGAGATAACCAAAAGCAATATGACAGTTCTCCTTAACGCTGCCTTAATACTTTCGGGGCTGCTTCCGCTGGATCTTCGAATCCAAGAAGCATCCCGGCTTTTTGAGGCAAATCGCGGAAACCCTCAGACAGTATTAGTTGGCAGAAGGGTTGAGCAGCGCGTACCCTTCACCGAGAACACCCACCCCAGTAGGATGCTAAATTCAAAATTTACCCTTTTGGAAAACGCGGAAGAGGATAGCGGGTTGGCAGAAGGCTTAATCAAGATCTACACGGATGTCAGCAAGCTGGAGGGGAAAGTCGGAGCCGGCCTGACCTGTTGGGAGGGGACGGCTGAGACGTGTGTACCCAAAAATTCAGACTGGAGCCATTCTGTACGGTCTTCCAAGCCGAGCTTTAAGCTATCCTCCGAGCGAATGAAATTATTATTGGCAAAAAATTTTAAAAAGCGGTTATTCTGAGCGACTCGAGGTCGGCTCTCCAGACGCTGACGGATCCAGGCTCCTCGCACCCGATCACCAAGGCGATACAGGGTAACCTGGAATTCCTCTCTTTTTTGGATACGGGCCTACGTCGGAGTGAGAGGGAACGAGAGAGCGGATGAGTTAGCGAAGAAAGTCGCCCTCAAACTGAAAACCAGAGCGGACTATGACTGCAGCCCCATCTCGTTTGTTGAACGTCATTTACGGGCGGAAACGATCGAGCAGTGGGACTGCAGGTATAGGACCGAAGCCACAGCCGCGACCACCAAGATCTTTTTCCTTAATGGGGTGGACGCATATAACACAGTGAGGAAGATATCCATCGACCGGATTGCGTCGCAGGTCTTGACTGGCCACGGGGGACTCTGTGCATACCTGCACAGGTTTAAACGCAGGGACAGCCTCTCGTGTGCCTATGACCCGACGATGGACGAGGACATCTTCCACATACTTCCTCGAATGCCCAATACACATACAAGATTGGTACACTTTGCAGCAAAAACTCGATACAAAACTGAGCAAAGATACCCTGAAGGAGATTTCAAATGTTAAGAAAGAAAGAAAGTTGTTTATGGAATTTGCCAGAAAAATTGCCAACATAGTTATTTAAGGACACCTAGAAATAATTAGTACAAATATAGTAATAAGAAACAAAGCAAGACCACATTGTGTCAGGTATGTAGTTTTAATCGGAGAATATAAACGAAAGCAATATTGTATATAAAAGAAAGAAAAGAATGTACAGAAGGAATAATATATACTTAAGTACTTGTATTAAATGAAAGAAAGAAAGAAGGGAACAAATAGAATATTAAACAAATATTTAATAATATAATTGAAAATGTATACTTTAAGAAAATAGAATAGAAGAAAATATATTAGCAAGTAAGAAAAGAAATGTAATAGCATGTAAGAAGGAAATGTAATAGAATTAAGAACAATATTGTTTAAAAGATTAAAAGATAAAAAAGAAAAACCAGAAAGAAAACTAAAATGAAAGAAAAAAAATAAGATAACAAATGAAATAGTAGTAGTAGCTCTTCAAACTCAAGAATATTTAACCCTTGCAAAAATAGAAAGAAAAAACATAAGATAAAAAATGAAAACAAAAACCTGACAAAAAAAGGAAGCAGTCAGATTAAAAAAAAAATTTACTTAACGCAATATTAGAATGTATGAAATTAAATTAATCAACTGAATAGGAATTAGCACGTCCTAATAAAGCTAAGCTGCATCAGGTGGAATTCAATCCGGAAGACCGCTCTCTCAATTTTAATTGAGCTACTAAGATTCTGAAATATTAATTTACCTGTAGAATATTTAAGTGCTTCTTAAAATTGTTGTTTAAACAGTGTGGTGTCATCAATATTTGATTATTAAGAATTCCCATTACAATTTTTTACTAGCTGTTATTTCGACGTTGTACGAGTTTGGTTTAATCACCTCACTTTCCAAATCTAGGTTGCTGACTTCATAGGTACCCAGGGATACGCATCGATAAATCCGAAACATACTTACCCTGACCTGGGAATTAAACCCAACGGTTATCTGGACTTCAAGCCGAGTGTTTTGCCACTCGATCACTACTTGCACAATTACTCAAATACACAGTGTGCTTAATAATATAAATTTTCGTGTTGCATTGTAAGGCAAAATAATGAACAGGGTTTAACACGAACTGCTTTATATCATCCCAGAATACCTTTTCAGTTGCTCATCATAATATAAGGTTGTATACCTCATTCATAATAATAATAAATGGTACTGCAACGTTCCTGCGTTAGAAGGATAATAGATAATCTTTGCATAACATTACGTAGCCCTAATTTATCAAAGAGTCGGTACATGCTATTAATCGTTGGTTAAACAAGGCAAACCAATTAACGCAACTTACAAACTTCCGTTAACATGAGACGTTTCATCTGATTATGACTTTTCGAATTAAACGCGGGAGATAGGCTGTTGCGGGCTTGCGGGCTTGCGGGCGGCCAAACGTCATGTTTTGAATTGTGACACTTCGGATTTGTAAACCATACGACAATTTAAACTCCATCCAGGTATCTAAGTTGCATAGTATTATTATCAAAACCTGAATATGAAAATCGTATTAATAAAAATATAAACTTACGATTATTGTCAATCGACGTTACTTAATCTACAACTCACTAATTTCAGTATTTATTAATATATTTTATTTTGGACCATCAACAGAGACACATGATTCAAGCTTAAAAATATTAAAATAATAATATTATTATTTGCATGCAACTCTAATTATAATGGCCACATCGTGCGCCTAAAACTAAAATGGATAATATAACGAGTGCCTTTTACAAAATTGGAAAATGTAAATGCAGATAATGACAACTATTCTTACTTCTTTAGAGAGATGGATCTAAATATATCAAACATTTTATTTTTGTAAATCGAGAGGCTGCGGTACAAGTCTATAGTATTATCTTCTTTAAGGAATTCTCCGTACAATCTGGGTAGATTCTAGGTCTTGCCAACAGGGAGTGGTGTCCCAAATTAGTCCTGTACGTTTTATGTGTGAAATGGTGACACCGGATAGCGCGGCAACCTTGATGGAATATTAAGTCTTATCTGACTAAGCAGCCCGGGACAGCCCAGAACTCCATTTACCGATTTAGACAAATATAACAAATTTATAAAATAAACAAATATAAATCGTACATTTAACGTCATCCACGAGCGACATTAAATTAAACGTCCTTAGTCCATCAGAATATGGTATTTTACTGTAATTATTCTCTGTATGCTCTATGCGGTCCCTATGTATAATATTTGGTAGTTAGGATTCCAAACTACCAAACAGTACTCAAGTCTACCTCTCAAGTATTGTCATGATTCAGTATTCAAGGCTATTCAGTAACATTGCCGAAAATCACTCAACTAATATAAATAACTATAATCTTCCTGAGTGTGTCTAGTAAAATCCTAATGATAACAAAATTGGTCCGTTGTAGTAGTTGACGTTAATCGACAATAATCTATAAATCAGTAACTTGATTATTATATTCCGAATTTTACGATAATCCTGCAGAATATTATCTTAGCCCGCTCCCGCTTATACCTATTCGCGTGCGTAGGCATATGAGTTTGCTAATTGCCGCGTTTGTGTTTGCCGACTTTTCATAACTCGCCCGCGCAGTTATAACAATCAACTTTCATGAACCGAAGGCTTGTTCGCAAATTCTATTTCGTATAATTATATCATGTCTTACGCATTGTAATTCAGTTGGATAAATGTTCTGTGTGTTTCGCGTGAAATTCTATGTGGTCCCGTAATTGTTGCTTTGAGTTTAGTTTTCATTGTTTGTAGTAGTGATTATAATTATATGAGACAGCATTGGGTTTGTTTAAATTTTATGTTACATCAATAAAAAACAGTAAGTATCTTTAAAAAGTTTAGTAGGTAGCTTTTAGTGGGCTAATGCAATTGTAGTGATATATTTAAAGCCACGTCAACTATTATTTAACTGGCGGCCGCTCGCGGTTTCACCCGAGTGGTTCCCGTTCCCGTGGGAATATCTGGATAAAAAGTATCCTATGTATTAATCATGGTTATAGACTATCCGTATGCCGAATTTCATCCAAATCCATTTAGTAGTTTTTACGTGAAAGAGTAACAAACATACATCCATACTTACAAACTTTCGCGTTTATAATATTAGTAGGATCTGTGGTCATATTAGAAATGTAACAGCGATTTTCCAAATTTTGTAGAAGATACCTTAGCGAACCAGAGCCAAGAAAAGTGTTAAGTTCATATATTCTTTCTCCTCAATAAACAATAATTGCCCTATACACTTTAAAACATCACAGCTACAGCGTCTCATTAAAAAAACTACTAGGTAGGTATCTACCCTTTGGTGATGTAATAAAGACTGCACGCACAACTGTATAGAACGATTGGTTCAACACCTACCACGCCGAGCACATGTACTGTTGTAATTTGGTGAAAGGCAGTGGACTGCCGTTGCGGTCCTCGTTGCCTAGTCTCTGACTAACTCTGGGTTAATAGTCGTGAGTTTTATGTATGTATCACGGCTTCAATAACATCCCTCCCAAGTAACATTTTAGGTTTAAGAAAGATTATGAAAGGCTTCTAAAACGTCTGTATGAAATTTGCTCGAAAGTGTTAACACGCTCAATAATGTCATATTTACATTATATTAACCGCCTGAGTGCTAAAAGGGTCCACGTTTTAGAACCTTTCTAAGAGCTACAGCAAAAGTTATAACTCAAATCCAGAACCTCTAAAACTAATTAAACAGAACACGAATAAAACCTACACAACCTAAATTTAACGTTAAAATAACCATGAAATGTAGCTGTTAAGTTTTATATTAGATTTGGATGTAATTCTATGATAACATAAAACCTTTTTGGACATGAATTCTGGAACAAACAGGATTCTGGAGCTCTAAAAAGTTTCTGTGAAAGATTTTTTTACACACAATTAGTAATCGTCATTTTAAATACTTATTTATAATGGCGCTATTCCCTGTCATTTCACGAAGATTAAAAGTGGCTAGATTGTTGTATTCATACAAAATATAAAGTAGATTGCTGAAGTCAGGAAAAATTAAAAACACTTTATCGTGACAGTTTAGGATAATAGTGCTGTATAGGAGACGGGCCTTTCGTAATTTAAAAAATTTCAAGATATTTTACTGTAATAAAAATTATGAAATTAGATGGTTGGTGGTAAATCGCATTAAAATAAAACTTTTCTTAATGTAAACAATACATATTTTAAATCATATAGCACATGTAACTTAAATATGCCTTTTTAAATTAAATTATTGCTTTTTGTTTCTATTTTTTTAAGAAATAAATATGGCTGTCATTGGGTATTACTAGAAAGTATTAAGATTAACCTTTTTAGAACTGAAAGCTAAAAGTTCATGCCTTCCGCTCCTAAACAATTAGTTTTGGTTTAGGTTTTTGCTACTCAGTCCTAATTTTTTTGCCTAGCTAACTCGAATACAATATAAAGGTTTAAGAAATAACTTATTAGCGTTTTCAACAATCATGACCATTATGGTATTATCAAAGTTAAAAACTAAACCTTTAGATCTCACTTTCGCATAATATTAGCCTTTCCAGAACTTACATAAAAGACTACGACAACTTTATGATCCTGGGACTATTATGCTCTTGTAACACAAGTCAAATAATGTTTATTTAAACTCTTGTCAGCGGCTCCCAGGTTGCAATAATAAACTATTAGTTTTACGACTTATTAATTATTTTCAAGTACATAATATGACCATATAACAAAGCATTAATCTTTTTATAACTCTTATAACACCTAAAGGCATATTTTTACAGCCTAGGCCCGAATGAAACTTGTTTTTTCACCGCTAAAAGGAGTCCCTTTAACCTGACTCCTACTTTCCGAGGTGCATCTGTGCCCGTTACCGACAGCCTCGTCCTTCGGGCATGGAGTTGTCTTCTGACCTCAACTTCGCCACCCGCCTGCATCTAGTCCAAGGCTCAAACTGTAGCCAAAAGCAAGAGTGAATAGGCACCCTCTGGGTTAGCTCGCTCCATCGTAGATCCTTTCCTAGCCCCTGGGCTTGATTGGGATCAAGAGCAAACCCATTCAGAGTAAAAGAAAATAAGACTTGGGCTGTGACACCCTACAAATCTACACTCATGATACACTGTTGAGCTGGGGCCCTACTGCCACCTCTTAGAGCAGTATTACTTAAATCTTACCATGCAATTTTTTTATGGGAATTTACAAACATACATAAGATTATAATCACGACTATTCTCCCCGAAGGTTAGTCAGAGACTGGGCAATGAGGACAGCAAAAGCAGTCCTCTACCATAGTTCACTTTTCACCAAAAAGCGACTGCATATGTGCTCAGCGTGACAGGTGGTGACCCCATTGCCGCTCTATGCTGTTGGATGTATGTGCAGTATTTAGTCCTTTAGTCGCCTTTTATGGTTGATTCACACATAATCAGTGAAGTCGCAGTTTCGTCACCGTGTCCGCTCAGTTCAGTATCAGTGCTTCAGTGTCGCGTCAGTGATTTAATTCACATATGTCAGTACTGCTTCAGTGAAAACGTTGTCGTCGTGGTTTGCCGGCGTCAGTGATCCGCCAAAAAATATCGTTGTCAATGAATACCGCCCGTGATTGCCGGTGTCGGCACTGACACTGAGAGCACTGTGTCGTCACTGACACTGATAAGTGGGGATACGTTCAAAGAGAATGCATGAAATTATATTTTTCACTGTGCTGGAACTGTGACTTCACTGATATGTGTGAATCAAGCTCTACGACTCCCAAGGGAAGAGAGGGGGTGGTAGTATTATTTCACCGCCACGCGACACGGTAACTATGGGAATTACGGTAAGTAGGGGAATTTGCATAGTAAGATTAACCCCCCCTCAGGCCCCAAGCGGTCGCATGAGACCGCACCTACAAAAACACACTTGACTTTGCACCGTGTTTTCATAGACTTACAGACTACTTTAGTATGAACAAGTTTGGTTATTTCGGTTCGGTGGTACATCTTATGCATTGTTATCGCAAAATATCGCTTAGTCTATGCTCGATTCTGTCAAATTTGACGTTGACAGTTGCGCCAATTTTTTTGTTAGAAAAGTGCCACGAGTGAGTGGTAGTAATATTGCTATAAGAGTTGATGGTATCTCCCCTGAACTGGCATAGCTGCCATTCCTGACACCGGTGGCCGCAGGTCTTGCGGCGGCGACCGCAGACGTGATTCTATATGGTAATGATGTCATTGCCGCCAGCGCTATTGCCAATCAGCTGCGGTTTTACGCTGCATGATGCACTCCGACTTTGTCTATCTACGATTATTTCGATGTGGTGTTAATGGACTTGGGAAAATAGAAAAAAAAGTTCGGTTTTACTTTATACCATTATAGAAGTCGTTATTCTAAAACCAATAGTTTTTATTTCACTTTGATACGAGAAGTATTAACAAAGTTACTGTACATAAATAATTGCATAAAACACTACTACCACAGTTTAAATATAAGCTAAAGATTTATACTGTGCTACTCAATGACCTTTTATAAATAGACTAGTTATACGTGAATGAATTGCATTTTAAAATGGCGAAATTGTTTCTGT
Organism: Scoparia ambigualis; assembly: GCA_963921215.1. Lineage (NCBI taxonomy): Eukaryota > Metazoa > Arthropoda > Insecta > Lepidoptera > Crambidae > Scoparia > Scoparia ambigualis. The sequence goes on from OY992510.1 coordinate 7,922,876, forward strand.
AATACACGTCAAAAGGGAAAATCATATCATTAGCACTGGTATTGTTTCAAAAGTTCATATAATTATTATGTTCAATTTTTTGTTGCTAAAGTCTAGTCAAAAAGTTTGGTATTACAGGATGTGTCGAACACAAGAAGTTACAAAGATGTTAGATGATATTCTCTTTTTGTAACATTAACATATTAATAACTTACCTGTGCAAGCAACTAAAACGATATATTAAGAGTTATAAAAGTAAGTCATGACAGTGATTGTGGACGTTTTGAAATGGAAAAATACGTATTTTTCTATGTCGCATAATATTTTCTGAAAACAATATCATACCAGAAGTATGCCACGGTTGAAATTAGTCGCAGTATCGATCACTTGTGTGCAACTGTTTAACACTCACTCCATTTGCAACGGATGGAACCACACAGAATGTGACCAATCACATTTGCAGGACATTCGCTCGCTTCTATCGGTGCCCCGACACAAAATGTTGGCAAATTGGAAATGCATGTAGGTACATGCGATATTGCGGGTTGGAAAAGATTGGTTGGCAACGTCAGGTCCTTTGTTAGCATTTATTCATATGTCAGATTTTATTTTGTTGTACCTATTTTTGTTTTAGAAACTGTTCAGCAGATGCTTTTGTTCATTCTTAACTAGAAACTGAAAGGCTTTTGTTGTCAGATCTACACGAGTACGTCGTCGCTTTAAAGTTCGTTAATAACGTCACCCGGATTTCAATCTTCATTGTTTCATGTAAACTTGGCATGCTTATTAAGAATCAAACGAACTTACCTTGTGAAGTTTGATTCCAATTATGCGAGGGTCTCAACCGAAGACGATTACTTATTACATGCAGCAGTACATGAGATGGTGCTATCTTCTTCACAATTTTAGATATATCCTAAAATGAAATATCTTATTTCCGTTCCCTGCACTGGCAACCCCGCGTCACGAGACGTCATTATTTCAGAGAATTTTGTGTTATCCTCCACAATTTTTATTTATTTTTTGTTTTTGGATTGGGAGGGATGGGTTGACGTAATCGTCTTCGGTTGAGACCCTCGCATAATTGGAATCAAAACTTCACAAGGTAAGTTCGTTTAACTCTTAATTATACTTCGGGTCTCAACCAAAGACGATTACTTATTACATGCAGATGTTCAGAGCATTGTAATGTTAACACAATAAAAAATATATATGTCAATTTAGACTTTACAATGTGTAGGTAGTTTTTTATAGGTACATAAACTTCTTTTAAACCTTAAAATATGAATTTAATGGCTATCGATGCTCTTGTCGTTTTGTCAACAATGACTTTAACAATTTTATTTATTTATTTGATTAGGTATTATTATTTTGTTGTGTAAATACTGCATTGACAAATTTATTCTGATTTGTACCGAAACATTTCTCCAACAGTATTAACAAATACATTAAAGTGTCTAAGCCCGCACCAGCTCTACGAAACACCTCCAGACTAGATCTGTAAGCAGTGTGAGCTTACTGCTCACACTGCTTACAGATCTAGTCTATGCCGAGCGAGTACTGTGACTGTGAGCTCCAAGTACAGACAAATATCGGTATCAGCATGTAGTTCACTGCCTTGGAATACTTTTTTTTTTATCTGCAACAAATGTTTGTGACCGCCTTTTTATAAGGTTGGTACAGCCAGCAACAAATAACTGTGATTCTTACAAATATTGGACAATCTGATGAGAGGTTGCCAAACGCGGGTCCTGAAGTCTAAATGAAGTCGATAATTTCAATCACAATCACATAATTTTGTATTGATATATTATTTTTGATTAAACTAATAGACTGTGTTTTTTGTGCAGAAACAATAGAAAATATAGTGTAAGAATCATAAGTGACAAAACAATGATTATGATCTGATTTTAAGGACAGTCCTGGAAATATGGTTTAATTAACATGACATTTGTGTCCCATGTTGAATTGTATTTTTGATTTGGAGCAATAAATCTTGGTTAGTATACACTAAACAAAACTGTGTTAAACACAGTCATTCATGTAAAGTAAATTACTTTCCTTAGATGACAGGTAAAACAGACCTATGCGTATTTAAACAACATAGAATTTTCCTCAAACTTTTTGGTTAGAAATGATAACTTTATAACTATCAGCTTTAAAAACATTCAAGTTATTATTTTTTGAATAAAGCCACCAAGATATTATCAAACTACAGTACTGACTTAATGTTACTGATATTGTTGCAAGAGATGTAAACATATATCTCAAGATGCTCGTGGTATACCATGGCTGGTCAACGATTCACTAATAATTTGGCGCCACCTGGATAAGGCTATCTAGAAGTGGATGGCTCGCCTTGAAAAGAAATTAGGTATAACAAATATAATTTAGGGCCGAAGAACATTTTTTCTTAGACAACAAGTTTGGCCACATTGTATACCAAGGATGTAAATTCTAATTTGTACTACAACAATACCTTCTGTTTTATCCAATTTATATTGATTGTAAGTTTTTTTTCTTTTTTTGTTATTCAGGCTTGGTCAGGATTCCGTGATGCATTCTGCGTTTGTAGTTAAGATAATTGACAAAGAGGTCAAATTATGGCTTTGCCGATGTACTAATAATATGTGAAAATGCATTTTAGGAGAGTTACCTACTCCGTATCTAAGTATATCCGTTTAATGTTTTCACAAGACTGGATGTAGGATGCGAATACAAAAAAAATCTGAATCAATTAATGCGTAGTTAGGTAATTCAAACCGAAACGGCCGCTGTGCATGCCGTAGTAAATATTCCTGAATTCATCTAAATCCCTTATCTCTCCATTAGTCACGAGCAAAAATATGTAAACAATTTTAACTCTTAATACAATGGAATAAGAGTCAAAGTGTATACATATTGGTGCTCGTGACGTACATTTATGTTTAAAAACAAGTTTTGTTGTTTTGTTGCTTTTTTTTAGTAATGCTTTTGTAAGTGTTTGTGACAAACCCTATGACTCCAAAAAGGTGCTTGTACTCGTAATTTTATTATTCAATAGACACTCGTCATAGTTTGAGTTTATTTTTCGTGCGTTGGTACAAAACATAAACTAAACAATTATTGTAGAAAATTGAAATATTATACGCAATTGTTCTAGAACCGGTTCCAGTAATTTCGCTAACTCAAATAGTGCAAACAAAGGCCGAATAGAAGAACATCAAATTCAACTGAGACCTCAAACTCAACCTTAACTTTTTCCGATCAGCTTTAATTGCAGTAGATACTTAATTAAAGATAAGCATCTTGAATATCAATTGTTGACAATAGTAGTTTTGATTTAATAATTTAAGGACAGTTCTATTCTTTTAAATAGAATTATGCTTTAAATTTTAAGTGAATCTGTGAGATCCTTTAATTTTTTTTTTATTGTAAACTTTTCCTGATCTTTATAAACACAACAAAAAGAACAAATCAGTCGAGCCGTTTTCGTGCGCTTAGCAACACATTTGGCGATTCATTTTTATCTACATAGAGTGAGATAGTAAGTAACAGTGACATTGTTTTGAGGTATAGTTAATTTGTATAGGTTCGCCGGGAAAATGAATATTACATTTACGAATCTAATGTAAAATATTACGATCCCTAGTGAGCTCACACTTTCTGTCATTCAGTCATAAAAATAGATCAAGCGACTGCAGGAGCTCTGGTTCCAACGTCTCCCTTTCAGATATCCGCCGGAAACTCGCAGTAGGGTTGATTGCAGCTCGATAGCTGATGATACTACTACGCGCAGTGACGCCCACCCCGCTAGAGTTTAAAGAACCTCGAAGTTGTGATGCCCGAGACCCTGTACAGTTCGTTGGATTTTTGTTTTCTTTCCGAATCAATGTTGGTTATGGCTTTTGGGGTCTTAATAATATTATGCCCAGAAAATAAAGTTATAAATTTTTTATTAATATTTACTTCCAACAGAGCTTATTATTATTATTCTTTTTAATTTCCTAATTTAGTTTTGGAGCTTCGAGGCTTAAGTTTATTATTACCATTTTTGTTTTATTATTGTTATCTTCATTTAAAATTTATCTTAAGTAGAATTTTTTACAATATTTTATTTTATTTAAAAAACAATTATTTATTGTAGTTATTTTCATTTAAATAAGTAGGTAAGTAGGTGCTTATTTATTATTATGAGTAACCCTTTATTTTTCTATGAGGTTCTTCTCTGAGCAATTGTAGAATCTATGAATGTCCAATGAAAGCAGGCTATCGTCGGACTGACCGTCATATACGGGGAGAGATCGAAGATCTTAGTGGCGCAGCTGGCACGGGCACAGGCGCTAGCGCTGCAAGCAGCGCGAATGGCCAAGCTTCGTTTCTGCCGCTACTGGTTGAGTCATTGTAAACATCAATGTCATAGTTTAAGATGTCTTCACCAAATCATTATTGATAAGTAAACCCGAAGAAACGTTGAAAACATGTCCACCTAAGGTGGGAATCGAACCTATGTCCTCAACAATATTGAGACTCTGCTTTGTTCCACGGAGGACGTGGAAACGTGAAACTGTTAGGGTGAAATAGGTATGGCCTCTCACGGTTTATTTGGAGTAGAAAATCTTCAACACAGTTCAAGTGGAGTTAGAAACCACGAAACGGCTAGCGTGGAGTTAAATAAAGTCTCAACACTGTTAAAATGTACTAAGTACATATTCCCGAAACGGCTTGCGTGAAATAAAATATAGCCTCACTCAACCCTGGTAGAGTGGAGTGAGTATCTTCGACACGGCTTGTGTATCCACTGTGTCGCGGAGTAAGTCTAATTATTATTCTAATACAATTAATAAGTATTTATAATGCGATATAATGCGAAGAAAGGCGACTCCTTTGCTTCCGATCCAGAGGAGCTCTTTGGAATTTTCTTTCTTGATGTATCCACCAATTGACAACCTCAATATAGCCTCAACACTGTTAAAGTGGAGTAAGTATCCTCGACACGGCCTGCGTGTAGCCTCAACACTGTTGAAGTGGTGTAAGTATCCTCGACACGGCTTGCGTACAGCCTCAACACTGTTAGAGTGGAGTAAGTATCCTCGACACGGCTAGCGTGGAGCCTCAACAATGTTAAAGTGGAGTAAGTATTCTCGACACGGCTTGCGTATAGCCTCAACTCTGTTAAAGTGGAGTAAGTAACCGTGACAGGGCTTGCGTGGAGTAAAATAGAACCTCAGCACTGTCTAATTGGTGTAAGTAACCTCGACACGGCTTGTGTCGAGGGTAGGGCTCCTGGCAGAACCACGACGTCAGTGCTCCGCCAATAAGTATGAACAAAACACGAATGCAACTTATACCCCCTCGACCGGAGATTTATTTATTTGACTCACAAAACATCTATGTACACAATAGTCAATACACAATATATAACAAGGTTACACGCACATAAGGTAATACACACACACACACACACACAGTAGGTAATACACATATAGTCATGCACACACAATACACGTAAGGTCCATGCAAATTAAAGTCAGGCACAAAAGTTATACGCACAAGGTTATATACACGCACACACACACACAGGTACATAAATGGTCAAATCCAAGTTAGTAATTACACGTCAGTCAGATACACAAAGCACAATTTATACAGTGTTTATAAAGTGTCCCAAAATACTCAACTTCCCACACTGGCTCTAAACTTTACTAGGTATATCTAATACTTCTTCAGTTTTCTGATTTTCCATATGTTTCTGGTTCATTAGCTACTATAAGCTACTCGGATTGCTGCTTGAAGTGAACACACACAAAGCACAATTTATACAGTGTTTATAAAGTTTCCCTAAATACTCAACTTTCACACTGGCTCTAAACTGCTCTAGGTATATCTCAATTACTTCTTCAGTTTTCTGATTTTCCAAAGGTTCCAGCTAGTTGCTGCTCGGTAGACTGCTTGAAGTGAACATGAAGACCGAAATCCCGCTCGGCCCTTTTATACAAAAAAGCTTCTAGAAGATTTGAATTATTCTAGCCAATTAGAGAGCAGAGAAGTAGAGGTAGTCGCCCCTTTTTAATTACAAAAATATTCTGAATGCACATTCAGATCCACTATGAACTGACACTTTAAAATCGACTAAAATTCCATTTATATCCAAACGCTCTGATTCTAAGTTATACAACAAAATATAAGTCTAGACCTATCTTAAAATATATTTGCGTATGCGATTCGTTATAACACATCTAAGCAATTGCATATCTTAGAGCGCTAGTCTAGTTTTTGCGAGAATTATTCCTAAACAATGCTACGTGCAGATTACAATAATTCCGCGCGGCTAATTTTAACTTCACCACCACGTCGGGCGTTATGTCTACCATAATTCTAGATAAACGCCATTCACGTGGGCTTAGCCGTTTCGGAGGAACAATACAATACGTTGTCCGACCATAAAACATTTACAAGTTTACCACGATCGCCATGTTAGTTTTATCTCCTATTGTTATTCCGTTCGTACTATGCTTACATTGTATGACTAATTATCATTTAAAGAGGCTACTTGTTAAGCTGCCCATCAATAACAATCGATAACAATCAAATTCGTGACAATTATTAAAACTTTCAAATTACGTAAATAGCAGCTTCATCTACTCATCAAGAGAGGGAGCTGTAGCAAACATGCAAATTTCTAGATGGCGATGGTAACTTTTTAAACCGCTACGTAAATACGACGGCTAAAATTTTCTAAGTTTTTCTTTTATTCGTATACAATCACACGCAAACGGCTATGCTTACATGGTATGAATATCTATCCTCTACAGAAGCTACTTGTTAATTTAAACATCAATACCAATCAATTTCGTAACAATAAGTAAAACTTCATAATTACGTAAATAGCAGCTTCAGTTTTTTATCAAGAGAGGGCGCTGTAGCAAACGTGCAAATTTCTAGAAGGCGATGGTAACATTTTTTATTCGTTACATAAGTACTGCGGCTAAAATTTTCTAAGATTTTATTTTATTCACATTGTATGCGTATACAATCAAACGCAAGCGGATGCGATGCGGTATCGCCCTATTGTTTATCAAATCAATCATTATACAAATTCCAATCCCTAATTGATTCCGAACCTAATAGTTACATTAACTTGTTCGTTCTCTACGTACCTAACCATTAATTTGATTACCGATTAATCTGTCCGTTACAATTCTCCCCCCGGCGAAGATTTTCTCGAAGCCCATTCTTCCCGGTAGGACAGCATGACGGTTAATGGTGCTCAGGCTCGCGGCGTAGCGGCTCCTAGCTCGACGTGTAGCGGCTCCTAGCTCGCGGTGTAGCGGCTCCTAGCTCGACGTGTAGCGGCTCCTAGCTCGCGGTGTAGCGGCTCCTAGCTCGACGTGTAGCTGCTCCTAGCTCGCGGTGTAGCGGCGCTCAGGAGCACAGCGTATCCCTCCCCTCGGGTCGGGGGGAGGCGCAGGTAGGCAGGTCCTGGCACGCTGGCTACAGATGCTCAGGATGCAGCACAGCCTCCCCTCTGCATCCAGGGAGGCGCGGTAGGCAGGTCCTGGCACGCTGGCTACAGATGCTCAGGATGCAGCACAGCCTCCCCTCTGCATCCAGGGAGGCGCGGTAGGCAGGTCCTGGCACGCTGGCTACAGATGCTCAGGATGCAGCACAGCCTCCCCTCTGCATCCAGGGAGGCGCGGTAGGCAGGTCCTGGCACGCTGGCTACAGATGCTCAGGATGCAGCACAGCCTCCCCTCTGCATCCAGGGAGGCGCGGTAGGCAGGTCCTAGCACGCTGGCTACAGATGCTCAGGACCGCAGCACAGCCTCCCCTCTGCATTCGGGGAGGCGCAATTGTTTCTTGGTCCGTCCCTTTTGGTCCGGAGGAGGTGCAGTCATCGGCGACATTCAGTACGATGAGCTTCCGGGTCGGCCTTCGGAATATGCCGCCCTTGGTTCTTACTTCAGCGCTCCTTACTTCGCCATCGGGTCAGGAAATATCTTCTCGACGACACCTCGGGGCCAGACGTTGCGTGGGAGGATCGGGTCGGTGACGATGACCAGGTCTCCCAGCCTGAGAGTCGCTTCTTTGCTGGGCTCGCCTCTTGGAGCCAGCGTCGGCAGGTACTCCTTAATCCATCTCTGCCAGAAGCTATCTGCGAGGGCTTGGGCTGTACGCCATTGCCTCTTATCGCCAAGTTGACAGGGGCCGGTTGGTGGTAGTCCCGATGATGTCCCCAGCAGGAAGTGATTCGGCGTCAGGGACTCCTCGTCCTCATGGTTGACTGATACGTGGGTCAACGGACGAGAGTTCACGGAGTGTTCTGCTTCAAGAATTAGCGTTAACAGTACCTCTTCCTTCGGCGACTTCTCGTTCAGAGTGGCGGCCAGTGCAGTCTTAATGGACCGCACCATCCGTTCCCAGGCTCCCCCTTGGTTGGGTGCGCCGGGCGGGATGTATCGCCACTGCACTCGTCGTTGCAGCAGATACTCCTTCAGCAGCGGAGCCCATTCCTCCACGGCTTCTCTCAATTCTCTATCAGCTCCTCTAAAGTTGGTGCCGTTGTCGCTGATAATGGTATTAGGCCACCCGCGTCGCGCTGCCATGCGACGCAGGGCCATAATAGCAGAGTCGGTGCTCAAGCTGGTGACGAGCTCCATGTGCACTGCCCTTGCAGTGAGGCAGGTGAATAACGCTCCCCACCGCTTTTCGTGCCGTCGTCCAACAGTTACCGTCATAGGCCCAAAATAGTCCAGCCCACAGTTTGTAAATGGGCGGCAGTACGGGCTTAGTCTTTCCCGGGGCAGATTCCCCGTAGACGGAACAGCTGGTTTTGCTTTCCGCATCCTGCACTCTCTACAGTTGCGGGCGACTGCTCGTACCGACGGTCGCAAGTGCAGTATCCAAAACCGCTGGCGCAGCTCATTGACGACGCGCTCGTTGTTCGCGTGGTCAGCTGCGCAGTGCTCTTTTGTGATAAGCTTCTGTACAAAGCAGTGTCTGCCGTCCAGAATGATCGGCCTTTTAACCTCATCTGGTACGGCGGCGGCGTCGATTCTTCCCCGTACTCGCAGTAGATCATTAACCAGCTCCGGATCTAGCTTGTACAGTCGGCTTGGTTTCTGTAGCGGTCTGCCCTGTTTTAGCAGATGCAGCTCGTCGCCAAAGCTTTCTTGCTGAGCTCGACGTACCCACATAGCTTCTGCTCGCTCTAGGTGGTGAAGCTGCATCTCTGTAGCCCGGTGACACCACTTATCTACTGCTAGAAGGACTAGCGCTGTAGCGCGGATTAGGCATTCATACTTCGATATCCCTGCGATATCTGGCATAGCTTCCCAAGTGCTGCACGTAGATTCCCTCATGTGGTGCACCCGCTCCTCCGCTATCTCCCCCCGCTCTTCGGGGTCGGCTTCACGCATGGCTGGCCACCCTTCCTCTGCTTCCCGCAAGAAGGGCGGTCCCGTCAGCCAGCGCTCGGGTATGTAGTCCACATACCGGGTCCTGGTGGCATCATCAGCCACGTTTAAATCCGAGGGGATCCATCGCCACTGACCTGGTTCCGTCCTTTCGGCGATCTCCCCCAGCCGGTGCGCTACGAATGCAGTGTAGCGGCGCAGGTTGTTCTGTATCCAGGATAACACGGTAGTGGAGTCAGTCCAGAAGGTTATGCCATGGATTTCCCATCGGTGTTCCTCTTTGATGGTGTCGGCCAGTCTAGTGCCGATGACGGCTGCTTGCAGTTCCAATCTCGGGATACTATGCGTCTTCAATGGTGCTACCTTCGCCTTCCCGCCAACTAAAGCTGTGTGCGTCATACCGGTATTGTCTTCCAAACGCCAGTATGCTACCGCAGCGTATGCACTCTCGCTTGCGTCGCAAAACACGTGTAGCTCTCTTCTACGACTACTCGGTTTTACGTCATAGGAAGAGTTGCGCCGGTTGATCCTCTTTCCTTATCTTGACCTGGAGGAACATCTCCTGGATATCTGCGGTTACTGCAACAGGCTTTTCCCTGAACCTATACAGTATTCCTGGCAGTGATGTCAAGAGGTCCGGTCCTTCCAACAGCTCCTGGTTCAGGCTCACGTCGTTTGTGACGGCTGCTGCGTCAAACACCAGACGTATCTTCCCTGGCTTGTTCGGATTTCTTACGGCAAAGTGCGGTAGGTACCAACTTTTTGAACTGCTCCTGTCGGTGCCGTCAGATAGCGCTGCGTATTTCTTGTCTAGCAGATTCTCTATCTGAGCACTGTAGTCCGAAGCGAAGACTGGATCCCGGTCCATCTTCTTCTCGATTCCCTTCAGGCGCCTTAACGCATTGCCATAACTCGGTGGCATGGTAGTCTGATCTTTACGCCATGGTAAACCTACCTCGTACCTACCGCCCACGCAACAGGCTGTCCTCTTTATGATCTCGAGGGCACGTTCATCTTCAGCCCTTGGCTTCTTCTTCAAAGATACTCCAAGGGCGTCTATCTCGTAGTGTTCCTTTATGAGATTGTCTAGGTGTTCCTCTTCAACGCCATCGGTGTTCCTGGATCGTGATGAATCCGACAGTCGGATGTGAACCACTGCTTCATGGTCTCCAGTAAAGGTAGTCCGAGGCATATGTCCAAGCAGTACCCACCCCAAGCTGGTGCGAGATGCTACGGGTTGCAATCTTCTGCCGGCTAGCAGCTGTCTGGTCACTATAAGATGCCAATGGTCGGCACCTATCAACAGCTGCGGTCGTGCCATCTCGTAGCATACCTCCTTTGCGTTAAGCTTGCTCAAATGTGGATATCTAAGTACGGACTTAGGAACGGTTTGTCCACGCAAGCTGATGCCCTCGATCGTCCTTGCTTCCAAATCAAAGTAACCAGTGTTTATACCTCTAATCTGAAACTTAACTCTGCGGCTGTCTGGTTCCCTCGTCACGCTGTTCACCCCGTGCAGGTGTATATTCTGGACAGGTCCATCGGCTTGAATACTTCTGGCTGCATCCTTGTCGATCAGTGAAATCGTTGATCCTTCATCCAATAAAGCGTATGCCTCCATCTCGCCTGCCGGTCCCTTTATTATAACCGGGCAAACTTTCAACAGCACTTGACGACCTCCACTTGAGGCGACCGTCGTAGCTACTGTTTCCTTTCCTTCGCTGTTACTTGTATCAGCAGCGATGACTGAAACGGATGGAGCGACATCTGAGTGTAGAAGTCTATGATGAGGCCGGCAACACTCGTTCACACCGCAGGGCTTCGCTTGACACGACGGTCGTCGATGCTTGCTAACTATGCATTTAAAACACAACCGTTCCTTTTTAACGACTTGCCATCTTTCATTCATACTTAAAGCGGCAAACTTCTTGCATCTAGTCAATACGTGCTCACTTTGGCAGCAGCAACAACGCACCCTATCGCTCTCTTCAGCAACGTTATACGTAGCTGCACGTCGCATCGTAACAGCTGGGCGCGGCTTACGCTCCTCTCTGCGTTCGTCCCTTTTCATTAGGGTGCTGGGTGCCGGTGAGTAGGCGTGGCGTAAAGCGCGGTCTGCTTCACGCATTAAAAATTTCGATAGCGTTACTATCTCAGGTTCCGTATACGATCCGTATTCTTCGGCATAATCACACCATCGGGTTGCGATAAACGGGCTTAGTTTCGCGACCATCCATCTTCGGTCTACCTGCATCAATACACATACTACGTTATGTAGTTTAATCGCAAAACTATTCAAGTCTGATGCGGCGGGACCCGGCCTTGGCAATCTTCTAAGCTGCTCCAAGGCTCGATCTATAATAACTTCCGGACGCCCGTAACACTGCTCCAAAGTCCGCATGATTACAGCTGGGTCCGTAGTAGTAGCCAATAACGCCGACACGCACTCTCTTGCTTCACCTTGCAAACAGTTGCGTAACCGGGCAATGTTCTCTACTGGCGTAAATTGGTACATCTCAGAGGTCTCTCTCATAGCCGCCTTGAATGGAAGCCATTCCGTAGCTGCACCCGTAAATATGGGCAACTCGGTGGCCTGTCTTGGGCGTGGCCTCGTCTGTACCATGTTCTGAAAGAGATCTGCCAGTCGATCGATCCCTCTATTCCTGCCGGGCGTCGGGGATGGTCGTCGATGAAGGTCCTCTTGAGTCTTCGGCGGCGGCGCGGGTCGTTCTGACTCCCCCCGTATGTGGCCTGGGTCGCGGCAGTATTCTGGATTTGGAGCTGTTCTGGATTCTGGCAGCATCGTCGATGAATGCTGGTTGAGCCATGTGTCAACACGATCTTCCAAATTCGTGTTATCGGCCACGCTCTCAACCCCATCTTCTTCAATGACGGCTGTGTCCCATGCCAGCTTCTTCTTTATAAGCTCCGCTTCCATCTGAAGTTCCTTTTGCTTCAGTTCCATCTGAAGTTCCCTTTGCTTCAGTTCCATCATCATTCTTTCCGCCTCGTATTCCGACTTTCTAAGGCGGGAGGTGATGCTTGTCGTCGATCGTATTGAAGCTGCTCGTGCAGCTGGCCGTGATGCCGCGGGCGCGCGTTGCTCTTCAGCAGCGTCGGTAAGCCTAGACTGTGCACCCCCACTAGGTTCTGGTCGTTCCCCTTCATGGATCCGGGGTAGGGGTCGACCCCCCTCATGCTCGATGCTCGGTTCAGGCACTGAGGGTGAGGCGGGTGGTAACTCGTACGTACCTCGTCCAGCTTGCTCCAATAATGCCTCTGCATCCTCCTTTCGACGAACACCGCTCCTTGTCTGCGGCATCCTAAAGTCAAGGTCTTCGATCTGATGTTCACTTGATGTTCACTTCCTGTGCAGGATCCGGCTCGAAGGACCACAATGTCGAGAGTAGGGCTCCTGGCAGAACCACGACGTCAGTGCTCCGCCAATAAGTATGAACAAAACACGAATGCAACTTATACCCCCTCGACCGGAGATTTATTTATTTGACTCACAAAACATCTATGTACACAATAGTCAATACACAATATATAACAAGGTTACACGCACATAAGGTAATACACACACACACAGTAGGTAATACACATATGGTCATGCACACACAATACACGTAAGGTCCATGCAAATTAAAGTCAGGCACAAAAGTTATACGCACAAGGTTATATACACGCACACACACACACAGGTACATAAATGGTCAAATCCAAGTTAGTAATTACACGTCAGTCAGATACACAAAGCACAATTTATACAGTGTTTATAAAGTTTCCCTAAATACTCAACTTTCACACTGGCTCTAAACTGCTCTAGGTATATCTCAATTACTTCTTCAGTTTTCTTATTTTCCAAAGGTTCCAGCTAGTTGCTGCTCGGTAGACTGCTTGAAGTGAACATGAAGACCGAAATCCCGCTCGGCCCTTTTATACAAAAAAGCTTCTAGAAGATTTGAATTATTCTAGCCAATTAGAGAGCAGAGAAGTAGAGGTAGTCGCCCCTTTTTAATTACAAAAATATTCTGAATGCACATTCAGATCCACTATGAACTGACACTTTAAAATCGACTAAAATTCCATTTATATCCAAACGCTCTGATTCTAAGTTATACAACAAAATATAAGTCTAGACCTATCTTAAAATATATTTGCGTATGCGATTCGTTATAACACATCTAAGCAATTGCATATCTTAGAGCGCTAGTCTAGTTTTTGCGAGAATTATTCCTAAACAATGCTACGTGCAGATTACAATAATTCCGCGCGGCTAATTTTAACTTCACCACCACGTCGGGCGTTATGTCTACCATAATTCTAGATAAACGCCATTCACGTGGGCTTAGCCGTTTCGGAGGAACAATACAATACGTTGTCCGACCATAAAACATTTACAAGTTTACCACGATCGCCATGTTAGTTTTATCTCCTATTGTTATTCCGTTCGTACTATGCTTACATTGTATGACTAATTATCATTTAAAGAGGCTACTTGTTAAGCTGCCCATCAATAACAATCGATAACAATCAAATTCGTGACAATTATTAAAACTTTCAAATTACGTAAATAGCAGCTTCATCTACTCATCAAGAGAGGGTCACTTAGTTAGTGATTAAGTAGATACAATGGAACGGGGTCACATTTGAACCTCTTTTGACGGTCTGAAACAAAATTCCCTACAAATAAATCGCACGGAAGGTATTTAGCCCGCACATCCAAGGACAAAACCATTTAAACAAAAGGCATTCAACATTTTAAAGCGAATAGAATCTCGCCGAAACAATTGCTCCAACTATAGTCAATATGGGGCGGTTCATTTTTCACTGTCGGTTTTACTGTAAATTGTGCATCCGTAAATCACCCTACATGCCTGATACAAAAAGTACGAAAATAAATGTTCCGTCGCAACGACACGAGAGGGCCGCGAAGAATATTTTAAAGATGGCTCCATTCTATTAGCAAAAGTGCTGGATAATATATCTATTCAACAGAGTAGACTAAGCTCTATCCATTAGTCGTTTGTAACGCTTCGCTTTGTACTAAGTTTCTAAGTTACTGTTACATAATAAAGTTACCTGACTCACTGACATTTTCTTTTATGCCCTCCTAAACTTACATATTACGTTGATGTTAACCTTTTAATATTATTTTAAAAAATTAAGCCTTCTCTTTGTCGTAAAAGGTAATGAGCCAGCTATGAAACCATTTATTCACATGTAGACTCCATGTAGTTAGAATTTCTGCATAGTCAGAACTAGTTTATTAATTAATTTATTTATTTATTTGTATATTGTACCGACAGATTACAGGCATTACAAAAGCATACAAACATAGTTCACATGATATATTCCACTATAATCCAGAATAAGCGTACACAACATGCCGATCATTTCTACACGAAACATTATTATTTTATTACCTTATAATATTTGTATTACCTTAAAATAACTAAACGACTAACTATACGACTTTTTTAATTTACATATTATTAATGGATTTTTGTTTTTAGAAAACATGCCAGTCCCATGAAACCTTATAAATTTTAACCTATTTATATTAAGAAGCATGATCATAAGGTAAACGCTGGTAATGTCGACAACGCCCCAACACTCGTCAGGTTTTAAAAAAGGTTTGTTATTATTTTTCTACCAACATGTTAATAAACGTTTTTTATGGCAACGTATTTATGGCAATCTAATGCACAATAAAAATGGCAACACTTAGTTATAAACTGCAAAGGCGTCCGACAAAAAAAAATTAAAAAGTTGAGGACACCCTTAATCTTAAATAATCTAAATTCAGCTCCTAAAAGTTTAACCCGGTTGGTCAGCTTGACTTCACTTTTTATAAGAAACTATTAGCTATTTGGTAAGTGTGATTGTTTTGTAAAATAGTTAAGTAATTTTTCTAACGATTATACCTAACCTATAAAAAGGTCTTGATTTAATGTTACATATTTTTATTTGTGTGTGACATTTACTGGTTCTTCATAAACCATGTTTGACCCAGTACTCGACAAAATTACTACTAATTTGACGGTAATTGGGACATGCTTGATAAACTGCACCTAATATCGTCACAGTATTTTTTTTTGTTCGATCACTATAGTAATTAAATAGGTATAGCTTTTGTCGTAATTCATATTAAGTAAAAACATTAAATTACGTACTACTAATCTTACTACTACGTACTAAACCTATCTAAGTCTGTCGCCATAACAACGATGTTTATAGCATTGTTGTGTTCCGACAGTTAGAGATAAGATAGCCAGTTCCTCATTGGTTGAGGATTCCGGGTGAAGCGCGCTTCCACCTTCGGCCTTATCGTCATTTACCATCAGGTGAGATGAAGGCCAAGCGCTTACCCGTAGTGGAATAAAATAATAATAATAATAATGTTCTGAAAATGTTCTACATTAAATCATAAAAGTCTTGTTTTAAACATAATAGGTGTCGACTGTCGAATACTAGGGTGTCGGGTTTTGGCATTGACCTAGAAGTATAGACAAATAAGTTCATAAAACGATTTGTTCAATATATGGAATGAGAGACCTAAAGTTCGCTGCAGCCGCTGCAGCGCTTAAACATTTATGTCGTATAATCAACAGACAGACATCGTTTTTGCGACTTGCGTAAGTGAGACAATTACACTCGAGAGCAATGAATCCGGGTCACTTATCTTATCATATCTGAGTGTGACCTGCAGAGGTCACCCTCTCGCAGCAGCACGTCGACCCATTGGGACTCTGTTTCCTCAGAGAAGATGACAGCCATAAGCTTGGCAACGTCTCTGAGGACTAAGAGCCTAAAATCTTCTCGTTTCGGGTAGGCCAATCTTAAGATACTCATTCTTTTCCTAGCAAGGGAGTCACAGTCACACAGTAAGTGTCGCATGGACTAGTTTTCTCTCCACATGCCCTGCACAAGCTGTCTGTTGCTTGTTGCATTCTATGGAGCATTTTGTTTTGTGGCATAGTGCCCGGTCAAGGCTCCAATGATTGTTCGTGCCTGCCTTTTACTACCTCTGCACATGATTTTACTCGTACTCCGTCCTAGGGCGTCTCCGCCTATGAAGATTTTGAGTGTTTCATACCGGTTAACTTTCTCATTCGGTTTATGCCTGTTTTGCATTTGGTTCTTAAAAGCCTTGTTGATGGTGCTCGGTGCCAGTGCAACGAACGGCTAAGGACCAACAAATGGGGTCTCTGATCCCTCCCTGGCAAATGCATCGGCCATCTCATTGCCATGCATTCCCATATGGCCTGGTACCCAGATCAATCTCACCCTGTTGTGTCCACCTAACTTGTTTAAAGCTTTTGTGGTTTCAAGTACAAGGTTAGAGTCGATCCGAGGCGATATAAGCGACTTAAGTGCGACTTGGCTGTCACTCAGAATGAATAGCTAATTCTTTTCTATGTAGGTACCTCAAGAGCTGGCGTTTTGTAATGGATCGATTACTTTGGAGAGCAAAGAGATGATGGCTATTGGCCTGTTGTTGGACGGATCTGAGTGATCGCCTTATTTGGGAATCGGGTAGACAAGAGCTGTCTTCCAAGAACTCGGGACAACACCAGTAATGTAAGAGAGCCGGAAAAGGCGCGTTATAACCGGCGCCAACTAAGGAACACACGTCCGAAGCACAATGGGAGGAACTGCATCAGGCCCACTCGACTTATGGATATCAAGGGAAAAAAGAGCTTTACGAACTGTCCATTGTAGGAACTGAACGTTTGGCATTGAACTAGCGCAATGCGGTATGGTTGGTGGAGAGTTTTCCCCATAGTCCAAGGTGGAGTTTGATGCGAAAAGAGTGCCCAAGAGATGGGCTTTCTCCTTTGCAGTATGGGCTAGGCAGTCATCGGTCTTGTGCAATGGTGGTAGGGACGGCTGACAGAAATTTCCTAAAATAGCTTTGGCGAGGGACCAGAACGCGCGCGTACCCGAAGGAAGACTAGCCTCTCGCCAATTCTACTTAAGAATGATGACTTCGCCTTGGCAGTGTCCCTCTTTAAGGACCTGGTGCCAAAGTTGTACCTCTTTCTGAGCACGCTGGTGTTTGGATCCTTAGATGACACATATTAGCCCAGGCTTGGTAATGCAGTAGCTTTTGACGAGACGCCATTTTGCAGCAGTGACCAAACCATGGTTAGGACCTGCCGTCAATGGAAACCACAGAGTTTGTAATGAAGAGGGAATGGATCCCTGCAGTATCACATCAACAACAGAATCGGCGGCGACATTAGGATCATCCAGCGAGAATCAAACTCGCCACCACGGGTAGGACGCAAAGAAACTTCGCATCCCATCCCAGTCCGCTGACCTTTAATGCCAGACCCAAAGGCTGGTCGCTGATTGCGTTTTTAAAGTTTCTGTGAGAGGCACAGTGCTACGAATCAGACAATGGTCTGATGAGCCTAGTGGTGCATCAACAGAAACTTGATAGCTGTCTGGGTACGAGGTTAGCAGAAGGTCCAATAAGGAAGGTTCATGACCCTCCACATCTGGAACCCGCGTAGGATCGATTTCCAATTGGGACAGACTGTAGGCCAAACGAAGTCATGAACGGCTCTACCCGCGTGGTCAGTTGTGCCTGAACCAAGCCAATCGACGTGGTGGACATTGAAGTCTCCCAATACCACAATTTCGGCAGAGGTGATCCTTTGGAGAAGGGAGTCTGTCGCCGTTTGGACGCTCTCGATGAGTTGGTCAGTTCCGTTGTTACCGATGTGGGACATACAGGCACGCGTAGACGCGAGGATGGCGTCCGCAGTCGACGTGTAGCCATAAGATGGAAAGGTCCCATTCTTCAAGATTGCCAAGGTGACGGACGCACAAATCCTCCCTGGCGTAGGCACAAACACCGGCTCGAGAAACAAATGCATGTTCCAAATTATATCATGGGTAGCGCAAGTAGGAGATGTGTCAGGACGAGGGAATATATCTGCGTCTCGGTAATGAAGTGCAAGGCCGGCTTCTCCGTTTCGATGTGGTAATGGACGGCGCTCAAGTTAGAGTGGATTCACCTGATGTTGTAGAAGTCCACGCAAAGCATAGGAGGGGGTGCCAAATGTCTTGCCTTTTTCCTGCCTACAGCATGCCTTGACACGAGCGGACTTTTGCCCTCCCCAGAATACGCAGGGCAACCTGAGCGAGGACGCTCCCCTGGAGTAAATCTAAATTTAAGTTCGCTGCCATATCAATTGTGAGGGGGGAGGGGAAGGGCCTACGGAACCCTCACTCGCCGGAGGAACCACAACAGCACCAAGTGCCATTATTTCACGCCGAATATTCGTGAGAGCCGTCCCAATGCAGCGTGGCTCTACCACTCAGTCAGTGTAACTCATTTAGCACCACCCAGGGGTCACGTGTAGGGTCTCGAGGGTAAACCTACGGACGCGAGAAACTTCAACTCATTTTTGATAGTTTTGTTATTCATATTACTAGTCTTCTTAAATGGTACCTTCATATTTGATGTTAATTATAACTTATTTTAGTTTTATTCTACTTACCCAGTTCAAGACGCAATGGATCAGGGATTGATTTTAGGTGTTAATTATATCATCGTTTTGTCCAAATAAAAATTCTAAAATTTGTTTCTGTTGTCTTTATTTTAACAGTGAGAACCTGTAATTGGCTTTCTGGCTTTAACTATAAGATTCTACATTGTAACATAGCTGTTGGTTTTCCTATCAATAAATAAATAAATAAATACCGCTTGGTAACAGTCGTTTGTGCTGTCTTTATTTTTTACCCGACTGCGCCAGAAGGAGGGTTATGCTTTTTAACACGCTTTTATTACCTTCAGCCATAATATAAGAGAGTAATCTGATTCATGCACTGATCAAAATCTCTCTATAAGGTTTCCCGTGCATGTGTCAGGGTTAACGGCGCATACTCTGACTGGTTTGGCATCTCTAGAGGTGTCAGACAGCTGGGTGTGTAGAGTCACCATGGCTCTTCAATCTGTTTTTAGACTGTTGTATTAAAGGCCTGAGAGAACGTGACTGTTGAATTATGATGATGTGCTTAATCTAGGCTGACGACTAGGTTATACTTGCGTCTTCTGCGGGGAGTTGCAGTAGATGAGGACCGTTATAAATGATGATTTTGTGAGGAAAGTGATGAAAATGTATCTAAGACGAAAGTAATGGTGATCGAGAGAGATGAAGAAATGACTGACTGTACGGTAATGATAGGTTACTCCGTGATCATGGCGTGTGCAACTGCGCCGAAATATCACGGACTCGACAACAAGCACTATTCGTCTTCATTCACAATGCGTACAGCTAAGGTATGGAATTCCCTGCCGGCGGGCGTCTGCGTTCCCGAGTGCATATATTCCCAACATCTTTAAAGCACGAGTGAATAGGCTACTTCTGGGCAAGCTCGCTCCATTTTCAGCCTCTTCTTACTCCTACGGATAAGAATATGGCCAAAAGCAAGCCCATCTTATAAAAAAATCAAAACATGGGTTTTTGTAATATTTACAGTGAAATGTTAATTGCTAAGGGTGGATTCGACCAAACTGGAATAAGACTTACTCCTAGATTAGTCTATACAAATTCGGCGTTGAATCTAGGTACTTATAAGACCTTATTCCGGTTTGGTCGAATCCACCCTAAGTTGAGAAGCGTGGTGCATGTTTTCTCAAAGAAACTCTACAAGCGCCCTACGTTTTTCAATTAAGCACATTACATTATTTTGTATTTTTTTTTGAAGTTTTTTTTTTAAAATGAGTCTTAGTTCAAACTATTAAAGGGAATTAATCGGTCAGCAAAAATTCGGATGTTGCGCGGGGCCCCGCGGGTGTTGCGTGTTAATTCGTAAACGCCATTCACATTTTTATCAAATAGTTAATAAAATTGTTTAAATTTTGAAAATCCAAATCAGTCAAAAGGTAAATAAATCCCTATGTGTTTATGATTTTATAGGTATTATTATTGTAAAAAACGGTCGTAATGTGCATTTAAATGAAATTTTAGAGGTAGCATCAGGATTTTTTTCTATCGAGCAAAATGTTTCCAATCGTGTTTTGGCTTTGTTCATCCCCCTCACGAATACGTTCTATATACACATTGAAAATTTCAGTGCGAAATATCTTAAATATTTTGAATAACAGCAATAATAATAGAAAACAGTAAATTTTTCGGTTTTAACCGCCTAAGGCCCCTTAAGTATTTTAGTGAGAGAAACATTGCAAAAAATACTTATCAAAAAGGAAAAAATATGAACTTTAAGTTCAAAGACAAAGAGTTCAAATTGGTGATAAAAATTGACGAGTTTTAGGGCATTTTGACGATAATTGGGACAAATCTGTCGACTAGTGGTACATATGGAACATTTTTTAATTGATTAGATTTTTAATTTTTTACTGTGTTCCACCGATAATAATGCAATATTTTCTGAAAAGACAAATAAATTGTTTACCTTGCCATGAAATAATTTTTTTTCTAAGTCTACTGGTTTTTACGTGGGAGGGCTGCGAAGTCAACTTTTTTCAGAACCGAGTAATGGGCCGTTTACCTTAGAGCATCATAGCGGGCCTCGCAACTGGCTGCGCTAGGATGCTCTACTGTAATATGCCTACATCTTAAGATGTTTTAACAATATTATTTATGGGAACTCTTTCGGTTTGTAACTTTATACATTCCAATAATACATGCTGTATATCATCTAACGTGCTACACACATACAATTGGGTGAGTCTACTTTTTTCATTAGGTAAGCAATTTTTTTTTAAGGGAAGTGACCCGATCTTAATCAATGAGCTATCTCAAGGAGCAACATCCCTTGGCCCACAGCTCGTTGACTGAACCCCAAACCGCTCAAAACCCACCTACGCTAGCGTTGCTGCGAAGCCATCAATACCTACGCCCGAAACGTATCCGGCCATGATCGTGTCCTCATACGACTGTACCCTAAAACCTCTGGAAGTGATGTCCCTTTGGAAAAAGGAGATGTCCTTCCGGAAGCACAAGTATGCTCCCGTCAAAATACTGCTTATCCCGAACGCCAAACTGAGGGTCGAGTTTCAGAGCGGGGAGCAATGCGACCAGGCTATAGCCCGTCATAGCGACAGTACTAATTTCGCCGCCGAACATGTGAAGCGACGACCACCACTCCTAATCCTCAAGGGAATCTCTAAGGATGTGACCCGAGAGGAATTAGTGGAGGTCCTCGTGACTCAAAATGACGTTGAGCTGTACCGCATTTGCTTCCTAACCTCCAACAAAAACCCGGTGCTGTACAATGCGGTTATAGAGGTCACCCCCGAGATGCGCAAAGTCATCCTCGCTCTCGGGAAACTCAACGTGGACCACAGTAGGGTTCACGTTGAGGACTTCAGCCGCTTTGTGCAGTGCCATCAGTGCTTGCAATACGGGCATACTAAATCCAAGTGCAAGTCCGATAAGAAACCCTGTGCCGATTGCGCTAGCCCGGGGCACCGAATATGGGATGATTTATATTAGAGCGGGACGTGCATGGAGCGTGTCGCGAGTACCCCCGTATAAAGTCTATGGTTCTGCGTCTGCAGAATCAGACTGACTTCGGAAATTAAACCACACTTGTCTAAAATAAAACTAAATTAAAATTAATCTTAAAAAATTAAAACTTTCTAAAACCTAAATATATAAACTTAAAATAACAAAACTTAAACAAATTAACTAATAATTATAATACATAAACTTATCAAACAAAAGTAAAAACTTTAAATCAAACTCTTCAAAAACTAAACAAAAATAAACTTATTAATAAACTATTTTAATAAATAAATGTATCTGAATTATCAAACTTAAACTTAAAATAGATAAAAATATATAAAAAGTCTAAAATTACTGCAATTTTTAAGAAATAAAAAATAAAACACAGTGTTTTAAATAACTGAACCTAAATAAATACA
The DNA here is from genome assembly GCA_963921215.1 of Scoparia ambigualis. Taxonomy (NCBI): domain Eukaryota; kingdom Metazoa; phylum Arthropoda; class Insecta; order Lepidoptera; family Crambidae; genus Scoparia; species Scoparia ambigualis. Next base: position 7,945,160 of record OY992510.1, read on the forward strand.
AAACTTATAAAAATTAACTAATTGCTCCCAAAAAACAAAAGGTTAAATAAATTGATTCTATCAATTTATCCATAATTTATTAAAGTTCTAAAGAATTATTTTCCTCTTTTTCTACTCTTTTTCTTCCTATTCCTTTCCCCCTATATTCCCTTCCCCTTTAAATAACGTCCCGCAATTAAATAAGAAGGACTTCAAGTCTACAATAGTTAAGTACACACATCAAAAGTGTCTAGGGATCAAGCATTTTTATGCGGATTTCTTGAGATTGAGATGTGGCTTTGTAACAAATTTATGATTTTATAAATTTATATGGATCCTTTTGGTGCATTTCATAATTTGAAACAGGAACTTTCAATCAATTTCTAGTAAAAGATGAAAATCAGCTGTCAATATTTTCCCTATAAAAACATACAACGCATTGAAGACATTATTAGTGCTACTGTTTCCCTACTACTGATTAAAACCAACGTTATTATGGAGCGGCGACGTGATTTAAGCAGGGAAGAAATGCTCAGAGCCGTGGGAATGATAGAAGCTGGTTCCCGGCAACGTACTGTGGCTTTAGCTCTGAATACAAGTCAGCGTGTTATCAGTCGCCTTTGGATACGTTACCAAAGCACTGGTACCGTGGCTGAGCGCCATGGAGGACGGTATCGCTGCACCACACGGAGACAAGACCGATACATTCAAATCACAACTCGAAGAGCTCCAACAATAACCGCCATGATGTTAGCCGTGAGGCTTCATCACTCTTCAGGGAACTTAATTAGCGACCAAACAGTCAGAAACCGCTTGCATGAAGTGAACCTTCATTCCCGAAGACCGCTAAGGGTACCACCTATAGCAATGCACAATCGTAGGATTCGATATCAATGGGCTCTTGAACACAGAAATTGGGCAGAAGAACAATGGCGTTTCGTGTGCTTTTCTTATGAGTCTCGTTTTGGTATGAGACCGGATACAAGACGTATACGACACTGGAGAACCCCTGGACGCCAACAGCGATTAAAATCCTGCCAGGAAGTCCATCCTTATAGTGGTGGAACCATCATGGTATGGGCGGGTATTTGGATCGGCGGAAGAACTGAGTTGATTTGGATCAGAGGCAACCTCAACGCTCAAATTTATGCTGAGACGATTGTATCAGACGTCATCGTTCCTCTACAAGTGCAAATCGGTCCCTTATTTCAGTTAATGCATGATAATGCACGACCGCACACCGCAAGAGTTGTAAGACAGACTCTCGCCGCAGCTAACATCAATGTCATGCCCTGGCCTGCTCAGTCGCCAGACTTGAAACCGATTGAGCATGCATGGGATATGCTACAGAGAAGAGCTCTGCCGAATATGGAGGGTATCCAGTCGCAAGAAGACCTTTTTTTGTTGTTGCAACGAACATGGGCGGCCATTCCACAGCGTGATTTGGATGAACTCATTTTGAGTATGCCAACCGATGTTCTTGTGTTGTTAGTGTTCGCGGTAGAAACACGGATTATTAATTGTTTAAGTTACTCAATAAAATTTTAAAGAAAACTGTTATTTCAGTCTTTTTTTCGAACTTTAATGTTAGTGGTTCAAATGTCAAAAATCCCTTTATTAGGAAAATGGCAAATTTCTTTATTAATGCAAAGGTGACTTGGTTTATCGTTACTGTAGACAAACGAAAACACTTTATTTGATGAATCCTTAAAGAAAATTTTAATTAATATCAATCATGAGAAAAGTTATTGCAAAAATATATGTTGATCCCTAGACACTTTTGATGTGTGTATATACAGGCTGTAATCGTTAAGTGTGCACAGGTGATTATTCCAAAACTATGAGAGATATCAAAAAACTTAAAACTGATAACGAAAGTACGTTATCTAATGAGTAAAATCGCATCAATAACTTTTTTTAAATAAAACGAGAAGTATCTAAAATTTTGACATTAAACACTCCTATACATTTAGTATGAGATTAGTAGAAAGGTTTTAGTTTCCTTGTTTTAAGTGGTCTAGTATTCATTTTACCTTAATCATATTTTATGATTACGTATGATATGATAATGTTGATTTTCAAGTAGATACACGTGTAGATTAATAAGGTGTCTTACCACTTCAAACTAATAATAAACCAACAACAAATATGTGTTGAAGTTATCGTATTATCATATTATCATCAACCTGTAGACGTCCGTCCCAATGCTGAGCTAGTCTTTACTAGGTCAACGACATGTAACTGGTTACTATATAGCACAATTGCTCTCTTAACTGGTGTTAGAATATTCAGCTTTAAACCTAAACTTTGCTCGGAATATTTAAAGCCAGAAGAGTCTACTTACAATTCCGAAATCAAACTCCGGCGGCGGTTCGTTACGTTCATAACTATCGCACATAGTTAAAATGCTTCCTACTAAAAGTTAGGCAGCCGCAAACTTTAAAAAGCTCGCTGTATTATGGTCAATGGGAGCCGAGTGAAAAGTGGAAAAAGTGTGAAGTCTGCGGAACTTGAAAGTTAAATGTTTCCGAGTTCCACTGGCTTTTTATAGTGTTTCCTTAGCGATGTTTCTACTTGAGCACAGCTATTTTTGTATTTAAACACACTTTGGGCGACTGTGAAGCCATCAGATGGATTGATCTATTTATTCCGATTAACCTCTTAGCACTTATCTTTATTAATATTAGTGACTTTGCTTTAAAGTGCGACGACCTCCTTGGTCGAGGGGTTTGTACGCCGGTTTTCATGGAGTCGCCATCTCTGAGGTCCCGGGTTCGATCCCCGGTCGGGTCAATTTAGAAACTACTGTTCTTCTAAAATGTCTCGGGTCTGGGTATTTTCTATGTTACTTACTTAAAATACTTAAATACATACTTATTATAAGTATGTATTTAAGTATTTTAAGTTTGTTTATCCGTTGTCTAGTAACCATTTAACGAGTTTCATAAGGAAGCTTCTCTTGGGCTAGATAATTGGTGTGAGTGTAGGAAAGTTTAAAAGTTTTTACATAGTATGTTACTAAGCAAAGTACCTAAAAATATTTATCAAAATATGACATGGATTGCAATCAGTCCATATTTATATGTTGACAATCAGCAGGTCAATAAAGGTTCCTTGAAACAGGCTCTACAAAGGGTTTGAAAGGTCACGCTAAAATAATTATGTAAAACAAAGTGTTTTATTTCATATGTCGTGTTCCCGTAAACTTTAGGAAGCTATAAATAATTTATTTGGTTAACTTAGAGTAAGTTGACTCACTGAAACTTGAACTGAGGTAGACTGTACTATTATAGTTATTAAACCCGTTGAAAATAATATCCTTCGCTTGTAGGCCTTTAGGTAACTCGATATGTTCCCGTTTATTCGGAAAATTAGAAGGCACTCAATGGAAACTTGGGCCAATTTCTTGACTCGTGAAATTGTTTAAAACAATTTTCCTATGTTACACTTAGTTTGTAAACCTTTAACCTTCAATCAAGTGATGTGTATGAATTTTAATCTTCAAGTGAAAATCACTTTGGTAAACAATACAACAATTTCACGTTGGTAAGTCACGACTTGAAAGAATTGGGTCACTATAAACCATAAAGCCGATTTAATGTAAATCCTCGAAATAATCGTCCTTCGTCAAATTTGGGAAGTTAATATTAAGGAAGATGCTCAAAATGTCACCTCAAAGTCGTTACGAACAAAATATTCCATTGAAAAGGATTACAACTGGAACGCCTTTAACAATGCCTGACACGTGTAAGCCGTTTACTACTCTTGTTACGAAACTTTTCCTGTTTTTAGCGACATGACGGCAACATAAATGTTATTATGAATATATTATACAGTATTAAAAAAAGACTTTTGATTTGAAATCAAAATAGAACTAAAATTTAAAGATAAAACGTTGAACAAAAACAACCAACACTGGTTGGTCATTTTGAGCGTTACTAAAACCAAAAATTACGAACAATAAATGAAATTCTTGAAAAAACCTACAAAAGTCTATTTAGTTCTACAACAAAGAAAGCAAGAAATAATTACTTATTTCACCTATGAGAGTAGAGAACACTGACCTTTAGAGTAAAGCAGGTACCTACACTTAAATCAAAGACAGAGTTATATTTCACTCTGTATCACAGTAAACTCGAGGCACGTAGCTAACATAATTTAAAACTAGAATGTAAGTATGTATATCTTAGTCCATTAAAAAAGAAGCTACGAAGTCTCGAGGAACACTCAATGAAAGTAATTAACTGCATTACAACGTAGCCGGACTAAAATGAGATACAATGTTACAAGAAGCTACTAAATAGCAGAAACCTTGGAGTGGAAGAATGAGCATTATGGTAATTTTATGTTTTAATCTGGTTAGAACAGTCTTATATGCAAACGGAGAAACAGTGATAAGCGTTGCCAAGGTTGAAGGGATTTAAATTGTACCTAAACTCAAACTAAGTGTTCCTAATTACCAAAAGCAAGAAAAAAGAATAAGATTTTTTAAACGTTTATATTTCGTTAGTTACTGTTAAAGTGTTTTTGCGAGTTCACGTTTTGTATGTTTGTTTTGCATCTTTCAGCTTTAATAGAAACGACAAAGTTTTGATGTTATCAACGGTGTCCCGTAAGTTCACTAAAAATATAGTATAACCTTAAAGTTGTTAAGTTTGTCATAAAATACAGCACTTATTAGGGTTCCGTAGCCAAATGGCAAAAAACGGGACCCTTTTGGATTCGTCATGGCTGTCTGTCTCTCCTTCTGTATGTCACAGTCACTTTTTTCCGAAACTATAAGAACTATACTGTTGAAACTTTGTAAGTAGATGTATTCTGTGAACCGCATTAAGATTTTCACACAAAAAAAGAAAAAAAAAACAATAAATTTTGGGGATTCCCCATACTTAGAACTGAAACTCAAATTTTTTTTTCATCAAACCCATATGTGTGGGATATCTATGGATAAGTCTTCAAAAATGATATTGATGTTTCTAATATCATTTTTTTTTAAACGAGAGACTATTTTTAATACGTCATAATTTAATTAGTTTTAAAAAAATACGCTATTATTAAAACATCGATCAAAGTTTTATAGATAATGGTACGGAACCCTTCGTGCGCGAGTCCGACTCGCACTTGGCCGGTTTTTTTTTTTGTCTCTCATAGTGAGAATTAATAAATTTCTAATTTCGGTCTCCAATAATAGAGATAGATCGTTTCGCTTAGCTTTTCAATTAATCATTTATCTAGTATTTTCATACCAATACTATCGCAATAAGTGCTGTTTAAAAGTAGCGTTCAATGTTTTTAAAATACTAAACTAAAATTACTTACGTTAGAATGAGTAATTTTTTATAAACATTCTGTAAAGTTGGTTGATATCACACTAGAAATCTCCATTAAGGATTACTATCGCTTGCAAATGTGCTCACTTCACCTATTTATTTACTAGCGGTGTAGCCTCTATTCCAAACAAGAGCCGATGTTATACCATCACATTCAGAAAAAACAACTTCTTATCAGCAGAGTAAATGTCCTTAACGATTTGCCTAAGAAACATTAAATAGTATTATAGAAAACCTTTATATTATGAACTTCTTTTATTTACATCCTTGATGATAAACACCTACTATCGATGATAAATTGTAAGAACTATCAACGAAGCTTGTCAATCCAACTAAGGGTAAAACCTGAACAGAGCTGTTTTATCATATCACATTATCAGCATATGGGCATGGGCATTTATGCCCATTAGCTAAAATGTTAAATCATAAAATGTGTTTGCTTCTACATCACGCTAAAATGGAGCAATGGATTGACGTGATTTTTTATTACTGGCATGCAGACATTGGCTAAAAAATGCTTTTTTAATCAATTAATTATTACAATTCATGATTATTATGCCAATCATAATATACTACGCCGATATCAAACGACTGCATCAATAATGACACTACAAATACCTTACTAAACAGTTGAATATATTAGGTACAAGCTTAGATTATGATTTAATCTAAGATTACAAGCCACAATAATAAAATTTATCTATCTAACTGCCCTGAATGATTGTTCACGCATCACTTCAGCTGGAATTATTTGGCTAACTATTTTTTTGGTTGTGTTTGTAATTATCAGGACAAAGTTTGTATGAAAGAATTTTTTTCGAAATTCGTTCAAGGTACGGGGTGTTTAAGCTGACGAAGTTGCTGATTAATAATGAAGATGATGATAGCATGATAGGCCCACAGGTCTGACAGAGGTTTACATTGTTATCAGGGTGTCATGATGTCGTCTCTCTAGTCAAATAAATAGCTACCTAACCAAGAAGTAGACTAACTGGACCAAAAACGTATCAGCAAATATTACGTAACGCTCTGAACGAAGTAGACGTTTCGTATGTCGTTGTAAAAATATCGAGTCGAATAATTTAGCCGCGGACTCTCCAACTGCGTTTCGTGAATACTCAATTACCACTTTTTGCGTCAGTACTGTTGAAGTATTATGACTAGAGCAGCTATTCCATACAAAAAATGTGCTCAGCTAGATGACGGCCAAGTTCTGCTGCTTACGTCATTAGGTAAATTAGACAATTGAGATGTTGAAACTGCTAGGACTGTTTGCTTTAGTTTATTTCACAGTTTCATGTCGTACGGCGTCCTAATGTGGGGGACAGCGGCTGATGTCGAAACTATATTTATTTTACAGAAGCGATTCATTTATACATGTGTCGGCGCCAGGAAAAATAAAGCGCTCATTTGATTAGTACAAGGCACAAGCGCGCGAGCGCATGACAGCGTCACAAGATGGTGCATGTTTCGCGCGCTTTCGGAACGTCGGAGCGGGGCGTGTAGGCTGCCGCGCGTTTCTAGCGGCACTTTGCTTCCGGCACGCACCGCGCGAACATCGCCTTGTCTGACTGACCGTCGTGCCTTTAAATTTTGCTATTATTTAATTGTCATAGTTTGTGATTAAATTAAATTGTTTCCAATTGTTGTAATAAGTCATTTCTATTTCGTAATCTACTATGTCTGAGTCGCACGAGGAGCATAGCTCTGGCCATCTGCCGACATCAGAAGTGGGATACGAAGGAAATGACGAAAATGACAATGGTTCCGTGAGTACGCCGGGAACGAATAAAGACATGGACGTTTTTATTCGGGTGCTTCGAAGTATGTCGAGTGGAGTACAATGTCAAGCAACACCTTCGCTGATCAAATTCGACCCAGATGACCCGGACGCTGACATCGAGGGATGGTGTTCCATCAATGAGGTTATAATAAAACAAAAGGATGTCAAAGGTACCGATTTATTACTTGCTCTTACTCAGGCCTTGAAGGGCCGCGCTGCCACGTGCTTAACAAAAATTAAGGCTGATTGCCTTACATGGAAAAATGTAAAGGAGTTACTCAGCAAAATTTTCGAAACCAATGCTTATGCAAGACTATTTTGATCGAATAATTAACTTTCAAATTAGCCCAAAAGAAACGGCAGCAGATGCCGCCATGCGCCTGTGGCAATTAATCGAGACTATACCTAAAGTTGAATTCGCAGATGAAGTATTGACTAGCTTTGTAAAATCTGTTTTATCTCATTGTGACTACAGTATCAGACGCGAACTGAGTGCCTATATTATAACCTCCAAGTCTCAGCTATGTCGTGTTTTACGAGGCGTCACTTTGAAGAGGCGTACAGATGATGTGGATACTCGTTCAGATTTTAAACGCACACGATTCCATGATGCACGTGGACTACCCTCTTTTCGCGGAAATTGCCACCGTTGTGGCTTGGCTGGTCATAAGTTCTACAGCTGCCCTCAAAGTCGTATTGAAAGTTTACAGCCCTACAAATCTGCACCCCGCCTTGAAGAGAAGCAACCTGTCATCTGCTACGCGTGCGGAAAGCCGGGTCACATTTCCACCAAATGTACGGCTGCTAAAGAAACTGCTGGGATCAAGAAGGACGTAAAGCTGTGTACCAAGCGAGCGGTAACCGGTGAGCTTGATATTGAAGGTATGTGTTGCCATTTTCTTCTAGATACTGGGTCAGAGTGTTCATTAATCAAAAGCAGTTTCGCTCAAAGGATTCAGGGAATACAATATCAGAAACCGGTAGTTCTTGTAGGATTAGGAAATGTCGATGTAAAATGTTTTAAACAAATTTTATGCAATATTAATATTAAGGGTAGAGATTCTGTTTCACGTAATTGCTGATGAACTCTTAGTGGAGCCTATTTTGTTGGGACGTGATTTGGTTGAAAAAGGAATCCATATAGAAATTAACTCCATGGGAGTTTCTGTGTTAAAAGCCCGTCAAAGTTTAATTTGTGCCAAGGTTAATATAGCGGAACCTCAACTAAATACAGACTTAAGCGCTAGTGATAAGGAAGCTCTTTTCCGTGTTCTTAATAAATTCACTAACCGCTTTGTTGAAGGGACACCAAGTAGAGGCGTAATTACGGGTGCTATGAAAATAGATTTAGTGGACCCAAACAAAATAGTTCCGAGGCGCCCGTATAGGCTGTCAGCTTCTGAAAGACAAATCGTACGTGACAAAGTTGCAGAGTTACTAGAAGCAGGTGTCATAAGAGAAAGTAGCTCTCCTTTTGCAAGCCCTATCCTACTTGTAAAAAAAAGGATGGTAGTGAGCATATGGTAGTCGACTATAGAGAATTAAATTCAAATACGCGTTCTGATAATTATCCTCTCCCACGTATAAGTGACCAAATCGACAGACTTCACGGAGCTCAATATTTCACGTCCCTAGACATGACATCAGGTTTTCATTGTATTCCTATAGAGTCAGACTCTATAGAGCGCACTGCCTTTGTGACGCCTGATGGGCAATTTGAATACGCTGCCATGCCATTTGGTTTAAAAAATGCACCGTCCGTTTTTCAACGTTGCATAAATAAGGCTCTGAAAAACTGTAATTTCGCTCTAGTATATTTAGATGACGTTTTGATCCCATCTGTCTCTATAAAACAAGGTTTAGATCGTTTAGAACTGGTACTTAAAGACCTTAGTAAAGCAGGGTTTTCTCTTAATATGAAAAAATGCAGTTTTTTGAAAATTCAAGTCACTTATTTGGGTTATGTTATTAAGTCCGGGGAGTTAAGACCTAATCCTAATAAAATAGAAGCTCTTATAGGTATTCCTGTGCCTCGCACTGCCACTCAGGTACGGCAGTTCATAGCACTTGCTTTTTATTTTAGACAGTTCATTCCCAAATTTTCTATTCTAATGGGACCACTTTACCCTCTAGTTCAACACAAAGGTGAAATAAAATGAACTCCAGAGCATGATAAAGTTCACAAGCGCGTTGTAGAAATCCTAGTTTCGGAACCAGTACTATCTATTTTCGATCCGGATAAAGATATTGAGCTCCATACTGACGCAAGTTCCCTGGGCTACGGAGCCATATTGATACAACGCTTTGAGAATGCACCTCACGTGGTAGAGTATTTAAGCCGACGCACCAGTGACATAGAATCACGTTATCATTCATACGAGCTGGAAACTCTTGCTGTGGTTCGTGCAGTAGAACATTTTAGGCACTACTTTTACGGGCGGCATTTCACGGTGCGTACGGACTGTAACGCATTAAAATCTTCCAGCACTAAACGAGACTCCACGTGTTCATAGGTGGTGGGCCATTCTACAAAGCTATGATTTTAAAATAGAGTATAAGGAAGGTCGATTTATGTCTCATGCTGATTTCTTTTCGAGAAATCCTCTACCGAATACAGAAAATAAGTCCGAAATAACTAAACGTGTTAATATTTTAAATTTACATGATGATTGGTTAAAGGTAGAACAAAAACGCGATAGTAGTATTGTCGACATTATAACCAAATTAAGAGCAGGCGATCTTGCTGCGGATTTAGCTCAGTCTTATGATGTTAGAAAAGGGCTTTTGTTTCGAAAGGTCCAACGCTCTAAACGCAGCAAATGGTTACCTATTGTCCCGATATCTTTGGCATGGTCCCTCATCAATCACGTTCACGTAGAGCTAAAACATCTCGGTTATGAGAAGACGTTAGATAAGTTATATGACATTTACTGGTTCCCGGGTATGGCTAAGGCTGTTAAGAAATTTGTTGATGCGTGTATAGTGTGCAAAGCGTGCAAGGGTCCGTCAGGTGCTCAACAAATTAGATTACATCCCGTAACTAAGTTGGCTGTACCCTGGCATACATTGCACGTAGATATTAGTGGTAAACTTAGTGGGAAAAGTCAAAGAAAAGAGTACGTTTTCGTACTTATCGACGCTTTTACTAAATATGTTTTGTAGCTTAGACGCTAACAGTGCTGTTGAAACATTAAGTCAAGGTGTTTAACTGTTTGGAGCTCCAAAAAGAACTATTGCTGATCAAGGTCGATGCTTTATAAGTACAGAGTTTAAGAAGTTTTGTTTTGAAAATAATATAGACCTTCATATAATAGCAACTGGTGCATGTAGAGCAAACGGGCAGGTCGAAAGAACAATGCAGACTTAAAAATTTGCTAACCATAATTGAGAACAGCACTGATAGCATTTGGAGAGAAGAGTTAGGAGAAGTTCAGTTAGTTCTTAATACCACTAAATGTAGAGTCACAGGATATTCACCCATTGAACTAATATTTGGTATTAATACTCAACCTTTAGAAATTTCTAAAATTTCTGTAGATGATGAACATCCTAGTAGGTCCAATGTTAATGAAGTCCGACAGTCGGCTCATGAAAACATTCAAAAACTTTCAGAGGCTGAAGTTGATCGTTTTAACAAAACGAAGGCTAGAGTTAGGTTATTTTCTGAAGGTGATTTTGTATTTCTTAAATGTTGTGAGCGAAACCAAACTAAACTGGACCGCAAGTTTAGAGGACCTTTTATAATTACAAAGGTCTTAGAAAATGACAGATACGAATTGCAAAATATTGACGGTACGAACAGGACTTACAAATATCCTCACGAAAGCTTACGCCTAGTTCCTCAAGGCAGAGCCGGACTGACCGAGGTTGCTGGGGCTTTATGTGATGAAGCTTGTGGTGATGATGACAATGCTGGTAAAGAAGTGAGCAATAACGTTGAGACCGTGTCGGTGGGTGATTGTGTACAACCAGATGGTGGCAGAGAGATGGTCGGCAGTGGTAATAATGAAAATGGTAAAGGGAGTACTGGGTTGTTTCAAGGAGTTACTGTTTCAACGTGTGCCAGTGTACATCGGTTGAGTGATGGTAGTGTTCCGGTAGTCCACAGGACTAGCCGAACGCTAAGTGAAGTTGAATCATTAAGTGACGGTGGTGCTGAGCGAGGATGGCGTTCCGGTAGTCCAAGGGACTAGCCGAACACCAGGTGATGTAGTACTTTGGTGATCCAATGGGATCAGTACTTCAAAGCGTAACAAAGTATGCTAATCCTGTTCATAGGATTGTAAGCGTCTCGTCCCATATATAGCTGAGGTTCATGATACATTTGCCGCACTAAGATTCAAACTATGTGGTTCGATGTTTTTATGAATGTTGCCGTTCTTTATATAAACTCCCAATGACGCTAGTATTCATTTACTATGCGGATTTTGCGTTATTGCTACTAAATGGATCATTATTTTGTTTTGAATTGTTTTGCTTACAGTTATTTCTTTACAGATTATTAGCGCCCGAGGACGTGCGTATGTCAGGAAGGCCGTGTCGGCGCCAGGAAAAATAAAGCGCTCATTTGATTAGTACAAGGCACAAGCGCGCGAGCGCATGACAGCGTCACAAGATGGTGCATGTTTCGCGCGCTTTCGGAACGTCGGAGCGGGGCGTGTAGGCTGCCGCGCGTTTCTAGCGGCACTTTGCTTCCGGCACGCACCGCGCGAACATCGCCTTGTCTGACTGACCGTCGTGCCTTTAAATTTTGCTATTATTTAATTGTCATAGTTTGTGATTAAATTAAATTGTTTCCAATTGTTGTAATAAGTCATTTCTATTTCGTAATCTACTATGTCTGAGTCGCACGAGGAGCATAGCTCTGGCCATCTGCCGACACATGTATGAGGTAGCAGCCTTTGTTAAATCAAATATAGACATGTTCCATAGGTTTAGAAGCATAAGACATAGAAACAATATCTGCTTTCCCTCCAATAGAACTGCTTTGTTTAATAAAAGTATATTCGGTATTTCACCGCGACTATTTAATCATCTGCCAGACAGTTTAAAAGAAATTGCTAGCATCGAAACTTTTAAAGCAACACTTAAGATTAAGAAACTGTATAAAAGGCATACCATACAGTTGACGCATATTTAAAGGATAAGTTAATATAATTGGAATAACATTGGTAACTGTTTTGACATACTCGTACTTTGTACTGTGAGCGTGATACGTGACATGTTTTGTATTTTAATTTAATTATTTTTAATGTAATGCTCTGCATTTTGACATATTATGTTGTACTTAAATATTATATTATACTCGATCTTTATAATCGAGGTTGCATGTCAGGAAGACAGAATATGGCGGAACTAATTATGAGTACTATTTGTAAAATCACCTAACGCCTATATTCGCAATAAACTTTTGATTTGATTTAAATTATAAGACCCGTCTATGGACTAGTCTCACAAACTTCTTTAAGAAAAATTTTAAAGAATTTGGTGTTCTAACAGTTGCATTTTAAAATATTTATAACTAGCGGCCGGCCGGCGACTTTGTCCGTGTAAACGAACACCCATTAGCCCATGACTCGTGACCAATTTTTAATTTTTATTTGTCATACAAACCTTATCCTGACTATTGTCAGGACAAGGTTTGGTTTGATGCAAACAAATAAAATATTTAGCCAAATAGGTGGTAGTCGTTTTGAAATGATGCGCAAAGATGCATTCGTGGTAATTGAATTTTATTTAATAGATACATTGTATAGAGCCTACGGCGCTTATTATAATCTTTATATTAAGCTACCACACGCGTTTGCAGCCCATGGTCCGCAAGTGAGTGTGCAAAAACTTGATTCGCGTCTCTAATTATAATACCACCATGGTACCTACAGTCGGATGTTTTACTCTTGTTTTGTATTTGTTCTTCCTCCAATGGCGACTGGTGGAGTATAATGTTCACTTAAAAGTTTTGGGTAGCGTTAATTTAAGTTATTGTAAGTACATCTTGGTAGCCGACGAGTAGTAAAGCGCATGGCCCAATTCCGGTTCAATTCCTAGGTGGGGCAATACACCAAATAGCGACTGCACATGTGCTCAGCGTGACAGGTGGTGAGCCCATCGCCGCTCTATGCTGTTGGATGTATGTGCAGTCTTTAGTCCGTTAGTCGCCTTTTACGACATCCAAGAGAAGAGAGGGGGTGGTAGTGGTAGCATTATCTCACCGCTACGCGACGCGGTTAATAAACAGAGATATATAACAGACATTTTATATAAAAGATTTTTTTTTTTGTTATTTCTATTAAGCAGTAATTTCTCCAACTTTATAATTAGTATTTTAAGTTTAAGAATGGAAGGATAATAATAATTCGGTTGACTACCAATTTCGTGTGAAGTTTCCCCTATTCCCGCGGACAATGAACAAAGTTATCGTACTCGCTCTCGGCTCGCAAGCTTCTTACAGCACGAGACGAAGCGCATTTTTCACAAGCACTCCTTTAAGACAGCTCTTATTTTCACAATGCAAATGTGAATGAGTAGCGCGAGCGAGAAAAAAGTCTTTCATTTACTCCTCAGTGAAGGGTGCAGCTGTGGTCAATTACTACTTTAGTTGTTCCGCAGGATTTGCATGCGCTCCTGATAATGCACTTCTCTTTGTTCATCTGAGACGATGTACGAAGACGTACCGATGATGGTTTGGATGTAAGTATGAAAATAAGTGTAAAAAAGCTCCGTTGAAAATTGTGGCAGTTGCTTGGGAGCACTTCGCGGTTATTGAAGTCGGATTAAAATCTAGAACTCTTTGTTGGCTTGTGTTCTCAAGTTTTTGCTTGGCTTCTTACTTATCTGGAGCAGAACACTATTTGAATGTTTGAACCATCATAGTGGAAAGCTTTGAAAAGCGAATCCGCAGTCTCAAATGTTCTTAGTCTTGAAACAACGCGAGCGTCTTTTGTTTAATATATGGCTTAACCATATACTAGTAGCAGTGAAGGGGCAAAAGTAAATAATATTACAAAATTCCGGTTGATCCTCTTTTCGACATAGGTTCCTACGTTTTAAGAATGTCTTTTATATATGTACTTATGTTATTATAATAAAATTTAAGTGTAGATTTAACGGACACAAAAGCACATAATATTCATAACTTGTTCTCATGGCCATCACGCATTTGCAAAGGACAAGAGTTTACTCAAACACAACACTTCACTACAACAACAAGCTGAAGATGATAACTTAAGGCTAGGTGTTAGTGAAAAATTAAAATAACCCGTTCTTAGAATTACTTTTTGAAGTAGTAAACAGTAAAATTAAAATCTGTGAAAATTATGAAATATTGTTGAGGCTTTGATCGGTGAAATACACCCGATGGAAACACGATTTGATAAAGTTGGCTTGATAGAATAAATTCACAAAGTTACATATTTTTGTGTCATTTTATCTCCTTTTCCAGGTTTTATTCTTAAAATAAGTGATTTGATATTATGAGTCATTTACCAAAATGAAGTTCATAGATAACTTGAGGAATTATAACCGATCGTTTTTTATTTATTACATCTATCAATTTATAAAAATATAAAACGCGATTGTTCGCGCCGCTTCGCTGTTATACCCGTCCCTTACCGTCGTACCGTCGAGAGAGCGAGAGAGAAGCGCCCGAAATACCTCCCCTTAAACATAAAATGTAAAGTTATTTTGGTAGTTACAATTGTCTAACGTCTGCATGATTCCAAATATTAAGATATATCCCGACGTAACATTCCAGCATCTTGGAATAGCTCATCACCTAGATAGAGACATTATCTGTAATAAGCCTGCAAATTACACTGTCGCCCTTCGAACTGAGACGCAACGACGCGGCGCGGGTATTGCTAATTCGTGACAGAAATTAATGTTCGGAGATTTGGCATTCTGCGTTTGGAGACGGTGTTAAGATTAAAATTATGCAAACAGTTAAATTTTGTGCGTTTATTTTACTGCTAATAATATCATAAGATAAGATAAGTAATATTTTATCACATTTTTTTTTAAATAAAACTTTTTAAAACGTACAAAGGGCGGACTTTATTATAGTGATCTCTTCTAGACAACCTTTGGATGAACAAGATACATTTTAAATTAAAAGTAGGCTTATCGTTCCATCGGCATCGGTGCATCATGGATTGCATATTATGATGTTACAATTCTTTTTCTATTAGTATACTTTTTAACTTCCAACTGAATTGGTGTGCTATTAATACATTCACTTTCATGCTCTTTTATGCCTCTCGTACTCCGTCCTTTGCATTCTTCACAGTATGGCTTTCACTTCATCTTTTATGCTTAAAAATGTCGCCTACAACATGACACTAATCTAACTTAGGGAACAGGTAATGAGGTTTTAATTGTAGTGAGGTTTTTTTTTCAAATAGCATATTTAAACACTTTTCCAAGTAAGAAATAACTACCAAAATTAGTTATTTAAAACTAAACTGTGCTAGGTTTAATGTATCATAAACGGTAGTATTCATAACACCTCGAAGTTATCTCGAATGCAAACAGTTCCTAACTTAACCCTATTGCTCCGGACGGATTTCGGTAAAGTAGACTGTTTCCATTCCACGTTTCATTGAAGAACATTCCCAATTCTGAAATGAGACCTTTCGTTATATTGTTCAGCGTGTGGATAGCAATTTTTTCGATCTGAATACCATAATCTATATCGAACCAAACATAAGTTATTATCGTCAAACGGGATTACTTTTCCAAGTGTAACATTGATCACAGCTCCTGTTCCTTGAATTAGTATTCTACACGTCTACATGTATTATTAAGTATCTACAGTATGATTATAAACTTATAAACTTTTCTACAGTTATACCAATTATCTAGCCCAAGACATGCTTCGTTATGACACTCATTAATGGTTACTAGACAACGGATAAACATACTTCAAAGAGGTACTTAAATACATACTTCTTTTTTATACATAGAAAACACCCAGACCCGAGACAATAATTTAGAAAAACAATATTTTCTAAATTGACCCGACCGGGGATCAAACCCGGGACCTAAGAGATGGCGACACCATGAAAACCGGTGTACAAACCACTCGACTAAGGAGGTCGTCGATTATGGTCGGTTGGTGAATTTTAACAATGACTGTGTGAAACGGTTTTAGTTGCTTCAGGTTAGGGAATGACAACAATGTATTGGTTACAAAGTTTTTATTCCCTTTTAGAAAAGAAATTACAAGAACTCAGGGGGTGGTTCACGGATCGCTCACTCTGTCCGCTTGACAGGACTTAAAAAGGGACTTAGCTTTAAGCTAATCTTCCTCGTAGACTGCAGCTACCCGGAACCTGGAGCCGGCAGGGTCAGTCTGCGCGCAGGGACGAAAGCGGAGTCGTATACGCTAGGCAGCTGATCCACGCACGAGCTCTAGCAGGCGGGCGGCAGCAGGCAGCAAGCAGCAGGCAACAGTGCACAGGCCCAGTGGGTGTAGCCTGGTACAGGAACCCGAGATTTCGGTTTATATTTTCGCGCAGAATTTTAACAGTGCGACGTTGTAAGTAATGGTAGGTAGGCAAGCAGGAAAAGAAAGCTTTCACAGCGTGTCTCCCTTTTATATGAGAGTAAATCGCATAAAAAATCGATATGGCTGTTAATTTAAACACAGACGGACTTCCATACTGGCAGGGCCGTCGAGCAGAGACAAAAGCAGAACGACCAGACCATAGAGAACGCAGATCAATAATGGCTCGCTTACACAATCGCAAAATATGAGCGATACTCAATAATGGCTCGCTTACACAATCGCTTTGCAATTATAAGCGATACATTACTTTCTTCTTTATTATGATTTTCCCTTTAATCAACCTTATTTGATTAAAGGAAAAATTACCTTTAGCACCTCTAGATCAAATTGTAAGAGACCACCTCAATCCGGCTGGAACACGCTTTCAACGTCCCACACAAGTAGCTAACGACAGGATATTTAGAGTAAGTGAACAAGCTCTGTTATTTGCGTCCTTGTCAGTTGTTAGATGTGTACAATTTGCTAAAATAGTTTTATTTACCCAGCAGTAGGACGTTTATAGTGAGATCATAGTGAGATCATTTGATTTGATATTATATTATTTAGGATTTAGTATTTGTGTTTAGACAGACGTGCTACATATCCCCCTTTTTAGAGTAGGATTTTGCCTAGGAAAAATCCAATTATGTTAGAAAAACAATCCTCAAGATTAATACGGAAGACCAATTCATCTGCATACATCGTCGTATATACCCTCAATTCCATTCATTAGTCTCCACATTCCTCATGATGCAGTCATAAATTAACATATGACTACAACTTACATCCCATAGCAGCCTATCTTTAGTTAAACACCCAATATGACTGTAGTAGTAAGAGTGTTGGATAATTTTGAAGAACTAACAATCACCCAAGACATTAACAACTGTAACCAAAGATAAAAACAATCCCGAAAATTGACGGAACCCTGTCCTCACAAGACAGTAAGAGTCAAGTTAAAAACATGAGACAATAAGATTCAATAGCAGTTATTGAACGGTTACAGTTGAGAAGCGATCCCTATCTATAAAAAAAAATTTAATAATTTTATATTGTTTTTTTTTTTGTATTCTTTTTATTTCTTTTTTTTTTTTTATTATAGGTATTCTTTTTATATTCTTTATTTTTTTTTCATATCTGGGAATTCAAATTGGGATAGAACCAACAACGACCTCATCATATGTAGACCCGAAAATGCGTGTGCAATTACATTTCGCCGGACAACAAAACAATATTTGCCCGAAGACCTGAAAAAGTGGATTTCCCCTTTTATTTTATTTTTTTTCTTCTTTATTTAATAAGTATTTCTATTCTGTTAGAATAATGTATTTAAAAACATAAAAATGTATTTAAGTAGTTATAAGATAACCATCGGCTGATGAGTACTTTAAGTTTTTAGACATTGCACCGGTTAAATTTAGTTATGATTTTTCAACATATTTGTTTAGCCTATGTTCACACTGCTGTGCATCTGTGTATAAGTTATAGTTTGTATAAGTAAAACTTTATTCAGTATAAACCTGTTTTATTTTTATGATAAGTTTTAATAAAAATGTTAAAGTGTAGCTTGTAGCTATAGATTTATATTATTTAGTAAGGTTTTTCCAGCGAAAAACATTAAAAATAAGAACTTATTAAGAACTTATATTTTTATTTTAAAATCCTTGATATGCCAAGAACCAAGATTTTTACCATGCATGTTGACGAGTTCATACACAAAGGGTGACAATTTTGCTTTAATTCGACATTTAATATATTTAGATTTGGGAGTAAGTGTCTTTGAGACGTATGTGTCTTTGTCACTTTGGTAATAAGTTTTACGCCAGACAATATCACCTACAGTGAAATCGTGATTTTTACGACGTAGATTGTATGGGCCACAATTCCCAGCAT
Source organism: Scoparia ambigualis (assembly GCA_963921215.1). Classification (NCBI taxonomy): domain Eukaryota; kingdom Metazoa; phylum Arthropoda; class Insecta; order Lepidoptera; family Crambidae; genus Scoparia; species Scoparia ambigualis. The sequence goes on from OY992510.1 coordinate 7,963,689, forward strand.
GAGACCTTATTGAGGATCTTTGTACCTGGTTGAACACTTTAGTCGTATTCTGTTTCTTAGTTTTAGGCAAGGTACCCCTTATGTCATTAGTAGACTTTTGAATTGATCCAACACATTTCCCAGGACGACCCATGAGGCTAAGAGTATTATGCTGAGCATGTTTATGTGAACTACATGAGTCACAATTATTAACGAAATTGGCTACGTCTTTTTGCATACCAGGCCAAAAATAATTCAGTGATAAACTTCTTAATGTTTTAAAAATTCCCAAATGTTTAGAAGTAGGACTGGTATGATTTTTCTTTAGAATATCCGCTTTAAATTCGTTAGGAACAACTTCCTTCCATGTGAATTTTTGATTTTCACAATTCATATTTTTAATGAAGCGATAAAGTTTATAATTGGATATTCTATAATTTAAAAATGAAGTGGGAGACAAAAGACAACCATTATAAATTTTTAGATACCATGGATCTGACACATTAGGTGCGACTTGGTTATTATTATCTATAGCTGCTGTAGATATAGCACAAGTGTTCGAATTCAGAACCAAGCAATCCAGCTCACTGGGAAATAATTTAAAAATTCTCCAGAAATCCATTCCTAAGATAAGGTTATCTTTGATCTCAGGGACTATATATATTTTTATAGTGTGAGTCTGATTTTTAAAAGATAGCGGTACGTTTAAGTATGATGAAGTGTAAAGTTTTTGACCGCCAGCTGCAGAAAGCTGTAATGGATTGCAATAATTTAATTTACAAGTTGAATTAATCAAGAGTTTGTGGGAATTATTCCCTAAAATAGTAATGCTGGACCCAGTGTCCAAAAGACCAACTATATTCTTGCCATCAGCATTGACCGTGACAAAAGGTCGAGATGTACTGGTTTTAGGTTCCAGTATTGGAGAAACATAATGTTTATTATTAGTTGACAGTTTAGCTGTCGAATCCTGACCTTTCTGCTGTATAGAGTTGCCATTTTTAGTGCAATTCGGACACTCTGGAGCACGAACACCCTTTTTGCCACATTTAAAACATATTATATCACGTGGCTTCCTACACTGGCTGAGGCTATGTGTGTTAGTGCGACATCTAGGACAATAGACTTCTCGCGGCTCAATAGCCGAGACAAAAGATTTCCTAGGAAAACCTACAGGTGAAGTAGAATTATTATTCCCCCGATAAGAAAACTCGGGAGCTAGAGTTTGTGCACTAGGACCTGGAGGTTCGTGAAAATTAGTGAAATGGCATTGTACCCTCTCATAATGTTGGCAAGCCACTTTAAGTGCATTAATTGAAAAAATAGGCGAAGCCGCGGCCAAAACATTGGCATAGCACGGTCTTACATTATGCAATAAAATGTCTAATTTATCCCCTACTGACAAGGGCTTTGACAAACGTGAAAACATACCGTCCATTATTGCTAGGTAGACGGATATGGACTCGTCCCTACCTTGTGTACGGGAACGAATTTCAGCCAAGAAACTGTAGTCAAAATCCTGCAGACTGAACTCAGACTTTAATAATGTCACCAGTTCAGACCAACTGGTGATGTTAGGTCTCACACACCTAAACCAATGCAGAGCATCTTCAACAAAAATTTCGTAACCGAATGACAATACCTTATCGTGAGAAATGCCTCTAGACACAATATATTCGTCAACCCTTTGTATAAAAGACAATACGCATGTTTTGCCGTTAAATCTTATTTTATTAAAATCAGCCGAGGCGTTACGTTCAATATTTAAATTTATTATCGATTTCTCTAAATCGATCATGCCTTGGGACGATGTTGGCTGTTTAACAGTTTCAGGTTTAAGCGACAATAAAATTTTATACTGGGAGTCGAAATTATTTTTAGCTTCCAACAGATCGTCATCGTCGTCAACTACGACCCTATTAAGGCGATGATAAATGTGGTTCAATAATACCTCCGTTCTACAAAACAAGTTTTTATCAAAGTTAGATTTTAGAGTTTTTAAATTTTTCAATGATTTATTCAGAGCAAGTTCGATACCCTCAATATCCAAAACCGGATCCAAATGCGATACTAAAATATCTTCGGAGGGAAGCTCCTTAGATAGCTTTATAATTTGCCTCCGTAATTCCATCACAGAATCCCCCGGAGTAGCTCCCCGTAAAGCAACTTCGTAATCCAGCTCGGCTTTTTGAAGCGATAAAAAATTTATACTGTATTCTGCCATGGTCCAATCGAGTGTTCTAAACCTGGGTGAGTTGTCTAGAGCCGGTTCAATGTAACTTAGCGAAAGTAAAGTAACAGAAACACAATAAAATTTAAGTGGGTGTCCGGAAAAAAGAATTTTACCGAGTAAAAATTTAAAAAAACTGAAGATTTTTCAAAATAACGAGGTTAGAAACGTTTTGAAATGAATAGGGATGAATAAATTTCTGTAACTTACTGTGTGATCGGATTTGAGGAACACACAGTGCACAAATCACAAAATAAAAGCTAAAATTCACTGACACCCACTTTCACTGTAAAAAAATATTAGTTAATAATAGTTAAAGAACGACACAGAGTGAGCTATCCTTAGCGAGCTGGGCGCCACTGAAACGGGTTTTTGCTTCAGGTTAGGGAATGACAACAATGTATTGGTTACAAAGTTTTTATTCCCTTTTAGAAAAGAAATTACAAGAACTCAGGGGGTGGTTCACGGATCGCTCACTCTGTCCGCTTGACAGGACTTAAAAAGGGACTTAGCTTTAAGCTAATCTTCCTCGTAGACTGCAGCTACCCGGAACCTGGAGCCGGCAGGGTCAGTCTGCGCGCAGGGACGAAAGCGGAGTCGTATACGCTAGGCAGCTGATCCACGCACGAGCTCTAGCAGGCGGGCGGCAGCAGGCAGCAAGCAGCAGGCAACAGTGCACAGGCCCAGTGGGTGTAGCCTGGTACAGGAACCCGAGATTTCGGTTTATATTTTCGCGCAGAATTTTAACAGTGCGACGTTGTAAGTAATGGTAGGTAGGCAAGCAGGAAAAGAAAGCTTTCACAGCGTGTCTCCCTTTTATATGAGAGTAAATCGCATAAAAAATCGATATGGCTGTTAATTTAAACACAGACGGACTTCCATACTGGCAGGGCCGTCGAGCAGAGACAAAAGCAGAACGACCAGACCATAGAGAACGCAGATCAATAATGGCTCGCTTACACAATCGCAAAATATGAGCGATACTCAATAATGGCTCGCTTACACAATCGCTTTGCAATTATAAGCGATACATTACTTTCTTCTTTATTATGATTTTCCCTTTAATCAACCTTATTTGATTAAAGGAAAAATTACCTTTAGCACCTCTAGATCAAATTGTAAGAGACCACCTCAATCCGGCTGGAACACGCTTTCAACGTCCCACACAAGTAGCTAACGACAGGATATTTAGAGTAAGTGAACAAGCTCTGTTATTTGCGTCCTTGTCAGTTGTTAGATGTGTACAATTTGCTAAAATAGTTTTATTTACCCAGCAGTAGGACGTTTATAGTGAGATCATAGTGAGATCATTTGATTTGATATTATATTATTTAGGATTTAGTATTTGTGTTTAGACAGACGTGCTACAGTGATCTTTCGACAACAACCAGGACCAACGGCTTTACGCGCCCTCCACGGAAGTATTACTACTCTGTCAAGAAAGTACCGGGAAAAGATCAATAATTTACAAAATGTTAGTTATTCATCCAAATTTATTTTTTCGCCTTCAAAGTATGCTCCTCAGAAACGATACACTTACGCCAACGAATAATCCAATCATCAAAACATTTTTTAAACGCTTTTTCCGGAATTGAGTTCAGTTCTCGCCGCGAATTCTCCTTTATGCCATTTACCGAATGGAAACGGGAGCCACGAAGTGGTAATTTGAGTTTAAAAAAAGAAAGGAGTCGGCTGAAGCCATATCTGGCGAATAAAGTGGTTGCTCGATGGTATTTGTTGAGTTTTGGTCAAAAATTCCTTCACAATAATGGCCTTGTGCAAAGCGCATTATCTTGGTGATAAATCCAAGAATTTTCTTTCCACAAGTTTGGCTTTTTTGTCGAATTTGCTCTCTTAAACGCCGCATAACGCTCAAATAATATTCTTTATATACCGTTTGACCTTCCGGCAAGAATTCCGAGTGCACAACATCGCGATAGTCAAAGAAAACAGTCAACATGACTTTGGCTTTTGATCGACTTTGGCGTGGTTTTTTCGGTTCAAGCGGAAGGCGCCACTCCGAAGCTTGTTGCTGACTAGTTTGCATGTCAAACTCGTAAACCCACGTCTCGCCACCAGTAACAATGCGTTGCATGAATGTTGGATCGGAATTGACTCGCTCTAGCATGTCCTCAGCGACTCTTATGCGTTTGAGTTTTTGGAGAAAATTCAGGTATTTTGGGACTAGCCGAGCGGCAACATATTTCATAGCCAAGTGATTATTTAAAATGGTACGGATCGACTCGTGAGACACAGAAAGTTCAGCGGCTATATCTCTCAAACTTGAATGAGGATTTTCAGTCACCATTTCTTTCACTTTTGCGATGTTAACTTCAGTTGAAGACGTTGATGACCTACCAGAGCGAAGCAAATCTTCCATCACATCTCGACCGCTTTCGAACGCTTTGTACCACTCATAAGCACGTGTTTTTGATAAAGTCGATTCACCGTAAGCATTCTGTAACATTTTCAGTGACTCCGAACACGAAATTCCATTGGCGATGCAAAATTTAAGACAAACTCTTTGTTCGATGTTTTTATCCATTATGAAATACAGCACTACACACTAGAGATAACTAACTAAAAACAGCACTGCATTTAATCTAAATAACAGAAGCAACTCGAACTCCGCGCCAAAATGGATAACAGCTGTGCCAATCTAACAACAAAAAAAGAACAAAAAATTGAATTTGGAATCATAAACAAATCATCCGTTATCCCGAAACTTTTTTGACAGAATGTATGTACGAAAATTGTATGTCTAAAATCATCTAAAATCTGAAATTCAGTGTTTTTCTTACATACATAGACTCACGCTTATTATCCCAGAAGGGTTAATCAGAGACTAGGCAATGAGGACCGCAAAAGCAGTTCTCTGCCATAGTCTACGTTTCACTAAAACGAAATTGCGGCCGATTTTCGTTTGATTCGATGAATGAAATTTCGAAAGGGATGGAAACCGCTGTAAATAGCAAACGAAAATCGACCGAAATTTCGTTTCGGTGAATGCGAGCTGGCCCTCCGCACATGTGTTCAGCGTGGTAGGTGGTGAGCCCATCGCCGCCCGCTCTATGATGTTGGATGTTATGTGCAGTCTTTGATCCGTTAGTCGCCCTAATACGACATCTAAGGGAAGAGAGAGGTTGGTAGTTTTCTATTAAAGGGCCGCCTATTACGACACCTAAGGGAAGAGAGAGGTTGGTAGTTTTCTATTAACGGACCGCCTATTACGACACCTAATGGAAGAGAGAGGTTAATAGTTTTCTATTAACGGGCCGCCTATTACGACACCTAAGGGAAGAGAGAGGTTGGCAGTTTTCTATTAACAGGCCGCCTATTACGACACCTAAGGGAAGAGAGAGGTTAGTAGTTTTCTATTAACGGGTCGCCTATTACGATACCTAAAGGAAGAGAGAGGTTGGTAGTTTTCTATTAACGGGCCGTCTATTACGACACCTAAGGGAAGAGAGAGGTTGGTAGTTTTCTATTAACGGGACGCCTAAGACGACACCTAAGTGAAGAGAGAGGTTGGTAGTAATCTTTTAATGGACTGCCACTACACAGCTCAATGTATCTCTTACTCTTACTTCTTTTAAATAATAATTGCCGTTATCCAATGGAAACGGTTTCCTATTTAACCATCAACCCAGACGAAGTGCATTAAAACATCACGGATTGAGGGGGGAGCTCCGCATAACGCCAGCCGTGCTCAATATATATGGCGCCCGTCTGCTGCAGCTCAGATTGGGTTAAACTTTGTATCAATATTGGATCCTGTACTCAATCAGCACTAACTGTGTCTGCTTACTATGATCAGCTGACTGACTTACGGTTGTAAATTTAAAAAAAATGTTGGTAGAGTTTTGTATTTAGTAATATTGTTAAAATGTTGTGTGTGATAAATAGCAGGGCTCAGAATATAGAACAAAGTATTCTGAGTAACAGGGTATGGATTTGAGTTATTTAGGTAGGTATAGATAGTAATTGTCACGGCACAGGTTTGTACACAAAAATATGTGAAGCAATGTATTAACCGTGCCCTTGTTTATATTTTTAGGTCATGTAGTCAATAACAATATGTCTCATTGTCTGACATTATTTTTATTGATTACTTACATTTTTATAACATGGTTACTTCTTTTATTCGTTTGCGTTAAAGTTATCCAAAAGTGAATAATACTCGCACTATGCACTATAACTAAAATATATCTACGAAAAATAGCTGTGTATGGTGAAGTTATTCTGAATAATTAGAAAAACAAACTGCGACATCGCTTTTGAATCACAGTATTTGCTCGCGTAACATGAAAATTGTATTTTACGTATTCGTTTCGCTTTTTTTTTGTTTAGTTTAGAGATAGAACAAAAACAGTGAATTAAATTTTGGTTTGTTTAACGCAGTAAATTTCAGAACTTCCGGATATCGGAACGATTGCTTTACATGGCCACCGAGGCATCTAGTAGTTACTTACTTATACAAATATCTTGTATATTGACTTTTACGTTCTATACTTTAAAAGGTAACAATTAAGCGATCCCTGCATATATCAAATGTGAAACATGGACGATTTGAGACTGCCGGCCGCTACGGGAGCGGTCGATAGCACCCCGCGGAAAAAGTAAATCTAGATGTGGCTATCTACTTGTTTTATACATTGAAAAAAAAACAACGAGCAAGGTTTGAACTTGTACCTTTCTAATATTGCTGGCCAGATACACTGCTAACTATATGAGCTAACATGGCCAATTTGATCGAGCAAAACTCCGTAACAAAATAAGAAAAACTATTAGATTACCTGTACTTACCCGTGGTACTACTGATGGCCCTACTGGTAGTATCACGGGAATTGTTTTTTGCCTGTAGTACTACTATCCTGTCTGGTAGTACCACGGGAGATTTTGCATTACCCGTGGTACTACTTATCAATTTATTATTCCCTACAAACATATTTCGAGGTTGTAGAACCTTTTTTGATTTGTTTTTGTTTTCTTTTTGTTTTATACTTTCACAGCTAACCAGTACCTACATATTTGAAAGAGGTTCTACAAACACTCGATTTTTCAAGCTTAGGCATACCTCGAAATACGTTTTTGGGAATAATATTAAATTGATAAGTAGTACCAGGGGTAATGTAAAATCTGTATGAGTTAACAAATCGTGATGACATTCACGATTTGTTAACTCATACTCAGTGTGTATTTTTGTGAAAAATCATTCAGATTTATTTAAGTCCCTGTATGATGCTCCGCGAACTTACAGCTGTAGGCACCCAAATAGATTGATCGCCCCAGCGATGCTGTGCCCCTGACAGGGTTGATAATAAGTAATTATGATGTTTAAAAATAATTAACAATATTTTAGCCGCCACTGCACTAATCCTGCAAATACCAAAAGACATATGGGTGTTTAGTTAGACGGCGGAATTTACATGAAAGTGGACTTAACGTTAACTTTAGTAAACTATTTTCTGTCTCATTTTTGTTTATATGGCAGATAGAGATAACATTATTTATAAACCAGGTTTTACTTTAGTCCACGCTTGGGTAACACAAGGAAACACAGAGACAAAGTTTAAAATATTATATATTCAGTCGCTTCTAGTGCTTCATTGGTTCGGGCGTGGCGCTATGTAGATTTTATAACTGGCCGACATTGAAGAGCACTTTATTTGGTCAATTAATAAAGACATATCTGCCCGCACGCCCCGATTTAAAACGTGAGTAACTCAACACAATAATTGTGGACAAATGGTGTCGTGGTAGTAACGCTGGATGCGTGTGGCACAAGACCGGAGCGGTGAAGATCTTTGGAGGAGGCCTTTGTCCAACAGTGGACGTCTTTCGGCTAATGATGATCAAGATGATGGTTTCCTGTGCTGTTTCTAAATCAAATTAGGGGGTTAAGACACTCGTCTGTAGGCTTACCCTTGAGACGCCTGGGTGGTGCTAAATGAGTGACACTTCTGAGTGGTAGAGCCACGCTGCGTTGCAGCACGCATTGGACCGGCTCGCCTGGGTCCAATCAACCAACCTCTAACGGAATATTGTGTGTTTCGTTTTGTTGTGTTTCGTCCGGTGAATGAAATTACCAAAAACCCATCGCTCCTCCATCCTCCATCCCATTCCTACTGCTTCCTCAAGGTCGGCAACGCATCTGCGCTTCTCTGGTTTTGCGGGTGTCCATGGGCGACGGTGATGACATCCCAACAGGTGACAAGCCTGCTTATTTGCCTCAAAAAAGGAAAAGAAAATTTGCTTTACGATTACAATTCTAACGTGTACGTAGTGCAAACCAGCTATAAGTCATCGTTACAATGGGTATTGATTTTGGTAATCCTAATCCCCACGCGTCAAATCAAATGCGTGTTTGTGATCACATACATAGACTCAAGATTATTATCCACGAAGGGCTTGTCAGAGACTAGGCAATGGAGACTGCAAAAGCAGTCCACTGAGACAGTCCACGTTTCACCAATTGATAACTGCACATGTGCTCAGCGTAATAGGTGGTGAGCCTACCGAATTACATACACGGTACCTTCTTTAGTCCGTTAGTCGCCTTTTAAGGCACCCAAGGCCAGGGATGGGGTGGTAGTATTCTCTTAATGAGCCGCCACCTCACAGCTCTTTTGTGATCACAAACCCGGCTATACATCACAAACAAGTGTTAAACTTAAATCGAAAAGTAGTTGTCCGATTGACTTTTGATCTACTGAACGTTTGTCCGACAAACGACTGGTCGACAGAACTATAGACCGACGACATTTTAGTCTGGCAAAATAAGTTGTCCGACAAACAGTGTGGTGAAACCACCGCTTTACCTTATGTAACTCCACGTCGTATCTTGTTATTCTCATGTGATCATCTCATGTCATTCGCCTTATATATTATCATTGCCTTTTTTTCCTCGCTTCTGCAACGATCAAAATCATTAGAGTTCAATCATTTGTCGGACAACTTATTTTGTCGGACTAAAATGTCGTCGGTCAATAGTTCTGTCGACCAGTCGTTTGTCGGACAAACGTTCAGTAGGTCAAAAGTCAATCGGACAACTACTTTTCGGACTTAAGTTTCACACTCATCACATACCCGGCTATATATCACAAACCCGACTATACATCACTGTTAATCGAAAATTAACATGTTTGTATATATTTCATTGTGTATCATCTTAATGTTTAACGCCTTTGCGTTATCGATCTTACGTTCAAAAAAAAGAATCACTTGTCATTCAATCAAAACCCTGTCTAGTTCGTAGTAGATAGATGTGATTAAAGATGGCAGTCTGCCATGCATTGGTTTTCTCATAAAAGGCGTGTGTACGCCATGTAATATTAATTATATTAGTTAAATCAGTTGTTCATTGGTTTTGTCATCAAGGCGTGTGGATGCCAGTTCAATATTCATTATAGTCATTCATTGGGTTTCAAATTCAAAGGCGCGTGGACGCCATTTAATGTAAATTATAGTAGTTAAATCTTGTTACCTATTATAATCAGTGTGACAAAGTAAAGTGTTTATTTTTCATCATTCATCATCAATATTTTGGTGGTACCCACGAGGGGAACCGTTTAAAAACCCAGGACGGGAATCGTTTAAACCCAGGAAGGGATAAAAAGCATTTTTTTTATTATTATTTTTTTTATACTAAGCCCGGAAAATGACCCCACTCCACCTGATGTTAAGTGGAAATGAGGTCCAGGCGCGAGGACAACTGGTGCAGCGTAAGAGACGTAGCATCAGTCATCCTCACTCTGCCGGCCCACAAAGTGCTTCTTCACGCCTCGTTTGAAGGACCCTATGTCATAGGTAGGAGGGAATACGAGTGCTGGTAGACTATTCCATCTTTTGGAAGTGCGGCAAAGAAACGAGTCACCAAATTTCTTTGTGCGAGATGGAATGTTAGAGACTGTAAATTGGTGACTCCGCAGAGCAGCACGCGTACTCCTATGGAGGAAGGGAGAAGGAGGGATGAGGTCAAAGAGTTCTTCAGAGCACTCGCCATGGTATAAACGGTAAAAGACGCTGAGTGACGCAATATCTCTACGCAATTGCAAAGGCTCGAGAGTTTTAGTGACCTCTGCATTGCCGATAATGCGCACAGCGCGGCGCTGCAATCTGTCCAAGGCATCGAGAAGGTACTTTGCGGAGCCGTCCCAAAGGTGAGAGCAATACTCCACGCAAGACCGCACCTGTGTCTTGTATAATAGACACAACTGATCAGGCGTGAAGAATCGCCGCACCTTGTTCAGGACACCGAGTTTACGTGAGGCATTTTTAATCACGGTTTCGATGTAGTCCTTTTGGTTCAGATCGCAGCGGATATCCATACCGAGCATGTTAATACTGCTCTGCAGGCCTAGAGATGTACCCTGAAGAGAGGGAAGGGGAAGGAATGGCGACTTTTTCGCTGTGAACGCGCACACCTGTGTTTTCTTGGCATTGAACTCCACCAGATTATCGGAGCCCCATTTAGAAATGAGGTCCAACATCCGATCGAGCTCAATGACAAGATTTGCTCGCTTCATTTCGGTGTCTACCCGCCCAGCCGTTGGGTGCCCGTTATATCCCCCATGCACTGTGCTATCATCTGCATAGCAATAAATGTTTCCAAGAGGAAGCATGTCATTGATATGCAGAAGGAACAGCGTGGGGGATAGAACGGAGCCCTGAAGAACACCAGCGTTCACTGACATGAACCGCGAAGCGCATCCATCCGAAAGGACACGGATTCTACGCTCATGCAGGAAGCTGGCAATCCAGGTACAGAACTGAGCGGGCAAACCGTATGCCGGGAGCTTGGAGAGAAGAGCTTTGTGCCAGACCCGATCAAAAGCCTTGGCTATGTCAAGGCTAACTGCCAGTGACTCGCCACGCTTGTCAATAGCCTCACCCCAGAGATGTGTGACGTACGCTAGAAGATCACCCGTTGACCGTTTTGGCCGAAACCCATATTGACGATCGTGAATCAGGGAGTGATCTTCTAGGTATCGAATAAGCTGTTTGTTCAATATTCGTTCTAGGATCTTACACAACACTGAAGTTACGGCTATAGGGCGGTAATTAGTCGGATCTGACCGATATCCTTTTTTAGGGATCGGTTGCACATTAGTTTCTCTCCAAGATTCCGGCACACAACCCGAAGAGAGCGAGAGACGGTACAGACGCGTTAACACAGGGGACAACTCCGCTGCACACATTTTCGGGACTATTGCTGGGATGCCATCAGGACCGTTAGCTTTCCGGACATCGATTGACTGCATTTCCGCACAGACATCACACTGCCTGATTTTAATATCAGACATTGTGTGGCCACAGTGAGGAATTGAGGGTGGCTGTGCATCACAGTCATCGATCCGGAAGTTAGCCGCAAAGAGTTTGGCCAGGAGATCGACCTTTTTCTGCGGCTTGTGAGCTAAAGTTCCGTCAAGACATCTCAGTGGTGGCAGCGAGGGTTGGCAGAAGTTGGATTGCACGGCTTTGGCCAGACGCCAGTAGCTACGGCTGCCCGTAGGATGCGTCAGGAGTTCTTGGCCTACTCGTGCAACGCGCTGGGCATCCGCTCTAATGTAGGCCCTCTTACACGACTTGGTGGCATTATTATAGGCTGCTTTTAGCGAGCGAGTTTCGGGAGTCCCATGAGCTTTACCTCTGATCCAAGCGCGGTATGCCGTCTGTTTGCTCTCAACAGCGCTGGCACACTCGCGATTGAACCAGCGGTTGCGTCTGCCTTTGCTGATGACATAGGAGTGTGGAATATAGTATTCCATTCCTAATACTATCTTATCAGCAACGGCAGTGGCGCTGGCGGTCGGGTCCTTCCCACTAAAGCAGCGCTGCCTCCAAGGGACAGATGCAAAATACTCCCGCATCCCGTCCCAGTCTGCCGACGCGTAGTGCCAAATCTGGCGTTTCGAAACCGCTGTTGGCGGGCGCGTTGCCAAGGGCACTGTGCTGGATATCAAGCAGTGATCCGAGGAACCTAAAGGAGCCCGAATCTTTACCAGGTATCCAGCTGGGCGACTCGTCAGCAGAAGGTCGAGTAAGGAGGGCGCATGGCCAACTATGTCTGGGATCCTGGTGGGCTGGTTCACCAGTTGCGTCAGGTCATGCGTGAGAGCGAATGCGTGGGCAGTTCTACCAGCATGGTCTGTTTTGGAGGAACCTAACCACAACTCATGGTGGGCGTTGAAGTCCCCCAAAAACACCAGTTCCGCCGATGGAAACCGCTCCTGCGCATCATCTGCTACCCGACTAAGATGTTCAATTAGTCGAGTTGTCTCCATGTCGCCGTTATGGGATCGGTAGACGCAGACGTAGACACGGCAATGAGAGCCTAAGTCGACGTGTACCACTAGGAGGGAGAAGGAAGGGTCCTCCAGACAGCGCAGACGGCGACAGCAAACATCCGCCCGAACGAATAAGCAAACTCCGGCTTTGGCTTTGAAGGATTCTTCAAGCACAAAGCCGGGATAGTTCAGGTAGGTGGTGTCAGCTGGGCGGATTATTTGCGTCTCCGTCAGGAACAACATTGCTGGCCGTGCCGTCTCAAGATGGTGGTGGACGGCATTGAGGTTTGCATGGAGTCCGCGGATGTTAGCGAACTCCACCTCAAACGGTAAGGTTGTGGTGGGGGTGTGCACCGCTGTAGTACCAGTTTTGTTGTTAGGCGCTGTCATTTTAGGAGTGGAAAGAGAGAGGCGTGAATCGAGAAAATGATGCCGCGATGCGAATGGTCAAAGTGTGGTGGCCTGTTTCCCCAGGAATTTGCCCACAGACGAGTATTATTAACCTGCCGAACGGAAGGGCCCCCGAACCCCCCCGGGAATGGCCGCCGGGACCCCACCTTCCGGTCACCAACCGGCACGACGGACCACCCCGAGATTATGCGTGGCATGGTGAGGCAGCCTCACGAGCTGGTGAGGCTCGCTTGGGCCCCTGTACTGTGCCACGGGCGGCCAGCGGGACAACCGTTTCTACGGGTCTCCCTGGTCGGCAGGTCAACGAAGTCCTCCTGGCACTAGTTTGACGGAAGCCTCCACAGACCAAATACATCGCAGCATCATCCTCTCGAGCTCAGGTTATACGCTGGCTGATCCCGAAACGCGACCGACAAGCAGTCACTTGACGGGTTTCACACCATGCGTACGGTGGTCACCAACCAGACGGGTCAAGCCCTACCACCAGTGGAGCAGATCATCGCTCGAAAGAGTCCGTTAGTCGCTTCTTACGACACCCACCGGATGGAGAGAGGGGCGGCGATTGGTATTCTTTCTCCGTCACCGCACGGACAGAGACAGAGCATTATAGTCAATAAGGTCATTGCCGGCAAACTCGCGTCTAAGCTGCCGTCAAGATTATAAGTTCAGTGTGAAATACCGAATATCAAGTCAATCTCGGAGTGTTTCAGTGTTTTAAATTCAGTGGTCGTAATAATTCATCATAATTATCACCTTCATCAAAGGGTCGAGATTCGACGGGGCGTATTTATTGAAGATAAAGATACGCCATTTTGTAATTGTGTATCGCATCGCTACGCTACGCAACGGGAACACAGACAGCTGACGCAAGAGGGCGCGCGCTGCGGTTCACTCGGTTCACTCATTCTTACGGACTCATAAGTTAGTGTTATTGTGTTGTGATTGGCCAATAATTCATGTAAGTACATTCATTCTCATCAAACCAATCTCAATCGGTCTAACTTCATTTAATCTTTACGAATATTGAATCACTCATTCAGTCAATGTCACTGTCATGTCAAGTGTCTGTCAATTAATTAACTAGGTTACTTTGTTGTTTACATAATCTAAATTTATGTTTCGTTACTTTTAAATTTGTTACAAGTGTAACTGATCTCAAGTGTTACTGTTTATTACGTGCATTAGTCAGTAGATAGTCATCATGGCTTCGCGTAGGACTAGAAATCAGTTTAGAACTCATCATAGAATGTTGTTGGATTTTGCCGCGACGATCGACGAACAAACTGGGTCTGTCTCTGCTTCAGTGGCAAAACGGCATTTTAATACCTACTATAAAGATTTGGTTTTGGCCTACGAAACATTATTGGGTTTTTCTAGTGACGAAGTGTCTGAATCAGACATGTCGCTGTTCGAGGTGCAATTCACGGAGGTCAACAAACTATTGATAAAACTGGACCAGGCGTCGTCGGAGTCAACCGCTGGTACTTCAAAATCACACAAGTTCACATCAAACCAGGTAATGGCCAAATTACCACTTAAAGAACTTCCCAAGTTTTCCGGTAACCTCACGGATTAGGTTCCATTCTATGACTTATTTCATTCATTGGTTCATGAGCGTGATTTGTCGGATGCTGAAAAGCATTATTATCTTAGATCATCATTGTCAGGTGAAGCCCTTCACATTGTCAGACAGCTGCCGGTAGATGACAAGAATTATTCAGTGGCGCTTAATTTACTAAAGTCAAGGTATCAGAATACTAGATTACTACTTGATGCTTATATCGGTAGGATAGTAAATTTACCTATCATCACATCATCAGTCACTCACCTGCGTTCACAATTTTATGATCCTCTTCAAGAAGTCCTTCAGGCGTTAGAAAAGCTAGATCAGCCTGTCAAAGAGTGGTCATATGTTATATTGTATTTAACATTACAGAAACTGCCTGTTAAGCTGCGGTCACTGTTTGAGGAACGCTACGGCACGAATCCTGATGCTTTGCCTACCATTAGTCAACTAATGGAGTTGTTGGACGAACAGTGCCGACTGCAGCTGACAGTGGCATCAGCACCCGAGCCTGTCAGGAGACCACCTCTGGCTTCACTACCAACGGTGCGTCCACCAGCTCCACGATCAAGTCAACATCGGATGACATCAGGCAAGGCATACCAGGCCAATCAGGTGATGTCATCATCAACAGATCAAGGATCATCAGCTCGTCAGGTGAGGCCTTCATGTTCATTTTGTAGTGCCCAGGGACACTCACTTTATAGATGCCCTGCCTTTCAACGGTTGTCACGATCTGGTCGTAAGTCGTGGGCGACTAAGTCGGGACACTGCTATCGATGCTTGAGGAAGCACTATGCAAGTGACTGTACTCATAGGAACTGGTGATCTCATTGTGGCTCCCAGGATCATAACTCACTCATTTGCAACGCAGATGAGAACATCGGGGCTCCCCGGCAGCAAAATCAACCTGCTGCTCGGCTGATCACCCAATGCGCAGGTGATCGAGACACGCCAACTTCGTCAAAAGCGCGTCATGTCTCATCGCCAGTGCATATCACTGGTGTGATCCAGGAAGAAGCGAACCCATCGTCAGCACATCATCGTCATGAGGCCCCACCGGTGCAATCCATGGCTCATCACCAGCCAAGGCCACGAGTCGGTGACAGAGCGCATCTTGCTCAGACCACCTTTCATTCACTCAGGTTTGGGTCACGTATGAGCCCTGATAGGGCATGAGATCAGGTAACTGTTGGTGCATCTATGGGACCATCACTCCCCATAACTATTTGTCCTACTGCAATAGTAATGGTCAGGTCAGGTGATGGTCAATTTGTCAAGGTCCGGGCCTTGTTAGATACAGGAGCCTGTGTTTCAATCATCAAACAATCATTAGTTCATCATTTAAAATTGCACCAACAGGTTAATTGTAATATTCTCTATGGAGTAGGTCATCAAGCAGTTAATACACCGGGCACTGTTGTCAAATTAGTCATTAAACCCGTAGGAGCTCATTTACCAATAGTTGGTACCCGGGCAATGGTTATGTTCACATTATCAGGAAATATTCCACCATATGATATTAAATTAAATAATCAGTTAAAGTCATCAAATATTATCCTAGCTGATAGCAACTTTGATAAAGCTCGAGATGTAGATATCATACTTGGTACAGATGTGCTTAATTATGTACTTGATGGTTCAAAGATTTCATTTCAACCAACATTCCAGGGATAGCGGCTTATGGATCATGTTTCGGTCACGTCATCATGGGAGCGATACACACTCAACAGTCACCATCGACGGTCACATCACCCGACCAGTCGGCAGGCACTTCAGTAGAAGACTATGGACTCCATGCAGTCAGACTGGAGGAAGTCTTAGAAAAGTTTTGGAAGGTGGAACAGCCCCCTTCGAAGCCAGCGGTTCATCCGGATTACTTGGAATGTGAAAGGTTGTATAATTCAAGTACTCAACGTATGCCAGATGGCAAATATTTGGTTAGGTTACCATTACTTTCAACAAGGCCACCATTGGGTGAATCAAAGGCTTTAGCCATTCAACGATTGCGATCTTTAGAAAGAAAGATGGCAAAAAATTCAGTATTCGCAAGTAAATACAAAGAATTCATGAAGGAATATGAAACTCTCGGTCATATGTCAAAATCGGACTTTCAGTTAGACTCCGACCATTTCATCATCCCTCATCATGGCATATTCAAAAAGGGAACGGATAAGATCCGTGTAGTATTCGACGGGAGTGCTCGTTCATCAACAGGAACATCACTAAACCAGTGTCTTCACACCGGTCCACCACTTCAAAATGATATTACCCAAATATTGTTAAATTTCAGACGGCATCAAATAGTCTTCACGACCGACATCAAGCAGATGTTTCGAATGACCTGGATACACCCTGAAGACAGGAAGTACCAGCTCATCTTGTGGAAAGAGGACCCGTCTGACCAAATTCAGGTATATGAGTTGAATACTAATACCTACGGCCTACGATCAAGTCCATTCATTGCAATTCGAACATTGTTACAACTCGCCGATGATTGGGAGGCTAGTCATAAGGAATCATCGGCTTCAACCGTCATCAGACGAGACACCTTCGTTGACGGTATTGTCACGGGCGCAGACTCGTTATCAGAGGCTCAACACCTCAAATCAGAACTCATCGCACTAATGAAAAGCGCCAAATATGAGCTCAGGAAATGGTCATCAAATTGCAATGAATTACTGCAGGATTTGCCGCAGGAACACTGCGAGCTGCCCCATCCGTTTGATACTGACGATAAAACCTTTATTAAAATATTAGGTATTCAATGGGACCCAGTATCAGACTCAATGTCATATCAGATCAATGTACCGCTAGGACAAGCAATTACTAAGCGTCATATCCTTAGTACAATAGCACGCCTGTATGACCCGTGTGGATATTGTGCGCCTATTGTGTTTCGATTCAAGGTGTTTCTTCAGACACTATTTTCAGATGGAGTCAAATGGGACGAACCTGTCAGTAATAGTCAATGTCGTCAGTGGGACGAACTCATTCAAGACCTTAATTATTTGTCAAACTTGCAGATACCTGGATGTGTTGCACTGCCACAGACTGTCTAATATTCACTTCACGGATTCGGAGACGCTGCAGAGACTGGTTTTGCCGCGAGCGTCTACCTCAGGACCGTGGACGCGTCAGGAAATGTCATGGTACGTTTACTTATAGCTAAATCAAGAGTAGCTTCTCAGAGATCAAAGCAAACGATACCAAAACTGGAACTCAGTGCCGCTCATCTAGTGTTCAAATTATTGAATCATGTATCAGAGTCATATGACAGTTCAATTCAATTTGACAGCATCAATGCTTGGTCAGATAGCACAATCGTGTTATCTTGGATAAACACAAAACCATACATGCTTCAAACATTCGAATGTAACCGAGTTCAAGACATTCAAAATTCAAAACGTTCTATGATATGGAGACATGTACGTTCCGAATTAAACCCTGCAGATGTCGCCTCACGAGGCATGGCGGCTGAAGATCTCATACATTTCAATTTATGGTGGTCCCCAGACTGGTTCTTAAGGAGGAGTCACAATGGCCTGCGTTACCAGTTACTATGCCTTATGATTTACCTGGATTCAAGAAATTGATCAATCTTGTTACCCCTGTCGAACCATGGGAAGACGCGCTGTTATCACTCGTTCAGTAAGCTCATCAATATTACCTCATTGGTACTTAGATTTTGCCGAAATATTAGATTGCCTAAAGAAAGACGGAATCTTAACTCTACACTCTCATTAGACGAGACTCGTGAAGCAACCAGACACTGGATTAAGAAAATTCAAATGGATTCATATAAAGATGAAATTATATTAATCAAGCAAGGAAAATTGGTCTGTAAATCGCTACAGAAATTAAGTGTCTTCGTGGATGAAGACCACTTTATCCGAGTCGGCGGCCGACTACGGAAATCAACATTGCCTTACGGAGCCAGGCATCCATATTTGATACCTAAGGATCATAGGTGGGGTCAATTACTCATAGAATATTATCACAAGTCATATTGTCATGTGGCGACAAACGCGCTCATTGCTATACTGCGGCGAGAGTATTGGATTACGTCAGTCAGACGTCAAGTATCAAAGGTCATAAGAAATTGTTTAGTTTGTTTCAGGTTCAATGCTTCATCTCAGCCACCATTTATGGCAGACCTACCAGCTGATAGAGTCACGGCCGCACGACCATTTTCAGGCGTAGCGACTGACTTTGCTGGACCTTTCTTAGTTAAAAGCAGTTTACTAAGAAATGCGAAATCACTCAAAGCTTACCTGTGTGTTTTTGTATGTTTAGGTACAAAAGCTGTTTATCTTGAAGTGGTCTCTGCATTGACCATCGAGGCTTTCATCGCGTCATTCACCAGGTTTGTCAGCCGACGATAGCTGCCTTCACTAATCAGATCGGACCGAGGTACCAATTTTACTGGTTCTAATTCGTATCTAAAGGACATCACTCAGTTCTTGTTGGACAACCAGATTATCCTCAAGGAGGAGTTCAGGAAACAGAGCATTCGCTGGGAGTTCAATCCTCCTGCAACGCCCCATATGGGGGGACTATTTGAGGCTGCAGTCAAAAGCGCTAAAAACCTCCTCAAGAGAGAGGTGGGCGATACCATTTTAACATTCGGGGAACTGTCTACTCTATTTACTAAAATAGAGTCTATACTTAATTCACGGCCTCTTGTGCCTATGTCAGAGGACCCCAGTGATTTAGAGGTTCTCACGCCAGGTCATTTCATCATAGGTCAGCCACTAGTTGCCTTGCCAGAAGCTCATTGGAAGGAGACTAAAATGTCGCGATTGTCCCGTTTTCAAGTTATTTAGAAATTGTACCAGACGATCCGGTCGCGCTGGTATGTTGAGTATCTCAGTACACTACAGTCACGTAATAAATGGTATAAGCATATTAACAATATAGAGCTCAACGATTTAGTTCTTATTATTGACGAGAACTCACCCCCTCTTCACTGGCGAAAGGGTAGAGTTATTGAATTGTTTGAGGGATCAGATCACATTGTTAGATCAGTTAAATTAAGGACTCAAAGCGGAGAACTTGTAAGACTAGTGGTCAAATTGTGTAAATTACCGATACCAATAGAAAGTAATTTGAGTTAACCATTGCACTTCTGTGTATATATAGTGTTTTCATTTTTAAAGTTAAGTCGTGTATGTGTATGAGTCATATTATGTGTTATTGTTACTATAAATAGAGCGCATTAAGGACTTCAAGTATTCAGTTCATTTCCCCCTGGTGGCGGGCGGAATGTTAATCGAAAATTAACATGTTTGTATATATTTCATTGTGTATCATCTTAATGTTTAACGCCTTTGCGTTATCGATCTTACGTTCAAAAAAAAGAACCACTTGTCATTCAATCAAAACCCTGTCTAGTTCGTAGTAGATAGATGTGATTAATGTGATTATAGATGGCAGTCGGCCATGCATTGGTTTTCTCATAAAAAGCGTGTGTACGCAATGTAATATTAATTATATTAGTTAAATCAGTTGTTCATTGGTTTTGTCATCAAGGCGTGTGGATGCCAGTTCAATATTCATTATAGTCATTCATTGGTTTTCAAATTCAAAGGCGCGTACACGCCATTTAATGTAAATTATAGTAGTTAAATCTTGTTACCTATTAAAATCAGTGTGACAAAGTAAAGTGTTTATTTTTCATCACTCATCAAACCCGGCTGGCTATACATCACAAAATCCGAGACAAACTTTTGCCCGACCTGTGAACTGAAGCCTGGACCTCCGGACATCGGGCCTTGAGTTCCACTAGACCGTTATGTAGGTAAGTGTATTTAGGCGTTTTAATAAACCCGATAGGATTTTTAAATGAGGCAAAGAAGAAAAGAGAAATTAAATTACAATGTTTAATGAAGGGAATCTTATTGAGTCAGAGTGGGTCGATGCAAAGGTCACTCCGGCTTTAATCTGGTTAATTAACGTTTAACATAAATTATTTAATTAACACAGTTTATTATTCTTTAAAGCTTAGGCGAGCCTGAGTTTGATTATTATTTTGTACTTCGGTACACAATTACTCATTTCTGTGCCTGGCAGTGGACTTTGATGATGCAAATGGCTTTCTGGATTCTTAAAAGCAGATAGCAAAAAAGAAATTAAAGATAACATACATAATTCTACATGAGTTCACTGTTAGCTACAATCTGAATCAAATCCTAAGTGTTCAAAAATATGTTCACATATAAGTAAAATAAGTCATTACTGTGTGAATTTATTGTATTTTTACCGAATCATAGATATTATAAGTGTTTTTTATACATTTACTGTTACCCTATGATAGTAAGGTTTGTTTCTTTTAACGTCAAGGTATTTATGAACAGTTAGTACCATTGATCACAACTTTACTGTCTGTACCAATTATTTTAGGAAAAAAATCTGTTGACTGATTTCGGCCTTTACCTTGTACTATTATGTATTCCATGTCTTTACAGCATAACTTAGGTTCATTAAGCCTCACACAAATTATCATCAGGCATTACGCAAACGTGTTCACTACATTTTTACTAGATACACTTTTAAACTTTCGCGTTCCATTATGCACACATATATAAACGGGATTTAACGCAAAACTTCTACTTCATCGTACGCAAGTCCTCTCCACAGATCGCCACTTTTATTCAAGAGTAGTGCGTGAAGCGATTGAAATTAAGAAACATCCCAACAATTTCAATCTGGAAGATGGTCACAAACTATCATCAGCGTGAGATCCAGTGTTTGCAAAAACGCAACTTCGTTTTAGCTCGCAATCGGCTAACTATCAGAATAAGGCTTGTATACGGAATAGGGACACCGTTAGTGTTGTGTGTGACGGTAGTTTGTTAAATAATGTGACGGTGGATGAAGACTCTTCGACGCCAACGGAGGCGATACACCGCGACAGCAGTCAGCCCGTGACCACGGCCGGTGCAATTCGGTCGAAATGTCGGGTATAAAAGGTATGCCTAGGATGCCTTTACTAAATAGTTTTGCGTTAAATCCCGTTTATATATGTGTGCATTTTTACTAGATTCAGAATTCTATTTAGGTCTAGAACTCTTAATTTTATTCTCCGATGCGTTAAGTTGGATGAAAGCGGTAAGTAAATGTGACTATGTATTGTTTTTTTTTTAAGGTAATCAGTAAATAGAGTAAATGCTAAATGAGAGAGAGAGAGAGAGAGACTCCATTTAAGGTTTGCTCTCCCAATAGAAGAAGGATGTGTCGCATAGCTTATGCGGCGTAATATTATTATAAGATAAGATAAGATAAATATAGTTACATGCTTTATCTCTTTCCCTGTCCCTTGTTTCATATGAGTTTCTTTTTTTATTCGGCAACGGGTAAGCGCTTGGCCTTCATCTCACCTTATGGTAAGTGACGATAAGGCCGAAGGTGGAAGCGCGCTTCACCCGGAATCCTCAACTACTGAGGAACTGGCTATCTTATCTCAAACTGCCGAAACACAACAATGCTATAAACATCGTTGTTATGGCGACAGACTTAGATAAGATGGTGGTAGCTAGCCAGGCGGACTTCACAGACCTACCACCAACCAAACCGAGCACACAAAGATGTACCCCCCGCTGGGAATCGAACCCGGGACCTCTGGGTCTGAAACCGGTGGCTTAGCCACTAGACCACAGAGGCGGTTAAAAGTTGATTTTGATATGTGATTCATAACAATCGTTTTTCTATTGTTACCTATATCTTTCGGACAGCGAACCTGTTATTGTACACCTTAAAACACAATGTCATTGTCAAAGACGTACCTACCAAGGGCGGTCTTATCGCTAATAGTGATCCTTTCCAGAAAATCTTCGTATGGACAAGTTAACAACAAGAAGACTAAAAGTAAAATTTTACATAAGTATATTTAAGCGTTAATAAAACGCTAAAATATAAAACATTAACAAGAAGACTAGTTTAGTTTTGTTGCTAAGATTTCACCTAATAACATAATTGCTAATGCGGTCATTGTAGGCACCCATTTTATACGATAATAATTTGCAATGTCATGCAAAAATTCAAAACTTTGTACCTACCTAGTTTAAAATCATGTAAGCATGACACTACAGGTTATTTTTGTCTGTTCCAATGCATCATTATGTTATGTAAAGTTACGAAAATAATAATAATATTAAGTCATGTTATAAAGCAAAAGTTTTGTTGTGTAATTAAAATCTTGTAAGCATGACGCTTCAAATAACCTATGTCTGTTGCAAGACAACATAATATCATAAGAAATTAAATACTAACATATTATTTGATAAGTGCAATTAGGAATGACAATGGTATAATTTTAATGTGTTATTAACTTATTGCGTAGGTTTCTTCTACAATCTGACTCAGTAAGATATGGTAAGCTTAAAAATCGCAAGAAATACTTACACACATGCTAAAAAGCTAAAAAACTATTTCGGTCATAATTGCTTATAAACATACCTACAGGATATTACCACCCCTTCTCTTCCCTTGCGTGTCGTAAAAGGCGACTAACGAACTAAAGACTGCATATACATCCAACAGCATAGAGCGGCGATGGGCTCGCCACCTGTCACGCTGAGCAAATGTCAGTCGCTAATTGATGAAAAGTGGACTATGGCAGAGGACGCTTTTGCGGCCCTCATTGCCAGGTCACTGACTGTCCCTTCGGGGATGGAAGTCGTGATTGGGTGTGTGTGTGTGTGTGTGCAGGTGTGTGTGTGTGTGTGTGCAGGTGTGTGTGTGTGTGTGTGCAGGTGTGTGTGTGTGTAACTTACTTAAAAACCAATAAACTTACATATAAACTTTAATTAAATTTTATGTAAGTGACCGAATTAGATTGAACCTATACAAATTGAAGGCATAAAAATTTATAGGTTCGTACTTATTAGCATACCTACTGGTTGTTTCTAAAACCTATGCTATATGTTCACGGTTTTTTATTATTTGGGAAGTATTTTGTCATGATTTCAAAGCTTATGGAACGTTTATAATTTAAGTAACATTTAGAAGTAAGGCTGTACCTACGTATGCCTCCGTGAATAAAAATATTTTGATTTCAAATTATATACTTTGTAAAGTTTTAAAAATGTGGTCGTCAAATATTACTAACAAGTTCCGCGCACTGTTCCAAAGTCGAGGCTGAATAACAGTTTTATTTTCAAATTCAAAGGGTTCAATATCACGTGATTTCCATAACCGTTCGCCGGCTGACGTCTACGCTACATTTTAATATCATGAATAGGAGATTTTAGCATGACAGACGCTCCATTTCAAGAATTGGAACAAGGCGCAGATTTCTTTGATTATTCATAAAGGAATTTAATGATAAAAGATTTACTACTCCCGTGTTATGAGGAGACGTTAAATAAAAAAATGTCGGTAGCTAAACATCCGTGCGTTATTGTAAATATCTATCACAATTATTTTTTTGTTTCCCGTTTTTAGGGTTCCGTAGTCAAATGGCAAAAAAACGGAACCCTTATTTTCATATTAACTTCGATGGATTTGTCTTGTTTGTTTGTCTGTCTGTCCGTCCGTATGTCACAGCTATACTTTTTTCCGAAACTATTAGAACTATACTGTTGAAGCTGGGTAAGTAGATATGTTTTGTGAACCGCATTAAGATTTTCACACAAAAATAGAATAAAAATAATTTTAGGGGCTCCCCATACTTAGAACTGTAACTCAAAATTTTTTCTCATCAAACCCATACGTGTGGGGCTATCTATGGATAGGTCTTCAAAAATGATATTAAAGTTTCTATATCATTTTTTTGTTTGTGTGTGCCTCCCCCCCCCCCCCCCCCTCTTGTAACTTCTAAAATAAGAGGATGATAAAACTATATGATGTACATTTCCATTCAAACTTCCACCGAAAATTGGTTTGAACGAGATCTAGCTAGATAGTAGTTTTTTTTAATACGTCATTAATTAATTAATTATAAAAAATACACTATTATTAAAACATCCATCAAAGTTACAACGAACTACAAGAACTTTTATATGATGTTACTTGCTGCTACGGAACCCTTCATGGGCGAGTCCGACTCGCACTTGGCCGGGTTTTTTATATTAGGTTTCCGTAGCCAAATGGCAAAAAAGAAACCCTTATGGATTCGTCATGTCTGTCTGTCCGTCCGTATGTTACAGCCACTTTTTAGATGTTACCGTTATATTATCATGTTTTAGATGTAAGCCACTAGCCGCATGAACGCCACAAGACAAGAGCCCGGACAGGAATGTACGATATAGTCCTATATTTACCACCACTGTAGCCAAATAGGGTTTGGAGAAATTTAGAGCTGCCATATTTTGACAAACCGTGTCTCGTAGCTGAGAAAGAATACTTTAACCCCATCTATCCCCTTAGGTGGCGTAACAGGCGACTAACGGACTAAAGACTGCACATACATCCAACAGTTTAAAGTGGCGATGGGCTCACCACCTGTCACGCTGAGCACATGCGCAGTCGCTATTTGGTGAAAAGTGGACTATGGCAAAGGACTGCTTTTGTAGTCCTCAATGCCTAGTCTCAGACTAACCCTTCGGGGATTATAGTCGTGATTATATGTATGTATGTATCTTTCTGCTGAGGAGTATGTACCTACCTTGATCTTAAGTATGTACAAATTATGATATTGATCTGATTTTAATGTAACGATTCTAATTAACAAAACCACAGATTTCTTTAAGTACAGTTGGATCGATTTAAAAAAGTCACATATTTCGTAGTCCCCGCAAGAATTGGAACATTGAAAATAAATACAAAAATTTACAAAAAAATAAATATTTTGAATACCTACTTAACACATCACTAGTTGAATAATAAGAAATTTACAGTGAGATAAATTTCCCTAAAATTACCCAACTACATAGGTCGAATTATAAACTTACAAGTCGAATTATAAACATGCAAATGTACTCGTATAACACTGCACAACACAGAGAATAACATTTTCTTTTCTTTTACAACCTTTCACTTAGATTTTCGAAACTCCAACTCTATGCACCGATGCACATTCTCGTCTGCATCCGCATCTTTTAACACCATTACCATGACGATCGGTCAATAATTATATGTAGAAGCTACATTACTTTTATATACGGAAATTCCCGGTTTTCTACAATTCCAAATCTAAAGGGACCACCTACAGGTCACAATTATTTACAGATTTTCAAAATTTTTTTCGCCATTTTGTAGGTAAGCTATTTTCGAAATACTTATAATTTAGTAAACAAACACCTCCCAAAAAACCCGATTTTTTTTTACATTTATCTAAATTCCAAAAATGTTACTATTCGATTTTTAAAATTCAAACGCTCACACGTGTCTCGGTAATTTCCTCAATTTTTGGCATCCCATCTCGATCCTCCCAAAATCCTCGGAGCTATGGCCAAAAATACGTCTCAGGCGATTAGCATCTGACAACCATTATTAATGGTAAAATCAAAGTTTGTTTACACATTCTGATAAACTATCTTTGCCCCGAGCCGTCTCTTATATAAAAACCTGTTTAGATTGATCGCTTGCGTACAGTTCGAGTTGTTTCCAAACAGAACGCTGCCGGCGCTGCGTAGACGTCACAAAACAATTGACAACCGCCAGCGAATACCCACCGAATACCGGCCCCAGCGCAATTGACCAACCGACAGCCGACGCGCCGACCTCACTCGCGCGCCTTGATAACGCCGCACGCTCAGTGTTCATCAAGTGCCCGCGCATTCCACACGCCTAAAACCATGGCGGAGACCGAACAGCCCACCACTTTCTGGGACGAGTTAACGAGCCCCCTAAATTTGGCATTGGTCGCCGTCATTGTGTACCTTGTCTACAAAATAATACAGTCGAAATTCGAGTCGGAGGTCGAGGCCGCGCCGCCGCCCCCGCCGCTAGCTAAGATCCGTAAAGACCTAACAGTTGCCGAGTTGAAGAGATACGACGGCACTCAGGCTGATGGGAGAGTTTTGCTGGCCGTAAACGGTGTGATTTTTGATGTCACCAGAGGGAAAAGGTTTTATGGGCCTGGTAAGTGATGTTTGTATTTAGTATGCCTACACGAATGAGTCGCGCAATTTTAGCGGTGTAAGCTGTAAAATATGATGCGATGGGGTTCGGAGTAATTTTACCGCGCAATTTTAAAAGATTAAGGCGATTTACGTTTTAAACGTTCGTAAATTTTAGCTTTACAAAATTCTTGTGAGCGTATTAAATGTTGGAATATCTCTGGCGCTGCTGCCATTGCTTGTTTATAACTAACTGACGATAAGGCTACTGATAAACGTAACATTTTGCTGTAGATATTTTTGCGCTAACATAAATATATCAATTTTTTCTTTTTACTTTTTACGCTACCTCGTTTAATATTCCTTCTATGAACACTTCAGAAATTCTCAGTGTATCTAATTATCATGGATCACTTAGCACGGCGCATTTTAAGTGCCCGTCTCTTTTACTCCTGTTCCAAACACACGTTTAAAAGTGAAACGGACATAAGACTATCACGCTCTGCTTCTCGTGTGTATTCAACGGAACTGGTTGTGTTTAAAACTTGTTATATCATCGCCGTAAACTCCAATGTTATCGTCATATGATTGGTTCTATGAGATAACAGAAGCTATGGGGAATGGTGTGAATCAAAACGTATAGAAACTCTTTGGAAATAAGGACCGTAGTCACAATATGAAATTATCTAGTCTATAAAATGTGTAAATAATCGTACCTTTTGCGAAATTTGAGCCTAAGTTAGCTCCTAATCCATGGCCAAAGTTTATATATCTAAGCTACTTTGTAATTAGATAAGTACCGCGTTTGTAAAACAAATGAATGAAAATCAAAATAACCAAAAAAGTAGTAATAAAAAAAAAGTCATCATTAACAACCGTGTTAACAGCTCATAATTTTAAAATGGTCACTCATAACATTAATGTCTCTGTTATCTCAATATTATCTGTGACTTAAAACGAATTCGGATGTGCCTTATACATTATTTACAAACAGCGTGCACCGTTATTCGAACCGGGCTGTTACATAAAATCTCTGTGATATCGCAGCCCAACAACCAAGGTAAACTTGAAGGCCTCCTTTGATTTTTATCGTCTTAAGGTCACTACCTGTTTTTTTACATCAGACGCTTCCCAAATAGACCTTGCAACGTCATTCTTAAACCTTTGTAGAGTGATAGTAGTCAAGAAGCGCATACATCGCTTAGCTAGTTTGATTATTTTAAAATTAGTTTGAATTAAGTGAAATAGCGAAGCAATGTACTTACTACTTGACAAATTAACTCGCCTAGTGTGAACCGGGATTTAGTCGATTCAAAATATTCTACTATCAGACACGTTTCACGCGTTGCAGTAGTGTAGTAACAATTTATGCCTGAGTCACGATGACTGTTAAGTCTAATAGATAACAGAATACACAATAGGTAAAATTTTACCTAAGTATATTTAAGCGTTAATAAAACGCTAAAATATATAAAAAACATTAATCTATAAACGCAGCTTCATCTTAACCGAATGTTCATATATATATTTATAAAAATACTTCTTTCGGATCTCAGAGGTGAAAACATCTAAGATTTGATGAAGCAATGTTGACTAAAAAACATAAGCATCAAGCACTGACAAATTTCGACGGGTGAAAACCAAACCTCGGTAGCCAAGTGGTTAAGACAGCCGCCCGAAATGCGGAAGGTGCGTGGTTCGATTCCCGCCTGAGGTTGTCGTCTTTTTCAGAGTTAAAAATTTTACTTAAGTATATTTAAGCGTTAATGAAACGCTAAAATATATAAATAACATTAATAGAATATACATTTTTAAATATCTATTACGCTTTTTCGCTACTATGTAGCATTTAGTTATTTGTTAATTATTAATGAGGAGTAGGGTAGAAGTACCGGTATTCGGCCACTTAAGCGACTTGCTGACTTTAGCGTTAATTTTTGATATGATTATGTACACCACAAAATTTCAATAATTCATTATATTATCCAAATATAGTCTAGTTTTATAAAACCCATTAATTATAAACGTATCTTTGGCTGGTAATTTACAAATAATTTATAAACACAAAAGTAGCAAAAACACCAGTTATCGGCCATTTTAATCAGTTACCGGCCACCAGTTTACCGGTTATCGGCCGCATATTTCACAGGGCAAAATTGAATCTTGTTATAAGCCCAAAGGGTTGATATTCTTATGTTTATTCTAACACACGCATATCCAAACTAAACGCTGAAAATACAGCACTGAAAAAGACATGTCTTTTCTGTAAGGTCTTAAACTAGCTAAAATTAATTTAATACAATTATGTAAATAAAACAAAGATTTACGAATATTAATTTATTTTATAATCCGTTTAAGGTAAGTATTTATATGATCGCCATAATTATTGATTAATATTATATATGATTAATATTTCCTTTCTAAAAAACAATAATTATTCTTGAAATGAAAAAACACAGATAAACACAAAATTAAATCTTAATTAACATTATATATTTTTACTTCTGATAACAGAATCAACTAAAAGCTCAACAATAATTTCACGTAAAAATCAAATGAAATATGAACGTTTTGTAAAAAAAAAAAACAATTATTATTTATTAAAATCAGGTAGTATAAGTCTTCAAAACTTCTTCTCTAGCATTTTGGGCCATTTGACATAACTCACATTCGTATTTTGTGTAAGCTGCGTACGTAAGATACATTTCTTAGTTTTGTGCATTTGAGGTGATACCATCGAATGCATTGGTCACATCACAGCTAATATTATTTTCCCCTTCTTCCTCATTATCACTAATCAGGTCAAGATTACAGGAAACACATTTAATATGTGATTGAGTTTCCTGTATTTTTCTTTTCTTTGCCTTCGCAGTTTTTATCGCAGGACATCAAAAACAGCGTTTCTTAAAGCTTCCTTGGTATAACCGAATCATCTGAAAGGAACTTTATTTATTTTCTTTTTGGCGACAGGAGCCATCTGTAAAAAGACAAGTACAATTCCAAAACCAAGCACACAAGCATCAAGCCATATTTTTCACAATTGACGGGTTAAAAATCGTTAGTGATTTAGCATTCCTTCCCTCCGGACCTCTGAGGAGATCAGACGCGTTTTTAATGGAACCATTTTTCGTTTTTACCAAAAAGTATTTAATTTAATTAATAAAACAAAATATTCTTGTGTAATTTCGGCGAAGATACCAGGACCGCATACGACGCGGAAGATAACAGGATACAATGTGAGTGAGACATACATCTGTGCGAGCGTGTCCGCTAGTATAATACCAGCGTCACTTCAACTAGAACTCCTCCCACCGAGCCCCGGCGCCCGTCGCGCTGAGTGGGGCGCTTACGCAAGCGACGACAGAACGAGTGCCCGCGAAAATTTAAACAACAGCGCATCTAATCGTGGCAAAGTATGACTAGAACGCAGCGTACACCACCGAAGTGTGGAGAAAAGTCGACCCATACCACGCCAGAATCGTCAATCACTTGCTACGGGTCAGAGACTGATTTAAACTTGACTTCTACGGGCACCACAAAAGAAGATAGTATATTCAATATATCAAAAAGACTGAAACGGAAGACCGTGGACACACCAGGGTGCTCAAGCGAATTGTTGAATGACTTTAGACACATGTTCGAAACCATTCACTCTAACCAAGAGACTAACTTCTCAACAATAAATTCTTCAATAAAGACCCTTCTCGAACAGAATTCTGAGATTCAAAAAAAAGTGGACTTTATGTCCATCCAACACGACGCCCTTTTAACTAAAATTGAGACGGTAGAGAGAGACAACCAAAATCTTACATCTCACATCAAAAACCTTGAGAAAAAAATCGATATTTTGGAAAAGAATTCTAAGTCCACGTCAATTGAATTGCGTAATATACCGAAATTACAACAGGAGAACAAGCAAACCCTGTGTTCAACTATTCAAAATCTGGGTTCTGTCATCGGCGCTGCATCACCAATTCAAGCACTCGAGATACGTGACATCCACAGATCTAAATCTGAGGCTATTGTAGTCGAGTTCACCACGGCTAATAGAAAGGAGGACATAGTTCAGTGTTATAAGACCTTTAGCAAAGAAAAGAAACAGTCGAAGCAACCCCCCCTTAACACTTCCGCCCTTAAGATCCCCGGACCAAACAAAACAGTATACGTCTCCGAATCCCTCTCTACCAAAGCCCGTCGTATTTACTATCTAACCAGAGAGCTCGTAAGAAATCGCAAGATAACTTCTACCTGGACATCATACGGCAGGATTTACATAAAAAAATATCCTGATCAGCCCGCCGTGAGGATAAACGACGAGAGTGAACTTAAGAATCTTGACTCTTAGCTGTACAAAGTCTTCAACTGAAAGTAATTATTTTTATGTGATAAAATAATTTTACGTAAGTACCTTTTTACAAACTTGGCTGATTTATGTTTATCATTTAAAAGCATTGAACTCAAACTCACTACGTTATTTCAAAGCATCTACTGTTAAATTTGTATTGTTACGAAACTATTTACCTTTTGTTCATTACTTAAACAGAACCATTTTTTTATTATTAACCTTCTTTTTGTTATAGACTGTTTTCTATACATTTCTGTTCCACACTGCACACTTTTAAACCCCAAAAGATTCAATTTACACTATTTATAAAAAGCACAAACACCAATTAAAATTAGCACTACTTACTGGATTATTTTGTACTGTGGACATCCTCACAAACACAGTTATATTAGGTTTATGTATAAATAAGAGATCTTGCCAATAAATATATAAAAATGGCAAACAGAAATGATTTTTGCGAGTTGTCAAATTATATTGATAACTATGGAAACTTAGAGTCTTGTGCCTGCGACGTAGATGAGTGCAAAAATGTTTTTCCCTCGCAGTCTTCCCTATCAATTCTCACACAAAATATCAGAAGTCTGAACTGTAACTTCCCAGGGTTTCAGGTACTTCTAACAAGACTAGCTATCAAATGTGACGTTATAGTGCTCACTGAATGCTGGTTAACATCTGTTTCCACAATACCTACTATTTATGGTTATAACTCTCATTCTAGTGCGTCAAATCCTCTCCAAAACGATGGTACGCTTGTTTATATAAAAAATGAAATTTCTTTCACAGTTTCTGAGCCAGATATTCAAAATTGCAACTCTCTCCTTATAAAAATAGGCAAAAATGACACCGCTATCTTGGCACTCTACAGATCTCCCTCATACACAAACCTAGATCCATTCTTAAACTCGTTAGATCAAATACTTATGAGTCTCACAGTTTTCAAAAACGTAGTGTTGGTTGGAGATATTAACTTAGATATATTATCAGATAACATTACCACTGCAACTCAACAGTATCTTACGCTAACAGCTTACCATGGCCTTCTGCCCGCTCATCACCTAGTTACACGCGACGCCAGTGGAACTTGCATTGACCATGTACTAGTCAAGACCAAAGCTAAGAGTTTCACTCTCGTCCCACAGTCTACACTAACAGACCACAAAACGATAATTACCTGTTTGTTAGTTAAAGTGACTCGGCAATTCGCATCTCCCACTAAAACTATTATGGATCAGGAGGGATTGCGCAGGGGTATAACGGAAATAAACTTTGAACCCATCTATAATTCAAACGACTGTAATTTCGCAATGAGTTATATTATTAATGAAATAAGAGGCCAGATCGAACGGTACTCACAAACTATCACCTTATCGCAGCGCAAGAAGGTAATCAAACCATGGATTACCCAAGGGCTTCTACGTTGCATACGTAATCGGGATAAACTACATAAGAAGTACAAATCCTCCCCACAAAATAACACCCTAAAAACGACCTACCTCCGTTACAGACACTTCTGCTCTATGATCCTTAAAAAAGTAAAACGCAGCTACGAGAGAGATCTAATACAGAAAGCTGGTAAAAATCCAAAGAAATTGTGGGAATCCGTAAAAACCATCACAAATAAGACTAAAGATATTAATTACCCCAAAGAACTACTTAACATCTCAGACTGTCCACAAAATTCGGTTAACGAAGTTAATAATTATTTCTCTAACATAGGTAAACTACTAGCTCAAAAAATTACTCCTACAAACCAAAGTAATAAGCAATTTACCCAAACATCTACTGACTCTTTTGTTTTATTTGATACGGACGAGGAGGAGGTAGTCGATCTCATTCTCTCTCTCAAAAACGAGTGCTCCGTGGGTTGGGACAATATCTCAAATAGGCTTCTCAAAGATCATGTAACCACACTTGTACCACATTTAACTCACATTTTCAATATGTGCTTAAGAGAAGGTATATTCCCCAAAGATCTTAAAGTTTCAAGAATCCACCCAATTTACAAGGGAGGAGGAGATAGACATTGTATCGGAAGTTATCGGCCCATAGCTATACTCCCAGCTCTTTCAAAAATCTTGGAAAAAATTATTAATCTTAGACTAACGCGTTATCTTGAAGATAAACAACTATTATCGAATTACCAATATGGTTTTCGTACAGGTAAATCTACAGATGATGCAGTTAATAATTTTACGAATTACATTACAACTGAATTAGACAGAGGCAACAAATGTATCGCAATACTGCTTGATCTAGCAAAAGCCTTCGATACGGTGTCTATCCTCATCCTTCTAAGGAAGTTGGCAACGATTGGTATTCGAAGCAAGCAACTAAATTTACTTACTGATTACTTGACTGATCGAACTCAATTCGTGAAAGTAGGTTCCTACTCAAGTACTAGTCTCGCAGTAACATATGGTGTGCCCCAGGGCAGTATCCTGGGTCCGACCCTCTTTCTCGTTTACATAAACGACCTTTTGAATATACCACTATCTCATGGAAATATTATTTCATACGCGGATGATACCGCGCTTCTCTTTTCTGGACAAAACTGGAATGAAGTGCACTCAGTTGCGCAAAGAGGATTCAATTCCGTAAGTGGATGGCTCCGAGAAAATATTCTAACTCTGAATCCAGACAAAACCAAGTATTTAACTTTTTCTCTCCGGGACCCCTCATTCAATCTCGAATTACTTGCGCATAATTGCCCAAGCGTCTCGTTGGATATTACCTGTCAATGTAAATCATTGGAGCGTGTAAACTCGATTAAGTACCTCGGAGTTATAATTGATAACAACTTTAGTTTTAAACCACATATCAACTCCCTGAGTAATAAAATACGCAAATTAATCCACATTTTCAAGACTTTGAGACACGTGGTTCCACCACACACTCTTAAACAAATTTACCTTGCCTTATGCCAGTCACTTCTTTTTTACTGCGTCTCGGTCTGGGGAGGTGCACCAAAAACAACACTCAAACAGGTGGAGGTGGCTCAGAGAACGATTCTGAAAATATGCACGTTTAAACCGTTTCTCTACCCTACGAAACTCTTATTTGAATACTGTGAGGTCCTGACAGTGCGCCAGCTATTTCTGCTTAACATTGTAACAAAGCAACATTCAATCTTACAATTCAATCCTGATTACCTGGCAAGACGTCGATGGCACACGGTGTGTAAGCGTACTTCGCAACCTAAAACAACATTTATCCGCAGATTCTTTCCATTCTTAGGCCCATTAATCTACAATAAAGTAAACAAAATAAATAATATCTATCCTATGAACAAATTTATGGTTAAAAAAGTGGTGGCAAATTGGCTTCTAACCCAATCCTATGACGAAACAGAATCCTTACTTTCTATACAAAGGTAATTAAATAGAGATATATTTATACACATTCTTACACTCCACTCACCCTCTCTGACATATACACACACCATACAATATGCATATACACATTCACACTTTTTACACACAAAGAGGACAAATGGTTCCACATAGTTCTAATTTCTAAGATTCACATTCTTTAAATTACTTAAGTCCATGTATATTATTGTACTCAACTGTTCTTTTATTTCATTTTTTTTTTTTTCTTTTTCTACTTACTACTAAAAAAACTAATACATATTTTGTATGTGTTTCTTTCCGGGGCTGGGCCTGGTGACCTGTAACACCGGTTGTCACAAACCGATCTCAGGCACCAGCCTCTCTCACAAGGGGATCTATACTACAGCTTATGTCTACTCATGTACTAATATATAAACTATTACACGACTATCCTATATGTAAAGATGAAATTATTTCTCTTTTTCAATTTGTATTAAGATTAATGTTATTGCTCCAGCAATTCCCCTGTGGGGGTTGGCGTGGTGACCTGTAACACCAGTTTCTCTAAACCCATCGCAGGCGCCGGCTTCTCTCGCTCTGGGATTGCTGTGGTAGAATTTGTTAATCGGTGTAACTACTATAGTGCTAGATTAAGATCCTTATTGTGAAGAGGAAATAAAGAATTTTTATTATTATTATTATATTATTATTTGAGCTATTATTATTATTAATACATAAGCTTTCAGCTATATTTTTTCACACGCAAAATAAAAAAAAAACAAAAATTAGCTGTCATCCCAAGCCCAACCCGGTTAAAAACAGGTTAATGTTACCAATTATTGGCCTTGTATATTCGACGGCCGGAAACCAATTTAATTTTTACTAGTAATCGGCCATATTATATTTCCTACGGCCGCAAACAGGTTTTAGTTTTACTAGTTATCGGCCGTCTTTATTACCTACTGCCGAAAAACGGTTTGAATTTGACTAGTTGTCGGCCGTCAAATATTTAGTATTTCAGGAGGTCATATCTTTAAAAGTATAACACTTACTGGCGGCCGGACACTAGTAACAGTTTCATAAAAATCTAGTTCTTGATAAATACTATAACTTCTATGTTGATAAGTTTAAGTTTATCGAAATAAACGCAAAGAAAAAGGGCACACAAAAAACTAGTTTGTGGCCCCGGCCGATAGGTGAATTTTGCTGTAAATCGTTAACGTGTTTGCCGGCCACCAGTAATATCTCAAATAATTGAAGTTTGATGAATTTTAGCACTGGAATAATAAAATTCAACATGTTATTGAAGCACAAACCTAACCAATCACCAGTTAATTGACAGTAACACTTGAAAAACTTACCTTTGAAATCAGTCCACTCACTATTTTTTTCGTAAAATTAAGCACACGTCCGCACAGCAAATTTTAAAATGCCAACTGACGACACAATTGTCAGTCGTCGAGTTATTTCTCCCAGTGAATGAATGGCCAAGTTTAGACGTATCGAATGACGCGCAATTTGAAAAAGTAAGTTCCTTATTACTGCTATTATTTAAAATAATGTGCGAAGTGGCCGGAAAGAGGTAGTGTTCGGCGAACCGATTCTTCTACCCTATATAGTCTGTACTATAATGAGAGGCATACCTTAATGAGGAGCTAAATGGCGCAGCAGCTAAGTTCGGTTTACGATCTTACCAGCTATGCAACTTTCGCAATGGCGCGACACTGGACTGGTGATCAAATTAAAAACAGAACAGCACGGGACGTAAAGCCGTTGGGCCCGTTTGTTGTCGTAAGAGGGCGGCAGTCGTCAAAACCCGCATTGGGTCAGCGTGATGGGTTATATTGGCCCAATCTCAGCTATATGTGCTAGTAGCACATATCGCTTCTGCCCGCGACTTCGTCCGCCTGGAATAGTTACTTTAGACTCCGCTCATATTGGTATTAGCGTGATGATATAGCCTATGGCCTTCCTCGATAAATGGGCTATATATATAACATTGAAAGAATTTTTCAAAGCGGACCAGTAGTTCCAGAGATTAACGCGTTCAAGCAATATTAGTATGAAGTATATATTGTTTATGTAGGAAAGCATTTGCCCAGCATCGTGACGTTTAAAAGGCGTATGACATCAATTGATAAATTTCAAACATATTATGTAGAGCAGTTTCATTATAGGATTCCTATTAGGTATAAAATGTATCAATAAATATCTATCCATAACTCATATAATATCAACGAGCATCAGAGAAACGTTCGTATTGTTGGCGATCCTATAAATACTAGTTAAATAATATTATCAAAATCAGTGCTTTATTACAAACAAATTATTGTTGGCAACATAAAGCAACGCATGACGAGTAGGGGACGGCGTCGCGCCGGGCGCGCAGAAGTGTTACATTCCGGGCTTATGTTTACATTAACAACATTAGGTTCAGTGCGGAGTACGATAAGGGTTTTGGCGAACTCGTAGAAATGACTATGTCTAATAATGGAATGTGAATAATGACTTTGTTTTTAAGTTTGGGCTCCGGCGCGAGAGTATAGCGCCGAGGCAGAGCTTGCTCGTATTTTGATCGAAGTGGTTGTCGGGAACTTGATTATGTACCTTATTATTATAATATTATATCAGTGACTCTACTACGTCGTTTTAATTAAAAGCATCTACGTATTACTCTAGTGAGTTTTATATCCGAAGTGGTAAGAACGTTGGAGAACGCCCATTGGTATGTAAATAATTTTCTTACAGTCAGGTAGCAGTACGTACCTACTACTTTTTAGCTGCATTGCTAATTGGACGGTAAATTAATGAGTAAGCTTGTAGCGTTTTATCAAAGTATCAACATCGACTTGGTATCGTCGATTCAATGCACTCATTTGATAACCTTAACATTAAAATATGTAATGTAAATAAGCAGGTTCCTTTGCATATAAATATTAGGTATGTTACTACCTTACGAACCATATGTTTACTTACAACTAGGTGGTACCTACCTAGATGTTCCCCTAGGAATACCATACCTACTTTAAACAGCAATGCATTGTAAATGTTTGTGTTATTATGTTACAATAAAAGTATTATCTATCTATCTATCAAATGAAAACCTGCAACACAATAGTTATTCAGTTAAGAATTAGTCACTAACTTCTAGAAGTAAACTGTTTTATTTTGTGTGAACAAGTTAAACCTTTGACGAAAATTATAATGAGTTTTGTTATCATTAAGTATATCGCTGATAGATTTAGAATAGAATATTGGTCATTTACATACGCTATCATTGTTTTGATTTTGATTGTCATCATTTAGTTTGTTTTTTTTTTTATTTATATTAGTTCCATGAAGGAACAGGCTAAGGTCTGAGCCATACTGCCTAGTCATTAGTTTTTTATTTGTTTTTTTCCCTTGATGATAATGAGTGGTGATTAAGATGAATGATAAATGATGTTCCCTAAACCCCTTGAGTCCTCAGTAAAGATGTGGGACTTTACTGAGGTCTCACGCGGACTACTTGAGAGAATTTGAAAAGTGATGTTGCACTGTTTTGTTTCATTTGCCAACACTCATGTACGTTCACAAACACTCAACGGTTAATAATCCACTATTATTTCACATTAATATTCGAAAAAACACAAATGTTGGAAAATAAAACAAAACTGCAGACATGACCCTTCACTTTCCCGCCAAGAAGTCCTCATTTAGTTTGTTTTGATTGCGCTTGCGCATCTTGAAGACCTCTAGATTCTCTATGGCCATTGATAGGCAACGGGAAGCAACCCATACAGCCTAATAATAGTAAAAAAAAAAAAAATGTTTTATCTTATTTTATTGTTTATTTATACCGTAAATATGTTAACGTATATCATCACATTAGTTATGATAAGTTTATCATAATCGTAGGATAATATTAATATTATATTAATATAATTTTTATATCGACTAAAAGTACTTTTTATTTACAATTTAAGTTGAGTTACGTTTAGTTATTGGGACTGCGACTGCATTTTATTATTACATTTTGTAGATTACTATGTGTTGCATTAAGAGCTAAATCACAACATGGTGACGATTTACTTAATACTAATTTGAGTGAGTTCCCTAATCAGAACTGTTGCTTTTATTTAATGTCAATAATAACAAAAGATTTATTTTCTTTTATTCTCTTCCCTTCTTCCTTCATCAACCATAAATACCCACCAGTCTTCTTATACTAGTAACTGTCTGAGTCATGTCGGATAAATCATACACCCCTCCATTGAATGATGCTACTGCTAGTAGTATTAGAAGGGCTAGAAGCCCTACGCGCCGCGGAATGTCTGAAAAGAGGAGAAGGTCTACAACAAAAATACATACTAAGTCAAAACGTGATACATGGCGTGATCGGTCACGGCGCAGGAATTCGAACAGCAGTTCTTCCGATTGTGAAACTAATCACTACTATTCAAAACGACGATACAGAAAAGATAGTCGTCATAATCGTAACCAACGTTGTTATCCAAGACAATCAGTTTGAGCGACATCGGCAAGCTCTGATATGTCGAGTTCGAACAGTGAATCCAACAGCGATGAACACTCCCATAACTCCGACACCAGAACGAGACAATCTCGGAAGAGGTCGCAGGAAGGCACCGGTAAACGGAAAAGACCAAGAAGGACCTCTGGAACTCCACCGAATAAAAAGACGAGAGTGCAGTCAGCTATCCAACATGATACAGATATTTTCGTGAAATTTGCTGAATTGATGAAAAGCAAAAGCGGCACATTCGAGGGAGCACATAATGTCATCCCTGATTTTGATCCAGATGCGGACACTCAAACAGCAGCTGACTGGATTTGAAAAGTAAATGACACTGCAGCGGTCTATGGATGGAGTGAGAAACAAATTATATACTATGCCAACTCCAAACTGACTGGCTATGCCAAGAAATGGTATCAAGGGCGCAATTCCGTGAATTTAAGTTGGCGGCAGTGGCAGCGCCAAATTAAAGACATTTCCTGATGACCGAAATTACGCAGATCGCTTGTACGAAATGCTTGATAGACGCAGCAAAAGAGATGAGTCACTGGAGGAGTACTTTCATGACAAAATACGCCTTGTCAAAATGTGTGAAATAACGAGGAGAAACGCTGTTGATTGCGTAATTAACGGAATTTATGATAACAATATCCGACTAAACGCACAAGGTTTGATTATTAAGAGACCATCACAGCTTCTAACGTATTTGCGCCGCATTTCAAAGAAAACTGGCCTTATAAGAAAACCAATACAAAACGCCAGAAACAATTATGAATCAAGATAAACAAATACTAATCGTGCAAGTGGTTTACTAAAGCATAATATTAATGCCACCAATAATGCGACCAATAGGTTTAAAAATATTCGTTGTTTCAACTGCTCAGAGGTTGGTCATGCTGTACATACGTGCTCAAAGCCCATACTACGTTGCGACAAATGTAACCGCCTTGGTCATGAATCTCGACAATGTCGTCCACCCAATTTTACGAAACTGGAATCCGATGGACATAATATTAATGAAAATAATAAACTGGATACCAAACGAGTTTTACAAATAACTAAGGACAAAACACAAAATGGTAAATATTTTAAAGACATAATATTAAACGGCACACCGCGGTCAAGTTACGTAGATTTTGGGAGTCAATGCACGCTCATTAAATGTAGGATTGCTAAAGAATCTAATTTAGTTTTGGATAAGGTAGGACTTCCAATTATAACGGGGTTTGGACTTGGTAGTGTGACACCTCTAGGAAGTGTTATGATAACTATAGAGATACATGCCGTAAAGGCGGACGTAGATGCATACGTGGTTCCAGACGATTTACTAAACACCGACGTTCTGATAGGACAATCACTCACAGAGTTACCATCGGTTACTGTGTATAAGACCAGTACACAGTTGACTCTATATTGCGATGACACTAAACTGAACCGGTTAGAGGTAGTTACTCTTCTGACATTACGGTAGAGGGCTTAAAAGATATTACAGTCCACGTTATTGATACTCACTTTACTGGGTTTTTGTTTCTACCCGGTTACGCATGTTTGAAGGACAACAGTGAATTTTGTATTTTACAAGGGGCATATGAATTTACGAATGGAAAAGGACGTATTATTTTAGTCAACTTGTCAAACAAACCCATAACTTTCTCTCAGAACAAAATTCTTGCACGTACTACTATATTACCCCATACAGAACGTCTTCAAAATAAGTCGTTAGAAGTTTTTGTTAATCGAATATCAGAGAACTTATCAGAGGACATAACAGGAACATGCAAAGCCGCAAAACCTCCCATCACAGCAGAGATGTTAAATGTAGGCCCGAAAGTGTCAAAAGCACAGAAAGAACAACTACTTGAACTGCTCAACCGCTACCGAAGCTGTTTCGCATTCAACATGCAAGAACTTGGTACTACAGAAGTTGCACAGATGACGATCCGCCTGAACAATGATACGCCAGTTACTTATAAACCATATAGGCTCCCTTTTAGAAAACGTGCCGTTGTAAGAGAAATGGTTGGAGAGTTGCTCTCAAATAACATCATTAGAGAATTTCATTCTGCTTGTGCTAGCCCCATTGTTCTCGTTCGCAAAAAGAACAATGAATATAGGCTTTGTGTTGACTATAGAGCACTTAACAAGAAAACGATAAAAGTTACCCGATGCCGGTTATTGATGACCAACTAGACAGACTTAGTGGTAAGAACCTTTTTACCAGTCTAGATTTGGCATCGGGCTATTATCAAATAC
Source organism: Scoparia ambigualis (assembly GCA_963921215.1). Classification (NCBI taxonomy): domain Eukaryota; kingdom Metazoa; phylum Arthropoda; class Insecta; order Lepidoptera; family Crambidae; genus Scoparia; species Scoparia ambigualis. Next base: position 8,004,604 of record OY992510.1, read on the forward strand.
CCATTGAGGAGTCTTCACGACATCTTACTGCATTTGTAACACCAGACGGTAATTACGAATACACCAGAATGCCGTTTGGTCTTGTGAATGCTCCAGCCGTGTTCCAAAATATGATAAACAAGGCTCTTGGCAATAGACGATTCGATTTGGCGATTCCGTACTTAGATGACTTGCTGAGTACGGGAAGTACTTATGAAGAATCTTTTCAGAAATTAGAGGATATTCTTAATTTGCTTTCCAAACCAAATCTTACTCTCAATTTAAAGAAGTGTTTCTTCTTTCAATCGGAGTTAGAGTATTTATAGGCTACGAAATTTCCGAAACTGGGCTTAGACCAGGTACAAGAAAGATAAAGGCAGTATCTGAATTTCCGACTCCGAAAAGCGTACATCAGGTTCGCCAATTCGTAGGCCTAGCAAGCTTCTTCCGCCGTTTTGTTCAGAATTTCGCTACGCTTGCCAAACCATTAACGAAATTGACCAAAGCTGATTCAACATGGCATTGGGGTCCTGGACAAGAGAGCGCTTTTCAAGATATCAAGTCCAAATTAATATGCAGGCCCATATTGGCATTATATAACTCCGATTATTAAACTGAGGTGCACTGTGACGCTAGTAAAATTGGAGTGGGTGGTATATTGCTACAAAAAGGTGACAACGATTGTCAATTACGCCCAGTAGCCTATTTCAGCCGACAAACAACACGGGAGGAAGCATTCTGGCATTCATATGAGTTGGAAACAATGGCAGTCGTTCTTTCTTTGAAGAAATTTCGTGTCTATCTACTTGGGTTAGAATTTAAGGTAATGACTGATTGTTTTGCATTGCGAGCGACCCTTACCAAAAGAGATCTTTTGCCAAAAGTTGCGAGATGGTGGCTCATGTTGCAAGAATACAATTTTTCAATTGAATATAGACCCGGACATAGCATGGAACATGTAGACGTCTTAAGTCGTAACCCAATGCCAATGGAAGAACAAGAAGAGCTGGAAATCCTTCATATCACGACTAATGATTGGTTGCATACAGTCCAGATGACTGATCCACAGTTAAAGCACATCAAGTCTATACTGAGCACCAGTGAAGATGACCTTAAAGACATTACGAATAATTATGTCTTACGTGATGATAAGTTATACAGGAAAGTCGGTCGAAAGCAAAAGTGGGTTGTACCACTCGGAGCACGATGGCGCATATGCCAAATGAATCACGATAAAGCGGGTCATTTTGCGTTGGAGAAAACACTTGAGAAAATAAGCACCGACTATTGGTTTCCCAAAATGAAACGCTTCGTCAGAAAGTATGTAGCCTCTTGTATAAATTGCGCCTACAATAAGGAGATGAGTGGAAAGAAAACGGGCTACCTACACCCAATTCCCAAAACTCCATCAATCTTTCACACGCTCCACATAGACCACTTGGGCCCCTTTATAAAGAGCAAGAAGGGCAACACTTACATTTTAGGAGTAATCGACGGGTTCAGCAAGTTTATCTTTGTTAAAGCAGTCAGGAACACGAAATCAAAAACGACCATAAAAACTCTTGTAGAGATATTCTCGAGTTTCGGATGTCCTAAAATAATTATTTCTGATCAAGGCACTGGGTTCACCTCTAGTGAGTTCAAGGGGTTCTTAGGGTCTCTGGGCATAAAACACGTGTTGAATGCAGTCGCAACACCACAGGCAAACGGGCAAATTGAGCGTTATAATCGCACGATCTTGAATTCGTTGTCTGCAATGAACCACGGCCTTGATGAGAAAGATTGGGACTCGAACGTTCAAAAACTCCAATGGAGTCTGAATAACACGCTCAACAAAGGAATTGGGAAAACGCCGGCGGAAGTAGTATTTGGAAAAAGAATAGATGGATAATCGGAAAATATTTTAAAGGCAGTTCTAGAACCAGAGGAAATCAATCGAGAGGAAATAAGAAAGACGGTAGAAAATAATATCGAAGAAGCTCAAAAAAAGATGAAGGATATATTTGACAAAGCGCGAGCTCCTACAAAGTTTTTTTTAAAGAAGGCCACTTAGTCATGATTCCGAATAATAACCCAGAAAAGGGCAAGAGCAAGAAATTAGCCCCTAAATTTCGCAGTCCTTTTAAAATTACTGCTATTCTAGATCAAGACACAAATATCGAAGGTCATTCTCAAAAGAAATATCAAAACATATTCCCGGCAGATCATTTGAAACCCTGGATCACGTTTCACGTCACTCCACCGGCAAGTGATGATAGTAGTAGTAGCGATGATTTAAATGAAGCTGACTAATTACTGACCAGACTAAAGCGGTAAAAAGTTACCACAAATATACATACATGTACCTTTTTCCCTATCTGTAATATCCCTAACGTTACAGCTTAGGTATGCATGATGAAGGACCGGGATTGATGATAGCACCGAATAATCTAACGACGTCGGCCCGAAGGTGGCGTAACATAGTTCCCGGTACCAACATTCGACTGTTAGTGCTCTGAAGGTGGAAAAGAGAAGTTTTGAATTTCATATTGTCGGCAGGCCGTGTCCCGAGGGTGGCAAACGGTAGCCATATAACGTAATCTATCAACAGACCGTGTCCCGATGGTGGCAAACGGCAGCTTCATAACAGATGTAACAGCAGACCGTGTCCCGAGGGTGGCAAACGGTAGCCATATAACGTAATCTATCAACAGACCGTGTCCCGATGGTGGCAAACGGCAGCTTCATAACAGATGTAACAGCAGACCGTGTCCCGAGGGTGGCAAACGGCAGCTTTCTTACATATTTTTCATTAGATCGTGTCCCGATGGTGGCAAATGACAGTTTTATTTCATAGTTTATCAGTAGACCGTGGCCCGATGGTGGCAAACGGTTTCTTTATCGAGCACATCAGCAGATCGTAATGCAACGGTGACAAACGGCAGCTCTACAACAATGCAAAAGTTAAACATTGGCTATTGCAATGGTGCCATAGTAGACTACCTAATTATAGTTAAATGAGTAGAGCGAAGATTGACAAAATCATTACAATAGCCTTATGTCATTAAGATGAAGCATTTCTTCCTGATTAATACTGTAATAATAAATATCTCTAATGATCGTTAAAAAAAAGGACGTTGTTACTATTACTGAAAAGTAGATTAAGAACTGTGAAAAAAGTTAAATTTTAAATGATTGAAAACTTTAATTAATACTGGAAAATTCAATAAGAACTGATTATTAATGCTATTAAGAATTTTGATTAATGCTGTAATAATGAATAGTTCTAACGACCATAAAACTTTTATATTATATAAAATTATAAGGCAATTTATACATATTTTTATTGTTTTTATAAATAAGGTCATTGTTATTAGTTTATATTAGTTATTGTTTTAGTTATTAGATTATCAGTAGGTAAGCAAAATTGTAATCGTCGTCATAACTCAAAAGTTTACTAAAATCATTAATATATACATTATTTCATAAATTATTGTTTGTATTTAAATGAGGATTACTTGTGTTATTTTTATTGTTGTATAAGTTACCTATATTTCTCTATAAATCATCGGTATAGAGACATACCCTGTATAAGGACGGCCGAAAGTACAGGAATAGGGACATTCCTGTCGCAGGATAGCCGACTGTTGGCGATCCTATAAATACTAGTTAAATAATATTATCAAAATCAGTGCTTTATTACAAACAAATTATTGTTGGCAACATAAAGCAACGCATGACGAGTAGGGGACGGCGTCGCGCCGGGCGCGCAGAAGTGTTACATTCCGGGCTTATGTTTACATTAACAACATTAGGTTCAGTGCGGAGTACGATAAGGGTTTTGGCGAACTCGTAGAAATGACTATGTCTAATAATGGAATGTGAATAATGACTTTGTTTTTAAGTTTGGGCTCCGGCGCGAGAGTATAGCGCCGAGGCAGAGCTTGCTCGTATTTTGATCGAAGTGGTTGTCGGGAACTTGATTATGTACCTTATTATTATAATATTATATCAGTGACTCTACTACGTCGTTTTAATTAAAAGCATCTACGTATTACTCTAGTGAGTTTTATAGTATTATATTATTACAAAAACAATAAGAAATCCTATAAACACAACTACAAAAAAACATTGGGACCTACATATTTCTCGGACCGTACCGTAATCTAATATAGTAGGTAGTTTTATTCGTTTGCCAATCTCGTTTTAAGTTTCGTTTCGTTTCGTCATAGGCTTTTATTTTCGACAGAGTCGTTATGTGAGCGTACGGACTGCTGCGTAGTAGTAACACATGAGTGTAGTCTGAACGCTGAGTGTAAGTTTGTAAATGTGCAAACGTTACTATCGCGTTTGAGTTAAGTTTTGACAGATAGATCTTAAAGCTAAGAAAATAAGATCGAGAATCAAAACTCTTAACTCAAACGCGATAGTAACGTTTGCACATTTTCAACTTAACACTCGGCGTTCATCAGTCACAGCCACTTGATGGTAATATACACACTAAGGGCACTACTTGCAGTTTGCCATCATTCATGGCATTAGGGGTCAATGTTGCTCGCGTCCTTAGGTTTACCCTTGAGACCCTTCACGTGATCCCTGGGTGGTGCTAAATGAGTGACACTGACTGTGTGGTAGAGCCACGCTGCGTTGCAGCACGCATTGGGCCGGCTCGCCCGGCGTACTACCACTCTCTCACTAATATTCGGCGTGAAATAATGGCACTTGGTGCTGTTGTTGAGTTGAGAGTTGAGTTTTTGGAGAATATTTAGGTCTTTTGGGACTAACCGAGCGGCAACATGTTTCATACCCAAGTGATTATTTAAAATGGTACGGATCGACTCGTAAGACACAGAAAGTTCAGCAGTTATCTCTCTCAAACTTAAATAAGGATTTTCAATCACCATTTCCTTCATTTTAGCGATGTTAACTTCAGTTGAAGACGTGATGGCCTACCAGAGCGAAGCAAATCTTCCATCACATCTCGACCGCTTTTGAACGCTTTGTACCACTCATAAGCACGTGTTTTTGATAAAGTCGATTCACCGTAAGCCTTCTGTAACATTTTTAGTGACTCCGAATACGAAATTTCATTGGTGACGCAAAATTTAAGACAAACTCTTTGTTCGATGTTTTTATCCTTTATGAAATTCGCAATATACACTAGATATAAACTAACTAAAAACAGCACTGTATTTAATCTAAATATCAGATGCAACTCAAATTGGATAACAGTTGTGCCAATCTAACAACAAAAAAAAACAAAAAATTGAATTTGGAATCATAAACAAATCATCCGTTCTCGAAACTTTTTTGACAGAATGTGTATGCGTGCCATTTTGTTTCGCCAAAACATGATTGTACTATTGATCTTCTTTTACCACCATACGCAATGTTATATTATTTTTTTATTTATAGTAATTAACTTAGTTGTATTGTATATTCCAGGGGGTCCATACGCAGCCTTCGCCGGCAGTGACGCCACCAGAGGTCTAGCCACGGGCCAGGTGGCCAGCTCCGACAAAGAATACGATGACGTCAGTGACCTGTCGCCCGATGAGATCTCCTCGGCCAACGAATGGGAAGCGCAGTTTAGAGGTTCGTGTCCAAAACTAGTTATAATTTATGACTACTTTATTTACACTTAGTGGCCGAGTGTTACAACCTTTGATCACATATAATCACATATAAAACAGCCTTCGATAACATAAAAAATTTGTGATCGGAGGCTGTGACACTTGGAATAACCACGTGTATGTGATTTGTCAGAAAAGCAACTTTTGTTGAGTCAAACTTTGTTGACAAATGTTGACACTTGCTCGCACACTACCTAACAAAATGTGTACATACTCTCTTACTCTACCACTCTCGTACTCTACTACTCTCGTACTCTACTACTCTCATACTCTACTACTCTCGTACTCTACTACTTCTGTACTCTACTACTATCGTACTCTAGTACTCTACTACTTTTGTACTCTACTACTCTCGTACTCTACTACTCTCATACTCTACTACTCTCGTACTCTACTACTCTCATACTCTACTACTCTCGTACTCTACTACTCTAGTAATCTACTACTTCTGTACTCTACTACTATCGTACTCTAGTACTCTACTACTTTTGTACTCTACTACTCTCGTACTCTACTACTCTTGTACTGTTTGTTGAGAGCGTTAATTGTGCATCTAGTTTGTATGTAATCGAGTCGAGGGTTACAGTGGGGTTGCCACCTTTTTTTAGGACGAATAAAATTTTTTAATATTTTGTTTGAACAAAAATAAAGTACACAGCTTTAAAAAAGAGTATTTATTTATTTGTCCTTAATAACGTATTTTCTTTGCGATATTTAACAAATATTTGTCTTTTTAGCGTAGGTACTTATTGGTGTCGTAGATTGTAAAGTTCGCCTACATGAAAAAGAGGACAATACTCTATTATAGAGTACGAGTGGCAACCCTAGTGCAGCGCTTATCATTCTTACCGCTTATATCTTGAGGTCCCAGGTCGGACAAAGTGTGTTTCAAATTTTTGATGCGTAGCCCGCATTTGGCAAGCGAGGTGATTAAGCCTAATTATACATACTTTGGAGCGATGACTTGATGGAGGCTCTTGCCTACCTATGGCCGCAGCACCTCAGCACTACTTTATTTTATGCACATCCCTAGCCCACTACTCGGGATATGCATAATAAAGTAGAGAATAGCATTTGGTTATACTTTGTGTTATAATGTCGAGTAGGTCGATGCGCAGCAGATAAGAGGCCTATTACATTTCGAATGTGATTTTTGCGAAAAATGCCCATTTTCGCATTTTGTAGTAATTTTGCAGTTGTATTTATCGTTTTTATCGAAATAGGATAATAAATTTGTGAATAATATTACAAATCTCCATTCTGTGAGCATAAGTTGAATTCGGACGGCCGGCGCATCGCATTTTGTAGTAATTTTGCAGTTGTATTTATCGTTTTTATCGAAATAGGAGAATAAATTCATTATAAAATCTTTATTCCTCGTGAAGTAACAATTACTCTGGTATAAATTTTACACAATAATATTACCGTAGATAGGAGAAATTCACAGTTAACTTATAGCGATTTTCAAAGTTTTTTGGTTTAAAATAAGTTTTTTTTCTAATAATAATCTAATCTAATAATTCCGAGGCCGCTACGCACTATTCGACTTTATAAGAGATAACATTATAATTTTTTTATTTCACTTGTTTAGAACAGTAGTTCAATCGATGAGCTCAAAAAAGTGCCTTCGCGCACTTTATGAAAATCTTTCTCTGCAATTTTGGGTTTAATTAAAAGGTTAAGCAAAATTTACAAAAAGCGAGGCCGCTACGCACTATTCCAAAAGCTATTCTACACTATTCAATAAGTCATAATTGTAAATGTATTTTTGTTTCTGAGATCCATAACGCCAAAATTGGCCATTTTACGCAAAAATCACAGTCGAAGTTTGTAAGTATGGATGGATGTTTGTTACTCTTTCACGTAAAAACTACTAAATGAAATACAGTGGATGAAATTCAGCATACATATAGTTTATAACCTAGATTAACACATAGGATACTTTTTATCCCGATATTCCCACGGGAAAGGGAACCACCGGCCGCTAGTTTTTTATAAAACTCGACGTGTTAGTTTAAATTACAAAGATACATATTAGTATCTCAAGATCGTATCAAATAGAAAACTGTGGTATCTGCCTACCCCTCCTGGAAACGGGTGTGATATAATAGTATGTAGTTCAATACAAACGATATTAAGAGGCATATTACATCTCGAATGTGATTTTTGCGTAAAATGCCCATTTTTGCATTTTGTAGTAATTTTGTAGTTGTATTTATCGTTTTTATCGAAGTAAGATAATAAATTCATGCATAACATTACAAATCTCCACTCTGCGAGAATAAACTGAATTCGGACGGCCGGTGCATCGCATTTTGTAGTAATTTTGAAGTTGTGTTTATCGTTTTTATCGAAATAGGATAATAAATTCTATATAAAATGTTTATTCCTCATGAAGTAATAATTATTCTGGTATAAATTTTGCACAAAATATTATCGTAGATAGGAGAAATTCACAGTTAACTTAAAGCGATTTTCGAAGATTTCTGGTTTAGAATAAGATTTTTTTCCTATATAAAATCAATGATATCTAAAAATTAGCTTAGCATACAAATTGTGTCTAATTTCTAACTCTAGTTGCCAAAACCACTTAGTATAGACTGATTATTTCGACCGAAGGGTACACGGCATACAGATACATGGGTTACCAACCATACTTTTTATTAAAGTATCCTACGTTATTTTCGATTAATATACTTTATAATTTTGCATGAAATTAAAGTATGTTTACTTTAGTATACTTTATTTTCAATCTTTACTGAGCTATGATGTGGTGCGTAAAATGAAACACTCATATGGATAATTATTAAACTAATTATCGATATTTGTACTTTTGGGTTACCAAATGTAAAAAAAAAATATTTCCTTTTAACTCTCTGTTCCCGACACTTCAGCTTTCACTGAGAGAGTTTTTTCGGTAATGAGTCTGAAGTGGCAAAAAGTGAGGTCGTCTAAAAATTTCATAAATAACGAATTATTATTATAAAAGTAGCTCTTAAACTTTCAAATATAACAAAATATTATTAGCGTGTGCTAAAAGCACTCTAAAATATAGTTTTAAAGTAATAAAAAAATAAATTTAAAAAAATACTTTTTTCATATTTTCAATTACTATATTTTTACCTATTCAAAACATTTGATACGTTATTTTTCTCAAAAACAGTTGGCAACCATCATACATCAGAAATTAAACAAAATGTATGAAAGAAACATAAGTAATTAAATACAGTTCTCCAGGACAAGAATTTAATAATAATGAGATTAAGGCCGCGTTACACGTGCGCTTAAATCTCCAGACTTTTCCAATTAAGTTGTCCATGTTTCCACCCATGTCATTTAGGGAGTAGGTTATTCGTACTTGTAAATTGCGCAGACAATTAATAATGTAAGTTAGGTATCAAATTATGCCTTCATCTGTTATTTCTGCGATTGTCATTTGCTATTGTAATTAGATATTATGGAAACGATTCTTATTTGCATTTTTCGAGGCATTAGCATACATAAAATATAGGTATTTGTTTACTAGTTTTGCGTTAGGTTACATGTGTTAGGAGGGGCACATTTTCACATGTTAATTAAGAAATCTTTACGTAAATAACAATACTAATTACTAACGACACCTGTACAGTTTTGCTAAGTAGCTAATACAATCATAACACAAAACCCCTTACTTATGAACGTTACTTTTTATACATTACTTAAGATTAGACATCTATAGATTAATGTTTTATATTTTAGCGTTTTATTAACGCTTAAATATACTTAAGTAAAATTTTAAACACTGAAAAAAGACGACAACCTCAGGCGGGAATCGAACCACGCACCTTCCGCATTCCAGGCGGCTGCCTTAACCACTTGGCAAGCAATGTTGACTAAAAACATAAGCATCACGCACTGACAAATTTGGACGCAGACCTCAGTAGCCAAGTGGTTAAGGCAGCCGTCCGGAATGCGGAAGATGCGTGGTTCGATTCCCGCCTGAGGTTGTCGTCTTTTTTCAATGTTTAAAAAAAAATTTATTAGACATCTATTCAATTTGTATGTATTTATGCCAAATCTTAAGAACCACTTAAAGTTAAGTAACGTAATTATGTCAGCGCCTATTAGTATTATGTGTGTTATTCTATAAAAAATAAGGTCCGAAACTAAAAATATACCGGCCTTATTTATTTACCAACGGGAAAATAATACAATACATTGTATATTATGTACCTAAAGAAGAAGCTAGGGCTTGTAGTGTTGCACACAACTATATAAAAGTTAGGAATATCTAAAAAAAAATCAAACATTCCTTCGTTTATTAAATGCGAAAATAAGTAGGCATGTCCTTTTTTTTCTTCAAACATGCTGAAACGGCCACGAATAGAGAACGGACTGTAATTCAGTACCTAAAAATGTAGCATATAAATATAGCAGTAGTATAAAAATGAGTTCATTTATTAACAAAATGAAACAAATAAGTTTCTATAACCTTACTTTACTGACTTATTACGTCATTGACCGTCACGAATCAAATAGTCAAAGTCAAATAAAGTCAATAATATTCATAAAGGTAAAATAATAGATGTTTCGTAAAAGTATTGTTCTTTAAAAGTGTCCTTATTATTGTGTCGTTTAGTAAATGGTCACTGTGCTCGCTCAATTTTCTTACTTACTAAGAACACTCTTGGTTATTAACTAATAATATAAATACGAAAGTGAGTTTGTTTGTTGGTTCCGCTTTCAAACTTCAACTACTAAACCGATTTTGAAAAAAAAAGGCTTTTTAAAATAACTTTTAAAAATTAATGCAAGCAAATCTGCGGGCTGATGCTAGTTTCAAGATTACTTGAATATTCGTATCTATTAAGATACGTATGTGTATAAATACTCCTCGAAACGTCAAACAAATCAGTAGGTAATTCTTAATAAAGGGAAATGTTCCTTTCCCAATTAAGACGCTACATTGTCTCGACATCATTTTTTACGTGAAGCATATTACTTTTTCCAGAAAAATACGACATCGTCGGCCATCTATTGAAGCCCGGGGAGACGCCGAGCAAATACAGCGACGACGAATCTGAAGATACGAAGGAGAAATAGTTAATAATACAAGTGTTCGTTGTTAAATTGTGATATTTTGTAGAATGGTAATTGTTTCATTATTATAATAAAACTTTTTTAAGCTAACAATAGTAAACTATTAAGTCTTTGCTCACGTCATTCATATTCCTCGATGAGGTGAATAATTTAAGTACTTGGAATGAAACACTCTATATGGATCTAAGCGTTATCAACGCAAAATAAAATAACAAATATTACAAATCTACACTGATTTATTTTACGTATTATTTTATCATGACGTTTTTAAATCTTTTTTGTGAGCAAAGAGATACTGTGGTGAGATAGGTTCCAACGATCAGTATTCAATAATTCTTTGTCATTGAAAAAATTTAAGGAAATATTACATAAAATAAAATGGCACAATGCGTTTATAAGCTGATACTGATGATAATTATAATTATATTAATAGAGATTAGAGTAGGCAATGCAAAGTTTAAAGAACCCGCGCTAGTGAGGCGGGCGACCGTCTGAGACTTCGTGTAACTTTTAACTATTGCCCTTGAGATGTTGCAAACTTTTCAAGTATGAATTTTTAAAGTTGTTATTTTTATTAGTTAGCAGTCTGCGCAATTCAAACAATATACTGAATGACGGACAAATATTTCATAAAATCATAAAATGCTCTGAAAAAGTTGGAATTAAACAATCTGATAAGATAATAAAAGTTAAATCACTATACACTTGCTTATCGGTGTTAGCAGTAAATTGGACTTGGCTACTATAACTGTTTTAAGAGTCATTTTACAAATTACGAATGTACTTAGAACTTCAGAACCGCAACGCTAAGGGCCCTAGTGGTCAAAATGACAGCTAACCTTCTAATACAGGGTTAATTTTGGACACCCCGTCAATTTTTTTCATCTGGTTCTATAGCAGCAGTACAACCAAATAATGAAACAAAAAAAAATTTTTTTTTACATTTTTGTCTCAACTCTTCCATAAGAAAATTAAAATTATTGTCACCTAGCGCGCGGCCACCTCGTTATCAAAGCGCAAGCGCGAACTGACCGCTATTATTTCAGCGATATATACGTTACACTACATAGGCCCTTCCGAACACGCACTATGTTCCACTCATCTGCGGAGTCGACTCGGCACCTTGCTTTAGTGTGGCTTTGATATTCGCGCGTGCGGAGCGGCGAAAATAATTCTTTATTTGTTTTCAAAGTGTACACTAGACGTTTACTACATTTCAGTTGTCAAGTAAGGGAAATTAATTGTTATTCAAGTCATTATGTAGTTATATCGTATTATTAGAAAAGAAAAGATATTTTTTCAATTATTGTTATTGACAATCTATTTGGGACGCCATCTTGATACACACTACGTTGTCTTTGACCGATCTGGCGCTGCGGCGCTGCGATGTCTTTCTGTTGATTAGACGACATTTAAATGTTTAAGCGCTTCAGCGGCTGCAGCGAACTTTAGGTCTCTCATTCCAGAATTTGAACAAATGGTTTGTATGGAACGTTCTTGTCTATACTTCTAGATCAATGTATTATTTACCCCTTGCACCAATAATGACCTCGCGCCGCCCGTCGCGTCACTTTGCCCACGAGGATGAGCGCACGCATCTAGAAATATAAGATTTAAAAAGCAACCAAAACGTTGTGTTTAAAAAAAAAGAAAACATTATTAATACATAATTTTACGTCAAATGTTTAATTATTACATTTTTACCCTATATTTACTTATGAAATAAAATACTTATTTATAAAATTAACCCTGGATAGAAGCCGAGTGACGAAACGCTCGGCTCCACATCCGTAGGTCATGGGTTTGATTCCCGAGACGGATAAAGTGTGTCCAAATCAAACCGTAGTCATAAAGAGAGGTGATTAAGCGGATACCCATCAAATGTAGCGATGACTAGAATTTATTGATGGCCTTTGCCACCACAATAATAAAGTGAGCGCTTTGTATAAAAAGCTTTAAACAATTATATTAATTTATTAAAAAAAATACATATCATTATTGTTGAGATTTTTGCATTCACAATGCTATATAGATATAGGATAAAATGTTTACTAGAAAAAAATCAACCAGTCTCAGGAAGCTCGAATGGGATTCGAACCCACGACCTTTGGATTGCCGTCTACTGCTCTAACCGCAGCTACCGAGACCCCACTAGACTCGTTAAATTCTTTCTAGTACTTTATGATTTACGCTGTGAGCCAGCGGGATTACATCACTTTGAAGGTATTACCGCTCCCAGGTTCGAATCCCATTCGAGCTTCCTGAGACCGGTTGATTTTTTTCTAGTAAACATTTTATCCTAAAAAAATATATGCCTACTACCCTTAATGGTACAACCAATGCATGCTACTGCACGCACGATGCAGTAGTCCAATAACATTTAAATTTGATGTAGCTATAATTAATTATGTAATCTCACAATATTCTCTTCTAAAGTACTACTATTTGTAAAATAACAGCTATTCTACACTTCTTTTAGGCCGGTCCACAACGTAGTTAAGTACTTAGGCTGTTGTTATCCATCCGTTTTGTGTTAATATATTCTGAGTATCCGTTTAAGTAACGCCACGTTTCTATTGGAGAGCAAGCACCAGTTTGCGACTGCACTGAGGAGATGAAAAGTCGCCTTCGCAAAGTTTTAATGGCCCGACCGGCTCGGCGGTTAGTTTTAGGGTACATAATGGTAGTGCTCGTGTGACACACACGCACGTCGCTCTCTATGACGTTTATATGTTGATATACTTACATATAATCACGACTATTATCCCCGAAGGGTTAGTCAGAGACTAGGCAATGAGGACAGCAAAAGCAGTCCTCTACCATAATCCACTTTTCACCAAATAGCGACTGCACATGTGCTCAGCGTGACAGACGGTGAGCCCATCGCCGCTCTATGCTGTTGGATGTATGAGCAGACTTTAGTCCGTTAGTCGCATAATTACGATACGGGAAGAGAGGGGGTGGTAGTATTCTTTCACCGCTACGCGACACGGTTGAATAATAATAATATAAGTAGGTGTATATTTGCCCTGATGAGTTTCTTGCCGGTTCTTCTCAGTACAAGACGATTTACCGATGGCGTAGCGACATTCGTAACTGCTCTATATTAGGATGGCCCGCCCGCGACTTTATAGTCAGCGTGAACACCCCGTATTCCGTGACGAATCATTATGATCAGCATGTAAACGTCCCACTGCTGAACACAGGCCTCCTTCATGTACAACAGCATATGTATAGATTAGTCCATAACCCACCACGCTGGCATATTGCGAGTTGGTTGGTGGTTTACTCTGTCATATAAACCTTCTCTTGACAATTACAACACACAACAAAAAAAATATTTGTCCTAGAATTTCAGTCGTGAGCTTATCTCGATAGGCCAGTAAAGTATACTGCCTATAATAAATAACGGTATTAAACCATAACCAAAGTTAACGGTATGACTGTACAAAAGCTAGTACCAAAATATCACCAAAGTATGACGTCACATCAAAATTTTACTGTATCCATACTTTTCGGTAATCCAGTCCCCGCCAGCATCGTGAGTTAAAATCGGACCACTTCGTGAAAATAAAACTCGGTCCGAAACGCCGCCGTGCACACACACTCGCGCCGCGCGCGACACATGTGTATATCGTGTATGCTCATTTATTCTGGAATCGCCAGCCAGCGCATTCAGGGCATATTTCATTGTTGGAAAGTTTAATCGTTGCGGCCGTAAATATCAATAGAGAATTGCACTTTGAATGGAACTGCTTTATAATGTACGACGCCCGCTGTTCTGTTTAACTGCCTGGCTAATGGACTTTTTTCTCAGTTTACTGTTAGAGTATACAATATTGATATTACTGACTTTGTTAGACAAAATACGATACGATATAGAAGAATTATTAATATCGTATTAATAATTGTGAATGTGTGAATGTTTGGAAGTATTCTTATAATAATGAACCGTACGATACAGCTCCTATTCTTTGATAGATAATAATAAAGAAAACTCTTTTATTTCAATAAAACAAAAAGGTTTTATTTACTCTAGCATCTCCTAACTAAAGTTGCAAGGATTTCCAGCACACAAAAGGTAATACGCCCTTGAAATTCCGCACTGGCGTGGCTAATTCATTTAGCTGGGCATTTCTACAATTCACACCTAGATATTCCTCTTCTACAGCGAATGCGGTGTGACGAGTTCTGGGCAATTTCCTAGTGATTTCCTCGCCGCGCCGGGGCCCCGACAAAAGGGTCTAATCTCTGGAAGGAACTCTATTTTGCGCTTCATTTCACTCAGAAATTTAACTCAGTTTTATTAAGCCCCCAATATCTGTTAAGTACCCTGTGTTTAAGTGTTTACTCAGAGTGGTTAAGGCTTAAGATGTCGCGGCTGTATTTCTCAGAAATGAGTTTCGTTGATCTATATAAGTATTCTAATAAAAGTTACTGTAACTTCTGCTTTGACTTATATTTTTTATGGAATGATATGACGTACTTACCTACGTTAATATTCACAAAATTTAATGTAGAATTTAAGTAGAAAAAAAATTTATTTCGACTACGCTAAGTACTTACTCTGATTTCAGAAAAGAAACAATGCTCGAAATCATTTTTAAATTGATGCGATAAGCTTCCAATTTAAGGTACCTGCCCATACATTTCTCAGTCCACTAGTACGGACTCGTACTCACATCAAAAATATCATATGCTGCGAGCAGAATGCTACACAGTATTCGCGCCAATTTCCTCTGAAGCTTATACAAGTTCACAAAATCGTATCAGTGGAAACGCTTCAAAGTTGGCTCGGCAAGTTGCGACATAAGCAATATATTCTTATAAGAAGTGTTGGGAAGCGGCCGTAAGTCTTCATTGCCAGTCGGGCTGCTCCGCGAACTGCCTCGCGACGTAATATCAACTTGCCGTATTGTCGGATACTCTCTTGTTTGCACAGCCAAGTTTCATGAAACTTTTGACGGAACAAGATTAATTAGAAATATTGATTGCGAAGTTAATTTGTGGGTGGATTGAATTCGTTTGATTTCTTTTCGATTAAAACGTCGAGCTGAGTAACTGACAATTTGATAGACGGTGATTGATTCAGCCATACAAAGGCGTTTTGACATACAATTAAACAATGTCGATTGCAGACGTTTCACAAGGTAACATGATCGTATATGATTGTGGCTGGTACTAAATATCTATTAGTATCTTGTTACATTAATCGCTTTCTATTGTTGTGAACATCATGTTGTTAGTCTATGTACTAACAACTTGTTTCATATACATTTATTTGTACAAGGGCACTGACACAATACATTGAATTTGTAAGGCAGGACTCTAATATTCTCACATAAACAACAGGACATGGGGAAATTACCCATCACGATGGCCCTATGGGGTTGGTGGCTAATTGAATAAGTATCACATTTTAATTAGCACGTTAAGCTGTTGGTCCCGATTACTGTTGAAAGATGGCAGCGTTTAAAACCTAACATTGACGGCAGCCGTTAGAATGGTAGAGACGCTGCGTTGCAGCACGCATTGGGGCGGCTCGCCCGCCGTAATACTACTCTCTCAAGGAATATCGCAGTGAAACAATTGCACTCGTTGCTGTTGTGTTTCTTCCGGTATGTGCGGGAGACCCATCTCTTCCGAGGGGAAGAGAGGAGGGATCAAAAAGGAGTAGAAATTGGGAGGGAGAGAGGCCTCCCTCCCAATTTCTACTCCTTTTTGATAGATTCTACTCGTTTCTTAAGGCCGGCGGCGCATCTGCGACTCCTCTGGTTTTGTCCATGGGCGACTTTCCATCAGGTGAATTCACATAAAAACAACAACCACATTCGACAAGCACGGCAAGTCATGTCTACATGATATAAGCAGAAACACCTGAGCCTAGCTGCGGTGAGGATTGGCACGTTTATAAGCTGTTGCATATAATGATGATAATACATAATAAAATGATGATGACTACTCAAATAGTAAGTATCGTTTCAGATTGATTTAAATGCCCAAATCAAAGTCAAGTCAAATGTTTTATTCAATATAAACCATTACTGGTACTTATTGACGTCAAAAAATATGTATGTAAATAAAAGTTAACTAATAGTAAGTAGTTAAATCTTATCAATTAACTTCACTACCTACCTACCTAATCTACCTACCTAACTAATCTACCGCCAGTTCGGATTTTGGGAGAGCCTTCGACTAAGAAGAAGCTGGCAAGAAACTCAGGAGGCCTTACTTTTTTCTCCCTATATGTAACAAAAGTTATAATGTCGTCGCCAAGTCATACAAAATACATTAAAAAGAAATATATTAATACAAATTACTAATGAAGAGATTACGCTCATACATGCCTATGTCCATACATATGTCATTTACATAATCTTCCACTTTATAATAACCTTCACTCATGAGGGTTTTTTAACACTTGCTTTAAATGTATGTAAAGGCATTTCAGTGTTTAGTGGGAGTTTGTTATAAAACGTTACACATTTACCCAAGAAAAAGCCACCTGTTTTATGAAGTCTAAAATAGGGACCGCAAGCTTATTTTTCCTTCTTTCTATCTTTCCATGTCACAACTGCTTTCACTTCTTTGTATTCACACTTCACAGTATTGCCTGCAATTACGATGTCACCAGACAAAATGGTCGCAATATTTTCCAACGAGAAATGGGTTTCTATTTCGATACTAGAACTTTAGCATTCCGCAAGCTTGACATACCTACTTTTAGCAAGTTCAGCAAACAAATCGGCTGGACATACAATTGCGAGCTCCCACGTTCGGGATTCGATACCGAAATAAACTGAAAGTTTGCCAAAATGTAATCTGTTTTGGAATTGACATATTTTTGAGTGCTCGAATCGCACAAATAGTTGTAATCAATCATGTTAATAATCTATTTTAGTAAAAAAATTACGAATTGGTTCGAATGTCGATCGTAATCATTAAAACTTTTATAACTTATTATAAGACATATTAGAATATTTAATAAGGGAATCATTATCATGTTTGGGTTGTTTTAGGCAGTTGTCCCACCGCCGACGATGAGCGAGAAGCGTGTCAAGCTAGAATTAGAAACGAGCTAGCGAGCAGCGGAAAGCGAGTGTGTAGTTCCGATAGTTTTGTCGCTGGGCTTTAAGCGCCGCTGCCGCTGGTTGGTCTCTAGGCGTGAGTTCTGATAGCTGAGCAAGTATCGCTAAGCGAGAATTAACTTTGATAGCTCATGTCGCTCAGCGACTAACTAGTGGAGCGAAGCGAGTCCTCGCCGGCAGTATGAACAGTCAGCGATCAACTATTTATATATGCATCTCTTTTGTTTACACGGAATGTATATCTATTGTACGTTTCTTGAGCGAGAAAATAGCCGATAGTTAGTCGTTTCCTCGGCGTTGGTGGGACAACTGCCTTATGCACAGTAAATTATCTATACCGTGGTTTAGTGCCATTTATCTTTGTGTGCCTAATTTGCTATGAGCCTAAGCGTGGATTCGACCAAACTGGAATAAGGTCTTATACCTAGATTAAACGCCGAATTTGTATAGACTAATCTCAGAGTAAGGCTTATTTCAGTTTGGTCGAATCCACCTTAAGTCGCGTTATGCCAAAACTTATTTTTAAATAAGCGGTCGTGATGCATCCAAAATGGGTAACCTGTAATGTATGTTGGTATGTATTTCTATACTTCTTGGAAGCTTTTAGCTCAGCATTGGTACGCTTATAGGCTGGTGCAATAATCTCCTAATAAAAGGCTGGTCATGAGAAGGTATTTCGAGCGCTTCTCTCTCGCTCTCTAGACGGTATGACGGTAAGGGACGGGTATTATAACAGAGAAGCGGCGCGAATAATCGTGTTTAATATTTTTAAAAATTGATAGAAGTAATAAAAAAAAACGATTGGTTATAATCCCTCAAGTTATCTATGAACTTCATTTTGGTAAATGACTTATAATAGCAAATCACTTATTTTAAGAATAAAACCTAGAAAAGAAGATATAATGACACAAAAATATATAACTTTGTGAATTAATTCAATCGAGCCAATTTTATCAAAACGTGTTTCCATCGGGTCTATTCTACAGAATAAAACTTTAACAATTTTTCATAATTATTGCAGATTTTAATTATACTGTTTACTACTTAAAAAATTCATTCTAATAATGTTATATTTTAATTTTTTACTAACACCTAGCCTTAAAGAATTAATACTATAGAAAAACCACAAGCTTTCGCAACACTTATTATCTCAATGTTCGAATTGATTGTTTGGCACACACATTGTTTGTATTTAAGAATTAATGTGGCCATAACCCACCAAACCATACTGGTCCAGCGTGGTGAGCTACGGCCCAATCTCCTCATATGCTATTATCATGTAATAAATTATCTTTTACAATAACGTAGAAAGTGACATTTATCCGACCCCCAAATAAATGTTCATCGCAATAATTTCATCCTTCACAGGTTCCCTCAATATCGGCTAGAAATGGTTTTGTAAGCCAAATAAGTAATATATCCACATCGGTGTCCTAATTTTCCGCCAATAAGTATAATGCACAAATCACTGGCCGGCCCAAAGGAAACACATTTGCCGCCCATAAACCCATACCAATTGATAGATACAAACGATTGTTGAGATAAATAATCAACATTAAATGTATACGGGCATTGTTAGCTTTTAAGGTACACCGAACACGCTGTCGCCTTTGTAGGTCAGTGGTTACATTACCGGGGTCAAACCCGGAAGCCCCGGGTTCAATTCACAGTGGGGTACATATTTTTATCACGATTTGGTTTACATTGAACTCTGCACAGCTGTAAGCGGTTTTTTAAATCATAAGAACAATGTCATGGAAAACATCGCACTGCTGGGCACAGGCCTTCTCGTATGTACAGTCAAGAGCAAAAATATGTAAACAATTGTAACTTTTAATACAATGGAATAAGAGTAAAAGTAGACATTGATTATAGACATTTTGCTTTAAATACGTTCTGCAAGTTAGGCTTTCTGATCATAACTGTCTTAAGCATACATGCTTAGAAGTTTTCAAATGTCTGTATGAACAGAACATCGTGGACAACTATTCACACATACATCCAGACCAATTCCTTAGCTCTATTAGACTAAGGTGGATTCGACTAATCTGGAATAAGCCTTTATACCTAGATTAAACGCCGAATTTGTATATACTAATCTCGGAGTAAGTCTTATTTCAGTTTGGTCGAATACACCCATAGCCACAAATCTGGTAAAAAGATGTCGTATTTTGTAATTAAGTACATAACAGAATTACCACCTCAATTGAGGAAAGTTCTAAGTCATATACATATTATGTACTTCGAGGGTGACATGATCAACATGATCAAACCCTCTATTAAATATAAAGAGAATTAAAAACGAATGCCATCGTACCATTGGTCCTGGTTGTTGGCACAACCAGGACCAATGGCTACATGTGCATTCCGAAGCACGGAGGAGCTCGAAAATATATTTTTTTATTTTGGTGGAGTTGGTTGTCCGCCTATCCTGTGATTCGGCGACGTTACGAATAAGATGGTAGAAGCTGGCCAGGCGGGGTTAACAAGCCAATCAAACCGAGTACCAACATGTACCCCCGGCTGGGAATCAAACCCGGGGACTTCTGGATTTTAGACCGGTGCGGTAAACCATTAGGCTGCAGAGGCGAATAAAATGCGATAAATGAGAATAAGAATAATTTATTTTTCTGTTTAAAAGTTAATCTAAATACATCAAAACTTTTAAATATCATTCGTCCACATATTAAAAATAATGCATAACTAATATTGTAGGTAATTTAAAATTAAGGTTAGTATTGCAAAATATCGAAATTATACCTGAGCAAAGTAAATTGGTTTATATTTTTTTACAATGCTATCATTCTTTTAAAGTTACAGTACGTATATTTTGAAAACAATGATTATAATTATGCTTAGATACTACTAGAAATAAATAATAGAAAAACATTTTATGAAGGTCACTGATCACTGAATTATGTTCATAAAGTAGACTAGCCTTCATGCTTAATAGACCTGTGGTACCTAATTTGTGCACTTTTTCTGGCTAGGTATTGTTCGTCTCCCGTTTTGTGGTAGCTGGGCTTGTTGAAGCGCTTACATGTAGCACACGCAGCAGGTCCTTGGCGTTTTCTGCATTATTTGATCGAGTGTCCGACGCATCCACAGTGTCCACAGGTAGAGTCTAACTCACGACAATACTTCCAGGAGTGGCCATACTGCTGACACTTGTAACATCTTGTTACAGGTGTTGTAACATCTTATAAAATGTTGTTACAAGTGTGAGTCTCTGACTGAGCAAGATGTCCAGTTAATGAACGGTCGCTCCTGTGTTCAGAACTTTCCTCAATTGAGGTGGTAATTCTGTTATGTACTTAATTACAAAATACGGCATCTTTTTACCAGATTTGTGGCTATGGGTGTATTCGAACAAACTGGAATAAGACTTACTCCGAGATTAGTCTATACAAATTCGGCGTTTAATCTAGATATAAAGGCTTATTCCAGATTAGTCGAATCCACCCTTAGTCTAATAGAGCTAAGGAATGGGTCTGGATGTATGTGTGAATAGTTGTCCACGATGTTCTGTTCATACAGACATTTGAAAACTTCTTGTTCAGTGTTATTGGCGGGAAGTACTAATAAATTTATTTTTGGCTTCCTTTTTTTAGTCTTGTCGACCTTTTTAGCCCTGATGTTTGAGTTGCTCTGACTGTTTCAGTTTCTCAAGGTCTTCTTTCTCTTGTGAGCTAATAATAATGCCTCCATCTTTGGTCTTCGGCATGCCCCGAATACGTATTTTGAGCTCTTCTGGCTTAATTACGATGTTTGAATCCTCACTCGTTTTTTCTTTGTCCTGGGGATAAATAATGACACTGCTGGTGTTAAGAGGACGGGCAAGAGAGTGGTTTCTCTTCCTAACTAAATTGTAGCATTTGTAGCATAGCGGATACACTCTTTTAGATCCTCCAGTTGGGCTTTAATTGGGTGGTTTTCCCCTTTTGCTCGTTCATGTTCCTTATCGTAAGTTGTGCTGTAATATATTTTTGTTTCAGTGACTGATATTGTATAGCCAGCTGAGATACACCTCCCATGACGCTTCTGCTGATGCTGCTGATAAGCTTAAGCTTTTGTTCTGAATTTAGCTTTCCTTCACATGAGATCGAGAAGATATCACTCAAGCAATGCTCGATTTTCGACCGCCAGCTCTGTACCTCCATAGTCGAGACTACATCAATAGTGGGCGCTACTGGTTCTTCTTCATCTTGTCCTCGACGTGGTGGGCTTCGGGACGTTATGTTGCTCCGGTTAAATGGACTTTCCATTTTTGCGTAAATAACACCACTTTACAGTTACTGACTGAGTCAAATAGTCAACAAATGCATGACCGTGATGCGCTAACCCCGATTTACGCGGAAGCAATATTTACACAGTTAGGCGCAGAATAGTTATTCAATTAATCATAATTTAAGTAATAAATTTAACAGATGACACGTCTATCTGCTAGCTCAATAGAAATGTCACTGAAATGTTTTTTTTACTCGTCTTGCTCAAAAAAAGCGTAGCGAAGTAGCGTTCTAGAGCGAGGATAAAATAGCTTTTCTTGCCCTAGAAGAAAAAGTTTTTTTTTTAATTTTTGTTGGTAACATGATAATGAGCCTATAAAAACGAAAAAGTATTTAGTCATAAGTAAAATAATCATGAATAAAACTTGACTTATTACTGTTTACTTAGATCAACAACTTTTTTGAGATAGTTATTATTAAAGTTTATGGTAAAATTAATAATCATTTGAATCTATGGACAACACAGACCACGCCCACACAGTCCACGCTTCAGCAAGAAACAACTGCACAGTCTGTACATGTGCTTAGGTAGTGAGCCTTTAGCCCGTTAGTCGCTTTTACGATACCCAAGGGAAGAGAGGGCCAACCCCTAGTAGTATTATTTTGATGAGCCCTTCGCTCTATGCTGTTGGATGTATGTGCAGTCTTTAGTCCGTTAGTCGCCTTTTACGACACCGAAAAGAAGAGAGGGGTTGGTAGTATCATTTTGTTGAGCCCGTCGCCGCTCTATGCTGTAGGATGACTGTGCAGTCATTAGTCCGTTAGTCGCCTTTTACGACACCCAAGGGAAGAGATGGAAAGACTGCACATACCTACTTTCCAACAGCATAGACTTAGAGTGTCAATGAGCTCATCAAAATAAAACTACCAACCCTTCTCTTCCCTTGGGTGTCGTTAAAGCAACTAACGGGTTAATTTATAATAAAATATATCATATCATATCATATCATATTTATTCATTTTTCATATAAAAATATGTATATATGTATATAAATATTTCATTAATATAAATAAACCAATTCATATTGTATTGGATTGTTTTATTTTCTCGCATTCGTAGTGAAAAACAGAGTGTAACACACGGCACTAAAAACCCATTAAAACTCGGTTTCTATTTACTCCCTCGCTAAAGCTCGGGAGTAAAACTACCTCGTATATAATGGGTCATTTTAACCCCTTGTATAACAATCTACTATATTAATACAGATTTGTTATGAGGCGAGCATTATTTTTTTTACAACACAAACCACGGAACAAAATGATACAAACATACAAACATAAGAACAAGTTTATCTGAGTTGCGTTGTGACTTTTTATTTATATACTATAGGCTTTTAGTTTAATTTATTTATATACTAGCAGCCCGCCTGCGATTTCGTCCGCGTGAACCCCGTACCCCGTGATAAATGTCCAAGAAAAATACTTCATACAAACCTTCTCCTGACAATTACAAATACAAAAACAAAAGAATTAGCCAAATAGGTCGTTCTGTAATTTGCGCACAAACATTTTGGCAAATGATTTTTATTTACATAGATTTCACGTATATAACATTGAGCCAACATTCTGCCATTGCATAACATTTAGGGATGTCACCGAACGGATTGCGCCTCAAAGACACACAGATTGACCACAGACGGGATTGTCTCAGCTTAATTGGGTTGCGGGTTCGACTCGGCCCGAAACCCACAATATGCCGAAACAACAGCGTGTTGTCAAATCTATTGTATAACTTTGTTATCGTGCCGTCATATACAGCAGGTTTGATTTTCTTTAGTTTTCTCTGTATCCCTCTTTTAGAGTATGTTTATATTAGGTACCTTATTCTCTAACATTCCTTTATTAGCCCTTTCGCTTTTATTGAAAGTGTTCCTATCATGTCGATGACCCTGTACATAAAAAAAATACTATGAGATACTAATTTGATTGGTAGCTGAGTAATTAGTCTTTCTGTTTATAGTTAGCTTACTTGTTTTAAAATGACAAGCATTAAAATTTAAACTTGTACGAATATTTAGTAATACTTTTATATATTACAAGCTCTGCAAATATTCACGTTAGTAGGTACCAATAATTAGCGCGATTCACACTACATAATAATATATCAAATAAGTAATATTTACTTTTGTTACTTTAGAACGCTTACACGCCATGAAAATGTATATTATACAAGATGGTACAAGCAACTAAAGATAAACGGTAGTGTTTCCATATTAACAACAACATTTTGACACCACCAGTACTATGAAACAGGAAATCCATACAAAGTTCTATTATTAACCAGCCGTGAATCGATCGACCCACCCAAAGGGAATATATTGCGCCCATCTCAGACTATAAATATGGCGGGGCCGGTGCGGCGAGCCAAACCCAACGCTGAAAAAAACATACCTTTAAAAAAATAACTTTATCGTAGGTACGTTTAAAATCCAAATGGTCTGATATATATTTTTTAATTTCCGCAACCTCCCGCGTAGTGGCCGCCCCGTCAAATGCAGACGTTCTCAGCGTAAATGTTCCATTCACGCCGCTTCATTATTAGCAACTTTTGGTTTAATCCTATCTTTTAATATAATTGGGCTTTTATTTTTTATGATTTTCAAATGTTATGTTGAGATGAGTGAATGAAACGAATGAAGTATGTCGGGATCGCAGCAAATGAGAAGATATTTTTATTACTGAAATTTTGCATTCACAATGAGAAGATGTTATCTCTCTCGTCTTTAACTCATCATTATCATCATCAGCCTATACTCGTCCACCGCTGGACATAGGACTCTCCAAGAACACGCCACTGAGCACGATCCGTGGCCACTCTCATCCAGCTCTTGCCAGCCACCTTGCGAAGATCGTCGCTCCACCTTGTCTGAGGGCGTCCTACGCTAAGCTTGCCGATACGCGGTCTCCACTCCAGAACTCGTCTACCCCAACGGTCGGTCATCGGTTCTGCGGCTGATATGGCCGGCCCACTGCCACTTCAACTTGCTAATCCGGTAGGCTATGTCGATTACCTTGGTTCCCTGCCGGATCACCTCGTTTCGAATCCGATCCCTCAGAGAAACTCCGAGCATAGCCCTTTCTATAGCCCGCTGAGCGACTTTAAACTTGTGAACCAGCCCTAGCGTCAGTGTCCACGTTTCGGCTCCGTATGTCATGACGGGTAGGACGCACTGATTGAAGACTTTCGTTTTTAGACATCGTCTTTAACTACCACTTTGGAAAACGGGCGTGATTTAAGTACGTGTAAATGAATTTTAAAAAAATATACCATTAATAATAATATTAATCGTGATAACGCCTGTCACAGAGTGACAAAGCTCTCAGCCCGATACCGTTAGTGAAATCCTCAGCCGTCAGTCATCCTGCAATCCTCACACTAATTTTATAAGAAGTATATAAAGTTTGTCGGTTTGGATATAGGAGGTAATGACTAAAACTACTAATCCGACTCGAAAAGTTATTTTACCAATATTTAGAATAGACTTTCATGGTGGACATTTATATATTGCATATAAATAAGCGAAACCATAACGGGAAAACTAGTGTTCACGCGGGCAAATTCGCAGCCGGTCCGCTAGTTATATTATATCTGGACTCGTAGCACATGAGTCAATTTTTACCTGAATAATTTTTGTTTGCTTAAGTTTTCACACCAGGGGCCCAAGTCTGCTAATTTACGAATGGCATAATTGAATCGCAATTGGATCGCATTGTAATTGTTTGACACATTTGGTATTCTCTTACTCATATAAGAATACCAAATGTGTCAAACAATTACAATGCGATACAATTGCGATTGAATTATGCCATTCGTAAATTAGCAGACTTGGGCCCAGGTAAGACGTGGTGATGGCCGATGGAGCAAAACTTTGACGAAGTGGTGGCCAAAATCTTCCCAAAGAAATCGAGGACGTCCGAGGGCACGCTGGGTTGATGACATTGTCAGGGTCACTGGCAGCACCTGGATGAGATCGGCACGGAACAGAAGGGACTGGCACAAATTAAGGAAGGCCTATACCCAGCAGTGGGTGGTTGCGGGTTGATTGATTGATTGATTGATATGTTTCACAAAAGTGCAATTTACGTTTACAACATTTTGTTTATAACATTTGACTTAAGTGCTTATACTTACGTGTCTATCTAATCTTTGTTCCATGATTATGGGAAATGCTTGGTCTTCTCTTCACCTACTGGTAAGTAAAGTTAAGACAGAAAATAGAAGAGCACTTCACCCGAAACTATCTTCCCTTGTAGATGTTACAACAGATATAGGGATATAATATACCGATAAATTAAACTCGACACCGTCCATTCAGATATTCTTCTAAGAAAGAGTATTTTGAATTATTAACTTAATGTTGATGCTTCTACAAACAGTTTATACAATAATTATTATGCTTTTGATTTATGAATTTGTTCCTTCATAAAGTTAACTTAGTAATAGTTTTTACCCGAATGTTAAGAAGAATTATTTTTTTCGCGCGTATTCATGTATGTTTGTAATTTTCTTCATTACGTATCACCCAAACGGTTTGACGGATTCCTACAAATAAGATATCGTTGGATTGTCTAAGCAACCAAGTGTTAAAGATAAGTGACGTGAAAAAAAAACAAATAAGTAAATGCAAAAAAAAATCTTTCCAAACCTATTCAGTAGGCTAAGTACCTACTACTCTGTCAAGAAAGTACCGGGAAAAGATCAATAATACACAAAATGTTAGTTATTCATCAAATTTATTATATCGCCTTCAAATTATGCTCTTTCAGAAACGATATACTTACGCCAACGAATAATCTAATCATCAAAACATTTTTTAAACGCTTTTTCCGGAATTGAGTTCAGTTCTCGCCGCGAATTCTCCTTTATGTCTTCTACCGAATGAAAACGGGTGCCACGAAGTGGTAATTTGAGTTTAGGAAAAAGAAAGAAGTCGGCTAGAGCCATATCTGGTGAATAAGGTGGTTGCTCGATGGTATTTGTTGAGT
The DNA here is from genome assembly GCA_963921215.1 of Scoparia ambigualis. Taxonomy (NCBI): domain Eukaryota; kingdom Metazoa; phylum Arthropoda; class Insecta; order Lepidoptera; family Crambidae; genus Scoparia; species Scoparia ambigualis. Next base: position 8,031,634 of record OY992510.1, read on the forward strand.
TTTTGGTTAAAAATTTATGATAGTCTTGTGCGAAGGCGCATTATCGTGATGCAAAATCCAAGAATTTTCTTTCCACAAATTTGGCCTTTTTCGTCGAATTTGCTCTCTTAAACGCCGCATAACGCTCAAATAATATTCTTTATATACCGTTTGACCTTCCGGCAAGAATTCCGAGTGCACAAGTTGCACAACACCGCGATAGTCAAAGAAAACAGTCAACATGAGTTTCACTTTTGATCGACTTTGGCGTGGTTTTTTCGGTTTCGGTTCAGTCGGAAGGCGCCACTTCGAAGCTTGTTGTCTAGTTTGCATGTCAAACTCGTAAACACACGTCTTGTCACCAGTAACAATGCGTTGCATGAATGTTGGGTCGGAATTGACTCGTTCTAGCATGCCCTCAGCGACTCTTATGCGATTGAGTTTTTGGAGAATATTCAGGTCTTTTGGGACTAGCCGAGCGGCAACATGTTTCATACCCAAGTGGTTATTTAAAATTGTACGGATCGACTCGTGAGACACAAAAAGTTCAGCAGTTATCTCTCTCAAACTTGAATGAGGATTTTCAGTCACCATTTCCTTCACTTTTGCGATGTTAACTTCAGTTGAAGACGTTGATGGCCTACCAGAGAGAAGCAAATCTTCCATCACATCTCGACCGCTTTTGAACGCTTTGTACCACTCATAAGCACGTGGCTTAGAATAATAACGCTATAGAAACCAAGTTCGCGCGCCTATTTTGAAGCACATTAATTGGAGCCAGAAATGGCACCCTACGCCGGACCGCTCCGTAGTGTTCAATGTGACAGCGCGCCGAACGTGTCTAGCGAAAACAAAAAAAAAATGACGGTTTGTGCAGTTAAATTGTGTCACAACACATCTGAAAAACAAAAGAAGTATAATAACATCACTTTTCACAGGTAAGCTTTCAGTATTTCATAGTATCTTGTAGTTAATTAGGTTAAAATATAAACGTACTGCAGTGTGATTCTCTAAGTTAAAGTCTCGGTAGCAGCGGCCTGCGCAGTGCTGTCTCTTTCATAATCATAGAATTGGAAAGAGAGCAGATCACGGCCATGCGCACACGTTACGCGTGTGTGAATCGGTTATGAACGTCAGGACTGAGGAGCCACCCCTAATTTTTATAGGAAAATCATACCATCAATTAGTAGTATAAAAAATAATTTTGTAGGACAAATTCTGGAATTTGTAGTATAATACTTTCTAAGGTACATCAATATAAAGCTGGCTCCTCAATCCATACAGTATGGATTGAGGAGCCACCCTAGAACTCGGAAAGTAATGAAGTTACATTTTTGAAAATTTAGTATGTTTTAGTAGGTATTTTGTAGGTTATCTACAAAAAATTTCAGTGCGGTACTGCCGAAATTAAATAAAATACAATAGTTTTGTTGTGGCTCCTCAGCCCGTATACAAAAGCGTGAATTCCTATGAAATTGATCCACATATTAATATATTTGAACTAATGGACAATTAGTAGTATGTATGCTTGAATTTGTAGTACAGAAATAAAATAGCAAGATTAAGTAAATTCGCTAAAAAAACACATTTCATCTGGCTCCTCAATCCAGACACTTGCATTTAAATAATTGACTGTATCTACCTAACTATAGAAGATAATCAAAAGCTTTATATGCCAATATTTAGTAGAAATTTCTACTAAATATCTATGTACAAAATAACATTGTACAATTTGGTCAAAGGAAGTTACAATGATTATTCGATATTCCATACAATTCACTAAGGGTGACCATGTTATATGAATGAAAACAGGACAAATTGTTCTTTACATTTCATTTTAACAAAATATTTATTATTATGAACTTAACAATGGGCGATTTTCTGACAGCCCAAATTAAAAAGTAAAAATTAGTTCAAAAACACTCGATAGATGTCGTTTTATGAAAGCTGGGCTACTTATGGGCTGTAATAAATTCTACACTTTTACTTGTCTACCAAAAGAATAAAAAAATAGTATTTACTTACCTATTTATATTCAGGACATCCAGAACCTATTTCTATCTTATTACTCGGCTCTAGCGTAATGTTGCCAATTCGAAGATTTAAACATGAAAGTGATTTCGACTTTTATATATTATACCAACATTTTCACTCCTTTCTATTAAAGGTTCATTAAAATCGTAAGTTGTACTTCAAAATATTTTAAAAATGTTAAATTAGTCGTAGGTAGTTCCTTTAAAAGATAATGTTTTTCTACAGTTTTAAAAATGACTCCAAATTTCTATATTTTGTCTTGGCATTTTGATAATGTTCCATGAAAACTTAATTAGTTGGTACAAACACATACTAACATATAATCACGACTATTATCCCCGAAAGGTTAGACAGAGACTAGGCAATAAGGACAGCAAATTAAGGCAGTCCTTTACCATAGTCCACTTTTCAATAAATAGCGAGTGCTGATGTGCTCAGCATGACAGGTGATGTGCCTATCGCCGTTCTGTGCTGTTGGATGTATGTATGTGCAGTCTTTAGTCCGAAAGTTGCCTTTTTACGTCACCCAAGAGGGTGGTAGTATTCTATCACCGCTACCCGACACAGTTAATTTACGTCAGCTCAGCAACAACAACGATATAGCACTCTTTTCACGCAATCTTTAGTTTACATCCTATGATGCTAATAGTTCAGGTTTTCTTATTTTTATATTTAGTTTGTTAATTAGTTAGTTTTATATTACTACAACAGTATTTAATATAGGTAAGTACTTACTATAATTAATCAAAAGGTCGAGGTTGAGAATTCAATCAAAACCACAAAAACATGTATGGTTTATTAGTAGTAATCGAAAGCTAGCTAAAGTGTTACATTTTGCTTAAGAATTGTTGGAATGTAAACCTGTTTGCGTGATTTAGGAATCAACAAATAAATAAAAGAGCCATCTATGATTCTTTACCAGAACTAAGTTAGTTTCATGACAATTTGTACAGTAATATTCTGTTTATGTTTTGTATAAACTTAAACAAATGCTATATTACCGCAATTGTCATAAATTGCATTTCTGGTCGTGTTCAAAAACTAGAGTATGAAGAGTTGTAGGTATTCATTTTAATAATCAATTGTATCAGCAGTCGGAAATACCCCATGAGTATCATCAACAACCTTACACGTCCCACTGCTGGGAACAAGCTTTCCCACGCTGTCTCATTTACTTTAAGTTAACGTACGCATAACATTTTATTATTTAAATAAATAAAGAAAATAAATAATTAATTATTTAATTAATAAACGTACGCGTAACGTTTTGTACATAAGAAGCAAAACATACAATATGCTACTTTAATACGGGTACTTAACCATTTTTTTTTTCTCTTTGCCAGTATCGATATGGTCACCCTATATAGTGAATTGTATGGAATATCGAATAATCATCATAACTTCCTTTGACCAAATTGTACAATGTTATTTTGTACATAGATATTTAGTAGAAATTTCTACTAAATATTGGCATATAAAGCTTTTGATTATCTTCTATAGTTAGGTAGATACAGTCAATTATTTAAATGCAAGTGTCTGGATTGAGGAGCCAGATGAAATGTGTTTTTTTAGCGAATTTACTTAATCTTGCTATTTTATTTCTATACTACAAATTCAAGCATACATACTACTAATTGTCCATTAGTTCGAATATATTAATATGTGGATCAATTTCATAGGAATTTACGCTTTTGTATACGGGCTGAGGAGCCACAACAAAACAATTGTATTTTATTTAATTTCGGCAGTACCGCACTGAAATTTTTTGTAGATAACCTACAAAATACCTACTAAAACATACTAAATTTTCAAAAATGTAACTTCATTACTTTCCGAGTTCTAGGGTGGCTCCTCAATCCATACTGTATGGATTGAGGAGCCAGCTTTATATTGATGTACCTTAGAAAGTATTATACTACAAATTCCAGAATTTGTCCTACAAAATTATTTTTTATACTACTAATTGATGGTATGATTTTTATTTAAAAATTAGGGTTGGCTCCTCAATCCTGACGTTCATAATCGGTTTAGTGCTTCATTTTTGACAGAGCGCTTGTATGAAGACTATCTTTCTATAGCGTTATTATTCTAAGGCACGTGGTTTTGATAAAGTCCTTTCACCGTAAGCCTTCTGTAACATTTTCAGTGACTCCACACACGAAGTTCCATTGGCGACACAAAATTTAAGACAAACTCTTTGTTTGATGTTTTTATCCAGGAAGAGATTCGCAATAAACACTAGATATAAACTAACTAAAAACAGCACTGTATTTAATCTAAATAACAGATGCAACTCAAACTCCGCACGAAAATGGATAACAGTTGTTATATTATTGCCAATCTAACAACAAAAAAAAATTAATTTGGAATCATAAACAAATCATCCGTTCCCAAAACTTTTTTGACAGAATGTATATTGAAGGGTTTAAAAATATATAATCCAAAGTTGATCACAAAACTGTATGCTTTTTATAATACTATTTAAATATAATTTTGAATGACTTATTGCTAATTATAGATAACTATATTAACTTAGAAAACTGAAGAGCTCAATTAAAGCCATTGGGTAGATAAACAAATTAAAAAATCTGAAAACTTCATAAAACATAATAAAAATTTAAAACGAAAACTAAACAAAAGAATCCCTTAAATGAGCATCATGTTTTATTGAATGAAATCAATGTTTAAATGCTTAATATTTATAACTGAAGCATTTTATAATCATTGTTTACGAACATTTGAAGTCAACACAAGCGGAAACAAAGTACAGCTTTACAGAAAGAAAAAAAACATTTCCATTTCATAATAATTTATTTTGTTGAATATTTAAATCCTTACACCCATCTACTGATCCACCATAAACCTCCCAAATATAAAACCATTCTATATACTCGTAAAAATATGCCAGTAAAAAGAAAAAAATCACAAATTATGACATTCCATACCTATATTTTTAAAGAAATTAAAAAGAAAAGTATTCCATGACACGTATTGCATAACAAGCCGACGAGATCCTTACTGACGACATGTCATTTCGCTCTTCAACAAAAAGAAATATACCGTGTCACATCTTGTTTTTCGGGACGAATAATCCCGGGCATAATTCTGGAACATTTGTCGCAGCGATTCCCTAATGAATACGCAAGAAAACCCGAGTCCAACCCTATCTTGATTGTGAAGGATTATGTAAGGAATTACGACGGATGGGTTTCTTTTCTCCCTGGTCCGAAGAAAAATTGTTCTGATTAATACTTCCTTTGTCCACGATAATGATTGTTATTTGTGAGGCCTGTAAACATTTGGTCAAAAAGGACCTAATGCTCTTTGTGGATTTACTTATATATATTATTTTTCTCTTGCTAAGTCACATCGGTTTTTTGTAAACGAGTACTAAGAATTCTTGCAGTAATGATTCCTTTAGAGAGTGTATTTATCAATGTGGTGCTCAATGCTTTTTGTTACAAATACCTACTGAAATCTTAGCAATTGTAAGAATACAGAACATTAACACTTTCTGCAGTTAAATACCGCTACAACATGCGACGAATATGTTGATCGCACCAGGATTTGCTTGGTGGCCTACTACCACAGCCTACCATTGATGTTGTAAGTCTGTCTGGCTAGCGTCTACTATAAAAGTAACTAAGTCTGTCGCCAGAAAAGCAATGTCTGACCTGACTACGAGTATCATGCCGAAACAACATAAATATCCTCCAACATCTAAGCATACAATACATAATATTATTAAAAACTGTTCTCCTATAGTTGAGGACATTTGCATCCTCGTCTCATTTGCAATAACCATCAGATGAGTAAAGCTGGACGCTCGAAAGTTACCGGTCACCGTTTTCAAAGGACATTTTAGATCTAATTAAACAAAAAATAAAAAATGTTTCAAATGAATTCATGTTATAGCACAATGGAAAAAGGTCAAAGTTTGTTTCAAAGTTTGATGCATTGAATGCTCCAGAGCGACCGGTATACTTTAAAGTAGAGACATACTTACTGGCAGTCTCAAATTTTAGCTGCGGAAACTTCTTCAACATTTGAGCTTTCCAAGGCGAATGAACTTACGTAGCCGGAGTAAAGGCTACCCTGCGAACAATACACACACGCTGATAAAAAAGAAAAGTCACATGTAAGTCTTGATTCGCGAGAGCAAACAACGTGTGACAAACACCGACATCGAACGACCAATCTCGGGCGTATCCCGCGGGAAATTTAGGGCTGACTTTGAACGGGCGACGAATTTAATTAGAAAACAACATAAGAGTACGTATATGTGATGTAAGTACAAGTAAAGCCCCTTTGGGGTGCGATTAGAATATAAGTAGGCGCAGTCGAGTTCTTAAAAAGCTGTTTATGCCATTTTGGGACATCAAACGACACGTCATATTTCGCTCATTCTTAGTTAACATAAAGCATCGTAAATTTTCACACTGGTGTGACATGTTGGTGTGACGAGTCTGTACTCGTAATATTTTGAAGCCTTCTTCCGTTTGTAACACTTTTAAAAATCGTGTCGGTAAGTACTTAAAAATTAATAGACTATCATAAATAAGTTCGCGCTAGACCCTGTTACAGACTTCAGTTTGTGTCAACTGTCCACCGCTTTCATGACACTTGTAAAACCACTGGGGAATAAGCACAGACAGAAGCTTAAATTAATCTCGTAAACTGACGATTTGATGCGTCACGTCCGAACAATAAGCACCCTTTCAATTAAGCGACCCTCTCCCTCACGAAACTATAAACTATTAAAGCTAGAACGGGATAGAGCACAACAAATAGTTACAATGTCAAATGTCACTTGTTACGAGCGATCGCGGAGTATTGCGGGTCCGTCAATCAGTGTGCTCTCCCTTTCGCACTTCAATTCCGTATCGGACTTCGAGTGAGACAGAAGAGGATCCGATCTTGGTAGTAAAAAAGTGCTTCGAGCCCACGCACCCAACTAATTGCATTTCTGATTCTCTCTGAACTGGCTGTAATTAACTCGATCCTGCTGAAAATTGGGGCCACAAAATTAGGGAAAAAGAGAGCTCTTTGACCTTTCTAAGTAGGACCTAGAAAAGCAAACGATACTTGTATAGCATTTAACTGAGTAACTAAATATTAAGGGCTTTTCTCATAAACAGTGTTGAAGCTCTATTTATAATTGTAAAACATTGTTTTGTTTACGTCACACAAACGTCATTTTGAATTCAAGCAAAAGAGCCAAAACAATGCTTAACTTAATAATGCTCAAATAGTGTTTCCAACTAACGCCTTTAGCGGATTGAATGATGCATGATTAGAGATCACTTTGAAGTTCTAGATAATGTGCATGAAGATTAATACCTACTCCCAACTTTGATGTTACGATTACAAAAAAACATTTTATGTTAAACGATCACTTAGGGTAGTCTTTTTTGTTATGGGTTGAAGTGTATAACATCAACTTAAATTACAGGGCATGTAGCTATTAACTTAGTAATAAACTAATTTACTAACTAACTGCAATCCAAAGATAACGAAACGCTGAAAAAAAAAATGTCTACCTCAAGCGGGAAACGAACCCGCGACCTCTGCAATCCGGGCGGCTGTGTTAACCACTCCGCCACCGAGAGGTATTTGTTAGACCAACGACATTTTTCAACGCTTTTGACTTTATGTTTTTATAGCAACAGTGTCTTATCAAACCTCTTAGGATTTACATCCTTAGAGATCTGAATGAAAATATTTTACAATATTTTAAACATTCAGTTAAGAATAAGAATTAAAAAAAATTTATCGACACTCACACACATATTCACGCAATACAGCACATAACAGTAAATATAAATGACCAAAGAAAAAAAATATTAAAAAATAAAATTAACAAAATAACACAGGATCACAAAATGAAAATTATAAAATAAAAAAAATAAGTTAAGATAAGACTGCTATAAAGATTCGTAATATTTGATTATTTGCGTTAAAAAACACTCAATTAAACTCAAAGATAACGAAACGCTGAAAAAAATGTCCATCTGAGATAGACAATACTTACCTGCAATCCGTTAAGGGGAAAAAGCGAAAAGGTGGAAGCGAATCTGGGACCACAATGCTGTCGAAACCTCTAAGAATGGTGATCTAACCACTAAACCACAGAGGTGGTTGTAGCTCATTATGCTGATGTTTATTATAACTAAACACAAAGACAATCCATCTTGTTTTATTGTATTTAAGCATACATCGTCTAATGAACATCGCAGGCAAAATAAAGGAGGCGTTATCCTGTGAAAATGAGTGTAACAGAGTTGCAACATATTCGTATCATTGTAGTAAATAGTGGGAAGATTCTACCCGAGGGGTCTATTACAAACCATTATAGATGCTCGTAGGCAGGTAAATCGACTTGTAATTACGATATTACTTTGGATCGAAACTTGTAGTAAGTACATATTTGATTTTTTGCGTTAATAACGCTCAAATAAACTCGGAGATTACTAAACGTTTAAAGAAAAGTCATTTTTTTCAACATTTCGTTATCTTGGATCAAGACGATAAAAGTTTAAAACCTAATAATTGGGTATACCTCATTAAAATAATAGCTTATAAGCTATTTATGTATATATACCTATAATAATTATAGGTAACAAAGGTCATCCCATGTTTACAAAGATCATGGACGATATGTCGAATAACTTTCGAAGCATAATAAAACATGTTAACATAGAGTTATCCTTATTCAGTATATTTTATCCATAAATTTGGAAGTAAAAAAACGACTTTCTGCACCGTACTGAATTGGAATACAGCTAACATATAGCCTTATGCAGCAGTGTATCTCCGGACGTAAAAGAGATAGAAAAATGTTTATTAGTGTGTTAGAAAGAGAACAGAAAGCTTTTTCTAAGCAATAAAATTAAAAAGAATTAAAAAGACGTATTTTGACATGTAGGTAAATTTTACATGATAACGTGCTTCACCATCATAATTGGACACTGGACATAATTAAATAGGTACTACTTATTGTTCTTTAAATAACAAGTTGATAAGTTCGTCAAATAATTAACTTGCAATTAGATTAAATAATAACCGCATTCACAGTTATAATACTTTCAAACACTCGATTGGACAGATTGAGGTCTGATCAGCCCCCTTATTCTTGAAACCGACAGGTATTTGATCGGATTGGTATTGTGAAATTCCGTACTTTTAAATTACGACACCAGCGCTAATTTGGATTCATATTGGGTCAACTAAATGGCATTGAGTTTTGTATTTTTTTCACTCTATATCCTCGTAATATAAAGCCATATTAGCTATGGTATCGTAACTTCGGAGTACGAAATTTCATAATACCAATCCGATCCGATACCGATCGGTTTCAAGAGTAAGGGGGCAGATCAGAGCATAAATTGTAACTCTTTCAGAAACTGAAACGTAATTTGGCATATCGAGTAGGTACATCGACGGATTTCGTCCGTGATTCGTTACTTTAATAAAGACATCTTGCAGATAGGTCCCCAGGGCAGATCCAAGCGCTGCGTTATGTACACCGCGGGCTGCATACCAAGCTGGGAGATATCTTAGTCGTAAAACTATGAGTATTCTTAATACCAAAGTAAGTTTACGAGTTCAACTAAGTTGAAAAATTATAGGTTGTTTTCATACTACAGTATGTTCTTTATGAAAGAAAAAGGTAGAATAGGTTGCTTAAGAAAACTTTATTTTGAAGAACATGAGATTAGGTAATATAAAGAATTTAGTAATACTATTACGAGTAGATAACAAGTTGGATAATGTCAATGTTAAGTGGTAATTTGTTTTGGCCGTAACAACTACATAAATACCTACGTTCACTTACGTACATTTACGTTTTTATGTTTGTTCTCAATGATAACTTACAACTTCGCAATTAAAATGTATTAGCTAATAAAATGACAACTTCATGGCCCCACACGCAGATTCAATAAAATTACAAACGCAGGTTACTGAAAGTTCGAAACTGCATCAGGCCTTTTGAAATGAGCAGTGATGCCTTCGTTAAATGTTTGTAATTCCGGTGTCGAAAAACGGAGGCGAGCTTGAAGCTGCAACTATGTCAATACCCTTTTTTGTGTAACATCAGTCGTCCTACACTGGAAAAACTTCACAAAGTTTAAACAGAATTCGGTATAATTAAAGAGACTTTTAAAAATGTTTTCGAAGCACTGGGGGAAATGTTTGCTTCGCTCTGACCGCCAGTGACGCTGTTTTTGTAACATGAACATTTCGGTTTGTACACGTGCAATGTGCACCGCAATTTTATATTTAGTTGAGCGCGTGTCTACCGCGCGGTTTTGACACATTTTTGACAAGAGCGTAAAGGACCCTCTTCACGTCGGCAGACGCATCCGCAGACGTCGTCTGCGGATGCGTCGGCCGACGTGTAGAGGGGTTGATTTGCGCGTCTGTGGTAGGTATTTAACGTCTGCAGATGCATCTGCCTCGCATCAGACTGTTGTCGTTTTTGTGGCACGCATCAAAGGGGTTCGGCGCCAACGTCCGGCGTCTGTCCACACGTCTGCCGGCGTTGATCGGAGTTGCGATTGAGAGTGCACGGCACGCGTGCTTCTTGTGTTTTAATTCTCGTACCTACTTTCGTTTTGGTGGGTGGTGAGTGGTGGTGGTTTGGTGGCTTTCAAGAGGCACCATCAAGAGGCGCCTTAAGGCGCCTCTTCACGTCGGCAGATGCGTCCGCAGATGAATTTCCACGAGCTGTCCACACGTCTGCAGGTCGATCAGTCTATGTTCATTTCGGGCAGACGCTACTCGCGCTCGCACTCGCAATTTTAATAGTTAAAATCAAAAACATCAATGTTTTTTACATTTTACATTTTACACTTGGCTACCGAGGTCTGGCTTTCAACCGTCGAAATTTGTCAGTGCTTGATGCTTATGTGTTAAGTCAATCAATTTTACAATAACATCAAGTTATTTTAAGTAATTTACTTGTTTATTTACACATACTTACTTATACATATTATAGTAAATCTCACGACAGCCTTTTATATCATATTTTTTATTTTTTTTTATTTAACAAAATCCACAGCTCTTTGGTTAACCATAAGCGAGAATACAAATTTTGAAACTGACAGCCAGTAATGGATTTACATTTTATAACTAAAACTGACAATTTTTAAGTCGCAACAACTATGTGCTTTAACTCATGCAAACAAACAAAAAATAACAAAGATAATGTGAACATATGTGCGCATAAAGACAGTGTGTGTATGTGTGTAATATATAAATTAAATTATTTAGCTGAATAATACATTGAAAGTAAATAAGGTGCAGTCTATCTTATGGTTACTTTATTATAAAACTGCTTACTTATGTAATTGTATTTTACAAACTAGATAAAAATTATAAGTTTAAAGTGTCTCAATTTTACTTAGTATCGCTCTTATAAAACTTATTTTATTGGAACAAAATGGATCAATTGTGGAAAAAGAAATATATTTCTTTTTTTTTTGATCTCGGAAAATCGCCTATTAGCAGAGGAAGACAAAGGATTACTAACATAGGTTAAGATATTAAAAGTGTACGACACACCACAGAGTTTTGAGCATAGTTGGTTCGTGTATGTGGTACGTGAAAAAGAGAAGAAACAGTGTGTCTGGTACGAATGGATGGAGTAAAGAAGCTCATGAATAACGTCGACAGTTCGATGGAATCCAGTTTGCCACTGCACACGTCAAACAAAAAAGACATATCCATAACTGTTCGACGACTCTCAAGCGATGTAAGTTTATGAAATTTGCATGCGTCTTCATAGGTGTGAAACTTCTTACATGTGCGATAATTTAGATGCTTAAGAAATTTTTGTTGAATAGACTCTAATTTATTTTTATGTATTACATATTTAGGAGACCAGATATTACTGCAGTTTTCAAGGATACTACGAACGTAAGCGAAATATAAAATTTTTATGCAACTGAGATCCGAGAAAGGCTGACTCACACGAAGAACAAAGCCCAAGTTTTTATACGCCTTATTCACTATGGCCGAAATATGGTCGGAGAATGTTAGTTTTGAATCTAAAAGAACACCGAGATCTCTTACCAAAGATACACATTTTAATTTTTGTTGATTTAGAACATATTCAAAATGTAAAGGTTTATTGCTACGTGTAAAAGTAACAATAGAGCATTTGTCAGTGTTAACTCCAATACGGTTACGGCAATAGTAAACACTAAGACGATCCAAGTCTTCCTGTAATTTAATACAATCGGCCATCTCTGACACAGACATGTAGATTTTGGTGTCGTCCGCATACATTAGGTATTTGGCATGTTTTAAACAGTGGCCAATATCATACAGGTACGCTACGTACAACAGAGGCCCAAGAATTGATCCCTGTGGTACTCCTGAAGATATTTTAATAAAGTTAGATCTATACCCACCAATGACAAAAGCCTGGCTTCTGTTATGTAAGTAGGATTCTATCCATCTAAGCAGGTTACCACTTATACCGAGTTCTTGCAATTTCATCATCAGTATCATATGATCCACACGATCAAATGCTTTTTCGAAGTCGGTATAAACGACTTCCATTTGACCCCCACCATCCATCCCTCTAAGTACGTCTTCAGTGAACACTGCTAAGTTGGTGTTAGTGGATCTACCCTTCATGAAGCCATGCTGCTGCACCCTTCATGAAGCCATGCTGCTGCACCGGAATTGAACGACTGATGATCGGATACATGTGACCATAAACTGCTCTCTCCAATAGTTTGCTCAAGGTAGTCAGCATTGATATAGGTCGATAATTGGTTACTTGCATTATTAGACCCTTCTTCGGTACCGGAACAATAAGCGCCTTCTTCCACATATCAGGACAGTGACCCTCACGCAAGCTACGATTGAAAATGTATGATATAGGCTTTGCCAGGGCTCTTGCACAGTTTTTATAGAAAAGGGGCGGAATACCGTCGACACCACATCCCTTACTCGTGTCCAAACCCTGCAAGAGCTTTAGTACATAGGAAGGAGAAACTTCTATAATATGTAAGGAGTCATTACTATTCACAGTATTACTAGGAACGTATGATGCGTAGCTATTGGCGGGATTACTAAAGTTCTCTAGGAAGAACTAATTAAAAGCTTCACATATCTCACTCTCACCAGCCAGGACTGTGTTATTAAAATGCATAATATTGGGGTAGTGAGATTGAGACTTTCTTTTTGATTTCACATACTTCCAGAAAAACTTAGGTGCACTTTTTATTTTCGCCTCAGAAGTAGTTATAAAGAAATCAAAGCAACTCTTTTGAAAATCCTTCTGACGCTTTCTTAATATTGAAAATGCCAAATAGTCCATTGGATTTTCGTGACGCTTCCACTGCTTATGAATTTTGGCCTTTTCTTTGATAACATTTATAAGTGCACGACTATACCAGATTGGGTACTGATGAGAACCTGATACAGTAATACACGGGACAAATTCTTCTATTACCTCTTCAAGAGTAATTTGAAAACTGTGTGCCATTTCCTCGACATTGTCGTGATTCAGTGTTGAGTCGCAATCGTTATGACTCAACTTTTCAATTATTGCCTCGTAATTAGCTTTCTTAAAACAGATTTTTTTTTGTGAAGACATTTTTAGCGGAGAAATAACAATGTCACTAGCGTTTATTATCAAAGCAGGATGAAATTTATCTTCATCGACAACAGGTAAAGGTGAACGATATATGTCGAGAGAAAAATTTGAAAACATCAAATCTAGAGTGTTGTTATGAGAGTTGACTAATGTGTTACATTGTATCAAATTATAGAACGTTGTATGTTGAACTGTTTAATGACGTTATAAACTGTTGATAGTAAAAGTTTTGAAGTAAAAGTTTTTTTTTTAGCGTATTTAAATAAAAGTTGTTTTTTTTAAAAAGGATTTTTACTTTTAATTTATTTTTTACTTTTTAGTTATCCCTGTACCTACACGTTTTTCATCTGTTTATCTCACTGAACGTGTATATAAAATTTATTCACGTCCACCAAAGCACCACCATCCAAACGAAAGTAGGTACGAGAATTAAAACACAAGAAGCACGCGTGCCGTGCACTCTCAATCGCAACTCCGATTAATGCCGGCAGACGTGTGGCCAGACGCCGGACATTGGCACCGAATCCCTTTGATGCGTGCCACAAAAACCGACAACAGTCGAATTTGAGGCAGATGCATCTGCAAACGTTAAATACCTACCACAGACGCGCAAATCACCCCCTCTAAACGTAGGCCGACGCATCCGCAGACGACGTCTGCGACTGCGTCTGCCGAGGTGAAGAGGGCCCTTTAGGTTGGCGCGCGGTGACGATATTTTTAACCGACTTCAAAAAAAGGAAGAGGTTCTCAATTCGGTTGTGTGTTTTTTTTTTTTTAATTTGTTACTTTAGAACTTCGTCATTTATACACCGATTTGGAAAATTATTTTTTTATTTGTAAGTATATACTTCCAGATTGCTTCCATTTTTATCAAAATCCAGTTCTGATGATGGTAACCTTAAGTAATTGACGAAACTCCTCAAATATTGTAGGCAAACCTATACCGAAATTGGTATTTACAGCAATAAGTCAAGCATTTGCATTCAGAAAATATCATTTGATAAAGTATAAATGATCAAAAAGACCACAGATTGCCACTGGAACTCCTCAATGATAAGTATTTCACGGGTGGCAATAAGATATCTCGATAAAGATTTTTAAGCGACTATGACAAAACAAAAGAAGGCAGGTACCGGAACTCAGTTCTGATGATGGGATCCTTGAGGAATTGTGGGAACTCCTCAAATATTGTAGGCATATCTATAGCAATTTTGGTATTTTCAGCCATAAGTCAAATGAGATCCACTCCGGCTATAAATCCTTCCTAACGCAGTAATATTGTTAATGCAAAAGCGTGTTTGTTTGTCACTTCAAAACGGAGCAACGCATCGAGCTGATTTTTTTAATTACATAGGCCACTTTTTATCACTCCTTCCGAAACATTTCTATTAGGATTTAAAAATACACTATTCACACAATTAATTCTATTACTTCTTATCTAAATTCTTCTCTATCAACTTTCTTCTATATCATCTTTATGCCGATGACTTTACTTTAAGGCTACCACTACCAGACTACCATCTAAGACTGGAGCAAGTCATGAAGTCGAAATTAATCATCGTGGTCTATACAGTAACAGTAAATCGTAATCGTAGTTCACGAATAAATCTGGATAACTTGCCGTCTGTTTTGGACGTAGATTTCCTACTTTGTGATGGGCGTTTCTCGTTTTCTTCGCTTGTCACATTTAAATGGCACTGTCTCATACGAGCAGCGCGTTTTGTATGTTTACCCATATTCGCTTTCGATAAATAGATCGAAACGATTCACTAAGAAGAGAAAAATGAACAAAATATTTAACTAAAATAAAACCGACTTAAAAAATTAGACTGAAAAAAATGCACTAAAAAGTAATAAATAATTGCGTAGTTTAGTTTGTTTTCAATCATAAAGTCTTACTGCGGCTCCACATTAGTGCCGTGAAGCTCCGTAACCATGCGTGAACGTGAATGTGGACGGTTTTCGCGGGGTTCACGCGCGTTTACGCCTGATCGGGAATATACATTATGTATACAGATAAAACAGTAAGAAATATGTTTTAGGAAAAAGGCTATAATACAATAACTAGATTTTTATCTTAGAATCGACAATATTTGTTAAACAAAATCCAGAGTACTTTAAAAATAAATCTACTGCACGTCCAAATGTCCGTGCGTTAAATACCGATATGACTTTTGGATTTCAAGAATTAATAATCTCATGACATGCTTTAAAAGTGCCTACAGTACTAGCATTAAAGTATTCAATCACCTTCTATTAGACATTAAAGCTCTTGAGATGCCAAATTTTAAATTTCATTTAAAAAAGTGGTAGTTAAAGTATTTTACACTCTGGACGAATACTATGCATTGAAACAATAATGTATTTTCTTTAAAAAATCGTATTTAAGCTAGTAACGAGATTATTTTATTATTTTTTGTAACAATTTAATGTTGCATGTCCCTTAAGGGTAGACTGTTGTAACCAAAATGTACTGCATCTTCAACCACAAATTGTACACAGTATCAGCAAACTCTAATAAAACTCTATTCTATTCTAAATACACACACGCGCGCACACACACACATTCACACACGCACACACATTTACACACGCACACACACATAATTATAATAGTACATTTTTACCCTAAGGGGTAAGTAAGTAGCTAATTTTCCCCCGAGCTCGGGCGCCAATAATTCGAGGGAGTAAATAAATCTTTCACCCGAGGTAAACACTGTGCTTTTCATAACGAATATAAGGAAAGTAAAAACAAAAACAAAAAGGTCTTTAGTCCGTTAGTCGCCTTTTACGATACCGAAGGGAAGAAAGGGATTGGTAGTATTATTTTGATAAGCCATCGCCGCTCTATGCTGTTGTATGTATGTGCAGTCTTTAGTCCGTTAGTCGCCTTACCTACAGATACTGATAAGGGATGTAAAGTTGAGAAATTATTTTGGTGAATTATATTGATGCCACTGAATATGCTTATTATATTAAGATTTATTGTGTCTTTCTCTACAAGCAAAATCTCTCCCTACAGTTTGTATTGTATACCCTACATCTTAATTTATGGCATAAATTGAAGAGGGCATAAACACATGTCTTTATTTTTATATGCAATATTATTCTTTTAATTTTTTTTAGAATGAGGGTTAACAAACAGCCGGACTACCGTGCGGATTATAGTGCGATAAAAACATTTTAGCCCATATTAACTTCGCCAAATCAGTTATCTACAGGTTTACAAATAATTAACTTACATCATAGACAAATAAAACTTAGTCTAGACTTATAGTAGGTACAATAGCGTAAAACCCCAAGTAGGTAACAATTTTATATAACAAATAAAAGCAAATAAACAATGCCGAAACGCTACTAAGCAATAATACTAATAATACTTACAAACAAAGATACACTATTTCCTATTAACATTTTTTTCTTAAAATTTCTTGTTACATTATAGACATAGCATCATTCAACATAAAGTTAATTTTTTAATTAAATTTACTAATTTAAATAAATAAAACTAATACTAAAGATTGATTGAAAGTTATCATACATACATATATACATACATACACACACATGCATACATACATACAGTAACCCAGTCACTTAGTCATACCATTTCGTTTTAACTTTCTTTAATAATGTACGCTTTTTATCAATAAAGGGATCAACGTATTTAAAACATTTATTATTATATATTAAAAGTGTCAAAGATTCTGGTCAATACCGCATCTCAAAATGATATCAAACACAGACCTTGCCACTTCCGAATTAGACTTCACTTATGTTTTCACTAATAATCTAATTCGTACCATGTCCGTACACGTGACGTGTATTTGGACATAATTTGTGATATAGGAAGATATGTCATATAATCTCTTGATTGCTACATCGCATTGTTCTCTTAATTGGTTTTCACTAAGCAATTACATGAGTTTTAATTAACGGTGGTAGGTACCAATGTCAACATTGAAAGCCAAAGGATTAAAAGGGAAATATCCACGATACGCCACTGAAGTCTTTAGATAGTGAAACACGCGCGACATTCAACAAACCAAAACAAATGAGCTCGCGAGATCACGTCCTCAGTCCCTCCCGGGAAGAGTCTGGTAGGTAAACATCAGTAAACATGGAAGGGTGAACGGCCTATGACACATCAGAAAGAAACTGCCATATTGCCTATTGCATTCATTTCTTGAGGCTGCTTTATACCATAAAGCCATCGCTTTGATATTGTCATACATTTATACATAATCACGACTGTCATCGAAATGAAAACACTTTTTTACGGATTAACTCGCGTTTAATTTACTATTTACATAGTTTTTTATATTATCCTGACGTTTCGAACCCTTTACAGGGTCCGTGGTCACAGGGAGACTGAGGTGTTGGTCGTCTCATAGTTAGAAGTTATTTGCCTACCGTGAATCATTTTTATATTAACCGGGTGCGTTCAAGTTTACACAATACGAGCTAACAATATTTTTAGGTCTGGCAATGTGTTTGCTGTTGGGGCTGGGATTTGATGACCTGTATGATGGGGTCCCAGGCAGGTGGTAAATTCCAACCATCCTCTCTATTGAAATTTCGATGTTTTTTTAATTTCAATAACCTTGCGTATCATCCTAGGGATGAATCGTTGTTCCTTGGCGAGTATTTGAGGTTTGTCAAATCTGATGTAATGGTTGGGTCCCTCGAGAGCATGTTCACACACTGCAGACTTATTTTCGCGCCTATGCTTGACTTCGGTTATATGTTCTTTTACGCGGGTTCCTACACTTCTCTTTGTTTGCCCGATGTAGGTACGAGAGCCCACAGTCGCAGTCCAGTTTGTACACGCCTGCATCTTGAAGGGGTATATTGCACTTGACAGGTCGTAAGAACTGGTTGATCTTCTTTGGCGGCTTATAGTAAGTATTGATTGAAGCTGAACTTCAGCATGTTAAGCATGTACTACAGGATAACAAACTGCAAGTACCGCGGCTTCGTCACAAAAAACCAACCACAGTCGAGCGCCAACCTGCAGTACTTCCTTATATGAAAGGCGTCACTGACAAGATTGGTCACATCTTGAAGCGAGCTTCAATCAATACTTATTTTAAGCCGCCAAAGAAGATCAACCACTTCTTACGTGTTTATGATTTTATAGGAATTATTATTGTAAAACACGTGTTTTGAAAACAGTCATCCCCTCACACGTACCCCAATACCAACTCCTTCCATTTGACCGCATCCAACGCAGAGCTGCTCGAATTATCGACGACGTGGATATTTCAGGTCGGCTCGATCCACTGGCTCTTCGGAGAGACGTTGCGTCTCTTCTGTATATTGTACCGTATATAATCATGGGGAGTGTTCTGAGGAATTGTTCGGCTTGATCCCTGCCGCTGATTTCCTTCACCGCACTACACGCAATCGACTGTCATTCCATCCACATCACCTTGATGGATGGCGGTCTACTACTGTGCGTTTTTCAAGAAATTTCTTGCCTCGATCTAGTGTTGTGGAACCAGCTCCCGGCGGCGGTATTTCCGGACCGTTACGACTTAGTGATCTTCAAGAAACGAGCCTATTCCTTCCTTAAAGGCCGGCAACGCGTCTGCGATTCCTCTGGTTTTGTGGGTGTCCATGGGCGGCGGTGATTACTTTCCATCAGGTGACCCGCTTGCTCGTTTGCCTCCTTCCGCTTTAAAAAAAAAAAAATGTACGCTCTGTAATACATATTGAAAATTTTAGTGCGGAATATCTAAAATATTTTGAATAGCAGCTAATAGAAAACAGCCGATTTATCAGTTCCGTCCGTAACCTCTCTTAAACTGCCAAGTTTGCAAACCGGACGCCTTTAGCCGCTGCGATATGCGAGCTCCTTAAAATCAGATACCTACCCAAATATTTATAAAATAAGTAGGTTTGTTATTTAATCACTTAAATAATATTGTTTTTGAATGTTCAAAGTCAATCATAAGGTTCAGAAGCATCTTAAGCTTAACGGATAGATGCTTGAGTTGAATACTAGGAAACTTTGTTTAATCCCCACATTCACATTAGGCTATTGAAACGTGAACCCAAGTCAAACATAAGCGTATTGGCTTTCTGACTAAGTTTAACAAAACTATTATTTACGTGTTAATAGCGTGTTAATAATTGATATTATTCCTGTTGTTGTTATAATAGTTATTCCTAAAAATATTGGTGTAACAAAGCTGGCTAATAGCAATATGCTATTAGCAAAAGCACTTGGTGCACACAAAGTGCTATTTTAAGACACAATACAGATTCATAGTAGGAGGAGATAGGGATCTAATTAACTTAACGGTTAGCACAATGCATTCTCCACCCTAGGTGGGAGCGGATTTACCGCAACCCGCAGTACTTAAAAAACCTCGCACACGAAGCCCCTACTGTGTAATTTAGCTCACACGCATGCACTTCCATACGCACGCAAACATGCACGTACTTACGTACACACGCAAGCACGCACGCACTCACGTACAAACGCAAGCACTTCTCACGTACAAACGCAAGCACGCACGTACTCACGTACAACCGCGAGCACGCACGTACTCACGTACGTACGCAAGCACGCACGTACTCACGTACGACGCAAGCACGCACGTACTCACGTATGCACGCAAGCACGCACGTACTCACGTACGACGCAAGAACGCACGCACTTGCTTAGGCAGTTATCACACTGCCACGCACCACGCTGCATCTTGCGTGTTGACGCACCTACGCGCGTGTGTTTTCTATACAAACGGAGAAACACGCAACATGCAGCGTAATGCGTGGCAGTGTGTTTTAATCGACCCATTCACGCGCTACGCTGCGTGGTGCGTGGCAGTGTATTAACTGCCTTACTCTCGCACCCACGCACGCACGTACTAACGTACGTACTTATAAAACTCTTACCCTGTTATTAATAAACCTTAATTAAAGTTACACTTAGCATTAAATTGACGCTGTCTCTATCTGTCTTCTTTATCAAAATCGACACAGCGTCACTTTAAACCGAGGTGTGTAACATTTGGCAATTTTTATAATAAGAAGGTTAGTTATTATGACTATTTTTGTATATTTTTGTTGTTAAGTATTTGCATTTTGTTAATCCTATTTTATGTTTCTATTATGTCAATATAGAAATTATATATACTATTCACTTTCGCATTAATAAACATTATTAATGCGAAAGTGAGTGAGTTTGTTTGTTTGTAACGCTTTCACGCCTTAACTACTCAACCGACGATCACGGAATTATGCATACACATTATCAGGGATACAGAAAAGGTTATAGGATACTCTTTATCCCTGTAAAAGGTTCCTGTAGGATAATAATGTAGCTCACGCGTACCAAGAGTCGCGGCAAAAGCCAATATCCACTAAGTACGAGTCAAAAAAAGCTCCCCAGTGCCGTGCGTGACTGGTCGTGCGCCGTCGCCTGCGCGCTAGGCCGCTTATACTCAGCATAGCATAGCCTCTTCACGCGCCGTCTGCTACATTATTCAAAGAAACCCCGCCATAAAACTCGCGCCGGCCGGCACTGAATCGTAACGCCGGATAAGGACGCGGCCACATCTGTCGCCCAATAAACGTTTAACAAGTCGCTGGAAAAACGTGAGAACTTTTACGGTTGTTCGAGTGGAAACTAAAAGTTGGCTCTCGTAAAACCCCTACATGCCTATCCATCGAATCACGATGCTCTTTATATGTTTGCTTCATCTCACTATAAGGTATCTTAGTAACATATCAGTGACTCATCTATGAAAAACCTTTTTTTATAACATGAATTTTGAGCATAAAAGTCTGTAGTAAGACAATTAATATGGGAAGGAACTTCCCACGTGACAATAAGTTGATCTTTATCTGATATATCCTGGCTCAAAGGTCCATAATAACAGGACCTAGCATTGCTTCAAGCCTTTTCAATTGGTGTCTTTTCACAATAATACGTTTAATTTGAATTTATAAGTAGACTTCACCTTTCTTTCATTTACCCCTAACTTATTATGGAATCCTGATGATATATTGTGGCTAAAAACTCTTGTATTGACAATCTACAGAAGAACTAAACTTAAATGTATCCCAAGTTTTATGTGTATTGCTTACCTTACCACGGAGCCTTATACTGTATTTAGATTGAGATTGCGTGCAAGTAAACACAGTATAAGATACGAGTACGATGACCCTGCGTTTTGATTGTAACCACAAAAAACAGCAACAATTACTCTCTAGTGTTGTTTCTGTGTTTATTTTAACTAGATCACTATTGTGATCTAGTTAAACAATACTTACACAATACATGATGATTACAAAATGGCATGATACTGTCTTATGTGTTCCCTAATAAGTTGCAAGTTCCAAAGTAACATCAGAAGCGTATTCGCATAATCGTATATCAGCTACTTTTTACTAGTTAGTGAAGTAACAATCTTCTTTCTTTAAATAGTCACTACTAAATTAATTTGACATATTAAACAATTAGGTTTCAGTGTTACTTATAAATTATTTGTTAGGTAATGTTTTATCTGTGCGATGCGATGGGTGATCACAATACTATGTCGAGCATTGATAGATGTAAGTATATCTATGATGCCAAGCATATAAACTTGTAATATTATGACTTGAAAGTTTATGTCAAAGTCAAAGTATTTTATTTATAAAGAATATGTCAATAATGTGTTCAAAAGGTTAGGAATAAATGATGTTGAGGAAAAATTGTATTTTATTACCCTACAACTCTCACATGAACATCTTGACAATTTAACCAGTATTTTTTGATTACCCCGCAAAAACAAAAGTTTACAACAGGTATAAACAAGATGTCAAATATATTAGATTAGATTAATCAACGTGCATGGTGGCATATTATTATTATTTATAAAAGCCGGAATTATATTAAAGTTTTGCCCTTTTACTTCAATGAGCGTAAGTGCCCAAGTGCATCACATGTTTCACTTTTTATTTTAGTAAATGATTGTGATTTTAAATAATATACAATAATATAATAATTAATTATACAATAATTAAAAAAAAAATGTAAACACATGTTGTTCTTCTCGACAGTAGACTTGTTTAACGTACGTGGTAAAAAAGATAAAAATACTTATGAGAAAAGTAAAAGCAAAATATTATATAAATCATTGTCATGGAACGTTACAACTAAAATTCATGTTTGCTTCGACCATTAAATTTGATTGAAATAATACGGAACTTTCAGAAGTTGTTACGACTTTTCTGCATATTCAAAATTTTCCATTCATATTCCATTCACACACAATATACAAGAGTGTACTTCTGAAGCTCTGAGTGAGTTCCTACCAGCTGTACACACCACACATGTCTACACGCCAAACTTCCTGAAAAATACATAGGCACAGCCTAAAAAAGGGTCAAACTAACTAAGCTCCTGAAAACGCACACAATTCAAAAGCGTACTACACTGCAGTCCGTTTAATTTGAATATTTTGTAAACTGGGAACTTACGAGTATTTTGTAAATGTTAGCTACGGTGCGGCGCGGCGGATGCATCGAGCGTTCGTCGTCAGTCGTACTAACCGTTTTTATCATTTAGTTTATATGCTACGCGTACTGGGTTAGACGCTGACATTTTTATTTAAAGGAACTATAGCTGTACATATTAAATTTATAGAATCAATTTAAATTATTATTATTAGTCTGGGTGTTTTCTATGTATAACAAGTATGTATTTAAGTATTTTAAGTATGTTTATCCGTTGTCTAGTAACCATTTCACGAGTTTCTTCGAAGCTTCTCTTGGGCTAGATAATTAGTGTGATTGTAGGAAACATTTATTTATTTATTTATTTATTAATTTAAAGGCAAACAATTGCACAGAACTTTATACATTATCTAAATAATAGGCCAACAATAACTAATTAAAACAATTGTTAATGGTAACTCAAAATGGTGGAGCAGCGTTGATCTTGGACAAAAAAATTACCCTACTAATCAAAACAAATCTACAAAATACATCAAGTTCCAAATGAGTATTTATTTAAATAATCAGAGCCTTATTAGGCTTATTCAATTTAACAATCACTCCAACACCCCAAACAAAGAATAATAATCTAAGCGAACCCTAATCGAATTCTATTGGCAATATACAGTGCCACTAAATGGAGCCGCGTGAAATATGAGCAGCGGCCCAGATTCCAGCCCGCCCTGCCCTGATTGATGGCATTATCTAATACCTATCCTACAAATTACGTACAACTCTATTTCAGCTCTAATTGTTTCACTCGCAGTTACAATTTATGATTGTGGTCTCGTCAATGGCGCTTGCTACACTATTTATAGATGTGCTATAACTATGATTTTTGTTTATCTTTTATCTTTTTAATAATAGATAGATTATTTTGTGTTACTTAATTATAATGTAAGTATGGACATCGTTAATATAAAATAAAATGTTTCGTTACGACTAAAAGTTATTTGTGGAAATTAACTAACTCTATATATTGGTAAATAGATGACAGTATACTATACTTACTACTTAGTGTAGTTCTACCCTTCGGCTGAATGCAGCGAAGATATATACTGTGAGATATTTGTAGATGGATGGGCAGCTATCCAGTCAAAGTGTTAGAAACTTAATGTCCTTTAATAATTAAATTAAGTACTTATATACGCCTTTGCGCTGGCAGCAATTGGAAAAAGGAGAGCTGTTGAAATCCAGCTGATAAGTAGTAACGTAGTAGTAAAAGTAGTAGTAGTAGTTAGGTCTTATACTTTCTATATATTTTTGTTATATTATTATTTTAGTTCATCTCACCTGATAGTACGTGAAGTTAGGTGAAAGCACTGTAGACTTCGATCAACTATACAACCTGTTGATCGAAGACTGCAGACGTCAATCCAAAGTGTGATAGCTCACCGGCTGAAATTAATAACCGATCCCGAGATAGAGATATGCCTATTTTGGATTTGTTACTAGGCAACTGTTGTTATTTCCCGTCATATAACAGAAATATCTAGGCAACAAATCTAAAGTAGGCCTATCTCTATCTCGGGATCGGTTACTAATTTCGAGAAGATCCATCTCTACCCTTGGGTGTCGTAAAAGGTGACTAACGGACTAACTATTGCACAAACATCCAACAGCAAAGAGCGTTGACCGGGTCACGGCTGTCACTCTGAGCACATGTGCAGTTGTTATTTAGTGAAACGTGTCCAAAAAGTTTCGGGAACGGATGATTTGTTTATGATTCCAAATTCAAGTTTTTGTTTTTTTTGTTGTTAGATTGGCACAACTGTTATCCATTTTGGCGCGGAGTTTGAGTTGTATCTGTTATTTAGATTAAATACAGTGCTGTTTTTAGTTATTTTATATCTAGTATGTGTTGCGATTTTCATAATGGATAAAAACATCGAACAAAGAGTTTGTCTTAAATTTTGCGTTGCCAATGAAATTTCGTGCTCGGAGTCACTGAAAATGTTACAGGAGGCTTACGGTGAATCGACTTTATCAAAAACACGTGCTTATGAGTGGTACAAAGCGTTCAAAAGCGGTCGAGATGATATGGAAGATTTGCTTCGCTCTGGTAGGCCATCAACGTCTTTAACTGAAGTTAACATCACAAAAGTGAAGAAAATGGTGACTGAAAATCCTCATTCAAGTTTGAAAGAGATAGCCGCTGAACTTTCTGTGTCTCACGAGTCGATCCGTACCATTTTAAATAATCACTTGGGTATGAAACATGCTGCCGCTCGGCTAGTCCCAAAAGACTTTAATTTATTTAATTTTTAGACATAACAGTCACTGAGGACATGCTAGAACGAGTCAATTCCGACCCAACATTCATGCAACGCATTGTTACTGGTGACAAGACGTGGGTTTACGAGTTTGACATGCAAACTAGTCAACAAGTTTCGGAGTGGCGTCTTCCGACTGAACTGAAACCGAAAAAACCACGCCAAGTCGATCAAAAGTCAAAGTCATGTTGACTGTTTTCTTTGACTATCGCGGTGTTGTGCACTCGGAATTCGGAAAGTCAAACAGTAAATAAAGAATATTATTTGAGCTTTATGCGGCGTTTGAGATAGCTAATTCGACGAAAAAGGCCAAATTTGTGGAAAGAAAATTGTTGGATTTTGCACCACGATAATGCACCTTCGCACAAGGCCATCATTGTAAACGAATTTTTAACTAAAAACTCAACAAATACCATCGAGTGACCACCTTATTCACCAGATATGGCTCCAGCCGACTTAGTTCTTTTTCCTAAACTCAAATTACCACTTCGTGGCACCCGTTTTCATTCGGTAAAAGACATAAAGGAGAATTCGCGGCGAGAACTGAACTCAATTCCGGACAAAAGCGTTTAAAAAATGTTTTGATGATTAAATTATTAGTTGGCGAAGTGTATCGTTTCTGAAGGAGCATACTTTACATAAAATGAATTTGAATGAATAACTAACATTTTGTGTATTATTGATCTTTTCCCGGTACTTTCTTGACAGAGTAGTACATGTATGTAGGTATGTATCAAAAAAGATAATATGGTGAAGAAAGGAATGACGTAGAATTGACGTCTGATAGGGACAAATGGAAGAAGAAGACATACTGCGCCAACCCCGAATAGGGATAAGGGCAAGAAAATTATGTTGATGATGTATGTATCAAAAGTTTCAATATTTTAGTAGGTTAGATCGTTTAGATCACTTTCATAAGGTAACCGTACCCGCGCGCCTACTCGCTTTCTCCGAATCGAAATTTCAGCCGATTTTTGTTTGCTACGAGTATACACCCTCATTTTTTTGTCATTTCAATGAAATCAAGGGTGAGTTCCCCCTATGAAACTGAACAACTTTCCCCAAGAAACCTATGTGAAAAAAGACAAAAAAAATTTGACCTCCCCATACTATTTGTCGTCAGCTGATCGGACAGTTTTGTGTGGGAGGTCGAATTTCTTTTGTCATTTTTGCACATAGGTTTCTTGAGGAAAGTTGTTCAGTTTCATGGGTGGAACTCGCCCTTAATTTCATTAAAACGACTAAAAAATGAGGGTGTTTAAAGCGCTTTCCATCAATATTGAAATTTCAAACAATTTTCTAAAAATTAATAAAAATCTAAATGCCAAACCTAATTTTACTAATTTCGGAAGGAATAGAAACCGTTTTAAACAGCAAACGAAAATCGGCCGAAATATCATTTCAGAGAAAGCGAGTTGGCCCTCCGGTATCTAACTTACTACTAAACTAAAAGACGGTTAAAACCAACCTTAATTATTCGGGTAATAAGATCAATATAAGCTATTCCTGTCACGCGCTTAATGACACGTAGGATGACAAAAGAGGCCATAAAAATTGACGGTATAAGAATAACATCCGCCAACAATAATTACGTCCACGTCTTAGCAACACTCACATAGCATCCTGCAAATGTGACAAGTGACAAACGCGTATCTGCGCTTGACGGGAGCGACCCCTTCTTGACGTCATGTTATTCGATAGGCATATTATCAAATATGTATGAGCGCGCACGCCCCGAAATAGATATCACGTACGCGATACATAATTATTACGGTTACCTTGAATGAAGCCTCCTTTGATAAACTTATATAGAAAGTAGCAGACGTGTAATATGGTACTTGGCAATCATGGTTCCGAGCTATCTCATGGCATATATGGGATGGTAAGTATTAGATTTTTTTTCGATGATTAGCTTAAGTATTTTTTTTATCACTAAGTGATTAGCCAATATACATGTGTAATATGACTTGATTTTAATAATGGAGGCTTTTATCTTTTAATATGTTCCTCCTGACATATAAAATGTGTAAAGGTACAAATAACAAAGAACCCTTAAAACACGGTAAGCTGATTTCACAAATAAATACACAATGCCAGCGAAATCTGAAACAAAATAGCTTTAACGAAACGAGAGTAAGCATTAAGTTCAAAGCAGTACAGTACTGTTAACATAAAATAAAGAGGGAATGTCTGCTGCAGCGATGAGCCAATTTCATATTCACAGCTTTGGAGCGGTTTCTTGTAAAAATCACTTTAGCCAAAGAATAAAACAAATACATCTTCGAGAGCAGATCGGTAAGCCATTTCAACAGTTATTCTTGCTATGTATAATTTATTTATTGCAGGCAGAAATATTTGAATGTATTAAAACTGTTATCAGGTGATTTTATTAAAGACCGACTGATATTATTACCTATTATAAAATTAAATATTCAGGGAGTACTTAAAGATCTATATATCTTATCCATAGTTTCAAGAGATCACTAATGTCAAACTGTCAAACATTACCAACTGGTTTTTAATGAACCAACTTTGAATCAAAAATACGTAAATTACTAATTTTTGTAGGTTTGGTGGTATATCATCAGGTGGTAATAATTCGAAAATCATTATAATTAGCATGAAATAAAAGTTTATCGAACCAATGTTACCAGAAATTGGTTTCGAGGCAACAAATTCAAACTGCCTCACGTCAAATACCCGCATAAAGTTTAAATCATCACATAACAGTCTCCAATCTAACCTATCCGGCACAGGTAGGTCTAATTTTAAATCAGTTCACATAGTTTCGTCTAATTGTCATACAGTTTCTAAACTAGCTCTCATCTATTTGTTTAACAACAAAGTTTGATACTGTCGCGTCTACCTAGAATGCACCGTCTACTCTATGGCGAAGAGCATTTTGAGCTCGAGTCGCGGTTCGAGAGCTAAGTAAATAGAGCGCGCGCCGAAGTTATTCCGAACTTGTGCAGCGGCATACGTAACGCCAACGGATAGAATACACACTTTGCAAACTTATCTCCAAATTAAGTGGGCCTTTGTGCCGTGTGCATTACTTTCATATCGGAAATCGATGCCGCTTGTTTTTCTTCGGTGTGTACCTAGTTATCGGATTGGCTTAAGTACGCTCTCGTGTTTTCTCAAAGGCGGCCTTCGGATCTCGAATACGGTGCCTGTTGAATAGGCAGCGACCTTTTCTAAGCATTTGCGATAGCGCCCTAGGTATTCTCGTTGTGAGAGGGCCTCGGGGAAACATGAACTAAGGTTACGATGTCTGCAGCTAGAACAAAGAACATTCACTAAGTATCTGTTTTGATTTACCGTAAGATTCCGTTGAAGGTTCTTTTCGTGAAACGAGTTTGTGTTTTCAACCTTACAAACCTTTTATATTACAATGAGTTTTGTAACGATGTTCTTGGTAAAAAAAATTATTTTAAACAAATCAGGCAAATGTCTCTTGTATTTGTTGAACTACAACTACTACCATATTTAATCACGATAGAACATTATTAACTCCCGTCTGTGAGAATTAACTGAGTTGAATTTCTGTTGTGTATGGATGGTGTACCGTGTCGCACACTTGGGTGTCGTAAAAGTTGACTAACGGACTAAAAACTACACATACAGAACGCGCGCGTACCCGAAGGAAGACGCACTAGCCTCTCGCCAATTCTACCTGTGAATGATGACTTTGCCTTGACAATGTCCCTCTTATATAGGACCTGGCGGCAAAGTTGTACCTCTTTCTGAGCACGCTGGTATTTGGATACTTAGATGACACCGCATTAGCCCAGGTTTGGTAATTCTGTCGCTTTTGGCGAGGCGCCATTTTGCAGCAGCGACCAAACCATGGTTGGGACCTGCCGCCTATGGGAACCACAGAGTTTGGAATGAAAAGTTCCATTCCCTGCAGTATCACATCCACGACAAAGTCGGTGGCGACATCAGGATCATCCAGCGAAAAGCAAACCTGCCACCATGGGTAGCACGCAAAGAAACTTCGCATCCCATCCCAGTCCGCTGACTTGTAATACCAGACCCGACGGCTGGCCGCTGGTTGCGTTTTTAAAGTTTCTGTGAGAGGCACAGTGCTACGAATCAGACAATGGTCTGATGAGCCTAGTGGTGCATCAACAGAAACTTGATAGCCGTCTGCATGGGTGCGAGGTCAGTAGAAGGTCCAATAAGGAAGGTGCATGGGCCTCCATATCTGGAACCCGCGTAGGCTCGGTTACCAATTGGGACAGACTGTAGACCAAAGCGAAGTCATGAACGGCTCTACCCGCGTGGTCAGTTGTGCGTGAACCAAGACATTCGACGTGGTGGGCATTGAAGTCGCCCAATACCACAATTTCGGCAGCGGGGATCCCTTGGAGAAGGGAGTCTGTCGCCGTTTGGACGCTCTTGATGAGTTGGTCAGTTCCGTTGTTACCGCTGTGGGACCTATACAGGCACGCGTAGACGTGAGGATGGCGTCCGCAGTCGACGTGTAGCCATAAGATGGAGAGGTCCCTATTTTCAAGATTGGCAAGGCGACGGACGCACATATCCTCCTTAACGTAGGCACAAACACCGGCTCGGGGAACAAATGCATGTTCCAAATTGTATCCCGGGTAGCGCAAGTAGGAGATGTCTGGAGAGGGGGATATCTGCGTCTCGGTAAGGAAGAGCAAGGCCGGCTTCTCCATCTCGATGTGGTAATGGACGGCGCTCAAGTTAGAGTGGATTACCCTGATATTGCATAAGTCCACGCGAAGTGTAGGAGGGGGTGTCAAAATGTCTTGCCTTTCTCCTTCCTGCAGCGTGCCTTGACACGAGCGGACTTTTGCCCTGTATTACGCTGGGCGAGCCGGCCCAATATGTGCTGCAACGCAACATGGCTCTACCACTCAGACTTTCATAATGTACATGTTCAATTCCCCTTTATTTGTTTATACGTAGTTCTTGTAGGCCTTTAAATAAATAACTTTACAATTTATAATCGTAGATTATAAACCTTTACACACCAATATACAGTAAAACGTATGTTGGTGGTGGTGGTTGGTATCGTATCTATTACACTGTAAGTAACTTTTGTTACTTAGATGAGGCTGAAAAGATAAAGGCCTCCTGAGTTTCTTGCCAGCTTCTTCTCAGTCGAAGGCTCTCCCAAAACCCGAACTAGTGGTAGATTAGTCAGGTAGGTAGATTACCTAGGTTAGTTTAGTTAGTAAGATTAGTTGTTAAGATTTAACTACATGTTAGTTAACTGTCTTTTTTTAATTAGTTTTAATTTCAATAAGTGCCTGTAAAGGTTTATATTGAATAAATAATGTAACTTTGAAACCTTAATTTAATCTCAAAAGTTTATTGAGACGACTAAACCCGTAACCTTCTAATGATTTCCACATTTGTTAAAGGTATTATTTACCTAATACTTTTACGTATAACGCTGTATTGAAGAATAAACAAAACCAAGCTCAACAGTATCCCATTTCAAATCATCCAGAATTCAGACTCACCTCAAACTTTTACGCGTCTTAAGTAGAAAGTATCCGGCGAGGCTGTAAACGCGAGCTGAATGTAGTCCCTAAAAGTGTTACATCACATAAATTAGCCCGGTAACGAAAAACATTTCCCTTATAAACTGTGTATACGTAAAACTACGTCAAATACCATAAAAGTAACTTGCTGCAATAAATTGTATGAATGCCATAACTATATTTCGTGGCGTCGAATGGTTTTCGTCTTTGTACAGATTTGTTTTAGGTTCAGTTTTGTATGTAAGTGAGACATGTTTTGCTGGTGTACCATCTAAAAACAATATTTAGAAACTGCGCAGGGCTGAGACAGAGACTGATTGTGACGCATGGTCGTGCCGACCCTCATAACTCCAAAAGACGATCCAATTCAACTCTTACGTACTTCTTTATATATTCCTAAAATTGCGTGTCCTAATGTGTGAGTAACAAAAGACGAATTCGAGTTGAAATTTAATTTCATTGCGGTGTGGCTTACGCCGCTTCACATTTCTTTGATGTCTGCCAGTCTTAGCGTGCCGCCGTAGGACCCTTTTTCCGAAATGAAAATTACACTTACACTGCTTTTATAGACGCTCCTTTTGATTTTGCTGAGAGTTCCCTGGTTCTGCTAACTTGACTTTAACTAAAACTGAACATGTAGGTACGTCACAAGACATTTCAATCTTAGTTATAACATTTTTTTCTCTATCTTCCAAATGACTTTAAAAACTAAAGTCTTTTTACAATGAAGGCTTAATAAATCTATTTTCTCATCGGATACCAAAAAATAACTACTTAGTCAACCTATAACACAAATTGTAAGTAGCTATGTTAGTACAAAACACAAATTAAGTAGGTACTTGTAGATATTTCAGACCGTATTAGGTTTTAATTTCAGAATTTTCTCAATGCGCAACAATAACAAAAGAAGTCGTTGAATTGAAAGTCACTTGTTTTGACAGTCCCCAAATAAAGGGATGTAAAAAAACTGTCGATTTCGTGGCGGGAAGTGAAGGGTCGTGTTTGAAGTATTGCTTTATCTAAAATTTGTGTTTTGTCGAATATTTAATGGGAAATGATAGTGAATTTTAAACCAAGTGTTCGTGAACAAGCATGATTGTTGGCGAATGTATCAAAACAAAAAATACCTTCAAATTAACTCAAATAGTCAGCATGATATGTCAGTTACGTTCAATATCTATAACAAAACTCAAGAAATTTTGTTAGAAATTAATTTAACATACCACATTTTAATATTACTTATTATTCATCCAAGCCATTTAAAAAAAGAAATATGGAAAACTGTTCGCGATGGTTGCAACAGACAAACAAGTTTGTTCTCATCGGCATCAACAAATTCGCCGGCTGACGTGGATTGATTGTGATTCATGGGGCGCGTCTAATTAACTCGCACCTGCAGTAACGGAGCAATTGACACGCAATTTTTATATGTCCCTGGTTCATGCATACATATAATCACGACTATTATCCCCGTTAGTCAGAGACTAGGCAATCAGGACTGCAAAAGTAGTCCTCTGCCATAGTCCACTTTTCACCAAATAGAGTCTGCAAATGTGCTTAGCATCACAGGTGGTGAGCCATCGCCGCTCTA
The DNA here is from genome assembly GCA_963921215.1 of Scoparia ambigualis. NCBI lineage: Eukaryota > Metazoa > Arthropoda > Insecta > Lepidoptera > Crambidae > Scoparia > Scoparia ambigualis. The sequence goes on from OY992510.1 coordinate 8,064,133, forward strand.
TGCTGTTGGAAGTATGTGCAGTCTTTGGTCCGTTAGTCTTCTTTTACGACACCCAAGGGAGAAGAGGGGAGTGGTAGTAGCTACGCGACGACGTTGCATAGTTGTATACGGTGCCTTTTTGTTTTGCTTTGATGATTTTTCAACTCTTATATGCCTCAGAAGAATCATTTATCACAAGTGCTCAAACTAGAACAGAGGCTACGAACATGCTACGTAAACTACGATTCGTAGCAAAGTATCAACTAAACTCGTTTTGTAATTATGTAATGTGTGAGCTATTTTAGACATTAACTTTAGACGATGATAAAATTATTGTTTTTCTAAATTGTCTCGGGTCTGGGTGCTTTCTATGTATAATAAGTTTATCCGTTGTTTAGTAACCATTTAACGAGTTTTATAACGAAGCTCTTTGGCTAGATAATTGGTGTGAGAGTAGGAAATATTATTTATTTATTTATTTAATAATAGACGACACAACAAATTTGTTATAATAATTAATAGAAAAGTAAATCTATATTTGTGGAAGGAGAGAATAGATTCCAATGGCATCATCCCACATGTTTAAATTTGTGTTCGTGATCAAAACATATTTCGATGAGCACTACTTGTCACTACGGACAACCACTAGCTCTAATTTGATATGACGTCATTACCCTAATTTAGCAATAAATCGATTGAATACGTGCGTAATACATTACAGTTCAATGTAATTAGGCTATGCAGTTTACAGCTGCATATTATTCACAAGTGGTAATAATTTTGTAATTTACTTAATATCAAAGTAGTGATGGTTTGATTAAATAAAGAGACATCTAGTTTTTTTAGTGTCTCACTTCACTTCACTTTTTTAAGGGACTATCATTTGGGTCAGCTCTAGCTATTGAAGTAGAATAATTTTAAATTAAATTGGTACATTTAAAATGTTCGTGTATAAATTCACTGTTTCCGAAGAGAATTGCTATTCCATATCCAATTTCAATTTCGTTTTATCTTGTCAAACAAGAGAAGAATTAAATATTTACGTGTCATTCTTCAGAAATCTTTGACAAAAAGGTTTAATATTTGTTCCGGCTTTTGTTTTAAACGATTGTTTTTTGTCATAATATAAAAAGTCAAAGTTTGTAATTCAGCACATTTATTTATAGACTTTCTCTTCATCCGTCTTTACGGATACCAGAAGCTTCCATTTTCGTTGGGAGTGAAAAACTTTTTATGCCAATCCCAGTTTTTTCTAGACAAATTATTTGATCTTGTTAACGTTTCAAGGAACCGTAGTACATACACATAAATATCATGTCTGTTTCCTGGAAAACTGGGAAATTAATATGTGGTGTTAACGTTATCTTTGTAAAACATAAACGTAAAGTAGTTTTAACTAAACTTTGTTGTTCATGTTAATCTGATGCTCATAACTATAGTCGGCGCGCAGAAAGTTTTTATGTTGCAACACTTTTTATATTCCACCAACACCTATAAATCCCTTGGGAGCCGTCCGCAACTTGGACGATAAATTCAGATCGTAGGCCCCTGCAGCTGATACACTGCGAATGTTCCGGCCGCAACGGCAAGGTAACGGTCTCAAACTGTTTTACAAGTGCCCTTTCTAAGGGCGCTATCAAACAACGGATGCTGCTGCAAATTAAACAATGTGCTGTTTACTTTTGAAAGTAATATTGTTTGTATTGTTTGTAGAGTATACAAAATCTGTGTGGTGGAGGCTCGTTAAATCAATACTTTTATTTATTTAATAATTTAATTCAGGCAACAAAATGTACAGATGGTATATAATATATACCTTACAGACTAACATAACTTTTGACCCAAGCCAACGCTTCAAGCCAGTGACCGAGCAAAACCCGGAGGTTTTCAGGAGCTGGCATTAGTCAATGGTTAAATTAACAATATAGTGTCAAGTTAACCCCAGAATCAAGTACGTTACTAGATTCTGCGAGATATTCCAGTCGGATTAAAGGGTTGACTGTCTTCAATTCATTTAATTCTACTTAAGAAAGTAAACAACGATTAAATTAATTCCGTATACTTACATCAGCAAACATTTTCTACACTTTTTAAAAGTCACAATAAATTGCGTCTTAGCCTTCCGCAAGTTACTCTATAAATTCTCTATGCAGCTGATACGCTGCGAATATTTCAAGCCACGAAATGGCGACTGCTTGAGAACTATTTGCAAACATCTTACTATTCGTTGTCCAACCCTAACCGCCTTCCTGACAGTTTATACGTAACCCAGAAAATGTAGACTATTTCGTTGCCTGCAGAAAAAAATCTACATAGTATAGTCACTGTTTTTTTATTATATTTAATAGAAGCTCAATAGTATTTAGAGAAAGAAAGGTAAGCAACAACTTCAACGTCAAGTCTTCTGATAAGTTACCAAAGAGTATGATATCTCCAAAGAAACTTAAAGTAATTAGTCCCAGCGTTTGCCGTAAGATGGCAGTAGTTAACACGACTAATAGCCCGATCTTAGCTGTGTGCTACCACCCACACATTTTTGTCATGATTAAAGTTCTAATTTCATAGGTATATACAATGATATTATAATAAAAAGGTAGATAGGTTATGTCAGTAGTAGATAATACTCAGTAGAAACTAATGTGATGTCAATAATAGATCAAAGCTCGTACGAAAGTGTGAGCAATATAGCATGACAACTAGCTATAGCGTAAACGAGACAGATAATGTTATTGGTGGCCTAAGGTACGCCAATCAGCATGGTTTTACTACGCCATATCGAATGCCAATATATCGAATGCCAGTTGATCGGTGACAATTAGCCGAAAACCCAATATATCGACATGCCATTTGATCGAAATTTCAATAAATCGATTTTCAATAGATCGCTTTGATATTAAATCGAAATTTCAATAAATCGATTTTCAATAGATCGCAGTGTCATTAGATCAATATTACAATAAATTAAGGTGCAACATTTTTGTCCAAAGTACATTAATTACTCTTTGGTTAAGTACCGTTTCACGAATCACGAATATACAAATAATACAAACTCTATCGTCATAGTTTGTATTACTTTGTGTTGTCTTTGGCATAAATAATGCCAAATTGACATGACTGTCATTCATATACTAATTACAAAAATTTAATAATTAGTAAATAATTAAAATATTTAGTTTATTGGGTGTGATGAAACGAGTGATTTGCTATGGCGCAGGTTGATGGTGGTAATAAATAATAAAAAAAACAATAATAATAATAACAAATTGCAATTCGATCTTATAAAACATCGATCTAATTAGCTTTTGATCTATTGGCCTAACGATCTATTGATCTATCGATTATTTGCCATAGTTTTCTGGTACCAGTTTTTGGCACTTGTAACGCATCCTCTTTTTATTGTAACATCATTGGGTACATTTTTAAGTACTTTATCCTGATCATCATCCACATTATTATTCCGAAAGGGTGAGTCCGAGACTAGGCAATGAGGATTGCAAAAGCAGTGTACTACCACAGTCTACCTTTCACAATTAACAACTGCACATGTGCTAAGCATGATAGGTGGTGACCCCATTACCCCTTTGTGCTTTTAGATATTTTACTATTGAAAATAGTTATCAGATGCAAATTGCCTAAGACGTATTTTTGGACAGCTCCGAGGATTTTGGGAGAATCGAGATGGAAATAACACCAAGAGTTGAATTTATCAAGACACGTGTGAGTGTTTGAATTTTGAAAATCGGCTAGTATTTTTTTTTAATTAAGAAAAATTTAAAAGAAACGGGATTTTGGGGGGTGTTTGTTTACTAAATTGTAAATATTACGGAAAAAAAGACTGAGAAAATTAAAAAAGGTCGTAGGGTATGAATTTTTTTTAAATCGGTTAATAATTTGTGAACTGTGGTCCCTTTACATTTGGAATTGTAGAAAAACGGGTATTCCCGTATATAAAAGTGATGTAGCTTCTATCATTATTGACCGATCGCCATGGTAATGGTGGTAAAATATGCGGATGCAGGCGAGAAGTGCATTCAAGTTAGAATTTCGAAAATCTTGAATGAATTTTATAACGTGAATGAATTTTGTAACGTTACTTATTCAAAATAAAATATCTTGTTTTTTTTATGTAAATTTTTGTATTTATTTTTAACGTTCCGATTCTTAAGGGGACTGCGAAATTTGCGATTATTTATAAATATTTCTTCCAATTATTAAAGTTAATAACAATCCCATAAAAATATATGAATACCTACGTAGGCACAAAACTTTATAGCTTACTAAATTTGCAAATAGGAAATGCCCATCAAGCTTTTATCTACACTGATTACAGAATGGCGTATTTACAAAGCAAATATGGCTGACGTGACGGCACATTAGCCAGAATTGAGGTATATAACTAGAGATGGCACCGCGAAGCAATTTTTTGCGCACTAAGTTGCGGCCCATAGGCTTCGAACGCCTCAGCGATTGTGAGTGATCCATGCAATTGTGGACCTTGCGGCTGCAAATCATACATTTATTTATGACTTTTATCCCCGAAGGGTTAGTCAGAGACAAGATGAAGACAGTTTACTGCCTTAGTCCACGTTTCACCAAAAGATAACTGCACGTGCTCAGCGTGACAGGTGGTGAGCCCATCGCCGCTATGTTGTTGGATGTATATGCAGCCTTTGGTCCGTCAGTCGCCATTTACGACACCCAAGGAAAGAAATTCTGTTATGAGGGTTTACGAATTTCAGTTTCCCGTACAAACTTCCAAGTCGAAATTTTTAAAAACCATTAAGTAAATTTCAATTAAACTTTGCATGCTAAAATAACATACAGAGATCTAAATAGTTTGTTGAAAACATTTTTAAAAAACGTTTAAATAACTGAGTTAATGTGATTTTAAACTTTCTATAGTGGGCTTTGAATCGCAATAACTCAGCTAAATAAACCTTTTTTAAAAATGTTTTCAACAAACTACTTAGACCCCTGTGTTTTACTTTAGCATGCAAAGTTTCATCAAAATTGGCTTAACGGTTTTTAAAAATTTCGTCTTGGAAGTTTGTATGGGAAACCGAAATGCGTAAACCCTCTTAATGAGCCGTCATCACATTATTATCATTGAGTGCCATCTTAACAATAAAGTTTGGAGGTCAGTTGACTAAATTTCTTGCGGTTTTATCTGATGATAGCAAAGTCCAGTCCACTGTTTGATACACAGCTCATAAAAAGTACTAAAAAAGTTCCAAAAAGTAAACAGCACAGCAGTTGTTTAAAAGCGCTTTCAGAATGAACACTTCTAAAACAGTTTGAGACCGATTAATGAGCCGCTACCAGCACGGCATTAAATTAACCTCTCAGCCCCCAAGCGGTCGAATGAGACCGCTCTCTCCCACTTGACTTTGTACCGTATTTTCATAGACTTACAGACTTCTTTAGTATGAACAAGGTCGATTATTTCGGTTCTGTGGTACATTTTATGCATCGTGATCGCAAAATATCGCATAGTCTATGCTCGATTCTAATTCGACGTGGACAGTTGCGCCAATATCTGTGTCGGAGTGAATAAGTCGCTGAGTTTTGTGTGCTATTTTTATTGGATTTATCTAATGTAAGTACTGTTTCTTATTAGAAAATGATTATTTAGCATATATTGATCGTATTTAAATAATAAGTTGTAAGAAATACATCGTTATTACTACTAGATAAAGCGTGTAAAGTCCGTAGGTATATTACCGATTTTCGAGAGATTTTTAGAGAAATACTATAAGACAAATAAACTGTTGCAATCATCACTTTATTTTGATACCTGATGGATAGGAAATATATCAGTTAGTATATTGTTGTTAACAGAACGACAAAATATGGTTTGATTTTAGAGTAATATTTTTTTTTGCAAAAGGCGGGAATTGTGACGTCATCGCAAATTCAAAAAATTATGGCGCACCCGCTGTCATTATATTTGACATTCAAATTCCAAGACTGAGTGGTTAATCCGCAAAAAACGTCTATGCGGTGTCGTCTCTAGTTGTAATAGCTCTATGTTAGCCAGACGCGCTGGCGCGACAATGCAAACGCCGCGCTATCGGCCGCGGGATCATCGCATCGATCTTTGATTTATTTGTTTGCCCCCTTGACCGAGATATCTAAAGGAAAGCCCGGAAAACCTTTCTGAACTAAAGATAACACACACTAATAATATAGTTGCTGACTTTGGATGTGTGTACGTAACTTTATACGCTTTTAAAGTTTCGGTTTCCATTGTAAATAAATTGTTGAATAAAAGCACCTAACCACCACCACCTGACGTTACCACGACTAGTGCAACTCGATCGAAACGTCAAGTATAAAAAGGTATGCTTACGATAGCTTTACTAAATATTGGTAAAGACCCCTAAATATTTCTAAATATTTCGTTTTTTAAACTAAGCCATTGTCTTAACCCCGTCAAATGTTAAAACAATGACGGGGAACCTTAATCGAAAATATTTTATCAAATTAAAAGTAGCAATGAATCAACCATTTTGTACGATATTCCCTTGCATTTATTTACACTCCAGAACACATATTGTACGATTTATTATCACAACACGGCAGAAACATTTATTACATACGGTATTTGTCCACGATAACTGCCCAACAAGCAGTATCCGGATAAATAGATACTGGTACTGTGCACAAACTAATATTTAGTAACAAACAATAGTCGGAACAAACGCCAACGCTACCAGGAAAGTAGGAGCAAATGAGAACGCAGAATTTATAAAAAATACATTACAGTGCAAGTTTGTACATAAGTCTGCCAGCGCCCCGGCACCATCGCTCGACCGCTAATTTATTTATGTGCTCCTGGTACTTTCGCAATGCTTCAACGCCATCCGTATCTTTGCTCACCTCGCCCTCTTAGAAAACGATAGATATATGAATTCCCAGTCCCACCCCAGTAGCCAATAGGAACATTCCTTTAGCCTAAGCTTTTTATTTTTATAATTTATTTTCCAACACTAAAAATCATCACAATACATTAAATTAGAGATGCATACACAAAAACCTCACTGGGTTTATCCGTATATGAGAGCCGCTAGTTTAAATTAATTATTTAACAACAGTGTTACTATGTATTATATTATTTAACATTAAGTATAACTATCCTACCTCTGGTTAGTATGACACAAGGAATTATTTTCTAAATAGTATTTCTTAAATTTTGGCTTATATCTAGTTATGTTTCGGTTAGTATACATATCTTGCAAATCAGTGGGCAATTCATTAAGGTAAGTAGGAATCTGACAATTCAACATTCTAGTGCCAAATAAATTATTGGTTTTAGGTAAAGTATATCTTTTTGAACCAGAAATTGTACGGAGATTTGGAGGTCTACAATGTTCGACTAAAGTAGTACTATTTTCATTACATTCTGTTAGAATATTAAACTTAATTTTATCAAATATATTAATCACTTTACAGTACTGGAACAATTCAATGTCGTCATTTTTAACTTAATTTTTTATATATTTTGGAACTATTCATTTAAGTATTCTACGTTGGAGTTTATAAATACACTCAATATATGACTTATACGTTCTTCCATAGCTACTGAGCCCATAACTAATAACAGACTCAGCTAAGGCCAAATATAGTAATCTTAATATTTGATATGGTAGCTAATAATTTAATAAGGACATTTTACACAGTATAGATCTTAATTTTGCACATACGTTATCTTTATGTAGCCTCCAACTAAGTCTATCGTCTATAACGAGACCAACATACATATGCTGCCTCACATTATCTATTGGATCACAGGTGCAATTATGAATTGATCTATGCAGACACTGATGGGTATGAGCTATGACCTTTGGTGTTGACTGTACTTTTTTGTGTGATGAGTGTATGTGTAATAATTTGGTCTTTTTAGCATTTATAACCAGACCGACATCGTGTGCCCACTTACATAACATATCAAAGTTACTTTGTATAGTGTGTTGCGCTTCACGAACGTCTCGAGAGGCCACTACTATACTGGTATCATCAGCGAATTGGTAAACGGATCCTTTTTTAATTAAGGAACACATATCGTTGACATAGATAAGATATTCAGTGGGTCCAATTATTGACCCTTGAGCTGTACCCTTATCTTTAAGTATGGATTTACTGAACTGGTCCGATATTTTAACTAACGTATCACGGTTTTTGTGATAGTTTTTTAATAATTCTAAAACAGGTCCTTGTATTCCGCATTGAGCAAATTTATCGTATAGTGTATTGTACTGTAACATATCAAAAGCCCGACTAAAATCAATAAATATTACGAGAACAAGCAATTTATTATTTAAGTGACCATTAAGTTCATCGGTAAAGTTACGTAATAGTTGAGTTGTGCTTTTATTCCTTTGAAAACCGTATTGATTCCTGTTAATAATCATATTTTTTGAGGGATAATTTTTAATTTCATCACACAGTAACGTTCTATTACTTTGTCAATGCATGATAGTATTGTTATCGGTCGATAATTGAGATAATATTTTTTTTTACCATTTTCAAAAATTGGACGGATTTCACCTATTTTTAAGATCTCAGGATATATTGATGTGGCTAAATAACAATTTACTAAATGAGTGATAAGTGGGGTCAATTTTTTCTGATAGGTATTCAAGATCACAGGCTCGAATACCATCATATCCTGGACTCTTTTTCTTGTTTAAAAGGTTAATAATTTTGTAAATTGTTTTTCCTTGCGCTTTAGCCACTCGTATTGTTCGATCTGAAATTGTTGAATATAAATTAGGGTCCAGTAATGGAATTTTACAGTCTTGTGAAATATAATCAATATTTTTTTTAAACTCAAGAGCAAAGTTATTCGCCAAAGTTACTGAATCTAACCTAAATGTTTTAACTAATAACGAATCAATGCATGTCGTTACTTTACCGGTCAGCCTATTAATTATTTGCCAAATTTTCTTTAAATTGTCTTTAAAGTTATCCATGATTTCTAACCGTGTATATTTATTTATTTTTTTAAATATAGTGCACATTTACTAGTTTTATTCCTATACCTATTATACAAAAGTCTTTTTGGCCCCACATTGGCCTCATCCTTACGCCACAACTCAAATAGTTCGTCACGTTTTCGGCACATATTCACAAGTCGTTGGTTACTCCAAACACAGGACTGTCGCTTACCTAAGGCGCCACCTGAGCACTTAAATTGACATTTATTCTGTACTTCATCAAACTTACTTTTTATATAATTGACAATTAAATCAGGGTGATCGAAATTTAAAGGAGAATTCCAGTCAATTTTCGATAGCTCGTCACACATTTTCTTTTTGTCTGTACGGGTAACAACCTGTGGCCGTAGGCGCGATGAGTCATAATCAGTGCACCGAAGTGCGCCGAGTATCGCGCAGCCAGTGATACAATGATCAGCTGGCGCGACGCGCACGGTTGCCGTATACACTTCGTATGAATCCACGTTACGTAATAGAATATGATCGATGCACGACTTAGTGATGTTGTTGCCATATTTTTCTATGCGTGTATAGTTGTTTACGCCACTTTCAAAGCCCAATCTATATATCGAGTCTAGATATTGGGAAGTTAAAGAAGTGGTTTTCTTTATATCTATGTTCATGTCACCTAAAATAACATAATTACGATTTTGTGGGGAATTTTGAACTAAGTTCGATAATTCGTTGACGAATCTTTCCTTGCTTGTATTAGGCGGTCTGTACACGAAACATATATTAATTTTGTAATTACATTGTGTACCAATTTCACGTACAATGCATTCAAATTCTTTCACAATTGCTGTGTGCCTATTGAATGTAAGACTATTGTGTACATACAAGAGAAGACCACCTCCTCTTTTTTTTGCTCTTAGCTCTGCATATCGTCGCCGTAGAGCGAAAAGTCACTAAGTAGGTAAAATCGATAGTTGAGTTAGGAAGGTTTAAAGTTTTTCGAAAGTAAAAAAAACATAACTTAGTTTTTGTGTAACATATTTAAAATTTTATAATCTCATAATTTGAAAAATAAATTAGCGCATTAGGTAAAAATGCTACATTCAATGTATTTCATTTTATTTTAGAGAAAACGAGAAAAAACATACTTAATTACTTTTCGCCCTCAAATCTTGTACCAACATTTCTAGTTAATGATTTGTAGAATGCAGTTGGTGAATTGTCGCCCGTGTTTTCTATTATTTCAAAGAGAATAACTCCATTTAGTTAAAATACGACTGAACTTAGAAAATTCAAATGGTGTTTTAGTGATTATTCTTAACTATTTTTTTATTATTCAATAATTTCATTAGAACTATCATTTAGTCAAAATAAAAAAGGAGAGTTATCAAATGCTTTTATAAAAACAATGTAATAGAAAAACAAACAGATTTGACATAATGTTTAATCATAATACAGTAAAAATGACAATAAAGAATAAAAAATAAAAATCATACAGCTTCTAATCTCATTCTTCATCAGTTAGCTCGGTAACATCCGGCTCCAACACCATGTCTACAACATCTTTGTTCGTAGGTAGAACCTCATACCACGAATGAAGTTGTTGAGGAATGATACCCTTGCGACAAAGACCAACAAGGTCTTTTTTCTTAGCCTCTGATATTGGAAGAGGAGCAGTGTAAGCCATTGGGATATTAAAAGTTTTCAACTGACTTATCAATTCGGTTCTTCTTGTTTCAGTATCAGGCTCTTTTTGAAGTTGTTTTCTCTTTCTAGTCCGAGGGACTACTTTTTCTTGTATTTGGAATACGTCAAATTCGGAATAAGGGCCATCGTGAGTATAGCGAAATTTAACTATGCCTGGGTATGGCTTTTCAAACCTAAGACATTTAATTTTTAGCCATTTTATTTCCATCTTTATCCTTGCTTGTGTTACTGATAAACTTTTCGTTTAGAGCCTTCACGTCTAACATAACATCATAGGTTAGTTCTTTGACAATATAGGGAGGTGCTGATTCCCGGTGCCTCTTTGAGCGCGCGCAACACATAATTGACTTCCAATCAATCATTGAGTAAACTGGCATGTGTCTTTGCTGTTTTTCTATAGCGCTATGCATAGAGTCAACCTCCATGTGCGTATGGCCACTTTCTAAGAATTTCTGCTCAAAAACCTCTAGATTTAGATCGGGTCTTTGAATAAGATGAAACAAAAAAGCTGTTATAAATTGGTTTCGGTTTTGCCCTGCGCAAGTGTCACTATAAATAGTGATTTCTTTTATAGTAGTTGGCACCTGACTGATCCACCAGTTTATTGCACTTGCGATTTCAACACTGCCTCTTTTGCCGTTTATTTCATTCCAGGTTATACAATAAGCTTCATTAGGAGGCTTTGCTGTATGAATCGTGTAGTTCTGAACATTTAGTTTCCTGGTGTAGTAGAGGATACCGACACCACAAACAGGTATGTGCAATGTTGATTGCATGTCAGCTGTGAGCACAAGATAGGTTTCGTCTTCAATAGATCGCTGCTTGTCAAGTTCTTTAGCAGCTTGTGCCGCAGTCTTTCTTGAAATATGGTCATCATAATCTTCTTTAAGGTGTACTGGGCGACCTTCACTATCAAATCGTGTACAAATAATGAATAGATCCTTCTTTGGAGTAAAAAATGACAAGTTAAATTCAGATTTAAATATTCGTTTGTAAACATACAAAGAACTCGGGGTATCATTAGTCGAATTCACCATTTCTTTGTACAACTCGTACATTTTGGCAATGCTAAGTTTGCTCTCCAAGTATTGCCTTTGGGTCGTTTTTCTGCAATAATGGGATTCAAGTCGAGGAAAGGAGTTTATGTGATTTATTATTTTTTGTACGGAATCATGACTAGTTTTATTAATAGGATCACGGAAACCACGGCCGTCTTTTCCCGCAAAATTTCCGAACTCGTTCTTTTGTTTTAGAGCTTCATTGACTGGTCCATTTGAAATGCACAATGTTTTGAGAAAGAACTGCTTGCACACTCTTAATTTCGTGCTATTTTTGTTGAAATAGTATTCATTGGAGGCATTTCGATGTTTTTCTTCTGAAATTCCAGCTTTTAAAGTTTTGACTGACTTGGAAACTACCAGTTGCAATAAAAACTGTTTTTGTGCCACATAATCATTGATCTTCCAGTAGTCTTGACAGAGTTTTACTCTATCATCATCTGTAAAGCTATTTAAACAAAGGTACCGGCATTTTGTATCGCATTTCACAGCTTTAGGATTCTTCGCGGGCATGGTTTTACCCTTTTTATTCTGATAAGGTAAACATTTTTGTCTATTTGCTTTGGCTTGGTTTTTTTTCCATTTATTAGGACAGCTTTTTTTCCAACGTTTTATATTCTTACTGTTTGACGTAATAGCAGTGGTAGCTGGTGCGGAGTTTTGATGATCAACGGGTTCCTGTGTATCTTTCAATACATTGTCAATTTCGTCTGAGTTGTTAGTTGGTATTGCTTGCTGGTGTATATTGGATTCTTCGTCTTCTTTTGCAGAGGTATTATTAGATGTGTCGTCATTTTTGTTGGAAAGCACTAGTTGATTTTCAGCTATCAGCTTATTTTTTGCAGTCTTACGTTGTACTCGGATACGAGATTTTACAAAATCCTCGCTATCACTGCTATTACTTGAAAATGTTCTTATAACCCGTCTTTTTTTCTTCGAATGGTAATTCTTCTCACTATCTGGATGCCATGAAACGCTAGAATCAGAGAAATCGCGAACTGGAGAGCTGCACAATGGTTCGATACCGCTTATAATAGAATACGGACTCTTGGGTAAAGCAGTGTTTTCATGGCCTTCTTTAGAGATGAGTTTGTCAGCGTTCATGGAAACAGAGCATGATGGCTGTTCAATTAAGGTGTCTAGTACTGGAAACAGACTATTGGTTTGAATATCTTGTTGTTGGATCAAGTCTTTGAGAGTAATGAGATCATCATCGGCGGTGTCTGTAACTAAAGGAGCGGAGTGCGGTTGCTGGATGATTCGAACATTATTGGGACTAAATGCGGCAGATGGTGGAGCAGACGTATAGCAGTCAGTGTTCTGAAAAAGTTTATCCACGTCGAAACTAGTTGATGCTTCATTATGACACAGTGTTTCCTGAAATAAATGAATACAAATAGAACTAGGCAAAAAAACCATGATTGCATTAGGAGTTGCATTCGACACAGAAAAACTGTTAAAGATAGGATTAGTAGGTATGAAGTGCCCGACATTAAAGCAAAGATTTAGGGGATACTTGAAGTTGATGTTTAGTTAGTATTAATAACACGTAATAAGGTTAATGTAAGTATTCCCAGGTTTATGCCCAGCAGTGGAAGTCATTCAGCTGATGATGACGAGATACAGTCAGTGACATCATAAAGGTACCTAGCTATCCAGGTAACTATACACGTCCTGATGTCACTGTCTGTCCCTTAACATAAATTATGCTAATCTAAAATGTTTTAGTATTTTTATAATAATAATGTTTATAATATAAAATACTAACGTACACCTACACCGGTATCTATGCATTTCATATTTAAATGATATTAAAGTAGGTATTGGAATTATTATAGAATGGATGCATGTTTGTGCAGGCGACTGTACATGACAATAAAATTATCAGGCGAACAAAGCTCATGACGAATACCATAGCCAAGCAGTGTCGTTAATAATTGCACACTACAATTAAATATCAAACAAAAGTATCAAGCTAATGAGAGCCACAACCAAAAATAAACATTAGGTAGTTATACCTAAAATAGTTACATTTCTCTAATCCTGTCTGTATCATCTCGCTAAGAACCTAGAAAGTGCACCGAAACGTTTTATTAGGAAGGTACGAAATTCCATGTAGGTATCTATCAGTACAATAAAATAAATTTACATGTGCTAATAGAAACACCAAATAAAATAGTTGATCACGTACCTGAATAGCAACATCATCTTCTCTATTCAATAAACCTATAATGAACTTTGCACGACTCATTGTTTATTTCACAAATACGGCATAAAATTACGTGAGCACAAAAAACTATCAAGCGCGTGCGCATCGGCCGGTGTCAACGCTGTGAATAAAAGTCACCAACTACCTAAGTGGCAAAATCAAAGACGTAAAACTAACCAAGTTGCGCGCGAAATTCGCCCAAGTATCATAGACGTTTGCAAATGTTCCTTAAAATAATCACCAAAACGTTTTAGTGACTCTTAGAAACAAAGCTTTGTGACCATACTGTTAGGATAGAACTGATTAAATAATTTTAATGGTTTCTCGCTGTTACGTATGGTAGTGCAAATTACCATAATTCTCGGTTGAAAATTCACTAAGTGGACTTAGTTAGTTTTCGCATGCATGTTTTGTATCGATACAGTCATTCTCAAACTAATCAAGTGGTTTAAGTTAATTTTAGAATAGATTGGGTTCTAGTTATTATCCATCAATTAAGAAGGGAAAAGTAATTAACCCGACTAAGGGTGGATTCGACCAAACTGGAATAAGGTCTTATACCTAGATTAAACGCCGAATTTGTATAGACTAATCTCGGAGTAAGTCTTATTCCAGTTTGGTCGAATCCACCCTTAGGTAAATATTTGCAACTTTTTGAATAAGGAAAAAATGTTTAAGTAAGTTAGTTAATTTTCGAGTAAAACGTTGTAGTCGTAAGTAAGTTTTAATGATTTTTCGCCCTTCCTAAAATAAAAACTATGATACCTATAGACATGATAGTAAGATTGAAATTTGCAGAAAAAATCGGTGATGTTGATGACATTTCTAACTCAATTTCGGTCAAACTGCGACTTGGTGACTTTTCGCTCTACGGCGACGATATATTGTGTAATTAGGTATGTTAAACATATGTAAGCAGTCAATATGTATATTAGCCTCTGTTATTAAGATTAAATGAATAGCATATGCATGGAACAATTTATAGTCTGTTCCAAGATAGCAAAGTTTTTTGTAATTGATAAAATGTTAACATGGTAAATTAATAAAGAATTATTGATTACAGGCAATTTAGATGCAAATTCATTCCAGTTATTATAAGTGTTTTCTAATATAGTTGTGCTTGTCCATAAAAAATTGAAAAAAATAAATAAATATGATGGTGTTGTCCGTAATAGACGCAACAATGACCGGTTACAACTTCATACAGCTAATACTACATTGATGTCTAAAAGTGTATTTTGCATGGGACCTAAAATTTATAACAAAATTCCCAAGATGTACAGAGAACTGCCATTAAACCACTTTAAAAATAAAATGAAATGCTTATTGATTGACAAATGCTACTACAATATTATTGATTATTTAAATGATAAACTTATTTAATTTAATTTATTCATTACGATATTTTTATTTTGACATTTGTATTTTGTAGTAATGTAATGTATACGACATTGTTTTTTTTTAAATTATTATTTGTATTGTTATTTGACTTGCACTTTTTACGTGATATTTAATTCTTTTGACTAATTGACAATAGACGCTTTATATAAATAAAATTTGTACGCCAAACTGGCAAAACATGTTGATGCAATTAAAATTTATAGGTACCAACTTTTATTATGTAACCACACATGTTATTGACAAATAAATATTCTTATTCTTATTCTTATTCTTCTTCTTAAATACTTAAAAGTTTGTTACCGCCCTTAACTTATCCTTGTATTTCAACCAGCCCTGTTGGTTGGTTGCCGTGGTGCAGCCTTAATTTTTTCGATGTCTTTCACTGAACGGATGGTGAGAGGTTTTTCGTTTTCATTTTTACGCACTAAAACCGACCCACTTTTACACCAGATAAACGCAAAAGATCCTTTTAATTCTTCTTTGATCTTCCACAGTAGGAACGCTGTAGTTGGCGTTAGTGGTTCACGTAGGTATACTTTGTGCTGCTCTTTCCTCCCCAGGTTTTCAGGTGTTAGTGTCACGGCTTTGGAAGATTTAAGTCAAGCGTCGCGGGCGCCTTCTTTCAGAACCACCGTAATGACTGGTATAGTTGGTCTAGAAGAGGTTGGTCGGTTCCTTTTTTTTCTATGAGCCTTAACTATATCCTCGGGTCGTTCATGAATTAGGTGGGCAACCGTTTTCGCAATATCTTGTGCATTTTCATTTTCCATTTCAGGGATTCCACATATTTCGATCTGGTTCACCATCGGGTTTTGTTCCAGTTGGTTAATTTTATTTTCTAAGGCCTCGTTCTTCAGTTTTAAGTTAATTAAATTGTTTTTCAGATCCGTGCATTGGCTTTCTAGGACTTTCTTTTCTGTGTTATAGCTCTTTAATTTTGATTCAAAGTCATCAATCTTATCAGCGAAGAATTTCAAAGATGTTTGTAGCTCTTCCCTAATAATAGTAGTAACTTCAGATCTTATTTTGCTCAGGACCTTTTGGAAGGATTGTGGAGCGCCCAGCGCACTCTGGTTTGAGAAGATCTCCGTATCAGTATTTTCGTCTAATCTTCGTCAGGTAGATAGCATGAAAGTCGTTTGGGTTTTGCTGTGCCAAGGCAGCTCCTACATCTCCATTCTACAGCATCCGTTAAAGATAGTGCGGTCAACTGGTCGACCGATATAGCGGCACAGGTAGCATGTAGCCATTTGTTACACTTTGAACATTGCAGACCGGGTATTTTTTTACTTATTAGTTTGGAGCATTTGATATATTTCACCATTTTGCAAAATTAATTATAATTTTAAGGAACGTACAAATTCACTTTATAAGACGGAGGGTAGGGTACTAATTTGCACTAGCGCACACAGTACAGGGTAGTGTCCGATTGGGTTCGCTGCGCGCGAGCGACTTAATCACTACAACTTTTCTTACAAAATTTTCATATTAAAGAAAATGAATACATGCATGCATGGATATAATCACGACTATTATCTCCGAATGGTTAGTCAGAGACTAGGCAATGAGGACCGCATAAGCAGTCTTCTGCCATAGTCCACTTTTCACCAAATAGCGACTGCACACATGCTCAGCGTGACAAGTGGTGAGCCCATCGCCGCCCTAAGCTGTTTAATGTATGTGCAGTCTTTGGTCCGTTAGTCGCCTTTCAACCCTGCCTTTTACGACACCCAAGGGAAGAGAGGGGGTGGTAGTATTCTTTCACCGCTCGCGACACGGTGGTTTTAAGAAAATACAGAAAATACAAGATTATTACCAAGTAAGTACGTAACAAATTTTTCGGTACAGTGGCATGTGCTGATCATCGTGATACAGTAGTCAGTTACAGTGGGTGGATCTTTGTAAAGACTCTTCATGCGAAGTACCGTTTCGGTGCACGTTTCCTAACTTCTTTGATGACCAATTCCCAAAATTCACACTTTGTTTATATGGAGTACATATTACATTGGACACTTCCTGAAAATGTTCATTTAAATGAACCACACTGGTGGTTAACCACACTGTCCTCAAACTACTATTGGAAATGATTCCTAACTCCTTAATTTTATTCACTTCCTAAAATTCCGACTTTTTCAAAACCACCACTTTTTATAAACTCTAGTACTTCCTACATTGGGGTTACATATGTGATATCGAAACATATCGACAACGGTGTATCGATTGGTTGCTGCATCTACGCTACGGTACGCCACATCGAAAAGTACGTTATATCGAAGAACAAGGCAGTCTGTATATTGTCGCTATGGCTATTCATGATGAGTATGAATGTCCTAAACGCTGCGCCATTGTCATTTCATTATCCGATTGGACTAATTAATTCGCAATTTATTATTTCTAAGTTGCCAATTCAGGGCCAAAACAACCAAGATCAAGTCCGGGTCGATTTCTGTTTGTATACGAACTGTGTGGTACATTAATTTGTCTATACCCAAACTGCGTACGTTTCGCTAACTGGAGTTCAGCGTGTGGTCACTTAGGGTAGAATTAGGCGGTGACCGTACCGGCGGCTTGAATACCAATCCATTAATTTACAATACAACATATGTAACTGGACCCGACCCTACTAAGCGGACTGTTTGGCCGTGTTGTTTCATTCGGAACGCATTTGTCTGGCTGTGAATGGCGTCCAGGGAGCTCTGTGTTCGTTAAAGATCAAACTGTTGTTGTTGATCAATTGAAAATTAACTAATGCAATTTACGTTATCAATGATTTAAATTAAGTTTACGGTTGTAACAAAAAGTTTTTTTGACCAACACCTTTATACTCTGCGTGCCTACTCTGCGTGTGACCATGTAAGACAGTACAGACTAAAGCCGGGTCTCCTGCGACACTATTTTGTGTTTTCTAACACCTAACATCAAACATCTATTAAAATATACGCCCATATTTTGTTAGGTGTTAGAAAACACAAAACAGTGTCCCAGGCTCAAAGGTTTAAAAATACAAACAAATAGATTCTTAACAAGTGCTTGATAATTAAAATAAAATTGACGCATCATCGGCACTGATAGCTGCATCCTTTATACATTCTAAATAACACTGTTACTTGTGTTACTAAAATGGAGAAAAAGAAAAAAATGTTTCATTAATTTAATCAAAGTTTCTTGCTCTTCTTCTGAGTTGAAGGCTCTACCAAAGTCCAAACTAGTAGTAGATTCAGAAGTCAAAATTTAACTAAATGTTAGTTAGCTGTTATTTCATTAGTTTTGACGTCAATAAGAAGTGCATGTGAATGCTTATATTTAATAAACTATTTGACTTTTGACTTATTGACGACTGTTAATAACCCAAAGGGTTAAGAAACTCTACTTTCTACTTAAACATTTTAGTTGATATTAGCGTAGTTTACTCTAAACTTGGATTATAGTCTGGTCTTATTATCTGGTGTCAGTGTACCTATGAGAAATCAAAACATAAACAGTTAATGTTTCATGGCTTTGAGTTTCATTTTCGAATGGCAAGAGCTAACGAAAAAATACCTACAAATATTCAGTGACTAACAGAAAATTTAATTGAATAAGCTGATAGAACTGTTACTATGCCCCTGACTGTTATTTGAATTTAAAAAAACTATGTAGTTCGTTTGGCAAACTCATGTAATACAAAACTTTTTGCGAACTTACTCGCGTTTCATCTTTACTTTTTATTCTGAAGTAATACACACTTTACAGAGGTTACAAGGAGACGGGGATGTAGGTCGTCTCATAATTAATTTCTAACTTGCTTTTTTCATCAATTATTTTAATTGGTTTATTCAAAATGAGCTTACAATAATAAATAATAAGTCTTTTGACTTGGAGTATATTGTTGGGCTCGGATTTAATAACCTAAAATTACGTGTTATATAAAACAACTTATAAAAAGGTTTATTATCCTGTGAGCCGCACGACGTTTAAATCGTCAATCTAACTATTGTTTGATCCACATTAACAGCTGTTGAGAGGAGTTGAGGAGCTCGATGGCGCAGCGGCTAGCGCGTTCGGCTTGCGATCTTGCTTGCTAAGCAACTTTCGCAATGCCGGGTCGCTGAATGGGTGACCATATTTAAAAACATCTTGAGCTCCTCCGTGCTTCGGAAGGCACGTTAAGCCGTTGGTCCCGGTTGTTGTCGTAAGATGGCAGTCGTTAAAACCCACCAACCCGCATTGGGCCAACGTGGTGGGTTATGGCCCAATATCCCCACGTGCTATTGTCCACGTGGGAGGCCTGTGCCCAGCAGTGGGACGTTAATAGGCTGATGATGATGATGATGATGATGAACAGCTGTTGGGTAGCTTAAGGGGAGGTATTTGCAGAGCTTCTCTCTCGCTCTCTCGACGGTACGACGCTAAGGGACGGGTATAATAGCAAAGCGGCGCGAATAATCGCGTTTTATATTTTAAAAAATTGATAGTTGTAATAAATAAAAAACGATCGGTTATAATCCCTCAAACTTCATTTTGGTAAATGACTCATAATATCAAATCACTTATTTTAAGAATAAAACCTAGAAAAGGAGATAAAATGACACAAAATTATGTAGCTTTGTGAATTTATTCTATGTAGCCAATTTTATCAAATCGTGTTTCCATCGGGTGTATTCCACAGAATAAAGCCTCAACAATATTTCATAATTTATGCAGATTTTAATTTGAAAGATAAAGAAAAAATATTCTTTATTGTACACCAAGTAAACAACAAAAGGACAAACATAAAGTAACATACAATTGGCGACCTTATCGCTAAAAAGAAATTTCTTCCAGGCAACCGTGTTGGACTGTTAGTTATGGTGTTTCAATTTAAAAAAATTAGTATTATTATTTTACTGATTACTACTTCAAAAATTCATTCTAAGAACGTGTTATTTAAATTTTTCTCTAACACCTAGCCTTAAGATGGTGTCTAGAACCCAAATTTTGATCAGAAAGCAGGGAAGAGCCAAGCTCGGTGACCGGCGCTTTATGATTCGTCACAGTCACAAACGAAACGAACGAACGATAAACAGCCAGATGAAATAAATCTTTCAATTCACGTCCGCATCTCCTGAGGGTTAAACAATTTCCTAGTTCCATTCGAACGGGGCGTTCGGAATAACCTTCTCTTAGTCTCCCGGGAAACTTGCTACAAAGATCGAAATCGTTACCACATAAAATAATCTTACTGGTAGTCATTATAAATGTGTATATTTTTTTCTTAAGAATACACGACAACGATTCATACTAAGAATAACAAGCGAGATTACAAAACATACCTACAAAATCAAAAGACGCTCTCACTTTTGATATTTGTAGGTATGTTGGCACCTGTCTGTCTTAGCATTTCATCGTGCTGGCCATTGAACCCCAGCCCCAACAACAAAAGAAGAAGGATACTGTAAGTATCAAGTTAAAAATTAACCTGAGACCTTAAAATCTCAGGTGACAACGGCACTAACTAAATTTCCGAATAAAGCCTTTCATTTCCAATCAAATGTATACTAGTAAAAACAAAGTAATAGGCGATACATTTCTTCTGTTCGGTGCTATACACCGTCCTAATTCTAGGCAAAGGCCTCCGTCATTAAAATCAAGTCATCGCTACAAGTGATGCTACAAATGCGGGTAGGCGACGTCAAATCCGGACAATATATAAGTTGGGAATTCAACCCGGGACCTCCGAATCGTATGAGGACATCTCTAGAGCCACACAAGTCTCCAAAACTCAATGTATTGAGTAAAGTAAAGTCTAAAGTACCGTTGTCATGGGAGACTTTAACGCAAAACTGGGCAAACGAAGCGGCGATGAGCTGAAAGTGCGGCGATTTGTTGTTGGAATTCGGAACCACCGGGGCCAACTGCAAGCGGACTTTCTGGAAAGGGAGGGACTCTTCATGATGAACTCCTTTTTTAGGAAATCTGAACACCGCAAGTGGACCTGGCTAAGTCCCGATGGTGCAACAAAAAATAAGATTGACTTCATCATGTCGACGAGGAAGCAAATATTCAATTATATCTCTGTGAATAACGCGTTCAAAACTGGCAGTGATCACCGGTTGGTAAGAGGCACATTGAGCATCAATATCAAGCTGGAAAGACGTCGATTGATGTCCTACACCCATCCAAATCCAAAACCCCGAAAGCTTCCAGCTGAAACTGCAAAATCACTTCGAATGCCTGAAGGATTGCATAGACGTGGACGGATACAACAATAAGTTTGTGAAAACTGTCCATGCGGTTGGGTCTAAGTTCTTCAAAACCCACTGTACAAGATGACCCAAAAAGCTCTCGGACCATACTCTCAAACTAATGGAAGAGCGGTGCGTAATGGTTCTGCGTTCTTCGGATGATTCGTCTCAGCTTCGGCGGCTCAATAGGCAGATCTCGAAGTCCTTGACTCGCGACACTCGCCGATTTAATACCGACCGTTTTAAAGAGGTTATCGAACGAAACAGAGGTTCAAAAGTGTTCGCTAGAGATTTGGGTATTGGGCAGAGCCAACTGACGATGCTGACGGCAAAACTGTCAAGTCCAGGTCCGAAGTTATGGGAGAGGTCGAAAAGTTCTATGGACAGCTATACACATCAACACGGCCATCTGTACAAAGCTTAGCTACAGACCCTAAAGCTAAGTTAACCCGACACTACACCGAAGATATCCCGGATATCAGCCTTTACGAGATTGGTATGGCTCTCAAGCAGCTTAAGAAAAGCAAGGCATTGGGTGCTGACGGAATTATGGCTGAGCTTCTGAAAGCAGGCGGAAGACAGGTACTCGCAGCTCTTCAGAAACTATTTAATTCCGTCGTACTCGGAGGTAGAATGCCAGAAGCGAGGCATGAAAGTGTGGTTGTGTTGTTCTTTAAGAAGGGCAACAAGACCCTACTGAGGAACTACAGACCCATATCACTTGTAAGTCACGTTTATAAGCTGTTCTCGAGAGTTATAACTAATCGTCTCGCACGCAGGTTTGATGACTACCAGCCAATCGAACAAGCCGGATTACGAAAAACCTTTAGCACCATAGACCACATACATACGCTGCGGCAGGTTATACAGAAAACCGAGGAGTATAACCGGCCACTTTGCTTAGCGTTTGTGGACTATGAGAAAACCTTTGATTCAATCGAATCATGGGCCGTGCTACAGTCTCTCCAGCGGTGCCAAATTGACAACCGGTACATCAAAGTGTTGAAGTGTTTGTACGGTAACGCCACTATGACAGATCAAGGAGACGTCATATCTCCGAAGCTCTTTACTGCTGCACTGGAGGACGTGTTTAAGCTTCTGGACTGGAGAGGACTCGGCATCAATATTAACGGCGTGTACATCAGTCACCTTCGATTTGCCGACGTTATAGTAGTCATGGCTGAGACCCTGGAGGACCTCGGCACAATGCTCGGTTATCTCAACAGAGTCTCTCAACAAGTGGGCATTAAAATAAACATGGAGAAGACGAAAATCATGTCTAACTCACGTGTCGTACCCACTCCTCTGAAGGTTGGAGACTCTGCTCTTGAAGTTGTTGACAAATATATATACCAGGGACAAACGGTCCAGTTGGGTAAGTCCAAGTTTAAGAAAGAGGTCAATCTTCGAATCCAACTCGGCTGGGCAGTTCGGTAAACTACGAAATATCTTCTCGTCTGAAATGCCGCAGTGTCTCAAGACGAAAGTCTTCGACCAGTGTGTGTTGCCAGTGATGAAATGAGGAGAGTCGTAGAAGAACTAAAGTAACCGATATAGCCCAAAGAGTCGCCAAGTCCCGTCCTCTCCTTTCCTGTCCCGGACTACACGTGCTTGTTCCACGGTGAGGAGCGCTCTTATTATTTTTGACTTTTAACCGCCTCTGTGGTCTAGTGGCTAAGCTACCGGTTTCAGACCCAGAGGTCCCGGGTTCGATTCCCAGCGGGAGGTACATCTTTGTGTGCTTGGTTTGGTTGGTGGTAGGGCTATTAAGTCCGCCTGGCTAGCTACCACCATCTTTCTAAGTCTGTCGCCATAACAACGATGTTTATAGCATTGTTGTGTTCCGGCAGTTTGAGATAAGATAGCCAGTTCCTCAGTGGTTGAGGATTCCGGGTGCAGCACGCTTCCACCTTCGGCCTTATCTTCACCTACCATCAGGTGAGATGAAGGCCAAGCGCTTACCCATTGCCAATAAAAAAATTAAAAAAAAGACTGCATCGGCTGCTTACCATCAGGAAGGATGTAGTCACTATAACGTGTCACATTAAAAAAAAAGCTCAAGTGGCAATTGGACAGGGCACATCGCCCGTAGAACCGAAGGTCGTTGGGGCAGAACAGTTCTCAAGTGGCGACCGCGCACCGGAAGACGCAGTGTGGGCAGGCCTTCAACAAGGTGGTCCGACGATCTGGAGCAGCACAAAACTGGTCGTGGTGGAGATCCTTGGGGGAGGCCTTTGTCCAGCAGTGGACGTCCTCTGGCTGATGATGATGATGACCTTCGGATCTCAGTCCAAGCGCTTTACTAATCGGCCACCGATATTGTATTAATATATCAATTTAATATCTGTCGCTGTGCCACCACAGTTACTGCTGGTTTGTTTAAGTAACACCTGTAAATAACATATTGTTATCACCAAAAGAGTTAAAATAATAGAAGTTAGATTTAACTCGTAACTTTACGATAAATAAATATGCATTGGATTTAAATTTCATCTCAAGTAATCTCAAGTGATCCCAAAAAATACTGATGCCCTCTGCATTTCATTTGAAATGCGACGGACAGATGAAAGTAAAATTCCTACGTGCAAGCTCGCACAAAAGTATATTTTGACAAGATAAATTACTTTCATTACGTTTGATGGATCCCTTTGCGAATTAAGGTTTTCATTTAATATAATCTAGTTGGCTTCTATAATACGCAGATATGAATGAAATCGCATAACGTTACATCACTTTGCGTTCGAATGAGTGAATGAAAATGAGAAACCTTGCATTAATAACTTACTTGCTTTTGCTAGATCCTTAGAGATCTAATTTAAATAAAATTACAATATTTTAAACATTATTTGATTTAACGCTTACAAACAATATTTTAAACATTAATTGATTTATCGCTCAAATATTACAAATCCATAATAACTGAATATTTAAATATTTTTTATCAGATTTCTTAGAACGTAAGATTGATAAGACACTGTTGCTATAAAACATAAAAATAAAAGCGTTGCATCGACAGGTCTAACCAATACCTCGGTGGCGGAGTGGACAACGCAGCCGCCCGGATTGCAGAGGACGTTGGTTCAATTTTCACCTAAGGTACTATTTTTTTTGCCACGCCAGCCACGGCCGTGTCACGTGAATACTACCACCCCCTCTCTTCCCTTGGGTGTCGTAAAAGGCGACTAACGGACTAAAGACATACATCCAAATGCATAGAGCGGCGATGGTTTCACCACCTGTCACGCTGAGCACGTGCAGTAGCTATTTGGTGAAAAGTGGACTATGGCAGAGGACTGCTTTTGCGGTCCTCATTGCCTAGTCTCTAACTAACGCTTCGGGGATAATAGTCGGGATTATAATATATGTATATTTTTTTAGAAACTGAATTTCTGTTATATGTCCGCATTGTAACTTATAGAAACTGTTTTTTGTAGCAGTTGTCGAATAAAATGCCACGCCTGTGCCTAATAGCACCGCTAGGAAAAACAAGTGTGTTCTTTTTGCTTAAACATTGTTTTTGATTTAATATCACGAATGTACCTTTTCTGTTAGACAATAAAAGTTTCCGGCGTTCTTCACTCACGCGTCCGTTAATAAAAAAAACATGGCGGCAAACGTCCAGCTGTTTCCAGAGCTGCTAGAAAAGTGTACAGAAGACTACGAACCTGGACAAAAAAGCTTAGAACTAAACAACTACTCAGGCTATATTAAAACTTAATGTACGGAATGCTTATAAAACGCAGTATTTTAATAAATTAACAGATAATTACGATAAGCTATAACAAAAATTACAAAAATAAACATCACACACACACCTAAACGGGCGGCCATTAAGCATGCTTCAAAGCGTGACCAAGACAAAAAAAATTACGTAAAAATATATCGACATGTATAAGTTATTATTACTTGGAAGTCACTGTTTGAAACTATAAAGAATAATACCATTTTATGATAGGATAGCTAAAACCGTTGCGATTATTTTAGTGTGCACATCATTAGGAAGTACGATGATTACGAAAAGTTTTTATCACATTTCTAGCACAACAAAAATCCTATGCAAAAAAAAAATGGCGAACTGTCAAAACTGTCAACAATTTAATTTTTTTGCTAAAGGTTCTTGTACGCTACCAAAAAGTTTCTGTTATTCTACGGATAAATCAATATCCATACAGCAACCTTAAATTTTTTTGTGGATCTATGAACTAGATCCAGTGAGTAACATAAATAAAAATGAACGTGGCCGTGACTGTGGATATTGGTCAGAAAAAAATAATAATTGCAATGTCACTGTCTACAAATGTAAACAAACATAACCTATCTTTAACGATAATTAGTCTGCGATTGTTTTGATGTGCACTTATTTATGAAATACGGTGAGTAGAAGAGTATTTCGACTTTTTTAAAGACGCTTACGCTGCAAAATTCCGTTTTGGCGAACTGTCAATTTCGTCAATTTCATTATTTTTTTCTGTGACATTTTGTGTGTATAGATTTCTATTACTTGTATGATAAATTAGTAACCACAGAACTACCTCAAATTTATTCATGGACCTGCGTACTACGTGCTTTGAGCTATTTATTGGGTACTGTAGTAACCGTGGACGTTTGGAGCTTAGAATTCTGGTTGACTACAGTCACCGTGGACGTATAATATGAGTATTTATTTTTACATTAAAGGAATCAGTGAAGCGTATAAAATTAGTCATTTTTTTAAACGTTTAGTTCTATTACGTATTTCAAAATACAGTTTAAGGCTAGGTGTTAGTGTAAAATTAAAATAACACGTTCTTAGAATTACTTTTTGAAATAGTAAACAATAAAATTAAAATCTGCGAAAATTATGAAATATTTTTGTGGCTTTATTCTGTGAAATACACCCGATGGAAACACGATTTTATAAAGTTGGCTCGATAGAATAAATTCACAAAGTTACTTATATTTTTGTCATTTTATCTTCTTTTCCAGGTTTTATTCTTAAAATAAGTGATTTGATATTAGGAGTAATTTACCAAAATGAAGCTCGTAAATAACTTGAGTTATTATAACCGATGGTTTTTTATTTATTACTTCTATCAATTTTTAAAAATATAAAACGCGATTATTCGCGCCGCTCCGCTGTTATACCCATCCCTTACCGTTGTACCGTCGAGAGAACGAGAGGGAAGCGCTCGAAATACCTCCCCTTAAGCGAGAACGCGTAACAAAGGACAATGCGCAGTTTTGGCGCCTTTTCAAAAGTAACTGCACACCAACCCCACCTGTCCAGGTGGATAGAGTACTCGCATACAAACAATACTTAATATGGCAGCTAAGCTCTAAACTATATCCGTTCCGAGTTATGCACTACTTAATGTTACCAGTATTTTATTACCAAAACTTTAAATATGAGTGCTGCTTCCGGTAATATTTTGTTTATTTTGATATGTAAAGACTATTTGTATTCGAATTTCGTCAAATCACCGTCACACAGTGGCCACAGTGGGTCGAAACTGCTATATGAGGGACTTAGCGATCATTTTTACAAATTCTATTTTTAATCAATACCCATAGATAGGTTACGTTATTCTTATGAATAAATGTCATAAAACGTTTTTCTCTATAACTGACAGTTTGGCTAGAAAAAAATATTTTCAATTTTCATTGTATGGAATGAAACAGAAACTGCTCGATTTTAACCAAGTCTTGGCAGATCTTGCTTTATAAGTACTTGAGCCTTATTCTATAGCTTACAGATTATAATCCTAGACTATCAGCGCGCACCCAAAGTTGTCCGTTCAGAAGTTACGAGGATCCGAAAAATGAACAAAAAAGTAAGTAAAAAACTGGGTTGGCTGATTTAAATTAACCTGATTTAAATGAGGTGATATTAAAAAAAATCATTGATTTAAATTAATTTAAAATGTTATATTATCTTTATTGAAAATAACAATATGTAAGTATACTTAGTACTAACAATAAAATACTGTCAAAAGGTTTACACAGAATTAGCAGTCACATAAAATATTTTGTATGTATTAGGAACAAAAATCTTATTAAAAATCGCTTTCGTTCCTTTTTGGTTCATTTTTTGGATCCTCGTAACTTTTGAACGGGCAACTTTAGCTGCGCACTGGTAGTAGTGTAGGATTATAGTCAATAAGCTATAGAATAAGGCTCAAGTACTTATAACGCAAGATCGGTCAAGACTTGGTCGAAATCCAGCAGTTTCAGTTTCATTTCTAACAATGAAAATTGAAAATATTTTTTTCTAGCCAAACTATTAGTTTTAGAGAAAAATGTTGTATGACATTTATTCATTAGAATAATGTAACCTATCGATGGGTATTTTTTTAAAATATAATTTGTACTAATAATCGCTAAGTCCCTCATACAGCAGTTTCGACCCACTGTGATTTGACGAAATTCAAATACGAACAGGCTTTACATATCAATATAAATAAAATATGACCGTAAGCAGCACTCATATTTACAGTTTTAGTAATAAAATAATGGTAACATTTAGTAGCGCAAAACTCGGAACGGATATCGTTTAGAGCTTAGATCTATCTATCTAGCATAGTCCGATCAGTGTGCAGCCACTTTAAAAAAGGCGCCAGGTGCCCATACATTTTATCGATGGCCTTTCGTATTTTTTAGTAAGGATTACTGATGTGTTCTATATTAATTAAATTAATTACATTAATTCAAATGAGACGGACATTTTCATATGTTTTCTGTTTGTTGGATTCTTGACTACCTCCGAGAAGATACGAGTACTTAATTGGATAAGTATTTGAATGTCTAATATCTACATAGGTATTTCAAGTTTTATCATATGAACATGAGATATATATTCATTTGACATTTTAAGGTTTTGGTATTTTAAATAGAACTCAAAACAATCATTAGGTATTTAGATTTTAGTGATTTTAAACGTAGGTTATTTTATGTTAGGTTTTTCAATTTCAGACATTCAAGTACGTACTCACCTAATTACATACTTAAGGTTATTATTATTATTATTTTAATTAATGGCTTCGCGGTAAACACAATAGGCCAATTTCAAAAAGTACGTATTTTGTAATGGTACACTTATTTGCACTTTCGTTGATTGTTGGTTTACATCGCTGCTAAAAGACACACTGTACGTGCCTTTCCATCGATCTAGTTGGTAAGTCCATCGGTCCTTGTTGGGTTTTCTATCTTCTAAATGCAATAGTCAACAGACAACGTATCACAAGCCAGCACGTCAAAGTCAAAGACGTCCCGAACGAACCGATGTAATCCGCTTACACTTCCACCATTTCACGTGTGTCCAGTTTCATCGTCATATTATTTGTTTGTTTTTAGATACTGAACGATAATGCAATATAATAAACCATCGTCTTCAGATTAGCCAGATCAGATAAGTATAAAAAATTCAAAAACATTTCACTTTTAACAAATTTTGAGGCGTATAAATTTAAACAATACGTTTGAAAGAGTATGGGTACAGCATCTATTCTACTCGTTTATAACTTTTTAGTGCAAAAGAAGGATTTTTTTTTCTTTACGTGTCCCCGCAATCGGCTGGAGTTCCCGTACTAGAGCCCGTCGGCCTGGCGCGCGATGATGGCAAGAGGCCAGATGGCATGATCTTGGTACCATGAAGGGTGGAACGGCCACCAGTGTGGGATGCTACATGTGTCGACACGCTTGCCCCGTCCCATCTTCTAAGTACATGCATCAACGCTGGCTCGGCTGCCAATAATGCTGAGAACCTCAAACGGCGCAAGTATGAGAATCTGACTGGAGATCTCGTATTTGAGCCGTTTGGGGTAGGAACGTTAGAACCGTGGGGTTTGGGTGCCCACCAGCTTTTTAGAGACATTACTTAAAAGCTGGTGGAAGCCAGTAGCTTTCTGGGCCAACGCCTAAGCCTCGCCGCCGTCCAGCGCGGCAATGCGGCTAGTGTTCCTAGTACACTCGGCCTGATGGATGATCTGGGGCAATTCTTTTATTTATAGATTACAAGCGGCCGCTCGCGGTTTTACCCGCATGGTGGGAATATCTGGATATAAAGTATTCTATGTGTTAATCCAGGTTATAAACTATCTGTATGCCGAATTTCATCCAAATCCATTCAGTAGTTTTTACGTGAAAGAGTAACAAACATCCATCCATACTTACAAACTTTAGCGTTTATAATATTAGTAGGATATTCTAATTTTAGTTTTATTTTTCTTCGTAAGCTATGTATTTTATATTTTTAATTTGAATATGTTTTAATATTATAAGTACTGCCTTATTTAAAGCTCGCAACGGCGGCATGCAAATATGAGCTAACAATATTCAAAAAATAATAGCAAAAGTCCATCGCGCCAGGTTCATTTTCTATTCCGAATAGACTGTACTTCCACAGTATAACTGTGTCTGTTTCATATTTGTCCCCCTTCTCTAAAACACTCCTCAAGAAACCCTTTGAACTACATTGTTTCTGGCACTATCAGGTGTATGGATTTAGAAAGAGGCGGAGAATAGTTTCAGTTATAAACTGTTTCGATGGTGTTCAAGATTGGATGCCTATTACACAGGCGCTCGGTACAGATTGCCTTTACGTCTTTAAAACTTTTGTAGTGTTGTTTACATTAAAGTATGCTCATTTTATTTTCCACGGCTAAGACCTCGGAGTTAATAACTAGTTAGAGCTAGTGAAATAAATCACGAAAATAGCGGTTTGCTTGTTTAAAATAATACAAATGAATATTTTTGTATGAATAGTGTATTTTTTTTTGCCTAAATTTACAAACTAGTGGCCTGCCCGTGACTTCGTCTCGTCTACACGTATGCCGTGACAAATTACCAAAAAAAAATATTGTCACCAACCTTGACAGTTACGATAATAATAAAAAAGAAAGTAGACCGATCAGTCGGCAGCCGTTCACAAGTATACATGTGGCAATTTGTTTTTACATGCATACATATTAATCATGGCTATTACCCCCGAAGGGTTAGTCAGAGACTAGGCAATGAGGACAAAAGCAGTACTCTACCATAGTCCACTTTTCACCAAATAGCGACTGCATATGTGCTCAGCGTGACAGGTGGTAAGCCCATTACCGCTATATGCTGTTGGATGTATGTGCAGTCTCTAATTCGTTAGTCGCCTTTTACGACAACCAAGGGAAGTGAGGGATGGTAGTATTCTTTCCGTCCGTCATAGTACAGCCATTTCAAAATGTACTCGTATATCTACAAAATATAATTAAAAACCACCCTCAGTTAACGCTCTATCTTTTAGTGAAAACCGCATAAAAATCCATTGCGTGGTTTAGGACAATAGTGCGGTGCCACAGAAAAAGGAAATGAAATGAAATATCTTTATTTGCTTCAATTTTAGGTAAATAGTATGGTGTTCATACAAAAACAATTCCCGAAAAACGGCGACTTTACTTTATAATATGTAATGATATAGTTAAAAACCGTCGGTTACTTATTTGCGTAAGACCAATCACAAATGATCCGTTCTTCATTTTTACCCACCAAGCGGGTGCGTAAAGATGAAGAAAGAGTAACCTCCATTTCACAAAATATCGTGCACCAACGATTCTTCGCCACTTTCACACCGTTCTTCTTACAGTTTGAGTAAAAAGATCCACAGCATTTGAAAATTACGTTTTTAGTGCACTAATTTTCACCTTTATTGTCATACCATTGTGTGACATAAATACCAAGCAGTAACCCGTTGAGAAATAAAATTTAAAAAATATATTCCGAAAAATTTCCTCTCTTGAGACTTCATAATTCAAGAATAACCCGTTGTCATCCAGATCAACCACCCTTCAGAGAAACAATAACCAAACACGTCGATTGCGAGCTCTCCTAGTCCCAACACAATGGCTGCTTATGACGTAATCGTTTTAGGATGTGCTGCCTGTATCGGCTGTATAATCGACCGCAGATTACTCCCTCGGGGTCGTGCGGGCACTAAGAGAGGCTCGGCATTCGAAGCAACCGATTTTGCTGATCAAAGATTAAATTAACTACTAAGGGCTAATAATGTTTTATATCGTGTAAGCTATGTCGTATCAATCTATGTTTTGTTTTGTTCTATCTTTATGGGTAATTTCTGTAAATGGAAAGCTGCCGTCTCTAATACCTATATCTGCTGAGTATGCATGTTGTTTTGAATAAATCAGCGTATACACCAAAACTATGTTGTATTTTTGCGTAGACACCATGGTCGTTAGATAATATCTAATGTGATTGTGGAAACCTGAATTACTGACTTATGTCATTTTGGGTAATAGATTACAACAATCTTAATATAATTTAATGAAACTCTTAGTTTCTATTAAATGCAACAACAGTGTTTTGATTTAGCGACATACTGAATTTTATTGTAATGGATGACAATTCATAGATACGCAGAGTTTACACATGTAATTCACATATAGCACTAAGTATTTGTATTATACTTAAGACATATTTTGATATTAAACCAATAGTTTTCTTAACTAAAGTAAACCATAATCGAAAGGCAACTAGCTACATCGCTCGTCTTAAACGAGACCGCCGGCGCCGCCGCCCCGATACCTGATCGACACACATTCCAACACAAACGTATTGTCTCAGCAGCGCTCAGTGCTTCTGTTCGCATGAGAAATGCCGTCTTGTTAACACTAACCGTTGCCGGATATTTATGGATGTGCTAACAAGATACCCCACCATAATGAGGCCCGTCGATGCCATTCCCACATCTCTCTCTGGCGCTTTTATTTTTCTATATTTCCCACACACAACCTTGTTTCGCTCAAAGGCATCTCGAGTGTAATAAGGATTTCTCAAAATGGCAGGAAAGCAATTTGTTAAAAATTCTCTCGTGTTAAATGTGCATATGGCCTCGTAGAATTATATTATGCGATTTTGTCACTCAAGTAAAGCGAGCGGTTTTATAGATTCTAGCAAATTAAACCGCCGGATGTCTCAAAAAAAACATTTAATGGTAAATAATATTAAAATCGCATTTTTTTAGCTTTGTAGCTTTTTAATGATGTTTAATTTGTATATCTGTCGAAAACCATATAGGCAAGAGAGTTATTTCAGACCCGAATGAGTTTTATTCTAAGCGCCTATTTTTCCATTCAGATTGATATCCTCGATAAATCCAAAACGGTATTTACCGAGGGGTGTTATCATTTCAGAACCTTTACAATTATTTTCCTTTTCGCGGAAGCCTTCTGGTTAAAATTGCAATAACAACAGAATAGACGTGACCTCTGTCGTCTTGTTTAATTCTCCGGAGCCGCACCTTGGGGATCGACATTACTGTAGCTGTATATAGGCTTTCGTATGAAAAATCAAGCGTTTTCATTTGAAATTGCCTCTCGTGAACGCGTTTGCTGCGAACGCGAATGGGGAAAAAATGTTGAACAAACAAACGAGATGTGCCAAGAGTCTGTGGGTGTACGTTTAGACGATGTGCTTTATAATAAAGTTTAACAGCATTTCCTTTTTCAAGCGGTTATGTAGACACGTAATGTATAAAGCCCGCTTACACTCAATGCCGTCGAGTGAAATTATCACGTACTGAAATTTAGACAACGGGATTGTGTTTATGTCTCTTAAAAGGTCACAAAAGCAGACGGGTTCAGGTTTTCCTTTTGACTTTGCCGTACACGTAACTGCGAGATGTTTTTGCCCCTCTTCGCATGTGCTTTTTCAATCGCAAGCTCCTAGAATAACATTTGGAGTTCATGTTAGTGTTTTTAGGAATGAGAGGATAGACACTTGACTTACTAAAATATATAAGATAATATTTTAGAAATTAAATACTTCATACTACTTGTTGTATCCTTTATATTTTATATCTTTTAAGGTAAGTACTTTATTCTGACATACAAAGTCAACCTAAATCTGATACACGGGTAAAAATTACCTTTCTTAAAATAGACTCCTTAATTGTCAGTTAGTTATTGCTTTGCATGCCTACGTAAAATCGAAAATAAGCAAGGTTTCTAGATTCAGATGTCTTTTTTCTGTTTAAAAACCGTCCGTGAAGGGTTTTCTATAACATAAACAAAGAAAAGGTCTCACAAAAGCTGTCCACTTTAAGTCGCATATAATCCGTCACATTAAAAACAAAAACGCACACATGTAGGTATAGTGTAACTGAAAACGGCGTAACATTCGAGGAGCACGTCAGATTAAATTTCCATCATAAAGGTAACAAACAAAGACACCGTAACACAGTCCTTTAGCCTTGCCCGAGTTGTTTTAGAGTAACGTTAAAATTCTGCGCGACGTAAACGCGACAACAGGTGTTACGTGATAATGACTAAACAGCCTTTGAATTTGTGATGAGGGCACTGAGTAGAAGCAAGGGGGCGGTCGAGGGGGCCCCGTCACCCGAGCCGGGCTGTTTAACTGCGCTGCCGACGCGATAAATACCTACTCAACCTACAAAATCGGTTGGTTACAAATCGCATGCCTTCATACCCTTCTTAATGCCCTTACTACACGGTCAACCTGTAACTAGAGTTTTCCGCTAATATCCTACTGGAACGCCCTGGTGAATCGATTCAGATACACACGTTCCGAAGTTTGATTAGTCACTTCTTGAGGATTTTCCCAAGTTGTATGTGGTTCAAGGAGGTTTCATGTACGGACAATCATCAGTTCATAATCATCATCAGCACTCACTGCGACGGATTAAGAGCATTCAATCGTAGTAAATATCGTCATGTAATGTTTGTTGATTCGAACATTTTTGTAATGATGGAAAGCTGGTTTTTAACTTGTTTATCCTTATTCGTAAATATTTGGGTTGACTATTTTAGCTATTTTCTACCATTTGACTTAGTTGCTTGGTAAAATAAACCTGTGAATAGTGTGTCATCGTGTAAAATTGTTTTCATTTATACATAACGATGCGCGCATAATGTGTTCCCTACACAGCGTGTATAATCTTTCTTTCGTACGCAGTGAATGTTCTGTAATTTTAATTTCTGTGGCGAGCCGCCGCGTGGAGCTAAGCCGAGTGCGTGCTGTGTTTCATCATTAATAATTTGCGTTCGGAAGCCATGTTGAAGTGAAAACATGTATATATTTAATGTAGTACACTTAGAATAATTCCTCCCTGTAGATTTGTTTTTCATTTTTTCTCATCGATTTAAAAGTAGGTTGGTAATAATGTAAACGATAAGCTTAACATTTTCTACTTGGCAGAGACAAAGTGATTTTAATGTTTGTTTACGTTCAGGAGGGCATGGAGGTATCTGAATTAAATAGGTTAGGGAAGTGCGGCAAAGCGAAAAGAGCTACTTGAGCGGTTTACCTCAGTTTCAGCCAGATTCATACGAAGTGTTTAACTTAATATAGAGAAAATTTACTTTTGAGATTAAAATTCATAGTCTTCCTTTTATTTGTGACACTATGTTATTCAGCAATAAATAATCCTTATGACGAAGTCTTTCGATCGGTGTGATAAAGCTACAGGATGATTATTTTTCTCATGTAACGAGTTTGATTCCCGGTTCAACCATGTAATTATTTAAATATCTATGAATGCAGTTTAAATTGTTTTTTAAATTCAAATAATGGCTTCTTTCAGTAAAATGTTCCATCTACAATATTCAAGGTAATTTCCCTCCATGTGGCATATCCGTGGGACACCCTGTATAATTATGTATAGGTACTCGTAATGTTACAAGTTTACAACATTGAAATTAAAATAAGAAATTCGACATTGAACTTCTTATCTCAACAATTTAAACGAACAATGTAGCTTCTTAACAACTTTAAAATACCATAATAACTGTCGCTAAACTAAAGCGCAGGTGTCAGGCGAGACCTCATTTGGAATTCCGCTCTCATACTTTTAAAATTAAATGCCAATTAAGTGAGTCGACGCAATTAAATAACCGTACTTCATAGTACTACACTGAATTAATTTTCACAATTGAAATAAAAATTGTCGCCTTTAAAGTCTGCGACAAATTTTGTCTTGATTCTCTTGAGTGAGGGTACATACGCTAAGAACCCATAAGATGTTAATTAAAAGTCTAGACAGGTACAGCACTACATTAATTTGCAACCTAACGTTGTTTTTTTGTGATTACATATTTTAATTAAAAGAACTTGCTTCATTCCCCTTCTTATTAGCTGTAGCGAAATGAAAAGTTCACACGAAGAAAGTAATCGGTTCCCTAACTGTATTATGTAACAATACGCTAGACACATTAGCCAGAACAACAGCTTCATATTACAATATAGTTCTGGGTACACTATAAAATTTTGGTTTTGGTTGCTCAAAGCCATACCAAAAGGAAGTCACAAGAGCCCTCGCCCCCCGGTCTCAGCAAAGTCTATCCTTTCGATATTTTCTAGATATGCTTTTGCTAGAATCTATTTGAAAAGCGAAGACATATCCTTAATCCACGTTGAAAGAGGCCTACACTAATTTAGTAGATAGTGTGTAGTGTAGTGTAGTGTGTGTGTGTAGTGTGTAGTAGTGTTTATTATGGTGATGTGGTGTGGAGTAATAATAATGTAGGATTAACTATTTCGAAAGTCATCTCATAAAATAACAATGTCATATTATTGTAAATTACTTTTGTTACATTCTTCAATTTGAATACTGACTAACAGGGCGATTATTAATGTCAGATACTCAACAACAAACTTAGTAATAATTCTGTAAGTCATTAATCCAATTACATTACACTATTACAAACACTTAAGGCAAAATTAAACAAGAAAAACAAGCCATACAAAAATTCTCTTAAAATTGCGCACATTCTACGTGGTACCTTTCCACGTTATTATACTAAGCCCACATACCTTAATTTACATTCTTAATGCGATGAGGTGATTCGCGAATGCCAGTACTAACCCTAACGGCCACACGTCAACGAAAAAAATTACACCATTACAGAAGACGACAACTTTTTCCATTTCCACTAACGACGCGCCCAGCTCATCCCGAGTACACCTTTAAACTCTTATGACACTAAACATAAAGATGTGAATCGAGCAAAAAATTTGAAGCGACACCATAAACTCTCCCGGTGGAATTCAATAGAGAGCAACGCACAAGCGCTGATGGCGCAAAAACCATTCTCGTAGTGTCCCTTAATATCGAATGCCCTATAAAACGCGATAGGAACGCCTTGGCTTATCTGCAATGTCCCATGGGTGAGCTAAGTTGACCTTCGCCCACTAGACAGAGACAGATCGGACGCGCAACAAAAGAAAGATATCTGTGATTTATTTTGTTTGGAAAAGTTGCAGCTGTTTTATTACAGTTGTAGCTAAGAGACAATTAAAACAGATAACTGCACTAAAGAAACTTTAGGTAGATAAGTAGTTTTATTATTACACTATCAGAATTAATATTGAATCAAATATGTAGTTAGAACTAAATAGTTT
This sequence comes from Scoparia ambigualis, assembly GCA_963921215.1. Classification (NCBI taxonomy): domain Eukaryota; kingdom Metazoa; phylum Arthropoda; class Insecta; order Lepidoptera; family Crambidae; genus Scoparia; species Scoparia ambigualis. Next base: position 8,101,025 of record OY992510.1, read on the forward strand.
TTATATTGTTTGTAACCTAAGTATATACGACTTACGAAAACTCTTATTAGCATTCAAACAAAAGTTGAAATGCTAACATGAAATTTTGCGTAGGTAGTAAATACTTAATAACTTCATAACAATACCGGGTACCTTAAAAGGAAAGCTTCAATCCTCGGTGAGCGCAAGTTTGAAAGTGTAAACATGACAATGCCGATACACAAAGAAAGGACTTGCCTAAGATGGGATTTGGACACACGTTACAACAAAAAAAAGGTAGGTGTTGAGTTTGGTCTAGTATTTTTTTTAAATACATTTCGCTTGACTATAATACGTTTGGTGGGTAGTATTTATGAATATTTGACGTGTTATTAAAATATATTTTTTATTGTTATACGATGCTTTTAGATTACTTTTTACTGTTGTACTGCAAACAATTTTACCAATTTAGTATATTTATTGCAAATTCTCTTTATATCGTGCATGTGTTTATAATACAGTTTCTCGTTTTCTATATTGATAATTACACCCATCCATTCATTAATGAATAGCTCTTGTTAATTCGTTACAGCGTATTTCGCATTAACCATTCACAGTTTCACTACGACTAATAACTCGTTGAATTTCAAACATTGCCAAAACGCGTGGCCAAATTAAAGTCCCAAAATACTAAACGAGTAATTTCCCCACCTGTAAACAGAAGGTCGGCAGTTACTCGACGGCGTCAGTGAAACATTTGATCCGCCGCTTTCGGGAGTCTGATCACGCGTCGGAGCACTTATCGCGCGATGCGCTCGTAAAATGAAATAAATTGAGGCCGCGACTGACCGAGACCTCTCGTACAGAAGTGGCCACCCATCAATGACGTGACGAATTGCCCATCACGTGCGCGGGGGAGACACTTCGGGGTTAACCTGGGCTGGGGAGGGTGTTACATTGGAATGTGTGCTTAAGAAATGATGGCGGAAACAATAAGGAAAATCTTGGAGCCTTATGAAAAATCGGAGGTGGGTAGATAAACTTTGAATCAGATGATTTTGTAGTGTTACTGAAAACTAAAATATGCAAATGTTATGATTTCGTTGAAAAGATGAAGTTTGTCGAGATTTTTAATGATGCGCATTTACTTCAGGTCTCATTATGTAACGTCTTTATTATTAAGTCTCGTCTTAACCCAGCAGTTTTTTTTGGATCGTTTTTTTTCTCTTAAATAATGGCTTCGTTCGTTCAGCACATTTAGCCAGTGTCAAGTTTTCAATAGTAATTATTATTTTCTTTACATTAAGTGGATGATAATGAGTGATAATAAACGTTTAAAAGTAAATGATTTTGCCCCAAACCCCTCGAGACTCAATAAAGCTGTGTTGACTTTATTGAGGTCTCACACAGACTTCTTGAGAGAATTTGAAAAGTGATGTTGCACTGTTTTGTTTTATTAGCTAACACTTATGCACGTTCACGAACACTTAACAGTAAATAATCCACCATTATTTCACATTAATATTCGACAAAACTGAATGAAAATGGCTATCTTATCTCAAACTGCCGGAACACAACGATGCTATAGACATCGTTGTTATGGCGACAGACTTACATAAGATGGTGGTAGCTAGCCAGGCGGACTTAACAGCCCTACTACCAATCAAAGCGAGCACACAAAGATGTACCCCCCGCTGGGAATCGAACCCGGGACTCTGGGTCTAAAACCGGTGGCTAAGCCACTAGACCATAGAGGCGGCTAAAACTTTATTTTCCTTTCCCGCCAAGAAGTTCTTTTGGATCGTTTTATTTTCGATTTACATCAGTGCCCTGAGCAGCAGGCAGTGACAAGGTCAATGCTGCTTGGCAGGACAAATAGGTAATACCTACTAAGGGTACATGGAAACAGTTGGTGTAACGTGCAGTCGTAGGTTGCTATACGGCTTATTACATATTAGCCAGCATATTATCTATTTATTTATCTAAAATCTACTTATGTACCAATTTAGCCACTACTCAAAAGACACGTGAGAAGCATTTTATGAGCAAGTCTCAAGAGTTACTAGGCACACACGGCAGAATGGTCCATAAAATGATAATAAAAGTCACAAGTTACCAAGAGTAGCCCCATAGTACCCACATTACTTTTATATGAGTAGTTACCGCTATTCTAATAATAATCGTTTAAAACTTAAATCGATTTAGCGCACCTTGAGCGATACGAATGAGGCCCAGTATTAAAAAAGTTTTTAAGGAATTAAAAGGTAACTTATTTATTGAAGTACAGACGTTAAAAACGAAAATTTGAGCTAATAAGAAAATAGATGCGCAGTCAAAATATAACTTCCAATCCTTATTGGACCTTTCCTTATCGAAATTGAAAAGATAAAAATTGATCCCACACCTTTAACAGCGCAAAATATACAATATTTAATAAATGAATTAGTCTAGTATATAATAAAAATATAAATAGGTACACTGTTTTGAAAAATGTGTACCCAGAAAATTGTACTTGTTAAATCTATATGAAAATAAACACGAAGTTACAAGTATTACGAAGAAGAAACGTGAAATACAGCTTACAAAAAATACTACAATGTTTATAAACAATGACTGTCAATCTACTAGAAACCTTGAGAAACGCGTTCTGATATACGAGTATATATGCTACTCCCGTTCACAGAAGGGTCTACAAAATTTGGATTAGAATTTATAAAGGCACCCTGGTAAATAATCCTGTGGTCACCCCTTTATCTCGGTTTTGTGGTTTCAACATTTGTTCGGCCTTCTCATTATGGCTTTTGAATATTTCTAAAGCTTCTAATTGGGAACCTCCGTAATACTTCACATATTTGACTGCTCTGGGCAATTCGGTAAACTCTTCGCAATCATTTGATTTATGATAATTAGTAAGTTTATAAATTCAATTAAGTAAGTCTATGAGTTCTATAATCAATATGAATTATACGCGGTTACTTCGTACACAATTTTACTGGCAACAGAGAAATATATTGAAAATCCTCGGTCTGTATAATTCAGGTGTTCTATACAATACCTAGGCAATGTATAGAATACCTGGGGCATCCAGGCAATGTATGAAATATTAAGTATATTATTGTCCATTACATATACTTTACCTAGGTAATGTATAAAATTCCTAGGGATTGTTTAGAGTACCTGCTGGTCCACCGGCAATGTGTAAAATAAATATAGATTTTGGTCTTTATCTCACAATTCAGCCTATTTATAAAATGACAATGAAAACCACTTTATTAAAATCAACAATTAGAGTGCTTTTAAAAATATTCTTTATAAAAAAGGTATTTATTTAATCTTAAGTTACTAGGGCCTATGCAAGAAAATATTAGACATTTAAGACATTAAAACGTTTTAGTCATAATATAACTTTTACATAATCAATAAATAATTCTTGTAAATACTCTTCAAAAAAGCACCTAAGTATTACTTACTTACTTATATTTCTATTACTACTACTGTAGTAATAGAAATATCCCATTAAAAATATAGAGCAACTAAAAATTCTTCTGTCTATAAGTAAAACAATGTAATATGCATACAAGTACTTAGGTAAGTACGTAATAAGCATAAAAAAAATTGGTTGCCTGTAAAGTCGGTATACGGGCGAAAGTTTTACGTGACAACGACTTTGAGTGGTAAAATAATTTTAATGTGAATATTCATTCGTATAGTAGGAAGAAGGATGAAATAATAGTAACAATTTAAAACATTTATTTATACAAAGAATTATATTTAAAACATTAATTTATACAAAGAATCTCGCACTGAATTTCATATTAACAAAATCTTAGGCGGGCTAACCATGCCCGAGTGGAAGGGACGCGTGCCTCTCACTCGCTCTCATGGCCTCTCTCTCGTTCGGTGACTCATCGTAACGTTACCGAGCGTTACACTTTTTCATAAGTGACTCCCAGCCGCAACCTAATTTAAGACGTTGTCACGTCAAAACTTAAGGAACAAAACAATTCTGTAAGTAGGTGTTGCCTTTTCACACATTACGTGATGCGCATGCGGTATTGTTTAAAATACCTAGGCAAAGTATATAATAAATATATTTCATACATTATCTACACGGTTTAGGTATTCTGTACATTTCCTAGGTATTGTATAGAATACCAGATCATACAGATTGCCGGTAACATATACATACATACATAACGCAAAAGCTTTCCATTTTCTGTCGAACTTCTTTAGCTTAATTTACTTTATTAATGATACTGTTATTCATTACAAATAGGGAAGTCGTTACTAGATACTTTAAGCTAACGAAGAAATACGACCTCCGTTGTCCAGTGGTTAGCACGCCGGGTCTGGCGTCGCGCCATCTCTGAGGTCCCGGGTTAAATTCCCGGTTGTTTCAATTTAAAGAAAACGGTTTTCTAAATTGATTTCTGGTCTGGGTGTTTTTTCTATATTTATGTAAGTATATATGTCCGTTATCTAGTTTAACCATATTAACGAGTTTCAATAGAAGCTTAACTTGGGATAGATAATTAATGTGAGCGTAAACAAGTTTATTTATTTATTTAAATAACCTCACATCCTTACTAATATTATAAGCGCGAAAGTTTGTAAGTATGGATGGATGTTTGTTACTCTTTCACGTAAAAACTACTAAATGGATTTGGATGAAAATCGGCAAACAGATAGTTTATATTTTTTATATTTTTTTTATATTATTATCTTAGGAAAATCAAGGTTTACACATTTTCACTAAGGTTACAGAATAAAATACATAGAAACCACTTATAGGTTCTCACCAATAGAAATTTCTTAAAAATTAAAAGCACTAAGCAACGCATTATCAACCTCGCTTAAATTATGAATGGTTAAGTAATAACGCAACAGAGTAACTACGAACAAAAATTAGGCTCAAAAAATCGCTCAGTCAACATCCGCCTCGCTGATGGTACGCTGGTACAGAAAAGGTCCAGTTCAATCTGCTTGCCCAGTTGGTTAAACAGATTACACGCACGCCATAAGTAACTATTCTGCCTGTAATTGGTGCTCGCTTTTGGTAGACAGAAAGTAGGGTTACTTCTAAAATTTCTTTGAGGTACCTTTAAAGAGAGCTTATCTAAAAGTTGGGGACAGTCTATCTTAGCCGTAGCAATTTTAAGCAGATACGTGATATCAGCTATTTCGCGTCTCAGTTCAAGAGGTAAAAGGTGGTGTTTCTTACAGACATTTAAATAGTTCCGCGAGCTAAAAGAGTCCTTTAGGCGATAACATAGGAACTTCAAAAATTTCTTTTGTACGTTTTCGAGACGGGTAATGTATACCTGGTAATTTGGGTTTCAAACTTGTGACGCATACTCCAGGTGACTTCTAACAAAAGTACAGAATAGTATTTTTAAAGTTTTAGCTCTGGTAAATCCTACTGAACTACGCATCACAAATCCCAGGGCCCTATAGGCTTTGGTTACAATAGTGTCAATATGACTATCAAATAGTAGTTTAGTGTCATGCAGGACACCGAGATCTTTGACATGAGTTTTCCTATCGAGGGCTTGACCTTTTAGAGTATAATGATGTGAAGACTGTACAATATCCCTCTTACGGCTAAAAGTAACAGAAAAACATTTAGACGGGTTAAGTTCCAGTTGGTTAAGACAACAATAGTGGTCGAGACAAGACAGATCCGCCTGAAGGGCGTCAACGTCTTCCCGCGAAGAGATAGCAGAAAAAACTTTCATGTCATCTGCGAAGCAGAGAAGATTAGAAGATTGAAAACATGAATTTATGTCGTTCACAAAGATAACAAAAAGTAAGGGTCCAAGCAATGACCCCTGGGGGACACCGCTAGGGATTGAAACCCAGCTAGATATATAATTACTAACTACCACAGCTTGCGAACGATTACTTATGTATGATGAGAACCATCGGAGCAAATCGCCTCTTATACCTATATTTTGTAGTTTGATTAAAAGAAGTTTATAATTAATTCTATCAAAAGCCTTACTATAATCAGTATATATAACGTCGGCTTGTCTCCCTTTGTCCATAATAGCAGTTAGATTATCATTTAACAGTACTAAGTTGGATACTGTCGAACGCCCCTTCAAAAAACCATGCTGAAAATCACTAAAAGAATTTTTAAGTGTAGCGTAAATTTGATTATAGACAATTTTCTCAAATATTTTTGAAATTAAGCAGAGTTTAGAAATCGGCCTGTAATTCGAAATATCTGTTTTTTCTCCTTTTTTGTAAACTGGGGTCACAAAAGCTGATTTCCAGATATTAGGGACAGCACAGACTGATAAAGATTTTTTAAAAAGAAGGGTCGGTAGTGATATGGTTTTAGCACAGTTAATAAGGTAGATCGCCGGAATATGATCAGGGCCTGCGGATTTAGAAGGGTCCAACTTAAGCAGCAATTCGCGCACCACAGTACGGTCAATATCTATGGAAGAGATATCAGCGGTGGGTTCAGGTAAATTATCAGAAGAGGGCAGCAATGTTGATTCACTGCTTGCGGAAGGTGAGTCAGGATTTAGGAATGTGGATTGGAAGTAATCTGAAAAGGCGTTACATATACCTTTACCCGAGTTAATGACGTCAGATCCATAATTCATTATATTTGGTATGCCATTTAAATTGCGCGTTGATTTAATATGAGACAAGAATGTTTTGGAATTTAGTTGAATGGAGTCCTCTACGGTCGAAATGTATTTTTGGTGACAAAGTGATTCTAATATTTTTATACTTTTGCGTAATAAGTTATATGATTCTAAGTCGCACCTATTTTTATAAGTTTTATATTTTCGCTCGAACTTTCGTTTCTCTTTAATGGCTTTAATTAATGACTGGGAATACCAATTAGGATATAATCTGTGAATTTTCGTTTTCGATGGGATATGTTTGTCGCGGAGTTTATTAAAAGTTAAGTAAAAAAATGACGTAGCATCGTCTAGAGACATGCTTGAAAATTTTGTGATCCAATCAATGTCCTGTATTTCAGTATTGATCGAGTCGTAGTCTCCTTTGCCGTAACGATATACAATGGATGGAGCTGCTTTCAATAAATCAAAGTTTAAAAGGGGTAATATAATAGTCAAGGCGCTATGATGGGGATCAATAGGCACCAGTGGATCGTCACACTCGCTAACTGATATGTTCTGTTCACTAGATAAGACCAGGTCTAAAATCCTACCAAATTTATTTAGCACACCACCATTATACTGTCGGAAGTTGTGAATACTAAGTTCGTCAATTAACAATAAATCGTCTAATGTATGGTGATTAGTTGGTGAAAAGGAATTTTCGTTATTGGGTAGCCATAATATGCTACTGAGGTTAAAATCGCCTATAATTAAATATTTATCGAGAGGATTATTATTTAAAATATTTTCGTCTAATTTATTGAATAAATTCGATAACTGTTGAGAGAAAGAATAACCCTGGTTTTGACTGCATAAGTACAATGAACATAAGTGGAGTTTGATGGGTGTTTTTACATTCTTGCATTTAAGCGTGATTGTTATCCACAAGTCCTCGGCAGAGGAGTGAAATTGCGATTGGGGAGTGACAGATAAATACTTTCGCGTTGCCACCAACACGCCGCCTCCGCGGCCCTGTCCCGTTTGAGCATAGTTGCGATCCCGCCTGCAGACCACGTATCGGTCATCGAACAATTCAGCATCGGCTATACTGTCAATCAACCATGTCTCAGTAAGCACAATTACGTCGTATGAATGCAAGTATAAGTTACGTAAAAATGTAGTAGTTTTAGAGCGTAACCCGCGAACATTTTGGTAATAAATAGACAATTTACGGCCAGTAACACAATTATCCATTAAAATTACCAACAAAAATTAACAATTTTATGGTAATATCATAGAAACATAGCTCCACTAAAATAATATGCTTCTTAAAAGCGCGTAAAAGAACATAAATTAATTGTAAAACATTGGGCGCTAAAAAGCAATAAACACGTAAAGCGAACACCAAAAGCGACAAGTAGCTAGCTAAGAATAAATTAAAATTGAATGCGGGGATGCGGCAGAATGAACAATAACAACAGGATCTGTCACTTGCGAGCGCAAGCGAGACAGATATTGGTTTGGCAGTGGCTAGTTTAGGCGTCATCGGGCAAGTAGTTGAATGGGCGTAAGCGCAAGGCAGTTAACAAAAGCGAGGCGTTCGACCTTGGCCACCCATGTGGCCGTTTAGCAAAGCAGAGGTTGTGAACCAACCTTTTTATAACATGCATTAACACATAGGATACTTTTTATCCCGATATTCCCACGGGAATAGGAACCAAGCGAGTGAAACCGCGAGTGGCCGCTAGTTCCAAATATAACTTTCATAAAAAACATCGTTAACGAATCTCAACTTATAAAATAGTCGTCACACCGTAGCAGCCGTATAAGGTTTACACAGCTTTTTCATTTTTTACGATCCTGGCATGATTAATGTTTTATATTTTAGCGTTTTATTAACGCTTAAATATACTTAAGTAAAATTTTTAAAACACTGAAAAAAGACGACAACCTCAGGCGGGAATCGAACCACGCATCCTGACATGCTTCTTTTACTCGATTTACTCACATAACATTCATGCTATGGTCAGGCGGGTAAGCAGGGACCATAGGTACGACCTTAAACACATAATTTGCTTAATATGCCACTGTATCATCATTTCAAATAAGGAAGTCGTCATTTAAGAATCAAAGCAGAAAGTGCGAGCTTGTGTGACAAAATCCCTAAGGAGTCAATATTGAGGGCGATCGAGGCGAGCGGCGACGTCAAAGCGATTGGTCACGCGCTCGCGACGCGCGACGCCCGCCGCGCCGCATTCCCGTCGCGCCCGCGAAGCATTCTTCAACTCGTCGAGAATGCGCCCAGTGGCGTTCAGTGGCGCTATTTCCTCGTTTACGGACGGACGGTAGTTTGGCAAATAGGCACTATCAATAGTTTTGTTTTTGTAGCATTATTTTAATGCCTACGTAGTATAGTGGTTAGACCACGACCGGTCTCAAGCCCAAAGGTCTATGAGTTCTATTCCCAGCGTGGGGTACAAGTTTTTACTCTTAGGGCTTGTTTTAATTCAACCTGGCTAGCTAACACCATCTCATCTAAATATGTAGTTATAACTTCAATGTTACTTGCATTGTTGTGTTCCGACAGATAGAATTAAGATAGCCTCATAGTTGGGGAATCCAAGTGAAATACGCTTCCACCATCCATCCATTAGCTTTATCATAAAAGGAAAGGAAAAAATAGAACAATACGATGATTGCATTGATTCTTGTAATCTCTCTGATTAAATCTTTAATGATGGCATGGATCAATATCCACCATATCAAAAGATTCAAACAGATGTAATGTACATAAAACAGCTTCCGTTTTAAAGATTTCATACTAACTTTCGCCTGAGGCTTTATCCACGTGTAATTCGACCATACATGAATCCCGAAGAAATGAAATATTTTCCCCGGTGTAAAATGTAATAATACTTACTCAGTGACTGTGTTTGCTTTCTATTAGGGTTTATTTTGGATTCGGTTCAGTATTTATAGTATATTCTTTTAAACAAATCAACTTATTGTAAATCTTTAAAATTTTAGTATAGGCACACCACCAGGGAAAGAGTTTGGACCGTCACTATTCATCAACAGTAGTCTGTAACTTACATGCTTTCATGCATTGTTCGTGCTCCGTGTGCAACCAAATGCTCAAAATCAAAATTTCCCTTCAACAGCCACGTACGTTGTATTTTTTGGGGCAATTACCCGCACGAGCGCTCGCCGCACACAAGCCGCGGTGAATTATCTTTGAATCTATGTGAAGACATCCGCGCTTATTGTTTCCTCGACAAAGGCGGGGCGGCGGTGCCAATTGATCACGTGCCGCCCGCCCTGCGTCCGCTTGCCGTTAAGTGGTCTTCCTGTAGGATATATCGAAATGCTTATTTGCTTAAAGTTTTTTTTTTGTGAATGTCCGCTTTCTGGCGTCACTATCTCAGAGGTTTTGGGTTTATTTAGGATTTGCTGTTTTTCTTAATTTACCTGCGTCGAGGGTAAAACTTAACTACCTATGTAGATAATAAAATTGTAGGAAAGCTATTTTTTTATTATTTAAATTAGTTGTAGTCATCAAAAACTATTCCGAAATTACTATTTTAGTTTTGATTTGGAAACCATATTTCATAGTATTTTAATCGGCGTGTGCAGGTAGCGTCAAATTGATCGCTGCTGAATAAATGGCCAAACATATTTGAACATTGATCTAAAATACATCAGGATTTTGGTTTGCATCAAAAATGTTACAGTGATAGCCATACTCCTATCGTATACGAATAAGTTTAGTTTGTATTTGTCAATATAACTTTAACGACAGTTGAAAAGGGCAATTCTCGACTAATATACACCGACCAGATTAGAGAGTAACCGACGATGAAATTAAAATGAAATGAAATGAAAATTAATAAAGTCGCGTATTAGCAAATGAGTAAAGAAACGGAACAGAGACAACTCCGTTTTTCCACTGGCCGAGCAAGCGTACCGGTTTTATCCAGTGGCGGCGCATACCCGACGCAGCGGCTAGTGGACAACGCACACATGGGGTCCTGATTGACCTTTGTTTTTTATTTTAAATTATGTTATTATCGTATTGTTTTGTGTGTCAATAAATGTTTCTCTCTCTCTCTCTCTCACACACACACACACACACACACACACACACACACACACACACACATGCGACGTATGCTTGTAGTAGTTGACTCGCGACGGCGCGGTTGTATGAAGCTTTGTCTCTGTTCCGTTTCTTTACTCATGTGGTAATAGTATCGCGTAGCGGTGAAAGCATACTACTATACCCCGTTTCTTCACTTGGGTGTCGGAAAAGGCGACTAATGGTCTAAATATGTTTAATATTGAAATTTTGCATTTATAATGCTATATAGGATAACATGTTCACTAGAAAAAAACAACCAGTCTCAGAAAAGCTCGAACGGGATTCGAACCAGTGATCTTTGGATTGCCGGTCCACTGCTCTAGCCGCTGAGCTACCGAGACCCCAGAACACTCGTTGAATTTTTTCTAGTAGTTGATACGCTACAAGCCACCGTTAAATTACGTCACTGTGAAGTCTAGATTTTTTTCTAGTTAACATTTTAACGGACTAAAGACTACACATCCATCCAACGGCATAGAGCGTCGATGGGCTCACCACCTATCACGCTGAGCACATGTGCGGTCGCTATTTGGCAACTGAGGCCGCTAGTCTACAATTAAAAGTAATGGAAATTAAAGGACATGTAAATAAACATATGATTATTTAATTATTATTTTCTTCAGCCACGGTCGCCCCACTGCAGGGAAAAGGCCTCCCTTCTCTTCTTCACAAAATACACTAATAATTTAGATTAAGTAAATTCGAATAACTTGTTATCGTTGTCGGCAAAGACATCTAGCTATCTATATAAAAGTTAATACACCTATAGATGTCGCTGATCGCACAATGAATGCTAAGCACGTACGAGTAGTTTTACCTAAGAAGCTAAATTGTATATTTACATACATATAATCAGAGACTAGGCAATGAGGACAGCAAAAGCAGTCCTCTACCATAATAGTCCACTTTTCACCAAATAGCGACTGCACATGTGCTTTGCGTGACAAGTGGTGAGCCCATCTCCGTTCTATGCTATTAGAAGTATGTGCAGTCTTTAGTCCGTTAGTCGCCTTTTACGACACCCAAGGAAAGAGAAGGGGTGTTAGTATTCTTTTACCGCTACTTGACACGGTTAAATTAAATTGTGTATTTCCAGCAATAAATATCCATAAAGGAGAATGACCATTTTACTATGGGAGTTAGGCTAGTTTTTTAGCTAGCTAGCGTAACACAGCGCTTTAATAAAATAAATAGTAATCAATAGCCCTCAGGACGACTTCGTCATTTTCTTAAACTTGACACTTTCTTAACTTGTCTCATTTTTAACTCGGCTCTTTCTTAGTTGGTCTCTTTTGCAAAGTTGACACTTTCATATCTGGTCTAATTTTTAACTTGGCTCTTTCTTAGTTGGTCTCTTTTGCAAGGTTGACACTTTCATAACTCGTATCATTTTTAACTCGGCTCTTTCTTAATTGGTCTCTTTTGCTCTGAATTATGAAGAAAAAATTACATTACAATGTCATGCGGGAGTTTGAAGCTATCTTCATTTTTAGCTTAAAACTTTTTAGGTATTTTGAGGTTATGACAACTGTTATCGTATGACTATCAGTTCAGTTCAGTATTTATTTATCACTTGACTCTTAACGCGGCGTTCAATAGAAAACCTTTTTTAACAGTAATCATTTTAACTTAAGAGAACGATTTTGATATGTGAATGATTAAGACGAAATAGATATCGAATAGGCTGGTTTGGTCATTCTCCTTTGGTTTCAAGTTACATTTACTTTTTCGTTAAAACAATACCCGCAAACTTCGATCACAGTTTTTATATATGATCTAAGCGCGCAAAAATGTGGTCGTCAATCTTTGAAACAAAACCAACTCAAACTCTCGCGAAGGTCTAATCGTCGAGCTGTCCGTGGCTCAAGCTATAAGTGGGCAGTCTCCTTAACCAGATCTCTGTAAGGGGCATCAATTATCTGAACGGCTCGGCGATGCGGCAAGGAATAACGCCGAGAAAACTTCCCAGCAAACACCCTGAAGGAATAGGTACGGTGTGATTTCAGTGCTACAACTGTAGGCTACAGATCAATTCTTTTGCGTACTTAATACAACAGACAGATTTCTTGTAATGTCGTATCTAATTTTTACACACTTTTTCAACTTTAAAAAGTTACAAGCTTTTGTGTATATTTTAGTCATAGGTGTGTACCTACTCAATATATACCTACATTAGAAAAACTGTCGACAATCAGTAGCAACAGAGCCCACAATAAGGAACATTGGTATGTTCCGACAGATATTAGGTAACATAATCACGACTATTATCCCCGAAGGGTTAGTTAGAGGCAATGAGGACAGCAAACTGCAATCCTCTGCCATAGTCCACTTTTTACCAAATAGCGACTACACATGTGCTCAGCACGCTGGTGGGAGCCCATCGCCGCTCTATTCTGTTGGATGTATGTAGTCTTTAGTCCGTTAGTCGCCTTTTACGACACCCAAGGGAAGAGAGGGGTTGGTAGTATTCTTTCACCGCTATGCAACACGGTTCTCCGACAGATATTACCTATATATATGAATAATGAGTTCTTCCGTATTTTTAGATTCCGGGTAAAGATGTCCTTGCCGACAACGATAACAAGTTATTTGATTTTACTTAACCTCTCAGTCTTGGCAACGAAATGTCTAAAAATTATGACAGCAAGTGCGATTTGGCGGGAAAATATATTTGCGGAAATAGAAAAAAATAAAAAGAAATCGAACGCAGTTCATGTTAAATTTTGCGTTCACGATGCATAAAATGTACCACAGAACGGAAATAATCGACCTTGTTTATACCAAAGTAGTCTCTAAGTGTATCATAACACGGTACAAAGTCAAGTGGAGAGCGCTGCCAGCGCGGCCATGTATGGCCGCTTGGGGTCTGACGGAATAGCGAGTTTTTAGGTGCGGCCAAAAATGGCCGCTTGGGGGCTCGAGGGGTTAATCTAAATTACGCACATTATGTATTTAGTGTTTTTTAGTGTAATTACATTTCAATGTACATAATTTTCAACTAAATCATTCCTATCTGAAGTAGTTTCTATCTAATGTTATAATTTTAATTAAAACTTGAGGCCAAAGCATTTGGTCTTGGTTTTATATAGATAGGCTTGCACGGCAGGGCCCTTTAAGTGTTCATTTCCATTTGCGAGGGTTGTTGTTTTTGCAATGTCTCTTCATTTCTCCAGATCGCTCTGCTGCGGAAGTCGTCAATCAACATCAACTCATAATCTTGTGAAAGCTTCACCAGGCAATTACCAGAGTCACAGAATAGCCCACGTTTATTTATTTATTTATTTAAAATATTATATACCAACAGTGTACATATTATTGCATATTAACAAGGTTTCTTAAACAGAAGACGAGTACTGATATATACACCTATAACAGGTACGCACAATATTCACTATTGAACACTTCTAAAATAACAGGAAGTTTAAATTAAGTTTTAAACCAGTATTAAAATAAAGAGCAAAAACAAAAAACTCCAAAATAATATTAAAAACCAGTTTAAAAGAAATAAACAAAAACCAACAATTCCCAAGATATGCTAGCAGTTCCAGCACCTTTTTCTTAAAGGAGAGTAAAAGGTCGAGGAATATATCCAGAACATCCGCATCCACATTCCATTAAGCATGTTATACTTAATACACATTCTAGCTATTGGAGAATCAAGACCGAGATTAGACTTCACTAGTGGAGTGTAAACGTTCACTAGTGAAGTGTACACGTCGGGCGTGTTAGAAATATAAACGTAACCTGATAAAACCTACTCTGAAAACGTCAAATTAATTTTGACAGGTAATCATAGACTTTAATCGCGAAGATTGGAAAAACAGAAGGGAGGCCTTTTCCCTGCAGACCATGGCTGAAATAAATAATAAATAAATAAACTTTTTATTGTATATAGACTAGCGGCCTCAGTTGTCTCTCTTTCTAATAAAGAAAACCCACACAGGAAAACGACGACTTTACTTTATAATATGTAATGATATATGATAACAAAACGTTGAGATAAATTACTACCTCAGGTGCGAACTTACTTTTATTTGCTTCTCAGATTGGCGAATTCAAACAGAGCCGGTGAATTTTCTTTCAAAAAAAAAATAGTTAAATTAACTGAAAGCTTGGTCTCAATTTGTCCATAAACCTTAACTGTAGTATAGCGGAATATCCATAACTCTAAATAACATTTTGTTAAAGACAATTAAATGATTCCAATTCTGATGACCATTTTATTATTTTTTACATTCTAAATACTTACCTATACCAAACCTGCGTAATGAAACCATATCACTACGATATTCCAGGCAACCGACAACCTTGGACGAAAATTATTTGGTAAGTCAAAAATACCACATTCCCAAGCAATGGGCAAACTCGCCAACTTCCACGAGCAAGTTGTGTTGGTCCTTCATAATTACTTCTAGAAAGTTAATATCTCCCAAATGAAGAGGTCTAAAAGAGAGAAAACGAGTCAGGCTATTCAAAGCAGGCGTCGCATCCTACCCTAGACTTCGAAATTGTTTCCACTGCTGAAGAAGTTAGTGACAACAATAGCAAGTTACATTTGCCTTCCAAATTAATGAAGTCTCTTCGTGTAAAGTTGAAATTTTGTCGCGTTATTGCTTTTCTGTTAGATAATTACATACTTACTGTATGTAATTATCTTTTTGGCCAATATGCAGACTTAGCGCAGTAATGTCATCAATGAAGATGGCGCCAGTTACACTGTGGTTCGGGTTCTAGGTAAAGAAAGCCAAGCTGTATAACCCTTCGAAGCAAGAGAAATGTAAAACTATGTTCCATTACGTAAATTGATACAAAAAACATACATACATACATTTATACACATAATCACGATTACTATCCCCGAAGGGTTAGTCAGAAACTAGGCAAGAGGGCATCAAAAGCAGTCCTCTACCATAGCCCACTTTTCACCAAATAGCGACTGCACATGTGCTCAGCGTGACTGGTGGTGAACTCATTGCCACTCTATGCTGTTGGATGTACCTATATGCAGCCTTTAACGACACCCAAGGGTGGAGAGGGGCTGGTAGTATTTTTTCACCGATACAGTTTTAAAAAACCAAAAAAAGGTCTTTTTTATAATAGGTACTGATTATAGATTCGTAGATTTGGGCAAACTGATGCATTGTTCAATCAAGTGTTCAAAGAAATCAATTGATACCAAATCTTTGAAATGTGGAAGTAGTATACAACAAAATTGGGATTGCATAAAACAGACTAAAAAGCACAGATACCGGAGCGTCTTGCGCTGGAAGAGTCACCCGTTTAGTTTGCGGCGCATATTAAATTGAATGAAGTGCAATCCCTTGTACCAAAGAGCGAGATCTTCGCTCCGAAGAAAAAACGCCTCCGATCTCGGACCGTAATTGATTCTCTAATACATGAACTCCATTAATGGCGCTGGTAACTTTGTCTAGCGGGAAATCGAATAAATTCACTTCGATTGCTAATTTTGTTTTTATACCTGCCTCCAACACAAAAGAAAGGTTCTAACCAACGTTATCTCTCCTCAGACCAATATTATTGTGGTGGTCATCGCCAGCCGATCCCACTGCTGGGAACAAGCCTTCCTATATGGAATACAGTACGTTGGGGAATTGGGCCATAACTCACCACGTGCCCAATGATTGGTCAATAGGATTTAACGACGGCTATGTTCCGACAATAACCAGGACTTTCGGCTTTACATAAACTCAAAAAAAGTCAAAAGTCATAATATATTTATTTAACCCCTCAAACCCCAAGCGATCGCATGAGACCGCACCTACAAAAACACACTTGACTTTGTACCGTGTTTTCATAGACTTACAGACTACTTTAGTATGAACAAGTTTGGTTATTTCGGCTCTGTGGTTCATCTTATGTATTGTTATCGCAAAATATTGCATAGTCTATGCTCGATTCTGTCAAATTTGACGTTGACAGTTAGTGTCAAAAAACTGTCAAAAAAATCCAAGACTCAATTAATAAGTACTTTGAATCGTCCAAATTCTTTTAACCCATTCAGGACGTCATTTTTTAACTGTGGCAAAGAACGGGCGCAAGAAACCACAGCGCACAAAAAAAAATATGTCGTTACAAGATTATAAAATACAAAATAAGAATTTGAATGTAAAATGTAAATACCTACGGTACTCTTTATCAATTTATTATAGACAATTAGAAATAGTTGTTGGAGTACTTGGAGCATTTTCCCTTGGGTTAGACCCTTAAAAGAATTATTTTTTTTATAAAGCCTACAGTAGGGTAGGCAGGTACTGCTAATTTATTCTTACTTACCAAAGTTCGGAGAAGCTCAGTGGTTGAGGATTCCGGGTGAAGCGTGCTTCCACCTTCGGCCTTATCGTCACTTACCATCAGGTGAGATGAAGGCCAAGCGCTTACCGGTTGTAGAATAAAAAAATAAAAAAAACTCGACACTTTTTTTCTTAATTTGGTCTCTTGAACTATTGACCTGGCATTACGAAATTAGCTTAACTGGGAAGAGTAAAACTGGCTATTTGAGAAATCCCTTTAAGTTTAACTTTTGTTTTATTAAACGAAAGCTACTATCCCGTCAAGAAATAAGTTTACCGAGCAAAAGGTAATATAAAAAATATCCGTGACAATTCGGTCAATTATCACCCAACACTCGTGTTTAATGTTTGGTCACTAATTTATTGTCTCACTCCGAGCCGCTCGATACAGCATCTACAGTGCATTAATCAGGCCAAGCGCTGACCCCTTAGTGACTAATTGACACATAGCTGATAGCCTAATAACGAGAGGACGGACATCGTAACTATTATACACACATGCCGCCTCTGTGGTCCAATCACCATCATCGAACTATAAACGTCCCACTGCTGGACTCGGGCTTCCCCACATCTGTTTGTCCTGTCCTGAAAGTAGCCGTTGTGTAATAGAAATATAAAAAACAAAGAAATATACTACACAACTTTGATATGAATACCAGAGAGTGTATAAAGAGTATTAGGTTCTCGTGTTTTATATAGGAAGAATACATTGATTATTACAATTATTTATCATCAGCCATAAGTGTGGTTTCAGAGTCACGCGAGAGTCAGCCTAGCTCGTGGCCCGCGTCACTTACACCTGCGCGGTCGATCAGCGTGACTCTAAAACCAGCCTAAAAGTCTCACTGATTGTAGATTGGACAATAACTCCACCGGCTGGTTGTTTGTTAGAGCGTAATCAATGTTCTAAAACAAAAGACGAAACTTAAATCTTCTTAGATCATTCATTTCTTTAATTCAAATCACAATGGAATTCTCAAAATCTGTCACAACAACCAAGGCGTTTACGTGTGAATTATACAAGAATCGCAAAGAAACATTCGGTGACGTCACAGCGAGAAATAAGAATCCTTCACATGCAGCCATCCGTTGCACCGTTTCCGGACGAAACCGCGCTCCGTACGCGCGGTAGAAGCTTGACGTAGAAGCATTCCATATTTTGCGAGATTATTCCTGCGACGAGAAAGTTGTGGAATGAATGACTTCCTGCAATTCTGAATAGGGCATCAAAAGGGAGATTATAGGCGAATGCAGTCTGGAAAACTGCAAACATCGTGTAGGCGACTCATTTGTGTGTGTGTGGGTGGTTGACTTAGAAGTAACTTGAGTAATATTCATTGCAAATATTAACTACTTATGTGGAAATTGTAACCTGGTTCAAATAATGAGTTTTATTTAGGTGCTTTGTGTTGCTTACCGATAATTAACTTATTAATTAACTTCAGTTAACTTATTACAATTTTGAACAAAGCTTTTAGCACGTCGTTGTTAGTAGGTGCCGTTTCCATAATCACGATGTATTATGTTAATCTTAGCAACTCACTGTTGTACAGTATATATACGTTTACTAAAACAAAGTGATTATAACATGACTGTACACAGACACCATGTACACGCTGAATACCTAGCTCCCTTTATACATATCCGTGTTTTTTTTTAATATAAAAGAGCGAGGCAAACGAGCAGGCGGGTCACCTGATGGAGAGTTATCACCGCCGCCCATGGATACCCGCAAAACCAGAGGAATCGCAGGCGCGTTGCTGGCCTTTAAGGGAGGAATAGGTTTAAGAAAGGAATAGGAATTGGGAAGAGGGGGGGTGGGGGAGGGGCCTCCAGAACCCTCACTGGTCGGACGAAACACAACAGCACCAAGTGCCATTATTTCACGCCGAATATTAGTGAGAGGGTGGTATTACGACGGGCAAGCCGGCCCAATGCGTGCTGCAACGCAGCGTGGCTCTACCACTCAGTCAGTGTCACTCATTTAGCACCACCCAAGGTCACGTGTAGGGTCTCAAGGGTAAATCTACGGACGCGAGTAACTTTAACCCCCAAAAATTGGAAATTGGAGAAATAAGTCCGTGGGAGAAGTAGAATTCCATACATACACACAATAATATATTCACGAATCCAATGCGGACCGGGACGTTTCACTAAAAAAGAACTGCACATGTGCTGAGCCTTATAGGTGGTGAGCCCATCGCCACTCTATGCTGTTGGGTATGTGCAGTCTTTAGTCCTTTAGTCGCCTTTTACGACACCCAAGGGAAGAAATGATTTGATAATATTCTTTTAAGAGTCGCCAACTCACAGCCAGAATTCCATTGAAACGCTTAAAACTAAGCAGTGGAACGTTTATAACTCATTACGACGATGATGATGATGATGATGAGATTCAACATAGTAGTTTTCTGACTAATTCATAAATAAGGTTCTTATTCGAACTAAAATTTAAAAACCGGCCAAGTGCGAGTCGGACTCGCCCATGAAGGGTTCCGTAGCAGCAGCCAGCAAGTAACGTCATATAAAAGTTCTTGTAGTTCGTTGTAACTTTGATCGAAATTAATTAATTTATGACGTATTAAAAAAAACTACTTACTAGATCTCGTTTAAACCAACTTTTGGTGGAAGTTTGGATACATTTTTTTAGTTTTATCATTCTCTTATTTTAGAAGTTACAGGAGGGGGGACACATTTTACCACTTTGGAAGTGTCTCTCGCGCAAACTATTCAGTTTAGAAAAAAAATGACATTAAAACCTCAATATCATTTTTGAAATTTGATAAAAAAAAAATTAAGTTTCAGTTCTAAGTATGGGAAACCCCCAAAATTAATTGTTTTATTTTAAATTTTTGTTTTAAAATCTTAATGCGGTTCATAGAATACATCTACTTACCAAGTTTCAACAGTATAGTTCGTATAGTTTCGGAAAAAAGTAGCTGTGACACGGACGGACAGACAGACATGACGAATCCATAAGGGTTCCGTTTTTTGCCATTTGGCTACGGAACCCTAAAAATGCTCTAGCCGCAGTTTACGCTCGGAAATAGATGAAATCTAATATTGATTGTCACTAGCATAGACGAATAGAAAAATTATTGTGGCTCTGGCACAGCACTGTTAGCATTAATTTGTCGCGTAACAGCATTTCGAATAGTGAATAGAAGCGGCCGATTAATCTTAACAGAACGAAACGGAAATTCCGCCTTATAATCAATTCGGAACAATTTATAACTCGCAATTTTATTAAATTCTGTGTGAAATTGAAGCGCTTTTGTTGTATTAAACGAAATTAGATTTCGTTCCAAGTAACGTCACTAAATAATGGAATTTTATGTCAATATTAATTTAATGTTTCTGCCCACCGCAATTTGTATCCTATCGATCCTGTGGCTTCTTGAAAGGCAAAGAAGTAAGGGAATTCACTTGGTGTCTCCGTTTTACTGGAGGGCGGGTAAGTAAATGCTAGGCGCAGTGGACTGTATGAGCGGGGGCGGTTATCACATATATAAATATATAGAAAGGGGCAGTTTAAACGAAGGAAGCCAAGGGCGGCGGTTACGGCCTTCAAGTGTTCCCCTGAGCGAAATAAGCAGCAACACTAACCTGGTAATCGGCGTCTTCAGCACCCAGGATTCTGGCAGCTAGCTACGGCGGCGGTGTGTGGCACGGACTCGCGCGGGCGGAGAGCGGTTAGCGGCGATGGCGACGGCGGTGTTCGCGGCGGCGGCGAAAAGCGAACAAGCGGGAGCGGGCGTTCAGCTCAGCGGTGAATTTGCTACTGTCAGATGACAGTCAGAGGAATGCTGGGGCGCGCCGAGAATCACTTGTGCGGACGGTACACCGATAACCATTTATGGTGCTACTACCCTCCCACACAAGGAAACAAATAAAAGCGCGCAAACATCCTCCCCGGCTTGAAAATACTAGGGATTTTCGAAACCATAAAGCGGTATAGAAGTCTCTCCATCAGAGAAAATGAGCGGAAATACAATTATAGCGGGTAATAAGCGGAAATATATGTACATAAATATGTTGATATGAAGCTAAGTTAAACAAAAATATACATAGGACTACATTGGGATTAAAATAAACTAAATAAGTGCAGATATAACTGTATTAACTATTGCGTAGGCAGTGGGCACAATTTCACAACAGGACGTTTGTACGTGCCAGTTGTTGTCCGTACAGAAGCGACGCGAACTACTCCGTCTTTCCCTGGGAAGACTTGTTCTATAATGCCAGTAGGCCAGCGTAGAGGCGGAACATCGTCTTGGTGAATTAGTACGAGAGTACCGGGGCTAACAGAGACGTCAGGTGTATTCCATTTTTGTCTTAGTTGCAGGGTGTGTAAATAATCTACACGCCACTGCTTCCAGTAACCACGCACCAAATTATCTAGCAATCTTTTATGAGCGGAGAGACTAAGCGTTGTATCCAGCTCACACGTGGGCAGTGACTGTAAAGGAGTAGTTTGCAAAAAATGAGCGGGAGTGAGAACAAAATGCGGCTGATCGGACAACAAGCATAGCGGACGCGAGTTTAAGATACATTCAATTTGCGTTAACACAGTTAGAAGCTCTTCATAACAAAGCAATTGGTTACCAATGGTGCGATATAAGTGAGTTTTAATGGATTTTATATTAGACTCCCACAAACCTCCCATGTGAGGAGCGCGAGCGGGAATAGTTCTCCATTCAATTCTGCGGTTACTAAATTCGTTTTGAAAGGCGGCTGAGGTTTCATTAGAGGATAACAAACCATACAATTCGTCCAACTGTCGTTTTGCTCCAATGAAATTTGTTCCGTTATCGGAATACATTATGGATACTGGACCTCGTCTAGCAAGAAAGCGTTTAAATGCGTCTAAGAACGTCTCCGTGCTGAGATCTGAAGCGATTTCAATATGCACTGCCTTTGTGGTTAAGCAGATGAAAAGGCAAATGTAGGCCTTTTGGCTCTTGACGCCACGTCGACGGGTTAGTGTAATGTTGATTGGTCCACAGAAATCTACCCCCGTATGTGTAAAGGCTTTAGCTTCTTGCACACGAGCTAGCGGGAGACTTGCCATTATAGGCGAAGGATGCTTAGGCGCAGCGTGAAAACAAAAATTACATCCTCGTATGCGTTGTCGAATTATATTGCGAGCAGAAATTATCCAATAGCGTTGTCTTAACAAAGACATAACAAGATGAGAGCCAGTGTGACAGTTGGAGCGGTGGCAGTCATCGATACGAAGATCGACGATGTGATGATGTCGCGGCAGCAGCATTCTTACAAAAGTATTAATGTTACAAGGAGCGGAGAAGAATGTGTTCTGCTATTTCTAAATGAGAAACTTTAATCCGCGGGGACTAGAGTAATTTTATTTTTATAAAGCGTAAAACATAAATTATTATGCGTAAATACCTAATTGTTTCCAGGACGAGACCTGGAGTGCGAGTTTAATAAGCGGATGCATAACGGAAGATTAATTTCGGGTACATCTTCAGTTTGAGAATGCTCGAAAGGCACAATAGGCCATGCGAATATAGGGCTATGAGTCCACATTGGACCATGCCTCCACAAAAAGTATTTTACGCGAAACACAATTACTGGGGTTCACAGTTCCAGGTATATGGAAGAAGCGATCAGGAGATAAATTATCATGTATTATACTAACACGGTTGGCAACAAACGTTTGCCAACGGTGCGGCGAAGAATGTATCCACGATAACGCGATAGTAGAATCAGAAAAAGCGAATATATCTTTTAATAGGATAGCGATTATGTAATATGTGGTAAACTTGATTTATTAGCTCAGACAAAAGCAGCGCGGTACATAACTCGAGCCTAGCGAGTATTATTGTTTTAGCGGAGCGACTTTGGATTTCGAACATACCAAATCTATTGTGATACGTTGCTATTAGGATACGTAAAGTGTAAATAAAAGACACAGCCGTTAGCTTTCAGGCTTGCGTCACCAAAACCTAGATGTGCAGTACAATCTGTCGAAATTCCTAAATGCCGCGGTATTTATTTGTAAATGCGATAAAAGTGATAATTCACTTTTAATTAAAGCGGTTGATAATTGGTTGAGGCGGTTCCTCATCCCAATCCATTTTAGCGAGCCACAAGTCTTGTAATAACAATTTGGCATAAAGTGTAACAGGCGCGACTAAACCTAAAACCTAAAACGTCAAATAAGCGGGTTATTAAAGAAAGAATTGACGTTAAATTACGTTCGGTTTAGTATTAAGTATTAAAATAATGTTTGGCGTAAAGCCGGACACGAAATGAATTTACGTTCTATCGACGTTAATCGACGCCGTTGCGCCGACGTGTGCGAGTGCCCTAATGTTGTGTGACATTGATCGCCCTTAAATGGTGAGGATTCAATAAATCGACCAGAAGGGTGGCGCGTTACCGAAGATTGGTATGACCTTTTACATTTGCGATAGTCCGAACTTATATTATTTTTAAGCGTACACACTTGCTTGAGTTTAGAAAATTTTAAATTTTTATTTAAATTTTCCTTTAGTAAAGGACCAAAGGACAACGTCGTATTAGTCAGTTCCATTGTAGATATTTCTCCAATAACAATATAACCAAGCGTAGTTTCAAGCGCATATGGTGTTATCTGAACAGCGTTCTTACGATCAGCTGATCGCGACGGCGGCGGCGTGGAAATAATTTTATTTCCAAGTATTATGTGTGGAAACATTTGAGCGCCAAGTATAGCATCAATTTTCCCAGGAATATTCCACGAATCGTCAGCTAACGGTAAGTTTGCGAAATTATTAATAAAGTCTGACTTAATAATTTGCGTAGGCAGATAATCTGTAATTTGATTAACTACTAAACAATACAAACTGTATTGAGCATCCGTATAGCGCGATTTGATCTTGAGCGGAACGTATCCTAAAATAGGTGTACTAATCAGTCCTACAGTTTTTATGTTAGTGTTATTAAGCGGTGTAATTTTTAAGTTTAATTTCTTACAAGATGCGAGCGTTATGAGATTGTTTTGTGAAGCACTATCTATTAAACACCGTATAATAGCGTTATTGTTATCAGAAGTAGGCACATAAACTTGAGCGGTTGGCAAAACAGTCGTATTATTCTTAATCTGAGCGCGCGCGCAGCTATCACGAACTGCGAACGTGCCCTCCGTGTTGCTGTGTAAACACAAGGACTCGCGCGGGCGGAGCGGCGGCGGCGAGATGTCTGCGCTGGCGGTGGCAGGCCTATTATTATCTAACGGCGCAACACCGGCGGGCGGGCGCGCAGCCGTGTCAGCAGTGTCACGCGAGCGCAACATCGAACCGGTTTCCGTATTAAAATGTAAAAGCGAATGATGACCCTTATGACATACGTTGCAAGTATTAAGCGATTTACAATAAGACGTCGAGTGTTTTGCGCTTAAACAGTTTATACATAACTTACTTTGCTTCACGAAGTTGAAACGATCCTTAACCATTAATTTTTTAAATGCGAGACAATTAAATAATTGAGAATGATTGGACATATTGCAATATCCACAAGTGGAAGCGGGTGCCGACATTTGACGGTTATGATTACTGGTTAAAGCGAAGGTATGCGACATCTTAGTTACTGATTGGCGAGGTAGATTTCGAACTTTCGACCTTAAATTAACGGCGGTAGGTTCTAAATTGTTAACGGTCGACGTTCTCTCGAGTATTTTAATATGATGACGAACAAAGTTAATTAAATCGGAACTGTTAGGAAGATCTTTGTCCTTTAGCGATAGTTCAAACGATTGTACAAGCTGCAAGTCTAACTTTTTTAATGCTATATGCGTGACGATAAAATCGGCCAAATCAGAAATATCTAATTGTCTTAAAGCGGATAGTGATGAGTGTATTTTTTCTATAAAATTATTTAAATGAGCGGGTGAATTAGCGGGCGGTTGCGATTCAAAAATATTATTTAAATATAAGGTACCCAACATTCTTTTATCTTGGTACTTAGTTATGAGCGAATCCCAAATTATGGGATAATTAGACTCGTTAGGTATAATACCTGCAAATACCGAAAGAGCTTTCCCACTCAGTTTACCCACTAAGTACTGGACCCGTTGCGCGTTAGACAAACTATTATTGGTATGGATGTTTGCCTTGAATGACTCATAGAAAAGAGGCCAATGTTCCGGGTTCCCATCAAATGATGGCAATTCGATAGGCGGTAATTTGCATTTAGAAGGGGCTGAATTAGCGGGCGATGATGGCGACTCATTACTCCCCGACATTAGAGTGCGTGTATGGCTTATACGCGTATATAAGGTCTCAAAAGATTCCCAGTCATTGTAGTTAATTTCAGCGTCTGGTTTTTGCTGCAACAACAACAGGTTGTGTTCATCACACAATGAGCTGAATTGTTCGTATGAACCTTTCAAGTTAGACGACATCGCCATAAACTCAGTTTTCGTTCTAGTGTCGACGGCGCCTGGCACCAATTGCTTTGAAACGTCATACAATTTGGTAACGCGTTTATAAATGGATTGCTTTTTTGCAATGACTAATTTTAGTTTTGCTTCTTCGGCTGCCATTTTGTAGTCGAAGAAACAATTAACGTGCTATAAGCGCGGTTGATTAAAATCCGTTAAATAATTTAACGGTGGGTAAGTGCCCCCTACCACGGAATGTGGGTAGCTATGTGCTAGAAAATAACGGCTGTCGAAAATACAGTTATAAATGCGTGGGGTACTTAAAATATATATTTAAAATATATGTGATAAATAAATATAATTATAAGCGGAGCGGGTAAATAGATAAATAAACTAGTTTTAATCCGGGTCGTATGGACCAAAATTTATGGTGTCTCCGTTTTACTGGAGGGCGGGTAAGTAAATGCTAGGCGCAGTGGACTGTATGAGCGGGGGCGGTTATCACATATATAAATATATAGAAAGGGGCAGTTTAAACGAAGGAAGCCAAGGGCGGCGGTTACGGCCTTCAAGTGTTCCCCTGAGCGAAATAAGCAGCAACACTAACCTGGTAATCGGCGTCTTCAGCACCCAGGATTCTGGCAGCTAGCTACGGCGGCGGTGTGTGGCACGGACTCGCGCGGGCGGAGAGCGGTTAGCGGCGATGGCGGCGGCGGTGTTCGCGGCGGCGGCGAAAAGCGAACAAGCGGGAGCGGGCGTTCAGCTCAGCGGTGAATTTGCTACTGTCAGATGACAGTCAGAGGAATGCTGGGGCGCGCCGAGAATCACTTGTGCGGACGGTACACCGATAACCATTTATGGTGCTACTACCCTCCCACACAAGGAAACAAATAAAAGCGCGCAAACATCACTATTAAGTGAATAAACTTTAACTCCTTTCTTTCCATCTGCCGGAGTGCTTTCCATCTTTGTGGCAAATAAATTTTTACCGTTTGGCATTGAAATCTAAACATATTTTAATGTTTTTAAAGATATTCTTTTTGGAGATTACACTATAAGCACTCCGTCCTACCATTATAGTACGACTTTAAATAGATGCTCCCCTTTCATTAAAAGTAACTCCTTTGACATAAAGAAACAAGATTTAATGCCATCAAAGCTGAATAAAAACGATATCGTTTTACACGCTGATAACAAACGCCGAGAAATATTACGCCAATATCTGAGGAGCCATTACCTGGGACGGAAAGCAGGAGCGCAGACAAAACGAATGGCGTAAAATGTAGCTTTTACTACCATCAAATTGGGGGTGGGGTAAAGTGAGCTTTAGGAATGCGACTGTAAGGTTGATAATATGTTATGGGTAGTGTCAATTCGTTGGTATTTAACGCGTATCACGCATTCGGATTGCCGCCTCAGTACTGGAAGCGTGATCGATTGGCTTTTTGTCGCGTCGGAGCTCGTCCCGATATTGCGGACTCCACGACGCAGGAGCGAATGCTCATTCAGTCCTCACATTGAGTGAATTCTTCACGTGCAATTGGGTGCTGAGAAATGGTAGAGATTCCATCGGAGGTCGATTAAATTCATCTCGGAGAATGTTGCTTGATCGGGAGACGCGTTGTTAGTCTTCCGTGCTCCGTTGTTTAGCCAAATTACTGTTTACTCGTACATATGTAACCATATTATGTTTAAACTCAAAGCTCTTATTACATGCATGCTCTTATTAAATATTATCAACTTAGCTTTCCTAGGTAAATACAAATGTTTTGACACTTTCGAATCACTTTACAGTTATGTTCGTGGATAGTCGAACAGTAGACAACTTTTTTGAGGTAGAAAACGATACAAAATCAGAAGTAATGAAAATATTTATGACGTATGTACTTAGACTTTCAATGAATGTTTGAAAATTATCTATAGTCATCGTTAAGTCATTGCGAATCCATCGGAATTCTCATACTTTAAGGCATGGTTCAAGCCAAACAAATAGGTGACTATTGTTCACAGTAAATATTGGAAAACGCCAAACATTCCTACTGGGAGAAATGCTAGTCACGTAATAAAGTAAAGCGCTGAAACGTGAAATTATCTCAGTCTATTAATAAATAAAAGGGCACTCTACACAACGATCGGTATTTTTTGTCCATCATACATTTCTTTGGATGTCACCGCCAGTATCCGTCGACACGTGGATTGCTCGCTGACAAATTGCACGGCGCGCAGAGCTGACAGGCGAGGCGTTTCAAAAACTTTGAATTCGTATTGAATACAGTCATCCCCGCGGACGGCGGCGAATCGACGAAGAGTAGGTATAAGTAAGTGCGCCTGTACATGCACATGATCGACTTACGGAAAAGTCAATAGAATAGAATATTCTTTATAGCATACTAAAAAAACAGAAAATATAAAATAAGTATTACAATTTTAAAAAAGTCGTACAATCGACGACCTTATCACTAAAGGCAACCTAGTCAATCGCTTTTCAATCAAGTAACAATATAAGTCATAAGTTCTAAGTCCTCTTCCCATTTCTTTTCACAATGCACAGACAACGTTTTCACACCTTTACACACAATTATGTGTATAATCCTCTAACGAAGGAGTAGTTTTGGCTGAAGGGTGTCATATACCGACGAGGTCGGTTGCGAGACACCATGTTGCGACACACGCCGCCCGCCGGCAAGTGCACGTGTTAAACAGGATTGTTATAACATATGTAATATGTGTTATATACTAAAAAAAAGCTTTATATTCCCGTTATTCTGGTAGGCTGATAACAAATAAACATATCTCCTTGTCTGTCACGAAGACTCGTAGCGATTGCTGACAATTTCTCACACACACGCATACAGGCATAAAAACATGATTTTTTTTATTTAAGAGGGAGGCAAACGAGCAGGCGTGTCTCCTGATGGAGAGCAATCACCGCCGCCCATGGACACCCACCCGCCAAACCAGAGACGTCGCAGATGCGTTGCCGACCTTTAAGAAAGGAGTAGGGTTAAGGAAGGAAAATGAATTGTGAGGGTTGGGGGGGGGGGGTTAGGGAAGGGGCCTCCGGAACTCTCACTGGCCGGACGAAACACAACAGCACCAAGTGCCATTATTTCACGCCGGATATTCGTGAGAGGGTGGTATTACGCCGGTGTAATAGTTGTTTAATGTTAAATTAAAATAATTTTTGGATTTATTAAGTATACAATTATACTAGTCGCACACCCTGTATCAGTTTGTCGCAAGTCAGGCTCGTCCTATAGTGTGGAAACTACCACTAATTATTTAATTTTGGCATAATTGTATACTATTTTTCTTGTAAACTTGTTATGTATCTTGTTTGTCAAAATTAATGTTATATTTTTTTATGTTATTAAAGATGTATTATAATTGAATTTCTATTGCGTCTGGTATTACGATAGATGAGCTCTTAATTTACCAAGTTTACCTACGTCACATCTACGTCACACTTAGTTAATCGGGCAAAAGTAAAGACAATAGATAACGCAAATATTACTTTTAAAACAAATTAATGAGTTATGCATGTTTTCTGTAATAAATATATGCTTTGAATAGTTTATGTCATATCTTGTACTTGAGGGTACTTGGAAATATCTAGTCTGGTTTCAGTCAGGTGAGTGAACACGCATGTTCTTACGAAATTATTGATAAATCGTGGTACATATTAGTGGCGACGAGAAAAAGTGGTTAATAAAGTGTAAAAAAGTGTGTTATTTACATATTACAAAAAAGTTAATAGTATAAAAATGGTGATTAAGTTTGGTGAGTTTGATGTGGCACATGGCTGTTGGATAAACTATGTAACCAGGTTCGAATTTTGTCTTGAGGCCAATGAAATTAAGGAGGATGCTATGAAAAAGGCGAATTTACTAGCGGTATGTGGCCCTGACTTATTTGATTTAATTACTTCACTAATTGCACCTCATGTTATTAATACGGTAACATATTCTACAATCAAGACCCACTTAGATGACCATTTCCATCCTACTCCTAATAAAATAGTGGAATCATTTAAATTTCATACCCGCAACCAGGAAGAAGGTGAAAAAATACGTGACTATATTGCTAGTTTGAGGAAACTTTCTATTCACTGTAAATTTAATGACGTTGAGCGAACCTTACGGGATAGATTAGTGTGTGGAATTAGAGATAAAGACATTCAAAGGAGAATGTTACAACAATCCAACCTAACATTTAAATCGGCTTGTGATATGGCTTTGTCACATGAAACAGCTAATTGTGACGCTAGTTTAATTGTTATTCCGGGGACATCAGGATCGAATAAAATGATGTTAGACTTTGAGGAGCCAATGGAGGTAAATAAAATACAATACAAATACAAAATTCAAAAAATAATGAGAAAACATATAATAGAAGTGAGTGTTTTCGTTGTAGAAAAATACATAAGGGGGAGTACAAGGCTAATGCTATTAGACATGTCTTGGTAGCACCGTACCATCCAGCTTCCAATGGGCAGGCAGAAAGAACGGTTCAAACAATCAAGAATAAAATTAAAAAACACTCTTTAATGCCATGGTCAACTAAGCTTCCAAAGGTTTTATAGGGGTTGCGTACGACACCTAATACGATAACTGAGAAATCTCCTGCTGAATTATTGAATAACAGACGATTTCGGACTAAATTTGATTATTTGAATCCTTTTTTATCGAAAGATAAACCAAAATTGAAAGAATTACATAAAAACTAAAACACGGAAGTGAGAAAGTTAAATATAGGACAAACGGTTTACTTCAGAAACTATAGTAAAGGGCCACAGTGGCTAAAAGGGATGGTAGAGGAACAGATTGGGGTTTGCAGATACCTTATAAGATGGAACGAGAAACTTTTAAAAAGACACATTAATCAGATTCATTCTTTTGCCGGGGGGAAGGCAGAGGTGAAACAGAATACAACGATACAGGTCAGTTGATGACGATGATTACGATGTTGTTCTGCCATCACAGTCAAAGTGGGCTGAAATTGTAGGTGTGTTAGGGCCACAAGATATTGCGCAGCACCAAAGTTTTCAATATAAACCTGAAAGGCCTGCAAGATGTAAGAGGGGTTTGTCAGAGTCGCCTCAGCAGTCGGTTTTTAAAAAGATTGACTGGGATCTGATGGAGGAGCAAGATAAATATGACAGTAGCACTGAAATGGAAGTATTTCAGCGGTCCCCTCGTGAGACTGATGCTGAAAGTGACTACTGAGGAGTGCCAGAACTGTTATGCATAAGTAGGATTAGAATATTTAGTAGTAGTTAGTGATAGGATAGTGTAATGAGAGTGATAGTGTAATGTGTTTATGTAAGACTATACAATGATAGCAGTGAAATGAAGGATTTGCAGTGACCTGTCTCGGGGGAGAGGCATGTCATATCTTGTACTTGAGGGTACTTGGAAATATCTAGTCTGGTTTTAGTCAGGTGAGTGAACACGCGTGTTCTTACGAAATTATTGAAAAATCGTAGTACATATTAGTTTATATAATCAAAGTTTAAATAACTTTATTTTACATGTACAGCTTTCTTCATACAAGAGCTGGATAAAGAACAAATCTTTAGATCAATTCCTCCTCCTTAGTCGTTCACTCTTGACAGAGTGGTCGTGGTTGATGACGTTGCATTTTCATTGGCTAAAACAGCCTTCGCGATGCGCCTCCACTTGTTGCGGTCTTCAGCGTCTCGTGAACTCTGAACTATCGAGGTTTGCGTCGTTGCTTTGATGGCGGCTGTCCAACGCGTTGGTGATCGACCGCGTGACCGCTTGCCCTCCACCCGTCCCTGGACAACGAGTCGCTCCATGGAGAGTCTGTTTCTAACAACGTGTCCGAAATACTTGAGGATTCGTGTTTGCACAGTCGACGATAATCTCTGTTTGATTTTTAATTCTGCCAGGACCGAGACGTTGGTCCTAAACGCAGTCCAAGGAATCCGCAGCAGTCGCCGCCAGCACCACATCTCAAGTGCATCGATTTTCAGCCGGTCTTTAAGGCGAACCGTTCACGTTTCTGCGCCATAAAGGAATATCGGGAAGACTAAGCTTCTCATTAGGCGGACTTTCGTGGCTTTGGTGATATTACGGTTGCACCATACTCTTTTCAGCTTATCAACGGCAGATCGTGTGATAGCACATCTCCTTCGAATCTCGTCTTCAGATCCTCCAGTGTTTGTTATAGTGGAACCGAGGTATACATAGGATTGGACAACCTCACAGTTGCCAATCGTAGAGACTTCAGGATGGTTTAGTTCAGCTCGGTCCACTATCATCATCTTGGTCTTGTCTCTGTTCATCGCAAGTCCGAAGGAGAGGCTTGTTGTTTCTAAACGTGTCAGCAGGTGTTCCATGTCTTCTTTCGTTTGTGTGAGAAGAGTTGTGTCGTCGGCATACCTCAAGTTAGATATCCTTCGACCTCCAACTGAAACGCCTCGGTCCCATTGTTCCAGAACTATTCTCATTAAATATTCCGTATAGATGTTGAAAAGAAGTGGAGAGAGTATGCACCCCTGTCGCATACCAGCTTGTGTATGAAAACTTTTTGAGTCAACGTCGTCTATCCGAACAGTCGCAGTTCCGTCCTCGTAAAGTCGGCGTATGAGACGAACTAGGTGGATAGGTACTCCCATTTGGATGAGTACGTCCCATAACATATGCCATTTCACGGTATCGAAGGCCTTGCGAAAGTCGACAAAACAGATGTAGAGTGGGATGTTAAACTCTCTAGATTTTTCGATTATTTGTCGAACAATTAGGATCTGTTCTCTTGTTTCTCGACCCTTGACAAATCCCGCTTGCTCAATTGCTATTTCGGGATTCAGAAAAGCTTGCAGTCTGGTATTGATGATATGAAGGAGTACTTTGCTGGCGTGTGTAATTAAGGCTATAAGCCTGTAGTTGCCACATTTCTTCGTTGATCCCTTTTTGTGCAGTGGTATGAACACGGAGTGTGCCCAGTCTTGAGGCCACTTTTCTGTCTCCCAGACGCGGTTGCAGATAACATGCATAATATCAACTCCGTATTCACCCATTGCTTTAAAGATCTCTATAGGAATAGCGTCATCTCCTAGAGCTTTATTCCTCTTCAGGCGATCAATTGCTGCTCGAACTTCACTTTTCAGGATTGATGGTTCCATAGTATTCTGTGAAAGCGTACTAGTGTTACTCGATGGTGTTATGCTGCTATCGCTGAAAAGTTGCTCGCAATACTCCCTCCAGACACCCCACAATATCCTTGATTTCTGTCACAGTCACTCCGTTTAACCTTTAGATCAATTAGACAGAGCTATTTATACTGAGACAAAAGTATCAAGCACCTTCCCTATACCTACTAGAGTAAGTGCATTGTAATTTTGTTAAATGTTGAATGTTCTAACTGTAAAATTCAATATACTTACAACAAAATGTCTACCGAAAAAGGTTTAATTGTCTTCCAACCTTTGACCCTTTTTATTTTTAAGTACTTACCTAACCGTGTCGCGCAGCGGTGAAAGAATACTACCACCCCCTCTCTTCCCTTGGGTGTCATGAAAGGCGACTAATGGACTAAAGACTGCACAAACATCCAACAGCTTAGAGCGGCAATGCGCTTACCACCTGTCACGTTGAGCACAGTGCAGTCGCTGTTTGGTGAAAAGTGGACTATGGTAGAGAACTGCTTTTGCTGTCCTCATTACCTAGTCTCTGACTAACTCTTCGGGGATAGCAGTCGTGATTATATGCATGTATGTTATTTTTACGTTTGCTTACATCCGGCTATCGGTCTGACATGCCATTACACATTTTGTTATGTCATTGCTAGAGGTAGAGATATGCCATCCAACACGCAAATGGTCTAGGTTATAGAATTTAAACTTATTATCACCAGAGTTCATACTATCCAGAACTCCAGAGGAATACTAGTTCATTTTACTGGCTGAACATTTCACTAAGCTTGAGTAATACGTAATCGTAACTCCTGTACTGTCAGCGATATATCTAGGTCAATGTGTACCGTACGGTGTACGAAATTACTACCTACCTCAAGTGAGAATCGAATCCACGTCCTCCAAGTCAAGTCAAGTCAAGTCAAAATATATTTATTCAATAAACTCAATTAATAAGCACTTTGAATCGTCCAAATCTTTTTTAACCTACCACCCATTCAGGACATAATTTTTTAACTGTGGCAAAGAATGGGCGCAAGAAACCACAGCGCACAAAAGCAACGACATTTACAAACAAAAAAAAGAGTATGTCGTTACCAGGTCAATACAAAATATGAATTTAAAAATAAAAAAAAATGATGCAATACAAAATTACAATACAATGTAGTATCAATTAAATAAAGACAATTAGAAATAGCTGTTGGAGTGCTTGGAGCATTTCAGATCCAAGCTGTTTTGTCTTCTGTGTAATCTGACACTTTATAATAAGCTTTTTTATAAAGCTTTTCTTTGATTTTGATTTTAAATTTATTAAGATCTAATTTCTGAATATCATTTGGTACTTTGTTGTAAAATCTTACACACAGACCCCTAAAAGAATTATCCGAGATCCGGGCGGCTTTTTTCAACGCTTCTCGGCGTGAAATAATGGCACTTGGTGCTGTTGTGTTTCGTCCGGCCAGTGAGGGTTCCGGAGGCCCCCCCCCCCCCTCACAATTCCTATTCCTTCCTTAACCCTATTCCTTCCTTAACCCTTTTCCTTCCATAAAGGACGGCAACGCGCATGCGATTCCTCTGGTTTTGCGGGTGTCTATGGGCGGCGGTGATTACTCTCCATCAGGTGACCCGCTTGCTCGTTTGCCTCCTTCTTTTATAAAAAAAAACGAAGTAGAATCGTTAATAAAGGTTATTTATGAAGCACAATTTAAGCGTTAATACACTATACACTGGGACTAGGTATATGTAGGTTTATGTTATTTATTATTGCCCGAAACAGTAACTGTCTATTTATAATAATAATTCACTATATACTATTAATAGTATTTTGTAAGAATAACAATAAAAAGAAGGAGCTCTTTCTAGCTCCGCGGATGAATCCGAACTAAATTTACATGAAAACAAAGGCTAGACTGAGAATGTAAGTGGGTAATATTTCAATTTTAAATTTAAAACTAGATATAAAAGAATGTTTTTCGGAAAAGAGGTCAGAAAAACCAACAAGGCTTTAGCTGTCTCGTTACAAGGCAATGAGGAACGCAAAAGCAGTCCTCTGCCGTAGTCCACTTTTCATCACAATGTGCTGAGCGTGACAGGTGGTGAGCTCATCGCCGCTCTAAGCTGTTGGATGTATTTAGTCTTTAGTCTGTTAGTCGCCTTTTATTACACCCAAGGGAAGAGAGGGGGTATTAGTATTCTTTCACCGCTACGCGACACGGAACACTCAGTCTTGGAATTTAAATGTCAAAAATAATGACAGCAGGTGCGCCATAATTTTTTTGAATTTGCGGATGACGTCACAATTCCCGCCTTTTGCAAAAAAATATTACTCTAAAATCAAACCATATTTTGTCGTTCTGTAAACAACAATATACTAACTGATATATTTCCTATCCATCAGGTATCAAAATAAAGTGATGATTGCAGTTTATTTGTCTTATAGTATTTCTCTAAAAATCACTCGGAAATCGGTAACATACCTACGGACTTTACACGCTTTATCTAGTAGTAATAACGATGTACTTCTTACAACTTATTATCTAATTGCGATCATTATATGCTCAATAATCATTTTCTAATAAGAAACAGTACTTACATTAGATAAATCCAATTAAAATAGCACACATAACTCAGCGACTTATTCACTCCGACCCAGAAATTGGCGCAACTGTCAACGTCGAATTTGACAGAATCGAGCACAGACTATGCGATATTTTGCGATCACGATGCTTAAAATGTACTATAGAACCGAAATAATCGACCTTGTTCATACTAAAGTAGTCTGTAAGTCTATGACTACACGGTACAAAGAGAAGTGGGAGAGAGCGGTCTCATGCGACCGCTTGGGCTTTGACGGAATGGCGCGAACTGTCAGTGCGGTCTCATGCGACCGCTTGGGGGCTGAGAGGTTAACTTTGTTTCTAACCATTACCCCTTAGAATAATAACTCTATAGAAACCAAGTCCGCGCGCCTATTTTGAAGCACCTTAATTGGAGCCATAAATGGCTCCAAACGCCGTACCGCTCCGTAGTGTTCAATGTCAAAGCGCGCCGAACGTGTCTCGCGAAAACAAAAAAACATCTGAAAAACAAAAGAAGTGTAATAACATCACTTTTCACAGGTAAGCTTTCAGTATTTCATAGTATCTTGTAGTTAACTAGGTCAAAATATAAACGTACTGCAGTGTGATTCTCTAAGTTAAAGCCTAGGTAGCAGCGGCTGCCGCGCTGAGGATTGACTCTGTCTCTTTCATATTCATATAATTGGAAAGAGACAGCTGATCACAGCCATACGCGCAGCGTCTATGTGTCGCATCGCTTTAGTGCTTCATTTTTGACAGAGCGCTTGTATGAAGACTATCTTTCTATAGTGTTATTATTATAAGCATTACCCATTACCTCGGTAGCGGACTGTTCAAACGCAGCCCGCCCGAAGGAGGTGGGTTACATTCTCACCTGAGGTAGGCATTTTATTGACGTTTCATTATCTTCTTGTTTATTTGAGCGGTATTAAGGGGGTGCCGCGCGGTCGCAAAAATTGACATAAGTCTCTTAATGAACTACAAAGCAAAATCAATCATATTGTTTTTTAAAATTAGAACAATTCTGCTTTGAAAGTTTCAGACCTAGTCATTTGATAAAAGCAATGTCTTTATTCCGCGAAATGTACAAAACCATCACGCGCTTGTGTTAAAATTAAAATTAACTTTTTTAAGATGGGGGTGACCTGCGGAATATCAATACAAATATTTTCATGTAAGAATTATTGTTTCATGCGTAAAATTAAGAAAGATGTCGAAAAGAAATGTTTTTAGGAGACATTAGATTTTTGTATTGTTTGTTATTGCTTAAGAATATTTATGTATTGTTTATTATTGTTTAGAATTTGTTTCAAATTTCAACAAGGCCACGACCTTGTGCAATGATCAGACTAAGTTAAGCTTACGTAAGTTCTTTTAATATATTTAACTAATTCAGCGCATAGTACAAGTAACTTAAAAATACGTAAATTTTCATAATTTCGTGCAGGGTCCCCTTAATAAACTTGAACCTAACAATATAAAGTATCTGGTACTTACTTACCCTACATAATATATTATATACTTACACAAAACGCTTCAAAAATTTTCGCCGGCGGCGGTGACCTAGCGTCCTTTAAAAAGACTTCCTAGTTCTTACGAAGGCGGTCGCACATTACCCGCAGGTCTCTTTACTCATTTGCAGGAAGGAAACTGTGATGGGCTCGTCACAACTTGTTCACAAGTCCCCCACCCCCCACCCCCTCCCGCAACATAATAGACATCGTTTGCTAAATCACCGGCGTTCGCTTTAATTACGCATCCCAATTCCTTCGTGTTGGAAGTTTGGTCCGTATTTTTGGATAGCGCGCCGAGAAGTTAACGGTGGAATCCTTTTGCCGTAGTCGTTTCCACAATTGCTTTATTCGGGGTTGCTTTAAGTGCTGGAGAACTACATAAAGCACTCTACGTTTTGTTTATAATCGTTTTCGTTGCGTTCTTATAATTTACTATAATTTATCGCCGACAATGACATTATCACCGATGGTAGTTACTTAAGTACTTATCCAAAACAACGTTGAAATCGTATTAACTCCTTAAAAAAACTTCTAAAACCCCGACTAAAGCCTCAAAACCCAAAATTTGGACCCCGTCAAAAAATAAAAGAACACCCTCCTGGGTGATCCCGCAGGTCTCCCTCGCTGTAAATGCCAAAAACAAAACTGGTTTTGGCAAATACAGCAAAAAGTCCCGTAAAATCGACCCACTCAGGTGAACTTTTCCTCAGAAATTTGTATGGAGAACAAAAGTGTTACGGTAAATATTGTAAATGAAGCATGAAACCTGTATCAGGATCGTGGCAAATGTGCAGCTGGTGTATCTGATTGTAATAAATCCTATCTGACCCAGTGATATAGATAAAGCCGTTATATAGTCATATCCCTAGGAATCTAATAATTACTAGCGGCTGCTCGCAGTTTTACCCGCGTGGTTCCCGTTCCCGTGGGAATAGCGGGATAAAAAGTATTCTATGTGTTAATCAAGGTTATAAACTATCTGTATGCCGATTTCATCCAAATCCAGTCAGTAGTTTTTACGTGAAAGAGTAACAAACATCCATCCATACTTACAAACTTTCGCGTTTATAATATTAGTAGGATATACCGTAACATTGCGATTCATTACTATCTTACGGTCACAATCTAGTAACATGTTTATTTGACTAATCTGATTTAATAGTTATATAAGATGACCTTCTCCTGTCTGCCGTCATAATTTAAAAAGGCACATCTAACATTTTGCAAATCGGGAGAAAAACGGGTTTGAAAAATTTCTTTGTTTTCGGCGAATTTTGATAGTACGTATCGAGTTTGTCGGAATTGCATGAATGAAAATAGTAGCATGAATATGAGTTTTACAAGATTATTTAATTACAAGTTTTTATTTTAATGGCATTTATTTAATAATCTACGTTTTCCTATTCAAAGTAACAGAAAAAATTGAGTAATAAAATTAATATAACATACTAAAGGCATAATTAACCAAATGTGACTTTTCATTGTAATATTTAGTGAAAAGAAAATTAAATATTACAATACAAAGGCACATTTATACAATTGAGCCTTCTCATTCTAGCTTAAACAAGTTATAGTTGCTACATATACTACTATACAACTGAAAAATATAAAACTTTTATTTAAAAACGGGACAAAAAAAATGTATCTTTATTATTATAATTAGTTAATGTAACTATTACATTATTAAGGAACTTGTTACAAACATAATACACCAAAGTACTCGTCAAGACGAATCATACAAGCCCAAACTCGATGGGGTTGAGTCGTTTAATTACCGAAGTCCTATGGCCAGCTTCCAGCTCCATCATCAGACCCTGGTTACAGTCTTGCACCAAAGTACTCGTCAAGACTGATCAAACGAGTCTAAACTCGATGGGATTGTGTCGTTTAACTACCGAGTTCCTATGGCCAACTTCCAGTTCCATCATCAGATCAGCTCCTCATTACCATAATAATTTTGCATTGTCATTCGATTTACACATGCAAGCAAAATTTTAGCTTAATCGCTAACCGGGGAAGTGGATCAAATTTTACTTGCAAGATTTGATTACAGACCAAATCGGGACAGGTGAAACTAAATAAAAGCTTGTAATAATAAATATTTTTGTACAAATATTTAATACCTATTTGCCTTGAGCGGGGATCGAACAATGCTCCCTGACTGCGCCAAACAGGTCGCCAAAGCACAATTTCAATTAATGAACCACACATTTAATTAAGTAGGTAGGAAGTCTCTCATATACCTACGTATTGGGCCACAAAGTTAAGATCACGCGTGCTCATAACAAAATAAATATTAAAACATTGGAGAGGTAACTTTTTAAGCACTGACATTAAATCGAAGAAATGAGTACATTTATAACGGAATTTCTACAAAATACTAATGATACGTTAGCTTGTTAGTAGATACGTAGATCAAAATTAAGGAGGTAAGTACAATGAAGTATTTTCATAGTAGATCACAACTAAACCATCAAATATTCCGAAGATTACAAGTCATAAAGCAAAAAAGGCACACTGACGCGATTAGCTTCGTAACTCAGCCCCCTCACCTCACCTCTGTTCAAAAATGTTTGGTAGCAAAGGCATAGGTGCCAGTTGTGACTTTTCTTTTAAATTAAATGTTAAGTTAAAGAATCAGTAAAATTTTAAATGAAAAGGCATATTTGCCACATAGGCCGTTACAATTTGAAGTTGGTCACATATGCCTTTACTATTTATAAATCTTTATTCATTTGTGGCCTTTTGACGTAATGTAAGCTAGATGTGCTCTTACTACGTACTATCACAGAAAAAATGGCTCAGTTGTGCCATTTTTGCTTTAAGTACTTTTGGTTTATCGTGCTTCTAAAATTTACAAAAAATATGAGCAGATAGGCCTTTTTCTCCTGATTCGAAATATGTATCTTAACTCAAATTTTAAAAATATGTTAGTTGTGCCCTTTTTCCAACGGCAGTGTAGGTCACGTGATAGGTTAGAAATTTAATTCAATAGCGAAGCGCAGCCGATTGTCTTGAATTTCGAGATTATTGTTTTTATTATGCAACAGAAATAATCTGACAATCTAGGAGGGGTCGGTAGCGGATTCCCTAAACCGCAATTCAACCAGTTTCTCACTTCGTACACATCGCAAATCGTCTTAGTAGCAAAATTAAGGAGTGCCGGAACAAAAAATTATAATTCCACTTTTTGTAAAAAAATAAGTTAGCAATGACATTCGACAGAATATCATAAATTACATCGCCCGTTATGCTGGTGTGGTTCAAATCATGCTAATTCATGCAGTAAATAGCCTCAGAAGTTGAAATTTTGAAGCAGACCATGAAATTTCCATGTTTGAAAAATATTAATTAAGAAAGTCGGAACAAAACATGTTAATGGAATTATCATGTTCTTTTTCTGTCACTCCTCAGGGCAATTGATGCCGACCGACTGACTGGGGCAGCGAGCGACGCGACGACGCGACGTGCGGGGTTCACAAACACAACGAAGCACCCGCACTACACTCCTACAATTATTTCACTAAATATAATCAAGTAATACAATTATATTATCACTAAACTTGAACCGTATTATAATTATATTTCTATTAAAATAGTAATGAATCGCTTTCGTATAACTATGTTACGGTACATAATTATATTCCTAGGGTTATAACTATACTAGCGGCCGTTCCCGTGGGAATATCGAGATGAAAAGTATCCTATGTGTTAATCCAGGTTATAAACTATCTGTATGACGAATTTCATCTAAATCCATTAGGTAGTTTTTACGTGAAAGAGTAACAAACATCCATCCATACGTTCCCTTGGAAATATCGGGATAAAAAGTATCCTATGTGTTAATCCAGGTTTTAAACAATCTGTATGCCGAATTTCATCAAAATCCATTCAGTAGTTTTTACGTGAAAGAGTAACAAATATCCATACATTCTTACAAACTTTCGCGTTTATAATATTATTAAGATAGGATTACGGCTTTATCTATATCACTGCGACATATCTACTACTTCTACATACTTCTACAACTGCACGCGTGCTCAGCGTTGTCACGATCCCAACGCCACTCTATATGCTGTTGGATGTATATGCAATCTTAGTCCGTTAGTCTCCTTTTACGACACCCAAAAGAGGGTATTAATAGTATTCTTTTAGTAAGCCGATATACCACACAGCTCTACTATTTTTATAAATTGGTCCCAAGGCACCATCTTTACGAACAACCAGTCACTCCGACCACAAACCCTACCACATTAGTGCAATTGCTCTCTTATTATTGCTGTTACCACAAGCTCTACTGTAATTAAACCGCATTAGTTCACAATTTGAGTCTGCGCCAAACTCGGCGGTAGGAGACGTCTAGTTAGCTACCTGCTCTTATTTATTTATCCTGACAAGCATTTGTTCAAGCATCGTCCTGCATTGCAGTGTTTTCAATGTTAGCTAGCAAACTAACACGCGGTCCGTCTGATGGAAAGCGGCTATAGCAGTCCAATGGAAGCTTGAAACACTAACTGCCGTACATACTCAGAGACGTCAATTAAGTTTTAATGACAAATAAGTCTCTGTCGCTGTCACTTTCTTAGGTATAGTGCTAAGTAAAGAAGAAAAGACATTTAGTTGTCATTAAAACTTAATTGACGTCCCTAACTGCCGTACTCAGAGACGTCAATTAAGTTTCAATGACAATTAAGTGTCTTTCCTTCTCTATTTAGTACTATAAATAAGAAAGTGTCTGCAAGAGACTTAATTGTCATTAAACCTTAATTGACGTCTCTGAGTGTATCGCACGCTTCCATTATGCATCTTTGTTCATTTTCACTCTCAAACTTTAAAACCCTTAAAGCGAGTAACAACACTGTTTAGCGGAAGAAATATTTAGGTATTAGATAGTGTTTCAGTTTGAGATTATGAGATCCAGTAAGACTAGACATACTCGTACTAATAAATCAATTTAGTCGGCATTCAAGTTATACGTGACGTAAAAAGATTGTTACCAACTTCGATAATATAAAATACTAGCAACCCGCCCCCGCTTCGCACGGGTGCAATGCTGATACTAATTATACTATATTAGCTTTAATATAATCGATAAGAAAAGTCAATCATTATATATTTGATATTTTAATTTTTTATAATTGGTAAAAAAACAAGTAACAAAAATTTATTTTTCATCAAAGCATTAGAAAACTAAACATGTAGGTAGGTAACTATATCTGTTTTTTATCGGGTAATAGACAGTAAAATACTGGTATAATCGTAGCTGTTGTTTCCGCTGTACTTTGCAAATCGACAAGAATTGAAAAGAGTTGAGCGAATGGATATTATAATATCTAGCCAGCTTTCTAAAATGTACCTTGGAGGTAAAAGTGCCAAATTGCAAGTCAATCTTACAATTTTTTATGTATCAATCGTTCACTATTAATTGAACTGTTCCTGCATTCAGCGTAAATTTTACTGATTGTTCTGACACGTTTCTTGCACAAATTCGAGCGTTTGACGACTCCGTTTTTATGAAAATCGGGGTTGCACAAATATTTTCCCTCTCTAAATAAACTATCCATTATATAATTCAATGTCAACGACCCATTGCAGTGATTCTATTAACACACCTCCAATTCCATTTTGATTTGTTACAAAACAGAACTGATGATTCCCAACGTAACAATTTTCTGGGTCCTCTTTCTGTTTCTATAGTCCCTTTGCACTGACTTGTAGATGGTGATGCCATTACCACAAATTTACATAGTATTTGCAAACTTTTTTATTAAAATAATTATACGCTATCACTTACAATTAAATATATTAACTGACATTGACTGATATTGACATTCAACTATTGTTCGTATCATAGAATAAACATAGATCGTAATTTGTAATAAATAGTATAATCAAAAAGGTTGGATTGACATTAAATCAAAGACATGGGAGTAGTTATCGATAATCGAAAGTGTTATAACACTTTCGTATTTGATCTTTCAATGATCATTTAAATAACAATTAAAGGTGTAAAGGGCCATATTGATCTATATTACATGCACAATGTATTTAAGGTACTTAATTGAATAAGGATTAATTTTGTAATGCTAAAATCGCTTTGTAAATAAGCCATTATTTCCTCGTAAAACGGAAAGGATAAAAATGGTTATTGTGGGTTATCCCTAAAAACTAGACATATTATTATGCCATCGTGGACTTTTTTGTAGACTTTTTTTAAGGTGTACAATACTGTAGTACATTATTTTGATCTATCTCGTAGAGTTCAGCCAGGGTTTGCAATGTAAGCGCAAAAAATGTGTTTATTTGCGACATCACATTAGAAACCTACTATACTAAGAATTATATTTATTATAATTAAGAATTCTACTATATTATGCATGTATTATACATATAAACCTTTCTCTTGAATCACTCTACCGCATCATAATTCGTTGCGTAGTTTTAAAGATCTAAGCATACATAGAGACCGACAAACAGCGGGAAGCGACTTTGTTTTATACTATGTAGAGACGTAGAGATAATCGAAGGTTACCAACGTCAAAAGACTTTTTGTAAATAAAATTCTTAACTGCACAGTATAGGTAACCAATACAGCTACCGTTTTAAATTACAAGTATTAAGTAGATTGATACGATTGTTGATTGCCACAATAGTGATATTACAAAAAGATTACCTGAGACGCCGAATAAACGCAGCAAAAGTAATGTGTCAGGATCATACCGAATGAAAAGCTGGAGACTCTCTCCACACCTCCACGAAACGGACGTGATGTGTGTAAGTATAGATCGCCGTAAAAGACAGTAGCATTATGAAATTCATGCAACTGTTTTAGTTCTGTATTCATAAATACTGTTCAGAATAAGGCGTCCTTAACGCCAGTGTTTTGGGTACACTCGGTTTGACAAACAAACGTATCTCGGGAGCAGTCTCGGGCGGTGCAGCTGCGCCACGCTGCGCTCCACATTTCGAGGGTACACATTGCGAATTTCAGACGTCAACGTGTACAGGTTTTATGTACAGAACTTATCTTCTAAGTCGTTTATACAATGTTGTATTCAACGCCGCTCCTTTTGTTTATCTTTTAAAATGAAAATTCTTCGCGTAAAGCACCAACGTACAAACCTGTCATTGAAAAATATATAGACAATGTATATGATTTAATCAATAAGAATAACTACTACTTAACACTACTAACCTAACCATGGACCCTACGTCAAACCGAAACTCACAAGATAGACGCTCTGGAGATGTGGTGTTGGAAGAGGATGCTCGGGTCTCTTGGACCGTGTTCCGAACAAATACCTTTATCCTTGATGAGCTTTGCATAAAAGAGCGCAGGCGGATTCTGAAATTCTTTGGGCATGTTAGTCGGCGTGGAAACGACTCCATAGAACGTCTTGTCGTGCAAGGGAAAGTTGAGGGCACAGGACCAGGAGGGAGATCCCTAATGAGATGGACGGACCAAGTAAAGGCTGCGGTGGGCGCTCCCGTGCACGAATGTGCCCGATTAACGACCAGCAGGCAGAGGTGGCGGGATGTCGTGCGGCGGGCACTGTCTGCTGCCCAACCTATCGGAACGTGATAACTACGACCACTCTGGCAACAGTGAAGCGACTAAGAAAAAGAACACTACTAATAAGGGTGAATTCGACCAAACTGGAATAAGGTCTTATACCTAGATTAAACGCCAAATTTGTATAGACTAATCTCGGAGTAAGTCTTATTCCAGTTTGGTCGAATCCACCCTTATTATGGTATTATTTCTGATAAATAATGTAATAAACGAACTAATTTAATAATGTCGATGTTTTGTTATAATTATGTAAGTAATTGTGAATATCCTGTAGGTATAATTATTAAAATAAATTTTAAAAAAAACATATACTGCTGCTTCATTCATTCGTCACGTGGACAGCCTATAAACGTCCCACCACTGGGCACAGGCCTTCCGACATGGACCACGGCAGATACAGCTGCTGCTGATTCTTCTGCTTGTCTTGCATCAATTTAATGAAGCTTTAACGCTGTTTAGGAACGTTATTACTACTAAAGAGTAAATAATTTTACAATCAGAATTTACAATTTTCTATGGTAAAAA
Organism: Scoparia ambigualis; assembly: GCA_963921215.1. Lineage (NCBI taxonomy): Eukaryota > Metazoa > Arthropoda > Insecta > Lepidoptera > Crambidae > Scoparia > Scoparia ambigualis. Next base: position 8,145,746 of record OY992510.1, read on the forward strand.
TGCGACTGGTTTTTTTTTATTATTTGTTCACAGTTTGTATAGTACCTATTACAAGATTAACACCTTTATATGAGTTTATATTAATGGCATTTCTCTTTATATATGGCATTCGGTTGTATTTGTCACAGTACAGTTAGTAGTATATCATAAAAGGCTGTGGACTTTTTCAATTGTAATCCTATCTAGATTAACCATGTACGAGTACATAGTTTTAATTGTCAAGCATATTTTCCACAGCTTTTTTCTTTCTTTGTTCAACCACAATAACGACGGGCTAACTCATATCCAACTGAAGGAACACAATGATCTAGTTAACATTGTTGTTACAGCGACAGGCTTAGATAAGGTAGTGCTCGCAGCCAATCAAACTTACAATAAGCTAAGCTGTTATGTCAATCGAACTAAGAACCTGTAAGTCTGAAACCGGTGATCTCATAGATGCTACCTATATTAATAACAGTGCCATGCTCGAGAATACGCCGGCGGCGGGAATGTTTTGTTTTTGCAACAATGCTTTATTGCAAAACAAAAGTAATAGTAGGTACAAATCCCTCGCATCGCAGAGTTTCTTAAACAATCACATCTTCAGGCATCCTCCGCCGAGAAGTCGTCGGGCGCCGCTTCGGATGCACACCGCGGATTTTAGACAATGTGTAAATAATAAATTTCGGCTGGCGCGCCAAACTTACCCGAATGTTGTCTAGTGCCTATGGCTTCTCTAAATATGTTAATTTTAATCCCTTTGAAAAGAAAATGAGTATTTTGGTTTTTTAGAAAATATAGTCGGTTGTATCGTTGGTTACAATATGAGTGAATTGAGTGAATGTGATGTGAGTAAGTACTCAACACTACCAAGATTCCCCATCCTGTCTGTATCATATTATTACGAGTATATTTAATGGTACAAAATTTCTTTGTTTCTTTCTATCTCTTCTTTATGTCATCGAAACTGAATGAAAACTCATGGACGTAATATACAAACATATTACGTCCATGATGGATAAACTTTACTTCGGTTCAACGCCATACTTTTGATTAGTTAACAATTCATTATTAGATAGTACTCTTTGTCTAAATGACGACTCACCGCCGCACTTTCCGTTGATTTCACTTTCTGATGTCTTAATAAAAAGTGGTTTAATTGCGTTATTATTTTGTAATAGTGGTTTTGGTTGTATGGAGGACATGTTACGTAGTTTAATTACATACTTTTAATTCCTGAAATTCTAATAAATAGCAAATAATATATAACCATGTCAATACAACCAGTTCCCTGGTGTAAAACCAGGCCGCTGGTTGTATTGACATGACATTTAACAACAGGCTAAAGAGACGATTAAATTCTCTTATGTTCCCTAAAAATCTGTAGACCTACTTTGATATAGTTTTCAAAGTGGGCCCAACCTTAGCGCGTTTAGTAGGTCAAGTCCAATGTCAAAAATTGACAAGATAGCTAAAGCGAAGCACAGACAAATATTGTGAAACGTATCCAGGACCATTATTTTTTAAAGGTAACCTTATATCAAAACCGCCTGTTGACGAATTTAAATTGTGTTTCCAGACGGGCCCGCTGTTTGCTCTCCAGATGAGACCCGAAATAGAAAAGACTCAGCCGAAATGTTTGTCGACAATGATCTTACTTTATTTATTACAAACGAAAAATTCTAATGTTGACCACAAAATAAAATTATTCTTCTGGAATAAAAAATGTTGATTCTTAAATTATAAACCCATTATAGGAGGAGCATACGGATTCATGACCTATGTATCGCTTTTAGGTGTACTATATATTTTAAGTTTGTGTGTGCATGTGTTATAGGCAGTTCTTATGTCAATGGATGATTGGAGCGACAATACATTTAGTGTAACAGTAAATTACGTTACAAAGATTTTTCGTCTTTATCAATTTCATTCGGTACGAGCTAGACTGCTATCGGAAGGACTGGCAAGTTACAGCCCTAAACCGTGAAGAGTGGGGGGAGGGTAGGGAGGCCTTTGCCCAGCAGTGGGACAAGCCGGGCTGAATAATAATAATAATAATAATCAATTTCATTCTCATAAAATCTATTAGGTTGTACAGTTCATCAAGGACCAACGAGACTCGCGCACTGACCTATTTAAAGTACACTAGAGCGAATGACCTCTTCAAATTTAATTATCAAACTACTGAGACAACAGCAAGCATAAAAGCTGCAAGGCTTCAGCCACCCCCTATACTTACATGCAAAACCCCGGGCTAAGTTGCATCGTCTTTCGTCCTAATAGCATTAGTCGAAACTGTGACCGGTCTAAACTAGCATGAGATAAGACGACATTCAACCACTAAAGCGTCCTCCGTTGGCAAGTAACAAGCCTTTGATAAATTAAGCGTACCTCATTCCGTATCCATAGTTGAAATTTATGGAGAAGTATATTCTTTTAACTCATTTTATTTTGATTCTTATTTTTACTAATTTACCAGAAATCATTTTGGTAAATGTGAGGCTACGGAACCCTAACTTTTTAGGGTTCAGTAGCCAAATGGCAAAAAACGGAACCCTTATAGATTCGTCATGTCTGTCTGTCCGTCCGTATGTCACAGCCACTTTTTTCCGTAACTATAAGAACTATACTGTTGAAACTTGGTAAGTAGGTACCTAGATGTATTGTATTCTGTGAACCACATTAAGATTTTCACACAAAAATAGAAAAAAAACAATAAATTTTGGGGGTTCCCCATACTTAGAACTGAAAATCAAAAATTTTTTTTCAACCTGTGGGGTATCTATAGACAGGTCTTCAAAAATGATATTGAGGTTTCTATTCATAATCATTTTTTTCTAAACTGAATAGTTTGCGCGAGAGACACTTCCAAAGTGGTAAAATGTGTGTAACCTTTTTCACATGTTTTTTTAGCATTTTTTAAAACCCCCCTTGGTGATACGTGGTGAGGTTTAATTAAGGCTAAAGAAAAATCACGTGTATTTTTAGTACTTACAGAATCTTAAAATTGTTTTATTATCTTTAAATACAGGTACTTATAAAGTATGATCTAATTTTATTCTAGAAAATGAAGGTGATCCTGCACGAAATTGAGAAAATTTACGTATTTTTAAGTCACTTGTACATACTATGCGCTGAATTAGTTAAATACATTAAAATAACAAGTTAGTTAAGTTAGTTAAAATTAGTTAAATTCAAAAAAGTAAGTTAGCCTAATCATTGCACAAGATCATGGCCTTGTTGAAATTTGAAACAAATTCTTTAAACAATAAGAAACAAAACATAAATGAATAACTACTTAAAACATTTTTTTTCGACAACTTTCTTAATTTTACGCATAAAACAATAATTCTTACATTAAAATATTTGTATTGATATACCGCAGGTCGCCCCCGTCTTTAAAAAGTAAATTTGAATTTTTAACACAAGCGCATGATGGTTTTGCACATTACGCAGAACAAAAACATTGTTCTAATTAAATTACTAGGTCTGAAACTTCAAAACAGAATGGTTCTAATTTTAAATATATTGATATATAAAATTAGAACTATTCTGCTTTGAAGTTTCAAACCTAGTAATTTGATTAGAGCAATGTTTTTAGCGTTAGCTTTAAACTGTTAGGTTTAAATTTCAAATTCGGTTCAGTTGCCTCGAACTTAGAAAAACCAGTTTAATAAATGGATCTCATTAATATCCTCTGTCTTTGAATTGATTGAGAGTTAGGATGACAAAATATTTAGTAATCCATTCTTAAAAATGTGCAAATCTATCACTGTACATACATTATAAAAATTTTTGGAGCTTTGTACGTGTAGTATACTTTCTCTCTTTCAACTATGTTAGTTCTTGACTCCTTTCTTCCTGCAAACGCAGACATTGTTTTCTTTAGAGCAGGCACTTAGAAAAATTACAGAGAATGAAAAAGAGATTTTTATATTGTTCCCGACATTGATGCTGTTTTTACTGCCCATAAAGTTATAGACGGGTTGATTTTAAACCCGATATTTTAAAACCGCAATGTGATTTTAATATTATTATTTAGATTTTGTAATATATCACTACTGAACATGTATTTTATTACACTGGTATGGTGGTATCTATCAAACCATCATATCATCAATTGATCATCGAACCAAAGTCGAATTGAAAATTGATGAAGAGTAGTATCAGCGAAACGAGATTTTTCGTCGAAATGCTTGTGTTTTTTTGGAAGGTTGTAAATCAAATATCGGTGCAATGTGTGTGACGTGACGTATCGTACGTAGCTCAAAGCTGTTTGTACTTTTAAAAAAAAATTAAGATGACTGCAATTACAAAAATAAATATGGTGTGCTAAACGTTCCAGAATCAAAATAATCATACACTCTAAAAATTCATACCGTCGTTCACAGTATTCACGAACCTTCTTCTTTTCTTTCCTGGGCCCTTATTCTGTAACGATTCCTTGTTTCAAAACCACGTTAATTCCTTAAAAAGTTACGATATATTCCCAAAAACGTATGCGTTTGACGTTTGTGCGCGGTAAGGTTTAGATGTGGAATCTATACATTGCGATACAGAATCAGGACCCTGTTAAGTTCCCTGTTTTCCTGAAAATTCCTGTAAACTAAACAAGATTGACAGAATCTCAAAAATATATCATCATCATCAGCCTATAAACGTCCCACTGTTAGGCACAGGCCTACCACGTGAACAATAGCACGTGGGGATATTAGGCCATAACCCACCACGCTGGCCCAATGCGGGTTGGTGGGTTTTAACGACTGCCATCTTAGGACAACAACCGGGACCAACGGCTTAACGTGCCTTCCGAAGCACGGAGGAGCTCGAGAATGTTGTTTTTTTAATGGTCACCCATCAGGAGACCCGGCATTTCGAAAGTTGCTTAGCGGGCAAGATCGCAAGCCGAATGCGCTAGCCGCTGCGCCATCGAGCTCCTCCAAAAATATATACTACGTGCTAAACGTTCCAAAATCCACAACATACACACTAAAAAAACAATGAAACCTTCGCTCACAGGTACGTGTATGATTCACGAAACGTTCCCGTGAAGTGAACACGATGAACTAATAAAACGTACCCTACGCCTCCAGCAAAGTGCGGCCACTCTGACAAATTGTCGGGCGGCGGTGCGTGATTGTTGCAGGTGGGCGGCACGTGCTCGCCGGCGACAATGGGCCGGCGGGATCTTGGCCGATTGGGACAATGGGCCCGCATGCTCCAGCGAGGTCCCATGAAGCCGCAATTACTGCTGTATGCACAATTATACTTCGATGTTACTTTGTTGGTAGGGTCTTTGTCTTTGTCACCGCAAGTTTATTTGCACATCACCGTGCACGGTGATGTGCAAACAAACTTGCGGGCCTTGAAGCTACTTCTAGGTAGGTAGCGTGATTGTCATTATAGGTGGTCACGTACTCGCCGGTAACAATGAGCGGCGGGATCTTGGCCGATTGGGACTACGGGCCCCTACGAAGCCGCAAAACTGCTGCATTCAAAATTAGACTTAGATGTGACTTTGTTGGTAGGGAACGCTGAAGTGCAATTACACTTGCTCCCTTTAAAGCTACTTATAAGTAGGTAGCGTGATAGCCATTACAGGTGTTCAAGTACTCGCCGGTAGCAATGAGCGGCGGGATCTTGGCCGATTGGGACAACGGGCCCCTATGAATCCGCAAAACTGCTGCATTCACAATTAGACTTCGATGTGACTTTGTTGGTAGGGAACGGTGAAGTGCAATTACACTTGTTCCCTTTAAAGCTAACTTAACATGTTCTTGAATTTACTTCGTATTTCATAATAATATCCGACAAGCCCACATTATATTTGTTATTAATTTATTATTTTTCATCGGAGTAATTACAAAAAGAGATATCTTTTAATGATCAGGACGCTCTTTGTAAGTCTTTTGTTCCTTTGTCATGAGTCATAATGTTGTGCAATAAAGCAAATTATTCTTATTTTAATATCTAGACGTGTAATTATTATTTTGACTTGTAATTTGGCTGTTTGGTTTAATTTAGTTTCCTAAATACAGTATTTAGCATAAAATAGATTTTGGTTACTTGAAGATCTATAATGAATTACAAAAGGAAAACAGCAGCGCAAAAAATTTAAATGCTAAAAACATTATTTTACATTCCGACTCAGTTACATCACACATTACATCGGTCATGGCCTTTGTTACTTTATTTAGTTAACACTGTTCTTTTATCTTGTAATTGCAATAGAAAGTGTGGCATGACACATATTATAATTTCCTCATTCCTTTGAATAATATTAGCTCAAGAATAAATATAACATGAATACGCTTCAGCACAGTGACCGCTTTACGGACAAAAAACTGAAGTGGCTTCTCTCCGGGCGAAATATGAGCAAAACCAGTAATGGCTGTCTCTGCGTTTACAGTAGATTCGTGTTTTTCTTTCCATTATCGCGGCTGTAGTTCTGCGACCTTCTTATTCAGAAACACTCTTCGATCTATTAGCTATCGTAAAGCTTTATATCATAGAGTGAACAGCCGCCTCCTTAAATTAAAACAAAAAGGGCTATATAATCACGACTATTATCCCCGAATTGATAGTCAGAGACTAGGCAATGAGGACCGCAAAAGCAATCCTCTACCATAGTCCACTTATCACCGAATAGCGACTGCACATGTGCTCAGCGTGACAGGTGGTGAATCCATCGCCGCTCAATGCTTATGGATGATGTGCAGTCTTTAGTCCGTTAGTCTCCTTTTACGACACCCAAGGGAAGAGAGGAGGTGGTAGTATTCTTTCATACATCCAACAGCATAGAGCTGCGATGGGCTCACCACCTGTCACGCTGAGCACATGTGCAGCCGCAATTTGGTGAAAAGTGGACTATGGCAGAGGACTGCTTTTGCAGTCTTCATCGCCTGGTCTCTGGATAACCCTTCGGGGATAATAGTCGTGATTATACACCGTGACAGGTTAGACGACGGACGCATTTAAGGAGGTAAACAAGTAACTTATCTACATCCCTTTTACTTAAAAAAGGTTATAGCAAATTTTAAAACACGCGAGTTATTACGCATTTTTAAAAAAGTGAACTTTCTGCATTTCGCATGTACTACACGCACGAGTAAGGGAGGCGTAGTTCGCGCGGCGGCGTTAGCTGTGCGTGTAAGTGTAGGTAATTTCGCGCGCGTAGTAAATTGTAAATAAGCAGAAAAACCATTTCAGTTAGGAAAAAAGTAAAAAGTTAAGGTGGTGTTTTTTTTTATTTTTAATGGAACAGGTATCGTTTTCTTATACACCTCCTTTAACGCGTCCGTCGTCTAGCCTGTCACGGTGTATGTATGTATTTTCATTACTGTTTCTTCATAACAGGTACAAAGCTATACAGATTTCACCTTTTTTGTTTTAATCTAAGACCGTATCCCGTCATGGTTTCGCTCATATAAAGGTAGATTCTAAACATTGATAAAAGATTTTTTGACATCATGATTAGTTTCGGAGATTACCTCCTACATTAAATACATACTTGCAAACATTGACTCTTTATTTCATGAGACGTTAGACCGGACATAAACAGGAAGTAATACGAAAGTGTTTCCGACAGATAGATGCGCCATATTGGCCAAGATGGCCGCCGACAGAGGAGATATAAAAACTAGATGCACAATCAACGATCTCAAACGTCTGACAAAAACAGTACCTACCTAGCGAGATGTTATGGCTTTAGTAATCTACTATAATTAGTGGTGTGCAAGCTAATGGTCAACATGATGAAGTGCTCCTTCAAAAATTGCTATTCTGCCTAAATATGCGCAAATACTGCCAAAATATAGTCGAATGTATATTAAAATCTGCCACTATTTCGCTACGATTTCCGCTACGGTTTGTGTACTTATCGAGTTGTTATAGTTTTTTTTAGTTTTCTTTTTTTAGTTTTTATGTGATGTGATTTTTATGTTTATATGGGGGTTAAAGTTACTCGCGTCCGTAGGTTTACCCTTGAGACCTTACACGTGACCCCTGGGTGGTGCTAAATGAGTGACACTGACTGAGTGGTAGAGCCACGCTGCCTTGCAGCTCGCATTGGGCCGGCTCGCCCGGCGTAATACCACCCTCTCACGAATATCCGGCGTGAAATAATGGCACTTGGTGCTGTTGTGTTTCGTCCGGCCAGTGAGGGTTCCGGAGGCCCATCCCCCCCCCCCCCCCTCTCACAATTCCTATTCCATCCTTAAAGGCCGGCAACGCGCCTACGATTCCTCTGGTTTGCGCAGCGTTGCCAACTTAACGGATTTCCCGTCATACCTAGCGGATTCGGATATGAAGAAACGGAATAAATCGTATTTTGACGGCTAACGGTTTTTTTAGCGGAATTTAGTAGCAAACGATTATTATAAATAAGCTTTGCCGATAGATTCATTACATTTTCAAAGACATCTAAATTGGAACCAGTCAAAAGTTATAGCCAGCTGTCAACTTCAACTGCATCCGGAATGACTGAGACCTCAAATAGTGACTTTGATTTAGAAAATATAGATTTAGATATTGAAAAAAAAATGTTTCTGTATTTAATTTTCATTATACTTTAGTTATTTTTTTATTTCGTTTTTTTATTTACCAACAGATATTCTGACGGATTTTACTGACGGGAAAAATTAGAGGTTTAACGGATTTCTAACGGAATTTTGTAATAAAGTCAGCGGAATTTCTAAATTATTGTTGGCAACACTGGGTTTGCGGGTGTCCATGGGCGGCGCTGATTACTCTCCATCAGGTGACCCGTCTGCTCGTTTGCCTACTTCTCTTATAAAAAAAAATGTGAATAAAGACTTCCCTTTATTACTTATATCAATGTAGATTTAGAAGCAGACAAAGCCACTGTTTTGTTAAAATTTTAGTATTGGAAGCAGGACCTTCGCTTGGCAGGAGGCAAAATATGGGTGCGATAATATTTATTTTGACAGTGTATTGACGTCTGCGTGTATGCCCCGAACAAATACGACTGTTGTCTATGCCAGGCACGTTCCTCGTCTTGATCCTTTTTGTTGTTCAAACGTAACTTTCTTTATAAGACTCTGGCCAACTAATGAAAACAAGTACACATCTTAATACATCTAAGCTTGTTGTATCAAAGACTTTGTCAAGTGTTAGTACTTTTTAGTTACGTTTTTGTAAAGATAATTTTATAATGGTAGCGGTAACATAGAAAACAATTAAGTAGGTACAGTTAGCCTTAAAAGCAACGTCAATGTAAAGCTTCGCTGTAAATAATAACAAGTGTAAAAAGAACTAACTTTTGTAATATTCATCATCTTGTCCTCAACTATAACTGTATAGAGAAAGCAATGATCAACTCAGCTCAAAAGTCCCGGGCGGTCAATAACACTTTCTACTTCCATGAATACGGGGGTCTCCCTCGGCCCGGTTCAGAATGCAATTTGTAATGTGTAATATCGAAGCTGTGTGACGACACGCACGCGTCAAGGCAGAGACGCGTCTTTATATCTTTATTCACGTACATCGCTGCCTACGTATAGCTTACACACATCAAGCGTGAAGTTACACCAGCAGTGTATAATTATAACGTTATTTCACACCGTTGTTTGTTTATGTTACCTAGTCATTTATCCAATATGCATGAAGTTACAGACAACATTTGTTCGCAGCACAGAAGCGTTTTTGTAGTAAACATGAAGTGTTTCATTCTGCTTGTTGTTGCCATCGCAGCTGTTGTTGTGGTTGCTTCGGAGGAAGAAGCTCATTTCTCAGACGGTCGGTATACTTATTACTTATTAATTTATTTAAATAAATTTTAGTGGTCGATAATAACTACTACTAACTATTTTTAGTAAGTAAGTAATACTTAGACGCTTATTTTATTAATTAATTTTATCTTATTTTTTTTTTTTGACTTAATTTTTTACAATTGAAACCCTGTTCAACCGTTGCGAATTTGTTTATTTAAATGAAACTATTTTTTAACTACTATCTACCTTTATTATTTAAAACTACTTAGGTACCGACTGTTAGTTAGGCACAGCAGTTTTTTAAATATATATTTATAGCAATTGAGTAAACAAGATTAACGTATGTTCGGTAGTAGTACCTGGGGACTCAATCAACAATGTTTATGTATTTGCTATAGGATACCTACTTAATTATAACCAATGGGATTAAAATTAGACCGTATTGATGCATAATAATTAGCAGACTGTGAATATTGATAGTAATTGGATACCAGGGCATATAATTATGAATCGTATGATTATGCCAATTATTATTAATTTAGTCATAATCTTCCCGTATCGCGTAGCGGTGAAAGAATACTACCACCCCCTCTCTTCCCTTGGGTGTCGTAAAAGACAACTAACAGACTAAAGACTGCACATACCTCCAACAGCATAAAGCGGCGATGGCTTACCACCTGTCACGCTGAGCACATGGTGCAGTCGGTATTCGGTGAAAAGTGGACTATTAAATTAAACTTTCCTACAATCACACCAATTATCTAGCCCAAGAGAAGCTTCGAAGAAACTCGTTAAATGGTTACTAGACAACGGATAAACATACTTAAAATACTTAAATACATACATAGAAAACACCCAGACCCGAGACAATTTAGAAAAACAATAATTTCTAAATTGACCCGACCGGGGATCGAACCCGGGACCTCAGAGATGGCGACACCATGAAAATCGGTGTACAAACCACTCGACCAAGAAGGTCGTCGGCTATGATAGAGGAATGCTTCCGCTGTCCTCATTGCCTAGTCTCTGACTAACCCTTCGGGGATAATAGTCGTGATTATATGTATCACCAGCCCGTGTCACTCCACTGCTGGACATAGTCACAGTTAGTCTTTGGCTCTTCAGCCACCTTACGTACAGACGCCAGTACTTCTACCTACCACAAAATATGAAGTCTATTTAACACATTTTGAACTTTATCGTTAGAGGTTTAAGGTACTCAAACTCAAACTCAAAATATATTTATTCAATAAACTCAATTAGTAAGTACTTTGAATCGTCCAAATTTTTAACCTACCACCCATTCAGGACGTCATATTTTAACTGTGGCAAAGAACGGGCGCAAGAAACCACAGCGCACAGAAGCAACGACATTTACAAAAAAAAAGATGTGTCCAGATCATAAAATACAAAATAATAATTTGAATGTAAAATGTACGGTACCATAAATTATTTATATACAATTAGAAATAGCTTTTGGAATCAATATCGATAGGAGAAAGTGATTTTTGCGTAAAATGGCCAATTTGGCGTTCATGATCTCACAAACAAAAATACATTAACAATTTTAACTTATTGAATAGTGTACAATAGCTATTGGCATAGTTCGTAGCGGCCTTGCTTTTTGTAATTTTAATTAATCCCAAAACTGCAAAGAAAGATTTTCATAAAATGCGAGAAAGCACTTTTTTGAGCTCCTAGATTTAACTACTGTTCTAAATAAATGAAATTAAAAAAATAGAATGTTATCTAGTCGTATAGTTCATAGCAGCCTCGGAATTTTTAGATATCATTGATTTTAAATAGAAAAAAATCGTTATCTAAACCAAGAAAAACTTTGAAAATCGCTTTAAGTTAACTGTGAATTTCTCCTTTCTACGATAATATTATAGAGCAAAATTTTTACCAGAATAATTTTTACTTCATGAGGAATAAAGATTTTGTAATGAATTTATTATCCTAATTCGATAAAAACGATAAATACAACTGCTAAATTACTACAAAATGCGAAAATGGGCATTTTACGCAAAAATCGAGATGTAATAGGCCTCATAATAAGCAGACGTGTCGTTGCTCCACGGCCAGGCTTCCTACACTACGTTTGAGGACCATGATCAATGATATTATAATAAAAAAGGTAGAGGCTAGTCAGTCAGTACAGTACTAATGTGATGTCAATAATGGACCAAAGCTCGTACGAAAGTGTGAGCAAGATAGCATGATAACTAGCTATAGCGTAAACGAGACAGATAATGTTGTTGGTGGCCTAAGGCACAGTATAAATATGTATACTGTGCCTAAGGTAAGCCAATTAGCATATTTTAAAAAGCATTTTTGTTACTGACTGTATCATATTACAATTAATGTATTTTTGGAATCGTTTATGTGTATTCATCCGGAATAGAAAATTAATCACGATTAGAAACAAATACCACTGGTATTAGTTTTGGTATTAGAAAGGAATAGATCATTTTATAGTGCCAGTTTTTGGCACATGTATAACGCATCTACTTACCTCTTTTTATTGTAACATCATTCACGATTATGATGATAATTACTTTACTCGAACTCTTGAATCTATCGTCATTATTAGCGTAACTACACATGTCTGCTGGGTTTTAACGAACACACACTATCTAATGGACCATTGGGCAGAAAACATTTATTTATAAGACTGACGACAACAATTGGGACCTACTGGCTTAACATAAATAAAGATCGATATTATATTCAAATTTGCTCACCGATCCCCGATTCCTGACATTTTGAAAATCGCTTGACTTGTAAGATCGCAAACTGAACTCGCAATCGCATTAATTTGAGAATTGATTAAATTGTTTTCTATAGGTATTTTTTGTGATATTAATTTGTACCGATGCCGCCAGGTGCAAAGCAACCTTGAAATCTAATCTGTCAATATGACTCATGGTGGAAAATCGCATAAATCAAAAACTTTTGGTTTTTTACGAAGCTGCCGAACGGTTCGTCTTCGAAGTGTACATTTATTTGCAAGTCTAGATAATAAACTAGCTGTGTCCACGTGTATGTCATTACTATTAGGTATAGGTATAACCACTTCACGAGTACCTAATACCAGGTATTTTTAATATTGGCTTTGGGTTAAATAGGATACTCTCTATGAACGGAAAAATAATATTCATACCAATAAAATCACCAGTATATTTATGTAATACTAGCGGCCGCTCGCGGTTTCACCCAAGTGGTTCCCGTTCCCGTAGGAATATCGGGATAAAATGTATCCTATGTGTTAATCCAAGTTATTAACTATCTGTATGCCGAATTTCATCCAAATCCATTCAGTAATTTTTATGGTAAAGAGTAACAAACATCCATCCATACTTAAAACTTTCGCGTTTATAAAATTAGTACGATACTTATCCAAAGAAAACTTATTACTGTCAGATAGAGATAAATTAATAAAAACATAAGTACTTACTCCAAATAATTTACCATTATTGTGTTGTTTCAAGATTCAAGATTCAATATCATTTATTCAGGTTAGGTCATGTTTAGGTTACAGCACTTATGAATGTCATTTATGCCATCGGTTCGTAAGTCTAACTATGGGGCGGGAGCCTTGTACTGAGAAGAACCGGCAAGAAACTCAGCAAGGGTTTGAACTACGAATCCGATAGACTGACAAACAAAAATGTCTTTCCTTTGTAAAGAAAAATATATTTCAAGAAATATATTTACACAATATGTAAACGTTGATAAAAAAATGTAGATTGTTCAAAGTTTTTTTTTTTGTTAACAGTTCAAAATGAACCTGGCCATTACTTAGAGAGGCGATCAGTACCGGAAATTCCAGTCGAGAGCTCAGGTAAATAAATAATCTTAATAATCTTAATAATAAAATTGTGTTAGTAATTATAATTAGACTCATGTGTCACGCAGAGGGCAAAGGCGCCTTTCCAACAATATACATACACCGTGAGGTGACAGGTTAGACGACGGACGCGTATAAGGAGGTAAACTTGTAACTTATCGACATCCCTTTTAGTTAAAAAGGTTTTAGCAAATTTTAAAACACGCGAGTTTTTACGCATTTTAAAAAAGTGAACTTTCAGCATTTCGTATGTACTACACGCACGAGTAAGGGAGGCGTTGTTCGCGCGGCGGCGTTAGCTTTGCGTGTATAGTGTAGGTAATTTCGCGCGCGTAGTAAATTGTAAATAAGCAGAAAAACTATTTCAGTTAGGAAAATAGTAAAAAGTTAAGGTGGTGTTTTTTCATTTTTAATGGAACAGGTATCGGTTTCTTATACACCTCCTTTAACGCGTCCGTCGTCTAGCCAGTCACGGTGTATACATAATCACGACATATTGAGAGCGCTCCTCACCGTGGAACAAGCACGGTAACAAGCGCACCCATTCATGACGGCCTGCATAAATGCCGTTTCACGCCCCGTTTAAAAGACCCGAGATTATAGGAGCTGGGAAACACATGCGCCGGCAGAGAATTCCAAAGCAAAGGTCTTACAGAGGAACGTAAGATCTGTGTGTGATGTTGTTGTAGTGGGAAGGCCTGTGTCGAGCAGTGGGACGTTTATGGGCCCATGAAGATTGTCTGCCACCACTGGCTTACTTTTCTTTATTTTGGAGAAGCTTGACTTTAAACTTTTTTTTTTCAGAACCTATACACAAGATCGTGACCCGAGCGACCGGTTGCAGCGCCGACGGCTGTAACAAATTCTGCCGCAAGCTCGGCCACTCCCGCGGCGTTTGCATCGGCTCCTACTGCCAATGCCGATTCTAGTAATAACGACCATCGTCATCAGCTCTATAATCGTTCCACAGCTGGGCACGTGCTCAACAGCACGTTGGAAGATTGCGCCATAACCCACAACGCTGGCATCTTAAGAGGAAATACTACGTCGAAGTGGCATGCAAAATTCTCATACAAAACACAGAAAAACGACGTTTCGTAGTCCCCTGTTTCTTCCTTTAGAACTGGACCAATTTTTATTACTATTTCAGTATCGGTTAAAGAAAGAGATTTTCTATGTCTGTATGTTTGATTTTTTTGCATTACGTCATTTATTTAATAACCAGAATGTTTGATTTTTTTTAAACCAGCTACTTATTGTTTCTGAAGACGGCTTAAAACGGAGTGATTATATACTCGTAAGGTCACATTATATCAACTGCAAATATTTTGACAAAACATCTAATTAGATCAGAAAAATAAGGCCCTGGCATTTAAAAAAAACAGGCTACATTTTATTTTTACTTTTTCTAACAAAAAATCCTCTGATCAAACCATAAAAAGGCTCCTACGGGCACGTGTAAGCGGTGTAGGCATTGCGGTCTCTCGGTTTCAGCTCCTTTGAAATTAAACTACCGGAAGTGCGTAATGGGTGTTCTACTTTAGATACTTTTAATCGAAATGTCTTTTGGCGTTTTTTTTGAAAACTAACGTACTTATAAAAATTCATTATACCCTTTCGAATGTTTAATTTTTGCCCGACAATCGGACCGGACGAGAGTGAAAGCGGACACGGTTTGTTTGTAAGACAGTCTTTTAAAGGGGGATGGATATGCGTTGGGATTGAAACATGGAATTCCATAATAATATTATTATGTTCTATTATGTCCCAAAAAAAGGGACGCTGATTGTATCGTATGCGAGTTTACTAAAACCTCATTTTAGTAGGCGAGTCATTTAATCGAGTATATATTGCTTCGCTACTTCTCTTAATTAAAACTAATTTATAAAGTAATCATACTAGTGACGCGATGTAATCGCTACTCTTCTTTAATTCTCGTCGAGTCCGAACAAGAGTCAAGCGATGGTGAACATTTCTACGTGTAGAAGTCGTCGTCTTTAAAGTCCGGCTTTTAATATTAAAGGCCATTTGCACTTAGCATCCTAAGTTCATTTACATTAACATGATAAGCGAAAAGAATTTGCTTATAGAGAAAATGTATTATTTATAATTTGCCGCCTGAAGCTTGTTAAACATAGTCGTAATATTGATAACTTTATTTTATAAAAATAAAAGGTGTCGAATAACATTGTGGTATATTTTTAATTCATTTCAACCTGAACTGTGTGGCGTCTCATCATAAGAATACAACTGACCCATCTCTTCCCTTGGGTGTCGTAAAAAGCGACTAACGGACTAAATACTGCACATACATCCAACAACAAAGAGCGGCGATGGGCTTACTACCTATTAAGCAAAGCACATTTGCAGTTAGGTAAAATTTTTAACATTGAAAAAAGACGACAACATCAGGCGGGAATCGAACCACGCACCTTCCGCATTCCGGGCGGCTGCCTTAACCACTTTTCTACCGAGGTCTGGTTTTCACCCGTCGAAATTTGTCAGTGCTTGATGTTTATGTTTTTTAGTCAACATAGCGTCGTTTTGCTGTGTTAAAAATGTTACCTAAATGCAAATTTTAAGTGTTAAAAGAACGCTAAAATATATAAAAACATTAATCTATAAACGCAGCTTCATCTTAACCGAATGTTCAAATATTTGTAAAAATATTTCTTTCGGATCTCAGAGGTGAAAACTGCTAAGATTTAATGAAGCAATGTTGACAAAAAACATAAGCATCAAGCACTGACAAATTTCGACGGGTGAAAACCAGACCTCGGTAGCCAAGTGGTTAAGGCAGCCGCCCGGAATGCGGAAGGTGCGTGGTTCGATTCCCGCCTGAGGTTGTCCTCTTTTTTCAGGTCTAAAAATTTTACCTAAGTATATACCTTACCTTAATAAAACGCTAAAATATATATAAAAACATTAACATTTGCAGTTGTTATTTGGTGAAACGTGAACTATAGCAGTGGACTAGCAGTGGACTGTAGCAGTGGACTGCTTTTGCGATTTTGATTGTCTAGTCTCTTACTAACCCTTAGGGAAAATAGTCGTGAGTGTGTGTCTATGTATGCAATTTCATTCGTAATATTTGATTATTTGCGTTAATAACGCTCTAATAAACTCGAAGATAACTAACTGTAAATAAATTTAAAAAAAATAAGTGAAACGGTTTTATTGAAAAGAAAGATAATGATGATGTACATAATGTACTAAAAGCTACAAAATAATTATAAATTAATTAAAAAGAAAATCGTGGGGCGCGTGAAATTTCTGTCAACAGTCAACCGTTCATATCACGATTTTATTTTTAATTAATTTCCAATTATTGTGTAGCTTTAGTAGGTATGTACATTATCTACATCATTATCATTATCTTTCTTTTCAATAAAACCGTTTACTAATATACAAAAAAGGATAAGCTTTTTTTTTATTTTAAAGTTTTTAGTTTTTTTTTTATAATGTAGGTACCTACTGTATAATACTACTAGTCAAACCCTTTCATTTGATACCCATATTGAGGTGGAAGAATAAAAAAATGTAATCCACCATTTTGTGAAGGCGGCCATTTTGGATTTATGTACAATAATACTGAATATTCATAATTGTATTTACACCAGAACTAAAGGTGTGTACCAATTTTAGATCAATCGGTCAACAGAAAGGGAGCAAAATTTTAAGTAAGTACTTGATTGACCCAACATCAACAACAACAAACAGGTCAAGCTAAATAAAACCGTTTTAAAATATGTCTTCCTCAGTTAATCTTTGTTTATTGACCTAGAATATAGTTAAAATTGTATATAATCTAGGCAATGTTTTAACAGTAAGTAGATAAATAATTATTGTGTAAACAAAGCCTTTTATACAGATATAGTAACCGGAAAATGGCTACGCTGTTTGTGTCGTGACGATTGAAATAAACTGAACACTTCATGAATAAACTATTTAGTGATACCTTATCACTATTACATAAACAAGAACAGTTGGTAAATACATTAGCAAATGATAGTAGACTCAACAACTAAAACATAAGTTTTAAGTTGGTCTAAACGAGTTTGTAATGCAGAAACTCTGAGGATCCGAGAGGGAGTCCCACCGACCAATGTTTATTTGCTCAAAGCGCGGTGTACAAGTGAGTAAAGGTGTTTCAAGTAATTTTCCTAACAGCGATTACATTTCTGTCTGAATTTTGTTGTTTCGACAAGTTCATTAAATGTCGCTGCAATATTATACAACGTTTTAAATAAATATCTCAACACCAGAAATTAGTTTATTCAGAATCGAGAAGACAATCAAAACATATGTATTACAACTTGCTATAGTTATGGGAGTTGATGATGGACACCTTAAATATTCTAGTTACTGATCCCTGACTTTTTTATCTGTATGAATGAATATCTCTGTTTGATAATATCTGGACAGGATTCAATAGTACCTAATAAGAATCAGGCTCACATCAAAAAGGCGAATTGAAAGGGATCTTGTGAAACGCGGATGTAATAATCTCAAAGTGATGTACCCACTTGACGTGTACTTCAGTTATGAATGAAATGTAATCCTTTTCTTGTGAGGAATTTTGGAGAAATTGGTTTCTCTTTCATAGACATGATAAAACTAATACTAATAAAATTTAAGGTTCGATGGTTGTCATCGAACTGTACTGTGTAGGTACATTTATTTTGTACTGTTTAAATCAGCTGTTAATAGTATCACAGGTAATTGTATGGACTGATGGTGCAGATATACAAGCATGCATGTGTAAAGAGCATCCAAGTAAATGTTACCTTACTAGCAGTGTCCCGTCATCGTAACGCGTAGTGGTGAGAGAATAGTGCCACCCCCTCCCTTCTCTTGGGTGTTGTAAAAGGCGACTAATGGACTAAAGACTGCACATAGGTACATCCAACAGCATAGACCGGCGATGGGCTCACCACCTGTCACGCTGAGCACATGTACAGTCACGAGCAAAAATATGTAAACAATTATAACTCTTATTACAATGGAACAAGAGTCAAAGTGTATACATATTGGTGCTCGTGACTGTACGTCGCTATTTGGTGAAAAGTGGACTACATACCTATGGCTCCTGCGGTCCTCATTGCCTAATAGTCTCTGACTAACGTTCAGTTTCGAGGTCATTTGGAAGGTAAAGCTAAATTAGTTTCGAAGAAGCTGGGTGTGCTTAATAGAGCGGGTCAGTATTTCACGCCGGCCCACCACTTACAACTGTATAAAGCACAGGTAACGCATATAGAATACTGCTCCCATTTTTGGGCTGGAGCACCCCAATACCAACTCCTTCGTTTAGACCGCATTGAACGCAGAGCTGCTTGAATTGTCGACAACGTGGTTATTTTAGGTTGGCTCAATCCATTGGCTCTTCGGCGAGACGTTGCGTCTCTCTGTATATTGTACCGCATATATCATGGGGAGTGTTCTGAGGAATTGTTCGGCTTGATCCCTGCCGCTGATTTCCCTACAAGCAACCGACTGTCATTCCATTCACATCACCTTGATGGATGGCGGTCTACTACTGTGCGTTTTTCACGAAACTTTTTGCCTCGAACAGTGTTGTGGAACCAGCTCTCGACGGCGGTATTTCCGGACCGTTACGACTTAGGGATCTTCAAGAAACGAGCCTTTTCCTTTCTTAAAGGCCGGCAACGCGTCTGCGATTCCTCTGGTTTTGCGAGGGTCCATGGGCGGCGGTGATTACTTTCCATCAGGTGACCCGCTTGCACGTTTGCCTCTTTCTGCTATAAAAAAAAACCCTTCGGGGATAATAGTCGTGATTATACGAGGGCGGCACTGAAAATTTCTGGAATCAAAGGATTGATACAACATTGTTAGTGGAAAAGATATTTATTGTTTTTCAAAGTATTCTCCTTGAAACTTGACACATTTTTCCATTCGACAGCTTTTCTCTAAATTTGACCCGACCGGGAATTGAAAGAGTGGAGTCCAGTCGTCGATTTCGAAACTGGCAGAACACAATTTCCTTTTGGCTGCAACTCCTATTGCATGAAGACAAATCATAGAAACAAACAGCTTAGAAAGAATGGAAACATAACAATTAAAATAAAAAATGTTTAATTAGCAATACTAACCAACTTAAATAAAAATCAGTATCAATAGGTACTTAAACTAACACAAAGGCTGCCTTAGCAAAAGCATATGTAATATGCAAAACCTCCATACCATTTAGCAGAGGACCTCAAACGTGCCCAAAGAGAGACTGTGAAGCCTGTTTAGGAAAAAGCGTGACTGCTTATAGAGAGGGCGTAAACCCTACATTAAAAGTAGACGGCATAGTAATAAGAAGAAATAATTATTTTTTTTCTTTTTAAAAACGTGTTATACGTACCTACCTTGTTTGCAAAGAGGCAGACCGGGGTGAAATCTGCCTTAGGGTGGAGGCAATTCTGTCTGGCAACCAACAGTGACATTGAAATAGTCTTTTTGTAATAAGTATAATAACGACATGAACGAGGACGAACACTTTTTTATTATAAAAACTAAAACCAACATCTCTTGAGGTGTAATTTAATAGGTACAAGCCTAGAACTATTTGTGAAAAATGTGTTTTATATAAGTAGTTAAAAGAACAGCTGAAGTTCAGGGCCGAATACATTAGCCTAATTGAGGTAGGTACTTATTAAAGATAATGTTACTTACATACAATTTAATTACATTTAACAGTAGAAATAAAAAAACGTACCTATATGAATTTTCATTTTACATTAAAAATAGTGTTATTTAGTGAAACATGAACCATTATAATATATTTGCTTCGTGATTATGGCAAAGGATTGATTTTGCGGTCCTTGTTACCTTGTGTCGGGGGTAATTAATAGTTGTGAGTACACGTACAAGCAACTAACAAAATAAACAAACTACTTCTATAACTACTAGTTTTATTTACTATGCAGAGTTGTACAGATAGATTACGTATTTTTCTTCTTTCTTCTTCTTAGCTTTGACTTGAGATCGTCTAACTACATACATGGGTACATATTATAATCACGGTTTATTTCCCCGAAGGGTTAGACAGAGAGCGCAGGCAATGAGGACAGCAGCAGTCCTCTACCTTTGTTCACTTTTCACCAAATAGCGACTGCACATGTGCTCAGCGTGACAGGTGGTGAGCCGATCGCCGCTCTATGCTGTTGGATGTGTGTGCAGTCTTTAGTCCGTAATGCTACGGCCACATTAGCGCGCTAAAATTCTTGTTCCGTTAGCGCGCTAAAAAACTTCGTGTTCCGTTGTCGCGCTAAGCTTGGCCACACACATCAAAAAATTACTACACGACACACTAGCGGGTTAACGCGATGATGTATCGCGCTAACACGAAGTATTTGGCCAGACGTGTCGCGAGCGACAACGCGAATTATTGAGCTAGCGCGCTAATGTGGCCTTAGCATTAGGCCTAAGCCACACTTACGAAATTCCGACGCTGAACTCCCATTGCAATAACATGTATTGGCGTTCCACAACAGAAGTTCGGCGTCGGAATTTCCGTCTAGTGTGGCTTAGGCCTTAGTCGCTTTTTACGACACCCAATGGAAGAGAGGGGGTGGTAGTATTCTTTCACCGCCACGCAACACGCACTACGCTCTTCCGTTAACACATTGACTGTCACAAAACCAGACACAATTGAAATTTAATTGTTTGTTGGTCACGTTGTCTGCCATGGCGGTTAAAGTGTTAATCTGCCTGTTATTGCTCGTTATGCCGACCTGCCCGACATTTCGACAACTAGTAATCCTTGGTCACGACAGTCGCGTGTCCAGCCAAACCCCGATTACACAAGATTCCACGATCCGTGATCAAGATATCCCTCCCCCCGTATTGACAAACCGCCTCTTGTTATCGACAATGCTGCGCTTAATAATTTTCCTCTCGAACAATGACTCCTGGGTATCGGGAAGTATGCCGAAGTTGTTCCTGGCAAGCCACTCATCGTAATGAATCAGCTGGCAGCTATTCAACGAGAGGTACCTCCTATACAGGTCTCTGAAGACGTTTTGTTCGTTTCGCGCAAACGATTCCAGTGAATATTTTTCGGGATTGATTATTCCCTTGGCGACGCCGATTTTGTAGGTTTTATAGATGGACTCTTCTGATGGCGTGGCCATTTTTATCTGAGGTAGACATACAGTGTAAGTTTCAAAAGATGAATCGCTTGAACGGTTGCTTTAATGAAAGGACGATTGGAGCACATTATTAACCGACTCCGCAAAGGACTCCTCCTTTTTGAATTCCTGTGTATATTTTATTGTAAAAAACATGAAATTGTAATTTAAATTTCGATCAGAATAATAGAAACACAAAGAAATGCAAATATTTTTAATAATCATCATTATCAGAAGAAAGAATACTACCACCCCCTCTCTTCCCTTGGGTGTCGTAAAAGGCGACTAACAGACTAAAGACTGCACATACATCCAACAGCATAGAGCGGCGATGGGCTCACCACCTGTCACGCTGAGCACATGTGCAGTCGCTATTTGGTGAAAAGTGGACTATGCACTGAAAAAAAAAATCGGTAAACCCAATCGATTTTTCGGTAATATTCACCGCTTTGGTCAGTAAAAATAGAGCCTATTGTCCAAAGAAGTAAAACTAACTGTTGAGTTAGAACAGTAGATTTTACTGTGCATCTGCAACTGTTTTCAGGCCGGTAATTCTAACTGTTTATAAGACAGTAAATGATAACAGTAATAGTCCTCTTATGAACTGTTTTTTTGTTTTACTGTTATAAACAGTAAAAAAAAAAAAGGTGTCTAACAGTAGGTTTAACTGAACTATGATAGTACTTATAACTGTCATAAAGTTTAAGCTTACAGTTGATTTTACTGTGTTTACAGAGTACGAACTACATAGGACAACATTAATGAGTACTGTGCGATCCAGTAGAACAAACTGTAAGCGACCAGTTCTGTTCATTGTAAGTATGCATTAATAGTGACCGTTTCCTCACAGTAACAGGCATCTAAATACACAGTAAGGTATACTTTGGTTGCTCATTAAAATATACCTTGCTGTCCAGTTGGAAGTACCTTCAGATATCAGTTATAATAATTGATAGTACACATTAATAACAACCGTTCCCTCTCAGTTATTTGTACAGTGGAGATACTTAATAGTAACTGTGCGAAAACAGTAACAAATACTGGCTGTCTGGTATTAGATACTGTGAGAATACTTTAAAAAATACTGTGAAGGTCGCTATTAGGAAATGTGGGCTCATTAAGATATACCGTGATTATCAGTTATAACAACTGTGGATCCATTAAAAGAAACTGTGCCTTACAGGTTTAAGTACATAATTCCACAGTAACATGCAGTGACCGTGCATTACTTAGTACTGTGCGACTCAGTTACTATAACGTATTGTCACATTAACGGGTACTGTAGAAGCTAAGTTGTAAGTACTGTAAGGGAACTTTATTCCGAACTGTTCATTCGCATTGACAGGTACTGTTACATCACAGTAATTACTGGGTACCCAACCCAGTTATTACTACTGTATAACATTTAAAAAATACAGTAGTAATTACTGTGATGTAACAGTACCTGTCACTGCAAATGAACAGTTCCGAATAAAGTTCGCTTACAGTACTTACAACTGTTCATTCGCAGTGGCAGGTACTGTTACATCACAGTAATTACTGGGTACCCAACCCAGTAATAACTACTGTATAACATTACGAAATACAGTAGTAATTACTGGGTTGGGTACACAGTAATTACTGTGATGTAACAGTACCTGTCACTGCGAATGAACAGTTCCGAAAAAGTTTGGTTACAGTACTTACAACTGTTCATTCGCAGTGACAGGTACTATTACATTACAGTAATTACTGGGTACCCATCCTAGTAATAACTACTCTATATCGTAATGCTTGAACATTGCGATATACCGTAATATTGAATACTACGATATACGGTAGTAATTACTGTATATCGTAATATTAAACATTATACAATATACAGTTTTATTTCAGTAGGAATATTAGTAATAAATGCAAAAACTTGTAAAAAGTATACGGATTTATTTTTAATAATTATTATTTTAAATATTAGATTACAATTACATTAATGTACTATAATTAATTTTTAATTAATGAACAAGTTAGAAGTAAGTTAATAAATGTCAGTATCTATAGTCTTCTTCCGCTGCGATATTCTGTGATATTGCGAGAGAAAAACAATATTTTGTTTTTAGGTTTGGTGTCTTCCTCCTCACTACTGCCACACCTCTCTTTATTCTCCCTCTTTCTTTTACTTTGGTACTTTCAGTAAGTTTTCCTCTCTCTCTTCGGCAATCATTTATCCACGACTCGGCGGCGTCGGATCAATTTCGGGAAGAAAGAGAGCACCACAGTAAAAGAAAGAAAGAACATTTGGAGAGGTGTGGTGGTGGTGAGGAGGAACACACCACATCTAAAAAACAAAATACTGTTTCTCTCTCTTCATTTTATTTATATTAACAGATTATATTATGATATCGCAGCGGAAGAAAGCTATAGTCTAAGATCCGAGTATAGAACGACCTTTACCGGGCCGGTTAATGTATGAAAAGTATTTTATATCAAATTAATATGTTAAAAAATATATCGCGAGTAGGTATGCTGAAAAATTTCAGTCCAGTACCTATTATAAATAATTAAACAAATAATGTACTGGTTTGGTGTGTGTGTTTGTAAATATTTAATTAATCAATTATACTGGACTGAACCTTTCAGCCAACCCACTCTCAATATATTTTTTAACATATTAAATTTGACAAAAAATTTTTTTATTCATTAAACGGGCCCGGTGAAGGTCGTTGTATACTCGGATCTTCTACTACTATGAATAAAAGTATGACTATAACATTTTAACTTACTGCGTACATAAAAGGTACACTTGCAACCTATTTAATATTTAAACATAAATTATAATCAAGATTAGACTTAATTACTATGCTTCTAAGAAAAATGCCTTCTGGCAAAAAGTGTACCTACCTACATGGCTATCACAATACGACTCCGCTCTTGCTGTGTGACGCGTGACGACCAGAAAGCGTCGTTTTGCTCACCTTGCAGCGTAACGGAGGTCACGGAGGTGACATGCGTCGCTCAGCAAGAGCGGAGTCGTATTGCGGTGAGCGAAGCGAACACATCAACTTAGATGGGTATCGTTTTCGGTCAACTGAAACACATAGATTACGAAAAAGATGTCCATTTTGAAATCCAAGATGGCTGACATTATTTAATCGCAAAATTTACACATTGATTTCGATTTAGACAAAATTTAAGACTAGGCTAGGTACGTCCATGGCAACTTAACTAAAAAAAATCTCTACTAACACAATAACCGCGAGCTGCTTGCAGCTCGCCCACATAATTATAAAAAAACTAATTTTTATATAAAACCAAAAAAAACGCTTTTGTGAAAGTATTGCCATTTTCATATTTCCTTTATGTATTGACAGAAGTTTAAACACATTAAAAATCACTTTCTCTGATACTCCTCCATCAATAAAAGATAACAAAACGGAAATACTTTTAAAATAATGTACAAAATATTCGCCAATAATTTAAAAAAAAAAATTTTTTTTACTAAAAATGACGCTAAATTAAGCGAGATAGAGAGTTGCGCGCTGGTAGCGCAATATTAAGTTATGGCGAGAGGTCCGCGCACGATGTGCATTGTGTATGACTAATATTAATGTTAAACTAATATTTTTAAAAACACTTACTCAATTGTATATTTTATATAAGTATAATATGTAGTCATACAAAATGTACATACTGCGCGGACGTCTCGCCATAACTTAATATTGCGCTTCCAGCGCGCAACGCTCTCCCTCGCTTAATTTAGCGTTATTTTTAATATTCAAGTTACATTTGTGTCTTAGTATTAAAATATAATACAAAAATTTATAAAATATATATTTAGACAGTCGGAAAATTGAGTCAGTTCGCGTCCGCTGTTTAATAAAATAATTTTAGAATAAATAGTGACAGTGCAGTGTACCAAGTGAAGACGTAGGTATGTGATTGATCAAGCCACTAAGGAACTTTTAATAAAATTATAACTTATAATTTTCATACATTTAATTACCACGTTTTAAAACTAACTACGACACTGTTGAAAGTTTAAAAAGGTCCTTAGAATAAATATTATCAAGAATAAATCACGTCGTGTTAAGGAAAGCCGTGAATTGTATGAGAAAACGCATAAACTCGTGAATAATTCAAGAAAATATTTACTGAAATATTTACATAGCTGTCTATATTCATTAGACTGTGAGGTTGTGGTGGTCGCGGTAGCTAGCGTACAGTGATTTTTTAAGAAATGTCGACGGAAAGAATTAAACAGATGGTATAAGGTCGAGAACAACCATTTTCAACGCAGCGATATTGATCAAATGTGTGGTGTGTATGAAAGAAATCGAAATGTGTTCGAAGTGCTCTTAAGTCAGTCAATAAAGTTTTGCAGATAAAACATGTTACCATTTTGTTTATATTATATCGATCAAGCCCAAGACGGATGCAGAAACTTTGTCCTTTGGGACTGCTTTGTCAGAAAATGTATAAATTACACGTTGCAAAAACTGCTAAACAGGCAAGCATTCAATAGGATATTCCAAATTGAGAGCCCAAATTATCTTGAAACACGTATCCACAGCCTTGATAATGTTTGGCATTTCATAAACAATATTGTCGACAATCACATACCTGGCTGAAATTTTATTCAGAGTGCCTGCAACTATTATGTATGGCTGAATTGTTAACCCTACGTGTAAAAACTTTTCCTGGCGTGTTTGCTGCTGTTCTTGAAGCTTTAGCTCTTCTTCAATATGAAGGATAAAGTTTTTTCTTTATATAAGAAGGTCCAAGTATATGCGGAATTAGCAGAAGAACCGCAAGATTGCTCGTCTCAGGATCTGGGTCTGAAAAATAAAAGAAATCATTTAGTAAGTAATTAAAAAATATCTTCGAAAAAAATTTTATTGTTTTGTATAGTGCATAGTTTTCATATCTGTACTAAAATTATAAAGAGGTAAGATTTGTATTTTTGAATTAAATAAATAAAATAAATCTTTCCTTCAATCACACCAATTATCTAGCCCAAGAGAAGCTTCGAAGAAACTCGTTAAATGGTTACTAGACAACGGATAAACATACTTAAAATACTTAAATACATACTTATTATAGATAGAAAACACCCAGACCCGAGACAATTTAGAAAAACAATAATTTCTAAATTGACCCGACCGGGGATCGAACCCGGGACCTCAGAGATGGTGACACCATGAAAACCGGTGTGCAAACCACCCGACCAAGGAGGTCGTCATGTATGTATGTAACGGATAAACTTGAAAACTACTGAACCAATTTAAAAAATCTTTTACCATTAGAATGCTACATTATCTCTGAGTACATAACATAAGTAATATATTTATTAAAATAAATGTCCACCCGTGTGAAGCCGGGATGGACCGCTAGTTTTAAAATATTTTTTTAAATAAATTACTCACGAATATTAAAAAAAAATCATTAAAACCGACTGCGTTTTAAAATATATAGTAGGTAACTGAAAAGTGATAAACAAGCTGTCAATTCTACAATAGAAAATGTAAATGTAAAATGTTTGTAATGTGCATGTATGTATATTTGTAACTCTTTCACGCTAAAACGGCTGGACGGATTTTGATGAATTTGATAAGGAGACAACTTAAACGTGTTGGATTAACACAGTGTAGGCTACTTTTATGCCTGGTAAGCTCGATTAACACCGCGGGGCGTAGCTTGTCTAGTAGGTAATTAAATAAAAATTACACAAGAACAACTCACCACGAGCAAGTTGTTTCAACTCTGCCAGGTGTGTGTTCTTTCTTGCGATCTTGTCAAATGCCGCAAGCAACTTTACTTTGAGCAGAGGGAATTTGTCATCGAATGAGGTTTCGTTTCCTGGGTACCATGCATGGAAGTCGGCAATTAGCTGAAACCGAAATTACTGTGATATTAGGAACCTATATTATATTGTATTAAATTATATTAAGATTTTTTAGTAAACTATTGTATAATTTTATGTAGGTGGCCCTCGTGGATCTTGATTAACGTAATCTTATTTCGTTCGGCCAATTTGGTTTAATGAGGTGACAAACATAAACAGACACAAACTTTAATAATGTGATAAATACATACCAAGGTATAGCCCCAAGAGCGTCTAATACAGGGAAATTCCTGGATGTACGATTCGTTTTCATTTGATAAAATGCGTTTTAGTCGTTCCTTGTTAGTTTTGTCCCATTTTTCTGCACATAAACTGTAATCGTGAACATTGCTTTTTAGCCATTCTATAATTTCCTGTATCTCCTGGTTAGTGTCGTTGTCATTGTCAGCAGCAATCACGTCATCGAAATGTGTTGTAGACCTCTCGCTAGATGAACTGGTAGATGGTTTCGGTGTTAATACTTTTTCAAGTGAACGACGTGCCCGTGGTTCAAAGACTTTGTTGCGTCGATACTTTGCCTTTAAATTGGTAATGGCATCAAAGAGTCGACCGTGAGCCCGTCCCAATGACCCATTGGGTTTCGTATAATAAATGCTGCTATTCTCTTTGGGAAACACTTTCTCTGTAAGTAAAACAAGTACATAAATAAAAAATGTAGGAAGGTAGGAGTCCTTATGAATAGTGTTAATTGATAGATAACTTACATAGAGATATAGGGACATGGATCTGCATGACGACGAGGTGCTTGGTGACGATAATGCCGAAGTTATTGGTGAATTTGTAAGTCCACCAACATTCTCTCCGTACACTTCCACAAGGTTTTCAAGATTGTCATAAATCTGTAAAATAAAAACAAATTATGTTCACAAAAAAAAAGATTCCAAGGCGTGCCCATATTTTTATACATAAATTAAGACCGGGTGTCGCGAAGGCGTTGCATAAAAAATACACTCTAATTTTATTTCACAAACTGACGGCAAACATTGCTATCAAAAAGAGATATAAAGTATTTTTAGGATAAAAAAAAACATTTAATTTTTGTATGGAGCTGGATTTCTGTAGTCTAATAAAAAAATAACCTCGAAACTTAAATAAGTGTCAGCTCCATATAAAAATCAACTAAACTTTTTTTTTCACATTTTTTTTATTTTTTTGGAATTTTTTTAATCTCTTTTTGATAGCAATGTTTTCCGTCAGTTTGTGAAAAAAAAGTTAATTTTGTTTAAAATTTTTTTTAAGTCCTGCACCCCTTTTTGACTTAACCATGCTGTGTGCTTACATCGGAATTTAGTTTGGAAGCCTTCCACTTCTGAAGCGCTCTTCTAAATTTGGCTTGAGGGCCAATAGCTGGTATTAGCACCCGGATTTGCTGATCATCGAGCAAAGACAGCGCCTCTATGTCAACTTCATGTTCTTGAATAACAAACATTTATATCTAATTAATTACAGTCTTGCATACAGAATAATACATATATACAGGCAGCGGCACCCACAGCAATCTCAACACAAATTTTCATAAGTAAAATTTATTAGTAAGTAGTTATTAGTAATATTACATTTTATTAAGTAGTTTAGTAGTTAACTAAATTTTAAGTGTCAAATTTAAGTGTGTGTCTGTCCATACATATTTAAGTAGTTAAGCTCTTTAGTTCACTCAAGAAGGACGATCAACAACGTAATGAAGTCGTAAATTCTGTGCTTAAATAATGGCTCCGTGCGCTCAGCACATTTAGCCAGTGTCAAGTAAGATATTAAAGTGAATATTTTTTTTGCATAAACTAGATGATAATGAAAATGAGTGATTATGAACGTTTAAAAAATTAACCAAACCCAAACCAAACCTCTTCAGACTTAATAAAGAATTAATTACAGTCTTGCATAGAGAATAATACATATATACAGACAGCGGCACCCACAGCAATCTCAACACAGATTTTCATTAGCAAAATTTTTTAGTAATTTTACATTTTACCATATGTCCGATTTACACGTTTTAAGTAGTATTGAGATCTCACACGGATTTCTTGAGAGAATATGAAAAGTGATGTTGCACGGTTTTGTTTTATTTGCCAACACGTTGATACAGCAAGCGGTTAACGTCCCAGAGACGTTTGCAATTTTGCATGTGCCGGGAATCACAAGACTACTGATCAATCTGAATTCAGAAAGCCATTCCGGCTGTGTGAGGCCAGCCTAAATTGTGTCTGTTCAAACATGTCAAGTGACAAGCCCTGCCCACCAACTTAACCGAAAAATAGACAAAATTCTATTTTAGCTCTTTAGTTGTTAACTTAACTTACTTAATACGTCTATATCGGGCATTACGCACTCAACTGACTGTGCAGTAAGCAAGCTCGCAACACATGTAAACGGTTCAAACCTGTCAAGCTACTGACTGCACAGTGCACGAGTACTTACAATCCGCGTCACGAAAGATGAGACCTGACGGATCACGTGGTTCGACTTGCGCAGAGAAATCGTCTACCTACTGCGCAAGTCAAATTAGTGGTGTCCCAGGTCCCAGGTTTACCCGACTGTGTAGCGTACCTACATGTAGGTACAAGTATAAACTAGCCATGCCATTCAAACCTAGACATAACAAACGCCACAGAGGTGCAATGGTACCAAGCAAACCCATTCCCAACTTAAAGGAAGATTCATATTATGGCCGATTCACACATCCATAAGTAAGTAAGTAAGTTTAACTTACTACTTCCTTATGGATGTGTGAATCGGCCATAATACCGTGTCCACGGGGGACACATTTAGGATAATCTGAATCTCCACAATGTGAAAAATAACACAAGAAGCTTTCCATAATATAGTGTGTAGGTTATTATTATTACCATTAAACTCTCTTAGACGTGAATGAATGGACTCCAACAAGTGAAGTCATCTCTGTAACATAAAATCTTATTAAATTTGGCCATAATATTGGTAGGAACGTACGCTGCAAAGTAGGTACCTACTTACCAAAGTTACACATCAATAAATTGGTCGAGATATTTCTCAAAGCCACTCTTTAAATAAAAGTTCCATGGTTCCTTTCACACGTGGTACACTGCTTTGTCACTATTTAATTTTTTTACGCGCTTTGCGACTGTTTCTTACTGCGGACGCGAACTGACTGGCTTCAGATTGTGGCGCGTGCGAGCTAGGGATGCCCGATCTTAATCGATTCACGGCAATACAATCTGCCGATTTTTTTTATCGATTCAACAGGAACGATCTTTGCTCAGATCGAATCGTATGCTTAGAAGATCGTATGAAAAAATCGTATCAATCAAATACAAAAATAATGCAAACTAAACGATACATAAGATCTTTGGCAACACTAACACTTCAGCGGAGACGATGTATCTACAACGGTTACGTATCATAAATTCGAAATTTGCCTGTACGAATTTTTTTGCCCGAAAACGTTTTGTAATTTTTTGTTTTCCATAACATCTTCCAAAAGAAAAAAAGTAGTTTTGATAATCGGCTAATAGTTTTTCTGGAAAATTAAACGTATGTATGATAAGTTTATGGATTAACAAAATTATGTAAAATCTGGTATTTAAAACTTCGTCATACCGTTCTCGAACAATTGAAATTCGTACAGGAAAGTTTCGAATTTAGGATCTACAACAAAGTAAGATTACCTACACCTATTTGTTGAAATAGTCTCGAGTTACGTAGATAAGTAAGACTGCCGTGAGTATGAAATGAAATGAAGATAGACCTGAATTAATATTTGTTTATTTTATACCGCCGCAAGAACATCATAGGTAATTTTGTTCATTGTAGATAGTACTACGATTGAATACGAAGTGTTTTAATTTGTAAGCGTGACATGTCAACAATGTCATATTCATATTCATATCCATTTATTCCACTTAAATTTGTAACAAAAAGTACAATAACATACAGAAATATGTTTGTGTTAGAAAGGTGTTATGCTAGTCCCAAATTTACCTTTTCAAGGCATTGGGAAAACATGGTTAGATAATTTAATTATTAAATTAATAAATTTCGTTATATGACTGATTTATAAGTAATGTTAAAGGTGGCACAAGCTCATCTACGCAATAAACTATCAGTGATCCTGGGATTTCGTCATGTACACAAGTGTTATTGCGTTTTATTTGTAATATAAATCGTAATGACATCGAAACTCGAGACGAGGTGAGTAGGTACATCACTAATTAACGGTGCAACGTGCGGCCGCGGTTAGACAGTTATTTTAAATGTTTTGCTATGCTATGATTCTAATGTTTTAAACAGTTATGGCGGAAGGCCATAAAAATACCTTTCTTTTGTTTAGGTACTTTAGTTAAGCAGAGATGCAAAATTGCTCTTGTTACCTACCTAAAAGAAACAGTAGGGTCTGGTACCTCAATGGGTCTGATATAACTTACCCAAAATGCCAAATATGTACCTACCTACTAACCTAGCGGAGTCTGATAAATCTGGAGTACCTAGATGCATCGGGTAGGTAGGTAATATCAGTGCTCCGTCACTCGCGCTCAGATTTGGGTTAGGTAATTATACTTAATAGTTTTAATTTCACACATAAGTTAGCAAGATGTAGCAAGTAGGTACCTACTTACTAGAGTATTGACTTCAATGATTTTATTGTTTTATGAGGTAGTTCGTGACACTTTTTTTCTCTTGGGCACCGACAGAAACGATAGAACTGATAGAAATAGTTTTTCGGGTGTATAAATTTGTTGTGGTAGGTAGGTAGGTTGTACTTTCCCATTCGGCACAATACACGACTTGTAGAAACATTAATTCTCGCCGCCACTACACAATAGAAATTCTTTTCATTGTACACTGATCAGTGCGCTGCCGCAGTTGAAAGGTTAAAACAACAATATTCATATGACTTCGTCGTCAAACTTACTACTTATACTTAACTATGTAGGTGTGACGGAGTCATGTCAATGGAGCCATGACGTTGATGAGCGTTTTCAAACTTTAAAATTAGATTTTATACCAAATACCTACTGGAAGAAATATTAGTACTTAACATTCGATTTATTATTTATCAGCCAATACGTAAGAATTATTTCCCAATAGTAGGTAATCAAATAGCCTATTGGCTAAGTAGGTAACTACGTAGTACCTACCTAGCACAAATCGAAAACTCATCAATCATGATTCAAGATAGTTTGTAAATACCTACATAAGAAAGTCTTATAAAAATAGGTATGTTATACAGCTTTAACATGAGCCCACAACAGCAAATTGTTATGAATATTTTAGAGGTAATAACATCACGCGTGAACGGCTGGACCTTTATTACTTTGTTGTTTGTTATTGTCAGGAGAAGGTTCTTATTAAAGAATTTTTTTTTTCTTTTTAAATTCTAATTCTATATTCATAATTAAATTAATTAATTAACAGGACAACGTCTGTAGGGTCAGTTAGCTATTTATAAATTTTATATCACATTGCTACAAGCTTTTATTTAACTAGCATATATATTTGTTCGGGTGAAATCTTGCAACTCAATTTTGAAGCAGATTATCTTCAACCGATTGAGCTGAAATTTTGCATACCTGTGTAAGTCGCCTGACAATGCAATTATGATGACATGGTGGTGATCTGGATGATGGTACTGGAAGGTGGCCATAATAACTTCGCAATGAAAGAACACAACCTCATCGAGTTTGGGCTCGTTTGAATCGTCTTGACGAATAGTTTGTCTTTCAATGGTAACCAGGGTCTGATGATGGAGCTGGAAGGTGGTCATAGGAACTCTGTAATGAAACGACGCAACCCCATCGAGTTTCGGCTCGTTTCATTCGTCTTGACGAGTACTTTGTTTTCAAACTTTTACAGGGTCTGATCTGATGATGGAGCTGGAAGGTGGTCATAGGAACTCAGTAAAGAATCGACGCAACCCCATCGAGTCTAAGCTAGTTTGATTCGTATTGACGAGTACTTTGGTGCTAGGTGGTAACCAGAGTCTGATAATGGAGCTGGAAGATGGCCGTAGGAACTCAGTAATTAAACGACATAACCCCATCGAGTATGGGCTCGTTTGATTCGTCTTGACGAGTACTTTGGTGCTAGATGGTAACCAGAGTCTGATGTAAGGTGGCCATAGAAACTCAATAAGTAATTAAACGACATAACCCCATCGAGTATGGGCTCGTTTGATTCGTCTTGACGAGTACTTTGGTGCTAGATGGTAACCAGGATCTGATGATGGAGCTGCAAGGTGGCCATAGAAACTCAGTAATTAAGCGACACGACCGCGTCGAGATTGATTTGTCTTAATGGGTAGACCGTTTTTGATAGGTGGCGAGTGGTGGTGGTTTGGTGGACGTAAATAAATTCTGTATACCTACCTACACGTTCAATGAGTTGAACAGATGAAAAACGTGTCCAGGGATGACTAAAAAGTAAAAAAAAAGTAAAAACCTTTCTTTTATTTGTATGCGCTAAAAAGAAAAAAAAAATAATTTTTACTATTAACTTAAAACGTCATTATACAATTTATATTATATAAAAGGCTAAGTAAATACGAGAACATACTTAAATCTCGCGACGACCTTTTATATCGTATAAATTGTATTGTAATTACACAATTTTCACTTGTTTTCCTTTTAGCACATCTAAATAAAAGCTTGTTTTTTAAAAAGGTTGCTTACTTTATTTTTTTATTATTTAAGTAGCTAAGTAGATAGGTACTTATACAAACAGTACAAGTAGTGGTAATAATAAAAGATGGCCAATTACAGGTCCTCACAAGTAACAACAGAAACATACAGACAACACACTTATTAAAAAAAAAATATGTAAAAATAAATTAAGTTTTTTAGTTAATATTTGCCCAAAACCAAACACGCTTATATCAGATGGAAAAGAGAATCCTATCTATTGTGAAATTAAACTAAACTGTTTAATTCCTTACAGTATGCTACAGAAACTGTTCAGAAGCAGTAAAAATAACTGCTTCGATATTAGTAATACTTAAAAGAAACTGCTTGTATCAGTAAACGTTACATGTTCAAACAGTTGATATTAACTGTTGAGTTCCTTACGTGTGCTACAGAGACAGTTTAGAAGCATTAAAAATAACTGCTACGATATCAGTACAGCCTAAACACGGCAATACTTAAAAGAAACTGCTTGTATCAGTAAACTTTACATGTTCAAACAAATAATTGTAACTATTTAGCTAAGGAGCTAAATAGTTAAAATTAACTGTTTGAACATGTTAAAAAAAACTGCTTGTATCAGTAAACGTTACATATTCAAACAGTTGATATTAATTGTTTAGTTCCTTATAGTATGCTACAGAAACTGTTCAGAAGCAGTTTAAATAACTGCTACGATATCAGTAAAGATTAAACACGGCAACACTTAAAACAAACTACTTGTATTAGTAAACGTTACATGTTTAAACAATTAATTTAAGCTATTTAGCTCCTTACTGTATGCTTCAGAATCTATTCTGAAGCAGTAAAAATAACTGATTTGATATCAGTAATACTTAAAATAAACTGCTTGTATCAATAACATTACATGTTTAAACAGTTGATATTAACTGTTTAGTTCCTTACAGTACGCTACAGAAACTGTTTAGAAGCAGTTTAAATAACTGCTACGATAACTGCTTGTATCAGTAAATGTTTCAGGTTCAAACAGTTAATTTTAATTATTTAGCTCTTTACCGCGTGCTACAGAAACTGTTCAGAAGCAGTTAAAATAACTGCTTTGACATCAGTAATACTTAAAAGAAACTGCTTGTATCAGTTAACTTTACATGTTTAAACAGTTGATATTAAATGTTTATATCGTTACAAAATGCTACAAAAACTGTTCAGAAGCAGTAAAAATAACTGCTTCGATATCATTAAAGCTTAAACACGGCAATACTTAAAAGAAACTGCTTGTATCAGTAAACGTTACATGTTAAAACAGTTAATTTTAACTATTTAGCTTCTTACCGCATTCTACAAAAACTGTTCAAAAGCATTCAAAATAACTGATTCGATATCAGTAATACTTAAAAGAAACTGCTTGTATCAGTAAACGTTACATGTTCAAACAGTTGATATTAACTGTTTAGTTCCTTACAGTACGTTACAGAAACTGTTTAGAAGCAGTATAAATAACTGCTACGATATCAGTACAGCCTAAACACGGCAATACTTAAAACAAACTACTTGTATTAGTAAACGTTACATGTTTAAACAATTAATTTAAGCTATTTAGCTCCTTACTGTATGCTTCAGAATCTATTCTGAAGCAGTAAATATAACTGATTTGATATCAGTAATACTTAAAATAAACTGCTTGTATCAATAACATTACATGTTTAAACAGTTGATATTAACTGTTTAGTTCCTTACAGTACGCTACAGAAACTGTTTAGAAGCAGTTTAAATAACTGCTACGATATCTGTAAAGATTAAACACGGCAACACTTAAAAGAAACTGCTTGTATCAGTAAACGTTACAGGTTCAAACAGTAAATTTTAACTATTTAGCTCTTTACCGCATGCTACAAAAACTGTTCAAAAGCATTCAAAATAACTGCTTCGATATCAGTAATACTTAAAAGAAACTGCTTGTATCAGTAAACGTTACATGTTCAAACAGTTGATATTAACTGTTTAGTTCCTTACAGTACGTTACAGAAACTGTTTAGAAGCAGTATAAATAACTGCTACGATATCAGTACAGCCTAAACACGGCAATACTTAAAACAAACTGCTTGTATTAGTAAACGTTACATGTTTAAACAATTAATTTAAGCTATTTAGCTCCTTACTGTATGCTTCAGAATCTATTCTGAAGCAGTAAAAATAACTGATTTGATATCAGTAATACTTAAAATAAACTGCTTGTATCAATAACATTACATGTTTAAACAGTTGATATTAACTGTTTAGTTCCTTACAGTACGCTACAGAAACTGTTTAGAAGCAGTTTAAATAACTGCTACGATATCTGTAAAGATTAAACACGGCAACACTTAAAAGAAACTGCTTGTATCAGTAAACGTTACAGGTTCAAACAGTAAATTTTAACTATTTAGCTCTTTACCGCATGCTACAAAAACTGTTCAAAAGCATTCAAAATAACTGCTTCGATATCAGTAATACTTAAAAGAAACTGCTTGTATCAGTAAACGTTACATGTTCAAACAGTTGATATTAACTGTTTAGTTCCTTACAGTACGTTACAGAAACTGTTCAGAAGCAGTATAAATAACTGCTACGATATCAGTACAACCTAAACACGGCAATACTTAAAAGAAACTGCTTGTATTAGTAAACGTTACATGTTCAACAATTAATTTAAGCTATTTAGCTCCCTACTTTATGCTACAGAAACTGTTCAGAAGCAGTAAAAATAACTGCTTTGATTTCAGTAATACTTTAAAAAAAAAGGCTTGTATCAGTGCACGTTTCATGTTTAAACAGTTGACATTAACTGTTTATTTCCTTACAGTATGCTAAAGAAACTGTTCAAAAGCAGTTTAAATAACTGCTTTGATATCAGAAAAGCCCGAACATCGCAATACTTGAAAGAAACTGCTTGTATCAGTAAACGTTATTGTTCAAACAGTTGATTTTTACTGTTTAGCTTCTAACAGTTTGCCACAAAAACTGTTTAGAAGCAGTAAAAGTAACTGCTACAATATCAGTA
This sequence comes from Scoparia ambigualis, assembly GCA_963921215.1. Classification (NCBI taxonomy): domain Eukaryota; kingdom Metazoa; phylum Arthropoda; class Insecta; order Lepidoptera; family Crambidae; genus Scoparia; species Scoparia ambigualis. Next base: position 8,182,976 of record OY992510.1, read on the forward strand.
AAGTCTGAACACGGCAAAACTTGAAAGAAACTGCTTGTATCAGTAAATTTTATTGTAAAAACAGTTGTTATTTACTGTTTAGCTCCTAACTGTATGCTACAGAAACTGTTCAGAAACAGTAAAAGTAACTGCTACGATATCAATAAAGCTCATGAACTCGGCAATACTAAAAAAACTGTTTGTTTTAGTAAACGTTAATGTTCAAACAATTGAAATTACTGTTTCACTCATTACTGTATGCTACAATAACTGTTTAGAAGTCAGTAAGAATAACTGCTGCGATATCAGTAAAGCTCTGAAAAGGGCAATACTTAAAAGTAACTGTTTGTTTCAGTGAACTTTAATGTTCATACAATTGAAATAACTGTTTAGCTCTTTACTGGATATGCCCATTTAAGAGTACTGTCAGTAATCAATTATGTCAACATAAAAATAAGTTTACTTAACCGTTTTTTTTTTTACTGTACATCAACAGTTAAAAGTCCCGTTTTATTTTTTTCAGTGTGGTAAGGTACTGCTTTTGCTGTCCTCATTGCCTAGTCTCTGACTAACCCTTCGGGGATAATAGTCGTGATTATATGTATGTGTATCAGCCTATAATATATTACTGGGCACAGGCTCTCGCATAGACAAACAGCAGGTTGGTGGGTTACGACTTCTGCAATACCGGAAATACCTTAGCTTCTTCATGTGACCGCAAGAAATTTTTTCAACTGACCTTTAAACTTCACTATGAAGATGGCAAACAATGATGATGATAAATACTTTATGAATCATCATCATCATCATAATTAGCCTACGTCCCACTGCTGGGCACGGGCCTCCCACGTGGGCAATAGCACGTGGGGATATTGGGCCATAACCCACCACGCTGGCCCAATGCGGGTTGGTGGGTTTTAACGACTGCCATCTTACGACAACAACGGCTCAACGTGCCTTCCGAAGCACGGAGGAGCTGGAGATGTTTTTAATTGGTCACCCATCCAGCGACCCGGCATTGCGAAAGTTGCTTAGCGAGCAAGATCGCAAGCCGAACGCGCTAGCCGCTGCGCGATCGAACTCCTTATGCTTTATGAATATTTACTTAAAGGTTATTTTCTAGATCAATATTATTTCAAAAAAAATTGTTGAAGTTTTGCGCTTTTTCAAGTACTTACACGTTGAATATCATGTCAAAATCTATTTAAGCGCACGCTGTAATTTATATTACATAACCATGACAAATCATGACTCATTGTGTGACCGATATACTTATTTATAAACTCTATAAAAAAGCAAACTGCTATTACTCGTACCAAGGACGATATATTTACTCGTACTCTTATCTATCCTAACCAGGTAACGGTAAACCGATGAACGTTGTTAAATATTCACGAATGTTTATTTGCGCATCACTTTAACGGTAATAGGTGCACTATTTGACTAATTGTTTTTGAATCAAGAATCAAGAATCAAAATTTTTAGAAAGTCACGGTTACACATACATGCATATAATCACGACTATTATCCCCGAAGGGGTATACAATCAATTTTGAACTTTATATTTTGGTTTTAAGGATCAATACTCATTAGAGAAATTTGACCGTTTAGGGTACTAATTTCTACAATCAATTTCGAACTTTATGGTTTGGTTTTAAGGATCAATATTCATTGGATAAATTTGACAGCTTAGGGTAGGTTGATCTGACGCCGTGTATACCTACGTGTGGATTTATTGGGTAACGGACATTTTACAAAGACAGTTATCTAGCTTCTAGTGATTTGGGTTAGTTACACATTCACACAATTTTAGCACTTATTGCTGATTATTTATAGATATTATGTTTACTAATATTATTAAAAAATTTGTATACTTTACCAGGTAAAACATGGAACTTTATTTAATAAATGTGGAACCCTTCATCTAAGTAAACAGGCTTGGTAGGTACTCTACTAGGGGTATCCCCCTGACATATTGGTTATTGTAATACATCCTACCTTTTTTGCCCTACCTTGCTGATTTAAGGATGACTTGCAATCTAACAAAGTAACGTTGCACATCTAAATCAAACATTAGCTTTGTTGCAACAAAAAAAAAACAATAATTATAAATAGCTAGTGGCCCGCCCATGACTTCGTCAACGTAAAAACCCCATATAGGCAGTGAACTACATGTGTTCACGGAGGAACTCTACCGAGACACTAGTCTTATGAGTACCGATACTGAATGAAGAGCGCGCTTCGGCGGGCACTGAATTGGTGTTAAGACCTAATGCAGATGGTCTCTTGCGCGAGTATTTTGCTGGCGCAGGGACGTCTGGAACTTCTTGCATAACCTAATGGTTGGTCTCGAGATGCCAGTACAAATAAAACTTAGTGAATAAGGAGAGGGGATGTCCGTGTACTGCGCTCGACACCCGTACCACTAGTAAAAGAGCAAAAAATTTGAGGTTGGGGCTGTTGAATGCTAGATCGTTGAACACTGGACAAAACGAATTAATTGTTACTGTTCTAAAGCACGAGTTTGATATCCTGGCTCTTAATGAAACTTGGATTGTAGACAGTGAGGAGGCACTTGCACCATCTATGCCTGGCTACAAGTTTGTCCAGAGAGCTCATAAAGGTAAAAAGGGAGGTGGTGTTGGTTTTTATATTAGACGAGGTATTACCACTAAGGTTCAGCGGCACACCTACTCTCCACTAGAGCAACTGTGGCTGAAAGTACAATTGCCAGGAGGAACCCTTTCGCTAGGCACAGCGTATTGAACGGAGAGTTGCGTTCGGGACGCTTTAGACTATCTCAGCGATTCAATTAACACGATGGCTTGTTCCGATTACACCTGTGTAATGGGCGACCTTAATATTGACCTCAGCTTGGTAGAATCAGCATGCGCAAAGGAGTTTCTTTCTTTTTGTGGAAAACATAATCTTTTTCAACTGATTAAGGAGCCAACAAGAATAACCGATAGTACCGCAACAATTTTGGACGTTGTTCTCATTGACGATTTGTCCAGATGTAAAAATGTTAAGGTAGTGCATAATAAATGTCTAAGCGATCATGCGACAGTCATAGTAGATCTTAATATAAGGAAGCCCAAATTTGTTAAACAAGTTATTTACCGGCAAGCTATACACAATATGGCAATCGGCGCTGCAATCAGAAGATGTTGATGAAATGGTTGCACATTTTAATGACTACATTCTAGCACTGTTTGATAAACACGCACCTATTAAAAAAATAACTATAAGGGACAAACCTAAGCCGTGGATCACAAATATAATAAAATTTATAATGAGCTTAAGAGACAAAGCTTTAGCAAGATCACACATAATGAAAACAGACAGTTCAAAAGAATACTATTGCAATTTTAAAAACCTTGTGACGTCAACAATACGACACGAGAAAAATGCTTATTTTAATACACACATAAACAAAAAATTAAATAAACCTAGCCTGCTTTGGAGAAATATTAAAAGCACTGTTTTGGCCAACAAACTTCCTAAACATTCGATACCTGACCACATCAATGACCCAGATATAATTAATGATAGGTTTTTAAAGCTACCGCCTTGCAAAGACGTAGATTTAGAATATACGTGTAATAATATGAAGACAACTAAATTATATAATGCATTTGAATTAAAACCGACGACAGAAAAAGGTGTATTCAAAATTATTAATGGTATCACGACAGGCGGCAGGACAGGATGGTTTAAACATAATCATGATCAAATATACCTTACAAAAAACACTACCTATTATTACAGCGATTATAAATAAGTTGATTGAAAGTCATACTTTTCCATCGCAATGGAAAAAGGCTCTGGTTAGACTCATACCTAAAAAGAACTCTGCGGATGAACTAAAAGATTTACGCCCAATCTCTATCTTATCAGTACTATCAAAAGTATTAGAAAGGGTGGTATTAAATCAAATAGTCAACTACTAAGAAAATAATTGTATTATACCAAAATAACGGGATGAGTAGTATACTAGTGCTGTTGGACTACACGCGAGCTTTTGACTATTTACATCCAAAGCTTTTGTTGGGAAAATCAGGTCACTATGGGTTTTCAGCTAATATTTAGAAATGGTTTGAAACTTATCTGACTGTTAGAGAGCAAGTGGTGGTCACATATGGGACTGATGGTCAAAAAAAATGTTCATCCCCTAAAATTGTGAATCGAGGTGTGCCACAGGGTTCAATATTAAGTCCTATTATTTTTACTATCTTCACAGCGGACCTCTTTCAGTCATAAAAACATGTAAAAACCATCTGTTTGCAGATGACACACAATTGTATCACTCATTTAAATGAAAAGATACACGGGAAGCAATTCAGAAAGTAAATGATGACTTACAAGAAATTTACTCTTGGTCTGAAAATAATTATCTTGTCTTAAATCCAAATAAATCGCAAGTGCTGGTCCTAGGAACTAAACATCAAATTAAAAATGTTATGGATTTTGGCGAGGAAGTGACAATCAATAGCGTAACTTTAGAGATGGTAAAATGTGCTCGGAATTTGAGATTGTTTATAGACGGGGAACAAAAGTATGAAGCCCACGTGAATGGGAAAATTGGTTACGCCTTTTTCAAACTCAAAACTCTTTATAAGATCAGACCGTACATAAAGGAAGGGTTACGATTGCTTTTGTCTGACTTGTTTTGTCCTTTCTCCGCTTAACTACTGTGGCCCTGTGATCGGTCCTAAGTTAACCGCGAAAACTGAAAGAGCTATTCAGCGCGTACAAAATTTCGGTTATAATGTACCCAGAAGAGAATATATTACTCCATACCTTAACAGAAAAGGCATTCTTAACATGAAAGCTCGAAGGGAATTTTAATACACATGTACTATCCATAAGGTTGTTTGGAACAAGAAGCCTCAATACCTTTTGAGAAATTGTCCTGGGTAAAAGAAGGCACGCTAAGGAAGCTTTGGTCTGCAGCGCTAAACCACTCGATATCGCGGATCTTTTAAATTCTACGCAGCAAGCATATGTAATATTTTGCCTCCACCTATGAGACAGGCAATGAGTGTAGAGTGCTTTAAAAATAAATTCAAAGCAGCTTTATTGAAGAGACCGCTTGCTGCGGAAAATATTGTTCAGGGTCATTGGAAATCATTACCCCCCCTGGCGGAATACTTTGTACAGTCGTAGACATTTTTTACCCATACACGTCCTCCATAACACACCACACACACACACACACACACACGCCACACAATAGAACAACACAAAAGAGTGCCCGTCAACATTTTTTTTAATAATTTTTTTTAAATTTATTGCAGTTTATTTTTTATAATATTTTTGTTTTTATTTGTAATACGTATCCAATTTGCAAATCAATAATTTATTATCGTTGTTTGTAATTTTAATTATTATTTTAAATTATGAAGCCCTCGTTACCTTACTCTCACCAAAGATCTCCAGCGAAGTGGGAGTGGCTGAAAATCAGCGCTGCCTGGGATCCTCCCCCCAGGCACATTCTGAGCTACTACCAATTGCTTTGTTTGTTTTCATTTTTTATTTGTTCATTGTTTGTAAAATGCATTAAGAACCAATAAACGTTTTTTTACTTTACTTTACTTACTTTACCACTGTTCTCGATCGCACTGTCAACTCGAACTTGTTCACGACACACATAACTCACAGTATCACTACGAGAAACGCCACCGTTTTGATTCTTGCTGTTTTTACATAGTTGAATCACTAGATTCCAGACATTCGACAATTTAAACCCGTCTTCACGATTGAAATTGTCATGGAGACACAAAACTAACAAGTCAAACATGGTAAAAATCCCGTTTTTTTCATAATAATAATAAACATGGTGATTATAAAATGACATTATTTTATTTAAAAATAATACTTCCAAAACTGTCTGAACAGAAATCAATATTTCCAGAACTGTCTGAATCAGAAACCAATATTTCTAGAACCGTATAAAACAAAAAACCAATACTTTTGGTTTGCTTGGTCAAACATCAATAATTAAAAACTTTATATGCTAATAAGTCAATATATGCATGAAAGGATACAATAACGAAATACGTGTTTCATGGAATTGCTAGATGTCCAGAATACATTAAAAAAGAAAAGGGCTAGTGTAATGATAAACGAGTTTTGAGTTTTTGCATTTTGCCAAAAAAAGTTTATGGTGCAAATATTGGTTTTTGATCAGACGCTCCTCTTCTGCTTTGAAGTTTCAGACCTAGTAATTTGATTAGAGCAATATTTTTATTCTGCAAAATGTCTGCGAAAAAACCAAAACGCGCTTGTGTTAAAAATTAAAATTTACTGTTTTTAAGATGGGGGTGACCTGCGGAATATTTTCAAATAAGAATTGTTGTTTCATGCGTATAATTAAGAAAGTTCTCGAAAAAAAATGTTTTTAGGAGTCATTAGAATTATGTATTGTTTGTTATTGTTTAAAGAATTTGTTTTAAATTTCAACAAGTTCATGACCTTGTCCAATGATCAGGCTAACTTACGTAAGTTCGTATTTAACTCATTCAGCGTATAGTACAAGTAACTTAAAAATACGTAAATTTTCACAATTTCGTGCAGGATCCCCTTAATAGTAAATAATCCACCATTATTTCACATTAATATTCGGTAAAACACAAATTATAGAAAATAAAACAAATAAGTCTCGTCTACCCATGATGATCGATCCCCCTAACTCTACGTTTGACTTTCTCTTTCAAATAATATTTTTTATTTATAAATCTCAACGTAGAACCTGCCAGTGCACTAACATAGCATAGATTCTACATTAGCGTGCGCGTAGATTGTTTAAAAGCGAATATCGCCGAAACGTGGTCGACCGGGCAGTTTCTCGATCGTACCTAGTAACTAGCTAATAAAAATAACAGAGTCTGACGGTCCCTCCGCCCCAGAGCAAAATGTCCAGACGGTTTAATTACGTCAACGAGCCGCGACGGGCAGGACTTTCAGACGCTAGGTTTTAGTCTGCGGCCTCGGGGCTTAAATATCGCAACGGGGCGATGGAACAAAACAGAGACGAACGGAGGTTTCACAGAAATCGAGTGAATGAATACTCTTTAAGAGTCTTATACTTATAATAGTCCTTTATGTACTTAGTTGATTCTCGAAATTGTACTTGAAATTTCCAAATTTAAGTAAGTTATTTAATAAGTGGTCTCCTCTCTCGGTAGTAGTCAAAGGCCGCGATCATTGAGATCAAGTCATCCCTACTATTGATAGGTATTTGCTTCATAGTTCTATGTGAGAAGCGACGGAACAAAAATAGTTAACTACTTCTTCGTCTTTCTTCAGTTACTGGACCCTAATGTGCTCTAGCATAATTCTGCCAATTTCACGTGTATAGTTAACTACTCAAGAGGCAGAAAATGACATGACACATGTTAAGGCGTCAACTTTTTAAATCCTACCCGATGTTGATTTTAAGTCTAAACAAAATCAGTTATTTTTGACACAAAAGTACCTTCAAATCCGAATGACAGAACAAAAATGGTTATCAACGATTTTTTTTTAAATATTTTAACAAAACTGGTTAATTCCTATACAAAATACTACCTATCAAAACTAGTTAAGTGCTAATTGGTAGATCAAAATTAGTTAAGTACGATTTTGTTGAATCATAATTGGTTAACTGGATTTAAAAAAAATCTAGATCTACTATATACTATATGTAAATAGCAATTTTTTTTGAAGAGCTTCACATACAACGCTTTTTTTCTACTATTTTTCCTATCTTATAGTAATATTCATCATTAGTATGTTATACAATTAACAGTTTTTTTGCATTTTGCCATAATCTAGACATTTTGTACTTAACAATTTTTGTTACGTCGCTCCTCAAGTGGGAATTAATTTCGGATCTTGGGTCTAGCGTTCTTTTTACTTAGCCACCAAAGCGATTACAATCAAGGACCTTTATATTACTATAATTAAGTACAAAGATATTACCCTTCATAAAAAGTGTTATTTTTCTTAATGGCTTATTTTACAAAGTAGCATCCAGTTCAGCGTTCATATAAAAAATACAAATAAAACTAACAGCTCTTCCCCGCTCTCGTTAGAACCTGAGGACTTTCTAGTGCCCTCCAATTGAGTCAAGCATAACGACAAAAGTTTTATTCCTATGAAAATTCAGTGTATTTTTGGCCCTTAATATCTGTGTACAATGTTTGATAGTCTTTTTCATAACACAAATGGAAAGCGCTTTCTTGTCTCTTAGAGAAGGATATAGTAAGGGAAGAAAACCAAAGGTTTAAACCACTGCATTCGTACTGAATCTTAAATGTAAAATGGTGGTAGCTAGCGAAGAGGACTCAATCAAAGAGATCACATGATATAACAGTTGGCGGCATAAATAGTTAGTATGGCGTGGTCTGGCCTGTTTTTTTATTACGACATTCCGACATTGATAGTGATAGTCATGTAAGACTTTTAGGTGACTAAAAACGGTATACTGTGCAAAAAAATCAACGTGGTCCAAAATTAAAACAGTGTTTAAAATATCAGGTTCCGGCCCTGTCCGCTCGCTCGGATTCGGAAACTCTTTAAACAGGGATGCCGAGTATTATACGCCAGATACTTTACGAGCCGCGCTGGAGACAAGCGTGGCTCCACACGATACGGGGCATCGCGCAACGAGCTGTTTGTATGCACACACACGTCTTTACATTCCTCAAGCGCTCCCCCGAAAGCGTATAGATCATATAAAATTATATGACCAGTTAAATCTCTCTTTGCATCAGACGACAAATTGGTTGTTCCCTTTTTATGACGAATTAAAGCAGTTTCTGTCTGTCGCGCGTTTGATTAGAAGACGTTGTTACCTAAATGAAATCGTCTAGAAATTTCTTGATACAATTCGCGAAGTGGAATTGCGTTCCGCTTTTATTTTGGACTCTTAAAAGTTTGACAACTCCACTGTTTAAAAGATGTTTTAAAAATTAAACAATAAGAGGATTGCTATTTTTTTGCGAGGACAATTTAATTTCATGTCTTTACTGTTGAACTTGAAACACGCTTTGTTGAAAGCATGATACTGTTTTATCTTCATCTCGTGAATGTTTGTGTATTTTATCACTTAAATTTTTTCTATTTATACCTATAGCTGATGTTTCTGTTTATCCTTTTTAAACAACCTCTGTGACCTAGTGGTTAAACTATCAGTCCGTCTACCCAGAGGTGATGAGGTAGAAACCCATCGCGGGGTATATTGCATCGTGCTCTGGGGGAATTCGACGGATACGCCGGCTGTGTCCATTTTACAGAAGCGTTGCTTAAGAGTTATAGCATTAGTAGGACAGAAGGACACTTGTACAACCTTGTTCAAAAAATTCCGCGTCCTCACTGTAACTGGAGTATACATTTTCGAAAAGTACGGCTGGTCCATTAAAGAACCTAGTAAGGGACATGTTAGCAGATTTTTGTTTTTTATCATAAATCATCTTAAAATTAAGGAATCCACAGGATGTGAAGATAGAAATCACAATATTACACTAAACACCGGAAAAACCCTATCAAGTAAAGTGCAAATTTGCTTTAACCAATATCAAAACTTAGCAAGTAACCTAGACCATTTTAAAACTTAGTAAGTGCATGACTTACTAGGTTTTGTAATGGTCAATGTGCCTTACTAAGAAATGGAAATACGTTTCAACTTATTTGTCGACCAATATGAAACTAGTAAGAGGGGGAAGGGTTGCGCGCGGGCGGAAACCAGACCACCTGGCGATTTTCTTCGTAACTGTACCGCGCCAGCGCTTCATTCAAAAGGTCTTGTCGCAATTTTTCCCAGTTTCCGTTACATTAGGTAGGTACTATATTATTACTTGATTAAAATAATGAGTCGGCAGTTACAATTTTATCGGTCAAAACAAATATTAGCTGCGCTGCAGCTGCAAAAAACCAGGATAGCCAATCTGACGAAATGAGGTAAGCTGATAGTCATACTGTGGCCGAGCCATAATATAACTTGTAGGTATGTTTTAAAATATTGTTTAATGTTTTGAATGGTATATTATTGCAAGTATTTACGGTGAAATTAAATATTTGGTTTTATAGCGATTCGCATGTATCTAACTTTGTTTCAGGCATAATCTGTTTTTGATAGTGGATTTTACTAAGCTAAATTGTTGCTGAATTAATTTTTGTTAGTGTACCTACTTTGGAGTAGAGTTTGAACACATTTTTGACGTTTTTCATAGTTAAAATATTTATTTAATTATAAGAACATACACAATCCATACAGGCTAAACCTAATGCGATGGTGTAGTTATTTACAATATAGTTACTATACTAAAGGCTAATTCCGTGAGCTCACTCAGCGTACAAGGAAATAAATCAATAAGGAAAGAAAAGGAAAATAGTGTTTTATTTTTGCAATGTCATGCATTTTTGTTGTCCGAATTAATTAATTTTGTAATCAGCCTGCTAAATAATAGCGAAAGCCTAAAATATCTTTATAAATTGTTGTATGTTGGTGTGTATGTTTTGCTTATGCGTACCTAGCGCTAACATTTTGGCACGGTTTTGCTTTAATTCTAGGCTTTTGTTTTTATTTCAGTGCTCAACATCATGTTCGCACGCAAAAATCATTAGACTTGCTTGAACCACAGCCATCCACATCATTTGTTTCTGAGCCAGAACGTTATAAACGTAGTCACAATTATACAAATTTATCTTCGGATTGTATTGATGAGTCGGAACGAATCACTCCTAGTGATTTGGATGATTCTGTGGAAGATCCGGACTTTGCTATGTCTGACAAAGTATCGAATAATACATATTAAACTGATTCTGATCATGAAACTATTCGTGATTTGATTTGGTTTTGTGTAATAAGACTTTGGCAATTATTGATTCCCAGGAAAATTTTAAAGTACAAAACAATACACCATTACTTTCCGATAAAAGGACAGATATTGCAAATACAGTTTATGTCGCTTAATACCCTGGTCAATTTTATTTAAATAATGCCTCAATTGATGAACATAATTTGTCCGTCGATGAACGACAAGTATCAATCATACCTAGGATTTTGAGAAATAAACTCAAACACCCGATGAAAGCTAATTCTTGTGAAGGAAAATGTAAACGTCAATGCAATTCTTTTTCTGAAAACAACAGAAAATGTATATGCGAACAATATTGGGATCAACATTAGCCGTTAGAAGCACTTTTCTTAATAAATGCGTTCGTTTTTCTGTGGTAAAACGTCGAAAAGTTGAACATGCTAATTCAGATGCATACATTAAAAACGAGAGTCGTTATTTTTTTCTCCCAAACAACGATAGTGAGCTGGTTCCAGTTTGCCGAATTTTTTTTTAACACTGGGATACAAAACAGACGGCATCATTACTGAATTGAGCAAAGCTGTTAAAAAAGGACGACTGTTCGAGTTGTTATCTTATTTATCCTTTACACTTATTATATTTAAAAAGGATTACGAGCTGGTAGCTGCCACCCAATAACCATATTAAAACCTAGGAAGTACCTACTTCCTACTATGAGTACCTACTCATACTAAGTTTTAATTTTGGTTTTTACGAGCTAATTATGCTAGCAAATGATTTTTTAGGATTAGTAAGAGGTATAAAACTAGCAAAAAATTTCTAAATTATAGTTCAATTACTAATCTTCAGTATAAACATCGAAAGTTATCCAAATCTTTATGCATCTCATCAGCAATGTATTAGTAGATAAATCCTTTTACAAAATGAAATAACATTTTGAGGAAAAATTATAATCTGTTAAGTTTGTCGAATATTTTAATATTATGTAATTGTTCTTTCATCTACTTATTTTAAGTTTTACTGTAGCAATTTATTATTTTAATATAAATTACCTAACCGTGTTTTCAAAATGCCTTTACTTTTTAAAGAACACTTTTCTAACACAAACATATTTCTATATGTTATTATTTTAATTTTTTAAGTGGAATTAATGAATATGAATATGTTATCGTACTTAGTTTGGTTTGTGTTACACTGTCTGTCTGCCACCATAACAATACTGTTTAGCATTTTTGAGTTTATTAGATAGATCTAAGATAGCGTAAATTTCATCTATGACTGAGGTTTAGAATAATGTGCGCTTTCTGCTTCGTAACCACATACAAATTTATGGCCAATCACTGCGGATTAAAACTTTTATCGTAAGAATTCCAATTATGTTAATTAAGTTGAAAATCAAAACAAAATCAAGATTAACAAGAAACTGACTAATGTCACATTTTTGTTAAAATACTTATTAAAAAAGATATAATTGTAAATGTCGTTTGTAGTAATGTAACATATTATTGTTTTAGAAAATACCCAACTAGCAAAGTAATCCTATAAAGAAAGTTTATAAGTCTGTCACTACTAATAACGTTCTTATAAAGACATTGCGGTAGACTATTTAACTTATAATAGCATTTGCCAAGCCTTAACATATTTAAGTGCATTCGTTTTTATGTCTCGGTCTTATAGTTCGCTACAAGACTGACCTACAAAACATCTATAGGACACTTTTACTAGTAATAGCATTTCAGAAACGTAGATATTCTCAAGAGGTTTTGTCTTTGTAAGTTAGTCTTATAGTTAGCTGCAAGATTTTCTTTTAGGACATTTTTAGGAATAAGTCTCTTATAATTGTTTACTGTAAAACTAAATAATCTAGAATAACATTTTGATCCTATAGTAGCATTTTGTGAGAAAACATGATATAATAATATAGTTAGCTGAGATCACTATAAGTTTGCGCCGGTATAGTTTTGTTCGAGACTCTTTTAAATCTAATAGTACTTAATAAGAGCGCTATTTGATCAAAAAAGCTTATAAGCTACTAGATCAATAACTTTATTAGTAAACGTCAGCCATTTTGTTGAGATTCAGTTGTTACCCTTCGTCTTGAGGAAATAAGTTGAACATGAATTTAAGCAATTGGAAACGATTGAAAAGGAGTGGTGGTTACAGGAGAAAAGTGACAAATAGGTATAAAGAATTATAATTAGCATTAGCAGGCATATTTCAAGGGAACCCTAATTTGTTTTTAAATGGAGGCGAGTTATCTGGACTGAAACTGCTACAAGTACTAATTTACCTACAATGATACTATAAAGTACTTAATGGAGAGCAATTTCAAAACATGGCGAATATTCATAAGAATTGATGAAATATTTTATTTACAACAATATACTAATGTGCTATTTTTCGGAGGGGATTGTGAAAATAACTAAATTGCGGTACACATTTACAGTAAAAATGACTTCCCCACGAGTTCATACACTTTATTGACAATATATTATTAGTAATTAATGTTTTACAATAATACAAAATAATAGTAATAGAAACATACGTTCTTATTAAGTATTTACCACAAAACAACCGGAACCACCAGCCGAAGGAACAAAAAAATAACTTCTATTAAAATATACTTATTACTAATAACTAAGTACATTACTAGTGCATTAAAAACAAGATTGCTTTAGTAAGATACTTATGTCAGATACTAACAAGAGCGTTTGTGCTTGTAATTGTGTAGTCTCATATCATTATAGAAGCTATTGCGCTTCGTCAAGTATATTATAGGGTTTAGTAACATTTTAAAAGATGATTATAGGATAGTTATAGAAATAAACGCTCCTATAACTGCGCCCAAATCCAGCTTTGTAGCATGATACAAGTTTCTTATAAGTGACAATAAAAGTAGTCTTGAGATCGTTTTAAGTACTTATTTTGCTAGTTGGGTAAACACAGATTTTGAATAAAGTCGCATTGCGAAAGGTCGTCATAGGTTAGGTCCTACCATACAAAATAGCATTGTAAAATCAAAATAACAATTTAAGAATACTATTACTGTTTTATTTTAAAAAACGGTTCATCTCTAGAAACCATAAAAATAAGAGAGATAGAGTGAAGCCACAGACCACAGTGAAGCAAAGGATATGTGTCGAGTCGTAGCGAATCTTCCTACCCCTCCGGGAAACGGGCGTGATAATCATCATCATCATCATCAGCCTATAATCGTCCCACTGCTGGGCACAGGCTTCCCACGTGGACAATAGCACGTGGGGATATTGGGCATGATGTTTATATTTAAAAATAATTGATAGTTACTGTAGCTCACGTTGCGTCGTTCCTACAACCACTACACATACATATTACGTCACACTTTTTCGGCAAACACGTCGCAAAGACGGCAAAGGGCGAAGTTCCGAGTGGAAAGTGGCGGGAAGTGCGTCTAATTTGTGCCCGCTCCCGCGCACTCGTGTGCTCGGCGAAAGCGCGCCCTCTGGCAGCTGGAACGTGACGCCAATTAAACAAACAACTTCGCACTAATATGCGCGACGCATACTGAGTGCGAGTTTTTTTCACCATTTGGTTACGTTAGCGAACACTTTCATTTTTACTAACACACTGGACACACATATTTTCCAACAAAATTTGCATGGAAAAATTCATTGTGGATCCGATAGTAAATTATTTACTAGATTATCAAAAAATATATACATACATACATACAGACATATAATCAATCCCCGAAAGGTTAGTCAGAGACTAGGCAATGAGGACCGCAAAAGCGGTCCTCTGCCATAGTCCACTTTTCACCAAATAGCGACTGCACATGTGCTCAGAGTGACAAGTACATGCTAATGGATGAATGTGTAGTATTTAGTCCGTTAGTTGCCTTTTACGACCACCAAGGGAAAAGAGGAGGTGTAGTATTCTTTCACAGCTACCCGACACGGTTAAAGTCTGGCCAACGAAAGCTGAACCTCGTAGTTATTTGATTGGCAACACTTTATCTCTGTGTGTCTGTCTATCTGAGGTGTCATGTCGTATGTAAAATTGAATTTTTTCGGAGAAAATTGCAGCTGTGTGGGTGACCCTGTGTTATCCAGTCATGATTTTTTTGAATTTGCCGCGTTTTTCCTGGTTCAGCTTTGGTTAGCTAGACTCTAAAAAATATTTAATGTAATTAAAATGTATGTTTGACATAAATGTGGAAAGAAATAAAGTTCGGCTTTAGTTTAGGCGCTATCGATTATGGCGTGTGTCATCGACTTAGTGTTATCGACTAGGTGTTTCGAGTGGAAAGTGACGGGAAGTGCGTCTTATTTGTACAGTCAGAGACCAGGCAATGAGGACCGCAAAATCTGCACATGTGCTTAGTGTGACAGGTGGTGAATTTATTGCCGCTCTATGCTGTTGGATGTATGTGCAGTCTTTGGTCCATTAGTCGCTTTTAATGAGCCGCCACCACCCAGCACTTTTGGTTAGGTTGGTGAAAACTTTCTATTTTACTAACACACTAGCTACAATATTTTACTAACAACATTTGTATGGATTCATTGTGGATTCAATAATAATTTAAATATTTTTATATATTATTATTATAAAATTATTTTTATATTATTATATTTATGGGTAAAGGCTAATCCAAATGCGGCTTAGTGGTCATAAACCCGCATCGAAAAATGAAAAGTAAACTTTGCCCGACCGAATTTAGATAGATAGATATATAATACTTTTAATGTAACATAATAACACAAACATTTACAATGCATTTACATAAAAAAGAAAAAAAACAATGTTACTATTTAATTAATTGTATTAAGTATTAATATTTAACCTCCTCATTTTAACCCTGGACCTTCGGTTATCGGACTGAGCGCTTAGCCTATCTGCCACCGAAGTATCTAAATATGTAGGTATTCTAAAATAGTAAAGGACTAATCTCTCTAATTGGACTTCATCTAGTAATAAATGCTTACAAAGCCATAAAAGGAAGTAGTTAACTGCGCTTCATCCGATATTTTTAACTACAATTGTAACGCAGAACTAGGCCTACCAGAAGGAGGTTAAAGGAATGCCTAAATAGTGTTTTAATTATATCTATTTACTAATGGATTTAATAAAAAGAGCGATTAATTGTTTCGTCAAACTCCCCCGTTTAGTGAGCGTTGTCCTTTCGAGTTGTCGGTATTATATTGCGTGTTATTATTCAAAAGCGGCATGAGTAAAGAAACCGAGACGATTCCATAATGTCATTGACAACACAAACTCCTTTGTAAGTATCCTCCTTGTTTCTGGCAAACGTATTATGAATAATTAAAGGGACGTACTAAGCAATTTTGCAACCCTTAGCTGGTTAATTGAATAAAAAAATACATAAGGAGTCGTTGGATCAGGTGCTTCACAGACTGTGATTCATATTTTGTCATTTACACTTGAATAAAAACTTTGACTTAATAGTAACTACAAAATTTTACCTAAATTAGTTATCGAGGGACTGGGAAATACAGATTACTTATTTACTTAACTACCGAAACATGGAAAATAAACATCTTATCACTACTTTATATTTGCTCCGTTCTACCTACCATCTGCTGCTGAGATGAAAGCCAATCTGTTTTTATGTAAAAAAAAACAATTTTACTCTACTTTTCGTGACTGTGATTAATGTGTCGATATAAGTTTTATGTTTTCACATTTTAAACAAATTATATTCTAGGTTTTTTTCTATAACATACCATTTGAACATCTTTCCTTCATCTTACCTTTCACAATAAAACGGACATAATTAATCACAAAACAATGTTACAAAAGCATTTGCAGCTAACAAACACTTTCGACGTCTAAATAAATTAAGGCGAACGATATAAATATTCCTCTCGGCCTATCCGAAAGTTTGTACGAAATGCGCTAACAAGTAAGTTGTTTTCGCTTTAGGCGGACCGATCCTGAATAAGATACTTAGCTACGCATTCGCCAATTAAGGCACTAGTTGATATTCAACCCACCGATCGGGTTCCCAACAAAGAGTGTTGTAGACTCTTCGGTGAATTCGTTGAATAATCGTATACGGTATCCGTTTTCGAGCCCTTCTTGTTTGTTTTACGAAATTAAAAACCCTAACAAGGTGGATGCTTGTTAGGGATTTGCTGCTGTTAAACTTCTCTTATCACTAATTAGGAGTAAGTATATACTTGAAAATACTTTTACAGTTTTTTGGAAAAAAGGTATGGCAACCTGATTGGCATAACCCGAGCAAAAACGTGTCATTAATAAAATATAATTTGTACTACATTAACTACATATTGCAAAAGCAAACTGTGTATTTACTAATAGGTTCTACAAGCATATGTATAGTATAATTTATTTAACATTAAACAGTCAAATAGTTAATAAACTGTATTACTATTTTGTTTTTAGAAATACGTAAGTGTTTGTTTTAATACTGTGTTTATCAATAATACATTTCGAGTGTGGCTTTAAAAGACAGCTGAGAAATAGTGGTATTTTTACCGATAACGGCAATTCATTTGTTTTGATCGCCACCTATCGTTTAGCAAACAGAGATCTTTTATTAGCTCACATAAAGTGCATGTGTAAAAGGATCTCAGATGCAGACAGCTTATTACGTATGCGGTCATCGCCCTAGTTTCCCCGCACTCCCAGCAAGAGATTACTCTCTTCGCAAAGCTTCCGTTTAAACGGAATATCGTAGGCTTCTACGAATAGTGGCACCAAGAAGTAATAAAGGGCCACTATGCATTACTGTGTCTTTTTTTCCAATTTAGACATAACTGAGACAGTGAGTACCTACTTTTTATCTGACCCGTGGAAAAATCGGGTGCACTACATAAATACGAAACACTTAATTTCGAAAGTCAAATCACAATTTCATTCCGTTATTGATCACGTGTTGCATTTGCCGTCATTGGTCACAACAACTTACAAACTAATGTAACCTAGCCTAACCTTAATATCGTTTATTATCGTTATATTTGAGAAATTTTCGGATTTTTGAAAATCGGTATGTTTAAATTCGAAATAAAGTTATTCGGAGTATTAAGATGTTTCCGTAAAAATTCTTTTTTGTCGATTATCTTCACCTTTAAGGATTCTACCAGCCTTTCAAGCTTCACACAATATTCCTGAGATTTGGTAATTCAGTAAGCACGAAGTGATATTTGACTTTTTTTACATAGATGTAGGTCAGAGGTCAGCAGGTTTCCACAAACTTTTATAATATTTATCGTTGACTTGACATACCAATTATTTCCCCAAAAAAGGTGTCACGGCAATAATTAGTATGTATTGATAAAATTAATCGCTATCACAATATATTTATACCTATATTACAACATATTTTATATGTTTACGCGTCTATCCTACTTCCTACTAATATTATAAACGCGAAAGTTTGTAAGTATGGTTGGATGTTTGTTACTCTTTCACGTAAAAACTACTGAATGGATTTGGATGAAATTCGGCATACAGATAGTTTATAACCTGGATTAACACATAGGATACTTTTTATCCCGATATTCCTACGGGAACGGGAACCACGCGGGTGAAACCGCGAGCGGTCGCTAGTACATTCATATAATCACGACTATTATCCCCGAGGGGTTAGTAAAGTCTAGGCAATGAGGACAGCAAAAGCAATGCCATTCACCAAAAAGTGACTGCACATGTGCTCAGCGTGATAGGTGGTGAGCCCATAGCCGCTTTATGCTGTTAGATGTATGTGCAGTCTTTAGTCCGTTAGTCGCCTTTTACGACACCCAAGAGAAGAGAGGGGGTGGTAGTATTCTTCCACCGCTACGCTACACGGCTGTTAAAAAACGTATAGTAAGTTAATTAAGTTTTTTCGCTTTGAACCAATCTTCTTAGTAACACAGGCGTATCATAGCATGATTATGAAAGTAATGAGTGGTAGGTAAGCGAGCTATTTCAGATAACGTTACATAAAAATATACTTACTTGTCTGCGTCAGGATCCCTTGTGTATTGTATCAATTCAAGTGGAATGTTCGGGAATAAAAGTTAGAAAACAATATAAAAGTACTATCACGGACATACCGTCGCTTTACAAGTCTTAAGGCCAAAGTCCTCGCAAACTGCGTCTCGACTATTTTTACACGGGCATGAGCGGGTGGTGTGCTTATACAAATATTTCTGCAAACTGGTAAAGCGACTGTGACCCCGACAGTACCTGTTGTGTACAACCTTGGTGTACTTTACAATAAATACAGAGTGCTGGTTCTTAAGACGTGGCATGCAAAATTCTCATACAAAACACAGCAAAACGACGTTTCGTAGTTCCCTGTTTCCTCCTTCAGAACTGGACCAATTTTTATTACTTTTTCAGGATCAGTTAAAGAAAGAGATTTTCTAGGCCTGTATGTTTGATTTTTTTGCATTACGTCATTTATTTAATAACCAGAAGCCTTCAAAATTTAGCAAAATCACTCCGTTTTATGGCGTCTTCAAAAACATTATGTGGCTGGTTTAAAAAAAATCAAACATACAGACATAGAAAATCTCTTTCTTTAACCGATGCTGAAAAAGTAATAAAAATTGGTTCAGTTCTGACGAAGGAAACCGGGGACTACGAAATGTCATTTTTTTGTGTTTTGTACATAAAGTTACTATACCTAGGTATAGTAACTTTATGGTTTTGTATGAGAATTTTGCATGCCACTTCGACGTAGTGTTTCCTCTTAATATCATTTGTGACGTCAGAATGACAGGTCTACCGCAGAACAAGAAACTTGACGGAATATATTGTTCAATTAGAAGTTCTCCCCCACTCTTATTTAAAGGTATACTGAACTAAATTAACACTGAAAATGTAGTACATAATAAAATTGTGTCTAAATAGTGTATATTTTCGTTCGATCACTGTTTATATGAATGTTTTTTTTTTGACGACGACAGTGGTTTGTACACCGGTTTTCATGGTGTCACCATCTCTGAGGTCCAGGGTTCGATCCACGGTCGGGTCAAGTTAGGAATTATTGTTTTTCTAAATTGTCTCGGGTGTGGGTGTTTTCTACGTATAACAAGTATGTATTTAAGTATTTTAAGTATGTTTATCCGTTGTCTAGTAACCATTTAACAAGTTTCTTCGAAGCTTCTCTTGGGCTAGATAATTGGTGTGAGTGTAGGATAGTTTATTTATTTTATATGTCTATTTATGATTTATGCTTTGTTTGTCCCATGTTGCAAAAAATTCTTAGTTTATCTCATATCGTTATTGAAGTGGTGCTTCGTCCTAAATTACAAGTAGATAGTTAAAAGTAAAGTATAAAAAATAGCTGATTGTACATGCAATAAGGTTAGAGTAAGTTTGGCATATGTTCACAAAGATTAAGAATCAGCACCCCAATGGAGCAGTAATTATTACAAGTGTTTCATAGTACCTTTTACGCTCTCCAGGCTCTCACTGTGATGACATGAATAATGTTATTTATTATTATAGTTGAAATAATGTATGCTGTGTGCAAAGCAGGGAAGCGCGCGTAATCAAACAGCATGTTTACTTGCCGGGGTAGCTGCGTCGTCGTATGCAAATCGTTGGCACACGCTAAATGGGGGTTAATGGAGATATTAGCGCAAACACTCAAACCAAACTTCATGCACTGAACCACTTGTCCAACAATATAATAGTAATGACCTTACAGTGTTAGATCTAACACGCACACGAGATCTCGTGTGCAAGTTTCGTTTGCAACAACAACACGCGACGTGTTACACGCCCGAGTGCAGACACAAATCCAAAAAAAGAAAATTATTTATTTAGGCTCCCACAACAGCAAAATTCATTTTTTGTGCCTTATTGTTTTTTGTACATTATATTTTGATTGTGGTGTGAAATAAAGCTACAATACTTCAGTTTATTTTTAATAAGTGTTTTTAATCTAAAATAATATAAAATCCGTTTTTATAGCTGAGTGTCTCATTACTTAAAGGATACAATATGCAGTTCTATAATTGAAGCATCAAATCATCATCAGTCTATTAACGTCCGCTGCAAGGCACAGGCCTTGAAACATGGCCAACAACACAAAGTAAGACTGTAAGAAACACCGTTAAATTCGAAGAAATGTAATACAAATTAGTCGAGATGTAATTCACCTTTTTTTTAAAGCTGTACACTCTGCCGTCTCCTCCGAAGTTTCCCGGAGAGAACAAAAGAAACAACATGCAAAATTAACGTGCATCATGCCCGTTTGGGTATGATGCACCAAGTAATAATAACATACCTTTACCACATGAATAAATACCCCTTTACTTTCTGAGGAGCTCGATGGCGCAGCGGTCAGCGCGTTCGGCTTGTAATCTTAGTCGCTAAGCAACTTTCGCAATGCCGGGTCGCTGGATAGGTGACCAAATTTAAAACATCTCGAGCTCCTCCGTGCTTCGGAAGAAACGTTAAGCAGTTGGTTCCGGTTGTTGTTCTAAGATGACAGTCGTTTTAAACCCACCAACCCGCATTGGGCCAGCGTGGTGGGTTATGGCCCAATATATTCCCACGTGCTATTGTCCACGTGGGCGGCCTGTGCTCAGCGGTGGGACGTTTATAGGCTGATGATGATGGTGATGACCTTTACTTTATAAGTGACAGAAATCAGAACAAACTGGAGAATCCTTTAGTTTAAAATGTAAGTAGTATCACGATACAATAAGAATATGTTATGTCTTTCTTATTACAAAACAATGTTCTCATACATGAAAATTAACGTTAGATATAACCTATAACAGATGTTCTTATTTTTTTCTATTACCGTTACACAAGGACACTACATTTAGGTAAAAATAAGTTAAACTTTAGATACTGTTTTGCAGTAATGTTTAAAACTTTTTTATAATTAAGTATAGCGGAACTATTAAAAAGTTTAATTCTCCAGTCTTTTACAGACAAACTTAATTCTTAATATTGTGCATTTAAACAACAGCTATACTGAACGGAATCGTCGCACACGGGCATCAGAATATTTGCAAAGTTCGCAACATCGCCCCGTCAAGACTTCATAAAGTTCTACCTCATTATAAAATGTAAATGCATGCTTACTCAGAATACAGTAAATAGCGCACAACAATGAGGTGCTAAGATTCTTCTACGAAAATAATACGGAACTATTTAACTACTTCCCCTGTTCTTCTTCTGAGCCTTTCTCAACCTTGTGGATGGTGTCAAACTTATGAAATAACACTAAACGCGAGTTCATCACTAAAAAGTTTTCAATTTCAGTAGTGTTCTGAGAAAACAATTTATGAAATAATGTTTAAGTTGGTCGGGTCACTATACTAGGGCCAAATTCGATGAATTATTCTTATTTATAAACAAAATAATCACATCAATGTGTTTATATATTTTAGCGTTTTATTAACGCTTAAATATACTTACTTACTTACTTATGTAAAATTTTAAACACTAAAAAAAATTACTTAAGTATATTTAAGCGTTAATAAAACGCTAAAATGTATAAAAACATTAATCCATAAACGCAGCTTCATCTTCCGAATGTTCAAATTCAATATTTTTACAAAATATTTCTTTCATATCTCAGAGGTGAAAACTAAGATTTGATGAAGCAATGTTGACTAAAAAACATAAGCATCAAGCACTGACAAATTTCGACGGGTGAAAACCAGACCTCGGTAGCCAAGTGGTTAAGGCAGCCGCCCGGAATGCGGAAGGTGCGTGGTTCGATTCCCGCCGGAGATTGTCTTTTTTCAGTGTTTAAAACTTTACTTAAATAATCACAATCAGTTTTAGTGTACACAATATCTAGTGTCACTCGGATATTTAGTATTTCTTGAAAGAGATTAACGAGAAAACCACTAACACTGGTGTTTTAAGAAACAGTAAACATTTTAGTGATACTAGATGTATGCATAAATAATTGTAAATAATTTGTTTATACATACATATAATCACGACTATTATCCCCGAAGAGTTAGTCAGAGACTAGGCAATGAGGATAGCAAAATCAGTCATCTGCCATAGTGTTTATAAACTTCTTTATAGGCCGGTGTTCCTAATGAACTTGATAAATGGGGAAGAGAGCAGAACTTTTTCCAATTAATAATTAATAAAACATACCGAAAAGTTGAGGTGGAACGCTAAAAGGAAACTTCTAAAAAGGTAAAGACCCACTTAGGACTTATGAAAACGGGACACTCGAGTAAGGAGTTAACTAAGAAATGTACCTACTTGGCCGTTAGTTCCTCCTTAATTATAATAGGTAAGTAGTTAAAATTTTCATCGTTATAGTGCCTCCACGACAGGCACAGAAGAGTGACGGAGTCGTAATAGAAATAGAAATGGATGTCTTTAAAGAAAGAGAAAATTTTAAAAAGCATTAATAAACATGCTCTCGAGGGACCCAACCATTACATCAGATTTGACAAACCTCAAATACTCGCCAAGGAACAACGATTCATCCCTAGGATGATACGCGAGGCTATTGAAATTAAAAAACATCGTAATTTCAATAGAGAGGATGGTTGGAATTTACCACCTGCCTGGGACCCCATCATACAGGTCATCAAATCCCAGCCCCAACAGCAACACATTGCCAGACCTAAAAATATTGTTAGCTCGTATTGTGTAAACTTGAACGCACCCGGTAAAATATAAAAATTATTGACGGTAGGCAAATAACTTCTGACAATGAGACGACCAACACCTCAGTCTCCCTGTGACCACGGACCCTGTAAAGGGTTCGAAACGTCAGGATAATATAAAAACTATGTAAATAGTAAATTAAACGCGAGTTAATCCGTAAAAAGTGTTTCATTTCAATGTGTAGTGCTCGCTTAAACCTCAGAAAACAAGCATTAATAAAATAAGGTTACGTCACGGACGAGTATAAACTCTCGTCACTTACTTAAAAAGTGAAGCGCATAAAGTAAGCCAATATTATTGTAAGTAAACAGCACATACACCAGCATAACGGTTGCTTCACTTGTTAGTATCGCGTCGCGGAGTCCTTCTTTTTTTTAACACACTTTTATTAGGTCGACCTGTATGTAACAAACTATGTAATGAAATCTAAGGTTAAGGCTAATTTAATCATCTTCCAAGGGTCGTAGCGTAATGAAAATTGGCAGCTGTATGTAGTTCTGATGACAATACAATAATATAGTACTTTCAAACTGATCTGATGATGGAGCCGGAAGATATGAACTGGAACTTCATAATGGAAAATCGTATCATAGCTGTTTTTGATTTCTTAAAAAAGTCTTGTATTGAACTTCGATTACGATTAGGTTTCAAGGTCTGATGATGAAGCCGGAAGATAGGCACTGGCATTCAATGATAGAAATATCGTATCATAGTCGTGTTTAAACTTGTGAGAAAGGCCACGTAATGGACTTTGAACACGATCAGGTTTCAAGGTTATAACAGACCTATTATATATTGAATAGTGTAAATATTGACATAGGTGGGCACCTATGGGTATAAAATGTATACATATAGACCTGTGCATGGAGAGTGTAAATAGAATAATATTAGACCACGCAGTGGTGTACTATTATTCCCGGTCCCGTACTTTTGCGGCTGGACAGGCGTATGTGGCCCTAAGTAGAGTAAAATCACTTAGTGGTCTCCAGATTGAAGAGCTAAATTGTTCTAAGATGACAGATAAAACACCATGCAATACAGACGCACTGGCGGAGATGGAGAGGATGCGGGCTCATTTGCCTATTTAGATTTAGATTAAATGTATAAATGTTAAAAATATTTCGTTATCAAAGACCAAAAAGTGTAATAAATTAATAGTTTAAAAAACACTAGAAAAACACGCTTTCATAAATGCACGTCAAAACAAAAAATAAATTATGGATCGTTCAAGTTGTCTCTATTTCTGGGCTAAAGTGTAAACTAGGTATGTGCTTTTAATTATAATATTTGATTGTAAAAGCGTGGGGCGCTGGAACAGGAAAGACTTTCTTGTTAACAAATACTAATACTAACTTCCTGGCGGAAGCTGCATGAGGTCGCACAAGAGCATAACGTTTATGCCACCAAAGGGTTACCAAAGGTAATCAAAGATATCTCGTCCACGAACAAGAACTCTACATTTTGCCACTGTTGACGCATTTACTTAATTTCCTTAAAGAAGAGGCGTTAAAAATGTCGGTGAATGTCGTCTCTCCTCGCTGCTGGCGCATGTTTTGTCTGAGTTCGACAAACTGTTACTGTGTATAGACTGTTTAATGTAGAGTCACCTACTAGTCGTGCTGCAACTACAGTTAGAGCGCCAATCTGTGTAACCTGCTTCCTGTAACATCGCTTAACTTGATTTCTCAGAAAGTTATTCAAAAAGTCTTTCTATTTCCAGCGCCCCACGCTTTTACAATCAAATATTATAATTAAAAGCACATAGTTTACACTTTAGCCCAGAAATAGAGACAACTTGAATGATCCATAATTTATTTTTTGTTTTGACGTGCATTTAAAAAAGCGTGTTTTCCTATTGTTTTTAAACTATTAATTTATTTTACTCGTCCGTGGGACCGTGGATAACGTACCAAACAGCAGAAGAACCAAGATTCTTACGTAACACAAAACAAAAGAGCGTTGGCAGTTAAAGTTAAATATAAAAAGTGCAAGCTAAAAGAGTAAGTATTTACTTCGTAACAACGGTGTATACAAATTCTGTGAAGAAAGAGTTGTAACACTAAATTTTTTAAATAATAATCTTGACTTCTCACATAAAATTTGCTCTTGGACATCCTAGCGGGAAAGTGCTGCAGTTATGTTTTGTTTTCTTTAATTTGTGTTTTGTTGAATTTTACTGTAAAATAATAGTGGATTAACCAATGACATGCTATTGTCGTTTTTATTAACCGTTCAGTGTTCGTGAACGTGCGAGTGTGTTGGCAAATAAAATCAATCAGTGCAACACGAATTTTCAAATTCCTTCCACGAAGTCCGTGTGAGATGTCAGTAAAGTCCCACGTCTTTGAAATTTAAGGGGTTTGGGGAATATCATTTACCATTACCAAGCCACTATGCTAAAAAAATATATTTACTATTATCTCTCTTACTTGACACTAGCTTGTGCAAAGCGCAAAAAGGCCTAATTTAAAAACAAAAATGTGCTCGCCCGCAGCGTAGCAGCGTAATACAGATGATCGTACCGCTTCTCGCGCGTTCCGGTTGCGATCTTGCAAGTAAAGCAACTCTCGCAATTCTGAGTTACCGGATGGGTGATCATATTAATATATCTTAAGCTCCTTCGTGCCTCGGATTGCATGTTAAACCGTTGTTCCCTGTTTTAGTAGTAACATGGTAGTAGTTTATTAAACCCACCAACCGTATTGGACCTCGTATTAAGTCATGGCCAAATCTCCTCGCGTGGGAAATACTATGCCCTGTAGTGAGGCGAACCCCTCTTGGATTTTTTGACACTTTTTTTGCCGCAACTGTCAACGTCAAATTTGACAGAATCGAGCATAGACTATGCGATATTTTGCAATAACAATACATAAGATGTACCACAGAACCGAAATAACTAAACTTGTTCATACTAAAGTAGTCTGTAAGTCTATGAAAACACGGTACAAAGTCAAGTGTGTTTTTGTAGGAGCGGTCTCATGCGCTTGGGGTTTGAAGGGTTGGTGATGACGATACAAACATACATGTATACATAGACTCACGACTAATATCGCCAAAGGGTTAGTCAGAGACTAAGGCAATAGGGACCGCAGAAGCAGTCTACTGCCACAGTCCACGTTTCACCAAATTACAACTGCACTTGTGCTCAGCGTGATAGGTGGTGAGCCCATAACCGCTCTATGCGGAGGGTGGGTGGGCAGCTACCCATCCTTATACACCGTGACTGGCTAGACGACGGACGCGTTAAAGGAAGTGTATAAGAAGCTGATACCCGTTCCATTATAAATGAAGAAACACCACCTTAACTTTTTACTTTTTTCCTAACTGAAATGGTTTTTCTGCTTATTTACAATTTACTACGCGCGCGTACTACCAAAGCACGCGCGAACAACGCCTCCCTTACTTGTGCGTGTGCACGCGACATGCGAAATGCAAAAAGTTCACTTTTTTTTAAAAATGCGTAGTAACTCGCGTTTGCTATAACTTTTTTTACCTAAAAGGGATGTAGATACGTTACTAGTTTACCCCCTTAAACGCGTCCGTCGTCTAACCTGTCACGGTGTATAGAAAAAATATGTATTTTAGACGATTCAAAACTGCTTTTATATTATGTTTACTTGAATAAAGATATTATTACTAGATTTATGCTATTGAATGTATGTGTAGTATTTGGTCCGTTAGCACAGAATAACTAATAGTACTCCGTACCGTTTTAGTCGCCTTTTACGACACCCAAGGGAAGAGAGGGGTTGGTAGTATTCTTTTAGGGTTGCCGCTAAACCACACGGCATAATATGTACATTATTTTCGACTATGCCTACTTTTTGCATACTTTTGATTCCCCAACGGGTTATAACAGTATGAGTGTGTACTCGTATGTACGGTAGTAAATTAAAGTGAATTAAGAAATAAATATTTATGACCACAGAATGAATTTATTTTATTTTAAATATATTTTAAGCGTGTTCATTAAATTGGTATTGTTGGTAACGAATATCGTGCGACATTGTATTTTACATTAATTAAGTTACATTGAAATATTATTTTTAATTTACACATAGGAAAGTAATTAATATGCGCTAGAATGAATGAAATGAAACCATTAAAAAGCCATAGTTTTAAACCAATTTTACAAAACTATACTAGAGCCACATTCGATGAAGAATGTTCATCGACAAATTATTCACAATTCTTTGTGCATACATCTAATGTCACTCGAATTATTACAGTTTCTTGAGAGAGAAAACTAGAACCAGAAAACTATTAACACCAGATATGTACACGGAGAATTGTGAATTGGTTTATAAAAATTTAAACAAAAAAATTTGGCCCCAGTATAGTCAGTATAGTCAAAGTTAAAGTTAAGTTAATCCTTTGGCCACGAATAAATACTTTTACGAGTGGCGAATACAACTAGCACTAAGTACTCTTCTTCTTTGGATCACCAACTTTGGGTTTATGATAGAGTTACCACCCGTACTCTAAAATAGAGTATTGTACTCTTTTTCAAGTAGGCGTACTCTATAAACTACGACACCAATAGAGTACGCTAAAATACTCTATTTACGAAAACGTGATCGTTACTGGTTATGAGTACTTCAGCGTTCACTGAGAGGAGTCTTCTTCCTTATGAATGTAAATTGGAGAGACGAAAGAAATAGAGCTACCCTAAATTTAATAAAAAACAAGTTGATTATATATTTTAATCTAAATTTTGATTGCAAAGAGGCTGTAAATATCTTCAAGAAAGACAAATATTTGTTAAATGTCGCAAAGAGCAACAAAAAATACGTTTTTAAGGAAAAATAAATAAATACTCTTTTTTATGCTATGTATCCTATTTTTGTTCTAATAAAATGAAAAAATACCCTATTTTTCCTAAAAGAAGGTGGCAACCCTAGTTTGTGATCACAAACCGGCATTTGGCAAGAGTGGTGATTGAGCCAATGCCCATCAATTGTAACATAGACGACTTGGTTTCAATGACGAAGGCCTTTGCCCTGCAGTGGGACAGTATCTAGGCTGTACTTTACTTTACTGTACTTTACGTTACTTTACTTTGATTTACTTTACTTTACTTTGCTTTACGTTACTTTACTATATTTTACTTTACTTTACTTTACTTTACTTTACTTTGCTTTGCTTTGCTTTGCTTTACTGTATTTTACTTTACTTTACTTCTTTCAAGTTAATGGGTCATCTCTGCACTATAATACGTCTGTCACTGGGCAGACACTGGGTAGTAGGTAGCCACGTCGATGACAATTTCTGGGGCCTGAAAGCGATCGTCCAGAGTGCAGGTGTTTGAACACAGTGGGCAAAGAGCAAGTGCGCCATGGCACAGTACAAATAAGTATGCCATGGTACTCTGGTAGCAGGGTTGACACCACACAACAGAAGTCCTCTCTTCTGTCCCGTGGTTTTCGTTGCTGCTTCAACATCATTTTACAGAACAGAAGTCCTCTCTTTTCTGTTATGTGGTTTTCGCTGCTTCTTCAACGTCAGGTTACAGAACAGAAGTACACTCTTATGTTCTGTGGTTTTCGCTGCTGCTTCAAAGTCACATAACATCAAAGCAGTACTCTCTTCTGTTCTGTGGTCGTCGCTGCTTCTGTAACGTCACGTTCCTCTAGCTGTTCTGCAGCGGCAGACGCCGTGCATGCAGCTCCCCGCCCCCCTGCCCTGGAGGTAGCACGCCTCTGCGCAGTCCTGGTAGCAGGGGTGTTTTTGTTTCGCTGCCGCTTCCACACCTGGAGAAAAATCAGTTCAAATTGAAAGGAGACCCAGTTAATGTCAGCTACCGTTTGTATCGAAGCGAAGCACCGGTATCTAGATTGTATTGATTCCACTAGTTCGTGACTAGGTGGAGCTACTTCTATTCTGATACAACTTTGCTGTTGTATTTAATTTTGTAATACCAGTTTTTTTTGCAGCAGTTAACTTTGACTCTAAGGAAAAGTGAAAATAAATTATAGTAGACTAAAGCGGGTAAAACCGTGCGTATGTCGTATCAAGCGTTAATGAGAATGTCTGAGTGTAGTACGAATGACTGATCGCCGACCAATCAACAGCAGTCTGCTCGCTCCAACACTCTCACTAAAGCCTTGGTCGCACGAGGCGTTTATTTTACTCGAGTTGAGATACATTGCTTTGCTTTTTGCAAACAAAACACATATAATCAAACTATTGAAGCAATGTACCTACTCGCAACTTGTGTAAATTACATGCCCAGTGCGAACATGTCTAAACTTATAACACGACATATGCACGACTTTACCCGCATTAGGCTTACTTCTCCTTACTAAGTCTTTTCGCAAGTCGTTTGAGTCTAAGTTAACAACTAAAAATACAACTGCCAAGTTGTATAGAATACCATTATATACTACTACTGTTACCAAACAGCTCCATCTAGTAACGAATTACTCAAGAAATCAATACAATCTAGATGCCGCTGCTTTGATTCCATACTAATAGTAGTTGACGTTAACTAGGTCGAATTGTGAAGATTAGTCACACTGTGCACTCGGCTTGGCTTGAAGCGAACAACAAGCATAAAACTCATATTAAAATCAGCTTAGTAGGAAATCGGCGCAAATAACTTCAAAGATATTGGCTAGCAAACATAATTGAATATATATGATTCACGGAGTGTATTAGGTCACCCTTGATGCACGCGTAAGACAGCATTTTTATACCTAGTTAAGAAAAACAGTATGAAACTATATAAGTACACTTTTAAAGTTTCGCGTTCCATTATGCACACATGTTACTAATTATACATAATAAGTAGTTTTGCGTTAAATCCTGTTTATGTAAGTATGGAACTACTTTTATTTTTAAATATTTTAAAACAGCCGTTTTCTCAAGCACGCAATGTAATGCGCGCACAGACCGTGCAACGCGTGTGAAAAACCAGTGAGGGTTTCTTTTGAGTAAAGTTTATTAATCTCTCTCTCCCTCCTCAGCATTAAATAACGATTATTTAAATTTCTTTTTTCAAAAAAGTAAAATAAAATGGTGATTGGCCGGTTCCCAGGTATGGTTTAGTACAGAAAAATCTTCGTTATCACGCCAATACATGAATTCGATAAGGGTCTAATTATACCCTGTACATAACGATGAAGTTATTAGCCACAGAATAAAGTAACTAAGTAGCAGTTTCACCTACATAATAGTATAGGTAATGTTTCACTTGATCGATCAAATGTTTGATTTACACTATGACACTGGATAAAATCAAATCATATGTGTAAGATTTTGTACGTTGAATAAATAAGATTTCTTAAAGACTTATTTCTTTTACGAGTATAACTATAGTTAGAAAGCCAGACATTCTCATTTCGTTAGAATTCCGATTAGAGTTTCCAAACATGAAGCATAAAAATATCTAGGCGATCCCTGCCTTTTAGCTGTGCTGCTATCAAATACGGCAAATTTTAATAATATTAATATGAAGCAGACCTGTTAAATTATAAATTATCGATATATTTATACATTTTGTTAATCGGTACGGACAGATCAATCACTAAGAACGTCCGCTGAGAAGGTCATGTCCAATAAGGAGTTATCAAATTACTGTGCGAAGTAAATGACCCTCGGTGACTTGTCACAAAATTATCATGAATGCAACTTTAAAAATATATATATAATAACATTTAAATATTGGAACGTTGAAAAAAATACTTCCATAACTGTGTCGCGTAGCGGTGAAAGAATACTACCACCCCATCTCTTCCCTTGGATGTCGTAAAGGCGACTAACGGACTAAAGACTGCACATACATCCAACAGCATAGAGCGGCGATGGGCTCACTA
The DNA here is from genome assembly GCA_963921215.1 of Scoparia ambigualis. Classification (NCBI taxonomy): domain Eukaryota; kingdom Metazoa; phylum Arthropoda; class Insecta; order Lepidoptera; family Crambidae; genus Scoparia; species Scoparia ambigualis. The sequence goes on from OY992510.1 coordinate 8,214,186, forward strand.
TCTGTCACGCTCCGCACATGACTTGTGCAGTCGCTATTTGGTGAAAAGTGGACTATGGCAGAGGACTGCTTTTGCTGTCCTCATTGGCTAGTCTCTGACTAATCCTTCGGGGATAATAGCCGTGAATAAATGTATTATATTATATGAAAAAAATACTACCACAGGAGGTAATCGAACCCATGTCCTCCGCATAAAGCAGGAAGTAATTTTTATCAACATCTTTATTTTTGAAATTTTGCATTCACAATGCTATAAGTATAGATATAGGATAAAATTTTTACTAGAAAAAAAACAACCATTCTCAGGAAAGCTCGAATGGGATTCGAACTGCTGCCGTTGGCTTGCAGCGTAAATAAAACTACTAGAAAAAAATTCAACGAGTCTTCTGGGGTCTCGGTAGCTTAGCGGCTAGAGCAGTAGACCGGCAATCCAAAGAGCTTGACTGGTTGTTTTTTTCTAAGAAACATTTTATCCTTATTTTTTAACGTTTCAATGTCTTGAAGTATATTTAAGCGTTATTAACGATAACAAAAAAAAACAAATATGCTAATTCAAAAAAATTGCTTTGATGCCTTGGTGGCCAAGCGAAAATACTCTCGCTTCAATATCAATTGACAAGGGTAGTGATAAGCATACATCTAATTCTAATAATACTCATAGTTAGTATCGATGACTTGATTTCAATTTGTGAGACCTTTGCCCAGACCTTTGCCCAGACCTTTGCCCAGCAGTGAGACAGCTTGTATGCTGTTATTTAGGTTACTATTCCTGATGTTTTTTATTATTGCTTATCGCTAGGAAAACTAAAATAAGTCTTCTGTTTAATTACCGAATCATGAATGAATGCCAATGTTGTGCAATAATGATAACACTAATACCTAAAAATATGTTGTGAAGTGTAACATAACATAAACCACAAGTATTTAAATAAAGTTGTCAAGTAATGGACAGACAATTCTACGAATTCACACTTCAATTAATATAATACTGATTACGCTAATTTGATTCCGATTAAGATAAAACTGTTATCAATGAAAATAATTCATGAATGAAAAACTGTTTAAAATAGAGAATAAATCAATTTTTACAAATTCTGTTTTGATAGATAAGCGTACAAACATACCTTGAATACCAATATTCGTTAGCGCGACGATAAAGGAAACGAAAAGTAATAATCTTAATTTCATTTCCGTCGATTAATTGGTGTTAACACTGTCCAAGTTTCTTTATATTTCACTAGCTATATATTGTTAGTGTAGGTATACTTTTAACTTATTTATGTTTTCACAGAACACTCATTTATTATAACACAGAAAGTTGATGAATGACCGTTCTCTCCAATAATGATTAAACATCTGGAGATGGATTATGGACGCGTAAACATAAACGAGACACTGACTCACGCAACGCACAGAGCCATCTGTTATTCACTGCGGGAAACGTTGAAAACTGGTTGTATGATATAAATGTTTTCAATTTTAACTTCCCAATTCGTCATTAATAAGAACAACTAAGTATGTTAAGGAAACAGTAATAATATCATGGTAACTGTTATCAGTTTATCACAAAAGTTCTTTTTGTTGCATATACATAATATTAAAGATACGTTATCAAAGTCTTAAGCATAGAATTTCACAGTTAATGTTAAATTTGTAAGGAAGGATGTTAATCTGCCAGGTAATGACTCTAACCGACGAAGCCCAAAGTCACGTGTTTGAATTACTTCGAATTCCACAATGATGAACATTGTGTGAATTTAACAAATTATTCTCGGACTTATTAGTCCAAGGAATGATCATAAACGAGAATAAGAAGGGCTTTTTCGAATCCTGCAATTTCTCTAATGAGGGTGTACAAGTGAGGATATTTTTTTTAAAACAACGACGTGTAAGTAGTTGGCCTTCATCTGACCTGGGCCCTTATTCTGTAACGATTCCTTGTTTCAAAACCACGTTAATTCCATAAAAAGTTACGATATCTTTCCAAAAACGTATGCGTTTGACGTTTGTGCGCGGTAAGGTTTAGGTGTGGAATGTATAGATTGCGATACTGAATCAGGGCCCTGATGGTGAGTGACAAAAAGGCCGAAAGTGGAAACGCGCTTCACGCGGAATCCTCAACCACTGAGGTACTGCCTATATCTTATTTCTAAACTGTCGGAACACAACAACACTATGAACATTGTTATGGGGCCGTCCATTAATCACGTGAGGCTCGAAAGGGGGGGGGGGGGGGGGTGGTTTGGCAAAATCACGAAATATCACAAGGGGGGGGGGGGGGGGGAGTGTAGAAAAATATCACGTGCATTTATTTTTTAGTCAAACGCGCGATTTCTAAACCGAAAGCGGCGTGTAGTGTGATCTTGCCGTAAAAAAAAGCAACCTTTCCAGTCTAGACATTTTTATCATGGTCCTTAATTTTTTGGAATTAAATTAGATTAAACTTTATACCTGTATTTAAAGATAATATTCTTAAAATTAAAATTAAAAAAACCTTTTTAAAAAACAAGCTTTTATTTAAGTGCGCTAAAAAGAATAAGATAAACTTTTACTAACAACTTATAACGTCATTAGTCGTTACACAATTTATATGATATACTTAAAAGGTTGTCGCGAGATTTAAGTACTCGTATTTTCTTAGATTGAAAATTTTTATAGTTAAAATCAATCACATCATAGTATTTTATTTACTTGTTTATTTAAACATAAGTATATAGCACTTAATTATATAGTTAATCTCGCGACAACCTTTTATATAAGTAATATAAATTGAGTAATGACGTTAGAAGTTGTTAGTAAAACTTTATTTTTTCCTTTTTAGCGCATTTAAATATAAGCTTGTTTTTGAAAAGTTGTTTAACTTTTAATTTATTTTTTACTTTTTAGTTATCTCTCGACACGTTTTTTATCTGTTCTTCTCACTGAACGTGTAGGTATACAGAATTTATTCACGTCCACCAAACCACCTCCACTCACCACCCATCAAAAACGGTCTACCGATTAAGACGAATTAAACTCGACGCGGTTGTGTCGCTTAATTACTGAGTTCCTATGGCTTTCCAGCTCCACCAACAGACCCTTCTAGCACTAAAGTCCTACTCTAACTACTAACTACTACTACTCTAACTACCTACTCGTCAAGACGAATCAAACGAGCCCATACTGGATGGGGTTATGTCGTTTATAATTACTGAGTTCCTATGGCCACCTTCCAGGTTCATCATCAGACCCTGGTTACCATTTAGCACCAAAGTACTCGTCAAGACGAATCAAACGAGCTGAGACCTGATGGAGTTGCGTCGTTTCATTACGTAGTTCCTATGACCACCTTCCAGTTCCATCATCAGATCAGACCCTGGTAACCATTTATAAACAAAGTACTCGTCAATATGAATGAAACGAGACGAAACTCGATGAGGTTGTGTCATTTCATTGTGAAGTTCCTATGGCCACCTTCCAGCTCCATCATCAGATCAGCACCATGCCATCATAATATTGCATTGTCACACGATTTACACATGCATGCAAAATAAATTGCAAGTTAAACACGAGATTTTGGGTGGGGGGGGGGGGTACACTTAAACCTCACCACAAATCATCAAGGGGGAGGGGGGGTTAAAAAATGCTGAAAAAAACATCACGTGATTAATGGACGGCCCCTACGGCGGCAGACTTTAGATAAGATGGTGGTAGCTAGTCAGGCGGACTACCACCCTACCACTAACCAAACCAAGAACACAGATGTTCCCCCTCTGGGAATCGAACCCGAGACCTCTGAGTCTAATACCGGTGGCTTAGCGACTAGACCACGGTATTGGCTGTCTGGTGTTCATTTAAGTTTCTAATATGTATATTAGCTGTTGGTCAAGCTGTAGTAATTAATTAATAATTAAACAAATCACTTTCACACCTTCTACACGGTAGTTATTTCTTTATCTATTGCAAGACGGACTAAATATCAGGTGCTAAATGCTAAGTGTATTGCTTGATAAGTACACAAATGATGTGATACAACATATTACAGGAATAGTCAATAAATGAGTACGTTACACTTCTTATCGTTTTAACTTCAGGGTTGAACATTGGAATAACATTTTATTTTATAAGGAAAGAAATAATTATTTATTTGTATTTAAATGAGTACAGCATGTTGTCTTCATCCTTTGGTCGTCAGTCTTACTCCTAGTGCGGTTGATTAGGAGAATTTCGCAAACGCATTATTCAGTTGCAGCGAATTTTAGAATCGCATTTTTTAGCGAAAGCTTTATTTAAGTTCCTATTATTTATTATCAGATGAATTTAGCGATCTCCTTTTTTAGTTGCAGTAAATTTCAGAGTAGCATTTTTTAGCGAAAGCTTTATTTATGTTCCCATAATTTCTTAATAGATGAATTTCGCGATCTCCTTTTTAGGGTTCAATGTTTAGGGCAACATTAAAGAAATGTGTAGTTCAGCATAAAAATTAGAAAAAAACTTTTGTAAGATATTGACTTTTATGTCTTTAGGAATTAAAACCACGAACTGTCAAATATGTAAATGTTAAATGTAATTTGGACTTATCTACATTTTTTTTCAGACATTGAATTACACATTTCATCGGCACGCATTTAATGGGTAGGTAGTTTTTATATCACGATTAAAAGATAGAGATCGCATTATGAAAATACAATGTTTAGATTTCAAGACACCTAAATTGATAATACTTATTTGAATTCGTTATTAATGTCGCATGATTAAACATACGACGTTTGTTGTAACGGTTGCAAAGTCAACTACGAGTATTACCTGATGCTAATTAAATTCTAGAGCTCATATGCGAAGGAAACTGTTACCATAAAAAAAAAGAATTTACACAACCACACTAATGATCTAGATTCTAGACTGAAACTATAAGAAGAAGCATTTTCACAATAGCGTCAAGATAAATGAAATGAAATGAAATGAAATGAAATTTATGAAATTTATTTTATTTGCGTATGAATGGGGTACATGGGGGAGATGTTGTTACAGTTGTTACATTTTTACGCTCATCCCATTCAGCCAACCACGGTAGCATGCAAAAAATAGGGATATTAAAATTAAAAATTAATGCAATGCAATTAAAATTGAATACAATACAATACAATAAAATTAAATTCATAAATGGAAATAACCTAAAACAAATAAATTAATAAAATAAAAACACAACCAAAGAAACCACTTTGAGGCTGTATGGTGCAGCTCCTCTGCCTTATTTGTTCAAGAGTTCAACGACAAACAAAAAAACTAATGGTTTTCCTTAGTTTATAACAGAAAAGAAAAGTCATACAGAGAGAGCTTAAAACTAAAAAAATAATAATAATTAGATGCATTAGATGTCAAACCCTAATTATTAATAGAATTATATATCAAGTCAAGAATAAAATCACAGTCGTTATACAATTTAAATTAGAAAATAGAATGTCAATGCGCACATTAAATCATTAAACAATTTGGTACAACAACGAAAACGAATATCAATGCAAAGAACCTAAGGCATCACAACACAAGGTACACGAATTGCAGCATTTGTGTTTTAGATATTCTTGCACAGAGTAAAAGACGTGTGCGATTAGCCATCTATATAAAGCACTGTGGAATTTCTTAATCGTAAGTTCTTTGATTTTTTCAGGTAGCTGATTATATATCACCATGCACATCCATAAGCAGTTTTTCTGAATTCGCGCACTCCTTGGAACAATGGCCGGCACCAACCTATTTCCATCTCTTGTATTCCGTGGAAAGATTTCTTTAGCTTTTTTGAAATAGTGAGTATTTTGTTTGACAAATTTGGCAATTTCAAAGATGTAAAGACATGGAAGAGGTAATACCTTTAAAGACTTAAACAGAGGCGCACATGGTTCATCAGGTGCATCACCACAGATCGACCTTATACATTTTTTTTGTGCTATAAATGCTTTAGTCATATCTGTACTATAACGGTTAAACATAGATAAATTACTAAAAAAAACTTTAATTACTGAATCTGATTACATTTATAAATTGCGCATGTCGCAGGGTGGTAGTATTCTTGCACCGCTACGCGAAACGTTTTCTTAAATTTAAATATATTTCTCTAAACAAATACAGTTGACAGCCCTAAAACAGGGGTCGGTACGGAACAACAGCTCTTACAGCGACGGTGATTCACCTACAATTTCAACCGCTCGAGGTGAAGTCCCGATATCAAAAGTTCCTGTATATAAGGAACTACTTCAGCTAAAGGGAACCAGTTCTAAGATATTGAGAGTTATAACGATGTTACCAAAAGTTGTTATCTTGTTGGTGTGTCTTAGTGTCGTGAAAGCAATTTACATTATCAACGCTTACGAAGATGACAATAATGGTAAGAATTTCAAGTCTACGCAGTTAGGCTTATTATTGTAGTGGGTTATTAAAGGCTGAGCTTGTAGTTGTAGTACCTTTGAGCTGATATCAAATATAAGAGATATCTGATGCATCTTTAATTAAAATGTCCGATCGTTTTAACAGAGCGATCAAAGCTAGAAGTTTCATTGAATTAAGTATAATTTTTTACCTGTTTAGGTGAACCTTTGTATACTGAACCCTTTCTATTTTGGTAGCCGTACCCCAGACAGTTTATATCTGGGTAAATATATATTCTAAAATAGAAAAGCGATTAAACTTCTTCTGAAAATAGGTGATTACATAGCCAAAAGTGGAAGGAGTTAAGTGCACTTCACCCAATTTTTCCACAACAGTAAAGTTGTGATGCAGACTTAGATAAAGTGATTGTAGCTATCCAGACAGATTTAGAAAAAGTTCTACTACCTAACTAAATCAAGTGCTATATTTTTCCCCCCGGGTGGGAATCGAATTTTTGAAACTCTGGGTAAAACCGGTGGGATAGGCACTAGAACACGAACGAACAAAACGGGACGTCGCACTCCAGTAGCTATATACTCATTGGGTCCTACTTTTTTTCTGTACAAAACATTTTTAAATGTCACGTGACGGAGTAAATATTTGTTTACGAGAAATGGAAGAGGGCCCTTTGATGTTTACAGAGCGCACGGTTTATTTTGCCGTCCAAAATATTTACGTCATGTCGCTAGCGAATAATGTGCTATAAAAACTTGGTATGACTACTTAAAACTGCCTGAACTAACTGAAAATATCCATTAATAAACCTAATTAATCTCAAGTGTGTGGCTCAAGCTGTGTGCTGGCGGCTCATTAAGGCTAGGTGTTAGTAAAAAATAAAATAACACGTTCTAAGAATTTTTGAAGAAGTAAACAGTAAAATAAAAATCTGCGAAAATTATGAAATATTGTTGAGGCTTTATTCTGTAGAATATACCCGATGGAAACACGTTTTGATTAAGATGACTTGATAGAATAAATTCACAAAGTTACATATATTTATGTCATTTTTATCTTCTTTTCTAGCTTTTAATCTTAAAATAAGTGATTTGATATTATGAGTTATTTACCAAAATGAAGTGCATAGATAACTTGAGAGATTGTCACCGATCGTTTTTTTTATTACATCTATAAATTTTTTTAAATGTAAAACGCGATTATTCGCGCCGCTTCGCTGTTATACCCGTCCCTTACCGTCGTACCGTCGAGAGAGCGAGAGAGAAGCGCTCGAAATACCTCCTTTTAATAAAAGAATACTAACAACCCATGGGTGTCGTAAAAGCGACTAACGGACTAAATACGGCATAGAACATCGAACAGCATAGAGCGGCGATAGGCTTACTACTTATCACGCTGAGGACATGTATATTTGTCGAAACGTGGACTGTGTCAGTGGACCGCTTTTGCGTTCCTATCTTTATCTTCTAATATAATCTTAGAATATTAAGTCTATAACCTTATCTATACTAATCTGTCGTTGTCATGGCAAACAAACCCACCAACCTTTTTATTTTTGATTATTTTTGTTTAATTTTAATGCTTTCAATTGTTATTCTAATTTATTATTTTTGGTATTTGTTTTGAATGTTGATAATTATTTAATTGTTTTAGTTGTATGTTTTTGGTTTTTATTTTGAACGCTCCATAGTTTTACGTCAATATCGTAAAATGTCCAGTGTCGAAATTGCGTCCATATCGTAAGAAATCCATATCTTATAGCGTCTAAATAGTGCCACGTCTAAGTCTCCTACGGTAGAAATCGTGAAATGCTTAGGTCGTAAAATGTCCAGTCTATAATAATGTCTAAGTCTAGGGAAGTCCAAATCGAGAAATGTCAAGTTATAAAAATTTGTAAATAAGCCGCGAGCAGAAGCTAGTATTGAATACGCGTTGCCGTTATTTGTTAAACTCCTTGAGTGATTCTTTCCAAACAAGATAATGGCTTGATACTGGCACTTCATAATTATAAGCAAGTACAAAGATAAATTAAAAAATATTAAGAAATAAACAAAGAGACAAAGAGTTAGGCGAAGTACATACAAATAGGCTAACACATTTAGAAAAAATAAAATTGTGCGAAAAAATATGCCATTGACAAAATATTTATTAAATAAATATTTTGACTTTGACTTTCAATTAGAAGTACAAAAACTTCGGCGATCCTTTATAGACACACGATTATACTTACCAGTCATCATCATCATCATCAGCCTATAAACGTCCCACTGCTGGGCACAGGCCTCCCACGTGAACAATAGCACGTGGGGATATTGGGCCATAACCCACCACGCTGGCCCAATGCGGGTTGGTGGGTTTTAACGGCTGCCATCTTACGACAACAACCGGGACCAACGGCTTAACGTGCCTTCCGAAGCACGGAGGAGCACGAGATGTTATTAAATTTGGTCACCCATCCAGCGACCCGGCATTGCGAAAGTTGCTTAGCGAGCAAGATCGCAGGCCGAACGCGCTAGCCGCTGCGCCATCGAGCTCCTCTTACCAGTACTTAATAATAATTCTAATGTAAAAGAAATAATACGATATGAAAATTGAGTTAAAATGGATTTGTTTCATTAAGTTTTATAATATACTTAAAATGACAAATAGTATATATAACGAAATCAGTAAGAATTTAAAACAGTTATTTATAAGTTCGTAGAAGGAATTCGACTTCAATCACTACTAAATTCTTAAATACAAAAAAAAAACACTCATGACATTTGTAATAAAATAAACTACTTAGGTACGGAACCACATAATAATCGGTGCCTGTTGTTAGTAGATCCACTAACTGCGTAAATGTTTTTTTTTATAAAAGAAGGAGGCAAACGAGCAGGCGTGCCACCTGATGGAGAGTAATCACCGCCGCCCATGGACACCCGTAAAACCAGAGGAATCACAGATGCGTTGCCGGCCTTTAAGGAATGAACAGGAATTGTGAGGGGGGGCGGAAGGGCCTTGGAACCCTCACTGGCCGGACGAAACACAACGTGTTGTTCGTGATGTTTCGATATAACTGCGTTTTGTAGTCGGTATGCCCCTTGCATCCCGTTGAACTCCTCATATTTGCATTACTGTTCAGTGCTACAGTAATTGCCGCCGGCAATGGTACTTAAACGGCTACTGTCTCGGCCACTTGTGTCGGTGCCGTGAAAGCGTGCGCGGACAGCTGCCTTCGATGCTGAAGATGTGACTCCAGGTATGACTGGTAGCTCTCAGGAGTCCCTAAGACGCCCAAACTATCCTGGGCGTCTCCCCTCTGGCGCGCCGTTGCAAACTGGAACTAGGTGCTTTCTGTTCGTGTGCCGCCAGCAAGGGTTTTCCCTCCTAAAAGTAAAAAAAGGAGATAATCGGTATATCGGGTGGTTCCTTATTCATCCTGTGACAGCTCATTCTACGAATTTATTTTCCTTACTCAACCGATTCCTTTCAACCGACAGGAATTTATTTTTTTTGCATTCCTTATTCATTCCGAAAGTGTTCCTAACTCAACTGATATCGAAATTTAAAGAAAAAACACCTATTACCGTCGACCACCGAAGCGATACCTTTTTTATTTATTTTGTCACTAGAAATAAGGGACGTATCTGATGGTAATGAGATGGTGGTGAGCGACGCATCTGCAATGTGGAATAAGCGCAGTTGCGGCTACGAAGAATGCAACGAATTCTGCCGCAAAATGGGCTATGCACGAGGAGTGTGCATCGGAAACTATTGCCAGTGCCGCGCACGTATACTCGCTCCTGAGATCCCTAAGCCAGGTATGATATAAGCTATCTCGCAAGCGTCAGCGTTTTACAATGTAACAATACAAGACACTCAAAGAGCGTGGCTCGCGACGCTTACCAATCGCGGTGGCGAAAGCGTGACTGTAAAATCAGTCTAAGAGCCCTAAACCAGGCAAAACCAGTGATAAGTAACGAGTTTTACCTAAACTTTAGCTTTGCATTGGGAGCATTCATTGCGATATACTGCCTGTGCCAAGCGCTCTTTGCCATAGTTGAGATGTTGAGTGTTGAGAGTTGACTCGTTACTTATCACTGTTTTTGCCTGGTTTAGGGTTCTTAGACTGATTTTACAGTCACGCTTTCGCCACCGCGGTTGGTAACCGTCGCGAGCCACGCTCTTTGAGTGTCTTGTATTGTTACATAGTAAAACGCTGACGCTTGCGCGATAGCTTATATCGTACCTGGCTTAGAGATCTCAGGAGCGCGTATACGTGAGCGGCACTGGCAATAGGTTCCGATGCACACTCCTCGTGCATAGCCCATTTTGCGGCAGAATTCGTTGCATTCTTCGTAGCCGCAACTGCGCATATTCCACACTGCAGATGCGTCGCTCACCACCATCTCATCACCATCAGATACGTCGCTCATTTCTAGTGACAAAATATATAAAAAAGATATCGCTTCGGTGGTCGACGGTAATAGGTATTTTTTCTTTAAATTTCGATATCAGTTGAGTTAGGAACACTTTCGAAATGAATAAGGAATGCAAAATAAAATAATTCCTGTCGGTTGAAAAGAATCGGTTGAGTAAGGAAAATAAATTCGTAGAATGAGCTGTCACTGGATGAATAAGGAACAACCCGATATAACCGATTATCTCCTTTTTTTACTTTTAGGAGGGAAATCTACTAACTAACAACAGGCACTGATTATTATGTGGTTCCGTACCTAAGTAGTTTATTTTATTTCAAATGTCATGAGTAATTCTTTTTTGTATTTAAGAATTTAGTAGTGATTGAAGTCGAATTCCTTCTACGAACTTATAAATTACTGTTTAAATTCTTACTGATTTCGTTATATATACTATTTGTCATTTTAAGTATATTATAAAACTTAATGAAACAAATCCATTTTAACTCAATTTTCATATCGTATTATTTCTTTTACATTAGAATTATTATTAAGTACTGGTAAGAGGAGCTCGATGGCGCAGCGGCTAGCGCGTTTGGCTTGCGATTTTGCTCGATAAGCAACTTTCGCAATGCCGGGTCGCTGGATGGGTGACCAAATTTAAAAACATCTCGTGCTCCTCCGTGCTTCGGAAGGCACGTTAAGCCGTTGGTCCCGGTTGTTGTCGTAAGATGGCAGCCGTTAAAACCCACCAACCCGCATTGGGCCAGCGTAGTGGGTTATGGCCCAATATCCCCACGTGCTATTGTTCACGTGGGAGGCCTGTCAGCAGTGGGACGTTTATAGGCTGATGATGATGATGATGACTGGTAAGTATAATCGTGTGTCTATAAAGGATCGCCGAAGTTTTTGTACTTCTAATTGAAAGTCAAAGTCAAAATATTTATTTAATAAATATTTTGTCAATGGCATATTTTTTCACACAATTTTATTTTTTCTAAATGTGTTAGCCTATTTGTACTTCGCTTAACTCTTTGTCTCTTTGTTTATTTCTTAATATTTTTTAATTTATTTTTGTACTTGCTTATAATTATGAAGTGCCAGTATCAAGCCATTATCTTGTTTGGAAAGAATCACTCAAGGAGTTTAACAAATCACGGCAACGCGTATTCAATACTAGCTTCTGCTCGCGGCTTCATTTTCTTATGTACAAATTTTTATAACTTGACTTTTCACGATTTGGACTTCGACTTAGACATTATTATAGACTGGAGATTTTACGACTTAAGCATTTAACGATTTCTACCGCAGGAGACTTAGACTTGGCGCTACTTAGACGCTATAAGATATGGATTTCTTACGATATGGACGCAATTTCGACACTGGACATTTTACGATATTGACGTAAAACTATGGAGCGTTCAAAATAGATACCAAAAACATACAATTAAAACAATTAAAAAATTATCAACATTCAAAACAAATACCAAAAATAATAAATTAGAATAACAACTAAAAGCAATAAAATTATCAAAAATAAACAAAAGTAAAAAGGTTGGTGGGTTTATTTACCATGACAACGACAGATTAGTATAGATAAGGTTATAGACTTAATATTATAAGATTATATTAGAAGATAAAGATAGGAACGCAAAAGCTATATCATTTCTAACCGCACAAAATGAAGAATTTAAAAAAAGAATAGAACATTTGGAATGTGAAATCAAAAAGGACAAGGAGTACATAATTTTGCTTGATGATAAACTGGAGGATGTTAGAAGAGAAAATCAAAAAGGAAATTTTGAAATCAAGAATGTGCCGCAAATTGGCCCAAACATGACAAAGATGACTTAATAAAAATGGTCTTGTGCCTATCAAAAGCTATAGACTGCCCCTTAACAGAAAATGAAATCAGTGATATCTATAGAATACGAACAAAGAGAGAAACAACCAAGAGTTCTCCTATTATTGTGGAAACAAGTTCGGCCATTCTGAAATCCGCGGTTTTACAAAAGTGCAAGACGCATAATATCACCAACAAAGGAAAGTTGCGAGCCAAACACCTGGGTTTTAGAACGAAGGAAGACACTCCGATATATGTATCGGAACAACTGACATCTAAGGGGGCTAGACTTCATTTTCTTGCCCGCGACCTCGCTAAAATAAAATCATACAAATTTTGTTGGACATCACACGGGCGGGTCTATGTACGGAAAACAACCGACCCCTCTGTTATTCTGATAAGGAATGAAGCCCAAGTACATAACCTTATGCAACAAACATGACTATACAGTTACATTATGGTGCTGGTCTTACTGTTTTTGTTGTACTCTGTGTGTGTTATTAGTATCGTCTTAGTTTGTAATCTCGTTGAATGTTTGCTTTATTGTGCACAGATACTAAATACTTTAGGACTTTCCTTAAAGGTAAGGCTTTGTAAAAACACACACTATACACACATATTTATTACTATTTCACAGTTTCAAAAAATAAATTTTCCTTACTTCACTCGTATATTGCTTACATACATACACATGAACTATTGCCTCAAGTCTAAACTAAATAACCATGCTTTAATCTATAAACAGCTGTCTATTAGATACTTATACACTCAAATTAAGAATGTGCCTTGTAAAAACTGTCACATAATATGTCAAATAACCTATTTTTCTAACAAACGAACTGTGTGCATCCTCAAGAAATATTTAATTAAATCGTTTAATGGATAGTCTATTAAATACGGTAACAGATATTGATAAAATAGAAATTGCAGCGTCAAATACATATGATATTATTAATTTTCCATCCTTGGTAGGTAAAATACATAACACTGAACTTACAATTATTTCACAAAACATAAGGAGCATCTACAGTAATTTTGATGATCTTTGCCTTACATTGTCGCAGTTCAACTTTTCGGTAGACGTGATAGTATTAACTGAATGTCGTATTGATCCAAAAAAACCATACCACAGTTAAATAATTATGTATCTTTTTCAACAACAAATCATTTAAATCGGTGTGACGGTGTTGTAGTTTATGTAAGAACGGAATATAAAGTTAAAGTTACCGAGGTCATGCTTTCTAACGCCTCATGTCTACAGATTACTATAAATGACCTTACTATCCTTGGAATTTATCGTTCTCCCTCCAATCCCAATGGAGAAAATTTCGTACATTCGTTAGATAATCACCTAAGTAATTTAAAAAAGTCCAAAACAATAATTATTACGGGAGACATCATTATAAATATAATAAGTGTTCCGTCGTACGAAGTGTGAGAGGTTGCGATGATGGAGTTCCATGGCGATGGTTAATAACGACTGCGTTTCTTTATGTGATGTTGTATATTTACAGTGACTACATTGTGACTAACTTATTATCTAAACCTTACAAGACTATTTATACAGTAATACTACGTAGATGTTGGAGGGAGGATGCCGTGACATATCTTTATCGGATCTGCACGCGTTTAGGTATGTGCTTACAAACTCTTTAACCGATACGTGATGATAATAAATTATGTGGCGACTAAGGCCGCCACAGTACTCCCCCTCTTGAAAAAGGGAATAAAAAAACCATCAGGTCTTCAGCTTGGAGATGCCAGTGGTGCTCTAATCCACGTTAAGTCGTGATGAGCGTGCTCAAGTCTTCATTGACAAAACGAGCGTTCTCCAGTCTACAGTGACTCGAGACGAGCGTGTGCTACCATGTCTGCTGTGAGTCGAGACGTGTGGAGTGCGACAATACTTTTTTGACCGTCGAGTGATGCCGAGGATCCAGGAAGCGTTACGTTGCTGCGATGGAACCTTATGGCTAGCTGGCTTGCTGAATGCTGCTAAGAGAGCTGTTTCCTTGTATTTGAACAAAATGCTTATTATAGGTATATCTTTTAAAAAAGACCTACTACACGAATAATTTTTATAAGAAACTTGATTTTTCTTGTCTAAAATTCCTCTCAACATCTTAATATTGTTACTAAAATATTTTTTTATCACGTTATACCAAGACTATATTATACACACAAATTAAGTGGCATAAACAAGTACAACTTTAAATTATGCATATTCTTACAGTGAACTTTAAATTACGCATTACATGTTAATAATAAATTGAACTAATAGACTTAATAAAATACATAATAACAAAACATAAAAATTAGAATTGACTAAGATTAAACATTAATTACATAGAGATAAGACATGTTGCATTCAATATACATACTTAATATAAGGAAATAAGTGCCTAGCTAAAACATATAATTAAAATTGACTAAAATCTTATTATTACATTAGTTACCCTAACATGGTTCATTTTTGTGCTTATTTATTCTACTGTATTCTTATTGCACAATCAAAGCATTTTAAACTTGTTGAATATCTTCATTTTGAGTACAACTTCATTATAGCTTCATAATTATCCTCAGACTGGCGTATTCCTTGGCTCTTTGTCAGATAACCGGAGAAATCGATTCGCACTGGAGGTAGCTAGTAGCATTTAAGTGCCATATGAAGTGTAATAATATCTCATAAAACAATCGACTGGTAAAATAATGCTTTTATAAATATCTCTTTCCGTAAGTATAAATAACATACCTCAAACCACTTTGTCAGTCGGTAAGTGAGGCGGTTAAACGGGTGAATACTCGTTGCATACATTTATTCTATTTTTCTTTGGATTTTATTTATTTACTTCTATAGAAAAATCCACAACTCTGTACAAAATTGTTTCCGTATAGCAGTATAGTCATTAATGCCGTGATCTTGAATTTGCGCAAGCGTAGAGCAAACGGCGAAAAGTGCTGCATCAGAAATTCTTGTGCGTTCGCTGCACCGCACAATTTATTTATAACGTAATGTGTACAGTTATGAAATCGTTAGTATATTCTATATCGCATTGTTTTTCTGGGTACCTTATTTCTTTGCCTTGGTCGATGAAACGTTCTTGATACGATGTGCCGGAAAGGAAGCCAAAGTTGTGGTTGTGAGAGTGATGTTAAATGACGCAGTCGCAGCTCGGTGTGGCTCGGCGTAGTGATTTTATTTTGAAAATCTTGTTGCGTCCGTCGCTGAACACAATGTTACTGCCATGGTAGATGTGTAGATATTGCAAATGACTCACGTGTTCTTTTCGGGGTACTCCATTGGAAGGTTGCTTGTTGCTTAAGCGGGGTCACCAGTGTTCCGTCGTACGAAGTGTGAGAGGTTGCGATGATGGAGTTCCATGGCGATGGTTAATAACGACTGCGTTTCTTTATGTGATGTTGTATATTTACAGTGACTACATTGTGACTAACTTATTATCTAAACCTTACAAGACTATTTATACAGTAATACTACGTAGATGTTGGAGGGAGGATGCCGTGACATATCTTTATCGGATCTGCACGCGTTTAGGTATGTGCTTACAAACTCTTTAACCGTGATAATAAATTATGTGGCGACTAAGGCCGCCACAACCAACGACAACTTACAGACAAATGAACGTAAAAATAAAATAAACTACTTAAACATGCTAGCAATGCATGGCTTGTTACCAGGGCATACCCTACCGACTAGAGACAAAAATTGTTTGGATCATTTTATCTTAAAATTAAACAAAACTAAAAATTCAGCATCTATATACATTTTGAACACGACTATTACTGACCACAACATGATTTTTTTTAAATTATCTAATATAAAAGATGAAACTAACACTCCCAAAATAAAGACCTCTATCAACTTATTTAAAGCAATCGAATCACTTAAAAGTTTGGATCTTTTTAACATGCTATCATATACTAACCCCACTATTCTTACGGATTTGTTAATTAACAAATTGAGGCAATGTATCTTGACAAACACAATAACCACAACAATTCCATGTAAAAATCTGACATAAAACAATGGATGACGCTAGGAGTTCTCCGTTGTATTAGAAATAGAAACGATATGCAGAAAAAACTGAAACGTGACCCAACAAACAATGTTCTGAAAGTAACATATAGACGCTATCGTAATCATTGCAATGCTTTGATTAAAACTTTAAAACGTAATTTTCATAGAGATCATCTACTTAAAAATAAAAAAAATCCAAGGCTACTTTGGAAATCTATTGATAACATCACACACCGTAAAGTGAATAAATCTAAAAATATAGAACTGCTAAACTCTAAATCAACCCCTAAAGAATCCGTAGATTACGTAAATACCTATTTTGCAAATATTGGCAAATCCTTAGCTGATAACATCTTGATGCGTCAATCAAATCGGGCCACACCCTTTGATAACTCTTCTGATTCACAACTGGCCTCTTCTTTTGTTTTATTAGAAACCGACCCAGGTGAGATCTACGAAATTTTAATGGTATTAAAATCTGATAGTGCAGCTGGTTGGGATGGCATACAGACTAAATTTCTAAAACATGTTGGCAAAGAAATAGCCCCCGTTATTGCCCACTTAGCTAACCTTTGCATAAGATAGGGCATCTTTCCTACTGTGCTCAAACAAGCAATTGTCACTCCCATACATAAGGGCGGGGACAGGGTCGAAGCCAGCAACTACAGACCTATCTCAGTTCTTCCGGTTCTTTCAAAAATATTAGAAAAAAATATTAACAGTAGATTAATTAGCTTCTTAAACAAATACCAATTAATATCTGACTCCCAATTTGGCTTTAGGCGAGAGATTTCTACAGAAGACGCTGTAATTGCTTTAACATCTCATATTTCTAAAAATGTCGATAAAAACAAAAAGTGCATTACAGTTTTTCTTGATCTTCAAAAGGCTTTCGATACCGTCTCTGTCCCCATCCTTATCCGCAGACTGGAATCCGTGGGTATCAGGGGTACTCCCCTGGCCTTGCTGTGTGACTATTTGCGTGATCGTAAACAGAGTGTTAGAGTGGGAGACTATGTTAGCGGACTCACAGATACAACATATGGTGTGCCCCAGGGGAGTGTGTTGGGACCAACGCTCTTCCTAATTTACATTAATAATCTTTGTAATTTAGATATTCCTAATGGGAAACTTTTTTCATATGCAGACGACACCGCTGTAGTTTTCACTGGTTCAACATGGGACGAAGTGCATAGTTTTGCTCAGCAAGGTCTTGCCCAATTAGCTCGTTGGTTGGATAACAATTTACTGACTCTGAATGCCTCTAAAACTAACTATATATGTTTTACAAATTATAATAGTGCGCAGCCAAATTTAGACTGTCTAATAAAAATTCACTCATGTAATAATGTCAACAACCATAATTGCTCATGCTACAGTATAAACCAAATATCTAAAACTAAGTATCTTGGAGTAATAGTAGATCAGCGCCTAGCATGGCACGCTCATATTGACCTATTGAGTAGCAGGATTCGTAAACTCTCTTGGATTTTTAAGACTCTGAGATATGTTGCCGACGCAGTTTTAATAAAACAAATATATATATCGCTAGCCCAATCTATCATTAACTATTGTATCACAATCTGGGGCGGAGCCTCCAAAACCAAATTCTTAGAAGTAGAACGAGCACAGAGATCTTTGCTTAAAGTGATTTATTTTAAACCTTATAGGTTTTCAACCGATACTTTATATTCCCAATGTGGCCTTTTATCTGTAAGGAAACTTTTCATCCTACACGCGATCTTAAAACTCCATAGAAAACTCCCTTTCAACCTCACTAGACAAAATAGAAGAAGAATATTAAATGTTGCACCTGTAGCCCACGTTAAAACTGCCTATGCCAGGAGAAAATTTACAGGACAAGCAGCACATATTTACAACAAAATAAATAAAATTCTTAATTTTCACCCCACAGCAACACGTACATGCAAGAACACTTTACAGAACTGGCTTCGAGGTAAAACCTATAATGAAACAGAAAACCTTATATTAAAGTAACAAATATATTATGTAAGTATAAAATTAAAATTAATTTTTATTTTACAAAATCCAACACACACACACACACACACACACACACACACACACACACACACACACACACACACACACACACACACACACACACACACACACACACACACACACACACACACACACACACACACACACACACACACACACACACACACACACACACGAGCTACGCGCGAGTGCGATTATGTACACCGAATAAATAAAATAAATAAATAAATAAAATTAACATTAAAAAAAAAAGAACTAATTATATATATTTCAATTAATTGTTTATTGGCTTTATGTGTCTTAATCTTAACAGTTAACATTTAATTATTAATTACTATAATATTTAAATTGTTGCCGTCTACTCATAGCGTTTTTGTTATTGTCTTGCTGTAGGTAATACCAACAGTAATACAATGTATCTTTTGTAATTTTAGGAAGGAGCGGGGTCTTCTAACACGTGTATTATACATAAAAGAAGATTCCAGCCATTTGTTATGTAACTATGTAAAAGATTTTTTCATTTTTTTTTTCTTTTTTTTTTCATTTTTTTAAAAGCGGTCCACTGACACAGTCCACGTTTCGACAAATATACTCGTACATATCCTCAGCGTGATAAGTAGTGAGCCTATCGCTGCTCTATGCTGTTCGATGTTCTATGCCGTATTTAGTCCGTTAGTCGCTTTTACGACACCCAAGGGTTGGTAGTATTCTTTTATTAAAGGGAGGTATTTCGAGCGCTTCTCTCTCGCTCTCTCGACGGTACGACGGTAAGGGCCCGTCCCTTATAACAGCGAAGCGGCGCGAATAATCGCGTTTTATATTATAAAAAATTGATAGATGTAATAAAAAAAACGATCGGTTATAATCTCTCAAGTTATTTATGAACTTCATTTTAGTGAATAATTCATAATATCAAATCACTTATTTTAAGAATAAAACTCAGAAAAGAAGATAAAATAACAGAAATATATGTAACTTTGTGAATTTATTCTATCGAGTCATCTTAATCAAAACGTGTTTCCATCGGGTATATTCCACAGAATAAATCCTCAACAATATTTCATTATTTTAGCAAATTTTAATTCTAATTCTAAAATTCTAAGAACGTGTTATTTTATTTTTCACTAACACCTAGCCTTAATGAGCCGCCTAAAACGTACGTAAGCTTATACAGGAGTGTGCATCGGGAATCGGCACTTCATAATTATAAGCAAGTACAAAGATAAATTAAAAAATATTAAGAAATAAACAAAGAGACAAAGAGTTAGGCGAAGTACATACAAATAGGCTAACACATCTAGTTAAAAAAAAATTGTGGGAAAAAATATGCCATTGAAAAAATATTTATTAAATAAATATTTTGACTTTGACTTTCAATTAGAAGTACAAAAACTTCGGCGATCCTTTATAGACTTACGATTATACTTACCAGTACTTAATAATACTTCTAGTGTAAAAGAAATAATACAATATTAAAATTGAGTTAAAATGGATTTGTTTCATTAAGTTTTATAATATACTTACAATGACAAATAGTATATATAATGAAATCAGTAAAAATTTAAAACAGTTATTTATAAGTTCGTAGAAGGAATTCGACTTCAATCACTACTAAATTATTAAATACAAAAAAAAATACTCATGACATTTGTAATAAAATAAACTACTTAGGTACGGAACCACATAATAATCGGTGCCTGTTGTTAGTGGATCCACTAACTGCGTTATTGTTTTTTTTTATAAAAGAAGGAGGCAAACGAGCAGGCGGGTCACCTGATGGAGAGTAATCACCGCCGCCCATGGACACCCGTAAAACTAGAGGAATCACAGATGCGTTGCCGGCCTTTAAGGAATGAACAGGAATTGTGAGGGGGGGGAAGGGCTTTGGAACCCTCACTGGCCGGACGAAACGCAACGTGTTGTTCGTGATGTTGGGATATAACTGCGTGTTGTAGTCGGTATGCCCCTTGCATCCCGTTGAACTCCTCATATTTGCATTACTGTTCAGTGCTACAGTAATTGCCGCCGGCAATGGTACTTAAACGGCTACTGCCTCCGTGCCTGCCGTCCGTGCCGTGAAAGCGTGCGCGGACGGCTGCCTTCGATGCTGAAGATGTGACTCCAGGTGTGACTGATAGCTCTCAGGAGTCCCTAAGACGCCCGAACTATCCTGGGCGTCTCCCCTCTGGCGCACCGTTGCGGGGTGAAACTGGATGCTTTCTGTTCGTGTCCCGCCAGTAAGGGGTTTCCCTCCTAAAAGTAAAAAAAGGAGATAATCGGAATATCGGGTTGTTCCTTATTCATCCTGTGACAGCTCATTCTTCGAATTTATTTTCCTTACTCAACCGATTCCTTTCAACCGACAGGAATTATTTTATTTTGCATTACTTATTCATTCCGAAAGTATTCCTAACTCAACTGATATCGAAGTTTAAAGAAAAAACACCTATTACCGTCGACCACCGAAGCGATATCTTTTTTATTTATTTTGTCACTAGAAATGAGCGACGTATCTGATGGTGATGAGATGGTGGTGAGCGACGCATCTGCAGTGTGGAATATGCGCAGTTGCGGCTACGAAGAATGCAACGAATTCTGCCGCAAAATGGGCTATGCACGAGGAGTGTGCATCGGAACCTATTGCCAGTGCCGCTCACGTATACGCGCTCCTGAGATCCCTAAGCCAGGTACGATATAAGTTATCGCGCAAGCGTCAACGATTTACTATGTAACGATACAAGACACTCAAAGAGCGCCCAAGTAACACATAAGCAAGATAACAGTACACACTTAGAACTTTTAACAGTTCAAAGATGAATATGGTTTGTGTAAGAGCTTTGGGAATAGCCATGTACTGAATAAGGTTAACTACGGACCCTTAAAATACTAAACGCTTAATAAATTCTGTATTTCTGTCCTTTCCTTCTTTACGCTTAATAACCAATCTCCGTAAGATTATTAGACAGACGTTATTAAGCATTACGCATTCCAGGTGGCTTAAATCTGAAAAACAGTGCCTTCGGCAGCATTTATCTGATTAACAATAATCTATAATGCTATTATTAAAGCAGTACTAAGCTTGTAGCGTTTGGAACAGCTAATTGCTCAATAAAGTATCACCTTCTGAATAATATTGTTTACATAACCCTGGTATACAGCTTGATACTGAATAATTGTTTTTACTTTATCTTTAAACTGTATAAGATTCTAGGTTTTACTAATTATTCAGCTGCTGAATAAATAATATTATTTGTATTTTTAATAAGCTTATTTCAGTATAATAAAGAGTTTTCAACTAACTTATTCAAATTAAAGACCACATTTGTATTGATATAGCGCCCATAGCTTAATACCAGCAATTAGAATATTATTGTACGTATTTATTTTATGCGTTGTTTGAATCGTGGATCGAAAGTCGTGGTAAAAGCGTAAAGAACCGGTCATATCGAAAGAAAATTGTTAAAAGAATATTGTAACGCGGGGTTTATAAAAGTATTGCCAAAGCCAGTGCTGCGCATACGAACATCACTGCATGCCTCCGCCTTCTTTCCCCCGCCCGCCTGCGGGCCGCGCCAACGCTAGGGTCCGCTGGCCGGCACCCGTAGAGAGAGCTTCCCGATCGCCGAAGGGAACGGTTGAGTAACGATATCCTCCGCGAATCTCTTTAAGCGTGACGTATTAGGTATATCTTAGTTTCTGTACTTACCAGTTGTGTTAACAATAAATATATTTCAATCATTTAAAGTCTTTCGCTTTAAACTGGCGCCCATACTTGTGGCTCGAACCGCGTGTGTAACAAAGTTATACTTACATAAACAATAAAAACCGTGTACGTGAAACGTGCCCAACCATCTACCTACCTTGTCTAGAAGTACGGACATTCCACCTTATCCTAAGTG
Source organism: Scoparia ambigualis (assembly GCA_963921215.1). Taxonomy (NCBI): domain Eukaryota; kingdom Metazoa; phylum Arthropoda; class Insecta; order Lepidoptera; family Crambidae; genus Scoparia; species Scoparia ambigualis. The sequence goes on from OY992510.1 coordinate 8,236,748, forward strand.
TTATCATCACTCGTAAGTTCGCGACGTGAAGATGCCGATAACGAGGAAAGGAGAAGCGCTCCGTCAACAGCAAGAAGAAGATGAGAATGACCTCACGCTCACTGAAGGAGATGACACTGTCGTTGAACCCGGCCGTGCTGACGAACCGAGTGCCGGCACGAGGCCGACACAACCACCGGCGTTCCAGCTGCCGACGGATCAGTTCCTGTCCACGCTGATCGAGTCGATCACGCGTGCGCAAACAGAAGCCAACAGAACCCTCATTAACTCGCTAATGGAGTCCAGTGGCGAATTAAGGACTTCCTCCCCAGTCGGGGCCTCTCCAACAACCAAGGCGTGCGACAAAAGCGCCGCCGCCAGTACCAGCGCCGGTGCCGGTGCCAACTTCACCAAGTGCACGGCGCGTTTCGACGGGTCATCCCAAGACGCCGAAGTCTTGGAAGCATTCCTGGACGCCGTCGAGGTATTTAAGGAGTGCGCAGCGGTGAGTGACTACCATGCCCTCCGGGGATTACCAATGCTACTCGAAGCGGAAGCGGCAGTATGGTGGCGCGGCGTCAAGGCGTCGGTGTCGACGTGGCCGGACGCCATCGCCCGTCTTCGCGCTATGTATGGCGTGGTACAGCCCGCGCACCAAATTCTACGGCAGATTTACGCCGCCGAGCAACGGGAAGATGAACGCGCAGAAACCTTTTTGTGTAAAGTGCGCGCGTTATTATCGAAACTTCCGTATAAGCTCGATGAAGTGGTGCAATTAGACATTTGCTACGGATTATTGCATAGACGTGTAACGAAAAGAGTGCCCCGCGAAAATGTTCGTAGTTTAGATGAATTAATGTACAAAACGAGGATCGCGGAGGATACATACAAAGCCCATAAGGTGAACACTATTAAAAGTAATACGAATACGAGGAATTCCTTATCGCATTCCCAAACCAAAACATTGCCGGTCCCCACGATCGACAGTAACCTGACACGATCTAATTCACCTACGCGCGCGGCAAGTAACAATAACAATAGAAGTAAGATAAGACCGCGATGTACCTACTGTAAATTATTCGGTCATACAAGCGACGAGTGTCGCAATCTTGAAAAAGTCTCTATTATTAAGGAGTCGACTAGCGACACTACACAGAAAGGGCTGCGTTGTTACGGTTGCGGTAAACCGGGGGTCGTGAGGTCGAAATGTGATAATTGTGTCAAACCAATGTCGTCGTTTAACAATGTTGTTGTAAACAACGGTTTTGAGAACAAGCACAGTAACGTTTGTACGGGTACGAGAAATTCGTGTGTACAATTAACGACAGTGAGTGCGCACGAATCCTACCCGATGGTAAATATTAGTGTTATGGGCCGTAACGGAGTTGCGATTGTAGATACTGGGGCTACACATAGTATAGCGAGTCCCCTCTTATACCGAGTCTTAGTTGACTCAGGAGTAAAATTTAGTGACACTAGGCGTTACGTACATTTAGCTGACGGAACACAGGGTTGGAAAGATCTGTTAACAGCCGAAGTTGATATTGTTATCGAATGTCGTAGCGTGCGTTGTCAACTATTGGTGTTGCCCGGCGATGACACGAAGACGCTTTTAGGTGTAGATTTCTTAGCACGAGCCGGTATGATCATAGACGTTGCCCGGCGTACTTGGATGTTTTCGGACAATCCCGGACACTCTTATGATTTTGTTTATACCTACACGCTTAGCTCGGCTGATACTAACCTGATGCGCGCCGCCTCTACTGAGTTAACTTTGCGCTCGGATGAAGGTACGAAGTTAACGCCAGAGCAGAAGCGTACACTCAACGCTTTTATCGATAAGCGCGCGCTACAGTTCGCACGTGACGGACCACCTACGGAGTTCGCCACGCACCGAATTAAGGTAAGTCCACAACAGGAACCCATTGCTTGTCCGCCATACAGGATGTCTCAAAACCGGAAAGAGGCCTTGCAGACGGAGCTTGATAAGCTGCTGCGAGATGATGTCATTGAGGAGTGCGAATCCCCATGGGCTTCCAACGTCGTACTGGTGAGTAAAAAGGACGGAAGCTTACGGCTCTGCATTGACTACCGGAAGCTCAACGCCGTTACAGAGCCGGACCGGTACCCGCTCCCACGCATCGAGGACATCCTGCACGCCGCCAAAACTAGTGAGTACATGACTACGCTGGACCTCCGGTCAGGCTACCATCAGGTCAGCGTCTGCGCAGAGGACCAAGACAAGACTGCGTTTACATCACCTCTTGGCACCTTCAGATTCAAGCGGATGCCGATGGGACTTCGAAATTCTGGAGCCACTTTCCAAAGGTTGATGGACAGGTTCCGTTCGAACCTGAAAGAGGTGGAACTCCTGGTATATCTGGACGACCTGATTCTGCTGTCACCAGGACCCTTCGAGAGGCACCTGGCTGACCTAGAAGCAGTCTTTGATCGACTGGCCATGTTTAAATTAAGGGTTAACAGGGACAAGACTTCGTTTGCAAGAGAGTCTGTCAAATTCCTAGGGCACGTCATCGTTCCAGGTGGAATCCAAGTGGATCCTGAAAAGACGATAGCCATTGATAACATGGCTGCCCCTCAAAATGTTAAACACTTAAAGAGTTTTCTACAAACGTCCAGTTGGTTCCGACGTTTCATTGATAACTACGCGGAAGTCGCGAGACCTCTTACCAACCTCCTGAAGAAGATGAGTGTTTGGCGATGGGACGCTGAGCAACAGGAGGCGTTTGAGCGCATTAAGTCTCTTCTTGTATCTGCTCCTATTCTGTGTCAGGCAGATGAGTCGAAGCCGTTCGTTCTCTGCACTGATAGCAGCGCATACTGCCTGGGGGCTGTTTTAATGCAGGGGGAGGGACACGACGAGAGACCTATTGAGTACGCAAGTCGACTCCTCACCAGCGCCGAGAGAAACTACTCCACGACCGAGCGAGAGGCTCTCGCCGTCGTGTGGGCACTTAGTAAGTTCCGCGGCTATGTAGAAACGGCGAAGGTAATTGTTAGGACAGATCGCCAACCCTTGCGATGGCTAATGAGTCAACGGTCACCCAGCGGTCGACTAGCCAGGTGGGCTCTAACGTTGCAGGAGTTCGACCTTAGTATCGAATACACACCCGGCCGCTCGAATGTGGTTGCAGATACTCTGTCGCGACCCGTTTCTCTGCAGGATCAGGGTGAATGTCAGTTTTGCATGACAGTTGTCAATATGCCAAAGAGGACCAGCAGTGAGATCCGCGGTAATCAACTTCTAGACCCAGAGGTGCGCAAGATCATTGAAGACATTGAGTCCGACGAACCTTCTAGGGGGAGACCATGGTCCGACCGCGGATACACCATATCAGACGGAATCCTTTATAGGTACAGCTTAGAGTCAGACGACGGAGAGGACTGCTGCTTAGTGGTGCCTGAGCAAGAACGCCGGCAAGTCATGGCAGACCTCCACGACGCGCCTACTGCTGGACATTTTGGCGTAGAGCGCACGTTGAGCCGTGTTCGTGCTAGATATTATTGGCCTGGCATGCGCACGTTCATCGCAAATTATATAAAGGACTGTGTGCCTTGTCAGAGATATAAAGCTGACAACCGCAAACCGGCAGGATTGCTGCAAACCCCTGCTGTAAATAGGCGATTTGAAGTAGTCTCCGTGGACCTGTTTGGTCCTCTTGTAGAGACATCCAGGAAGAACAGGTGGGTACTGATTGTAGAAGACGTCTGCTCGCGCTGGGTGAAATTGTTTCCACTAGAAAGTGCCACCAGCGTCGAATGTGGTCAAACTCTGGCAAACGAAGTTTTTCTAAGGTATGGAGTACCACGCCGCCTCATCAGTGACAACGGCGTGCAGTTCGTGAGTGAGGTGATGCAGCAAGTCTGCCATGTTTTGGGGATCAGCCAGTCACTCACACCTTACTACCATCCCGAGGCTAACCCTATAGAACGGAAGAATAGGGACCTGAAACCTCAGTTGGCCATGCTCGTAGGTCAAGACCATACCACCTGGGACTTACACCTCGCTGCGATCAGGTTTGCAATGAACTCTGCAGTTACAGGAAGTACAGGGTTTTCGCCGGCATACCTGACCTTCGGTAGAGAGCTGCGAGCTCCTTCCGATGCTGCAACGGACATGAGGGCGATTGTAGAGCACGATAATTTTGTGCCCAGCATCACACCTTACTTAAAGAAGATGGCTGCAACTTTGGACGACGCTAGGGACACACATGAGAAAGCGCAGGCCGTCCAGAAGAAAATTGCTGACCAGAAGCGGAGGGCACCGCCAGAGTATAAGGTGGGTGACCTCGTTTTACTTAAAACGCAGGGACCGAACGACGCAGGACGTGGACAGACTGCAAAGTTTATCCCACGCCGTGACGGCCCATACAAAATCGGGACAATTGTGAGTCCCACCACTTACAGTCTGGAGAACGTTCAGACCGGCAAAAACGTGGGCAAATATCACGTTTCGCATCTCACGCCCTTTACCGGACAAGTAGAACCTCCTATTAGGGAGAAACGTAAACGGGGTAGACCGCGTAAATTTTTAGACTAGCCCAACTGTGGGGACCCTTAGTTAGGCTAGAGGGGGAGAATGTAACGCGGGGTTTATAAAAGTATTGCCAAAGCCAGTGCTGCGCATACGAACATCACTGCATGCCTCCGCCTTCTTTCCCCCGCCCGCCTGCGGGCCGCGCCAACGCTAGGGTCCGCTGGCCGGCACCCGTAGAGAGAGCTTCCCGATCGCCGAAGGGAACGGTTGAGTAACGATATCCTCCGCGAATCTCTTTAAGCGTGACGTATTAGGTATATCTTAGTTTCTGTACTTACCAGTTGTGTTAACAATAAATATATTTCAATCATTTAAAGTCTTTCGCTTTAAAATATTTAAATATCAGCAGTAGTAATTGTCCAAGTGTCATCAGCAGTAATGATCATGACAGGATTTGTGAAAATAGTTTAAACAAAACTGAACCCGGTCCCAATCAGCAAGCGTGTTTTCCCTTTAATGATGAGGGTTCCGTCCCCAAAAAAAAATATAACAGATTTTAGGATTGGAAAACCGAAAGATCTAAAAATTTTAAGTATACAGAAAATTTCATTTCTGAAATGGTTATTTTATTAGCAGAAGGTATCGCAGTACAAGAAAATAAAATTAACGTTGCGATTAAATGTTTTATTTGCGTTGTTTGTTTGTTTCATCGTAAGCCAATCTGCGCGAGGTTGGACACTGCTGCCTTTACTTAATTAATAAATCCGCATTATATCTTGGCCATCGAAGTTGTTCTTTGTTCTCCCATTGGGTCGGCACAGTACACAAATCTGAATGACCCTTACTTCTTCTTCTTATCCGCTACACTCTTGACAGAGCGGTCGTGGTCGTCATGTAGTAGCGATTTGGGCAGATGTTATTTGCCTCACGACAGCGCGCCACTTTTCTCTGTTGGAGGTCATCCTGCTGCAGTCGTTTAATGGACCTCCCACGGCTGACTTAATTTGGTCCGTGCATCGCATGGGAGACCTTCCACGCGGCCTTGTGCCCTCCATTTTTCCCTGAACGACAAGACGTTCGATGGACTGATGGTCGCGTCGAGAGACGTGTCCGAAGAATGTGAGTATGCGAGACTGTACTACTGAAAATAGACGCTGCTCAATGCCGAGTTCTTGAAGTATCGAGACGTTAGTGCGAAACTTGGTCCACGATACTCCAAGCATTCTTCTCCAGCACCACAACTCTAAAGCATCTATTTTCATCCTTTCCACTTCTCGCAATGTCCACGTCTCTGCAGCGTACAGGCAGAATGACCCTTACAACGTGTTGAAATTATTTTAAACGTCATTTTTCTGAAACGAAATATAAATTATAATTAATAATATAATAATAAGTCCGCCATTTGTACATCCTATTGTTGTGCAATAAAGATTAAATAAACTAGGGCCCAGTGCACACCACACACACGAAACCTGCATTTGTTTTAAAACATAATAGATACTATTAATATAATAGTCTTTTTCACGAAAAAAAAATAACAAAGATGCTGTGATTTTCAATGTAAGTAATCAATTTAGTAAAAGCCTGATGGGAATGTTACACATTATAAAAGGTTTTTGTTCGTTCGATTAGAGAACCCTAAAAATGTGAGTAACTAATATAGAAATGTGGTCAACTATATAAATGTTATTCATAAGTAAGTGTAAAGAGACTACTCTTTTTCAAGTTATAGTTTAGTAACAAAACATGTGTGCAATTTTATTCAGCATTATAAAACAATACATCGATCGCCATTGAAATCTTTGTAATTAATTCTTACAAGGAATTTACGACATCACCAAAATGCTTATGCTTAATCTTACAACTACAACATTTCCAACTCAAATCATGTTATTTTGTTGGATAAAATTGCTAGAATTAGATAATTCATCACAAGCACTTTTGTCAAAAATACTATTTACAATTAATTATCTTGATTATCGAGGCGCGTCATAAAAATGAAAACAAAACACGTACTATTCACGACAAAATTACTTGCGCACTAATAATTAACATGTAGCAGACCGCTAACTTGTAAATTAAAATTTACTTACCGAATAACTTAAAGTTCACGTCATGTCAAATAAAGGTATCGACATTAAATTATTGAACCCCAATTTGTTTCTTCTTTTCCCAATTTCTATAAATATTGCTTGCATAAATGTCAACAATAAATTAAATGCTTAATAAATTCTGAATACTCTAACCAATTCGACGTAGCTGAATAACTGAGTTGTAAAAGCTTTATAAAAGCAATGTGTGCAGTTATTCAAAAGTTATTAAGCTAATTGGAACATTATTAAGCTCCTACTCAATTGTTACTCAGATGTTATTCAGCGTTAAGCATTCAAAATTGGGGCCCTTTTTGCTTGAATAACAGCTAAATAGACGGTACTCAGGCGTTATTCAGCTTAGTATTCAGCTTATGCTCTTGATGAGTCCTCTTAATCAATCTTTTTTCAGCACGTCTGTGTCACTTGGGCGTGGCTCGCGACGCTTACCAACCGCTGTGGCGAAAGCATGACTATAAAATCAGTCTAAGAGCCCTAAACCAGGCAAAACCAGTGATAAGTAACGAGTTTTACCTAAACTTTAGCTTTGCATTGGGAGCATTCATTGCAATATACTGCCTGTGCCAAGCGCTCTTTGCCATAGTTGAGATCCTTAAACCAGGTATAACACGCGCTATATGCATTGCCTGACTTAGGAATTAAATCAAGGACTTCCAGATTTCGGGCCGATCGACCACTGCCACCGAAGTGATATATCTTATATGTTCTTTATTTTGTCACTAGAAATGAACGAGGTATCTGATGGTGATGACATGGTGGTGAGCGACCCATCTGCAGTGTGGAATAAGCGCAGTTGCGGCTACGCGGAATGCAACGAATTCTGCCGCAAGCTGGGCTTTGCACGAGGAGTGTGCATCGGAACCTACTGCCAGTGCCGCGCGCTTATACACGCCCCTGAGATCACTAAGCCAGGTACGACATAAGCTATGCAATGCAATGAGTATTGCCGCAACCTAAGCATCACACGGGAAGTGTTCATTGGGAACTACGCTGATGTCGCATGCTCTCTGCCACTTATAAGATCGCTAAACCCCGCTATGCAACGAGTTCTGCCGTAACGTAAGCTTATACAGGAGTGTGCATCGGGAACTGTTGATGGTGCCGCTTAATAAACCTAATTAATCTCAAGTGTGTGGCTCAAGCTGTGTGCTGGCGGCTCATTAAGGCTAGGTGTTAGTGAAAAATAAAATAACACGTTCTTAGAATTTTTAAAGTAGAATTAAAATTTGCGAAAATAATGAAATATTGTTGAATCTTTATTCTGTGGAATATACCCGATGGAAACACCTTTTGATTAACATGACTCGATAGAATAAATTCACAAAGTTACATATATTTGTGTTATTTTATCTTCTTTTCTGGGTTTTATTCTTAAAATAAGTGATTTGATATTATGAATTATTTACCAAAATGAAGTTCATAAATAACTTGAGAGATTATAACCGATCGTTGTTTTTTATTACATCTATCAATTTTTTATAATATAAAACGCGATTATTCGCGCCGCTTCGCTGTTATAAGGGACGGGCCCTTACCGTCGTACCGTCGAGAGAGCGAGAGAGAAGCGCTCGAAATACCTCCCTTTAATAAAAGAATACTACCAACCCTTGGGTGTCGTAAAAGCGACTAACGGACTAAATACGGCATAGAACATCGAACAGCATAGAGCGGCGATAGGCTTACTACTTATCACGCTGAGGACATGTATATTTGTCGAAACGTGGACTGTGTCAGTGGACCGCTTTTGCGTTCCTATCTTTATCTTCTAATATAATCTTATAATATTAAGTCTATAACCTTATCTATACTAATCTGTCGTTGTCATGGTAAACAAACCCACCAACCTTTTTATTTTTGATTATTTTTGATTAATTTTAATGCTTTCAATTGTTATTCTAATTTATTATTTTTGGTATTTGTTATGAATGTTGATAATTATTTAATTGTTTTAGTTGTATGTTTTTGGTATTTATTTTGAACGCTCCATAGTTTTACGGCAATATCGTAAAATGTCCAGTGTCGAAATTGCGTCCATATCGTAAGAAATCCATATCTTATAGCGTCTAAGTAGTGCCACGTCTAAGTCTCCTACGGTAGAAATCGTGAATTGCTGAGGTCGTAAAATGTCCAGTCTATAATAATGTCTAAGTCTAGGGAAGTCCAAATCGTGAAATGTCAAGTTATAAAAATTTGTAGATAAGAAAAAGAAGCCGCGAGCAGAAGCTAGTATTGAATACGCGTTGCCGTTATTTGTTAAACTCCTTGAGTGATTCTTTCCAAACAAGATAATGGCTTGATACTGGCACTTCATAATTATAAGCAAGTACAAAGATAAATTAAAAAATATTAAGAAATAAACAAAGAGACAAAGAGTTAGGCGAAGTACATACAAATAGGCTAACACATTTAGAAAAAATAAAATTGTGCGAAAAAATATGCCATTGACAAAATATTTATTAAATATTATTAAATAAATATTTTGACTTTGACTTTCAATTAGAGTACAAAAACTTCGGCGATCCTTTATAGACACACGATTATACTTACCAGTCATCATCATCATCATCAGCCTATAAACGTCCCACTGCTGGGCACAGGCCTCCCACGTGAACAATAGCACGTGGGGATTTTGGGCCATAACCCACCACGCTGGCCCAATGCGGGTTGGTGAGTTTTAACGGCTGCCATCTTACGGCAACAACCGGGACCAACGGCTTAACGTGCCTTCCGAAGCACGGAGGAGCACAAGATGTTTTTAAATTTGGTCACCCATCCAGCGATCCGGCATTGCGAAAGTTGCTTAGCGAGCAAAATCGCAAGCCGAACGCGCTAGCCGCTGCGCCATCGAGCTCCTCTTACCAGTACTTAATAATAATTCTAATGTAAAAGAAATAATGCGATATGAAAATTGAGTTAAAATGGATTTGTTTCATTAAGTTTTATAATATATCTACTTAAAATGACAAATAGTATATATAACGAAATCAGTAAGAATTTAAAACAGTTATTTATAAGTTCGTAGAAGGAATTCGACTTCAATCACTACTAAATTCTTAAATACAAAAAAAAATACTCATGACATTTGTAATAAAATAAACTACTTAGGTACGGAACCACATAATAATCGGTGCCTGTTGTTAGTGGATCCACTAACTGCGTAAATGTTTTTTTTTTATAAAAGAAGGAGGCAAACGAGCAGGCGGGTCACCTAATGGAGAGTAATCACCGCCGCCCATGGACACCCGTAAAACCAGAGGAATCACAGATGCGTTGCCGGCCCTTAAGGAATGAACAGGAATTGTGAGGGGGGGGCGGAAGGGCCTTGGAACACTCACTGGCCGGACGAAACACAACGTGTTGTTCGTGATGTTGGGATATAACTGCGTGTTGTAGTCGGTATGCCCCTTGCATCCCGTTGAACTCCTCATATTTGCATTACTGTTCAGTGCTACAGTAATTGCCGCCGGCAATGGTACTTAAACGGCTACTGCCTCGGCCACCTGTGTCGGTGCCGTGAAAGCGTGCGCGGACGGCTGCCTTCGATGCTGAAGATGTGACTCCAGGTATGACTGGTAGCTCTCAGGAGTCCCTAAGACGCCCAAACTATCCTGGGCGTCTCCCCTCTGGCGCACCGTTGCGGGCTGGAACTAAATGCTTTCTGTTCGTGTGCCACCAGCAAGGGATTTCCCTCCTAAAAGTAAAAAAGGAGATAATCGGTATATCGGGTTGTTCCTTATTCATCCTGTGACAGCTCATTCTACGAATTTATTTTCCTTACTCAACCGATTCTTTTCAACCGACAGGAATTATTTTTTTTTGCATTCCTTATTCATTCCGAAAGTGTTCCTAACTCAACTGATATCGAAATTTAAAGAAAAAACACCTATTACCGTCGACCACCGGAGCGATATTTTTTTTGTTTTTTTTTGTCACTAGAAATAAGCGACGTATCTGATGGTGATGAGATGGTAGTGAGCGACGCATCTGCAATGTGGAATAAGCGCAGTTGCGGCTACGAAGAATGCAACGAATTCTGCCGCAAAATGGGTTATGCAAGAGGAGTGTGCATCGGAAACTATTGCCAGTGCCGCGCACGTATACTCGCTCCTGAGATCCCTAAGCCAGGTACGATATAAGCTATCGCGCAAGCGTCAGCGTTTTACAATGTAACAATACAAGACACTCAAAGAGCGTGGCTCGCGACGCTTACCAACCGCGGTGGCGAAAGCGTGACTGTAAAATCAGTCTAAGAGCCCTAAACCAGGCAAAACCAGTGATAAGTAACGAGTTTTACCTAAACTTTAGCTTTGCATTGGGAGCATTCATTGCGATATACTGCCTGTGCCAAGCGCTCTTTGCCATAGTTGAGATCCTTAAACCAGGTATAACACGCGCTATATGCGTTGCCTGACTTAGGAATTAAATCAAGGACTTCCAGATTTCGGGCCGATCGCTTTACCACTGCCACCGCAGTGATATATTTTATATTTTCTTTATTTTGTCACTAGAAATGAACGAGGTATCTGATGGTGATGACATGGTGGTGAGCGACCCATCTGCAGTGTGGAATAAGCGCAGTTGCGGCTACGCGGAATGCAACGAATTCTGCCGCAAGCTGGGCTTTGCACGAGGAGTGTGCATCGGAACCTACTGCCAGTGCCGCGCGCTTATACACGCCCCTGAGATCACTAAGCCAGGTACGACATAAGCTATGCAATGCAATGAGTATTTCCGCAACCTAAGCATCACACGGGAAGTGTTCATTGGGAACCACGCTGATGTCGCGTGCTCTCTGCCACTTATAAGATCGCTAAACCCCGCTATGCAACGAGTTCTACCGTAACGTAAGCTTATACAGGAGTGTGCATCGGAAACTGTTGATGGTGCCGCTTAATCTCTACGGCTAAAATCTCAGGACAAAACAGGTATCACTACAATACACGTTTCCATTATGTGTCACTACTAGATACAAGTCTGACCACCACCGCAGGATTTATATTAAGTGGACCGCAAAATAAACATTGTAATATTATTCTCTGTAACCTAGTTTGCTTACCATACTTACCAATTATATATTTGTGTCGTGCATGTCACTTGTTCTTTACACTATCTTCGATATGTCAAGTCACCTTGAAACTTATCTTGTTATTAATAGAATACACTGACTTGACTGGTGTGACGAAGAGTCCGTTCCTTCACAATTGCAATATTAAGCAATGCGACGACTACTGCCGCAAGAGAGGCTTCCTACGAGGAGTCTGCATCAGCACATACTGCCAGTGTCGCATGTTCCGCGCTCACAAACCACACACAGGCGGTAGGGTTTCAAAAATATTTCACTTTTTCTTGAGTGTGCATTTTTGGTTAAGATTCTTTCAAGTCGCGCATGCAGAGTGTTTCCAATAGTAACGCTTATTGTTGCTCAAGTCTTTTCAATGAAATTGCATATTTCTGCTATGTAGGTAAATTCTACTTCACACCTACAAGCAAGCTGCTTAGTGAGTTTTAAAGTTGGCTATAACTCTACAACATATGGCACCTAGGTAGTGTTTTGGTTTATTTTTAGACAAAAGGTACGTGGCTGATGTATCAGAGGTTCCAACCGTAAGCATTTGCCAAGAATCGGAATGCAACTGGTATTGTCATAAGCGAGGGTATGCGGGGGGAGTCTGTATTAGTGATACGCGATGCCAGTGCCGCATGACCCTTGCCGACAAAACCCCAAGGTTTAGTAAGTATTTGATTATAGCTAACCATTTCTTAAAATAGCACTGCTCCGGCAGCAGCTGTGTAGTTTGCAACCCTAATCACAAAGTTTTAGATACGGTTTAGTACAATTTCTAATACTTACCTACGATTATAGCGTTATGTATGTCGCAGTAAGATAGTTATATCCGTAATATAGTTATATCCCTAGCTTATCTCGTAACATAGTTATACGAAAGCGATTCATTACTATCTTACTAGGAATATAATTATACTTCGGTTCAAGTTTAGTGATATAATTATATTAATGGATTAAGTTTAGTGAAATAATTGTAGGAGTGTAGGGCGGGGGCTTCGTTGTGTTTGTGAACGCCGCACGTCGCTCGAAAAAAAATTACCTTGAAATTCAAGAACAACACAGACATACACACACACACAACAGAAAAACTAAACTAGAAAAACTACTCCTGCAGCTCATATGTATTGTTATTGTTGTCTAAAAAAACCCTCGAAATTCAAGACAATCGCGAAGCGCAGCGTAGCGATTGTCTTAAATTTCTAACCTATCACGTGACCTACAATAATTTCACTAAACTTAATCCAGTAATATAATTATATCACTAAACTTGAACCGTATTATAATTATATTCCCAGTAAGATAGTCATGAATCGCTTTCGTATAACTATCTTACGGTACATATAAAGTTACGGCTATAATATATCCCTGCGACATATTATACCTTCATCTTGGGTGTCTATTAGAATACAGATTTTTTTGATATCGAATTTCATTTTACCGAAAACTTTTCCACGATTTTTAATATGTATTTTTTTCTATTCATCAAATAGTTAATCATCGCTGCTTTATATCATCGAAAAACGTTTCTTTAAAAAAATCTTTTAAAGTGGTTTTCATTACCAGAAAAACGGTATATCGAACTTACATTTTATAAAAGTATTAAGTTATCGATGAAACTATTCGTAAAAACATATTACAATATGTATCGGAACCAATAATACTTTTTCACTTAACACTTTTTTATCGCAATAACGTTTCATCGAACGATGCATTCGCCTGTTGACGATAAATTGTGTTGCGGTCAGTTCTATATTAATATTTCATAACGCATAACATAAATGGCGAAAATTGAAAAGGCATAACCATAGAAAGGCATAATTTTGATTAGCGTAAGTACCAAAAGGCATATTTTTTATTTGCTATAATGTTCAGAAGACACAATATTCAAAAAGCATACATGCAATAAGATAAAACTTATTGATAATATGATCAAACCAGCGTGCAGCATGCAGCATGTAGGCAAACATGCAACATTCAAGCAAACATGCAGCATGCAGGCAAACACGCAGCATGCAGGCAAGCATGCAGCATGCAGGCAAGCACGCAGCATGCATGCAAGCATGCAGCATGCAGGCAAGCATGTAGCATGCAGGCAAGCTTGCAGCAGGCATGTTTTCTGTCACAGAAAGGGTAGGTTGTCTGTAGGGCAGACAAGACTACGTGGAGTCGGTTTTGCCGCGATTCGTTTCCGTCACTGACTTTTTAAGCACAAACTTACTTCTTAACGTACGTAAGTATACATAATAGTAATAATAGAAAATAAATTTATGGAAATTTACAATTATACTTTATAAACCATGCCTGCAACTATGACTTTTATGAAATAAAAAGACATTACGCACAGAACTAATTAATTGCATGAAATCGTATTTTTGATGTACCTACATTGATTTATTGAAGTAAAAATTGATGTTTCAATTGTTCTGCAAACTGAAACTTACGATGAAACAAAAATACGGGTAACAAAACTTCGATATAACATTATTTCGAGAAAATGTATGAAACATGAAAAGAAATAACGATGAACTGGGTTTGTAGATAATTAATATTTGAGGAAATGAAATTGCGATGTAATCTAATTCTAGAATTTGTTAAATATTCTATAAAAAGTTCTGCGAATCGTTTTATGGGGAATGAAAATCGTTGAAAGGAATTGCGATAAAATGATGGATTCCCCTTCATCTTACAATCTTGGTTTGGCTACGGATACCTTTTATTGAGAAGAATCGGCAGACAACTAAGCAAATGCGTTTCTTTCTTTCATTATTTTCGCCTATCTTGAAACATTGTAAATTTCTCTCCTATGATAGCATAAAAGAACTTCACAAACGATACATTTATATAACAAAGCAACTATTGACTAATACAGAGAATTAGTCAATTTAGTATATTAAAAAAACAAAGCCAAATCAATAACTAAGTAATTTTAAAAGAAGAAATTTACCAAATGTGTTTGTAAACTTTTAGCAAGTGACGAGATACCCGAAGCTTCGGCGCTAAATAGCTGCACCTTGCGTGATTGCGAGCAATCCTGCCGGCGCCTCGGCTTCGCCGGAGGCACGTGCGTCAACGGATGCTGCAAATGCGACATTTTGCGTTCAGCTTCGCCGCTATCAGAATCTGACTTCGGTTCGAATACTTTCTTAACTAACTATTTAAATACATACATACTATATACTATATACTCACGACTATTATCCCCGAAGGGTTAGTTAGAGACCAGGCATTGAGTACACCAGAAGCAGTCTACTGCCATAGTACAGCCACCACTACACAGCTCTAACTATTTATTTGTAATTAACTGTTTTCTAACTTATGCAACTACAAAGTAGTACTTATTTAAATTGGTGTTTGAACGTAGCACACGATTTTCCTGATGGTTTGAATGTTAAGCCTAGAATTAATGTTAGTTGTAATAATCGTGCAAGTAATAATGTAATGAAATGCAGTGTAATTTACTCTAAAACCTTACAGAATCTGATGAGATCTCAGAGCCTGCCCCTAGAGCGCTGAAAGATTGCAACCTGCAAGCGTGCGAGCAATCCTGCCGACGCATCGGCTTCCCGGGCGGAGTGTGCGTCAACGGACAGTGCAAATGCGACATACTGCGCTCCGCACGACCATTATTCGCCCTCAAAGCATTTGACGGTATTTATTCATTTATTCATTAGTAAAAGGTACACTGACAGATTATGAACACAACAAGAGCGTACAACATATTCCACTTGTAAGACTAATTGGCAAGGGTATACTATAATAGCCATACTCCATTTCAGTTAAAGAAAATCTAGTAGGTCTTGTGATCTACTCGCGTTTATGTGACACCAGCCCTTCTACAAAACTTAAGGGATTGTTCATTCACAACAGCTTGGGGGATTTTAAGTTTCAAGCCGCACATTACCTCATTTCAGGCAAATTACAAATTGGGGCATAAACAAAAGCTAATCCAATGTTTCAGTTAACAGACGATTACGAATAGTTATTTGATACAATCAAACTTTTGTTATGCTCACTAATGTTTCAGATAACATCGATGAAATCGCAAACGATGTCAATCCGGAAGACGACGCTGATAGTGCCGATAGCTCCGAAAATAGTGTCTGTATGTACCTACAACATATCAATATTACTTAAACATGTCTTAATTATCAATGACCTTTGCCCAGCAGTGAAACAGTATATAGGTTAAACTTTTACTTACTATATGTACTGGGTCCTTACAGGAATTGCTCACATACGTAACCCTCAAGGAATGTCATATGGGATTAGTGAAGCTGCCAAAGAAGTTTTGTGAACTAAAGTAAGGCTACAACGATGTGGTTGAGAAGACTAAGAAGAGGAAAAGATACCGTTTCAATGCTAAGAAAAGGCGAATGCATTTAGCAGGAATAACATGATTACTGATAATTACATGATGGAATTAAATTAACCGAGTCGCGTAGCGGTAAAAGAAAACTACCACCCCCTCTCTACCCTGGTGTCGTAGAAGGCGTCAAAAGGACTAAAGACTGCACACACATCCAACTGCATAGAGCGACGATGGGCTAACCACCTGTCACGCTAAGGATATGTGCAGTCGTTATTTGGTGAAAAGTGAACTATGGCGCTGAGGACTGCAGTCTTGCGGTCCTCATTGCCTAGTCTCTGACTAACCCTTCGGGGATAATATTCGTGATTAATGTATGTATGCATGCATTAAATTAAAAGTCATAACCATATCACATATTTATTTTACATATAAAGTGTTTGATAACAAATATTATACTTGTTTTGCAGAAGCGTAGCAGAAGATGTAGATCGCGTAACCTGAACCAACACCAGCCAAAAATCAACACAATTGCGGATGCATTATTTACTAAAGAATTGATTTGTATAACTTTATAGAAGCATTGTTCTCTCTTCGTAATATTTATTGTAAAAGGCACTTTAAAATCACCCCAATCAGCTTTGTCAATATTAATAAAAATATCCGCCTATAGCTTAATTATTGTGTACTTAATAATACATTTCAACATGTTTAAGCTACAATAAAACTAAGATAAAATACATTTGCAGTATTTAAAAAATGTTTTATTATAATCGCGCCAACTATCCTTTTCTACTCTTAGCGGATTATGAGAACAGGAAATTGAACTACTAGGAGCGGCTTGTATTGTTATAGGTACCTACCTACTAATCTAGATATAGCGCCAACTCTTTATGTCTCGTGTTTTAATAATTACTAACACCTTTAACCAAATTGATGCAGCCGATATAAATTGATGTGCTCATATTCGTGGAAATCGATTTTTATTTATACGATTCATTCGTAAATAATTATTACTGTTGTGAGTAATAACAATAAAACTTTAAAAAATATTTCTTTGAAGTCAGACGAAAGTAACAGTTAGAACAATTCCAACTTTCCAAATTAAAAGTTAGAAAACTCTTGACTAACGAATAGGGACACTAATTGCTGAATTACACAAATATTGTTAATTTGTTTGTGAACGGTTACAATATATAAAACTACATGGTGCTATTTTGACAACGAGGCATAGCACACGGCGGCCTCATTAGAAATTCCCTAATAAAGACATTTCATGTATACATACATACAACACGGCTCACGACTTTATTGCAAAGGGTTAGTCAGACTAGGCAAGGGGCCGCAATATAAAGTATAATCAAAAATAAATACACGTGATATCTTACTACCCCCCCCCCCCCCCCCTCTTGTGATATTTCGTGATATTAGCCGAAAGTCTCGAAAGGAGGGGAGGGGGCCCTCCTTTCGAGACTGACGTGATTAATGGACGGCCCCCAATAAGGACCTAATGACCGCAAAGAAGTTCACTACCACAGTCCGCGTTCAACCAAATAACAACCTGCACATGTGCTGCATAAATGACATTAGATAGTCAAATACCGGCTTGTTGAATATCTACAACAAAAATAATAATGGGGGGTCCTACCCCCTCCCCCTATAATTTATAACCACTTTTACTTTAGGTGATATCAAAGGTTTCATACGTCGGAGAAACATGAAAAAAATGGCAAACGGTAAATAATGACACTGGCTAACTAATAAATTACTTTGTTTCGTTTGTTTGAGACTATATTGGTGAGAAAAAAATCATTACTTACTTAATTATTTTGTGATTTAAAATTACTTTTTTATAAGTCCATATTATTTTTTTTGTCGATGAATTTAGATGTAGTACTTAGCGTTAACAGGTTAGAAGTACCACCCCTATCACATATCGATATAATTACAAATTTAAATCAGCAAATACTTGTTGCTATAAATCTGTTCATCAAAAAGAGGAGCTGACTCCTAAAAGGCAGTATTTCTGCAAGTCAACATAAATTAGGTACGAACTCGTTACTAATAAGTTGTATACAGTTAGAACCACAAAACAAAAATGTGTTTATCTACTTAATGCAAATATTTACTAATATATCGAATACCGAATAGTTATCTACAAATTAGGGATATGAGATTAAAATATTAAATATTTACTAATCATTGCCAGTCATCAATTAAATAATGATGTCACGACCCGTATCAGACGATGTGCACATCCGCTGGTGATATTGATCGAGTAGAATTTGTCGGTACTTAGCAAAACAAGTTTCAAGCACAAAAATCCATTGCGTGGTTTATAAGAATAAAGCGGAGCCACAGACACAGGAAAACGGCGACTTTATAATATTAAATAAATAAATAAATCTTTCCTACAATCACACCAATTATCTAGCCCAAGAGAAGCTTCGAAGAAACTCGTTAAATGGTTACTAGACAACGGATAAACATACTTAAAATACTTAAATACATACTTATTATACATAGAAAACACCCATACCCGAGACAATTTAGAAAAACAATAATTTCTAAATTGACCCGACTGGGGATCGAACCCGGGACCTAGAGATGGCGAAAGCAGGAAAACCGGTGTACAAACCACTCGACCAAGGAGGTCGTCAATATGTAATGATAGTGATGATGGTGACATCAACCAATATTGCATGCAAACCGAAACCCGACACGTGTTTCGCCCCTCCACGGGCCATCCTCAGGAGCTGTCAGCTGGGAGCAGTGAGCTGTGGTCGAGAAGTCGCAAAGTAACGCCTGATTCCAGTGTATAAACCACTCGACCAAGGAGGTCGTCGAATAAAAGCTTTTTTTATGTAAGAAGGAGGCAAACGAGCAGGCGTGTCACCTGATGGAGAGCAATCACTGAGATCGGTCGACAACCACGATATCAGGTTTATTAACGACAATAGTAAATAAAGACAATAGTATTAACGTCCGTGATGATAGAGCGATTCCAGTAGAGCGTTGCATGACCATTTTCGAAAACTGGCGCAGGTGATTATTTATAGTACGGCAGCTCTGTTTAAACAAACCCAGAATATCTTAGAGCAAGTTGCTGATGAATTCTCCTAGTCGTCCTAGGGAAAGGGCCACCTTTCTCTCTTTCCACTCTTAGCGAGCTTTTGATATCCAGTCTTTGCAAAAGGAGTCAAACTTGTCGCGACTCCTTCTTCTGGACCTTTTTTATACAGGTGTAAATGCATAAAACTGCGCCTGGGGAGACGTTGATGGATATGTGTGATGGTTAAACTCGAGCACATCCTCTAAAATGCCGCCAGGTTCACCCGGGGCCGCCATAAGCAAGAATGGGCCTGCCGAGACGTCTCTTGGCATTGTGTGTCTTCCTCATTATTAGACATAAGTTCTTTGAAGCTTGTTTAGTTGTCTATAGCAAGTAAATATTGATGTATTTTCCACGGGTCCTATGCAACCACGATAACCTGGCCCGAAATCTAATTGTTTTCTAATAACGTATTCTACTTATTTCAGACGTTATCAAATACTTTTCATGCGAACAACCTTATTGTGGATGGCATTCCAGAATTTAATTATAAACTAAATTCTAACTCACTTGTGAACGTTGGCTATCTGTTATGTTTGCTAAAAATAAATAAAAATATCAAATGAAAAGTTTCGAGGCGGCTTCATATAAAAGCAGAAATTAAAAGTTAAACTCTTGAATATATCGATTCGGAAACTCTTACTTTTAATATGTTTTAATAAATTAATGACTGATTGGCAGTGGTCAGAGGTTTATAAGTCCGTATTTTATTTAACAATTTTTTTTTTGTTTATATGGAAAGTAAACTGGACGCATATTAGCCAGATTGGCGCACTGTAGCTGCGGACAGAATAAAGTGGAAAGAAAAAGAGATACTTTTACCTTGCAGTGGGAAGAAATAGGCTAATGTTATATAGTAATAATAATGGAAAGCTGTGCTCTGTGCTTACCCCTCCAGGAAACGGAAGTGATTTGTAATATTATGTCGTTTGTTGAGTTGAGATCCATGCAAATTTTATTTTAATTTACTTATTAGGACAACCGACAAGCCAGACAAATACTGCTTCAGCATCACACAACGTGTTTAATGCTCTAAGTACAACATGGATATTTAATTTATGTTTACTTCTTAAAATAATGCATAAATGGAGTAAAAGTTTAAAAATTTTAAAAATTTTACGAATTAATTTTGTAAAAATAATTATATTAAAATGAAATTTATTATTGCACATATCAATGTAAACATTAAAAGCAATTAGGTATTTATTATCTCTCATTGTACATAACTTACTTGACTGTTGTCTTATCATCATTTAACTAAAATACCTACATTGGGTACAAACTTTTAATCAGCAGGGCTGTCTACTAACGTAACGAAAATAATGAACATGATAAAACTTTTTGCTTTATCACGTTACGCTATGTATGATATAAGTAGACTTGCATACCTTTATTATATTCCAATAGTATTATGTCGAAGGACCGAAATTTGATAAATGTTATTAAGAAAACATTACATACATATGTGTGACTATTTAAATACTTAATAAAAAAATAAGTAATTTTTGTCAACCCTGCAGAACTTTCAATCTAGATGACTTATCAAAGCCTAATTATAAAAGGACTGACTTGACTGATTTACTTCATTCGACAGAAAGTGCCAGCACTGCTAACATGGCCGTTACGAAAATAGCAATCCTTTTATCATGCATGTGTATTGTAAAGGCGTCGGCGTCGGTTGTTAGGTCTAACATTGCTGGTAAGAACAGATCCTTAAAATATTATTATTTTTAATTATTATTAGTTGGTTTTATTGATGGTGGTCTTTGCGTAGCATCAGGGCAGCATATTATCAATTACTTTACTTCAAATGCTTATTTTGCATACTACGTACAACGTACTCATATACAAATTTAACACGTTCCAAGCGGTAACAGATAATTATGTCAAATTTGCCATGGGTGCGGCATGACCACTATTTGCTCACTTCACCGTCTTGCTTTAAGGGTTAATAAGTTACTCAATTTTAACATATTCTTTTTAGTTTCTATTAAAATATTAGTCATATTATGTGGTATATAAGTTAACGGAAATGTATGTAATCCGTCATTGTATACAATTCCTAGGAAATGTATGTAATTCCTAAAATCGCCCGGAGATGTCTGAAATAAATTTCGTACACAAGGCTACGCAAATCTCCAGTACTAATGTTATATACTACATTAGTATCATGTCGCGAGTATCGAGTAGCGCACAGTCAGTACACAAGGCTGCGCAAATCTCCGATACTAATGTTGTATATATAGGCAAGGATATTTCTCCACCTCAGAAACAAATTTAATATTAAATGATTGCTCTGCCATCTTGGAAATCACCGCGACTTAAGTAGCGAAGATCTCGACGGGCATGTAGCGCGCTACTGGCGCTATGCGAGTCGCGAGACAAATGTCGGCGACGCGACTAGTGTACGAACCTCAATGGATTTGTATGGCGGTAGTCGCTTGGAGACTAAAATCGTCGAGTATCGGATATTTGCGTAGCCTTGTGTACGAAGGGGCTAAGACACATTTCCTAGGAAATCTATTATTACATACAAATACATTTCCTCGGACGATTTCTCCAACAGCAATCGGAAATGCAAATCATTTAAGATATCAATGGGTACGCGGGGATAGTGGAACTAGCTGCCCTACTCCTGTAGGTCACGTGATAGGATAGAAATTTAACCCTTTCGATAATCGCGAAGCGCAGCGTAGCGATTGCCTTAAATTTCTAACCTATTTCGAGGTTTTTTTTTATTAGACAACAGAAATACTAAAACAGAAATTTAAGACTTTTTACGGTACGATTGTTACCTAATTGTGTCAACGAGTGCCTTAATAAAATAATTTTTATTAAGGCACTCAATTCTGATTTTAACAACGTGATTTATTACAGATAGCATTGTTTTTATACATTTCCTAATACGATATTGGAATTATATACAATTCCTAGATTTCATACATTTCCGGTGACATATACTTATACCACAAAAATCGCCCTTAGTTAGGCCCAATAGTTTTGGAGGTACAATGAAAAATGTAATATTCTGATTTTATGAGAAACATTTTGCCGCACCACGTTGATAAGACAAATTTGCGTAATAGTGATAGGAAATATTTCAAAATAATAAAAACATCGACATAAATAATCAACTCCAACATTTATTAAATAATTAATGTGTAATAAGTACATCAGCTCTTTTATTTAAGCAACTTGTTTTGTTTAATGCTTCGGTGACAGTCTTTTGTCTTGTAATATAAATAACAACATTTTTTCTTAATGTATTGTTTGACAAAAAAAATGTTCATCAAAATATAAAAAACCATAGAACCAATTACTTTGTTTAAATTATTATTAGGAAATCTATGAAAGCAGTTGTTAAATTATGATTGACATAAATCACTTGACCTATTATTTAACATATAAAATTAATACTTATGTAGGTACTAATCACATAAATAAACAATCTTAAAGCAAACAACTCAGTTTAAAGTTTTCATCAATCTCTGTTCTGAGAAGAAGAAAGATCTGTTGCTTTGCTGCACTAAGCGAAACTGACCGCGCGATTCGTCTCAACTCAACACAGTGTGGCGTGAGGTGCATGTTCGTGGAAAAATACTTCTCACACAGCACACAATGCAAAAAATAATTATCATTTCCGTGCGTCGTGTACAGTATTTTGTCATGTCCGATTTTTTACGAATTAAGATCTATTATAAATGTATCTACAGACATATATTTGTCTCACTTTCGCTCATTGAATAACCTATTCAAAAACCCCCGCACCACATTCAGAACAGCTATTTTGAGGACCGCACCCCCAGTGAAATAACGAATGGCCCCATAAGTACTATTCATGCCGCATGGAACGTGTTAAAAAAATATTGTGCTTAACGACATAGAATTACGAAGAGAAATATAATATTAAATATATACTTGGCAAAATTTACTAAATATACAATAGTATATTTAGTCAATTTTGCCAATTTTATTATTGCGGATTATTAAAATTTATTTTATTATACTAACCTATTTACTAACATTTCTCAAAAGTAACACCATGCAGGGCCCTAATTCTGTATCGCTATCTGTAGATTCCACACCTAAACCTTACCGCGCACAAACGTCAAACGCCAGTCATATCGTAACTTTTTAAGGAATTAACGTGGTTTTGAAACAAGGAATCGTTACAGAATAAGGGCCCAGCTGATTAATCCTAACCGCACAGATCTCGTAAATTTACAACAACTAATCTGATCGCAGATGTGACTAATATTTCTGATACATTAGATGATCAAAGAGAGATTCTCGCTATTAACACTGATTTTTGAAAAGCGTTTGATGTTGTTAACCATGATCTGCTACTGCATAAGCTTGCTGGTATGGCTATCATGGTTTACTGCTAAGATGGCGCGAGTGTTACGTACGCAATTAGTCACAACTGGTTCAAATCCGTAGCTTAAAATCTTTCGAATCAAAAGTACTATCAAGTGTGCCTGTGTATCAAGGTACGTATTAAGGCGTCAGTTTCATTTTAATTTGTATAGACGACCTCTGCGAATCATCACAGAAATCACACTAAAAAATTCTAAGCGATCGTTATCGTATTAAAGCAATTAATTAAGTAACATGTTAACATTATCTTTGTAGTGTAGTACATACGTGCATAAAATGTTTATTTAAATCAATAAATATCCCAGGGAAACATGTAACTAATGTGACAATATTTTTTTCTTAACAGATACAAATAACGATGTCCAAGATCAGAAAAGACACAATCCAGTCATCAACGGTTTAAACTTCGGTAGACCAAACATAACTACGAAATGGCCCTCCAACTTTACGACTCCGAGCGGTCTATTCAACACAACTACAGGCAAGCCGATTTACACGACGACTGAAAGCTGGCCTTCTAACAACACAACTAGCTGGCCTTCCAACGCCACAACTAGCTGGCCTTCCAATAACACTACCCCGAGTGAGACGAACACAACTACGAGCTGGCCTTCTAATTCCACGACTCCAAGCGGTCAATTCAACACTACTACAGGTAGGCCGATCTACACGACCACAGAAAGCTGGCCTTCCAACATCACAACTAGCTGGCCTTCTAATAATACTACCCCGAGTGAGACGAACACAACTACGAGCTGGCCTTCTAATTCCACGACCCCAAGCGGTCAATTCAACACTACTACAGGCAGGCCGATCTACACGACCACTGAAAGCTGGCCTTCCAATATCACAACTAGCTGGCCTTCCAATAATACTACCCCGAGTGAGATGAACACAACTACGAGCTGGCCTTCTAATTCCACGACTCCAAGCGGTCAATTCAACACTACTACAGGTAGGCCAATCTACACGACCACTGAAAGCTGGCCTTTAAATATCACAACTAGCTGGCCTTCTAACAACACAACAAGCTGGCCTTCTAATTTAACGACTCCAAGCGGTCAATTCAACACAACCACAGGCAGGCCTATTCACACGACGACTGAAAGCTGGCCTTCTAACATCACAACTAGCTGGCCTTCCAACGCCACAACTAGCTGGCCTTCAAATAACACTACCCCGAGCGAGACGAACACAACTACCAGCTGGCCTTCTAATTCGACGACTCCAAGCGGTCAATTCAACACTACTACAGGCAGGCCAATCTACACGACCACTGAAAGCTGGCCTTCAAATATCACAACTAGCTGGCCTTCCAACGCCACTAACCCTAGTGAAACAAACACAACTGCGAGCTGGCCTTCTAATTCAACGACTCCAAGCGATCAATTCAACACTACTACAGGTAGGCCAATTTACACGACCACTGAAAGCTGGCCTTCAAATATCACAACTAGCTGGCCTTCTAACAACACAACAAGCTGGCCTTCCAATAACACAACCCCGAGTGAGACGAACACAACCACGAGCTGGCCTTCTAATTCCACGACTCCAAGCGGTCAATTCAACACTACTACAGGCAGGCCGATCTACACGACCACTGAAAGCTGGCCTTCCAACATCACAACTAGCTGGCCTTCCAATAATACTACCCCGAGTGAGACGAACACAACTACAAGCTGGCCTTCTAATTCCACGACTCCAAGCGGTCAATTCAACACTACTACAGGTAGGCCAGTCTACACGACCACTGAAAGTTGGCCTTCAAATATCACAACTAGCTGGCCTTCTAACAATACAACAAGCTGGCCTTCCAATAACACTTCCCCGAGCGAGATGAATACAACTACTGGCTGGCCTTCTAATTCAACGACTCCAAGCGGTCAATTCAACACAACCACAGGCAGGCCGATTCACACAACGACTGAAAGCTGGCCTTCTAACGTCACAACTAGCTGGCCTTCCAACGCCACAACTAGTTGGCCTTCAAATAACACTACCCCGAGCGAGACGAACACAACTACCAGCTGGCCTTCGAATTCTACGACTCCAAGCGGGCAATTCAACACTACTACAGGCAGGCCAATCTACACGACCACTGAAAGCTGGCCTTCAAATATCACAACTAGCTGGCCTTCCAACGCCACTAAGCCTAGTGAAACAAACACAACTGCGAGCTGGCCTTCTAATTCAACGACTCCAAGCGGTCAATTCAACACTACTACAGGTAGGCCAATCTACACTACCACTGAAAGCTGGCCTTCAAATATCACAACTAGCTGGCTTTCTAACAACACAACAAGCTGGCCTTCCAATAACACAACCCCGAGTGAGACGAACACAACTACGAGCTGGCCTTCTAATTCCACGACTCCAAGCGGTCAATTCAACACTACTACAGGCAGGCCGATCTACACGACCACTGAAAGCTGGCCTTCCAACATCACAACTAGCTGGCCTTCCAATAATACTACCCCGAGTGAGACGAACACAACTACGAGCTGGCCTTCTAATTCCACGACTCCAAGCGGTCAATTCAACACAACTACAGGCAGGCCAATCTACACGACCACTGAAAGCTGGCCTTCAAACATCACAACTAGCTGGCCTTCCAATAACACCACTTCGAATGAGACGAACACAACTACCAGCTGGCCTTCTAATTTCACGACTCCAAGCGGTCAATTCAACACAACTACAGGCAGGCCGATCTACACGACTACTGAAAGCTGGCCTTCCAACATCACAACTAGCTGGCCTTCCAACGCCACTAACCCTAGTGAAACAAACTCAACTACAAGCTGGCCTTCAAACTCTACGACTCCAAGCGGTCAATTTAACACAACTACAGGCAGGCCAATCTACACGACCACTGAAAGCTGGCCTTCTAACATCACAACTAGCTGGCCTTCCAACGCCACTAACCCTAGTGAAACAAACTCAACTTCAAGCTGGCCTTCCAACTCTACGACTCCAAGCGATCAATTCAACACAACTACAGGCAGGTCGGCCAACACAACATCGCCAAGTTCACATGATTCGAAGACCAATAGTGCAGGTAAATTAGTAATTACTTAATAATAAATACTTAGTTCAAAACAATTTAAAAGTTGAATTAAGTACCCACTTAATATTTTATTGTACATATTTTATTGTGAAAGAATACTACCACCCCCTCTTTTCCCTTGGGTGTCATAAAAGGCAACTAACGGACTACAGACTGCACATCTTTCAACAGCATAGAGCGGCAATGGGCTCACTACCTGTCACGCTGAGCACATGTGCAGTCGCTATTTGGTGAAAAGTGGACTATGGTAGAGGGTTGCTTTAGCTGTCCTCATTGCCTTGTCTCTGTCTAACCCTTTGGGGATAATAGTCGTGATTATACGTATGTAATATTTTATTAGAACTTTTTGACACTTTACGATGCGTAATCAACCATTTTCTATTTTAGTTCGTCTGACCAAAGAAGCAACAGCTTCGTCCACTGGTGACGCAGTGTGCATCCTCACGGATTGCCGCCTTAAGTGCATCTATGACGGATACTCGACAGGCCGCTGCTACGCCAAGAAGTGCAAGTGCGGCTACAGCAATTTCGCGGTAAGCATCCTTATTGCCCCTTTTATAACCTTTTACAAGGCAATTACAGCTATGTTGCGACCGATTATTAAACGTTCAGTCAGTCAATGAATACACAATTAAACAGAGATCTCTCAACAGTGTTTGGACCCTACAATCAAACAAATAATAGTGGTGATGTTATTTCTGCTGTTAAGAATCAGTTTTCGGCTAAAATTACTATGATGACTAATCGCGGCCATTCTAAAATCACTATGGGTGGATAGTGTGATAGGTTAATGTAAAAGCAGATAAATCGGTCTAACTTCTAATATGTTCTCAAAAATAAGAAAAGATAGAAAGCTTGGTCTCTATCTTACTGATTCTCACTTGATGGAAACTGAGGACTCAATTATACTGTGCTGGCGATAAGGTCAAAAGGAAGCGTATTTTTCTTGTAAAGGGATCGGGTGGTGAAATTAAAGAAACTCTAAGCATCATTTGGTTCTAACGCTAGTAATTAACCCTCTAACTAGGTCTAAATGCAGTGGTAGATATATCGCTAGAAACCAAAAGAATTTAGTTTAATCCATGTTAACATTTAATTATATGTTGTTGTTTTCTTTTTCAGCTGAAAACTAGAAAATAGTTCTCTGTGAAAAGTGAGATACTGGCAATCAACATTTGGCAATCATCTGGCAATTTAACCGTGTTTATAGTGAATAATAGGTACGTGCTTGTATGTGCGCTCGATTGCTGAATTATTGTGAACTTAATTATGTAAGTTAAATCTGTTTCTCAATAAGTGAATACCACCTATTGTAATTCTAATGAGAAACAATAAAGTTCTTAACCATATTTCGTAAATAATGTTTAAGGAAAAAGTGTTGAAGAATGTAGTAGCATACATTGACAGAAGACATATTTTCTGGCATAACCATAAATCCGAGACATAAATCTCAGCCGTGGGAATTTTACGACATTTTCTTAACAAACTATTTTTATGTAATTTAATTCAGTACCTCGGGTAGTTATAGTAAACTATATTGGTAGACTTCTTTTGTCACTTTTTATAATACCTTTTCATAATGATATTATAAACTTATCATGAATTTTTCATCGTTAAAAATCGACTTACTCGGTTAAAATATATTGTTTAATGGATTTATGGAAATTGTCTTATTGTATTTACAACCATATCCAACTTAAAAGTAGTTTTTAAACAGAGTACGTATACGGGGATGATTTTGATTTGAGTATAACGAATAGAATAGAAACAAAAAGAATAGGTCCGTTACAAAATAAATAACTTGATGCTTGAAATCTCCTATTTCAAAAATCAGGAGTTGGTCATCGAATTGTATTAGTTTTTTATTGACCTACGTTTTAGGGCCTATCTGTTATTTTCAAAATCATCTCTGTTCATTAAGGCATTAGAACCTGATTTAAAAAGTGACTCCTAGATTTATAGATATTTATAATTAAGTACCATTATTACCACAGATAGATAATTTATTTTAAGTAAACATTCTGCATTATAATTATGTAATTCGTGTTTTTTCAATAGAGGGATATAATAAGACTGATGACGCTATTTAATACACAATTAAACAAAGATTTTAATAAATCTTGTCTTTTACTTTAAAAATATTCCTTATACCTATGTACAGCACTGTACACAATATGGTTAGGTCTTGCAGTATGGTGTTAAGACTGTGATTTGATAACCTATATTCTGAGATTCCAGGTAGGTGGTAAATTCCAAACATAACCTTTATTGCATTTTGGAAACCTGTTATTTTTTAAATGTAAGTGGCTCACATATTACCTAAGTGATAAATCGTTGTTCTTTAGTGAGTGAGAATTTCTCCCAACGAAACACACACAGTGTGGCTTAAACTATGGTCAGAACTCCTGATGATTAAGGTATCCAAGAAAGCTAACTTATTAACTGCCTCTAACTCCACTGTGAACTGTATTTTAGGGTGCATGGAGTTGATATGACCTGAAAAAGCAGATACTTATCAACTGATAAAGTATCTGCTACCAACTGCTATCAACTGGTAAGGAGAGTATCATCCCCGTTCTTGTAGCTTGTAGAATAATCTCGGTCTCTCTGTGACCACGGATAAAAAACGTACGTAACGTTAGTACGTTTTAAGCTAATTAAACCGAAAAAGTGTTTAATTTCAATATCTAGTGACTGCGTAAATTGCGTTCTAACGCCCGAAATCAATAGATTGGTTAGTCTTCTAAATTCAATTTTTTTACTTAAGCTTCGATCATTTCATTATCGATGCGTATTATTATAATGTCAAATTTCTCATACTAGTAGGCAGTGATCAAGGAGCTTTTACCTAATCTGAAGAGCGCACGAGCTGCCGATTCACGGTCCAAGGGAGATTGACATACGTAGACAGACGCTGACAATATGTCACCCATATGGGTGACCATCATACTTAGAGCATTAAACTAATTAATTCTCTAAGCCATGATAATACAATGTCTTTAGAACATAAGAATAATATTTTAAAACTGTTGCTGGATATCATAATTTTATAAATAAGGATAATAAATTAAATTTTTTGATTGAAACGAGATGTCTTCGATATAATGCCGTGTTATCTTAGCTCTTTGGTCTGTAGCTAAGCTCTGTAGTCATATTGCTTTAGTTATTCTGATACATGTTTATTCTGTCAAAAAAGTTTTGGGAACGGATGATTTGTTTATGATTCCAAATTCAATTTTTTATTTTTTTTTGTTGTTAGATTGGCGCAACTGTTATCCATTTTGGCGCGGAGTTTGAGTTCCATCTGATAGTTAGATTAAATACAGTGCTGTTTTTAGGTAGTTTATATCTAGTGTGTATTGCGAATTTCCTAATGGATAAAAACATCGAACAAAGAGTTTGTCTTAAACTTTGCTTCGCCAATTGAATTTCGTGTTCGGAGTCACTGAAAATGTTACTTACTCACTTCACCGTAAGGTAAATCGACTTTATCAAAAACACGTGCTTATGAGTGGTACAAAGCGTTCAAAAGCGGTCGAGATGTGATGGAAGATTTGCTTCGCTCTGGTAGGCCATCAACGTCTTCAACTAAAGTTAACATCGCAAAAACGAAGGAAATGGTGACTGAAAATCCTTATTCATATTCATTCAACCTTATTCTCTCAAGTTTGAGAGAGATACCACTGAACTTTCTGTGTCTCACGGGTCGATCCGTACCATTTTAAATAATCACTTGGGTATGAAAAATGTTGCCGGCGTTGCCGCTCGGCTAGTCCCAAAAGACCTGAATTTTCTCCAAAAACTCAATCGCATAAAGGCCCCAGTACATAGCGGCGTATGATGGCCCACTGCCGGCCATCTCCATTGTGTAGACGGGGTAAATGCATTGACCTAGAGATATAGACAAGAACGTTCATACAAACCATTTGTTCAAATTCTGGAATGAGAGACCTAAAGTTCGCTGCAGCCGCTGCAGCGCTTAAACATTTAAATGTCATCTAACCAACAGACAGGCATCGATCTGGCGCCGCAGCGCCAGATCGGTCAAAGACAACATAGTGTGTATCAAGACCAAGATGGCGTCGTCTCAAATAGATTGTCAATAACAATAATTGAAAAAATATCTTTTCTATTCTAATAATACGACATAACTACATTCGTAGCAGCAAGGACAACCCTAACGCTCAATTGGCGCGTAGTTATATAATTCAACAAAAAGGCCTAGTTTCGGTGCTGCTTTAGCTTATATATTTACTGTGTCATTACTTCATCCTTTGATTCCGCAGTTTTCCCTATCCTATGGCGTAAGGCCTGTGTCCGTCCTCTTAGTAAAGTTTCAAATCCAGCGCTCCCCAATAATTTTCGACCCATTTCCATTTTTCCCTTTATATCCAAGGTGCTGTGCAAGGGCCTGTGTCCATAAGCAATTTTCCCAGTTTGTTTATCACAACTCTTTCCTTGACCCTTTGCAATCTGGGTTCAGTTCAGGACATAGCACCGTAACTGCCCTCCTTAAAGTGACTGGCGATATTAGGGCAGGAATTGAGAACGGCAAAGTAACCATCTTGGTTTTTATCGGCTTCTCGAATGCTTTTAATACCGTCAGTCACGACATCCTTCTTTCCATATTGTCCCATCTTATGGCCTCTGACAATGTGGTGGAATAGTTTTTATCTTGTCAGCAGTCGGTCCAATCAGGGGAGTCATCCTTAATCTGGCTTAAGCCAGATTGAGCCACGCTTTAGGAACGCCAGTTTCTAAATTAATTTAGAAACTGGCGTTAATAAAGCGTCTTCATTCTTTCTCCTCTTCTTTTCTCAATTTTTATGAATTTTATCACTCAAAAGCTTAAGTGTTCGTATCATCTCTACGCTGACAATTTGCAGTTATATGCCCAAGCATGGGTTCAATGACGCAGTTGATGCTCTGAACAAGGACCTACGCAGCATTAAGTCCTGGTCTGACAATTTTGGTGTTGCTGTCAATCCCGCAAAATGCCAAGCTGTCATGATGATGTTCAGAGTAAAAAAATCAAAAAACCAAAAACCAAAATTTATTTATTCAGTAAGCTTAAAATAAGCATTTTGAATTGTCTAAATTTTATTTTACTTCTGTGGATGGATGGATAGGCATAGGACAAACCCATTCAGGACGTCTTTTAGCTGTGGAGAAGAACGGGCGCAAGGAACTCCACAGCTTTATAATAATATAGAAGTAACGACATTTACAAAACAATTTGTCGTTACCAAATTATACAATCAACAATCATAAAACAATTATATAATAAATGAAAAAATAAAAACAAAAGTGAATCTAAAAGTTTTACTCGGGCACTATGAACGCATTAGAACAATATGTGTGCGAAACTAGTGGAATGTTAATTCCATGTATTTTTGTCATTGATGTAATCGCTTACAGTGTAATGGTCCATTTCTAAAAGTATGTCTATAAACATGTGTCTTAAATTTGTCAAAGGGCAAAATTATAACATCTTTCGGGATTTTATTGTAAATTATGACACTTTGTCCCATAAATAATGCTTAAACTTTCTGAAGTCGAAATTTAGGAATTACAAGTTTATACTTATTTCTAGTATTTAGTTTGTGTATATCGCATTTTTTTTTTAATGAGAAATGTTTTGACGCACGTAAACAATTCAGTAATGAATAAATTTTAAAATTTATTTAATTTCAGTTCATTAAAATTACAAATAAATTACAATCCATTCAAAGTATGTTAGTCTTGTCTAAAAATACAATATACTTAACATAAAATACTTAAAAAAACAAAAGCTGCAACAACAAAAAAAAACAAAAAATAATAAAAATAAAAACAATAAAAAAATCATAGTACCTACAAAAAACAATTTAATCTAATAGGCCATCGCGCGTCACTCCCGACTCAAAGGTTCCCATGATACCGGCCGCGTTGCCGCGCTGTATCGCCACGGAGATCCTTTGAACCAGGAATGACTTGCAGATAAATAATTTGTGATGCAACTGTAAGAATATTTATTTCTTTAAACATCTCCTTAAGGGAGTCACATGACCCTAGGTTATATATGGACCTTACTGCTCTTTTCTGTAAAATGAAAATGGTTTCTATATTTGCTGCTTTACCCCAAAGTAGAATACCATAGGACATAGCACTGTGAAAGTAACTAAAATAGACTAATCGAGCAGTTTCCACGTCTGTAAAATGCCTAATTTTTCTAACAGCGTAAGCAGCTGAACTAAGTCTCCCCGCAAGGGTGCTAATATGAGGGTACCACTGTATTTTTGAATTTAAGGTAGTACCTAAGAAAACTGTTGAATCAACAAGGTCCAACAGTTTGCCATTCAGTTTAATTTCATTTACTATAATATTCTTTACCTTAGGTAGAGTAAAATTTATACATTTGGTTTTCTTTGCGTTTAATTGAAGTTTATTAGTAGTAAACCAATTCAGCACATCTGTTAAGGTATTGTTGATGTCATCATCAAAACTATTTTTATTTTGATCAGTCTTAAATATCAAAGATGTGTCGTCAGCAAACAAAACAATATTGCAAAAGTTTTCCGCATAAAATGGTAAATCATTAATATAAATTAAGAATAAAAATGGACCTTGTATTGACCTTTGTGGAACCCCCATTAGCACAGAAGATCAGATGATATGGATACATTCACGCTAACTTTTTGGATTCTGCAACTGAGATATGATTGAAACAATTTCAAGGCATCAGAGTGCAGACCATAGTGTTTTAGCTTTATTAAAAGGGTGTTTGTTGTATTCAACGTAATCAAAAGCCTTGGAACGATTACAAAACACTCCAAAAGCATTCTGCGATCCCTCCCAAGCCTCAAATATGTATTTTAGCAGAGCTACACCTGCATCAGTAGTAAACCTTCTCTTGGTAAGACTATACTGTTCACTGTGAAAAAGGTGGTTTACAGCGAAGTGGAAGCTGAGTTGATCTAAAATAAGTTTTTCAAAAACTTTACTAAGACTAGGTAAAATCGAAATAGGTCTGAAATTGCTCGGGTCATCTTTACAACCCGATTTGAAAAGTGGCAGAACTTTGCTATGCTTCATGAGATCTGGGAAAACTCCTTCGTCAACACAGCTATTGAATATGACTACAAGAAAAGGCGCAATGGACTCGATAGTATTATTAATAATTTTTGTTGAAATATCCCACAAATCACAAGTGTTTTTCATTTTTGAACATTTAAAGGATTTAAGTACGTCTTTACAGTTTACGTATTTAAAGGAGACCGGCGAAGTTCCTTAGGACCTTCGCCGGTCTTGACTGTTACACTGATGATTTGTATACGGTTTTGTAGATCAAAACCAGAGGTTTCCAACAATATAACAATTATAAATCTGTTTTACGGGATAGCACAGATATTGGTAGTCAAGTGACTCAAAGTGAGGTTATAGTTTACGTAAATGAAACAAATAGCTATAAATACTTTTTAATTACTATTTATATTGTATAATTGGTATGTAACTAAAATGTTTACATAAATGCACTAATCGTAAGAGAATTCACTGTTGTATAACTGACAGTTAAGTATTGCTTCGTCTTGTATCAAATGTAAACCTAAAACATTGTTACAAGTAAAACGAATGCAACAGTTCATGAAGTTTATCTTAAAAGAAGTACAATCGGAAGCAATGGTCGGTGTCTCACCACTGCTAGAATACTTAGACAGTACTTAGATACTTAGAGAGTACGTAGTAGTACTTGGAGAGTCAAACAAGCAGGTAATCAATGTCCATTGTGTAGGCGCAGGTTGTTCGTAATGGCAACTATCTTCAAAGTCCGTACCTAATACGTAGCGTAAATCGATAAATCAAAAATCACTAAATTATTTTTTATGTGATGTATAAATTTCGATCAACAATACATTGTTGATCAAAGTGTATCAATGAATAAGTCAATAATAAATTGAATAAAAATACAATGATCAATTCGTACTAATCGAAACCATAGGCAGTTTTTCTACTGGCAACATTGTCTTTCGACTACACCTGATATGCGTTCTTGGTGAGGTAGTTATTATAATTAATTACAATAAATTGTCCCCCATAGAATTATCAGTTGGTTTTTATTCCACAAGGTATTAAAAATTACACTTTAAATTTTAGTTGAAGTCTGAATCCTGTAATAGTTAGGCCCAATTTTGCCGATCTTCTTTGAACACTTCATTACACATGGGTACATACCTTTTTAACAGAATTTCTGCATTGCTCGGTGAAGAGTTGAGTAACATAGTTGTGACAATTGGTATATTTGTAAAAAACTGTTCAAAAGCATCAGCAACTTTATTGTCTTCTCTGAAAATGCTATTGCCTATTCTTAAAGAAAACTTAGTATCACGTGGCTTTATTTTGCTAGTTTCGCGGTTAATACAGTTCCATGTTGCCTTTACTTTGTTATCCGACTTTTTAATTTTTTCAATAATAAATAATGACTTGGCACATGCACAAGCCTTCCTAAAAGTTTTCGAATACTTTTTGATATACTCTAGAAAACTTGAACTATTTTTATATTTTTTATATTATGATTTTATATAAGTAATCTGCAGTGGTCGCAACTCCATTATCTTTGATGCCATTTCAATTCCTCTTAGCCAAAATGTTAAGGATGTGGGCTTATATATTGACTCCAAGTTTAACTGACAGGCTCAAGTAGCTAATACTTGTCGGAAAGTCACTGCAGAGTTTCTTTGTCTTTACCGCCTCAACAATTTTTTGCCTGTTAACGTCAAAGTTATGCTTGTGCAGACTTTAATTTTCCCTATAATTGACTATGGTGATGTGTGCTATGTGACCTGAATGCAGATCTACTTAACCCATATATGTATGTAAATTGTAATTTTAGTTTTACATACTATATACATACATACATAATAAAATAATAATATATACGCACATTATATATATATGTACTTAATATAAATACTTTGTATTGTTAAATATAATTTAGTGATGTAATTTTAAATTGTAAATGTCACGCACGGACAAACAGATTTTATGTGTTATACGTAGTTCTGTGGAATGCGCGCGGGCAGGTGCAGGGAACCGGTTGGCGGCCGGCTCACCCGCCGCCGTCCTGCGCGCCCCTTCCCCCGCTCGAGCGCGGAGCTCACTCGACAAGCGATCGCAAGGCAGTCACGATTAACTCGCTTGACGCACAGCCGTACCGCTTTAACGCTCGCTTCCCACTGCTTACGCGCCTACAATATTAGCTTAGAATATCGCTCGCTGATAAACCTTTTGTGTGTTTTTGTCTTTCCGCCTTCTATAGCTATAAACTTCTGTGCCGTGCCTTCTTTCTGTTTGTACTCCTTCTATCGTGTGTGTGTGAATAAACTGTACAGTGTCGTAAACGGACTAATCATTTAACTCCAGTTACCCACCGTAAGTCAACATCTGTTACACCACACTGGTGACCCCGACGTGATCTGAACATGAGTCAAGCTGGAAAGAGTCCAAGTAGCAACGTGGATGGTAGCCCACCAAGCGACGTACATCGAGTTGGCGTGAGGGTACCCCCATTTTACCCAGAAAAACCGGCGCTATGGTTTGCGCAGCTGGAAAGCCAATTTTTCCTGGCGAATATCACAACAGACGCAACGAAATATCATTACGCCATTAGTCAGTTGGATTCAGCCTACGCGTCAGAGGTCGAGGACATTATATCGGCACCACCAGGACCCAACAAGTACGAGCGACTAAAATCGGAGCTTATCAAAAGGTTGTCTGCATCCAGGGAAAAGAAGGTGAAGCAGCTCCTGATCCACGAAGAACTAGGTGACAGGAAACCTTCACAATTCCTTCGACACCTGCAGCACCTAGCAGGCCCCGCTGTACCAGAAGAGTTTCTAAAGACCATCTGGACCAGTCGATTACCCAGCAGTACGCAGTCGATCATAGCATCCCAGTCGAAGGCGTCATTGGAGGAAGTCGCAGAGCTGGCGGACAAAATCCATGATGTTGTCCCACCAAGCCCGCAAGTAGCAGCAGCAGCAGCAGCAGTCGTTCCCGTGCCCGGAAGTTCTACCGCCATGACAAGCCAAATTGCGGAGCTCACGCGGCAAATTCAATATTTGAAGACGAGGGTAGAAAGGATGTCACGACCGCGAGGAAGATCTGACTCCAGAGGCCGCTCCCGTGAAAGTTCGCGTTCCAATCGTTCCCAATCGAATTACCGGAAGTTTCCACTTTGTTGGTACCACGCGAAATTCGGTAGTCAAGCTAACAAATGTGTTAAACCGTGTGACTTTTCGGGAAAAGTGTAGGGCAGAATGTTATGGCGACCGACGCCTGTCCTAATACCGGTCGCTTATTTGTAACAGACCAGCGAACTAAAATACAGTTTTTAATTGATACTGGTAGTGATATATGTGTTTTCCCCAAATCATTAATCGCCGAGCATCGTCACAAAACAAATTATGAATTGTGCGCCGCTAACGGCTCGATTATTAACACGTACGGGTACGTTCATTTTGTGCTCAATATAGGTTTGCGCCGTGACTATGCTTGGCGATTTATCGTTGCAGATGTTACGCGGGCGATAGTAGGGGTGGATTTTTTATCCTATTATAATTTAATCGTAGATGTTCGTAATCAACGCTTAGTAGATGCTAATACTACGCTTTGCACCGCGGCTTTGCTTGCAAAAAATTTAAATGTCTGTTCGGTCAAGGTAATGTCTGGCGACATGGCTAATCATCGCATACTAGCTGCATACCCTGACATCACTCGCCCTTCTGGCTTACACAGCACAATTAAACACAGCACAGTACACCATATACGGACTACACCTGGACCACCAGTAGCTTCCTCACCCCGTAGATTGGCACCGGATAGGCTTAAAATTGCTAAGGCCGAATTTGAGGCCATGTTGCAGATCGGTACCTGTCGGCCGTCGGAATCATCATGGTCTTCTCCACTTCATCTGGCACCGAAGAAGGATAGTGGCTGGCGTCCTTGTGGTGACTACCGCATGCTGAACGCAAGGACTATCCCAGACAGGTATTCAATACGCCACATACAGGACTTCGATTATAACCTGTGTGGCTGTACAGTCTTCTCTACAATAGACCTGGTAAAGGCTTTCAACCAGATCCCTATTAATCCTGAGGATATTGAGAAGACCGCCATCACAACGCCGTTCGGCTTATACGAATTTCCATTCATGACGTTTGGACTTCGTAATGCCGGACAGACGTTCCAACGCTTTGTCGATGAAATGCTTCGGGGGCTTGATTTCACCTACTCCTACGTTGATGATATTCTGGTCTACTCGAAAGACCAGAAGACCCATGAGACCCACTTACACCAGGTATTTACTAGGTTGAAGGAATATGGTATGGTGATCAACACCGCTAAGTGTGTGTTTGCAGCTCCAGAAGTGACGTTCCTAGGCTACCATGTCTCAGCCGAAGGCGTCAAACCACCACCGGAGAAGGTAGAAGCCATTAAAAGCTTCCCTGCTCCAAAAACCGTTCGAGAGCTGCGCAGATTCCTCGGAATGGTAAATTTTTACCGCCGGTTTATCCCTCATGCTGCGCAACATCAGGCACCTCTGAATGCACTGTTAGTGGGTTCAGTAAAGGGATCTCATCCCATTAACCTCTCTACTGATGAACTAGCCGCCTTTGAAGCTTGCAAAGAAGACCTGTGTATGGCTACAATGCTGATACATCCTGACAGCAATGCTCAATTGGCCTTGGTGACGGATGCTTCAGATACCGCTATCGGCGCGGTCTTGCAGCAACTGAAGGGTGGTATCTGGCAACCCTTGGGTTTCTTTTCTAGAAAATTGAGTCCAGCTCAGGTCAAGTATTCTCCTTACGATCGCGAACTTCTCGCCATTTATGAGGCAATCAAGCACTTTCGTCACATGATAGAAGCGCGCAATTTTGTGATTTATACCGATCACAAGCCTCTGACATTTGCATTTCATTCTAGAAAAGAGAACTGCTCACCCAGGCAGTTTCGACATCTTGACGTAATATCGCAATTTTGTACAGATATAAGGCATATTTCTGGCAAAAACAACGTTGTCGCCGACACTCTGTCGCGCGTGAACGAAGTCGTTCAGCCGATAGACCTATCGAAATTAGCCACAGTACAAAATACTGACAAAGAGTTAAAACATCTTTTGTACTCCGATACTTCACTCTGTCTCAAGAAAATGAAACTGCCCGGAGCTGATGTCAGTATATTCTGCGATGTCAGAGGTGACATTATACGTCCTTTCGTCCCCACAGAAATGCGCCGTCAAGTGTTTGAGAGTTTACACTCACTAAGCCACCCAGGCACAAGTGCAACGGTCAAGCTTATCAGTGATCGCTTCGTATGGCCCGGTATTCGCCGTGACTGTAGGGAGTGGGCTCGTGCCTGTATAGCCTGTCAGAGATCCAAGGTCACTCGTCATGTGTCTGCACCTATCGGAACATATAATCTTCCATCAGCCAGGTTCAGGGACCTCCATATCGATTTGATTGGACCACTTCCCTTATCTCAAGGTTATCGATATTGCCTCACCGCCGTCGACCGCTTTACGCGATGGTCTGAGGCAATACCGTTGCAGGACATCACAGCAGAGACAGTGGCAAAAGCCCTGCTCAGCGGATGGATAGCACGTTTCGGGTGTCCCACAAAAATCGTCACTGACCGTGGAAGGCAGTTTGAGTCTGCATTATTTAAATATCTTTCCCAGATTTGCGGCTTCCAACACAGACGAACCACTGCATATCATCCATCATGCAATGGATTAGTGGAAAGGTTCCACCGGCAACTGAAAGCTGCCATAACCTGCCACGCTGATAGCAGTTGGGTAGAATCTCTCCCTCTCGTGTTGCTCGGGATTCGTAGCACCTACAAAGAAGATTTAAAATCTTCTGCGGCGGAGCTGGTATATGGCGAACCATTGCGCTTGCCAGGTGATTTTTTTCAATCAGACGACGATGAAACGGTTGACATGACAGATTATGTCGCCCGTCTACGCAATTTTGCAAATAAGCTGCAACCTTCCCCAGCATCACGTCATGGCGCGCAACGATCACCATTTATTTTTAAGAACCTAGCCACGGCTTCTCACGTCTTCCTGCGTGATGACGCAGGAGCCGGCTCCTTCAAACCAGCTTATACCGGACCCCATGAGGTTTTACAACGGGACAGTAAGGTTTTCAAACTGGCAGTTAACGGTAAGTTTATCACGGTGTCAATCGACAGATTGAAACCTGCCTACATACTGCGTGAGTCAGACACAATTCCTCCCACACCTCAACCATCAACTCACACTCACCACCACTCGCCCACACACTCAACAACAGTATGCAATGACGCACCTGTTTCCAATGACCTTCCAAGCAAAACATCTCGGTCAGGTCGAAGAGTAAGATTTCCGGACTATTATCGCCCGTAGGACGGTCTCTGGAGGGGGGTGATGTGGCGATATAATTATATAGCCTATATAAATGTATGTAAATTGTAATTTTAGTTTTACATACTATATACATACATACATAATAAAATAATAATATATACGCACATTATATATATATGTACTTAATATAAATACTTTGTATTGTTAAATATAATTTAGTGATGTAATTTTAAATTGTAAATGTCACGCACGGACAAACAGATTTTATGTGTTATACGTAGTTCTGTGGAATGCGCGCGGGCAGGTGCAGGGAACCGGTTGGCGGCCGGCTCACCCGCCGCCGTCCTGCGCGCCCCTTCCCCCGCTCGAGCGCGGAGCTCACTCGACAAGCGATCGCAAGGCAGTCACGATTAACTCGCTTGACGCACAGCCGTACCGCTTTAACGCTCGCTTCCCACTGCTTACGCGCCTACAATATTAGCTTAGAATATCGCTCGCTGATAAACCTTTTGTGTGTTTTTGTCTTTCCGCCTTCTATAGCTATAAACTTCTGTGCCGTGCCTTCTTTCTGTTTGTACTCCTTCTATCGTGTGTGTGTGAATAAACTGTACAGTGTCGTAAACGGACTAATCATTTAACTCCAGTTACCCACCGTAAGTCAACATCTGTTACACCACACCCACAATTATTTGGAACTCCGATATCTATGATTTTTTGGTTTTGATAACCTTTAATCAATGCTACTACAGAAAAATATGTTTAATTTTTTTAAATGACTAAAAGTATCTTTTTTTCAGTGGGTCGTGAACGATCCCCTAGGCACATCCTGGTCCAAAAAATTCTTAGGGTATATGGGTGGAATAAACCGTTTCCTCATCTGTCCCTCTCACCACTCCGATATCATTCACTCCTCCTTTTTCATAAAACTAATACTCCTTTGGAATGCCCTCCCTCTGAATATCAGAATGTCCACCAGTCGGTCTGCGTTCAAAACTAAGTTACGCAGCTTTCTCACAAATCAAGCTGATCAATAATCGTTCGCTGTTGGATGATGTGCAGTCTAGTCTTTATACCTTTAGTCATCTTTTAGGATCCTCAAGAAAGTCAGTGACTAGGCAATGAGGACCGCAAAATCAGTCCTATATATTGGTGTACATATCTATGTATTATGTTTATGTTTATATTTCGTATACTTATTTACTTATATGTATTTTCATTTTAGTGTGCACCTTACCCTATGTTTGTCTCTGCACCACCTACCGGTTGACTGGTAGAAAATGCCTAAGGCATTAAGTCCGCCTTTGTACAAACGTATATAAAGTTTTAACTAAAAATAAATATATATAAATAAATGTTTATTGGGTACACCCCCCGCTTGGAATCGAATTCATTTTCATCATTTTCATTCAGCTTCGGGAATTTTAAGTTTGAAGCCGCACATAAAATCCGATTACCTCATTTTAGGCACATTACAAATTAAGGACATAAACAAAAGCTAATCCAAAGTTACAGTTAACAGACGATTACGAATAGTTATTTGATACAATCAAGCTTTTGTTATGCTCACTAATGTTACAGATAACATCGATGAAATCGCAAACGATGCCAATCCGGAAGACGACGCTGCTGCTGATAGTGCCGATAGCTCCGAAAATAGTGTCTGTACGTACCTACAACATATCAATCTTACTTAAACATGTCTTAATTATCGATGGCCTTTGCCCAGCAGTGGAACAGTACAAGGGTAAACTTTTATTTACTATATTATATATGTATAACAAATATGTGATATGGTTATGACTTTTTGCAGTCATGGCAGTTGCCACTGCTAGGGTCGTCGACTCTAAAGTCGACTCCCAAGTGTCCACCTTGGTAGCGGAGTAGTAAGCACACTCACTTCTCGGAACCCATCCGGGCGCCTAGCCAGTTCCTACTTCCTACGCGGCTGGCTGGACCGGAGGCTACGGCATCTAGGAGGCCGCCTCTACTAGTTCTCCAGACTAGTACCGGAGATGTCAACACCAATGTCCAATGAAAACCACCGGACAAAGCTGCCAACTATAAGGGAAACTCACGTTCCCCGCAGGACTTTTCGCTTCTGGCCCCTCAGAGACGGCTACTAGGCTCCGCTCGCTGTGCACGAGTTTGGAAGTCCTGGCACACAATACCAGGACAGACGAACATTCCCAAGCTCTACAGCTAACCACACGCCACTACGAGTCCAACCTGTGTCTGGATCCCGCCGGAGGCGCCTGGTTAAAGGCACGACCAGCGGGGGGC
The DNA here is from genome assembly GCA_963921215.1 of Scoparia ambigualis. Taxonomy (NCBI): domain Eukaryota; kingdom Metazoa; phylum Arthropoda; class Insecta; order Lepidoptera; family Crambidae; genus Scoparia; species Scoparia ambigualis. The sequence goes on from OY992510.1 coordinate 8,278,930, forward strand.
TTGAACCGGAACCCCGTAGTACCTCAGAAAACACAACCGGACCCGTAGTTCCAGTTGCGATACCCTATTTATTGAGGTCGGTAGATAGGTACAGACAATGGGGACATCCCCTTTCCTTACTTCACTAAGCTTATTTGTACTGGCACCTCGAGACCAACCGTTAGGTTATGCAAGAAGTGCCAGACGTCCCTGCGCCAGTAGAACACTCGCGCAGGAGACCACCAACGTTAGGTCTTGACGCCAAATTAGTGCCCGCCGCAGCGCGCTCTTCATTCGGTATTCATAAGACTAGTGTCTCAGGAGAGTATCCCCGTGAACACGTGTAGTTCACTGCCTATTGTCCAGATAGGTAACCGGAGCTGTCGAGCTCGCTTATTTCTCGTTGCACGAAGGGCACAACTCGCAGTTGCCACTGCTAGGGTCGTCGACTCTAAAGTCGACTCCCAAGTGTCCACCTTGGTAGCGGAGTAGTAAGCACACTCACTTCTCGGAACCCATCCGGGCGCCTAGCCAGTTCCCACGTCCTACGCGGCTGGCTGGACCGGAGACTTAAAACATCTAGGAGGCCGCCTCTACTAGTTATCCAGACTAGTACCGGAGATGTCAACACCAATGTCCAATGAAAACCACCGGACAAAGCTGCCAACTATTAGGGAAACTCACGTTCCCCGCAGGACTTTTCGCTTCTGGCCCCTCAGAGACCGCTACTAGGCCCCGCTCGCTGTGCACGAGTTTGGAAGTCCTGGCACACAATACCAGGACAAACGAACATTCCCAAGCTCTACAGCTAACCACACGCCACTACGAGTCCAACCCATGTCCGGATCCCGCCGGAGGCGCCTGGTTAAAGGCACGACCAGCGGGGGGCTTGAACCGGAACCCCGTAGTACCTCTGAAAACACAACCAAACCCGTAGTTCCAGTTGCGATACCCTATCTATTGAGGTCGGTAGATAGGGACAATGGGGACAGCAAAACTGCAGCCCCCTGCCATAGTCCACTTTTCAGCAAATAGCGACTGAACATGTGCTCGGCGTGACAGGTGGTGAGACCATTGCCGCTCTATTCTGTTGGATGTGTGTGCAGTCTTTAGTCCTTTAGTCGCCTTTTACGACACCCAAGGGAAGAGAGGGGGTGGTACTATTCTTTCACCGCTACGCAACACAGTTAATTTAATGTCATCATATTATTACTGCTAAATGCATTGGCCTTTTCTTAGCATTGAAACAGTATCTTTTTCTTCTTCTTAGTCTTTGTCAACCGCATGGTTGTACCTTCCTTTAGTTTATGAAACTTCTTTGGCAGCTTCACTAATACCCTATGACATTCCTTGAAGGTTATTTGATCTATTTCCTTAAGGACAGTATATAGAGTTTGATAACAAATATTATACTTGTTTTGCAGAAGCGTAGCAGAAGATGTCGATCGCGTAACCTGCTGAGCCAACACCAGCCAAAAATAAATTGCGGATGCATTATTTACTAAAGAATTGATTTGTATAACTTTATAGAAGCACTGTTCTCTCTTCGTAATATTGTAAAAGGCACTTTAAAATCACCCCGATCAGCTCTCATATTAATAAAAATATCCGCCTATAGCTTAATTATTGTGTACTTAATAATACATTTCAACATGCTTAAATGCTACAATAAAACTAAGATAAAATACATTTTCAGTATTTAAAAAAATGTTTTAATATAATCGCGCCAACTATCCTTTTATACTCTTAACAGATTACTAGAACAGGAAATTGAACTACTATAAAGCGGCTTGTATTGTTTATAGGTACTGATTTGGATTTAGCGCCAACTCTTTGTGTCCCGTGTTTTAATAATTACTAACACCTTTAAGGGGCCTTAGACGGTGAAAACCGAAAAATTTGCTGTTTTCTATTAGCTGTTATTCAAAATATATAAAATATTTCGCACTGAAATGTTCAATGTGTATTACAGAGCGTATGTGTGTGGAAATGAATAAAGCTAAAACACGATTGGAAACATTTCGCTCGACAGAAAAAATCCTGAAGTTAACTCTAAAATTTCATATAAATGCACATTTTTTTTTCGTATTCTACACTCCCACAAAATAGGAGTCTATTATTGAACAATCAAACAAACTTACCAAGTGCAGTTCGATTGAAATTATGCTCCTTGTTGTCTCGTCCGAAGATGATGGAAATACTACTTGTTAGTATCGAGTCTTAGCACTCGCCGACGCCACATAGTTCAAAGTATCTGAAAATAAAATATTTCCGAACGCAGCCGCACGTCACTAAACTAGCCCGCGTTTTGAACTGTCATTTAGTTTTAAGTTGTGTATTTATTTATGAAACTGATTCTACAACCCCAGGGAATAGGTATCAAACCTGTGAGGGTGGGTGGGACTCATCATCTTCGGACGAGACAACAAGGAGCATAATTTCAATCGAACTGCACTTGGTAAGTTTGTTTGATTGTTCAATTATGCTCCTTGTTGTCTCGTCCTCTATGATGGAAATACTACTTGTTAGATGTTCAAAGTTCTGTTGTAGAATCATAAAGTTTATTATTGTTTACAAATATATCCCAGATATTATGTTTCAACAGCATAATCAGTCTTACACTCCTTAAAGATAATTGGTAATTTCCAAGAGAATCTTATTAAACAAAAAAAAAACAAACTTAAATGTGTCCTCAGCCTTAAATAAATCTTTGGTATGATTATAGCAATATACTTTTAATATTATTATTACAATATAATCGCTTCAGCGAAATTATTATTTAAAATCGGACGGTTGTAAAACTTTGCAAAGTTGTCGATGAGCCAGTACAACCAGCCGTTCTATGTATCTCATCAATGCTAACGCCTTTCATAATGGCAGCTGATGTCGTAGCGTGCCTGGTACTATGAGTAGAAAAAATGGAAGTATCGTTCCCTCTTGCAGCCAGGACCGTCAATCCAACGGTTGAGTGTACTGACCGATACCGCCAAATGTGGTTTCTTGATAGATATAAATAAATTAGGACATTTTCCTAATTTCAGAGGTAATTCTTTTATATTTATTTAAACAATTGGCTGATGACGATTAGGTGCTGAGGCCTTAATTTTTTTTTTTTTTTTATAGTAACAATTTTATTATCAATTATTTTAATCTGGTCAGTAACAATAGAAAATAGGGCTTTGTAATCTTTGCCCTGTAGGTAAAGTTAATAAAGTAACTGTGTTTAATGAACATTAATGTAAGTTGTTTGAGTCATTGTAATTTGACTCTAAAAAATTAAGCACTATAGAAACATTCCAGGTATACTTATATTTGAGTTTACTTGATCGTAGGCGAAAGAACCCTTTAAATAAAATTTTAATCTTTTCGTCTGCTCCCACCTGCGGCCCTATCACACTAGTGGCAGCGAGGACCTTATGCAATTCAAGGTGCCATAAGATGCACCACTGTGGAACTTCTTTGTGAGATAAGTAATTATATCTGTCATCTGTTTGGTGTGGCAGTAAGAAAACCAAATACAAAGTAAGTATTGCTTATAGGTGTTACTTGATATGGAAGATATCATTATTTCAGCTGCCTGTACGTCAATGCCAGGCTTTAAGAAGGCCTACCGGACAATCTCCCTGCCAGTAGTGATAGGTTGCGGTGTGGAGGGTGTGGTGAGTTGGAATTACATAAAACCAGTAAGTTATTACTTGGTTCAAATACAATGGGTTCTGTCACCAATAGTTTTTTGAATAAGGGAAACCAAGGTTGGGTGTCCCAGAAGAGAACTACAAGGATCCGTGTTGCTTCATTGGACACAATTATTTCTATACATTTTAAAATCATAGAAAATGGTGGAAAAGCATAAAATAAACCCCTTTGCAAGACATTGTAAAGGCATCCACTTTATAAGCTGAAGGATCTGGATGCCATGAAACAAATTTCCTGCATTTTGTGTTTGTTCTAAATGCAAATAAATCTATGACAGGGTTACCAAATGCTTGTACTATTTTATTAAAATTATTAATATTTAATTCCCATTCTGTATGACCTAACTGTTTTCTAGATTCAAAATCTGTTACTTTGTTGTCCTTTGTGTTAATGTATGATGTATGATGCAAATACAAAATTATTCCTCTCTTCACACCACTGCCAAATAGCTTTTGCAATCACATGTAAGTGAGAGTACTGTATGCCACCAAAGCGGTTTATATATGGTATAGCTGTGGTATTGTCACTTCGTAATAATATTTCACAATTTGAAGAATTATTAGCAAGGCTTTTGAGACCACACATAGTAGCTTTTATTTCTAAAGTATTAAAGTGAATTGTTGATTCTTTTCCTCTCCATACACCACTGGCTGTATGTTTGTCACAAGAAGCACCCCACCCCGATAGTGAGACATCTGTATTTATTTCTATAATATATTTATATTTTCTTATCTAAGAAATTGATTTAGGCAAGTACATGTTTTATCCACCATTCAAGATCTGGATAGCAATGTTTGGGCAAGGAAGTAAATGCTTCATAATTATTATTATTTTTTAAAAGAGCTAAATATTTATGTCTTTTTGTGCTTTAGTATACAGTAACCCATAATGATTAGCTGGACAAACAGACACTAGAGTTACCAGAACTTTTGACAAAAAACCTGATGGAAGAGGTACTTAAAAATTTGAGCGCCGTGGTGGTCACCTGTGACTGACAAACAATTAAATTTCTATTGTGTCTGGTTTCGTGGCAGGCAACGTGTTAAGGCATCTTTTATTTTTATCAGAATCGATTGAAATAGTCATGGTGTTTGTATTAAACAATAGGCTAAGAAACTTACATTCCTTTGATGGAATAAGTTGACATAATTATTTTTATTGATGATGAAGCCTAACTGAGTAAGCAGACCTATGGTCTGGTTAACACTAATAAGACACTCAATATGATCACTACCAATATACTGCTAGCTACAAGCATCGATATACTGTACTTACAGGCTGTAAACCTCTAAGTTTTGTTATGGGTTTAATTATGTGAACATGTATGGAGCCGTGCAAAGGCCAAATGGAAGAATGTTAAATTGATATATTTTTCCATCAAATAAAAACCTTAGATATTTTCTGTAATCTGCATTAATGTTACACATGTAATAAGAATCCATTTTGTCAATTGTTGCCATAATACAGTCTTTCATAAGACTTTGAGTTGTAGTAATAAAACTATTAAATTTCTTTATGTTTAAAATAAATCTATACTCTCCATTTGGTTTCTATACCAAGAAAATAGGTGAACAAAATTGTCCATCTGTTTCATGACATATTTTGTCTATAACATGTGACTGAATAAGTTTATTAATTTCAATTTGAACTTGACAGAATTCTACTTGTAAATGAGTTATTCATAGGCAAGTAAGATTGAAATGGTATCTCACTAAAAGGGATTTCATACCCAGATACCCATTTCAGAATAGTAGGATCACTGGTTATTTTCTTCCAATTATTTATAAAAAAAAAAGGAAGTCTGCATACCTGAACTTCTAACTTTGCAGCTTCGTAGCTTTGCAGGTTGGTTGGATCTCGCTCCTGTCCCTGTCCAGGCACTTGGACGAGGAGGGCCCCTCCAGTTCAAAGATTTGGTTTTATTTGGGGGTTTTTGAATGAAGCTTGTGTTCTTCAGGTCTTTAACAGATTTTTGAACAGCCTTTGTAACCTAGATCTTTTCAGAAAGGTTACTTAAAAAAAATGCATCTGCTCCCCCTGTGAGGGAATCTTTCATATCTTTATTAATAGATCAAATATCATGAGACCGCCGGCAGTCGCGAAACAATTGATTTTCAATTGTGTCTGGTTTTATGGTGCTCAAGAGGTTAATGACGGTTGGTACTAGCGACCTTCTACGATTTGTATCTATGTGCACAGCGTCACACAGTATTTTGGCAGCATCATTGATGTGTTTAATTATTTAATTAATAATTTCAATTCTGTCACCTTTTAGGAGAAATAAATGGAGTGATTGGCCCAGGGCTGATAGTGCAGCAACCATCTGTTTTTGCCTGTCAGCAATTATCAAATCTTTTTTCTTAACCAGGTCAGAGACAGCCAGGTATTTCAGGGTTGAGCTTTGGGAGCAACGTTGGGATATTTTCATATGGGATGTATTTTTTCATAAGTTCTGGTTTAATTTCTTTTTGCAATCCTTTTGTGAGAATAGGAGTCTACCTCTGTGCAATTTCATCATGAGCAATTGGTCCCTTAAGCACCTCCTCAATTTCCCCCAAAGCAAATAACAATTCTACGTCTATGGCAGGTGTCTCGGTCTCCGGGTCTGTACACTGGGTTTTTTCCACAGGTAAGGCCTCTACTACACTGTATTGGCACGGGCAGTGCCTCCTCCTCCACAGAACTTGAAGTAGTAGCCGGATCCAGGGCCATCATTGACACATTAGAAATGTCAGACATAGTCATGCAGATCTAGGCCCAAATGGCAAAGCAAACTGCAGTAAATGTAAGACCCTGATATTCCTTGCGAATACCCAGGGTGGTAAAAACTCGGCTTTGCAGTAAGTACGAGTTATTGTGCCCGTTTTAAGTTTTGAATGTTTCAACACCGCCTCATCCCAAAGATGGGCCTGAGTGCACATTTCAAAACCCAGAATTTAATTTTTATTTTTCACGTCTCTTTCTTTTACTCATAATAACAGTTTATTTATCATAATTAAACTGACTAAAACTATTAAAGAGATTATTTCACAAAAAAGTAAGAGAAAAAAGTGGCGCCGGTACAGTGACATAAAAAACGAATGACAGTTCAGGGCTAGTTTAGTGACGTGCGGCTGCGTTCGGAAATATTTTATTTTCAGATACTTTAAACTATGTGGCGTCGGCGAGTGCTAAGACTCGATACTAACAAGTAGTATTTCCATCATAGAGGACGAGACAACAAGGAGCATAATTAGCTATTTCTCTTCCATACCAGGTTCTCGCATGTTTGCCTCTTGCACTTTCATACTGCATACCACACATTCATTCGTCCACATTCATTCCTAAGCGGTAGGTGCTCCGCTTTGTCTCAGCCCTATTCTATCTACTCTAGCTCTTCGTTGGTTCTTAAGGGGTTGCTTAGGAAAATAAGTTTATTCAGCTACCTGACACTTAATTCTAAGGTTTTATTAAACATTTTTCTTATTTCTTATGCTTAATGCTAGGGTCACAATTTTTTGTGTCACTGTGGTGGTTGGTTTTATAGTTTTATTCCTTATTTCTATTACATTGTTTATTATATCTATCTAAATACTTGTTTAGTTGTTATACTATTATTTCTAGGTATAGTTTTATTCTTTATTTCTTACTTTGTTTTTTATATCTAATTGCACACTTGTTTAAATAGTTCTTATACTAAAATTATTAACATTTTATTTTGCTTAGAATAAGCTAAACATACCTCATGTATGTTTAGTAATTCCTGTTTTAAAATTCTTATTTTCTATGTTTTTATTTCATGTTCCTGTACTTAACTATTTTAACAATTTTGCAACAGTATTCTAGAAACACTTTATTGTGTTCTGAAATTAAGTGTATAAATGCACATTACGACTGTGTTTTACAATAATAATTCTTATAAAATCATAAACACAAAGGTATTTTAGATTTCTTGATTGATTTGGATTTTCAAAAAACTAAACAATTTTATTAACTTTTTGATAAAAATGCGATTGGCGCTTACGAATTACCGCGGACCCGGCCCCACCAAACACCCGCGAGGCCCCGCGCAACATCCAAATTTTCACTGACCACGACCGCCGATCTAAGTTGATGTGCTCCTATTCGTGGAAATTGATTTTTATTTATTAGATTCATTCGGAAATATTTAAAGCTTTCTTTGAAGTCTGACGAAACTAACATTTAGAACAATTCTAACTTTTCAAATTAAAAGTTAGAAAATTTTTGACTAACGAATAGATAACGAATAGACAACACTAATTGACAAATTAAACAAATATTGTTTATTTGTTAAAGATCACTTACGCAATTTGAACGGTTACAATGTATACAACTACATGGTGCTAGTATGACAATTAAAGATATTTTATGTATATGTCGCAGGGATATGATAAAAACAGAGATTTCGTCAATTCCTTAAGTGATTTGATCAAATCACGAGGATGTTAAAATAACAACACGACTTTATCATTTCCCTAAACAAATCTAGTGATTTGAAACAAATACCAGAACTGGTTCCGTGAAATGACCAAAAACATGTGACCTACAGGAGTAGGGCAGCTAGTATTTCTGTTGTCTAATAAAAAAATAACCTCGAAATTTTCTAACTAAATGTCTAGCCTATCACGTGACACACAGGAGTAGGGCAATTTATGTTTTAGTGGTGTTCAAATCCCTAGATTTGTTTAGGGAAATGATAAATTCGTGTTGTTATTTTATAGCTTGGAATCAATTTCATAGAGATGCATTTCTATGCATTATTACTAGTTTCTACTAGTAGTGTCGCTTGCAGCCTGTAGCTGCAGTTTGCAGCATGTGGTCCGTCTTGGAAACGTACCTTTAAATGGGCCATTCTTTATATATTTCTTTTCAAAGTCAAAGTCAAATTATTTATTCAATGTAAACCTTTACAGGCACTTATTGACGTCAATACTAATAATATTAAAAAAACAGTTAACTAACTTATAGTTAAGACTTAACAACTAATCTAACGAGCTATTATAGTCTTAGTTTTATTTTTAATCTACTCGTGGTGGCCAGTTCGATTTCCGAACAATTTATTTTTAGTGCAGATTAAAGGTGAATGCATGGAATTTGTATATACCTTTCTACTTTACGTTCCAAATTCAAATCACATTAATGACCAGCGGGTCATAATGAAATTCAGTACAATATTGATGCCTTGCTAGACCTCAGGTCTTAAATGACTTACTTTAGGTTAGGTTTGCATGACATATAATTTAATTGTCAAGCAGGTGGTGTGAAAAAATAGGTTTTCAATTCTCATACTCGGAAAGTAGGTCTGTAGTTGCCTGTGGAGCGGATAGAAAGTAGTACTTTTCCGCCCTAGTGAGAATCATTTTCTGACAGGTACTGTCATGTGTAGTTGTAACTTATTATTAAAATAATACTAACAACCCATCTCTTCCCTTTGGTGTCGTAAAAGATGACTAACGGACTTAAGACTGCACATACATCCTACAGCATAGAGCGGCGATGGGCTCATCAAAATAATACTACTAACCTCTTTCTTCCCTTGGGTATCGTAAAAGGCAACTAACGGACTAAAGACTGCACATACATCCAACAGCATAGAGCGGCGATGGGCTCATCAAAATAATACTACCAATCCCTCTCTTCCCTTCGGTGTCGTAAAAGGCGACTAACTGACTAAAGACTGCACATACAACCAACAGCATAAAGCGGCGATGGGCTCATCAATATAATAACTACCAACCCCTCTTTTCTCTTCGGTTCGTAAAAGGCGACTAACGGACTAAAGACTGCACATACATCCAACAGCATAGAGCGGCAATGCTCTCATCAAAATAATACTACCAATCCGTCTCTTCCCTTCGGTGTCGTAAAAGGCGACTAACGGACTAAAGACTGCACATGCAACCAACAGCATAGAGCGGCGATAGGCTCATCAATATAATACTACCAACCCCTCTTTTCTCTTCGGTATCGTAAAAGGCGATTAACGGACTAAAGACTGCACATAAATCCAACAGCATAGAGCGGCGATGGGCTCATCAAAATAATACTACCAACCCCTCTCTTCCCTTGGGTGTCGTAAAAGGCGACTAAAAGACTAAAGACTGCACATACATCCAAAAGCATAGAGCGGCGATTGGCTCATCAAAATAATACTAGGTACCAACCCTTCTCTTTCCTTGGGTATCGTAAAAGGCGACTATTTTCTTTAGCTCATTTATGTTTTTATTTTTAGTTACTTTCCTTGTATTCCTAATTAAAAGCATAGTGTTTACCTCGGGTAAAAGACTTATTTAGTCCCTCGGAGTCATTCCTTAGAGACGGCCCAATAGTTGGGCCGTCTCGGGACTAGAATAAGCTACTTTCACCCCTAGGGTAACAATGTACTATTACCAATCTACTTAATGCAAATGTTTACATTAGTAAAGAACTATTCGGTATTCGATATACCTATAGTATTAATATCGAATACCAAATAGCTCTCTGCATTTAAGGGATATGAGATTAAAATATTAAATATTTACTAATCGGTGCCAATCATCAATTAAATAATGATGTCACTCCTGTAACAACCCGTATCAGACGATGTGCACATCCGCTGGTGATATTGATCGGGTAGGATTTATCGATCGGTACTTAGCAAAACAAGTTTCCGTCGGATTTAAAGAGGTACATTAATATTATTTATTATAAATATGTATGAACTTTATTTGTATCTTTATTATCTATGTACGTCTAATTTAAATTGTATTATCATATTATTATGTATATTACAGGATTATTGGTAATTAGACCAGATCCTTTTAAAAGTCCATAAGAGACATCCTTTGCAACAATTTTGACCCCATGTTGCATTATCCATAAGTCAACTATTTTATATAAACATTATTCATAATATAAATAAAATATTATGAAAATCCTTCACTATGTGGCCACCGGCAGCGGGGATAGACCTAACCTATCGGTGGTGAAGACTGCAGAGTGAGGAACCTCCTGACAATACATACCGTGTCAATGAGTAACTACGAGAGCGAGAGCCTCTCTAGATATTGATCGGGGCTCCTAGCTTCCTGTATAGAATACTGCTGCCACCTATGGGATGGATCTGCCAAGTATCAGTTAGCTGCTTTAGACTCTATTGAGGAGCGTGCTAAGAGGGTCATTGGCGACTCTAAACTCGTCGAATCCAAGCTGCAGAGTCTCGAACATCGACGCAAGGCTGCCAACCTTTAGGTTTTTTATCGAATGCACTTCGGCGAGTGTGCGCAGAAACTACACGAGCTGATTCCACCTCCTTTCTATCCCCGGTTAACGAAACGCGGACTGAGATCTCAGATCAGACCTTTACGCACAAAGCGCTTTGCGTCATCATTTTAATGCGGACAGCTAAGGAGTGGAAATCCCTTCCTGCGGATCTGTTTCCTGAAATGTACAACCTGGACATTTTCATGGCAAGGGTGAACAGGCATTATCTAGGCAAGTATGCTACATCATAAGCCTCATCGTCACTTATATCATCAGGTGAGATCGCGGTTAAATACTTGCGTATATAAAGAATAAAAAAAGACCGTTTGTCGAAACATTGCCCGGCGCTGAGATCGGTCGACAACCACGATATCAGGTTTATTAGCAACATTAGTCCTACCCTTGATTCCAGTAGAGCGTTGCGTGACCATTTTCGAGAACTGTCACTCTGTTTCAACAAGGCTATAATATAATGTTTGGTTGTCGTCCCAGGGAAAGGGCGTCCATTCTCTCTTCGCATTCTTCGCGGGCCATCTACCTCTAGGCCTTTTTTATACAGGGGTAATTGCATTACGCATAAAACTCGCCCGGGAAGACGTATGGTTATGTGGGGACTCATCACCCAATGAGGGACATACCCACTAAAAACTCGTGTACTTCCTTTGAAACGCCGCTAGGGTGATCCGGGGCCGCCGCCCGTAAGCAATCATGGGCTTGCCGACGTCTTCTGGCATGGGGTTCATTCACAATATTGCGCATAAGGTTGGAATAATTATATAGTTTTTTTTTTAAGTAGCCGTTTTCTGTAAGCTCGGTCAGTTGTATAAAGCAAGTAAATAGTGTTGAATAGGCTAATGTAATAGTAATAATATTGGAAAGCTGTGATCTGTGCTTACCCCTCCGGCAATCAGGCGCGTTGTGTAATATGTTGTTTGTTGAGTTGAGATCCATCTTTATTTTATTCGTTTATTTTACTTATTAGGACAACCGACAAGACAAACACAAATACTGCTTCGGTATCATACAACGTGGATATTTAATTTATGTTTTTTTTCAATTGATGCATAAAGGGAGTAGGGATGAATTATATTGACCGGGCTGTGTACGGGGCGTGCCGTGTGCGTGGCCCGGACGGGACACGGACGAATACACAATTAAACTGAAATGTATTATTGCATTAATTAATGTAGACATTTAAATCGGTATGGTATTTATTATCTCACATTGTCCATTAATTATTTGGTTGTTGTCTTATCATTGATTAACCAAAATACCTACATTATGTGCAAACTTTTAATTAGCAGGGCTGTCTACTAACGTAAAAAAATAATGAAAATGATGATAAAAACTTTGTGCTTTATCACGTTACGCTATGTATGATACAAGAAAAGACCTTTCTTAAGTACCAATCAATAGCATTATTAATTCGACGGACCGAAATTTGTCAAATAATATTAAGAGAACATTACTTACATACGTTACATGTGGCTATTTAAAAAACAAAAAAGTAAGTAATTTTTGACAACCCTGCAGAACATTCAATCAAGATGACTTATCAAAGCCTAATTATAAAAGGAGGGATATAACTGATTTACTTCATTCGACAGAAAGTGCCAGCTCCGCTAACATGGCCGTTACGAAAATAGCAATCCTTATATCATGCATGTGCATTGTTAAGGCGTCGGTTCTTAGGTCCGACATTGCTGGTAAGAACAGATCCTTTAAACTATTATTACTTTTAATTATTATTAGTTGGTTTAATTGATGGTGGCCGGCCTTTGCGTACCATCAGGGCAGCATATTGTTAATTACTTTACTTCAAATGCTAATATTGTATACTACGGACCACCGTACTCATAAACAAATAAAAAAAAATATTGTGCTGAACGACATAGAGTTACGTAGAGTAATGTGTATATTTTTTAAATGTTGCCAATTTTATTATTGCGGTTTCTTAAAATTCATTTTATTATACTAACCTATTTACTTACATTCCATAAAAGTAACACCATACAGATTAATCCTAACCAGCACGGATCTCGTAAATTTACAACAACTAATCTGATTCAAGATGTGACTGAAATTTCTGAATCTTTAGATGATAGAGAGATTCTCGCTATTTACACCGATTTTCAAAAAACGTTTGACCTTGTTAACCATGATCTGCTACTGCTTATGCTTGCTGGTATAGGTATCATGGTTTACTGCTAAGATGGTGCGACTTTTACAAACGCAACCGATCACAGCTGGTTTAATTCCGTAGCTTTAATCTTTCGAATCAAAAGTATTATCAGGTGTGCCGCAAGGTTTGCATTTAGGCGCTAGTTCCTTTCTTGTTTACATAAACGACCTCTGCGATAATAAACAAAGTAATTACAAAATGTTTGCTTGAAGACCTCAGTAACATCATTTTATACATTTTTAAATAATAATTCATACGACTTCACGAAGATGTAATTCTACTTTAAAATGACTTAAGTAACACAATGAAATGGTGTAAACAGACAATTTTATGTTTCTTAACCCGGTAAATGTAAAAGTAGTGACACAACTAAAATTCTAAATAAAAACTTCTATTTCAAAAGTTTCCATAGGGGAAGGCCTGTGCCATTTGATTTGATTTAATTAAAAAGGCAGGCACTAAATAATTCTTAGCGATCGTTATCGTATTAAATCAAATAATTAAGTATCACGTTAACATTATCTTTGTAGTGTAGTAAAGACGTGCATAAAATGTTTAACTGAATAAATAAATATCCCAGGGACACATATAACTAATGTGACAATATTTTTTTCTTAACAGATACAAAGAACGATGTCCAAAATCAGAAAAGACATCATCCAGTCATCACCGGTTTTAACTTCGGTAGACCAAACATAACTACGAACTGGCCATCCAACTTTACGACTCCGAGCGGTCTATTCAACACAACCACAGACAGGCCCCTCTACACGACGACTGATAGCTGGCCTTCAAACATCACCACTAGCTGGCCTTCCAATAACACAACTCCAAGTGTGACGAATACAACTACGAGCTGGCCTACTAATTCCACGACTCCAAGCGGTCAATTCAACACAACCACAGGCAGGCCGATCTACACAACCACTGAAAGCCGGCCTTCAAACATCACAACAAGCTGGCCTTCCAACGCCACGAACCCTAGTGAAACAAACTCAACTACAAGCTGGCCTTTTAACTCTACGACTCCAAGCGGTCAATTCAACACAACTACAGGCAGGCCAATCTATACGACCACTGAAAGCTGGCCTTCAAACATCACAACTAGCTGGCCTTCCAACGCCACTAACCCTAGTGAAACAAACTCAACTACAAGCTGGCCTTCCAACTCTACGACTCCAAGCGGTCAATTCAACACAACTACAGGCAGGCCAATCTATACGACCACTGAAAGCTGGCCTTCAAACATCACAACTAGCTGGCCTTCCAACGCCACTAACCCTAGTGAAACAAACTCAACTACAAGCTGGCCTTCCAACTCTACGACTCCAAGCGGTCAATTCAACACAACAACAGGCAGGCCAATCTACACAACCACAGAGAGCTGGCCTTCTAACATCACAACTAGTTGGCCTTCCAACGCCACTAACCCCAGTGAAACAAACTCAACTACAAGCTGGCCTTCCAACTCTACAACTCCAAGCGGTCAATTCAACACAACTACAGGCAGGCCAATCTATACGACCACTGAAAGCTGGCCTTCAAACATCACAACTAGCTGGCCTTCCAACGCCACTAACCCTAGTGAAACAAACTCAACTACAAGCTGGCCTTCCAACTCTACGACTCCAAGCGGTCAATTCAACACAACTACAGGCAGGCCAATCTATACGACCACTGAAAGCTGGCCTTCAAACATCACAACTAGCTGGCCTTCCAACGCCACTAACCCTAGTGAAACAAACTCAACTACAAGCTGGCCTTCCAACTCTACGACTCCAAGCGGTCAATTTAACACAACAACAGGCAGGCCAATCTACACAACCACAGAGAGCTGGCCTTCTAACATCACAACTAGTTGGCCTTCCAACGCCACTAACCCCAGTGAAACAAACTCAACTACAAGCTGGCCTTCCAACTCTACAACTCCAAGCGGTCAATTCAACACAACTACAGGCAGGCCAATCTACACGACCACAGAGAGCTGGCCTTCTAACATCACAACCAGTTGGCCTTCCAACGCCACTAACCCTAGTGAAACAAACTCAACTACAAGCTGGCCTTCCAACTCTACAACTCCAAGCGGTCAATTCAACACAACAACAGGCAGGCCGATCTACACGACTACAGAAAGCTGGCCTTCAAACATCACATCTAGCTGGCCTTCCAACGCCACTAACCCTAGTGAAACAAACTCAACTACAAGCTGGCCTTCCAACTCTACGACTCCAAGCGGTCAATTCAACACAACTACAAGCAGGCCAATCCACACGACCACTGAGAGCTGGCCTTCCAACATCACAACTAGTTGGCCTTCCAACGCCACTAACCCTAGTGAAACAAACTCAACTACAAGCTGGCCTTCTAACTCTACGACTCCAAGCGGTCAATTCAACACAACTACAGGCAGGCCAATCTATACGACCACAGAAAGCTGGCCTTCAAACATCACAACTAGCTGGCCTTCCAATAACACCACTCCGAGTGAGACGAACACAACTACCGGCTGGCCTTCTAATTCCACGACTCCAAGCGGGCAATTCAACACAACTACAGGCAGGCCGATATACACGACTACTGAAAGCTGGCCTTCAAACATCACAACTAGCTGGCCTTCCAACGCCACTAACCCTAGTGAAACAAACTCAACTACAAGCTGGCCTTCCAACTCTACAACTCCAAGCGGTCAATTCAACACAACTACAGGCAGGCCGATCTACACGACCACTGAAAGCTGGCCTTCAAACATCACAACTAGCAGGCCTTCTAACATCACAACTACATGGCCTTCCAACGCTACTAATACCCCCAGTGAGGCAAACACAACAACAAGCTGGCATTCCAATTCCACCACGCCCAGCGATCAATTCAACACAACTACAGGCAGGCCGACCAACGTATCATCGTCAAGTTCACACGATTCGAAGGCCATTAATGCAGGTAAATTAGTTATTATTTAATAATAAATACTTACATAAAGTTAGCTAAGTTCCTACTCAATATTTGATTATCCGTGTCGCGTAGCGGTGAAAGAATACTCTACCCCTCTTTTCCCGTGGGTGTCATAAAAGGCGACTAACTTACTAAAGACTGTATAACTACTAAATACATCCAACGGTATAGAGCGGCGATGGACTCACCACCTGTCACGCTGACCAAATGTGCATGCACTGCAGTCGCTATTTGGTGAAAAGTGGACTATGGTAGAGAACTGCTTTTGCGGTCCTCATTGCCTAACCCCTGACTTACCCTTTGGGGATAATAGTCGTGATTATATCTATGTATGTATGATTAGAACTTTTTTACACTTTACGATGCGTAATCAACCATTTTCTTTTTTAGTTCATCTGACCAAAGAAGCAACAGCTTCGTCCACTGGTGACGCAGTGTGCATCCTTTCGGATTGCCACCTTAAGTGCATCTATCATGGATACTCGACAGGCCGCTGCTACGCCAAGAAGTGCAAGTGCGGCTACAACAATTTCGCGGTAAGCATCCTTATTGCCCCTTTTTTTCCCTTTTTACAAGGTAACATTTACAGCTATGTTGCGACCGATTATTAAACGTTCAGTCAATCAATGAACATAAAACGAAACAGAGAACTCACAACAGCGTCTAAAGACAATCAAATAAATAATTTGATGACAAGATTTCTGCTGTTAAGAATCCGATTTTTAGGTTTAAGTGCATGCGCTATAATCGCAGAAGTTCTAAAGGCAGTGTGGGTGGATAGTATGATAGGTTAATGTTAAAGCAAATAAATAGGTCTAATTTATTTTATTTTTTCTAAAACAAGGAAAAGAAAGAACAGCTTGGTCTATATCTCACTCTAATAGTAACTGGAGATAAGATAATAATGAAATCGTGTAAGTGGCAAACCTGAAAAAGCCCTAAGCCTCATTCGGTTCTAACTACTTCTAACCCTAGAAATCGACTCCCTAAAATCTGGGTAAAACCAGTGGTTTATCTCTAGACCCCAAAAGAATTTATTTTAATCCGGTATACCTAATAATATTAATATGTCGGTTTCTTTTTAGCAGAAAACTAGAAAATAGTTATCTGAGAGGATTGAGCTACTGGCAGTCAACGTCTGGCAATCATCTGGCAATTTCGTAGAAATGTTTATTAGGAAAAAGTGTTGAAGGAAAGATGATAGTATATAATATAATAGTGCAGAAGCTCACATTTCCAGAAGACATACTTTCCGGCATACCCCTTAATCCGAGACTCGAACATCGGCCGTAGGAATTTTGCAACACTGTTTCTAAACAAACTATTTTTATATTATTTAACTAGAGTACCTCGGGTAGTCTTCGTAAACAATATTGGTTACTGCTACATCTTTTGCCACTTTTTATAATATCTTCTGTCATAAATTTGTAACGTTAAAAATCTATTTACCTTTTTAAAATATATTGTTGATTTGGCTTATGGAAATTGTCTTTTGTATTTACAACCAAATTGCTATCCAAGTTAAAAGTATTGTACGCTGAGTATACTAGGATGATTGTAATTTAAGTATTAACGCGCTATTAAAAGAATAGCTCCATTGCAGAATAAAAAACTTAAAGCCTGAAACCTACTATTTCAGAAATCAGGAGTTAGTCAAAAAATTTAGCTTTTTTTAGTGTCCTAAGTTTTAAGTCCTATCTGCTATTTTGAGAATCATCTCTGTTTATTAAGGCATTTGAAGCTGATTTCAAAAGTGACAGCTAGATTCATACTTATTTATAATTAGGTACCATTATTACCATAAATAGATAATTTGTTTTAAGTAAACATTCTGCGTTATTATAATGTTATTTATGTTTTTTCAATAGAGGGATTTAATAAGACTGGTGACGCTAAAACACAATTAAAAAAAGTTTTTAATAAATCTTGTATTTTACTTTATAAAATTCCTTATACTTTGTAACGGTACAGAATGAATGGTATCCGTCCGTTAGTAAGGAATGCATGGGAGTAGCACTAAAATAAATATTAATGCGTAGCACCATTAATAATAAGCATGAAAAGGGAATAATAAACTAGTTCAGAATAATGGTCAGTGGTCTAGCGCTTTATCTTTAGTTTGAATTTCGCGGGGACTGCTCTGTGTGCTCCTTGCGACATAGGCGCCGTCTAGCGGAAGTCATTTATTTGAGCTTCGCATAAGGTTGCTAGTTTGACTTCTTTATTTTGAATTTCGCGGGGACTGCTCTGCGCGTCCCTTGCGACATAGGCGGCGTCTAGCGGAAGTCATTTATTTGGGCTTCGCGTAAGGTTGCTAGGTTGACTAGGACCGTATTTTATTTTGAGTTTCGCGGGGACTGCTCTGGGGTCGGCAAAGTGGTTCACCTATGGGCGGACGCCATCTATGGTCGGAATACGGAACTTTTTATAATTTCACAAAATACAGGATTATTGGCTTAAGTGGATGATTATTGAGAGGGAATTGTTAATAGAAGGCTACTTTTAGATATTCAAAGATGTAATATTGGCTATCTGACGAGATTTGGTTAGATTATGGAAAAATTTTAGAATTGCGCGGCGAAAGCGGCAATGAGCGAGCGAGAGGTTGAGAAAAAGACAGAAAGAGAGGTCGGATGATAGCTCCACGTGGCGCGACGCGAAGGCGGGGGGCATCGGGGAAACGGCTAGCGATTGGTGGAAGGGAAGAAAAGTGGACTCGCGCGGGCGTATGTTAGGCGCGCGTGGCGGGAAAGTTAAGATGCTTGGGAAAATTAGCGGACATTCAATTTTGGGACATCGGCGGTGCGGTCCAACTTAAGAGGGCGGTACTACTCATACGGGGAAAATAGTGTCCGAGCTTTGATAGTGCGCTAAGTGATATTCGAGCTGCGATATTAATTAAGATTTGTGAAATTGAAAGTGATTAATAAAGTAAAACTATTGCGGTCGCAACTCGAATCCGTTAACGGAATGAAGTATTCTGGGGTACATCGGCGGAAACGAATCACGGTGGCAACAAAAACCTATGTACCTTTCAACAGACTTCGGTCTGGATGATCTTTGATTGTATTTAATAAGATCGGCGTTTTACACTATTACGCTAAATAATACACTATCTTCGACGGAGTAATGGGGGAGAGACAGTTGTCTCCCTAGTGAAAGTTGAAGATAGGTCAGACACCATTTAGCTGGAGGTAGACCCGTATGACCCAGTCCAATCTCGAGTCTACCTCCGTACATACAGTGTAGTGATAGGAAAATAACACACTGAGTATACTGGCTCGACTGATAGAACATTTAGGAGTTAGTTGCTTTCAGGGGCAATGCGACTCTCACCACACATCACGAATTTAAGTTAAATGTGGCTTGGCCTAGTTTGCAAGGTACACAAAAGGGACTGTTAGTTCGACAAAATATAGGCATTTTCAAGTGAGGAAAGTTGTAGGAAACTATAGGTAGGCGGATATATATATATGGTTAGTTATTAATTCAGACCAATAAGGTAGGGATAATTAAGTTACGGCGCTAAATAAAATTATGATGAAGTGATGTGGGTCCTAGCTAGGCAAGTAATCTGTTACCGCAGGCCGATAAAATTCTAATTGTTTTCCTAAAGTTGTTACCAATTAATTATTCATTTTAAATAATTAATAGAAGCATGATAATATCGTACCATCATTACTTTGGAATACCTAAAAGTCTAGACTGGTTTCCTATTACAAGAAAAATACTAAAAAGTTATAGCAAATAAGCTTAGTCGTACTGTGATGTTTGATTTCTAATGCTGAAATGACCAAACAGGCATTTTTTAGCTTTCCCTGGGATGCAATACGATCTCATATCGCTACACTCTTCAAGGTGTTAAAGTTTTACATCCGATACCTTAGCAAAAATAAGCTGATACAAACTGAACAACTAAAACCAGTTTAGAACCTAGGATAAGTCGTTGAAGGAAGACATTGCAAGCTATGAGCTTCTAATAATCTGAAACATAGAAATAATTGATTGATAACAACCAGCTAATTAGCCTGACAATGGTCTACTAATACCATTTGAATAGACCTCTTAAGATATGTAAGTACTTACTTCTAATAATATGAAACATAGAAATATTTGATGGGAACAATCTAATCAATCAGACTAATACCTAGTACAGTCTAATTTAAACTTATTAAAGTGAGTAAAAGATAACTTCTAAATGTAATTTATTTAATGATTAACAGTGATAATTAACTACCTAATTTACTACCTACTAAAGGTATACTAACTATGATTTAGTAGTCTATCAAATTAACCACTCAGTCTGAGAGACAGAGGGTGGAAGTTAATGGGAAAATAATTAACTACATTCACTCTCTAAAAGTCAGGGATGTTGAATGAATTAAACATCTTTCAATAAACTTGAGATGTATTTATACTTTATAAGATTTGTATAATGAACACTAAGAGTAACCCAAAGTAATTTACTTCAAATGATAGTATTCTATTTCAGTTCACTTCCTAAAGTCAAGGATATTGAATGAATTAAACATCCTTAATAATCTTAAGATGTGATAATCTGCCAATGCTGCCAATCCAATGTAGTTATATTGGAACTTTATAAGACCTGTATAATAAATACTAGGAGTAAATAAAAGTAATTTTACCTGTATTAATAGCATTCTACTTTAGCCACCACCTGAAGTGGCGTTTGATTAAATTATCCACTCTTTATAGAACTGAATATAAGTTATTGCATTGAATAATTAAGTTCTTAATGTGAAAAGGATATTTGGATGATAGCAAGCCTTGAGATAAACTCTATTGATTTATGTGGAATAATAAGAATTTAAATTGCTAACACATAGTTCATAATGTAAAATGAAATTAGAGTTTGAGAAGAGATGTAAATTCTCAGTTTGAAAGAATTAAAGCTACAAGCTAATAATTAATGTTAAAGCCAAAGTGGACGGGGCCATAATTAAACAATGAGATGTAATGGCACGCTATGGAGCGGCGGTTGGAGCTCATAAACTTCCACAAGACTTATATTTCCACAAGACTTATAAACTTCCACAAGACTCTTATATTTCCACAAGACTGTTAAACTTCCACAAGACTCTTATATTTCCACAAGACTGTTAAACTTCCACAAGACTCTTATATTTCCACAAGACTGTTA
Organism: Scoparia ambigualis; assembly: GCA_963921215.1. Lineage (NCBI taxonomy): Eukaryota > Metazoa > Arthropoda > Insecta > Lepidoptera > Crambidae > Scoparia > Scoparia ambigualis. The sequence continues at coordinate 8,300,142 of OY992510.1, forward strand.
AACTTCCACAAGACTCTTATAATTCCACTAAACTTTTATATAAATTGCACCAGGCTTCTTATGTATCATGCTACTGATAATAAATAATAATACCTACAAGCTAAGCTATCATCTGATTACCTTTGAGTGGTTACAAATCTTCCCCGCAGCTGCAGTGAAGGATTTAGGTCACAGTACAGACGGAGTCATTGCTAGGCTACACATATTTATGTTAGGATTTATAGACTGGTAGGTAATTAGGTCAGGAGAAAATAATTTAACACAGGGATAAGCCAATTACTAAACTTTCACGAAAGAACTTGAGTTACTTAAATGCGGTTAACAACGGAGGGTTCACTAGACGATCTGGCCAAAATAGTAGTTATTATAATATTACATTGCTTGACTGAAATTCACTGCAAATAGAATTAAGCTATGCTAAGGTTCCATCTTCATACAAACGCTACACACTCTACAAAACTCCAGACACAACCATTAGATTGTAGATAAATTAGGTTAATTAGTTTTAAGAATTAGATAATAATTTAAGTTAAGGTAAAGCGGCGAGGATGTGTGTATGTATTATAAGCTAGCTAGGCATATAGGTGGAAGGCATTAGATTTAGGTTTAGATAGGTGTAGCAATTTTAATAAAAAAGGGGGGGGAGGTTACAATTTGGTAAGCCATGACCAGGATTAGAAAGTTAAGTTATAAATTATCATTAATATAGTTGTATTGGATTTCAGTCAAGCGGTAATACTTTAATTTAGAAGTGGGATTTTTCCCACAAATTGTTGTCGTGTTGCGATGTGTGAGTTTAGAATTGGCTTAATAGGGAATAATTCAATGAAGATTAATTAATTCAGAGATATTGAAGAATTATAATTTGACACTTTTCACAATAAACGTTGTTATCTTCTAAAGTTGATTCATACACTTTGTATTACGGGCTCTTGATAGTGGGTGAATTATAATTTGACACTTTTCACAATAAACGTTGTTATCTTCTAAAGTTGATTCATACACTTTGTATTACGGGTTCGACCAATATTGTAGACAGTCGCAATGAGAGCTGGAGCTAAATTTTGTTGTACGAAATCTGTAACAAAAAGATTCTCAGGTTAGGTTAAAGGTCAAAGGAGGAGATAAAGCTACAAAACAATAGCGTAATGAGTATTATTTGAAATACAATACCTTTCAGTTATTATCTTTTTCTTCTTTATTTAATGGCGGATTTCGCCAGCATCAGGTACCGTGCGTTGTTGGTTTTCCAAAGTTTAATGAGTGAACAAAGTACTTAGATATAGTCAATAACCAAACTATTCCGGGGGTCTGGAGTATTAAATTTTAAAATTGTTGAGTTATCTGTGAATACTGAAACCTTTAGTAATTGTTTCCTTGAATACTGAAACCAGGTATCCAATTTTTGTTGTTGACGTTAGGAGCTATGGTAACTGTAGTTTTGTTTCTATTCCTGGTGATAGATTTCATATAGGCATAGGCAACTGGTTCATACAGCCTTGTGTTGAGTTATTTTTAGGATCGTAAAAAGTCGATAGGGTGACATAGTTCAACATTTATTGATTTAGAAAGATTTGTAGAATAGGGGGCGGTTTAATTATTATTGCTGTCGGATGGGAAGGCTAGGGGGCGAGATTGGACAGAGGTAACCAACTTAATTATTGCTGGATTCAATTTATATTATAGGACGGCGATATGCTGTACAATATTATAAAGTTATGACGCTAACAGCATAATATAAAACTAATAATAATTATATTTTGACTAATAATCGTTGAGCGATTGCGGTTTTTAGTTGATGTGCTATTCCACGTATTATAATTTATTTTGTTAGTTATGTTAGAGAAAAAAAATTATAATAGTGTACTTGAGTCTCACATCTGAAATCCATAGAGTAGTTTAGGCTAGTCAAGGACTATAACGTTCTTTGTCTATGGTTGGACCATAGAGACAAATGATTTAGCGAGACCATAAACAATCTAGAATTAGGAATGATTATAAAACATGACGTCATAAAACCAATCGGAGAGGAAACTTCCATAACGCGTAATCATGTGATTTTGTTATAGCAAGTGGAATCACCTGTTATTTTCCATACCTGTTATTTTTAATACCTGCGATTTTTACATTGAAAGAGATTTTCCTAATACTTATCACGTAGTAGATTAGAATGCAATGACATGGGAAATGCCGCTTCATTTTGTTAGTTCGCTAAAATCCTAGGAAAAGTAACATAAAATAGTATTACGGTTCAAAATACACGCGTTGATGAGGAATCGCGATTATAAGTAATAACAAGTAGCAGGTATGTCATGTAGGGGATAGAATCATATGACTATTCATTGCTAGTAGGAATTTTGGTTTAAAAGCAACGTAGTTTGGGATGCATAATGTAAACGGATAAATACGTCTAGTAGGCGATAAAAGTCGTTACCGTCTGGAAACAACTATCTAATATCTACTCTATTGTGGGGAGGTTACCTATTAGCGAGGCTAGATGGCGTTGGGTTACCAATAAAAGATTTTATTTTGGATGATGGTAAAAGGGTGCTGTCTAATAATAATATGTATAATTGAAATACTCTTGCAGCGTTGTAAGTAGTCGTTACCGGTAATCATTGCTTCTTACCGTATAGTTGAAATCGTGATAAATAGTTAATTATGAAGATTTATAAAGGATTATTATTAGCTTAAGATGAGGTTAACGTACGCAGAGGTAAAGCTCGCTGGGCACAGCTTACTATACCTACTTACCTAATATTATCAGTTGTGAGTTACCTAGAGATATCTAAGTCGGGAGAGCGGTGAAAAGAAAAGACTTTACTACATGACTAATTAGTTAGGATAGGTAGAGATAGATAAATCATTAAATTCACTGGGTTGGATTAGCCTATTAAGAAGGGTACCTTGCACAATTGTCTATCTCCGTTGAACGATTAAGATGAAATATTTCTCGAGGATACCTAAGATTGACGGATGATGGATAATTGTGGAAGGTAGATATTAATTGAGCTTGGGAGCAAAATAGGGGTCGAAAGAAAAATACAATAGTAAAGAAAGAATAATAAATTGAAAAAAAAATAATAGTAGAAAAAAAAAAATAGTTGACTGGCTTGAAGTCGAGATTTAACTGCAAAATTAACGAGTTATAGCACTGTTATGCTATAGGGATAACAATAGCGTATGTTATCACATCAATTATAAAGGCGAGTTGCGGGCGGATGTCACGTCATAATCAATAGTTAACTCGTTTTATTATTTTAAAAGTTAACGCAAGCTACTTATAAAACAGTGATCGATTTTATATACCACAATTTTAAGTTGTAGGATAAATTTAAACTCATAGTCCGCAGAAACATTCAAGCCGGAAATAAAGCGATGATATTGCGAGCTGAGAATAAATTTCTTAGTGTAAACTTTATTAATAAGTAAATCCCTGATATTGCGTTATCGAGATTACAATACAAAATTAACTATCACAATTCGAATCATCCAAAGTAATTATTTAGATGTTGTCTCGCGTCGACAGGTACAAATTTTAATTTAGATGGGTAAACGTAAAGACATTAGAACTGAAATGGGTTTCGGATGTGTGACGTTCTTAGGACACGTACTGTTTAGTAGCATAATTTAAATTTAGTAAAATCGGCCGTATTGGACATATTTCGTTTGGCGGATATATATATTTAATCGAGATTATTGTGGAGGTAGCCATAGTTCAAAGTTTACTAAACCCGACCTAGAGTCATAGCCTATCTTTATATGTCAGAAGAAAATAATAAATTTATAAGTAGTAGATTTTAAAGTCAATAGTAAATTTATTTTCCCGAGGTGCGACCTGAAACCTAGTTCGCACTAGGCCATTCAAATACTTTAACCGGTAATGTTGATTATAATAAATAAAGATGTTCGGGATTTATAATAATATTCTAATACTGCTATATTAAAATTGTTATTATGAAATTAAATAAGTTTGCTTAACAATTGGCAAATAATTATTAACTCAAGAATTTGTTTAGTACAAAGTAAATGTCTACAGGTTTAGAAATGATAGGACGAACGAAACGCGGTTTTGACTTGTGGGAAGGTCAGCGCAGACTGTCAAAGCGGTATTATCTTGTTTTGGTTATTTATTATATTAATATGAATTGCTAGAATTCTTAAATAATCTAGATTATTGGCATCTAATATGTACGTGATGAAATTGTAGATGATTAAAATTAGTGCTAAGGTAGGTTATTGTCGAAATTATGGCACAACCTTAAAATTGTTAGTTAATGTGAACTGCATGTTGCATCTAGATTGTTTTATACAAACTAATTGATTGGGAGTTTTCACATATGTAGGCCGGGACATTGAGTTGATGAAATAGTGTTATCAAAATATTATTCATCACGGAAAGATAAAGATATTTTATTTGCAAGTGTGAATACAAAAGTTTACTTCGGTTAGTATTATTCGGTTCTAGTCTAGTTTTGTGGTAGCGTTTTACCTAGGGTTGTTCTAAATTATAAGTAATTAAATATTAATTGTCTGTTGCTGTCTTCTACGTTAGAGAAGGAACGGAGAAAGATAAGGGGGACTCATTTTGTTATAGTCAGCTGTATGATAGATAATCCTCCTAGTAAATATTTCTTGTGATTGCGGTAGCAACATAGAGTGTTTATAGGATGTTTTGTTCATTAACTAATTATCTTCACCGCAGCTGTGGATAGGGATGGCTAAAGTATGTGAACAGGGGTGGAGAAGATAGGTCATTATAAATTAAAATAAATACTTGAATTGCAATATGCCTGACTAAATAGTGCGAAGAGATGGAGTAACTATGTTAGAGAAATTCTCTATTGCATAATATTCGAACTTTTGACATTTTCAATTGTAACTTTAGAATTTTGATTAGAGTATTTAACTAAGCGGGTCCAACGAAGAAGGCATGCTGAAAGCGAGGTCTTTGGTCGTCTATGCACACAATAAAATTATAGATGACACAAGGGAGCATTCTTAATTGGCACTGTTAAATTAGTAAAAGTAGCTTGTTTAGGGTGTTCGAATATTTTTAGTCGCACTGGGCACAAATAGAACTTAGTTAAGCGTGTAGGGTTTATTTTGATTTACCTGGTGAAGTAATTGAATCGAAGTTTCGGAACTGTGCTGTAGAAGTGGGAATTACTCAGCACACAATAAAATTAAGTGGTTTCCATTTAGCTTCATTTCCTAAACTAGCCTTTCTTAAAGTTGCGGAAATTCTGCTGTAAGGTGGTTCCTTTGGGGGCGTCTTGTGAAGTCTAAATCAGGACAATTATACTTGACTAACCTATAGAGAGATAATGTCTTAGGCTGCAGAAACAGAGGCCATTGATGGCATTTCATTTTGGCGTGGTCAGGGGATCTCGTGTTGCTGGGGAATTTTACCATCTGGACGGAAGGCTGAAAAGTAAAGTAGAATGCATAATGAGTAACCAATTAGAGTTACAAACATTCGGGAGATTACCATCTTAATAATGTGTCTTGTGCGAGTATAAAATTAAAAACATCTAATAAAAAAAAAAAAAAAAATAAAAAGAAACTAGCACTATTGAATCACGCAGTTTGGAATTCAGTAAATACGAGAAGGAACTTACGATATTAATTACCATGAATACTAAGACGAAGTGTCACCTTTAATGACTTATTATTTACCGATTTGACCGATTATTAGTAATATAAAAGGTAGGAAGTTAAGTAGAGTTGTGGGGGCGGATAAGATAGTTACCGGTCTGTTTAATTTAATAAGAAAATTATATTTTTCAAAGGTATAGGAAAGTAAGGGGATATTGACGTATTATATTTTAGCAAATGAGACTAAATTGTGTCTTTCATACATAGTAATAACTAGGGATGAGACATAGTTACTAGATAGGTTTTGGCATAAATATTTGCTTATACGCATAAGCTCAGTACTTGTCAATTAGTATACAATGTCCAACACGTACCGGGGTATTAACAAGTATTTATCGATGACGCATACATTGACAGTTGGACGGATATACATAGCACACAAACTTCTAATAGATCTGAACTACGGGGTAGCTAGTTCAAAACTCAAGGACGTGTTTCGAGATGCGTGGCCCCTTAGAGTGAATGAGTTTTTCCTAAATATTTACGATCGACAACCTTATTGTAAGGCGTTGAGACCTCTATTTGTATGCACGGTGAGTGGGTGTCACTGCGTACCGGACGGAAGCGAGTCTAGTATTCTATCTCGGTTATTTGTAGGATTAGACATAGATGTATCTCATCTAAAATAAAGTTATAACTCTTGGGCGATGATGGTATGCCTACTGGGTTTGGTTGATATGGGGGTTTGGTTAAGATTTCTTATCCGCGTAGAGGAAAATAGGTTTCGGTTGAAAGAAGTAGCTAATTAGGGATTGTGGAGGACGCGGGTTCGATCCCTGCCTGAGGTAGACAATTGTTCCGACGTTTCGTTATCTTAGGTAATTATATAAGCTAAGATGAGATTGGTAGCGTTGAAGTATGAAGGAAAGTTTTAATTCAAATTATTAATTATTATTCATTAACCTAGTTGGAACTAAAAGACCATGACGGCGAAGTGGTTGATGCTTCACCCACGAAAGATCCCAGGTTCGATCCCTAGGTTGCAACATTTAGATGCGAAACAAGTTGTAAGAAGGGACGTAAGTTAAAAGAAGGCCATGATGACAGATGTACTTGAAATTATTCTAGGAAAATAATTTAAAGAATAGAATAATTGAATGGTTCGGAAGATGTTATAAACTTACGTCGGAATCGTCATAGAGTTGAAGAGTTTTCGCTAGGGGGCGTTAGTAGACAGAGCAAGAGACTGTTATATTGATTTATATTATATTATGATTTGTTGTTATGATGGTAAACAAAAGGCAAATCATTATTCGGAGGTTGTGTATGATTAGAGAAATGGTAGATGTCTAAGTTATTGGGAAATATTTACCGAGACTAAGTTTACTGGGATTTCGTTTCGAACACGAGAACTGGGTATGCGATTATGATTTTGTGTCAGTTGAATAGAATGAGGGGTGTGGGCTATTTTGCAATAAGAAAGCTTATGGAGGAAGGAGTCATTAGGGATTTGGGGAGGAACTATAAATAGTAGTAATATCTTTGAGGGCTAGGATGACAATGAGGTTGGCAAGGAAGGAGGTGCTATTTTGTACTTAATTAAGTACAGGGTTTAGATATAATTCGCCGCAGATAAGAGTGGTACTTTATCTGCTTAAATTCTATCGGGGGCGGCTGTAACGGTACAGAATGAATGGTATCCGTCCGTTAGTAAGGAATGCATGGGAGTAGCACTAAAATAAATATTAATGCGTGGCACCATTAATAATAAGCATGAAAAGGGAATAATAAACTAGTTCAGAATAATGGTCAGTGGTCTAGCGCTTTATCTTTAGTTTGAATTTCGCGGGGACTGCTCTGTGTGCTCCTTGCGACATAGGCGCCGTCTAGCGGAAGTCATTTATTTGAGCTTCGCATAAGGTTGCTAGTTTGACTTCTTTATTTTGAATTTCGCGGGGACTGCTCTGCGCGTCCCTTGCGACATAGGCGGCGTCTAGCGGAAGTCATTTATTTGGGCTTCGCGTAAGGTTGCTAGGTTGACTAGGACCGTATTTTATTTTGAGTTTCGCGGGGACTGCTCTGGGGTCGGCAAAGTGGTTCACCTATGGGCGGACGCCATCTATGGTCGGAATACGGAACTTTTTATAATTTCACAAAATACAGGATTATTGGCTTAAGTGGATGATTATTGAGAGGGAATTGTTAATAGAAGGCTACTTTTAGATATTCAAAGATGTAATATTGGCTATCTGACGAGATTTGGTTAGATTATGGAAAAATTTTAGAATTGCGCGGCGAAAGCGGCAATGAGCGAGCGAGAGGTTGAGAAAAAGACAGAAAGAGAGGTCGGATGATAGCTCCACGTGGCGCGACGCGAAGGCGGGGGGCATCGGGGAAACGGCTAGCGATTGGTGGAAGGGAAGAAAAGTGGACTCGCGCGGGCGTATGTTAGGCGCGCGTGGCGGGAAAGTTAAGATGCTTGGGAAAATTAGCGGACATTCAATTTTGGGACATCGGCGGTGCGGTCCAACTTAAGAGGGCGGTACTACTCATACGGGGAAAATAGTGTCCGAGCTTTGATAGTGCGCTAAGTGATATTCGAGCTGCGATATTAATTAAGATTTGTGAAATTGAAAGTGATTAATAAAGTAAAACTATTGCGGTCGCAACTCGAATCCGTTAACGGAATGAAGTATTCTGGGGTACATCGGCGGAAACGAATCACGGTGGCAACAAAAACCTATGTACCTTTCAACAGACTTCGGTCTGGATGATCTTTGATTGTATTTAATAAGATCGGCGTTTTACACTATTACGCTAAATAATACACTATCTTCGACGGAGTAATGGGGGAGAGACAGTTGTCTCCCTAGTGAAAGTTGAAGATAGGTCAGACACCATTTAGCTGGAGGTAGACCCGTATGACCCAGTCCAATCTCGAGTCTACCTCCGTACATACAGTGTAGTGATAGGAAAATAACACACTGAGTATACTGGCTCGACTGATAGAACATTTAGGAGTTAGTTGCTTTCAGGGGCAATGCGACTCTCACCACACATCACGAATTTAAGTTAAATGTGGCTTGGCCTAGTTTGCAAGGTACACAAAAGGGACTGTTAGTTCGACAAAATATAGGCATTTTCAAGTGAGGAAAGTTGTAGGAAACTATAGGTAGGCGGATATATATATATGGTTAGTTATTAATTCAGACCAATAAGGTAGGGATAATTAAGTTACGGCGCTAAATAAAATTATGATGAAGTGATGTGGGTCCTAGCTAGGCAAGTAATCTGTTACCGCAGGCCGATAAAATTCTAATTGTTTTCCTAAAGTTGTTACCAATTAATTATTCATTTTAAATAATTAATAGAAGCATGATAATATCGTACCATCATTACTTTGGAATACCTAAAAGTCTAGACTGGTTTCCTATTACAAGAAAAATACTAAAAAGTTATAGCAAATAAGCTTAGTCGTACTGTGATGTTTGATTTCTAATGCTGAAATGACCAAACAGGCATTTTTTAGCTTTCCCTGGGATGCAATACGATCTCATATCGCTACACTCTTCAAGGTGTTAAAGTTTTACATCCGATACCTTAGCAAAAATAAGCTGATACAAACTGAACAACTAAAACCAGTTTAGAACCTAGGATAAGTCGTTGAAGGAAGACATTGCAAGCTATGAGCTTCTAATAATCTGAAACATAGAAATAATTGATTGATAACAACCAGCTAATTAGCCTGACAATGGTCTACTAATACCATTTGAATAGACCTCTTAAGATATGTAAGTACTTACTTCTAATAATATGAAACATAGAAATATTTGATGGGAACAATCTAATCAATCAGACTAATACCTAGTACAGTCTAATTTAAACTTATTAAAGTGAGTAAAAGATAACTTCTAAATGTAATTTATTTAATGATTAACAGTGATAATTAACTACCTAATTTACTACCTACTAAAGGTATACTAACTATGATTTAGTAGTCTATCAAATTAACCACTCAGTCTGAGAGACAGAGGGTGGAAGTTAATGGGAAAATAATTAACTACATTCACTCTCTAAAAGTCAGGGATGTTGAATGAATTAAACATCTTTCAATAAACTTGAGATGTATTTATACTTTATAAGATTTGTATAATGAACACTAAGAGTAACCCAAAGTAATTTACTTCAAATGATAGTATTCTATTTCAGTTCACTTCCTAAAGTCAAGGATATTGAATGAATTAAACATCCTTAATAATCTTAAGATGTGATAATCTGCCAATGCTGCCAATCCAATGTAGTTATATTGGAACTTTATAAGACCTGTATAATAAATACTAGGAGTAAATAAAAGTAATTTTACCTGTATTAATAGCATTCTACTTTAGCCACCACCTGAAGTGGCGTTTGATTAAATTATCCACTCTTTATAGAACTGAATATAAGTTATTGCATTGAATAATTAAGTTCTTAATGTGAAAAGGATATTTGGATGATAGCAAGCCTTGAGATAAACTCTATTGATTTATGTGGAATAATAAGAATTTAAATTGCTAACACATAGTTCATAATGTAAAATGAAATTAGAGTTTGAGAAGAGATGTAAATTCTCAGTTTGAAAGAATTAAAGCTACAAGCTAATAATTAATGTTAAAGCCAAAGTGGACGGGGCCATAATTAAACAATGAGATGTAATGGCACGCTATGGAGCGGCGGTTGGAGCTCATAAACTTCCACAAGACTTATATTTCCACAAGACTTATAAACTTCCACAAGACTCTTATATTTCCACAAGACTGTTAAACTTCCACAAGACTCTTATATTTCCACAAGACTGTTAAACTTCCACAAGACTCTTATATTTCCACAAGACTGTTAAACTTCCACAAGACTCTTATAATTCCACTAAACTTTTATATAAATTGCACCAGGCTTCTTATGTATCATGCTACTGATAATAAATAATAATACCTACAAGCTAAGCTATCATCTGATTACCTTTGAGTGGTTACAAATCTTCCCCGCAGCTGCAGTGAAGGATTTAGGTCACAGTACAGACGGAGTCATTGCTAGGCTACACATATTTATGTTAGGATTTATAGACTGGTAGGTAATTAGGTCAGGAGAAAATAATTTAACACAGGGATAAGCCAATTACTAAACTTTCACGAAAGAACTTGAGTTACTTAAATGCGGTTAACAACGGAGGGTTCACTAGACGATCTGGCCAAAATAGTAGTTATTATAATATTACATTGCTTGACTGAAATTCACTGCAAATAGAATTAAGCTATGCTAAGGTTCCATCTTCATACAAACGCTACACACTCTACAAAACTCCAGACACAACCATTAGATTGTAGATAAATTAGGTTAATTAGTTTTAAGAATTAGATAATAATTTAAGTTAAGGTAAAGCGGCGAGGATGTGTGTATGTATTATAAGCTAGCTAGGCATATAGGTGGAAGGCATTAGATTTAGGTTTAGATAGGTGTAGCAATTTTAATAAAAAAGGGGGGGGAGGTTACAACTTGTGCCTTTAGTTCCGAACTTAAGTCACCATGTTTCATAAACTAGGTTTAACTTTAGTCTACGTTAAAATTAAGAAAGATACCTAGAGTTTACATAGATTTTTTATTCTACTATAATAGAATACCTTTCCTTTTTTTATTTTGTTTGTTGTTAGAAGTTGGTACATACTACCATAAAACTACTTAGTATCTTTACCTTTAACCACTCTGTTACCATCCTCTGGTAAACAGGCTTTCTTATCTATTAACTATGGAAACAACAAGCTACTAACATTGTTGATATTAACATAGTTAAGAATAGGAATGAGACATAGAATAAGGTACCAGATTATTAAAAGAAGGAATAATGCATATACCATGCGTATATGCATTAATTTTCCAAAGTAAACGCCAAGCAAGAAATGTATAATTTATAAGAAAACATTGTAACAAATGCCCCTAGATATTAAGTATTAGTATATATTTTATAAAAGACGTGTAGTGCTCGCTTAAACCTCAGAAAACAATATACTTAAAAGCATTAAACAATAAACATGCCATGCCATGCCAAACATGCCATCTTAACTCTCGAAGCAGCTGCTGGCTCCAGAACATTGGCCCATGGATGTTTGCATGAAACCTTGGCGTCAGTCCTTTCGTCCAAAGGATGAACTTGAAAAGGGCAAGTAGTCCCAATGCAGATATGGACATGAACACAAGTATCACTACTCAAAAATGGACTGAATTTAACATCTTATATCAAAACGTGAGGGGTATAAAAACCAAGCTTAAAACATGGAACACAAATCTCTTAGACGCACCATGATCTTGTAGCTGCCACTGAAACCTTTTTAGACGCTTCTATGCATGATACCGAATTAACTGCCGGTGGCTGGAGTATGATCAGACGCGACCGGGGCTCGCGCGGCGGTGGTGTGCTTTTAGCTGCAAGACCTGGCATAACTTTGTCTCGTCTACCTGAATTAGAGACTCCTTTTGGTGAAAACTTATGGGTCACCCTCACGCAAAAGGGCCGCTCTTTGTACATTTGTGTCGTGTATATCAAACTTAGTGCATCTGATTGTTGTTATTTTGACTGGTTTACCAAAATAGAAAACTTTATATCTAGTCTTAACGGTGCTGTGTACATTTTTGGAGACCTTAATCTAAATAGTGCGTCAGAAACTGTTCGCAATTACTACTGTTATTTTACCTCTTTCTGTAATTTGTCTGAATACAATAACGTTTATAATGTATATGGCGGAAAACTGAACGTCGTGCTGACTCAGGAGTGCAATGACTCTATTATGGTTTCTGAATCTGAAGGCGGAGGCATAGTACGCGTAGACCCATACCACCCCTCTCTAGATATTGCTATACATCTCGTGACATCTAGGCGTAATAAACCACTTCAACCTAGTAACATAGACTGTTCTACGAACTGGAACTTTAATGTAGCCGATTACGATCAACTTCTTTTGGCGGTAAGCGGGCTTGACTGGTCCCCAATCTTAAATAATACAGATTTTTTTTTAAATTTAAAATGGCCTAAAAAATGGCTAGAACAAAGGCAATTTACACTCGGGTGCCTGCACTGCCAGTGCCTTTGCACATTATTTCGCGAGTGTTTACTTATCAAATGACACAGTCTCCGTTGGGAATTCTCTCTCTGCCGATCAAAGTGTATACATATATCATGTACAATATACCGAAAATGACACAAAGAATGCTATTAAAAAGCTAAAACATACACAATCGGTTGGGCCGGATGGTTTACCTACTATGTTCGTTAAGCAGTGCAGTAAATTCTTAAGTGCACCTATATGTCACATAATAAATCTTATCGTTACAACATCCACCTACCCGTCTCAGTGGAAAACTACTAAAGTTATACCGACCGCAAAATCACGTAGTAAAACCTCAGTCGAGGAGTATCGGCCTATAGCAATACTCTCAGCACTTGCTAAAATATTCAAGTCACTTTTACATAAAACCATATACAGTCAAGTTCAACCCTTCCTTTGAGAAGAACAGCACGGCTTTAGAACACAAAAGTCAGTAAATACTAACTTGCTTACACTAGTCCAATATATAACATCCAGCCTCGATCAAGGAAGGCAAGTCGATGTACTGTATTTTGATTATAAAAAAGCATTTGACCGAATGAATATCCTTCTGGCGAAGCTCGATTCCCTGGGATCTACTCCACAATTACTGCAACTATTAAACAACTATTAAGCAACAACTAAAAAGTTATCTCTCTGATCGGCGTCAATATGTTAGGTATGGCTGTTATGTCTCAGAGCCTTATGCTACCACTTCAGGTGTAAATCAAGGTTCAATATTGGGTCCTTTGCTATTCCTTCTTTTCGTCAATGACGTTGTAAGGGTTATCAAACACGCGAAATGTCTTTTGTATGCTGATGACTTCAAGATTTATATGGAGGTTGCAAACGAAGGTGATTGTGGCCTCATGCAGCGGGACATAGATGCGTTACATGAGTAGAGTGGCGACAAAAGGATGAAGTTTAATATCTCCAAGTGCTTTGTAATGTCGTTCGGAAGGCGGCATTCACCAATTACTTACAATAACAATTTGAACGGCAACGTTATCGGTCGCGTTACGGTAATAAAGGATCTGGGTGTCACTTTTGATCCTGGCTTAACCTTCAGGCAGCACATTACCGAGATAACTAAGGATTGCTTTCGTCGCTTGGGCTTCGCCCTTCGTAATATGCATGACTTTCACAATCCACATGTCATGAAACTTCTTTATTTTACTTTAATAAGAAGTAAATTGGAAACAAGTTCATGTGTGTGGAACCCGCATGAAGCTAAATATAACCTAATGCTCGAGAAAGTACAGAAGGCCTTCGTGAGATACCTATAAAAGAGAGTATACGGCTATTACCCTTTTTTGTATCCCACTAAATTCTTGTTGGGAATGCTGGGTATGTGCACGCTGGAGGTGAGACGTCACAGGGACTTAATCCTGACAGCAATTAAAGTGCTGCGTGGTAGCATCCAGTGCCTCGAGCTCCTTGAGCAGCACTTGTCTTATTTGTCAGTACTTGATGCTTATGTTTTTTAGTCAACATTGCTTCATGAAATCTTAGAAGTTTTCACCTCTGAAATCCGAAAGAAATATTTTTACAAATATTTGAACATTCGGTTAAGAGCAAGCTGCATTTTTTATGTTTTTTATTTATTAATTATTTCTTCCGGATCTCAGAGGTGAAAAAAAAAGAAGCAATGTTGACTAAAAAACATAAGCATCTAGCACTGACAAATTTCGACGGCGGAAATTTCACCGCCTCCGTAGTCTAGTGGCTAAGCCACCGGTTTCAGACCCAGAGATCCCGGGTTCGATTTCCAGCGGGGGTACATCTTTGTGTACTCGGTTTGGTTGGTGGTAGGGCTGTTAGGTCCGCCTGGCTAGCTACCACCATCTTATCTAAGTCTGTCGCCATAACAACGATGTTTATAACATAGTTGTGTTCCGACAGTTAGAGATAAGACAGCCAGTTCCTCAGTGGTTGAGGATTCCGGGTAAAGCGCGCTTCCACCTTCGGCCTTATCGTCACTTACCACCAGGTGAGATGAAGACGCTTGGTCTTCATCTCACCTGGTGCAAAAAAAAAAGACGGGTTAAAACCAGACCTCGGTAGCCAAGTGGTTAATGCAGCCGCCCGAAATGCGGAAGGTGCGTGGTTCGACTCCCGCCTGAGGTTGTCATCTTTTTTCAGTGTTTAAATTTTTACTTAAGTATATTTATGCTTTAAAAAACGCTAAAATATATAAAAATCATTAATCTATAAACGCAGCTTCATCCTGACCAAATGTTCAAATATTTGTAAAAATATTTCTTTCGGATCTCAGAGGTGAAAACTTCTAAGATTTGATGAAGCAATGTTGACTAAAAAAATAAGCATTTAGCACTGACACATTTCGACGGGTGAAAACCAGACCTCAGTAGCCAAGTGGGTTAGGCAGCCGCTCGGAATGCGGAAGGTGAGTGGTTTGATTCCCGCCTAAAACTTTTGACATAAATGTAAGTGTTTGAAATACTCTTGAGTGGACTGTAGTAAAAATGAAACGCTGGTACTCAGGTGTATGATGTGGGTTTATTGGCTTGTTGCATAGGTACACGTACAGCACACTGTTTTACCCTTGCACTTAATTAGAAAGGGTTTATTTAATAAAATAAATGGGAGCACGACCGATATTGACGGTGGCCGGAAACGGAGAGCGAGGGAAGCCAACAGACCACTAGTGATGTACAGTAAAAGTAGTGTTGGGTAACGTGCCAACATGCTGCGGCCTCACAAAGTTTATCTGTAAGCTAATTAGCAAACAATTATTTACTTTCAATGCACTGCATACAAGTTAACATCAAATTAGAATTTAAGCTACAACAAAACATTGTGGTTTTCAAATAAGTAGGTACTACTTTTGGATAAAACAATTTAGAAATTTCTTACAATGACAAAGTTGTCACTCAGTGCTAAAACTTTTTAGTTCATACTTAACTAATTTGTTATAGTTGTGATAGTATAATATATGACTTATTATCTAATGTTTGTTTTATTTACTACGTTACACATAGAAATGTAAACATGCTTAATCATCTAGAGGTAACCTAGCACACAAATTTTTAAGATAGAGCGAACATGACACCTGCCACTGGCAGCCATAACTTCCACAGCTCTTACTAGGCCATCATGACCTAAAAATATTTTCGTAATTCTAGCCATGGGCCATGACAATGGTGGTGTATTGTCCTCTCTTAGAATTACAAGGGCACCAATTTTTACATTAGGTGATATACTTAACCATTTAGGTCGATTTTGCAAAATATTTAAATAATTCTTGTACCACATTTTCCAAAATGACTGTTTGATCCGAGTACATAATTGCCAAAACTTTAATCTATTTTGTGGTATATTAGTTACATCTTTTTCTAGGTACATAGTAATAGAATGTCCAATTAAAAAATGACCAGGAGTTAAATAACTGAAATCGTTTACATCAGCTGTTGACAAGGGTAAAAGTGGTCTAGAATTTAAGATGCATTCAATTTCTATTAAAATTATATTAATTTGTTCGTAAGTTAACAATTGACTTTGTAAAACTCTTTTCAAATGATATTTGGTACTTTTCACTCCAGCCTCCCACAGTCCGCCAAATGTAGGAGAATAAGATGGTATAAAATGAAAGTTTATACCATGTTGTGCTGCATATTGACAAACTTTGCTTTTGTGACTGTGTGAGGACATCAAATTATAAAGTTCAGTTAATTGGTTCCTTGCGCCTTTAAAGGTGGTTTCACTTGGCAACCCTCTCCTGGAGACAAATCTCCTAAGACACGCGAGGTAAGCTTCTGTAGTGAGGTCAGACGTTAGCTCAAGGTGAATAGCCTTGGTTGCGAAACAGACAATCACGCAAATGTACCCCTTTCCCTCTAGAGAGCGTCTTACGCGCGAGAGTTTAACTTTGACGGGGCCAGCGAAATCCACTCCAACTTTCTGGAAGGGACGGCTCATGGCAGTCACCCTATCAGCTGGCAGGGAACCCATTAACTGTTTGGCGGCTTGTGCCTTATTTCTGAAACATATTATACACTTATTTGTTATTTTCTTAACATACAGTTAAATTAGAGATCCAAAATTTCTGATTTAAATTAGACTGTCGCCATAACAACTTATCTAAGTCTGTCGCCATAACAACGATGTTTATAGCATTGTTGTGTTCCGGCAGTTTGAGATAAGATAGCCAGTTCCTCAGTGGTTGAGGATTCCGGGTGAAGCGCGCTTCCACCTTCGGCCTTATCGTCACTTATCATCAGGTGAGATGAAGGCCAAGCGCTTATCCGTTACCAATAAATAAAAATAATAATAATAATAATAATAATAATAATAATAATCTTTATTTGCATAAGAAACATGGTGTCGGTTACTGTTTACTGTTAGCCAGTCAGTTACAGTTTAGTAGTTATATTATGTTAATTAGGTATATAAAAGAAAAAAAAGAAATAAAAAGAACTATCATAAACAGTATTGAGAACTTCTGCTTTCTAAACTAGGTTAGACCTGTATTTTAGTCGGCAGCGATTCCTCCTACTTTTAAAGAACTAAATTAAATATTCCATATTGTACGTACCTAGACTTAACTATATAGCTAATAGTAAATTAGTCGTAAGAGGTATGTAATTTTAAACAATAGATATAGTTGATGTATATGTATATGTATGTGTGTGTGTGTGTGTGCGTGTGCGTGTGCATGTGCATGTGCATGTGTGTGTGCGTGTTCGTGTGCATGTGTGTGTGTATTTATTTAAAGTCTTATTTTATTGTTCTATTTTTAATATATCCTCAGTCTCATTGTATCCGAGTGTAAGTAGGAATTTTTCTGTTGACTTTTTAACTTCATATTTTGAAAGTGAATAAATGTAAATAGCTTTGTTTATTTTATTATAAAGCATAGCACTGAGAGCATTGTATTTATGTTTTGCCCAAGCTGTACGGCATTTAACTTGTGGGCACACTCTTCCCACTCCTTGTCGTCTTATTGCGGTTTGGTGGTCGTACGTTAAGTTCGAGTGACGGCGGAGCACCATACGATGTATGGCTAGTTGTCTAACGGTGAGTACTTCGCATTCGGCGTAAAGTTTTGCTGTTGGATATGTCCGTTTTTTTCGTGTCATTACCTTTAAAACGGCTCTCTGTGCGCGTTCAAGTTTCATAATCAGTGTTTTGTTTGCACCACCCCATATCGAAACACAGTATGATATGACTGACTGGCATAATCCAGAATACACGATTTTAAGGGTTTTTCTGTCCGCTGAATTTCGCAAGTTTTTAAAGATATAAATTAACCTCCTAACCCTTGCAATTATTGTTTCGATTTGAACATGCCAGTCAAGTCTCTCGTCCAAGTGTACTCCCAGATATTTAATGTTGTGGACAGTTTCCAGAGACTTACACTCACACCGACTCAAACCGGGGTTTTGACATGTGTGTACAATAATGTTAGGATCTGTGTGTTCTGTTTTATCTGCTTTTGTTATATTAAAGCGTACTACCCGTGTTTTATCGAGGTTAAGCGTAAGTAAATTTTCATTCAGCCAGTTTTTAACCTTGCCTAACGCATTCATGGCACATCTATCAGCAGTCTCCCAACTATCGCCATGAACCAGCAATGCAGTGTCATCAGCGTAGGTATATATATTGCAATTTTCAAGGGACATATTGCACAGCTGGTTTATGTAAACAAGAAAGAGCGTAGGTCCCAAAATACTTCCTTGGGGTACACCATAGCATATTTTCTGTTCATTGCTGACTACGGATCCTATTTTTACACACTGCGAGCGGTTTGTAAGATAGCTAGAGAACATGTCAAGAGCAACGCCCCGTACACCGACAGATTCCAGCTTAGATATCAGGATTGGAACGGAGACGGTGTCAAATGCCTTTGACAGATCCAGGAAGATGCCATAACACTTTTTTTTGTTATCAATGTGAGTTACCAAAGCTTCAGTAAATTCAGACACTGCATCCTCCGCAGAAACACCGCTTCGAAACCCATACTGATTTTCTGCTAATAGCTTAAACCTGTCAAATACAAATACAAATACAAATACAAATCTCTTTATTGTGAAATGTAGGTTAGTATACATAGATTGCTGTTGTTGGGTTTTTGGTGTTTCACTACATTTCCACCTTTTACAAGGTATACAATAATTTGATATAGTTAGGTTTGGAAAATCTCATACATTTAAAATTAATAGAAAAATTAATATTAAGTTAATATGACATAATTGATTATATTAAATTACAGTATTAAATTGTGTTAATTAGGTATAAAAATGTCAAATTACATACGATGTCCTCATTAAATTAAAATTAATATTAAATTGTGCTATAATAACAAAAAAAAATAATAATACATTCATGTCAAAATTTTATTCAAGTACCTATCATTTTTTGGAAAAGTCAGTAAGGAAGTCTTCGATTTTATAATAGACTTTGTCAATTAGAAGATTTAATAGTCTTATCTTGAACTGATTAATTGGTAACATTTTAATGTCATTCGGGATTTTATTAAATATTTTACTAGCCATACCAAAAAAACTATTTGAAAATAATGTTGTTTTATGTTTAAGGGCGCACAATTTATTCCCACGTCCTGGTCTATGGTTTCTATGAGCATTTATTTCTGAAAAAGTGGAAAAAGCATGTTGATTTTTTTTGACAAATACCGAAACTTCAAAAATATATAAGGATGAGAGCGTCAAAATATTAAGTTGTTTAAAAACTGGTTTGCAACTATTAGTAGGCTTTAGACCCTTTATAGCCCTTATACATCTTTTTTGTGCTTTAAAGACCAGATTTTTGTTACAGGAATTACCCCAAAAAATTATGCCATATCGTAATATGGATTCTATGTATCCATGATAGGCCATAACAACAGTTTCTGTGTTTGCATTTTTGGAAAGCTTGTATAAGATATAAGTAGACGTACTTAGTCTTTTACAAAGCATTTCAGTATGTGACTTCCAGTTAATTTGGTAGTCAATTTGGACACCCAGAAATTTAATGTTAGAGACTGATTCTATTACACCGTCATTAACCTTTAGAGTCACTTTTGGTAGAGGAGTTTTCTGTCTAAAATGCATAATTTTTGTTTTATTAGTATTAAGTATCAGGTTGTTTTTTTCCAACCAGTCATTAAGTTTTGTCATGGCATTGTTTATTTCTTCTTCATAAGTTTGACTATTAACACATTTGATAATGGCAGTGCTGTCATCGGCAAACATTATCATAGGGTGTTCAATAGACTTTGGAAGGTCATTTATATATATAATGAAGAACAAAGGGCCTAATATACTGCCTTGTGGTACGCCTACCTCCACATTTCTGCAGTCTGACGAATAATTCTTATTTATTCCTGATTTCTCACATAACTTTGTTACAATAGTATACTGTTTCCTGTTTCTAAGATATGACCTTATTAGATCATGGGCTACACCTCTTATACCGTAGCAGTAAAGTTTTTGTAGAAGTATATTATGGTCGACATGGTCGAATGCGCTTGACATGTCCATATATAATGCACATACATGTTGTTTAAGGTCAACTGATTTCATGACAGGTTGAAGAAATTGATGGATAGCCATATTTGTGCTTTTTTCTCTACGAAACCCAAATTGTTCTTTAGCAAACAAGTCGTACTTCTCGAAAAAGTTGTAAAAATAATCACGGATAATTTTTTCAAATATCTTTGAGAATACATTTAATTGAGCAATCGGTCTATAATTTTTTACGTCGGTGCGTTCTCCTTTTTTATGTATTGGCTTTACCATGGCAATTTTTAGGTCATCAGGAAAAACGCCAGTAGTCAACATCAAATTAATAATATGATTTAAAGGGTCAGCTAAATGTAAAGAAAATTTCTTTATAATTTTAGTGGGAATACCATCTATTCCAACACTCTGTGTCACTTTCAATGATCGTATTATTTTTAATACCGCATCGCTCGTACATTGTGAGATAAATATAGAATTTGACACATTACAGCATTGTGAAAAAAGAGGGTCATAATTTTTTAGTCGACGTGCCGCATCCACAAAGTAATTGTTAAATAGGTTTGCTATTTCTGTAGGATCACTTATTTTAACACCGTTGTTATTGTGAACTAGCTGTGCGGTTTCGGTAGGAAGCTGATGTTTGCTATTATTTATGACATGCCACGCTGCCTTAGATTTATTATTGGATGTGCTGATGTAGTGATTATTTTGGGCGAGTTGCGTGAGCTTTATGACCTTTTTATATCTGCGACAATAATTTTTAAGCAAGAATTTATTTTCTTTGGTCGGGTAGGATCTATACATCCATAGCAGCTGTCGCTTCCTCTTACTACAAATCCGAATACCACGCGAAACCCATTTGGGTTTTTTGTTACTTCGTATTGTTATTAACATTTGAGGAAAACAAAGATCGTGAAATAAGGTAATTAACTCTATAAAAGCACAATAAGCTTCGTTAACATCTTTGGCTTCATAGACATCACTAAAACTAAGCGCTTCAAGAGCTTTCTTAAACTTCTCCATGTTTTCCTCACAATAATCCCTTTTAATTATACGCCAGAATTTTAATCGACATGTTTTGTTGATAGGGCACTGTAAGGTTTGAGATGCGTGATCAGACAATGCAAGTTCGGTTACTTTACTTTTACTACCTCGAATGTTGTGTGCAAAGTTATCCAAGCAAGTCCCACTACTTAGTCTGGTAGGCTCTCTAATTTGTAACTTCAAATTATAATTTAATAATATATTTTCAAAGTTAATGGATATTTTAGTTTTCTTTAAAATGTCTATATTGAAGTCACCACAGATAATTATTTTTTTATTATTATTGCACAATTTATTCAATATTAAGTCAATCTTATTCATAAATAATTCAATGTCAGATTTAGGGGGTCTGTAAATACACACTAAAATAAGATTTTCACGAACCAAGCTTACCGCACAGGCTTCAAAAACACATTTAATACAGAATTTTGAGACATCAATAACCTCAAAATCAAAACCTTGGCGAATCATGATGCAGGAACCCCCTCTACGTTTGTCCCTTGTGTAGCTGGTTACCAATTTATAATTATGCAAATTCAAATTACATAAGTCCTCTTTGCACATAAAATGCTCTGTGATACATAAGATATCTACGTGTATGTTTTTTGAAGTAGTTTCATCATACATTGCCACTGTCAACAAATCTGTTTTATTTAATAGGCCACAGATATTTTGGTGCATTACAGTTATATGTTTAGACACGAAAAAAGCTGTCCCTGTCAGATACTACTTGAACAGGTTGAATGGAATTTTCACTGACTTTCAAGTCTGAATAGTATTTCTTAAGTTCTGTAATAAATTCATTCAAACCAGTTACTATCTTCACAAAACCTCTATTGTTTACATTTCCCTGCCTAAAAGAAAACATTTCACGTGTATATTTCAAGTTTATACATGAGTCAAGCAAGTAAGCAAAGCCATAACGACAATTACTGACATACAGACATTTATTAAAAGTTTCAATTCTGTTGTTAAATAATGTTGCATTTCTATTGATTTTAAATGTTGGAGAAACCAGTATAATATTTGTATGGTCTAGTAGAATAAGTTTTTCTCGTATAAATGCTACAAGTTTGCTATAATTTTTTGTCGTTTGGAAATCCATTTCACCTATAAATATAACACAATAGTCGTTTAAGGTATAATCCTGTAATTTTTGTTCAATATTTGTTAACAATTGTGCCATACCTGCACCTGGTGATGAGTAATGACATATGTAAAAGTTATTATCAAACACTTTCTGCATTATTCCTAACACTCTATTGGTATTGTTACTACTTAGCACTAGTAATTTATTTTTATTTATTGTACTTAGATTATTAACACATTCTGTGGTTATTGTCGACGTATTGACATTTGTTACGAAAGAAGTTTGTGTTGGTGGTGTTGTCTGACTCGTAGCGCCATCTTGTGAGCTGCTGCACCTACGTAGTGAGCTTGTATCAGACTCAGTGACGTGCTTATTCGTTCCGAAGGGGAAGGCGTTTTGTGTTGGCTGACTTATAGCGCCATCTTGCGAGCAGCTGCATATCTTCTGTTTAGTTGTTTTATCAGTGATGTTTAATGAGCTCGAATCAACAAAATGCTTTATGTTATGCTGATTTGGAGTTTGAAAAAGTCCCCGAGTAGACAGTTGAATTCGCTTCGCTGTCGGTGTATAGAATTTTCCTGTTTTTATATTAGAAGGTGAGGCACGCAAGGTTTGAAAGGAATCCCTGAGCATTTTCAACTTTTTTTCGCATTCCATATTTTTTGCTTTTAAAGAGCAGTTTTCACTGTTAAGGTTAGATATTTCTTCATCTGCACTCTGAAGTTGCAACCGTAATCTATTTATTTCTTCCTTAAGAGGTTCTAAGCTTTCATTTGACATGTTTGGTAGGCTAGTGGAGCTACCATCTAAGATACTGTTCAACGTTGAGTTTGCATTACTATCCACTGTTTCTCCATCAAAAACATTTGAATCGTTGCTGAATGATTGTGTTCTTCTGTTACGACGAAAAGTTATATTTTCAAAAAAGTTCATTTTAGCGCCCCCTTTGTCACGCCGAAGGAACGTTTGAAAACTCGTAGGTGCGGTAAGAACCGTTTGCTAATAGTCTATTTAATTAACACCCCGTTACATAGATGTCGTTGTTTGGAAACGACTTTAACTTTAAATTTATAAATGTCAGTTAAAAATGAGTCATAAAAGAATTTGATGCACAAAATAACTGCTTTAATTTTGCATTATTAGTCTAAAAAGCACTATTTTATGTTTATTCACTGATTGCTATGTCAAGAAAATATCAGAAAAATTCACTGTCAATAAGATTTTTATCACTCAGCACTGCTTTTTGCTTAGTTAATTTGATCGGTGTTATTTTTGTTGATAAATTGATGTAATATCACTGACTTTAGTTAGATAACACTAGCACTTGAGCGTTGCATACTTGGCAACGGTTTAATTATGTATTTGCACTTAAATAATCTTGTTTTATATTTTTAATTTGAGAAAAATACACAGTGACTTTGTTATCGTGTGACGGTGGCGCCACCAATCTGTCCAAATACGCTTGCAGAGATGTATTTAGGTATCTCTCCAGGATCTTTGAAAGGGCGGTCAGTACAGAAATTGGCCTGTAGTTTGTCACACAGTCTTTCTCCCGCCCTTTGTGGATTGGATGAACAACCGCCTTTTTTAGTGCAGTCGGAAAGATACCTTGTGATATGCAGAGGTTAAAGACATGTGTGAGAGGGGAAACTAGAGCATCACAGGAGTTTTTTAACACACGAGCTGGGATATCATCCCAGCCCGTGGCACAGTCAGCTCGTAGGTTCAAAATAAGCCTCTTCACCTCTGACTCATCAATAGGGAGAATAGCAAAGGAATTATTCATTTTAATTTTATTTGAATATTGATTCGGACTATATTCGTGCGGAAGGGATGGTAAATAAAGACAACAATAGCTTTGGACCAGCATGTAAGAGCCTTTCATGCTCTGCTCTTACAATACAAAGAGTGATAGGTGACTCTTTAGGTAAAATAGCTTGATGTTTTTGCGCATAAGGAACATTAGAGTGGTGCAAGCGTCCACCCACACGTACACACCAGAACCATCAATAAATGTACATAAGCTTTGTAAATTGCCCTTAACACTTTTGTTATTTCTTAAGCTGCAAATTTCATCTTTAAAGTATATTTCTTGCTCATTTTTAACAATCAATATTAAAGCTTTATACATTTCAGAGCTAGACAAATATTTATGGGAAGGTTTATTACCTTTCAAACTATTAATGAATCTTAATACATAAGCTAAGATACGAACCATTTTGTGGGTGCTAGAATGATTATGCATACTATCGAAGACCTCATTGGGTACCCGGCAGCTTGAGAATGCAGATGCGGGCACAGATTTCATCTCAGGTAAGTCCTGCGGTAAGCCTACAGGTAAGTCAAATTTATAATAACCATCATACAAAAACCTGGGTCCACACCACCACATAGCACATGCAGCGAGCTCATTGGGCGCGACGCCTCTGCTGACCTTGTCCGCAGGGTTTTGGTCGGTGCTGACATAAAGCCAGCGGCAATCAGGAACATTGTTGGTAATTGCACCTACTCTGTTAGCCACGTAAGCTTTGAGACACATCGGCTCTGAGTGCAACCATGCAAGTACTATCTTTGAATCCGTAAATAAATAGGTATGCGTTATATTAAATTTTAGCTTTAGCGTGCTTCGAACTTTTTTGATTAATATGGAAAGAAGTAAAGCGGCATTGAGCTCTAGACGCGGCACGGTAACATTCTTGTTGTTAAGCGGATTAATGCGTGATTTAGAACAGAGCAAGTGCATATTTATGTTTCCTTTGATATCAGTGATGCGCAGGTATACACAGCATCCATAGGCCGTTGAACTGGAGGCATCTGAGAAACCTATGAGTTCAACAGTGTCTAAGTCATGCATATATTTCATAGGTATATTTCTGTTTATTAAAATTGGCTCCATCATAGCCAGACTTGAACAAAACTGCAGCCATTCATGTTTGACATCATCATCAGGTATAGCGTCCCAATTTGTTTTTGAGGACTATAATTTTTGCATGATGGCTTCAGCCTGCACTATAATGGGGGGTACAAGACCCATGGGATCATAAAATTTCCCTATGTAAGAGAGAATATCTCTGTTTGTAAAATTTTTGAAATTAAACGGCTCAGGGCAGGCAAACTTAAACTGATCGTCCTTTACTAACAACGTCAACCCTAGGGCCTTTAGAGCACAATCATGTTTTTGAAGTTCAAAGCTGTCAAAGTTCTGTTCAGCTGAAGGAATGTCCACCAGTATACTGTCTTCATTGGAAGACCATTTGTGAGTATAAAAGGAACCTAATTGAAGTAACTGTTGAAGTTGAGACTTGGCATTCAAAATCATGTGCAAGTTATTATTACTATATAACACATCGTCCACATATGTAGAGTTATTTAAGATGTGCGATGCTAAAGGAAACGTTTGCTCGTGCAATGTTGCCAACTCTTTAAGACATCTAGTTGCAAGGTAAGTAGAGCTTTTTAGGCCATAAGTAACTGTGCCCAGTCTGATGCATTTTATTGTTTCATCAGGACTGTCTCTCCATAGGATATTTTGCAGAGATGTATGTTCTGGAATTATATTTATGTTTCTGAACATCTGCTTAATATCAGTTGTGAATGTAAAGTTACCAAATCTGAACAGTAGCAATATCTCAAATAGATCCCTCTGAACAACCGGTCCGTTTAACAACAGATCATTCAGTGAAATCTTTTTGTTGGTTTTCATAGACCCATCGAACACTGTGCGCAGCATAGTTGTTTTGCTATCAGGTTTTAAAACTGCATGATGAGGCAAAAAATAGACAGAATTCTTATTAAATTGATATAGTTCAATGTCTACATAATGACCATGCTTTAAATTTATATAGTCATTAATGAATTTTCTATATTCAACAAAGAGATCAGGATTTTTATGCAATTTTTTTCCAAGTTAAGAAATCTTTTTAAAGCGAAATTAAAGGAATCACCTAAAGCATCATTCACATCGTTTAAAGGTGTTTTTAAAAATAAAGCAACCTTCAAAACGATTTTCCTTTAACAGTACAGAACTTTTAAAGTTGTATTCACATAGTTCTTGCTCTGAAAATTTTTCATTGAAAACTTCAGGGACGCTTTCAGCTTTCCAAAAGTTAGTTAAAGTGTTATTGATATCATTATTACATGTAAGACATCAGACCTTTGATGATGTCAAGTTGGGCAGTGTACCTCCATTAATATGACCGAATTGTGTATTAATGAGACGTGGAAGCTGTGCACCGCATGGCGATGCAGGTTGGTGGGAATTAAGCGGCGCCACAGACATACAGTCCGGTGACTCCGATGGAAGCAGCACCTGGAAGAACACATTAGCTCCCATTAGTAAATCAATCTCGGCTGGCACATAAAGCTTGTCATCTGCTAATCTGACATTATCGGGATTTAAAATATTTTTGCAATCAATTTTAGTCTGAGGTAGATTACATGTAATCTGTTGTACTACATGGCAGTCGACAGTTACTTTATAAGGATTAGTTAAAGAATAAATTGTTAAAGGTAAGCAATGCTTCAACCTAGTTTTAGCATTTGTAATGCCAACTACGTTAACGCTAGTCTGTATGGGCTTCATATCAAGCATCTGCATTGCCTTTTCTGACACAAAAGACAGCTGGGACCCATTGTCAAGCAGGGCTCTCAAATGAATTTCAGTGCCGTCTCGAGCTATAAGTTTGACCTTTGCTGTAGGTAAAAGAACATCATTAGAAAATTTAAAATTATTTTTATTTGCTGCCATTGAGACAAAGGATGAAAAGGCAACACTGTCGGAATGATCATGCAAAAGTGGTGCACTGTTGTGGTTATTAATATTATGCAACAGTGAAGCACCATCGTTGTTGTTATACAACAGTGTATTATGTGCCTTTTTGCACTCCACACAACGGAAGTGATACTTGCATCTGTTTTGATGCTTACCTAAACATATGCTGCAAAGTCCATTATCTGTAACAAATTGCACTCGTTTAGAGACTGGCCATAATTTAAATTTGTTACAAAGATATAATCTGTGTTCAGACTTACAAGTGAGCATGTTGGCTGCTTGGTGGCAACGTAGGCTACTAGCCCCTGCTCCTTGGTGTGCTGGCGATGCTGCCCGGTGATGAACCTGTGGCCCGGATCTGCATTTTCAAGCGCCAGCGCTCGCTTCTCCACATAGGCGATATCCAACAATGCAATTTTGATATTTAGATTTTCGTACCTTTGAAAAGCTTCCATAAGCCTGGCTTTTTTAGCAAGTAATAACTCGTTTGGCGCAACTGACAAGGACTCCTCGCTCACAAAATTCAAAAGTCTGGATATGGCACCTTTCGCTTGGCCACGCGTGGCAACAAGCTCTCTCAACTCTATTGCCACGGATTGACTTTGTTCTACTTTTTGTTCAGCTTTGTCAGGCATTAATTGTACAGTACAACCTTAAAAAATTTATACCTATACCACTATTAAGACAAACAAATTTATACTAAAAGACCAGCCAACACAAAATGGCGATGACGCGACTTGACTTGGGGAGACGAAAAAGGACGCACTCGCGCAGCTCGCGCTGTCAGCGACACACGGGAACTCGATGTTGGTGTTCGCAAGACAGCAACGCGCCGGCCAATCCGGTGCGAGTCTCGCGACTTCCTCTTGCGATGTCCTCCAATCGTAGCGCAATCACTCGCTTTTTCGGTCTCTTGAGGTGAGTGAGTGAGACTGCCATGCACGACTTGAAATGTGTAGCGCGATAGTATTGCACGACGAAAAATATGGCGGCTTGCTTACGTACTTTTTCGTTCGGCGTGATGCTGTTTGTCTAGAATGTGGATATGACGCTGCGTCCGAACACAATAGTAATATTATACACCGTGTACCTTATCGAACCCTTTTTCTTCTCAGTCCTTTGGTCGGCGTAGGAGGACCATGTTTGAAATACTCTTGAGTGGACTGTAGTAAAAATGAAACGCTGGTAACCTGAGAATGATGTGGGTTTATTGGCTTGTTGCATTGGTACACGTACAGCACACTGTTTTACACTTGCACTTAATTAGAAAGGGCTTATTTAATAAAATAAATGGGAGCACGACCGATATTGACGGTGGCTGGAAACGGAGAGCGAGGGAAGCCCCCAGACCACTAGTGACGTACAGTAAAAGTAGTGTTGGGTAACGTGCCAACAGTAAGAGTTAAAAGTCATTTACCCCAAAAGATAGATGTAAGAGTAAGGTAGAAAACAACCGCACAATACACAAGGAAAGATAGAGAGCATAGGGAAGTTACAAACGGCACACCCACCGTTAAAGAATGAATGGCGATGGATACGAGTGTGGGATGCGGTATGGAAGTACGAGAAGAAAACTTGCGAGAACTTGAATGAAAGAGAAAAAGAAATAGTAATAACGTTATCCTCTGACCTTGTTGGAGTAAGTAGAATAAAAAAATCATTTTTGATACGGCAACCGGCAACAGAATTAGATAAAATAAAAGCCAAACAGACTTTGTTGACATAAGTTTGCGCATTTAGCGCGAAAAAACATCCCTTCGTCATACCTCTGAACTTTGAGAAAGCTCTCCTTAATACCAACCCGACTACTGGAATCCTTGGAGTCGATATTTCGAGTGACGTTCAGTTTCGGGGTCATTTGGAAGGTAAAGCTAAATTAGCTTCCGCTTACAACTATATAAAGCAAAGGTCAGGCCGCTTAAGGAATACTGCTCCATCTTTGGGCTGGAGCGCCCCAATACCATTTGACCGCATCCAACGCAGAGCTGCTCGAGTTGTCGACAACGTGGCTATTTCATGTCGGCTAGATCCACTGGCTCAATATATAGAGAGACGTTGCGTCTCTCTATATATTGTACCGCATGTATCATGGGGAGTCTTCTGAGGAATTGTTCGGCTTGATCCCTGCCGCTTATTTCCTTCACCGCGCTACACGCAATCGACTGTCATTTCATCCACATCACCTTGATGGATGGCGGTCTACTACGTGCGTTTTCACGAAATTTCTTGCCTCGAACTACAGTGTTGTGGAATCCCGGTTTATATATTTAGTTTCTAGCGTATGCAGCCACGATTAAAATACACACTTATGCTACTATTTTTTTCCAGGTGAATTTGATAGGCCAAATAGATTATGTTCTCGAAACACTATGTTTCGAGAACACAATGTGCTTTTTTTACAATAGCAGCACAAGACCGGTCGTGGTGGAAATCCTTGGGGGAGGCATTTGTCTAACAGTGGACGTTCTTTAGCTGATGATGATCGTGCTTTCTTTATCGAGCAAAATTCTTGGTTCACGTGGAAGACTCCACGTGAACCAAATTATTTTAATCTTTCATTTTTTTTAATATTACGCAAAGTAACAAACTTAAGTCTTTTAAAACTTTTTACTATCTTTTTTAACTGTTCTAAAGATGACTTTTTCTTTTCGTCTTCAGATAGATTATTATTAATTATTGTTATCCCCTTTAACCCATTTTTTTCTTTTTAATAACTTTTTAGAAATATCTGAACCGAATACTACTTTTACAGCAAAGAAGTATGACTAAAGAATTTTTAGTACGCGTTTGACACGCTGAAGTTCAGCAGCCAGGTGCTGGGTGGCACAGATGACGCATGCTCTCCGAAACAAAGATTTCCGAACAGTAGCCGACTGGCTAGGATTGTGGTGAGAATCACCATTGAGGTACCGATCTATATAGGTTACTTTACGTAACAGTATTGCTCAAACTATGGTCACACAAGTAAAAAGTGTTTCATTTCAATGTTAATGCATAAATTACATTATCTAATAAGAACAAAACGAACGATCGATGATTACAGATACAAATAAGTATATCTATATAAGTATATCTGAGAAATAGAATTTTGCTTTAGTATGTTCACTCAATTCATTCATAGCAGTGCGCAAGCGCATGACCAATCTTATAATACGCGGCGGTCAAATGATTCCCCCTGTGTCGCTCATACTTGGTACAGGCGCGGGAGGGTGGGTAGCGCTTGTCGCTGCGTTTATTTTGGTCGACTTGGAATGTAGCAATTCCTTTGATTCAGACAAACCATGGACACCAGGTCAACGGACATGGGTTGCCTAAAGCAGCTGCGATTCGCAGCGTTTAAAACTTTAACTTATAGCCTAATTCTTGCCACGAGTACTTAACCTAGTACCTAGTACTTACCGATGCGCCGGTGTTCAACTCGCCTGGCGACTCTAGGATAGGATAGGTAGTGGTGAAAGGAGGCCGCCGTGATCGCAGCGCCGCCGATGATGTGTGTGGGGCGGAGCTCGAGGCGTAGTACGCCTGCCAAATCCAAGATGCTCGTCCAAATCGTTGGCACTCACGTCGGCTTGGATCTTAAAAAATGGTGCATGAATTTGTATAAAACGATTATTCCACTTTTCTCGAGTCAAAAAAATCAGAGATTCTTAATGCACATTTGCATTTTCTAAGGAGACTCTTAGTTTTCGAAAAAAGACCCATACGAAGAATTGTTAACAGCAATACAGCATGTTTATAAAGTGTAATTCTTGGTGTTTTATTTTTATTTCATAGACAACAGAAATACTAGCTGCCCTACTCCTGTAGGTCAAGAGATAGGTTAGAAATTCAAGACAATCGCGAAGCGCAGCGTAGCCATTGTCTTGAATTTCGAGGTTATTTTTTTTATTAGTAAACAGAAATACTAGCTACCCTACTCCTGTAGGTTACGTGATAGGTTAGAAATTTAAGACAATCGCGAAGCGCAGCGTAGCGATTTGTCTTGAATTTCGAGGTTATTTTTTTATTAGAAAACAGAAATACTAGCTTCGAGGTTATTTGTTTTATTAGACAACAGAAATGTAAAACCCTCTTTGCCCGATACGCTTGTTGTGAGCGGACGTGTTACTCGTTTTCCTTTTATTTTAAAAGTTACGTTTTACCGAAATAACATCTAAGTATTGCTACATTAGTGCGAAAATCCCACCACAAGTGCATCACTGCGGATTTGTCAAGGCTACACTCGAGTGATAAGTCAAGCAATCAATCAAGCAATAACAATTGCTATTTTTGACCCTCTCGCACCTGAGGAACGTACGCGTGTCTACGAGGCTGCTACGGCTGCGGTTGCTCCGCCCATTTGCTACGGCTTTTAGCTACGACACGACTACGCGCTTGTTACGCACTGCTTTCTGTTATTTTATCCGTATATTGCGCTGCGGCCTTGGGATAAACTCGGCGCACTGCGTACGACACGGCTTGTTGGTGAGACTTATCTTTCTTAGTGCATTATTTAGTTTGAAACTGCTGTTTGCGATCCATAATGGACCCCCCCCCCCCCCATCTTTTTGATAAGACAAATTCTGAGCCCAATCTCAGTACTATTGACGAAGACAGTAATGAACAAAACTATGTAACGTCTAGGGGAAAGAGGAGAAGGAATGAAGACGATAAAATAAGGGATGATTATAACGACCTCCGCCAAGAAATAACGGAACTTTTTCAAATATGGTCTAACAAACAAGATCTTCAGATGCAAAAATTGTTTCCGTTATTGAAAGATATTCAGGAAGCAAACAAAAATATCGAGACAACGATCATCTCCTTAGCTGAGCAGACTGCGGAGTTTAAGAAGAAAATTGAGCAATTGGAAGGTGAAATAAGGAACAAAAATGAGTATATAGCGATCATTGAAGATCGATTGGAAGACACTATGAGAACTAATCGTAAAACAACGATCGAAATAAAAAATGTGCCTATAGAAACCAAGGAAACAAAAGATGGTTTATTGAACATGATTGAAAACCTCTCTAAGTCGATAAATGTGTCCCTTTCTAAGGCAGATATCAGGGATATATTCAAATCAAATGGTTCTGGTGATAAGAAATCTGTCATAGTCGAATTCAATTCGACTCTTATGAAGGACGAAATTCTTAAAGGATCAAAAATGTTTAATAAACGTAACCTTTCGGTCAAACTTTGTGCTAAGCACCTAGGAATTAAGAAAAACCCAGATACTCCGATTTTTGTTGCTGAATATTTAACACCTAAAGCATCGAGATTATTTTTCCTTGCCAGAGATCTGAGGAAGTCCAGGAATTACAAGTATTGTTGGACATCCTTCGGTCGAGTCTTTGTCAGAAAAGAAGAAAACTCGCCCATCATACTGTTAAGTAATGAAGCTCAAATTCAGACTCTCATGCGCGACTGACTAACTATTTTACTCATAGCTTTGTACCTGGAAGCCACCGCATTTAACTTAAGCACTATGTCTTTTCTATGTAACATATATTTTTATCTAACGCAGAACAATAATTATACTTACACTCTTACTATATACTTAAACACAAAAGTTTTATTTAATATACACTCATTTTGGTATACCAATAACACAACCTTAACTATAAAGTTTAATATTATATTCATTACTGACTTTATTGCACTCTAACAAAAAACCGGATATATCACATATTTACATAAAATTTTACCTCTGTAAAATGAAATACGAACGTAATATTATTTTAATCCTAATGTTATCTAAACAACGACAAAGCTACTTTAATGATAACCTTAATGCATTTCTGCTACAACTTTTGATCGCATGTCAAACAATAAATGAATAATACAATGCAATTCATGCATGAATTGGATATCATAAATAACATCAAAAGCTTTGCCTGCACTACAACTACTCTCCGTAAATTACTGCCAACTGAAAACCCCTATTTTTCAATTGTTTTACAAAATATTAGAAGCATAAATAAAAACAACGACGACTTTTCGGCTAACTTAATCTTAATTGAACAGAATATTGATGTTCTAATTCTGACAGAATGTAGATTGAATCCTGATATTCCTTTACCTGTTAGATCGGGTTACTGTGCTTATTGTACCACATCCAAAATAACTCAAAATGATGGAGTTGTCGTTTACATCAACAACACTCTAGAACACAAAGTAAAGGAAATTAGCATTAATAAAGCCTCTTGTCTAAAAGTTTGCATCTATTTGCATTTATAGATCACCATCTAATTACAATATTGATAATTTTACAAACTCATTGGATCTCCACCTTAGCTCTAGTGATCTAAGCAAAAATGTTATCGTAACCGGAGATATTAATATTAACATTTTAGAGGGTCAGTCTGACTCACGCAGTGAAAAATATCTTCAAATGATGGCACAACATGGATTACTTGCAGGTCATAGACTGAATACCCGAATTAATAGTTGCATTGATCATGTATTTGCTAATTTAGATCCTAATAAATATTATGCTTCAATTGCAGTCATGCAAACTACCGTTACTGATCATCTGATGGTTTTAACTAATGTTTATTCAATAAAAGGTCTTAACTATACTAAAAAATCAACAAAAACAATTACCGACTATAATAAAGCTATCGATGATAGAAAAGAGCAAAATCTTGAGGAGCTTATGAAAATTGAAGATCCTAATATTTTAACTGGAAACCTTATAGAAGCAATTAGTAACACAATTTTATCTAATACTAAAACAATTAAGGTCCCAAGTAACCAGCGTATAATTAAATGGATTACTCCTGGCTTACTTAAATGTATCAAACATAGAAACAGGCTTCAGAGGCAATATCAGCAGGACAAACAAAATGAAACATTATCTCTAATATATAAAAGATACAGAAATCAGTGCAACAATTTACTAAAAAAACTAACAAGGCAGTACGAACGTGATCAACTATCTAATTCCTTGAGTAATAGCAAACGTCTGTGGCATTCTATAAGAAATATTACCAACCTTAGTAATAAAAAACATTATGGTCATGAATTGCTTCAGTTAGCCGGTACCCCAACTGACTCAGCCAATATAGTTAATAGGTATTTCTTAAATACAGGGAAAATCCTAGCTGAGCAAATTATCACAGAGCATCAAGATACTGCCAATTGTTCAAGCACCATAAGTCTTTCTTTTCCTTCCCAACCTAACTCAATTGGAATTATCGAACCTGACATTGAAGAAATTAAAACTTGAAAACTGATTCTGCTGCTGGCTGGGACCATATACCAACAAAATTCATTAAATTGGCAAATCATTATCTTAGTCCTATTATATTACGCCTGTGCTGCCTATGCTTCGCACATGGGGTTTTTCCAGTCCTATTAAAACGTGCTATTGTACACCCTATTTTTAAGACTGGGGATAAAGACGATGTCCAAAATTATAGACCTACATCTGTACTTACAGTTCTTTCCAAAATCTTAGAGAAAATAATTAACAGACGGCTTCTTAATTTTGTCAACACCTTTAATATCCTGTCTAACTCTCAGTTTGGGTTCAGAGAAAAGAAAAGTACAGAAGATGCAGTTATGGCTTTGACAAGTAAAATTGTTGATTATCTTGGCAAAAAAAAGAAAGCTCTCTGTGTTTTTCTCGACCTGAAAAAAGCATTCGACACCGTCTCTATCCCTATTCTAATTAAAAAACTTGAGAGGCTAGGTATCCGTGGCCAATTTCTCAATCTTCTATCTGACTATTTGTTAAACAGGTCCCAGCTAGTAAAATTAGGTAATAACTGTTGCAGCTCGGACGAACCTTCTACCAATTATGGCGTACCGCAGGGAAGTGTACTTGGACCTACCCTGTTCTTGCTGTACATCAACAACCTGACTGAAACCAAATTGCATAATGGTAACATTTTTTCGTACGCAGATGACACTGCTTTATTATTTCACTGGAAAAGCTGGGAAGATGTTTATGAAATAGCTGCTAGAGGCCTACACACAGTTACTAAATGTCTTTCTAAAAACCTTCTTACTTTGAATACCATCAAAACTAATTACATCACATTCTCTTTACAGAATTCAACTCAACCCGATTGTCATTTGAAATTAATAGCCCACTTGTGCACCTCTTCCGACTTATCGGACCACTGTTCTTGTACGCCTCTTGAGAAGGTTCCTTTCACCAAGTACCTAGGTGTCTCTCTCGACCAGCAATTAAATTGGCATAAGCAAATCGAAATGTTCACACTCCGGATTAGAAAGCTGCTGTGACTCTTTAAACATCTCAGACATATTGCCAACCGAGAGCTGCTCATCTTCATCTACAAAACCTTTGTACAGTCCATCATAATCTACTGTTTGCCTGTATGGGGCGGTTCTCATAAAACTAAAATAATTACCATTGAGAGGGCCCAGCGGTCGCTTTTAAAAGTGATGACATTCAACAAAATCACATATAGTACCTCTAACCTATACCAAGATTGTAACCTATTGACTGTCAGACAGTTGTACATTTTGAAGTGTGTACTTAATATTCACAAAACACTCACTCCGCATCCTAACATCTTGAATAAACGTAATCCACGTACCGTCGTCATTCCACCAATTGTAAGAACTAAATTTGCTATAATGCAGTTTGATGCTCAATCTAAAAGACTTTACAATATAATAAATAGAAAACTCGGCATTTACAATAAATCGTATCATAGATGTAAGATAACTGTTACGGACTGGTTAAAGAAGCTTGATTATGATGCTACAGAAGCATTATTGTCTTCTAATAAATAAAATAAAAATAAAATGGTTTACTATATATTTATTAAGTAAGTATTTTATTATATAAGTACATTTTATTCTAATTCTATGATAAAAGTAGTGTAATATAACATATATATTCTTTAAGATTGCCTATTTATATGTTATATGATGTATTTAATATGATATAATAATGTAAAATAGTATATGTAATATAGATATTTAACATAATATGCTAATTCTGCAATATCTTTACAGGTCTGTGGTATTTACATTTTGAAAAATCTTTTAAATAATTTAGCTTGCATTTGAACACTACTGTCCGCACAATAATTATAAAAACAGGATAATGTAAGAATGTAATAGCAGTGTTTGAATGTTACGTATTGCTCTTTTAATTTCATTTGTAAACATTTTATTTGTTTTGCAAGTCCATAGTGACACTTTGTAAGAGCAGTCACAACCTAATACAGGTTTTAATGCTTAAAGGGCTGAGACTCACCCCACTACTGTTAGTGACTTGTGTTTATAAATAAACGAATTTTATTTATTATTTATTATTTATGTAGCTCCATACAAAAAAATGTTTTATAGCTCTTGATGGTTGGGGGGTAGGGATTCCCCCCTCTCCTATCTCTTTTCCCCTCCTCGTAACCATCTTCAATGACCTTTTTTACACATTTTAAGGTTAGTTTTAATGAGAACAAATGCTTATATCTCCATAACAAACACATCTAAGAATTATTAGGATTTCCTTCGATTTCACAAAGCTTCGCAAACCTCACTTGCGGCCATGTACCGTACCGACCCGAAGTCAATCAACGCGAACGCGAATCTGATCGCCAGGATTACTACGCGCGCACCATAATCGCGGTTGTTTTTACACCATATAATAAGGTCCGGCGCTGTCCCAAAAATGGGAAATTAAAGCAGCGTACCGTACTCAGACCTACGCCATCAATATTTCCGAATAGAATACCGACTTGACATTTTACCGTTCGACAATGACAGACCGTACATGACATTAACATCTGACAGTTTTTTTTTCTATACCCTGTCCATTGCCGTTTTGCAGTTCACTGTCGGTTCTAAACACCTTAATAACTTCGATCAACAATACCAACTAAATAAATAATATAAATAAAATAATAGTCACGTACAAAATCTAAGCTAAATACTGTCCACGTGAATATATACTTATACAGCTACATTTCTTTACTAACGAACTGAGACAAAAGTTATAAAACAGTTTTAAGTTCAACCTAATTACAACCATGGCACCCATTCATAAAGTCACAAATGCATCTGTTGGCGACGCGTCCCATTCATAGTCCATCCACGCATTCACTGTCCTGTTACACAAATGTTGGAGCGTCTATTGGTCAACGTTGGCCAAACATTTGTAGCGTGGGTTAAAATCGGTAATTGTATTCAAAATTTAATATTATTTGTTAGTTTAAAGCTTAAAATATAATTATGTACTTACCGAAAGTCAGACACTCCGGCCGTTAAATTGTGTTTTGGCCATTATTTTTGCAACTTTTAATTACACATTGCGGCATTGTGAACGTGTTTACATTGGCCGTGTTTCAAGCAAACTAAACAAAATAAAGGCTCACTTCTCAAGTGCGCTGTTATTTACCGAGACATATTTTTAGCGCCGACCTGACATCTAGTTGGTATTGTTGATCGCATCTATTAGTGTTACCCTCATTTATTTGATGAATTGAGCGAAACAGCCACAAATGATTCGCATATTATTGTTAATAAGAACTGTTATCATTATACAGATTGTTTATTGGCACATGTTGTAATAAATTAATTAAAAATATTTTATAATCTTTTATAGGTGAGTCTAGCCTGATAAAGTATTCTTTACCTTATGTTTATTTGTGTAAAAGTGTCTATATTTTATACAGTGTACGTATAGTTTACTTTATGAAATAAATAAATTTTCAAAACTAAATAAAACAAACTCAATTCATTTTTATAATGCTCAATAATATAATTTGTTTAAATATTTATAATATCTAACATAACTAATTAAATTTTATTTATTTTAGAACGGGGAAGCACTTTGCTTTCACCTCACTGTAGGCACTTACTATAGTAAGTGACAATAAGCCCGCAGGTGGAAGCGCACTTTACCCTCCTCCTCCCTCCTCAACCACTAAGAAACTAGCTATCTTATCTCTAACCATCAGAAATCAGCAATGCCAATAACATTGTTGTTATGGCGAAGGTCTATAATTGCCGATAAAACAATATCGAGATTTTTGGACTCTGACGTTACGATAAAATTTTGTTGTGACGAACAAGGCTTTTATCTACATGATAAAAAAAATAACATCCTGTGTGTGACTAATACAAAAAGATAGCGCTCGATAAAATATTTATAGATAACATTATATAAAGACTTGATTTAGCATTATACAAAGAGAACGTTAATAAAGTATCAGTCTGATGTAGACCACCAATATGATAATTGCGAAAGTGTTATTTCTCGTGTCGTGTATGTGCTTGGTGCAGGCTTCTATTCTTAATTTTGGCAACAAAAACGGTAATGAAAAACACAGTCATGTCATTATGTTAGATAAATAAACATATTTTGAAATAGAGTTTTTGTTAGACAATCTATATATTACTTGAAAACCGTTCTTTTGTTGGAAAATAGTTAAAATGTACTCAAACTTTACATTTATGATTACAGAAACTGAAGCAGCAGTGATTCATGGAGAGGGTGTTGAAGGACAATCTGTAACAGGTACAAATTTAATAAAATAAACAAATCTTCAAATAGTTGACGTTCAGAAATAAACAAATAAAACTGTTTTAACGGGACCAAACACGATTAATTTTGTAAGTAAGTACATATCTACTTACTGCTTGACGTTAAGTAAGTACATATCTGCTTACAAAATTAATCGTGTTTAATCCCATTAAAACAGTTTTAATGCAATGCAACGCGATAGTTTAAAGTCTTATTAAACAAATGAAGTTTGAATGCACAATGAAATATTGAGAGTTGTATACCAGTTACAGTGATTTAATGTCGAGTAAAACAATATTGCACTTACACTTGATGATATCGCGCATTTGTTACAAAAACGATGGCGTTAGTAAAGCTATCTAAGTAATGCTAATCTAAACTAACAGAAAACAAAACGCGCATTCCTCCTTCATTTGTTTTTTCTTCTCTTAATGGCTCCTTAATAAGTTCAGTCGCAATTGGTCCAATTCCCAAAATGTCCAGTGCTGCCCTACTCCTGAAGGTCACGTGATAGGTCTTAAATTTCGACGTTATTTTTTTTATTAGTATTTTATAATTAAGAATTGGACAGTTGGACTTTTTGGGAATTTGTGAAAGCTACGCTAAATATATCCGTTATTTGCAGGACTCTGTTACCTATTCCATTAATTAGAATAACTAATAACTACATAGAACATTTTCCTGATAATTTTGTTTTTTACCTAATAGTTGAAGATAAGAACAGACGAAGCACAACAAGACGTACCACCACAACGAGACGAACCACAACCACTTCAAGACCTTCGGGCAGTAGTTGCAATTTCTTGACTTGCGACACCAACTGCCGAGCTCGAGGCTACGCGAGCGGCATCTGCTCTGGCAGCATATGCGTCTGCTCCGGCACTTCGAGCTCCACAGCAAGACCGCCTTCTTCGTCAGAAAACAGCACCATCACCACTACTCCTTCCGGAGGTACGTTCAGTCATGGGTAGATTCAAATTTAGAATGTGATAAGGAAAAGGTTGGACCAGTTTACGTGACAACTTAGAAGATTATGACAATACATTACTTCACATATTTACATCACGCCCGTTTTCTAGACGTAAGGGTAGGCAGAGACCATTACTGTCCATTTACTACGATCCTGACCTGACACACTTCTTTTGGTTCATTTACCTACTCTCATAACATTCTTCAATGATATAGCTCTTGACCTTTCATTAGAACGTCTCTCATCTGGGCCGACAATTTACCTTCTAGTTTTGTTATACAGAGAAATAAGCAAACACACTCAAACTAACCCAAACATACACAAACACGCAGACACATATACATATATCTATTTACACATAAAAATTTAATACATTTGTTTTATTTTATTTAATCTTTGGCAAGGAAGTGCTTTTCTCTAATTCTTTTATTTCTTTTTGGAGTTTATTCGGTAACTTGTACTTGTGACGATTGTCTGCTTCTTTTACCATATCGTGGATACTTATTCAGTTATTAAATTGGTTAATTTCTTCTTCTCTTCTCTAATTATTTGTTCCGTGCCATTTTAGTTGGTTTTACGTGACTACGTATGCGTTCTTGAAGTTTGTCCTAACCTTAATGTCTTTTAGTTTTACTCGGTTTGTACGTTTTTCCATTCTCCTTTGACGAAGGATAATGTCATGATTGTGCTTTGGACCCATCAGGCATTTTATTTTTAGTCCATTTTTATTTCAGGTTCCTAAATTTCATTTACTGATAGCTTTACTTTTGATAATTATAAATACTATTATAAAAACTATTTCTAATAATAATTATGTATAAGTACGGACATTATGTACTTTATTTGTATGCCTTGTGCTTCTAGTGCGAAACAAAGAAATCTGTGTTCTAATGTGTCGAATGCTTTGTTAAAATCGCCGAACCCCTGGTAGTAAGCTTTCTTATATTCTTAAATTTATTTGTAGTATCTGACTTTAGGCGTAAAACTGATATAATGTTTGAAAAAATATACGGAATTCCGTTTCATCTTTGTTCCGATTTTTCCTGGGTATTGGTAATTCTAAATACCTAATACATGTTAGACATTGTACTAATTTGTCTGTAATTTGGCATAAACGTCGGTAGTAATTAGTAGCACTTTTTATCTGAAGTAAACCATCCTTCTTCTTCATTCTTGGTATTCCTTTTTTTACACACCTACATAAAAAATATATCTAAACAAGGTATTTTTATTTGAGTGGTTGAAATCGTCCTTCATAAATAATTAATATTTAAACAAGCTATTTTTATTTCAGTGATGGAAATCGGCGTAAGTCCTCCAAGCAGTACTTGCAATTTAAGTCTTTGCAATAGCAATTGCCAATTCCAAGGCTATTCGACTGGATTCTGTTCTGGCAACACATGCTCCTGCAGCGGAAACGGCCCTAACAGTTCAAGTACACATTTTAGGGGAAACGCCACTATCGCCCTTATATTGCTCCTTTACCATGCTGTCAAATATAACTCATGAAACCAAATAAGAGGTTGTTTCTTTTATTGTTATTGTCAGAATATTTTGACCCACTGCAGGGCCAAGGCCAACCCCTCCTTCCATCCACTTTTTTCTGTTCGCCGCCACGGGGTCCTATCTGGCTGATATGCGTCCAGCTCGTCACGACAAATTCGCCTTTGTCTGCCGCGCCGTTGTTTGTTTAAAATCAAAATATTTTTATTCAAGGTCACACATATACATGTGCAATTACAAATAAATAAGTAAAATAATTAGTTTCTTATAAGCACCATTAGATACGTAAAACTATATATTTTAATTTTTTTGTAATGGCTCGTCATAGTGACTGCATCCTGCCTGATGGTAAGCAGCCGATGCAGTCCAAAATAATGAGAGCGCTCCCCACCGTGGAATAAGCACGATAACGAGCGCACCCATTCATGACGGCCTGCATAAATGCCGTTTCACGCCCCGCTTAAAAGACCCGGGACTGTATGAGCTGGGAAACATTTGTCATTATCATACATTAACAGCTACACATTGACTATAAAAGAGAATATGTCCGATTCAGTCCACTGAGACACGATTGTATAACATCATCAGAATAAACGTCGTAGCACAATGGTAATATCTCACTTATTCTATAATGATGGAGGCTATTTTCTAGCTGTGGGAATAGTATTAGGCCCTGCGCAAACGTCGACACTTTCTGTTGCCGATACGGGACACAATCATACAAAGACGCAAATTACTGTACAATCAGTTGACGCTTCCGGACACCGAAACCGCGTTTTTGTATGATTGTGTCCTGAGTCGGCTACATAAACTGTATACGTTTGCGCAGAACCTTGGTGTACGCTTTAGGTAACCTGACAGAAACAATTGATATTAATGTACTAAATCTTTGTTGGCGACAGCAGTGGAGAGCAAGAAAAAGCCAGGTAGGCCGCCAGGTAGGCCACCCGTCAGACCTCCAAGCGGCGGCACCAGCAATTGCGGTTCCAGCTCATGCGACAGCAGTTGCAGGTCCCAGGGCTACCTGAGGGGATACTGCTCCAGCTCTGGCTGTGTCTGTACAAACAGCTCTGGCGGTACACACATAAGGGTTGACACGGCGTCCGCCTTCATAACAGTACTTTACTTCGTCATAAATTATAATGTGCATAACTGATTATACGTTTATTTTCTTTCATATTTTTATGGTAACCTAAACATACAAATGCGCGCGCCATGATAGTTTTTTTTTTTAAGTTTTACCCTTTAGCATAACCATACGAAAATTAAGAGGCGAGCCCTTGTATAATGCCTAAACAGTCCTTTACGGTTTGCAAGATATCTAAACATACACCAAAAGAAACAAGCTACTGTGTCGTTTATTTTGATATTATCTATTTAAAGAGTTTTCGGGCTTATGAACGATCGGGATTTTAAGCATTAGGGCTAATGATTCTTCGGTGAATAGTGTTCGGGCATTTGGGTTTCGGGCTTTTGAGTTTTCGGGCTTATGAACCATCGAGATTTTAAGCGTTCGAGCAAGTGATTCTTCGGGCCTTAGTGTTCGGGCATTTGTTATTCGGGCTTTTGTCATTCGGGATTAGGTACCAGACCCCAGTTACAAGTAATATTTTTCCATTAAGTTGATCATCAGCTATCTAGTGTTCAAAATGGCGACAGAAGATTTGAAGGTAAGTATGGGATTTGACTCGTGTCATCGATACTTTATCTAGCGAATATGAAATTGTAAATTTAAAGACTAGTAATGTAAGAGTAATAGTTCGTTATTTCTTCTTCATTCAATCATGTAAGGTTCATTTAAAATCATTTGCATAATTCAATTTTAGTCTATTTTTAAATCTATAGAACGATTGACAATCTATGATTTGACACATGTCATGTGTCGGGGACTCGGGGGGGAGAAGTAGGACGGCAGTCGGTGACTCGGTGAGTGGGGCATTCTGTGCGGACGTTTAAACGGTGTTCATACTATATACTGTGACTAAATGTAAAATACTGGTTGTTGAAGGAGAATAAAGAATATCTATCTTGGTCAGCGGCGTTTTACTACAAATCACAAGTGGTAAGTACATGCTCACATTCGACAACGTTTTTCTTTAGCAGTGTTAATGCATAACTGAGTAGTTACCTCACCTCACAATCGAGTGACTGTGAGGTGGCTAAAGTCAGCTAGAAATTACCCGCAACTAATTATATATAAAAAAAAGCCTTACACACCGATGGTTAGACAAAATGTAGGGAGGTTTCGTGTAGTGTTTGGAATCTTGTACCAGGAGGGCAGTCTCCTTCTCGGGTCAATCTTCATACCTTGTTGAAGGTAAAGCCAGAACTAACTGGATGTGCTATGGTAGAATTGTGCGCAAGCCGATTTAACACCAGGTGGAGATTGTCTTTTGAGAGTGGGGTTTGTCTAGACTGGCAGGGGACAGGATACTAGTCGAAAGCATACTGTAGGATAGGCAGGAAATATTAAGTTAATCATGATTCGTTATGGTATAGTTGCGTCTGCTTTAAATTATTTGTGATTCCATCATAGATACTTTGACTAAAACTGTCTTGAGATAATTACTTATTAATATCTGCGCTGGCTATTTTAGATTATCATCAAAAGACTTAAATTAGGTGACTATTATTACTTAGAATACAATACTACCTTCTGGTTTTTGCTAAAAATATGTTTTAAATAGTCCACTACCGATTGCAGTTTAGTTGTAAAAAGGTCTAGGTCAAGGTCATTTGAGGTCAAAATTAAGTATATGTTCAATTCAATGGGATATCTTAAAGGGTAACGAAATTTTCGTCCGTTTCGCGCTAGGACGCCCCGTTTCCGAGATATCTTGCATTTTCTTGGTAGAAGGAGGAAACTCATACAAGTTTTGTTCTGTGTTCGAGCGCCAGATAATGGAGCAAGACGGGAACGACGAAGGACGCCGCTGGCGCCGTCGTCGGTGTCTGGCGAGGGCTGCCGATTGCGGACATCGCGGGTGTATGGCTGTGACGGCGAGGACGACGGGGCAGCTGGAGTCGAGCTTTCTGCGTAGCGTGGTGCAGCACAGCGGGAATCGGCACTACGAACGGTTAGAACGCAAGCGAGATAGCCGGGCGGTTGGAGAAGAAGTTGTGAATCGGTAAAGTAGGTAGATTGCTATATTTGGAAAGTGATTAATTATAAATTATTATAGCCGGCCGGAAGAGTAAAAACTTTGTTTAATAGAGGTGCATTTTATGCTTTGTTTAATAGATGTATAGTATTTCCAAGATCTAAAATCTTCAGAACGATACTTTGTTGGGTTGCAGAGTTACTTTGATTGGCTACAGAGCTATATCGTTTTATTAAAATATGTAAATTGGTCTAGGTCATGTATGTACCCAGGTGGGCACTATTGGATCTTTCTCGACATAAATAAGCTTCCATTAAATATAGATTTCGATGAATAGTTAGATAATGCGACCGTTACAGACCGAAGTCCGGGCGGGCAGAGCTTGTATAGGTGTGGGTATTCGGGCAGTGTTCTACGTTACTACTCCTCGCCTACCTACTACGCTGGACAGCTGGAGTAAGCAAAGAGGTGACCACAAGAATAAATAAATTACATAGATTCAAGACTATTATCCCCAAAGGATAAGATTAGGCAGTGAGGACCGCAGAAGCAGTCCACTGCCATATTTCACATTTCACCAAATTACAACTGCACTGTGCTCAGCGTGACAT
This sequence comes from Scoparia ambigualis, assembly GCA_963921215.1. Lineage (NCBI taxonomy): Eukaryota > Metazoa > Arthropoda > Insecta > Lepidoptera > Crambidae > Scoparia > Scoparia ambigualis. Next base: position 8,344,911 of record OY992510.1, read on the forward strand.
ATTGTAGGCCCATTGCCACTCTATGCTGTTTGATGTATGTGTAGTCTTTAGTCCGTTAATCGCCTTTAGGGATAGTCAAGGGAAGAGGGGGCGGTAGTATTCTTTTAGTGAGCTGCTACACGACACGAAATAAATAATAACTGAAAATAATGAAGTAGTAAGTAGGTATCGGCTTTATTTGCAAACAGTAATTTAAGAAGTAGGGATATATTTCGCGTCTATAGATTGTTATAAATTACTATAAACATTTTATGCATTTAACAAAACAGTTGATAATGTCGTGCCGTGGTTTGCGAGGATGCGCGGAAGCGAATTCGATTGGTAAGTGGACGTAAGAATACTTTTATATTATACTGTGGCTCAACTGTTGTAATACCGGACACGGCGGAGGCTCAGTTGTTGGCGGCCTCTGGGAGTCTTCGTGACAGTTAAGGGGATGGATTAACATGTGATAGTAACAAGGGCTTTATGATATTAACAATGACTGTAAAAGACCTAACTGGACAGCGGCAATTAATTCTGATTAGTTTTGCTATACATAATGGTGAAGGCCACGGGCCTCCCATAATGTGTCTCAGTTTTGATAGATTTGGTCATCAAACCAACTATTGTGATGTGAGGCCTGGAAGTGAAAATATGATTAAAGACGATATACTTTAAATAATGCTTGATAGCTTTAAAATATCCCAATGGGTCGACGTGCTGCTGCGAGAGGGAGATTTCTGCAGGCCTCACTTGATAAGACAAAAAAAACTTAAACGTTGTCATTACAAACATATTTAGATGAATAAACAACAAAGGGTCTGGGTTTGTCGCGGTATTAGAGTCACACCGGGCTTAAATATGTTCTTAGTGCAAGGCCAAGACCTTCTTTAACACATGATAGTCCAGGGTTTGTTATGATATTCCACAGTTATTAAACGTGAGATGCCAATTTTCCATACGTTCGTACCATCATCATTCAGTTTACCGTTTCGTTTTACTCACAGGTTTTACTAGATGTTCATACTTTCTTTAGAGTTAAATGATTTAGATTACTAGTCATACAACAGGTTAAGAGAGAATCACGTTTCAATTTTCCATTCGTTCGTACAATCATCATTCAATTTAACGTTCTGTTTTACTCACAGGTTTTACTAGATGTTCATACTTTCTTTAGAACTAAATTATTTAAATTACTAGTCATACAACAGGTTAAGAGTGAATCACAAGTTAAAATATGTCACAATTTATCTTTTGGTTGTATTTCAACCTAATTGATGTGAGACTTTTAATTTAACTTTCATTTTATACTAGAGTTATATCGTTGGAAGCACTATCTAAATTCTAGCTAGCGTGAATAGGGCTGCGTTGCAGTCACTGTGCGCACGTGATTCGATACTGTTTAAACATTTTGTCAGAATTATGAAAATACCTCCGAATATACTTATTAGTGTTCTTAGTTTATTTTGCGGCTTTAGGTTGAAAGCGTGTGCGCGCTTATACGATAAAGTGTGTTCATGTAAAAACAAAGAAACACAAAAAAAATATACTGTAATAGAAATGGTAAGTATGTAATTCTGTTGAAAATGGTTGTGCAGCAATGTAAATGGTTTTTATTTGACGGTCGGGGTCAAATTCATTTATTGCAAATTGTTCCGTAACAAATTAATTTCATCAGAGCGCGTAGGTTTAACTGCAGCACCGTAGATGGTTCATGCATAACGTCAGACTAAAACTTAGTTTTGTAATAACGTTTTCATTATTCCTGGGCTTAAAGTTGGAAATCTTTAGATCATGAACTTTTGTCTTTAAAAGTGGTTTGGAAATGAAATTGTACTAGCTATCGTTTGGTTGGTCTGCGGCGTTTTACTACAATCATATATCTGTGAAAGCGATCGAATATAAATTTGATTACTAGTCTTGCTATCGGCAAAAGCTAATGAATGAATAGACATGGAGCGTTTGCTACTTATTTAGCGCGGCTGTAGGTATCAGTACGACCATCGGTGTCAAATGGAGGTAAAAAAATGGTAAAGGAAAACATTTGCAGCTGTTTGAAAAGACGTCATCATATCTTGCATCATTGTCTTCATAAACTTGTGGAACACACGCACCAGTATTATGACACAATCCATCAGAACCTGCCCGTTCCTGACTTGCCAACGTTCCTGGTTTGCGTTGGGTAGCTTTAGCAATAACAGCTGAAGTAGGTAGACCCTCCGCCTAAAGTACCAGGATCCAGCCGATCAGACACGTTCTGAATCTCCAGGCTGATGCTCATGACGCAATATTGTGTTTCTAGAACTCAGGGAAAACACCAAAAATAATGTTAGTGGCAAATGAATAGCATGGATTATCATGTAAGATGTAACGTTACTTACACAAGATATAAAGTAAGTACACATAACTGACAGCTAGCAACATGTATAATTGCTCAGTGCTAGCAACAATGATCCTTTTTTCACTAACTGTCAAATGTGTAACGTCAGAGTATACTCGTCAGAGTTGCATAATAATAAGTGCGCACGATCGGAGGGTAGCCCCAACCACGTGCTTTGTATGTAAATGATATGTGCATTGTCAATCTATGGCTTTAATTCTATTGTTCAACCAAACTAACTTTACAATTTTCAAGGTCAAAAAATTAAGTAATGTATTTACTTGGTTAATCCCACTTCTGATGTGGGAGATTAAGAAAAGAGAGTAATGATTTTGATCAATTTATATTCATAAAAACCAGATTAATTGGCAGACAGTAATAATATACACACATTTAGTGTTAATTATAATTACAGTAATATCAATTTATTAAAATAATTGGCATTTTACATAATGAAAATTGGTACTTACTACTATTTCTTGCAACATACACAGTTATGTACTAAAATACATAATTTTGTTACACCATCGAAGCATACCTCAATACTATGTCGACAATCAGAGCTCCGTCATGCTCCACAGTTGAGTACAGAATGCCCGGAAGGCGCTACTAGCGCGTGACCCTTTTAAACTGAAGCACAAACAAGTCGCTAATGACGCATGGCGTGGGGAGCGTGGCAATGGGCAAGCATGTGTTTTCTTGTTCGTATTAATTACTGCGATGAATATGCCTTCTTCAAACATTTGTTTTTAATGCTAACATTAATAGTAATCTACATTTAAATGCCAATCTTCCACATGTATGCCGAATTTCATTCAAATCCATTCAGTAGTTTTACATTCCCTTTTCCTAATCTTATCCCATCCCATCCTTGGAGGGATGACAACCTTGACCCCAACATTGTCTTAATAACAAAAAATGGCACATTTTCAAACACTAATTTACCCCAGGAGGGTACCGGCAAGGCCGGAGAACCCCTCCCTGGGCCTTCGGGCTCAGGCTGCCCCTTGTATCTGGGGGAAACAAAAAATTTGCCAATTTTTGAGGCTGCCTTAGGCAGCAACCTTTCCGTCCCGCAAGGGACCCATGCGCGCAACACTGCTTCGAGAGTAGGCGCGTTTAAGGCGGGCCCTACCGCGAGACACAGTGGGGATGGACACCTTCGGAGACCAACCCCACCAGCTGGACGTGGTAGGAACCGTGGGGGCTTCAGGGCTTCAGGTGCACCGGCACGGCATCCGCCGCAGACGGGATCCGCGCGGGGGCCCGGGGGAATAGGAACCTTAAGGGCCCCAACCCGCTGGGAACCATGAGCGGGAACCAAGCAGTCGGAGGTCTGCTGCTTGGTAAGGGGAGGGCGTCAGCACTTGCCGAGCAATCCCATGTGGAGGACCTTCGAATGGTGGGCAACGGGAATTGGGTCCTGATGGGATCCGAACTGACGCTCCCAGGTCTGATACAGGGAGGGGCTCGGTCAAGAAGCCGTGGCATAGGTCGGGCAACCGCAAGCGTCAGGCCAAGCTGCTTAGGCAGCGGGCCGAGGGGGAGATAACGGCTGACGCGGTGGAGCGCTCGAAAAGGCTGAGGGAGGTCAGCAATGAGAGTCAGGAGGCGCTTGATGCCAAACGCGTTAAGACTCACGGGTCTTACGCGGGGGCAGTAAGTGCCTATAAGATGGCCATCATTGCTGACGATTACCCTGCGACTACGCTGGGAGAGGGTCACTACGTGGCGATCCAAGGAACCATTTGGGACCTGCTGGAGGCCGCGCCTGACCCACTGCCAGTAGTAAACATCGGAGGCATTTCGTCGGGGGCTATACTCTTCACGTGTGAGGGGAGTAGCTCGGCGAACTGGCTCCGAGCGCAGGACGGCCTTGTCGTGGAGGGCGTCGTGGTCAGGGTGGTTGATGCGAAGGACCTTCCGAAGCCAGTTAAAATGGCCTGGAAATCCCGAAACATCTGCCGCCTTGAGGTAGGTAGAGTTTTGAGGATGTTGCAGAGGTACCATCCTGGCTTGCGGACCTCGAGCTGGAAGATCGTCGACACTAAGGTCGAGGGTCTAACAGTTCGTAGGATCGTGTTGATGGATGGTGCCTCTGAAGCGGAGGGCTACTGCCTTAATACGGGCATCGACAACAGCGTCTTTAAGCTTCTGGAGGAGAGGCCTACGGACGAGCTTGTCGGTGCCCAAGGCGGTAGCGGTGGTGTGAGCGTGGCGGGGGTGACTCTGGGTGAGTGCTCCCAAAGCGCTCCAGTGGCGGTGGGGCAGCCGGAACTTGGCGCACCTATCGCGGTACCCGAGGATGTTGGAGAGGAGACCACACCAATGGAGTGTGGTGGGATCTCCTCGCCTAGATCCGAAGATGTCATGGGGGAGCTCGCCCTGGACGAGCTGCTTCTTTGGGGGTCGTCTCGTGCACACGGCTTCGGACTGCGAACTCACGGAAGACGGGCGATAACCTTAACAGAGGTAATGTGCGTTCAGATCAACCTTCATCATTGTAAGGCTGCAACTGCCCTTCTGGCACGCCAGCTAAAAAGGAATAATTCGACATTGCCTTAATCCAGGAACCTTACCTTTACAGGGGCCAGATTAAAGATTTAGGTGGAACCCCTGGTATAATATACTACAATTGTTCTACTAATGACATGAGGACTTGCGTTTATGTCAGAAACGAACTACACGCAATGCCTCTAATGAGGTTCTGTTGCAGGGATCTGACCGCTGTTAAGGTCCTTACGGGGGAAGGGGGTGCTAGGCGGACGGTAATTTTATCGTCAGCTTACCTCTCTTTCGAGAAGGCGGATCCAGTGTCAAAGGAGATACGGGAACTGGTAACGTGCGCTGGCCGAGAAAACCAAGATATCATCATCGGCTGCGATGACAACGCGCATCATGTGATCTGGGGCAGCTCAGACACCAATGAGAGAGAGGAGAGGCTGCTGGAGTATCTGATAAGTTCACTCATGCAAATACTTAACAAAGGAAATAAGGCTACCTTTTTTTAATGCCCGGAAGGCGCAGGTGATTGATTTAACTATTGCTAGTAACAGAGCGGTAAGTAACATCACAAACTGGCATGTATCGGACGAAGTATCCGATCACAACTATATATGCTTTAGGTACAGACTAGGTAAGACCATAGGAACTGTACGAAGGAAGAACCCAAGAAACACCAACTGGGAGGGCTTCAGAAGGGATCTCAGGCGGGAACTAGATGGTCCATGCTGTAAACTTAACTCAGTTGTGGACATAGAGTTTGAAGCCGACAGACTCACAGAAGCACTGATGACGGCCTGGCAGAACAACTGCCCAGAAAGAAAATCAGTGGCGGGGAGACAGCCGTGGTGGACTCCAGAGGTGGCTCAGATTAGAAAAGAGACACGACAGGCGTTCAATGAAGCGAAGGCGAAGAACGACTTTAGCGATTACAATAAGGCTTTAAATCGCTACAGCAGTGCGGTTCGTAAAGCAAAAAGATCGGCTTGGAGGAAACATTGTGAACAGATACAATCTGTTCCTGAAGCAATGAGACTAACCAAGGCAATCTCTACAACAAAGGCGATTCCACTGTCTACAGTAATGAGGGCAAATGGAACTCGAACAGGAAATGGTGAAAATACACTGAAGGTCATGTTTGATACCCACTTCCCTGGATCAAGCATCATTCAAGACGAACATGATCCAATCAGCTGGAAGGAGCAGCAAGTTAAGACTTCCAAGTATGATTGGATAATAGCTAAAAAGCTGGTGGATGAATCTAAGGTTAAATGGGCACTGGGGAGCTTTCAACCATATAAAGCACCAGGACCTGACAACATTTACCCCATCCTACTACAACAGGGCACTTCCATTCTGGGCCCCCATCTCTGCAGATTGTATAAAGCCTGCATTGCATTTGGTTATATACCCAGAACATGGAGACGTGTTAAGGTAATATACATACCAAAACCGGGTAAACCAGATTATGAAGAACCCAAAGCTTTTAGGCCAATAAGTCTCCAATCTTTTCTTCTTAAGACCTTGGAAAAGATGGTAGACAAATTTATCAGAGCGGGACCGTTAAAAAAATTCCCACTTCACGGACTTCAATGCGCTTACCAGCCAGGGGAGTCAACAGAAACCGCTCTCCACCATGTGGTGAGTCGAGCGGAATCAGCCTTGGAGAACAAAGAGATCTGCGTCTGCACATTCGTAGACATTGAAGGTGCATTTGATCGCACAACCTTTGACTCCATCAATGTGGCAGCCAGAGATCATGGCGTGCCACAACCGATCTGCAAATGGATTGAATACATGTTAAAGGGTAGAATAATCTACTCAGAACTGCTTGGGGACAGTTTACTCGCTCAAACAACTAGAGGGTGCCCGCAAGGGGGGGTCCTTTCTCCTCTGCTATGGAGCCTTGTAATTTATTCAATCATAGCAAAACTGAACCAAGGACCACTATATACGGTAGGTTATGCGGATGACCTGGTCATCACAGTCAGTGGAAAGTTTTCCTCCACGGTATCGGAGCTAATGCAACGTGCTTTATGTTTGCTGGAGGATTGGTGTAACCAATCAGCTATCCGTAAACCCGGGGAAAACAACCGCTATCTCTTTCACGAATTTGGGAAGCCTAAAACTTTACGGCTCCCAGCTTCCCTGGTCCAGAGAAGTGAAATATCTAGGCATAACACTGGATAAGGAACTTACCTGGAAACAGCACATGGACACGACCGTTACCAAGGCCTATAGGGTCTTTGGTATGTGTCGGTCCACCTATGGCAAAACGTGGGGGCTTAACCCCAAAATCATAAGGTGGATCTACATGATGATGGTGCGGCCGATCCTTACATATGGCAGCATCGTCTGGTGGCCCAGGACCAGGCTGAAAATCTGTAAGAATGCTTTAAGCAAACTTCATAGGACAGCATGCATGGCGATTACTGGGGCATTCAGAACCACACCGACGGCAGCTCTGGAGGTCCTTACGTACCTTCCACCCCTGCACAGTGTCATAGCAACAGAGGCAAAGAAAGCGCTACATAGACTAAAGGTGGCCGGGCTGTGGGACGCATCTAAGCTACTGACCAGACATACAAAATGGGAACCTAATGATTCCCTTGATAGGATCATGGAAATGGGGTGTGACAAAATATCCCCCCAGTACATGTTCGAAAAGAAATTCAGTATATATGTCCCAACTAGGGATGAATGGAGACAAGGACCACCGTCTCCAGAGAAGAACAGCCTAATCTGGTACACCGATGGATCCAAAATGGAGTCGGGTACTGGTATCTTTAGCAATGACTTCGAACATAGTCAAAACATGGGAAAATTTGCAACTGTATACCAGGCCGAAATTTTTGCAATTCTCCTATGCGCAAAAAAGAATTTAGAACTCGCCCCTAGAAAGCGAAACATATTCATCCTGAGTGACAGCCAAGCAGCACTAAAGTCACTTATATCGCCCCGTATCGACTCCAACCTTGTACTTGAAACCACAAAAGCTTTAAACAAGCTAGGTGGACACAACAGGGTGAGATTGATCTGGGTACCAGGCCACATGGGAATCCATGGCAATGAAATGGCTGATGCACTTGCCAGGGAGGGCTCAGAGACCCCATTTATTGGTCCTGAGCCGTTTGTTGCACTGGCACCGAGCACCATCAACAAGGCATTTAAGGACCAAATCCAAAACAGGCATAAAACCGAATGGGAAAAGCTACCCGGCAAGAAACACTCAAAATCCTTCATAGGTGGAGACGCCCTAGGTAGGAGTAAAATCATATGCGGAGGTAGCAAAAGGCAGGCACGAACAATCATCGGAGCCCTGAGCGGGCACTATGCCACAAAACAAATGCTCCATAGAATACAACTAGCAACAGACAGCTTGTGCACATGTGGGGAGAAAACGGAGTCCATGCAACACCTACTGTGTGACTGTGACTTCCTTGCTTGGAAAAGAATGAGTCTCTTGGGATTTGCCTACCCGAAACCAGAAGACTTTAGGCTCTTCGCCCTCAAAGACATTGCCAAACTTATGGCAGTCATTTTCTCTTAGGAAACAGAGTGATAGGACGGGGTTGCACAAAAGATCCCAATAGGTCGACGTGCCGCTGCGAGAGGGAAACCTCTGCAGGCCCCAATAAGATAAGATAAGATAAGAAGTTTATGTGAAACATTTTCTACGAATGCTTCCGTGATCTAGTGGTCAAGACCCGGATGCAGTGGTTTCGATTCCCACAGGGGTATAGTCACTTTGTGCGTTTTTTTCCAGATGGTTAGGTCATTGCAGGCTCAAATACCTACCTTATGGTATAATCATCTAAAAGTAACAGAAAGTACTTATTAGCTAAGTCATGCCCATTCTTCAGTGTGATGCAAATGCGTTTCAAAATCAAATGTTATTTTCGTTTGTTCACCGCAATTTATATTTCAAAATCTCTTTCAGGCTGATTAAACTAAATGTTACTAGCTTTTACTGGATGTTGATACTTTCTATCGAGTTTAAACACTGCAAATCAAATAAACAATATAAAATAAAAATTGTAATAAAAAAAATCTTTTGATTTGTATTTTCAACCCATTAAACATTCGGTGCTAAAATTATTATTATTTTTTTTTTTTATATAATTACTTACATCTATCATTACAGGTTTTCTTTTTGTTGTTACCCAATGCGATAGTGCAGCTACTATTACAACATGATTATTATTATTATTAACAACTTATATAATTACGATACCATTAATATTATTATTAAGTACAAATTGTTTTAAAATATACAATAACACAACAATAAAACATTTCACACAACAATACAGACATTAACTTTCATAACAAATCACAAACAAGGCAACCCTCGTGAATTCGGTCAGAGCACAAGAGAAAAGATCAACCTCCTCAGCTATAAGGTTGAGAATGCGGAGCGCGCGCGTCGGCGGCGCCTCGTTCAGCAAGTTGGTGCGGCCGCGCGGCACCACCAGCAGCGGCGGCCGGCGGCGGCGCCACACGGACCCGTCGGGCACACACAGCGCCACTCTACACAATATATCCTCATTCTGAATTTTACCTCTAATAATTTTTAAGATTATGCGACCATAGCGAGATTTCTCCTAACTCTTAATTCATTATACCCAACCATCCCTAACACAAATAATGTTGGATACATCAGGGGGTAAAATGGGTACACACCGTACAGTCTCAAATACAAATATCTAACAAATTTGTTCTGAATTTGTTCCACCATTTTCACATATTGTTTTTCATAAGGAGCCCAAATCGTTGCGTTGCACTCCAAATTACTCCTAACCAATGCGTTATATAATGTAATAATAGCCTTTAAGTTAGTGAAACTATTAACCATGCGGAACACAAATCCTAGATATCTGTAAGCCTTTTTACAGCAAGTGACTATGTGATCACGAAATGTTAGATTTTGGGTTAGTTTGACTCCTAGATCCTTGACCTCTGACACTCTCACAATCGCGGTTCCGTCGATGTTGTAGTCATGAAGTACTGGCGTGTGTGCTCGAGTGAAGGTTATAGTGACACACTTCTGAGTGTTAAACTGTAACAAGTTTTCTTTGCTCCAGGTTACCACCCTGTCTATGTCTCGTTGTAGCCTTTGACAGTCACTTTGGTTTTTAATGGCTAGGGACAGCTTCAGGTCATCAGCGAACAATAAACATTTCGCATCCTGTACCACCCTAGGCAAATCATTTACAAGTAAAATAAACTGTAAAGGCCCGAGATTACTCCCCTGACTTACGTTAGAACGAGTAAAGTATGGTCGAGATCTTAATAAATTTATTAGTACATAGTACTCAGTCAAAGACAATATACACTCCGTGTCGCAGTTTTTTTCAGATGTCAGACAATTGTGATTTTTCTTTGTGTATTTTTTTTGCCGTATGTCTGACGAGTTGTAGGCAAGGGCACTACCGACTAGATCCGACGTGAGGTGAAACGGCTGCGAGGCCGATCTAGACGCAGGTAGAGGGACGCCTATGCGATGGATTGGCCAGCACAAGCAACAGACCGCGAAAAGTGGAAAGCGGGCAGGCCTTTGCCCAGCAGTGAGAAAATATAGACATACAATTATATTATTTTGCTACTTTGTCTAAGTTGAATCGTCTTTACTTCGGATTAATATGAGTGTCATTAGTTACATTAAAAGATGCAAATAAAATCATGCCAGCTTTAACATTTGACAAAGAATTTAAGATATGTCGAAGTTAGTCCATCACGAAAGAGATATATTGTGCGAATGTGGAAGGAGCGATTGCGCAAGGGCGTCCCAGAAAAACCTACGCGAAGCAGTTAGGGGTTTTGGTAAAAAAGACTGGTGTACGCAGTGACAAAAACCACCGGGCGTGCATGAGAAGATTGATCTATTTGAATTAGGCGAAAGAAGTATGTAAGAACCGTAGCAGATGGTGATCCATAGTCTCTGCCTATCCCTATGGGAAACAGGCGTGAGTTTATGTATGTACGAGTATGTAGTCCATCGATAAAGTAGAATAGAATAAATTATACAGCAATAAAAATAACTAAATAAAATTACAATTAACAATATTGAGTGACACTGAAAAGGCATCTACTCAGCATTGTGTCGTAGCATCTCAGTAATGCCAGTAGGGGTCGCGTTAGTCCTTAGTCCCATCGCATCTGTCATGTTTATGACTTAGGAATAAACTTGATTTAGAAATAGCGTTTTTATTAGTTCAGAGATTAAAGATGGAAGAAAGCAGAGTACTATCTTCAGTCGACGTTTTGTAATAAGGTGGATCGACGTGAAAACTACAAAAAACATCTAAAGTTCTGTATAAACTAAACAACCGAATCTAAACAAGAGACTCAACAAGAGAAGGATTTTTTTCTTCAGATTTTCAAACAAATTACAATGTAAGTAGTTAAAACAGTTTTAGTATAACTTTGTACGCATTGAACTACATATTATATAAGATTACTGCTAGAAACTGCAAGAAACTTCAAGGGCTGGTCAGGTCAAGTGTTTTAAACATGGCAAAAATGACAAAAAAGGAATTTGTGTTTTTTTCATTTTTAATTAAATAATTCATTTTGTTAATTCTAATTGGATAGTCTTTGAGTATCTAATTTATTTTAAAGCAATAACATAAGAAAAATAAAATGAAAACAATTCAAAATAACGATTATTTACTACGCGCAGGCAACGGCCGGCCGGCCGTTGACCCGTCAACGTAGGTACTGATGCGGACGGGTCAACGAGTCAACCCCTTGCCCGCGCGTTGTAAATAATCTTTATTTTTAATTGTTTTCACTTTTTTTTCTTATGATATTGCTATGAATATGATATTATATTGAAACAAACACGAATTCCTTTTTGTCATTTTTGTCTTGTTTAAAACAAGACTTTAAACTATCGCGTTGCATTGCATTAAAACTATTTTTACGGGAATAAAACTGTAAGAATTAAAACTGTTTTAATCATGTTAAGTCCCTTTAAAACAGTTTTAATGTATAAAACACTTGACCTGACCAACCCTTGAAGTTTCTTGCGGTTTCTAGCAGTCACCTTATATTTACATGTATATGCAGGTCAATGAGCACCAATGTAGAACTGACCCTGTTGACTGAAGGCTATGTTGCTGGCCACTTGTCCGCAACATAGTCTTTGACCAAGCTTTCCTAAGTAATATCGTCGGGTAATAATAATTATTTATCAAAACGAATTGAACTGACCATAAAGAATTTTCTACTCGCGTATTCGTATCATTTTGACATTCAAACCGTACAACCGGCTACACTGTGACTCCATAATTTTAGACAACAATCCTTAGACTATGAGCTCGCGAGCCTTGCAGTGCGGTCACGTGCGGTGAGTGGAAAGCTAATACATTACGCGTTTTCTGCGACTTGCTATCAAATCCTTCACGGGCGACCGCGCACTGAGTGCGAAAGTTAAGTCCGAAAAGTAGTTGTCCGATTGACTTTTGACCTACTGAACGTTTGTACGACAAACGACTGGTCGACAGAACTATTGACCGACGACATTTTAGTCCGACAAAATAAGTTGTCCGACAAACAGTGTGGTAAAACCACCGTTTTACCTTATGTAACTCCATATCGTATCTTGTTATTCTCATGTGATGGAGATATTATTTTGTCACACACTCCACATATTTGTTGTAGTTTTATTACATGTATGTATACAATGTACAGTGCTATGTAGCTGTGGAAAGTGGAAATGTCTTTGTGTGCGTTTTAAAATAAGTTCTCACGCTTGCAAACCTTCCTCATAAGCTTATCTCATGGATAAAACCATGATTTTATTAGGAGGCCTATTACATCTCGAATGTGATTTTTGCGTTTAATGCCCATTTTCGCTATTTGTAGTAATTTTGCAGTTGTATTTATCGTTTTTATCGAAATAGGACAATCAATTCTTGCTTAATATGACAAATTCCACTCTGCGACGATAAGCTGAGTTCGGACGGCCGCGCCGGCGCATCGCATTTTGTAGTAATTTTGCAGTTGTTTTTATCGAAATAGGATAATAAATTCATTATAAAATTATTATTCCTCATGAAGTAACAATTATTCTGGTATAAATTCTATTTATACCAGAATAATTGTTATTGGAAGTTTCTAAGATAATTTTAATTTAATAAGATTTTTTTCTATTTAAAATACGCGCTATACGACTATATAAGAGATAACATTCTAGTTTTTTTGTTACATTTGTTTAGAACAGTAGTTCAATCGATGAGCTCAAAACAGTGCCTTCGCGCATTTTATGAAAATCTTTCCCTGCAATTTTGGGTTTAATTAAAAACTTAATCAAAATTTACAAAAAGTGAGGCCGCTACGAACTAAGTCAATAACTATTCAATAAGTCAAAATTGTTAATGTATTTTCGTTTTTGAGATCAAGAACGCCAAAATTGGCCATTTTACGCAAAAATCACAGTCGAGATGTAATAGGCCTCTTAAGCTCTACAACCTTAGATTAAAACAAAATTTTTGTTTTAATCTAAGTCTACAAGTTTTAATCTAAGTCTACAAGTGTGGTTGTAGACTACAACCTGAATGAAGAAAATATTTGAATAAACATACGATTCAATTTTACATTAAAAAAAAACAATACAAGTAAGTATTATGTTTTAATCCTTGTTAGTTGAGAATTTTCAACTACCGAGGAACTTGCTATCTTATCATATCACGTAACTATCAGAAGTGACAGAACACAATTTTAACTTTAAGGAGACAGATTTAGATAAGATGTTGCCAGTCGCACAGAATATAAATCCCCGAATGGAAATCAAACCTTCAACTTTTGGGTCTTAAAACCTTTTGTCTAACCACTAAATAAAAATATATAAATCTGCTAATCTTTCGAATCTTGGAAATCTGTTACTGTGGTTTTTCATTTATAGAACTTTTACCTTTTCCTCCAAAACTTAATCCTCCGCTCATTAGAATATTGTATGACAATTCGTGAGCTCAAGGATTCGGTTTGTTCGTTAATCTTTGATCTGGGACCGTGGCCCAGATAACAATCAGGGTTTGAGGGCGGCAGCCAGGTTAATTGCGAGGACTCCGAAGAGGTCTTCGCCAAATACCATTCGTTAATTCTTTGACATTTCGAAGTGTTCTCCCGTTCCCATGTTTTAAAACTTTGTTATTCAAAAGTACCTACCCACTCATTTCATTAAAAGTTATGTGGAACTGTCTGAAGGGAAGATTTATTTTTATCAATTAAGTACTTTAGGAAGGTTCAACAACTTCTACAACTTCTACAACTTTGCGTGATACATGCTCCGAAGTAATTAATTTATATTTGTTGTACTTAGGTACTTAATCATATTATCGTAAAATGTAATTAGCGAGGAGATCGAGGATGTAAGTAGGTATGTATACGGATTGCTAGGCTTAAGTGATTGGAGGGGCACTTGGTATGGCGATAAGATCACCGATGGACCAAGGCAGCCACTGACTAGTGACCCAGAGATATGAGTCGATATGAGGTAGAAAGACTTTATCACGGCGGAAGGAGAAAAAAGCAGTCGCCAGCCCAAGATCGGAAGGAGTAACGTGGCGTAAAAGAGAAAAATCCTTTATCCGACAGTGCGTGCTACCGGCTGACTAGATATTTAGAAATTAATTAGCACAGTTTAAACCGCCTCGTGGTCCAGTGGTGAGATCCTTATTCTCTGACGTCAGGATCTCATATTAAATTTTTATTCTATGGTACTTGTAGCGCATTGAATCATAACAAAACAAAAGCAACAGTAAAGCTTATATTACCGTAGCATAATGCATGCTGTTTCTGATATTCGTGTAGAGCCAAGCATCAGGAATCCGGTAGTATTATCGTAATGAGAAACCGATACGTCTCATCCGCCGTTATCATCGCCCTATTCAATATTAGGGGCAAACGTCCAGTGGAAATGAGCCGCGTCCAGGCAAACTATAATTTTCTGTTTACGACCCATAACGGCTTTCATTTCTAGGCAGTTGTTATTGGAAAAGCGTTCCTGCGCGGCGCAGTGGCGTAGGAACGTCTCTCGGATGAGCTCTCGCTGTTTTTGTAAATAAATTGTTGAGCTATACATAGACCCGCCGCTAGGTGCGTCGTTGAAACATTCTTGGGCAGTTTATTACCATAACAATTGATGTGTATACATTTTTTTATAAACTTGCGCTTATATGCCATAGTCGGTTTGGTTCACAAAACTATAGGCTCCGCCTTACGGATTCTGGGCTCATGTGATATAAAGCTCCTTTGAAGCTATTCCACTCAATATTCGTATTTAAAAAATATAAAAAACGTAAACTTTTATTTTTAATTATAATTTTAGTGTAAATTTTGTGACTTTTGTGACAGGTAACGAAATATGGAAGAAGGACGAAATAAGATTGGCGATCGAAAACAGCCACCCTGCGTTGGACCAGAGGGCCTACTCGCTTTCACCGAAACGAGATTTCGGGCAATTTTCGTTGCTATTTATAGCTATATATATATATATATATATATATATATATATATATATATATATATATATATTATACGAAATAGGATTGGCATTTACATTATTAATCGACTTCAAAAAAAGGAGGAGGTTCTCAATTCGGTTGTATGTTTTTTATGTTTGTTACCTCAGAACTCCGTCATTTATACACCGATGTAGAAATTTCTTTTTTTATTTGAAAGGATACACTTTCAGATTGGTCCCATTTTTATCAAAATCCAGTTTTGATGATGGAATCCTTAAGGAATTTAGGGAACTCTTCAAATGTTGTACGCGTACTTATAGTCATTTTGGTATTTTCAGCAATAAATCAAGCATTTCTATTCAGAAAGTATCATTTGATGAAGTAGAACTGATGAAGATGACCACAGAATACCATTGGAACTCCTCAATGATAAGTATTTCACGGGTGGCGATAAGATATCTCGATTAAGATAGTTAAGCGACTATGACGAAGCAAAAGAAGGCAGGTACCGGAACTCAGTTCTAATGGTGGGATCCATGAGTAATTGAGGGAACTCCTCAAATATGGTATTCATACCTATAGCGATTTTGGTATATTCAGCCGTAAGTCAAATGAGATCCACTCCGGCAATAAATCCTTCCTAACTAATATTGTAAATGCCAAAGCGTGTTTGTTTGTTTGTCCGTTTCTTATTTGCGCATCGACCTGATTTTGCACATAGATAGCTGAAGGACAAATAGTGACATAGGCCACTTTTTATCACTCCTTCCGAAACATTTCTATTAGGATTTAAAAATACACTATTCACACTATTCATTCTGTCACTTCTTATCAAAATTCTTCTTAACATCTTTATGCCGATTACTTACAAATATACTCTCAGGCTACGGCTGAGAACCTCTCAGAAGCGATTGAGCAGATCAATGGTGACTTAGCTACGATCTACGACTGGAGCAAGTCAAAAACGTAATTGTGGTTAGCCTGACGGTGAACCCTAGTAACTCGCAAGTCATCATCGTAGGGGGGTATATACAGCGTTTACGAGTAAATCTGGTGGATGTAGATTTCCTACTTTGTGATAGGCGTTTCTCGTTTTGTTCGCTCGTCGCATTTAAACGGCGCTGTCTCATACGAGCAGCGCGTTTTGTAGGTTTACCAATATTCGCTTTCGATAAATAGATAGGAAAGATTCACTAAAAAGCGATAAATAAACAAAAATTTTAACAAAAAAAAACCGACTCAAAAAAATTTGACTTGACAATTTTTGACTTTGAAATAAATGCACTAAAACGTAAAAAATAATTGCATAGTTTAGTTTGTTCAATTTACTTGCAATATTAACCTTTATTCTACTCAATCTTAAAAAATATTTTTGGAGTCGGTGCCAGCCTAATACGACAATGTAGCAATACCTAATAAAATCTATTCACAAATGAACACGGCAACTGTTAAAGGCTAATTAAACATATTTAAAAATAAAAACAACAAAGGGGTTAAACGGCAGCGAGGCCGACCTAGACGGACGTGGAGAGGTGAGCTTGATGCTTACGCGAAGGATTGGCCAACACACGCAAAAGACCGCGAATTATGGAAGGGGGGAGGGAGGCCTTTGCCCAGCAATGGGACAATATGGGCTAATATAATAATAATATAGTATGTCGTTTAATGTTAAGTTAAATTTACCTTGGCTGGCACCGACTCCAACTATTTTTTTTAAGATCATTGGATTGAGTAGAATAAAGGTTAATATTGCAAGTAAATTGCACAAACTAAACTATGCTATTATTTTTTACGTTTTAGTGCATTTATTTCAGTCAAATTTTTTGGAGTCGTTTTTTTTATTTTTTAGAAAATTGTTTGAAATTTCAAAAAGCAAACGAAAATCGACCGATATTTCGTTTCGGAGAAAGCAAGTACGAACGAACACGAACTGTTTTTTAAACTGACGATGGTAAAACTGTCCACTTTACAAGAGCTAAAAAAAGGTATTATATTTCAACCAAGTTCTAGAGCCTAAATGCCCTATCTTGCTAGCCATAATTATGTATGAAAAACCTCTAGAACAAGTGGCAAAGCACGCGGTCCGACATCCGAAGATCCCGGGCTTAAGGTCGGGTAAAATGTGTTTTGGATTTTTCGATGCATAGCCCGAGTTTGTGATCGCCAACCCGCTATTTGGCAAGCGTGGTCATTAAGTCATCATCATCATCAGCCAGAGGACGTTCACTGCTGGACAAAGGCCTTCCCCAAGGATCTCCACCACGACCGATCTCATGCTGCTCGCATCCAGCGGCCACCCGCGACCCTCACCTGATTGCCGGATAACCTGGTTGGTAAAGCCAATACCTATCAATTTTAGTGACTTAACTTTAATGATAAAAAACATAAGCATCAAGCACTGACAAATTTCGACGGTTGAAAGCCAGACCTCGGTAGCCAAGTGGTTAAGGCAGCCGCCCGGAATACGGAAGGTGCGTGGTTCGATTCCCGCCTGAAGTTGTCGTCTTTTTTCAGTGTTTAAAATTTTACTTAAGTATATTTAAGCGTTAATAAAACGCTAAAATATAAATTATTAATAAAAAACTTTGTTCAGCGTGTAGTCTACACGGTGTACTTTTTTTTACGTTTAGCTTGAAACTTACTTGAAACTACAACACAATCAAAACAGCTCTTTAAATAATATAACATAACACACAACCAAATTCCTTTTTTCTTCCTGTGTCAAAACCAGAATTCAAATGTTTAATTACACGCCACTTACTAACCACCTTCCTAACTCAAGAATAAGCCCCATCTACAGAAAACAACCGCACGTGACGTATATTAATTTAAGTTTTAATTAGAGGGCCTATTTCAAAAGTACTCGCAACTAAGTTAATTAAGTTCGCTCCGAAGGTCTATGTTTACATAAAGACAATGCCAGAAACGAGCACTATCCACTCAAACGATACTATTCGGAGCAATTAATACGACGAGTAGAACTGCGGGGATATTTGGTTTGTCATATAATGTCGAGATATTAAAATCATTATGTAGAAGTAAGACGAAATGGGAAACTATTTGATAGTTTCATTTCTTCTGTTCTGTGCATGTTCTGTGATTTCAACAACAATTTTCGTAAGCTATAATTAAGCTTAGTTAATGAATGTTGGTGTCTATAAAACCAGCAATAACTTTTGTCCGAATTACCTGAATCTAAAATATAACAATATGTTTAAAAAAAACTAAACGTTTTACTTGTTTTATTAACCGTGTCGCATCGCGTAGCGGTGAAAGAATACTACCACCCCCTCTTTTCCCTTAGGTGTCATAAAAGGCGACTAACGGACTAAAGACTGCATATACATCCAACAGCATAAAGCGGCGACAGGCTCACCACCTGTCACACTGAGCACATGTGCAGTCGCTATTTGGTGAAAAGTGGACTATGGTAGACACTGCTTTTGCTGTTCTCATTGCCTAGTCTCCGTCTAACCCTTCGGGGATAATAGTCGCGATTATACGTATGTATGTATTTTATTATTAAACCCTCTACCGCATACCAAGCCTATTTGTATTTGACAAAAAAACTTCATGGAGAAATAAGAGTTTTTTTGTCAAATACAATTTTTTTTTTTTCTGTTGCTCTTTTATTTCTCCGTGATTTGACTATTACATGTAGAGTGTGTGTTATTTTTAAACTATGACCACATGAGTATTTATTCATGTGCTATCTATGACTACGGTTTGGCTACGAGGAATTAAGTTTCCTCGTGGCCAAATTAGTTTGGCATTTTAGTTTGGCCACGAGGAAAGGGCCATATATGGGTGCAAAAGTGTATGATTTTTTCTTAGGCTAATTAAAAACTCAATCTTATAAATCTAACTTAATATCAAAATAGCATATTGTTATGAAATGGAAAGTAAATAGTTTGTATCATAGACTGCATGACCGACCGGCTGGATTCAGAGAAAATATTACCATTTTTGTAATTCGAAACAAAATACAAAACGGCGAGTAAGAAGTTAATAAAACATATGACTATATTCCTTGCACCATCTGAAATATGAAACAAGTGTGTTTATTTCAATATCTCGTTATTTTCTCATATTTTTTTTCGCTTTTTCTAATCCGCCATATTTGGCTTCGTATGTATTAAGGTCAAAAATACTCTTGCCTTATGTGGCTTCGCATGTATTCAGGGTTACTTTTTGGTTATTCCAGAAATGGATCCTACGCGCTTTTACGGAACCTCAAAGTACGTTAATAATTATATACTTCCTGCCTGGTGATGGCAGCTTGAGTGATGATGATATTTCTTCTAATAGCTTAGCTAGTTTTGTCTCCTGGTTTAACAGATAGGTATGTGCATTGTTGGTTGCTTTGGCGCCGAATCAATTGAGACCAATACATAATGTCTTATATGATTTCAAACTCGCAGTTTCCTAAAACGTGCGTAAAGCAGGTAAAGCTCGAATACTAAAACATGTGGTCGTCGTCGTCGTCTAGCGTTTTTGGAACTAAGGACCAACATCTAGCCGAGGTGGCACTCCTCTGGGCTTTTCTGATTCCCCAATACCTGCAAAAAAAGCCTCGAAAGACTCTCAAGCCAGACTTCAAGACATCCCTTGGGATCAACCATTTTCCCATTTGGATAAAAATACCCGATAGGTATGCCAGTATTGTACAAAATATAGCTCTTTCACTAAATGTGAAAATGGTAATTTGTAATATGTTAGAACGACAAACGTAACTGTTACAAAGAATTTCACGAAACCTAATTAAAATTTTCCTAAACGCATACGAAGCCATATATGGAGTCACATAGATGACCAGAATGCATACGAAGCCATATTTCATGGTGGCATACTTGTAATAACTTCTAGTTCTATTTTTTTTATTTTAATTTGATCTTATTTTGTAAACCTAATAAAACAATATTTTTTTTAAATATTCCCTCTCTTTAATAATTCAAGCGGTAAAGGGTTAAGGCATGTATTTGGCTTCATCATCCCATAAACCTATAAAATAGACAACAGCAATGATGACAAACATGAGGATATTGGGCCATCACCAACTACACCGGCCCAATGCGGGTTCAAGAAGGGTTATAATTATATTAATAATAATAGCTAAGCTTTTTTTAATGATTTAAAAACCAGGAAACGACATTCATTTTTAATAATGTTAGGTACCTACTTCTTTATATTTTTAATTGAAAACCTGGAGACATAATAAAACTTCCACGTTGTAGGTGTAATGAAATCATAAAATGTTTTATTACTTTCCTTATAGAGTTTCTGGACTCCACGGTTTTAATATGTTTTTCTTCATAATAAAATGTCCAAAACGTATTTATAACAAGAGTTCAATTTGTGATTAAAACGCACATTGCTAATAAGCAAGGTATGAATTATCTTAAAGTAAGATATTGCTTTAAGTCGTTTTTTCAAAAACATGATAATACCGGTGTCGCGTAGCGGTCAAAGAATACTATCACCCCCTCTTTTCCCTTAGGTGTCGTAAAAGGCGACTAACGGACTTAAGATTGCACATACCTACTTTCAACAGCATAGAGTGGCGATGGGCTCACCACCTGTCACGCTAAGCACTACAGTCGCTATTTGGTGAAAAGTGGACTATGGCAGAGAATATATACACTACCGTGACTATGGTAGGGGACTGCTTTTGCAGTCCTCATTGCTCCTAGTCTCTGACTAACCCTTCGGGGATAATAATCGTGATTATATGTATAAGAAAATAACATTTAACATTTAAAACATATCAAAAATTCGTTTTATATTGTTCCCGCCAAAGCCGGGACGCCCATTCAAATTATACCGCCATCTGTAAGGCGGTTGACTCAACGGTTGTTGACGACCGCGTCCGCCTATCTGCCGCGGCGCCACCGCTGCGCGACCCGCGGCCGCTCGCTTCGTGAGGTGACCGCGCGAGTTCGTCTCCAGCTATCTACCCCGTGCGCACAA
Organism: Scoparia ambigualis; assembly: GCA_963921215.1. NCBI lineage: Eukaryota > Metazoa > Arthropoda > Insecta > Lepidoptera > Crambidae > Scoparia > Scoparia ambigualis. The sequence continues at coordinate 8,366,211 of OY992510.1, forward strand.
AACAGCTGATCGCAAGACGTACGGACGATACGTGCCCTTTGTCGCCTTGGACTTATTGATAGTGCCTGTGGTAGCCTTAATTGAACTAAGTGAAGTTAATGTGCGTCAGGAATCGACCACATCGCTGCCCCGTCTCACGCCTTGCCCAACCACTCATCTACCAAGTAAGTCGCATGCCCTCATTTCCGCAACCTAACCAAACCCTTTGTCCTGGGTCCACCACCCTTGATTACGTCGTATGTTAGTGCCTCTCGCACCAACATATATAATGTTTGCTTAAGTACGTAAACAGGTCCACCTGTTATTAAAGGTACTACATATTATGCTCCTTTACATAGGTAGGTACATGTTTTAAAGTTAATAATGCAGTGTGCGCAATGTCAACTATGATAATGTATGATACTTCTTCCTAAGCAATGTTACAATTTTTATATTAAAATTTTGACATTAATTTATACTTTTTAAATCTACAATTTATTTATTTTTTATAAAAGAAGGAGGCAAACGAGCAGGCGGGTCACCTAATGGAGAGTAATCACCGCCGCCCATCCGCAAAACCAGAGGAATCGCAGACGCGTTACCGGTCTTTAAGGAAGGAATAGGAATTGAGAGGGTTGTATTAAGCCGGACGAGCCGGCCCAATGCGTGCTGCAATGCAGCGTGGCTCTACCACTCAGTCAGTGTCACTCATTTAGCACCACCCAGGGGTAACGTGTAGGGTCTCAAGGGTAAACCTACGGACGCGAGTAACTTTAACCCCCAAAATTTTACAACATTACAGATAATGACTTTAATAATATTACTTGATTTATCATAATGTCTATCTGTATGGTGGCACACCTACACCAATGCTTCTTTTTTAGTAATACGCTAAAATATCGTAATTAATAAAATACATCACGGCCGTTTCCCGGAGGGGTACGCAGGCTTCACAGCTTTCCATTTGCTACGAGCCTGACGCACTTTATCTTTGTTTATAATTATGGCGCTCCTTTCCCGTTTTTAACAATTTCGATTGATTGTACCCTCACCAATATTAAACATACAGTTCCAAAATTCATATATAAAATCATCACCAGCGAAAAGGCGTCCACTGCTGGACAAAGGCCTCCCCGAAGGATCTCCACCACGACCGGTCTTGTGCTGCTTGCATCCAGCGACTACCAGCGACCTTCACCAGATCGTCGGACCACATTGTTGGAGGCCTGCCCACACTGCGTCTTCCGGTGCGCGGGGTCGCCACTCGAGAACCGCTCTGCCCCAACGGCCATCGGTTCTACGGGCGATGTGCTCTGCCCATTTCCACTTGAGCTTTGCGACTCTTTGGGCTATGTCGGTTACTTTAGTTCGTCTACGAATCTCTTCATTTCTGATTCGATCATGTAGAGACACCCCGAGCATAGCCCTCCTCTCCATTGCTCTTTGCGTGACTTTGAGCCTGCTAATTAGGCCCATAGTGAGCGACCACGTTTCGATACCGTATGTCATTACTGGCAAAACATACTGGTCGAAGACTTTCATCTTGAGACACTACGGTATTTTGGACGAGAAGATATTTCGTAGCTTACCGAACGCTGCCCAGCCGAGTTGGATTCACCTCTTTCTTCGATTGACCTCTTTCTTAAAGTTGGACCTACCTAACTGGACTGTTTGTCCCAGGTATACATATTCGTCAACAACTTCAAGAGCAGAGTCTCCAACCATCAGAGGAGTGGGTACGACACGTGAGTTAGACATGATTTTCGTCTTCTCCATGTTCATTTTAAGGCCCACTTGTTGAGAGACTCTGTTGAGATCACCGAGCATTGTGCCGAGGTCCTCCAGGGTCCCAGCCATCACTACTATATCCTCGGCAAACCGAAGGTGACTGATGTACACGCCGTTAATATTGATGCCGAGTCCTCTCCAGTCCAGAAGCTTAAACACGTCCTCCAGTGCAGCAGTGAAGAGTTTCGGAGATATGACGTCTCCTTGTCTCACTCCACGCTGCGGCTGGCTTTGAGCTCTGGTCCTGAAGGCGAACTGTCATAGTGGCGTATATATATAATATAGTTGAACATATTATCTAATGACTCTTAAAGACAGAAACATGATTGGTAATACTTCACTCGATAGAAGAAAAAAAAAGATAGCTCTGTCAACATTATTAAAGAGCTGTAAGTCAGATAATACATTAATAACGGGCATTTTTTTTTTCAATAGAAGAAACTTTTCATTAACTAGTGAATACAAAAAGCACATATTTTTTTATTTTCCTTGTCTCTATATAGGCAAAAAACCTATAAAGCTCGCCTATTCGCGCCGCTTAGATACATCCGTCCCGTACCGTCGAGAGAGCGAGAGAGAAGCGCTTGGAATACCTCGCCTTAACTAGCGGCTCGCCCGCGCGCCTTCGTCTTCGCTACTAACTTAGAAACACTGTCATACTTCAGCTATTTTGTACAAAATATTATATACAAAAACCTTCCTCAGTTATCGCTCTTTTAATTAGTCATCATCAGCCTATAAACGTCCCACTGATGGGCACAGGCCTCCCACGTGGACAATAGCACGCGGCGATATTGGGCCATAACCCACCACGCTGGCCCAATGCGGGTTGGTAGGTTTTAACGACTGTCACCTTACGACAACAACCGGGACCAACGGCTTAACGTGCCTTCCGAATCACGGAGGAGCTCGAGATGTTGCTTTTTTTTTAGTTGGTCACCCATCCAGAGACCCGCCATTGCGAAAGTGGCCTAGCGAGCAAGACCGAGGTCCTCCTCCTTTTAATTAGTGAAAACCGCATAAAAATCCATTGCGTGGCTTAGAAGAATAGTGCGGTGCCACAAACAGAGAAAACGGCGACTTTACTTTATAATATGTAATGATGATTATCTCAATATTTATAAGTGGACTATTAGTAGAGGACTGCTTTTGCGGTCCTCGTTGCCTAGTCTCTGACTAACCCTTCGGGGATAATAGTCGTGATTATATGTTGTGTATTGTATGTAGCTCAATATATTCGTACATATTTTTTAGCCTTAATATGTTTATACGTATTTACGGCTCCGTGAATGGTAAAGCGCTTGGCTTGGCCCGATACCTGGAGGTCCCGGGTTGAATTCCCAGGTAGGGCCAAGTGTGATTAATATTTTTCGAGGCATAGTATTAAGCTAGTGTGATGATAGCGATGACTATTTAATGATGGAGTCGTTGGCTAAGCAGTGGTTCAGTATATAGGCTGTACTTTAATTCAAGTAGGAGAATAAGTAGGGGAATTTGTATGGCTACTCCTTCCGGCACGGAAGCCGCGTTGCTCTATGGGTAGGTATAGACATAATGCTCCTAAGGCAATTTTCCTTTTAGACATTTTGCTTCTTAGACATTTTAACATGGTAGAAGTAATGCTGCTAAGGCAATTTTAATTTCAGACATTTTGCTTCTTAGACTTTTTACAACTTAGACATAGATTTTAGACATTTTATTTAAAGACGTTCTGCAAGTTAGGCTATCTGATCATAACAGATTACAACAGTTGTTACACTGATAATTTACCCCATTCTACGGTTAAGGATCTTTCTTTGAATGCTCTTGAATATCCATTGGATTGGATTTGTTCACATTGGCAGAGGTGCGCTATTTAACGAACGATTATCCGGTACGTACGATTGTCCGGTCCGCACGAAACACTTAACCTATATCCGCAGCTTTAATCAAGTAAAAAAGTAGTTAAGTTTTAAGTTTATGAATATTCTTTTAAGAGTGGACGTTTTATTTCTGAGGTTAAAGTTATACATCTGATAAAAAATTACGCAATCTACCTAAAATGTCACCTGTAAAAAAAGAAAACTTATGACAATACATTTTCAAAATGGTTTTATAACACTATAAAAAACGAATAACATTATTTGACTATTGGACCCACGGAGCAAAGTTTTTGCTCCGTGATTGGACCCGCCGTACTCAGAGACGTCAATTAAGTTTTAATGACAATTAAGTCTCTTGCTGTCACTTTCGTATAGTGCTAAATAGAGAAGGAAAGACATTTAATTATCATTAAAACTTAATTGACGTCTCTGAGTACGGTGTTTTCGTTAATGTAATGATACAAAATTCAATTATTTTTTACATCACCTATTAACTTTCGTGCATGTTTCACTTTTAGTTGATTTTATTGAATTTTGTGTGACGGTTGTCTATGTGATTGTAATTATTATCATCATCACCATGCCGAAAAACGTCCACTGTTGGATAAGGGCCTGTACCGAAGATCTTCACCACGACCTATCTTGTGCTGCACGCATTCAGCGACTATCCGCGACGTTAATTAGATTGCATAATAGAGCCATCAAAAACATACTTGTAAAAAAAAAACAAGTCACGCAGCTCAGTTCTTCTACCGTAAAATGTTGTGTGACATTCATGTAATACCAAGTCGGTTGACTTGGCCATCGCATGAAAAGACAAATGTACTTATCTCACAAGTAATACATATATTATATTCAATTAGTGCGATTGCCAAGTCAACCGACTTGGATGGATCTCAAAACTTTTTACGGTAGAAGAACTGAGCTACGACACTTGGTTTTTTTTACAAGTATGTTATTTATGGCATCTCATTTCTTTTTGTAGATAGTCTTTTTTCCTTTCCGATACCTTCTACTTCTTGATTACCAACAACGGATTTCCATCACTGCAAATGTAACTTTGTAATCTTAAATATTTATATGGGATTACAAAGTTATTTATGCAGTTGCTGTATCTAGAAAACTGGATCGAAATTGCAAATATTTTAGTTTTTCCTTTATTTATACACTAAACACTAATTGTATTTTAATTTTGAAGCTTCTGTGTCTGCTAGAAGTACCTTAGAGTTTTGATGATCGGTCAGTCAGTGAGTGACAAAATTAAGACTTTGACTAGTTATAATTCTTAAACTACCAGTTCAAATTTAATGAAATTTGAAATATACCGTGTTTATACAATGCCTGCTTGGTTACTGAAAAATCAGGATTCTATTTTTATTCACAACGTAGCTCGAAGGGGGAAGCTCTAGGGGTCGAAAATGGCCTGAACTGCTTCGAGAAAAGGTTGGTACGGCCATGCCGCTTTTTTTGCTCGACTTGGCGGGAGCACTGCCGTGCCCCCAGATTGCATTATAAACAGAATTTTTAACGGAGTGTTTAACCTAAGGTTTAAGGCATTTATGTTTGACTGCTGATATAACTCACTACGCTGGCACAATGCGGGTTGGCGCGCTTTAATCACTACCATTTTACGACAACAACCGGGACCAACAGCTTCACGTATCTTCCGAAGCACAAAGAAGCTCGAGATGGTCAACCATCCATCTGAAAAACCGAACACCTCAGCTGCTGCGTCATCAAGCTCTAGAAACCATTATTCTTTTTTTAAACAGAACCGGTCACTAATGTGCATAGTTAGATTAGAGGCCGTCGCGTAGCCCTCCCTGCTGAAACAAATAAGCTGGGAAACGCGCCGGGTGCACGAGATAGCTAATTAAATCTACACCTTTATGGTTCCGTAGTAAATCAGAAACACTTACTGGTGCCATCCGCTCTTCGTAATTCCGCCATGTTCGTCTGTCAGTCTGTATGTCAGCGGTACTCGAAGCATGGCGAAGCTAAACATTTATTTTTTATTTATGCATCTATTTTTGTCTTTTTACTATTATTTTTCATTACCTGAGGTTGCCTGAAAGTGATTGCTTTTAGCTATAAGACCCTCTTTCATTTTTCACTTTACCTAGGTATAGTTTTCCACTGCATTTTTACTTTACCTATAGTTTCCCACTGCTGTAAGTCTGTTTCATGTATTTGTAATAAAGTGTTATCTATCTATCAATGTATAACTCGAAAATATTTCTTCATCGCGATAAAACACATGTAGGTATTAATACTATTCGCAACTATCTATCACTAACAGAATACGGAATACTATCCCAGTCTTTGTTTCTTTACTCAAAGGTAAATAGAAATCTCATCTCAAATATTTAGATTTCATCGAAGCTATCGTTGCGTGTATTTCTTCTTATTTTCTCCGCATAGAGGTAGGCCACCATTAGATTGCACAAATATACTGTTCCCTTAAGTAGGTAAATGTCAAGGACTACGTAAAGGACGTTTCTACTTACATTACCCTGTTTCTACTATCATTATCATCCGGTGACGCTGCAAAGACAGCCAGCAGCCGACGACGGCATAAAAACTTATTAAAATGAAAATGTATCATCGTTTTAAATAAAAAAAAATTATCAGTAGTTTTGATTTAAATGACATTTTGTTTAGTGTCACAATATTTTATTTATTTATTTAGACTTTATTGCCTACAGTACAGCAAATGGCGGACTTAATACCATAAGGCATTCTCTACCGGTCAACCAGATAAGATGTACAGAAATTTTTATAGGCGGTGACATCTAGAGACTACTTGATTAAACTAAAAAAATATATTAATTTATAAACCATAATTTACATACATAAATTATACACAAATATAATATAAATAACAATACACATACATATACTATATAAGGTGACTGCTAGAAACCGCAAGAAACTTCAAGGGCTGGTCAGGTCAAGTGTTTTAAACATGACAAAAATGGTCTCATTGCAGACTAACGTAGGTACTTATCGCCCAGCTGACGCGAACGGGTCAACAGACGGTCGGCTGGCCGGCCGTTGCCCGCGCGTTGTAAATAATCGTTATTTTTAATTGATTTTCAATTTGTTTTTTTTTATGTTATTGCTTTAAAATAAATTAGATACTCAAAGACTATCGAATTAAAATTCACAAAATGAATTATCTAATTAAAAATGAGAAAAACTAGAATTCCTTTTTTGCCATTTTTTGTCATATTTAAAACACTTGACCTGACCAGCCCTTGAAGTTTCTTGCGGTTTCTAGCATTCACCTTATATAATAATATAATATATATAACATGTATATATAAACCTAAGTGATATATTTTGTTACTACTGGAAAGATTTGAGAAAGTGCTCCCGTGCCAAACTTCAAAGGCAACCCTGTTGGGAGCGTCTCTGACGTCAAAAGACAGTGCATTACAGAGTCGAATAGCAGTAACAGTGAATGAGTGAGAAACGAACTTAGAGCTATGAGAAGGAGTTTGGAGTACCAGATTATTACTGGAGCGAAGATGACGTTGGTGAGAAGCACCCAAGAATTTAAAAAGGGATTTAAGATAATTCGGAACGCGTGGATCAAAAGGAATATTAAAAAGGAAGCAAACCAACCTTAAGCTCCTACGCTCACGAATGGGTAACCACTTAAGTTGTTTTCGAAAGTCAGAGATGTGGTCGTACATGCGTAGACCGAATACGAAAAGTATAGTACAGTTGAGAAGACGATACAATTTATTAAGAAATATTTGATTAATATCGGATAAACAAACATCAGCATAATCAAAAAGCGGATGAAAAAGAGCACGTATGAGCAGAACTTGGTGCTGGACGGTATAAAGTTCCTTAGTTTGTAAAGTGCGTCAAGTGCCCCATGAACTTTTCGACTGATATTTTGAATTTGACCCTCCCTACCCAAGCCGCAGTCAAGCACAAGCCCAAGGTTCTTTACAGAGGAAGCATAAGGGATTACAACGCCATTGTATGTCAGAGCCGAAGCAGAACGCAAATTTAGTTGAGAGAGTTGACGAGAACTACCGATAATGATGGCCTGACACTTGTCCGGGTTAACAGAAATACCAAAGCTATTCGACCACTCACGTATCCTAGACAGGTTTAGGTTAAGAAGAGTTATTGCCTTGTCGAGGTTGTGCCGATCACTCTGTGCATATAACTGCAGGTCGTCAGCGTACAGATGATAAGAGGAAGAAAAAATGGGTGTAAGAGAATTAATAAATAATGAAAAGAGAAGAGGTGAGAGCACGCCGCCTTGAGGTACACCAGCAGACAAGTCGGACCAGTTGAAGACCAACTGGTTGACTCGCACCGCTGACTGCCAACAGCACCCCCAAAGGTAAGATGTAAACCATCGAAGAGCAGACGAGGAGCTGCCATACAGGGAGAGGAGAGGGAGGAGAACGTCATGGTCCACTGCGTTGAATGCGTTAGAAAAATCAATTAAGACTAACACAGTACCACCAACCGATCGACCACCTTAATAAAAGCAGTAATAGTACTGTGACCAGGCCGGAACCCAGATTGATGGGGAGAGAGAAGATCGTTACGGAAAACAAAAGAGTAAAACTGTTTGTGGACAGCAGCTTCAAGAACCTTAGAAAGGAACGGTAAAATAGAGATGGGTCTAAAGTGACTAAGAGCACTAGGGTTGGATACTTTGGGAAGTGGAATGGTAAAGGCCTTGCGCCAGACAGCAGGGAATACACTAGAGGAAAGAGAATTATTAAAAATGAAGGTAAGTATAGGAAAGTAACAATAGAGTAATGTAGTGATCATAACCCTACTTATGTTATCGAATCCCATCGCCTCGGACTTGATGGACATTATTATTTTACGAAGTTCATCCTCGGTCAGAGAAGTAAAAAGAAAAGAAAAGATGTGTTGATAATGGAGCAGAGGAGGTTATTCTAGAAATGGTTAGAAATTTAACGGTAGCAGAGAGGGATTTAGTGGAGGAAAAATGGCGATTGAGATCATCTAAAGGAAAAGAAGGAGAATGTTGAGCAGGAGTTTCGCCAATACCAAGAGAGTTAAGGAATTTCCATAAGTCGGCAGGAGAAGAATTAGTTAAATTTTGGTGAAAGTAATTGTGTTTAGCTCCTCTTATCATCTTGTTGCATCTGTTTCTGGCATGTTTGAAAGTCTCCCAGTTGGAATCAATTCGGCACCGCTAATAGACACGGAAAGCTCTGTTGAGTCTCTTCATCGCTATGCGCACCAGGGAAGTAATCCATGGAGCGGGTGGCCGCCTAAGCCTGACATTCCTAATGGGGGCGTGAGCGTCATACAACCTTGGAACCGCATCGTTGAAGAAGGTTACCATATCGTCCACAGAGTCCGCGCTTAAAATCGGCGACCAATCGATGGCATTCACGTCCTCTTCAAGCTTCCTTACGTTCAACCTCACGAAATTACGCATGCGCACGAATGTAGGCTTATTCTTAGGGGGTTTAACTTTATACGCAATAAAAATAAGGTCATGCTTAGAAAAACTTGGGGCCGGCAGTTGACCATACTTGAGGACGCGGTCAGTAGAGGATGTGATCAAATGGTCAATCCATAAATCATCTGTGTTATTATTGTGATGTGTAGGACCAAGTAGCAGAATGGAAAGATTCACGGACGCAACCAAAGATTGGAACTGGCGCGAGGGGTGACTATCCTTTAATAGATCCATATTTAAAGTCTCCCATGATTTTGCGGTGTTTGTAATCTGAAGAAAACGTATCAAGAAGAGATTCCAATTCGGGGAGATAAGAAATAGCGGGGGGGCAGTAAACGACGCCCTGAAGCACTTGGGTACCTTTGATGTCGAGTTCCAGAACTATGTATTCCATACAGCCATACCTAGATGAGGAAGATGCCAATAGCTTAAAGGGAATGCCATTTGACTAGTAATTGGGAACCCCCCGCCGCCCTTGCCCACACGGTCGTTACGAACAAAATCATAGCCAGAAAGTTGGTAAGACACCGAATTCAGGCAGGGTTTGAGCCAACTTTCGGAAACCAAAACAGCCTGAACTGTGTTCGTAGAGAAGGTGTTCAGAAGGTCGGTGTAATGGCATGGAATGCCCTGGGCATTAATATGGATATATAAATCTTCAGGCTATCAGGAAAGGAACTAAGTTCATGCGCAAGGAGAGTGCCAAGATCAACTACATCGACAGAAGAGGCGTCAAGAGAGTAAGTAGTACGAGGAGTTGGAATCGTCCGCAGAGTCATAATTACTATAATCTGACATAAATTAATATAAGTAATAAATATTAATAATAGCAAAAATATTTTGTATACTTAATTTGAATGAAATATGAAAATCTATTTATCATTTGTAAAAGTTTCTCTTTTTATCTTTCTAATACTTAATTATGAAACTCAATAAAATAATTAAAAAATATATTACAACGGGAAAGCCCTTGTCCTTCGGTATTGTATAAGAGAAGAGAAAGGCACTTCACCCGATATCTTCCACTGCTGATGAACAGACCATCACAAAGTGACTTGTACACAACAGTACAGTTAACATTGTTGTTATGGAAACAAAGAACACCCTACAACCAACTAAATTAAGTAAAATATAGGTACCCCCTCCTTCAACTTGAATAACACTTCTTATGTACTTCAACATTGCTGTTATGGAGACAGAACTAACCCTACAGCCAAGTAAATCAAGTACAATATACTCCCTCCTTCAACTTGAATAACCCCTTAATTAGATCCAGAGTGACCTAGTCAACAAATAATTAGGAGACGTCGCGTCTGCCAGATGAGACGGCCTTTGGAGGCTTCGATTAAGGCTAATAATAGATGCCTAATTACAGAGAAGGGAAGCCTTTGTGAGGTCCAAACCTTTCAAAATTTAACATACCCGCTGATTGTTTACTTTCTGAGAAGGATGGCGTTACCTTTCTGAACATTTGTAAACAACTCATTAGCTCATTTTTGAAATCACAAATTTTAAAACATATTTTAAATAAAAAACAAAAGATAATTAAAGTCAATAAATCTTGTGATGTAGAGAAATTTTGTACCTACCTACTTCGCACACTGATCACAACCCTTATGCCACTGGGCTGATGCCCAATGACATACAACGTGCCTTCTGAAACGCAGAGGAGTCCCAGATATCTTATTTTGACCTTCTATCCGGCATTGCGATAAAGTCTTAACTTGGAAAATCTCAACCCTAATGCGCAGGTTGCTACACCATCATGCTTCTTCTTCACCATCATCATCATCATCATCAGCCTATAAACGTCCCACTGCTTTGCACAGGACTCCAACGTGATCAATAGCATGTGGGGATATCGGGCTATAACCCTCCACGCTGGCCCAATGTTAGTTGGTGGGTTTTAACGACTGTCATATCACGACAACAACCGGGACTAACGGCTTAACGTGCCTTCCGAACTACGCAGGAGCTCGAGATGTTTTTTTTTATTTGGTCACCTATCCATGCGCGACCCGGCATTGCAAAAGTTGCTTAGCGAGCAAGATCGCAAGCCGAACCGATCCGAGCTTTCTAAGTATATATAAAATATGAATGTGTTATAGAATAAGCAGTGGACTAATAAAAACAGAGCCTTAGAAATAAAAAAAATAATTACTTTTCTTAACTCAAAAAATAATGCTACTTCTTCGATTGTTATGTTACCTACGTTTACACATGTGTAACCCAATGTAGGTTTACCTTTACCGCAATAGTTCACGGTTCGGGTTGTTAATGAGTTCAATTAATAGGTCTGCGTCACTGAGTAAACAGGCAAACATGCATGCCAATATGATTGCTCGAAGGCTCAATCAACAATATTTCGTTACACAAACATTAATAGATTGATATACCTACGCTTGGTCTAATCCTGCACTGAAATACATAATACCTTAGGTAGTTTGAAGGTAATTTACTGCATAATTTTAATGTCGGGTAAGCTCAAGTTTAGTAGTTCAGTAGCCCTACCACGAGTTAACTAACGCGCTCCTTTGGAACGATTGTGTAACAGTTTCATAGATAAGTAAAAAAAAACTATACATTTTTCCTGGACGTTAAAATCTACAATGTGACAGTTTTGTGACAGTTTGTGACAGTTTCTTGTACGGAAGTCAAAGTCAGAATCAAAATATATTTATTCAAGAAAACTAAATAAATAAGCGCTTTAGAATCCCTCAAAATATTTTTTTAGATTAACGTATTCAAAACGTTTTTTTTAGCTGAACCACAGAATAACCTGAACTTCAAAAGTCTGGTTTTACGGTGCTTGAGGGATTTAATGGCACATCAACAAAAATATTTTAAAAAAAACATTTTGACGTTTCGTGCTGAGTTCAAGATTTATTACCTATTCGAAATTCAACGAAAACTGATACGGGCAAGTGCACCTCGCCTCGCTCGTCACCAATAAAAATTATAACTTACCTACTCTCACACTAGCTCAAGTTAAAACCTTATTTTAAGTGTAGCTAGTTAACTAGCCTCTTAAATACTTACATTACTTACTAGTATAAAATATTACATAGAAATCACCCAGACCCGGGAAAAACAAATGCTCTGCTTCAATGCCATAGGTACATAGTCTCGTTTGTATTAACGTGATCAAATGGCAGACCAAACTCACGCTGGACGTGCACACGGTAGGGCTTTCGTGTCCGCGAAGTTTCAATATTCGCCGCCCAACTTTAAGTGCAACTCATTTAATTAACTTTAAAATGACGAAGTTCGTCCAAAATTCTACGTATTCATCCGTACCTCCTTTTTATGGTAACAAATTCCCAAGTTGATTAACGTGGCTGAGCACTCGAGACGTTTCTGTTCTGGTGTAGTGCTTTTACTTGACAGACACAGTTTTAATCTCCAGTTACTCGTAGGTAACAATTATTTCACAGTTGCATACAGACAGGTGAGAGTACCTATCCTGAGGCACAGAATAACTAATATGCCTGAGGTCATAGAATAATAACGCATAGAACGATAGTCTCGTATTAGAAAACTGTCATGGCGTGAGGCAAGAAAAAAAATGGATGTAGGAGTAAGTTACGCGTACTATCTCGGCGACACGCACACAAGTGTACAAGTAATGTTGCTAGAGGAATCAGATTTGCCCCAAAAGTAAGGAAATTGGAACTGTTGATAGATAGACAAGTTTAGATTATTAGTACTGACGCGGGCCGTTTCGGTACCAAGCCGGTATGGCTTGGTTTTACTGGCCTCATTAATCGTGCGTGTTCTCGCTTTCTATGAGTTATTATTCTAAGTCTGATGTAGTAATTTTTATCAACGTTTCGTTATCTTCGATGTATAAGCAATTGATTTATTTGTATTCTACAATGTGATAGATGCGGTACTTCTAACCCGTTAAGGCTTACATCTAAATTCATCCACAAAAAAATAATATGGGGGGTCCAACTTAGCTTTGAGTAATCTGTGAAAACATTAAAAAAAGTGATTATAAATCACAAAATAATTAAGTAATGATTTTTTCTTACCAAAATTATGCTCCTTGTTGTCTCGTCCTCTATGATGGAAATACTACTTGTTAGTATCGAGTCTTAGCACTCGCCGACGCCACATAAGTTTAAAGTATCTGAAAATAAAATATTTCCGAACGCAGCCGCACGTCACTAGACTAGCCCGCGTTTTGAACTGCCATTCGTTTTTTATGTCACTGTACCGGCGCCACTTTTTTCTCTTACTTTTTTGTGAAATAATCTTTTTAATAGTTTTAGTCAGTTTAATTATGATAAATAAACTGTTATTATGAGTAAAAGAAAGAGACGTGAAAAATAAAAATGAAATTCTGGGTTTTGAAATGTGCACTCAGGCCCATCTTTGGGATGAGGCGGTGTTGAAACATTCAAAACTTAAAACGGGCACAATAACACGTACTTACTGCAAAGCCGAGTTTTTACCACCCTGGGTATTCGCAAGGAATATCAGGGTCTTACATTTACTGCAGTTTGCTTTGCCATTTGGGCCTAGATCTGCATGACTATGTCTGACATTTCTAATGTGTCAATGATGGCCCTGGATCCGGCTACTACTTCAAGTTCTGTGGAGGAGGAGGCACTGCCCGTGCCAATACAGTGTAGTAGAGGCCTTACCTGTGGAAAAAACCCAGTGTACAGACCCGGAGACCGAGACACCTGCCATAGACGTAGAATTGTTATTTGCATTGGTGGAAATTGAGGAGGTGCTTAAGGGACCAATTGCTCATGATGAAATTGCACAGAGGTAGACTCCTATTCTCACAAAAGGATTGCAAAAAGAAATTAAACCAGAACTTATGAAAAAATACATCCCTATATCCCAACGTTGCTCCCAAAGCTCAACCCTGAAATACCTGGCTGTCTCTGACCTGGTTAAGAAAAGAGATTTGATAATTGCTGACAGGCAAAAACAGATGGTTGCTGCACTATCAGCCCTGGGCCAATCACTCCATTTATTTCTCCTAAAAGGTGACAGAATTGAAATTATTAATTAAATAATTAAACACATCAATGATGCTGCCAAAATACTGTGTGACACTGTGCACATAGATACAAATCGTAGAAGGTCGCTAATACCAACCGTCATTAACCCCTTGAGCACCATAAAACCAGACACAATTGAAAATCAATTGTTTCGCGACTGCCGGCGGTCTCATGATATTTGATCTATTAATAAAGATATGAAAGATTCCCTCACAGGGGGAGCAGATGCATTTTTTTAAGTAACCTTTCTGAAAAGATCTAGGTTACAAAGGCTGTTCAAAAATCTGTTAAAGACCTGAAGAACACAAGCTTCATTCAAAAACCCCCAAATAAAACCAAATCTTTAAACTGGAGGGGCCCTCCTCGTCCAAGTGCCCGGACAGGGACAGGAGCGAGATCCAACCAACCTGCAAAGCTACGAAGCTGCAAAGTTAGAAGTTCAGGTATGCAGACTTCCTTTTTTTTATAAATAATTGGAAGAAAATAACCAGTGATCCTACTATTCTGAAATGGGTATCTGGGTATGAAATCCCTTTTAGTGAGATACCATTTCAATCTTACTTGCCTATGATTAACTCATTTACAAGTAGAATTCTGTCAAGTTCAAATTGAAATTAATAAACTTATTCAGTCACATGTTATAGATAAAATATGTCATGAAAGAGATGGACAATTTTGTTCACCTATTTTCTTGGTATAGAAACCAAATGGAGAGTATAGATTTATTTTAAACATAAAGAAATTTAATAGTTTTATTACTACAACTCAAAGTCTTATGAAAGACTGTATTATGGCAACAATTGACAAAATGGATTCTTATTACATGTGTAACATTAATGCAGATTACAGAAAATATCTAAGGTTTTTATTTGATGGAAAAATATATCAATTTAACATTCTTCCATTTGGCCTTTGCACGGCTCCATACATGTTCACATAATTAAACCCATAACAAAACTTAGAGGTTTACAGCATGTAAGTACAGTATATCGATGCTTGTAGCTAGCAGTATATTGGTAGTGATCATATTGAGTGTCTTAATAGTATTAACCAGACCATAGGTCTGCTTACTCAGTTAGGCTTCATCATCAATAAAAATAATTATGTCAACTTATTCCATCAAAGGAATGTAAGTTTCTTAGCCTATTGTTTAATACAAACACCATGACTATTTCAATCGATTCTGATAAAAATAAAAGATGCCTTAACACGTTGCCTGCCACGAAACCAGACACAATAGAAATTTAATTGTTTGTCAGTCACAGGTGACCACCACGGCGCTCAAATTTTTAAGTACCTCTTCCATCAGGTTTTTTGTCAAAAGTTCTGGGAACTCTAGTGTCTGTTTGTCCAGCTAATCAATATGGGTTACTGTATACTAAAGCACTAAAAAGACATAAATATTTAGCTCTTTTAAAAAATAATAATAAAGATAAAAAGATAAAATATTCTTTATTGTACACCAAATTAACAATAAAAGGACAAACACAAAGTAACATACAATTGGCGGCCTTATCGCTAAAAAGCAATTTCTTCCAGGCAACCGCGTTGGACTGGATAGAAAGTAAAATTTTAAGGGCAGTTATGGTGGTTCAATATAAATTAATTAGACATAGATAAACAAATAAAAAAAAAAAAAATCATGCTTAAGCATATCAATATCATACATAGATAGTTACATAAATAAATACTTATAAAGTTTTCTATCTAAATATACTAAACTCATAAAGACGTTGACAGTGACAGATAGTGTTCTCTAACCAGTCGTTTAAAGCTGTCCAAGGATTGGGCACGCTTAATATCTGTAGGCAATGCATTCCACAGACGGGCAGCTTGAACGGTAAAAGACTTATCGTAAAATCTGGTGGAGTGCATAGGTATTTCCAACTTCAAGTTCTCCGATGATCTCAATACACGAGAATGCGTGTCATCAAGGAAGTTAAAGCGTTTCCTGAGATAAGGGGGGGAAAAGGGATTGAACAGAATACTGTAAAGCAGGGAGACGATATGTAAATTCCGGCGAAGGCGAATTGGCAACCACTTGAGCTTAGTACGAAATTCGGATACGTGATCATATTTGCGTAAACCAAATATAAATCTAATACTAAAGTTCTGAAGACGCTCAAGCTTATTCAGTTGCTCTTCAGTGAGGTCTAGATAGCTGACATCGGCATAGTCTAAGACGGGTAGAAGAAGAGATTGTGCTAGCGCAGTTTTAGTGGCCATTGGAAGGAAATTGCGCAAACGTTTCAGGGATCCGGCTGTTGCAAACATTTTTCGGCTCACCTGTTGTAGCTGCGGTGCCCATGTTAGATTTTTGTCGAATAACACGCCCAGGTTTTTAACGCTGTCAGTAGGAGACAAAGAAACGCCATCAAAGGTTATAGAAGGCAAATGCGACCAGTCAATTCTACCTGTCATTGAGGAGCTGCCTATGAAGATGATTTGAGTCTTGGAAGGATTTACTTTCAAACCATATGACCTGCTCCACTCGCAAATCATGTTTAAGTCACCGTTGATGATATTGATAGCCTGAGGAAGCTGGTCAGTAGAAGCTTGCGTGTAAATTTGCAAATCATCTGCATAAAGGTGGTAGGACGAAGTTATTTGAGAGGAAATGGAATTGATAAAAATAGCGAAAAGTAAAGGAGATAAAACGCCACCCTGCGGCACCCCAGCGGAAATGTCACAAAAGGTGGACAAGGAGTCCTCAATGCGAATCCGCTGAATAATAATTATGAAGCATTTACTTCCTTGCCCAAACATTGCTATCCAGATCTTGAATGGTGGATAAAACATGTACTTGCCTAAATCAATTTCTTAGATAAGAAAATATAAATATATTCTAGAAATAAATACAGATGTCTCACTATCGGGGTGGGGTGCTTCTTGTGACAAACATACAGCCAGTGGTGTATGGAGAGGAAAAGAATCAACAATTCACTTTAATACTTTAGAAATAAAAGCTACTATGTGTGGTCTCAAAAGCCTTGCTAATAATTCTTCAAATTGTGAAATATTATTACGAAGTGACAATACCACAGCTATACCATATATAAACCGCTTTGGTGGCATACAGTACTCTCACTTACATGTGATTGCAAAAGCTATTTGGCAGTGGTGTGAAGAGAGGAATAATTTTGTATTTGCATCATACATCATACATTAACACAAAGGACAACAAAGTAACAGATTTTGAATCTAGAAAACAGTTAGGTCATACAGAATGGGAATTAAATATTAATAATTTTAATAAAATAGTACAAGCATTTGGTAACCCTGTCATAGATTTATTTGCATTTAGAACAAACACAAAATGCAGGAAATTTGTTTCATGGCATCCAGATCCTTCAGCTTATAAAGTGGATGCCTTTACAATGTCTTGCAAAGGGGTTTATTTTATGCTTTTCCACCATTTTCTATGATTTTAAAATGTATAGAAATAATCGTGTCCAATGAAGCAACACGGATCCTTGTAGTTCTCTTCTGGGACACCCAACCTTGGTTTCCCTTATTCAAAAAACTATTGGTGACAGAACCCATTGTATTTGAACCAAGTAATAACTTACTGGTTTTATGTAATTCCAACTCACCACACCCTCCACACCGCAACCTATCACTACTGGCAGGGAGATTGTCCGGTAGGCATTCTTAAAGCCTGGCATTGACGTACAGGCAGCTGAAATAATGATATCTTCCATATCAAGTAACACCTATAAGCAATACTTACTTTGTATTTGGTTTTCTTACTGCCACACCAAACAACTAAATGCTACTAAAGCACAGATGACAGACATAATTACTTATCTCACAAATAAGTTCCACAGTGGTGCATCTTATGGCACCTTGAATTGCATAAGGTCCTCGCTGCCACTAGTGTGCAGGTGGGAGCAGACGAAAAGATTAAAATTTTATTTAAAGGGTTCTTTCGCCTACGATCAAGTAAACTCAAATATAAGTATACCTGGAATGTTTCTATAGTGCTTAATTTTTTAGAGTCAAATTACAATGACTCAAACAACTTACATTAATGTTCATTAAACACAGTTACTTTATTAACTTTACCTACAGGGCAAAGATTACAAAGCCCTAGTTTCTATTGTTACTGACCAGATTAAAATAATTGATAATAAAATTGTTACTATAAAAAATAAAAAAAATTTAAGACCTCAGCACCTAATCGTCATCAGCCAATTGTTTAAATAATTATAAAAGAATTACCTCTGAAATTAGGAAAATGTCCTAATTTATTTATATCTATCAAGAAACCACATTTGGCGGTATCGGTCAGTACACTCAACCGTTGGATTGACGGTCCTGGCTGCAAGAGGGATCGATACTTCCATTTTTTCTACTCATAGTACCAGGCACGCTACGACATCAGCTGCCATTATGAAAGGCGTTAGCATTGATGAGATACATAGAACGGCTGGTTGGACTGACTCATCGACAACTTTGCAAAGTTTTACAACCGTCCGATTTTAAATAATAATTTCGCTGAAGCGATTATATTGTAATAATAATATTAAAAGTATATTGCTATAATCATACCAAAGATTTATTTAAGGCTGAGGACACATTTAAGTTTGTTTTTTTGTTTAATAAGATTCTCTTGGAAATTACCAATTATCTTTAAGGAGTGTAAGACTGATTATGCTGTTGAAACATAATATCTGGGATATATTTGTTAACAATAATAAACTTTATGATTCTACAACAGAACTTTGAACATCTAACAAGTAGTATTTCCATCATAGAGGACGAGACAACAAGGAGCATAATTAAACAATCAAACAAACTTACCAAGTGCAGTTCGATTGAAATTATGCTCCTTGTTGTCTCGTCCGAAGATGATGAGTCCCACCCACCCTCACAGGTTTGATACCTATTCCCTGGGGTTGTAGAATCAGTTTCATGAATAAATACACAACTTAAAACTAAATGACAGTTCAAAACGCGGGCTAGTCTAGTGACGTGCGGCTGCGTTCGGAAATATTTTATTTTCAGATACTTTAAACTTATGTGGCGTCGGCGAGTGCTAAGACTCGATACTAACAAGTAGTATTTCCATCATCTTCGGACGAGACAACAAGGAGCATAATTTCAATCGAACTGCACTTGGTAAGTTTGTTTGATTTTTCAATAATCTCAAACATACGAAACAAAGTAATTGATTAGTTAACCAGTGTCGTTAGCTACCGTTTGCCATTTTTTTCATGTTTCTACGAGACGTATGAAACCTTTGATATCGCATTGCGCCGCAGTACATTAGAAAAAAATTAAAAATGGTCATAAATTATAGCGGGAGGGGATTGGACCCTCTTATATCATTTTTATATCGATGAATTTAGTTGTAGTACTTAGCCTTAACGGGTTAGAAGTACCACCCCTATCACATTGTATATTGCACAATACTTTGAGCGATAAAAAATATTATATATTTCACTCCGAAAAATGAATGAGCTCTGTATGTGCACACGTGTTTACATCAATAATAATGAATATTTGTTTATAAAATTCTGTGATTTACATCAACAAGTATAAGAAGTAATTAAAAATAATTAAAGTTATCGTAACACCATTAAATGTTTGATAGTCTCCAAATGTTTATCAAATAATTTGTGATAAACGTTATGGTTGGTGCTATCAGTACTTTGAAAGTTTTAGTAGGAAGATATAAATTGTTCATTGAATGATTATTTATTTACCTACCTCGCTAAAAAGAAAAACATGATCCTGCCTATACTCACAGTTCGCACTCCTCTCATAGTACGCGATAATGGAAACACGAGATAAATTTCAAGACCGTCAGTCTCAATTTGCCAGCAGGTATTTCCATATTCGGCATAAAAAGGGCACATTAATATCGATTACTTGAATCTGACAGACAAACGGGGCAGAGTCAGGATCCGCACATGGAACCCTAATAAATAAAATGGAAGAAAAATCGCGGGCGGGATGAAAGCCCTCCTCTGGGGAATGCAGCGGCCTCCTGTATCCCGGAAATACGTATTTACATACGTAATGACGTCCCCTCCGAACCGATAAGGGCGATAGCTTGGGTGCGGATGAGGCCTACTAGGGAACTAGGCGAGCTATGTGGTGTCGGCTCATTAAAAGCATACTACCGATCCATCTCTTCCCTTGGGTGTCGTAAAAGGTGACTAACGGACCAAAGACTGCACATAAATCCAACAGCACCGAGCAGCAATGGGCTCGCTACCAGTCACGCTGAACACATGTGCAGTTGTTATTTGGTGAAAAGTGGACTATGGCAGAGGGCTGCTTTTGCTGTCCCCATTGCCTAGTCTCTGGCTAACCCTTAGGGGATAATAATCGTGGGGGTATGTATAAATGTATGTACCTACTAGGGAACTATAATCTTTTTATTAAATCTAATTTTTAAGGGGTATTTATCCATAAGGATATGTCAACTTCAACCTCAATAAACTCAAACTCAATAAAATAATTAAAAAATATATTACAACGGGAAAGCCCTTGTCCTTCGGTATTGTATAAGAGAAGAGAAAGGCACTTCACCCGATATCTTCCACTGCTGATGAACAGACCATCACAAAGTGACTTGTACACAACAGTACAGTTAACATTGTTGTTATGGAAACAAAGAACACCCTACAACCAACTAAATTAAGTAAAATATAGGTACCCCCTCCTTCAACTTGAATAACACTTCTTATGTACTTCAACATTGCTGTTATGGAGACAGAACTAACCCTACAGCCAAGTAAATCAAGTACAATATACTCCCTCCTTCAACTTGAATAACCCCTTAATTAGATCCAGAGTGACCTAGTCAACAAATAATTAGGAGACGTCGCGTCTGCCAGATGAGACGGCCTTTGGAGGCTTCGATTAAGGCTAATAATAGATGCCTAATTACAGAGAAGGGAAGCCTTTGTGAGGTCCAAACCTTTCAAAATTTAACATACCCGCTGATTGTTTACTTTCTGAGAAGGATGGCGTTACCTTTCTGAACATTTGTAAACAACTCATTAGCTCATTTTTGAAATCACAAATTTTAAAACATATTTTAAATAAAAAACAAAAGATAATTAAAGTCAATAAATCTTGTGATGTAGAGAAATTTTGTACCTACCTACTTCGCACACTGATCACAACCCTTATGCCACTGGGCTGATGCCCAATGACATACAACGTGCCTTCTGAAACGCAGAGGAGTCCCAGATATCTTATTTTGACCTTCTATCCGGCATTGCGATAAAGTCTTAACTTGGAAAATCTCAACCCTAATGCGCAGGTTGCTACACCATCATGCTTCTTCTTCACCATCATCATCATCATCATCAGCCTATAAACGTCCCACTGCTTTGCACAGGACTCCAACGTGATCAAAAGCATGTGGGGATATCGGGCTATAACCCTCCACGCTGGCCCAATGTTAGTTGGTGGGTTTTAACGACTGTCATATAACGACAACAACCGGGACTAACGGCTTAACGTGCCTTCCGAACTACGCAGGAGCTCGAGATGTTTTTTTTTATTTGGTCACCTATCCATGCGCGACCCGGCATTGCAAAAGTTGCTTAGCGAGCAAGATCGCAAGCCGAACCGATCCGAGCTTTCTAAGTATATATAAAATATGAATGTGTTATAGAATAAGCAGTGGACTAAT
This sequence comes from Scoparia ambigualis, assembly GCA_963921215.1. NCBI lineage: Eukaryota > Metazoa > Arthropoda > Insecta > Lepidoptera > Crambidae > Scoparia > Scoparia ambigualis. Next base: position 8,387,985 of record OY992510.1, read on the forward strand.
AAAAACAGAGCCTTAGAAATAAAAAAAATAATTACTTTTCTTAACTCAAAAAATAATGCTACTTCTTCGATTGTTATGTTACCTACGTTTACACATGTGTAACCCAATGTAGGTTTACCTTTACCGCAATAGTTCACGGTTCGGGTTGTTAATGAGTTCAATTAATAGGTCTGCGTCACTGAGTAAACAGGCAAACATGCATGCCAATATGATTGCTCGAAGGCTCAATCAACAATATTTCGTTACACAAACATTAATAGATTGATATACCTACGCTTGGTCTAATCCTGCACTGAAATACATAATACCTTAGGTAGTTTGAAGGTAATTTACTGCATAATTTTAATGTCGGGTAAGCTCAAGTTTAGTAGTTCAGTAGCCCTACCACGAGTTAACTAACGCGCTCCTTTGGAACGATTGTGTAACAGTTTCATAGATAAGTAAAAAAAAACTATACATTTTTCCTGGACGTTAAAATCTACAATGTGACAGTTTTGTGACAGTTTGTGACAGTTTCTTGTACGGAAGTCAAAGTCAGAATCAAAATATATTTATTCAAGAAAACTAAATAAATAAGCGCTTTAGAATCCCTCAAAATATTTTTTTAGATTAACGTATTCAAAACGTTTTTTTTAGCTGAACCACAGAATAACCTGAACTTCAAAAGTCTGGTTTTACGGTGCTTGAGGGATTTAATGGCACATCAACAAAAATATTTTAAAAAAACATTTTGACGTTTCGTGCTGAGTTCAAGATTTATTACCTATTCGAAATTCAACGAAAACTGATACGGGCAAGTGCACCTCGCCTCGCTCGTCACCAATAAAAATTATAACTTACCTACTCTCACACTAGCTCAAGTTAAAACCTTATTTTAAGTGTAGCTAGTTAACTAGCCTCTTAAATACTTACATTACTTACTAGTATAAAATATTACATAGAAATCACCCAGACCCGGGAAAAACAAATGCTCTGCTTCAATGCCATAGGTACATAGTCTCGTTTGTATTAACGTGATCAAATGGCAGACCAAACTCACGCTGGACGTGCACACGGTAGGGCTTTCGTGTCCGCGAAGTTTCAATATTCGCCGCCCAACTTTAAGTGCAACTCATTTAATTAACTTTAAAATGACGAAGTTCGTCCAAAATTCTACGTATTCATCCGTACCTCCTTTTTATGGTAACAAATTCCCAAGTTGATTAACGTGGCTGAGCACTCGAGACGTTTCTGTTCTGGTGTAGTGCTTTTACTTGACAGACACAGTTTTAATCTCCAGTTACTCGTAGGTAACAATTATTTCACAGTTGCATACAGACAGGTGAGAGTACCTATCCTGAGGCACAGAATAACTAATATGCCTGAGGTCATAGAATAATAACGCATAGAACGATAGTCTCGTATTAGAAAACTGTCATGGCGTGAGGCAAGAAAAAAAATGGATGTAGGAGTAAGTTACGCGTACTATCTCGGCGACACGCACACAAGTGTACAAGTAATGTTGCTAGAGGAATCAGATTTGCCCCAAAAGTAAGGAAATTGGAACTGTTGATAGATAGACAAGTTTAGATTATTAGTACTGACGCGGGCCGTTTCGGTACCAAGCCGGTATGGCTTGGTTTTACTGGCCTCATTAATCGTGCGTGTTCTCGCTTTCTATGAGTTATTATTCTAAGTCTGATGTAGTAATTTTTATCAACGTTTCGTTATCTTCGATGTATAAGCAATTGATTTATTTGTATTCTACAATGTGATAGATGCGGTACTTCTAACCCGTTAAGGCTTACATCTAAATTCATCCACAAAAAAATAATATGGGGGGTCCAACTTAGCTTTGAGTAATCTGTGAAAACATTAAAAAAAGTGATTATAAATCACAAAATAATTAAGTAATGATTTTTTCTTACCAAAATTATGCTCCTTGTTGTCTCGTCCTCTATGATGGAAATACTACTTGTTAGTATCGAGTCTTAGCACTCGCCGACGCCACATAAGTTTAAAGTATCTGAAAATAAAATATTAATAATAATATTATTAATAATAATAAAATTCCGAACGCAGCCGCACGTCACTAGACTAGCCCGCGTTTTGAACTGCCATTCGTTTTTTATGTCACTGTACCGGCGCCACTTTTTTCTCTTACTTTTTTGTGAAATAATCTTTTTAATAGTTTTAGTCAGTTTAATTATGATAAATAAACTGTTATTATGAGTAAAAGAAAGAGACGTGAAAAATAAAAATGAAATTCTGGGTTTTGAAATGTGCACTCAGGCCCATCTTTGGGATGAGGCGGTGTTGAAACATTCAAAACTTAAAACGGGCACAATAACACGTACTTACTGCAAAGCCGAGTTTTTACCACCCTGGGTATTCGCAAGGAATATCAGGGTCTTACATTTACTGCAGTTTGCTTTGCCATTTGGGCCTAGATCTGCATGACTATGTCTGACATTTCTAATGTGTCAATGATGGCCCTGGATCCGGCTACTACTTCAAGTTCTGTGGAGGAGGAGGCACTGCCCGTGCCAATACAGTGTAGTAGAGGCCTTACCTGTGGAAAAAACCCAGTGTACAGACCCGGAGACCGAGACACCTGCCATAGACGTAGAATTGTTATTTGCATTGGTGGAAATTGAGGAGGTGCTTAAGGGACCAATTGCTCATGATGAAATTGCACAGAGGTAGACTCCTATTCTCACAAAAGGATTGCAAAAAGAAATTAAACCAGAACTTATGAAAAAATACATCCCTATATCCCAACGTTGCTCCCAAAGCTCAACCCTGAAATACCTGGCTGTCTCTGACCTGGTTAAGAAAAGAGATTTGATAATTGCTGACAGGCAAAAACAGATGGTTGCTGCACTATCAGCCCTGGGCCAATCACTCCATTTATTTCTCCTAAAAGGTGACAGAATTGAAATTATTAATTAAATAATTAAACACATCAATGATGCTGCCAAAATACTGTGTGACACTGTGCACATAGATACAAATCGTAGAAGGTCGCTAATACCAACCGTCATTAACCCCTTGAGCACCATAAAACCAGACACAATTGAAAATCAATTGTTTCGCGACTGCCGGCGGTCTCATGATATTTGATCTATTAATAAAGATATGAAAGATTCCCTCACAGGGGGAGCAGATGCATTTTTTTAAGTAACCTTTCTGAAAAGATCTAGGTTACAAAGGCTGTTCAAAAATCTGTTAAAGACCTGAAGAACACAAGCTTCATTCAAAAACCCCCAAATAAAACCAAATCTTTAAACTGGAGGGGCCCTCCTCGTCCAAGTGCCCGGACAGGGACAGGAGCGAGATCCAACCAACCTGCAAAGCTACGAAGCTGCAAAGTTAGAAGTTCAGGTATGCAGACTTCCTTTTTTTTATAAATAATTGGAAGAAAATAACCAGTGATCCTACTATTCTGAAATGGGTATCTGGGTATGAAATCCCTTTTAGTGAGATACCATTTCAATCTTACTTGCCTATGATTAACTCATTTACAAGTAGAATTCTGTCAAGTTCAAATTGAAATTAATAAACTTATTCAGTCACATGTTATAGATAAAATATGTCATGAAAGAGATGGACAATTTTGTTCACCTATTTTCTTGGTATAGAAACCAAATGGAGAGTATAGATTTATTTTAAACATAAAGAAATTTAATAGTTTTATTACTACAACTCAAAGTCTTATGAAAGACTGTATTATGGCAACAATTGACAAAATGGATTCTTATTACATGTGTAACATTAATGCAGATTACAGAAAATATCTAAGGTTTTTATTTGATGGAAAAATATATCAATTTAACATTCTTCCATTTGGCCTTTGCACGGCTCCATACATGTTCACATAATTAAACCCATAACAAAACTTAGAGGTTTACAGCCTGTAAGTACAGTATATCGATGCTTGTAGCTAGCAGTATATTGGTAGTGATCATATTGAGTGTCTTAATAGTATTAACCAGACCATAGGTCTGCTTACTCAGTTAGGCTTCATCATCAATAAAAATAATTATGTCAACTTATTCCATCAAAGGAATGTAAGTTTCTTAGCCTATTGTTTAATACAAACACCATGACTATTTCAATCGATTCTGATAAAAATAAAAGATGCCTTAACACGTTGCCTGCCACGAAACCAGACACAATAGAAATTTAATTGTTTGTCAGTCACAGGTGACCACCACGGCGCTCAAATTTTTAAGTACCTCTTCCATCAGGTTTTTTGTCAAAAGTTCTGGGAACTCTAGTGTCTGTTTGTCCAGCTAATCAATATGGGTTACTGTATACTAAAGCACTAAAAAGACATAAATATTTAGCTCTTTTAAAAAATAATAATAAAGATAAAAAGATAAAATATTCTTTATTGTACACCAAATTAACAATAAAAGGACAAACACAAAGTAACATACAATTGGCGGCCTTATCGCTAAAAAGCAATTTCTTCCAGGCAACCGCGTTGGACTGGATAGAAAGTAAAATTTTAAGGGCAGTTATGGTGGTTCAATATAAATTAATTAGACATAGATAAACAAATAAAAAAAAAAAAAATCATGCTTAAGCATATCAATATCATACATAGATAGTTACATAAATAAATACTTATAAAGTTTTCTATCTAAATATACTAAACTCATAAAGACGTTGACAGTGACAGATAGTGTTCTCTAACCAGTCGTTTAAAGCTGTCCAAGGATTGGGCACGCTTAATATCTGTAGGCAATGCATTCCACAGACGGGCAGCTTGAACGGTAAAAGACTTATCGTAAAATCTGGTGGAGTGCATAGGTATTTCCAACTTCAAGTTCTCCGATGATCTCAATACACGAGAATGCGTGTCATCAAGGAAGTTAAAGCGTTTCCTGAGATAAGGGGGGGAAAAGGGATTGAACAGAATACTGTAAAGCAGGGAGACGATATGTAAATTCCGGCGAAGGCGAATTGGCAACCACTTGAGCTTAGTACGAAATTCGGATACGTGATCATATTTGCGTAAACCAAATATAAATCTAATACTAAAGTTCTGAAGACGCTCAAGCTTATTCAGTTGCTCTTCAGTGAGGTCTAGATAGCTGACATCGGCATAGTCTAAGACGGGTAGAAGAAGAGATTGTGCTAGCGCAGTTTTAGTGGCCATTGGAAGGAAATTGCGCAAACGTTTCAGGGATCCGGCTGTTGCAAACATTTTTCGGCTCACCTGTTGTAGCTGCGGTGCCCATGTTAGATTTTTGTCGAATAACACGCCCAGGTTTTTAACGCTGTCAGTAGGAGACAAAGAAACGCCATCAAAGGTTATAGAAGGCAAATGCGACCAGTCAATTCTACCTGTCATTGAGGAGCTGCCTATGAAGATGATTTGAGTCTTGGAAGGATTTACTTTCAAACCATATGACCTGCTCCACTCGCAAATCATGTTTAAGTCACCGTTGATGATATTGATAGCCTGAGGAAGCTGGTCAGTAGAAGCTTGCGTGTAAATTTGCAAATCATCTGCATAAAGGTGGTAGGACGAAGTTATTTGAGAGGAAATGGAATTGATAAAAATAGCGAAAAGTAAAGGAGATAAAACGCCACCCTGCGGCACCCCAGCGGAAATGTCACAAAAGGTGGACAAGGAGTCCTCAATGCGAATCCGCTGAATAATAATTATGAAGCATTTACTTCCTTGCCCAAACATTGCTATCCAGATCTTGAATGGTGGATAAAACATGTACTTGCCTAAATCAATTTCTTAGATAAGAAAATATAAATATATTCTAGAAATAAATACAGATGTCTCACTATCGGGGTGGGGTGCTTCTTGTGACAAACATACAGCCAGTGGTGTATGGAGAGGAAAAGAATCAACAATTCACTTTAATACTTTAGAAATAAAAGCTACTATGTGTGGTCTCAAAAGCCTTGCTAATAATTCTGCCGTACTTAAGCTAAAAAAGGGTTAACCCTCGTTTGATCAATTTTGAGTTAATAATGCAAAGTTACAAAGCGCAAAATTCTTTACATTTTGATCTAGGTACCATACCTGTATCATTATTAGTTATAGAGATACAGCTTGTCGGTGAACAGTTAAGTGACACTATTTTTACGATTTACTTAATTAAAAATCAGCTAAGCCACAATACTAGTCTATAAGGGGGCTAAAGTATCATAACTTAACGAAGTCTAGATATTTTTGTATAAATTGCTTAGCTTTAATAGGGTTATTCATTTATGCTACACTTAAATTAAGTTAAGGGACTTTAACCCTGCTAAAGGCTAGTATAGTTTAAGCTAATGTTCGTACAAAACTAAACTATAAATAGGTTAACAACAAAAACTTAATTACAAATCAGTTAAGATCCTTTAACCCTTCTTTTGCCAAGTAAAATAAATTCATTTTATACACGTCATCCTTGGTTTAAAAAAGGTTAAGCCTCATTAATAGGCTAGAACACAGTTATCTGCAGTTGCATCTCGTGTATGGACGCACACGGCAGTTGCAATAATTGTCAATATTTGACAATTATTGTATTGTGTATTGTGAAGTACATGTATATTTGTCAATATTTGACAATTATTGTCAAATCTAATTCCATTACAGTATATTGTTCTGTCTGTGATTTGGCCGGAGAGCCTACGAGCGGCGAATTTCGTTGCGCTCCAGCTAAAACACAATGTCTCGTAATATAGAAAGGTAAGTCATTTCTTGAATATAGGTTTTTATTATAGACATTATGATTTTACTTGTATAGCTTGACCACGATCGCTGTACCGCTGCTACCATACAAGTCAGTAGGTATGTACTTGCTGCCACACAAGTTATATATACAGCTATGCGATTCTTTAAGCGACATATAGACGCTGCGCGCATGGTCATAGATGTTACAGCCGTCACATCTTTGCTGCGGTCACGGCTGTGGTCAAAGTTGAGGCTGTTTTATTTACAGAATACCAAATGTATACCTACAAGAAAGGTCAAAGAAGTGATTCTCTATCACGCCGCGCGCCGCTTACAGCCGTGCGGAGCTTGTGTCGAACTGCGTTGAAAACTATTTATAGGTACGTACATTTTCAACTACTTAGTAGCATCTTCAGGATGAAACAAAACACTAATTTATCTAAAACTAAATTCTCGCGGGTGGAGCAATGCACAAACATTAGTAACCTTCCTAAAAACTATTACCTACGTTTGTTCAAAAAGGTAATAAAATAGCATTTACAACTTAAATTATGAATGTTGATTGATTTTATTATGAATTCCATTTGAAATAAATAATTATGTTTTAGTTAACAAAAGCCATGGTAAAAGAAAACAACAAAATTCTAACATTTCGATTTTAAAAACATCTCAAAACCCAAGGAAAGCAATAATAGTATTGAAGAAGTCATACGTTGTTTGACAAGTTTTATTTATCTTTTTATTAATAACATGAATGGAGGATTTTCACAATAACTAAAATACCTACCTGTACCTATACTTAAATATGAAACGTTTTTTTTCTTTTAGATGACTTGATGGAAGAACTTTTTAATTGGTCTTTGGAAAATACGTTTAAGAAAACCCTTCATGAGAATGTTACCGATGAATCGGAAGTTAATCTTGACTACAATAGCGACGATTCTGTTAAGGACAAAAATTATGAACCTAATGAAGACAACTATGATTCAAGCTGTAGTGAGATAAGCAATTTATCAGAACAAACAACAACATTTTAATCGTGTATATCAAGTGAAAAGATGCATATTTTCTACAGAAAAACTTCAGACACTTCTTGATAAAAAAAATGGCAATTACCTGTGAAACGTCACATATCCTCACTATCTGAGAACGACGGTCCAGTAAATTTAGATAATGACTGAATTAGTAACATTAGAAGATCTTATAGGTCCTACAAAGAAATCATCTGACAGTGCTAATTACTTTCTACTTCCTACAAAGAAGCCATGTCTAGAGACTGTTGTAAGCGTCAATGTAATTGCAAAGGGTTATTCGAGCAGTGATTCTGATAATAAAGAAAGTTTTATCTTACCACAACAATAAAAATATTGCAAAATTATAGTTGTCCATAAACCAAATAACTGTGCCTAATATTTGATGCTTCACCCAAAAATGTTGTTGATTCGAGGGGAGTTGACAGCTTGAATCGCGATTCAAATATACCTACTTATGGTATCATGGCTTAATGGGACAATTAATTTGCCAAATTCAATAAACAGCAATAACACTCAGGAGACAGGTATAAATAACAGCTATGAGTCAGAAATGTCGCAAAAAGTATAAAAGAAAGTTGCCACAATGGCCAAAAAGAAACCTGATGATGTAGGGAGTCGTATGCTCAAAGCTCATTGTTCATGCATAATTTACTTTTAAGTCACCAAGAACATACTTATATCAGACGTTTATCATCGTTAGAAGTTAAAACCATAAAGCTGCATTGAAACATAAAATTACAGTGCAGTCATATACATTGTCAGCATTAATCGTACAATAATATAACGTAAACAAAGTACTTCATAAACTACTACTACTACTAATATATTATTTCAGATATAAAGTCGGATTTAGGCAAAAAAATTAAAAAAACATATTTTTATTATTTAAAGATTTAAATGAGTCTTTAAAAATATTAAAGGTAAGAATGGTTACCGTAAGTAAGACTCAAAAAACTGTTTTATATAATTGATTTTGTATTAAGATTTGACAAAAATATTTCAAAATTTTGTTTGGCTCTCTTGAAAACCTGACTTTTTCTAGATACGACCTTATGCTTTCATGTTCAGAAGTATTAAGTATGTAATATTGTGTGACTACGTGAAATTTTATGGATCTAATTTTGATAATTATTATGCTAAGTACTTACAGATTTTTAATTTTATAATGTATAATTGAAACAATTTTAAAACAGAATTATTTTAAGCTTTTGCAAAATTTTAGTGATCTCATGTTAAACGTTTTCGAGAAATTTAATAACTTTAAAATACGACGTGGAAGATACGATGTAACTACGATAAGGTAAAATTTTATGATGCTGTATAATTTGCTTGAAGAGAGCTTTTATTTTTTTTAAATTTAAGTTTTATGTTTTTATAACACATTTTCTTTGAATTAATGGTTTTATTTTTTCAACTTATCAATGATCTTTGCTTAACTATAACAGGGTTAACCACGAATAATATATACATAACTTTATTTTAGCTAAGTAATGTCTTGTAAATTCTTGCTATACTTTTTAAAATATTTCCTTTTCTTAGTTACATAAAGGTTACAATACCTTAGCCATTATCTTATTTAGGATTGTGCTGCTGTTTTTATATAGAAATCTTAGTTATAAACCAGTTAAGAAGCTTAGCTATCTTATAGTTAAGCATTTCTGAATAACTTTGAAATAAATTATTGATTGTGACAGTTACCCGAAATTACTACGCTAAAAGTCAGTTACGGTATGGTTAACCCTGTTTTAGTGCCGTAATTATTTTAACTTTAGAAAAAAATACTTAGCTTAATTAAAAAAAAACATTTTTAGGCATTTTACTGTCAATATTTTAAAATGGGAATAATACCCTAAGGTAGTGTACAATATGACCTATTTTTGTGTAGAAGAACGTTTTCTCTATCTAATATAGTTTTTTAGAGACATCATTTCCCACGTTTTTTGACGATATCTCAAAATCGACTACTTGGGGTTAACCCTTTTCTAGCTTAAGTACGGCAGAATTCTTCAAATTGTGAAATATTATTACGAAGTGACAATACCACAGCTATACCATATATAAACCGCTTTGGTGGCATACAGTACTCTCACTTACATGTGATTGCAAAAGCTATTTGGCAGTGGTGTGAAGAGAGGAATAATTTTGTATTTGCATCATACATCATACATTAACACAAAGGACAACAAAGTAACAGATTTTGAATCTAGAAAACAGTTAGGTCATACAGAATGGGAATTAAATATTAATAATTTTAATAAAATAGTACAAGCATTTGGTAACCCTGTCATAGATTTATTTGCATTTAGAACAAACACAAAATGCAGGAAATTTGTTTCATGGCATCCAGATCCTTCAGCTTATAAAGTGGATGCCTTTACAATGTCTTGCAAAGGGGTTTATTTTATGCTTTTCCACCATTTTCTATGATTTTAAAATGTATAGAAATAATCGTGTCCAATGAAGCAACACGGATCCTTGTAGTTCTCTTCTGGGACACCCAACCTTGGTTTCCCTTATTCAAAAAACTATTGGTGACAGAACCCATTGTATTTGAACCAAGTAATAACTTACTGGTTTTATGTAATTCCAACTCACCACACCCTCCACACCGCAACCTATCACTACTGGCAGGGAGATTGTCCGGTAGGCATTCTTAAAGCCTGGCATTGACGTACAGGCAGCTGAAATAATGATATCTTCCATATCAAGTAACACCTATAAGCAATACTTACTTTGTATTTGGTTTTCTTACTGCCACACCAAACAACTAAATGCTACTAAAGCACAGATGACAGACATAATTACTTATCTCACAAATAAGTTCCACAGCGGTGCATCTTATGGCACCTTGAATTGCATAAGGTCCTCGCTGCCACTAGTGTGCAGGTGGGAGCAGACGAAAAGATTAAAATTTTATTTAAAGGGTTCTTTCGCCTACGATCAAGTAAACTCAAATATAAGTATACCTGGAATGTTTCTATAGTGCTTAATTTTTTAGAGTCAAATTACAATGACTCAAACAACTTACATTAATGTTCATTAAACACAGTTACTTTATTAACTTTACCTACAGGGCAAAGATTACAAAGCCCTAGTTTCTATTGTTACTGACCAGATTAAAATAATTGATAATAAAATTGTTACTATAAAAAATAAAAAAAATTTAAGACCTCAGCACCTAATCGTCATCAGCCAATTGTTTAAATAATTATAAAAGAATTACCTCTGAAATTAGGAAAATGTCCTAATTTATTTATATCTATCAAGAAACCACATTTGGCGGTATCGGTCAGTACACTCAACCGTTGGATTGACGGTCCTGGCTGCAAGAGGGATCGATACTTCCATTTTTTCTACTCATAGTACCAGGCACGCTACGACATCAGCTGCCATTATGAAAGGCGTTAGCATTGATGAGATACATAGAACGGCTGGTTGGACTGACTCATCGACAACTTTGCAAAGTTTTACAACCGTCCGATTTTAAATAATAATTTCGCTGAAGCGATTATATTGTAATAATAATATTAAAAGTATATTGCTATAATCATACCAAAGATTTATTTAAGGCTGAGGACACATTTAAGTTTGTTTTTTTGTTTAATAAGATTCTCTTGGAAATTACCAATTATCTTTAAGGAGTGTAAGACTGATTATGCTGTTGAAACATAATATCTGGGATATATTTGTTAACAATAATAAACTTTATGATTCTACAACAGAACTTTGAACATCTAACAAGTAGTATTTCCATCATAGAGGACGAGACAACAAGGAGCATAATTAAACAATCAAACAAACTTACCAAGTGCAGTTCGATTGAAATTATGCTCCTTGTTGTCTCGTCCGAAGATGATGAGTCCCACCCACCCTCACAGGTTTGATACCTATTCCCTGGGGTTGTAGAATCAGTTTCATAAATAAATACACAACTTAAAACTAAATGACAGTTCAAAACGCGGGCTAGTCTAGTGACGTGCGGCTGCGTTCGGAAATATTTTATTTTCAGATACTTTAAACTTATGTGGCGTCGGCGAGTGCTAAGACTCGATACTAACAAGTAGTATTTCCATCATCTTCGGACGAGACAACAAGGAGCATAATTTCAATCGAACTGCACTTGGTAAGTTTGTTTGATTTTTCAATAATCTCAAACATACGAAACAAAGTAATTGATTAGTTAACCAGTGTCGTTAGCTACCGTTTGCCATTTTTTTCATGTTTCTACGAGACGTATGAAACCTTTGATATCGCATTGCGCCGCAGTACATTAGAAAAAAATTAAAAATGGTCATAAATTATAGCGGGAGGGGATTGGACCCTCTTATATCATTTTTATATCGATGAATTTAGTTGTAGTACTTAGCCTTAACGGGTTAGAAGTACCACCCCTATCACATTGTATATTGCACAATACTTTGAGCGATAAAAAATATTATATATTTCACTCCGAAAAATGAATGAGCTCTAAATGTGCACACGTGTTTACATCAATAATAATGAATATTTGTTTATAAAATTCTGTGATTTACATCAACAAGTATAAGAAGTAATTAAAAATAATTAAAGTTATCGTAACACCATTAAATGTTTGATAGTCTCCAAATGTTTATCAAATAATTTGTGATAAACGTTATGGTTGGTGCTATCAGTACTTTGAAAGTTTTAGTAGGAAGATATAAATTGTTCATTGAATGATTATTTATTTACCTACCTCGCTAAAAAGAAAAACATGATCCTGCCTATACTCACAGTTCGCACTCCTCTCATAGTACGCGATAATGGAAACACGAGATAAATTTCAAGACCGTCAGTCTCAATTTGCCAGCAGGTATTTCCATATTCGGCATAAAAAGGGCACATTAATATCGATTACTTGAATCTGACAGACAAACGGGGCAGAGTCAGGATCCGCACATGGAACCCTAATAAATAAAATGGAAGAAAAATCGCGGGCGGGATGAAAGCCCTCCTCTGGGGAATGCAGCGGCCTCCTGTATCCCGGAAATACGTATTTACATACGTAATGACGTCCCCTCCGAACCGATAAGGGCGATAGCTTGGGTGCGGATGAGGCCTACTAGGGAACTAGGCGAGCTATGTGGTGTCGGCTCATTAAAAGCATACTACCGATCCATCTCTTCCCTTGGGTGTCGTAAAAGGTGACTAACGGACCAAAGACTGCACATAAATCCAACAGCACCGAGCAGCAATGGGCTCGCTACCAGTCACGCTGAACACATGTGCAGTTGTTATTTGGTGAAAAGTGGACTATGGCAGAGGGCTGCTTTTGCTGTCCCCATTGCCTAGTCTCTGGCTAACCCTTAGGGGATAATAATCGTGGGGGTATGTATAAATGTATGTACCTACTAGGGAACTATAATCTTTTTATTAAATCTAATTTTTAAGGGGTATTTATCCATAAGGATATGTCAACCTCATTGTACCTTTTTACAATATTTCTTCCTTAAAGTAGAACTTATAATGTTCGGAACTATAATCTTGCTAACTAGGCTTCGCGGCTTGTATTCACCGGCTCAAGTTACCTACACGTGTTGTATCGAGATTGCGGCGCACGATATCTCGATTCTGTAGGTAATCAATTGAGTATCAATCATTAAAACAGTAACAGTTAAGCTTGACAAAGAAACGAAATGGATATCGAAAGGTATAAAGATGTGCAGTAAGAGAAAGAGACAATTGCTATGGACATATCGTCGTTATCCATCAGTACAAAACGCCAATTCTCTTAAGACTTATTCCAGAAGGTTTAAAAAGATTATTAAACTTACACAAAGGGCCCAAAACACTCATTTTATATTAACGTCACAAAACAAATCAAAAGCAACTTGGCAATTAATAAACGGACCTAAGAAACTTCACGAACCTATAAATGTAATTAAACAAGACGGAATAACTGTTACAAGCCCGACAAAAATAGCGAACGCATTTAATCAACATTTCATACATCAAATCCCAAATTTACCAACATCAAAGAAATCTGAAAAAAACATTATTGAAGAATTTCCAAAATCAATGTTTATGGTACCGGTTATTCCATATGATGTAATGATTGCAATAAAAAAACTAAAAAATAAGTGTAGTGTCGGATATGACGGGTTTTCCACTAAGGTCATAAAATATGTGTCCGAAGTTATATGCGGTCCTCTCAGCCATGTTTTCAATTTATGCATTACTCAAGGTTCATACCCAGAAGAAATGAAACCGGTTATAGTGAAACCACTATTTAAAAGAAACAATAAAAACGATATGACTAATTATAGGCCAGTAGCGTTAATTTCAATTTTTTCAAAAATATTTGAATATATAATTTATAATTCTATGTATATGTACCTCAATAAATTCGACCTTTTATGCGACGAACAAATGGGATTTAGGAAAAATAGAAACATTAATATGGCAATTTTTAAGTTACTTAACATAATTATGACTAATGTAGATATAAAAAATCCAGTATGTGCTATATATACGGATATGACTAAAGCCTTTGACTATGTGGAACATAAGAAACTACTCCGAAAACTCAATGCTTATGGAATAAGAGGAAATATTTTAAAACTTTTAGAATCGTATCTTAGCAGTAGGAAACAATACACTGAAGTTACAAGAATATGCCAAAAAACAAAATTTGAACTTTCATATCGATCAGAGCCAAAGATCATAAAATTTGGAGTCCCACAGGGCAGCATCCTTGGCCCTTTATTATTCCTCATTTATATAAATGACTTGCCTAAATCTATTAAAAATCACAACATGGTTTTATTCGCCGATGATAGCACCTCTATAATTGAATCAGATGGTAATAACACAAACTTACATACGAAAAACATTAATGATTCCCTTACCCAAATAATTAATTGGCTTGAAGAAAATCATTTAAAAATAAATTTAGAGAAAACAAAAATTATGCATTTTTATCAAAAACTCGTTGTTAATAATTTAAAAGTAGAACATCAAGGGCAAAAGGTGAAAGAGGTGCATGTGATTAAATTCTTGGGAGTGGTGCTGGACAGTCAGCTTACTTGGAAACCCCAAGCGGAAGAAATTTGTAAGAAGCTTAATAGATGTGCTTATGCTCTCTATTCTTTGTCCAGAAAAGTAAAACTTGAGTCAGTGGTAGTGGCATACCATGGGCTGGTTGCATCAACTTTGAGGTTTGGAGTTATCTTTTGGGGTAACTGTTGTGAAAGAGAGAGCATTTTCAAGTCACAAAAAAGATGTATACGAGCTATTTGTGGTATAAATCCCAGAGAAAGTTGTGTGCCTGTGTTTAAATCTCTAAAGATATTAACATTGCCATCTATTTATATTTTAGAAGTTAGTATATTTGTAAAAACAAACCAACATCAATTTGTAAAAAGAACAGATGCAACAAAAAGACATTTACGTGCTCAATATCAAAACCTACTAGTTACTGGTGGATATAGCACAGCACTGTTGAAAAAGAGCATATTTGGTATGGCACCAGTTATTTATAATAAGATACCAAATAATATTAGGGCATTGCCATTGTCACTCTTTAAGAAGAGATTAAAGTCCATCTTGTTGGACAGATGTTATTATTCTGTTAGTGACTTTTTAAATGATGATTTATAATATTTTAATTTAGCTATTTTTTCTTTTTTTATTATGTAAATTCAATGCAATATATCCAATGAAAATTTTTATATAATAATTAATTTATTTTATTATTTTAAACTCGCATGACAAATATATTTAAACTATTTAATTTTGTTATGATTCTATGTTTTACTTGTATTAACTTTTAATTTCTAAACATTTCTACGCTGTTTTACGGCAAAATATGTGATACCGAAATATTTACTGATCCATCTTATTTATGTTACCATATTTTATTAGAAATAAATTATGAATTATGAATTAATTATGAATTATTATGAATTATGAATTAATTATGAATTAATTATAATAGTATATATGTATGTGAGAAGATAATTAGAGCAACAGCATGTGAAGCAACTGTCGTAATGCCAGGTCACCGGAATGGGTGACCAAATTAAAATACTGAGAGTTACAAAATATGATATATGGCCATAACCCACCGCGCTGGCCCAATATCCCCACGTGCTATTTTTGACGTGGGAGGCCTGTGCCCAGCAGTGGGACATTTATAGGCTGATGATGATGATAGTCCTGCAATGAAAGTGGTGGATTTTTTACATTTTCCAATCAACTAGTACTAGTATATTACTTATGTTTCTCCGTGAAAGTATAAAATTTCTAGTTGGTATCGTGGCACCGTGTTCTAATTGTTAAGAATTCCTGATAAAATGCACTTCTACTTTTAGTCTTATAGTCACTTACAGTCAAGTTACATAAAGGTCAAGCGAAAAATTTCAGATATATTTTCTAAAGCAGAAATATTTGAAAGTTTAACCAATACCTCGGTGGCAGAGTGGCCAACGCAGCCGTTCGGATTGCGGAGGACGCGGGTTCGATTACCGCCTGACATAGAATTTTTTTTCAACGTTTCGTTATCTTCCAATTAATGATATTGCAATTGATATGAAATCTGACATTAATAGAATCTTGCATTTACCGCATTTATAGAATTTGGCATTATCAGAATCTGGCGTTTCTAGAATCTGTAATTTGTATAGAATCTGCCGTTTGTAGAATTTAGCAATCATAGAATCTGGCGTTTTAAACTTGTCCAACATTTTCAGTATCTGACATTTACCGACTAAACCTTATAATTAATCATTTAAAATGTTTGTCATACATACCTATCAATTTTAAATTATATGATTTTAAAAAATACATGTAAGTAGTTATGTTTAACCATTTTATGTGAGGTGTGTTGTGTCCCGCGAAATATATTGGGTAATCCCGGAAATGCCATTTTTGGAGTTGGCAAACCTAACTATGGCAGTGGACTGCCCCTCAGTCTTGGATTTTTTTAACAGTTTTTTTGAAACTAACTGTCAACGTCAAATTTGACAGAATGATGCATAGACTATGCGATATTTTGCAATAACAATACATATGATGAACCACAGAACCGAAATAACCAAACTGGTTCATACTAAAGTAGTCTGTAAGTCTATGAAAACACCGTACAAAGTCAAGTGTGTTTTTGTAGGTGCGGTGCATGAGACCGCTTGGGGTTTGAGGGGCGGCTTTTGCGGTCCTCATTGCCTAGTCTCTGACTAACCCTTCGGGGATAATAGTCGTGATATGTATGCATATGTATAAGCCTATAACTGTCCCACTGCTGGGCACAGGCCTTCCAATGGACTACAGCACATGGGGAGGTTGTGTACCCACCACGCTGGCCTAATTGATGGGTGTGTTGAGGTAGGGAAATAAATAAATAAACTAAATAAATAAACTTTCCTACACTCACACCATTTATCCAAGAGAAGCTTCGTTATGAAACTCGTTAAATAGTTACTAGACAACGGATAAACATACTTAAAATACTTATATACATACAACCCGAGACAATTTAGAAAAACAATAATTTCTAAATAGACCCGACCGGGGATCAAACCCAGGAACTCAGAGATGGCGACACCATGAAAACCGGTGTACAAACCACTCGACCAAGGAGGTCGTCAATAACAAATGATTTATAGGTATATAGATATTTTTAATTTACTACTTTATACGTCCCAAAGCAGCACAGGATATAAATGTGCTACAATTGTGGAGTACAAATGTTTGATTTACTGTTTGCAAAGGGAGTATAATCAGGCCGTATAAGGTAAATAAATTACTATTGACAAATTGTAAGTCGTAGGAAGTAGTACACACGCCAGCAGGTTAACTTCCTCAAAACTGTCAAATTTTTCTAATCGATATTGCCCCTATACCCGAACTATAAATATCAAAATGTATTTTAAAAAAATTTAAACACTGAAAAAGACGACAACCTCAGGCGGGAATCGAACCAGGCATCTTCCGCATTCCGGGCGGCTGCCTTAACCACTTGGCTACCGAGGTCTGCATGGTTTTCACCCGTCGAAATTTGTCAGTGCTTGATGCTTATGTTTTTTAGTCAACATTGCTTCATCAAATCTTAGAAGTTTTCACCAGGCTTTCCACTCCGATCAACTAAACCGATAAACAGGAACTGATCAACTATTTTTTGTTCTCAACGAATCAACCATTTAGTTGATCCGATAGGAACATTTATTATTCTTCTTGTTTGTTCCTCTCTCTACATGACTTAATCGAATGGTATGATCCGAAAGAAATATTTTTACTAATTTTTCGATTCCCGCATGAGGTTGTCGTATTTTTTAAGCGTTTAAAAATTTTACTTAAGTATATTTAAGCGTTAATAAAATGCTAAAATATTTAAAAAACATTAATGTATCAAAGAAATTTGATATTATGTGGTCAACCTGATCTGCTGGCATCTGTACATTCTAATTTTTAGTCAACATTGCTTCATCAAATCTTAGAAGTTTTCACCTCTGAGATCCGAAAGAAATATTTTTACAAATTTTTCGATTCCCGCCTGAGGTTGTCGTATTTTTTTAGTGTTTAAAAATTTTACTTAAGAGGGTTTACGCAATTCGGTTTCCCATACAAACTTCCAAGTCGACATTTTTAAAAACCAATAAGCCAATTTTGATGAAACTTTACATGCTAAAGTAAAACACAGGGACCTAAATAGTTTGTTGAAAACATTTTTAAAAAACGTTTATTTAACTGAGTTATTGCAATTTTAAACTTTCTATAGTAGACTTTAAATCACAATAACTCAGCTAAATAAACGTTTTTAAAAAATGTTCTCAACAAACTATTTAGATCCCTGTGTTTTACTTTGGCATGCAAAGTTTCATCAAAATTGGCTAATTGGTTTTAAAAAATTTCGACTTGAAAGTTTGTATGGAAAACCGAAATGCGTAAACCCACTTAAGTATATTTAAGCGTTAATAAAATACTAAAATATATAAAAAACATTAATGTATCAAAGAAATTCGACGTTTTGTGGTCAACCTGATCTGCTGACATCTGTACATTCTAAGAATGTTGGCTTTAATAATTTCATGGATACGTACCTAGTAAACTCCGGACTTATTTCCGGATCCGGACGAGTAAATAGTAAAACTATCCATATAGAATGAGCTTGAACAAATTTATCAGGGTTCATATCTCATATCTGTCATGGCTCATGTCTATAATCCCGAAAATGGGTGATTAAACGACGAATACTTGCCTATCTTATTTTCCCCAATTTAAGAGGGAGTGTAATCCCTATTTA
Source organism: Scoparia ambigualis (assembly GCA_963921215.1). Classification (NCBI taxonomy): domain Eukaryota; kingdom Metazoa; phylum Arthropoda; class Insecta; order Lepidoptera; family Crambidae; genus Scoparia; species Scoparia ambigualis. The sequence goes on from OY992510.1 coordinate 8,406,943, forward strand.
CCGGGAATAAGTAAATTTACGGGTTCGGCGCAGGTTATTTATAGCACGGCGGGTAATCGCAATGGATTTGAAGTGTTCCATCAGCTCCGGTGGGGTCAGGAGTGCCGCGATCGGTTATTTTGTATCTTAGATGTTTTTACTTTTGGCATAAAATGACTTGCTGTATTGCTATCTGTTGAAACATTTTTGTATTCTTTGTTTTGAGTGCGTATGCCGTCGATCATCTTGAGTATGGCCTACGATTTTGTGATGGTGTGAAACCACAGTACAGAAGAGAGTGTTACTGTTCTGTGGGTGAAACGTATTCGTTGTTGAAAAATGTAGCTTAAAACCCAGTGTTGGAGTTTTATTACCTACTAATAACCAACCGCCTATACTTTGTAGAATCATAAAAGTTGGACGAATGAAAAACGAATCACTACATAGTTTAATTCCGACAGGTCTTAATGCCACTATACCTTTAGATACACAACACATGAAAACTATTTTTTTTCTCCAAGCAATCTAAGTAAACCCGAGGTATGTTTTTATTTCAACAGCGATTTGTCGCTTGACCTTTATCTTATCTTACTGTAAGTGACTATAAGACTAAATATAGAAGTGTTCTTTACCAGGAATCCTTAACTACTGAGTGACAGACTATCTTTAAGTGCCCTATCATCACTAACGTCAACACAGAAATGCTCCTTGTTAGGAGCATTTCTGTGCTGCCATGACAAGATATTGTGACCTTTAGAGACTTCAGTTTTCCGCTATCGACTTTACGACTCGAAAACTAGGATAAAGATAAAACACTTCACCAAAGAAGTATACCTACTACTTGCCCTTAAGAAAGGTTATCCATATAACTGAGAGAACTAAGAATAACAACAAATAGAAGTCGTATATAACTGCAAGAAGCATTCGCCCTTGACAGCTATCCCAAGTACGAAAGTCTGAACGGCACCATAAAGATAATACGTGAAGTTACCTGGCCAGTAATTAAGGTGGATATTAATACAGAACTATTGAGCGGATGCCGCGGCGTCGGTATGCCGATATTGCGGCGCGCTATTGATCGTTCAAGTGATACGGAATATTCGGCATAGCTCCGACGTCATTAATGTGTGTGCTTATTTTTCATTTGTGGGAGACAGTGTACGTTTTAACACGTATTGTACTAGCATTACTTTGAAGGCAGTAATAAGTCTAATATCTTCTTTTAAACAACATCTATGTGTCGAATATTTAGCTAAGTATACCTAACGGTTCGAAGACGTACGTAATTGAGCTTATTAAATGTTAATTTCGAGACGAAAAAGAAAGGTTATTTATTTAAGTTACACAAATTTCCTAATACCTATATGTTGAATATTTAGCTACTGATGGTTTGAAGCCCAATGGCTTTAGAAATGTTTATTACGAGACGCACAAGGGAGGTTATTCACTTCGATTGATTGCAAGTGTAAAGAGAGTCCCATCTGCCGGCATCTCATCACCAGGATAAAATTGGTGCTGGTGCTGACCCTAACAAGCGCCGCCACTTATCTTTCTTTTGGAATGATTACGTGTAAAATCTATTCTAACGTTTATTTAGCGTTAATCTACTCGCATATTTGCGTCCGCTACTGAACTATGAAATAGGTAGTACCAATTATAACTACTTAGATAAATAATACTTTCTACGCTCACACCAATTATCAAGCCCAAGTTAAGCTCCTTTCGCAACTTGTTGAAATGGTTAAACTAGATAGCGGATAAACATACATACCTACCTACACATAAAAAACACCCAAACCCGAAAAAAAATATTCTAAATTGTCCTGATCGGGTATTGCACTCGGGACCTCAGAGATAGCGCGACGCCAGAACCGGCGTGCTAACCGCTATGCCACAGAGGTCGTCAAGCCGACCAACTGACCCTCAATCAGCTACATAATTACAGAAGATTTTCTGAGTGGTAGAGCCACGCTGCGTTGCAGCACGCATTGGGCCGGCTCGCCCGGGGTAATACCACCCTCTCAGGAATATCCGGCGTGAAATATTGGCAATTGGTGCTGTTGTGTTTCATCCAGCCAGTGAGAGTTCCGGAGGCCCCTTACCCCTTCCCCCTCACAATTCCTATTCCTTCCTTAACCCTATTCCTTTCTTAAATGTCGGCAACGCATCTGCGACTTCTCTGGTTTTGCCTGGTGTCCATGGGAGGCGGTGATTGCTGTCCATCAGGTGACCCGCCTGCTCGTTCGCCTCCTTCTTGTTTATAAAAATTCACAGATCTCGTGCTCTACACGACTTGAAAGGGCATTGAAAATGAACCTAGCTATTATAGCTTCAAAATTTCTTTATACTATCCTAAAGCCCTTAATTTTCCGCGTCCTAATAGATCTTCGTATCTCAAAGCTGCAAAGTTCCACAGGGCTATGACGCCCGAGTAATACAGCACGGCGACGCTCCACGCGCCGCTAAGGGGGAGCATACCGCCCCCCCTATCACTCCCACAAAAAAAGTACAAGTCATAAAATGTTCCTCGTCTCAATATCTCTAGGCGTCCCTCTTAGTTTTTCGATTTTCGACCTCGTTTACGAGATATCAAAGATATTCCGAGGAAAGGTGTTAAAAAATCAAGGTTTTTTTTGGTTTTTTTCACTTTTCGAAAAATGTTTTCAACTTTTACAAAAAACATTTTTTACCATCTGAAAGCCATTCAAATTCTGCATCTTTTGAGTCTTCATACGTCTTCATGGCCCTAAACCACTATATACCACGGGGCAAACACACTTTCAGCGAAAATGAGGCCCTACCGGAGCGATCGAAAAAACATTTTCAATGTTAAAAAAATCAAAATAATAAATGTACAAAGGTATTAACCAGACGTCTCTTCTTGTCACACAATTATCATCTACAGCTACTTTACCAATAGCAGAATTCTTGGAAATCACTTTCTCAACAATCAAATGAAAGTCACCGAACATTTAAATTAAAGACTCTATCGACGAGATATTTACCTAATAACGGCCACTCGCTTTATTTATCTTCGAAATATTTTCTAAAGCCAATAAAGTGCTTCGGTCGGGATGAAATCACTCCGAATGAGTTTTAAGGGTTCATCAGGCGGCCGTTGGTACTAATTAATGTGCCTAATGGCGAACAAATAGCCGGGGGAGGGAACAACGGACTTTAAGACGGTTCGCCCCTGTAATTGATAACCACGATTCCGGAACCAAACATTGAGACCGCTCTAGTTGGAACCGTTCTTTTTATAATGAAAGCTTAACTTTCATCATTTTAATTATTGAAACGTTACTTAATTTACGTTTCTTGCTAATAGGTACTTTTTAATTTTCAAGCTTTCAAAAATAACAAAATTTTGTTTTTTTTTTACGTACCCTACTTATGATATCAGTCTAGACTGTGAACTCCAAAATATCCTACTCGCAGTAGTAATGTTGAAATATCAGACAATTACTAGTTAGATTTCTATAAAGTAGCCAATTTGTTAGAGATGAGAATACTGAGTTTAAACGGGTGAAGCCTTTAGAAATAATGTCCTACTCCTGTTTAAGAATTTCTTTTTTGGAATAGAATACTTTCTAAATGTACCTATACGATCCCATATATTTACACACAACATCCTTAGGTATACTCTTTTTCTTATTAGATTTGTTTATTGTTTTTCTTTGACACATTAATAATAATTTTAATTTTTTTTATACACACTAGTAGGTATAGTATAGTTTTGCAGCCTTGTATTAGTAGTTTGTTGATGGGTATAAACATTTTTAATCGTAACGTCTGCTCATTTCAATTATACATGTTAATTTATTACTTAATAAGAGTAATTATTATTGTTATAAAGAATTAAAATAAACATAACTAATTCAATTAGACCATTATTTATGTAAAGTTTGCATCAGTTCACTATTATTGCTTAATGAAAAATAAACATACTTACTAATTCAATTAGACCATTATTTACGTAAAGTTTGCATCAGTTCACTGTTTTAATATATCCATGGTCGCTTCAACAAATAATCCGCGAGATCTCGATGTAATTAAAATTTGCCCACGCTTCGTAAACACATCGTTTAAATTTTAATCATTAATTTGTTTTGGGACTCCTCCGAGTTCGCTGCGCCCCAAATTGGTCGATGACTTATCTAAATTTGATACCGCTCCGAAAGTCAAACAAGAGTCGACCATTTACTTGTAATTGCTACCTTGCTCTGTGGAAACGGGTTACTTGAGCGAGACGAGTGTGCAGACGCGAGCTTGAATATCTCCATGAAAGTAGTGTGGACACTACTATTTCAGCATCCTTGATCCTTTAGTCATTGCAAAAAAAATGTGTGGAAAGTTCATTACCAAAATGGCACCATTACGCCCGGCCTATTGAGCGTCTAAAAACTTTAAAGAAGTAAACCTTTGATGTAGGTATTGACATTACTCGCGTACGTGTGCGTCTTCAGTTTTGAAATCATTTTTTAATATATCACAATCCAAATGACTGCGCTCCATCTGCTGTTAAGTGAATGTGAAGTCCAATTGCGAAAACAACAATTGTGACGGATCACCGATTCACCTTGCCGACCTGCAAGCTGCCTTTTTACATCTCGTTTAAAGGATCCCATGTTGTAAGAAAGATTAGAACACGTATCCCAAGTAACACATAAGCAAGATAACAGTACACACTTAGAACTTTTAACAGTTCAAAGATGAATATGGTTTGTGTAAGAGCTTTGGGAATAGCCATATACTGAATAAGGTTGAGTACGGACCCTTAAAAAATACTTAACGCTTAATAAATTCTGTATTTCTGTCCTTTCCTTCTTTACGCTTAATAACCAATCTCCGTAAGATTATTAGACAGACGTTATTAAGCATTACGCATTCCAGGTGGCTTAAATCTGAAAAACAGTGCCTTCGGCAGCATTTATCTGATTAACAATAATCTATACTTCTATTATTAAAGCAGTACTAAGCTTGTAGCGTTTGAAACAGCTAATTGCTGAATAAAGTATCACCTTCTGAATAATATTGTTTACGTAATTCTGGTATACAGCTTGATACTGAATAATTGTTTTTACTTTATCTTTAAACTGTGTAAGATTCTATGTTTTACTAATTATTCAGCTGCTGAATAAACAATATTATTTGTGTTTTTGATAAGCTTATTTCAGTATAATAAAGAGTTTCAACTAACTTATTCGAATTAAAGACCACATTTGCATTGATATGACGCCCATAGCTTAATACCAGCAATTAGAATATTATTGTACGTATTTATTTTATGCGTTGTTTGAATCATGGATCGAAAGTCGTGGCAAAAGCGTAAAGAACCGGTCATATCGAAAGAAAATTGTTAAAAGAATATTTAAATATCAGCAGTAGTAATTGTCCAAGTGTCATCAGCAGTAATGATCATGACAGGATTTGTGAAAATAGTTTAAACAAAACTGAACCCCGTCCCAATCAGCAAGCGTGTTTTCCCTTTAATGATGATCCGTCCCCAAAAAAAATATATAACAGATTTTGGGATTGGAAAACCGAAAGATCTCAAAATCTAAATATACAGGAAATTTCATTTCTGAAATGGTTATTTTATTAGCAGAAGGTATCGCAATACAAGAAAATAAAATTAACGTTGCGATAAAATGTTTTATTTGCGTTGTTTGTTTGTTTCATCGTAAGCCAATCTGCGCGAGGTTGGACACTGCTGTCTTTACTTAATTAATAAATCCGCATTATATGTTGGCCATCGAAGTTGTTCTTTGTTCTCCCATTAGGTCGGCACAGTACACAAATCTGAATGACCCTTACAACGTGTTGAAATTATTTTAAACGTCATTTTTCTGAAACGAAATATAATTATAATTAATAATATAATAATAAGTCCGCCATTTGTACATCCTATTGTTGTGCAATAAAGATTAAATAAACTAGGGCTCAGTGCACACCACACACACGAAACCTGCAAATTTTTTTAAACATAATAGATACTATTTATATAATAGTCTTTTTCACGAAAAAAAAATAACAAAGATGCTGTGATTTTAAATGTAAGTAATCAATGTAGTGAAAGCCTGATGGGAAAGTTACACATTATAAAAGGATTTTGTTCGTTCGATTAGAGAACCCTAAAAATGTGAGTAACTAATATAGAAATGTGGTCAATTATATAAATGTTATTCATAAGTAAGTGTAAAGAGACTACTCTTTTTCAAGTTATAGTTTAGTAACAAAACATGTGTGCACTTTTATTCAGCATTATAAAACAAACATCGATCGCCATTAAAATCTTTGTAATTAATTCTTACAAGGAATTTACGAGATCACCAAAATGCTTATTAATCTTACAACTACAACATTTCCAACTCAAGTCATGTTATTTTGTTAGATAAAATTGCTAGAATTAGATAATTCATCACAAGTACTTTTGTCAGACCTAGTATGTATGTATGAAAATACTATTTACAACTAATTATTTTGATTATTAGCGAGGCGCGTCATAAAAATGTAAACAAAACACGTACTATTCACGACAAAATTACTTACGCACTAATAATTAACATGTAGCAGACCGCTAACTTGTAAATTAAAATTTACTTACCAAATAACTTAAAGTTCACGTCATGTCAAATAAAGGTATCGACATTAAATTATTGGACCCAATTTATTTCTTCTTTTCCCAATTTCTATGAATATTGCTTGCATAAATGTCAACAATAAATTAAATGCTTAATAAATTCTGAATACTCTAACCAATTCGACGTAGCTGAATAACTGAGTTGTAAAAGCTTTATAAAAGCAATGTGTGCAGTTATTCAAAAGTTATTAAGGTAATTGAAACATTATTAAGCTCCTATTCAATTGTTACTCAGATGTTATTCAGCGTTAAGCATTCAAAATTGGGGCCCTTTTTGCTTGAATAACAGCTGAATAGACGGTACTCAGGCGTTATTCAGCTTAGTATTCAGCTTATGCTCTTGATGAGTGCTCTTAATCAATCTTTATTCAGCACGTCTGTGTTACTTGGGATGCTACTAGAGCATTCCATTTCTTAATGGTGCGACAAAGGAATGACAATTCTTTGAAGTAATGAATACAATAAAAAGTTTTTAAAAGGAAAAGGCTGCATTTTTTGTGGCTTGGACATAGTGCACTCTGTCTGCGACATGGGATGCCAATTGACACCAATAAACAAAAATTCACAGATTTCGCAGTCTCCGCAAGAATGCGGAGCATTGAAAATGAATACGAAAATTTACGAAAAAAAAAAATGTTTTATTTTGAATAACACAATCATTACAAGTTGAATAATAAGAAATTTTTATTGAGATACACTTCACTAAAATTACACAACTACATTACTTACAAGTCGATTTATAACATACACTGCACAACACAGAGAATAACATTTTCTTTTCTTTTACTTTGCCAAGGCGCCCGATGAATTTCACTTAGGTTTTCAAAATTCCAACTCGAATGCCCATATCGCTTGCATCCGCATCTTTTAACACCATTACCATAACGATCTGTCAATAATCATAGAAGCTACATCACTTTTATATACAGAAATACCCGTTATTCTTCAATTCCAAATCTAAAGGAACCACCTACAGCAACCGACCGTGACAGGTCACAATTATTAACCAATTTTAAAAACTTTATCGCCATTTTGTAGCTAAACTAATACCCTAGGACCTAGGACCCATTTTCTCATTTTTTCTTGTCTATTTTTTTTCGAAATATTTACAATTTAGTAAACAAACACCCCTCAAAAAACAAGGACGACGAAAACCGATTTTTTTTTTACATTTTTCAAAATTCTCAAAAAAATTATTAGCCGAATTTCAAAATTCAAACGCTCACACATGTCTCAATGAATTCCTCAACTTTTAGTACTATTCCCATCTTGATCCTCCCAAAATCCTCGGAAAATACGTCTCAGGCGATTTGCATCTGATAACCATTTTCAATGGTGTTTACCATTTACCATTACCAATTGCGTTATCGCAATTAGTAGTAGTGCGGTTAGGTGGCGCTACCAAAAACTGCAACCTCCTTACAAATAATGCCACTCAGTCTAGTAGAAATACAACAAAAACAAAAGACAGATCGGTTATGAATTTCGGGCGTTAGCGATTCAACTGTTTTCATTACCAGCTGCTAAAGACATTCTCAGTGTCGAGCCTACAGTGTAACAGCGCGGCGTATTTTAACGCCCCCCGAGGAGAGTTCAGGCTCTCGAGTTGCCCATTAGCCGGCTAGGTTTTTACGAGGTCCGCGGCGTGTGGAGCCGAGGGTGCGGTAAATAACACCACCTGAGCCCGCCGCTCGCCTCAGATGTAACCGCTAAACTTGATAAGGCGATGTGTACCGCCCACTGGTAACTTTAAAATTGATGACGTTTGAAAATTCGCTGTGAAATATTCTTGATTATGTATGTTGAACTTCTTTTGTTTTAGTATTGTGGTAGACAGATATAAATTAAATTTGTTTACGCTTACACCAATTATCTGGAGTCTAGATAATGCTCATCTTGGTCTAGATTCTAGACCAAGATAAGCATTCTTTTGAAACTCGTTAATATGGTAAGATAACGGATAAATATACATAAGTATACGTAGAAAAAACACCCAGATCCGAAATCAATTTAGAAAAACAATTTTTCTCTAAATTGACCCGACCGGGAATTGAACCCGGGACCTCGGAGATGGCGCGACGTCAGACCCGGCGTGCTAACCACTCGACCACGGAGGTCGTCGTAGATATGTGGACGTAGTACAGCCCTGCCACTAGTCAGCCAGCGAACTTCATAAACGCTGTTAAACTAAATAAGGAGACGAATACTGGAACCCACTACTGGAGATGGTGACGTTTAAAAAACACTATTGAAAATAATCTTAAAAGCGTAGTAATAAGTCAAGGGTCATAAGACCGCCGGCGGTCGCGAAACAATATATTTTTTAATTATTTATTATTTAAAGTCTGGTTTTACGATCCTCAAGGGGTTATACAATTTTGTTTTCTTTACCTCGGGAAATCGTGTAGGTTTTAACTGACGGCAAAGCGCTTGGCCCTTCTCTTATTTGACAGTACGTAAGTGACTCGCTATGAAATACTTCAATAGGTTCTATTTCTTTTTACAACGGAAAAGCGTTGAGCATCGTCCGACCTGTCAGTTTGTGCTGATAAATCCAAAATAGAAGGAATCCGTTTTGACTTTTTAACTCACACATTTGTTAACAATATTGCTAAGGCAACAGACTTAAATGAGATGGTGGTAGCTACCTAGTATACGATTCTTCCATTAACCAGCTAATAGTTGAACTAGAACAAGCCTCATTATGAACCGAATACATTATGTATATTAAACTGTTTAAATAAATATGCTCCCTAATTCATATATGTGTGAATATAAGAGTACAAATAAACTCTAGATCTATAAATACATAGGAACAGTGAAAACCTAATAATACCTTCTACTAATGATATTAATAATGTTTACACAATGATGTTGCTTCGTAGCTCGTAGCACGTAGCGTAGTCATAGTATTGAAATGAAATGTGCTATAAGCGCTGAGCTTCGTTTGGTAAATAATAATTATAAAAATGGTTTTACTGCGCTGCTGGTTGATTTTGTTAATATAAAGTCGGTATAAGATTAGAACAATCAGGAACACACCTTGCCTATTAAATGGAACCCCTCTAAAAGTAATTGTACGTAATGTGCTATATTAGCAGGCACATTACTGTCCCACACCTGGGTAGAAAAATCAAAATCATGTTACATGGTCTGTATCAAAATCATGGTATTCCCTTAATTACCCCGTTTGCGTAATTCAGGTTGATCGTGTGATCACAAACTCGGGTTATGAATCGAAAATCCGGAACACACTTTGGCCGTTCCTTAAATTAAACCCTCAGAATAATAACTAATTCTGAGATTAAACCCGTCTATGTCGTAGGTACTCAGATACGTCAATCAACTGTTACTTAATGACAATTTAGTCACTTGTTGCCACTTTCATTAATAAAGTCATAATATATAGAGAAGGAGAGATAATAGTAGTACGCATGGACTATTACTGTATTAAGTCCATGATTGGACGTAATTAACATGTCACCCCATTTGTCCAAGTGCAGTGCGGATGAGAGCGTGACGTCACCGCTGGCCACCTTAGAAACGGCAGATTAATGACCGCGTCACCCGCAGGTACTTTTGTCAGCCTCCGCGCGAAAGTAAGAAAGATTACCAACAGTTTTTCTACCTCTATTAGGTATTATCATTTGTCAGGCCCTCCACTGGATATTAGGTGGAGGAAATTAAACCGGAATGTTGAGTGGATGTTTTCAGGAGTTGCTTGTAAACACGGGTAGATTAATCAATTGTTAATTTAGTTAATTTAAATAGTGTAGAAGGAGTGTATAGGAATTATGAATATGAAAACTATAAGTTCAGGCCATCTAATAGACTTTAGATCTAAAGAAATGGAAAAAATAGATAAATATAATATGAAATGGGAACAGCATACTGTTTTCGTGCCTTTAAAAAAACTGTACTATAAGTTTAACGGCCTCTGTGGTCAGACCCAGTGGTCCCGGGTTCGATTCCCAGCGAGGGGTACATCTTTGTGTACAGTCACGAGCAAAAATATGTAAACAATTGTAACTCTTAATACAATGGAATAAGAGTCAAAGTGTATACATATTGGTGCTCGTGACGTGTACGACTAAACCATGTATGGTTTAGTTGGTGGTAGAGCTGTTAAGTCCGCCTTGCTAGCTACCACCATCTTATCTAAATTCTGGCGTCATAACAACAATTTAATAACATTGTTGTGTTCCGACAGTTCACTAAGATAATAATATAAGACAGCTAGTTCCTCAGTGGTTGAGGATTCCGGGTGAAGTGCGATTACACCTTCGGTCTCATCATCACTTACCATCAGGTGATGAAAGCCAAGTGGTTAAAGTAGCTGACATAAAACAATTTGTATTTTATTTAAAATAGCTATAGTAGGCTTTAAGCCTTATTTTAGTCGTCAGTTGAAGACTCTCCCCAAAATCCGAACTGATAGTAGATTTTGTAGCTTAGATTTAACTACATTTTTGTTAACTATTTAATAAGTAAGTTTTAACGTCTATAAGTACCTGTAAAGGCTTATATTGATTAAACTATTTGACAAGGCTTTGGTATAAAAGTGACCTAGTTTACATATTATATAAAAACGTGTGGACAAGCATAAGAGGCAGAGCCGTGTGGGCCACTTACGCGGCTACAAGATATATAATAATCCCTGTATTAGATAATATTACAAGGATCCCGCACTCCGTCCCCACGACACTCGAATATGTTGCTGACCTGTTATTTTTATTCCAACCCACTTATCTGTCTCGAGACTTGTACAGGCTTAGCGGTATCTGGTTTACTCACGTAAAATTATTTCTTATCGTAAGCCTTAAACACATTAACCTTTTAGGCGTAACTTGGTCAAAGTTGGGATCCGAAAGTTTTTATTGTGGCTTTGCAGCTACGCTCTGTGTTGTTAGTACAGTCGGTCACAAAAGCTTTAATGAATAGTTTATTGCGATAACTTGTACCGGCCGGCCGGGCGGTAACAAAGACAAAATACCATAATATATTCAACAAATTTTGTTGCTGGCTGTACCTTTCTTTCTTTAAAGTTTTTTGTCTAATTTAATTTAATTTAATTTACGGTAGGTACATAACAATTAATGAAAATGTTTTTTCGCCTCCATAACTGGTTATCATCATTTAAACATAAGGTTAGATGCGATAAAGCCGAAGTTGGAAGCGCACATCACCCGGTACAATGTTGTTTCTATTATAACTGTTACGTTTGATGTGCCAAACCGAACCAGTTGAACCCCGACTACTTGGTAAAATTATGCAATCTCCTCATTTTTAATAGGTAATTGTGTGTTATTTGTAATATTTAACTTTTTGCGTTACTAACGCCCAAATAAACTCGAAGATAAACGACAAGATAACGATGCGTTGGAAAAAATTGCTTGTACGCTATGTTTAGCAAAGGAAGTATGACAGGATATAAGCAAAAAAAAAACTATGGTTTCTGCCTACTGCGTTCCGGCACTCTTCGGGGAAACAGGCGTTATGTATATAGGCAATATATGTACTTATGTATTACATAGATAGCTTAAAAATTGGAGCACAGCGAGAAGCAGTGTTGAGACAACTTTTTTTTTCTTGTAAAGGAAGGGTCTGCGCTGGAAGAAGGAAGGGATTGAAGTTTGTTTAAAATCTCCGTGTTAAAAAGCGTGCCCGGTAACAGCACCCTGAGTGTCGGCGGACACTCGTACTGGTCTCTCGTACCATGTGTCCATTAACTGAATAGGAATCATCAAGCGGGTTGTATGCTTGTTTGCAGGCTCAATGTTTTTAATAAAAGGTCCCACTTCATTTACCGGCAGCGCCTTTTATTATGAAGTCAGTAAACCTCTACTAACAATATTTTAAATCTATACCTACTTGAAAGTCGGCCTTCATCTATACATAGTATGGAGATATTATATAAATGTAAATAAGGTTTACAAGTAAGGGAGTAAGTAATAAGCATAATAATATACTATGGGGGGATAGTACAGATGCTTCTAGTTTATTGAAATTTATTGAAAAAAAGCTACTTAGAATTATATTTAATATACAAGCAACAGAAAGCAAAGTAAGGGTTACCCTTACTTTGAAAAATATAAAATATTACACTGCATTTACATATATCTTAGAATTGTGTAAATTTGTCCGGAAATATCCTAACTTCTATACAAAGCGCGACGACCATAATATAACAAACACCAACTTAGAGATAGAAACAAATTAATGCTACCAGTTTCTAAAATGACACACCTCACACACCATTCTTCCAGCCCGCTAGTCATGTCCTTAAAAAAATTCAATAAGTTATCCGATTCACTAAAAACATTAGCAATGATAAACATTAAACAAGTTAAAAAATTACTTATAAGAAGGTGCTATTATAAGATATCATCATCATCATCAATAAAACGTTTATAAAAAAAAACGTTGCCTGTAAAGTCGGTATACGGGCGAAAGTTTTACGTGACAACGACTTTGAGTGGTAAAATAATTTTAATGTGAATATTCATTCGTATAGTAGGAAGAAGGATGAAATAATAGTAACAATTTAAAACATTTATTTAAACAAAGAATTATATTTAAAACATAGTTGAGTGGGAGAGAGACGCAAGGCATTCGGCGGGCCTCTCTCTCGTTCGGTGACTCATCGTAACGTTACCGAGCGTTACACTTTTTCATAAGTGACTCCCAGCCGCAACCTAATTTAAGACGTTGTCACGTCAAAAAATATATATAAAACTCAAATATGAAATAATAATAGATAAACATCTTAAAAATATATAATATATTGTTTTCTGAGGTTTAAGCGAGCACTACACATTGAAATGAAACACTTTTTTACGGATTAACTCGCGTTTAATTTACAATTGACATAGTTTTTTTTATATTATCCTGTCGTTTCGAACCCCTTACAGGGTCCGTGGTCACAGGGAGACTGAAGTGTTGGTAGAAGTTATTTGCGTACCGTCAATGATGGGGTCCCAGGCAAAAAAAAACATCGAAATTTTATTAAAGAGGATGGTTGGAATTTACCACCTGCCTGGGACCCCATCATACAGGTCATCAAATCCCAGCCCCAATAGCAACACATTGCCAGAACTAAAAAATATTGTGTAAACTTGAACGCACACGGTTAAATATAAAAATGATTGACGGTATGCAAATAACTTCTAACTATGAGACGACCTTCACCTCAGTCTCCCTGCACGGACCCTGTAAAGGGTTCGAAACATCAGGTTATTATAAAAAACTATGTAAATAGTAAATTAAACGCGAGGTAATCCGTAAAAAAGTGTTTCATTTCTATATACGAGTAGGTATAATATAATAAATAAGCTAATTTACTTTAAAATTAATTGGATAATCTCTTCCTTTTTCAAGTTGCTGTGCCTGACACTGCCCATAATGAATCTGTACCCAATGATGTTACAATAAAAAATAATATCATTGTCTGTACCTATATAAAGTATAACAACTTTGTAACATTTTGGTGTACAATAAAAATATTGAGTTTTGAGTATGTATCTTACGGCTGGGCAAAGGTCATCAAATCAAGTCGTCACTACAATTAACTACTTACTTGACATTTTCGAAAAATTATAAAAAGAAATTACAAACGCTTATTTTATACCCCGTACCATTGAGCTAAACTAATAGAGAAGCAAACCTCATTACCGCGCGTCCTAAAAAATATGAACGTCAGGACTGAGGAGCCACCCCTAATTTTTAAAGGAAAATCATACCATCAATTAGTAGTATAAAAAATAATTTTGTAGGACAAATTCTGGAATTTGTAGTATAATACTTTCTAAGGTACATCAATATAAAGCTGGCTCCTCAATCCATACAGTATGGATTGAGGAGCCACCCTAGAACTCGGAAAGTAATGAAGTTACATTTTTGAAAATTTTGTATGTTTTAGTAGGTATTTTGTAGGTTATCTACAAAAAATTTCAGTGCGATACTGCCGAAATTAAATAAAATACAATAGTTTTGTTGTGGCTCCTCAGCCCGTATACAAAAGCGTGAATTCCTATGAAATTGATCCACATATTAATATATTCGAACTAATGGACAATTAGTAGTATGTATGCTTGAATTTGTAGTATAGAAATAAAATAGCAAGATTAAGTAAATTAGCTAAAAAAACACATTTCATCTGGCTCCTCAATCCAGACACTTGCATTTAAATAATTGACTATATCTACCTAACTATAGAAGATAATCAAAAGCTTTATATGCCAATATTTAGTAGAAATTTCTACTAAATATCTAGGTACAAAATAACATTGTACAATTTGGTCAAAGGAAGTTATGATGATTATTCGATATTCCATACAATTCACTAAGGGTGACCATGTTATATGAATGAAAACAGGACAAATTGTTCTTTACATTAAGTTTTAACAAAATATATATTATTATGAACTTAACAATTATAATGTTATAAATATTATTTATATAATTTTAACGCAAATTTTGTTCTTTCTTTTCGACACTTTTTCATAATAAGTATGAAAAAGTGTCGATGATATTGGATAAATACATACCTAGCTTTGCATTTTTAAAACCTATATTACACTGGACTGTTGTAATCACATCATGTTCCTTTTATTCAGTAATGTCATTTGTTAAGGGTTTAAAACGTTAAACTTTTATCAGAACCTATTTCTGATGACAGATATATAAGACCTAAATCTGGGAAATAAAATACATTGTTTGAATAAAATTACAGCCTAATTAATGTAAACAAATATCTAAAAGATACTCCGTACCTATTAAATTATGTTTAAACATTATAAAAGGAATCAAAGTGAAACTTTCATCATGTCCTATCTACCACATCTGCCATTTTGTAATACTTTACAGCACTGGCATCAAAAGCTTTTAAGCCGAACCTTATAAATAAAAAAGTCTAATCGATACATTTTACTATTGATTCTTATAAAAGTAATTTTTGGGGGTTATAGTTACTCGCGTCCGTAGGTTTACCCCTGAGACCCTACACGTGACCCCTGGGTGGTGCTAAATAATGGCACTTGGTGCTGTTGTGTTTTGTCCGACCAGTGAGGGTTCCGGAGGCCCCTCCCCCACACCCCTCTTCCCAATTCCTATTCCTTCCTTAAACCTATTCCTTCCTTAAAGGCCGGCAACGCGTCTGCGATTCCACTGGTTTTGCGGGTGTCCATGGGCGGCGGTGATAGCTCTCCATCAGGTGAAATTACAACTTACACTTGACATATGAGCAGTCGCTATTTGGTGAAAAATGGACTATGGTAGAGAGTACTCTACCATAGTTTATCCTCTACTTAATACAGTCGCTTTTGCTGTCCTAATTGCCTAGTCTCTGACTAACCCTTCGGGAATAATAGTCGTAATTATATGTATGTTTGTATGTTAAAGTTAAAGTTCGAAAGTAAAGAAATAAGTTGTCACTTATATAACAGCCTTTATTTGACAAAAAATGTAATGATGCATAACACACATTACGTATAACGTTATATTAAGACTGTATGAGATCAATCTCTTTGCTTTTCCTATATTTAAAAATGTATTAAAGTAGTCAGATGTTTGCAACGAAATTTCGGTTGACCTTTCTACGACCTTGGTTTGCGGGAGCGTATTTATAAACTTGCTGCGATTCCTCTGGCGGGCGGTCCACTGTGTGGACGTTGTTGTAAACCACGTAAGCAGTATTGCCACTGCCTCTAACAAATTACAAATAACACCGCTATCTTCAACCTACATACAACGTGGTTACTGAAAAAAGCCAAGTTCATTTATATTAATGTACGTACAATAAAGATACAAAATTATTATTAATCAAGTGGATCAAATTTTGTTTAATTACACTATTTAAGTATATCAAAGAAGGGATGTCAATAGGGCTATTAAATAAGTAGATTTGTTGCTTATGTACGTAAAAATTTTAGGATTTATGATTCTGGAAGAAAGAATTAAAATAATAATTAAAAAAACAGTTACAGAAATATGTCCAAATATGAAAAATTTTACAATGCTAAACATCCTGCTGCAGGTAGCCTAAATGCTAAAAAAGCAGGATCCTGCTAAAAATGGCAACACTGCTTGTAACGCACAAAAAGCGTGTACCAGACTGTTGTAAACAAGCCTCCCCACCAGGTCACCTTGGCGGAGGCTGGTTTACAACCGCCGCACAGTCTAAGAAAAACGCAATCTAGCTGGATTTAATTGAAAATATCGACATCTATTCATTGAAGATACCGTATTGCCTGTTTATACCTAAGACCCTACTAGTCACTTCTGCATTTAAGAATTTGTTTTGTAAGTAACTCAAAATAAAAAATAAAAAATGTTAAAGTGGGTAAACAATATTCGTCGTACATTTACATTTCATGCGATATTTTTAAAGCATCAACTGTTATTACGATTTCTGATTATGTACTTATAGACACAAGAGAGTTTTTTGGTTTATTGTTGGATTGTGTATATCTTTGAGGTAAGTTCAAGTATATTTTTTGGAACTTATAATGAAACTATGATTAAAGAAACATCATTTCAAAGCTGAGGTAAAAATATTCTTTTTTTAGAGAGATTTTGTAAACAAATTTGTGCATATATCAAAACGCCCGTATTATCCTGTATTTTCTTTTAGTTTACTCAATAGTGCAGAGGCTTAACTTTAAAGTACAGTTGATACATTTTGCGATTTTTTGCGACACCCATACATTTTTTTTCCTTTTTCAGAATGCCTACCGAAATACCAAAAAAATAAATTTTCGATATTTGGACTGCAAACGCAAAAAACGAGCGATTTAATGCTATTTTTGCGTTTGTAAAAGATCAAGTGAGTTTTCTTAAGATGCTGTGAAGGAAATTAAGGACTTTTTAAGAAAGTTGTGCAGCAAATTTGAAGAAAAATGGGCAGCAAGCGGTAGACATCGTGAACGCTTGTTGAACAAAAATATAACATGGTTAAATTACATTAACTGGCCAGATAGTGTTTTGCGAGATGTACCATCTCACCAGGAAGACCACAAAAATGTCTTATGGAATGTTGCGATAAAACAAAAAAACAAAAAGTTCAAAATCTTTTCCAGTCCACTAGCCCTGAAGAAATTATAATTGCGACTGAATGTAATCTTCGAAAATCTGGTTAAAGAGATGCTGCTGCTGCTATCGTAAGAGAACTTTCAATGAGTTCAATGGGTAACATTTCCCGGAAAAACCTTAACAGAATCCAGCTCAAATATGATAGATGGTAAATTAAGTGATTAATTTAAATAACAATAAATTTGTACCTACTGCATACGTTTTTTGTAATGTAATAAGATAACATGGTTTGTAACTTCCTAGTATTATTATTTAATTGAAGCACTAAATAACACTATTTATTACATAAACCATTAGGTTAGCGCGATTAGGAATTAAATCCCGCTAGATTGCGTTTTTCCCACACTGTGCGCTGTTGTATTCCGTCCACACTTGTTGAAAACAAGGCTTTCACTTAGTTTACAACCGCCGTTGATGTTTTCCGTCACAAGTATGTTTGATTTTACAGCTAGCGGCTGTACAACTGTCATTTGTTGACAGATATTGCCAGATGACAATGAATTACAGATTAAAAATTAAAAAAGTAGGTATACAACTTATGCATAAAACGCCGGGTCTCCTTTCGTTGCAAACAACTGTCCACACTGTTGTAAACCGCTGTTGAAAACTTCGGTTTACAACAGTTTGGTAGGTATACACGCTTATTACTCGGCTCTAGCGTAATGTTGCCAACTCGAAGATTTAAACATGAAAGTGATTTCGACTTTTACATATTATACCAACATTTTCAGTCCTTTCTTTTAAAGGTTCATTAAAATCGTAAGTTGTACTTCAAAATATTTTAAAAATGTTAAATTAGTTGTAGGTAGTTGCTTTAAAAGATAATGTTTTTCTACAGTTTTAAAAATGACTCCAAATTTCTATATTTTGTCTTTGCATTTTGATAATGTTCCATGAAAACTTAATTAGTAGGTACAAACACATGCTAACATATAATCACGACTATTATCCCCGAAAGCTTAGACAGAGACTAGGCAATAAGGACAGCAAATTAAAGCAGTCCTTTACCATAGTCCACTTTTCAATAAATAGCGAGTGCTGATGTGCTCAGCGTGACAGGTGATGAGCCTATCGCCGTTCTATGCTGTTGGATGTATGTATGTGCAGTCTTTAGTCCGAAAGTTGCCTTTTACGTCACCCAAGAGGGTGGTAGTATTCTATCACCGCTACGCGACACAGTTAATTTACGTCAGCTCAGCAACAACAACGATATAGCAATCTTTCCACGCAATCTTTAGTTTACATCCTATGATGCTAAGAGTTCAGGTTTTCTTATTTTTATATTTACTTTGTTAATTAGTTAGTTTTATATTACTACAATAGTATTTAATGTAGGTAAGTACTTACTATAATTAATCAAAAGGTCGAGGTTGAGATTTCAATCAAAACCACAAAACATGTATGGTTTATTAGTAGTGATCGAAAGCTAGATAAAGTGTTACATTTTTCTTAAGAATTTTTAGAATGTAAACCTGTTTGCGTGATTTAGGAATCAACAAATAAATAAAAGAGCCATCTATGATTCTTTACCAGAACTAAGTTAGTTTCATGACAATTTGTAAAATTCTGTTTATGTTTCCTATAAACTTAAACAAATGCTATATAACCGCAATTGTGATAAATTCCATTTCTGGTCGTGTTCAAAAACTAGAGTATGAAGAGTTGTAGGTATTCATTTTAATAATCAATTGTATCAGCAGTCGGAAATACCACATGAGTATCATCAACAACCTTACACGTCCCACTGCTGGGAACAGGCTTTCCCACGCTGGCCCAATGCGGGTTAGTGTCTCATTTACTTTAAGTTAACGTACGCATTACATTTTATTATTTAAATAAATAAATAAATAATCTAATTAATTAATTATTACAAAACGTTACGTACGCGTAACGTTTTGTACATACGAAGCAAAACATACAATACGCTACCTTAATACGGGTACTTAACCATATTTTTATTCTCTTTGCCAGTATCGATATGGTCACCCTATATAGTGAATTATATGGAATATCGAATAATCATCATAACTTCCTTTGACCAAATTGTACAATGTTATTTTGTACATAGATATTTAGTAGAAATTTCTACTAAATATTGGCATATAAAGCTTTTGATTATCTTCTATAGTTAGGTAGATACAGTCAATTATTTAAATGCAAGTGTCTGGATTGAGGAGCCAGATGACATGTGTTTTTTTAGCTAATTTACTTAATCTTGCTATTTTATTTCTATACTACAAATTCAAGCATACATACTACTAATTGTCCATTAGTTCGAATATATTAATATGTGGATCAATTTCACAGGAATTCACGCTTTTGTATACGGGCTGAGGAGCCACAACCAAACTATTGTATTTTATTTAATTTCGGCAGTACCGCACTGTAATTTTTTGTAGATAACCTACAAAATACCTACTAAAACATACAAAATTTTCAAAAATGTAACTACATTACTTTCCGAGTTCTAGGGTGGCTCCTCAATCCATACTGTATGGATTGAGGAGCCAGCTTTATATTGATGTACCTTAGAAAGTATTATACTACAAATTCCAGAATTTGTCCTACAAAATTATTTTTTATACTACTAATTGATGGTATGATTTTCCTTTAAAAATTAGGGGTGGCTCCTCAATCCTGACGTTCATTAAAAAATGTAACCACTACTTAACCGCGACGACGTAGCTTTGAAACCAATAAACATTTTAATGTAAACATATAACTGTCTCATCTACACAAGTAGCAAGAACCATGCTGTCACTAAATTAGACAAAGACAGATACATAGTCATGCGCTGGCGGGCCAGTGTTGCCTGCCATATGAATTTTACTCCAAAATAAGAAAAAAAAATTGAATATTTTTGAAAGCAATTGTTTTATAAAATACATGAATTTAAATAATACTTTTATTATAAAGAGGAATGATTTGTTTGTTTGTTTGCATGTAGCCGATAAACTCGGGAACTACTGAATCGATTTTAATATTATTTTTGACCATTAATATGCTACTATTTTAACATAATTGAAACTATGTTAGCAGGACAGGGCCTCAATCACAATAAGCACTAACGATATTACAAAAACTATACCTTTACCGTTCAGCCGACTTTGTATAGCGCTATCGCATGTGTCAAACGCGATAGCACTATAAAAGTACGTCTAACGACTACATTTCAGTTGTGGTTCGGTTGAGATTATTTAGCGTGATCGCCCCCCAGGACGCGATGCGTTTTCTGAGTGAATGCTTACTTACTGCTTGCGGTGCTGCGGCCGAAATGTCAAGCAGTACTAAGTAGGCATTTGCTTGCAATGTGTGTCGCGATTTATCCCGTTGACATAGTTTTAATATGATGTTTATATGTATTTAAATATGGATATCCGTTAACTAGCCGCCATAGTACAAGCTTCGGCTTAGTTTGGGGCTAGCTCATTGGTATGATTGTTGAAATATATTTATTTATTTATTATTTACTTTACAAAGATAAAGTTGCGAGGAACAGCAAGTATTATTTAAATAACATGTCTTGCTTACTAGATACATAAAAGGAAGAATAAGTAATGAAATAATCCTCCTGCCCCCGAAATTCTATCGTTTTCGCTAGTAAGAAGTAGTTAAATGTGTTCTGAATTACTAATCATAATTCCATTTTTTCATTTTGAGAAGTTAAGTAATTTATATGTCAATAATATAGTCATAATCTAATTTTATGTAGGTATTTACTCATGCTGCATGAAAAAATGTCACATTTTAATGAAAAAAAAATTATAAATGTTCTCTTATAGTTTTTGCGCAGTGAATGGACATTTATTCGGCATATACAGACACTTATCGGGCATTTATCCAATGCACCCAAAACGCCCGGGCGTAAACCCATCACTGGCCATAATGGTAGTTTATTTATACAAACAGTAATCAAACTCCGCTATGAAACATCAGTTTTGTGTTTAGTCTCTTTTTTGTATGTTTTCATGCTATAATCTTGTTTTAAATATTTCTTCTCACGGCGTCCTGCATCTTAGATTATTCTTCCTGATTATTAGATTATTAATTGATTAAATATACTACAAATTAATAAGATTGCATTAATCTTTTGAACGAAACTTAAAATATAATTACATATTATTATTTAAAATCGGAGGTTACAACTTCATCCATTGATTAATTTGTTTCTCCCATTAAAGTGGGAAACCAAAACGAGGTTTTTAATGGCAACACTGAACATAAATCACAATATTTGTTATTTAATGATTTTTTTGTGTGTTTTTACGTCAATATCAATACATTTACAATGTACATACTTATGGAAAGTAATTCCGCTTGAGTTATGATGGTTCTGTGACCTTTAATCGCACTCTTTCACTATGCATTTACCCATTTTCCGTCCGGTTCAACCTGGCCGGCGTCACACTGAGGACTGAACTGACATTAGCTAGGCATATGGCTGTGGCCCTAAGTGAGGTGGCAACGCTTTCGCGCGGTAATTGCTAATCTAATGTATATATATCAATGCCCCGTACAATATTTTCTTTCTCGAAAAAGCTTTATTTAACAGAAATAAACAAATTTTTCTTTATTGATTTAAAATTTCGTGCGAAAACGGTTGGTCACGTGACATTATGCTCTGTGACGTCACATTTCAATCAATATAAAAACTTATCTTAAAACCTGACAATATTGTGATAATATTGTGAAATGCTCAATCATGGTCATGGTGTTTCGGGTCTTGTAATCCACAGATAAAAAATAGCAAATTTATTTTGTAAAAATAAAATATTAATTTACAAATTAAATAAAAGAACTATTGGATAATTTATTTATTTATTTTATTTATTGTTTTAGGATAGCTAACAGCTTATAAAAAGTAATTAATTACAAAAATAGAAACAAAAAGCTATTGATAAAATACCACATATAGATAATTATCGTTAAATCTTATACTTACTACCATTTCCGACATATTTTTTTTTCTCTTAAATAATGGCTTCGTGCGATCAGCACATTTAGCCTTTATATAGTTTTTAATAGTAATTATTATTTTCTTTACGGATGATAATGAGTGATAATGAACGTTTAATGGTAAATGATTTTCCCCCAAACCCCTTGAGACTCAATAAAGCTGTGGGACTTTATTGATGTCTCTCACGGACTTCTTGAGAGAATTTGAAAAGTGATGTTGCACTGTTGTTTTATTTGCTAACACTCATGCACGTTCACGAACACTTAACAGTAAATAATCCACCATTATTTCACATTAATATTCGACAAAACACAAATTATAGAAAATAAAACAAAACTGCAGACATGACGCTTCACTTTCCCGCCAAGAAGTCTCTACCATTTCCGACATATTTCATATTTTATTGTTACAACTGTCAAATAGCCAAATAACGGGTGTTGCGTTGCCTTAATCATCACACTTACCAAGTGGGGGTGCGTGGTCACAAACCCAGGCTATGCCTCGATAAAGTTATGTTAATTGTGACAATATCCTTATCTACATACGTCTTAACAAACGTTATCGTAGAATGTTAATAGATTAGAAGGTGAGATCTTCCCTCCTAAATGTTTTTAAATGCTGAATGCTAAACTGAATAATCAGTAAGTTCGTAACGGAGGAGCGCTTTGCATTCATTAATTCGTAATTAAGTGATGATAAAGCCGAAATTGAAAGGCTATCTTATCATTTAGGTTACATGAAAATGGTGATAGCCTGCCAGACAGATAATAAAGACCCATCCGCCGGGTATCGAACCCGTGAGTGATCGTGAAATGGTTCTTCATAAAAACTAAAAGGCGCGGGCAAAGTTTTATTTAAACTCTAATCTATGATTGGTCAAGTTTTTTTTTTATATAAAAGAAGGAGGCAAACGAGCAAGCGGGTCACCTGATGGAGAGCAATCACCGCCGCCCATGGACACCCGTAAAACCAGAGGAATCGCAGGTGTGTTGCCGGCCTTTAAGGAAGGAATAAGGTTAAGGAAGGAATAGGAATTGTGAGAGGGGGGGCATCCGGAACCCTCACTGGCCGGACGAAACACAACAGCACCAAGTGCCATTATTTCACGCCGGATATTCGGATATTACGCTGGGTGACCCGGCCCAATGCGTGCTGCAACGCAGCGTGGCTCTACCACTCAGTCAGTGTCACTCATTTAGCACCACCCAGGGGTCACGTGTAGGGTCTCAATGGTAAACCTACGGACGCGAGTAATTTTAAAAGTTTTATTAATTTTGTACTTCTTTATAAAACGGGATTAGTAAAACTTCTTCGTGAAATAGGTATATACAGGAAAAAGAACATCAAAAGCTTCGAACATCAAAGCAAAACAGAAAACCATGGTCACTTCTTTCTGCAGAAAGAAGTCTTGACTCTACAAATCGCGGCCAACATAAACGTAAATCTGTATATAGGAGTAGGTAGGTATTACATTATAATGTGAACCATTTTCCTTTTCACCGAGTTTTTGAATCTGAAGCTCGAACGTAAAAAACCTTTTGTTCAATTCTCATCCCTTATTTATGTAGAATGTGCCATTAGTTCCGCCACCCGCCGCCGGCGCGCTAACCGAGCGATCCTCTGCAAAAAGTGCCAAAAAATCCCCATTGTTTGTCCGTGTATTTTCTTTTATGTAGTTGCTGTGGATTCCAGATTTAGAGCTAGACAATTTATAGTCTATTTAAACCTATTAAACTTTAAAACTGGAAATAGCACTTGTCACAAAACGACTTAGGAAAGAAGACGAGGTGTTTTTTTTAAATGCTTTTTTGTGTTTATTTGATTTCAAAATAGCGCCATAAAATGCGCAATAACAACTGAAGAATAACTGTTACGATACCTATTACTAGAGCTTGAACTCAAACCGATTACGCTACGAACAAAAGGCAGTCGTAATAATTAATTATGTTTGGATGAACTTAACTTAAGATAACACTTATAAGTTTAAGTGTTTAGCGTACACGAAACGTTTAAATATAAATTCCTTGGGAGCGCATTTCTTAAAAGTCAAAACCACAGAACAGAAGACATCAAAACCCAATACTCAATATTTGATAAACTAAACTACAATAACCTTCGTACATTTTTCAAAAACTACTTTTTACCGAACGTACAAATTACTCACAACGACTTTTAATCTCCAATTCAGTCCGACTGAACACGTTGTAACACTAAAACGATAGCATGAGTCAAATCGAAATGAAATTCAAACAGTGGAAATACAGCGGATCGCCGCTGCCCCGGCCTGGCTCGTTAATCACCAGTATGCGAACAAAAATCAATTAACCATTTTATGAATAGCCGCCCAAAGCCGACGGATTAACTCTCATACACTAGCGTTATTTGCAAAAATACTGTAATATTTTAATATAGGATTACATACCTAAGCTAAATTTAATAAACTGTTTTCAGTGTTGTTGTAACTAACGTACTTTAACCATCTAGTTTGTTGTGGGCTCTCGATAGATGACAGATCTGAACTAGAAGATTAGCTAGAGGTCGAAACTAGCTAGTCTGGAAGACCGAAGACTAGCTACCCGTAGTATCTCGACTATAATACCTACAAAGTATTTACAAAATGTGTCCAAAAACAAAACTGCAATATTATTCCACCTAAATTTATGTAAGTAGGTAAGTACAACTGATTTTCGTTAATGCTGAGTAGCTCTCATAGGAATAGTTGTTTTATGCACTTAATAACTATACCGCTAAAGGTAACATAATTAGTATAAGACAACGATATACGAGTATGTAGGGTGGCTGGCGGCAATTGGGCAAGAAGAGCTGAAGATCGGGCTGAGCCCGGCATGCGATGGGAGTTGGGAGAGGTCTTTATCCAGCCGTGGGCTTACACGGGCTAGTGATGATAATGGCACGGGCATGGTAGGTATCTTTAGTAATATGCGATTCAGTATCGATATTTTTTTCTAATTTGTTGTTTTTATTTTTTTGTTGTTTTTATTTGTTGTTTTTGTCCCTTAATCCCAAATAACCCTTATTTGTTGTTTTTAGTATCGATATTATTTTCTAATTTGTGTAACACCACTTATAATTATGTAAGGCACGCACTTAAAAAGCATAGTCTTCGTTTCATCCTCGTTTAAGTAAGTGTTGTAGGTGGAACAATCCGCGGTCTCCTTATGGGGATTCTGTACGAAATTGTGAAAATTTACGTTACTTGTACTATGCGCTGAATTAGTTATATACAATAAAAGAACTTACGTAAGTTAGCCTGATCATTGCACAAGGTCGTGGCCTTGTTGAAATTTGAAACCAATTCTTGAAACAATAACAAACAATACATACATCTAATGACTCCTTAAAACATTTTTTTTCGAAAACTTCTTAATTTTACCCATGAAACAATAATTCTTACATGAAAATATTTGTATTGATATTCCGCAGGTCTCCCCCATCTTAAAAAAGTTAATTTTTATTTTTAACACAAGCGCGTGATGGTTTTGTACATTTAGCAGAATAAAACATTGCTCTAATCAAATTACTAGGTCTTCAAAGCATAATTGTTCTAATTTTAAATTACAATATGATTGATTTTGCTTTGAAGTTCAATAGGAGACTTACTTATGTCAGTTTTTACGCAGTCCCGTTGCATCCGCATCAAAATTCGACCAATTTTATGCTTAGAGTATAAATAACTAATCTATACTTACTCTACGAGTAAGTCTAAAGTTTTCATGGGTTTGGCTACCCAGTTTAAACTATCAAGTTTCTTCTATCCTGCAAGAAGCACATTTTGCACAA
Organism: Scoparia ambigualis; assembly: GCA_963921215.1. Classification (NCBI taxonomy): domain Eukaryota; kingdom Metazoa; phylum Arthropoda; class Insecta; order Lepidoptera; family Crambidae; genus Scoparia; species Scoparia ambigualis. Next base: position 8,433,411 of record OY992510.1, read on the forward strand.
ACCTATCATGACAATCGGAAAAGCTATTTTATGACGTTACAATCACGATGTGTGATCAAACGTAAAATCAAAGAATAGTAGTTTAAAACATTAGATTTTTGCACCTATTTCTTCAATCTTTCAGTCTGCATTTAAGATAGATTAAGTATATTTAAATATTGCACTGCTACTTGAAACCTAAATGAAAAATATAACGTTTTGTGTGTATACCTATTAACAGTAACGAGGAGCGATACATCACGCGAGTGCCGCCCGAGGAAGCGGCGAGAAAGCCATCGGAAATTACGTTTTTAATCTGTTCCGGTTCTTATGACCACATCATTTTCGCTACGGTTAGCTGTTGCGAGCCACACGACTGTAATAGAAGCTAGCAACTAGGAACAATATAAAATTAAAACCTTCTTGATTTACTACTGCCTTATTTTATACATAGCGTAGGTCGTCATGTTTGCAATATAGTTTCGTTTTTGTTTTCTACAGTAAGGGTTGATAATTATAGGATTAAAAATGCGAACTCCTTAAAAAAGATTTCGTTCTCAGAATACTTTTTCTGTTCTGAAGACCGCACCGCAGTTCTATTAGGCATCTTTTATTGGTGTAAGATAATCTCGTACTTACGACACATTAGAAAAGAATGCAAATACCAAGAGGTAGAGAGACCAGGTAGCAAGAATGGCGGTAGAAGTAGAACCAATGACCATCAATTGTAGCGGACATAGAACAGTAGCCATGGCTCAAGAAGAATAAATCGAGGTAAGATTACTTTTATGGTTAGGCTTACCTAGACAGACACATTCTTTATTATTGAAATTTTTGCATTCACAATCCTATATAGATATAGGATAAATTGTTTACTAGAAAAAAATCAACGAGTCTCAGGAAGCTCGAATGGGATTAGATCCGGTCCACTGCTCTAACCGCTGAGCTACCGAGACCCGAGAAGACTCGTTGAATTTTTCCTAGTAGTTTGATTAACGCTGCAAGCCAACGGTATTACGTCACTGTGAAGTCTACTCTCACATCGGCATCTACACACCGGCAATCCAATGGTCGTGGGTTCGAATCCCATTCGAGCTTCCTGAGACTGGTTGATTTTTTTCTAGTAAACATTTTATCCTATATCTAAGTTGATAGCATTGTGAATGCAAAAATTTCAATAAAAAAGATATTTATAAGCAATCACGTCTTTATCGATTGTTAAATCAATAGTAAGTATTCCTTCGACTGTGAGGGTAGACTTCACAGTGACGTAATACCGCTGGCTTTAGGTACTAGGAAAAATTCAACGAATAGATACATTGTAAGTCATTGATGTATTGGTCTTACTCAATGTTGTAAGTTAAAAACCATATTGTATCAATAATATTACACGCTTAAAGGATTATAATATAGTCTGTGTAAAGCAAGACAAACAGAAAAGAAAACAATTTGAATAATAAATTCGTTAATTTATTCCTCGTAGCGTTAATGTTGTTATTGTGTTGCCTGAGTTATTCCGGGCACACCATTTAGATGAATACCCAATTTTCGTTTTCCGTTTCATTAAATATCGCCCTAATTCGGAGACAACGTAAATTAGCCAAGAATGCGAAATTGATTTTAAACGCAATTCATTACACGGGATTCATAAGCATTTAACTTTATTAGGAGTTGTCAGAAGTTGGATGGTGCTAAGTTTCAATTGGCTACTTGACAGTTTTCGAAAAAGTATTTTAAAAATTACAAACGCTTATTTTATACCCCGTACAATATTTTCTTTCTCGAAAAAGCTTTATTTAATAGAAATAAACATATTTTTCTTTATTATTTTCAAATTTCGTGCGAAAACGGTTGGTCACGTGACATTTTGCTCTGTGACGTCACATTTCAGTAAATATAGAAATTTTTCTTGAAATCTTTTTTTTTTTATGTTTAATGGCGCGCACGATTTGTGCTTTAGCCAAGGCAAAGTAAAAGGTTAGGAAGCGGTTTTTTTTTATTGTATTCGAATAAAAGGGAATTGAAGGAATTAAGAAGGAAAGGATCAAATAGGATTAGATAGGAATTAATGATTGATTTAGACTTTGATATTGTTAATGAACAAAAAGGAAGATAATGCTTTGTAAATATGATAATCATTTGTAAATAATAAATAGGATATAGAGGATGGAAAGGAAACATGAAGTGATGTTAAGGATTCGAAAAAATCGGAATGATCATATAAAGGACATGCAAAACAGATATGATTAAGGTCACCAGTATCGTTACCACACTCACAAATGTCACTATCAACTATATGTAATTTTGCAAGATGGGCAGGAATGCAGACATGTCCCAGCCTCATACGACTAATGCTTGATGAAGCACTTTTACTAAGTTGAATTTCTGAAAACCAAGGCTTGATTGGAATGGTTGGCTGTATAGTTTTATACTGTCTAGCTTTTATCCGGCTGCTGATTTCCCAATGATCCTTCCAAGAATTAATAAGATCAACCCTTGCAAGACTCACTAGATCAAAGCAATAATTTTTATAAGGGTGTAAATCACCACAAAGAATGGCTTCATTAGCTCTAGTCTATCGGCCTGATCATTTCCTAGAATACCCTTATGACCAGGAATCCATACCAATTTTACTTCAAAACCTCTTAATACGCATATTTGAAGTAAAGTTCTACATTCAATGATAACTACTAAATTATTATTGAATTTAAAAGGGAATCTTTTCAAGGCTTCGAATGCACTTTTGGAATCGGAAAATATAACAGTCTTTTTTAGTTTCATTAATAAAATATATTCCAAAGATTTTAAAATGCCAAAAGTTTCACCAGTATATATTGAGGTTTCTGGAGGTAATTTTACTTTTTGTAGTATATTATATTGGTGATGATAAATACCTATTCCAACACAGCCTGTATTGTCATGTTTTGAAGCATCACTGTAAATGTGATGAAAGTCATGCCATTCCTCATTTAATTGGAAATTGAAATTAGTTTTAGCATTTGGGTCATTTTTAAGATCCAAGTTTAAAACAACAGAAAGGGAAATAACTAAAGAATCAAAATTAGTAGAGAATAAAGGAAAATGCAGAGATTTATGTGTGGGAGCTTGAAGAGATATGAATTTCCGAAAACTGATAACTAGACAAGGAGGACTTTTGTGAGACCAATATGATGGATGAGTGTATATACCGAGTTTGAGAGCGGACGTGTTTGCGGTGCTTCGAAATTATTTTAGTAATTTAATTTGAGTCGTGGACGCACCGGGACTTCGCCCCTACATTGCTCAGGACTTCGCCCCGTCGGTGCTCAAGACTTCGCCACTTCACTGCCGGACCCTCGCCAGGCCGTTGTCGAGGCGCCTTGCTTTGAAAAAACTGTGAGTGACGCATTTGTATTCGCGGGGTTTGAACGCCGGGCCTTTGGGTTAGAAGCCGACCCGCGTACCGCTGAACCACGGCCACTAGGCGCAGCGCGGCCAAAATTAGTAATCGCTTGCGGGGTGACGTCGTTACTGCATTGGAGTGCTTTTTCGCTTGGCATCGCTTTGCAAACATGGCACCAAATAAATCTGTTACCTGTGCGGGTTGCTTAAAGAAAATATCAAATCGCGATTATTTAGCTTGTTGCTTATGCGCTGGGGCTTATGACATTGAATGCGTCAATTATTCTTACAAAATGTTTAGCCTTATGAGCAAGGAAAAAAAAGATAATTGGCAATGTCCCGCTTGTATAAGTAAACAAAGGAAGATCGACAACACTAACACCCCTGTGCAAGGATGCCGTACGCAGACTAATCCTAGTTCATGCGAGAGGGAATCTGATGAAAATTATGTAACTTTAAGAAAGCCTCCAACTGTCAATACATCCGCCCAATCAATTACTACTTCCTCGGAGTGTGACGAGTCCTTGTTAACAATAATTCGGCGAGAGATTCGGCGTTCTGTTGCGGAGTCAGTGGAGTCGGCGGTTAAAATGTATTTTATGAAAGAATTCAACGAAATTAAAAAAGAATGTGAATTACAAAATAGTGTAGGATTCCTCAGTGCTGATTATGACTGTGTGAAGTCTGATCTGAAAGCCACTCAAGAACAAGTAAACTCATTAACTAAAGAAAACTCAAACCTTTTAGGCAAGTTGAATGATCTTACAAATAGACTGAATTTAGTGGAGCAACACTCCCGTGAAACCAATATTGAAATAAATGGCATTCCTGAAAATAACTCCAAAAACCTATTATCCGTCTTCCGTCAATTATGCACTGCCGTTTCTGTTTCTGTTCAAGAGTCAGATATACTCACTAGTGCCAGAGTTAGAAAATTAAACGAGCAGAGCGATAGACTACGTTCAGTTATAATTAAGTTGCAAACTACCAGGAAACGGGATGAGCTATTGGCGGCTGTATCCAGATTCAATAAGAAGAACCAAAATAACAAACTGAACACCTCAACCTTGGGATATGGTGGAAAAAAATTTCCGATTTATGTGTCTGAACACCTTTCACCTTATAATAAAGCCTTACACGCAAGCACCAGGAAAGCAGCTCACGAAAAGTCCTATAAGTACGTCTGGATACGGAACGGAAGAATATTCGTACGTAAGGATGATCAGGCTCCCGCGAGAGTGATAAAGTGTCATGACTCTTTATCTACTTTGTAACTTCCAGTGCCCTCTTGTTTTTAGTCCGTAAGTTAGATTTAAAATTCACGGTGTACTATCAAAATTTCGGTGGTATGAAAACTAAAACAACTGATATTAAGCTAGCATGCCTATCTAATAATTTTGACATTATTGTGGGTACTGAAACGTGGTTGGACGACACAATACATGACAATGAACTATTTGGTACTAACTATCACATTTATAGACGGGACCGAAGTTCATCTTACTTGACTGGTAAGCGCGGCGGAGGTGTAATCATAGCTGTTTCATAAACTATCAACTCTAAAAGAATAGATCACTTTGAAAGTAACATTGAAGACTTGTGGGTATCTGTAAAAATAGTAATAAATAATAAACCTGTTGAATATTTTGTGCTGTCTACTTGCCTCCGCCGGTAAAAACCAATGAGATGGATATATTTCTTGAAAACTGTAGTGTTGTTATGCAATCTTGTCCATGTAATACTGTTATTCTCGGCGACTTTAATTTGGGATCCATTGTTTGGGCTATTGATACGGATAATAAAAAATTGGCACCTTCTAATTACTCGTGTAGTTTGGGATATCGTTTGATTGACTTTCTATCTCTGAATGATTTATCTCAGTTCAATAATGTAAAAAATCGTAATAGCAAAACTCTCGACTTGGTCTTGAGTAATTTTTATAATATTAGTGTTACAGAAAGTCAGTATCCTTTATGTAAGCTAGATCAACATCACAATGCCCTGGAAATCAGTATTGAGGTACCGTTTAAAAATTTGTTAAAGAGTAAGATGTTTGCTACACACAACTTCAAAAAAGCTGATTATTCAAAAGTAAATTTAAAATTGAGCAAAATAGATTGGATTTCCGAACTTGATCGCGAGCGGGATGTCGATGCTGCAGTATCCAAATTTTACAAAATTATTGGTTCTATTATAGATGAAACTATACCAAAGACACGTGCACGTAATTTTAAATATCCAATCTGGTTTACCCGTAGTTTGATAAAAATAATCAATGAAAAAGAAAGAATCCGTCAAAAATATAAAACCTACAAAAATCCTAGAGATGCCTTGGAGCTCAGACTTTGCAATAGTCGTATAAAATCAATGATATCAACATGCTATTCTAATTATACCGCGAGCATAGAGATGTCGATACAAAATCATCCTAAAAAGTTTTGGTCTTTTGTCCGTCAGAACCAGGGTGGTTCTTCAGATATTCCTGAGCAAATGCACTTGAATGATACGAAAGCAGACAGTGGTGATAAAATCTGTAACCTATTTGCTAAGCACTTCTCGTCCGTGTTCTCGCAACCAGATAAGTCGGAGCCCCCAGATCTTGGCGACCGTTACCCACAAAACTCTCTTAATAACGTCACGTTTACCGAACATCAGATCGGCAAGGTTATCAAGTCTATAGACGCTAGCAAAGGAGCCGGACCTGACGGCTTCCCCTCATTATTTATCAAAATGACTTCCAAGTTTCTGACACTTCCTTTAAAAATTATATTTGAAAAATCTCTTCAATCAGGAACTTTTCCCTCTGAATGGAAGCGTTCTAATGTCATACCAATTTTGAAGAAGGGGAATAAAGATAATATTAAAAACTACAGGCCAGTATCAATTTTGAGTCAGTTTGCGAAAATATTTGAAAGCATTATTTATCCAGTATTGACAAGTTTTCTTAATAGTGTTATGGTTGAAGCTCAACAAGGTTTTTGCAAGGGTAAATCAACAGTCAGCAATTTAATGGACTACGTTACTGATTTAATTAAATCAGTGGACAATCAGCATCAAGTGGATTCGATATATACCGACTTTTCCAGCGCATTTGACAAAGTTGACCATAGGCTTCTCCTTTCTAAACTCAAAGCTTATGGCATTCACGGGGATCTTTTCCGTTGGTTGAGCTCATATTTAGCAGAACGGATACAAAGTGTTACTGTACATGGATTTAAGTCAAATGAATACATTTCTCTCTCCGGCGTGCCTCAAGGCTCACACCTTGGGCCTATTCTCTTTTTGGTGTTCATCAATGATATATCTGGCTCCATCAATCACAGTAAATTTTCTATTTTCGCTGACGACTTGAAGCTATATAAATCATACCGATGTTTCTCTTTTACAAGAAGATATCGATGCTATTCATGAGTGGTGTGCCGCGAATAAAATGATGCTTAACCCACAAAAATGTACCCACATTAAATTCACTCGGAAAATAAACTATCTTCCGTCCTGTTACAGCATCTCTGGCCAAAGTTTAACAGAATCAAGTAAAACTCGTGATCTGGGTGTATTGCTTGACAATAAATTGAATTTCATTGACCATGTCGATAAAATTGTTAGTTGCGCTTGGAGAATATTAGGTTTGATTAAACGTATGGGTAAGCACTTTAAAAATATCAAAACGCTCATAATAATGTTTAACGCTCTCATTCGCAGTCACCTCGAGTACGCCTCAAGCATATGGAACCCCATCTATCAGGTGCATTCTGATAGAATAGAACGTATCCAAAAGAGTTTTACTCGTTACCTTGCCTACCGTAGTCGTGACTGTCCACGTGGTGCTGATTACGTTGTTCGTCTTTCACACTTTAAAATAACATCTTTAGCCGACCGACGCAAACTTTTGGATCTCGTTACACTGCACAAGTTTATCCACGGCAAATTAAACTGCCCAAACCTACTTCAACAGATAAGTCTCTTTGTTCCTTATCACATCCCTAGACATCCCTTGTCAAATAGCTTCAGCTTGCCTCGTTGTAAAACTAATCTTGGTCGGTGCGCTCCATTATACCGGTGCATGCGTACTTACAACGAAATGGATAATAGCAATATCGACATCTTTCATCTTTCTGATCGCGCGTTTAAGCGGTTGTGTGTGGCAAAATTTAATTGTTATCAAGTTGTTTTATAAGTCATCTGTTTTATCTAATTTTACTTTTAATTAAGTTAATTTAACTAGTAAATAAGAAAAACATAATGCTGTATTCACCTGTAAAGGCATGTCTTTTGGCCTAGTCAGTTTTAAATGTTTATATCTAAATGTGTAAGGATATGTTGTTGGTGAATCTATAAATAAATAAATAAATAAATAAATGATGAACTTTCCATGATATCGGACAATAACTGTAGTTTAAATTGTAGAGGATGGTAAGCCAGTTGCAAAGCACGGAACAAAAATCTGTCGCAAAGATATTGTCGTCTGAATTTTAAGGGAGGGTCGACACATTCAACTTGCAAAGTATTGATAGGACTAGACTTCATGGCTCCAGTTATAATCCGTAAAGCCTTAGATTGAATTCTATCTAAAATTTTTAAACCTAAGATACTACAGGGTTCTAAAAAGTAAATAGCATAATCAAGTAAACTTCGAACTAAGGCGTTATATAACAGTTTTGATAAGAATCTTAAGATGTTTAACTGTCTTTCGCATTTTGCTGAAATGTAGTAACAATGGGCAAGCCCATTCATCTTTGCATCTAAAATGACTCCTAGGAACTTTACTTCTTTTACGACTGGAAGCAATATACTATCATATTTTACAGATACAGAAGGAAGAAGCCTCATTCGAGAAAAAAGTACAATGGAACTTTTGGGAGCAGATAAAGTTAAACCATTTTTATCCAACCACAATTTAAGACGTTCTAGTGAAGATGTTTATATATTAGATAATTTGTCGGTAGATTTTCCGGAAGTATAAAGGAGAAAATCGTCTGCGTATTGTAACAAGTTAAGGTTATTATCTTTAATAGACATTTCCAGGTCAAAGGTGTAAATATTGTAAAGAAGGGGACTTAACACAGATCCCTGAGGTAAGCCTCTCCATGCCAATCGTAACATTGAGTGTGAATCACTTACCTGCACTTTAATAGATCTCTCATTTAAAATATTAAGAATAAAATTTTGAAGCATTAAAGAAACTTTTAAGTAATTTAGTTTTTCTTTTAAAATCTGCAATTGCACACTGTCATAGGCAGCAGTTATGTCTAAGAAAGCAGCCATAAGGGATTCATTTTGCGTAAAAGCTAATCTAATGTCGGTTGTGATAATTGCTATGCTATCCATAGTGCTTTTACCTTTTCTAAAACCAAACTGACTATTTGCTAGGTAGGCCTTTGCTTTCCAAAAACCTCTCCAGTCTGTTTTTAACTAAATGCTCCGCCAACTTGGCACAAATTGAAGAGAGAGCTATTGGACGATATGATGAGGCTTCAGAAGATGGTTTTCTAGGTTTAAGAATAGGAATGACTTTTTGGGTTTTCCATGTAGGAGGAATGTTACTCGTAAGCATAATAAAGTTTATAAGTGATAAATAATATGAAAGGCTAATATCGTCCATATTTATGAAAAAAGAGTATGGAATACCATCTACTTCAGGAGCAGAATCTTTAACGTAAGTTAAAACCCCTTTTAACTCACAAAGTTTAAAAGGATCATTGAGATTTGAAGTAAATGTGTTTTCTAGATTGGAAGGTGACAAGGGTAGGCTATTAATTTGAGGGCGAGCATACGGAGGGGAAAAATTATCTAGAAATTCTTCAGCAATAGAACTTTGTAAAAGCGGCGGTTGAGATTCCTTAAATGCAGATCTATAACGACGGATACTATTCCATACTAAAGATGGATGAATGTCAGGGGAGACAAAAGAACAGAATGCTTTCCATCCCTCCCATTTTTTCCGTGTATCATTTATGATTTCTGAGAGGGAATTATAGTTCTCTATAGTAGAATTCTGCTTAAAAATAAGTTCAGCAAATTTTCTTTTTTTTAATTGGACTGTGCAATCAGAATCCCACCAGGGGGGAGGGGGAATTTTTGAATGACAGCTACTCCGTTTGTCAAACAATTTGTCAGCTGTTCAATTAAAGTTTGAGTTAATAAATCGCTACATTGAATTAAATTATTTTCATTTACAGCAGGAAGGAGGGAAATTTTGTTTCTAACTTCATCTCTAAAAACACTCTAATCTACATTGGTTAAGTTATATTTTAATCGTGGTTGACGTTTGGTTACAGGTTTATGAGAAAAAATGCTATTTGGAAAGTTGATAATTAAGGGGAAATGATCACTACCAAAAGAAGAATTTAAAGGAGACCAGGATAGAAAAGATGCCAGATTAGGAGAGCATAAAGTTAAATCAGGAGCACTAACTCCTTCATGAGGAGGTGTGCGGCGGGTTGGAATACCATTGTTCAATAAACAAACATTAAGATTATCTAACATGTCTAGGATTCGGGAACCATAATGATTTGAGTTAAAACTTCCCCAGGAACGATGCTGAGCATTAAGATCCCCCATAATTACAAGAGGTCTAGGAAGATTAGTCATAATATTTTCTACTTCATAATAGACTGATGTTGAAGGATGTGGAATGTATAGAGAAACAAAGCAAATGTTATTTACTTTTACAGCAAATATACTGAAATCATTATGTATAGGGATGTTTATATGGGAGAAAGGAAAAGAGTGCCTTACAAGTAAAGCTACTCCTCCATAACCATCACTTCGATCCTCTCGCAAGCAAGAGTATCCAGCTATTTTAAAGTTATATTCTGGCCGAAGCCAGGTTTCGTGTATAGCCAAAATAAATGGCTGGTGAGTGTTAATAATGTAAATTAAGTCATGTTTCTTATTTATAAAGCTACGGCAATTCCATTGAATTATGTTGGCTTGAGCCATCAACAGTGTTTTTGTTATCATTAATCGATTCAATAAAGGAGGCAACGTTGGTCGGTAATGAAATTATATTAGAGTGAACTAATGAACTTATTAAAGTCAATAATAAATCTTTTAAAGGTAAATCTGAAAGAGAATTTTGTCTATTATTTATGCTGCTAATAGTTGGCAGGGGGATAGAGTAATCTTTTACAAGTTCTGAGTGAGCTCTTTGGTCATAACCTTTACTATTAGGTTTTTGAGGACCTTTAGGTTTAATAAAAATGGTTTTCTTGTATGAAGTCCTATTAGGATTAGACATATTTTTTTATATAATTTGTGATTTGTTTGGTTGAACAGTTGACGATAAGACGTCTGAATATAGTTTAGATACTGGAGGATGAATTTTTATTGCCTCTGCATATGATAAACAATTTTTGGCCATAGATTCTTTAACAGATTTTTGCCTTGAAAATTCAGGGCATTTCTTACTTGTGGCAATATGTGATCCTGAACAGAGACAACAGTACAAAGAATCCTCCTCTAATTCACATCCATGACCTGTGTGACTTCCATCACATTTAAAACATCTCGGAGTAGACCTACATTGGTTTTTTATGTGACCATATCTGCAGCAATTAAAACACTGTATAGTGGGGTAAATATATAAATCTACAGGCAGAGAATTATAACACATGAAAACACGCTTTGAAAGAATTTGACCATCAAATGTTAAAACTACTGTTTCAATACCAATAAATTCCGCGTTACCATTTACTATAGTTTTCTTTTTCAAGCGCCTTACCTTTAAAATATTTCCACAACCCATAGGTACGGTTATATTACTTAAAATCTCTTCGTCAGTATAACTTATGGGGACACCTCTAACAACTCCCATGCGAGTTACATTGACTGAAGGTATAAATGCTCTATATTTATTTAAACTTAAATCTTTATTATTGACAAAAGAATTAGCGACCTCATATGTAAAGAAAGAAATGGATACTCTGTTACGACCAATTCTTTTAAGACTTCCATCGATTATGTTTTTAAAAGAGTCATTTTTCAGAAAATGACCAAAGCCGATAGGGTGAATGGAGCAATTTTCATCAGGAGATGATTGTTCCTTTTGTATATGGATAACATAAGGTGCTGCGTCAGATGCTAGGTAATTAATTCTTCCAACATTAAGACGACCATTGTTAGTATCATTAACAGTAACAGGTGACATTTGTGAGGAAGAGAGAGCTGGAGTAAGAGGGATGTGAAAGTTCGAGGAATCTTGTGACTTTTCTACAATATCAGTACATTTACAATCGTGTTCACTAAAAACTCCGACTGGTGTATTTCTGTGGCGCCTTTTCTTGTTGCAATGTTTGCAAACTTTTTTTGACGGAATTGATCTTTTTCTTTTTATTCTCTTATTACTTTCAGATCCATCCTTCTCAGCGATGGAATCCTCAGTATCCATTCCTGATGCTGACTCATTGTATGATATAGTGACGACATTAGACACTGGAGGAACTGTTCCTCCAGGGTCCTCTGGTTCGTCCATGACGAAAAGAAAAATTTAAAAATAACTTACATACCGATGAATTTCTACACAATGAATGAATGAATACAATATACTTTTATATAAACTAAATATATACAAATAATATCAAATTTGATCCACAGTAACAAATAAAACAAATTATAGCAAAAAAAGACTCCAGCCAAGTTTGCCGTTTCTGCACTTTCTCTTGAAACCTGTCAGATAGTTTTTGATAATTGTGTGAAATGTAACGTCACATGAAGCTCAATCATGGTAGGGATGTTGGAAATGAAAAAAAATATCGATATATCGATACATCGATATTTTGAAAAATATCAATATCGGCCTCGATATATCGCGAAAAAAATATCGATATATCGATATATCGGTCAAATTTTTCACTGGCTTTAAAAAAAGGAGAACCACCTGCTTTTTCTTAATATCGGATAAAAAATAATTTTAGGTGAGCCTAGCCCAGTAATAAAAACAGATTTTTTTATTTTAAATTATTGTTTTAACCGGTTTACAGTTCCGCAGCCCATATGGGCCATAACAATTGATTAACCTATTGTTATATTTTTAGGACAGTGAACCTGTTAATCATGCCGCCCTCTAAGTCGGCTCCTGTTGTTAGGAACCGCCATATTTGCGGTAAAAGCCACTCTCTCTGACGGCACGGAGGAAGCCGTAGGTGTTAAATATTTCCGTTGCGTATACGTAGCACACATGCACACATGACATGAAGTTGATTGAAGCATCGCACTGACAGTGAGAGTTACACACTCACTACCACAGATTACATTAATGGAATTCAGCAACGATTTATACGAACCATGACCTACCGTTTTCGGATTCCTAGAACTATAACAGGTTACATAGAGAAATCGAAACATTTTCGGCTGGACCCGCTCTCGATGCGACGTACCTGTCTCGATATGTCTTATCTACATAAAGTTATGAACAACCGCATTGATAGCCCCAAGTTGCTAAATAAATTTGATTTTAATGTTCCAACTAGAATACCACGATACGCATGTACCCACATGTTTAAAGTAAAATTTTGCAGAACTAGAATGGGCTGCGGCTCACCGGTAATTCGTTTGTCACGCCTGTACAATGATTTGGTTAAAGAAATCCCTGAACTTGATATTTATTTTCAAAGCCTTCCTAGGTTCTTAGATTTAATTAAAAAAAGGTATGTACCTCAGACTGCGTTGATGTCTTGCTGAATTTTTCTTTAATTTTATTTAATATTTCTTATTATTATTATTGCATTTTTATTTATTTGTGATTTATAATTTTGTAATTTGTAATTTATACCGAAATTTTCCTTTTTTTTGTTTTCATATTTTATTATTTTAGTTTATGCAGTATAAATATGCATGCTGTGGTTACCTATAATTGTAAGGATAGTTAGTTTTAAACAATTCTGCATTTTCCATTTATTATTTATGCTGTACCTTATGTTGGTGATCCAATAAATTAAATAAATAAATAAGATTTTTTTACATTTTTACGGCTTTAATTCTAACAAATTAAAAAGTTAGATCGTGATGCGATGATAAAAAATAAAAATATCGATTTTGATACGAATTTCGATATTGGTTATTTTGTATCGATGTATCGATATATCGAAATAAAAAATATCGCCCAAAAATATCGATATATTGAACAAAAAATATCGATGTATCGATATTTTTTCAACAAGCCTAAATCATGGCCGCCCCTGTTTCGGGTCTTGTAATCCACAGATAAAAAATCGCAAATTTATTTTGTAAAAATAAAATATTTACAAATTATCTTATTAAATAAAACTATTAGATAATTATCGTTAAATCATAAACTACAATTTATTGAGATCTATAACTATAGAGAGAGCATAAGTTTGCTATCTCTTTCTGCCTTAATCCATTAGGTACTACTTTTGTTCCGTTTCGGCACATCATATTTACCCTAAGTAAAACAAAGACAAAACATAGGATGAAAGGACCGTGTCGGTGAAACTGTGCAACGTTTTACATGGAGCCAGCGACACTTGGCCCCAAACAAATCGCTGTCATTATTTTACCTACCAAATAATTATTTGTTTTTTTAGTTGACTAAGTGTATATTTTAGGTGTACATATTATTCCGGCGGGCTTAATTGAACAATGAGTTGTTCAGTCAAACATTGCAGTAATAGAAGTGAGTGGCAAGTGCCTGGAATATCGTTTCTTACGTAAGTTTTGTTAGTCTGGTTTCGTGATGATTATTAGCAATTTACCATGCAATATTTGATTTGTTTCTATTCAAAATGCTAGTAAATGTTTGCAAATCTCTAATTCTAGTCTTAAATATGTGTGCTTTTGGTTTAATACGGAAATTTCATAAATATATTTCAACATAACCTGTAATCAGTATTGTCAGGTACTTTGCAAAGTTTACCCCAAAAATACTTAGGTTTAATATGGAACGAATAGCATAAAATAAATTATCTAATTGAATTATATCCACCTGTACTTTTTACCTTTCCTATCTATTCGGAGTTAGACTGAGCGTGGTAGAAAATACTAAATTTAGTTTTAAGGATTAGGGGCCTTACGAGAATCAAGCCAGCCTAGTGTAAATTAACGTTTATTTTCTAGTTATTTTAGATTTCCAAAGGATGAAACACTCAAAAAATGATGATGGAGACATAAAAATAAAGAAAAATGAAATCTTAGCGAAATCGCGGCCACTTATCAAAACTTGATGACACGAACACTATAGAGGACTTGAATACTGACAAAAAAATAATCAAGAAGTAAGTACTTATCACAAATCATAAAGTGTGTCTGTCGCTTCTGAGATTTTGGTGTCAAAACTTGCATTTTTTTATTATTTTATATTTTTTTCCCTTGAGGAGCTCGACGGCGCTAGCGCGTACGGCTTGCGATCTTGCCCGCTAAGCAACTTTCGCAATGCCGGGTCGCCTGATGGGTGACCAATTAAAAACATCTCGAGCTCCTCCGTGCTTCGGAAGGCACGTTGAGCCATTGGTCCCGGTTGTTGTCGTAAAGATGGCAGGCGTTAAAAACCCACCTACCCGTATTAGGCCAGCGTGACGGGTTATGTATGGCCCAATATCCCTACGTGCTATTGTTCACGTGGGAGGCCTGTGCCCAGCAGTGGGACGTTTATAGGCTGATGATGATGATGATATTTTTCCCTTAACATCAAAATTTTCGTTTGTTTATAACTTCTCTATTGGTTTTCATCAGTCAAATCAGTGACCGCGATTTCGCAAATTTCTCCTTTATTTTATTATGAATTTTCGGTATTCCACAAAGTTAAGATGAAATATTTTTGTTATAGGTTGTTTAATCGTGCAGTAGTTGCAGTACTGAAGAAACTAGAACCAAAGCAGCAATGCATCTTTTTCACTTAAATAATCTTGACTTTGTTATTTAGATTGATACTTATCTAAAACAGCGATTAAAAGTTAAACTTACGTTGAAATTAATGTTAAAAAGAAACAATTTAGGCTACGGATTGTTTCATAAATAACAGTCATTATAATTTGGCTTCACGTGTTATTTTATTTCATATTGTATAAAATTTCTCAAAGATTGATTGATATTTGATCCACAATACATTGTTGTTAACTTTATATTTTCGTTTCTTTTATCCTAACCGTTCTACATCCGACACAAAAATGAGAACGTGTTATTGTCGAGAGGTCGAGACGTGGTATTTGTTCTTGGCATTGTTTAACATTTACCCATATTTAGGGAGTGACAACTGTGAGCTGGCAACATTTTAGTAACGCACACATAGGCGCCTTTTTTGTGCATGTGTGAAAATGTTGCACATCGAAGTTACCTCTATAGTATCTATCTCAATCTCGGACCAAATATTCCGAGATCTCAATGCTACAATTTCTGACATATTTCATATTTTATTGTTACTACTGTCAAATAGCCAATTGCACTGGGTAGGTCTGCTTTACGATTGCCCACTTCAGCCCAGTTGCTTCGATGAGTACCGACCTCGGACCAGTGATATTTGGTCCGAGGTACCGACCTTAGAATAATAACTAAAGCAGTGCTATGACATTTCAGTGTGCACTCCGTTTGGTCACTATTCGAATTACATTGTCGCTTTTGAATTCGGTATCATAAAAGGGACAGGTTTTTTTTCGCTTTGCATTTGACGTTTTTGCAACTTATTTTGACTCTTTTCTTTCAATGTTTATGGCCTATTTGAATAAATAGAACAACTATACGAGTCTCATTTGGACTCCTTCTATGCTTTAGTTATTATTCTATGGTACCGACATATATAAATTTATGGCTATGGCAGAATAACAGGGTTTGTGGGTCTCCTGCAAGGATTTGTCTATGGTCTCCTCCAAAACACTGAGGCATATCGTCAATGAGCAAACAACACCGCGCAAGTCGAAATTTGGCAGTTCCGACATTTGAATGTTATTGGCTGTAGTTTTTAAGCGCGCTTCTACCTACCTATCAGATATAAGCATTTCAACCAATTAGCGACCGCTATTCAACAAATTGTAACACCGCGTTAGTCATTTTTCTGTGCAACACCGCACAAGTCTTCATTCCGCCATATTGTTTTAACAACTTTAAAAGCTGCTGCCAAACAAAAGTTTTTTTTCATCAAAAAATTTGTTTGGATGTATTTATCTACTGTTTAAAATAATATAAAAACATTTTGAAAACATTGAGTACTTATTAACAGCTTTCCCACTCTCACACCAATTATCTAGAAAGTTAAGCTTTTCCTTAAACTTTTTTTAATAGTTTAACTAGATAACGCATAAATATACGTAATAAACACATAATACACCCAGAACCATAATCATTTTAGAAAAACAGTTATTTCTTAATTAATCCGACCGGGAATTGAACCGTGTGAACAGCGTGCTTAGCACTCAACCATGGAGGTCGTCAAATATTTGGTATGAAAATTGCAATTAAAATTGCAACGAAAGTTGCAACAAGTGCAATAATTAATGCACATACATAACTTAATAACAAATCAAAACAGCCTAAGTCTTTTTTTTTTTAGTAAACACCGCACAAGTCATTTGTTAACACAGCCTAAGTCATTTATAACACCGCTCAAATCGAATAAAAGCAATAGGAAAGAGAATTTTAGGGGATACATTAATTCGGACGATTGATTGGATTTAATAAATGACAAAATAATACATTTTGAGTCCAGTTCCTTTAAATTCATAAAATTTAACAGTTTTTTGAGTCTCCTGTAAAGTAGCAAGATATGACTTGAGCGGTGTTGTTTGCTCACCGACGATATACCTTTTTGTCCATGTTTTTGGCAAAAAAAAGTAGGGATAAAATTTAAATATTTATTTTACCTTTAATTTTTAACAGATAAATAAGTATGTGTTGCTTAATACAGATATAACTCTATAAAAATACAAAAATAAAAACATAGAATGAACAAACAGTAAGGTTTATTTTAAAAAAGAAGGTGCCTTTCCAAATAGCCCCCAGGGTGGGGTTTTTTGGCAAATTCATACAAAATGACATAGAAAATATCTTTATAAACTGTTTTTTTTTTCAATATAAACACGGATGGCGATAATTGGTAACATACATTTAAAAATTTACAAATAATGCAAAAGTCAACACTAAATAATTTAACATTTTTACTTAAAAACTAAATTGGAACAAAACTGACAGACTCTCGCTAAATGTAGTTCTTAACATCACACGCGCGGTGTTCTTTTCTCTGATTGGTCGAGATTGACAGTTAACGGAGTTACCAAATGTTATAGAATAAAAAGGTTGCGTTCACGTTAATTTATTTGTGTTCGTTCAAAAATATTATTTTTTCCAAAAAGCCCCACAGTTACCAAATAGCCCCGTTCTACCGGTACTTACTTATTATTATTTCTACCTACCTAGAAAGGCTTTGGTTTATCTTACTTATATTATAAACGCGAAAGTTTGTAAGTATGGATGGATGTTTGTTACTCTTTCACGTAAAAACTACTGAATGGATTTAGATAAAATTCGGCATACAGATAGTTTATAACCTGGATTAACACATAGAATACTTTTTATCCCGATATTTCCACGGGAACGGGAACCACGCGGGTGAAACCGCGAGCGGCTGCTAGTGTTTAAATATATACATACAAATACATAAACTCACTCACGACCGTTGTCCCCGAAGGGTCAGTCAGAGATTAACCAATGCCAAAATGCAAAAGCAAAAGGAGTCTACTGCCACAGTCCACGTTTCTCCAAATAACAACTGCACATGTGCTCAGCGTGATAGGTGGTGAGCTTATTGCCGCTCTATGCTGTTGGATGTATGTGCAGTGATGTGTAATCTTTAGTTTTGTTAGAGTTAGAGAAAAGGTTTGTTGGTTTTATTAATTACCAATTAGGTATCTAGACCAAGATAAGTATTCTTTTGAAACCCGTTAACCCGGTAAGTTATCGTATAAATATACATAAACATAGAAAAAGCACCCAGACCCGAAATCAATTTAGAAAAAGTTTTTCTCTAAATTGCCCCGACCGGGAATTGAAGCCGGGAGAGAGATGATCAGAGATGGCGCGACGTCAGACCCGGCGCGAGGTAACAACTCGACCACGGAGATCGTCATTAATGATTCTGCTACTGCGGCAGTCTTGCTTTTTTTTTATTACTTACATGTAATCAATTAGCCTTCATCTTACCTGATGTTTAATAAATTATGATAAGACCGAAGATTAAAGCGCACTTCACCTTCCTTAAATTACTTACCATCCTTAAATCCTGAGGAACTGACTACATATCTACCTTATCCTCCAACTGCTGGAAGTGCTACACCAATGCTACAAACATTGATGTTGTTATCTAACAGCCCGCCTGGCTATCTAATAGATGAGATGGTGGTAGATAGCCAGGCGGGCTTAACAAGCCCTATCACCATCCAAACCGAGTACAAAATATGTACCACCCGCTGGGAATCGAACCCGGTACCTCTTCATGGTCTTAAGCCGGTCGGTGGTCTAAACCACGGGAGATAAAAAAAGGTATTTAAACTGTTGTCGATTTTAGACTTTAAAATAGGGTAAACGGTATAGTTATTGGCACCTATACAGTTGTTGGCCATTTCAACTTTGATGTTAAAAAACTATCGAAACCCTGGACAAATAGTAGATTTAAAATGAGAACAACGGCAACACTTTTATTACCTCTCAAAAACTATCAACAAAATTCGGCTATGTGGATTGTTTCTTTTCCATTGTGTGATTTTTTGCAGCGGGAAAAAAAAGTAGGTAAGTTTGTTAAAAAAATCTTAAGACTAATTTTTTTTTGACAAAGTGTTTTGAAATTATGTGTATTGTAGAACCGCTTTTGAAATCATATAAAACATGTAGTTATTATGCACTAAAAACAGATTTAAGGTGCAATAACCTAATATTCTTTAATAACTACGAAATTTTGGTGTGGCCAATAACTGTCACAATTGTAGAATAACTTTTAGTTATTGGCATAGTAAGCCAATAACTGTATTTTAATAAAAACACTATTAATAGCGTTATTAATAAATAAAACGTCTTCTTAAATGATGATTCTGAACCTTCTGAGGATAAAAATAATCATGAAGTCATGTTTAGTCATTACAGATGTTTGAATTTTATAAGTTTAATTTTATATTTTACTAGCGGCCCGCCCGCGATAACGTCTGCTTGGATCCCGTACTTACCCGTTCCGACAGAAAATTTCTTTCAAACAAACCTTATCCAGACAATTACAAACACAACAAAAAAATAATTAGCCAGATAGGTGCAGCCGTTCTCTCTGAAGTGATGTGCCTACAAACATTTCGGCAATTGATTTTATTAATATAGATTTTTGATGTGGCCAATAACTATATGATCTCATGGCCAATTACTGTAACAATATGGCCAAATACTGTGATTTTATGTTTTATGTTTATATGTTAATTTTATTCAATAAATGCTTAATAAAAGTGTATGTGAGTGTCTTAACTAATAAATATATTAACATAAAACCATACGGCATAAATTTTATTTATTTTTAACTGATAAGTATATTTTTAATTGAAGTGTTCGATCTTGAGGTTGCTTAACTGGCCAATAACTATACCGTTTCCCCTATGTGTAAGTCGTCTGGTATGGTTTATTTTGTACCTAGCCTAAATTGAATTGAAAATTTAAATTTGGATAATTATGCCGAGTATGACTGGATGGACTGAGGATCTGACTCCAGCTTCATCTAATGGGACATAATCTGATGGCGAGCGCTATCGCCCGTTCGCGTTTAACCTTATTTGCTGTAACCTTCGCTACTTTGATAAAGATTAAATTTCGTTTTAAACAATGTAGCGAAGTAATGTACCGTATCTCTTAAAATATTAATAGGCTTAGGCCTTGTTCGCACAAGGAGACACAAGGTCAGTAATTAAGTCGTAGTGGGAGTACCTAATATGTACCTACATTGCTTTGCTAGTTTCGTTATTTTAAACTTCGCTTTAATTAAGCAAAGCAGCAAAGGAATGCTCTGTCTCTCGCAAGTGCGGTACCGAGGGAAGTTCTCCTTTCTTGGCACGGGTACCATGCTGCCTGTCACTAAACCACCGGTGTGATGCTACCCACCCAACACGACCACGAATGATTACTGTAATTTCAATGTTCATGAAAAAAGTGTACTTTTTGCACTATAGAGTTTAAGAAATGTATTCTCATATTAGGTCGTGGTCATGCTAGGTAGTAGGTTCCTTTCTGGATTTAATAGATTTTAGGTATTTTTAGCAACTTTAAGATGAAAAATGATATAAATCTATTGTACTCAAATGTACTGCAAATTTTAAATAACTTTGATCTTTCTTTTAGGTACCTGTTTTAGGTGGGCAGTTTGAAAAAATCCTCGGTGGATCTAACCACATCGTGCATCGAGATGTACTTAGTTATTCCAAGCCGGAGAACACAAATAACTTATATAGTTAGTAAAAGATAAGTAAAAACTAAAGGCGCAATGTGACCAACTTTAGCAATGTAAGTAAAACAAGTCAGTAATACCATAGCTCGATAGCAGATGGCGCTATCTAAATTGTATCGTAGTGTACTATGGGCTAAAGATAGATTATAGAATAACTAAATGGAATTAACACCGCGGAAAATTCAGGCAAAACTAAATAAAAAATAATTTTGTTTTTTGTGTAATTATAAAATGTAATTTTATTTTTAGCTTTGACTAGCCTATTGGCGCAATTGGTGACCCTGCCTTGAGCGCCAGGGTTCGTGGGTTTGAATCCCAACCACAACAATCGCGTGACGCGCGTTTCGCAAAAAAGAAACCCCTTTAAAACGGGTAAAAGAATGATCAAAATTATTTAAAATATTCAGTACCTACATTTGAGTAGGTACAATATATTTAAGTAGGTACCTAAGTATATCATTTTTCATCTTAAAGTTGCTAAAAATACCTAAAATCTATTTGTGGTCGTGCCAGAAAGGAACTACATAGCACGACCACGGCCTATATATCGTATATGTTATAATATTATAGCAAAAATATGATAGTACATTTCTAACTCTATAGTACAAAAAAGGGTTTTTTGTCAACTATAGATGTCGTTGGCGCACCGGGCCCGCAAGTGCTGAACATGTATAGACGACTTTGGCGCTCAAAAGGTTAAAGGCCGAGTGAATAGGCCGCTTCTGGGCAAGCTCGCCCCATCGTCGGCCACTTTTTAATTAAGAGAATGTGGCCAAGAGCAAGCCCTTCTATTTAAAAAAAAAAAGACTACGTCCGCGTGGACCCAGTACCTATACCGATGCGAATTTCCAAAAAATCTGTCACACAACCGTTTACCTGTTTAACCCTATAACGAGCACAGCATATTGAAATTTTTCGTTGGTTTTCGACCTTATCTTGATTGCATAAAGTTCAAAATATGGTGACAATATATTGGACACTGCCCTATAAAGGGTTAATCGATACTACTTCGTATTAATATTTCACTTCACTCATAATTCAACGATAAAAGGTGTTGCAATACTAGCTGTGTTCAACAGGAAAAATATACCTACCTGAATTTCACACTGGTGTGACATGTTGGTGTGACCACGAGTCTGTACTCGTTTAGGTCATATAACCGTAACCGTGTCGTGTAGCGGTGAAAGAATACTACCACCCCTTGTCTTCCCTTGGGTGTCGTAAAAGGTGACTAACGGACTAAAGACTGCACATACATGCAACAGCATAGAGCGGTGATGGCCGTGCGTGCGCTCAGCGTGACAAGTGATAACACTTGTCACGCTGAGCACATGTGCAGTCGCTATTTGGTGAAAAGTGGACAATGGTAGAGGACTGGCTGCTTTTGCTGTCCGGGCCATAGTGTCTGACTAAGCCCTCTCCGGGAACAATAGTCGTATGTATCTATGTCATACAAATTGCCATGACAATTACAAACACAACAAAAAAGAGTCAGCCAAACAGGTGCAGCCGTTCTGAAGTGATGCGCGTACAAACATTTCGACAATGATTTTTATTAATAGGTATAGATTCTTTGTGCGAATACCTAGTCTCTAGTGTCACTCGGATTTTTAGTCTTTTGAAAGAAAGACAGCATTGTTAGTGGTTTTCTCGTGAATATCTCTCTTAGCTACAGTCACCAGCATTAAGATTTGGCTTTCGACGGCCTGCAAAAATATATGATCATTGGTGGAAGGCATATAATAATATTTAAAGTCCAGGTATTTTACGCCAAAATTTTTAACTACCTGTACTTTAAATATACGCCATTGATATATAGCACCATATGCCTATAATATGCCTTCCTTCCACCAATGATCAGATATTTTTGCACATTTTTTTGTTTGACTGTACAAACATTCTTCATCGAATTTGGTTATAGTATAGCTGCATTGTTACTACTAAAGTGTCATCTTATGGTACATCAAATGAAACATCTTTTAATTTTGGCATGAATCAATGCTTTATTTTTCGTTTTGATATAGTAACAGCTGGTTCTGTTTCGTATTCAATCTCGACGCGTGGTTTCTTCTTAACCAGCTTAGCAGCAACATCCTAGAAAACAGTAATAGTTTAGTTTTTAAAATTGTATAGGTACAATGTTATAGGCCGGGTTGTACCGATTTTAAAATATGTCGTTAGTCATTGGAGTTAAATAAATAACACATTTATCATGAAACTTAGAAACAATTTTAGTAGACAAATTTTATTCCTCTCGATTTCCAGCCAATACACAGTGCTCCCAGAGACGTTGGGATTGGGAGGGGACATATTTTACTGACCCCGAAAATGAACGAAGTTAGCTATGCTGATCAAATGACTAGAAGTAACCCCGGGTCAGACATGGTCAGCTTTCCAGAAAAGAATTCTTTAAGTTGGCTGTTTAGGAGAAGTGTAAAAACAGAAAAATTGTAATATTTTTTTTGTTTTTGGTTCCTATAAGATAATTTATTTATTGTATTTTGTGCTACTAAATAATGGTTCTTTTAGACTCTTATAAAATGGAAATTGTTTTTAACTTCAAAGATTTTTCATCAAAAAGTAATTTTTGAATTATATTTTTTTTTACAAAAAGTGGTCCGTTTACGCAAGTGATTTTTTTACAAGTAATACTTAAGCTTTGTTCTATCTACAAAAAAATCAGCTTGGGGTCTTTCGTCTAATTTGAGATATTAGCGATTTTAATTTTGTGTTAAAAGTTTGCGTAATAAATTTTATAGGCTGCTAATAGGTTATGGCGCGATCCACAGCTTCATGTTCTCCTAGTACATTTGCGGATACCCCCGGAGACAGGTGTACCGGCTGTGGCGCGATCCACAGCTTCGCAGGCAGCGCCATGCGTCTATATCGACTCCATGATGCCTCACCCCCGCTCCTCCTGTCTACGTGTATTAATTTGGGGTTTTAGCAAAAGCCTACCGAGGGTGGACCCTTCCCGAGCCACGCGTAGAACTTCATCGGAAATTTAAACTGCATGTAAATAACTTCCGTTCAAAATGCTATTAAAAATTATGCAGGTGCTAACCACAAAATTAAAATCGCGAATATCTCAAATTAGACGAACGATCCCAAACTGATATTTTTTAGTAGGTACATACAAAGCTTAAGTATTAATTGCAAAAAGAAAAACGTGCGTAAACTGACCACTTTTTGTAAAAAAAAAAAAAATACTTACAAAAATTACTTTTTTGAAAAATTCTTTAAAGTTAAAAACTATTTCCATTTTATGACTAGTCTTAAAGAACCATAATTTAGTAGTACGAAATACAATAAATAAATTATCTTATAAAAACCAAAAACAAAAAAAATATTTAAAAAATCTGTTTTTTCACCCCTCCTAAACAGCCAACTTTAAGATTTTTTTTTCTCGAAAAAATATTTGACCCGGGGTTACTTCTAATCATTTGACAGCATAGCTAACTACGTCTATTTTCGGGATCAGTTAAAAATGTCCCCTCCCGACGTCTCTGGGAATATGAGAATTTGTCACCCTGTTTTATATGATATTTCAAGTGTTTGTTTACTTGAAAAATCAAAATCAATATTATTAAATAAATTTATAAATATTGCCAGACTCTTCTGAATGCTAAACTAAATGAAAGCTTGATATTCAATTTAAGTTCAGTGAGTTTAAGTTTTACCATGTTGCGTAGCTGTAAAAGAATACTACCACCCCCTATCTGCCCCTGGGTGTGGTAAAAGGCGACTAACGGAATATCTTTATTGCAGCAGCAGCTTTTACGGCACTCAGTGCAGTCTTCTGCACATACATCTAACAGTCGCTAATTGGTGAAAAGTGGACTATGACAGAGGACTTGCGGTCTTCATTGCCTAGTCTCTGACTAACCCTTCGGGAATAATATTCGTGATTATATGTATGTATGTTTTACATAAACAAAAAAAAAAAAAGGCTAAGCAATCAATAATTTATGGGCGATCAAAGAAGAGGGATTAAAAAAGGGGTAAAAATAAACAAAACAAACTAGAGGTTATTATTAATGTCAGTTGACAGATGACTGACACTTGACAGTTGACAGCTTAATTGAACGATGTTCAGTGCTGCTAGTATGCGAATTGATATCCCCAAGATAGATTTTATAAAACCATTGAAGGTATGCAAAAAAATATTTTCTAAAAATAGATTTTTATGCAATTGATGAAATTTGAATATAATATGTTCCGATGCTTACGGAAAAGATGGGAATCGGGACAAAGGACCAAAACATGGGCGATCAAAGAAGAGGGATTTTAGGGGGCTAACCTGGTTCGACGTTGCTCCCGCGTGCTGGCTGTAGTGGACGCGCGTCTCACTCTTTCTTGACTTTCCACGGCAAAAGTTCGTGATCACAGTAGTAAACTCGCGGCGATCACTTGGAAGATTGTATGATTTGACCGATAAATGAGGAACACGAGAGCTCGACTCAAAGGCCCTGTCGCGTAGGCAGGCTAGATCGGAGGTCAAGATGGCCGACACGACACGACGCGATATTGGTTTACCCCCATAGGATCGAGGATAAAAATGATGAGGGTAGTAGAAGTTAGGATAGGGACGTAGCATCGGTACAAGTCTAAATCGATTGTTAATGATGTGAAAACATTAAATAATTGAATATGATTAATCTAAATCTACCAATTTATGATAAGTAAGTTTTAAAAATTTTCCAGAAATAAGTTTCCTGGGATCGACTTATTTACAGCTGAAGGCTAGTAAGTTCTTCATATATTGCCAAAGTGATAGGATGGAATTGCATAAAACATCAAGAGGGGACCTCAGCACCTCGGCAGGCCTCACAGAGATAAGATAAGTTAATAATTTTTCATGACCCACAAGTATTTCAAAATATTGACAAAACTTATCCTAATTCTATCAGAAGTTTACAATAAATAAATAATACTGACTTCCATATCAGATGTCTCTGATTCAAAATCACTACCAACATCAGCGCCTTCCCTTCTGCCAGAGTCACTTTCCTGAAATTATAAAAAACATATTACCACAAGCCCTATTTTAGTATGTATACATTATTATTTCTATTATTTTGCATTCACAATGTAATGCTATTATTAATGAATACAAAAAAAAACAAATATATACCTATGTAAAAATTTCAATGTAAATGCACTAAGCAGATAAAAGAAGCATTTAATTTTATTATACTCTGCAAAAGTGAGTCTTCAATGCCAGCCACAGATAAAGAATCTATATCTGTGATGCCAGCAAGTGTACATTATCCAACTCCCTTACTTACAAAACTTAGAACAAAACAAATTTAAATAAAGGTAATTTTCAGAATTGTATTTTCTTACCCCATCACTGTCCATGTCACTATCAGCTTCAACAAATTCATCTGTCTCTTCCACAGCTTTTTCCAGTTCTTTTTCTAACTCAGGCTCTATTTCCATCTCCCTCTCTTCCTCATCTTCCTTCTCACTTTCGCTTTCTCCAGAAACTTCTTCTGCTTTTAAGGCGGCATCAAAAGCCATTTGTGGGAAGTTGTAGATATCATTGTACTGAAATTAATAATCAGGATATAATTACTCAACACTATGAATTTGTATATTATAATATATATATTATATATATATATATATATATATATATATATGCCTCTGGCATTAATTCTTATAAAATATAACATTCAACGTTGTCTCCCTGTGATAATGGACCCTGTAATGTAATGGGTCCAAAACCTCAGGAGGACTAATACCCTAAAAAGTATTAACAAATGCGAGTTAGATCCATAAAAGTGTTTCATTTCAAATATAATGTTGAATAAGTTTTTAACAAATTACTAAAATAAAGTATAAATAATGCTTAAAACAATGATACTTACAGTGCCCTTCTTGAGCCTCTCCAAAAGTTGTTTCTCAATAGCATTGTCTATTCTGGCAGCTACTAAAGCCTTCTCTTCACGCCTCCTTTCACGCCTTTCAATTTTACGTTGTATAGGTACTAATTCTTTACTGTAAATTAATTATGTGATAATGTTAACTTTTTCTATGTAGTAGAGCCCATATAAACACTGTGCTGCATTAAAAGTTATAAAAGTGTAAGATACAATATGATCAATGTTGGGGTATTGTATATTCTATTATTTTACAATAGTCATGATTTACTTTCACCTCTGCTAATGGTAAGTGACAAGGGAAATGATTGCCGTCTCGGTCAGAGACTGGTGTTGCCCATAAAGATCTAGGACACTTTCGTCAGATTCCTATTTCGTCATAATAAATAACACTTTGAAAGTGACACCACTAAACACAATAGCAGCACCAGAAATTCAATTCAGTCACGCGGCCGCTGTTGAAAGGTTAAGGCTATAATAAATAATTATGTAATGCCACGTCCGCAAGCTTGGCACTTGCTGCAAACCCCAAACCTCTACAAACGTTTGGATTTGTGATTTGTTCGATGGATCGGCTATGCTGAAGCGCATGCAAACCAAGCCAAACACTCTATCCACACGCTTGAATTTGTAACGGCTTGTTGAGGTTTGCCAAGCCTGTGGTCACTGCATAAGACTGCTAATTGTGTTAATAGAAAACCTAATGTTAATACAGGATCTTTAGGAATAGGGATGGGGGGTAGAAATGAATGGTGACAAAATAGGAAGCACAATAAATATCATATCACAAAAATGTATAAAAAACCACTCACACTCTTCTCAGCTTAAGTTTTCTCATCCGTATAAGGTACTGAGTAATTTTGACAAATCTTTGTTTGCATTTTGCTTTAATAAATGCCGACCAGTACAAAAGGTTTTCATTTATCTGATAGATTGCCTTTTCAAAGTTTCTTGATAATTTAACTTTCTCCCATTGTTTAGCAGGAAACATTACCCTAAAAGATTGAATTGAATTAAATTATTGCCAAAACATAAATGCATACATAAAATCATGAATATAGACTCAAAGGGAATCTCAGAGACTAGGCAATGTGGACCGTAAAATCGGTGCACTGCCAGTCTACATTTCGCCAAATAAAATTGCATGTGTGCTCAGTGTGACAAGTCGTGAGCCCGTCACGGCAAGATTACTTAGTTTACAATTAGTTTAATTTTTGATGTCCTATACATAACCCACCAGGGGTTAGGAGGTTATGCTATTGGATGTATGTGCAGTCTTCAGTCTGTTAGTCGCCTTTTACGACACCCAAGAGTAAACATGGGTTAGTAGTAACATTTTAATAATAAAGCACCACCACACGGATCTGTCAAAACAACTGCAATATTTTTTTTAAATCTTTATTTTAAGGGGCTTTATCAGACTTGACAATGTCGCTCCGTAATATTTTTCAGGTAAGTATAGCTTACCTACATACACTTATTTATAAACTTGCAAATACAATTTGTAAAGTGCTATGGCAGCATCCGACATAGGTGCCGACAAAGCACTATTTCTCTCCAAAACGTTGTAAGCCACTGTTACTCTGGCGTAGCCGGCTACGCATTTCTTCATTTCGGCCACACTCCATCAAGACATGATATACGTCGTCCAATACGTCACATTCCTCGCAATTAGGGGATGATGTTATGCCCAACAGTGCTGTAAACAACTGCAATAAAATACTAAATAATGTTATAAAACAAAAACATACCTTTCAGCAGTCCTCATATATAAATAGATAATGCCATTTTCTTCCCTGATTGTGGCATATTTACTGTTTGCAAGTGGGCAAGAGGCTCTACTACAGAGACCTGTAAGGTTATATTCATTTCTACAAAATTGCTGCGTTTTTGTTCTGCGAATATACAAAACATATTTTATTAAAACAGTTCAACCAAATGCTATTAATAAAATTTTTGAAATGCAGCATACTTACGTTACTTTATGAGAACAATGTCTTTTATTGATGATAGCCCATACAACCTAAAAAACAAAACATGTTAGTACTTTCTATACACAGTCTCATTTAATACTTTATGAGAACGGTACTTACATCATCGTGTTGCATTGTGGTGTTTATGTGGTAAGTTTTTAGATATTTTATTTATAGAATAAGAACGATGGACTTCTCACATAAAATCACATTCACATCACATGCGGTTTGCTTCTTCTTCTTCTTCTATTTTTTTTTGGCGAGCGAACTTAAGCTTGCCTACGAGGGCTCGCTGTTCCGCCAAAGTCACGTGTGCAGCATTTACACGGACGTCAATGGATAGAAGAAAAAATAGTTACATTAGAACATAACCACCTAAAACAAAACAAGACAACACAAATAGGACATCACAACAAAACAGTATTATAGGTATACAACTATACAAACAAGCTTGTAGAGGAAATAGGATGGGGTAGGGGAAATGTTATGAGGGAAAATGAGGATGAACTACATACATAATTAATTTAGATTTTAATATTTGTTGATGAAATAAATTTATTAAGAGATTTTAAGATTGGGGGAGATAAGGAATTTAGAATATATTTAATATTACAAGGGCGAGGAACGCTTTTAGGAAGGAAATCAAAGAGGGAAGAGCCCATATTCGGACAATTAAAGAAAAGGTGGTTGGTGTTACCTTCATCGAGACCACATTCGCAGATGGAGCTATCCCTAATATGCAACTTCATTAAATGTACAGGAGTGCAAGCATGACCTATACGAATTCTGCAGATGATAGACACAACTTTTTTGGAGAGGCGTTTGTGTTTGAAGAACCATGGTCGGGGCGGGATGGTTTGTTGTATGTCCGCGTAATATTTACCAATGGATCTTTTAGTCTGGTTCCAATGCACATGCCATGATTTAAACAGATGAAGGTTAGAAAGGGATGCGGCGTCATGGGAGTACAATTTAAAGTGTTCCAGAGAGCCAGTTGAAACCGCAACTTTCGCCCACGAGTCGGCAGTCTCATTACCAGGAATTCCCGAATGACTGGGAATCCAGGCAAGAACAATGTTAGTATCATTTTTCTTACATTCAAAAAGAGCCTCTCTGATCATAAGTATAATAGGGAACTTTGTTTTTGATTTAAAAGGAATGGCCAAAATAGTTTGAAGGCAGCTTAGAGAATCGGAGAAAATTATGCAATTATTTATAGAATGAGACCTGGCAAAGCGAATCGCTTCCAAAAGAGCAACCGATTCGCCTGTAAAAACTGATGTTACCGGTGGGCATTTGAAAGTTAAGCTAATTTTGTACGCAGGTATCCAGACCGCCGCACCAACACAGCCACCCTCGGACAGCTTGGACGCGTCTGTGTAAATCGGGAACCAGCCTTGCCAGCGCTCGGACCAGATACTGCGGAATTCTTGGGGAGCGCTTATAGCATCTTTAGATACACCAAAATTGAGAATAATAGGGGGTTGAAAAATTAAAGATTCAAAGCTGTTAGAGAAAAGAGGGTTGAGAGGAATTTTTTCAATAGAAGCGGGGAGGCGATTGAATTTTTGATGACTAAGGAGAATGCAAGGTATTTTATGGGAAGGATCGGAGGGGTTACTTAATGAGCAGAGAAGATCTAGTCGAGCTAAAAGAGGATGAGTTGAATTTTGAGCAACTTTCGGATAAAATCTGTCACTAAGGTATTGCCTACGAAGGTACAGAGGAGGGTCAACGCATTCGACCTGGAGAGCATTGATGGGAGAGGACTTCATAGCTCCCAATATAATGCGTAGACACTTAGACTGGATCTTATTTAGTTTATCCAGGGCAGATTTATTGCCCGGATCCAGAAGAAAGGAAGCATAATCAAAGTGACTACGGATGATGGCATTGTATAAAAGTTTTTGTGAGTATGGATGTGCACCCCATCGAACGCCAGAAAGCGACCGAAGAACGTTGACCCCTCTCTCGGCTTTTTCAGCAATATAATTAAAATGAGCAGTCCCTGTCAGCCTAGAGTCTAAGATTAAACCTAAAAATTTTACTTTGTTGTCGCAAGGAATTATTTCTCCATTTGATACAATATACACCTCCGGTGTATCGCGCTTATGAGTAAACGTAACACAGCAGCACTTAGAAACTGAAATATCAAGCCCGTGGTTAGATAACCAATCCCCAAGGTATTTGATTGCAGTGTTTAATCGTGAAGACGCATCAGGTATTGACTTCGAGGATACATATAGAGCGATGTCATCGGCGTACTGTAAAATATTGCAGAATGAGTTAACAGTCACGTCCAGATCATGGGTATATATACTGTAAAGCAAAGGAGATAACACAGAGCCCTGCGGGAGGCCTTTCCAAATTAGTCGAGGAGGAAGAAGAGTATCTTGATATCTGACCGAAATGGATCTAGACATCAGTGAATTACAGATGAGGCGCACCAACTTCTCTGAGACACTCAGATTCAGCAATTTTTGCCTGAGCACTGGAAGCTGGACATTATCATAGGCCGAAGCTATGTCTAAAAAGACACCCACAAGGTATTCTTGGTTTTTGAATGCTAATCTGATATCTGTCGTTAATATCCCTAAACTGTCCAGCGTACTACAGCCCTTCCGAAACCCAAACTGAGTCTTTGATAGAATACCACGCGATTCGACAAACCACTCGAGGCGATTTTTGATTATATGCTCCATGACTTTGAGGAAGACAGATGAAAGAGCGATGGGACGGTATGAATTGTGGTGAAGAGGGTCTTTACCAGGTTTTAGGATCGGGATAATTATCTGTTGCTTCCAGCAGTCTGGCACTATGCCCTGATCAAAGAATATGTTAATCAAATTTAAAAAGTACAGTTTTGCTGGATGAGGCGCTTTTATCAAAAAGGAATAAGGAATCCCATCGTCACCAGGAGAAGAGTCATTTAAGCCTTGTAAGGCTGAAAGGAGCTCTTGTAATGAAAATGGGGAGTCAAGAAGGGTAGTTGGGGAGGAAGAAACATAGCTACTTAAAGAAGGGAAACAGTCCAACGTTGGGGCAAAAGGAGGAGCTAGTTTGTCAGCGAAAGCATTCAACCAAAGGGATGGGTCATTCGAAGACACATTGGGAGAAGTTAGGTATTGTCGGAATCTTCTGATTTGTTTCCAAACCAGAGATGTTGAGGTTCTGGGAGACATGCTTTCACAGAATTTTATCCAACCCGATCTTTTTTTTTTGGATAAAAGTTTCCGTGCTTGTGCCGCTGTTCGTTTATACCTAACATAATTTTCAGAAGTCATCGAACCATTGTACCTTCTTTCAGCTTCCTTTCGTTTTTGAACGATGGCAGTACATTCAGCATCCCACCAAGGAGGGGAAATTTTACGGACAGGATTTTTTAAAGGGAAATGTGCTTCAGCAGAAGAGAGTAAAGAGTTTACAAAATCAGTATATGCCAAGAGCGCGTTTGAGGAATCAGCAATCGGTAGGGAACTTACCTGATCACTAACTGATGATGTATAAGCATACCAGTCAGCGTCATTTAATTTGAATTTTTGAAGGGGAGAGAGACGTGTGGTTGTAGATTGTTTGTCTAAGAGGGAAATCAGGATAGGAAAATGTATGCTACCAAATGTAGAATCAAGAACAGACCAAGATACAAGAGGAGCTAAAGATGGGGATGAAATTGTAACATCTACAGCAGAGGCAGGATTTTGATTAGGAGCACAACGTTTTGTTGGACGTCCATCGTTCAAAATACAAAGATTGAGATCTTCCAAAAGGTCCAAAAGTAGAAACCCCGGATTATCAGAAAGGTGGCAACCCCAAGATACATGATGAGCATTAAGGTCACCCATAACCAGAACTGGAGGGGGAAGGGTTGAAATTGTTGTGTGTAGTTCATTAATGGAAGAAGTTGAAGGGTAAGGAATATATACAGAGAGGAGGGAGATATCGAAGATACGCACAGCCACGAAATTAATATCGCGACTGTGGGGAGGGAGCGGGATTTGGGAGAAAGACAGGGAGCGCTTCACAAGTAAAGCGCACCCCGCATAGCCATCGTCTCTGTCGTCTCGGAGACACGAGTAGCCCGTCACACGGAAGTGAGAGCCTGGTACTAGCCACGTCTCCGAGACGGCAAAGACGGATGGGGAATATTTGTTTATAAAATATAAAATATCGCTTTTTTTCGGTCTAAGACTTTGGCAGTTCCACTGAACTACCTTTTGGGTCATTATTGAAACCACGTACAGACAGGGACTGGGAGAATTGGGAAAGTTTATTGGCAACGTTGGACGGTAGACGGTCACCTTGACCGGAAACAATGCGCATGATTAGGGACAGGAGTAACTCAATGAGGTTTTCATTATCCTCAGACGACGGAGGAGAAGGCGAATCGGAATTTAATGCACATCCATTTGGGAGAGAGGAAGCACAATTGCCTATTATGGCTTGATGTGCTTGCCTGTCGTAACTCTTTCCCAAAGGAGAACGAGAACGAGGAACTGGGAGAGATGTTACGGTCTTTTTGTAGGAGACTGAGGTTGGTGGGGTAGAACGTGGTGTCTGAGTAGGGTGTAAGGAGGCGGGGGTTCTAGCCATGTCAGCATATGACCGACGCACTGGAGGGTAAAGTGAAGATGCCTGAGCATACGGGACGCTATCCTGTGACATTGTGAGTTTAATCAACTTTTGACGTGAATGTTCAGGACATGCCCTGTTAATTGCAAAATGTGCACCTGTACAATGGAGACAAGTGGCTTTATCCTCTGCAACGTTACAATTTTCTGCGGCGTGGGGTTGAGCACACCGGAAGCATCTTGGTT
This sequence comes from Scoparia ambigualis, assembly GCA_963921215.1. Taxonomy (NCBI): domain Eukaryota; kingdom Metazoa; phylum Arthropoda; class Insecta; order Lepidoptera; family Crambidae; genus Scoparia; species Scoparia ambigualis. Next base: position 8,466,862 of record OY992510.1, read on the forward strand.
TCGATCGGCATTGGGCCTTGACATGACCAAAACGGCAGCAACTCATGCATTGAATAGTAGGGAGTTGGTACGTCTCAACTACAATTGCATTGTGACAACAAAATACTCTCTCAGGCAAAACCTGGCCCCTGAATGTGACCACAACTGACTGGGTAGGTATCCAAGTTGGGTGGTTGTCTGTTACCTGCTTTCTATTCAACCGTCTTGCTTTTAGAAGAATGCCACAGCCTTCCGGGACAGAAATCGACTCTGCTAATTCCTCCATCGACCAATCAGTAGGTATACCTCTGATAAGTCCCATGCGGGTAATGTTATATGTCGGAATTGACGCAGTATATTTGTATAGGGACAGCAGGTTGCAGTTTAGGAATGTATTAGCTGCCGATGCTGATTTGAATTCGACGGAAATCCTATTACGTCCTATCTTTTTTACTCCATCTAAAACGACATCTTTAATTTTGTTGGATACTAAAAATTTTCCAAACTTCATTGGTTGGATGAATGCAGCACTATTTGGATCAGATTCGATATGTGACACATGAACTACAAAAGGACCTTTGTCCTGCTCGCTATATGCCGTTGGGGCTATTACAATGGAGGGGTGAACATACATTGGTTGGCTACTGGAGCTAAAGGGAGATGACAAAGCAGCCGAAATATCCGAGTTTGCCCTTTTTGCTGGCTCAGAGGCCTCCTCCTTATCGCCGTCTAGACGACGTTTCGTTGCAGTCTGTGAAAACAGAGGCTGAGACTCCTGAATTGGGGATGACACGTCCATCTGTGATGTGGTCTGATCCGGAGGGTCCGGGGGCTCCGGTGAAGGGGGTGACATGATTGTTTAGTAGAAAAACACTTACCCAAATATACAATAAATAAAATTTAAAAAACCACCACCGATTTTGTTTAGGCAGTCACGATTTTGCTCGTTAAAACGCGCAAGTAAACAAAAAAATCCAATGACACGTGCTGCCAACTGACACTCGCGAAGCGGAATCCCACACATGCGGTTTGTAAAAATTAATAAAAGTACCACAGCAGACAGCAGTAGCAAAGTGACAGCAGCTGTCAACAACGCTGTCAATTATGACATTTTTTTTACTTAAATTTGTTCCGTGAAGGAACAGGCTAAGGTCAGAGACCATACTGCGTAGTCAATAGTTTTTTTATTTCTTTTTTCACTTGATGATAACGAGTGGTGATTAAAGTGATGAATGATAAATGATGTTCCCCAAACCCCTTGAGTTCCCAGTAAAGATGAGGACTTTACTGAGGTCTCATACAGACTTCGTGAGAGAATTTGAAAAGTGATGTTGCACTGTTTTGTTTCATTTGCCACAACACAAGCGGCACTGTATCTCAATCGGTTCGGGAACCGTAAGTTTTGCGGTATAATAGTGACGCCGCCTAATCTGCCGTAAAGTTTTTTATTAGACAACAGAATGCCCTACAGTTCCTGTAGGTCACGTGATAGGTTAGAAATTTAAGACAATCGCGAAGCGCAGCGTAGCGATTGTCTTGAATTTCAAGGCTATTTTTTTCATTCGACAACAGAAAGCTAACTCCATATAATAATATATTTTGAATATTATGTCTTCTGAACATTATCGCAAATGAAAAATATGTTACGGTTCCCGAACCGATAGAGATATACAATACCGCTTGTGGCACTCTATACACTTTGTACTAGGATGCAGTAATAACGGCATCGTAACCGATCATACTATGTTGCCGCTTGTGGCACTCTATACACTGCCTACATTTTGTACTAGGATGCCGTAACTACGGCATCGTAACCGATCGTACTAGAATGCCGCTTGTGGCACTCAATCGACTGCCTTTAATATTCCCTTGAGTGATAGTAAAATATATAATTATTTTTGTTTAATAATAATTGGGCTGGTCACGTAAGCCTCATGCATCCCGACCGCTGGGCAAGGATCAGTACGCAGTGGGTCCCTGCAGATGGACAACGCCGCCGAGGTCGGCCTAGAAAGAGATGGCGTGACTGACGATCTGGACGCACACCAGACTGACTGGCATGAGGTGGCTCAGTCAGGATAAAGATGGATGGAGAGAACTGGGGGAGGCCTTTGCCCAGCAGTAGGACAGTATAGGCCTTAGCAAAAACAAAAAAACTTTCTCGCCAAGCAAAGAAGCAAACTAAATGCAAACGAAACAGGTAAATAAATATGTAGTAGCTTAGAATAGAATGTTACATTTTAAATGCTGTATTTTTGCTTTTTAGTAATGGTCTGGTCTTCATTGTCAATCACATTCTAGACACCGTCATTGATGGTCATAAAAATAGGAAAAATAATAATAATAACATTTATTAAATATACACACATATTATCACTATTATCCCCGAAGGTCATGTCCTGTTAAGTCAGATACCAGAGTTAAGGCGATGATGACGGCAAAAGTAGTCATATCTGCCACAGTCCACTCTACACTGAATAGCGACTGCTGTTAAAGGTAATGGAGCCATATACGAGTAACATTTATTTATTAGTAGAGTTTTTCAAAACGGCTATAAAACAATAGCACGCTACAGACTATAAACTATAAATTTCAAGCACGCTAAAAAATACGCTATATTATAGCGCGCTATGAATTAGGAAGCTCGGCAGGCGCGATTAATCATGCAGCACGCTAGATATCGTAGCACGTTACGTTACATATCATGGCACAGACAGCGTGCTATACAAAAATATTATTTTTGACACACACTCTAATTTTTTAAAACACTCATAAGTATTTGTTGTATTTGGTTCGTATCCCATTTACTTACTTGAATAAATCTAAAATATTAAATAATCTTACATTACAACGATCGCGCGCGAAACGTACCTATACCTAATGTGCTGCGAGAAAAGATCGCCCGCGAAACGCTCTTAACGTGCTGCGCAGCGAGAGAGAATATATCGTGCAAGAAACTTACATATCCTGCTGCGAGAACAAACGTAACGTGCGTCGGATAGCATTAGCGCGCACCACATAACCACAGTATAAATATAAGCTAAAGCAGTATGTAAGCTACGTACAAATGCTCGAAACGACGCACGCCCACAGACGCACGTCTTTACAGGGCCCCTAAATGGACATCGCAGTGCTCTCAATAGCGCGTGCCGACTGCCGCGTCGTGACGAGTGAACACTGTTGTGTATTATTGAACAGCGTGCGCTGTTCGCACGATTTCTTCATTCATTTGACGTTTCACTTTGACGACCTCATTGGTCGAGTGGTTTGTACACCGGTTTTCATGGTGTCGCCATCTCTGAGGTCCCGGGTTCGATCCCCGGTCGGGTCAATTTAGAGAAAAACTGTTTTTCTAAATTGATTTCGGGTCTGGGTGTTTTTTCTATGTTTATGTATATTTATCCGTTATCTTACCATATTAACGAGTTTCACAAGAATACTCATCTTGGTCTAGATAATTGGTGTGAGCGTAAACAAAATTTATTTTTTTTAATTTATTTATTTACAAAGAAGTTGACAAAATCAATTTTATAGTGCCGTGTCCATGTTTTCCTTAAATTTATTTAAAAAGCAATTCATTAGAATTAGAATTTTTTACTAGAAGGCAATAGGCCTTACAAATAAACAGAGAATGAGGTCGGAATAGTTATTCTGTGTTTTGTCTCTTTTACTCTAAATTGAAATTATGTTTACACGACAGAAACAAAACACGGAATGAAAAGCTTATTCTTTGTTTATTTGTATGGCACTTAGTATTTAAAAAAAAAATTATAGAAGTTTGTTTGTAAACTAGTCAATTTCGATTATTTGATCATTAACACGTTCCCGGACGAGCATGCTATAGCACTCGTATTGGACAGTCGTAATTATGTCGCGGATGCTATAGCATTCCAAGTTTATTGAGTTTTTTTGTCAGTTGTGCTATAGCAGTTGCTTATTCCCTATAAAATATAGGTAGTCTATTTCTTACTGTCAATGCTGACACAACCACAGATCGCTTACTGCCACATGAGACCTTTTTTGCACACGAAGATAAAACAGTGTTTACCTCTCCCCTACACCTCGCCCGGCGTACCCCGCGTGGTAGTGTATACTATAGCATGCGTCAAATGTATGAAGATCCATTCAGTGTAGCAGCCACTGCCGCACTTAGTGGTTGTCAGTGCGTTGTGCATTTTCGTTTTGCGCCAACATATTAGAAACATCGTAAGTACAATTATTTACATGATTTCTTTTGTTTTTTTTGTTAATGTCCCAGCATTGAAGAATCTGAAAAATCCTCTGATGGTCACAATATTTGTGATGGGATGTGGCACAAATGCCCAAGTAGTCGTCTGCTATAGCATTCACGTCGCACTTGATGGTGTTGGTTGGTACGCATCGTGACGGAAATGCTAGAGCAATCGCAAAAATCCCATACAAAAAAATAGTGCTAAAGTAGGGTAACTCACTGTCCGGGAACGTGTTAAAGAACCCAAATAAACGTTTTGATAAATAATAAAAAAATACCTTTTAATTTTAGGGTTGTCACTTTTAATTTTTTTAATTTTAATTTTAAAAAAATTAAAAGTGACAACCCTAATGCTTTGCTAGTTATCTCAAAAAAAGCGCTAACTAGCTGAGATACAGCGCTAACTAAACAAAAACTTTTTCAATTTTACAAAAATAAGAGGACAACCCTAACGCTGTACTGCTTTAACATAAATTTATACTGGGACATAACTGAATATGTCATTGAGTAAGATAGGTACAGAAATATCAGAGTATACATTTCAACTAAATTAGACCACAAAAATAACGCGGTTAGGCATTAAATGTTCTCCTTTTCTGTTTTCTTTGTGTTTATTATTTTATAATGTAGTAATGAATGTCTTATAATAGTCTATCAAAAAATCAGACGCGTCGTCGCGCCGAGTAGCGAAACAATTACTTTTGTTTCCAGTGAGTGAGAGTGACTGAAATTGATGTACACACGCCAGCACATCAGGCTACCACACTTTGACCTTGAGCGCTTCAAAAGTTGAACAGAGAGAATCGTGCGAAAGAGATAAATAGCCTATATCAGTCCCACGTCAAATGAGTCGTGCTGCATTGCCGCCGCACACATACGTTATACGTTATTTTGCATGTGTGTATCACGCTCTGTAGAGGAATCGCGAAAATGAAACAATGTTTGAGGATTAATCTTAGTTATTAATATTAGAATAACTTTGGACTCATTTATTCCTAAAAGCGTTACTTAATGGAATGGAAAAATAAAAATCTTAGCCATATTTTCATATCTATTTTTTATTATAAGTATGTGTAATAATAATATCTTCATTACCTCGGAAATAATTTTTGTGATGCCTTGCCGATGTAGGCACTAGGGCATTTAACTAATTCTGGATTTTCATAAATAAAAAGTAACATTTTTAATGTTAAATTAAATTATGAAATATACCTACATAGCAAAATGTCAACTTATCTGATAGAAATATTTGCAAAAGTGTTTCTAGCGGGTGTTAGGGTAGATTGTTGTGATGACGTCGGCTTGGGACGTAAGTAAAATCACTAGAAGAATTTCGACGATCTTTGTGCCGGCCGCGGTGGCGTAGTGGTCAGCGCACTTGCCCGGAAAGCGAGGGACGCGGTTTCGAATCCCACCTACATTCTCGATTCTCGGTCCGAATTTTTTCTAGTATTTTCATAATTCCTGGGATTGTGGTATTAGGTAACACTGATTCTGTCTAGTTATTCGGTATGAGGAACTAAAAAATAAAGCGACGCGTTGAAATAAAAAAACATTGGGAAGTAGCTTAAATAGATTTTTGCATTTGCGATGAATCTTAAAATTGATAACGAATAACATACTCATATGTAAAATAGCGTAATACACGCTATAACTGAATTTAGAGAATTCTCGCTCGTATTAAAATAGCGTAACACACTCTTTAACTGAATTTAGAGAATTCTCGCTCGTATTGCGATGTGGTTTATAACCTATGTATGTACTGTATATGCGCCAGACAAAAAGGAATTTAACACCCTTGTGTTGGTAGAGACGCTGGGTTTCTCGGAGTTTAGAAAACCAACATTAGGAATTAACCCGACCTGGAATTTAACCTGGGACAAGTGGAACACAAGGTGAGAAACCCTACAGCGCTCTGCGCGAATCATATCGTCTAATAAGAAAACTTTTGAGACAACAAATTTAAAAATTTAAATTCGTGGTGAGGATTTAATTTAGGGGAGATTCCTAAGGTTTAATAAATATGTAATGAAAGAATTTTCTCTTGTCTGTGTGACTTGCCCTATAGCGATCGACTCTACCTCATTATATATACATGTTTTGACTGCTAGATCGCAGAAATTGACGATCAGTTTTTCCCATTAGTTGAACTGACGTCAGTCCAAAATTTGATCGTGAATGTCGAATCGTCACTAAAGAGTTTTAACTGACGGCGCGAGACGGAATTTTCCGTGGCTACCATAATCCAAGCCGGCGGCGGCGCGTCGCGCCAAACTGGGGCCCAAGTCTGCTAATTTACGAATGGCATAATTTAATCGCATTGTAATTGTTCGACACATTTGGTATTCCTAAATGAGTAAGAGAATACCAAATGTGTCAAACAATTACAATGCGATCCAATTGCGATTCAATTATGCCATTCGTAAATTAGCAGACTTGGGCCCCTGGGGGGTTACTCTCGAACGCAAACTCAATCTTAATACAATTCCAATGCGAATAATATGTATCGATATTGGGATAAGTAAAGATAATTCCGGAACGTCATCTCGATAATAATTTGTTCAATCAATTTCCACGCAATTTAATTCCAATGTGGCGGCGCTATTGTCGCTTACAAAAGTGCCATTTGACATATTTTAGATTTATGATTGGAAATTGATTAATGCATTTCTGTTTCAAGAGTAGGCTACTCTCACCTGACCGTGTGTGATCGACTGATCGTCACTCCAATCGCGTCAGTTCGAATTTCTCCAATGAATATTGATCCTTAGAACCAAGCAATAAAGTTCAAAATTGATTGTACCGGCCGGTCGAGAACCGACGAGCCGGAGTGACGCCAGTGAGTGGGGAAATCTGTTTGGCGTAAAAGTCGTAAAACCACTTGGAGTGACGCCACAGTTTTACGCCTGGACTGACGCGCAAAACTGATCGTCAGTGGCCAGCTTTAAAACAACATAATAAAATTAAGAGAATAGAAATTGATAAGAAATTCGAAAATTATTTTGACAGTTAGGTGGTGATTACTGGGGTATAAGTATAAAAGACCAAATGATACTCTGAGGCCATAATGTTTTATAAAATAAATAAAGTGAAACATAGTGACTCAAGCACAAGCGAAGACCGATCTGGCCCGTTGGCAGAGATCCTGCCTTCCAACCCCAAAGGTCCCGGGTTCAAATCCTGGTACGAGCAAATGTTTGCGTGATGAACATGGTAATTTTTTACCGAGTAATTTGAACCGAGTCGGTGTTTATATGTATTTATATCTATATTATCTACGTATTGTTTATGTAAGTGTATCCGTTACCTAGTATCCATATCACAAGCCTTACAGTGCTTACTTTAAGCTAAGTAATTTGTGTGAATGTGGGAAATATTATTAATAGCCGTGTGAATTCTGCAAAACATGAAACATGCAAAAAGTAAGAAAACACTATAATAGGTCAAGGATCATAAGACCGCCGGCGGTCACGAAACAATTGATTTTCAATTGTATCTGGTTTTACGATGCTCAAGGGGTTAATTGTTCATCATCAGCAAATAAACGTCCCACTGATGGGCACAGGCCTCCCACGTGGACAATAGCACGTGGGGTTAATTGTTATGTCCCAAAAAGTGTTGATATAATGATAATTACTTAGAGCAGACTTGTAGCTATATTAATTTTACAGACTTTTCCGTGGTTGAATGTTAGTAAGTCTGCTTACATAGGTACCCGGAGGACTGGGTTCGATATTCAGCGGAACATATCTTTGTATACTTGTTCTGGTCTGGTCGTGCTTCGGAAGGCACGTAAAGCCGTTGGTCACAGTTGCAGTAGTAAATATAGCAACAAGTCAAGTCAGAGACCTAAATGGCGGCTTGTAAAAACTCTGACACCAGGCCTCACCAGCCACTCGATAAAGAAGAAGAAGAAATTTTACAACGCGGTCTTTGATTTTCTATTATCTTTTAAATGTTCAATAGTCAACGAATAACTGTCAAAATATTGTAATAAGGCTCTTACCGAGTTTCGAACTTAAACTTAGAAAAATAAAAACAATAAACTAACACAAATAAACATTTATTGATTATAATCTTCAATATATTTAAACTCCCTGATTTATTAACCAATAAAATAGTAGGAACTTTAATAAACTTACTACTCTAAATAAATTACACAAATAGGTATTCAGGGTGATTAATTACCCCGAATTTGATCGATACTTATAGCTAATATAATATCAAAGGTTCAACCTATCACATTATTATTCTGATAACAAATACATGGAAAAGAAATTAAGAAACAGAGCAATAAGCTGAACATTCTCCAACAATTAAATGATAGAACGAAAACATTTATAAAATTTCTTTAAATAAACCATCCAAATCTAAAGTAACTCTAGGGTTATAAACTTAATTATAATACTTCAAAGTAATTATTAAATTAAAAATACGTCTTATTACGTCAAATGCCGGCTAAGGGATAAAATGAGAGGCAAGAGTTTATTTTCTTAGAACATTACAATTTGACTGGGCGTTTTTAACAGACTTCAAAACAAGGGTTCATTATCACAATTCCATAACATAACTTCAAGATTCAATATCATTTATTCAGGTTAGGCCATGTTTAGGTTACAGCACTTATGAATGTCATTTATGCCATCGGTTCGTAAGTCTAACTATGGGGCGGGAGCCTTGTAATGAGAAGAACCGGCAAGAAACTCAGCAAGGGCATTTCCTTTCTCCCTTTCTTTTACAGCGTCAATTAGAATTGAAAAATGCCCTCCCTATCATAGAAGGGCACTTTCCATTACAATAATAAAAACATAAAACAACTACAAGGACATAAAAATAAAAAATATATTAATAAAAATAAAAAGTTCAGGTATTCATCAATATAAAATAATCAATGTAATCAATGTCTTACAGTACAGAAAAAATAAGTAAGACTATAACTACTAATATACTAATAATAAAAATAAGTTAGCAAGAGCAGACCAGCCTCCACAGGCGGCACCCGTTCACGAGTATGACATGTGAATCAGCCATCGCTTCGCTCAACCATGTTTTAGGGAACGCAACGACCCGACGCGCATGCCACCACCGCAGAGACACTTTGAGAGAGCATGACACACTCGAGCAACTCCAATGAAGCAAGCAAGAAAACATTTAGGCAACGTTTTACGCAACATAAGTTTTGAGTAGGTATCTCTTGTCTGTAAGACACTGCTGATAAAGGCTATCATACCAGGGTATGAGCTAGTTACAAAGAAAATGGACTTAAGAAAATATAATGTGATTATTTTATCATTACCAGGCTGTTTTGTCTTCTTCTTCCTTAACTGTATAATAACCTTTCTTAAGTAAATAAGATTTTATATGATTTTTAAACTTATCTAAAGGTAATTCTAGTACAGTACTTGGTATTTTATTATAATAGTGAATACCTTGCCCCAAGAAAGAGCCGAGAACCTTCTGTAACCTGAACAGGGGCATCATAAGTTTTGACTAATTTCTAGTACTGAAATTGTGTACGTCACTGTGTTTAGCGAATGAGTTAATATTGCAGCGCACAAAAAAAATTGAGATGCAGCTGTTAGAACACCAACTTCTTTAAAAATATCTCTTAGAGAAGTTCGTGAGCTTAGTCTATAGATGGTTCTATTGCCCGTTTCTGTAAAATAAATATAGTTTCAACATCAGCCGCTGTTCCCCACAGTAGGGCGCCATATGACATGACACTGTGAACTAAAGTAAACCTTTTAGCAGTTTCAACGTCGGTTAACTGCCTAATTTTTCTAATGGCGTAAGCAGCAGAACTGAGTTTGCCGGCCAATTTCGATACATGAGGATTCCATTGAAGTTTTGAGTCAAGGGTTATCCCTAGAAATACAGCCGAACCTACCAAATCTAATTTATCACTGTTTATCCTTAGATCAGTTTGTTCGGTCTTAACATTTGGTAGTGTAAAATTAATACATTTGGGTTTTTTAGCATTTAACTGTAAATTATTAACAGTAAACCAACTGAGTACTTCTGAGAGAGCATTGTTAATATCGTCATAATTTTTCTTAGACCTAGTCACATTAAAAATGAGTGAAGTATCATATGCAAACAATACAATATCACAGAAGTTTTCTACAAAGAATGGAAGGTCATTAATATATATCAAAAGTAAGAAAGGGATTGACCCTTGTGGAACTCCCATTTTTACTTGAGAACCAGATGAGTTAGTTCCATTGACATAGACAGTTTGTGTTCTAGAACTGAGATAAGACTTTATCAAATCAAGCGCAAAACCTTTGAGACCATAGTAATTTAACTACATCACCAATGTCCGGTGCTCAACGCAATCGAAAGCCTTGGACAGGTCGCAAAAAACTCCAAGAGCGTTATGAGACTCCTCCCAGGCATCAAATATATGTTTTACTAGAGCAACACCTGCATCAGTAGTGGAACGACCCTTAGTAAAACCGACTTGCTTACTATGTAAAAGATTATTTAAAATAAAGTATTCCACTAACTGTTTGAGAATAATTTTTTCATAAATCTTACTTGCTGGTAGTATTGAAATTGGTCGATAGTTACTGGGGTCCTCTTTATTTCCCGTTTTCCCTTTTTTCGTCAACAAAAATAACTATATCATTATCCCAGTCAAAGTTGTAAAATTCTAAGCAAAAGCTAACTCTTGCCTCTTTATGATGTTCATATAATTGAATTTTTTTCGCAGGTCTGCTGCATTTCTTCCCGGCCTCTTTTAATCTTCTCCGGATAGTGTCCATGGAAACCTAAAACAAAGAAAAAAGTAAAGTAAATTCATTAAACTAAAGATTTTAACTATACAGTAAATATGTTAAATTTAAAACTTAATCAGGAATCAGAGGACCAACTTTAGGATTGTGTGTGACTTTTTAGTGATTTCACCCAATTTATGTCAATGTTTCTTTTTTATTGTAGACATAAAATATACAACGGTCTCTAAAATTATATTTCTATTAAAAATGTAAAATATTTTATGGTTGGTTAAAAAGGCTGAATATGTATTCACATGAAATTTGGCACACAGTCTGTAACCTGGCTTAAAATAATAGGTATTGGAAACACTGATTGAATTATTTTACTGCATGTAGTTAATATTATAGGTAGTTAAATGTATCCAAAGCCAAATATTTGATAAAAATATATTCTTCAGATCATCCTACTATACAAACCATGTCTATACATAGTAATTAATCAATTTAATTTTTTTAACTTTTTTAAAGGATATATAGGTAGTAAACATGCAATTGGGACCCACTTCACAACTTTCCCAAAAGTTGGAGGTTTTTTTTTTTTTTGAAACATTGATTTAAGAGGGTTTACGCATTTCGGTTTCCTATACAAATTTCCAAGCTGAAATATTTAAAAACCACTTAGCCAATTTTAATAAAACTTTGCATGCTAAAGTAAAATTCAGGGATCTGAATAGTTTGTTAAAAACATTTTTAAAAAACGTTTATTTAAGTGAGTTATTGCGATTTTAAACTTTCTAGAGTAGACTTTAAATCGCAATAACTCAGCTAAATGAACGTTGTTTTAAAATGTTTTCAACAAACTATTTAGATCCCTGTGTTTTACTTTAGCATACAAAGTTTCATCAAAATTGGATTAATGGTTTTTAAAAACTTCGACTTGGAAGTTTGTATGGGAAACTGAAATGCGTAAACCCTCTTAACAATTCTAGTACTTACTTAATTGTTTTTGTTTAGAAAAATATACTTATTCAAACTTTATTTTAATCTAGCCATAGCTTCTGTTATAAAGATATTTAAAAAAAAATTCAACATTATCACCCTACTACAAACCATGTTCAATATAACTTTACAGTCATAGTAAATAATAAATTATATTCTTTACTTAATTTATTTGTAAAGATATTTAAAACGTGTTTAAAAGGATCTCAATAAATTATTAAGATTATGCAATAACTACTCATTGTCATAAAGTCATTCTCAAGAAGTGCGAAGGCATTTGAGCTTATTATTTTAATAATTTAACTAAAACCTTCATCAAAAAATTCATCAAATACACATGCAGTAAGTGGTTTTTTGGTCAGCCAAGTCAATGGTAGAAAGAATAGCAAGTTAAATCCCACTTTTGTTTAATAGGTGTTAATTTCAATAGAGTTTAAACAAGGTAGGTAATTGTTATGATATACTCACGCTATAATTAGAAGAAGACACTCTTGTGCTCAAAAAGGGATCAGCAGAGTGTGAATCAACTATGGCCGCGTCCTCCTCAGACGTCGTGGCCCTCTCGTAGTGCTGACGGTGGTGAGCTTCTAGGGACCCAGACTTTTCCCATCGGCGAAGCCAAAAATATACCGTTTTTCGCTGAAAGAAAACGTCAATTAGGGTTTGTTTTAATACACCATTGGTAACACCTACTATCAAATAAAACAACAGCACAAGTTGGTGTTAGTTTGTTCGTCCCGTGTAAAAACATTGATTACCTTACAAAATTATAATTTTATGGCTAACTATTTCTCGTATTACTACACTTTACGGTTAAAGAAGAATGAAAAATCCGCATTCTCACAAAATCCATTATGGCGGCTCCACATTAAGGCCTGTATTCACATTGATAAGTGCGACAGTGCAAGTGCAGGTGATTAGTTGCGAGTGATTAGTGCAGGATGTGTAGTGCGAGTAGTGTCCATTTTGTCAAGTGGCTGTGTTTAGTACGCACGTCAAGAAGCGCACTTGCAATTGCAAGAAATAATGAAAGAAACTTTAGAACCCACATATCACTTTACTATGCGGGCTACTTTAATTAACTATATTAACCACTCGCACTAATCAATCGCTGGAGTGCGTTCCGTCGTTTTGGGTGTAGTGTAATTGTTTGGTTAAAGTTTAACTCGTTTGAGTTGCAACCAGGCCACGGAACAATCAAGTTGTTTTTATAACCTCTTCTGAAGTATTCCTGTCCTGTACGAGAAAACATTCTTCTGTCTCCATTTTTTCCACTTTTATACCATATATAACAGAATTATTAAAAAGTAAAACAATACAAAACAACCAAACAACAGGCGGAATTTTTCGAGACGTTTTGACATAAATTGCAAACTTTGACACTTTTTAAATGATATAAACGTCAAATAGCTGTTAGAGTGAAAATAACCATCCGATTTGATGGTTGTTTGGTTGCTGCGCTCTGAGCCACAGAACCACAAAACACATATACTAGCACAGAACCGATGAAACTACGCTCTGACAGCCATCAGAGTAAAATTTCACCAAGCCACGGAAAGGTTAATTCCAATGTGGCGCTATTGTCGCTTACAAAAGTGCCATTTGACATTTTTTAGATTTGTGATTGGAAATTGATTAATGCAATTCTGTTTCGAGAGTAGCCTACCAGATCGGGGAACAGGCGTGAACGCGCGTGAACCCCAAGAAAACCGTCCACATTCACGTTCACGCCTGTTTACGGAGCGTCACGGCACTTTATTATTTATTATGTGTCGGCACTAATAATGTGGAGCCGCCATTACAAGCAGTCAAACTAAAAATTACAGGTTTAGGGATGAATTATATTAGAGCGGGCCGTGCACGGGGCGTCGTGCCCCGGACGGGACACGGATCATGCAATGCACAGTTTAATAAGAACTGCTTCATACAAAATGTATGCAACGTCTCAAATCAGTGCGCCATCCGAGCCCGAACGGAGCCCGGACGCGCCCCGTGCACGGCCCGCTTTTATATCATTCATCCCTTAGTAAAATTTCTTCCTCTAATTTATCATGAAACTAAATAAAATATCATGATAACCTATTTAGATATAAGTTACGAGTTATGTTAACCGCCATTTTTGTTTACAAATAAACAGTAAAATTTCTTCCTCTAATAAAGCATGAAACTAAATAAAAAAGCAGAACCTATTTAGATGAAAGTTACGAGTTAAGTTAACCGCCATTTTTGTTTACAAATAAACATTAATCTAACACTCCCTGCGGCACTGTTTTGTCTTTTCTAACACCTAACATCAAACATCTAACAAATCATATTTTGTAGTAGGTTAAATTACTCACCGTTACTCCAGTTTGGTCACATATATGTTTGACTCGGCATCCACTTTGTCTTAGAGCAATTATTTGCTCTCTCTCCACCCTACTTAAAGTAGGTGCCATTTTTGTGTTTACCACAGACTTAGAGATGGTGTTTACAAAACGCGAGCGTCGCTGCCGTGACGTGTGACTGGACTGCCAGAAGAAAAATTCCGGCCCGGTGGCGGCCGCGCAGGGGGCGTGGCCAACCCCGGTGAATAATTACTATTGGCCGATAGTTTTTGACATATTCGCCTGTATTCGCCATTCGGGAATTTTGATAAACCAGAGAATTCCACCAATTAAATTGAAGACACTTTCTTTCTAACACTCCATACCGCAACGTAGTTATAGATATGTATAATGGATAGCGTGATGTGCTGCCGTGTGTACTTAAAACGTTTAACCTTTCAATGCCAGCGCCGCTGCAGGTTGCCGCGCGCGATCGCGCGTCATTCATAACGCATAGCGCCATCGCGCCTACTTATAAAGCACGCGAAACGCGCGAGATACAGACAGCGCTCTAGAATATGGCGATATGCGCTAATTAACCACCTCTAATTTATACTAATACAAACATGGTTACATTTAAAACAGTAGAAGTAGAACAATGTCACGTACAATTAACTTAGAATCAATATTGTTACATGTTATTGAATGATTGTTCAATTGAACGTTGAACGATGAAGGAAGATAGAGACATGAATAGTACAACACTATTAAGAAAAAAAAAACTTTTTGAAAAGTCGGTTATTTTCGTTGGCGTGAGTTGTGTTGTGTGTTTGACTTTCTTATTTTTCTTGTCTGTTTACATTACAATAGTGAATGTGAATTAGTTATTTGGAAACAAATCCTAAAATGCTAGAAGAGTAGTTTTTGTAAAATACTTTAACGTAATCTATTCCTGAAGATCAGATTTAGATATGCGTAAAAATGAGTGACAATATCAAAGTAGTTGTCAAAGTTAGACCTTTGATTTCTCGTGAAATAGAAGAGAAACTCTCTTATCAATGGCGCATAAAAAACAATACTCTCTATCAGCTGGATAACAACAACCGAGAATTTGGTTCGTCTTTCACATTTGGTAAGTTGAATTTGAACATTTGAGGTTAACAATATTACCTTCATTCGTGGGAAGAAACTTTCTGTATCCACGTAAACATGAAATTCATGTACTTAATATTATATTTTCACGCTATTAATTATTTCAGACAAAGTGTTTGATAAGGATACTAAAACATCAGATATTTACGATGACGTTGCGAAACCAATTGTGGAAGCAGCCACTGCTGGCTTCAATGGCACTATATTTGCATATGGTCAGACCTCCTCTGGGAAAACTTATACCATGACAGGAACCGAAGACTCTCCGGGAATCATTCCACTTGCAGTGTTCAACTTGTTTCAAATCATTAGAAGCATACCTGACAGAGACTTCTTAGTAAGGTAAATAATCCTGAGGTACCAATATACTTTCATATCCTATTTGACTGGTTTGTGTGATTATGTAGGTATTCTTTACAATATAATTTTTTTTTTTTAAAGTTAATTCTTCTAGGTGTGCTAAAAGCAGGTCTTGCAAAACAGACTATCATTGAATATCACAACTTGCAAGTTTTTTAACATTTAATATAAAATTTTGGCTTGTGAGCTGTGATGGTGGTCATTAATAAAAGAATAAATACTACCAACCTGTTAAATTCAATTCAATTTCTTTATTGCTTTCTCATATGATTTTTTTTTTCCTAAACTATATAAATAAGTAACAATAAGGATCCTGTCGGGCACTGCAAAAGTTAGGCGAGAGTAGGGCTTATATATTCATAAGAATAAAGTTGCATCTAATCTGGTACAGGTACCTCTTCTCCTGGGTTCCATATTAAGTCACCCCTCAAACCCCAAGCGGTTGCATGAGACCGCACCTTCAAAAACACACTTGACTTTGTACCGTGTTTTCATAGACTTACAGACTACTTTAGTATGAACAAGGTAGATTATTTCGGTTCTGTGGTACATTTTATGCATCGTGATCGCAAAATATCGCATAGTCTATGCTTGATTCTGTCAAATTCGACGTTGACAGTTTCGCCAATTTCTGTATCTGAAAATTTCCACAAGTTAATGTTCTGAAGACTGCATTTGTACATCTAACGGCATAAAGCAGCAATGGGCTCACCACCTATCATGCTGAACACATGTGCAGTTGCTATTTGGTGAAACATGGACTGGCAGTTCACTACTTGTGGCCCTCATTGCCTAGTCTCTTCATTGTATGTTATTTGTTAAACTTTAGGTATGTTAACAATTTTTTTAGGGTATCCTACATAGAAATCTACAATGAGACACTAAAGGACCTTCTGAATATGGACAAAAAGAATATCAAAGTGCATGAGAACTTTCAAGGCATAAAAGTTGACTGTACAGAGCATGTTACCACATCACCTGAAGAAGTGCTCAAGTTTTTGAAAGAGGTAAATATTACAATATAAATTCTGAGCATTGTATACAAAAATGAAATTGTCAGCACTATTGTTAACAAAGATGCACGCTTCTTATATTAATAAATAAACCTGTCCACCACAACAATGTCTGGCAGGTAGAGGAAAATTGAATAAAATTGAAGTAGCTAGCAGTTTTGTACATTGTGAACAGTTTTCTAAATATTATGCTTTTCGTTTTCATTACAGGGTGAGGCAAACAGACAGACAGGGGCAACCAATATGAATGAGGAAAGTAGTAGATCACATTCCATCTTTCAAATAGTGAGTATGCCTTCTTGAAACAGAGTCCTGCTAAATATATTAAAATTTTAAAATCTTTTTAACTTGACCAATACCTTTTGTTGCATTAGACAATAGAATCTCGTGAACACATAGAAGGGGAAGAAGAAGTGGGAAGTGTGAATGTTTCCATATTAAATCTGGTAGACTTGGCAGGCTCGGAGCGAGCGGGCCAAACTGGCGCCACCGGAATAAGGTTTAAAGAAGGCACTCATATTAACAAGTCGCTCTCTGCACTAGCACTTGTTATCAAGCAACTGTCGGAAGATCAGAATAAGTAAGTATTGTCAATAATTTTTGTAAAACTGGGTTTTCTACCTATGTAATTAACAGATACTTACCAACATATTAGATTCGATTATTATTAGTCAATCGCATAGTTTTTAGTGCATATTGTGTTTAGCGTTTGGTACATTTATATTGGTTTTTTAATACTATATTATCCATGCAATCAGTCATTTTTTCATCTGAAGTTCTTTGAAGTGGAGGGAAGTTCTCCTTTAGCACTCTAACACACACCTTCCCTTTTTTTGGACTGTCCCTTAGGACTTGTTTATAGGTATAGGTCCCAGATATTGCGCCGTTGCAAACCGTTGCTAAGACTTTCATCTCTTTTCTCACAAAATCATCATTCATCATAATAGACACCATATCTTGTTACTCCCCCACATAGGACGCAAGTATAACCTGGTTGTCAGCATTAAGGAGGCACTTGATACGGGTCCCATTCATCATAACTCCACAGTCACGGTCTTTCAGGCCTTTCATACAACTGTCCAAAAACAGATTGAAGAGCCACGGTGACACATCCCTGTCTGACTCCTCTAGAGATGTCAAACCAATCAGTGTATGCGCTGTTAACCCTGACACATGCACGGAAATCCTCATAAAGAGATTGCAGTGCATGAATCAATTTGCTCTCCAATCCGTAATCAGACAACACCTTTCATAGTTCCTTCCTGTCGACTCGATCGTAGGCCTTCTCCAGGTCTACAAAGGCACAGTAAACCTTAAGCCAAAACCAAATACTTACTATTTCCAAAATTATTATTTCCAGAACATTAAATATTTGTTATTTTTTCACAGACATGTTAATTATCGTGACAGTAAATTAACGCGAATATTACAAAATTCACTTGGTGGGAACGCCAAGACCAGCATCATTTGTGCCATCACCCCAGCAGCTGTGGAAGAAACTATCTCAACACTCCAGTAAGTCACACCATCAGTTGACCAGCGGACAAATTGAAAATTTCACCTTTAGTGAAAACAAAAAAATATTTTCTTGTGTTTATTGATCTTAATAACTAAATCTCTCCCACAAACATGATTGTAAACTATTTGTATGAAAAATCTTTCAGATTTGCTAATAGAGCCAAGGCTATCAAGAACAAACCTGAAGTGAATGCGGTGGCGACTGATGCTACTATGATACAAAGTTTGACAAAACAGTTATCCAGGTTGCAATCTCAATTGGAAAGCAAGAAAAATCTAGAAGTTATTTTGGAGAGCAAGAAGAATGTAGAGGTAGTTTTACTTCATATGATAAATTAGAAAGTTATCTATGTTTTCGAGTATGTCTTTGTATATTCGGTTTTTTGGATATTTAAAAAAAAAACAAATTATAGCTCCTTCCAAAAAAACAAAGACGATTTTTGAGAGATAAGATTGCCACCTTTTTTATCATGGCTTTGCCTATTTTTTTTGTACAGCCAGCACTTCAATGTCACACTTCTTCAATACATTTTGAACTTCTAGTGTTTTAAGAATCAATATAGAAGAAATTTGAC
Source organism: Scoparia ambigualis (assembly GCA_963921215.1). Lineage (NCBI taxonomy): Eukaryota > Metazoa > Arthropoda > Insecta > Lepidoptera > Crambidae > Scoparia > Scoparia ambigualis. The sequence goes on from OY992510.1 coordinate 8,485,711, forward strand.
CGTTTTGGATAGGTTGATATGCAGGCGCGTGTGTCTAGCGCCAGCGATATGTACGTTACACTAGATAGGCCGTTCCTATTACGCACTATGTTCCACTCATCTGCGGATTCGCGCGTGCGGAGCGGCGAAAATAATTCGTTATTTCTTTTCGAAGTGTACACCTAGACGTATACTACAATTCAGTTGTCAAGTAAGTGAAATTAATTGCTATTCAAGTCATTATTATGTAGTTATATCGTATTATTAGAATAGAAAAAATATTTTTTTAATTATTCTTATTGACAATCTATTTGGGACGCCATCTTAATACACACTACATTGTCTTTGACCGATCTGGCGCTGCGATGTCTATCTGTTGATTAGACGACAAATTTTTAAGCGCTGCAGCGTACTTTAGGTCTCTCATTCCAGAATTTGAACAAATGGTTTGTATGAACGTTCCTGTCTATACTTCTAGCGCAGACTCCCTAATTTGTAAACACCTTTCAGCACAACCTGCAGAAGCAAATAGCGGCGCTGCAGCGGTTGATATTGAACGGGTTCGGCACTCGCAGCAGCCTCGACATGGCCGGCAGCCGCCGCAAGCTCGTGCCGCCGCGCCGCATCACCATCTCCACGCTGCACAACATCGAGGAGAACCCCGCGATGCCGCTGCCTAAATTCCATACGCCGTTACTCAAATACAAGTATGCGTCATTTAACATTTTAAACTTTCATGGTCACTACAATTATTTTTATGAAAAAACGGGATTTTTACCATGTTTTTGAGTTGTTTGTTTTGAGTCCCTGATATTTCGGCGCAGTTGCATGCACCATGATCACGGAGTGACTGACTCAAAACAAACAACTCAAACATGGTATGTAAAAATCCCGTTTTTTTTTCATAAAAATAATGTGCATCATTTTGTTTATTAATTTATATATTTTTTTACAAACTTACAACTATCATTTCAGGATATTCCTAATGCGACAGTGTAGTTACTTGCCTTCTATTTCTATTACAAAGAACAACGTGACTTTTGTGAATTCATCATCATTCTTATGGCGAGGTCCCACGGCCCGCTTGAAGACAAGCCGCGCCGAGCCACGCCGCGCCGAGCCACGCTGCGCCGCGCTGTGGGAACGCTTAATTGCCACGCCCGTCGCGGCCCGTCCGCAAACGGGCCGTGGGACCGGCAAAGCCTGCCGTGGCGCGCCACGGCGCGAGTCGGCCCGGTGCGGCCCGTCTAGTCGCTCTGGTTCATTTTCGTGAAGATATAAAATATCAAATGTTATTTCATTCGTCCACTCCATCATGTGCGCGTACATACGTACGTACGGCCGCAAAAGAAATAAATTGTGGAAATTTAGTGAATCGCTATTCACACACACGCGCCCGTGCAGGTCCCGTGTGGGGGCGCACAGGCGCCGCGCCTAATATTCACCGACTACCGATGGATCGGACAGGCGACGGCAGGCTTCAACGGATGCGTTGATTCCCACGGCCTGTTGGCCCGGTCGGGCGCGCTCTGGCCTGGGAAAAATCAGGCCGTAGGAACGCGCCATTAGCCTATGAACGTCCTACTGCTATACTGTGGCGAGAGACAAAGAATGTTTGTGAAGAAATTTTTGACAATTCTCCACTCACCCCACCCATTCAGGACGTATCTTTTAGCTGTGGAGAAGAACGGGCGTAAGAAACTCCACAGCTTTATAATAATTTAGAAGTAACGACATTTACAAAACAATATGTCGCACTGTTAGTGATTTTCACGTAAATCTGTCAAACAACAATCGGGACCAATGGCTTTACTGGCCTTCCGAAGCACGGAGTACACACGCCAGTAGATCAATCTGTCCAGAACTGTCAAACTTATCCAAAATATATTGAGCCTTATTCTCAAACAATAAAGTTCAAAATTTATTAAAGACATTTGATATTTTGTGGGAGGTTGACCTAGGTGTCTGTAATTTGTTGGTGCTAAAACTCAGAACAATAACTATACGAGTTTGTTTTTATTTGTATTGGTTATAGATGACAACAACATGTTTTCTTTTTCAGTCCAATGGTTATTACAGGCAGTACGGACTTTGTGCCAATACAAAATACAAAAAAGTTAACATGTGTGTCCGAGGAAACTGACAACAGACTTGTAACGCCTCCACCGCAGGAAAAGAAAGTTCATTTTGGTGATGAGATTATTGAACTAGGTAAGTGAGTTTTAGTACTAATATATGTATAATTGATGTTATTTAATTGCTTTTCTAGTATTGCTAACTACTAGCAAAATGTCCTTGGGGGCATTAACAACATAAAAGTAAAACAACCTACTAGTAAAATGTCTGAAATCTGAAATAGCCTTACAAGTAGAACGTCTGGTTGTCTGATATGAAAAATCGTCATGATTACACTCAGTGGCGTGCCTAGGGCTTCAGATTGGGGCAAGCCCGAAACCTGAAGTTCCTAATCTTGCTACCTAGGTACAATGTTGGTGCCCATTTGTGACACTAGCCACATTTTTTACTCAAATCGTCATAGGCCGTGGCATTCCAAACGTTCTTGTCGTTTGTAAAAAAACAGCCTATTACCTTCTATTACATCTTGAATGTGATTTTTGTGAGAAATTTTTGGAAAAAAAAAAATTACTGCGGCCAATTTTGGCGTTCTTTATCTCAAAAACCAAAATACATTAACAGTATTTACTTATTGAATAGTGTAGAATTGCTATTGGAATAGTACGTAGCGGCCTCGCTTTTTGTAAATTTCGCTCTGCTTTTTATTTAAACCCAAAACTGCAGAGAAAGATTTTCATAAATTACGCGAGGGCACATTTTTGAGCTCCTGGATTGAACTACTGTTCTAAACAAATGAAAAAAAAAAATGAGAATGTTATCTCGTCGTATAATGCGTAGCGGCCACGGAATTTTTAAATATTATTGATTTTATATAGAAAAAAAATGTTATTCAAAACCAAAAAAACTTCGAAAATCGCGTTAAGTTAACTGTGAATTTCTTTTATCTACGATAATATTATTGAGTAAAATTTATACCAGAATAATTGTTACTTCATGAGGAATAAAAATGTTATAATGGATTTATTATCCTATTTTTCTATGAAAACTATAAATACAACTAAGTACAAAATTACTACAAAATGCGATGCGCCGGCCGTCCGAACTCAGCTTTTTTTCACAGAGTGGAGATTCGTAATATTAAGCATGCATTTATTATCCTATTTCGATTAAAACGATAAATACAACTGGAAAATTACTACAATACAAAATGCGAAAATGGGCATTTTGCGCGGGAATCACAGTCGATATGTAGGCCTCTACACTTAATTTATTAATTATTACTTAATTATTTTGAATGGAAGCAACCAACAATCCAAAGAGTTTTTTACATAGACCTAATAATTAATGCCTTAGATGACTTTTAATGGTTTGCGAAATACATAAATCATGTGTGATGTTCAAAGAATTTATTTACCTCTGCCTTTCGTATGCCAACCTTTTTTGTTTTAATCTAAGTATGCCAATCATCAACACGTTTAAGTACACATTTGTTTGCAACACATCACATGCCCAACACATCTAAGTTCGTCACAGAGACCAATAATGCGACGAACTGAACTCAGAACACATTTTTTTTATCACAAATTACGAACACACTTGTTACCTAAAAACAATCGCTCAAACAAAGTGAAGTGTGACAATAACAAAGAATAAAAAATGGCTGGCTGCAGCCTGTGGCTGCTGCACAGCACAATCGCGTCTAAACGCTCGCCTCTGATTGGTTCGCCCGAGCTCGAGCTGTCGTCGGTCGCCTCTGATTGGTTCGCCCGCGTTGAAGTTGCACGTGATTCGGTAGAAATAAAGCCTGATTTGGAGAAGGCCTTACTTGTGAACTTCATAACGCAAGCTGGCTTTGACGAAGAGTATGAATTTCTCATAGAATCTATACATACTTACGCAGTATTATGTTTATAGAGTAGCAATTTTGTTAAAGTTAGAAGAGAGCGGATATACTTTAAATCCGAAGCCCGGTTGCAAGCCAACTTGTGCGAGAGAGATGTAAAGCATCGCACAATTTATAAGCAGCTTTATGCGATTTGTTTGGTGATTCTTAATATGAGAAACTTATCAAATTGATAATTTGAATGCTGATGAAAGAAAATTAACAATGGTAAAAATATTAAGTGATTTTAATAATTGCGTTTTACCAGTACTTAGTGATATTGAGTTTTTTGTTAGGGCAAGCTGGGCTTTTCGGCTTGTATGAAGGTACCGCCACTGATTACACTGGACTGGTACACTGACAAAGTTTATAAGTATTTAATCAATTCAAAAATATTTTTAAAATTGATATAATAAATAAAAACAATTAAGTACTTGTCTTTTTTTAAAATTTGCATATTGATAAAAAATCTTATTTTAGATTTGGTACTTGGGTATAAGCAATCGTCTTAGAAAATAACGCGTTTTAGGTGAGTTGCACGTTTTGAAAGGAGTTTTTTTCAATTTTCTCATTTGCATTTTGTGTTTTTTTATCAAAAATATCGTGATTTTTCCTACGTTTTTGACCCTCAAGTATGGTGCCGTTACTTATATAATAAATAAATAAATCGTTCCTACAATCACACCAATTATCTAGCCCAAGAGAAGCTTCGAAAAAACTCGTTAAATAGTTACTAGACAATGGATAAACATACTTAAAAATACTTAAATACATTCTTATTATACATAGAAAACACCCGAGACAATTTAGAAAAACAATAATTTCTAAATTGACCCGACCGGAGTTCGAACCCTGGACCTCAGAGATGGTGACACCATGAAAACCGGTGTACTAACCACTCGACCAAGGAGGTCGTCAATAATAAACTCATCAAATCAATCAATCAAAAATAATAACTCTCGGAGGAGCTCGATGGCGCTCGTTCGGCTTGCGAACTTGCCCGTTAAGCAACTTTCGCAATGCCGGGTCGCTGGATGGGTGACCAAATTTAAAAAACATCTCGAGCTCCTCCGTGCTTCGGAAGGCATGTTAAGCCCTTGGTCCCGGTTGTTGTCGTATGATGACAGTCGTTAAAACCCACCAACCCGCATTGGGCCAGCGTGGTGGGTTATGGCCCAATATCCCCTCGTGCATTGTCCACGTGGGAGACCTATGCCCAGCAGTGGGACGTTTATAGAGTTTAAATGACGTACTTATATGAAACGATTATATTATTTATTGAACTAAGAAATGCGTACACGTAGCTTAGATTATTAAAGAACATGCAGGGTGGAACCCTTTTATCCTGTATATCTATCTCACTCTCTCGGGCACCGTTGCATCGCTCGGTAAACAATGGCCGGCACAGCCCGGCACGGCAAGTAGTCATTATTCGCATGTTGTTTATGCTACACGTTTGTTAATAATCGTCTTGTTTTTAGACCTACTTACTTTTTCATTTTTAAGGGGATAATAATAGTGGAAACACATATTCACACCGTATTTTATAATCCATATACACGGTGATTATTGTACTCATATAAAATCACCGTGTATACAAATATTGTATGATGTACTTCAACTTTGCTCCCTTAATATAAAATCGTACAAGCAGAATCGCTTCACCTAACGAAGTGTCGTGTCTGTTGGAAAGTTAGCCCAAGCTTCATACAAAAATACTAATTAGACGTTCTACTTGTATGACTACACACATCAAAAGTGTCTAGGGATCAAGCATTTTTATGCGGATTTCTTGAGATTGAGATGTGGCTTTGTAATAAATTTATGATTTTATAAATTTATATGGATCCTTTTTGGTGCATTTCATAATTTGAAACAGGAACTTTCAATCAATTTCTAGTAAAAGATGAAAATCAGCTGTCAATATTTTCCCTATAAAAACATACAACGCATTGAAGACATTATTAGTGCTACTGTTTCCCTACTACTGATTAAAACCAACGTTATTATGGAGCGGCGACGTCATTTAAGCAGGGAAGAAATGCTCAGAGCCGTGGGAATGATAGAAGCTGGTTCCCGGCAACGTACTGTGGCTTTAGCTCTGAATACAAGTCAGAGTGTTATCAGTCGACTTTGGACACGTTACCGAAGCACTGGTACCGTGGCTGAGCGCCATGGAGGACGGTATCGCTGCACCACACGGAGACAAGACCGATACATTCAAATCACAACTCGAAGAGCTCCAACAATAACCGCCATGATGTTAGCCGTGAGGCTTCATCACTCTTCAGAGAACTTAATTAGCGACCAAACAGTCAGAAACCGCTTGCATGAAGTGAACCTTCATTCCCGAAGACCGCTAAGGGTACCACCTATAGCAATGCACAATCGTAGGATTCGATATCAATGGGCTCTTGAACACAGAAATTGGGCAGAAGAACAATGGCGTTTCGTGTGCTTTTCTGATGAGTCTCGTTTTGGTATGAGACCGGATACAAGACGTATACGACACTGGAGAACCCCTGGACGCCAACAGCGATTAAAATCCTGCCAGGAAGTCCATCCTTATAGTGGTGGAACCATCATGGTATGGGTGGGTATTTGGATCGGCGGAAGAACTGAGTTGATTTGGATCAGAGGCAACCTCAACGCTCAAATTTATGCTGAGACGATTGTATCAGACGTCATCGTTCCTCTACAAGTGCAAATCGGTCCCTTATTTCAGTTAATGCATGATAATGCACGACCGCACACCGCAAGAGTTGTAAGACAGACTCTCGCCGCAGCTAACATCAATGTCATGCCCTGGCCTGCTCAGTCGCCAGACTTGAACCCGATTGAGCATGCATGGGATATGCTACAGAGAAGAGCTCTGCCGAATATGGAGGGTATCCAGTCGCAAGAAGACCTTTTTTTGTTGTTGCAACGAACATGGGCGGCCATTCCACAGCGTGATTTGGATGAACTCATTTTGAGTATGCCAAACCGATGTTCTTGTTTTGTTAGTGTTCGCGGTAGAAACACGGATTATTAATTGTTTAAGTTACCCAATAAATTTTTTAAGAAAACTGTTATTTCAGTCTTTTTTTCGAACTTTAATGTTAGTGGTTCAAATGTCAAAAATCCCTTTATTAGGAAAATAGCAAATTTCTTTATTAATGCAAAGGTGACTTGGTTTATCGTTACTGTAGACAAACGAAAACACTTTATTTGATGAATCCTTAAAGAAAATTTTAATTAATATCAATCAGGAGAAAAGTTATTGCAAAAATATATGTTGATCCCTAGACACTTTTGATGTGTGTATTTCAGATTACAGACGTTTTACTAGTAGGTTTTGCGCTACTTTGTCCTTCTGATATGGAGGGCTATACACGTACTTTCTATATTACAGACAGTGATGACGATAACAGCACATTAGATGCTCAGACTTGCTCTCCGTATCACAAATGTTATGGTAACTATTTACTGTTTAACATTATAAACTTATAGTGTTATATTTGCAGCTCGAATACACTGAATGTACTTTCAGGTTCATCAAAAACACCACCATGCATCCTTAGAAAAAATGCAAAATTAGCTGAGAAAAACCTTAAAGATATTGTGGAACTTACTGAAAGAGAAAAAATTTATAGTCCAAATGTGGTCCGTATGTTTATCTGTACAGATAATGCATTATCATGTTATGCTGAATATGTTTAAATTGTTTAAATCATATATGTTTCAGGTTGAGTTAATAGAAAAAATAGAAGAAAATGCATCTGTGATAAGTAGTTTACAAGATGAAGTAAATGCACTCCACAAGAATAGCAAAGACAAAGATCTAGAAATTGATCAGTTACAAGCTAAAATTAGCACATCTCATGAAGAGATTAAGTCTGTCAATACCTCAAAGGTATGTTTATTTGACGTTTCTGTGTGCTAACTCCTTTACTTTTCACTTTTTTATGTTATTATTTTTATGGCTACAGGCGGAACTAGAAGCGCTATGCAAAGAGTACACAACGAAACTGACTGATTGGGAAGTTAGTTATGAAACATTGCAGAATAAAACCAAAAGAAGGGAACAAGAGCTATTGTCACTTTTGGAAGAACAAAAAATACTAACCAAACATAAAAGAAATGATGATATTAGTGAGTATTTCGTTAACTACTTCTAGGTGGCATTTGTTGCTGCTTACAATTTTGTAGAAGATAAAAATCCATTATGGTATTAAACTGCCCCTAATGTTGAGAGATAATGTAATAGGCTACTTGACTAAATTTCAAAATCATATTAAAGCGATACCTGTTTAGCTACTTTAAACTAAGAATACATTATTTTTAAAAAAATCGATCATTTACAATATTTATTTTTCGTTTTCATATTCCGATTTAAATTTACCGCAAAAACGCTTAAGACGTGTTGAATAAATGACGTCACGCCGTGCCGAACATCCGTTTCGTTCAAGGCTTGTTCTACAGAAATGTCACAACAATAAAATTACATTTGGCACGGCGTGACGTCACGGCGTCTGATTTCCGTTTAATGTCATATGACTGAATGCGTATTATTGTCGATTTTTTTCTTTAAGAATATTAATAATCCCAATTTTTATAATGAATATTTAAGATATTTTGTTTCTATAAAACATAATTGATCATTAGAAACGCCAATCCACCCGATTTATTCTTAGTGGACAATTCTAATGAAAATGCCAACACTATCTTTTTATTTATTTCATCATCATCATCCCACGTCGTTAAACGTCCCACTGCTGAGCACAGGCCTCCCACGTGAACAATAGCATGTGGGGATATTGGACCATAACCCATCACGCTGGCCCAATGCGGGCCCAAGGTGGGTTTTAACGACTGCCATCTTACGACAACAACCTGGACCTACGGCTTAACGTGCCTTTCGAAGCACGGAAGAGCTAGAGATTTTTTTTTAATTGGTCACCTATCAGGCGACCCGGCATTGCGAAAGTTGCTTAGCGGGCAAAATTGCAAGCCGAACACGCTAGACGCTGCGCCATCAAGCTCCTCCTTTTATTTATTTAAGAGTAGAAATACTTATTTTAATTTCGTTCTTATACAGGTAAAGCCGTTCTTAAAAACTTGGATAAGGAAATCAACTTTATGGATCTGTCTAAAGATATATCCTTGGTGAACAGTGATCATGAAAGCAGTATTGTTAACAATGACGATGAGACATCTTCTCAGTTCCAAGATTTGGTTACTGATATGCAAAATCAAATGTCAAACAAAAATAAATCAGTTTTACAGTTAGAAGCAGATATCCTATCTCAAAAGCAAACAATTACACTTATGGAAAATTCTAGTCATCAATTGCAATGTACTGTTGACAGTCTTAAAGAAAAACTTGCTCTTTTAGAAAACGAAAATTTATTGTTAAAATCGTCTCTCGATACTTTAAATTCTACTATAAAAAGCCAAAAGTCGAGTTTGGAATCGGCTCACAGCGATATAGAATCTTACAACAGTCTGATTCAAGAACTCCAAATAAAATTAACTAATAAAGAGAAAATATTGAATGTAAACATTAACGACAACACTATTGAAAACATGGTTGCCAATGAAGAGAAATTTATAACCAACAATGAAAACATGAAGAACTTAATTCATTGTTTTAAAATAGCTTTAAATTCGCGTAATAATGAAATCCAATTTTTAAAATCGAATGTTACTGATGGAATATCAGTTGAAAATTTAAAAGAACAGCTCATTGTTAAGGAAAAAGAAATCAATATTCTAAATGAAAACGCTGCAGCTTTCCAAGAAAAAATAAAAAATAACAATAATGAAATTGATAAATTAATGGAGGAAAATACCGACCTAACAAATACGAAACATCAGCTTACCAATAAATTATCAGAAGTAATTGAAAAAAATTGTGAAGAAAATAAAATTACTTTAGCATCTTTGGATAGCATCAAAACGGAACTATCTAACACCTTAACTGAAAAAGATGCCTTAGAGAAAGAACTTACTCAGATAAATGAAGAATTACATAAGAAAATTCTGGAACTTACATTGAAAATTGATTATTTAGAAAAAGATATAAGTTCCAAAGATAATCTTATAAACTCTCTTAACAAGAAAGACCAACTAGCAGAGAAAAATCTTTTAAAAATAAAAGGAAATATTCAAATTCTTAAGAGAATTTCAGAACACTTAAATGTTGAATTAAAAGATGCTACTGCTGATGATAACGAGAACACTTTTGACACTTTCGAAAAATTATTGACTGCATTTGAATCAAAAGTTGTTGCTTTGTCATGCCAATGGAATTTAGATAAAGAAAGCAATCTTGAGTTGAGAAAAGAACTTGAAATATTAAATTGCCAACTTAAAACTGAAATTGTTGAACTGCAGTCGAAAATAATCCAAATTTCCGAAGAGCACAATGAATACAAAAAAAATATTGAACAAAAAGTTAGTGAACATGATTATATAAATAGACAATTAGAATTAAAAGAAAGTGAAATTAGTTCATTAAAAACCGACCTTAGTAGTAGTAAAGAAGACAATGAAAAACTTTGCAGTAGCATAAAATCTACTAATAAAGAAATAGCAACTATGCTTGAAAAAGAAAATTCATTGTCTTTGCAAATGCAAGTGTTAATAAAAGAAAAAGATCAAAATAGTACAGATTTAACTCAATATATAGATATACTTACTGATACTTTGAAAAATAACGATAAACTTATATCTGAAAAAGATATGAGAATATTTGAATTAGTACAAAACTTAAAAACTATACAGGAAAATATGGAAGAAAAGTTCCTCGAAACCGAAGTTCTCTCTAGAAAAGTTCAAGAAACCATAATTAATGAGAATTTACAGTTGGAGAACATTTACAAACAATCTTTTAAATTAGTAGAATCTTTGGAATTGAGACATGATCCTTGCATCGATTATAATAATGTTAATTTGTACCAGAAAATTATTCTTAGGCTAGAACAAATATATGACTATGTAGAGAAAATGAATGACACAAATCCTAAAGAAAACGAAAGTTCTAATGAAATAGTTTCAGAGGCGAAACTAGAGATGGAACATTTAATGCAGTACAATAAAAATTTGCAAGACAAATTATCTATTGTCGAATTAAGTAACAACAGGCTATTATTAGAGCTTGAAGAGATCAAATCGGAAAATAAAAAGCTGAATAAAGATTTAGTGGAAGTAACCAACATTTTGGACATCCTTAGAAATGAATTAAAAGAAAAAGCTACTGATATTGAAATAATGGTTACAAAAACACAAAATTTGAAGGATCATTTTATGGGATTAGATTGCGTTATGAAAGATCAAACGAAAGAGTTGATGGCAGAAAATGAAAATCTTAAAATGAGATGTTGCGAATTAGAATCTACAGCGGATAATAACCTAAAAGATGACACTCAATCTTCTGTTGTAGATGAGATTGACGACATTGAAGGTCAAACTATTACAAAATCCCAATGTGATATTGCGTCATTAAGCATTGAAAACCAATCACCTCCTAGTTTACTTACTATCTGTTGTACCAAAATAATAGATGCTATACAGCCATCTGAAAAATCTGTTTCATCAACAAATTCAAAAATGAGTGTGGAGCCTATTTATTTGGATAATGGAACAAACAATTGTAGCTGTAGTGAATTATTACCTGAATTAAAATCTGCTCAATTGGAAAACCTTAGGCTGTCAACAGTTGTCAAACAGCTAGAGGATGTTAATCAACATTTAATTGTAGAACATGAAGAAGTTCGCCGAGAAGTACAGCTACTTTTAGAACCAGCCAATGAGTTACAAAAGAAAGTAAATAGTCACAAAACAAATTTATACACATTGACTGCTACGACGTATGCTGAAAACAAATCACTACAGTCGCAAGTGACGTCTCTACAACATCACCATAGTCGATTTCATAACGTATGTCAAAAAGATTTGCCAGTTGTGAAGAAGCAATTAAGTGAACTCCTCACTATTTTAAAATCTGACAACTCTTATACTGACAAACACAATGCCAGTTTTAAAAGATTTTCTTTGCCGAGTGTAATTGACAACAATTCTATACTAAATAATTTGAAAAATGAATCCACTCTGGATGGAGATCTTTTGATGCTGGACACCAACCTGACATTAACAACCTCAGGTGACAATACTCTAATGGGTATCGATCATACCTGTTTGGATATAACGCAAGTATACCCAAATAATGATGTTGCATGTCAAACCACAGACTTGACAAATGATGTTGTAACAGAAAATATTGCTGAACAGTCACAAATCGACAGCTTATCAAATATAAACAAAAAATTGACTGAAACAGTAAGTATTTTAGAGCAGAAAAATATTTTGCTAAACAAAGAAATACAAGAAAAGGATTCTCAGATCAATAATCAAACAAAAGAAACTATTTTTAAAGAATGCAAAAAGTGCAGTGATTTTATTGAAAAAGAAAAATCAATGGAAAAAGAAATAGAAGTATTATCTCAGGAATTAAGTATCGCTAAGTCCGTTAAAGCAGACATTGAGAAGAAGTACAATAATCTTATACTAGAAACACCGTCCACGGAAGCCTTAGTGCGTAAAATAAATTCTTTAGAAAGGGATTGGAGAAATAAGGCAGAAGAAGTTTCAAAACTAACAAATACATTAGATTCTAAGTACTTTGAAATAAAACAACTTCAACAAGAGATCGACTCTTTATCAACTCAGGTAATGGAAAACATAAGCGAAAACGATGATATGACTAAAGAACTAGACAATGTTAAAGAATCAAATGCAAAATTATTGCTCAATTGTACAAATTTAGAAGAGCTACTTAAAGAAGCTAAAAAGCAAGAAAAAACTAAAACCTTTATTTGTTCTCAGTGTCAGATGAAAGACGAAGCCATAAAAGCTTTACAAAATGTAGAGACACACTCCAAACTAAATCGTAGCCTTAGTGATTCCGAAAGTTCTTCTAGGCACAATAAGATTTGCACGTTACAGAATGAGCTACATGCAGGCAGGGAAGACTGCAAAGAGTTGACTAAAGAGGTTGCCACCATCAAAAGTCAATTGGAGCGCAGCAACTTGTCAATAGGTCATAGTATGGATTTGGATGAAAGTATGGGAGAATCCAACATTTTCACATTTACAAAGCAATTTGAATCAATTGACACTCCATTGACGAAATTTAATGTTTCAACCCTTAATCAGAACTGTGACGTTTATACATTAGACAAAGTAGACTGCATTAATTATATTGTAGAAAAAACAGGTGCTAATAAAGAAAATCTAGATGTTAATATGAAAGTTATTGACTTAATGAAAATGTTCTACAATGATTTTTTAACTAAACATAATAATGAAGTAGAAAATTTTGTGAATAAGCTCAAGTGCTATGAAGAATTAAAAGGTCTATTAGAAAGTCATGTGAATGAAATCTCAAATGAATATTCAAAAGTGAAGCAAGCACTTGAACGAAAAGAAAAAGACATTAAAACAGTAACGAGTGTACTATCGCATATTAAAGAAAACATCCTATTTTTAAGTGAAGAAATGTCTAGTTTTGAGAACATGGAAAACAGTGCTACCCAACTTGTTGATAATTTCAAAGAAAAAGTTTTGAAAAGTATAGATACTGAGTTCGGCTTGAATTCAGTGACTGTTTTTGAAAAAATTGTCGTTAATGTTGTTACTAAGCAACAAAACGACTTGAAATCTATCACAGACCAATATACAAAATTGCAAAAACACATGGAGAGTCTTACTACTGAACTAAACACTGTCAATGACAACTTATTACGAATTAAATGCCAGTTATCTGACCGAGTAAATGAATACAATCTACTTAAGGCACAAAAAGAGAGGGTCCACGAAATCAGTAATGCTGTTACACTAGACATAATAAGAAAAGAGCAAGAACTCTGCGATGTTATCGTTAAAGGGTGTAAGAAACTTGTGGAACATAACATCATGGGCTCTGGCGATATTGACTTAAATCTGCCATTAAATAAAAACATGCATTTACTATTTGAACGCATTATCACTGATTATAAACCTTCTGAAACTGAAAAAGAAAAAGAATCCCTTGTTTTAGAAATAAAGAAATCTAAATCTGATTTAGAAGATAACATAAAATCTCTAGAATCCATGAAAATAGAAAATGAGAAGTTAAAAGAGGTAAATAAATCTGTAACTTTAACTTTGGTTGATATAGAGAGAACAATGAAATACCAGGAGTCTTTAAATAAAGACATCAATGTAAAATGTAGTAGTATAGAAGAAGAAAATCAAAGAAATATAAATAAAATAAATGAAATGACTGATGAGATTAAAATTATGAAAGAGGCTTTAGTGGAAAAGGAAAACATTATACGTAAGCTGGAATCTGTATCTGATAAAGAAGTTCAAATCACTGAATTGATGAATAAAATATCTACTTTCAATCAAGAAATTGAGAATTTGAAATCTATCAATGAAATTATAATAAAAGAAAAGGAAACATGTGCTCTAGAATTGGATAAATGTAAAGAAATACTAAACAATAATAACAAGGAACTTTGCAATATGACGTCTGACATCTTAGTACTTAAAGAGTCTGTGAAAGAAAACGTCTCTATCATAGAAAGTTTAAAACAAGAAGCAAAATCGTTACTGCAGCAAAATCTAGAGCTTAAAGATCAAGTACAAGAGAAATTCAAGGATTGTTCCCGCTTAGAAATGAACATTAAAACGCACGAAAAGACCGCAGAAATACAAAGCAGAATGATTATAAGGTAATGTTCCAACTTACAAAATATTTTATTAGTATGTCGAACGTCCATCAACAGAGGTAGGTACTGTTGCAAAAATAGCCAAAATGACTTAAGTAAGTATCTTATTGGTGCAACAATATGACTTGTGTGGTTTCATTCATTGTTATTTGAAAGCGTTAATTTAGGTGTCGTATTGACGCAAAATGAATGTTTTACTTTTGTGCCTCTGTGCAATATTTTTTTTTTTTTCATCTCGTGAAAAAGTAATTTTTTTTTTTTTCCCTAGGCTTCAAAAGCAAAAAGAGGACGATGACAAAGCAATAAATGAAAAGAGTAAACAAATAGACGAACTAACACAACGGTACGCTGACTTACAAGAGCAGTGTGAAACCGCAAAGAAAGGTTTTAAGGCATCGGAAGAACAATTAGAAACTCTGAGAAGTGTGAAAGAATCTCTTGAGGTAAATATGAACGAAAAATGTCACAGCTTTCTGGTTTAATTCACTAACTACTAGCCTATTTTAATATTTGTTATACTTATAAATTTTCCTCACAACAGCGGCTATCTGGAACAGAAACTGCCTTAGAAAACGCAAGCAAACCGCGCTTGTCTACAGAAGCCCTTGTGGAGACAACGCGTCGCCGCCGCCAAAGCATTCACGACTCCAAACGAATGTTCGTTGAAGGCTGCGGAGGTAAAGTTAAATATTATCTTGATATGTCCATCAATATGTAATCAGTTAATTTATCTTTCAAAGTAAAGTAAAAAGAAGTGATGTTTGAGTTACTAAAGCAATAATTGTGTTTGCCTATCGTTGGAATTGCTTGAATGGAAAAGTAACAAAAATAAAACAGGGTATGATAACCGATTTCACTGCCAGCTCTGCTGATTAATGAATACCTGATTTATGTGTAAGTATGCATCCATTCCAAGATTTAACCTTTCGTCGGGCAGTGCCCAATAAGAAATTTACATTAAATGGAACCTCATTCACTCGTATTATGATTGAAAACAGAGTGTTAGTTTTTCACCCTGGCTAATGGTGATAACTTCCCTTCATATAAGTAAATGAAGGGCGGTTAAAATGTAACGTTCTGTTTCTAGATCACAATAAAATTGAGGCGATGTTTAACTCCCGTCCTCAACCTCAAGATCTTTTCATGGACGTCGATGAAGATAATTCCAATGGAAGCACACCGTTAAGAACCAGCCGAGGGTATGATTTTCTTAATAGCCATAGAAAAATAATCTGCGAAATTCTGTATAGAACCAAGTATTTTTATTCTTATTTCTGCCGCTTAACAGCATTGGTTGACATTGTTGTGTTCTGTTGAATTTAAAAAACGGGCCAATGAATCAGGATAGTACTCTTTATTTCGCAAGCATCCACGGGGCGTATGCTTCTGCTGCTGCTTTTTTTAAACATAATTGCTTATTCAGATGTTATAATTTTTTTTATAATAAATTAATGAATGGTTTTTGTTATTTCAGACGTGACAGCCTTATATCCCGGCATGAGGTAGGTGCAAAACTTAGTTTGCTAGTTAGAGGCTATTTATCATGTGACGTTTTTAGCTACTTTTAAACCCCCCTCCTTTGTGTCCTGGTAAAGTTTAAGACTACATTTTTATCTGTTGAATTTTGACTTACTGTACCTACCAGCTAAGCAAAAATATTTTTGAATAATGCGTGTGTTTTAGAGCGAAAAAGATGATGACGGTGCATCTCGTCCAAGCAGCGTGGCCGCAACGCGTCGCCGCCGTCAGAGCATACACGATCTTCACCGTAGCATCCAGACACCTTCGCCACACGGTTAGTATTATAATTTGTCATATTAAGACAAAAACCGCCCCACTGCTGGGCCCACGCACAACTAACCCATAATATAAGTAGTAGTAATTAGTATTCTGTTAGCACTTGCTTATAATAAAGTCGCAAGTAAAAGATGTAAGATGCACTTAACAATAACGAATGCTTAAATAAAAATGTTTGTCTTCAACTTAAATCCGGCTCGAAGGACCATAAAAGTAACACTACACAATAAAGTCTATGAGTTCTAAAAGTAGCATAGTGTCAGATACAGCACCTTCTTGTCTGTAACTTATTCTTATAGCCCACGCACGGCCCACACATTTGAAAACCTGACAATGAGTTAGCTTGTAATAAAATTATCTTGATATTGGTAAATCTTGGTAAATTCAGAAATTTTATTAAAAGCCAGAGTTATGTAAGAGAAAGTTTAAAAATAACAATTTTAAGTTTGTGGTTGGACATAGTTTATTTGAATTTTTCGGCAACATGAAATCATAGCATAATATGTTTCATACAACTTTTGTTTCAATTAATCACCCACAACACATATTTATTATTAAAGAAGCCAATAATCAAGACTTTTATACACATGAGTTTCATTAAACTAAAAATAACGAATTAAAAAAGACACCACAAACAACAGTCATAGAAAGACCTGACAATGACAACTGTCAAGTAAAAAATACGTTTCGTTTTACCCTTGATAAAGTATAGCCGTTCAATCAATTCATAATGATGAATTATTGTGTTAATAATTATTCATAAATCGTTAGCGTATTAATTTCCATGATAACAATTCTTAAAAAGGAGAACTGGAACATAGTTCTATACACATTAATTTAATGAATATATTTAACATTAACAGTTAATGGGGGTTAGGCTGTCAGCGAAAATTTGGATGTTGCGCGGGGCGGGGCCCGCGGTAATTTTTTTTTTTTATTGTGACACGCCAAAATGGCCTCACTCTGCCTGATGAAAAGCAGCCAGTGAAGCCCAAGAAGTGAAAGCGTTCATCACAGCGCTACCACGCTATGCCAAACGCTCACACTATGGCGGCCTGCATAAATGCTTTTTCACGCCCGGGTTATTTATAACCCGGAAGAGAAAGAGGAGGGAAACACGTGTGCTGGAAGCGCATTCCACATACGGGTAGTAGTAGTACGCATTCCAGATACGGCTTGTCCAAACATTTTGGTACGTGTCTTGATGGTCAGCACGGTATGAGGGTGGCTTTTTAGCCCTGCACGTGTCGATCTGGAAATGAATGGAGAGGGAGGGATGAGGTCAAAGAGCTCCTCGGAGCATTCACCGTGGTAAAGGCGGTAGAAAGCACTAAGGGAAGCAATGTCCCTACGTAGCTGTAACGGCTCCAGACTGGTCGTAACGTCATCGTTACCGATAATACGGACAGCACGTCTCTGCAACCTGTCAAGAGCTTCGAGCAAGTACTTTGCGGATCCGTCCCAAATATGAGAGCAATACTCCACGCAGGAGCGCACCTGAGTCTTATACAAAAGATAACGTTGCTTCGGCGCGAAGAACCGCTTCACTTTGTTCAGGATTCCGAGTTTACGTAAGGCTGTGGTTATAATGCTCTCAATATAGCTCTTCGGGTTGAGGTCGCTGTGTATGTCCATACCTAAGAGACTGAGACCAGTCTGGATGGGTAATAGGTTGCTCTGGAAGGAGGGTTGGGGGAGAAATGCGGACTTTTTAGCAGTGACAGCGCAGACCTGTGTTTTTTTGGCATTAAACTGGACCACGTTATCAAAGCCCCATTTATAAATAGGTCTAACTCCTCGTCCAGCTTAATGACAATCTTCCGTCTCGACTCCACTACATCGGCTTGCTTTGCCGCAGGGTGACCCAAATAACGCCGATGTACTGTACTGTCGTCTGCATAGCAATGAATATTACCCAAGGATAACATGTCATTGATATGCAGAAGGAACAGCGTGGGCGATATTATAGAACCCTGCGGCACTCCGGCGTTCACCTGCAGGAACTGTGAGGCACTGCTTTCGCAGAGTACGCGAATGCTCCGCTCATGCAGGAACCCGGTGACCCAATCGCATAGGCGAGGTGGCAAGCCGTATGCCGAAAGCTTTGAGAGAAACGGTCGATGCCAAACTCGATCGAAAGCCTTGGAGATGTCCAGGCTAACAGCCAGTGCTTCTCCGTGCTTGTCCATTGCTTCACCCCACAGGTGTGTTATGAACGCTAGGAGATCACCCGTTGATCGTTTCGATCTGAACCCGTATTGTTGATTGAATCAGGGAATGATCTTCTAGGTAGCGAATGAGTTGCCTGTTTATGATTCGCACAAAAACCTTACAAAAGACAGAGGTGACAGCAATAGGTCGATTGAGTAGGCTGGGTTGAACCTATCCCCTTTTTGGGGACCGGCTGGAGGTTCGCCTTTCTCCAAGCCTCCGGCACAATCCCAGTAGAGTACGTGAGGTGGTATAGGCGTGTCAATACTGGAGACAACTCGGGAGCACATTTTTTAAGATCGACTGCCGGTATACCGTCAGAACTGCTAGCCTTCTGCACATCAAGTGACTGCAGCACGGCACGGACGTTACGTTGCCTGATTTGGACGTCAGGCATTGAGGAACCACAGTGAGGGATGGTAGGTGGTTCCGCGCCGCAATCATCGACGCGCGAATTCGCCGCAAAGAGTTTCGCTAAGAGGTTAGCCTTGTCTAGCGGCCGATGGGCCAACGAGCCATCAGGGTACCGCAGTGGGGGCAGAGAAGGCGCGCAAAGTTGGCTTGCACCGCTTTGGCCAGTCGCCAGTAACTTCGGCTACCCGTTGGGTGCAACAACAGCTTTTGGCCAACGCGAGCAACGCGCTGGGCATTCGCTCTCGAGAGAGCTCGCTTGCAGTCTTTGGCGGCCTTGTTGAAGACTACCTTGAGTGAAGAGATGTTGCGATCGTTGAACGATCGCAGGCTCGCAGCCTTGGACCAAGCGCGATACGCCGCCTGTTTAAGTTCAACAGCTTTGGCGCATTCGCGATTGAACCAAGGGCGCGCCTTACTTCCGCTGACGACATCTGTGTAAGGAATGTAATATTCCATCCCCAACATGACCTCGTCAGCGACAGCAGAGGCACGCTCCGACGGATCCCTTCCAACAAAGCAGCGCTGGCCCCACGGGATGGACGCAAAATAATCGCGCATACCATCCCAATCTACCGACAAGTAGTGCCATAAACGCCGTGTAGACTCCACTGAGGGAGAGCTTTTACGGCGCAGGTGGCACCAACCAGGCAATGATCACAAGTGCCTAACGGAGCACTTATCGACCCTGTATTCGGCTGGTCGACTCGTCACCAGCAGGGAGGGCGCTTGACCTGATATATCTGGAATCCTGGTAGGCTGGAGAACCAGTTGAGTTAGATCATACGTGAGAGCGAATGCGTGGGCAGTTCGGTCTGCGTGATATGTTTTGAAAGAGCCCAACCAGGTATCATGGTGGGCATTAAAATCTCCAAGAACACCACATCGGCAGACGGAAACCGCTCCTGTACGTCGTCAACTGCTTGGCTCAGGTAATCGAATAGCAGAGTTGTCTCATGGTCTCCCGAGTAGGAACGGTACAGGCAAGCGTAGACATGACTCTTGGAACCAAGATCCACGTGTACCCATAGGATGGAGAAGGAGGGGTCCTCCAAGCAGCGCAAACGTCCGTCCTGACGAAAAGGCATACTCCGGCTTTCGCGAGGAAGCATTCCTCAAGCACGTAGCCGGGGTAGTGCAGATATGCAATGTCGGCAAGACGGCGGATCTGTGTCTCCGTCAGAAAGAGCAATGCAGGCGGGGCCATCTCCAGGTGTTGGTGGACGGCGTTGAGGTTTGAATGGAGTCCACGGATGTTAGTGAACTCCACCTCAAAAAGCGACTTGGTGGTGGCGAAGTGGGATGCCGCTGTCTAAATTCGTAAGCGCACTTCACATATTTATCAAAAAAGTTAATAAAATATTTTAGTTTTTTGAAAATCCAAATCAGTCAAGAATTGAAAAGGTTTATGATTTTATAGGAATTATTATTGTAAAACACGGTCGTAATGTGCATTTATATGAAATTTTAGAGGTAACTTCAGGATTTTTTTTCTATCGAGCCAAATGTTTCCAATCGTGTTTTGGCTTCGTTCATCCCCTCACACATAACGCTCTGTAATACACATTGAAAATTTCAGTGCGAAATATCTAATATATTTTGAATAACAGCTAATAGAAAAACCTTTTCAGCAACTTTTTTCCGTTTTCACCGCCTAAGATCCCCCTTATGAGGCGGAACGAAATACTTTGAGTGGCAGGGTACGTTCAAAAACCTAGAATTGTTACTACCATAGGAAAATAAAACTAAATATTGTATTTTTTTCCTGGTTTTAAACGGAAACTATGATAGCATGATTAGATTTAGTGAATTTTGAGCTACTTTTGCCAGTATGACTTATATTTATGAATTCTCAAAACAAAACAGGTCCAAAATGGGCATTGTCCTTTAAACAGCGTTTACTACCTATTATATTATTAAGACCAACTTTACATCGCCAAACGATATTAGCTTAAAACGTACTTTATAACAATATGTGATACATACAGTTGTAACAACATGTGATACAACTAACTGTATGCACACATAAAATAAGTTTAATAAATAATTATTTTTCAGAGCGGCCTTCAAGCAGACAAAACGATTCTACTCATATCAAGTCATCGGATCTAGATAACAATAACATCCAAAGGTAAAACTCATTGCATTACTGTATAAATCATTTGTCTATATCTAGCCCATTGTAAAAATCCCTGTAACTCGATGGTTTCGATGCGTTGTCGGTGCAATGTTAACACACTCTGTAATAGCTATCAATTTTAAGTATACCGGATGATTTACCGTAAGGAAAATCACATGACATACTTAGTAAGTGAAGTAGAAAATATCAGAGGGAAAATTTAAAATTTTGATAATTAGTAGTTTCATTTTAAAAATAACAAACAAAACTAACTGCAAGTCCATCCGATTTTTTCTCATTGTCACCCTATTACCGATGATGCAGCGCGTATGTTACCATGGAGACGCGCGCAATAGTACCACATGAGTAAAGAAACGGAACAGAGACAAAGCTTCATACAACGCGCCGTCGCGAGTCTCTCCGTTTGTCCACTGGCCGAGCAAGCGTAAATACTGTGGTAAACCGGTTTTATCCAGTGGCGGCGCATACACGACGCAGCGGCTAGTGGACACGCGATGTTGTATGAAGCTTTGTCTCTGTTCCGTTTCTTTACTCATGTGGTAGTACATTAGTGGTAT
Organism: Scoparia ambigualis; assembly: GCA_963921215.1. NCBI lineage: Eukaryota > Metazoa > Arthropoda > Insecta > Lepidoptera > Crambidae > Scoparia > Scoparia ambigualis. The sequence continues at coordinate 8,507,521 of OY992510.1, forward strand.
AGGAATACCGACGCTACGCTTAAACGCATTCATAGATAAAGTAGCTTCACTTTTGTAGGGGCAGTATTCATCATATTGTTTTCTAAGGTTTAAGCGAGCACTACACATTTAAATGAAACACTTTACGGATTAACTCGTGTTTAATTTGACTACATTACATAGTTTTTTAGTTTACTGACGTTTCGGAACCTTTACATGGTCCGTGGTCACAGGGAGACTGTGACTGTGTAAAGTCCCTGTGACCACGGACCCTGTAAAGGTTACGAAACGTCAGTAAACTAAAAAATATGTAATGTAGTCAAATTAAACGCGAGTTAAACCGTAAAAAGTGTTTTATTTCAGTATTCATCATTGTTTTTTGTAGTATATTCTTAAAACTACAATTGAGCTTTATTTTTTATTATTATTTATATGCAAGGTTACAGGAAAAAAAATCATAGAGTATATTTTTAATGTAATGTTGGTTGTCGGTTAATCAACTTAATTATTATTGTTACTACTTCCTTAGCCACTTGATTATTTTGCGGTACTATAGCACTGCGAACAAAAGACGGTCGTTTGTCGCGCGGTGCTACAGGACCGGGCCGATCGCTCTTCGATTTCTACCCATTTGGCAGGTTTTTTTATATACAGCCATACCAAAACCTCTTGGGTAATTTTAATTATGAATTTGGCAACACTAATAAATCAAAAAAAAGTAGAAGAGGCCTGTGATTGGTTGAAGAATTTTCAGTTCACGCCATACTTTTTTTGTGTGTGAAGTGGTTTGTTTTGATACTAAGACTATTGAATTGCTTCCAAATCATAATAAGTTTAAAGGGATATTATTCTAGTTTTAAATAATGTAAAAAAAAACACTAGTTATCGATTTAGATTTAATACTAAAAATCCATTCCTATCACAAGTCGAAATTTTCTCTTTAGCAAAATTCCCGAATTTCTTAAAAATTATTTTACCATTACAGGTACTCGTTTTTTTTTAAAATACTCAGCTTCATCCATAAACTATACAAAATAGAACATCATTTGTTCGTAAACAAACAGGATCAGGTCATAAAAACGGCTTTAACGCAGCTGTTCAAGTTCACTACGGGAACGCAAAACTGCGTGACAAACAAGGTAAATTGAGCCCCGGCCGCGAAACAAACGAGTGGTTAAACATTCTTCAGGGCTAAACCCCTGTCACCATCAAAAATAGTTTCTATCATCTATACATCCTTAATTTTTATTCGTTTTAATGAAATTAAGGGTGAGTTTCACCCATGAAACTGAACAACTTTCGCCAAGAAACCTATGTGCTAAAATGACAAAAAAATGTCGACCTCCTTATACTATTGTCGTCAGGTATGGGAGGTCGAATTTTTCGCACATACGTTTCTTGGGACAAGTTGTTCAGTTTCATGAGTGGAACTTACTCTTAATTTCATTATAACGAATAAAAATTAAGGGTGTATACATTTTTAACAGTGAAGTGGCACAGCTACGCGAGCGTCTTTCCTCATGTCAGCAAGAACTTGAAGAGCTGAAAGAGCAATATCGAGAACTCGACGAAGAATGCGAAACCTGCTCACAGTACCTGAGAGAGAGGGAGGATCAGTGCTCGAGGCTGAAGAAGGAGAAGGCGGCGTTAGCTGTAAGTGTTCGTCTTAACATAGCGGAAAATAAGTACTCATAGTTTTCATAATTAACACTTACTTAGTCGGGTGTGTAAGGTTTTTTTTTAATAATCAGTTACGGGTAATTTCTGACTGCTCCCAGTTGAGAGGATAAGAAGATAGTACCATAATATATTAGTATTATAAAGAACAAATTCTTATTAGCCGTGTAGTATTACCTAACGGCTTAACTACTGACCCATCTCTTCCCTTGGGTATCGTAAAAGGTGACTAACGGACTAAAGACTACACCTACATCCAACAGCAAAGAGCAGCGATGAGCTCAATACCTGTCACCCTGAGCACATGTTCAGTTGTTATTTGGTGAACGTGAAATAAAATATATTTTGTACTATAATAGAACATGTTCTTATCAAACACTATAAGTAAATAAATATAGCTGAATAAGTAAAATATGAAAGGGTGCGGGCGCTCGTTTGCCTGTATGCTTCGATCAACAATACCAACTAGATGTCAGGTCGGCGCTAAAAATGTGTCTTTGTAAATAACAGCTCACTTGAGAAGTGAGCCTTTATTTTGTTTAGTTTGCTTGAAACACGGCCAATGTAAACACGTTCACAACGCCGCAATGTGTATCTAAAAGTTGCATAAATAATGCCCGAGAAAGCAATTTAACGGCCGGAGTGTCTTACTTTCGGTAAGTACATGTAGAATAAATTATATTATAAGCTTTAAAATAACAAATTACATGAATTTTTGAACACAATTACCGATTTCAACCCACGCTACAAATGTTTGGCCAACGTTGACCAATAGACGCGCGCGCCAACATTTGTGTAACAGAGCAGTGGACGCATTTTTTTTTTTTTAATACTAAGCCCGGCAAATTACCCCACTCCAACTGATGTTAAGTGGAAATGAGGTCCAGGCGCGAGGACAACTGGTGCAGCGTAAGAGACGTAGCATCAGTCATCCTCACTCTGCCGGCCCACAAAGTGCTTCTTCACGCCTCGTTTGAAGGACCCTATGTCATAGGTAGGAGGGAATACGTGTGCTGGTAGACTATTCCATCTTTTGGAAGTGCGGCAAAGAAACAAGTCACCAAATTTCTTTGTGCGTGATGGAATGTTAGAGACTGTAAATTGGTGACTCCGGAGAGCAGCACGCGTACTCCTATGGAGGAAGGGAGAAGGAGGGATGAGGTCAAAGAGTTCTGGGTATAAACGGTAAAAGACGCTGAGTGACGCAATATCTCTACGCAATTGCAAAGGCTCGAGAGTTTTAGTGACCTCTGCATTGCCGATAATGCGCACAGCGCGGCGCTGCACTCTGTCCAAGGCATCGAGAAGGTACTTTGCGGAGCCGTCCCAAAGGTGAGAGCAATACTCCACGCAAGACCGCACCTGTGTCTTGTATAATAGACACAACTGATCAGGCGCGAAGAATCGCCGCACCTTGTTCAGGACACCGAGTTTACGTGAGGCATTTTTAATCACGGTTTCGATGTAGTCCTTTTGGTTCAGATCGCAGCGGATATCCATACCGAGCATGTTAATACTGCTCTGCAGGCCTAGAGATGTATCCTGAAGAGAGGGAAGGGGAAGGAATGGCGACTTTTTCGCTGTGAACGCGCACACCTGTGTTTTCTTGGCATTGAACTCCACCAGATTATCGGAGCCCCATTTAGAAATGAGGTCCAACACCCGATCGAGCTCAATGACAAGATTTGCTCGCTTCATTTCGGTGTCTACCCGCCCAGCCGTTGGGTGCCCGTTATATCCCCCATGCACTGTGCTATCATCTGCATAGCAATGAATGTTTCCAAGAGGAAGCATGTCATTGATATGCAGAAGGAACAGCGTGGGGGATAGAACGGAGCCTTGAGGAACACCAGCGTTCACTGACATGAACCGCGAAGCGCATCCATCCGAAAGGACACGGATTCTACGCTCATGCAGGAAGCTGGCAATCCAGGTACAGAACTGAGCGGGCAAACCGTATGCCGGGAGCTTGGAGAGAAGAGCTTTGTGCCAGACCCGATCAAAAGCCTTGGCTATGTCAAGGCTAACTGCCAGTGACTCACCACACATAGAGTGAGTGAGAGAGTAAATACTTAGATGATTTGTGACTTTGTTACTGGGTGCTATGGTTGTAATTAGGTTGAACTTAAAACTGTTTGATAACTTTTGTCTCAGTTCGTTAGTAAAGAATTGTAGCTGTATAAGTACATATTCGCGTGGACAGAATTGAGCTTTGATTTTGTACGTGACGCGTTATCTATTGTTCATCGAAGCCTGTATGCGTGTGTGTTAGTGATACGCATTGTACTGTCGGGATAATTATTATTTATTACGCACAATACATACTTATAATAACAGGTAAAAAGTGTCTCCCGCAAAACCGCATTGTTAGTGTTGTTTCATTATGCATCCTGAATAAGTAGTACCTAAACAAATCTCTAACAATATGAGAAGACAGCCAGTGTTAATGTGATATTTCATGAATAATTCAATTTCTATGTTTCAGAATGTCGTTACAGAATTGAAAGAGAAACTCCAATCTGTCAATCCCAACAATAATCAACAAGAACGCAAGCGTAGTTTCGCTGACGCCTATGTGAACACTGACGAAGGTAAGTTAAAGAGAACAACAACAACTGTAGTGATATGTTATGATAGTTAAATAATAAAAAAAATTATAGATCTCAATTCCAAAGCTCACTTCGGGCTACAGCGGCAACTAGTCAGTGCGATCTCAATTAACTGGATTGAATACCTACTGGATAATATTATGTTTCCTTGTCTGGAAGTATGTAGCATCACTCGGTGTCACGTCGTTTGCATTGCATCACTTCTATGAAATGACACGTAATAATTTTGTTTTAATTACACCTTGTAGCGTTTACTTTCCATAAAAAACTTTTCCAACACAAGTGGGTAATGACTGCACTAGCTCTATGAACGCGCACTAGATAGAATAATGTAATACTGAAATCCTTTTCCTTACACTGTCTGACGAAAGTTCCATTTCCAGACTGGGCCAACCTTCATTCAGTAGTCGTCGACCGAATGTCCTTCGACGCGGAAGTCGATAAAAACAAGAGGTTGACCAAAACAATCGAGGAGTTGCGATTCAAGAAACAAGACCTGAGGAATACTCTTGCGAAGATGCAAAAAGCATTGGAAAAGTATGCTGCAAGGGATAATAATAGGTGAGAAAAGTACATTATATATAACTTAATTTTATTTGAAAGTTTTTAAAATCAGAAATTACCACATAATGTAGGTCCCACTGTTAGGTTGAACTCAACGCCTCGGGGGTCGAGAGGTCAAGCGTTCGTCTCGATATCCGGAGATCCCGGCTTCGATTCCCAGGTCGGGTAAAGGATTTCTCGAGCAAGTTCTTAAGTGACGCGCGTACATACATTCGTAGCAATTAATTTTTATTAATAAGAAGTAAAAAGTATACTATGTGTTAATCCAGGTTATAAACTATCTGTATGCCGAATTTCATCCAAATCCTTTAGTTTTTACGTGAAAGAATAACAAACATCCATCCATACTTACAAACTTTCGCGTTTATAATATTAGTAGGATTGACTCAAGATAACACAAAAAATATGTTATCAACACTATCTTTAGAAACTTTTTATTGTTATAACATTTTACCATCACCGCAGAGAGCTAGAAGCGACCAAGTCTGAGCTTAAAACGTGCAAACAAGAGCTGATGGAGTTGAAGGAGAAGTACATGGAGCTGGATATGGAATGCGAGACTTGTAGCCAGTATTTACGGGAGAGGGAGGAACAGTGCCGCAAGCTGAAGGAGGCTAAAGCAGCTCTCGAGGTCAATACCTACTTACAATTTTTTTTAAATTAAAACTGGTGTAGTGCTGTTATGGTACTATTTTAATTTATTATTATTAGCCTATGTTTTCTATTTTAGTTGTTTGGGTTAATTTAAATCTTAAGTGTTTTGTATGGCTGAAATTTCAAGTAGATTGAAATAGTTGTGAGTGTGAGGATTGCCCAGTTGTGGCATTTTGTACAAATTATAATTAAATGCCACCATAATTTTAATTTAATATAAATCAATACCATTTAATCCTAAGGAAACATATTCAAAGGTACACTCAGTCAAAGAACTAGCAATTTTTAAATGCAATTATGTTAGAAAATATCTTCCAAGCCAATAGCATAAATAACTCAAAAAGGATAAAATGTTTACTAGAAAAAATCAACCAGTCTCAGGAAAGATCGAATGGGATTCGAACCCATGACCTTTGGATTGCCGGTCCATTGCTCTAACCGCTAAGCTACCGAGACCCCAGAAGACTTTAAATTATTTTTAGTAGTTTGTGATTTACGCTGCAAGCCCGTCACTGTGAAGGTTTACCTACCCTCACCGTCGAAAGAAATACTATTGCAAGTTTTTAACAATCGATAAAGACGTAATTGCTTATAAATATATTTATTATTGAAATTTTTGCATTCACAATGCTATACATCCTCAATTTTTATTTGTTTTAATGAAATTAAGGATGAGTTCCACCCATGAAACTAAACAACTTTCCCCAAGAAAAAATGTCGACCTCCCATACTATTGTCGTCAGCTGATCGGACAGTTTTGTATGGGAGGTCGAAATTCTTTTGTCATTTTTGCACATAGGTTTCTTGGGGAGAGTTGTTCAGTTTCATGGGTGGAACTTACTCTTAATTTCGTCAAAACGAATAAAAATTGAGGGTGTATAGATATAGGATAAAAGGATAATGACCATTTTACTATGGGAGTTAGGCTAGTTTTTTAGCTAGCTAGCGTAACACAGCGCTTTAATGAAATAAATAGCAGCAATGCTCTGAATTATTAAGATAAAATTACATTACAATATCATGCGGGAGTTTGAAGCTGTCTTCATTTTTATCTTACGACTTTTTAGGTATTTTGAGGTTATGAAAACTGTTATCGTATGACTATCAGTTCAGTTCAGCATTTATTTATCACTTGACTCTTAACGCGGCGTTCTATAGAAAAACCTTATTTAACAGTAATCATTATAACTTAAGAGAACACTTTTGATATGTGAATGATTAAAACGCAATAGATATCGAATAGGCTGATTTGGTCGTTCTCCTTTAATGTTTACTAGGAAAAAAAAAAACTAAAACTATCAAAAATCCTTTTGTATTCAGGCCAAACTGCAAGAGTACGCGGACGCGAGCAACGTGTCTCTCACGCTGCGCACCAAGCGCCGCGGCATGCACGACCAGCGCCGCCCGCCGCCCGCGCACGCCGCCACAAACACCGGCGACGGTCAGTGCCTCGTCAACAGAACCGATGCATTATGAGCAGCCGGCCTAGCATGCGCGACACGAGAACTCTTTTCGACCCGTTTTCTCGTGATTCATTCATTTATCTCTAATGTCTATTGACACTAAAGACACATGGATGCGCTTAGAACTCTACATAATATGTCGAAAATAGACTTAATAGTAGTTTTTGCATAAACTGTAGTATTTTTGTCTACAAACCTTAACATGACAACTTAAAATGATTTGTCGTTTCTCGTCCGCGACATATCTCGTGTTGCGCATGCTAGGCCTACAGGAATGACCGCACACTGTGACCGCTTTGCGGCTTCGAACCGGCTACATACCATTAAACAATTTTGCCCATTTAATCGGTAAAACAGATTCCCCTAACTGTTCCGAGTGTGACTGCAAGGAAGATGTGATGCACATACTCGTGGAATGTGTCCGTAACGGGTTTGACGCAGTTTGTCCCATTCGCATTTCGTCACCAATTCAAAAAAGGTCCCATTCGCATTCTGTCCCATTCGCATTCTGTCCCATTCGCATTTGGTCCCACTCGCATTTGGTCTCATTCGCATTTTGTCCCATTCGCAAACGGTCACACACTCAGATAAATTAAGTTCATTTTCATAATGGTGGTATGTTTGAAAATAAAAACATGCAGCTTTTGGTAATTACGTGAATTTTTCAAAAATCAACATAGCAATATTTAAAAAAAATAAAATTACGTATACAAAAAAAGTGAAGAATGAATAATTATTTTTACATCTGCAGAAAGAAACAAGCAAAAGAAACATATAACATTATTGCAGAGTTATTGAATTACGATTCAGTTTTTAAGTAGATTTTTTTTATATTTTGCATGATTAATATCCTTTTATTTTCTGTTGCGTCTATTCCCAATAGTTTTTTTTTATTTCAGTAAAGTAAACATTGTATGAGTCAGCTTTATTTTCTTAGATTGTTTCACAAACGATTTAGCATCAAAAGCAACGATGAATAACTTCATGGGTCGAATAACTTTATAGACAAAAAACCAAACACAACTGAATCGTAATTCAATAAATCTGCAGCAATTTATGAAAAAAGGTATTTTTCTACAGTTGTCAAAATATAATCAATAATTATTCACTTATTTTTTGTATAATAGGACGTATTTGATTGTAATGTGAAATATTGTTATGTTGATTTTGTAAGAACGTTGATTTTGAAATAACACGTAATTATTAAAATAAAAGGATACTAATCATACAAAATATAATAAAATGTACTTGAAAATTGAAACGTAATTCAATAACTCGCCAAAAATGTTATGTTTCTTTCTACAGATGTAAAAATAATCATTCATTCTTCATTTTTTTTGTATGATTTTATTTTAATTTTGAAATAATAAATTAATTTTATGTTGATTTTGTAAGAATGTTGATTTTTTTTAAATACACGTAATTATCAAAAGCTGCATGTTTTTATTTTCAAACATACCACCATTATGAAATTGTTTAAAACTTAATTTATCTTGAGTGTGTGACCGTTTGCGAATCGGACCAAATGCGAATGGGACCCTTTTTGAAATCTTGACGAAATGCGAATGGGACAAACTGCGTCAAACCCTCCGTAACCAAGCAGAGAGTCATGAGTTTTTAGAAAAATTTAACTTGAACTACTGTAACATAGGTCTATACAACAGTGGTCTGGCTGTTCCCTCATCAGGGACAGCCAGAGCTCTTTACAAGATGGTATCCATCGGAATTAAGCGTAGAATAACGTAATTTAAGTTAGCATTAACTTAAATTACGTTAACCACCATGACTCACCTATGAGGGAGGCATTTTCTGTACAGAAAAAACTCTCTTTATTAAATAAATAGATTTAAAAAAAAGAACCGATGCAGTACCATTATCAAAAGATTTTGCTTGCACAAGATAACCATAGTACAGAATAACTGATAGTACTTCGTACAGAAGGTTCACTCTCTAACGACTTTCACGCGAAATTGAAACTTATGGTGTGACCCGAGCGTGCATATTCCGTTAAGCAACGCTGACTCGATATCGATTTGACGTCATGACGTCACAGAGCGTAGGGTTAACGCGCGCGCGCAGGGGTTAAGAGTGTTGCGACTCGGCGCTCGGTGTTCGGTGCCTAGGCGGCCTGCCCGGGAGGCGCGCCAAACGAACCTACCTAAACTGCGGAGTGACACTCCCTGGTAATAGGTATCCCCAAAGGGTTGTCAAAGGTTAGCCAAATACTAGGCAATGAGGACCGCAGAAGCAGTCTGGCATAGTTTATGTTTTACCAAATACGAACTGCACATGTGCTCAGCGTGATGGTGGTGAGCCCATCGCCGCTCTATGCTGTTGGATGTATTTGCAGTCTTTTGTTCGTTAGTCGTTTTCTAGTAGTATTCTTTTAGTAAGCCGCTACACACACGGGTGCCTATCATCACCATCAGCTTATAAATGTCCCACTGGTGGGCACAAGCCTTCCTACATGGACAACACATGATAAGATTGGGCTATAAGTTATAGCCTATAACCCACCATGCTGACCCAATGTAGTTCGGTGGGTTTTACAGACTGCCATCTTAAGACAACACTGCATATATAAGGCGACTGCTAGAAACCGCAAGAAACTTCAAGGGCTGGTTAGGTCAAGTGTTTTAAACATGACAAAAATGGTCTCATTGCAGACTAACGTAGGTACTTATCGCCCAGCTGACGCGAACGGGTCAACAGACGGTCGGCCGGCCGGCCGTTGCCCTCGCTTTGTAAATAAGCGTTATGTTTAATTGATTTTCATTTTATTTATCTTATGTTATTGCTTTAAAATAAATAAGATACTAAAAGACTATCCAATTAAGATTCACTAAATGAATTATTTGATTAAAAATAAAAAACATCAATTCCTTTTTTGTCATGTTTAAAACACTTGACCTGACCAGCCCTTGAAGTTTCTTGCGGTTTCTAGCAGTCACCTTATATATTCTCCGAGTTTCGCGCCTGCGCTTGCATACTTCGGCTACATATTTAATTCATCTTTATTTTTCTTATGCATATTTTATAGATATTTTAACAGTGTCGTAGCGGTGAAAGAATACTACCACCCCCTCTCTTCCCTTGGGTGTCATAAAAGGCGACTAACAGACTAAAGACTGCATATGCATCCATCAGCTTAGAGCGGCGATGGACTCACTACCTGTCACGCTGAGCACATGTGCGGTCGCTGTTTGGTGAAAAGTGGACTATGGCAGAGGACTGCTTTTGCGGTCCTCATTGTCTGTTCTCTGACTAACCCTTCGGGGATAATAATCGTGATTATATGTATATATATTTTATAAGAAATCTATTGTTTCTTTACAGATTTCTTGAGTTATCAAGTAGAACGCGATGGGGACTCTCTTAGCGACGAAGTGACACAGCTGAAATTGGTAAGTTTGCTTGTTAAATTATATGATTAATATTTTTCAATCCTCGCTGAATTTTATTGTTGGACAATGTATAAAACACTTGTGATTGCGGATCTTCTTATTATTTTGCAGGCTGTAGACAAGCTTTCTCAACAAAAAGCTGCTTTAGAACAAAAATTGGTTGCTGCTTCTGCAACGCCGGCGCCCAATCCGATGTATATAGCAACTGGAAGCGCAATTGTACAGGTACATATTTACTTCACTGACTCTTTCAGCTAAATAGACTGAAGTCTGTGTTACTACATCCATGAAAATAATATAAAAAATATAGGGGGTCCTAAACTATATATTATAGGAAAAGCTTTCGTGTTTGACATTACTTACCAGAATTTGTTTCGCAATATGTCCCGAATACTATTCATACCCGAAAATTTGCATAGAGAAAAATCTCAATATTTAACAAGCCTTGTAATAGAGGCGGATCTGGGTCTTTGTTAAAATTAACCAAAATTTGTTTTTAGAATCAACAACTGACCGATGTTATGAAAGAAAATCAGAAACTTAAGAAAATGAACGCAAAATTAATAGTGATTTGCAAAAAGAGAGGGAAGAAATGTGACTTCGAGAACCAAGATATTTCCGAACAAGTGTGACAGAGTTAACTGAACAAAGTTTTAGTTATCCAACAAAATCAATAATCAGAGCCTTTAATTTGAACTCATAGGCTGGACCTGTTGACAAAATGGCAAGAGACTTCATATCAACTGACATGCACCAGGATGTGTAGAAAATAAAGACTGAATGCAACAACATTCCAGGAAGCATTTACAACGAAACTTGCATGAAAGTGTTAGAACTTTGATAATGGATTTGGTGCCATTGTTAGTTGCCAAATAGAAATTGTTGTGATTACGGTACAATAAAATTAAGTATTATTAGTATATAGACTGTACTTAAACTTTAGTGCCTGATACTATTATATTTTTATAGTTACTATAATTAAATTGTAATTTTAATTATGTCCATGCATGTACATAATAATTATGGTAGAAAGTATACATATTATTATTTAAAATTATCTAAATGTGATCTGTGCACAAATAAATACCACAAATTGACCCAGTCATAACTTAAGTTGCTTACTAAAAATATTGTTAAAAGCGCACAAACTTTAAAATGCCTGAATAATTAAAACCTTAATTGAAATGTATGATTCTATACTAAAACTAATTAAATAATTGAATTAAGTTTCGTTTTATATTAATGAAACCCAAACATAAAAAATAAGATTTAATGAAATAAAAATAACATATTGGTATACCATTACAAGTTGATATGACCAATAATAACTTAGGAACGCTATATCTCGACATTTGGCAACGAGAATTTGCCCTTACATTTAATTTTGTTGTCTACAGATTTGGTTAAAAAATTTGGAATAGCATGACATCACTGTAGATTACAATATCACTTGGATTTTTCTAAAAACTACACTAAATGAGGTAAATGCACTAGGTGAAAAATATTAATCACAAAGAGATTTTCGCCACGATAAGTGTGTAAGCTTCATAATCAGTATGTGTAAATCACTCCTTAGCATCTCCACTCCCGTTTTCAACAGCACTTTTTCCATTTGTAATAGTTTCACTATTTTGTGTTTTGACACCATCATTCATAAGGGCTTGAAACCTGGACGGCAATTCCTTGAGCACTTCGTTCGCAACATCAGTACTCTTCATATTTTCTCGTTTCTCAGACACATGATCTGCGAACGTATTATGTCCAACAATTTTCGCTATGTCTGCGGCCAATTTTAAACTCTCCTGGTCATTCAACTTTCCTAGAAGTGTTGCTGCTTGAGAAAGATTTCCAAGTGCTATGTAACTGTAAAAAAAGACAAATTATTCATTTTTATTATGCAACTTACAACATAATAAATATCCGAACGGCGAGCATAACTCAAACATGCTTATATTATGTACAAACAATCGGAGACTATTCGCGTTACCATAAAGAAAATATAATATAAATATGGAATAAAATATTATCTACATACACCTTTTTTTTAAATTGTCAGACCACGCCTACTAGTATTTCGTCTTTTGCTAGCACCTAACTTCCCTGACCGGACGTTGCATAAACAACGTAATGTTCAATAACAGAAGGCTGCTAATCAATTGCAGTATTTTAGTGTACGAAACTGTGTGTCTGACACGCTCGTGAGTGCATCCGAGACTTCTTCTGCCCGTAATTCGTTGGCTGTGTGCATGTACTTGTTGCCGCGCCAATCGCTAGTGAAAAAACAACAGCGCGCGTACATTGTACGACGAATTACGGGCCAACGAAGTTTCGGTTGCGCTAACGGCAGAAATTAATAACCGATCCCGAGATAGATTTGTTGCCTAGATATTTCTGTTATATGACGTGAAATAACAACAGTTGCCTAGTAACAAATTCAAAATTGGCATATCTCTATCTCAGGATCGGTTATTAATTTCGGCCGTAAGAGAGTAGGCCTCCTGTTTCGGTCATGGTAAATGGTATGAACTTACCATACAGCCGCCATGGCGAAGGTGCCCGCCGTAACACAATAATGCGCCCACTGCTTAAGCGTTTGCTCTGCGATGCTGTCCATATACCTAAATAAAATAAAAGGTATTTTGTAGAAAGACATCGAACTACTCGCGTCCGTTTTCGATTTTTTTTGTTAGTCAAAATATTTTTTATGCAACCTTGAATAGTATAGTTCGATAATTTAGCGTCTAGTGAATGAGCTGCTAAAATTAGGCCTAAAGGCACAATTTCACTTCAGTCTCAATTTGCTGAGCAAACAGGCTACATCGCACTATTGTGGATATTCTGCTGTGTGAAAAAGAGAAAGACGCTACTCCGCAGAGGCGTCGGAATCGGTCGTACTCGTACGTACTCGCCTGTTGCGAAGCGACCGAGACGTCGTCAACGCGCCACTCGCTGACTCCCTCGCGCTGACGTTGAAACTAACCGCTGTCTCGCACGCTCGATTTACACTTTAAAGGTGTGCGCGTGTGTGTCTTTGCATAATTATGTAGTTGAGTAGGACTATATTTTGATTAACTACAAGTAGGAGCATGCCGTATCTTTTATTTTTGTTTTAATCTAAGGTAAAATATTTTTTTTTTTACAACAAAGACAAACGCGTCAGTTAAAGCGAAGCTATGAGCTATTCCTTTCACTTCGCTGATGTATTTTCATACTTGGGTTCATACCGCAAAATACAGAGTTAAACTAGCTCAAAGTTGGGCTCATGAGCGAAGCGAAACGAATTTATCTTCGTTCCCAGTGTAGCCTGCTTCTCAAATTTATCTTAGTGGGGCCTGCAGGGCATCTTTCTCGCAGTGGCACGTCGACCCATTGGGATCTTTTGTGCAACCTCGTCATATCACTGCCTCCTCAGGGAAAATGATATATGCTTAGCAATGTCTTTGAAGGTGAAGAGCCTAAAATCCTCTGGTTTCGGGAAAGCCGATCCCAGGAGGTACATTCGTTTCCTGACAAGAGGGTCACAGTCACACAGTAGATGTTGCATGGACTCCTTTTTCTCTTCACTTGTCCTGCACACTGTTGCTAGTTGCATTCTAGGTAGCCTGCTTGAACTGCCATGCCAGCTAACACGAAGAACTTACCTCGTCCGACACAAGATGTATGCTTCCTTATAGAATTGTGCTTCAATGAGCGCCGCCACCGCTCCCTTCACGTCGTGGATGCTCAACAGGGTTGCCACCTTGCGATACACGGCGCCGCCGTAGCTTCTACACTCTACAATATTCATCATTATTAGTGTTGTCTATCTATAGCAAATAGATAGTCTATCGATAGTCAAGGAATAACCGGTAGTATGGATAATCTTATCGATTGCATCGTCACGAGTCAATACTATCGACAGTATCGATAGCACTTTATGAGCAATATTATTGAAAATGGATCGATAGTATTGCATTCGATAGTATTACAAAACCAGCTTCCTCATTCGACATAGAGAAATTCTAAGCATGCCATATTTTAGTGCATATTATGTGCAATCAAACGTTTCAGTCCTACCTTTTATGCCACCACAACTTCGTTACTATGAGTTGTATTATGTGTGTAACCTGGAGACACGTGTCACCAGCTCGCACACGCCGTTAAGACAAACCAGTGAGGTTAGGGTTTTAGACTATAGCAAATATTGTGCATAATTTGTGCACTAGGAACAAAAAAAAACTAACCATCACACTCAAATACTGTTGAAACTATAATCATAAAACTGTGTGCGAGCTGGTGACACGGGTCTCTGGCTTGCACAGCTGTATCTTCGTAATTGTTTAAGCTACGATTATGAATTATACCTCAAAATGTTGTACCGAATTTGTGCTAAAGGCACAAAAATTATCAAAACTTTAACTCAAAAAGTTTTTGAGCTACGAATCGCTAAGTATGTGTAAGAAAACAAAAAAATAGTATCGATTGTTTTGTAACTATCGAATGCAATACTATCGCTGTTATGAATAATATTTCTCACATAAAAAAATTCAAGCTGAAGTGGCGGCTGGTCATGTTAGCCGCAGCACTACATATAATATAATAATTGCAATAATTTTTTCGTTGTATTTGCGACATGGGCTGTAAGAATTATTTGAAAATAATTTCAAAACTTACCATACAACTTTTCCTCCTGTCCTTTACCGACAAGTCTGTCTATCTGTGCCAAATATAGCTGTGTTGCATCTTTCCAATATCTAAAAGAAAAAAGTATTTATTGAATAAGTATCTAGTTCTACTGTAGTAGGTATGAATAAGGATTCTAACTTAATAGAAAAAAGTACAACTGTCCTAATAAAACTTGCCGGACTTGGTATGGACGTAAAGTTGCGCGACTTAAACAAAAACTACATGCGAAAGGTCTTCTCTGTTATCACTATATCAGAGAATAACACAATAACACTTTATTACCCTACTAAAATGTATGGAAAAAAAAATAATATTTTTCATCACTCAAAAAGTTGGGAAAGGTCTCCTAAAATCATTTTCGCGTAGCAGCAAGGGATCTGGTAGCTGCCCTTAATGCCCCATCTCAACTTTCCACGATGTATATGAAAGCGCATAAAAGCACTGTCTTATACTTGTAAAAAAATTTAAAGCTATTGTTTCCGCCTACTTCTCTGGCAAACGGGCGTGATATAATAATATGTATTTAGTATTTCAAAATCCAAATCATTTATTGAACATAAACCTTTACAGGCACTTATTCACGTCAAAAACAAAAATAAAAGTTAACTAACGTGTAGTTAAATCTTAAAAGCTAGTCTTACTAATTAATCCACCTACATACTTAACTAATCTACCACCAGTTCGGATTTTGGGAGAGCCTTCGACTGAGAAGAAGCTGGCAAGGAAATCGGGAGGCTTTTCTTTTTTCTCATTATAATGTGTGTATTGTACGTGTGTGTGTAATGTACGAGTATGTATGTACTAACTTGAACGAGACGCACGGCGCCACGCTGACGAGGAAGGGGCACAGCAAATCGTGCTGCGCGGCCAGCTGTATCATGGCGTCGATGTGGCCGCGGAATATACACAGCATCGCCCACGCCTCCGGTCTGTTCCGCTCCTGGTGGTCTTCGTCTGGAATTGATAACATGTTACTGTAACTGTATAAGTATCAGTAAAGTGTCAGATTACACAGAAGACAAAACAGCTTGGCTCTGAACTGAAATGCTCCAAGTACTCCAAAAGCTATTTCTAATTGTATATAATTAATCTATAGTACCGTATATTTTACACTCAAATTATTATTTTGTATTTTATGATTTGGTAACGACATATCTTTTTTTTTGTAAATGTCGTTGCTTCTGTGCGCTGTGGTTTCTTGCGCCCGTTCTTTGCCACAGTTAAAAAATGACGTCCTGAATGGGTGGTAGGTTAAAAATTTGGACGATTCAAAGTACTTACCTACTAATTGAGTTTATTGAATAAACATATTTTTGAGTTTGAGTTTGTAAATAAATAAATTTGTTAACGCTCACACCATTTATCTAGCTAGACCAAGATAACTATTCTGTTGAAACTCGTTAATATGGTAAGATAACATAAAGATAGAAAAAACACCCAGACCCCGAAATCAATTTAGAAAAAAACAGTTTTTCTCTAAATTGACGCGAACGGGAATTGAGCCCGGGACCTGAGATGGCGCGACGCCAGACCCGGCGTGCTAACCACACGACCACGTAGGTCGTCAAGAATGTCTGTAATGTAGGTAAAGTCGAGGAACTTCCCGATCGAACACTTTCGCTGGTGTGGCACCCTAGTAGGTTCGTTGGCGATCCGACAAGTTTGAGATTTTGCTCGTATCCCGCCTCCGCTCGTACGTGTCAGCACTGCGAGCCGCGAGCCGCCACTTTGTTTCGCCAGTAGCGCGTATTTGAAGTTTTTTGATTCAGAAATTTCTCAAAATGTAACTAATTTCCGAACTTAGTCGCATGAATTGCTAACCGAATTTATAGAAGCTTTCCGAAATAACCCTTGTCTTTGGAAAATTAGAAGCAACGATTACAGAGACAAAAATATGAAGTAATGATTTATTAGAAATCATACGTAAGGAAAGACATGCTACTATTGATAACGTCAAGAATTGACGTGAAAAATTCACTAAGGGCTGGGTACCATAAAGAACATAAAAAAGTGCAATACAGCCAGTTCTTTACCCACACTTTTCGACTTAGTCTTTTTTTAGTTTTTAAAATGTAATACGATATAATTCCTAAATAACACAAAGCTTCTTTTGTCGACGACATCGCAATACAGAGTGAGTAAGCTTCACATGTGCACCGACGTCAAGCCGAGTAAGTTTGCGATCATAAAAATCGCGTTCCTACGTCTATCACCCACTTAGGGATGAATTATATTAGAGCGGGCCGTGCACGGGGCGTGCCGACGGCGGGCGCACTGATTTGAGACGTTGCATACATTTTGTATGAAGCATTTCATATTACACAGTGCATGATCCGTGTCCCGTCTGGGCGGCCAGCTCTAATATAATTCAGCGCATCCGAAACTTCGTCGACCCGTAATTCGCCCACTTCCCGCTTAGAGAGTATAGCCTCTGGTTCTGGACCGTAGTTCCTCGATTGTACATTTGCAGTGCAGAAAAAACCCTGAAGGACATGGTTGTTATATGACGCTAAAGGCATACGTAGATGAAGAACATAGTACCTCACACAGAGAACACAACACCGCGGTGTATTTTTGTCAGTCACAAATTAGATCTCTTATAATTAGACGCTGACTGTGCGTTCCACGATTCAACCCCGCAGACAAGTATCAAACGCTCCCTGTCCGTTCGTTAGCGTTTTTCAATAGGTAATTGGTAGACAAGTTTAAAGATATTTGGCGAGTGCTCTCTAGTCGATAGGCCATAGAACATATAATTTAATTGAATAAATAATAATGAGTAACTGTGTCGCGCAGCGGTGAAAGAATACTACCACCCCCTCTCTTCCCTTGGGTGTCGTAAAAGGCGACTAACGACTAAAGACTGCGCATACATCCAAAAGCATAGAGCGGCGATGGGCTCACCACCTGTCACGCTGAGCACATGTGCAGTCGCTATTTGGTGGAATGAAAAAGGTGATGAGGACTAATGGTAGAAGATCGCTTTTGCTGTCCTCATTTGCACTTCTTGCATAACCTAACGGTTGGTCTCGAGGTGCCAGTACAAATAAAACTTAGTGAATTAAGGAGAGGGGATGTCCTCATTTGCTGCGCGAGTGTCCTACTGGCGCAGGGACGTCTGGCACTTCTTGCATAACCTAACAGTTAGTCTCGAGCTGCCAGTACAAATAAAACTTAGTGAATTAAGGAGAGGGGATGTCCTCATTTGCTGCGCGAGTGTCCTACTGGCGCAGGGACGTCTGGCACTTCTTGCATAACCTAACAGTTAGTCTCGAGGTGCCAGTACAAATAAAACTTAGTGAATTAAGGAGAGGGGATGTCCTCATTTGCTGCGCGAGTGTCCTACTGGCGCAGGGACGTCTGGCACTTCTTGCATAACCTAACAGTTAGTCTCGAGCTGCCAGTACAAATAAAACTTAGTGAATTAAGGAGAGGGGATGTCCTCATTGGCTAGTCTCTGCCTAACCCTTCGGGGGTAATAGTCGTGATTATATGAACTTATATTTGTATGAATAAAAAAATACTTACTTTCCATATCCAGCAGTTCATTAACCTCATTGATGGTTCCAAACATTTTGACAAAGTCCAGGTCGTACTGTTCCTCTGTACTCACTGGGAATTCACTCAACTTCTCCGGTGATGTCTTCTCCAAATGCTTCTGCACCATCAACCTCACGCCTTGCAATATAGTAGGGCTCCATATTTGCCTAAACACTATGGGTAGTAGAAACTTTTTGCAGATCTTTGTTTTGCTCTCTGCGGTAGAGGCAACCTGTTCGGTTGGTACGTCTGTTTCCGTAAGCTCTTCGGTATCGTCTGTCTCTTTCTTTTCTTTGTTCTTTTGTTCCTTTTTTTGTTTCTTCTTCTTCTCTTTCTTAGGTGCCAAATCGTGTTTGTCAGCTGAAAATTGTAAAGTATACGGTTACGTAAGCGGTTTCATGTGATTACTTAGCATTTTATTACATCACCATGACCTGTATTTGATTGGAAGTGGCATTGATCCCAGCACTTCCGGGTATCGAAACGAGCACTTTGCCACGTGCCCACCGAGGCGTCCATAGAGAAGTTTTTTGTAATTAAGAAATGCCAAAAAAATTGGTTTTGTAGTGTATTTTAGAGACTTCAGAAAGAAAGACGACATCCGTGGTTGAGTGGTTAGCACGCCGGTTCTGGCGTCACCATTTTTAAGGTCCCGGGTTCAATTCCGGTTCAGTATACGTGCCAGCAGGTCAACCTACCTAAAACTGTTTTTCACTAATCCATATTGATTCTCAAACCCAAATCATGAAGTTCTAAATAATCATATTGACGGTAGTTTGACATTTTGAGGTAGAACATCCATATGTGGACACATCTATAGTCCCTGCCAGATAACCGTGCACAAAAGGCTTCAATGAACAATATCAACTAGATAACGCGTCACGTACAAAATCAAAGCTAAATTCTGTCCACCTGAATAAATATTTTTTCAAAGCAATAAATTACTTCTGTCACTTAAAAAAGAATAGATGTCAACAACATTTAGTGGTGAAATCAACCTTAAGGAGCAACAAATAAAGTACTTTTTCCTGTTATACCTTGCGAGAAAATAAGAGCTCACTTCTCAAGTGCGCTCTTATTTACCGAGACACATTTTTAGCGCCGAACTTACATTTAGTTGTATTGTTGATCGAAGACAAAAGGTCAATAACACCTCTCTACCAACGTACTCTA
The DNA here is from genome assembly GCA_963921215.1 of Scoparia ambigualis. Taxonomy (NCBI): domain Eukaryota; kingdom Metazoa; phylum Arthropoda; class Insecta; order Lepidoptera; family Crambidae; genus Scoparia; species Scoparia ambigualis. The sequence goes on from OY992510.1 coordinate 8,527,249, forward strand.
TTAGTACTTAATTAATGAACAAAATGGGGCGAATCGTTTCGCGCGAACGCATACGCGCGTTGTTGAGGTACTAGCTGCCCATACATTGCGTCCACAAACATCGCGCAAATTTCGCGACGCATTCGCCGCGAATCGTTTCGCGCGTATGAGTTCGCGCAAAACGATTCGCGGAGAATACGCCCCTTCTGGACAAGGTCTAAGAGCTGCGTTTCATTAAGACGCCATGGCGACGTCGCCGGCTACGTACCCAAGCGGTTAATATTGAAATGTATGGTACCTAACTCACATGGCGACGGTTTGGCAACGTCGCCAATTTGGAAGACATTCTGCTTGGATACGTAGCCGGCGACGTCGCCATGGCATCTAAGCCCCTTCGTACACAACGCTACGCAAGTCTTCGATACTCAGCGATTTCAGTCTCCAAGCTAGCCTTGTGTACGAAGGGGCTTAATGAGGCAGAGCTCTTGGTCCCGTTTAGCGACAATGATATTTTATGTTTAGATACGTTGCCTGGCCTCCGTAGTGGCAAGAACAAATCAAGGTAATTGCCTGGACTTCACTCAGTCACACGTCAGTCAGTGTCACGTCAATACGTTTGTACCTTTTAAGTTTTTTATGTTGTTTGTTAGATAAAATGCCTTCCTCCTGTGTATACAGAAATTACAAAAACTATACTGCAACAGTAAGAGACAAGAAAAGTGTTTGATTTCATTTGTAATTATTGTAAATATGAATTTAAAATAGAAAATTATTATTTAGTTATGACATTTGCGCTGTTGCCAATTCGATATGCGTGAGCGAGAAGCGTGTACTATGTTTTCTGTAAGAGTGAAAGAGAGAAAACAATGGCGGCCGAGATAGCCGTGCAATGGGGAATGCGCTATTGCCAATTGGTCGGTTACCATAAATAGTTTTTATCTCTTTTTAACAATAGGCATGATTGTATATATTTTCTTTCCCTTTCGACGTGTATTACGTCATAGAAATAAATTTCGCCATTTTTTAAATGCAATTCGTTCACGTATCTAGTCTATTTATAAAAGGTCATTGTTTAGCGATAGTATATCCATAGGTTTAGTATCCACAACCGCACTCACGGTCATAGTTCCCTGGCGGGTGGTCGGCGGCGGCCCACAGGCGCAGGCAGCAGTCGCCGCCGCCCGACACCACCGCCGCGCCCAGCGCCGGCCGCGCGCCCCACGCCGCGCCCAGCGCCGGCGCACAGTGCCCGCCGAATATGGACAGGCACGTGCCCGGCACAGCGTCCCATACCTACATACGACGACGACGACGACGACATATTTAGACGACCTCCTTGGTCGAGTGGTTTGTACACCGGTTTGCATGGTGTCCGCCATCTCTAAGGTGCCGGGTTCGATCCCCGGTCGGGTCAATTTAGAAATTATTGTTTTTCTAAATTGTCTCGGGTCTGGGTGTTTTCTATGTATAATAATTATGTATTTAAGTATTTTAAGTATGTTTATCCGTTGTCTAGTAACCATTTAACGAGTTTCTTCGAAGCTTCTCTTGGGCTAGATAATTGGTGTGATTGTAGGAAAGATTTATTATTATTATTAAAGGCACTATGTAACATTTAATAAAAAATACTTTTTATTAACTGGTTAAAGGCGTTATGTGAACTAAACCATACAAAGCAAATAATTGCAATGTTTTAATGTTTCTTTCAATACCAGTCTCATTCTTTGATTAATATAATATATAAAAAAAAATACAGCATTATTAGCGAATTGCATGATAACTCAGAACATTTTATAAGTTACATAGTGCCTTTATCATCTGATGTCTTCAATTATCAATACCTACGCTTAGAATAATAACGCAGAGAAAGCGAGAACACGCACGATGAATGAGGCCAGTAAAACCAAACCATACTGGGCCCTTATTCTGTAACGATTCCTTGTCTCAAAACCACGTTAATTCCTTAAAAAGTTACGATATCTTCCCAAAAACGTATGCGTTTGACGTTTGTGCGCGGTAAGGTTTAGGTGTGGAATCTATAGATTGCGATACAGAATCAGGGCCTTTGGCTTGGTACCAAAACGGCCCGCGTCAGTACTAATAATCTAAACTTATCTATCTCAACAGTTCCAATTTCCTCACTTTTGGGGCAAATCTGATTCCTCTAGCAACATTACTTGTACACTTGTGTGCGTGTCGCCGAGATAGTACGCGTAACTTTTTTTTACGTAAGTACCGATTTTTTTTGCAATATGACTATCTGGAACTGTGTGGTGGCAGCTCATTTATTAAAATTATACTACCTACCAACCCATCTCTTTCCTTGGGTGTCGTAAAAGACAACTAACTAACTAAATACTGCAAATACATCCAAAAGCCGCTTCTACCGCCTCTGTAGTCTAGTGGCTAAGCCACCGGTCTCAGACCCACAGGCCCCGGGTTCGATTCCCAGCGGGGGGTACATCTTTGTGTGCTCGGTTTGGTTGGTGGTAGGGCTGTTAAGTCCGCCTGGCTAGCTACCACCATCTTATCTAAGTCTGTCGCCATAACAACGATGTTTATAGCATTGTTGTGTTCCGACAGTTTGAGATAAGATAGCCAGTTCCTCAGTGGTTGAGGATTCCGGGTGAAGCGCGCTTCCACCCTCGGCCTTATCGTCACTTATCATCAGAAGAGATAAAGGCCAAGCGCTTACGCTCAACTCAAACACTGTAATGTTTTTTGTTTCCATTAAATGTACGACATTAACATGTTTTTTTATGTTTTCTGTAGATAGAACAGAATATTTGCTAAAAACAAAAATTAAAATCTTAGATCTAAGTTAGATAATTTGAAGTTACGACTTTTTGATTAATTTTCAATATAAAGAGGTTGATAAATTATAATTAACTACCGTGAGCGTCGACTTGCCGATTATCGACAATTAAAAATTCTATTGTGTCTGGCGCGCGACGCGCAAGAGATACTACAATCTACATTCTATTTCGACAATGGACGCATTATTATTGTACTTATTCTTGATTATCAGTAAAGAAAAGTAAATTAAAGAAGTACAGCGTCTGTTCCACTGACCAACAAAAAATATTTCAAACTATATACTTATCTGAAAAAATGTATGAAACAAACTTAAAACTTACCCTGACAGTGCAGTCCTGGGAGGTGGACAGCAAACGAGCTTCAATGTGCGGGTTCCAAATGACTTGCAACACGGGCGCCCTGTGGCCGCTCAACTTTTTCCAAAGCTGAAGCTGTTTTCCCTCTACAACCAAATTGTATAGTAAATAAGGTGGATATGCTTAGCTACCTCACATACTCACTTATAAATTTAAGATAACATATTGTTTTCTAATGCAAATTAATGATGAGACATACAACATCTTAGTCTTCCTTGACCACAGACCACAGAGTCTTCTTGACACCAGACAAGATATAAAATCTATATTAATCAGTAAATAAATTTTTGTTATATAAATAAATCTATATTAATTAAAATCAGTTGCCGAAATGTTTGTACGCGCATCACTTCACAACGGCTCCACCTATTTGGCTAATTATTTTTTTGTCGTGTTTGTAATTGTCAGGAAAAAGTTTTCATGAAAGAAAATTTTTGGAAACTCGTCACGGGTTACGGGGTCCACGCGGACGTAGAGGCGAGCGGGCCGCTAGATAAATATGTGTAAAGTTTACGAGAGTAAATTCATGGAGGTGTTTAAGATCATCATCATTATAAGGATCTTCATCTATAAACGTCCCACTGCTATTATCAGGGGACCATACACATGGCAGAGTTAGGCATATTGGTATGTTAAACAACTATCATCCAACTAACGGTAGAAACCGGAAATGGCCTAACTTGTTTTTCGAATCACGGAGGGCCCAAGAAATTTCAATTTGGTCACACTATTTAAATTTTTATTTTAAAATAAAAGAGTAGTGATTTCTGTATTACCTTCTTTCTCAACATATTCCAATATAACTATGTTGCTTTCTTTGTCCATAGAGCACACCGCCATTAAATTCTTGTGCGGAGAATCTTCACTAGAGCTCGACGTCTGTTGCGGATGCCACTCTATCATGTGTATCATTTTGCTGAAATAATAAAGTTTATTTTAATTTTATATTTCGCAACTAGGTACGTAGCTAGAAATAAAACATGAATATGACAATTTAATAAGTTTCTCTTATTTGACTTATACTGTGACGAACAGCTCTCTACAAGACAGCATGGTAACTAAATTACCGCCTCTGTGATCTAGTGCCTAAACCGTTTCTCTATTTTGTCCCCTAAAATTTTTATCTATAATATAAAGTGTCATAACATTTTTGTTTTAATCATCATTTTTGTCCGAATGATAACTTGCTCGAATTTAATGCTACATAATATCACATGACATAAAATTCAAATTCCTAAATACAGTATGCCCTAAATTTGTTTGTCATAAATATTACAATCCATAATAGCTGGCTCCTATAATTTTAAATATCAATATGATTGATCTTGCTTTGAAGTTCATTAAGAGACTTATGTCAGGTTTTACGATCGCGCGGCACCCTCTTAATTCATCAGTTTATTTATGCTTTTGCATAATATGTGCATTTTATGCAAAAAAGTTTTCTAAAAAGAGTTTTCCATAACCTATACAATTGACAATAATAATTAAATAATTATACATATTAATACATACCTACATATAAGACAATAAAAAATAACAAGAACCAGAGCACTTTATAGACGTAATTTTGATTTCTCTTTTCATGTTGATAGATATATTTTTTCGAGCGATTCATACAAACAAAAGTTTTTATCGATTAACGGCCGAAATTAATAACCGATCCCGAGATAGTGATGTGCCTATTTTGGATTTGTTACTAAGCAACTGTTGTTATTTCCCATCATATAACAGAAATATCTAGGCAACAAATCTAAAGTAGGCCTATCTCTATCTCGGGATATATCACATAATGAATAATCAAGTGATTTTTGATATATCGATCTACGCTTCATATTACGGACTTTGACGATAGCTGCCATTACGAACAACGTACCCAGTCATATAACAGAAATATCAAGGCTACAAATCTAAAGTAGGCCTATCTCTACGGTTATTAATTTCGGCCGTAAGTTAAGAGGCCTATTACATCTCGAATGTGATTTTTGCGTAAAATGCCCATTTTTGCATTTTGTAGTAATTTTGCAGTTGTATTTATCGTTTTTTATCGAAATAAGATAATAAATTTGTGCAATATTACAAATCTCCATTCTGTGAGCATAAGTTGAATTCGGACGGCCGGTGCATCGCATTTTGTAGTAATTTTGCAGTTGTATTTATCGTTTTTATCGAAATAGGATAATAAATTCATTATAAAATCTTTATTCCTCATGAAGTAACAACTACTCTGGTATAAATTTTGCTCAATAATATTATCGTAGATAGGAGAAACTCACAGTTAACTTATGGCGATTTTCGAAGTTTTTTTGGTTTAGAATAAGATTTATTTCCTATATAAAATCAATGATATCTAAAAATTCCGAGGCCGCTACGCACTATTCGACTTTATAAGAGATAACATTATGATTTTTTTATTTCACTTGTTTAGAACAGTAGTTCAATCGATGAGCTCAAAAAAGTGCCTTCGCGCACTTTATACAAATCTTTCTCCGCAATTTTGGGTTTAATTAATAAGTTAAGCAAAATTTACAAAAAGCGACGCCGCTACGCACTACTCCAATAGCTGTTCTACACTATTCAACAAGTCATAATTGTTAATGTATTTTTGTTACTGAGATCCACAACGCCAAAATTGGCTATTTTACGCAAAAATCACAGTCGAGATGTAACAGGCCTCTTAACATAACGTCGCCTCAGTGCTTGTTTGGCCAACAGACCATTTGGGTAATTTTACAGGAGCAATGTTTTTTTGTTTTTCTTATGTTATGACTCAAACAAAGGAGTAATGTTATGGTAGTTTCCAAAAATATGGTACATCTGGACATGTAATAATCTATAAAAATTAAAAAAAAAAATTGGTTGCCTGTAAAGTCGGTATACGGGCGAAAGTTTTACGTGACAACGACTTTGAGTGGTAAAATAATTTTAATGTGAATATTCATTCGTATAGTAGGAAGAAGGATGAAATAATAGTAACAATTTAAAACATTTATTTAAACAAAGAATTATATTTAAAACATAGTTGAGTGGGAGAGAGACGCAAGGCATTCGGCGGGCCTCTCTCTCGTTCGGTGACTCATCGTAACGTTACCGAGCGTTACACTTTTTCATAAGTGACTCCCAGCCGCAACCTAATTTAAGACGTTGTCACGTCAACAAAAAAACATTGCTCCTGTAAAATTACCCAAATGGTCTGTTGGCCAAACAAGCACTGAGGCGACGATAAGCCAGTTCCATCCCCCCACCTGCACAAGAACACGGAGGCCATCGGCTGGTGCGGCGGCCGCGGCTGCAGCACGGCCACCGCGCCCGCCGCGCTGCCGCACGCCAGCCCGCGCGCCGCCCACTGCACGCAGCTCACCGCCCAGCGCACGCCCTCCACCGTCACGGGGAGGCACACCGGCGCTATGCAACGTTACTGTTCGATCTTTTTGCAACCGCCTCTGTGGTCTAGCGGCTAAGCTACCTGTTTAAGACCCAGAGGTCCCGGGTTCGATTCCCAGCGGGGAGTACATCTTTGTGCGCTCGGTCTGGTCGGTGGTAGGGCTGTTAAGTCCGCCTGGCTAGCTACCACCATCTTATTTAAGTCTGTCGCTATAACAACGATGTTTGTAGCATTGTTGTGTTCCGGCAGTTTGAGATGAGATAGCCAGTTCCTCCGGGTGAAGCGCGCTTGCACCTTCGGCCTTATCGTCACTTACCATCAGGTGAGATGAAGGCCAAGCGCTTACCCGTTGCCAATAATAAAAAAAAAAAGATCTACGTTCATTGTATTGTGAACAAAGGACCATGGGAAATATTGTCCCCACCATCCAACAGATTTGAAATTAGTGTCATTTGAAGGGTCTAGTAGGATAAATATTTTTTTGCTATGGCGAAGTTCTTCGAATACGTGGGATTTTTAGGTTATAAAAAATATATTGTTTTTGAATATATTTTTTTTCCCAATAAAATAAAATTGCAAGAGAAGATCAGACTCCACAGGCGGCACCCGTTCAAGAGTATGACTTCGCACATGAAAACATATACAGTCATAACTCAAAATTAGACATTTCGAGTAAAGGCGATTTGAAAGTTTTGAAACTTTCAAATCGCTTTTACTCGAAATGTCTAATTTTGAGTTAATGCACCCAGGTGATATCACCTGGGTGCATTAAGTCTACTAAATTCTATTCTATTCTATATACGTGAAGCATGCGAGCCGAGCGGCAACCTACTGCCATACGCCTGCCCGGGAGGCGCGCCGGCCGAATGTACCTAAACTGCGGCTGCTAGTACGCGCGACTTAACCGCGTTATAGTAGCTGTAGTATAAAGGATCAAGGATCACGCACAGCAGCGCGGTTTTCGCGCGACTGAAACGCCTGCATATGTTAAAGCGTTAGTCAAACTTTATTTAGCTGAGTTATTGCGATTTAAAGTCTACTATGGAAAGTTAAAAATCGCAATAGCTCAGTTAAATAAACATTTGTTTTGAATATTTTCAACAAACTATTTAGATCGCTGTGTTTTACTTCAGCATGCAAAGTTTCATCAAAATTGGCTTATTGGTTTTTAAAAATTTCGACTTGGAAGTTTAACTCTTAATTACCGTCGTCGGGCCGGTCGGTGTGATAGAGCACGGGGTCGCCGCTCGAGCACGCGTACAGCTCGTGGCCGTGCCCCCACGCGATGGAGTACACGCCGCCGTTGAGCGCCGGCACTAAGACGCGAGCGCTGCGCTCCGTCTTGCCGCCTGTGTCGATTAAACCCACCTATAGGATAGGACATAACAAAAAAATCTGAATATTTTAGGAATGTAGACTTAATTGAAAAGCACTTATTATTTGTTCAAAATAATTTCACCCGGATTAAGGGGTTTAGTCGCAGAATGTCCAATTCGCAAAATGTCCAGCGGTCGCAAAAAGTTCAATTCGTCATTATTTATTTAATTTGTCCGGCACAATAAAACGGTATCCACGAGTTATTTTTATTGTGCCGGACAAATTAAATAAATAATGACGAATTGAACTTTTTGCGACCGCTGGACATTTTGCGAATTGGACATTCTGCGACTAATCCGATTAAGGGGGTCCTGCGCGAAATTGTAATAATTTACGTATTTTTAAGTCACTGTATTATACGCGCTGAATTAGTTAAATACATTAAAATAACTTATGTAAGTTAGCCTGATCATTGCACAAGGACATAAGCCTTGTTAAAATTTGAAACAAGTTCTTTAAAAAAACAACAAACAATACATAAATTGTAATGACATCTAAAAACATATTTTTTCGAAAACTTTCTCAATTTTACGCATGAAACAACAATTCTTACATGAAAATATTCGTTTTAATATTCCGCAGGGCACCCACTTCTTTAAAAAGTAAATTTAAATTTTTAACACAAGCGCATGATGGTTCTGCACATTTCGCAGAATAAAAACATTGCTCTAATTAAATTACTAGGTCTGAAACTTCAAAGCAGAATTTATTGATCTAATGATTTTGTTATGATTTTGCTTTGAAGTTCATTGAAGAAGAAGTTCATTATTGACAATTCGCGCGGCACCCCCTTAAGTGAAGAGTTTCTTGTTGTTTTTACAAACATGTTAATTAAATTGCTCAAAACGTAATTAGTATTTTTATAATCGAGAGTAGAATCGATACCTCTAACAAAAACTACTTACATTTTATTAGAAAAAATATTTTCCACTAAACATTAAAAATATGTGACGGCGAAGTCCTACTGCCAGAGGGCGACCTCAGCAGGTCCAATTACGCTAATTTTTTTATTTTTTACACAACATGAAAACTTACCCTAGACTCAGCCGTAGCAAACGCCAACAAGTTCTCTCTAGTAGGATGCCAGGCGCACACTAGCACCTTTCCTTGCACATTCTGCCAGTAAGTAGTCACACGCTCATTGTGTAACTTGGTGTCGTCGTCTTCCGATGTGCTCGTCTCCCATATCCTGACTGCGCCATCGCCTACGCTGATGGCCACTCTGTAATAGTTGGTTATTTATGAAACATTATCTTTAAAGCCTGGGGGCGTATTGTATAACTTCAACATCTATTTATTTGTTATTTATTTGCATGTCACATGGTATTTATTACAAGGTGGTTTATTAACCTTTTGGGCGCCACGCCATAAACGCATTCCTGTGTCCTGCACGCCAGAGCATAAAATAGACAAAAATACCTACGAAAAATATAGTGCTGCCAAGAGTCGATAAATTGGTAACACACGGCGACCTGTTTTTGTTGTTTTTATATGCAATAAATGACTACTTATAATCTGGGATGTTTAATTTATTCTTGTGCCATCTTCCACTCTTTGTACATATGTACTTAGTACATAAATAAAAGCATAGCATAGAAAATAAAATGGTGGTAAACCACAGCACTATTCTCTATGGCGATGTCTTCATTGTCACGACTGGACGACAAAGGCGCAGCTGGCCATCCTATAATGCCTCTTCCATAGAGATGTACCCGAGTCGCACGTAATGTATCAATTTCGAAATCGATACCTAGAAAGACATCGATTAACCTTTTCACCGCCCAACTATCCGTATTAATACTCTGTTGTATTTACTTATGTTACTATGTCTTACTATGTGCTTTGCTTATATTAAGTAAGTGCAGACGGCAACAGATTTTGTGAAAGGTTAAATCCTTATCTTTAAATTTCGTGTTAGTACATCCGAATTCAGAACAGTAACGCTTTTGTTTCACCATCCTATGAACTATCCACTTGCGAAAATAAAGTTAACGTGAAACAAACTGCTGCGTCGGTCGCTTTCTGCGTACTGCGTGCGTGACACTCGACTAAATTGTCTCCGCGCGCGGACCGAGAGTGTAGGTATATAAATCGACCGATTTATGTAGTGACACGGGCCTGCTGATACGCTATTTTAGATCTGAAATACTTATCAATATATCGTTTTTAGTCTACTCACAATACTTTTCGGAACGAGCGTAATGCCGAAAGTTAGCAAGTCGATATACCTACTTACCTGCTATTTTAGACCTTAATGTTTACTCACGGTTACTTACCTATTTTTTTTTTGAAGGATTGATTATGTTGAAGTATGGTTTTAGAGATTTATTTCTGTAAAGAATATTACGCTATTATATTATAAGCTATATTATTATGTACTTTAACTATCGTTGAATTATAAAAATATACCAAACACATTGAGAATTATCCGCTCGCGTGATCTCAAGATGATACCTAAACATCTTTATAGTGATTTCGTCCTTTTTTTCGCAACCGTTACGAACTAAAATTGCGGCTCGCCTTAGAAAAACCTTTGTTATGATTTATAAGTTGATATTGGTTATTTTAAACTCGAAAACAAAAACTTTAAAAATGTAGGTAATTAGCGGAGTGTAATACGTAATTTAGAAACACACTATCTCGATGCACATTAGCGCGACAAATTGCGACAAACCAAATCTCGATGCACGAAATCGCGACAAACCAAATCTCGATGCCATCTATCTAAACATGATGATATCTATCTATATAAGCAAAACTGAGAAGGTACCTATTTGGTATTAACCATGGGATATAAAAAACATACATATTAAGTGTAAATTTTAACCGGTGCAAAACAGTACAAAAATATTTTTATAAATAAAAACAAACATATTTTAGTAAACAATATAGTTAATATAATATATATTATATTTTAACATAATATTATTGATTCATTTTTTATTTATTATTAAATTACAAAGCTAACTTTCCAGTTAGCTTTGTAATTAAACTACAATTAAATTATATCACCGTGCACACGTGTTGTATGCATATAATCCATAGTAGATGACGGTACCTAACGCTACCCTAAGTAAAAATAAAATTAATCTACCCGCAATAGTTATGTTGCCGCAAAATAGTTAATGCCATAAAGAGACTCGATGACGCAGTGGATGACGTTCTGTTTACAGTCACAAAAGTCAAGCAAATTTGCGCAGGTCGAGTAATTGATGGGTGACCAGTCAGCGGCCTCGGCGAACATTGCTTAACTTTCGCGATCGAAAACCTCGAGATTTTATGAACCTACGGTCACCCATCCCTTTGGCGACCTCGGCGAACATTGCTTAACTTTCGCGATCGAAAACCTCGAGATTTCATGAACTTACGGTCACCCATCCTCTTGGCGACCTCGGCGAACATTGCTTAACTTTTGCGATCGAAAACCTCGTGATTTTATGAACCTACGGTCACCCGTCCTCTTGGCGACCTCGGCGAACATTACTTAACTTTCACGATCGAAAACTCGAGATTTCTATGTACCTACGAGTGATGTAGTGTAAAAATAGATAAAAATTGTATAAGCATCTTTCATTTATTCGCATAAAACGATTACAAACAAAATTCCTATGTTGTGTCGCGATTTCGTGCGTCAATATTACGTATTACACTCTAATTAGCGAAATAACCTAGGCTTACAAGAGTTGCAAGGAGTTATTTTGTTTCGAATATTAATTATAATTACTTACATTACATACAATTAAACAAAATGTAATAAAACAATTGTTAACATAAATAATAATATATTTAAAGTCTAGTATAATATAAGTATAATAACAGAAATAAAGTTTAATTTATTAAGAATTTGCATACACTTCCTTACCTCTTAATCTCAATAATTGAATCAGATTCCGAAAATTCGTCGTCATCATCGACGCCTTCTAAAATGCGAAGAAGTTTTTCGAATCGCTCGTGTTGCACTGCACTACGTTCCTCACTATGCGCTTATGACGTCATCAGGCTATCGTCTATCCGTGACCACGGCGCCCAGAGAACTGATTATTGATGACGCGCTAGGGATGCGCCAGAGTTGCCATATTGGATTTATTAGGTGAAGTTGATTTGACGATTCTTTATTCATGTAGCTGAGCCACGGTACGCTATGGTAGTGTTAGTTTTATTACATTTGTCTTTAATTAAAATAGCAATAATAATAAAATAAAACAACACGTTTTAGTTGAATTTTGAATAGGTAATTAACGATAAAACTACCTTATGCAGTACAGCACTAGCGGTCAAGACTAGACGACTTTGGCGTGTTGGACATAGTATTTGATTAGATAAAAATCCATGTTTTATAGTTCAATATTTCTCAGTTCTTATGGCTCTAAGAGACTTGTTTTATACTCATATGTTGCAGGGATATTCTTTATTGCCGAATGTAGAAAAAAAATACCAGTAATAGTTTTTCAACACATTTATTTAATATTTTTGTAAGCCGGGTTTTTTGTCAACTATAGAGGTCGTTGGCGCACAGGGCCCGCAAGTGCTGGTCATATATAGACGACTTTGGCGCTCAAAAGGTTAATATGAATTACAGTAAACATCTATCGCAATATCTTCATCTCCATTAATGACTGATCTCATGATTATAATATTTAAAAAAGTGCTTGATACTACTAATACTTACTTGTCAGCGTCGTAAGGGCAAGGTGCGACGGTGTACAAGTACCCGCCGCATGTGGAGTGTATCGCGATTTTCTGCCGTTTGTTTAACGAATACTGCACTATGTTTCGGTCCTGGGATGTCGTCCATATATGCCAGTCGTCACACGGGTCGTTCAAGGTTTGCAACCGCGGCGCGTTCGAAGCGATGCAGTATATACCGCGTTTGTGCAATGAGTGGATCGCGGACCATTCCAGTTTGTTTTTACTGCAAATAGTTAATGTCTTTATTAACAGTACTGTTTGTTATATTCTATCTTAATTATAATACATTTTGGTAATAATGGCAGCAGATTAAGGACAGAATCAGCTTTAACAGGCTGTGCAAGTAACAATAGAAAATGAATAGAAAATATTCACACTTTAGAAAATATCCACAAAAATTTTGGCGGGGGGTCCAAAATTGACCCTGTAGTTACAGTTGGTTAAACTGATTTTGCGGTCCCTTGTATTATACAAGGGACCGCAAAATCAGTTTTTCGCGTGAGCCTATAACAGCAATACAGCCAAATAATCAAATAAGAATACATATTTTTTTGTCACATTTTTGTCTCAATTCTTTCTTACGAAAATTAAAATCATAGTCACAAAGCGCGCGGCCGCCTCGTTTTCAAAGCGCATGCGCGTGACCGCTATTTATTCCCCCTTCCACCAATGACGGCGCTCCGTTCGCTTGGACCGCGAGGGTGAGCGCACGCACCTAGAAATATAGGATTTAAAAAGCAGTTAATAAATTATATTTAAAAATAGAAAACATTTATTATTTTTACGTCAAATATTTTATTATTACTTTTTATACCCCATATTTACTTTTGGCGGGGGGTCCAAAATTGACCCTGTATAGTCAATCTTATTATGAAGCTTTACATTACAACAACCAAGTTCAATCTAAAAATACTTTTGTACTAAAAAGAACATTTTAATTTAATTCTATTGCTTTGCTCTTTTGCTTTTTAAAACATGATAATATTGATACACTTACCAGTCAATTTTCAATGGATTACACTGCAGAAGTTGGTTCTTCCCATCAGCTAATAATAATACCCCTGACTTATACCATAGGAGAGATGGCCAAAAAGGTACTTTATTTTTCTGGTTCTTATTATTTAAAAAGGGAATTACACAACTGCCAACTTGCTTACCAGATTTGGACCATACACGAACAGCACTATAAAAAAGAAGTTTTACCTTAACTACTGTTCAAAAATAATTATAAGTAATGAACTAATGACTTAAGAAAAACAACAAAAATATAACAAAACAAATTAACAAATTCTTACCCAAATTTACTTAAAGTAGCTAATAAATGCTTATGAATATGTGCACTGGCTTCTTCATCTATTAAGTCTTGCTTATTTATTTTAATATCAGCATTATCAGTTTTTAGACTACTATCAGTACTGCTCCCTGCAACCGCTGCATTGTCTTTACTTCCTACATGAGTTTTATCTAAAGCATCTACCAAAGTCTGTATAGATGAATCTGATTCAGTTTTCCTTTTTAATATATCCTCTTTTAACTTTAAACATTCCGCCAAATAGTCATCCTGTTTATCAGCCTCATGATGAACTTTGACTAAAATGTCTTCAGGCTCATACTTTTTGTGGCCGAATTCATCAGCTGCATGATCTGTATAGATATCAAACATATCATCTTCGGGTAAAACTATGGATTCATCAAAACTATCTTCTGGAAGATTCTTCCCGCAACCAGATACATCTAATGCTTCCTCAGTACAAACTACTTCTTCTATTTCTTCTTGGTTTGCCTTAGGTGGAATGATAACATTTTTCTCTGCTTCCTCAGTATGAACAATTCCCTCTTTATGTTGACTTGCCTTCGATGGAATAATAGCTCTTTTCCCAGATTCTTTCCCACCATTTCCAAATTCTTTTAGAGTCTTTTTGAGAGCAACTTCATATTTTGGACACCAACTTAGGTTGGCAATTTCATCATCTTGACCTCTTACTTTGTAAATGACTTTGCCAACACCTAAACATATTTTTGTAAAATTTTAACTTCTATTTATTTGCATTTCAAAGGGTAACATAGTTGGTATTACAATGCTGTGGCCAGACTATCGCGCTAAAAAACTTCCGTGTTCCATTGTCGCGATAAGCTTAGCCACATAAAAAAAATTCGCGACAAATTCCTATTCTAATATACCGCACGAACTTTATCTCGATAAAATCCTTTGATGTGCGACAGCAATTTACCGACAGCGGCGCGTTAGCAGGATGTTGTATCGCGCTAACGCGAAGTGTTTGGCCAGACGTGTCGCGACAACGCGAACCTACGCGCTAGCGCGATAGGTGTGGCCACGGCATAGTAATTATTGACACAAATTTCGAACCCAGTTGGGCACAGCAATTGGAAGATGACGTCATTTATACATAAAAATTAAATGCAGTAAATGGCTGGCATTTAAATGTTCTCACTATCATTAAAATAGTGTGTTATGCATATGAATAAAAAAAACTTAACATTTAGTACACTTACCAGTTAAATCTAACAAAAACACTACTCCTTGCTTAGTGCCAACAGCAACATTGAGTGGTATATGCGGCGAGCATGACATGCAAACTGGTTTAAAATTCCTAAGAAAATGGTATGTTTTCACAATGTTGGTGTTCAGATTCCACTTGACGATGTATCCAAAACCTCCAACAGTTATTGCAGTCACTTCGTCTGAATAACCCACTCCAGCTATATCCTGAAATTAATTCTTCATTGATCTTACAAATTAAGAGGCCTATTACATCCTGACTGTGATTTTTAGCTTGAAATTCCTATGTTCTATTCCAGTTGTATTTATCATTTTTATTATAAATAGGATTGCATATGTAAAGTTGATCCTGCGTGGATCATGTCTACTTTTAGACTCCTCAGCCAAGTAATAATAATAATCGAAATAGGATAATAAATTCAAGCTTATATTACAAATAAGCTGAGTTCGGA
This sequence comes from Scoparia ambigualis, assembly GCA_963921215.1. NCBI lineage: Eukaryota > Metazoa > Arthropoda > Insecta > Lepidoptera > Crambidae > Scoparia > Scoparia ambigualis. The sequence goes on from OY992510.1 coordinate 8,542,822, forward strand.
CAGCCGGCGCATCGCATTTTGTAGTCATTTTGCAGTTGTATTTATCGTTTTTATCGAAATAGGATAATAAATTCATTATAAAATCTTTATTCCTTATGAAGTAACAATTATTCCCGTATAAATTTTACTCAATAATATTATCGTAGATAAGATAAATTCACAGTTAACTTAAAGCGATTTTCGAAGTTTTATGGTTTAAAATAAGATAATTTTTTCTATATAAAATTAATGATATCTAAAAATTCCGAGGTTGCTACAATACAAACTATATGACTAAGAGCTACAACATTCTAATTTTTTTATTTAATTTGTTTTAAACAGTAGTTAAAAAACATTTTTAATAATAAGAAACATTTATTGACTTGCACACGGGTACTTCCTGATAAATATGCAAAAGTGGCGTCCGGTCAAATAATTCATAAATTATGATTTTTTTAAATTCTTTTATGGCATAATTATACAAAGACCGACTTTTTCTTACTGTTACAATAATTATAGTTCTATATTTTAAACATATTTTTAATTAACTTTCATTTTAAAGTGTCAAAACGTAATTACCGTGGGTGTCCCAAACTCCGAAATTGAACAGTAAAACCAAGGTCCAACATAATACGTCACTTTAATACATATATTATCATGACACCATTAAACTGCAATACCTTACACACCTATTTATCTTTATTAATTATGTTTTTGTCCATACATGTAGCAAGAAAAGTAATTTAAATTGTGTCCTACGAAAAAATCGCCATTACCGTGTCAAGACATGTCGCGACCTATACATTCGGTCAGTAGACCAATGGTTTATATGAACATGCACGCTCCGATCCCCACAGTCCCGACCGACACGTCAGTGAAAATGCATGTCTCTGTTCCCGCAAATTTAGTAGATAAATTTACCTTTTATTCGTGATTTTTGAGTTTGTCACGAAACCGCATCATCACCGTGGAATTCATAACTTGATAAGTGCTTTTAAAACTATAATTTACTTGATATACTTTAAAGTACCAAGGGATGTGCTATCTTTAAAACTCAGAATTTTCAAAAACGCCGTTTCGTTTCAAATCTAGGTAGAAAAAACTTATGGATCGTCATTACCATGTACGTAATTACCACGTTTTACCGTGTCTGTTTTCCCCATGGTAATAACTGTTCTGACATGGTAATGTTGTTGGCCGGAGAGCTGGTGAACATTTCTGAATCAGTATTTGAGGAAAGCTGAAAACTTGTCCCACTCCTTTCCTTAATACCTTAACACAGTACTGCAAGTCTGACTGAGGAGAAGTGGTTCTAAATCAATCCTTGTGTATTATTGATTCCTCCAGGTAGAGAGAAACCCATTATACTATCAAATATAATGATTGCTCCTGGAAAGAATGCCCAGCCAGGCGAGTGCGATAAATCACCAATGATCGACAGTGTGAGTGTAAATCCATTGGTCGAATCAAATGATGAAACTGCACAATTAACACCAGATCATGAGTTTCTTGAAGCTTTAAATGCTGAGCTGTGTATGAAGGATGTCGTACCAGCAACTTCTGAAACATTGGAGGATATTAAAATTACTACAAATGTCACTTCCCACATTAACTACAGACGCCACAAAACAAAGCTCCACAAAATGCAACTAGCAACAGACAACCTGTGCAGGGCATGTGGAGGGTAAACGGAGTCCATGCAGCACCTGCTGTGTGACTGCGACTCTTTTGCCAGGAAAAGAATGAATCTTCTGGGATCGGCCTACCCGAAACCAGAAGATTTTAGGCTCTTCGCTCTCAAGGACATTGCCAAGCTTATGGCAATTATCTTCACTGAAGAGGCAGAGTGATAGGACGTGGTTGCACAAAAGAGCACAATGGGTCGACGTGCTACTGCGAGAGGGAGACCTCTGCCGGCCCCACTAGATAAGATAAGATAAGACAACTACAGACGCTGATGTTTCACAATATCATTTGGACCTCACGTCTGATTCAAAGTTTGCAAGAGTATTTGCTGAAGTTTCTGTGTCGAATTTCATGTCCGAAGTCCCTAAAATATTAGGGCCATGCAAAGCTACTGAGACAAGTCGAGTATCTCAAAATTATTTTGAGCCGACCCCTGATTTGAAGTCCTCTCTAAACCTTTTGTACAGGATGTCGGACCAGCGACTTCTAAATCACTCTCAATGATGACTACAGACATGTCAAAAGATCTTACATAACCGGCAGATCCCTTCAAAATTGACCATTGGCTTATAATTTCCTGTAAAAAACAGTCATATCTAATTAAATGATTTCTTTGTTTTCGTTAAAATCAGAAATTTTAGACTGAATTAGAAGACTGCGATTTATGTTTTAATAAGTTTTTTTTTTCTTAATTTGTAAATCTGAAATTCAAATGATTATTTTGTTAACAATTAATATTGATGTTTTATTTCAATTTACACAATAAGAGTAATTAACGTACTTTATAAAAACTACCGTGATATAATTTGTCATTACCATATCTCTTAACGTAATCACCATGTTTAAACTATAATTACCGTGTTGCAAATGGTCATTACCATGTGTTCTAAAATTTTGGAGGCCTATATCTTCTTTAATTGTACGCGTAAAATGGGGCCTTTTGTATTAATTTAATGTTAATGCTATAATCAGTCGATATAATAAAAAAAAGTGCAAAAAATAACTATTACATTTTATATGCAAATTTTACTGAAATTGCATATTTCTCAGGAAATACTCACACTTACAATGAAAAATACAAAAAATAACACAAGGACGAAAATTAGACAGTAACGTAAAACAGATACCAAACTAAAATTACAAACAAAAATAAAAAAATTAAAAATAAGTCAGCTGTGCAAGGCCAACGGGTAGCTGCCTCCCGTTATAGGAGAGAGAAAATAAAATATACAAATAAAATAGAATAACAGTACCTACACTATATCTTTGTTTACATACTTTGCGAAAACATTCATACAGAAAACAATTAAGGAGGGTAGGCAATGCAAATAGTAAAAGCCACGTCAACATGATTGCCTGCCACGCACGCATATCCCTACCATGTGATTCCAACCTGGCCATGTGAAAAAGTTATTGTTTGTCGAATGTTGATAATCAAAACAGATTCTACATGGTGCTTAGTTAAATCTAGGAGCTTAAAAAAGTGCCTTCGTGCATATGAAATTATATATTTATAAAAATATTTCTCTGCAATTTTGCGCTTAATTAAAAATTTACAAAAAGCGAGGCCGCTATGAACTATGCCAATAGCTATTCTATGCTATTATGTATGATTTCAAGAAAGCCAAATTTGGCCATTTTACACAATAATCACAGTCGAGATGTAATAGGCCTCTTAACAACTACTGTAAATTTGATATTTACATTATGATACCTTTGTCATTGTTTAAGTTATTCATTCAAAATAAATTATTTACAACACATATTTGGACATATTTTTTATTAACAGCCTATGTCCCACTGCTGGGCAAAGGGCTCATAATATCATCCCCATTCAGCTGAGCTGGATAATTACCTCTTTTTCTTGACTATGTACTTCGTGGCTGTGAGTTGGTTTTAATTTGTGACCTTCTTTCAAGAGCTCCAGATTCCATTGCTTGACAGATCCATCTGCACTGCCTGTTAAGACTGTTCTCTTCTCTGGCCACTCCGGAGAGATATCGACACTTACAATCCTAATGAAACAACATACATTTTAGATGTTATATGCTCTTTGGAGTGATAAAATTGTGTGAAATACAAATGGAGTATAGTAAGTATCTTACTTCTCAAAGTGTGCTCTATTGACGACATGTGCATGATATTTTTGAGATCCTTCAACAATACGATTATATTCTTTTGGTAGTGGTTCCAAGACACAAAGGCTTTTGCTTGGTCCCCCATAAACCAGCCATCCGTCTTTGCTAACTGCTAAGCCAGATACTTGAAACCAATTAGGAGACGGAAGAATGATTGTTTCATCCATGGTTTACTTTAGATTACTGAATTACTGCTCGTAAAATCTTCAATCAAGTTACACGTGTGATAGAAAAACGAACTATTTTTCAAAAACACTTTTGTGCCTGCCGGTGTGCCGGTCAACCCCGCTGCACGAAAAAATTACCAAGACATGACTTTTTGTTTTGTCCTTTACTTTTTAAGCAAGCGGGTTATACTTTATTCGGCTTACTTTTTAGTAAAAAAGAAAGCAATGTGATAATATTGGGTTTATGTCATGTTAAAAAATAATGTAATCAATCATTGTTAATAACTGGTGCTTTTATTTCATCATTTGCATTTATGTAAAGAAATTAAATATAGGTATTAAAAAAAATGTAAGGATTGAGGAAGGTGAAAAATGTTTGTTTGAAGTTTTTTAAAGTTTTTCTAAATGTTAATCTCACAGACATATAATTATATGTCTGTGTCTATCTAAAGCATTAATGGATTAACCGTTTATGTATCAACAAATGAAGTTAATATAAATAAATAAATTATAGTAATAGCGTGAACGCTATGTTAGTATTTTAGTCGAGTAGCGAACATTGCTTTACTACTTTACCTTTATTTAACCTAATTAATTTTAAAAAGCGTGTTATCACTTTAAATAAGGCTGTATAAATATATGAGATCTCTTTGCCTTCCCAAATAACATAATTTAAAAAGAATATTAATTCTAAATAAATTTGCGTTGTCCGGGGACTTCTTGGCGGGAAAGTGAAGCGTCATTTCTGCAGTTTTGTTTTATTTTCTAAAATTTGTGTTTTTTCGAATATTAATGTGAAATAATAGTGGATTATTAACCGTTAAGTGTTTGTTAAGCGTTAAGTGTTCAAATTCTCTCAAGTAGTCCGCGTGAGACCTCAGTAAAGTCCCACATCTTTACTGAGGACTCAAGGGGTTTGGAGAACATCATTTATCATTCATCTTAATCATCACTCATTATCATCAAGGGAAAAACAAATAAAAAACTAATGACTAGGCAGTATGGCTCAGACCTTAGCCTGTACCTTCATGGAACAAAAAAAAAAAAAAAAACGTTGTCCGGCTGTTGTGTTGTGATTTGTGATACTGTATTAAAATTCGGAAAATAGTAGTTAAATAGCTAGCTAGTAGTCTAAATTGCAAATATTTAATATATAGTATTTATTTCTTGATTACTAACGTTGTCAAAAGTTTTAGTGCTATCTACTAACAATGGCACATTACAAGGGAGCTGCCTCCGAGGCTGGCCGAGCCATGCATCTTATGAAGAAGCGAGAGAAAGCACAGCAAGAAATAGAACTTCGCAAGAAGAAAATAGAGGAAGATCTAAAAATTGACAATATCGAAAACAAGTTCGCCACCCATTACGATGCAGTTGAGCAACAACTTAAAAGTTCCACCATAGGGCTGGTGACCCTTGATGAAATGAAAGCGAAACAAGAGCACATAGTACGAGAAAGAGAAAAGAAATTAGCTCAAAAAAAAGCCGAAAAGGAGAAGGAGAGACAGAAAGAGATTGAAGCAAAACAAGCACAAAAAAATAAACAAAAGCGTCAGGTACTATAGAAATCTATCACAATGCTTGAATAAGCTTAGTACCGAGTATTCCCTGAATTTTACGATAATATGTAAAATAAGGGCTTTATGAATAAAAAGAACTCTACTTCTACATGTAGGTCTCATTGGAATATCTAGAAAAATAGTGTACCATTAGGTATTTGGGGAAGTTACAGAGTGTGTTACCCCAGCAGGAAAGAAGCTCCTAGGTGGTATGAGTGGAATGTATAGTTAGTGCGTAATCTGCTGAAATGTGCACCACATTTTATGCGTGTTGTTTTGAGGAAAAACAAAAAAAAACGATTCCTGCTGCAGTAACGCAGTTCCAGCAGGAAATTTTTAAACAAATGATCAGAGAGAGAAAAATTGTGCATGGGCAGAGCTTACATTAGTGCAAAATAGTGCACCGAAAATAAAATTTGTGCTTCTTTAGGTTTTTGAGATATTGCATTTCCTGCTGGAGTAACATTTGCAAAATCGTGTATCTCTAAAGTCATTATATGGGCGCCTGCAGACTAAAGATATACAAGTAGATCTTGATTTGTGTGTGATATTCATAAATTTTAAGTAATCGAGCTTTTTTTCAATCCAAAAAAATTGCAGTGCCTAAACGAGAAAATGTATAAGCTTACTGAAAACTGTATTTGATCCTTCTTGACACGTATAATAACCATAAAAAGTTTCAAAAGTGTAGGTACATACATACATGCGTTATTGAATAATATTACTAAAAGTCAAAACCACAGTGTCATAGCTTTGACGTCAACATACAAGAACCATACGTCTTGAGTGAGCATATTTTGGATTATGTATATACTAGGTTTATGAATGTGCTACTATGTTTTAATGTATGTAATGTTGTATTGAGTAAATAAAAAACATTGGAGTTTATTTATATTATTATTAGAAAAAAATTAAAGAACAAAACAAGGTACTTCTCACTTTACAAATCTCTAGGAATCTCTCCGTCAGTCTTATAATTTTTTCCACTAAAATTTAATGTGAGCGAAGCCATGGGAAAAATCTTTCTCCTTATTTTATCAACAATTATAATTTACCCTAAACTTTTCTGTTATAACCTATTATAAATGGTGACAAAATCATGATATATATTAATATTTTAAGTTTTTAATAAAATTTTACAGATCCAGGCACTGTCTTTTGATCTTAATGATGGTGAAGAAGAAGAAGAAGAAGAAGAAGAAGATGATAATGCAGATGATGATGATGAATCTGACCATGAAAAGCCTGAACCAAGCTGGAAAGATAAACCGGAGGAACCTGTGAATACCAACATCATTTAGTTATTTAACCTTTGACTATTTCAGAACATAACTACTAATGTTAAGAATTCAAAACTTGGTTCAAAAACATATTTTGTTCATTACAGCTTTCAAAAAAAATTAAGAAAAATCCTGATGTTGATACGTCATTCTTGCCAGACCGAGAGAGAGAAGAAGCAGATTTGAAACTGCGTGAAGAGCTCAGACTAGAATGGGTTATGACTCAGGCTAGCCTTAAAGATGAGCCTATCACTGTCACATTCAGTTATTGGGATGGCTCTGGTCATAGAAGGAATGTAACTCTAAAAAAAGGTACTACTTACTTACAAATTTTTTAAAATTATTTGTGATGTTCACAGCTTGTAGTTCATAATACAGCATTATCGTTTTCCCTAGCACATTGGTGTTTATATATGTTACTATACTTACTTAAAAATAAACAATTAATTATTTACCACAACCATTGCAACTCAATCAAAACGTCGGGTATAAAAAGGTATGCATAGGATGCCTTTTATAGGTAATTAGCGCTAATTCTCATCTAAATGTTTATTTATAGTTAAGAGGCCTATTACATCTCGACTGTGATTTTTGCGTAAAATGGCCAACTTTGGCCTTATGGATCTCAGAAACAAAAATACATTAACAATTATGACTTATTGAATAGTATAGAATAGCTATTGGAATAGTGCGAAGCGGCCTCGCTTTTTGTAAATTTTGCTTAACTTTTTAATTAAACCCAAAATTTCAGAGAAATATTTTCATAAAGTGCGCGAAGGCACTTTTTTGAGCTCATCGATTGAACTACTGTTCTAAACAAGTGAAATAAAAAAATTATAATGTTATCTCTTATATAGTCGAATAGTGCGTAGCGGCCTCGGAATTTTTAGATATCATTGATTTTATATAGCAAAGAAATCTTATTCTAAACCAAAACACTTCGAAAATCGCTATATGTTAACTGTGAATATCTCCTATCTACGATAATATTATTGAGCAAAATTATACCAGAGTAATTGTTACTTCATGAGGAATAAAGATTTTATAATGAATTCATTATCCTATTTCGATAAAAACGATAAATACAACTGCAATATTACTACAAAATGCGATGCGCCGGCCGTCCGAATTCAACTTATGCTCACAGAATGGAGATTTTTAATATTATGCACAAATTTATTATCCTATTTCGATAAAAACGATAAATACATCTGCAAAATTACTACATAATGCGAAAATAGGCATTTTACGCAAAAATCACATTCGAGATGTAATAGGCCTCTTAAACTCAAAAGTTTAAAACTGTATACTGTACTTATGTTTGTATGTTTACCAATTATTACTACTAGGTTACATTATATTGGTCTATTGCACAGCAAGTGTGATATGATACAGTTCTTATTTAATGGCCCTAGAGTAGAACCATTCGGACTTTAATGCTGGCCTCACACAGCCGGAATGGCTTGCTGAATTAAGAATCTGAATTTAAGATTCTGAATTCCGGCACCTTGACTCACACATTCTTAAAAATTCAAATTGATCAGTAGTCTTGTGACTCCCGGCCTAAGCAAACGTCTCCGAGATGTTAACCGCTTGCTGTTTCAACCAGGGTTGCCATTTTTTTTTCGCTGTTCCTACCAATTGACGTCCTCCGTGGTCAAGTGGTTAGCGCGCCGGGCCTGGCGTCGCACCATCTCTGAGTTCCCGGGTTCAATTCCCGGTCGGCGAGTCAATTTAGAGAAAACTGATTTTCTTAATTGATTACGAGTCTGGGTGTTTTTCTATGTTTATGTATATTTATCCATTATCTAGTTTAACCATATTAACGAGTTTCAATAGAAGCTTATATTGCTATCAAATTTTATAAGAATAAAATATAAAAATAAAAATTTATGGTAAATCCTGCTAAAACTGCTAAGCGTTGTTTATAAAAATGCACCAATACTGCTATATTTACCTTTATAGTTTTTGAGAATTGAAGTACATCGAAAATTAAACACTATTAGAGCAAGGTATCAATAAGATAACATACAAACTAAATATCTAAAATTTACTTTTAAAAATGCTAAAAAAGCAGGATCCTACTAAAAATGGCAACACTGAAATAATTCAGAATCTGAATTCCAGCATGTGTGTGCCGCTCCATATAAAATGTATGGGAATACGCGCGTTCTGAATTCAGAATCTTAAATATTCAGACACGGAATTCCGGACGCTCGTCAGCTCATTCTTCCAGATCGATCTGAGAAATTCAGATTCTGAAAAAATCAGCATGTGTGTGGAGCATACTGATATTGTATGGTATTCCGGCCTTTCTGAATTCAGATTCTTAATTCAGAAAGCGATTCCGGCTGTGTGAGGCCAGCCTAAGACTGGTAATAGGTTTGATTGAAATTAATAGGTTATTTCAATAATTATTTTGAATAGGTTGTTACTTGTTACCTACTTGTTTTTATAATTTGGGTATGTTTTGGTTTTAGGCAATTCAATTTATCAATTTCTCCAGCGTTGCCTAGATACACTCAGACCTGAATTTGGTGAACTGAAAACTGTTTCGGCTGATCAGCTGATGTATGTCAAGGAAGACCTTATTTTGCCACACCATTATACGTTTTATGACTTTATTGTCACAAAGGTAGTTTTTTTCGTTTGTGATTTGTATAATTAGATCTATCAATAGATAATTATAAAACTATCACTTTTATACAGGCCCGTGGTAAAAGTGGTCCTCTATTCCAATTTGATGCATCAGATGATGTAAGATTGGTAAATGATGCAACACAAGAAAAACAAGATTCACATGCTGGCAAAGTCCTATTGAGGTAAAAAAAACAATTTCTTTATAAAATAAAAAAGATTCATTATGAAAATAATTTATTGCATCAATTTCTTTTCTAGGTCCTGGTATGAAAGAAACAAACATATTTTCCCAGCATCAAGATGGGAACCATATGACCCAACCAAAACCTATTCAAAGTACACCATTAAAGGAAAATAGTTAATAAGAGAGCTGGTTTCAACATTTCTTGATAAATGCCACAAAGTCCATCCGAAACTTAATCTAAAGAGTTTTTTAAAAGAGCGCTTTCGCATAATAGGCCTTTAAGAGGCCTTTGTAGAATAGCTATTGGAATAGTGCGTAGTGGCCTCGCTTTTTGTAAATTTTGCTTAACTTATTAATTAAACCCAACAGAGAAAGATTTGTATAAAGTGCGCGAAGGCACTTTTTTGAGCTCATCGATTGAAGTAGGTACTGTTTTAACAGGTGAAAATCTTAACCGCATCTGTGGTCTAATGGCTAAGCCACCGGTTTTAGACCCAGAGGTCCTGGGTTCGATTCCCAGCGGGGGGTACATCTTTGTGTGCTCGGTTTGGTTGGTGGTAGGGCTGTTAAGTCCGCCTGGCTAGCTACCACCATCTTATCTAAGTCTGTCGCCATAAAAACGATGTTTATAGCATTGTTGTGTTCCGACAGTTTGAGATAAGATAGCCAGTTCCTCAGTAGTTGAGGATTCCCGGTGAAGCGCGCTTCCACCTTCGGCCTTATCTTCACTTACCATCAGGTGAGATGAAGGCCAAACGCTTACCCGTTCTGGACAAAAAAAAATTGAAAAAAATTATAAACTTATCTCTTATATAGTCGAATAGTGCGTAGCGGCCTCGGAATTTTTAGATATCATTGATTTTATATAGGAAATAAATGTTATTCTAAACCAAAAACTTCGAAAATCGCTATAAGTTAACTGTGGATTTCTCCTATCTACGATAATATTATTGCGCAAAATTTATACCAGAGTAATTGTTACTTCATATTAAGTAATAAAGATTTAAAAAGAAATTTATTACCCTATTTCTATAAAGACGATAAATACAACTGCAAAATTACTACAAAATGCAAAAATGGGCATTTTACGCAAAAATCACATTTGAGATGTAATAGGCCTCTTAAGTCGCGCGGCTGCAGCGCTGCACGTCGAATCCCTTCACACCACAGCGGCTGTAGCGCGGCTAAGTCGCGCCGCCGCCGCTAACGACAGCCGCGCTTCACAGTCGCGCTTCAGACGCGCGTTGAACGTGGGGGTGACTAGCTCATTTCCAATATGGATTCGAACGGTATTTCTTCATTCTTCTTCGTTTATTATTTCGGTATCAAACATGCTTAAGATTATGACGTAGGTAATTTGCAACTTGCTACAGATGAGTTCGCAACACTGATCTAATGCCGATTACGCCGACTGATCGCACGCGGCTACGCGGCGTATCCGCGACCACAAGCTCGGAGCGCGACTGTCGCGCTGCAGCCGTATTACTTAAAATATGTATGGATACCCAGTCGCGCTACTGCAGCGCTACTTAGAAGCGCTGCAGTCGCGCGACTAAAACGCCTATATGTGAAAGCGTTTTAGTATGACAAATGTTCTAGACAAACTTCCTGTCACTTATCAGGAAATGATGAAACCAGGCAATAATATAATATACTTGTGCAATCAGCTTGGATTGTATACCAATAGATTATAAATAGTGAAATGATAATAAATTATATATAATTTTACAACAGCCTTATCTAATCTAATTAATAAATAATATCAAACCAACAAACAACTTTAGCTAGAAAATAAAAAATCCAATCCATCAACAATTTAAAAACATTTTTTCAACTCTTGCCATCTTTTACTCTCTAATTTAGCCAAAAATGTTTGCTTACTAACACTATTATGCTCTTCAGATTTAGGTGGTGGAGCATGTCTCTGGAAATGTATAATAGCAACTAACAAGTTCCATATTGTAAATTCAGGCCACAAAACATCTGTGAAATACAGCACACTATTTGAAACCTGAAACAAAGAATTACAAAAATCGAAGTATTTCTTCACCAAATTACCTTAAGGTAATTTTATAAAATACTACTAAAATTACATAATCAAATATGTTATATTACCTGCCACAACATAAAATCTGACAATCTGACTTCCCCTGATGTTCTGACCAGCAATTCTGGTTCACCAAGTTCCAATGCCTGGGATACAAGTAACTCATCAATATCATCTGCTATAAGTTCATTGTTTTTCACTCCGTCTACAATGTGTGAAGCTGCTCGACTTATTTCATCCCTGCCTGAAATAGGATTATTAGGATTTGAATGATTTGGTGGTTGATGACTCTATACCATACCTACTATTGGAGCTTAAACTTATGAGTCTATAGGTATAACAAACTACCTGTATATGCATAGGCAATATTGAGTCTTAATTTATTGTTGTGTCTAGTAGCCAGCATAGCACGTGATATCATTTTGCGTAAGTCTTCTGGTAACAACGATAGACGTCCTGCCACATGCATGCGCACTCCCCATTCATTGATTGCATCTCTGTAAAATAATACAATTAAAATATTTAAAAAACCTTAGTTTAAATTGTTTTTAGAACAATACAATAGTAGTAGGTACACACATTTCATCAAGAAGCCTTTGGAATTTCTCTCTAGCCAAATCCATAAGACCATTGACTTCTTCACCACTTCTTTTAAAATTTTCTATGCTAAAAGCATATACTGTCACTTCAGGAATACCAAGATCAAGGCACCACTAAAAAGATAAATTAATGAGAACACATTTAACATTATTAGCCTATCTACCACATGACACATTTATGTGAAACAGAAAGAAACAAGGTTAAATGATTAATTATTTTAATGAAAGGCTGTATTAGTAGTAGGTACCTATAGCAATGTCAAAAAAATTGTAACATGATTTATTCATAAAATTTTAACTAAGTTGAAGGCTGTTATACTACTGTTCAATGTTCATTTACCTTAAGCGTTTCAGAGAGTTTATCAAATCCCTTTGAATGTCCAGCAGTAGTATTTTCGTGATGCTTTTTTGCATATCGCCGGTTTCCATCCATGATAAAGGCTATGTGTTGAGGTATACGACCAGTCTTTATAACTTTTATACAAAACAATTGGAAAAAGGATACGGCGTCTTCTTTCACCCACGACATGATTAAAATTTATAAATTTAAAATGTACGGGCAGTGGATGGATAAGTAACCTATAAATTTATTATTTTAAAAGACTGAATCGATAACATAGAAAACATCGTTATTCACTAAAAAATTAGTAAATTATTCCACGGTTCCACCGCTTGTATTTATGTCCGTCACGTCATGGTCACGACGCACGTCACGTCACCGGCAGTCAGTCAGACAGAGACAGACAGACGTCAACGTCACTTTTTTTTGTTTTTATATATTTGTTCCGTGAAGGAACAGGCTAAGATCAGAGACCATACTGCCTAGTCTTTAGTTTTTTTTTATTTTATTTTTTCCCTTGATGATAATGAGTGGTGATTAAGATGATGAATGATAAATGATATTCCCCCAAACCCCTTGAATCCTCAGTAAAGATGTGGGGCTTTACTAAGATCTCACGCGGACTTCTTGAGAGAATTTGAAAAGTGATGTTGCACTGTTTTGTTTCATTTGCCAACACTCATGCACGTTCACAAACACTTAACGGTTAATAATCCACTATTATTTCACATTAATGTTCGAAAAAAACACAAATTTTAGAAAATAAAACAAAACTGCAGACATATACTGCCGGCACATCGCATTTTGTAGTAATTTTGCACTTGTATTTATCGAATTAGGATAATAAATTCATTAAGTTTAAAATCTTTATTCCTCATGAAGTAACAATTACTCTATTATAAATTTTGCTCAATAATATTATCGTAGATAGGAGATATTCACAGTGAACTTAAATAGCGATTTTCGAAGTTTTTTGGTACAGAATAAGATTTTTTTCCTATATAAAATCAATGATATCTAAAAATTCCGAGGCCGCTACGCACTATTCGACTATATAAGAGATAACATATATTTTTTTTCTCTTGTTTAGAACAGTAGTTCAATCGAATATCTCCTATCTACGATAATATTATTGAGCAAAATTTATACCAGAGTAATTGTTACTTCATGAGGAATAAAGGTTTTTTAATGAATTTTTATCCTATTTCGATAAATACAAGTGCAAAATTGCTACAAAATGCGATGCGCCGGCCGTCCGAATTCAACTTGTGCTCACAGAGTGGAGATTTGTAATATTATGCACAAAATTATCCCATTTCGATAAAAACGATAAATACAACTGCAAAATTACTACATAATGCGAAAATGGGCATTTTATGCAAAAACCATATTCGAGATATAATAGGCCTCTTAACTGTTACCGTTATAATAATTAATTAAATTGATGTAAATAAAACTATATTATTATAGTTATTTTTTTAACAATGGAGAAATCAGAAGGGTCAAAATCTTACTATAAAATATACTTAAAAACGGAGCGTAGATCATGTACCTACATTACATTAGTTTTTATTTCAGTTCAATGCATGCAGTATTTCCGAAGTTATAACGCCCTTTTTTGAATTTACGAGATTACGCGCGCTCATACTATGACGTCACACCCCGTTCAGCCCGCGACCGCGACACGGCGCGCGGCGCTCTGCGTCGACGCTACTAAATTACGCTCATCTCGTTTAATTTTGTTTCGATCGTCTTCGTTTTCCTATTACCTATAGTGTGCCTGTGTTTCAAAGAAAAAATATAAATTATCCTTTTTATCCGATTACACTAAAGTGAAACGTGTTTTGTGTAGAGAATGGAAGAAGATTTTCTAAAAGGTCAGTCGGGCAATCTACCAAGAGTGGATAGTTTGATGGTGGCACAATATTTCATGAAGAATCAAAATTTTACGGCTGCTGAAATTCGTAAAATAAAAATGAAAAGGTATTATGTTCTAAGTAAGCATTGCCTACTCTCGGGTAGGTATTTGTTCAAACTTAAACCTAACTAAAAGTGTGAGTTTAATTTAGTACCTATTAATGGCGGCAATAAAAAAAATACTATGTAGCAATGATATTATAAACAACAGATATGTTATAAGCGCGCGCGATGTGAAGACTCAAATACGTCCTAATTGGGACGTCTTGTGTTTAGTCTGCGTCGAGCACAATCACGAGCGTGTCGCACCGTAGTTCCTGTGTCCTTACCAAAATAAATCAAAAATGCCATCGTGTATGTTTCGAAAGTGCACCAATTATGACTCTAAAGTTGCAATGGCACCCAAACGAAAAGTCTAAAATTTTTTCGCCTAATTTCACTCTTCAGAATCGTGTTTGCCCTAATTTCACTTCGCCTAACTTTTTATCGCCACATTGTCATTTACCAAATGCGTCATTTGGCAGAACAATTCGTAATCCCTAAAGTTTACAATTCCTAAATATTAATTCGCACAAAATTTGTTTTTGTAGTAAAAATAAAAAACTTGATACATGATATTGTGTTTTTTTCATTTATGTATTAATATTTATTAATCTTAACATAGCAAGCAAACATGCAGCATGCATGCAGACATGCAGCATAATATGCAGCATGCATGCAGACATGCAGCATGCAAGCAGAAACACAGCATGCGTGCAGCATGCATGCAGATATGCAGCATGCGTGCATTCATGCAGCATGTAAGCATGCAAGCACGCATGCAGCATGCGTGCAGGCATGCAGCATGTAAGCGTGCAAGCAGGCATGCAGCATGTATGTAGGCATGCAGCATGCATAGTTTCCGTCACGGCTTCGGCGCTGCGGGCTTATATTGCACTCTAGGGTAGGGCAGACAAGACTACGTGGAGTTGGGTTTGCAGTGATTCGCTTCTGTCAATTTATTTTCTCAATAAAATTCTATGCTTTTATTCCAATACATTATTGGCACATTTAATTTTAGGTATGCTAAAATTAGAGCTTTTATAAATTTTGCGAAATAATCGTTATGCCAAAATAAAGTTATGCCAATATAAAGTTATGCCAATATAGTTTAGGCTATTTTACATTAGACATTCTAAAATTAGGCCTTTCAATTCTTAGGCCAAACTATAATGGTGGCAAAACAATTTTTAGGCGAAACAATAATTGTACGTTTTAAGTTTAGGCCAAAACGGTTTGGCCAAACCATATTAGGACAAACAATTTTAGGCGAACCGAAGGGCACCCCTCTAAAGTAAACAAAATACATGGGTTTTCTTACCACATATGAATATGCAAATTGTTATATATGTGGGTAACTATAAAAAGCGGGCTGCGCCCCACTCGAGTTAATGTACCATTATACCAGTGTGTAACGGACTAGCTAGTTTGATTGACGCGTACACCCCCACCTGCAAACCTAACACGTGGCGACGAGGCGAACTTGAAGCAAATTTAAAATGGCGTCGGGAATATCTTTTGGCGTACTCTCCACCTTTGACCACCTTTCGAACGAGTGGAGCAGCTACAAATCGCGCTTAAACCAATGGTTCATCGCTAACGACATAACCAGTGAAACCGACAAGGTGTCGGTCAAACGAAGGGCGATTTTATTAAGTGCGCTAAGTGAATCGACATTCAAGCTAGCAAGCAACTTGGCATTACCCGAAAACGTAGAAGAATTGGGTTACGAAAATATAGTGAAACTCCTCGATAACCATTTTATACCAAGACGGTTTGGTTTCGCCGAGAAGTCAACGTTTTATTCAGCAACACAGATGCCAGGGGAAAGTCACACTCAATGGGCGGCTAGGATTAGAGGATTGGCGGCACACTGCGGTTTTAAGAATTTGGAAGAGGCCCTGCTGGATAGGTTTATCATGGGCATGGCAGCAGGACACGAGCGGGACAAGCTGTTCGCGCAGGATCAGCGGGAGCTGACCCTGGCGAAGGCCATCGAGCTGGCCGAGAGCGTGCGCAGTGCGCGCCGGGCCTCGTCGCTGGCAGCAGCGGCCGGCGCGAGCGGCGCCGGCGCACCCACCCCGGACGGTGTGTTCAGTATCTCCAAACAGGAAAAGTGCAGTGTGTGTGGGTATTCCAATCATAAGTTCGATCAGTGTCGTTTTAAAAATTACAAGTGCAAAAAGTGCAATAAGAAGGGTCACCTGCGTAGGATGTGTACCTTCGACGGTAAAGTGAAATACGTGGACGAGGGAGACGATGGTAAGCGTTTTTACAATATACGGTGCGTCAAAGGTAAACCGATGACCGAGCGCGTCATGATCAGTGGGGTGCTTTTAGAGTTCGAAATCGATAGTGGGTCGGCAGTAAGCGTTATCTCGGAAAAGACATATAACTGCAATTTTAAACAAGTCCCATTGTCACTTACCAATAAAAAGTTATATAGTTATACGGGTGAAAGCATAGAAACGCTCGGTAGTGTGTCATTGCCTATAACGTACGGGGACTGCACATATACATTGTGCGTATACGTAGTGCGCAACGGTGGGCCGCCGCTGCTGGGCCGGGATTTCATTCGCATGTTCGACCTTGAGCTCGCGCCCGCCGCGTCCCCACTCCAGCCGTCATCGGCCGCGGCCGACAGTAACGTCCGCGCAGTCTATACAAGCGATCAAGATAAAGGCAATGATAATTTCGTTTCGCAATTAACATCTTTGTTTCCAAATGTATTCTCCGGCAAATTAGGGTCGTTTAACAAATACACTGTCGAGCTACACCTAAAACCGGATGCCAAACCGATTTTTTTTAAAGCTAGACCGGTACCTTACGCTTTGAAAGAGAAAATTGATAAGGAACTCGATCGTTTGCTGGAATTAGGCGTTTTGAAGCCAGTTGAGCACTCAGAATACGCGTCTCCTATAGTACCAGCGTTAAAAAAAGACGGTAGCATCCGGTTGTGTGCAGATTATTCGGTGACCATTAACAAACAATTAATAGTAGACCAATACCCCTTGCCCACGGTGAACGATTTATTAGCCAAACTCCACGGGGGGGTACAGTTTAGTAAAATTGATTTATCTATGGCCTATAATCAATGCATCCTAAGTGACAGGTCACAGAACTTAACATGCATAAACACACACCGCGGTCTTTTCAATTTCACTCGCTTAGTGTTTGGCCTCGCGTCAGCACCAGCTATCTTCCAACGGGCGATGGAATGTCTCGTCGCAGGCATAGACGGAATTATCTTCCTGCTAGACGATATTCTTGTGACAGGTTCAAGAGAACAGCATAAGGAAAGGTTAATAGCTGTGCTACAACGTTTGGAAGATGCAGGGTTGACGGTACAGAGAAATAAATGCGATTTTTTTAAAAATGAAATAATGTACCTCGGTCATGTCATAGACAAAAATGGAGTAAGAAAATCGCCGGAAAAGTAAAAGCTATTTTGGAAGCCCCTAAACCGGAAAACGTGACACAGTTACAATCTTTTTTAGGTTTAACTAATTATTATAGAAATGTTGTACCGGACGCTTCGTCTATATTGTGTCCCTTGTTCAATTTATTAAATAAAAATGCGAAATGGGAATGGACCGAAAAACAGGAGGCGGCGTTTATTCAGATAAAGCATATTTTGGCATCCGATAATACTTTAGCACATTTCAATCCAAAGGCTAAATTAATTTTAACAGTTGACGCGTCGCCGACTGGGTTAGGAGCCATACTGTCTCAGGTAAGCGAAGACGGGTTAGAAAGACCGATATCGTATGCGTCCCGAACGCTCACCTCGGCAGAAAAAAATTATGCACAAATCCAAAAAGAGGCTACGGCGATTATCTTTGGAGTCAGACGCTATCACCAGTATCTGTACGGCCGGTCCGTGCCTTTCGTGTTGAGGACTGACCACAAACCATTACTCACAATGTTCGGCCCACATAAGGGTATCCCTGAAGTCTCCGCCAATCGACTACAGCGTTACGCGATGTTCCTAGCAGCCTACAATTATACTATAGAATATATAAGCAGCAAAAATAATAGCGCAGATTATTTATCGCGAGCGTGCCCGGCTTCAGTGAGTAAGCAGGACGGCGGCGGCGGCGCCGGCGTCGGCGGCTGCGCGGAGCTGTCGGATAGTGAGGAGCGCGCGGCATACGTTAACTTTGTGCTCGACGGAGACTTGCCGGTGACAATGAGCGTACTGCAACGCGAAACCAGTCGTGACGAATGGCTTTGTCAGATTAGGCGTTATGTTTTGAATGGCTGGCCGAGAAAAATAAACGATACAAAGTTGAAACCATATTACAATTGTCGAACGCAGCTGTCTTATGAGAACGGTTGTCTAATGCGTGGACATAAAGTCGTTATTCCCGAGACACTGCGCCAAACGATCTGTAAGGAATTGCATAGTTCGCATTTCGGAGTCGTAAAGATGAAAGCGGAAGCTCGTAAGCGGGTTTGGTTCCCGGGCGTGGATGCGGCGATCGAGCGGCTGGCGGCCGAGTGCGGCGTGTGCGCACAGCTGCGCCCCGCCCCCCCGCACTCGCCACTCGCTCCATGGCCGCTGCCACCGCATTCCTTCTATAGAATCCACGTGGATTTTTTAGGTCCGTACAATAATCATATCTTTTTGATAGTCGTCGATGCTTATAGTAAATGGGTTGATTGCTATGACATGACTTCCGGTCACGGGTCGAAAGCGGTAATTAAAAAATTATACGATTGGATATCGCGAGTCGGAATTCCTCATACATTGGTAAGTGACAATGGTACCTCTTTCACCTCTCAGGAATTTAAAGATTTCTGTGCGCTCAATGGTATTAGGCACATTTTATCTCCCGTTTACCATGCGGCGAGTAACGGACAGTGCGAAATTTTTGTGAAAATTGTTAAGAAGGGCTTAAAGGGTATTCTTTTGGAAAGTACAAATAAAAATGTAATTCAAGAAAAAATTTCAAAATTTTTGTTTGATTATAGGAACTCTAAAAACAGTACCACTGATAAGACGCCGGCCGAAATAGTGTACGGTCGGGCGTTACGTTCCCGGTTAGATCTAATAAAACCCACCACATCGCCCCCCTCGTCCACAGACCTGGCTTTAACCGTCCAACGCAACCAGTATTCACAGGCTAAATATTACAAGGGTACCCACAGACCGGAATTTAGAGTAGACGACAACGTCTGGCTAACAAAGAATACGAATAATAAACAATATTATTGGATACAAGGTATAATAAGGAAGAAGCTCGGATCAGTTATGTACCTAATTTATGTTCCTCAACTAGATTGCGAAGTCACTAGACACATCGACCAGATTAGAGTACAGAAATTTTCGCATCCCCACGACAGCGATTACTGGGATCCAGACGTAGTTCCAGACTTGGCCGATTTGGCGCCTACTACCGGTGGCACTAGCGGGCACCAAGAAACTACAGATGGAGGGAGCCGGGAAAGCGAGATACAGGCGGCGGCGCCGCCGGGTAATACACCTAGCGAGGCGGAGGGCCCAGCGACCCCGGCCGCCACAACCGCGCCCCGGCGGAGGCAGGCTATAAGTCCTGTGTTTTCAACGCCAACGATGGCTGACCACAGTGATGACAGTGACACATAAAATCTATCGTAGAGATTTTCCATTAATTAAGTTAGAGTTAAGTAAATGTATGTAATCCTAGCTATAAGGGGGAGGGATGTTATATATGTGGGTAACTATAAAAAGCGGGCTGCGCCCCACTCGAGTTAATGTACCATTAAACCAGTGTGTAACGGACTAGCTAGTTTGATTGACGCGTACACCCCCACCTGCAAACCTAACACAAATATACTTAGATTATTTAGTATATTTCAATTATTTTTCCGAACAATATAATAACTGACGCAAAGACGCCATGTTCAGGTGAAGAAAGAGAGAGCAATCTAGTTTTGACGCTAGAGCGATAAAGATGCGTGCGCTGCGGACATAGATTAGGTAGTGCAGAATCGAATATTGATGTTGACTTAAATGCCTACAATTAAAGATCAGTTGTTTTTTCTTTTTACTTCGTTTTTATAAAGCTATCTATTGTATGTAATGGACTAATATAATAATCAATAAAATAGTTTCACTGAATTGGCTATTTGGCTGTTGTAACAATAAAATATGAAATATATATAAGTCGATTATGGCAATTTATAATTTAACGATAATTATCCAATAGTTTTTTTTATTAAGATAATTTGAAAATATTTTATTGTTACAAAATAAATTTGCGATTATTTGTCTGTGGATTACAAGACCAGAAACACGGGCCATGATTGAGCTTCGTGTGACGCCACATTTCACAAAATAAAGAAAAACTATCTTTTAGGTTTCAAGATAAATGTTTATTGTGGTGTGACGTCACAGACATTTAGCCAAATGTCACATGACCAATCGTTTCCGCAGAAACTTTAAATGAATAAAGAAAAATATGTCTTTTTCTATTAATTATTTAATAGAAAAAGACATATTTTTCTTTTTGCTTTTTGATTTTTGAGAGCTATTTGAAAAAAAAAAATTGTACGTGGTGTCAATGATATTATTATAATAACTATAATATCATTGCGTGGTATAAAATAAGCGTTTGTAATTTTCAAAATACTTTTCCGAAAACTGTCAAGTAGCCAATTTGTTTTTCTACTATATATAATACTAATAATAATACTATGTATATGCCGAATAAATGTCCATTGACTGGGCAAAAACTATAAGAGAACATTTATCATTTTTTTTCATTAAATAAATGATTTTTATCATGCATCATAAAATTAGATTATGACTATATTATTGACATATAAATTACTCAACTTCTCAAAATGAACAATTTTTATTAAGTTTAGTAATTCAGACCACATTTAAACTACTTCTTACTAGCGAATACGTTAGAATTTCGGGGGCAAGAGGGGGCGGGGTACCCGCGCGCCGCGCCACCACGCGGTTCTTTTAGCACTCATAGATATAGACACACACAGTGCAAAAAGGAATCGCCTTACGACAGAACGAGCAGCTAAAATTTCGTTTTTGGCGTACAATTGGAATTTGAAAAGTAGTCAAGGTGGCAGTATACCACTGTCAAATGTTACCAATTTAGATTCAGATACCGAAGATACTTTTAATGATGATTATGATGATACACAATATGACTTTGATTCGGTTGAATTTGGTTTGATTCGGACTACGTCCAATGATCCCCAACCATCAATATCTTCTTCGACCTAGAATTAGAATTCGTTGATGTTGCTATTAACAACCTCAGTGATAATGATGATGACTGAAGTTTCCTATATGCTGGTATTATTATAATTTTTAAAGTTAAATTTATGCATACTAATTTGTAATATTGGCCTTGATTTCACTCATGTAAATGTGAAAATCCAAAAGTTGTACCTTTGTTGTTACATAAAAAACAAATATCTTAAAATAGTTAGAAAAAGGCGACATATTGAGAAGTATTTAAGATAGTTATAATTAGTTCTAATATTATATTTAAATGAAGTTAAAATGTTGAACTGTAATTGAATGTGACTGTGATTAGAATTAGAATTCGTTGATGTTGCAAACAACAACCTCCGTTCTAATAATGACTGATGTTTCCTATTATACTGATTTTATTTATTTATTACCTATTATTATAGTTTCTTAAGTTTAACTTCATCTCTTTCGATTCGCTCTTCGCAGCACGGTCGTGGTCACTTTGAGTCGTCAAGTTTGGTAGTTGAGGCGGATACAGCTCTCCTTACGATCTCCCGCCATATCTCCCTGTTTTAGACTGTCTGGCACAGTCTGATACACTGTTGCGGATTTGACTCGGTCAGTCCAGCGCATAGGTGACTTGAAATGTGATCTGGTTCCTTCCACTCTTTCTTGTACGACGAGCCGCTCCATGGAATCGCCATCCCCAAAGAGCCGAGAGACATGGCCAAAGTACTGCAGTATGCGCCACTGTACTGCGGCCGACAGACGCGGCGTGATGCCGACTTCCTGGAGTACGGACACGTTGGCGCGGAACTCCGTCCACGATATCCCAAGCATCTACGTCACCCAGATGCTGAATGTGGCGACGCGGATACCTGATGCTGATGGCCATACGCCAAACTGTCTCAATCTTTTACTGACGACGAACCCTAATATACACTCAGTATCGGTCTCAGCTCCCCAAGGAACGTCCGATCATTGTATGGTGAAATCCGTATGAGTCTGCTCGCCTTCTGATGTCAGCCCTAGGGGCACGAGGAGTGTCAGGCGTTACGAGTCAGTTGATTGGGACGAGATGCGGTACTTCTTTGCATTGTACCTCTAGTTCTGCAGACGCGATCGTAGAAGTGATTCGTCAGGGAATGGAATACTTTATTATCCGTTCTCAGACGTCCTTCACGATTACAATGCCCGACCTTGGTTTAATGTGGACTGTGCAAGTGCAGAAGCACGTAAAGAATCCGCTTACCAAGCCTGGGTACGCGCTCGTGACTGTAAAGAACGGGCTCGGAGGGTTCGTGTGAAGAAGAAGGCCTTCAACTCTGCAGCTAAGCGGTGCAAAAGAATGATCCGCAAGGCGCGATTTGACCACATAAGCCGCATAGGAGCCACAATAGCATTTTACCCTGCTGGTAGTAAGCAGTTCTGGTCACTGTCCAAGTCGGTCGAGTAAAATTTTTGCCGGCCCACTTTGCCCCCCATGCTGCGGCCCGATGGGACGTTAGCCGACACTGCAACGGAGAGAGCAAATATTTTTTCATCTCTGTTCGCGGGCAATTCGTGACTAGATGCAAACCTTGCAAAGCCACCAACTTTACCTCACTGTGGTGCTTCCATGCCAAGTGTCATCATTCACACCAAAGAGGTAAGAAAAGCTTTGTAGAATCTGGACGTGAATAAGGCCAGCGGCCCGGTTGGGATTCCAGCTACTTAGGGTCTGTGCGCCTGAATTGTCTCCGGTTCTCACACGTCTGTACCGCCTTTCTCTTCTTACTAGAGTGGTTCCTCAGTCCTGGAAGCTTGCAAATGTGCAGCCAGTGCCCAAGAAGGGCGATCGTGCCGACGACGCCACCAACTACAGACCAATTGCCATCACCTCCTCACGATGCAAAGTTATGGAAAGGGTACTGAATAGAAAGCTTTTGTCGTATCTAGAATCCCACGACCTCTTCAGCGACTGCCAATATGGCTTTCGACGGGGCCGTTCCACGGGGGACCTTCTGGTGTACGTTACACTTTCCTAGGGCGAGGCAATCGAAAAGCATGGCGAAGCGCTTGCCGTGTCGCTTGACATCTCGAAAGCCTTTGACCGGGTCTGGCAAGCTAGCTTGCTGAGCAAGCTTCCAACGTACGGCATCTCTGCTGATTTTTGTGTCTGGATTTTGGACTTCCTGAGTGAACGGTTAATTGGAGTAGTCATTGATGGCTGTTCCTCTGACCTCATGGCTATCGATGCCAGGGTTCCTCAGGGTTCCGCTCTCTCTGCTACCCTTTTCTTGTTGTGTGTTAACAATCTGCTCAAGCTCGAAATTGTCGGATATGCAGATGACAGCACGGTCACAGAGAGGTATCTAGCGCAAGGGTCGGCGGAGAGAAAGTTCGTTCCTTAAGAGGTCATGGTTGAGCGGACAAACTTGACTTCAAGTCTTGTCTCCCAATGGGGGTGACAACCATTTGGTCTGTTTTAACGCCACCAAAACGCAGGCGTGTTTGTTCTCGGCCAAAAGGAGACCTTTTAACCTGGCTCCTACTTTCTCCTCAGCATCAAGTTGACCTCCAATCTTAACTTTGATCGGGCATTTATTTGGGCGTAAACTAGTTTATGCCCAATATGCCCGTTTATGCCCGTTTCTGCCCTATACTATTTTTGCCCTCGACCCATCACTTTGCCGCGTTGCGTATTCTACTTGTCAGTGTGAATTGCTCGGAACAGATTTTAAACGCAAATTATTATGAACGTAACGTATCTATAGTTTATAATATCATTGCTATGTAGGTACTCGCAATCAACATCTCGAGGTGGTCGATAATTATTTCGTGTTTTGATTAGTATAAACTTAGAGAAAATGTCACTATTTACTCATATACAGATGTAGGTAAGTCCTAGTAGGTATTTACGTTGTTATCAGTTTTCTAAGTAGGCAAATACCTGCCTATTACAATATTTTTTTCATTATGCAAGCACTTTATTTATCTTCTAATAAGTTAGTATTTCGAGATAGGTAGTAGGCAAGATACCTATTTAAACAATCAAAAGTAGACATGTAGGTACGTTAAGTAGGCCAAATGTGGCAATGGCAAGGATAAGTAGAGAAGAAGAAGGATAAACGTATTATTAACAAATACATTTAGATGGTCTTCACAGCAGTGCGGCCTGTGGATGACAGCCGTAAAAAGAGTTAGATTCAATATCAACTCTTTTTACGGCTGTCATCAAGCTGTCATCCACTTTTTTCTCATTTTTGGGTCCTCATGCAGATAAAAAAGGAGTTTATCAGGTGTTTTAACTGTAGTAATTGAGCACCGAGGTTGGTTTAATGCTCTAAGGCACCGAGGCACAAATGGCACAATACAGTATTTATTTTCCATTTTTACCACAGATAACTTTATAATTTTGATTTTATTGCGCAGCGGCGTGCGAACGACAGAGCGACTGTCGAATTACCGGGGGTGTGACGTCATCGGCTAGTGAGCGAACTGTTATATCCTGGGATAGTTACCTAAAGTGCTGAGATGACAGTTTTATGCTGACTTGGCAACTCATGAAACTACGCGTCCCGGCAGACTGACTCTGCGAGCCAGTCTACCCTGAGTCCGCGAACGGAGTGGTTGCTCCGCGTCTTAATTAAATAAATCACTGTCTTTATTCCAAATAAATATAATCATTTCAATTCACTTACAGCTATTAAATAATTTGTTTTTAAAAAGGCATTTCAATTCCGCTTTATAACATTGGTGGCAGCGTAAAGGGATTTTGAAAGTGTAATTAAGTGATCCTCGGAACGCCTCTAAAGTGAAATACTTTAAATCCAAAACTGTCTAAAGTGAATTGTGAAACACTTTGAGTTGAAAGTGCCTAAAGTGAAATATTTCCATTTTAATAACCTTTCACTAACAACAAAGTGTCAAAAGTCCAAAGTGAAAGTGAAAGTCAAAAGGGGTAGACTCCATCCTTTCATCAACCCATTTTGACATCGAGAAATTCAACCATCGTGCCAGGAGCCGGAAACTGTCGCTATCTGCGCATTCCTGCTATCTGCTGGAATCCATTTCCTGGTACTCAGTTCCTGACAGTCAAGAAATAAATCCGAAGAAATGAAAGTGCAACTGTATTTGTGAGTGAATTAATTCCTGAGTTCAGTTACTATCAATCTGTGCATTCTTCACGCTTATCGCAACGCGCCGTGGCCGTCTAGACCATACGCCCACGTATTTCCGACGCGTCGCCGAGTTGCAGCATTACAAGAGTTGAATATTATAAGACAGTTAATCTTAAGCTTCTACTTTTCAGCACGTTAGTTATTCTTTGTGTTTATTATTTTGATTTAATTTTGTGTTTTCCTTTCTCGTAACTTTTTATTTAGCAAAATGTCTAAGAGTGACGCCAAGAACGATACAAAAGAGCAGGAAGTACCTTTAAGTGTAATTTTAAAATTCATTAGCCGTTTGACGGCTCACGTAATAAATTAAATCCATTCTTAACTAATTGTGATAACGCGATTTCTCTTGCGTCTACACTGCAAGAAGAAATTATTTTTAAATTCATTTTGAGTCAATTAGAAGACAAAGCTGAAAGTGCCTGCTCTATTAAAGATTTCAACACCTGGAATTCACTCAAAGAATTCCTGAAAAACCAGTTTGGTGAACGGAAACACTATGCACATCTGCTCACCGATTTACAGGAATGTAAACAATTAAATAATGAATCAGTAAACCAATTTTCATTACGAATCGAGACTTGTTTATCCAAATTATTAACAGAGGTTACAATATCTAATTCCAAGAAAAGCGAACTTTCGGGCAGATTAGCTGCTATGGAAGAATTAGCGCTTCATACATTTACATTAGGACTACATCCTCGATTGTCTAATATTATCAGATGTAGGGATCCTAAGAATCTTAACGAAGCAGTCAACCATGCGATCTCGGAAGAGAAAATTCAGCAGTTCTCTTTCCGAAATAATAATACTTCGATTGTCAAACCTAGGACACCTAATCCCGTCGTTCACAGATTCTATCCATCGAGGCCTAACGTAGCAAATCCACAACATCAATCTAGGGACCTACCATTTTGCAGATATTGTAAAAAGCTAGGTCACCAACTTGAAAATTGCAGGCTTCGCGAACACAACAATAAGCGATTTAATAACAGTAGCCAACCATTCACTCCGGCTCAGCCTTCTTCTTCAAATTTTAGACCTCGATATGATTCACGCGTGACCTTCATTGAAGATGATCAAAACCAAAACCAATATCATGATCAGAACCAAGCTGAGTACAGTAATAATACTAATTTAAACTAGTAAGTGTCCCGTCCCGGTGTCGCACGGGGCAATATCCAGCCAACCATAGTATCGACACCACTCAACACCGTTTCGTTAAACATGTGACCCATGGACAGGGTAACCAGCCCCAAACTCGTGATCAACTTCCGTCATTGACCCATGGACAGGGTAACCAGCCCCAAACTCGTGGTCAACTTCCGTCATTGACCCATGGACAGGGTAACCAGCCCCAAACTCGTGGTCAACTTCCGTCATTGACCCATGGACAGGGTAACCAGCCCCAAACTCGTGGTCAACTTCCGTCATCGACCCATGGACAGGGTAACCAGCCCCAAACTCGCGGTCATTCTCCATCGTCGACCCATGGACAGGGTAACCAGCCCCAAACTCGCGGTCTCCTGAAACAGAAAAATAATACAATTAATACTAATCCTAATCTAGAAAAAATTTATAATATTACCACTAATCCATCGAAAAAATACTTGCCATTTGTAGTAGTTCAAACCTCAATATCTAGTAAACCTTTGTCGTTGCTTGTTGATAGCGGAGCATCCATAAGTCTAGTGAAACAATGCTCAGTAGAGATGATGCCTCCTATAATGTCAAATAATTATGTTAATTTTACCGGATTTGGGAATGAAGACAACCCCATGAAATCACTAGGCACCATTCCCGTCAGTTTCAATTCTTTATGGCATCAATTCCATCTTATAGGCAAGGTAGATTTTCCTTACGATGGAATAATTGGGAACGATTTTCTGTCAGATTCACAAAGTAAAATTGATTTTCAAGAAGAAACACTTACTATAAATGAAACAGAACTAAAATTAAAATTTAGCGAACCAATTTACATTATTTAATCCAGATCTGAAACTATAATAGAATGCTCCGTTCTCAACCCTAAAATAAAAGAAGGTCTCATTGTTGACCAACATATTAACGATACTCTTTTAATAGCCAATTGTTTAGTCAGAGTAAAAGATAATAATAGAATAAATATAACAGTCTTAAATACGTCTGAAAATCCTGTTTCTTTAAACTCTAATCTTAACCTTACCTTATATCCGATTGATTATGAACCTTTCCCTGAGTCTCATTCCAATCAGTCATGTTTGAACAGAACTGAAGAAGTTCTTAAGCTCCTTCGCGTATCACACTTAAATCCTGAAGAATCCGAAGCATTATACGATACCTGTTCTAAATACTCTGATATATTCCACTTACCTCATGATCAACTGTCTTCAACCGATGCTATCCAACATGAGATCCGAACTACCTCTGATCAAACTGTTAACGTGAAATCCTATCGTTTTCCTGAAGTTCACAAGCAAGAAGTGCAGTCCCAAGTACAAAAGATGTTAGAACAAAACATCATCCAACCTTCTCTGTCTCCCTGGTCTTCTCCTATATGGATTCTTCCTAAGAAAATTGACGCATCAGGCCAAAAGAAATGGCGTATCGTCATAGACTATAGGAAACTTAACGATATTACCATTGGCGAAACTTATCCGATTCCTAATATCAGCGAAATACTTGACCAATTAGGGAACTCTAAGTATTTTTCAACTCTTGACCTTGCTTCTGGATTTCATCAGATAAAAATGTCTCCTCGCGATTCTTGCAAAACCGCCTTCAGCGTCCCTCAAGGGCACTTTGAATTTACAAGGATGCCATTCGGTTTAAAAAATGCACTTTCAACATTCCAACGTTTGATGAATAATGTCCTTACCGGTCTCCAAGGAGAGAGATGTTTCGTATATTTAGACGACGTAGTTATTTACTCTCATGATCTCCAATCACATATTGAAAATTTAACTTCAGTTTTCTAAAACTCCGATTTTTTTACCTTAAACTGCAACCCGACAAGTGTAAGTTTTTAAGAAAGGTCGGTTACCTAGGTCATGTCATAACTGAAAATGGGGTGAAACCTGACCCTAACAAAATTAAATCTGTAAGAGAATTTCCTATTCCTAAATGTCCTAAAGACATAAAATCCTTTTTAGGGCTTATATCGTATTACAGACGATTTATACCTGATTTTTCTAAATTATCAAAACATCTTACTACTTTACTCAAAAAAGACATTTCTTTTGTTTGGTCTAACGAACAACAACTCTCATTTGAATCCTTAAAAAATAAACTTATAACTGCTCCTGTACTTATATATCCAGATTTTACAAAACCGTTTTTACTTACTTGTGATGCATCCAATTATGCCATATCAGCCATCCTTTCCCAAGGTCCAGTTGGTAAAGATCACCCTATAGCATACGCGTCTAGAACCTTGAATAAAGCAGAGATAAATTACAGTGTTACTGAAAAAGAATTGCTAGCAATTATATATGGCTGTAAAACCTTTAGACCTTACCTCTTTGGCCGTAAATTTATAATAGTAACCGACCATCGTCCTTTAAAATGGCTTTTCAACCATACCGATCCTAGTAGCAAAATGCAACGTTGGCGACTTCAACTCGAAGAGTATGAATATGACATAGTATATCAAAAAGGAAGATTAAATTCAGCAGCTGATGCTCTCTCGCGTTATCCTGTTCATCCTATTGTATCCGAAAATCCAGACAATGATATAAATGCCGAAAATCCATCCGTTCTACCAGAAGTCGAAGTAGTTCCCTCTGATGAAGTTCTACCTATAAATCCTGAAAGTCCTGGTTTAATCGACTTACCTGAGCTCCTTAACTTACCTGGTGGCTTTGATCTTCCAGATGATTTCGAAATTCCCGACGATCTCGACGTAATTCCTTTGTCTCCTCCAAGTGACCATACCGCAGATAAAACTTACTCTAAATGTCTTAAAACACTAAATAGTAAGACATTTGATTCTAATGCTAAAATTGAAGAACATAATGAAAATCTATTTAAAACTGAAGTAAAAAATATAATTATACCTACCTCTATAGACCTCGACGAGTCTAATCACTACGTGTCAGAGATAATTGCTAATGGGCTAGTATCTCAAGAATCACTTTCTGAAGACAAGACACTAAACTCCTTTTTATCATTCGAAAGTAATAACACTAACTATTTCTTTCTCTTTTTCAAAGTTCACTACTTCGATAATAGTAGCTATGAAGATATTTTCAAAAGTCTTAAATGTCTAAAAGCAGAATTACTGTCAAGAAATATAATCGAAATCGCCATAAGTGATTTCCGAAATCAATTCGATGCTCATAATTTCTTAAAAATATATAACATTATTATGTACTTGTTCCATAATACAGGAATAACTGTACATATATATAAAAATACAATCATATATCCGAGTACTAGTGAAGTTACAAGAATCCTCAAGGAAAATCATGACATACCTATTTCTGGTCACCTAGGTAATAACAGAATGCTAAGTAGAATCCAAGAGAAGTACTACTGGCGCCACATGCGCAGTGATGTAGAAAATTATGTGCGTAAATGTGAGCAATGCCAGACAAACAAAGCTTTAAGGAAATGTAACCGAGCCCCGATGCAAATAACGACAACATCAACACAACCGTATCAGCGGGTGCATTAGACATTGTAGGACCTTTACCGGAAGCCGGTAGTAATAAACTTAAATATATCCTAACAATCCAAGACGATCTTACAAAGTACTCTGCTGGTTATCCTATGCCAAATGCGACGGCAGAAGAAACTGCTGAATGCCTAATCCATTTTATCTCCCAATTTGGTATCCCAAAAACTATCCTGACTGACCAAGGTACCAACTTTACAGCAGAGCTTTTTAAACAAACGTGTACTTTCCTTAAGATAAAACAACTTTGGTCAACGCCATATCACCCGCAAACTCAAGGTGCTCTGGAAAGGAGTCATTCAACCTTGAAAGAATATCTAAAATCCTTTGTCGATGAAAATCAAAGTAATTGGCCCCGTTACGTTTATACGGCCATGTTAACATACAATACAACCGTTCATAGTACTACTAACTATACACCGTATGAATTACTTTTCGGACATAAACCTTTTATTCCATCTTCAGTTTATGATACGGCTTTAGAATCAACATACAGCGATTATGTTCGAGTTTTACAACAAAGACTGCAATTTTCAAGGGAAAAAGCTATCGAAAATATTCTAAAATCTAAAATTACATCAAAAACATATTATGATAAACGCTCAAGTCCAGTTAAATATAAAACCGGAGACATGGTCTATGTCAAGAACCATCTGCGTCTCCGTAAAGCATTATCCCTAATATGGAAAGGTCCCTATAAGGTTGTAAAGATCAACGGTAATAATACACTTACCTTACTAATAAATAGGAGACACGTCAAACATCACTTTGACGAAGTAAAATTAGCAGAAGTTTCTGTTTAAGTAAATAGTAAGTATAGTTTTAAATAAATAATGTTAACTTAAGAGTATAATTATATTAATATCATATTTCAGAGTTGCTGCGGCAGCCTTTTGCTTGGTCATGTCTCAGAGTATTCAAGATTACATTCAACAAATAACGTCAAGTTCTGGAATACATTTTGATTATTTAGGTACTGTTAGAATTAAGAATAATAGGTTAAACGTCGTCATGCCCGTAGATATATCCCATTTTAATATACATCTAGAAAATATAAATTTAGCTCTTAGAACAGTTAAAAATCTATGTAGTCAAACCAAAATTATGAAAGAGATAGCATGTATGAACATTTTAGATCCACTATCAACACGATATCTCGATATTATCAAAAGGCTCGATTCTGTCTCGCACCTGTTACAAAATAGAATTAAACGTAGTGCTTGGATAGGAGGAATAGGAAGTATCGTTAAACAAGTATTCGGTAACCTAGACGAAAGCGATGGGTTAAAATTTAACGAAGCAATAGAAGCAATGCAAAATGATCAACAAAAGCTAGCATCCCTAATGAAAAATAATATATTAGTAACTTCATCTATAATTACATCTTACAATAAAACCTTACACCAAATAAAAACAAATGAAGCAAATATGAATCAAGATATAGAAAAACTTACCTTTAAACTAAAAAATATAACTGCTGTCTTCGATGACCTGGAAACACAATCTGAAATAAATTTTATATTTAATAGTTTAGAAACAGCATTACTTACCTTGTCATTCCAAGTAGAAGATGTGACTGATGCCGTCATCTTGACCAGTCAGAATATTATTCATCCATCAGTGATAACACCTGCAAAACTACAAGCAGAATTAAGTGATAATTATAAACACCTTCCTAATAACTTGCAATTACCAATTAAATTAGACATTAACACCATAAATATTATCCAAAGAAAATCCAACGTGTTGTGTTACTATGTAAAGAATAAAATTGTATTTATATTACAAATCCCATTAGTAATGATTGACGAATATAAATTGTTTTAAACTTTGTCTTTACCTGTACCTCATAACGATAATGATTTGAATAGCTTTAGTCTTATAATTCCTAATGCTAAATATATCATACTAAGTAAAGATAATACTAGATATAACTATTTACAAAATTTAAATAAATGTGATGTACTGTATCCTAGCAATTATGTTTGTGAGATTCCAAACATGTACCCAT
The DNA here is from genome assembly GCA_963921215.1 of Scoparia ambigualis. NCBI lineage: Eukaryota > Metazoa > Arthropoda > Insecta > Lepidoptera > Crambidae > Scoparia > Scoparia ambigualis. The sequence continues at coordinate 8,575,426 of OY992510.1, forward strand.
CTGATGTAAAACCTAGCTGTGAAAGTAACTTACTCATAAAAGTAGTTAATAAAATACCGAAAGAATGTAAAACTAAACTTATAATTGGAAAATTAGATTTATGGCAACCAATATCAAATAATAAATGGATTTTTGTTCAAACCGATTCTGTAAAACTAACTTTAGATTGTTTAGATAAGAAACCTTTCGAAATTAATATTCAAGGAGTTGGAATTTTGTCATTACCTAAATATTGTACTGGTTATTCTAAAAATACTGTATTATTTACTCAGAACGATGTTTTAAACATAACATCTCCTGTATTGTTTACAGATTTTAGTTTAATAAATGATGAATGTTGTAATTTACAAAAACTTCATTCTAGGATGGACGATTGGCACATAGAAAAACTACAAAGCATTGATATTAAAGATATTAATTTAGAACATAGTAACCTGAAAGATATTGTAATAGATATAAATAAAATACAACAAAATCCGCATATTGTAAAATATAGTACTCACTATTCCGTTTTAACTATTATTATTGTATTAGTTTTAATTAGTGTTATTTTATATAAAATAAGTATATTTTGTAAACGTAGAAGCAACCAACCCGTACTTAGAGTTCTATTTAGGAAAAAAGAAACTACTAATATAACCGAATCAGATTCGATCCCGGATATCCCCTCAACTTCAGTTAAAATTATGAAATAAAATTATATGTAAATTCAAAAATAAACTTTGGAAAACTGATCCAAAGTTTACTCTTAAGGGGGGAGGTGTTATATCCTGGGATAGTTACCTAAAGTGCTGAGATGACAGTTTTATGCTGACTTGGCAATTCATAAAACTACGCGTCCCGGCAGACTGACTCTGCGAGCCAGTCTACCCTGAGTCCGCGAACGGAGTGGTTGCTCCGCGTCTTAATTAAATAAATCACTGTCTTTATTCCAAATAAATATAATCATTTCAATTCACTTACAGCTATTAAATAATTTGTTTTTAAAAAGGCATTTCAATTCCGCTTTATAACAGAACGCATGCGTTTTTAAAATCCTTCGGCCCGTAATACGCACTTTGATCGTAAATGTCTCAGTCATTTTTTAAGATATGAAAAAAGTAAAAAAACAGTTTTTCTCGTATTTTTTTGATAAAATACTATATGTAGATAGTGAAATTATACAAATGAACTAAATATATTTTTACAAAGAAAATAATCTGATACATTGTGACAACACAATTTTTTTTTAATAGACAGACGTATTCAAACGCAATACATCAAAGTGAAGAAACATAAAGGAAAATATAAACCAAAGAGTCTTTAAGTTTTCTAACACTGCCCCTTACTCTAGCAATCATAAAGTTATAAACTAAAACCATTATTGCAAGAGTACACCACATGAGTACAACAAAAAAAAACAATTAAAATAAGAAAACCTACATTAAACCTAGACACTTAGCAAAACAATTGTGTTTTAACTTTGGCAAGGCTTTTGTGAATAGGTCAGCTTCCAATTCAGCAGATGGCTTATAATATATCTTTATCAACTTACGCTCAACACATTCTTGAATAAAATGGTGTTGTATGTCAATGTGTTTGGTTCTGCGGTAACATTGATTTTCAACTATTTTGAGCGTGCTCTTATTGTCATTATAAATAACGATAGGCTCACGCGATAAATTGAAAGGTTTCAATTCATATATAACATTATGTAGGAATTTAGCCTCTTTTACCGCTGTACCAAGAGCGTAATATTCAGCTTCTGTACTAGAACAAGCAACATTGTTTTGCTTGTGGCTATGCCAATTTATTACATTCAGTCCAAATCTACTCACGAAACCCGAATAGGATTTTCGATCGTTTTGACGTGACAACGTCTTATAAATTGGTTTGCCGGGTGACACTTCAAGAAACTGCGTTACGCTCCGCTCACGTTATGCGCTCACAATGAGAGCGAGTGAGAGGCACGCGTCCCTTCCACTCGGGCATGGTTAGCCCGCCTAAGAGCGAGAGAGACAGACATAAAAAGTGAAAGGCACGCGTCCCTTCCATATTATTTCATCCTTCTTCCTACTACACGAATGAATATTCACATTAAAATTATTTTACCACTCAAAGTCGTTGTCACGTAAAACTTTCGCCCGTATACCGACTTTACAGGCAACCAATTTTTTTTATCACCCGCCCAATCTGCGTCGGATGAAATTTCAAATTTGTTACTACCTCGCCTAAAATTGAGTCCGTAATCAGTTGTACCAGATAAATATCGTAGCACGCGCTTAGCTGCAAGCCAATGTGTTTCATTATAATATGTGTTATATTGGCTGAGCTTACTGCACACAAATGCAATGTCAGGACGAGTGCATACAGCGAGATACATTAAACTCCCGATTAATTCCTGATATGGAAACCTCGCATCAATCTTCTCAGCTTTTGGCGGATTAAAGTTCACTTCCATGGGAGTTGCGACTTTGTGACAATCATCCATTCCAAACTTTATCAAAATATTTTTCACATACTCAGATTGAGTCAGTTTCAATGTCCCTTGCTCCCTGTTCCTTTTGACCTTCATACCCAACGCTTGTGTAACAGGTCTAAGCAATTTGACACTAAATTTGGAACTGAGCAATTCATATAGCATTTTCTTTTGATGATCATTGGAGCTAAATATGAAAAAATCATCAACATATAAAGCTATTATTACTTTGTCTTTATAGAACACACATTGTTCACTCTTCAACTGTTTATAACCATTGTTGACCAAAACATTATGAACTTTTTCATTCCAAGCTCTACTGGCTTGTTTGAGCCCATATAGACTCTTTTTGAGTAAGCACACTTTGTTCTGCCCCTCAATTTGAAAACCGGTAGGTTGCTCCATATAGATCTGCTCATGTAAATCTCCATTGAGAAATGCTGTGTTGACATCAACATGTTCAATGTCCATATCATTTTCAACACCAATCGCAAAGAGTAATCGTAGAGTGCTATGTCTCACAACAGGTGCAAATGTTTCATCATAGTCAACTTTATATTGTTGAGTAAAACCTTTTGCAACTACTCGTGCTTTGAATTTTAACAAATTTTCCACTTGGATCTACTTTTTCTTTGAAAACCCATTTGGATTTTATCACATTACCGTTGTTAGGTCGATCCACAAGTTCCCAGACACCATGCGACATTAGCGAGTTATATTCATCTTGCATTGCTTCTATCCAATCTTTAGCATTCTCACTTTTGATCGCACCGTTATATGTTTTAGGCTCACAGCGTCCCATCAAAGCTAGATCAGAGAAATAGTTCACTTCATAATCTTTAAACCAAATAGGAGGATGGCGATCACGTTTAGGTCTAGAACTTTCAGCAACTTCCAGGTCTGAAATATTCTGTTCTATTATTTGTGAGTCTGGTTGAATATTATTCAACGAAGTTTCTTCCCGTTCATTAGATGTAAGTACTTCTTCGACATGAGATTCTTCTTCAACAGGATCTAGAACATCAATATCCGTTGACGATATGTCTGGTGTGGCAAACTCATCACTGTCAGATTCATGGATAAGTCCATGAAAAGTACTTGGTTGATACACCGTAACTTCAACGGTATTTGTCAAATCTTTAGAGCTTTCTAAAGTATTTGATATCTTGTAGGTTATACCTCGAACAGTTTCAATAAATTCAACAGAACGAGCTTTAATCAACGTCGAACCATCATCTGGATCACCAAGTCTGTAACCTTTGGTATGATCACAATATCCCAACATAATGTAAGGCTTAGATTTGGGATCAAGTTTTTTGCGTTTTTGTTGTGGAGTAAGAGCATAAGCTGTGCTGCCAAAAACTCGAAGATTACTGAGATCCACTTTAGATCCAGTCCACAATTCTTCAGGAGTAGCATCTTTCACAGCTGCAGTTGGACTACGGTTCTTCAAATAACACGCAGTATTTACCGCTTCAGCCCAATATTGTTTCCCCAAATCAGCATCTTGCAACATCGCTCTGGCCTTTTCCATTAGGGTTCTATTTAAGCGTTCAGCAACGCCATTTTGTTACTGAACTGTCGTTTCGTGAATAATACCGCATTGCTTAAAATGATTCGCGAAACTTTTATTACAGTATTCTGTGCCATTATCGCTCCTAATCCGCTTTATTTTAAGATCAGTTTGGTTTTCAACCAAAGTTTTGAATTCGATAAATATATTCAAGACAGTCGTCTGATCTTTCCGTTTCAGAAAGTATATAAACGATTTGCGCGAAAAATCATCCGTAAAAGTTATAAAATAACGATAACCACTCCAACTATTGACCGAAAAAGGTCCGCAAATGTCCGTATGAACTAAATCAAGTTTAGTCGTGCTCCTATGTGCCTGACCACGCGGAAATGATTTGCTCTTTTGTTTACCCTCAAAACAAGGAGTACATGGTGTCAAATCACCATTGGTAAACTTAATACCATTCGCTAATTTATCACGAAGTGTTAACATACCTGCTAAACTTAAGTGCCCCAGGCGACGATGCCATAGTTCCAATGAATTAATGTTGGACACAAAAGCATTACCTTCAGTGCGAATATTAGGCTCTTGGTTTTCCTTACATACGTAACTATCCCTTTTCTGATCAATTTTGTAAATGCCGTCCACATTAGTAGCTGTCACAACGCTGGAACCAGTCACATTGACGTTATCCTTCCTGTAAATATGACATTTATTAACATCAAATAATAAAACATAGCCTTTTGCTGCAATTTTGCTGACAGACAAAAGATTAGCTGCTACTTTCGGCACATACAAAGCATCAGTAATGACTTTTTTAATATTATCATCAAACGTTACAGTAATATTACCAACACCCTCACTGTATATCTTATCATTACTCGCAGTAGTAATTTCGGATTGATTACTGTTAGAAAAATTATTCATCCAGTCTTTCCGATTAGTCATATGACTAGAACAACCTGAATCTAAGATCCAGCTATCACTGTCACAAGTGTTATTGGCTAAAGCAATTTCTCTAGACAATACAGTCAGATTTGCACTACTTCCCTTCTTTGTAGATGAAGATGCATCTGGCGTCAAGCTTTTATCAGGAATCTTCTTCGAATTCTTCTTTAATTTGGGACACCTTGGCTTAATATGCCCTTTTTCTTGACAATTATGACACGTTGGAATAAATTTGTCTTTTGCATCAAGAATCTTCTCAGTAGGTTCCATATTCGAAATGAAAGTTCCTCTTTTAAATTCGCTTTGTATCAACTGACATTTCACAAAGTCAGATGACAGTTTAATATTCGTGGCTTCCATGGCCATTATCAATGAGTCAAACTCATTTGGTAATCCGATTAGCATCATTTTGGCTAATTCATCATCCTCTATTTGACATCCAATATCTGCCAATTCTTGGGTTACGGAAATTATATTTCCTAAATAATGGTCCATTGAGCTATGATCAACATATCTGAGCTGCGATAACTTCCTTTTAAGACTTAATCGTCGGCTAATGCCACTATTTTCATAAGCTGCCTTTAGATTATTCCAGGCGTCTGCCGCCGTCTTGGAAACCTTAACAAGCGGATAGCAAATCGGCTCGATATTCAAACATATTTTGGCATATGCTCTCTGGTCTTTTATGGGATCCGGGATAGTACTCGTACGAGGGCCACACCGAAATGATCGGGAATAGAAAAAACTACAAAGATAACACAATAATATTTACTTTCATTGTTTTTCGAAGTATTCTCCGTGACAATCAATGCACTTTTGCATTCGTTCAAACCAATTATTGTAACAGTAATTCCAGTCTGAAGTAGACATAGTCGAAACGGCCGATTTATAAGCTTGGACTGCCTCTTCTGGACCTGGAAACCGTTGACCACGTAGCAAATCTTTAGTTCTTGGGAATGTAAAGTAATCGTTGGGGCTCAGGTCAGGGCTGTATGGAGGATGGTCCATCAACTCCACGTTTTCCTGATTTAAAAACGCGATCGTTTGCCGAGCGGTGTGGGAACTCGCATTATCGTGGTGAAGGATTATGCGACGGTTCGGATTACTTTTACGAAGTTCTCTTATGACTTCCGGCAAACAAACTGTTGTGTACCATTTAGCAGTAACCGTTTTCCGTTCCTGTAAAGGAATTGTAGCCACATGTCCGGTTTTCGATACAAACGAAGCGACCATTTTTTTCGACACGCTACGAGAGCGCACAACTTTTGTTGGTTTGACCTCACCTTCGTAGACCCAAACAGCCGATTGGTGTTTTCTTTCGGGCTCATATGAATAAATCCACGATTCATCACCCGAGACGATATTGTAAACAGCATTTGAGCTCCCTCTATCGAACCGTTGCAGAGAAGACCGACACCAATTAACACGAGCCGACTTTTGTTCTTCGGTCAAGCGATGGGGCACCCAGCGGGAAACTAACTTCCTGACACCCAGTTCATCATGCAATATTATTTGAATGGCTGTCATACCAATGCTGAGGGAAGCCCGTATCTGCTCGTATGTCACATGTCTATCTTCTTGTATTAATTGGCGTACAGCATCGATGTTTTCTTGTGTTACCGCTGTTTTTGGCCGACCAGTAGAAGGAACTGTGGTAAGAGATAAACGTCCTCGACGGAACTCAGAATACCAGCGATATATAGTCGTTTTACTAGGTGCTTCAAGTTCATAAATAGAAACAAGCTCGGCAAGACATTGTTCTTGAGATAAACCTCGGCGAAAGTTGTGAAAAATTATCGCACGGAAATGTTCCCGCGTAAGCTACATTTTCTCACTGACTTCTTAATTTGAAATAGCTACCACTCTTCTTTTATTGAAAATTTTTATTTTTCAAAAATGGAATTAAGTTCGTAAGAATACTAAATTTCAAATACCAAAAAGATTTTAAGTCTAATTTATTCAAAAGTATTCCATTCCCGATCTTTTCGGTGTGGCCCTCGTAATAACATCCCATAAGCCGTTATCGATCAATAAAAGTTTGATCTGAAACTTCCAGTTTTGATAGTTTGAAACACCCTTTAGTTTCTCAATAGATGTGTGTGAATTACTTACTATCGTATTATTCATACTCGAAGAGCTAATAATGTTCTCCATGCTCACATATCCATCCAGTGATTTATTTCTTCATAGAATAATATTCCACGAGAGAAAAAAAATAGAATCACGTTCTTTAAACATACATGGGGTTACTTCAAAAAATAAAATCACATACTACATTTATAGCCCATAATTGGCTAAGTAGCCCATTAGCCCATAACCTGATAAAATACTATATGTAGATAGCAGTGGCGAAGCGTGAAATATTGAGAGAGGTAAGCCGGAGCAAAAAAAAATGCTTACCTACTCCGAGCGCGGGCACGCAGTCTTGAGTCCTTACCGAAAATCTGTGATTGGCATCCTGGCTTCAGTCTTGTATAGGCAGATGTATCTTCAGTCCACTTTTACTATACGTGTAAGCACTGAGATATTGAAACAGTGTCTTGCAAGCATAATAGAAGTGGCTTTGATAAAAGCCGTTTGTGGTGAAATGCTGATATGATGTAAATTAAACAAAACTTAATCGACTAAGTACTAATAATACTACTTATACTCTAAAGCTATTCGTCTATTCTTTCTTACAAAGTGCGCTAAGACATTATCATAAAAGCCGGGAAGAATCTAAAGCTATTAATGACGACATCTTACAATTCTACCGATTACTTTGCAAATCTACTTACTCTAAATACTTAATTTCAACTTATTACAATATCTACTTACCGCAAATCTAAAGCTATTAATGACGACATCTTACAATTCTACCGATTACTTTGCAAATCTACTTACTCTAAATACGTAATTTCAACTTATTACAATATCTACTTACCGCAAATACCTAATTACAACGTACGTCTTCGTAACTACTTTCTACACACAACACAAATAAACAAAGTCCAACTACAATACTAATCATTCTAATAGGTGAAACAACTAACTAATAAATTCAAATACTAATAAAACAGTCATGCATTCAATGATGAATTGCAATTACGTCAAATTATCTGTCAACAGAACACAAACCGAAAACGTTATTCCTCCGTCCCGCTCACTCGTACGCAAATTGTATAACTGTCTCTATCAAGTAACTCGGATAAAGACGGCTTACCGGCTGCTAATACGCGGGTGGGTTTATTGACCTTTATGTGACGTCATGACGTTTATTTTGTACAGAAGTTTATCTGCCTGGAAGCCGATCGCGCCTGCGGCTTATTTTAAAGCAATATGTTGTTAAAAAGCAAATTTTGTTGATTTAATGTCCATAGTGTAGGCAATTTGTAATGTTTCTTTGATATATTTACTTTTTTAATTACTGATTGTGCCATTTCTCAATTCAAGTAGAGAGTGGTTGTGTTCTAAACTTCTGAAGGGAAGCCGGTGGGAATCGAGTTGTATGGAACCTTCGTCACTGGTAGATAGTGAAATTATACAAATGAACTGGAAAATAAATATATTTTTACAAAGAAAATAATCTGATACATTGTGACAACACAATTTTTTTTAATAGACAGACGTATTCAAACGCAATACATCAAAGTGAAGAAACATAAAGGAAAATATAAACCAAAGAGTCTTTAAGTTTTCTAACATTTTTGTAGATTTATTTGGCATGTAAAGTAAAAAACGATTGGTAGACCCATTGTTATCATGGCATTAAATACGCTTAACGTTGATTATTATGAAGAATTATTAACACAATAATTTATCACTATAAATTGATTGAACGGCTATACAGATGAGCTATAAAAGCTCAATGGGCTATAATAAACAGGGGTAAAACCTCGGACCAAATATTACATGGACAGAGTCTTACGACGTTGCCGCTTTTACATACGTGTATCAAAGTTAAGTATTTGTATCTCTGTCTGTATGACGGTAGTGTGATATGAGTAGAAGAGATAGTGAATGTACGTTTGGCAGCGACGCACTGTCGGTGTGAAACGTGTCATTTCATGACCGACTACTTGGTCAAAACATTGCTGGATTGTGCGAAATAATAAGAAATCTTAGTGTTTGTGTTATTTGTGTAATATACAATTGACATAATGTCTTGTTCAGCTGTTTATTGTTCGTCAAGAACAACAAAAGGAGGTGTGAAAGACCAGGAATTATCATTTCATACGTTAGTGATTTCTCATAATATGTATGCTTTACTATGAGATTTTTAATAATTAAAACGGCAAATCATTAATTTTTGCTAATTCTAAATCATACTATATCGTACACTATTCATAAGAATCAGGTTTCAAACCTTAATTAAATGTAATTTAAAGGCTTTGTTTTTGGCATAATGATTAGTGATGTACGTATTTGTGTATTGAAGCTTTATCGATATTACTAATATTCTTTTTATAATTCTTTTTTTAGGATTTTAGAATTCTTTTTTCTTTTTTCTAAATGCCCGGAAATAAGACGTGAATGGAATAAAGCTATTAGACGTGATAACTGGGAGCCTACAAAATATTCAAGGCTCTGTTCCAAACATTTTGAAAAATCTTTTTTTACAGTAAAAAATTTACAGTCCTAGTTCAAATTTGAATCTTAATAATATGGGCGGGAATATGAATAGTAAAAAGTATTGCTCTTCACTTTACTACACAATTTTTTTTTTGTTATAATAGAAGGAGACAAACGAGCAGGCGGGTCACCTGATGGAGAGTAATTTCCGCCGCCCATAGACACCCGCAACGGCAGAGGAATCGCAGTTGCGTTGCCGGCCTGTAAGGAAGGAATAGGAATTGTAAGGGGGGGGGGAGGGGGGGAAGGCCTCCGGAACCCTCACTGGCCGAACGAAACACAACATTACCAAGGGTTATTATTTCACGCCGGATATTAGGGTGTTACTAGACCAATCGATCGATGGTAGAATGGGTAAGTCGACTTCGATCGATAGGTCTGGTAGACACTATCACATCTGAAAATGGACGCCGCTGCAGAATGAGGAGAAGAAAAAGGCGGCTCCATGTCAAATCCACAATGTAAGGAACGTTGACGGGATTTAGATAATTTCTTAGCCTTACTACCATTGGATCCTCCCGCAGAAGACGACGCTCTCAATTGAGGTATAGACTTTCGCTTTCGCTTACTAACGACCGGAGTATCATTATGAATGGAGATCTTCTTTTCTGACTCGTACTGAACTTCGTCGGTATTATCAAAATTAGAATTATCAACTTCCATTGTTGTTCTTTTTTCAGCAAAAAATTACAGCAGAAAAAGTCCTGACAAAATTTACTGTTGCTCTGATTATTCAATGAGACAAAAGTCATGCAACATAAAGAATCAGGATCAGGGATCCCAAAACTCAATGTGTGAATTACGTATACAGATATGTTGAACATGGCTTTGATTTCGTGACCTATAATCATCTCAATATCCCAAAAGTTGCTTGTTGGGATAAACAAAATATTTAAGATACCCATTGGTTATTTTTGGTAAAAAGGACGTGTATCGTCATACCCTACAATATTAGTTTAGAAAACAAATTTATGGACCAAAATATATGCTATAAGGAAGGAAGACGCGGGCAAAGTAAAGTGAAAAAGTACCCAGCTTTCCCACCTTTAAATTGCTAAGCCATTTTAAGATTTATGTTGCGATTTTCGGACAACATTTATAACTGGGCAAAGATGCGAACGTGATACTAAAAATGATCAAACATTTAGTACCGTCGCGTCGTGAGTTAGGTGGGCAAAGTTAGGTAGACTATTTTTAGAATTTTCATACAAAAATATTTGGGAAACAGGCCTGACACAAATGTCTTTAAATTTTAGATAATTAATTAATTAATTTTAATAAATTATGTAAATTTCGAAAATTTTTATAAAATGAAATATTTAAGTAGGTACCTAATTGTTTTGTTCTTTAAAAAAATAAAAGACATTTTTTATATTGAAATCAACAAATATTCCTTATTTCAAATAGTTCATCTTATGCTGCCAGTCATAATCACGTACCTTAATTAGTTTCGGCTCCTTCAGAGAAGTTTTTAGCCAGTAAAATTTGGACCACTTTTACACACCCTACTTTGACGTCGCCGGTTGACTTAATGAAATAGGTTAGAATCATTTGACATAGGTACCAGAGCGTTGCCAGTATAAATACCGTTGATTAGTACTAGCAAAGAGTAAACAAGTCTATTGACATAGTAGTTTCTTTAAAACTTCGATTTAAAGTCATTTTTGGCCAGTGGTCAAAGTTAGGACGGAAGCGCAAAGATGGAGGATAATAATATGACGGTAAAACTTTTGAAGTAAAATATTTCTAAAGTTACAGTTATTTTTCTAATTGACCACCGTTTAGTAAAGTATATAAATGTATATTGGAAGGCCGCCGGCTGGTTCATCGTCAACAATGTCAAAGGTAAATCTAGTAGGTATAAACAATAAAATTCACCTTTGATAATTTCAAAGTTGGCACGACACCCTGTTTCAAAATCCTCTTGTTATTGAGTACAACTCAATAAAAGAAGCATTAGGAAAATGCTGTGAACAAATTGTGCTCGTGCGCTTAGAAGCCCACGAAACATGTTTTCCACAGGCTCGGATCCAAATATCCATAAAATTTGCATCTTTTGGAAATCTGAAAAATTTATAGCAAGAATAAACATTATGATAAGTTCGATATCGATATTTTATACTGTCGTATCTCTAATTGAATTGCAGTGTGCCAATGTAATGAAATAAAATTTTCATAATTTCGAGAAAAGTAACGGGCTGTAAATATAAATAAATTAATGAAGTAGACCGATCATAAACATACAGTCATAAAGTATTGATAATTTTTAAAGCAATTTACGAAAAAAATATTCAAGAAAATGAAAATAAGTAACAATATATAAATAGTGATCTATCATTCAATTAATAAGCATCTATAGTAAAAAATAGTTTTAACAATAACGAATGTGTCATATAGGTTAGTTTTTTTTGTTAGCACATTCTTCTTTGAAAGTTACGCAAAGTTGCAGCTTGTTGTTTTAGTGGCAACACTTTTTGATTGACAATTTTATTAAGTTTTTTGCAAATTTAGTGCATTATTCATTATTTTAAAGACATAATAATATTAACCGATGAAAAGTAACGCTATCCTTTTGTAAATTTGAATTTTCTGAACGCTTTTTGCACGAAAATAGGCTGCAATTTGGCATTATTTGCTCCCGTCGTGATGCGTCATGGCGGCACTTCACTTGGCGTATCGTGTTCGTGTGGCGATATCGTTCTGTTTGCCCAATTAATCTGGCACATCGCTTGGTGTCAAACAAGCTATCCACACATGGCCTATACGGGCAAACAACCCAAGTATTCACCATATTTGCTTGTTCACAAACAAATTGAATGCAACAGTGATGGACGTGTCAGTGGCAGCAGCTTATTATATTTATCTAAATGCGGCTAGCCAACACCTGTTTTTTTATTGAGCAGGGTTCTCCTAAGTTATTTTGAATATCGATTAATGCAACGTGTTCGGTTTTTGTTTTTATGAGAGGCATTTTTGGGGTCCCTAACACTAGGATGCATTTGGTATAATTCCAAAAAACGCAATACGGTTTCGTTTGTCCAATCCATTTTACTATGTTTACGTATAAAAAACTGAACACGTCTGAACAGAACCAAGTGTGGACGGCCGACGCAAATATTTGCCGTATTTGATTCCTTTGATGTGTGATCAAAAACCGACAAGTGGACGGAAACGCATATTCGCTATTTGCGTTGTTTGCCTTATTCGTGCAAATAAAGCAAATATATTCAAATAGGCCGTCTACACATTGCCGTGTTCGGACAAATAATGCAAATACGCGAACACGATACGCCATGTGAAGTGCCGGCATCAAATGTGATTTGCAAATGGTGCAGGGACACGCGGAAACTAGTTTTATAAAACGGGTATGACCATTGGGCATACCCTTTTGGCAGAGGGGAACGCCTGCCAGTGGCGTCTCCTGTTGGTTTAATGCTCTAAGGTTTGAGGGAATATCATTTCAGCATCTTAATCACCACTCATTATTATCTAGGGAAAAAAATAAATAAAAAAACTAATGACTAGTAGGCAGTATGGTCTCTGATCTTGGCGTCTTCCTTCACGGAACAAATAAATAATTAGAAAAAATAAAAAATGAGAAAATGAGAGGTTTGATTTCTGACGGAATTTTGTAATGAAGTCAGCGGAATGGAATTTTTAAATTATTGTTGATTGTTGGCAACACTGATAGCGAGTCAGTCAGCGACAGCTAGCATCTCTACAGGTACCTACTCGGACCAAATATCACAATGGACAGAGTCTTTGGATTTTTAGCATGTCCGTATTTTGTTAGTGTGCAGCTTTCTATCTGTACATGTGTGCGTGACTAAAGATGTGACTAGTATATCGATATAATCACTTTAATGTGGTGTGTACCTAGTTCGTTATTATAATTGGGGGTTAAAGTTACTCACGTCTGTAGGTTTACCGTTTAGACCCTACACGTGACCCTTGGGTGGTGCTAAATGAGTGACACTGACTGAGTGGTAGAGCCACGCTGCGTTGCAGCACGCCGGGCACGCTGGGCCGGCTCGCCCGGCGTATTTACCAACCTCTCACTAAGGGTGTTACCCGACCAATCGATCGATCGTCGATCGACGGCATCGATCAACGTCGATCGAAGTTGATCGACTGGTCTGGTAGCTTTAATCGATCGACGGATACCTACCGTTTGACTAACCAATCGATCGACGACGGTCGGTCGACGTTGATCGATAGGTGTGGTAGCTTTAATCAATCGACGGATACCGTTCGTCTAACCCATCGATCGACGGCCGGTCGACGTTGATCGATTCCTCCTCCGTGCTTCGTTTTCCTCATTGCTGAGGGTCGTGACCTCCTTCATCATATATGCGACGCTTGATGATTGAGCGCCATCTGGACCGGTTGCCGGCAACGTGTAGTGCATCGTGCATAGAGGTATCCAGCGCGGTACGGATCTGGTCGGACCAACGCATCGGGCTGCGGCCGCGAGCTCTTTTTCCTTCCACCTTCCCCGTGACAATTAACTTCTCTAAATTGTCACCACTTCTTCTGGCAATGTGACCGAAGTATTCTAGGATTCTCAAGAGGCATATGGATGAGAGCCTGGATTTGATTTTCAGTTGCTTGAGAATCGACACGTTGGTCCGATGAGCTGTCCAAGGAATCCGCAGCATTCTTCTCCAGCACCATATTTCAAACGCATCAATGCGGTTTCGGTCCGATGCTTTTAGCGTCCACGTCTCAGCACCGTATAAGAAAATCGAGAACACGAGAGCACGCACTAGTCTGACTTTAGTACTCAGTGAAACGCTACGGTCTTTCCAAGTCTTGTGGAGTTGGGACATAGCGTTCCTGGCCATTCCTATACGCCGCCGTACTTCAGCTTCGCTGGAACCATTATTGCTTATGCTTGATCCCAGGTATATGAAGCTGTCAACGACTTCCAGTTGTAAGGTACCACTGAGATCCAGCTTTTTCACGCGGTCCACCACCATAATTTTTGTCTTGGATCTGTTGACAAATAGGCCAAGCTCATTGCTAACAGTCTCCATCCTGCTCAGTAAAGTGACCATTTCAGCTTCAGTTGCAGCTAAGAGAGTGGTGTCATCGGCATAGCGGAGGTTGGTGATTTTCACTCCGCCAATGCACACTCCTCCATCCCAGTCGTCGCAAGTTCGCCTCATGATGTATTCTCCGTACGCATTAAATAGAACAGGAGATAAAATACAGCCCTGCCGAACGCCTTTTTCAAATTTGAAGGATTTTGAGGTTACCCCAGCCACCCTGACCACTCCCTGACTCTGAGAGTACAGACTTTCAAGAAGTGCAGTAAGGTGGTCGGGGACACCAAGCTCCGCAAGCACTGTCCACAAGCTTCCCCAGTTGACACAATCAAACGCCTTACTATAGTCTACGAAACACATAATGACTGGTGTGTTATATTCGTAGGCCTTTTCCACAACCTGCCTGACGTTTAAAATTTGCTCACGCGTACCTCTGCCTTTTACAAAACCCGCCTGCTCCTGCGGTATTTGCCAGTCTAGATAGTGTCGGATGCGGTTATTGATAATATGGAGCAGTATTTTGCTGGCATGAGAAATGAGGGCTAAGGTGCGGTAATTGTCACATTGTTTCGAAGATCCTTTCTTATGGAGTGGCAGGATGGTGGACTCTGCCCAGTCGTGAGGCCACTCACCACTGCACCAAACTTTGCAGCAGATGGAATGTATGGTGTTGATACCCAAGTCACCCAGTGCCTTTAAGAGTTCCGCAGTGATGTTGTCGGGACCCGGGGCCTTCCTTATCTTGAGGGCGTCCAATGCAGCTGTAACTTCAGACCGCAAGATGTCGGGTTCGAGTGTTAAGTTGCTCCAGTCAAGTCGGGGAGGCAGCAGGCCTACCGGTTCCTTGTATAACTGTTCACAGTAACAGCGCCAAGCTTCAGCTATTCCATCAACCTCGTGTATCAGGTGGCCGTTGCTGTCTTCTATGACCCAAGTCTTGGGTTTAAACTTTTTCGACAGCAAGCGAACTTTCTTAAAGAGGTCTGCCGTTTGAAATTTTATGGAATGACGTTCAATGTCGCTACAGATGGCCTCAATGAACCTGTTTTTGTCGTCGCGGCAGCCCTTGTCGATGGCCCTACAAAGTTCTGAATATTCCGCCATGACCTCCGAATTCTGCAACCCTTTGATCTTTGTTTCTTTCCTGCGTTTTACGAGTTCCCATGTGTGGTCTGAGATCCAGGCAGTATTTTTTCTGTCAGTTTTCACAGGTACGGCGCTTAGGACCTCAGTTATTGTGCCTTTAAGGTGTTCCCATTCAGCATTGGCATCAGGAAACGTAGTTGATTTGAGAAGCTTCTTTTCAATGGCGGTGCGGAATGATGGTCTTTCAGCCAGCTCAAGGCGTCTAGGCTTAGGTGAAGGTAGCTTGAGAGGAGCCTTTAGCCGGAGCGCGAATTTTGACACCAGCAAGTTATGATCGGATCCGCATTCAGCACCAGGGAAGGTCCTTACATTAGAAACTGAAGACTTCCAGCGCGAGGATATGAGGATGTAGTCAATTTGGTTTCTGAACCGATCGCCCGGAGACTTCCATGTGTAAAGCCGCCTTGGGTGATGTTGGAAGCACGTATTTAAAATTGTGAACTTTCTATTTACACAAAAGTCAAGAAGCCGCTCACCGCGCTCGTTTCTATCCCCGAGACCAAATTTACCGACTGTTTCTCTTAGGTGGTCGTCTGCTGCAGTGTTGCCGATTTTAGCGTTCCAGTCTCCGAGCACCATGGTGATCTCCCTGTTTGGAATGGAATTAAGCGTCTCTTCTAGTTTGCCGTAAAACGCATCGATGTCCTGATCCGTAGCTTGTGCTGTGGGAGCGTATATTTGAACAATGTTCAATGTGCAGGGCTTGGTGTTCAGCTTTATTGTGATTATGCGATCTGACACGGGGTTGTAGCCAAGGACATGCTTATTCATTCTGGCCGGTAACAAAATCCCTACCCCATGTCGGCTTGAATCTTCTGCACCTGAAAAATATAGTGTGCTGCCAAGTGCGGTTTTAAAATGACCATTGTCTCGCATGTGCGTCTCACTTATTCCCAACACACTGATGTTATGGTTCTCCATTTCGCTTTCGACGATGGTGAGCTTGCCTGGCTTAAGTAAGCCTCGCACGTTCCAGGCACCAATACGCTGTGTTGTTCGTATTGAGGTCTTCTGATTTGGCAGCTTGCTGCCAGTGAGTGTTTTACCTTTTATGGGATCATCGGTAGCCAATTTCACACCACCCAGCCCGGATACTGAGTGGCGCCGAGCGTTAGTCGGGTCGTCCAACAAATCACACTCAATATCATTCGCTATCATTATGAAGGGGTTTTCTTGGGATAATACCGCAGTGGGTTCCCACGTCCTTCTGCGTCAGTATTTCAAGGGTATTTAGTCCTTACGGTCACTGGTTACCGCTTCATGTGCTCGGGTTGGACATGGTGTAGTCAGGTTATTTCCCGCCGCCTGAGGCTCGGCGTTGACCTTTTACGGAAGGTGTGTGGTCCATCCTACCCAACCCTCCTCCTTTTGCATCCGGGCTTGGGACCGGCAACGGCGGAGTTAAATTAACGATCGATTAACCCTGGCTAAATTCCATCAGCGAAATGTATTCAGAAAAGGACTCGTTGTTCTTGGTCAGTACGATGTTGCTCGTACTATTATTACGGAGACGCAAACGCAGAAGAATCTGGATGCGGCCGTTTTTTAAAGCCAACGATCGCTTATTTTATCCAAATGACATTTTAAGCAGCGGTTTTTGTTTTTGTTTTTTTTTTTTTTGCGTAGCGATTGTCATGAATTTCGAGGTTAGTAGTTTCGAGGGAGGTAGAGAGGAGGGGGATGGAGGGGGTACGGTAATGGTACCTTAGAAGAATATTTGTTTTTTTTTCCTAAAAATAACCTAAAATAACCTCAAAATAAAAATATCTTGAATACTATGCATTTTCGCACTTTGGCTCCCCCTCCCCCTCCCCTTCCCCCCTTTTTCTGTGTTGCTTAATCTAAAGTGCTTCCCAAGGTGTTTGGGGGAATATCATTTAGTATTTAAACGTTCATATTATCATCACTCATTATTATCAACATAAACATAATCTAATATTACGATTATTATCCATGGGCACGAAATAATTTATTTTTTTTTAAAAGAGGGAGGCAAACGAGCTGGCGGGTCACCTGATGGAGAGTAATCACCGCCGCCCATGGACACCCACCCGCAAAACCAGAGGAATCGCAGACGCGTTGCCGGCCTTTATGGGAGGAATAGGTTTAAGGAAGGAATAGGAATTGGGGGGAGGAGGGGTGGGGGGGGAAGGGGCCTCCGGAACCCTCACTAGTCGGACGAAACACAACAGCACCAAGTGCCATTATTTCACGCCGAATATTAGAGAGGGTGGTATTACGCCGGGCGAGCCGGCCCAATGCGTGCTGCAACGCAGCGTGGCTCTACCACTCAGAAAAGTGAAGCGGCCGGTGCGTCTAATCAAATAGCTCGATTTAACACCCAATCCATTTTACCGGTCGATTGTCGATCGACGTCGAATAATCCATTCTACCATCGATCGACGATCGATCGATTGGTCTGGTAACACCCTAATATCCGGTGTGAAATAATAGCCCTTGGTGCTGTTGTGTTTCGTTCGGGCAGTGAGGGTTCCGGAGGCCCCCCCCCCCCGCTCACAATTCCTAATCCTTCCTTAAATGCCGGCAACGCATCTGCGATTCCTCTGGTGTTGCGGGTGTCTAAGGGCGGCGGAGATTACTCTCCATCAGGTGACCCGCCTGCTCGTTTGCCTCCTTCTATTATAACAAACAAATAAAAAATAATAATTTGTGTAGTAAAGTGAAGAGCAATACTTTTTACTATTCATATTCCCGCCCATATTATTAAGATTCAATTTTGAACTAAGGCTTTTTTACTGTAAAAAAAGATTTTTCAAAATGTTTGAAACAGAGCCTTGAATATTTTGTAGGCTCTCAGTTATCACGTCTAATAGCTTTAACCCATTCACGTCTTATTTCCGGGCATTTTGGAAACCTAAAAAAAGAATAATAAAAAGAATATTAGTAATATCGATAAAGCTTCGATACACAAATACGTACATCACTAATCATTATGCCAAAAACAAAGCCTTTAAATTACATTTAATTAAGGTTTAAAACCTGATTCTTATGAATAGTGTACGATATATTATAATTTAGAATTAGCAAAAATTAATGCTTTGCCGTTTTAATTATTAAAAAACTCATAGTAAAGCATACATATTATGAGAAATCACTAACGTATGAAATGATAATTCCTGGTCCCTCACACCTCCTTTTGTTGTTCTTGACGAACAATAAACAGCAGAACAAGACATTATGTCAATTGTATATTACACAAATAACACAAACACTAAGATTTCTTAATATTTCACTATTATTTCGCACAACCCAGCAATGTTTTGACCTAGTAGTCGGTCATGAAATGACACGTCTCACACCGACAGTGCGTCGTTGCCACACGTACATTAACTATCTCTTTTACTCATATCACACTACAGTCATACAGACAGAGATACAAATACTTTACTTTGATACACGTATGTAAAAGCGGCAACGTCGTAAGACTCTGTCCATGTAATATTTGGTCCGAGGGTACCTACCTAGGGACTTCTTGGCGGGAAAGTGAAGCGTCATGTCTTCAGTTTTGTTTTATTTTCCAAAATTTGTGTTTTTTCGAACATTAATGTGAAATAATAGTGGATTATTAACCGTTAAGTGTTTGTGAACGTGCATGAGTGTTGGCAAATGAAACAAAACAGTGCAACATCACTTTTCAAATTCTCTCAAGTAGTCCGCGTGAGACCTCAGTAAAGTCCCACATCTTTACTGAGGACTCAAGGGGTTTGGGGAACATCATTTATCATTCATCTTAATCACCACTCATTATCATCAAGGGAAAAATAACAAATAAAAAACTAATGACTAGGCAGTATGGCTCAGCACTTAGCCTGTTCCTTCATGAAACAAAATATATATAAAAAAAAAAAAAAATACCTACTTACGTCTGTGGCGACAGCACAGCGGTCAACTTATGTACCTACCTACTTATAAATAAATATTTATTTATTGTATGTAACAAACTCTGCGTGATGAATAATATGTTTAAATTGAAGCTATCAGCATTAGGACATCCAAATCCTGAAGTTTTTAATTGTGAAGGTAAATATAAAACCTAAATATTTTATTGTAGGTACGTTGTTCCTGTAACCAATAGGGCATAGATTTATCATTAACACCCATGCTACTACTGAACTGACTTAATTATAACTCCAAGTTATGTCTTTACAGACGAAAAAGAATATAGAAGTGTCGTGTTGTGGTTAGAAGATCAAAAGATAAGACACTATAAAATAGAAGAACGAGAGGGTCTACGAAATATCGATGCAGATACTTGGAAAGAAGCATATGATGCATATCAACGAGATTTAGTGAGCCCTACCGCAGAAGGCACTCTCAACGAACAGTTAAACTGGATTCTCTCTTACGCTATTCGATTGGAATATGCCGATAATGGTAAATACAAAATTACTTCTAAGTTGCTATTTTTACTTGATAATAATTATGATGCTTTGTAATAATCAATAATTCATCATCATCATCAGCCTATAAACGTCCCACTGCTGGGCACAGGCCTCCTACGTTACGTAATCAATAATTAGTTATCTTTATTATTGGAATTTTTGCATTCACAATGCAATTTAGATAGAGGATAAATGTTTATTAGAAAAATCATCATGTCACAAATCATCAGTCATGGGTTTGTATCCCATTCGAGTTTTCCTGAGACTGGTTGTTTTTTCTGGTAAACATTTTATCCTATAAAATGTTTTAATAATTAAATAAGGTATATTTTCTTACAGTTGTGAAATACAAAAATGCTAAGGTAGAAGAACATAAAAAAGCTGCCCCTAATGTGGTATCTTCCAATCCACTGGACAATCTAGACTGTAAGTTATTGCATTATTTTAAAATTTGTTACCTGATAATATTGTTTTCATTTTATAATACAATTTTTTTTTTAGTTTCAAGTCCTGCTTTTAAAGCAGGTGTTGAGAGAGTATCAACTATTGCGGCTGTTGGTCCACATTCAGATCCAAAGTTAAGGCTAGCTGCTATTGCCAAGATTCTGAAGACAGCCCCTCATCCCGACCTACCAAAAACAGAAGCCAACATTGTACATCAGCCAGCTGATGTTTTAAAGCTACTTTTTGTCCAAGATCTGAGAAATTTGCAGACCAAAATTAATGAAGCTCTAGTAGCTGTTCAAACTGTTACTGCTGATCCTCGTACTGATACTAAACTGGGCAAAGTTGGGAGATAATTACATAAAGTTATGAGCATTCCAAAATTTTATTAGGACATTGACGCATAATTATGAAAATAACGTAAATAACATTATATCTCTGGAAAAATCATACAAATTTAAGACATTTTATAACATAGCAATGCTAGGCAGACGCCACAACCCCAAGTCATTGCTGCACTTACAAAAATCACTATGTTTTAGCTTAGACCTACTTTAAAAGAAAAGCATAAAACTCATAGTATGAACCTGGTAGTGTTAAGCATCAAGAAGAACTAGAAAACCCAAATCAATAAAAACAAGGCAATTTTTGTAAGCACAGCAAGGTAATGAACTGATTGATGTCTTTGTTAAATGAAATAAACAGAAGTACATAACTATTTTTTTATTTAATAACTATGAATGTAACAATATCAAACTTTTTTGATATACATAACCCAACCAACATAAAATTAAATGTTTATGTTCACAAATTAAATATTGAATAGACTAAACTCCTATTTATTTGTTGAATTTCAACAACTCTTCGGTTTTTTGGTAAATGGTTGTTCTTTTAACTCCGTATCTGTAATGCCTTTTAAAGTGGAGCCTGATTGCACATTATTGCATGCCTCCACCTTTTTCTAGCATTTGTGCAAATCTATTTGTAATAAGTAGTGAAACATCAATAAATCTTTCTACGCAGTTAGTGATACAGGTTTCAGTGCGCGAGTCCAATTTAGCTCCAGGTTTGTCTACACACTTATCCCAGCAAAAGTCGTTGAATTCATGTATCTGTAAAAGAGGATTTTTAAAGTCACAGTCGATTGTTTATAATATTATATTACAACGCGGCATTGAGTTTCTTGCCCAATTACTCTTTCTGAGATTAACGTTTAATTGACTTGTAAAAGGTGTGAATACCTACCTGCGCATGGAATTGAGCTTTTTGTTTTTCAGCCATAAGAAAATCTTGAAGCTCTGAATCTACTCCCTTAGGAGAAGCATAATCTAAATCAGTCATGACTTAAAATATTCAAATGCTAGTTATAATTATTAAACAGGAGAAAATAAGAAAATAAAATTTAATTTAGGTTATGCGAGTAGGTATTTAGAGCCAAAGAGTACACACACGTAGGTAGAGATGAGTTGAGTGAGTAGGTCCGGTTGGATACGAATACGCGGATCTGCATCACACGCGTGACGGATGGATGTACATCCAACGGACAGGTGGATACAGATCATCTCTACTAAGACATTTATTTAGAAGTCTGTGGTGAGAATACAGGGGCCCAAGTCTGCTAATTTACGAATGGCATAATTTAAATATAAACTTAAATGAGTAAGAGAATACCAAATGTGTCAAACAATTAAAATACGATCCAATTGCGATTCAATTATGCCATTCGTAAATTAGCAGACTTGGGCCCCAGATCACCGGAGCGGAACTGAATCACGGACGTATAGCGGACCGGAGGGGATGGCGCGGTGAGCGGCGGGCGGACCGGGTCACGCGGTTGATTCACTTCACTTCATTCAACGTCAACAACGGTTGATTCGCTTTATGTTAATCAAATTTCGGCACGCAACACGTGATAATACGATTAATAAACCGATACAAGCAATGAGTCTGTAGAGATAAACAACTGTGCCAAAAACTGGATATTGGCGAAATCCAAAGGGAAACGCCACTGCACAAAAAGAAGAAGAAGAATACGATTAATTACCGTTAATTGTTATTGACGACAAAGATGTGTAATCTAGTTGCAAGTTAAAGACTAATTTGTTTGAGTGTAATAAAGTGTTACTTACGTCAAGCGATAGGTAGGTAAGTGGAACTTAGGAGAGTTTACGCATTTCGGTTTCCCATACAAACTTCCAAGTCGAAATTTTTAAAAACCATTAGGCCAATTTCAATGAATCTTTGCATGCTAAAGTAACATACAGAGATCTAAATAGTTTGTTGAAAACATTTTTAAAAAACGTTTAAATAACTGAGATAATGAGATATCAAACTTTCTATAGTGGACTTTAAATCGCAATAACTGAGCTAAATAAACCTTTTTTAAAAATGTTTTCAACAAACTATTTAGGTCCCTGTATTTGGCTTTAGCATGCAAAGTTTAATTAAAATTGGCTAATTGATTTAAAAAAATTTCGTTTTGGCGTTTGTATAGGAAACCGAAATGCGTAAACCCTCTTAAAAAACTTTTTTTTGACGTGACAACGTCTTATAAATTGGTTTGCCGGGTGACACTTCAAGAAACTGCGTTACGCTCCGCTCACGTTATGCGCTCACAATGAGAGCGAGTGAGAGGCACGCGTCCCTTCCACTCGGGCATGGTTAGCCCGCCTAAGAGCGAGAGAGACAGACATAAAAAGTGAAAGGAACGCGTCCCTTCCATATTATTTCATCCTTCTTCCTACTATACGAATGAATATTCACATTAAAATTATTTTACCACTCAAAGTCGTTGTCACGTAAAACTTTCGCCCGTATACCGACTTTACAGGCAACCAATTTTTTATTTATTACGCCTTCCCGTCAGTTCTTGTGTTTCGGAGAAAGGGCACTGTAGCTAGTGCAATTATTGAGTATATGAGACCTATTATCTGTCGTCTTGGTATATACTGCCCAGAGCTATATATAGACATATCTAGACAACTATACATCAACCTCCTACATAATCTGTTTAAATTTCTCAATTGATATTAAACTCTATGTCAGGGAGATTAAACTGAAAAATGATGATGCAATTTGACATTTGGTAGGAGGATGATCGTGTGTGGCCGTGTGTAAAGTCGTTACCATACCTAGTCTTAGTCTTAAACAAACAATCACGGTCGACGATTAGTCAACCGGACCCATATGGGTCCGACGGACACGGAACCGTGCGTGTCCCAGAGATGGATGTACGTCCGGATACGACTCCTAAATTACAGCGGACATACTCATCTCTAGACACAGTCAATACACCACAGACTAGTGATGCCGATCGATAGTTCACTATCGATAGTTCGGCAATAGTGGAAATATCGATTGTGTTGATTGCACAAAATGTGGTAATAGTATTGATGACTTGCAATAGTATCAATGGTTTCGATAGTATTACGCCTTGATAGTAACTACGCAATGATACTATTTTAAACCATGACGAATGAACTATCGATAGTATTTTTTTTTTATTGTGGCACGCCATAATGGCTTCACTCTGCCTGATGAAAAGCAGCCAGTGAAGCCCAAGAAGTGAAAGCGTTCATCACAGCGCTACCACGCTATGCCGAACGCTCTCACTATGGCGGCCTGCATAAATGCTTTTTCACGCCCGGGTTATTTATAACCCGGAAGAGAAAGAGGAGGGAAACACGTGTGCGGCAAGCGCATTCCACATACGGGTAGTAGTAGTAGTACGCATTCCAGATACGGCTTGTCCAAACATTTTGGTACGTGTCTTGATGGTCAGCACGGTATGAGGGTGGCTTCTAAGACCTGCACGCGTCGATCTGGAAAGGAAAGGAGAGGGAGGGATGAGGTCAAAGAGCTCCTCAGAGCATTCACCGTGGTAAAGGCGGTAGAAAGCACTAAGGGAAGCAATGTCCCTACGTAGCTGTAACGGCTCCAGAAATACGGACAGCACGTCTTTGCAACCTGTCAAGAGCTTCGAGCAAGTACTTGGCGGATCCGTCCCAAAGATGAGAGCAATACTCCACGCAGGAGCGCACCTGAGTCTTATACAAAAGACAACGTTGCTCCGGCGTGAAGAACCGCTTCACCTTGTTCAGGATTCCGAGTTTACGTGAGGCTGTGGTTATAATGCTCTCAATATAGCTCTTCGGGTTGAGGTCGCTGTGTATGTCCATACCTAAGAGACTGAGACCAGTCTGGATGGGTAATAGGTTGCTCTGGAAGGAGGGTTGGGGAGAAATGCGGACATTTTAGCAGTGACAGCGCAGACCTGTGTTTTTTTGGCATTGAACTGGACCAGGTTATCAGAGCCCCATTTATAAATGCGGTCTAACTCCTCGTCCAGCTCAATGACAATCTTCCGTCTCGACTCCACTACATCGGCCTGCTTTGCCGCAGGGTGACCCAAATAACGCCGATGTGCTGTACTGTCGTCTGCATAGCAATGAATGTTACCCAAGGATAACATATCATTGATATGCAGAAGGAACAGCGTGGGCGATATTATAGAACCCTGCGGCACTCCGGCGTTCACCTGCAGAGACTGTGAGGCACTGCTTTCGCAGAGTGCGCGAATGCTGCGCTCATGCAGTAACCCGGCGACCCAATCGCATAGGCGAGGTGGCAAGCCGTATGACGAAGCTTGGAGAGAAGCGAACGATGCCAAACTCGATCGAAAGCCTTGGAGATGTCCAGGCTAATAGCCAGTGCTTCTCCATGCTTGTCCATTGCTTCACCCCACAGGTGTGTTATGAATGCCAGGAGATCACCCGTTGATCGTTTCGGTCTGAACCCGTATTGTCGATCATGAATCAGGGAGTGATTTTCTAGGTAGCGAATGAGTTGTCTGTTTATGATTCGCTCAAAAACCTTGCAAAGGACAGAGGTGACAGCAATAGGTCGATAGTTGGCTGGGTCAGACCTATCCCCTTTTTTGGGGACCGGCTGGACGATCTCCTTTCTCCAAGCCTCCGGCACAATTCCAGTAGAGTACGAGAGGTGGTATAGGCGTGTCAGTACTGGAGACAACTCGGGAGCACATTTTTTAAGGACGATTGCCGGTATACCGTCAGGACCGCTAGCCTTCCGCACATCAAGTGACTGCAGCACGGCACGGACGTCACGTTGTCTGATTTGGACGTCAGGCATTGGGGAACCACAGTGAGGGATGGTAGGTGGTTCCGCGCCGCAGTCATCGATACGCGAATTCGCCGCAAAGAGCTTTGCTAAGAGGTTAGCCTTGTCTAGCGGCCGATGGGCCAACGAGCCATCAGGGTACCGCAGGGGGGGCAGAGAAGCCGCGCAAAAGTTGGCTTGCACCGCTTTGGCCAGTCGCCAATAACTTCGGCTACCCGTTGGGTGCGACAACAGCTCTTGGCCAACGCGAGCAACGCGCTGGGCATTCGCTCTCGAGAGAGCTCTCTTGCAGACTTTGGTAGGCTTGTTGAAGATTACCTTGAGGGAAGAGATGTTACGATCGTTGAGCGTGCGAGCCTTGGTCCAAGCGCGATACGCCGCCTGTTTAAGTTCAACAGCTTTGGCGCATTCGCGATTGAACCAAGGGCGCGCCTTACTTCCGCTGACGACATCAGTGTAGGGAATGTAATATTCCATCCCCAACATGATCTCGTCAGCGACAGCAGAGGCACTCTCCGATGGGTCCCTACCCACAAAGCAGCGCTGGCCCCACGGGATGGACGCAAAATAGTCGCGCATACCATCCCAATCTGCCGACGAGTAGTGCCATGAACGCCGTTTAGACTCCACTGAGGGAGAGCTTTTACGGCGCAGTACGGTGGCACCAACCAGGCAATGGTCAGAAGTGCCCAATGGAGCACTTATCGACACTCTGTACCCGGCTTGTCGACTCGTCACCAGTAAGTATAGCAGGGAAGGCGCTTGACCCGATATATCTGGAATCCTGGTGGGCTGGAGAACCAGTTGAGTCAGATCATGCGTGAGAGCGAATGCGTGGGCAGTTCGGCCTGCGTGATCTGTTTTGGAAGAGCCCAACCAGGTCTCATGGTGGCATTAAAATCTCTCAAAAGTACCACATCGGCAGACGGAAACCGCTCCTGTACGTCGTCAACTGCTTGGCCCAGGTAGTCGAATAACCGAGTTGTCTCGTGGTCTCCGGAGTGGGAACGGTACAGGCAAGCGTAGACATGGCTTTTGGAACCAAGATCCACGTGTACCCATAAGATGGAGAAGGAAGGGTCCTCCAAGCAGCGCAAACGTCCGTTCTGACGAAAACGGCATACTCCGGCTTTCGCGAGGAAGCATTCCTCGAGCACGTAGCCGGGGTAGTGCAGATATGCAATGTCGGCAGGACGGCGGATCTGTGTCTCCGTCAGAAAGAGCAATGCAGGCCGGGCCGTCTCAAGGTGTTGGTGGACGGCGTTGAGGTTTGAATGGAGTCCACGGATGTTAGTGAACTCCACATTGGTGGTGGGGAAGTGGGGTGCCGCTGTCTGACCTGCATTGTTTTTAGACACTGACATGGTGGTTGGATGGGGGCGTGAGTAAAAGGAGATGCTGTGGCGGCAAGGGGGAAAAGACAAAGTGTGGGAGACTAACATGAACTGGTGCATGTAGTTGTTCGGTAAGACGTTAATCGACCCGCCGGACGGAAGGGCCCCCGTACCCCCCCGAAAGTAGTCGCCGGGTCCCACTAATCCGGTCACCAACCGGCACGACGAGCCACTTCGGGATTATGCGCGACCTGGTGGAGCAGCCTCCTAGGGTGGTTAGCCATAGTTGGGCTCCTGTACTATGCCGCGGGCGGCCAGCGGCACCACCGTTTCTACGGGTCTCCCTGGCCGGCGAATCGACCCAAGTCAACCGAACAATGCGTCCACAAAGACTCCCACCGGACCTTGACCCTGCCGCCACCGCACCTCCCCAAGCTCCGGTGTTACGGCTCTGAACCCGGAACGCGTCCTGTGTCGAGCACCGAACACTTGGCGGGTTTTACGAGTCCGCATGGTGGTAGCGCCGGACGAGCAAAGCTCTCCCACCAGCAAAATCCCTTTAGTCGCCTCTTACGACACCCGCTAAGATACAGGGGAGGGGGTGGTGCAATTCTGACTCGGCACCACACGGGGTAAAAAAGTAAAGTATCAATACTATCGAGTTCTGAACTCTCAAGTTATGTATTTTGCAATACTATTGCATTGCATTACAATTTCTCAAATTACATTTGGTATATATGGTATATAATTTTTATTTATCAGTTTGAACACGAAAATCACACGTAATTCTTTGAGACACAAACAGAATTACTATCACAGATAATAATTTAATTGTTGTTTACCTACCTACCTTACGAAAACTTACAATACTACCGAAAAATAAACTACTATCGATACTATCGATAGTAAACTCGCCCCGGATGACAATTGTATGGATAGTACACACGGCGTCAGATCAACCTACCCAACACTGACATATTTCTACAATCAATTTTGAACTTTATTGTTTAGTTCTAAGGATCAATATTGATTGGAGAAATTTCACAGGTTAGGGTAGGTTGATCTGACGCCGTGTGTACACTCGTCACCGATGACAATAGTATCGATACCATCGATACAAAGTCCTTTCGATATTCTAACTGATTTTCGAGGTCAAATAATTCGGCATCTCTAACACCATTGAATCTATAACTATAGAGAGAGCATAAGTTTGCTATCTCTTTCTGCCTTAATCCATGACTACTTTTGTTCCGTTTTGGCACATCATGTTTACCCTAAGTAAAAGAAAGACAAAACATAGGATGAAAGGACCGTGTCGGTGAAACTGTGCAACGTTTTACATGGATCCAGCGACACTTGGCCCCAAACAAATCGCTGTCATTATTTTACCTACC
Organism: Scoparia ambigualis; assembly: GCA_963921215.1. Lineage (NCBI taxonomy): Eukaryota > Metazoa > Arthropoda > Insecta > Lepidoptera > Crambidae > Scoparia > Scoparia ambigualis. Next base: position 8,603,864 of record OY992510.1, read on the forward strand.
AAATAATTAGGTATTTGTTTTTTTAGTTGAATAAGTGAATATTATAAGTGTACATATTATTCCGTTGGGCTTAATTGAACAACAAGTTGTTCATTCAAACATTGCAGTAATAGAAGTGAGTGGCAAGTGCCTGGAATATCGTTTCTTACGTAAGTTTTGTTAATCTGGTTTCGTGATGATTATTAGCAATTTACCATGCAATATTTGATTTGTTTCTAAAATGCTAATAAATGATTGTAAATCTCTAATTCTAGTCTTAAATATGTGTGCTTTTGGTTTAATACGGAAATTTCATAAAATTATTTCAACATAAATGTAATCAGTATTGTCAGGTACTTGGCAAAGTTTACCCCAAAAATACTTAGGTTTTAGTATGGAACGAATAGCATAAAATAAATTATCTAATTAAAATATATCTACCTGTACTTTTTACCTTTCCTATCTATTCGAGCGTTAGACTGAGCGTGGTAGAAAATAATAAATTTAGTTTTAAGGTTTTAGGGGCCTCACGAGAATCAAGCCAGCCTAGTGTAAATTATCGTATATTTTTATTTTATTATTTTTTTATTATTTATTTTAGATTTCCAAAGGACGAAACACTCAAAAAAATGATAATGGAGACAAGAATAAAGAAAAATGAAATCTTAGCGAAATCGCAGCCACTTATCAAAACTTGATAACACGAATACTATTGAGAACTTGAATACTGACAATAAAAATAATGTAGAAGTAAGTATCACAAATCATAAAGTGTGTCGCTTCTGAGATTTTGGTGTCAAAACTTGAGTTTTTTTTCTTATTTTATATATTTTTCCCATAACATCAAAATTTATGTTTGTTTTCAACTTCTCTATTGGTTTATCAGTGACCGCGATTTCGCAAAATTCTCCTTTATTTTAGTATGAATTTTCGGTATTCCATAAAATTAAGATGAAGTATTTATGTTACAGGTTGTTTAATCGTGCAGTAGTTGCAGTACTGAAGAAACATTAGAACCAAAGCAGCAATGCATCTTTTTCACTTAAATAATCTTGACTTTGTCAGATTGATCCTTATTTAAAAACAGCGATTAAAAGTTAAACTTACGTTGAAATTAATGTTAGAAAGAAACAATTTAGGCCACGGATTGTTTTATAAATAAGAGTTACCTATTATAATTTGGCTTCACGTGTTATTTTATTTTATATTGTGTACAATTTCTCAAAGATTGATTGATATTTCATCCACAATACATTGTTGTTGATTTTATGTTTTCGTTTCTTTTATCCTAACCATTCTACATCCGACACAAAAATGAGAGGTGTTATGTCGAGAGGTCGAGACTTGGTATTTGTTCTTAACATTGTATAAAATTTACCCATATTTAGGGAGTGACAACTGTGAGCTGGCAACATTTTAGTAACGCACACATATGCCCCTTTTTTTGTGCATGTGTGAAAATTTTGCACATCGAAGTTACCTCTATAGTATCTATCTGAATGGGTGAATGTAGTTATGTAGGTAACTCTATTATTAATCTATGTTGTTTGTTTTGTTTACGTAGCGGCCGTCAGACTTCTTGGTGGGAAAATGTAGCGTCATGTCTGCAGTTTTGTTTTATTTTCTAAAATTAGTGTTTTTTCGAATATTACCTAATGTGAAATAATAGTGGATTATTAACCGTTAAGTGTTTGTGAACGTGCATGAGTGTTGGCAAATGAAACAAAACAGTGCAACATCACTTTTCAAATTCTCTCAAGAAGTCCGCGTGAGATCTCAGTAAAGTTTCACATCTTTACTGAGGACTTAAGGGGTTTGGGGGAATATCATTTATCATTCATCATTTTAATCACCACTCATTATCATCTAGGAAAAAAATAAATAAAATACTAATGACTAGGCAGTATGGTCTCTGACCTTAGCCTGTTCCTTCACGGAACAAAATAATAAAAAAAGTAGCGGCCGTCAGAGTAGTAGATACTTTTTCTGTTTTCCTTTTTCTGAGCTTTTCCTTGTGTTCCTAGAGTCTAGACTCTCTAGAGTTACGATTGGTTTTCATTGACCATCGATTTTTATTAACATAACGTGACGTGATGGATGTGAATACATTTTGTCGAGAATTACCTAAAGTTGTAAGTACAAACAAATAGTTACTGTTCTTTAAAATTACGCGCAATCTATGGTGAAACATTTGAAAAAAGTAGGTACCCTCGACTTGATAGGGGTTTGCTGGGGGGGAGAAGGGTACACCCCCCCCTGCCGATACGTAGTTTTCGAGAAATATTTTTTTTTGTAAACATAACCTCAAAACAAATAAATATCGAAATTTAGCAGCAGGAGGGAGGCTAAAAAGAGGTGGGGAAAGGGGAGAGGTTTTTTTAGTTTTTGGTCAACATACTAAACTAACCTAATTAACTCTGTAGACTTTTTTCATGGTCCCCCCGCTTTTTCGCCCCGCACGTTTCCATATTATTATCATTACACATCATTTTTGACAGGAACCGTTTCATTTCATGTTAATCTTTCTTTTTGCAAGTTGTTCTTCGCTTCGTTTCACTAAAAAATTAAATAATTGAAAAAAAAAATATATATAAAGAAGGTTCCTTCTGGCAACCAAAATCGATATCAGGTGTCCATGTCTACAGCTTCCTCATTCGAGATAGAGAAATTCTAAGCATGCCATATTTTTGTGCATATTATGTGGAATCAAACGTGTCAGTCCTAATTTTTGTGCCACCACAACTTCGTTACTATGAGTTGTTTTATGTGTGTAAGCTGGAGACACGTGTCACCAGCTCGCACACGCCCGTTAAGACATACCATTGAGGATAGGGTTTTAGACTATAGCTAGAAATTTTGTGCATAATTTGTGCACTAGGAACAAAAAAAACTAACCGTCATACTCAAATACTGTTGAAACTACGATCACAAAACTGTGTGCGAGCTGGAGACACGGGTCTCTGGCTTGCACAGCTGTATCTTCGTAATTGTTTAAGTCAAAATTTTGTGCCTAATTTGTGCATAAGGCACAAAAATTTTCAAAACTTTAACTCACAAGGTTTTTGAGCTACGAACCGATAAGTATGTGTAAGCTGGTGACACGTAACAGGGGCTAACACATGGTGAATTACTGTAACTGTCTATGATAGCGTTTCGTTTTAAAGATCAACTAATATGTTATGATTTGTGCAAACACGAGGCACAATTTCAAATCTCTGGGCCTCCTATTTTAAAAATTATAAGCCAAAAACTGTTTTCCCGCCAAAAAATTCAAAATAATGGCTCGGAAGTGGCTAAGCGCGCCGTTGCCGTTCCGTGCGCTACACGATTGCAATCGAGTTTGAACTTAGAGCTAGCAATATATATAGTCATTTTAATTTGTGCTCTCGATTGTTTTAATTTATGTACCGAGAATTTTAGACTAGGAGCCGTTTGTTAAAGCGATGCGCGACGCGACTAATTTAGTTTCACTATAGGTACCTAACTAACCTACCCTACTTTTTATTTTAAGGCCCTGTACTAGTGTTGTTGCAATAGTGATAGTTTCACTATCGATAGTTGATCTTGAAAAATATTCGATAGCGTAAATAGTCCTATCTAAAATATCGAAATGCTGCGATACTATCGATAGTATCGATAGTGAAAATTAGGTAATACTATAGAACTTGGTTGATACTATCGAATTTATCGATACTATCGACATACGATACTATCAATAGTATCGATACTATCCATAAACTTACGACGCGTTTCGATAGTATCGATAGTTTTGCTTTAGTAACTATCACCGAATTTTCGATACTATCAAGTTAGTATTGTAATTCTAATTATATGATGTGATAGGTGACCTATGTAATTACCAGCTATATTACCTTTTATGAGCAAGCAATAGTATCGAAATATGTTCGACTATCGATATTGAACAACTATCGATCGATTGGTTTTTTGCTGATACTATCGATAGTATCGAAACTATTGTTCTTTAGCAAATAGTATTACTTTTTTTATCATTCGATACTATCGATGGAATCGTCAATGGTCGATAATTTCGATAGGACTATCGATAGTATGACTGATTTTCGAGGTCTCGAAAGTATCACGATACTATCGATTGACAATCGCTATCGCAACAACACTACCCACTACCCAGTACACATTGGCGACTTGGCGTATGTTGGCCCATTGTCGGCAATCGCCATTGTGTAGACGGGGTAAATTGCGCGCCACTATCGATAAATTGCCCGCGACTGTACACCATTACCCCGTCTACACAATGGCTATGGCCGGCAGTGGGCCAACATACGCCAATGTGTTCTGGGTAGTGTTGTTGCGTAGGATCATGATACTATCGTGACTTCGAAAATCAGTCATACTATCGATAGTCCTATCGAAACTATTGACCCTTGACAATACTATCGATAGTATCGATTGATAAAAATAAGTAATACTATTGCTAAAGATCAATAGTTTCGATACTATCGATAGTATCAGCAAAAAACCAATCGATTGATAGTAAGTTGTTCAACATCGATAGTCGAACATTTTTCGATACTATTACTTGCTCATAAAAGGTAATGTAGCTGGTAATTACATAGGTCATCTATCACATCATATGATTAGATTTACAATACTCACTCGATAGTATCGAAAATTCATCGATAGTTTCTAAAGCAAAACTATCGATAAATCGAAACGCGTTGATAGTTTATAGATAGTATCGATACTATTGATAGTATCGTATGTCGATAGTATCGATAGAATCGATAGTATCGACCAAGGTCAATAGTAATACCTAATTTTCACTATCGATACTATCGATAGTATCGCAGTATTTCGATATGACTATTCACGCTATCGACTATTTTTGAAGGTCAACTATCGATAGTGAAACTATCAGTATTGCAACAACACTAGTACTGGGGCCTTAAAATAAAAAGTAGGGTAGCTTAGGTACCTATAGTGAAACTAAATTAGTCGCGTCGCGCATCGCTTTAACAAACGGCTCCTAGTCTAAAATTCTCGGTACATAAATTAAAACAAACGAGAGCGCAAATTAAAATAACTCTAAATATTGCTAGCTCTAAGTTCAAACTCGATTGCAATCGTGTAGCGCACGGAACGGCAACGGCGCGTGTACCTACGCCTGGCGTACTCACCATGGAATTCTGTTATTTCAAGAATGCCAAAAAACTGTGCCCAAATCGTACCAAATAGTGCCCAAAGGAAATAAATAGTACCCTTATGGTTCAAAAGTTATGGACATAGTTTGGTGAGTACGCTAGGCGTAGGTTACGCCTAGCGTACTCACCTCGTTTCGCAAAAACAGAACCAGCAATGGCTCTCATTTCTATCTCAATAAATAGTACCGGAAATAGTACCCTCTAAGAGTGTAATTGTTATTTGACATTTACACTAGAAAGTCATTAAATTTGATAACAAACTTCTACATACAAAAATTACGTGTGGTACAGTCGAGCACAGTGAATAGTAAAATATTATTTTTATTACCAAAGGAATTAAGATTGGAATAACTATGGAGTTCATTTATAGACGACGACCTAAAATAGAATAGGTACATATTTAATAACAGTAAACCAAGGGTGGCCAAAAAAGGGGGGTCTTGCGGTTGGTGTGTCTGTCTTTGGCACCGTAGCTCCTAAATATCCTAGATTTGGATGCGGACTTTTTTATATGAAGGCTGGTTTTTAGCGGTGATTCTTACTTCGACTATAAATCTAGTGATAACTGTTATAAATCACAAAATTTGTAGTCGAGGGTGAATGAGACCCACTCCAACTTATATCTATGTATCAAGCATTGCTTTTTATGATTTGTTGATCGTGAATGACAGCCCGCCCGCAACTTTGTCCGCGTGAACCCCTTACCCCGTGACGAATTTCCAAAAATGTTCATTTTTATACAAACCTTGTCCCGACAATTACAAATACAACAAAAAAGAATTAGCCAAATTGGTGCAGCCGTTTTGAAGTAATGCGCGTACAAACAATTTGGCAATTGATTTTTTATTAATATACAGATTGTATAGATTGACCTACATAAATAAAGACTGCACATGTGCTCAGCGTGACAGGTGGTGGACCCATCGCCGTTCTAAGCTGTTGGATGTATGTGCAGTCTTTAGTCCGTTAGTCGCCTATTACGACACCCAAGGGAAGAGCGGGTGGTAGGATTCTTTCACCGGTAAGTACGCGACTTAGTTAAACACTTTATACAGTCCAGAAAACTAAGAATATGATTTAATTTGTTATTTTACGATTAATAAAAAATAATAACGTATTTCTGTAGGTAAGTATATATAATATATTCAAACTGAGTAGGTACCTACCTAGCAGTGGCGAAGCGTGAAATATTGAGAGAGGTAAGCCGGAGCAAAAAAAAATGCTTACCTACTCCAAGCGCGGGCACGCAGTCTTGAGTCCTTACCGAAAATCTGTGATTGGCATCCTGGCTTCAGTCTTGTATAGGCAGATGTATCTTCAGTCCACTTTTACTATACGTGTAAGCACTGAGATATTGAAACAGTGTCTTGCAAGCATAATAGAAGTGGCTTTGATAAAAGCCGTTTGTGGTGAAATGATGATATGATGTAAATTAAACAAAACTTAATCGACTAAGTACTAATAATACTACTTATACTCTAAAGCTATTCGTCTATTCTTTCTAACAAAGTGCGCTAAGACATTATCATAAAAGCCGGGAAGAATCTAAAGCTATTAATGCCGACATCTTACAATTCTACCGATTACTTTGCAAATCTACTTACTTTAAATACGTAATTTCAACTTATTACAATATCTACTTACCGCAAATACCTAATTACAACGTACGTCTTCGTAACTACTTTCTACACACAACACAAATAAACAAAGTCCAACTACAATACTAATCATTATAATAGGTGAAACTAACTAATAAATTCAAATACTAATAAAACACAGTCATGCATTCAATGATGAATTGCAATTACGTCAAATTATCTATCAACAGAACACAAACCGATAGCGATATTCCTCCGTCCCGCTCACGCGTACGCAAATTGTATAACTGTCTCTATCAAGTAACTCTGATAAAGACGGCTTACCGGCTGCTAATACGCGGGTGGGTTTATTGACCTTTATGTGACGTCATGACGTTTATTTTGTATGGAAGTTTAACTGCCTAAAAGCCGATCGCGCCTGCGGCTTATTTTAAAGCAATATGTTGTTAAAAAGCAAATTTTGTTGATTTAATGTCCATAGTGTAGGCAATTTGTAATGTTTCTTTTATATATTTACTTTTTTAATTACTGATTGTGCCATTTCTCAATTCAAGTAGAGAGTGGTTGTGTTCTAAACTTCTGAAGGGAAGCCGGTGGGAATCGAGTTGTATGGAACCTTCGTCACTGCTACCTAGCAAATGAAAGATCAACTGCAAATCGACATGAACATAAAATGCTATTACATATGAAATATACATAGGTACTTACTCATTTATAGATCACTCACATCACAATGAAAAAAATTCACAAGTTTTTTCATTAATTGTTTCACAAATTAACTAAGTATTCACAAGCCTTTGCGGTTGCGGTGGCAAGGCAAAGTAAACGACTAAAAAAATCGGTTGCCGAAAACTATGCGTTCCCACCGCGGCGTCAAGCAAATTGTTGTGAATTGCAATATTGATCTTTAGCACTTTCATAATACAGGTCAGTTTGTAAGTAATTAAAGTAAGAAGTGTGATAAGCGCCATCTATTGTAACTTGTTCATACTAAGATGCATCGCTGTCGATAAGTTGCACTATGATCAACAAAAGTAACAGATTGTTCTCGCACAATATTGGCTTTTAATAAATAAATAAATAAATAAATTTATTTGCACAAAACATGGTACAATTTTAAGGTCTTATAATATAATATGAACAAACATGTTTTACCGATTAATCGATATGCAAACATTTCGTCGCCATGCAATTAAATTAGGTAAGTACTTATAAAATATCACATTAAATTAGAATTCCAAAATTACAATAACATTTTAAATAAATAAAACTGTAAAATGTCAACGTCAATGAATGCTAAACAATTACACAAGCAAAGTCAAAAAATGCAAAATGTCAAATAAGTAACAATCTCAACCATAAAATTACAAGCATTTCAACTATCAAATAGAACAGCACGATGTCAATGCCAATGGATGATATATAATTGTGCAGGTGTCTTAAATGCAGAATGTCAGAATAATAATAATGTCAACCTTAAAATTAATAATGATTTATAAATAGTTATTGTCAATCTAACATGTCAGAAATCGATCACAATTCGTCTAAAGTGACCATCTCGGCAAAATTTTATAAATTCATTTATGTCATAAAAACAGTTATCAATTAGAACACAGAGAATAATTCTTTTAAAAACATTAAGTTGCAAATTTTGAATGTGGTTCGGAAGTAAATTAAATAGTCTAACGCACATGCTATGACAATTTCAGACATAAGGCAAATAGTTCCTTAACTAGGTGCTTTTACTTTATGAAATCCGGCAAAAATACGATAGTCAATATTTTGGAAAACATGGATCTTATTTATAAGAAAAATAATTATAATCAATTATAATAAATAACTGATATTAAACTTCCTCGTTACGTATATACACCTATTAATTTCAACAAATTAAAAGTAATATGTAGTAGGTTCATAATACGAAATTTAATAATATTAAAATTATTATGAGTTCGCCTGTACCTCATGTTAATGTATGTAGAAGTTTGCTATCAAATTTAATGACTTTCTAGTGTAAAAGTCAAATAACAATTACACTCTTAGAGGGTACTATTTCCGGTACTATTTATTGAGATAGAAATGAGAGCCATTGCTGGTTCTGTTTTCGCGCAACGAGGTGAGTACGCTAGGCGTAGAACCTACGCCTAGCGTACTCACCAAACTATGTCTATAACTTTTTAACTATAAAGGTACTATTTATTTCCTTTGGGCACTATTTGGTACTATTTGGGTACAGTTTTTTGAGATACTAGTTAAAGTTGTAGCTTGCTCAGATTTCCCAAACTGAGGTGAGTACGCTAGGCGTAATACTCACCAAACTATGTCTATAACTTTTGAACCATAAGGGTACTATTTATTTCCTTTGGGCACTATTTGGTACTATTTGGGCACAGTTTTTTGGCATTCTTGAAATAACAGAATTCCATGGTGAGTACGCCAGGCGTAGGTACACAACGGCGCGCTTAGCCACTTCCGAGCCATTATTTTGAATTTTTTGGCGGGAAAACTGTTTTTGGCTTATAATTTTTAAAATAGGAGGCCCAGAGATTTGAAATTTTGCCTCGTGTTTGCACAAATTATAACGTATTAGTTGATCTTTAAAACGAAACGCTATCTTATACAGCTACAGTAATTCACCATGTGTTAGCCCGTGTTACGTGTCACCAGCTTACACATACTTATCGGTTCGTAGCTCAAAAACCTTATGAGTTAAAGTTTTGAAATTATTTGTGCCTTATGCACAAATTAGGCACAAAATTTTGAGGTATAATTCATAACCGTAGCTTAAACAATTACGAAGATACAGCTGTGCAAGCCAGAGACCCGTGTCTCCAGCTCGCACACAGTTTTGTGATCGTAGTTTCAACAGTATTTGAGTATGACGGTTAGTTTTTTTTGTTCCTAGTGCACAAATTATGCACAAAATTTCTAGCTATAGTCTAAAACCCTATCCTCAATGGTATGTCTTAACGGGCGTGTGCGAGCTGGTGACACGTGTCTCCAGCTTACACACATAAAACAACTCATAGTAACGAAGTTGTGGTGGCACAAAAATTAGGACTGACACGTTTGATTGCACATAATATGCACAAAAATATGGCATGCTTAGAATTTCTCTATGTCGAATGAGGAAGCTGTAGACATGGACACCGATATCAGGGGTTTCAGTTAGACCCCCTAAGTCCCCCACGTTATCAGTTTCCCCAAAACGAGGGTACTAGTTTCTAATGCAACCCCTTCCCTCATGCGGGTTGGTAGGTTTTAGAAGCAGTTTCGTATGAAGATATCCTGTTTAAAAAGTACCTATTCTATGTCAAAATAAGAAATTCATACTTATTTAAATTGTTTGTTTTGTTTCAGGAGTTACATGCTCATTTGAACGGCTCCTTGAGTAGATCGACAATGTTGCAGTTAAAGAGATATTACGCTGATTCAGGCCTAGAGGATAAATCTAATGCGTTCTTTGATGAGTTTCAAATTGGGGCTGGAGACTCGAGAAACTTGTCAGAGTATGAAATGAGTTACCCATGACATTGACCTTCAGTGACCTTTAACCTATAGCTGTTATGTTCATAGTATGGACATAACAGCTATAGGTTAAAGGTCACTGAACTTGTTACAATACCAAGATGTCAAGTGGAGCCCCTTTTTTTGGTTGGTATGGAGTCCATACATTAATTTCTTGTCATGGCCCCAATCCATTCTCATCAAAAAAGGGGCTCCACTTGACATCTTGGTATTGTAACAAGTAAAAATTATTTAGTCTCTTAACACTAACTATAAATGAGGCTATCAGCGCAAAAGTGGTGTAACCTCAGACAGGTACTTCATTAGGAAGATAATGAGGAATTAAAATTTGCCTTTCCTTTCTTGTATTGTTTTCTGAGGTTTAAGCGAGCACTACACATTGAATCGAAACACTTTTTTACGGATTAACTCGCATTTAATTTACTATGTACATAGTTTTTTATATTATCCTGACGTTTCGAACCCTTTACAGGGTGTATTATATGTGTACTCCCTGTGACCACAGACCCTGTAAAAAAGTGTTTAATTTCCTTTCTTGCATTAATATGCTCCGTGAAAAAAACAGATGTTTTCAACCCCATCTATTGACGGATATTAAAAGGTGGCTTACGCCACTTTGTATTGAAAAATCATAATGTAACATAAAGTACACTGTACTACACAGTCGATAAATATCGTGATCCTGGATCGCGAACCAAATATCGTGATAAATAGCGTGTAGCATTCGCCATAGAGTGCCCTACAAAACGTGGCTCGATGTACATCACCTATTCGAGGAACACCGATAGCCTACGACATCGTCAGCACAGGAGTATGTGTAACCTGAGAAACAGCGGCAAACAAGTAGTTTTGCAGTGGATTCCTGCTCATATCGGGGTGCCTGGGAATTAACAAGCAGACGTTTTGGCAAAACAAGCGGCCAATGATGATGTATCATGCAATTGTGATCCATACTTTTCTGATCTTTTATACATTCCAAAACAAAACTATAACAAACTATGGCGTGATACTTACTTAGTGAGTACTTTGATGAAGGTTCACGCAGCATAGTAATTTGGTATAAAACCATACAGCCAGAACTACCAAATTGCTGGGTTGAGGACACTGATATGAGCAGGAATGACACTGCAACCGCTTTGCGGCTTCGATCAGGCCACATACCATTAAAATGGGTAAAACAGATTCCCCTCACTGTTCCGAGTGTGACTGCAAGGAAGATTTGATGCACATACTCATGGAATGTGTCCGTAAACAAGCAGAGGCGTGTGTTTTTAGAAAAAATTAACTTGAACAATTGTAACATACGTCTATACAACAGTGTTCTGGCTGATCCTTCATCAAGGACAGCCCGAGCTCTTTACAAGATGGTATCCATCGAGATTAAGCATAGAGTAACGTAATTTAAGTTAGCATTAACCAACCATGATTCACCTATGAGGGTGGCATTTTCTGTAAAAAAAAACTATTAAATAAATAGATTAGTTGCTACTGCATATCGTAAGCTCGTAGGCTTTGCCTTGTATGGGAGCTACCTATATAAAACAGTAATCTGGTGCAGCAGTGTATGATGATTGTTTTCTTTTACAAATCTTCTCCATAACTTTTATTTCAGCTGTTTTCAAGTATTTGCCATAGCACATTCTTTAACAAGCCATCCTGAGGCTCTTGAAATAGCGACATCAATGACCCTCCAAGAGTTCCAGGAGGATGGCTGCTGTTACGTTGAGCTCAGGAGCACTCCTCGTGATACACCGTATATGACAAAAAATCAGTATCTCAATACTATAATACAATCAATACAGTTAGTAAAGTATTTACAATAATAACTTATAAATATGATTCTATAATATTCTCTCTCTTCACCCAAGGTTGCCTGAAAGAGATTGCTTTTAAGCAATAAGGCCGCCTAATTGTACTCTCTTTTTTATCATTTGTCCTGTTTTTGTAATTGTTGTTTTTTCTTTTTTTGCAAACAAAGTGTTTATTATTATTATTATATATATATACATATACAGATAAATTAAAAGATAAGCATGTATTGGTAATGATATTTGTTAATATTTAATTTTTCAGGAAGTCTTCAGTACATTTATCTATAATATCTCGACTTATAATATCTATTAATCGAAGTCATCCTGTATCGGAAGCAGAAATGATAACAGACCTTGCCATTGAACTCTATAAGAAACATCCTGACATAGTTGTAGGAATAGAACTTAGTGGTGAACCAACCATTGGAAAATTCCAAGACTTTGTTCCGGCGTTCTCAAGAGCTAGAGAAATTGGATTAAAAGTGATACAATGTTTTTATTGAACACATTTTGCTTTGATCATAAAAAGAAGCAAAACCCATTTTCAAAAATACAAACATAAACTTCATAGAAATTATTTTAGTTTAATTAAACTCATACTCATATTTGAACAGTCACATGAAGTAGTAAATTTAATTCTTTAAGTATATCTGTCATCCATTCCTATTTTTCTAAATTGCCTCTTTAGTATAACTGAAGTATTATCAATTTTTTTAAAGACTATCTAGAACAGGTTGTCACAGTTGGAATAAAATTATTGATTGGTTGCAGGTGACTCTGCACTGTGGCGAAGTGTGTAATCCTGAAGAGATTCTAGCCATGCTAAATTTCCAGCCAGATAGGATTGGGCATGGCACTTGCATTCATCCGAAACTGGGAGGTACCCTTGAAACATGGGCTGCTTTATGTAAAAGCAAAACTCCTGTAGGTAAGTATTAATCAACTTAATTGATTTCCAGAATAGAAAGTAACCATACATGTACACAATTTGATAAAAATATTTTTTTTTACTATTTAAGCCTATCAGTATTTGTTTTGAACATAGTGAAATAAAGAATTTGCAAAAGGACTGCGAAATTGTAACTAGCAATTTTTATATTTTATGTGGGTAACGTAATTTTTTATGGCATTGCAATAAAAGTTTTATCTATCTTTAAATTCTTAACAGGCATGCAAAGCATCCTTATGAGCATTGGCTCATGAAAAGTAAAGAAAGCTCATGAGAGGTAAAGAGAGTGAGAGATCTCGGCTACCTCGGATGAGCACAGTTTGACCGCAAGCCGGTTTGAGTATGGTTACATGCTGAAAGGCATCAACTTCTGACTCAACTTTTGAAAAATTGCTTCAACATAATAATTTTGTTACAGAGGTGTGTCTTACAAGTAATGTCAATACAAAATCAACACCAGATTATGCATCTCATCACTTTATGGAGTTATATGCTGCAGAAGTGCCAGTCATTATATGCGTAAGTTTTATATGTAATACCGTGATGCTTAGTGTCAGACAAACAGGATACACAATTTAAGTAAACTAAAAAATAAATTTATTTCAGACTGATGACAAAGGAGTATTCACCACATCATTGTCTCAGGAATACAGAATATGCTCTGAAACATTTAATTTAGACCAAACGAAGCTGACTAGATTGGCACTTAATGCTTGCCAACATATATTTGCGGAAAATGATAAGAAAACACTAATGAGTAAAATTTTAAATTTTATGGACAAAAATTCTTTGTAAAATAAAAACTAATAGACTAAATAGACTTTTTTTTAAATATCGTCTCTCTCGCTCTGTTCATTTCTATTCTAGTCTATTTTGTGAACTTCACATTCAGCACCTACGCACGCCAGGGTCAACCTATTCATAATTGACCCTTCTGACAAAACCGTAAGGTTCGTAGGAATATTTGATTATTTGCGTTAAAAATCGCTGAAATAAACTCAACGATAACGAAACTTTAAAATAAATAAATCTAGGCTTATCTTAACTGAATGTTTAAGGGTCCTATTACACCTCGACTGTGATTTTGCGTAAAATGCTCATTTTCGCATTTTGTAGTAATTCTGCAGTTGTATTTATCGTTTTTATCGAAATAGGATAATAAATTCATGCTTAATATTACAAATCTCCACTCCGAGATTAAGCTGAGTTCGGACAGCCGGCGCATCGCATTGTATGTATTTTTTGCATTTTTTTGTATTTTTTACATGTATTTTTTGGAACCTAAACCAATCCGAAAGATTTTACCGTTTGCTTGCACCAGAAGTGAGGATTACAGCTTGACGTTCAAGCCATAATCCTCACTAACCTATAGCTATAACGCCGAAACTATAATGCGACAATTTTTTTTACATGTACGACTATTTATGACTATTTCATGACTATTTTTTAGTGTTGTCAAAATTCGTTTTCATTAAGATTTAAAATATGAGGATTACAGCTTGAAGCACACGAGATAGAGATATGCCTATTTCGGATTTGTTACTAGGCAACTGTTGTTATTTCCCGTCATATAACAGAAATATCTAGGCAACAAATCTAAAGTAGGCCTATCTCTATCTCGGGATCGGTTATTAATTTCGGCCGTTAGAGCCCTAAAGCATTCAACCAACGAATGCTCTAAGGTTAGAGCACATGAGTAAAGAAACGGATTACTCATGTAATTAGTATCTGTACAATACCATAGACAAATCGTCCTTGACAATACATAATAAGTGTTTGATAATGTTGTTGCCATTAAAATGTTCCGTAGTAGGTTTATTTATATATTCTACGTAATTGAGCAAAGCCAGGATTAAATATAACAAACGTTAATTTAATAGGCAATAAAAAGTTTATTACCCAATAACACGTTAAAATACTTAACAATATTAGGTACTTACTTATCAAAAACATTCAACAGTTATAACTTCATAATTTTCTTTGGTATTATCATGTACTACATAGGGGAATGTTGGTATTCCATGGCACGCAGCACCATGGTTCCCATCTTTCGTGAGTGCCACTACAGCACCCATGAAATTCGGGTAGTGATTTGCAATCCTTTGGACTGCGACTCTTGAGGCTTCTGTGGGTGAAGCGCCGCGGCGCATTTCTTCAACAGCCAAAAAACTGAAAAAAAAATCTTGTGTGAATGAAAAGTATTTATTGTATATTGACTATTCCTCCTTGCTAAGATTACATAGATGGGTCACAATCACAATATTATGCCATCCATACCACCATCCTGGGTAACATTTTTCGGTTTAGTAACATGAAGGCCACTAAGGTCGTTTAAATGATATGAATAAATATTTTAATTCGATCTACTGCACATTCCTCAATGCTCTATTAAAAATATACCACCAGAAATTAGCTAGATTTCAAACCTGTGAAGCTTCAATGTTGAGTTTCAGTAGCATCCTTACTTAGGACTCAACAGTCGAAAATACGCAATAGGACCACCTACTGTACTGATTAGATTATGCACTGCAGTGTTACGCCATGAATACTTTATAAGATTTACTCCCGTGATTTATAAAAAATTAATGCACATTAGATCCTAATGGGTTGATGAGCTTTAATGCGGGGGCCCTAAGCAGGCCTCACTAAGATAAGATAATAAACTGACCACCTACCTAGGCAGAAAACGGAGCATAATATCACCATCCCCTGTGCCTGCTGCTCCCCCAACAGTATTGTCCGCATATGCACCCGACCCAGGAATGGGAGAGTCACCAATCCTTCTGTAAACAGTAAATAACATTACTTACAGACTCTTAGGCATTTGTTACACGTTAGTATGCTCACTGTCAGCCCCAGTGTAAACGTGGACTTAGTCTGTAGTATGCGTTCACACAAAGCCGACAATACGCTACTTTCGGTGTCGCACATCGCGAGATACACGTCTGTACTCATTGAAGTGTCTCAAATGAATTGTGCCCGCGGCGCAGCAATCTAATACGTGCTAATACACTGACGCTCTTACGTTTGGCTACGTAGCCAATCCGCGTCCGCCGTGCATAGACGCGTAGTTAAAAAATTGGCCACCGAGAGTAAGTGACTACGCACTACATAATAGCGTATAGTCTGTTCGGTGTGAACGAGAAGTTATATATATATATATATATATGGAAAAACGATAAACTGCGTAACGCGCGCTCACAGTCCGCAGCGGACAATCCGTATGGTGTGAACAATGCCTTATCATTATAATTGTTTATATGCACAATGGTCACAGAAGTACAGTTACCCAGGTATTTTGAACTTTGCTCCATTTGTTGATGTACCAGCAGCAATATTTGCATTTTTATCAATTGCTACCATGCCAATGGTATCATGATTGAATCGGTCCACTTTCGTAGTTTTATGCATATTATCAAGAGATCTGGTATAAAGCATCTCACTGTATGGTCCACAGTTAAGAGTAGGATCCGGTTTAACATTCTAAAACAAAATTGAAAATCTTTTGTTTTTCAATGACACATAATAAGTGACACAAGTAGATAAGTATGTTTAAAATATTGTAATAAAAATACACCAATCACCAAAATTATTCAAATAAAGATTTTATAACTGCTTTTAATTTATAGTAGTGTTTCAAAAATAATTAATATTCACCATCCAAAAGTTAGGCTGGCAATTATCCTTATTATACCATTTTGTCCACATTTCTTTGGATTCGGAAGAAGATAAATTTTCTTCAGTAAAGCCCATTTCCACAGCAAACTTTGTGGCCAGCTCTCCGACAAGGATGGAATGTCTGGTGTTCTCCAAAACATGCCTAGCCACAGATATTGCATGCTTTATTCTACGAAGAGCCCCAACTGCTCCAACGTTCATAGTTTTACTAAAACATATGACATATTTTATAGCAAATAATTTATTACAAACTTAAAATGTTATTTTTTTTCTCCCCAGCCCTATTGTATCTTTCCAATTACACTCTTAAACTAATGAAATGCATGATTAATTGTTACAGGAATCGCTGTTTAGCAATCTTTACCAACTTACAAAATTTTTTAGGTTCATACCCATCCATTATAAGCGCATCTAATGTAGTCTCAGCATACTCATCGGGGCTTCCACCATACCCAACAGTGCCATCACATTGTTGCTCTTCACATAGCGATGCACCTCTTTCAATAGCGTCCAAGGAGCTATGGCCATTTTTCAAGATATTCCATGCTGCAAAAAAATTTAATACAAATAAAGTGTTTAGTTATTGCTTAATTTGTGGGTTTGGTCACAATGTAACAAATATTAATGTTTTTATTGTTTTATCAATAAATGTGGACTGAATAAGCTGAATGCTTATTGGTCTATCATTTTATTATTAAAAAGTTATAATTTTCTTTAGGGTAGAAGTATGTTACTATTTAAATAAAAACGAAATATGAATATTTGACATTTTATCTTTCAACATGATCATCCAACTATAGTATTTATACTTTATAATAATAATAATAATAATAAATGGTCATGCAACGCTCTACTGGGATCGCTCTATCATCACGGACAGGACTATTGCCGCTAATAAGCCTGATATCATGGTGATCGACCGATCTCAGCGCCAAGCAATATTGGTTGATATCTCCATACCTCATGACAAGAACCTCGTGAAAGCCGAGAAGGACAAGCTCAGTAAGTACCTTGACTTGGCTCACGAGGTTACCGCCATGTGGGATGTGGATTCAACCATTATTGTACCGATAGTCGTTTCGGCACACGGCCTTATAGCGAAGAGCCTCGATCAACACCTAGAGAGGCTCTCGCTGAAAGGTTGGGTCAAGGGTCAGATGCAAAAGGCAGTACTCCTTGACAAGGCACGTATTGTCAGGAGGTTCCTCACTCTGCAGCCCTAACCACCGATAGCTTGGGTCTATCCCCGCTGCCGGTGGCAACCTAGGTTAAGTTTTTTATAATATTTTATATTGTAAATAGGTTTTTATATAAAATATTGTAAAAAATTAAACTTAAGAATTGTGTTAAATATAGAGGATAATAATAATAGTGTATTATGTTGAGATTTTAACAGGGCAAGTAAATGATGATGTTTACAGTTTACACAAACTGTAAAATAAGGTCTTATAAAAATAAAATAATAGTAGGTACATAAGTAAGTAGGTACTTAGTTTTATCAGTTTTGGACCTGTTTTGGACATACCTACCTTATTAAATAACTTACTATAAAAATATTTCAAAAGATGCAATCGACTCACCGCTAATGGTTGCATTGGTAAAATTCCATGTTGTTATAACGATGGGTACATTCTTTTCGCCCGACAAGAAACAAATGCAAAAAGTCGTCAAGAATATTGAAAATAAATAACTCATTTTATCACGACAAAAATAACTACTATAATATTTTATATCAAACTTTAACTCTTATTAAGGTACCTACCTACCTACTTTGTTAAACTTATTAGTCAATAACACTACATAATTATATGTAGTTATATAAAATAAAAACAATTGATCACAAGACCTCTAATAAAATGTTTGTTTGACTTGACAAAGACTAAACCCTCGGACCAAATATTACATGGACAGAGTCTTACGACGTTGCCGCTTTTACATACGTGTATCAAAGTAAAGTATTTGTATCTCTGTCTGTATGACTGTAGTGTGATATGAGTAAAAGAGATAGTTAATGTACGTTTTGCAACGACGCACTGTCGGTGTGAGACGTGTCAATTCATGACCGACTACTAGGTCAAAACATTGCTGGATTGTGCGAAATAATAGTGAAATATTAAGAAATCTTAGTGTTTGTGTTATTTGTGTAATATACAATTGGCATAATGTCTTGTACAGCTGTTTATTGTTCGTCAAGAACAACAAAAGAAGGTGTGAAAGACCAGGAATTATCATTTCATACGTTAGTGATTTCTCATAATATGTATGCTTTACTATGAGTTTTTTAATAATTAAAACGGCAAAGCATTAATTTTTGCTAATTCTAAATCATACTATATCGTACACTTTTCATAAGAATCAGGTTTTAAACCTTATTTAAATGTAATTTAAAGGCTTTGTTTTTGGCATAATGATTAGTGATGTACGTATTTGTGTATCGAAGCTTTATCGATATTACTAATATTCTTTTTATTATTCTTTTTTTAGGTTTCCAAAATGCCCGGAAATCAGACGTGAATGGGTTAAAGCTATTAGACGTGATAACTGAGAGCCCACAAAATATTCAAGGCTCTGTTTCAAACATTTTGAAAAATCTTTTTTTACAGTAAAAATTTTAGCCTTAGTTCAAAATTGAATCTTAATAATATGGGCGGGAATATGAATAGTAAAAAGTATTGCTCTTCACTTTACTACACAAATTATTATTTTTTATTTGTTTGTTATAATAGAAGGAGGCAAACGAGCAGGCGGGTCACCTGATGGAGAGTAATCTCCGCCGCCCATAGACACCCGCAACACCAGAGGAATCGCAGATGCGTTGCCGGCATTTAAGGAAGGAATAGGAATTGTGAGCGGGGGGGGGGGGGAGGCCTCCAGAACCCTCACTGCCCTAACGAAACACAACAGCACCAAGGGCTATTATTTCACGCCGGATATTAGGGTGTTACCAGACCAATCGATCGATCGTCGATCGACGGCATCGATCGATGGTAGAATGGATTAGTCGACGTCACGTAAAATGGGCCGGGTCGCCCGGCGTAACACTACCCTCTCTAATATTCGGCGTGAAATAATGGCACTTGGTGCTGTTGTGTTTCGTCCGACTAGTGAGGGTTCCGGAGGCCCCTTCCCCCCCCCCCCTCCTCCTCCCAATTCCTATTCCTTCCTTAAACCTATTCCTCCCCTAAAGGCCGGCAACGCGTCTGCGATTCCTCTGGTTTTGCAGGTGTCCATGGGCGGCGGTGATTACTTTCCATCAGGTGACCCACCTGCTCGTTTGCCTCCCTCTTTTATAAAAAAAAAAAATTTCTCGCCCATGGATAATAATCGTAATATTAGATTATGTTTATGTTGATAATAATGAGTGATGATAATATGAACGTTTAAATACTAAATGATATTCCCCCAAACACCTTGGGAAGCACTTTAGATTAAGCAACACCGAAAAAGGGGGGAAGGGGAGGGGGAGGGGGAGCCAAAGTGCGAAAATGCATAGTATTCAAGATATTTTTATTTTGAGGTTATTTTAGGTTATTTTTAGGAAAAAAAAACAAATATTCTACTAAGTTACCATTACCGTACCCCCTCCATCCCCCTCCTCTCTACCTCCCTCGAAACTACTAACCTCGAAATTCATGACAATCGCTACGCAAAAAAAAAAAAAAACAAAAACAAAAACCGCTGCTTAAAATGTCATTTGGATAAAATAAGCGATCGTTGGCTTTAAAAAACGGCAGCATCCAGATTCTTCTGCGTTTGCGTCTCCGTAATAATAGTACGAGCAACATCGTACTGGCCAAGAACAACGAGTCCTTTTCAGAATACATTTCGAAAGAAACTGATGGAATTTAGCCAGGGTTAATCGATCAACGTCGACCGACCGTCGATCGATGGGTTAGACGAACGGTATCCATCGATTGATTAAAGCTACCACACCTATCGATCAACGTCGACCGACCGTCGTCGATCGATTGGTTAGTCAAACGGTAGGTATCCGTCGATCGATTAAAGCTACCAGACCAGTCGATCAACTTCGATCGACGTTGATCGATGCCGTCGATCGACGATCGATCGATTGGTCGGGTAACACCCTTAGTGAGAGGTTGGTATTGACGCCGGGCGAGCCGGCCCAGCGTGCCCGGCGTGCTGCAACGCAGCGTGGCTCTACTACTCAGTCAGTGTCACTCATTTAGCACCACCCAAGGGTCACGTGTTGGGTCTAAACGGTAAACCTACGGACATGAGTAACTGTAACCCCCAATTATAATAACGAACTAGGTACACACCACATTAAAGTGATTATATCGATATACTAGTCACATCTTTAGTCACGCACACATGTACAGATAGAAGGCTGCACACTAACAAAATACGGACATGCTAAAAATCCAAAGACTCTGTCCATTGTGATATTTGGTCCGAGACTAAACCTGACTAACTTCTTCCATCCAATCCAATCCACCCACCTCCATACCTACCAGTGTATTACCTACTTAATGGGGAAGCAAACTGTCAAATAGTTCATTGTAGAGGGCGCTGTGCAGCTAAAGGTGCGAGAACACGTAGTGTGGAGCCGTGTCGCATGTTTTTCGCGACTTCGCGCCTGTTTCTCCGTTTATGTCGGTTTTTTGACCCGCGACAAAAGGCCAGCGCGCGCGCGAACTTTGCGAGAACACGTCTTCTAGACTCCACACTCGCGCGGGCCGCGCGTCGCTCAGTTTGCTGCTGTTAGCACGGCGGCGGCGTCTTGTCGTGTCAGTAGGTGGACGAAATACTACCAAACCGAACCAATAAAAATAAATTAAAAGGTGCCTTGATGGAAATGCCAGTTGCAATTTTAAAACAAAAAAGGTTATAACTTAAGTTGAATATAATTATTAATGTCCCTAATTTTTATTCGTAATTGTAGTACGCTAGTGCGCACAAAACGAGAGACGCAGCGATACACACTTCTTGTTTTTCGACGTCCATCACATACGAACACGCGAACGTTGTGAAAACTACGCGAATATTGCAAGTGTTGTTGCCTTGTCCACGTCGCGCTGCGTTCGCGCTACTTTCTCGTGCGCGAATCGCGAATAAAATAGCGACAACAGTGACAAAAAGAGCTGACAAGTCAAAAATACGCTTATATTACCCTTGTTATGTAAAGCCTTTTAATCAATTTTTAATGATGAATTATTGTGTTAATAATTATTCATAAAACGTTAAGAGGCCTATTACATCTCGACTGTGATTTTTGCGTAAAATGGCCAACTTTGGCGCTCTGGATCTCAGAATCAAAAATATATTAACAATTTTGACTTATAGAATAGTGTAGAATAGCTATTGGCATAGTACGTAGCGGCCTCGCTTTTTGTAAATTTTGCTTAACTTATTAATTAAACCCAAAATTGCAGAGAAAGATTTTCATAAAATGCGCGGAGGCACTTTTTTGAGCTCATCGATTGAACTACTGTTTTATGCAAATGAATTAAAAATATATAATGTTATCTCTTATATAGTCGTATAATGCTTAGCGGCTTCAGAATTTTTAGAAATTGTTGATTATATATAGAAAAAAAATCTTATTCTAAACCAAAAAACTTCGAAAATCGCTTCAAGTTAACTGTGAATTTCTTCTATCTACGATAATATTATTGAGCAAAATTTATACCAGAATAATTGTTACTTCATGAGGAATAAAGATTTTATAATTTTAAATCATGAATTTATTATTCTATTTCGATAAATACAACTGCAAAATTACTACAAAATACGATGCGCCGGCCGTCCGCACTCCAGTACTGCGCGAGCGCTCCTCCTCAGCGTTGCTAACTACTAAGCTTAATATTTAGTTTAGTTCATGGCAACATTATGGTTTGATACGCCATTTTGAGGAAGTTGTCAAACGTCTCCAAAAACGTCAACTTGTGTCGAAACTTGCAACGCGTTACCGTCCAAATTTTTTCTTCCACTTTCTAACTGGGATTTAGCTGGTAACAGTGTATATTTTATTAATCAAGCTGTAGCAATGGGCGATTTTCCGAGATCGAAAAAAAAGGGAAATTGGTTCGTAAATGACTTCATAGATGGCGCTTAGCATAGATTAGTATGGCGCATGGTAAAAGGCGGGTTCATGAAGAGCACGTGTATGGCTGCGTAATATTTATTCTATTCCAAAATAGAAATAGGTTCTGGATGTCATAAATATAAATAGGTAAGTAAATACTATTTTTTTATTCTTGTGGTAGACAAGTAAAAGTGTAGAATTTATTACAGCCCTTAGGTACCTAGGTACGGCTGGTGGCCGGCTTTTGTAAAACGACATCTATCGGGTGTTTTTGTACTAATTTTTACTTTTTTATTTGGGCTGTCAGAAAAAAGCCCATTGATAACCTAAATAATGGTAAAAATTATTAATCATTGCTTTTGTTCATACAATAACAGTTATATTAAAGTAATGCAATCCCGTCTTGATATCCAGCTAAGCGTTACTTCCATTTTGTTTGGTTACATATAGGTGGAACGTTGAAGTTACAAAATGGAAATATAAGGTTAAGTTCACATGGTGATTCTATTTGTCATGTGGTACCAGTATAACATTTTTAGCCGATTGAGTTATGGGTAGAGTTGACCGGCAGTGGGGTAGTACCTAACCAGGGACGATAAATACTATAATTTTCGTAAACTTGATAATTTTACCTCTTTACTCCTCCTCCTCCTCTACTCATCTACCTTTTACAAAAGACCTCAACTTTAAGTTAATCTAGTAATTACGTAACTTGCTTTTTGGTATGAACTATAGTATATTTTCTTGTTTTTACTTTATTTCATAATTTTTTAAAATATGGTCCATATTCCAAAAACATGAAAGTGCTAATAATCTTTGACTATATACATGTCTAGACGGAGCATCGCGTTACAAACGCTTCTCAAAATCCGCCCGGTTTTTGTATTGAATTTGAAGTGTGCGTGACAGCCGCGTATCTGACACTAGCGCGAATGGTTGCCAGCGAATGCCTAATTTCCGATAAAGTAGGGAAAAAATATTTATGCACAATATAATTTTAAAATGATTCATAACATAACATAACTTTTTATATTAGGTATGTCTATCGTATATGTAGGTATAACGCATAAAAGAAGCTGGTGTGTTTAGAAAAATGGATGATTGAAGGCGAGGGCGAATACAATAAAATAATGCGCTAATGGAAGCCTGTGTGCGTGTGATATGTTTGTAATAGGGACGAAATAGAAGCAACGGGCAGGATGATTTACATTTAATACTTAATCAAAATTGTTTTTTTAATTAGAATATTTTAAATTAAAATCAAAACAATCAATGGCGTTCTCTTTGTATTTGTTTCTTAACAGGTTCACTGTCCAAAAATAAAACAATAGGTTAATCAATTGTTATGGATCATATGTGGTCCACGGGACAGTGAACCTGTTAAATAACTTTCGTTTGGATGTTACATCATTTTTCATGGTCTCTAATTTCTTATTATGTTGAAACCTTGTAGTTAAATATTTCGACAACGACTTCTTTCTACCAGATAAGTTGGAAATCTGAAAATTAAAATGTTTGCTATGTGGTCGAACAGTTGTAAAGGTTACATAATGTGATGACTGCTCATCAATATCCGTGCCCAATAGTTTACCTACATGAGACGAGAAATATTGACCTTTTGGGGGCACAAACATATACCCGCACTTTCTCAAATATCGTCATCACCATCATCATCAGCCTATAAACGTCCCACTGCTGGACGCAGGCTTCCCACATGGAGATAGCACGTGGGAATATTGGGCCATAACCCACCACGCTGGCCCAATGCGTGTTGGTGGGTTTTAACAACTGTCATCTTACGACAACAAACGGGACCAACGGCTTATCGTGCCTTTCGAAGCACGGAGAAGCTCGAGATGTTTTAAATTTGGTCACCCATCCAGTGACCCGGCATTGCGAAAGTTGCTTAGCGGGCAAGATCGCAAGCTGAACGTGCTAGCCGATGCGCCATCGAGCTCTGAAGCATACATACTACCATCCCCTACACACACACTACTTACATAAATACTTACGTACATTCCATTTCAAACATAATATTTTTTTTATTCGTTTCGAATATCGATACGATACCATACCACAATAACAATTTATAATAATAGTATTATAAAATATTACAGTAGGTATTATATTTTTTCTTGTTTTACAATGGAACCTATAATCCAGCCAAATTCGATGACGAATGTTTGTAAACAGATTACTGTTATACCTAGTTGCAGTATGATTTTACTTTTTCTTTAGAGACATTCACAAGAAAACCGTTAATTATTGTGTCTTTCTTTCAAAAAACAGTAAAAATCCTAGTGACTAGACATTTGCACAAATGACAGTAATATGTTTACAAACATTCGGCTTCGAATAGGAACCGTGACATTTATTCACGCTCTTATAAATCAGACATCAGTTTAAAAAAAAGAAAAACTTTGAAAGCGTTCCAATAATAAATATATTTAATGTATTTACTATATTTACAACAAGACCATGTAAAAATACTAACTTACAAGACTGAGTATTTTTTATCATTCTTATTAAAACGAAACGTCAGGGTAATATATAAAAAACTATGTAAATAATAAATTAAACGCGAGTTAATCCGTAAAAAAGTGTTTCATTTCAATACTTATTATATTTAAACCTCCTTTTATATTCTGCCACCAATAATGGGAATTCTACACTTTGATACCAACAACACTACGCATACATGGCCGTTATTATTGTTAAACTTTAATTTTTCATTAAAATTTATCGATACTTACAGATGAAACGTGACTTTCCTTTTCGAAATAAAAAATTGGTTGCCTGTAAAGTCGGTATACGGGCGAAAGTTTTACGTGACAACGACTTTGAGTGGTAAAATAATTTTAATGTGAATATTCATTCGTATAGTAGGAAGAAGGATGAAATAATATGGAAGGGACGCGTGCCTTTCACTTTTTATGTCTGTCTCTCTCGCTCTTAGGCGGGCTAACCATGCCCGAGTGGAAGGGACGCGTGCCTCTCACTCGCTCTCATTGTGAGCGCATAACGTGAGCGGAGCGTAACGCAGTTTCTTGAAGTGTCACCCGGCAAACCAATTTATAAGACGTTGTCACGTCAAAAATCTTTTGGAGTTTCGACAGAATTTCACTGAGCAAACGGTCATTTTGCGAACAATTTCACCGAAACGCGAGAGGTAATCACTGCTTGACGGCACAATGACACTGACCGCCAGGATTGCGCGATAGACCAATTTTGGGCTATAAATTTTTCAACGTTTTTTTACGGCCAGGCTCTATCTAGACATATATATAATCAAAGCTAATAACATAAAGAAGTTACCAAATTTTAAAGACATGTGAACTAACCTTATTACTTTTCAACGCGTTCCTACGTCTTTCCAATTTGTGATTGTCTCATGTTTTTTTAACTTAAAAATATAAATATTTTGATTATTTGATAGGACACTTTACGTTGTGACAGTATTTGTTAAAACAGACTAAAAGTACTTTTTTTCATAATTATTGTGAACTTTTAAACGGTTATTATAATTATAATACTGCTTTACCTAAAAGTTACAAAGTGGATATATTTTACTGCTTAATGTTTCAAAGATAAATGTGAGAGAAATAATATTGTGTCAAAATATTACTACTATAGTGTTAGTTTAATAATAAAGGAAATTCTTTTATTAAAAATAACTGTGTTGTTATTAAATTTGCCTTAATAAAAGTTACAAAATGAAACCTAGAATCCCCATCCTGTATTATAAAATCTTATTTTCTCAACAAAGTTAAGTTTTCCTGTAAGTAGTGTTAATAAAATAATACATTTAAAGGAACAATGAATCAATTTACGTCTTAAAAATATGTATACTTAATTTTATTTTCCTTATCCTCCATTTTGTAACCGGGATGTATTTTTACGAAAAGACCCAGTCTAACAAAAACTTTACGGCAGCTTAGGCGGCGTCACTATTATACCGCAAAACTTACGGTTCCCTAACCGATGGAGAATACACTTCCTTTTTTTCTGACTTTAAACTATGAAAGCATGGTTACATTTAGTGAATTTTGAGCTATTTTTGCCAATACGGTTTATGTTTATGTATTCTCAAAACAAAACAGGTCCAAAATGGGCATTGTTCTTTAATCCCAATATTTATTTTCAATGTTAAGTAAAACCAAAAGTTTACATTATCTTTTTCCCTTCAATCGGTGGTCGTTGTGTCATATTTTTTGCGTATCCGATACATCGAACAAAAAACATTATTATGTATTCGATATCAATACATCATCGGTTCAATACGATGCGTCGTGACTCGTGACTATACATCGAGTATTTAATACATCGATGTATTAGTCGGTCGTAGGGATAATAGACACTTTAAAATAACATCGATTCTTTTTTCGATGTATTGAGAAATACATCGATGTTTCTAAAACATCGATTGTTTTTCTCAATCGGCTTGTTATGCAGTAAGGTGATTTAAAAACTACATTAATGTTTGTTAGATCACTGGTCTAATAGCCCACAAGAAACTGAAGCCGAAACAAAAAGAAAATTAAGTATATGGAAAAATATTTATTAAAAAATCAAAGGACAATGCCCACGGCCCATACATTTGAAAACCTGACAATGAGTTAGCTAAACATGTTTCAAAGGACAATGCCCACGGCCCATACATTTGAAAACCTGACAATGAGTTAGCTAAACATGTTTTATACCACTTTTGTACCACTTTTGTTTCAATTAATCAACCACAACACATATTTATTATTAAAGAAGATATTATGAAGACTATAAGTACGTGAATTTCATTAAAATTAAAATAGTGAATCTTCTTCTTCTTTTTACGCAGTGGCGTTTCCCTTTGGATTTCGCCAATATCCAGTTTTTAGCTCAGTTGTTTGTTTTTACAGACTCATTGCTTGTATCGGTTTCTCGTAAGAGCACAATGTACAAGTACAGAGGTTGTGAGATCTTAAATTTTGAGGCTGTAGACCAAGCTGATGATCTGTACTCTGTAATGTCTATGGTCAAACACAATACTTTTAAATAATAGTTGTTAGTAGCAGACAAACAAATTATAATCTTATATTGTTAGTAGTTATATAAGCACATAAAACATCAATGCAGGGGGGTTTCACATAGCTGAGAACAATTTTGTGGGTTTGGGTATACATGGGGCGAGGTGATCATAAAGGGAAGTTGGATATTTGGGACAGTTAAAAAATATGTAGTCAGCTGTCCCTCCTCCAGACCGCATTCGGACCACCTCACACAACAGTGACAGAAAGAGCTGACAACTGACAAGTTAGAAAGACGTTTCTTTTTACCCTTGATAAGTCAAGAAAAGGAGATGTAAAAGCCATGTTAAAAAAAAAGTATAGCCGATATGATGAATTAAATAGTTAATAATTATTCATAAAACGTTAAGCGGATATTTTGTTTTAAAAAGGAGATCAAGAATTTATTTTTAACGTTAACAGATAAAGAGGCGGTACCTACGAAACGTTTTAGAGGCAGAGGCAAAAACCTAGAATTCGTTACTACATAAAGTAAAACTTAGTATTGTTTTTTTCCTGACTTTAAAGGGAAACTATGAAAGCATGGTTAGACTTAGTGAATTGCATTCTCAAAACAAAACAGGTCTAAAATGGGCATTGTCCATTACAAATCTCAATATTTCTTTTCAATGCTACGTACAACCAAAAGTTTACTTAATCTTTTTCCCTTCAATCGGTTTTTTTTAAATAAAATGTGGCCGTAGTGTCATATTTTGCGTATCCGATACATCTAATAAAAAACATCGATATATATTCGATATTTGAGTATTAACAATACATCGGTTCAATACGATGCATCGTGACAATACATCGATGTATATCGTCCATCGCTAGTCGGTCGCAGTCGGCAGCGTTGCCAGACCGTCCTAAAAGGGACGGTTTTCCGTCCTATTTAATGCTTGGCCGTCCTTTAACCGTCCCCTTATCGTCGCCGTCCTTTTTTGCGATTACTTTAAATTATAGGTAGGTATCGATCTTAAAAATAATTATAATATAAATCGATGAACGCTGTGTATAGATCATACGTATTTGAACGCATCCCAACGTACCTACAGCTCTATCCATTGAGCCTACTCAAAAGCCTACTACTCGGTCGAACTAACATGACACCTGCAGGTTATACCACCCGTCCCTCTCACTCTCCGGGCATGACAGAATCGAATGAAAGAATTAGAGTAGGGCTTCAAGTGTCATGTTAACTGGACCGAGTTATGCTCTATCGGTTGTGGTGGTGGTGTGAAGAAATTCGA
Organism: Scoparia ambigualis; assembly: GCA_963921215.1. Taxonomy (NCBI): domain Eukaryota; kingdom Metazoa; phylum Arthropoda; class Insecta; order Lepidoptera; family Crambidae; genus Scoparia; species Scoparia ambigualis. The sequence goes on from OY992510.1 coordinate 8,632,928, forward strand.
GCCCAGTAAAAAAATGTTCAATGCCAAGATTCGTTTTTTAAAAATCACATTATATTTTTAATATTCCAAAAGTGTATACTAACATAAACTGTTAAAGTTAACTGGATAGTTGTTATGGAGCTAACATTGGTATCTCATTTTGACGTGAAAATACTGCACTCATAGAATAATAAGTAATATTCTGAGACTGCACTTTATATTGTCAAGTCAAGTCATGTTTATGTTAAAAACTAAAACTAAACAGATAATTTTGTTTTGCATGCACTTTTTTTGGTTTTAAATTGTTTTACAAAACTACACTACTGCAAGTGAATAAGGTAGATGTTTTTTTTATGCATGAATATTTTTGGTTTTAAGCACAGACATTATATGTCTGTGGTTCTAAGTTATTCTTATGAAAAATAGTATAGTATAAGTATATAAAAAAATATGATTTACGAAATCGTCCCTTTGCCCTAAAAACCGTCCTTTTTCAGGTTAACCTCCGTCCGAAATTGACGAAGAGAACTGGCAACACTGGCAGTCGGCCATTTTGTGTTTGACCGTCTCCCAGCATACACTGTTCAACGTAAGTTTGGTTCTTTCACATTAAATTGTAAAGATTTTGTTTATTATATTTTATTTGTTCGTATTTTGTTAGGTTATTAACTTAATATTTAAATTCTAAATCGTCAGTATCATTTTGAACCCTATTTTTGTTGAGATTTATGCTATCTTAACCTATAATCCCACGTGCGTGACATGATGAGACCTATAAATTCATTTCATTCGTGGTATCTACCATAGTGTATACACAGTGATGGCCTTAACGCGTCTGATTGATCACTAAATATATGTTTACGTTGCGTTCTAAGAAATAGTTCTTAATGCTAATACCTTTTCAGAATGGCGGACGCTGCTCCTGCCGGTGGACGTGGCGGTTTTCGCGGTGGCTTTGGTTCTCGAGGAGGCGATAGAGGTCGTGGGGGCCCCCGAGGACGTGGACGCGGTCGCGGCCGCGGCCGTGGTCGCGGGAAGGAAGACCAGAAGGAATGGGTGCCAGTCACCAAACTGGGACGCCTCGTGCGTGAAGGCAAAATTGACAAGCTAGAGAACATCTACCTGTTTTCTCTACCCATCAAAGAATTTGAAATCATCGATTTTTTCCTTGGGCCTTCCCTCAATGATGAAGTCTTGAAAATCATGCCTGTGCAGAAGCAGACCCGTGCTGGTCAACGCACCCGTTTCAAGGCTTTCGTGGCTATTGGTGACAACAATGGTCACATCGGTCTGGGTGTGAAATGCAGCAAGGAAGTAGCAACTGCCATACGAGGTGCTATCATCCTCGCTAAGTTGTCTGTTCTCCCAGTACGCAGAGGTTATTGGGGTAACAAGATCGGCAAGCCTCACACTGTACCATGCAAGGTAATTGTTTAAGTTTCATTCAAAGTTTTATGATACGTATGACTGTAAAAGTATTTATTTCTTATGATGAGAACTTTTAATAATTTCATTCGTGGTATCCTCTTGAGGTAAATCCTATGAAGCTTTTGAACGTCTGATTAAACATTACGCCTACTTCACAATAAAGTTTGCTGTGCCGATTTAATAAAGAATTGTCATTTGTCATTTCAGGTCACTGGAAAGTGTGGTTCAGTCACCGTGAGGCTGATTCCTGCGCCTCGTGGTACAGGAATTGTGTCTGCACCAGTCCCTAAGAAGCTTCTTCAGATGGCTGGAGTACAGGATTGCTACACATCAGCTCGTGGCTCTACTGGTACCCTTGGCAACTTCGCCAAGGCTACTTATGCTGCCATTGCAAAGACGTACGCCTACTTGACCCCAGATTTGTGGCGTGACATTCCCTTGACCAAGTCGCCGTATTCAGAATTCAAAGTATAGAAAAATGAAAATTATTAAACTTTCATTTTAAAACAAGACATTTTCTTTTATTTTAATTATAAATTAAATCAAACTTGTTACCACAGTTACAACCATCTGGGGGGTTACTCTCGAACGCAAACTCAATCTTAATACAATTCCAATGCGATTAATATGTATCGATATTGGGATAAGTAAAGATAATTCCGGAACGCCATCTCGATAATAATTTGTTCAATCAATTTCCACGCAATTTAATTCGAATGTGGCGCTATTCTTGCTTACAAAAGTGCCATTTGACATTTTTTAGATTTGTGATTGGAAATTGATTAATGCAATTCTGTTTCAAGAGTAGCCTACCTGGTCTAGTCTAGTGATTAGACTAGATCCCAGGTTCGTTATACTTACTCTGGTCGGTGGGCGGTAGGGTTTTAAGTCTGGATCTAGCTTAAACATCTCCATGTAATAAAGGTAGGTAGGTAGGTACTGTAGTTAATACCATGTTAGGGCGCTGGCTGGTTTTACTTTGTAGTAATTTATAAATACATTGTTCAAATAATTGTTCTCTGCCCCCCTACAGTGGCAATCTCTTCCCCTGTCTATTCGTAATTCGTCTTACAATGCACGCGCTTTTCACTAGCAATTTTTTTTAAAATCCTTTATTCAATATACCTACTTCTTGGATAATATTGTTTACAAATATGTGCCGTATCACGAAAACCTCACAGGGTGTTTATCTGGGTTCCGGAGAGTCGGTATTTACATTAATTGAGTAGGTAGGTACAGTACAGTACACACACAGTAGTGACAAATAGACTGGATGAGCGTTTGCCACTTAGGGGGGCTGACAAGTTACGAGAAGAGATCTTAACATGGGCACAGTGATAATAGATGTGTCTACACCCAGCGGGATCACCTATCTGGGAGACCTATGAGTGAGGCAGGGAATTAGATCTATATTTGTTCTATTGAATTATGCTAAAGACAGAATTTGTTCCGTAAAAATAACGGAATTATAGGCTTTTCTAACCGACCTCCAGCCAGCGGGATATTTTAGAAAGTTACGTCTGATGAAGTATAAATTGGTACTAACATTTAGATCTATCATAGTTCTGTTCACCAAAACAAAAAACATTCTTCTAACACAAAGAGATTTTAATGTCTTTGTTCTAACATCCTTACTTCAGCCACAATCAAGCTGCAAAGAAACCTTCAGTCAGCGGACTTTTTCTATTAAGGCATTATTTTTGTAACTTTTACACTAAATTAATAAAATTAAAGCTATTTACGACTATAATTATAACCAGAGATAGTTATAATTATAGTCGTAAATAGCTAAATTATAAAGTAAGTAAAGTAATAAAGCGTAATCCCTCAGGACGACTTCGTCATTTTCTTAAACTTAACACTTTCCTAACTTGTCTCATTTTTAACTCGGCTCTTTCTTATTTGGTCTCTTTTGCAAAGTTGACACTTTTATAACTCGTCTCATTTTTAACTCGGCTCTTTCTTAGTTGGTCTCTTTTGCAAAGTTGACACTTTCATAACTCGTCTCATTTTTAACTCGGCTCTTTCTTAGTTAGTCTCTTTTGCAAAGTTGACACTTTCATAATTCGTCTCATTTTTACTCGGCTCTCTTCTCTCTCTTTTTTTGCTACTTTTGCTGCAGGCCCTTACGGCGGAACGCTTTAAAATGTATGTAAACTCATTTATTATTGTAGGTACAGTCGAGTTCATGAATATGTATACACTTTAGTACCTTGGCTTGTCTATTTAATGTCTGTTTAAACTGCCATTCATAAATGTCAAAGCGATTAAAGTGACAAGGTACTAAAGTGTACACATATTTATGAACTCAACTGTACGCATCCAGTCCAGTTAATCTTAAAAAAAATATGAATACAGGTGTCCCGTAATCATTTTCTTAGAGTTTATGAAAAAATTAAGATTTAGAACAGTGTCAAGTTAAGAAAGAGACCAACTAAGAAAAAGCCTAGTTAAAAATGAGACCAGTTAGGAAAGTGTCAAGTTTAAGAAAATGACGAAGTCGTCCGGAGGGGAGACGAGTTGGGACAGTGTCAACTTTGCAAAAGAGACCAACTAAGAAAGAGCCGGGTTAAAAATGAGACAAATTAGGAAAGTGTCAAGTTTAAGAAAATGACGAAGTCGTCCTGAGGGAGCGTACCCTCAGGACGACTTCGTCATTTTCTTAAACTTAACACTTTCCTAACTTGTCTCATTTTTAACTCGGCTCTTTCTTATTTGGTCTCTTTTGCAAAGTTGACACTTTTATAACTCGTCTCATTTTTAACTCGGCTCTTTCTTAGTTGGTCTCTTTTGCAAAGTTGACACTTTCATAACTCGTCTCATTTTTAACTCGGCTCTTTCTTAGTTAGTCTCTTTTGCAAAGTTGACACTTTCATAATTCGTCTCATTTTTACTCGGCTCTCTTCTCTCTCTTTTTTTGCTACTTTTGCTGCAGGCCCTTACGGCGGAACGCTTTAAAATGTATGTAAACTCATTTATTATTGTAGGTACAGTCGAGTTCATGAATATGTATACACTTTAGTACCTTGGCTTGTCTATTTAATGTCTGTTTAAACTGCCATTCATAAATGTCAAAGCGATTAAAGTGACAAGGTACTAAAGTGTACACATATTTATGAACTCAACTGTACGCATCCAGTCCAGTTAATCTTAAAAAAAATATGAATACAGGTGTCCCGTAATCATTTTCTTAGAGTTTATGAAAAAATTAAGATTTAGAACAGTGTCAAGTTAAGAAAGAGACCAACTAAGAAAAAGCCTAGTTAAAAATGAGACCAGTTAGGAAAGTGTCAAGTTTAAGAAAATGACGAAGTCGTCCGGAGGGGAGACGAGTTGGGACAGTGTCAACTTTGCAAAAGAGACCAACTAAGAAAGAGCCGGGTTAAAAATGAGACAAATTAGGAAAGTGTCAAGTTTAAGAAAATGACGAAGTCGTCCTGAGGGAGCGTACCCTCAGGACGACTTCGTCATTTTCTTAAACTTAACACTTTCCTAACTTGTCTCATTTTTAACTCGGCTCTTTCTTATTTGGTCTCTTTTGCAAAGTTGACACTTTTATAACTCGTCTCATTTTTAACTCGGCTCTTTCTTAGTTGGTCTCTTTTGCAAAGTTGACACTTTCATAACTCGTCTCATTTTTAACTCGGCTCTTTCTTAGTTAGTCTCTTTTGCAAAGTTGACACTTTCATAATTCGTCTCATTTTTACTCGGCTCTCTTCTCTCTCTTTTTTTGCTACTTTTGCTGCAGGCCCTTACGGCGGAACGCTTTAAAATGTATGTAAACTCATTTATTATTGTAGGTACAGTCGAGTTCATGAATATGTATACACTTTAGTACCTTGGCTTGTCTATTTAATGTCTGTTTAAACTGCCATTCATAAATGTCAAAGCGATTAAAGTGACAAGGTACTAAAGTGTACACATATTTATGAACTCAACTGTACGCATCCAGTCCAGTTAATCTTAAAAAAAATATGAATACAGGTGTCCCGTAATCATTTTCTTAGAGTTTATGAAAAAATTAAGATTTAGAACAGTGTCAAGTTAAGAAAGAGACCAACTAAGAAAAAGCCTAGTTAAAAATGAGACCAGTTAGGAAAGTGTCAAGTTTAAGAAAATGACGAAGTCGTCCGGAGGGGAGACGAGTTGGGACAGTGTCAACTTTGCAAAAGAGACCAACTAAGAAAGAGCCGGGTTAAAAATGAGACAAATTAGGAAAGTGTCAAGTTTAAGAAAATGACGAAGTCGTCCTGAGGGAGCGTAATCAACTACTTTTTTAATCAGATTAATAATCTGATTGAAAGTAATCATGATTACATTTCATCAGATTAAAGTAGTCGTGATTACTTTTAATCATGATTGAACATGTAATCCTCAATCTTGATTACAGTAGTCAGTAATCTAAATTACATGGTTATTCTTAACTAAGTTTAAGTATATGAATTATGGTTTAGGAATTAATAAATATAATTTATATTTTATTGAGTTGCCATTAATTATCACAATTTGTATGCATCTACAAATTGAGTGGTTGGCTTTATGTACTATAAATTATACCTACTACCACAGTGTTACTATATTGACGACCTCCGTGGTCGAGTTGTTTGTACACCGGTTTTCATGATGTCGCCATCTCTGAGGTCCCGGGTTTGATCCCCGGTCGGGTCTATTTAGAAATATTTTTTTTCTAAATTTTCGCGGGTCTGGGTGTTTTCTATGTGTAATATGTATGTATTTAAGTATTTTATGTATGTTTATCCGTTGTCTAGTAACCATTTAACAAGTTTCTTATAGAAGCTTTTCTTGGGCTAGATAATTGGTGTGAGTGTAGAAAAGTTTATTTATTTATTTTATTTTATTTATTTATTCATACAGTGGGGCAACGCGTTTGATGTGGGGCGATGCATGCCGCCTCCCGCGTAGGTATCCACGCGGTCGTTCGCCGATATGCAAGGGTTGTCACAAAATTCGAAATCAAATAATCGTTTAATTTTTATAAAATAATTATTTATTATCGATATTGTAATGCTTATTTTACATTTGAACAAATTAACATGTAACAGAAAATATACAATCTCTGCTCACAAGAATAGAATAAAAAAAAAAAAAAAAAAACTTTCCTACACTCACACCAATTATCCAGCCCAAGAGAAGCTTCATTATGAAACTCGTTAAATGGTTACTAGACAACGGATAAACTTAATTAAAATACTTAAATACATACTTATTATACACAGAAAGCACCCAGACCCGAGAACAATTTAGAAAAACTATAGATTCTAAATTGACCCGACCGGGGATCGAACCCGGGACCTCAGAGACACTATGAAAACCAGTGTACAAACCACTCGACTAAGGAGTTAGTCGTCGTTCAAATAGAATAGAATAGAATTTCTTTATTGCGTGTAAGCTGCATTCATTATTTGTTATATAGTTGTTCAACACCTACATCAAAAATAATTGTAATTGGGGCGATGACAACCAGGACCGACGTCGGCTTTCGTGCTCTGCAGTGATAAATATATAGGGAACTTTAAAAAAACTTAGTATTGCTCAGGGTCGAACCTAAGACGAACCGAAGACGCGGGACCCAATACCTACCACCAGGCTTTCACGGCTTAGTAGCACGTTGGTATGCTAACTTATTACCCGTCTGCGGCGAAGCCAAAAAAGTAGGGTTTGTGTTTGACCTGTATGTATGCCCGTTTTAATGTTCTCTATTACCTAATAAACGGCTGAACCAATTTTGATTAGTTGTTAAATTCGTCTTTATTGCGCAAGTGTCAAGTTAGTATATCAAATAAATAAAAAAAATAGCGGATTTGTTGTGCCAGGCAAGTTAATTCATCTAACAATTAACGATTTAAAGTTAATTACGACTTTACTCACTTCAATTTCTCAAGCCCATATTGCAATGTCTGGAAAGCAACATTTACTTTAAATAATAATAAGTAGAAAAAAATAATGATGATTTATTGCTATACAATATGTTCTTTTATTTTTTAACGTTCCGACTGTTGGTTTTATTAATCAATCATAAGTAATCAGTAATCAGTAAACAAGATTACGATTACAGATTAATAATCATTAATCAACGATATGATTACATTTTTGATTAATTTCTGTAATCTGTAATCGTGATTGAAGATTACATATTGTAATTGTAATCCGTAATCATTAATCTGACTTTTTGCCCAAGACTGATTATAACTACTTATATCATAAAATGTCAACTATTTACGACTATAATTTTACTTAAATTACCTATTCATTAAGTGTATATTTTTCAAATATAATATGGGTTCGCGGCCCGGATGGGTTTTCACCCTTAGCTTTTGCCGGCGGCTTCAAACGCGTTGAATCTTTAAAAATTGTAGCCAATGTGTTATTCTGATGTACCTATAAGATATATTACTGTAAAGTTACATGTAAATCCGTTTAGTAGCTTTTGCATCAAAGAGTAACAAACATATATACATACTAGTATGCATCCTCCTTACAAACATTCGCCTTTATATTATTAATATTATTTTGTATTCTACCCACATACTCGTACCTAATAGCTTACAAATTCCATACTTACTTTTAATTTTAACACAAGATGTACGTAATATATAATGTATGTAATAGGTTACTTAAGTAAAATTATAGTCGTAAATAGCTTTAATTTTATAAATTTAGTGTAAAAGTTATAAAAATAATGCCATAATAGAAAAAGTCCGCTGACTGGAGGTTTCTTTGGAGCTTGATTGTGGCTGAAGTAAGGACGATAGAAAAATGTTTTTTGTTTTGGTGAACAGAACTATGATAGATCTAAATGCTAGTACCAATTTATACTTCATGAGACGTAACTTTGGTAAATATCCCGATGGCTGGAGGTCTGTTAGAAAAGCCTATATTTCCGTTATTTTTACGGAACAAATTCTGTCTTTAGCATAATTCAATAGAACAAATATAGATCTAATTCCCTGCATCACTCATAAGTCTCCCAGATAGGTAATCCCGCTAGGTGTAGACACATTGATAATAGGGCGTCGTTTACTTAATTCACCTGCGTTAATGCACCCAGGTAAATTAAATATTCTATTTGTAATCCTAATTCACTAACACTGACATGGGCATGAAGCCTAGTTCGCACCTGTGCTAGTAATTTAGTAGAGTAGAGATGCATTGCTTCGTCACTTCGCTAATTTAAAAGTTTTAAAATAAGCAAACTAGCGAAGCAATGTACTTCTACTCAACTAAAATACTAGCACAGGTGCGAACTAGGCATTAGTTCGTGCTACTCCTGTGATCCTGTGCCGCCTTTAATCGAGAGTGGAAGTAGGTAGGTATAGCCGGCAACGAAAATAGATACACCCTTGACAGTTACCTACCTATTGATCCTTAAGGTCATGAATGAGGACCACAAATTGAAATGTGTAAATAAACTTTTGTCGCTGATGTACCTACATTGGCATTGTTTCGTTATCCAGAGTTTGTACCTATGTATCACTACGAAGCGCAAGTGGCAGATATGGATAATATGGCAGACTCAACTTGACCGCGATGCAGCTGCTGTAGTATATAGGTGTAAGCATGGTGTACTTGCAGACTGGTTTGTTAAATGACAAACGAGAAAATAAAAATCTAATTTTAACTCCTATTAAAATCTTTTACTTCTTTATCAAATAAATCAATAGTATGATCACAAACTTTCTGCAAATCCTTGAGGCCTCGCTTTAAAACTTCCAGGGCAGGGGTTTGTCTTGATTGTATCCTAAAATGCATTTTCAATTCAGCTGGATGCGGCACTGTGTACCCGCAAAAGTCAACATCTTCACTGTAACAAAATAAATAAATTGTTTTCTGAGGTTTAAGCGAGCACTACACATTGAAATAAAACACTTTTTTACGGATTAACTCGCGTTTTATTTACTATTTACATCGTTTTTATATTATCCTGACGTTTCGAACCCTTTACACTTTACAGGGTCCATGGTCACAGGGACACTGATGAATATAAAACTATGAATATAAAAACTATGTAAATAGTAAATTAAACGCGAGTTAATCCAAAAAAGTGTTTTATTTCAAAATAAATAAAGTTTATTTATTGTAATGGTTACTATTTTTGTAACTCTTAAACTTCTTTTTCTTATTTAGGTTGTTCTTGAGACATTTACTAATTTTGCTACTCTAAGAGAAGACTAAGTAAAATAAAATAAATTAAATTGTAAAGCCTTGAAATGATTTCATCATTTGCTTATTATCATTGGCAACTTAAGATCTTCTTGCCACTGATTGGGTTCCATGTAATGGACACCAGAATAATGTCAGAGCAAGGCAGATGGAATGATGACCTTGAAATTTTATTGCCTCAGTGGTCTAAAGCGGCCTGGGATAGGGACGAGTGGAAACGTGGAGGGAAAACATTGCCCAGCAGTGGGACACAATATGGGCTCTACAAAAAAAATCAAAATTATGTTAGGAAGAACATCAATTATTGCTTTGTTTGTCATCATTATCAGCTGACAGCTGGACAAAGGCCTCCCCCAAGAATCTGCACCATTTCCCCAAGATCTTGCTTTTGTTCATTTTGAATGAATTCTGTGACACAAGCCCATAGTATTGTATCATACATATTTAATTTTATTACTTACTTCAGCCCAAAATAATGGAACTTCAGAAAGCCCAAACACGTGGCATAATGAGAATAGAAAGATAAATCTATATGGGATTTGATGGAACAGCCAAAAAGTAAAAGAAAACCTACCATCTTATTTGTAAACAATATGGAATGCAATAAAGTATTGAGTATTTCCCCTTGTATAAGTCAGCAATGACTTTGATTAAAACATCCAATAACTGACCTTTGTGCTTTAATTTCACAGGTATTAACTAAAAAAATTATGAAAAAACCTTGGATCACACACAAAAACTAGTTTTGTATCCAGATACACAATCTTAATTCGTAGCAGAATAGTGGTAGCTTTGATATATTATGTCTTTTGGCAGAATAGTTATTTTTGAAGAAGCACTTTGTTAATGTAAAGTTTGGATACTATTAAACGTGTTAAGGTACTCATTTCTTTCTTTCTTTCTTAAAATGTCTGAACATAAAGAGTACCTAGCAAGATGTTTAGGACCTAAACAGAGCATTGATTGTGCATCTAATTTTTTTACATGTGATTGAAGAAAAACCTTTACTAAATATTATATTGAACTCACTATTTGTTGATAATACATTTTAAAGCATTTCCTAGAGTATGACTTTCATTTTGGAATACATATGTGCGGCAGGTTAGTCCAGCATCTTCATCCCCAGGAAGCTGTAAATAATAGTAAATAATGTATTATTATCAATACAGGTTACTGAATAAAAACATTCTTTTAGGTTAAGTAGCTTGACAAAATTATGAAAGTTCGTAGGTACCTCAGATATCTTCATAGTAGTATATTATAATTAAAACTGATTTATTAGATAATTCTAGGCAATTTTTTAGGTATGATTTGATTATTTTTGACTAACTAAATCTATGTTTTTGACATATATTTTTTTAATTTGTTCCTTGAAGGAACAGGCTAAGGTCAGAAACCATACTGCCTAGTAATCATCATCATAGTCAGTAATATTGTACTGAATTTCACTAAGACCCGCGCTGGTCATTAATGTGTTTTGAATTTGGAATTTAAAATAGAAAGGTACATACTAATTCCATGCATTCACCATCTGCACTAAAATAGTAAATAGTTACCCTAGGGTTGAAAGTAGCTTATTTACTCCCGAGACGGGGTTTGGCGCCCGAGCGTGGCGAGGGAGTAAATAAGTCTTTCACCCGAGGTAAACACCGTGCTTTTCATTACGAATAAGGAAAGTAAAAACAAAAACATGAATTTCTTTAGTCCGTTAGTCGTCTTTTACTACACCCAAGGGAAGAGAGGGGTTTGTAGTATTATTTTAATGAGCCCATCACCGCTCTATGCTGTTGGATGTATGTGCAGTCTATAGGTTGTTAGTCGCCTTTTACGACACCGAAGGGAAGAGAAGGCTTGGTAGTATTATTTTGGTAAGCCCATCGCCGCTCTGTTTATAGTTCTTATTACTGCAAAATTGAATGCGGTAACCGATCAACTAAAGGCGGATTTCACTAGTACCACCGACTTCATAACCGCTGAACAGTCGGATCTAAAGTTACGGCTGGAACACAAAGACAAGGTAATAAAGGAGCTCCAAAATAAATCGTCAGACTTACAAAAAGAGATAAATACGCTTAATGGCCGTATAGCAATTATTGAAAAAATTTCACGTGATAATAACGTAGAAAGACACGGAGTAAAGGAGTTTAAGAGTGAGAATCTGTTGCAAATATTTAAAAATATTTGCAATACAGTTAACGCATCGGTAGCCGACTCAGATATAAGATGTTGCCGTCGGATCGCTAAGATGGACCAGACTTCTGACAGGCCCCGTAGCATACTGGTGACGCTATCATCGCTGAGGCTTCGTGAGGATCTTCTTTAGGGCTGTCTCCAGATTTAACAAGACATCGAGTGGTAAACTTAACTCAAGACATCTGGGAATCGAAGGCGCAACAGAAAACGTTTATGTATCTGAACATCTTTCACCAGAATGTAAAAAACTTTTTAGAGACACTAGAAAAGTGGGGAAAGATAAGGGCTTTAGTTTTATTTGGGTGCGTAGGGGCTTTGGTGTATGCCCGTAAGAGTGAGTGCTTGCGTAAGTTGCAGTGAACTGGTGTTATATGTAGTGTATTATTGTAAATTAATGTGTATAATATCTAGAATTTCATTAGTTTCCAAATGGGTAAGTCTAAAAAATATTGCTTATCGCTGGGACTTCTAAATATTCGCTCTTTAAATACGGGATGGGATGAATTGGTACAAAGTATCCAATTAGGCAATTTCGTCATTTTGTGTTTAACGGAAACGTGGCTAAAAACAGACTCAAATAGTAGCTTATATTCCATACCGGGTTATAAATTGGTGCACAGCCCTCGTCGTGGTCGGGGTGGTGGCGTGGGAGCTTACTTGAAAACTGGTTTGCGGGTGAAGCGATTGGAGCAACCTGATGGGGAACTCGAGCAAATGTGGATAGCTGTTAGGTTTGAACGTTATAGCGCCGCATTTGGAATTGTATACCGTCCGGAGTCAGTGAGTATTGGACTAGCTATTGATTGTCTACAAAATCCACTTGCACAATATTTGTTAGAATACGACTTCTTGTTCTTATTGGGTGATCTTAACATAAATTGCATATCAAGTGATGGTAGCACATACATTCCGAGCAGTATTAGCGTATTAAATGAATGTTACAATTTACATCAAATTATAGATAAAGCAACGCGTATTACGTCGACGTCTAGTACTCTAATTGATGTTATCTTTACTAGAACAAATCTTAAGCCTTTAATGATCGAGGTGAGTCATAATGACGACCTCAGTGACCACGGTCTTATTTCCGCTAAATTTCCAATTGAACATAGTAGACCAAAACCCCGTCAGGTCACTTTTAGGCCACTAAGTACAAATGCAGATGCTATACATAATGCTGCAAAATTTACACCGTGGGATTTAATTTTAGCTTACACCGATATAGATGATATGGTTGGAACATTTAACTCCCTTGTATTGGATTTGATGGACACCTTCGCCCCTGTGCAAACTCGCACATTCAGACGGCCTCCTACGCCGTGGATGACCGACACCCTTAAGCAAATGAGAGCGGTGAGGGATAAAGCGTGTCGCCGAGCTAAAGTTATTAAATCGGATTCTAGCCGACAATGCTATCGTGACATTCGTAACTCATACAACCGTGCCCTGGCCGCAGAAAAGCAAGCTTATTTCACTCAGTTTGTGAACAGTAATAAAAATAAACCAAAAGTAATGTGGCGCCATATCAACACCCTCATGACCGCGTCTGGTAAAAGTGGCTCGGTACCCAGTCATCTCGCAGACCCCGATGCTCTTAACTCATTTTTTGTCAACAGTATACCACTAAAACAAAACTTGTCAAGTGATACACAAGAATGTAGATCTCATAGGCGTAATGATGTTACATTTAGTTTAGCAATTGTTGATGAGATAATCGTCAATAAGATAGTTTCCTCAGCAGCACCCTCTATGTCTAGGGGTAGTGACGGGATATCAATGCTAATGTTACGTTTAACTCTTCTCTACTCTATGGCTGCGATACTTGCCATTGTAAACAAATCGTTGACAGAGGGAGTTTTTCCGGAGGCGTGGAAGTGTGCGATTGTAACTCCAATACCGAAATGTTCCACACCTAATAGTTACTCGGATTTGCGACCAATTAATGTTCTACCGGCTTTGTCAAAAATAGTTGAGAAATGTGTTAAATTGCAACTTGATTCATTTTTAGAGACAAATAACATTTTGCCTCCAATTCAGTCGGGGTTTAGAAAATTACCATAGCACGGTATCTGCCCTAATGAACATAACTGATGATATCCTAGCGGCATCGGATGCGGGTCAGGGTACGTTGTTGGTGTTGCTTGACTTTAGCCGGGCATTCGACTGTGTGGACATACCAACATTATTTACGAAGCTGGAATCATGCGGAGTCGGTATTGAGGCCTGTGCATGGTTTCGGTCTTATTTTCAGGGCTGTAGTCAGAGAGTGCAATGCCCAGATAATGAAGGCAAGGTGACGTTGTCAGCGCAGCTGCCCTTGGAGAGAGGCGTAATCCAGGGGTCAATTCTGGGTCCAACTCTTTTTTCAATTTATACTGCGAGCATCGTAAATGTCGTAGAGTATTCTCAACTCCACCTTTACGCAGATGACAGTCAGCTGTATATTCACACTCTACCTTCTGTTAGTGAAGTTCACTCAGCTGTCGCTAACATTAATAAGGACTTAGATGCCATTTTGGATTGGTCTTTGAGGCACGGTCTTGTTATAAACCCGAAGAAAAGTGTCACTATAACGCTTGGGACAAAAAATCAGGTACAGAAAATAAAAAGTGCCAGCCCGGTTATTAGGGTGTGCGACACTATAGTACCTAGCGAGGGTTGTGTGCGCAATCTCGGGTTATTAATTGATGAAAATTTAAGGTTTGAGCACCACGTCCGTAATAAGATAGGTAAAAGTTTCGGGGCACTCAAAAAACTGTATCAGTTTCGGGCATACTTAAAAAAAGATATACGACTTTTGTTATGTAATAGTTTGGTATTATCACACCTTACATACTGTGATATTGTTTACACTCCCTGTCTGTTTAAAAAGACTGCGAAGACCGTGCAGAGAGTGCAGAACGCGTGTATGCGGTTCTGTTATTCTATCCCCAGACGTCATCACATTACACCAATTTTAATTAATAAGAACATTCTTTGTATGTCCAGACAATCCACCTTAAAGTATGCGTGCTTTCTGCATACGCTTCACCACACAAAAAAGCCATCTTACTTGTTTGAAAAGCTTTCCCCGAAACACAAATCGTTTAAGTCTGTTAGAGATAGGGGATTTCAGTTACTGGTACCCAAACTGAGATTGGTTAGTGCCAGAGGCTGTTTCAAGCACAGTGCAGCCAAAATTTGGAATGACCTTCCGCCGCCAGTTCGTTTAGGGATTAATCTCTCGCTACCAACGTTTCGCGGGAGTTGTCGCAACTGGCTGCTCCATGAGCAGTCGCTGGCACTAGCTAATTACAGGTTTTGTAATAACAAATATAGGTAAATAATATATAGAACATTGTTAGTAGATTAAATATTGTAAGTTTAGATATATTGGTACAATATCTGTTTTAATTCATGTATACATTTATGGCTGTGGCAGAATAACAGGGTTTGTGGATCTCCTGCAAACACTGAGCCACAGACCTTTTTGTCTATGTTTTTTGACAAATAAATATACTTATTATATTATTATTATTATTACTATGCTGTTGGATGTATGTGCAGTCTGTAGTCCGTTAGTCGCCTCTTAGGACACTAAAGAGAAGAGAGGCGTTGGTAGAATTAATTTGATTAGCCCATCACCGTTTTATGCTGCTGGTTGTATGTGCAGTCTTTTAGTTCGTTAGCCGCCTTTTATGACACCGAAGAGAAGAGAGAGGTTGGTAGTATTATTTTGATAAGCCCATCGCCGCTCTATGCTGTTGGATGTATATGCAGTCTTTTGTCCATTAGTCGCCTTGTACGACACCAAAGAGAAGAGAGGGGTTGGTAGTATTATTTTGATGAGCCCATTGCCGCTCTAAGCTGTTGGTTGTATGTGCAGTCTTTAGTCCGTTAGTCGCCTTTTACGACACCGAAGAGAAGAGTGGGGTTGGTAGTATTATTTTGATGAGCCCATCGCCGCTCTATGCTGTTGGTTGTATTTGCAGTCTTATTCCCTTAGTCGCCTTTTACGACACCAAAGGGAAGAGAGGGATTGGTAGTATTATTATGATGAGCCCATCGCCGCTCTTTGCTGTTGGATGTAGGTATCTGCAGTCTTTAGTCCGTTAGTCGCCTTTTACAACACTCAAGGGAAGAAAGAGGTTGGTTGTTGGCAGTGGCGAAGCGTGAAATATTGAGAGAGGTAAACCGGAGCAAAAAAAAAATGCTTACCTACTCCGAGCGCGGGCACGCAGTCTTGAGTCCTTACCGAAAATCTGTGATTGACATCCTGGCTTCAGTCTTGTATAGGCAGATGTATCTTCAGTCCACTTTTACTATACGTGTAAGCACTGAGATATTGAAACAGTGTCTTGCAAGCATAATAGAAGTGACTTTGATAAAAGCCATTTGTGGTGAAATGATGATATGATGTAAATTAAACAAAACTTAATCGACTAAGTACTAATAATACTACTTACTTATACTCTAAAGCTATTCGTCTATTCTTTCTTACAAAGTGCGCTAAGACATTATCATAAAAGCCGGGAAGATTCTTAATTTTTAGTAAAGAACGTTTTTCTATAGAAAGAATGGCTAGATCAGATAATCGTTCTTGTTTTTGAGCATTACGCATGTACGTATGAATTCGCTTTAAAGCCGAAAACGACCTCTCCGCGGATGCTACTGTAACCGGAAGTGTCAAAAACAGACTACATAATGTTGTGACTTGTGGAAAAGTGTCAGCTAATAATGAATTTTGAAAATTTAGATAAAGTTCGTAAACATCTAATTTGTTCAAAGATGGAGTTGTGTATAAGACTTTCAACTCGTTTTTTAAAGCAGTGAAATCAAATATTTGCGGAAATTGAATTAATAAAGCAGATATTATTTCATTTGGAAATGACCTAGTATAAAAACAATACTTACATTTATTAAGTAAATTAAGAAATGTCATTTGAGAAACAGATTGGTACCTGTGTTGTATTTGCGTCTTAACATTGTCTATTATTTAAATAAAAAGACGCCGATACATAGTTTTACCGTCTACTTCTGGATTTAGCTGTCGAAGCTGTCGCGGTGGCTCATCTGGACGCTGTCATAAATAAAATCAAAATTATTTATAAAATCATTTGCAGCCAACTATTGAATGAATCTATTTCGCGGTTTGCTACTTCGATATCAATCTGTTTTGACTGCAATAAATTGAAAATAACGTCGGTTTTGTGAAAAATGTCTGACAATACGTGCAACAAAAAGCAAAACTGCATGTTTTCTAACTTACTGAAGAAACATTCTGCCAAGGAAAGAGATTCACTATCCCAAGATTGCGTGTTATCTAATATTGAATTAAAAGTATTAACCATGTCTAATCTACAGTTAAAAATTACATTTATAATGCGTGAGTGATAATGCCAACGGGTTTCTGAAACTCCGGGCATACTGCGGTCAGCTTTTTCTTTCAATAGGTTGGACCGTTTAGATGATTTGTTGAAAAACCCAATACTATTTACGTGTCCAAAAAAGGTTTTCAGTTCCGGAATATTTCAAGCGAACGGCTCAGTATTAAATAACAAATATTGTGATTTGTGTTCAGTGTTGCCATTAAAAACCTCGTTTTGGTTTCCCACTTTAATGGGAGAAACAATATAATCAATGGATAAAGTTGTAACCTCCGATTTTAAATAATAATATGTAATTATATTTTAAGTTTCGTTCAAAAGATTAATGCAATTTTATTAATTTGTAGTATATTTAATAAATTAATAATCTAATAATCATATTATATTTTATATTTAATATGATCAATTTTGCAGGGTGCCTAAAGATGCAGGACGCCGTGAGAAGAAATATTTAAAACAAGATTATAGCATGAAAACATACAAAAAAGAGACTAAACACAAAACTGATGCTTCATAGCGGAGTTTGATTACTGTTTGTTTAAATAAACTACCATTATGGCTAGTGATGGATTTACGCCCGGGTCTGTATATGCCGAAAAAATGTCCATTCACTGGGCAAAAACTATAAGAGAACATTTATATTTTTTTTTCATTAAAATAGTTACATTTTATCATGCAGCATGAGTAAATACCTACAAAAAATTAGATTATGACTATATTATTGACATATAAATTATTTAACTTATCAAAATGAAAAAAATTAATTATGTTTAGTAATTCAGAACACATTTAACTACTTCTTACTAGCGAAAACGATAGAGTTTTGGGGGCAGGAGGATTATTTCATTACTTATTCTTACATTTATGTATCTAGTAAGCAAGACATGTTATTTAAATAATACTAGCAGTTTCTCGCAACTTTATCTTCGTAAAGTAAATAATAAATAAATAAATATATTTCAACAATCACACCAATGAGCTAGCCCCAAACCAAGCCAAAGCTTGTACTATGGCGGCTAGTTAACGGATATCCACACTTAAATACATATAAACAGCATATTAAATATAGGAAGTGTATAGAGTGCCACAAGCGGCACTGTATCTCCATCGGTTAGGGAACCGTAAGTTTTGCGGTATAATAGTGACGCCGCCTAAGCTGCCGTAAAGTTTTTGTTAGGACAACAGAAATATTAGCTGCCCTACTCCTGTAGGTCACGTGATAGGTCAAAAAATTTAAGACAATCGCGAAGCGCAGCGTAGCGATTGTCTTGAATTTCGAGGTTATTTTTTTTTATTAGACAACAGAAATCTAACCCCATACAAAAATATCTTTTGAATAATAAGTCGTCTGAACATTATGACAAATAAAAAAATATGTTACGGTTCCCGAACCGATTGAGATATAATGCCGCTTGTGGCACTCTATACGCTTCGTACCAGGATGCCGTCAAATTACGGCATCGTAACCGATCGTACTAAGTTGCCGCTTGTGGCACTCTATTCACTGCCTACACTTTGTACTAGGATGCCGTAATTACGGCATCGTAACCGATCGTACTAGAATGCCGCTTGCGGCACTCTATATATAATAATACTAGCGAAAAATAAAGCACGCTACTTGACACGCGTGGTGAGCATGCACGAGATCTGAGCCGATTTAACACGACAAGAACATAAAAAATTCCTTAAAAAATAAAACGGGAAAAATAACAATGCAATCTCTCGTCATAATACCATACGTAACGTAATAATTTAACTACTAATTTACCGTTAGGAGTATGAACAACGTATCATTAGGCAAAAATCATTTGGGTACACACACAAGCCCGCTCAGATTACAACAACATTACAACATTGCATCACACTTTCGATTTGTGATCAGACAATCGGATGCATACACAAAATCAACAATAAAAACATTAAACTTGTTAGCGTAAATTAACTAGGAGTTAGCACGAATCGGATACTGGTACGAACTTTTATTTGGAACACGATACCCGAAACACGAATTTTTATTCCCCTCAGGACGACTTCGTCATTTTCTTAAACTTGACACTTTCCTAATTTGTCTCATTTTTAACCCGGCTCTTTCTTAGTTGGTCTCTTTTGCAAAGTTGACACTGTCCCAACTCGTCTCCCCTCCGGACGACTTCGTCATTTTCTTAAACTTGACACTTTCCTAACTGGTCTCATTTTTAACTAGGCTTTTTCTTAGTTGGTCTCTTTCTTAACTTGACACTGTTCTAAATCTTAATTTTTTCATAAACTCTAAGAAAATGATTACGGGACACCTGTATTCATATTTTTTTTAAGATTAACTGGACTGGATGCGTACAGTTGAGTTCATAAATATGTGTACACTTTAGTACCTTGTCACTTTAATCGCTTTGACATTTATGAATGGCAGTTTAAACAGACATTAAATAGACAAGCCAAGGTACTAAAGTGTATACATATTCATGAACTCGACTGTACCTACAATAATAAATGAGTTTACATACATTTTAAAGCGTTCCGCCGTAAGGGCCTGCAGCAAAAGTAGCAAAAAAAGAGAGAGAAGAGAGCCGAGTAAAAATGAGACGAATTATGAAAGTGTCAACTTTGCAAAAGAGACTAACTAAGAAAGAGCCGAGTTAAAAATGAGACGAGTTATGAAAGTGTCAACTTTGCAAAAGAGACCAACTAAGAAAGAGCCGAGTTAAAAATGAGACGAGTTATAAAAGTGTCAACTTTGCAAAAGAGACCAAATAAGAAAGAGCCGAGTTAAAAATGAGACAAGTTAGGAAAGTGTTAAGTTTAAGAAAATGACGAAGTCGTCCTGAGGGTTTTATTCGTGTAGGTAGGTCAATACTAGCCCGGACTTTGCAACGACTGTCGTGCAGAAAAGATTTTGTATGGAGATGAAATTATAAATGTTAGGAAGTGAAATAGATATAATTATGAAATATTATTTTTAGCGGACTGTAATCAAAGTTAAGGGCTGATTCGGGGCTGATTATGGTCGAAAGAACATGAAATTTAGAGGTATTCCGCGCTCGATGGACCAGAAATGTTGGCGCTTAAGGCACCAACATGCGGCGCAGGGAAAGAGGAAAATAGGATAGATGGGCTTACTTGGTTCCGGGCTGTAGGCACTGGATCTGGTTGGAGCTGAAGGTGGCTGGCGCTCTAGGCGCGGGCGGCGGGCTTGAGGGCGGCAACGCACACCACAATTCACTGAAGGCACTGGTTGTAGGCGTTAGGCGTAACTGTACACATATGCTATTTCGAAGGCTGATTTCAAGGGCGCGTGACGCGTGGTTTCGTCTTGAGATCTCAAAAGGCACTAGCGTTGCGCGGGCGCCGGCAGTCAAAAGGTCCGTGCGACAGGGTAGTGCAGTCCAATATGCACTCTAATTCTGCCGGCGCAGAGACGGTTGTTATTCGTTGCGCTGTGGCGCAAACACGGACTAAAGACTGCACATACATCCAACAGCATAGAGCGACGATGGGCTCATTAAAATAATACTACCAACCCCTCCCTTCTCTTCAGTATCGTAAAAGGCGACTAATGGACTAAAGACAGCACCTACATCCAACAGCATAGAGCGGCGATGGGCTCATCAAAATAATACTACCAACCCCTCCCTTCCATTGGGTCTCGTAAAACGCGACTAATGGACTAAACACTGCACATACATACAAGAGCATAGAGCGGCGATGGGCTCATCAAAATAATACTACTACAGGGCAGGGCAGGGACAGGGCCTCAATCACACTAAGCACCAACGATATTACCAAAACTATACCTTTACCGTTCAGCCGACTTCGTATAGCGCTATCGCATGTGTCAAACGCGTCTAACGACTACATTTCAGTTGTGGTTCGGTTGAGATTATTTAACGCGATGAGTTTTCTGAGTGAATGCTTACTTACTGCTTGCGGTGCTGCGGCCGAAATGTCAAGCAGTACTAAGTAGGCATTTGCTTGCAATGTGTGTCGCGATTTATCCCGTTGACATATATTTAAGGCTGTGGATAGAGTGCCGCAAGCGGCATTCTAGTACGATCGGTTACGATGCCGTAATTACGGCATCCTAGTACAAAGTGTAGAACATTAGAATCATTTTTGGAATTTTCTTCTGTCTGTTTATTTGACGCGCATCACACAAAAACCGCTGGACGGATTTTAATGAAACTGAGAACAGGTGTATAGCTTATGATTCGGGTAATATTATAGGTTAAAGGTTGCTTCACACATATCAGTGAAGCTACAGTTCCGACACAGTACCGGATCTATGGACAACACAGACCACGCCTACACAGTCCACGCTTTAGCAAGAAACAACTGCACAGTCTGCACATGTGTTTAGGTGGTGAGCCTTTAGCCCGTTAGTCGCTTTTACGAAGGGTAGAAAGGGGTTAGTAGTATTATTTTGATGAGCCCATCGCCGCTCTATGCTCTTGTATGTATGTGCAGTGTTTAGTCCATTAGTCGCGTTTTACGAGACCCAATGGAAGGGAGGGGTTGGTAGTATTATTTTGATGAGCCCATCGCCGCTCTATGCTGTTGGATGTAGGTGCAGTCTTTAGTCCATTAGTCGCCTTTTACGATACTGAAGAGAAGGGAGGGGTTGGTAGTATTATTTTAATGAGCCCATCGTCGCTCTATGCTGTTGGATGTATGTGCAGTCTTTAGTACGTGTTTGCGCCACAGCGCAACGAATAACAACCGTCTCTGCGCCGGCAGAATTAGAGTGCATATTGGACTGCACTACCCTGTCGCACGGACCTTTTGACTGCCGGCGCCCGCGCAACGCTAGTGCCTTTTGAGATCTCAAGACGAAACCACGCGTCACGCGCCCTTGAAATCAGCCTTCGAAATAGCATATGTGTACAGTTACGCCTAACGCCTACAACCAGTGCCTTCAGTGAATTGTGGTGTGCGTTGCCGCCCTCAAGCCCGCCGCCCGCGCCTAGAGCGCCAGCCACCTTCAGCTCCAACCAGATCCAGTGCCTACAGCCCGGAACCAAGTAAGCCCATCTATCCTATTTTCCTCTTTCCCTGCGCCGCATGTTGGTGCCTTAAGCGCCAACATTTCTGGTCCATCGAGCGCGGAATACCTCTAAATTTCATGTTCTTTCGACCATAATCAGCCCCGAATCAGCCCTTAACTTTGATTACAGTCCGCTAAAAATAATATTTCATAATTATATCTATTTCACTTCCTAACATTTATAATTTCATCTCCATACAAAATCTTTTCTGCACGACAGTCGTTGCAAAGTCCGGGCTAGTATTGACCTACCTACACGAATAAAAATTCGTGTTTCGGGTATCGTGTTCCAAATAAAAGTTCGTACCAGTATCCGATTCGTGCTAACTCCTAGTTAATTTACGCTAACAAGTTTAGTGTTTTTATTGTTGATTTTGTGTATGCATCCGATTGTCTGATCACAAATCGAAAGTGTGATGCAATGTTGTAATGTTGTTGTAATCTGAGCGGGCTTGTGTGTGTACCCAAATGATTTTTGCCTAATGATACGTTGTTCATACTCCTAACGGTAAATTAGTAGTTAAATTATTACGTTACGTATGGTATTATGACGAGAGATTGCATTGTAATTTTTCCCGTTTTATTTTTTAAGGAATTTTTTATGTTTTTGTCGTGTTAAATCGGCTCAGATCTCGTGCATGCTCACCACGCGTGTCAAGTAGCGTGCTTTATTTTTCGCTAGTATTAATTTTATATTTTTTTTGTTTTTAATTTTTGCCTTGGCAATCGGCTCATTCTTGTGCGTGCTCACCACAAGAGCATAGTACTTCTACACATGTTCACACGTTTGCCCACTTGTGGGACACAGACAGAGGGTCCCAACCTTTTTAATTAAGTTTTTATTATTAGTTTTTTTTTTTTTTTTTGTTTGCGACTGACTCATTCTTCGCGCTAGTGTCCGCTACAGGTCTGCCCGACTGTGAGCGCCTTGCCCAACAGTGGGCTACGGATAACGTGATTTTTTTTTGTTTTTGTTGTTTTGTTTGCTTTTTGTTTTGCGGTCGGCTAATATTACGTACGCGCGTTGAATAAACACAGATATACATATACACACGCGTTTGCACCACCCGTGGGCCATATACAAGGCGCCCCAACTTAGTTTTGCTTTCCTTATTGTTGCGTTAATTTTAGCCCATTTGCGTTTACCTTAGTAAACAAATACGTCCAGCCCAACTATAGAATATATACAGGGTGTTGTTCTTTTTACTGCCTTTAAATTTGTTAATTCTTTTTATTTTTTATTATTTTTTCTTGTCTCCTTTTGTTCATCGCGATGCCGACCAAGTCACAAGCCGCGATATTTAGGGAAGCAGTTAAGGCCATACTTCAGCTCCTTGAGTTAGGGTCACAAATTATTGCTGGCAGCACCACACATTCCAAATTGGAGTTTAACGTGCGTTTCGCACAGATACAAGGCGTGAAAGACAGGATGGACGCAGTGTATTATAGCATTCTTGACGAGGAGGACCTGGACGAGAAGACCGAGAAGACATACACTGAAAACCACACAAAGGCCTCCGGAGCGTACCTGGGGATACTTATGGCTAGGGAGGAAATCTCAACCTCTTCCACGTCATCCCCAACCCATAGCGCTCAGCCCAGTTTCGGCGTCAATACGCCCACAGCCGTCCTCCCCAAGATAGCGCTGCCTAGGTTCAGCTCAAAAGTGGAGGACTGGCCTTCCTTCATTGCGCTGTTTAGGAGTCTGACTGACGACATGGCGACCCTGTCGGACGCAGTCAAGCTCCACTACCTATTCTCAAGTCTCAGCGGTGAGGCATTAAGTATGGTATCCCACTTAAAGGTCACCAATGAGAATTTTGCCGTGGCCATGGACATCCTCACGAAGCGGTACGAGAACCGCCGGGTTCTCATTGATAGTTTTGTGGACATCATCCTGGGGCTGCCAAGCATCCATACGCGCTCGAACATCCGCACACTGTTCCTTACGCCGCTCATATCGGCTCAGTGTGCCCTCAACAATTTAGATCTACCCATAGGAGACGACTACGTGTTTGTGTCAATAGTAGTGCGGAAGCTCAAGGGCGAGCTCCGCACGCTATTTGAACGCAGGCACGGGTCTAGTAACACCCTGCCCACGTTAAGGGACCTTATCTCCTACCTCGAGGAGCACGCACGCTGTGTGGAGACAGAGTTCTCCAACATAGCCCAGCCGCAGCCCATTTACGCCCTGCCCGGCCCTTCTCGTAGCCGCGCGCCTCCTCAGTTGCCCCATCGCACTTATGCTCAGGCGGCTCAGCAACAGCCCGACCATTACCGTGGCCGCTCCTCAGCTCCATCGCCTCACCGCGCCTATGATCAGCCTACTCACCAACCGCTCCACCCAGCTCAGCAAATGCGTCACCGCCCATCCACCTCCCCGGCTCGCAGTCAGCCCTTCCCCGTCTACTCGGCCTTCCAGCAAAGCTGCTCCTCATCATCGTCCTCGTCCTCTTCCTCACGCTCGACGCCCTACTGTCCCTATTGTGCCACTAGGGGACATACGCTCATGACGTGCAGATGGTACAATGCCCAGCCAACACAGGGCCGTTGGGACTTTGTACAGGCACGCGAGCGCTGCCAGCGTTGTCTCGGCCGTCACTACGAGAGCGAGTGCAGGTCAAGTGGGGCATGCAAGGACTGTGGGAGCACGAACCACCACACGTCCCTTCATCGACCAGACGACTCAACGCAACCAGTTCATTCGTCAGCACATATACCCCCACAGCTGAGGGAGCACCCGAGGGAGCGCCCCAGAAACAGCAGGCGGCACGAACCCGCACATGCCAAACAGGCGCAACCCAGCTCTGCTCACAGAGCCAGCCCGCCCAGGTCCGGTTCGCCAGGTAGGCCCCGCGAACGCCGCCAGCAATTATGACTCCCTACTATCACAGAGCACCCTAGCGAAGAGGTAGATTTAGCCCATGCCCAGTCAACCCATGCCCACACAGCTGATACATACTCAGCTCATACAATTTCAGCTGATACTCAATCAGCTCACTCACCTCCTGTGCCCACTGGCACACCCATTTTGTTGCCAACCGCGTCACTAAGAGTCGCGGACGTACATGGCCATCTTCACACAGCCAGAGCTTTATTGGACTGTGGCAGTATGCTGACATTAATAACGTCACGCATGGCACGACTTTTGAACCTGCCATCAAAACCCACTTCTTTAAAAATTACAGGAGTTGGGAATCAGCACAAACATGAGTCAAAGGCGGCAATAACAATAGTATGCCGACCCACTCACAATGATACTCCTACAATCACTGCCACAGCTCACATTTTAAAAAACGTCACTGGCTACCTTCCCTTAGAGAAGGTACCAAACATTTCCCACGTACTAGGCCAGCCACCCGTGCCATTGGCTGACCAGCTTTACCACACACCAGCCCCGATCGACCTCTTATTGGGGTCGGACGTTCTTGGCCAGGTCTTGGACGGGACTAAGGTCTCGTTGGGCCCGGGCAAGCCCATAGCCTTCGGCACGATTTTCGACTTCGCGTTGATAGGACCCATTGAGGACTTGTATGCGCAGCCGGCGCAGCAGGTTAACTTAGCTCACGTCGTCAGCTCACAACCAGACTCAGCTGAATCAGCCCAGGACATACGTCAGAGTCTGGAAAGGTTCTGGGAGTCTGAGGAGCCCCTCCCTCAATCTCACACTCATAATGATCCCTTGGAGGAACAATGCGAGGAAATCTTCCGCTCTACCACTACACGCGATCCCTCAGGCAGATATACGGTCGCTCTGCCCTTTCTAAAGGACGCCCCTCAACTAGGTAAAACTCACCCTATCGCATTACGCAGATTCCTCAATATTGAGAAGAAGCTAATGGCGAACCCGTCTCTGCGTTCTAAATACGTCGACTTTATGGCCGAATACATCGACCTAGGGCACATGGCTCCCTGTCACCCAAATACATTCGCCCATAAACCTCACTTCTACATCCCTCACCATGGCGTATTTAAGACAGGGTCGGACAAGCTGCGCATTGTTTTTGATGGTAGCTGCAAAAGCTCCAATGGTGTCAGCATAAATGAATGCCTACACACAGGCCCCGCCCTTCAACAGGACATTGTGGACATCATCATGTCCTTCAGAACGCATCCAGTCGTTTTCAGCACTGACATCCAGAGGATGTTCAGAAATGTGCTGGTTGCCCCAGACCAGAGACGGTATCAGCTGATACTATGGCGGTCCTCACCAGATCACCCTCTGCTCACCTACGCCCTCAATACAGTCACGTACGGCTTAAGATCAAGCCCATATCATGCAATCCGCACTCTGCTTCAGCTGGCTGATGATGAAGGCCATCGCTACCCTGGAGCCGCTCAGGTTCTTCGCAAGTCTATCTTCGTTGATGACATCTTGTGTGGTCATGACACGGTTGAATCCGCCCAAGCACTTCAGGACGAGTTGATAAGTCTGCTAGACCTAGGCGGCTTTCAGCTCAGTAAGTGGACATCTAACTCGCCTAAGCTGCTCGAGAGATTTCCCGACAACCAATGCGACATGCCCAAGGACTTCGACATGAACCCAGAGTCCACGTCCATTAAGGTCTTGGGTATACAGTGGAGCCCTCAGTCAGACGAGTTCACCTACCGCATCTCTCTGCCCCCCATCACACATGTCAAAAAGCGGTCTATTTTAAGTACCGTAGCCTCACTTTATGACCCAAACGGCTGGGTTTCCCCCGTTATCTTCCGCGCAAAGCTGCTGCTTCAGCAATTGTGGCTACTGAAGCTGGAATGGGATGAGCCCACTCCCTCTGAAGTGCAAACGGAGTGGCACCACATCTCAGAGGATCTGCCGCTGTTGTCTAGCATTCGCTTCCCTCGGCACGTTTGTGCAAACAAAGGCTCAGCTGCATACTCGCTTCACGGGTTTGCAGATGCCTCTGAGGCCGGGTTTGCCGCCGTTGTTTATCTCCATGAGCTCAATGCCTCCGGAGATACTTTGGTACACTTGATTGTCGCCAAGTCGCGAGTCGCACCAATCAAGAATCGCCTCACAATCCCCAAGTTAGAGTTGTCGGCCGCCACCCTACTCTCCCAGCTCATGATCCGTGTGTCGGTTCAGTTATCGGCCCATATCAGTATACAACAACACATATGTTGGTCAGACAGTACGATAGTCCTGGCCTGGCTCAATACACCGCCTCACCGTCTTCAACCCTTTGAAGCCAACAGGGTAGTCAAAATCAGCTCAGGCTCACCAGAATGTACCTGGCGACACGTACCTTCCGAGCTCAACCCGGCAGATTGCGCAAGCAGAGGGATGTCTGCGCAGTCCCTGTCAGCCCACGACCTATGGTGGTCTCCCACGTGGCTTGGACAGCCTTCTGAGTCTTGGCCTGCGATGCCCTTAGCTCTGGGCCATCACGCCCTGCCCGGCCTTAAGCCCAAACACGTCCCGTCACTGGTCACAGTGCCCGGTCTTGACTTTGACCTGCTCACTCGGTTCAGTTCACTAGACAAGCTCGTCGGAGTGACAGCTTGTCTAAAACGCTTTCTGCACAACTGCAGACACCACCCAGATTCGCGACGCTCAGGCCCCTTGTACGTCAGTGAACGAAGAGAGGCCCTACTTTACTGGGTGCGCAGTGTTCAGCACAATGAGTTTGCGGAGGACATCCACCGCCTTCAAACTGGCAAAATCTGCTCCGTCAGACTCCAGCGGCTGTCACCTCTCATTAAAGATGAGCTCCTTAGAGTTGGTGGACGACTGTCCCATGCGTCTATCCGATATGACGCGCAGCATCCGCTCATACTTCCCAGCTCTAGCCCACTTGTAGACCTTATCATTGACCACTACCACAAAATACACTGCCATCCTGGCGCTGACACTTTACACGCTATTCTACGCCAACAATTTTGGATATTGTCCGCGCGCCGTATTATTAGACACCGAGTTTTTAAATGCATTAGATGCTTTCGATGCCGGGCCCAGCCGCAAGCGCCCTTCATGGCCGACCTGCCAGCCGATAGAGTTACGCCTCAGCCAGTATTTAGTCAAGTCACGACCGATTTTGCCGGACCATTTCTCGTTAAATCTAGCACCCTACGTAATGTTAAACTCTTAAAGGCGTACTTTTGTATATTCGTGTGCCTCTCGACTAAGGCGGTTCATTTGGAACCGGTCTCGGACCTCAGCACGGAAGCGTTCCTCGCGGCATTACAGCGTTTTATAGCACGCCCCGGTGCCCCGGTTCTCATCCGCTTGGACTGCGGTACAAATTATGTAGGCGCTAAAAATCAGCTCATCGAAGTACAAAACTTTCTTGCCTTAAACAATGACACGATTGCGCACAAGCTCGCTGGTCAGCACATTACTTGGTTGTTGAACGTCCCTAAGGGACCATGGTTCGGTGCGTTACATGAGATCAACGTAAAATCAACAAAGCAACTTTTATATCGCGTAATTGGCGAACAACACCTCACATTCGAGGAATTCTCCACACTTTTAGCTCGAATCGAAGCGGTCCATAACTCGAGACCTTTCTGCCCACTTTCGTCTGATCCTTCAGACTTTGAGCCGCTTACAGCCGGACACTTCCTTATAGGCCGCCCACTAACGGCCCTTCCCGAACTATCCGTGGAAGATAGGCCGATCTCCACACGTAGGCGATTCCAGATGGTACAGGCCCTTTCCCAGCGCTTCTGGACGCTGTGGACCCAGTCCTACCTGCATACCCTACAAAACCCGCTCCAAATGGTTGTCCCCATCCTCCCCTCCTCGAGTTGTCGAGCTCGTCCTCATCAAGGAGGACAGCCTGCCTGCCCTCCAATGGAGACTGGGGCGCATTGCTCGCACCCTGCCTGGGAAGGATGGCGTCGTGCGGGTGGTAGACCTGGACACCGCGAATGGACATCTTCGGAGGCCTGTATTCCGGATCGCCAGCTCCCATTGGATGAGCCCACCCTGGGCCCCGGGAAGATGTTTGCGCCACAGCGCAACGAATAACAACCGTCTCTGCGCCGGCAGAATTAGAGTGCATATTGGACTGCACTACCCTGTCGCACGGACCTTTTGACTGCCGGCGCCCGCGCAACGCTAGTGCCTTTTGAGATCTCAAGACGAAACCACGCGTCACGCGCCCTTGAAATCAGCCTTCGAAATAGCATATGTGTACAGTTACGCCTAACGCCTACAACCAGTGCCTTCAGTGAATTGTGTGTGCGTTGCCGCCCTCAAGCCCGCCGCCCGCGCCTAGAGCGCCAGCCACCTTCAGCTCCAACCAGATCCAGTGCCTACAGCCCGGAACCAAGTAAGCCCATCTATCCTATTTTCCTCTTTCCCTGCGCCGCATGTTGGTGCCTTAAGCGCCAACAGTCCGTTAGTCCCGTTTTGCGACATCGAAGAAAAGTAAGGGGTTGGTAGTATTATTTTGATGAGCCCATAGTTGCTCTATGCTGTTGGATGTATGTGCAGTCTTTAGTCTGTTAGTCGCCTCTTACGACACCAAATTGAAAAGAGGGGTTGGTAGTATTATTTTGATGAGCCCATCGCCGCTCTATGCTGTTGGATGTATGTGCAGTCTTTAGTCCGTTAGTCGCCTTTTACGATACCCAAGGGAAGAAAGGGGTTGGTAGTAATAAAAAATAACTATAAAAAAAATGAGGTCTAAACATTGCTATACATACCTACCATTTTTCTACAGAAGAAACCTACGTCTAACCTACATAATAATTTATACAATTATATTGATACATATTCCCTTTAATTGTTAATTTTTAAATATTTTCTGAGCTACATTTATAACCAGCAACTTAACTAATACATCGAAGCATAAATATTTTTCCCATTAACTCGGGTAACAGTTGAACAGCTGGCAACAAATTTTTCACGCACACTAGCATCCTTGCATATTGTCATAAACACACTACAATAATGAGTTGCCGCATTTACGGAGCTGTGGTATATAGGAAGCGCGGTATCTAGACGAGCGCAGCGAGACCAATCATTCATCTATGGTTGAGGCTTTATTCTGTGAAATACACCAGATGGAAATACGACTTGATAAAGTTGGCTTGATAGAATAAATTCACAAAGTTACATATTTTGGTGTCATTTTATCTTCTTTTCTAGGTTTTATTCTTAAAATAAGTGATTTGATATTATAAGTCATTTACCAAAATGAAGTTCATAGTTAACTTGAGGGATTATAACTGACCGTTTCTACCGAAGGCCAGCGATCAGCTCGCCTAAACTCCTTTGGGTAAGGAGATGGTATGGGGTAGGAAGGAGACAGGGATCAGAGTGTCGCCGATGGTGAGTGTGGGACGGAGGCCGAAGCGTCGTCCGAATCGACATTGACTTTTATTGTACACATTCAGTTCATTCCATTCGTTCGTTCCTGTGATGTTTGCTGGAAAAGTGTTATCGAAAACAAAATGTATACGGTTTAAAAGTTATAATGTACTTAACTAGTTTTACATTTACTTTAACGATGTTTATACATGAACGAGTGTAAGGATAAATGTGTGCAGTGCACCTAGGTCTTATGGGGACCTTTAGTTTTATGGTGAAATATAGGTGTGCTGTTGTGAATTTTTTTACGCCCCCTTAAAATTTCTTGAAATTCAATTATTGTAGACTATTGTTTAAAATTTGTTTACTTACTACAACAGCAGCTATCTTGTCTAAGTTAAGAAACGACTATTCTATACATTAATTATAGAATAAAAAGGTCCAATAATGCGGTTTCTTACGACTAAGATGGTCGGCCATGATAAATTATTTTAGAGTTCCGTGAGAAATTAATCATGAACAGAGAACCTATAATTTAAATAAAACCTTTATACATGGTCTTATTTTTTTTTGTTTATCCAATTACAGCCTGACCTCATAATACGACGATGTATAAAAGAGTCGTAAAAACCGTCACGTAACCTATACTCTAACACCACTATACGACGTTGTATGAATCAGTCGTAAAAACGTCTTCCTAACCTATACACAGGCACCTCTACACGACGCTGTATGAATCAGTCGTAAAAACGTCTACCTAACCTATACACAGGCACCACTATACGACGTTGTATGAATAAGTCGTAAAAACGTCTACCTAACCTATACACAGGCACCACTATACAACGCTGTATAGTGTGCTATCGACATCCGAGCCAGACCCCCGCGCGTGTGTGCTCTCGAACGGACTTACCTTACCGGACCTACCAGCCCAAACAATCTAAGTGCAGTGAAACCCCAAACAACCTAAGTGCAGTGAAAGGTGTGAAGTGCATAAAATCGCCTACATCGCCGCCCGTGGTCAGCTCGCCTCCCGGTGCCTGTGACTCATCAGCCCCTGTAAGTGACCCCTCATTATCCTGCCTAAATAGACCATCTCCTTATATCGTCCAATGTTACTGCGAGCGCCTTTCGCATTAACATTTATGATCCTTTGAGCCGGATACAGTAAAACAGTCCACTAATTTAAAACTTATAAAACTTAATTTAATTCTACCCCCCAGTTAATATCTTGTAAGCTTTGTCTCGACTCGTGCTACGCCCATAGTACTTTACACACACAGTACTTCACACTTCTTTAGGTACACTCCCACGATGCAAGCGCAAGCCGGGCCCAGTTCAGCGCATTACTGCCCCTATTGCAGGGCTAAGGGCCATCGGCTCATAGCATGCCCGAGTTACAATGCCCAGCCGACACAGGGCCGCTGGGATTTCGTGCTGTCACGCGAGCAATGCCCCCGCTGCCTCGGCTCACATTACGAGGATGAGTGCAAGTCGGTGAAGGGATATAGGGTGTCTGGGCGCGTCGAGCACCACACGTCTCTTCACAGACCGGACGACACGCACAACAGTGCCAGCCACAGTCGGTGGCACAGTGGCTCCCACCGTACCTAAGGGATATGCCGAGCCAGCGGTCTAGTGGTGGACCGCAGCACGCGTCCGCGCACGCGAAGCAGCCGCATGAGTCGCAGCAGTAGCTGTGATTCGTACACCACACAATCAGCCCGTACAAAATCGTACACAACACATTCAGCCCGTACAGAATCGTACACCACACAATCAGCCCGTACAAAATCGTACACAACACATTCAGCCCGTACAAAATCGTACACCACACAATCAGCCCGTACAAAATCGTACACAACACACTCTTACATACACATGCATTCTGCTCTCCCGGCCTATATGGTTCATGCACACCCACACATACACATGCATTCTGCTCTCCCGGCCTATATGGTTCATGCACACCCACACATACACATGCATTCTGCTCTCCCGGCCTATATGGTTCATGCACACTCACACATATACATGCATTCTGCTCTCCCGGCCTATATGGTTCATGCACACTCACACAAACACATGCATTCTGCGATCCCGGCTTATATGGTTCATGCACACTAACACATACACATGCATTCTGCTCTCCCGGCCTATATGGTTCATGCACACTCACACATATACATGTATTCTGCTCTCCCGGCCTATATGGTTCATGCACACTCACACATACACATGCATTCTGCTCTCCCGGCCTATATGGTTCATGCACACTCACACATACACATGCATTCTGCTCTCCCGGCCTATATGGTTCATGCGCATTCATCACATACACTCATACACACCCATACAATCTCGTACCACACACTAACTCAACACAGCACAAATCGAAGCTGTACTTAACTGCAGACCTCTCTGCTTTAGACTCCTTTTTACTTTAGACTCCGAGTCGCCCAATTTCGACATTTTATTATGGGTCGGCCCTTACGGCCTTAACGGCCCTACCTACCCTCTCCTTCCCCCTCCCCCCCTCCTCCCCTCTGGGGCTCGGAAGATGTACGCGCCAATACGCCGCGACGAGCGACGACTATCGGCCGTCGCACGGAGACTGCGCCGAGTATACCGGACGAACCTCTGACCCCCAGCGATTGCCGCGGGCGCCGAGTCAGTGTGCTATCGACATCCGCGACAGACCCCGG
The DNA here is from genome assembly GCA_963921215.1 of Scoparia ambigualis. Taxonomy (NCBI): domain Eukaryota; kingdom Metazoa; phylum Arthropoda; class Insecta; order Lepidoptera; family Crambidae; genus Scoparia; species Scoparia ambigualis. The sequence continues at coordinate 8,666,072 of OY992510.1, forward strand.
CGCGTGCGTGCTCTTGAACGGACTTACCTTACCGGACCTACCAGCCCAAACAATCTAAGTGCAGTGAAACCCCAAACAACCTAAGTGCAGTGAAAGGTGTGAAGTGCATAAAATCGCCTACATCGCCGCCCGTGGTCAGCTCGCCTCCCGGTGCCTGTGACTCATCAGCCCCTGTAAGTGACCCCTCATTATCCTGCCTAAATAGACCACCTCCTTATATCGTCGCATGTTACTGCAAGCGCCTTTCGCATTAACAGACTTATTAAGTGCGCCCAAATCCACACTAATAGCAGTCTATCAAAGTTATATAAGACTGATAAAATCATACTCTTGGGATGTGTGTAAGAGGAAATTTTGCTAGTTGGATCCTCTTTGTTTCATGTCAAATACCATTTATTACATTTCTCTTATCACTACTTACGTAGTTATCAGATAGTCAAGGTCGACTTAAGTTAAGAATTTAATCTGTTAGATCGTTAAAATGTTTTTCTAAACTCAAAATTCAAAAATTTAAAAAAAATATATCTCGCATTTGTGAAGTTTGTATTGAATATGGAGTTAGGACACTGATTCTAATAATGTTAGGTATCTAATCAACACAACATGAATAGTGCCCATTGTCATTGAATATCAGGTCCAGCTAGTATGGGATTTGGCCGATGTCCTTTGCAAAAGGGTGATTAAAAAAGCTATTAAGCAAAAAATTTACGGACACTGCGCTGTGTCGGTTCCTCTTAGCGTATAGGAATACTGAGCCCAGCAAAAATATTGTTAGGGCGGCGTCTACGCATGAGGCTCGATCAGTTAAAGCCCGAAAGGTCTTGTCGAGTGATCGCGCGTCAAGCGCGCAGCGAGGCACAGGCGGGCGGCACGCGGCGGCGTCTGGTGTCGGGGGACGAGGTCTGGTGTCTCGACTATCGCGGCGGGGACAAGTTGGTTCCGGGACTAGTAACACGACAACTAGGCACTACGGATTACAGCGTGAGGTCACTCGAGGGAACCAAGGTACAAGGCATGTCGATCAATTGAAACACAGGTTAAGTAGCGCGTTGCGTAGTTCACTCGCTTTTCCAGTCGGAAATGAGTGGCAGCCACAGAGCGACAGAGAAGAGGTAGATGTTCCGGCAGAACAGTTCGCTTAAGCCACCGATTGTTAGTTCTCCTCAATTGGCACCCCCAGATCCAATTGTTGGTTCTGCTCAATTGCCACCCCCTAATCCACCTGCGGTAGGAACCGGTAACATCTTACATCCCAACTTGCTAACTATTAGATCTACTAGAATAAGGAAACCTATAAAAAGATATGGTTTTGAGTTGGATTAGATAAGACGTTTATTGTTATAGTTATTTAGTGTAAGTGTGAATAGCAGGAGTACCTAGTTAAGTTTTCTTTTTGTAATAGTATACTAATAATTAAGGGCGGCGATATTGTGTATTCTTTATAAATAGGTAGATTAACATTATCTATGATGCTCTGTCACGATTATAATGTAAAAGCCATAACGTCAGTCTTGAAATAAATGAATATCCATTAACTCGTATTTCAATACTCTTCTCTTACATTGTGCGGTCACGTATTTGACCAAATAAATTTTATGGTATCAAGCCTTATCGTCATTCTCGATCATAGTGCTATACATATGGAATACCTACTTCAGTGCGAAAGCCGTATCATCGAATGTTGTTTGTTCGATAACCTTTCATGGATATGTCTATACTGCGACGCCTTGTTAAATCGACGTCTTGTTACTGCGATGTTTCGTTACATCGAAAAACTGTACTGCGATCGATTTTACTGCGAAAATATTATACTGCGAAGCCTTGTTTAATCGACGTCTTGTTACTGCGATGTTATGTTACTTAGGCAAAACTTACTTTGAACGATCTTACTGCGAAAACCAAGTAGGTACCTACATAGATTTTCTTTTACAAAACAATACCCAACGTTAGTTTTTAAAAAAAATAGAAAATTGTTTTGGAAAGTGAAGTTAATATTAAGTGATTTTTGCTGAAAGGGCCTAAGTAAATTGTATTGTAATAATTAACAGTTTTCCAACACATTTCCATAACACTAAACAATAAACACTACAAAAATTCAATCAATTACATTATATTTCTTGTTTATTTTTATCTACTTACTTAAGTTCATAGAACCCTCACAGCAAACCTCAAGCGCCTAGTATATTCATTGTTACAAGAAAAATCCTGGCATTCCTTTATTGCTGATGAACTTTGCACAGGTTCTCTGCTTTAAAGAAATGTCAGAAATTCTAAAAACTAAAGTTAGGTAGGTATTGTTTTGAAAAAGAAAATCTATGTACTTGGTTTACGCAGTAAGATCGTTCAAAGTAAGTTTTACCTAAGTAGCATACATCGCAGTAACGAGACGTCGATTAAACAAGGCTTCGCAGTATAATATTTTCGCAGTAAAATCGTTCGCAGTACAGTTTATCGATGTAACGAAACATCGCAGTAACAAGACGTCGATTTAACAAGGCGTCGCAGTATAGACATGTTGATGAAAGGTTTTAGAACAAACAACATTCGATGATACGGCTTTCGCACTGAAGTAGGTATTCCTATACATATATATTCCCCGATAGGGTTGCTACGTTTGGCGTTAACTGCGTTTGTAGTTAACTGCGTTTGGAGCAAGTTTGAGCAGGTAAATAGTTTGGATCCACACACACTGTCATTCATAAATTCATAATTCACGCTCACAAAGTGCTCCACGTTGGGCGCCAATGTGACGTAGGGGTATAATAAACGATACCACACTTACGCTCATACAAATTTATTTTACTTTTGGTCTCAGAGCGTGGGGTACGCATGTGTCTAGCTAGGTAGTCTGCTTTCATCCCTGACTTAGCTTGGGGGAATCGCCGAGGTGTTGGGAGGCGCGTCGATGTTCAGGAGCTGCGTGATGCGTTCACAAGATGGCGGCCGTGTTGAAACGCGACGACGGTCGCCTTGTGTCCGAAAACTGGTTGCTTCAAACACCAAACGATATATAGCACTATGATCGTAGAATGACGATAAGGCTTGATACCATAAAATTTATTTGGTCAAATACTTGACCGCACAATGTAAGTTTATGGCTAGTATACTATATTTAGCTACTGAGGTAGGAATTCATTAAAAAAAAAACAAAACTATAACTTACAAGGATCTTATTACATTTATTGATTAATCACTTAATAACTAATTTACCAATTAATCTAACAATCTACCCACAAATCACCTAAAACAATCGCTCACAAAATAACCTTTAACAAAACACCAATCTTACTAAAAACAAAACCAAAAATAACTCACCCAGAGTTTCAACACTATAAACTAAAAAACTTAAAGAAATATTTTACAAACTAGGAACGCGTCGACCCGATGTGCACAGTCCGAACGCCAGCGAGCAAAAAAGCAGCGGTCTGTCCGTGTTCGCTTTATATAGGTGGCGGCGGGGAATGGTATTGCTGGCAAACAAGTGACGTCATCCCTCAGCTAATTCGGCCTTTCCTGACGTGGAGTCGTCCTCGACGAGGTCTTGGGGCGGCTACGAAGAGTCCTCTGCATCACGCAGTGCCACCCGACCGGCGTCGTGTGGTGCTGAAGACGGTCCGGCAATAGCTCCGTCCGCTTCGTGTTGCGCTGCAGACTGTCCTGCCTCAGGGTCAGAACTATCATTATATCTCTCAACTCGTTGTAATTTTATCAAGAACAGACAAAACGCATGTCTGAGAGCTCTCAGTTTACCACCAATATTTGTTGACTTTGACCACGTGTGCGTGTCCTGCAACTGCCTCTGTGAACATTCAGACAAGGAGGGCGTCCCCTCTTGAATTACAGGGATACATAACAATCGAGGTTGAGTGACGGAGGCATCACTGAATCGCGCGTCACTCAAACCAATGAGACGGAGGCATCACTGAATCGCACGTCTCTCAGTTCGTCGAGACGGAGGCATCACTGAATCGCACGTCTCTCAACTACATCGAGACGGAGGCATCGCTGAATCGCACGTCTCTCAACTTCATCGAGACGGAGGCATCGCTGAATCGCACGTCTCGTGAAGGCTTCAGGCGTACGTGAGCAGCATAGACAGAGGCATCGAGTCTGCCTATCTATTCTGTGACAACACTACACAACAGGCGTCTGCAATTAAGTGTTAATGATTCAGCCTGTCACGTCAGTTGTTTAATTGTAATAATGTTTATTTAATTAAGGATTTAATAAAGACAATCTCTAAATTTTTTAAATTTTTATTCTATATTCCTATGTCTACTTCCTCTAATTATATTTTTCTATTTGTTTTAGTTTTATGTCCCTATGTCTACTTTATCTAATTATATTTTTCTATTTGTGTTAGTTTTATTTTCCTATGTCAACTTCGTCTAATTATAGTTTTCTATTTATTTTATTTTAAATCTCTGTCTACTTTTTTTTTATTTTTTATTTTTTTATTTTAGGTAACAATGATCCATGACAAGCTAAATCACAACTCCGTAATGTAACTGCCTGCTTAACTTACGTTCGAAGAAAGCAGCGCAAGTCTCAGGACACCACTCTCCACGCCAGGGCACCATGTACTGGGCTGCAGCTTGAGTGGTCTTGCCGTAGGATCCGCTCAGTAGTCGTAACTCGTAGCGATCGCTTGGTAAACACCGCACCACTTTATAGGGCCCCCGCATACCAGGGTCCAGTTTGCCTGTCGACTGGGAAAATTTTATTACGAACACAAGATCATTTTGAGCAAATTTCCTCGGAGTGCGTCGTTGCGGATTGACTCGGCGATCTTGATCAGACTGATTTTTGTTTAACAGATCAGTTGCTCTTGCTCTGCATAGTTCTCGCCATGCCTCTCGATTTTGAACACTATCTATGGCTACGTCACGAACCAGCGATTGGATGATGGGAGTGTTGGCATCCATGCCTACTAAAAGGTTCAGCGGCGAGGCTTGAGTAGTTTTCTGCTTCGTAATGTTCAAAACTAGCTGAAGTCTCCAGATCTGCTGGGACCAGGAAGCACCCTTGTGATTGGCTTCTATTCGAATCATGTTCAACACGGTTCTTACGTACCTTTCCACCTGACCATTTGCGTTGTGCATTTCGGGTGTAATATAATGTATGTCACAACCAATGTCAGATAAAAATCTAGTGAATTCTGTTGCTTCAAACATCCGCCCACGGTCAGTTACTATGAGCTTTGGCACACCAAAAAGAGAAACGGCGTTCATGAACGTTCGTTTTAGTTCGCTCACGTCCTGCCTGTAGATTGCGTATAAAAGGGTATATTTTGTGTAGGCGTCCACTATCAATAAAACGAACTTGTATCCTTCTGACTCGGGTAATGGACCTAACACGTCTAAGTGTAAAGTGTGAAAGGGAAGAGTGGGCTTTTCCCAAGATGTAATCGGTTGAAGTGGTGCTCTCGGCACACGTTTCTTTGATATACACACCAAACAATGGTTTATATATTTTGCCACAAACTGGCGAAGCCCGGGAAACCAGAAATGTTTCAGGATCAAATCTAACGTTTTGTCAGCACCAATGTGTTCGTGCTCGTCGTGAAAGATCCTGAGCAGACTCAATCTATGTCCTTTCGGAACATAGCATAGCTGCCTCGGCCCTTCACCGACTCGCTCATAACGGTAATACAAAACGTCATTCACCTGTACATATCGGCTAGAGTCCAACCCTCCTTCGCGCAGCTGTTGCAAAAGATTTTGAGTTTCATCGTCGGCTGACTGAGCTATTTGTGCCCAGTTGCGAGGTCGTGATATTTGGCAGACTTGGAGGGGTGGATTCCTACTTAGAAAATCGGCATGTGCCATCATGATGCCCTTACGATAAACAATGTCGAAAGTAAAATCCTGGAGATAGACCCACCATCTAGCGACGCGTGGGAGCAGATCCTTTTTTTTCTCTGTGGACTTAAGAGCATTGCAATCGGTAATAATTTTGAACTTTAAACCAATTAGGTAGTGTCGGAAATGTTGCAATGCTCTTACGACGGCCAGAGTCTCTAACTCGTAAGAGTGGTACCTGCTTTCAGCGCCCTGTGCAGTTTTGCTAAAGTAAGCTACCACGCGCTTCTGCCCGTCGGTTTGGGTCTGCATAAGGACGGCGCCATATCCTTTACTGCTGGCATCAGTGTGCAGTTCCGTGGCAAGTTTGGGGTCGAAAATTGATAGGAAGGGCTCTTTGGTTAGTCGGGTAATTATGTTTTTACGGACCTGTTCCTGCTCCGGCCCCCAGCAAAACTTGACATCTTTTTTCGTTAGTCGTGATATGCACGCGGTTTCCGTTGCATAATTTTGAATGTAGCGCCTGAAATAGCCAGCTAGTCCTAAAAACTGCCTAACTTGCTTGACGTTGCTTGGGACCGGCGCATTAACTAGTGCCTCAACTTTTCTTGGGCTCGGCCTCACCTGACCCTGACTGACAAGGCGGCCTAGGTACTCGACTTCGGTTGCAAGGAAAGTACACTTTCGCAAATTAATAGAAAAGCCTGCCTCCGTAAGTGTATGTAACACTTCACGCAATAAATTTATGCCTTCCGGTACCGAATCACTCATCAGGAGCACGTCATCAACGTACACGAGGACGTTACCCTTATCAATGTGCTTTCTGAGGGTGTTGTTTATGATTCGCTGGTAAACAATCGGACTGTTCGTCAAACCGTAAGGCATTCGAAGATATTCGAAATGACCTTCCGGCGTAACGAAGGCTGTCTTGTGTATGGACTGCACATCAAGAGGGATCTGATGAAATCCGGTAGCCATGTCAAGGCTAGAGAAATACCTATAATTGCCCAATCTGTCTACATGATCGTCGATCAATGGCAAAGGGTACCGATCTCTAACAGTGAGTCGGTTCAAGGCGCGATAGTCCACGCACATGCGGTCACTACCATCCTTCTTTTTAACAAGAATGATAGGGCTCGCATATTCCGAACTAGACTCACGGACTATGCCCTTGTCTTTGAGATCACTAACTATTTCTCTAACCTTGAGTTTTTCTTGGTGCGAAAGTTTGTATGGTCGATAGGCTACCGGAGTGTTATCTGTGAGGTTAATATGCATTTTACCTGATTTAACCGTGGTGGATGCAGTTCCAGAAATCAAAAACTTAGAAAACTCGTGAATAACTTTCAAAAGAGACGTACGCTCCTGACCCTGAAGTGGCGTGTTAATTGTGACTGGCTTATCAATAGTGACCGCATTCACCAAAGTTGACTTTTTAAGAGTATGTGTCAGATATTGTTTATCCTTAGTCCGTACATACGTAATACCATCACGGTTGAGGACGTCTGTACCTATTATTATCGGAAAACACATAGACGATCCTGGCATTACCACAAAGTCTGCTTCTATTGAGATTCGGTCAAACTCGATGGTTAAAGTTACTAACGTATCAGCCCTGACGAATGAGTCGCTTATTCCCTTCAAGGTACAATGAGCAGGTTTCTTATTACATGAAAAATGTTTCAATACGTCAGAGGAAACAAGCGACACATTCAAAGCGCCACTATCTATCAAGACGTCGATGGGAATGCCTTGGACCACTGCCGTAACGACGTCGTTATTCTTCGGGAGTGGTAGTCACAAAGGTTCTGAGCAAAGATTGACGGTACGCTTGTTTCGGGACTGAGATCGCTCTCTGGCAAAACAGCAATCTTCACTGTGTCCCGGCTTTTTACAAAAGCTACAAGTCAAATTACCACTGGGACTACCAGTACTAGTTTCCGGTTTAGAAACAAAGGGCTTCGATTGATTTGGACCGAATCTAGTCCTCTTCGGACATTGCATTTGTTTATGCCCAGTCTGCCCGCAACCAAAACATGTACTTTTGCTTAATAATGGACGTCGTTTATTAATATTTAAATCTAATCGTATGTCCTGCTTAGTGCGAGCAGGCTTAACATAAATTGATAGGAACGATACCACATCGTCTGTGGTTAAATTAGCATTTGCTGCTGCCGCTCGGACTTGAGGATCCGTAATGCCTCTAATAACTATGAGAACCATTGACTCTGCGCTGATACCCTTAACTATACGTAGTCGTAACAGGGTGCGCCTCGCGTATTCGGCGTATGTGGCGTACTTATCTGAGTTGGTATTCATTGCTTCAAAAAGGATGTTTGCATAATCTAGTTTACGTGGACATAACGACTTAAACTCGCGCACAAAATTCGACCATGTGCGGTCGTTAGTCACCCACTCGTTTAGCCAAACACGCGCGTCGCCCCTGAGACAGTTTGACACACGTGACAGGCACTCTGAATCTTGCCAATTATTGGCTGACCTAGCTCTATTAACTTCTTCGCACCAAACATCAATATCATGAATGGCGGGGTCGAAGTTTGACACGTAATAGTTTTGTGATCGTGACGAACTTAATGATTTAATAGCCTCGGCTAACATGCGAGTCGACTCAGGTACCTCAACTTCCCTATCATGACGTGACAACAAGTCATTTTGACAAGGTTGAGGTGTCCGAGTCACTGACGAAGTATCGACAATCGGAGACTCGTTTATTGAATCTGGATTCAAAATATCGTTCGAATCAGTTACTAAAAATGCATTAGAAGGGTTCTCTGGGTTGCACCGATTGTCAGTACCCTGCCGGAGCACTAAGGAATTGTTTTCATTTCGATTCCTATTAACTACGTCATTAGGACCACCATTATTCTCGAGAGTTTCTAATCGCGACAAAATTGTGTTAAGAGTTTGTTGCAAAATCGAACCACCGTCTTGTGGACCCCGCGGTATCGACGGTGTGCGCGTATGCGACCGATCACGTGACCTGCGCGTATTTATCAATTCACTAGAACGCCTATGAGACCTACGCGTCCTATCCTGTCTATGAGAACGACTACGAGATCTACGCGTATCGTCCCCTCTTCGAGAACGACTACGAGAACGAGACCTACTCGTGCAGTCGCGTCGACGCGTCCTGGTTGAAGTTTTCCACCGTTGATCGGACATATTTAAAAGGTAGAACAAAAAGGTTGAAAGATAACGGTTTCTAGAAGAATGGTGTCTTGCAGGTCTCAAAAATAAAATGGCTAAGCGTAAAGAAATGGGCTCGGGTGCTTGAGCTATCCCACTTCTGAATTTAGCTACTGAGGTAGGAATTCATTAAAAAAAAAACAAAACTATAACTTACAAGGATCTTATTACATTTATTGATTAATCACTTAATAACTAATTTACCAATTAATCTAACAATCTACCCACAAATCACCTAAAACAATCGCTCACAAAATAACCTTTAACAAAACACCAATCTTACTAAAAACAAAACCAAAAATAACTCACCCAGAGTTTCAACACTATAAACTAAAAAACTTAAAGAAATATTTTACAAACTAGGAACGCGTCGACCCGATGTGCACAGTCCGAACGCCAGCGAGCAAAAAAGCAGCGGTCTGTCCGTGTTCGCTTTATATAGGTGGCGGCGGGGAATGGTATTGCTGGCAAACAAGTGACGTCATCCCTCAGCTAATTCTATATATAATTTTTTTATTAAATATAGGGTAAGTGCATAGTGAATTTACTACATAGTTGTTGTTTTTCATATAATTGCCGCATGTTCTTTAATAATTATTATTAATAACTAATCAATTTAAATAAATAATATTCTAACCCAGAACTGGGGGTTAACAATGCTCACATCCGTAGTGTTTACCCTAGTGACCCTACTGTGACCCCTAGGTCGTGCTAATTGAGCATTTGGTGGTAGAGCCCAGCTCACCCGGTTATCGACCACCGGCACCGTGCGGCAGTGTAGCCGCCAAGTGATCGGTGCTCGTCGCATGTCGCGTTCCGGGAACAGCGCCGCACTACCGGAGCCAGAGAAGCGGCTATTGTTGCAAACAGTGGACCAGAAAGTTCTGCCGTGGAACCATGAGCGGGAGACGAAACTTGACACGCCGCACTGTGATCAATTATTGAGTTTTAGCTGGACGAAATTCATTTTTCTCAAAATGATGGTAGTTCGAAAAAAAAAAACTTAATTTACATTAATAGATAAAAATAGCATATGTATCTACCTACATATTCATGATTATACGAGTAATATCTAAACCAACAAAACCTTACTTATGTTCTCACATATAAATACGTATTTTATATTCTACAAGTACCTATACTATACCCTATTTATTACAAAATATGAATTTTTACATATGTGATAATTCTTGTCTAAACCTATTACTTACCTATTAATCTATTTAAAATATTACATGTATGTGCTACCTATCTGTCTATTTGAAGTCGGTGTCAAGCACAAACAGAAGAAAAATAATATACCTTTATATAAAATATACAATTTTAATTAATAACAAAAACGAAACCGAAATCCTAATGATATTAAAAAAATGATAATTGTCAAAGACAGAGAACAACAACAAAAACAACTGTAAGGAACTTTCAAACTATAGAAATATCTTTTTTCATCTCTTCTTTCCTTTTTAAATGTCGCTTCACGACATTTTGGCGCCCAACTAGCTTTTAGGTTCTAAATCTCTTCATTCTTTTTACCCACTCCCTAGAGATATTTTTTTTTGTTTTTGCTTTCTTTCACTTCATCATCTACGCATTTTCTCTCAAAATTCTAAAACAATACTTTGTCTAGTGATACTCCAGTCTACTCATTCTACATACTAACCCTACTTTATCTTACACATTCACCTACTTGAACTCTTTTCATTTAATATTTTTATTTTCAGTTTTACTAAAGGTACATATTATATTCATAATCTTTATTAATTTTAACAATGTCTCGACTGATTAAATTCGACTTTTTACACAAGTCTGAACTTGAATATGATATACTGTTTATATTTATATTGAATACTGTTTTACTTCTCAAAAAACAGATTCTTCGCTTATCTGCTGTAATGCCAGCTGACGAAATCTTGACTTCTTCCATTCCTATAGAAAAAGACTTGCCTCAGTTAGACTTTACCTTGAACTACCTAGAAATTAAAATTGATAAACTCTTACAGGGTGATTCCAATTATTTAAGATTAATTGAAACTTTTCTAAATCATATTAATTACCGATTAGAACGTATTGACATTGACTTGTGTCCGGATCTTAAATCTTCATTTGATAGTCTCCAATCCAAATGGATTATTCTAGAGAAACGATTTGAATCTTATACCTTTCTTCCAGCTGAAAATATTTCTCCTCTTCAACATCCCGCAGCAGCCGTTCCAGAACCTGCTCTTACGACTCCTGCTGCCCTTCCTCTCCAACCTTACTGTCAGGTACCTCCTCAAACTATTCCTAACCTTTAACTTTTTAAAGATCTGGAGAGATACAACTTTGATGGCAAATCTTGACCTAGGTCTTTTCTACAAAAAATTTATGAATTCTGTTTGGCCCGTAGCCTCGGTAAAGATATGTTGGTAACGCAGTGTTATGAAATTTTTACCGATAATGCTTTGCATTGATTTAGGTTTCAACATAACCTAAATCCAAACCTCACTGTTAACACTTCTTACTTAGAAATTCTCAAATTGGGCTATAAACTTTTCAAGTCAGATATTATAACTGTTTCTACTGCTAATAATCAAAAAGTTAAATCCTTAGGATTCTTTGAACTTCCTTTGTCTTTTAATAACCAAACTCACTTGGTTAAAACCTATATTTTTCCGGATATGCGATATATCCGGAAAAATATAGGTTTTTCCGGAAAATTATAGGTCTTCTTTAATTTTTGGCATTGATTTTTGGAAAATATTTAATCTCTTACCTAACATTTTATCTTTGGCTAGTCCTTGAGACTTTGAATGCTCAACTATTGAGACATCGGATACTAAATTTTTACCTTATGAACATCTTATGTCGAACCAAAGGAACATTGCTGACGACATTATCCAGCGCTTCAAGACTATCTCGTTCGAAGAAAAGGGAGCACTTGGACGTACTCATCTTATATGTCACAAGATTGACACTGCTGATTCTCTGCCCATTAAACAAAGATGTTACAGATTGTCACCTGAAAAACAAAGGGCCTTAATTAATGAAGTGGACAAGATGCTACAATGGAATGTTATCGAACAATGCGAAAGTCCGTGGCTATCTCCAGTGCTGATTACACCAAAGAAGAATGGCAAATGGCGTTTCTGTGTTGATAGCAGAAAACTTAATTCTGTTACTCGTTGTGACGCTTACAGTGCTAAGTACTTATCAAGCATTAACATTGCTAAAGCTATTCAAAGTCATGCCTTTTGGACTAACTAACTCGCCTGTGACTCAACAACGTCTAATGGACATGTTATTTACTCCAGATTTTGATAATAAAGTATTCTGCTACTTGGATGACATCGTCATAATTAGTGAGACTTTCGATGAGCATATATCTCTGCTGATGAAAGTTCACGAAAAACTTTCTTTCGCTAACTTAACTATAAACTTTGAGAAAAGTATTTTTTTTAGAAAAGAACTAAAAAATCTTGGATTCGTCGTGGATGAACATGAGTTACGAGCTGATCCTGATAAAATTAAAGCTATCCTTGAATATCCCGAGCCTACCGGCAGAAAAGAAGTCAGAAGATTTATTGGCACTTGTAGTTGGTTTCGAAGATTTATCCCGAACTTCAGCACTATTGCCTCTTCTCTCAACAAGCTGACCTGTTCTGGATTGAATGTTCCTAAATTTTTATGGAACTCTGACGCTGCATCGGCTTTCCAAAAACTTAAGGAAGCCCTAGTAACTGCTCCTGTTCTTGCCTGCCCTGACTTCAATCTTCCTTTTGCTGTACATTGCGATGCTTCAAACTATGGTACAGTCGCAATGCTCACTCAACAACAGAATAACAATGAAGTCGTGATTGCTTACATGAGCAAAGCACTTAATAAAAATCAGCAAAACTTCTCAACTACTGAAAGGGAAACGTTGGCTATAATAACTGCCTTAGAACATTGGCGTTGTTACCTGGACAATGGTAAAGAATTCATAATATATAGTGACCATGCTGCACTAAAATGGTTTTAGAAGCTAGCTAATCCTTCAGGAAGACTTGCTCGCTGGACACTACGCTTATCGTGTTTTAACTTTGTCCTGAAACACAAGAAAGGCAAAGATAATGTTGTTCCAGATCTACTTTCGAGATCCAACACTCAAGATGGTTGTAAAAATGAGGGTTCAATACTCCAAGGCGTACATCCTATCTCTGCGGATGATGCACCTCCTGACCGTGAACTGGAAATCTACAAAACCTTCCTTGGCTGCAGTAATAATCCTGATGCATACCCAAACTATACGATCAGAGATAACAAACTTTACCGTTGCATTCACTCTCTTGACAGACTGAATGATGATTTTATTTGGACAGAAGTTCCTCTACCTCAAGAAAGACGTACTATAATTGAAGCTAACCATGGCTCCAATCAAGAACCTCACCTGGGAATCTTCAAGACGTACAAAAAACTTTCTCTACGTTATTATTGGCCTGGTATGTTTAAAGACATTGCCAATTTAATTTCTAATTGTGATACTTGTCTATCTTATAAACACCCTAATCATTCTCCGTATGGCCCAATGGGCAAACCAAAAATTTGCTCTCGACCATTTTAATCTATTTCTTTAGATTTAATAGGACCGTTACCCATGACTAGAAGACGTAACCAACACATTTTGGTTATTAATTGTTTATTTACCAAGTATACTATGATTTTTCCACTAAAACGTGCTATTGCATCTAATATAATTACCATTTTAGAAAACTCTGTTTTTCTTGTACATGGTGTTCCTCAAACGATAATTATGGACAATGGCCCACAATTTCAGTCTCACGAATTTATTTCTTTTTTAAACCGATATAGGGTTCCTTTCGTGTTCCGCTCTACTTTTTACTGTCCCCAAGTCAATCCGACAGAAAGATACAACCGTACAATTATTACGTCACTAGCTTCTCTAGTGGGAGAATATCATAGATCCTGGGATCTCTACCTTCCCAAGGTACAATTTGCAATGAACAGTTGCGTTAATACTATTACTGGTTTTACTCCATCTTTTTTAGTCTTCGGTAAGGAAACGATTCCTTGTGGTTCTTTTTATACTCCAACTCAAAACCTTGAGGAATTGCTGTTTTTGCCTCGTGATATATACGCGTCAAATGCTGGTTTCCTCTCTTCTATATTTCACAAAGTTCATATAGCTTTACACATAGCTCACGTAAAAAATTGTGCTCGCTATGATTTACGACGGTCCTTCAAAGAATTTAATGTTAATGATACTGTTTGGCGTAAGAATTATGCATTAAGTAATGCTGGTTCTAACTCCAGTGCTAAGCTTGCCCCTAAATATATTAAATGTAAAATTGTAAATAAACTTTCTCCATTAGTATACATTTTGGAAGATCCTAATGGTTCGTCTGGCAAATGGCACATCAAAGACAATAAATCTTAACTTTTTTGTTATCATTTTCCAAATTATATATATATTTATCCTTTAATCACTTTCACACTCTCATTCCATTAACTCATAACGTTTTTGTTTCTTTTTGTTTTTTTTGTTTAACTTAGTCTGTGCTCACACACACACTTTAACGTTCTATAACTTTACTCAAGATCTATCTATTGATCTTCTCTATAACTCTAGTACCTAGATACTACTTTAGGTATCAAGCTTTGAACCCTACCGTTCTTAGCTACTTTAGGTATCTTGCTTCAAGCCCTACCGCTCTTAGCTACTTAAGATATTATGCTTTGAGCCCTACCGCTCTCAGCATATCTTATTTAACTTCATTTTTATTTTCTTTTCTTTATTTATTTATTTTTTCTTTAGGAGCGGCTGACTACTCCCTAAAAAAGCCTTAGGTCTAACTTTCCACTCATAGAGCGGTCGACAACTCTTAAAATAAGCCCTAATCGTCATTTTAAAACACCCTTCTAGAGTGGTAGTCATTGAATGTGAACTCCACCCTTATTGAATGCAGATGATAGGATGTAAGTGAACGTATGTCTGTTTGTTAGGCGATGTATGTCTATGTGAAGTTGTGTTTTACGGTTTCTTTAGAAATATGCTTTTAAAAAATTTTCTCTGAGTCAAAAATTTTCTGGGGTCGTGGGGGAAATGTGGTGAAATTACTTATCTTTTTGTACTTCCCAGGTATCATTTTATTTCATGTAAACATTTCATAATTTAACATTCGTCTTGTTTATATATTTGCCTTTATTTTTCCTCGCTTCTGCAACGATACATAGTGACATAGTAACTACACACTACACACATCGCAATTCCTTTATCTAAACACATTTAATACCTGATCCTAAATCATGAAACTTCAAACACCATTTTTCGACACTTTTACGTGTCCCACAAGTTTCGAATCACTTTGATAATCTTATTTTGCGTTTTTCCTTGTAATATTTTCATTTATCTCACCTAAATTGTTCTCAATTTACTGGATTTTGTGTTTTAGTCACGTTTTGACGTAACTGACAACTTATTTTAGCTTCGTTGCTATGCAACTTATCAACAAATTATGATCAAACCTTTTAGACTTTCTCATTTTTATATTTGGCCATCTAGATTTCAGCGTTTTAAAAATAATATTTTGAAATTTATGCATAACTCAGAATCCGAGATTTCTTTATAAAGTTCAGCCGACGACTAGGCAGACGATCATCAGCTTCCGAATTGGAAGGTCTAGTCTTCATACTATCTTCAGCTTCCGAATTGAAAGGACTAGTCTTCAGATACTATCTTCAGCTTCCGAATTGGAAGGACTAGTCTCCAAATACTATCTTTTGGAAGGACTAGTCTCCATTTATGATGTCCAGCTTCCGAATTGGAAGGGTCTAGTCTTCATACTTTCTCCAGCTACTGAATTGGAAGGATTAAGTAGTCACCTCATAACATCTCCAGCTTCTGATTTGGAAGGACTAGTCTAGACTACAGCCTCCAGTCATCGTGTGCGCCTACGCCTGCCTGCGCCTGTCTCGCCTGTCTGCCTGCACATTCGCCTGCCTGCGCCTGGTGGCGCCTGCCTGCCTGCACCTTCGCCAGCCTGCGCTTGCTGGCGCCTGCCTGCCTGCGCCAGCCTGCGCCTGCCTGCGCCTACCGGCGCCTGCCTGTCGGCGCCTGTCTGCCTTCGCTTGCCTGCGCCCGCGCCTGCCAAGTTCAGCGCTTGCCTCCACACCTTCGCCTGCCTCCACGTCAACTGCACCTGCCTCTTCACCTTTACATTATCATCCGCCATCACCTTTTACATACTCACCACATTCTCATTCACTTCTTCTTTCACTTTTTTTTGTTTTGTAATTTTGTTATTATTATAAATATTGTCAAATCTTACCATCTTTTCTTTTTTAAATGTCGCTTCACGACAATATGCTATTTTTATCTATTAATGTAAATTAAGTTTATTTTTTGTTTTTTAGTGAGTTTTTGATTGTGTTTTTATCTTATTTGTGTTCTTTTAAGTCGGTTTATTTTTTTTATATAAAACGTGTATGAAGTACAAATTTCAGTCAAGTCGCCTTTACACATTCCACGCTATCGACGAGTTACTAGAGGCAGCAACAAACCGAAAACGACCACCATCTAACGTCATTCCTGCTGATGTTAATAACTGTGGCGGTTTGTCGCACGCACTGAAGTTGGGTATAGGCTCCAGACAGGCTCCAGAGTTATGTTAAGACGTAACATTTCTGTTATTGAAGGCCTAGTCAACGGGGAAATGGGGATCGTGTCCAAGTTTAAGTGACCTGCCCTTCGCTGTGATCAAATAGAATCAGGCGAGTTACCAGATTCAGTGTGCATAAAATTTGATGACGACACTATTGGCACAAAAGTATAAGACAGTGATGGGTTAGTGGCCATAGCGCCCGTATCAACAACATTCCAAGCAAATAAAGGGTACGGGGATGTTGAACGGAGAATGCTGCCGCTAATCCTCAGTTGGGCGGTAACGGTGCATAAACTCCAGGGCACCACTTTAAACAGAGTCGTGATTGACTAGGGCAAGAAATATTTTGCCAAAGGCCAAGTCTATGTAGCACTTAATCGTGTGAAGGCACTGGATGGCATTGCTCTTTGCGACTTAGAGCCTAACAAAGTGCTCAACAAACCGCATGATGAAAAAGCATTGCGCGAAATGGAACAATTAAGATTATTATAAAAAAAGAAATCTGTTATTTTCTAATATTCTCCATCCAAATTTACAAGTCCCTCTTTCTCGTACAAAACACCTCAATAACTGTGTAAAGTCAATAAACGAAAATAAATACAAATTAATATGGGCAAGTACAGCAAGTCCTTAACCGTCAGGAGTTGAGGAATTGTACCTTCCATCATCAGCTTACCTGAATATCTTGATAGTACACAACTAGCCTTCTATAATATAATATATATTTAAACAATAATCCCCTAACTCCTAATCGTTGAGGAGTTGTGTCTTCTATCATCATCAGATAAGCAATGTCATCAGATGATGACTACAAGAAGCAAATGTATGATTATTTAGAAATAATATGAAATACATAGGTAGTACGTGCCTATAAAATTTGAAGGTTTCTCTCGTTTTTCCTGGGATTCTAACATCAGATCCTGACTTCATGGGATGGGATAGGACCTCAGAAGAATGCCCTTTCAAATAAAAAAAGAATTTTTAAAATCGGTTCAGAAATGACGGAGATATCGCTAGACATACATAAAAAAAACATACACGTCGAACATAGAACCTCCTTCTTTTTTGAAGTCGGTTAAAAAAACATACACGTCGAACATAGAACCTCCGCCTTTTTTGAAGTCGGTTAAAAAAGGTCGCTACGTGCTTAGGACTATTGTGTCCACTTCGTGCTACAATATTATTTCGATACGATGTTTGTTTGATCCACAGACATAATTATATGTCTGTGGTTTGATCAGATATTAGTGCTCAAAGATAACGACTACGCAAACTGCATTAATAATTGCTGTTTACGTAAGATTTATCTAGTGAAGTTGATTGTCTATTTTAGAGTAAATTGTTTACTTTGGTTTTAAAAAAAAATTGATGCATATTCTTAAAGGTATTTATGATTTAATATAAGTATTAGCTCGTACTGCATTGTTATCATTGGTCAGAAAAAAAAACATTTAAGTATATACAAGACTTTACCTCTTTTTTTTTGTTTTTGAGGCCTTTATGTTTAGAGAAACATAAAGAAACATGGATATTTTAAGTTTTTTAGGACTATCAGACCTTCAGCTGTAGTATTCAATGAGATTTTTTTGCCCATTTTTGCACTTCTTGAACAAAGTTTATGATTTTTAGGTAACGGTATTACAGAGAACATAATACCAGAAAAATGTCGCGCAAAGCAACCAATGGAGACTTATTTAATATTTTATCGTTAACATCGGATCCCTAAGTCTCAAGTCTTCACTCAGTAAAGTTCAGAAGAAAAGGCGCCCTTTCCTGCGATGTTATAGCGTTACTAGACGAAACTTGAGCAGTTCACAATAAAAATGAAAAATGAAGATGTAGGCTTATTTCTTAAATCATTTGCTTTGTGTTTTTTTATACATAATAAAGCGGAATAATCAATAAATTAAATAAAATCATACATTTCTGGGTCTTAATATTTTCGTCCACCTAAAAGTACAAAATTGATCACTGTGCGCCGGCCAGGAAGCCTCGTAGAATCGGTGGTGCCGCTAGCCGCCCGCGGCATAGTACAGGGGCCCGACCAGGGCTAACCACCTCGGGAGGCTGCCTCACCAGGTCGCGCATAATATAGGAGTGGATCGTCGTGCCGGTTGGTGACCGGAAATGGTGGGACCGGCGACCACTTCCGGGAGGGTATGGGGGCCCTTCCGTCCGGCGTGTCGTCTGTGGTTGCAACGCTCTTCCAATGGTGAAGCGGAAAACTCTCGCTTTGTTCATTTCTTTGCAACAGTAGTGGCTCCTGAGTTACGTCCTTCTTTCCCCTTTTTGAATGACAGTGCCTAAAAAGAATGCAGGTAATACAGCAGCTTCCTCCTCTCCCACCACCAATACGCTGTTTGAGGTGGAGTTCACTAACATCCGTGGGCTCCATTCTAACCTCAACGCCGTCCACCAACACCTCGAGACGGCGCGGCCTGCATTGCTTTTTCTGACAAATACTCAAATTCATCGCCCTGCTGACACGTCTTACTTAAGGTACTGCACTGTTTGGAAGACCCCTCCTTTCCCATTCTTTGGGTGCGCATTGATATCGGCTTCCGTTGCCGTGTCTATGCGTGCCTATATCGGTCCCACAAGGGAGATGCTAACACAAGCAGCCTTTTTGACCACCTCGGCCGAGTGACTAGTGCCGCGCAGGAGCGATTCCCAAACGACGAGGTGGTGGTTTTTGGGGACTTGAACGCGAACTATGAAACATGGTTGGGCTTCTCTAAAACTGATCACGCTGGTAGAGTCGCTCATACCTTCGCTCTGACGCAATACCTGCGATACAACTAGTAGACCAGCCCACCAGGATACCAGATATCGTAGGTCACGTGCCCTCCTTGTTGGACTTATTGTTGACGAGTCGCCCTGCAGGGTATAGAGTATCGGTGCTTGCATCTCTAGGCTCGTCAGACCACTGCTTGGTCATTGCCACAGCACCGTAAAGCGTTGGTCCACCGAAAACGGTGGATACCAAGCGTCGTCTGTGGCACTACTCGTCGGCAGATTGGGACGGATTGCGTGATTACTTTGCATCCGTGTCATGGATCCAGAGCTGCTTTCTTGGAAAGGACCCGTTGGAGTGCGCTTCCGCCATCGCTGATGAGATCTTGTTGGGTATGGAATATCATATTCCATTTACAGATCTTGCCAGCGTTGGTAGACAACGGCCTTGGTTTAATCGCGAATGCGCCAAAGCTGCTGAATGCAAACAGGCGGCGTATCGTGCTTGGACGAGGGCTTGCGCAGTAAATGACAGTAAATGACTCTAAGAGTGGATTCGACCAAACTGGAATAAGGTCTTATACCCAACACCGAATTTGTATAGACTAATCTCGGAGTAAGTCTTAATCCAGTTTGGTCGATTCCAGCCTTAGTCTAACAAGAGGGCTCTCGCAGGAGCGGATGCACAAAAAGTGGCAAGGGTAGGGTGGAAGTTGATCTCGCACCCTACGGATAGCCTTCATAACCTTCATTCCAAGGAGTAAGTTTGTAATTGAACATTTAGAATGTAAGCGTTAACATGTTTGATGCTAATGTTTGTTCGTTAAGTTTTATAAGATACTCAACTTATTCAGATAACTAGTCCTTAATTAAGGTCTCCAGTTTATTTTGTTAGGATTTTTTATAGAAGTTTTAATTGGTCCTTTTTGGTGTTATAATATTAAAATATAACATTAAGCCGGGCCGCACACCTGACATACATTTGTATTATGATAATTGTGGCGCCACATTTGAAGCGCGACACACTTTACTCCGTGGAAAAATGTGTATCTGCACCCGCTACAAATGTGTTCTTGGTGTGCGTGCTTGCTTACGCGTAATGACTTTTTATAAATAGACTAGTTATACGTGAATGTATTGCATTTTAAAATGGCGAAATTGTTTCTATGACGTAATACACGTCGAAAGAGAAAATCATATCATTAGCCTATTGTTAAAAATAGATAGACAATATTTTGACTTTTGGTAGTTGACCAATTAATTTATGCGCTATCTCGGCCGCCAGTGTTTTTCTCTTTCACTCTTACAGAAAACTTCATCACTTATTGAAAATTTGTATTTTAAATTTATATTTACTATACTTACGAATGAAATAAGACATTTTTATTATCTCTTACGGTTGCAGTATAATTTTTACAATTTTTGGATACACAGGAAGTCATTTTAACCAATTAACAAATCAAAAACTTATAAAGGTAACGATCGTGTGTCAATCGTGTTGACGTGACACTGAATGACGTGTGACTGAGTGAAACTCGGGCAATTACCTTGATTTGTCCTTGCCACTACGGAGGCCAGGCAACGTATCTAAATATAAAATATCATTGTATACGGGGGCATAAATGTGTCGCGCTACAAATGTGGCGCAACAATTATCGTAATACAAATGTAAGTCTGGTGTGCGGCCCGGCTTAACGAACTGTTGTGTATAAAGCAATAATATTGCATTGGCAATAATGTTTGTGTGATGTTCTAATTATAATTAAGAGTAATTAACAAATAAGACTTAAAAGTAACCAGAATTATATCTCATTATTTTTGATATGTTTATATAGTTAAAACGACTGAACTTTTATAATTCTATTTGTTTCTAATAATATTATTCTATTTTTTAATCTAAGAAAACCATAAGAACACATAATGGTACACCCTAAAATAACAAAAAGTGTCATAAGGCCAAATTCTTCATGTGCATAATGCACATACTTACCGTGACACTTACATAATTATTTTAGTCAGTTACAAATCAGTTATGTGCACATTTTAATTTAAAAAATTCTAGTGCCATATATAACTATTATTTATGTAAAATTTTGTAATTCGAATACGTGTCTAATAATGTCTATTTTATTACATTCATGATTTTGCATTTTTTCCGTTAATTAATTCAATAACACGTTTTTTGTTGTTTCCCAAAACCTTACAAAAAACACATGTAGAACTTGTCAGGCGCAGCGACATTGACAGATTTTTTTATACTACGCCTCCCATAATGTTAAAGATTTTATTAAGGCTGTTTTACTCTTCTTCCTGCTTTTTTACAAGTTTTTGTTCTTATTGATGTTATTCTATACAGGGTTCATATTTCTAGTACAATTCCTTCTATCTATGTCTTTTTTATCCTATCTCAGGCCTTGATTTTGTTTCAACTTACTTACTATTTATTATTATTATTATTACAATTATTTCTATTACAATTTTTACTTTAATTATTTTCTTATTTACTATTACTTCTTTTACATTTTATTCTAGGTTCTAATAAATAAATTTTAGCCTGTAGCTAGTTATACATTTTCATTATTTCCGGCTAAGTTTTATTTCGCTTTCTAACAATATTTAATATTTTAGTGTAGTACTCTACGAATTTATCCCTAGAGTCGCTGTCCAAGATTGCACTGTAATTTTCAGGGACCATACTCAAGTCCAGTTGTGCCTGTATGTTATACCTGTCGCGCGTGTGTATAGGGCACTCGGAGAGGATGTGCATGACTGTTTCCAGAACATCTGGATCGCAAGCACTCGACGGGCTGTCCTTGCACTTGAAGCGATTCAAGTACTCAGAAACCTCGCCGTGCCCCGTGAGTATCTGTTTAGTGGCCTGCGTGTGTGTGATCTTGCGCGTGATATTGTATGCGGCGATTACGTCGCAGGTAAGAACAGTTTTGTGACCTCGGCTGTAGTACCTTCCTTGTATCTCACATTCCATTCCTCAAGCGACTCATTACGAATGAGTCGCTTGACGAATGAGATGGGACCTTATTTATTATTTATTTATTAATTATTACGTGTACGTATATGTATATAATAACAAAAATAAAAACAATATGTAATACCGCCTAGGCGATTTTGCGGGACATAAATATAGATTATTTTTGGACATTTTGCGGTTATCATAGTCCGGTTTTCTCTTGGCATTCATAGCGGCTTCCTTTTCTAACAAGTCGGCCCTCTCGTTACCCTCCAGCCCGGCGTGTGCTTTGATCCAGTGCAAATCAACAGATTTACCCTGGATAAAAGCTCGCTTCAGGTTCAAACGCGTTTTGACCGTTAGGCGATGGAGGGAGGTCACATCGATGATGGTCTGTAGGGCTGCCATGGAATCGCTATAAATAATAATAAATCGCCAAAAGATAACTCTTTTCTCCTGAGTACTACCTCCGAGGCTTTATGTACTGCCAGGAGCTCAGCTTGGTAGACGGTTGCGTAGAACGGCAACACAAGCCCGATGGCTTTGATTTCGGCGGTAGGTACCCTTCCAAAAAGTCAGGGCCGCTTCCACCTTACCGTTAATCTTGCTGCCGTCTGTGTAGATGCAGATGTTGTTAGTATCTGTGCCTGCGTGTGTGTCGTCTGTGATGAGCTTGAGCTCCCGGGTGATGTGTTCGGCTGGGTGAGGTATGTGTAATGCAAGATGAGGTACTTCGATTTCCCTATCTTTTAGATCGGGCCGGGGCACTCCATTTCTGGCCTCATACAGGGCCGCTGCCTCCTTAATGCGGAGATCTAGGGGGAGCGAATAGAAAGATTAAAGCCACTTAACTTTCATGGAGACACGTAGGGCAGCCACCAGCACACCAGTTTTCAAAGCACTTCACTCAACTAATTCAGATAACGGAATGAGCCTGCTCATGGCTGGACTGCTATATTTATTGCGACTACTCTCACTCCTAATGTTGTCCGCTCAGAATCATGTTGGAAGCTCAGAAAATCTTACCATAGACAAGTCGGTTGTCTGATTTGATCTCAGAACAATAATTGTTCTGAGGATTTGATACGGTACATCGTGACGACTGTCACGACACGACAGAGCTCAGCTGAACGCGCTAGCCACTGCTTCAATTGAATTACAATCTATGAAATTCGCTGACAAACTAAATTCCATTTGATGAAGCTGTAAAAAACTTAGGTAATTCGCTCAAGAATGATAGACGAAAAGAGCACTCGCGCGAAAATGATATGACGATCTTGGCAGAACGGTCGTGGTCACGATCACGATTAGGAGGCAGCGTCGTTGTTCTTAGAAGCGGGTTCAACTCTCTTCACTATCTCGGGCTATCTCTCGTTATTGGTAGACTGTCTGGCTCAGTCAGACAAGTTACCTTCACAGCAGATTTTATTTGATTAGTGCATCAAAAGGTCGTTCGTTACTTCCGGTTCCGGCTAATACGTCGAATCTATAATATGGATGTTGGCCTGCTACATCTACTATACGACTAACTAACTAAACGAGATAGAATTCTTGTGGAATTCTTTGTACGGTGTCGTCATTGGTAATGTTCTTGTGATCTTAATTTCTCTAAAACTGCCTACATCGACTACGGCTAACTAAACTAAACTAAATGATAGAATTTTTATACAGTGTTGTCACAGGTATTTGTGATCCTAATTTCTTTTCAACAAATAAATATTATTTGAATAAAAACTACAGTCAAGACTTTCCTTATTTTATAGAACACCCTGTACACCCAAATATGTAGGTACATTATGCTACCAAAAATGTTCGCTAGCATATTGCTCCCCCTAAGTATCAGCGAATGGCAGTCGTCAGCAGCACCGCACCCAAAGGTTTAATGAAGTGCTTACTCCAAACTAATTTCCCTTTATAACCTTTGCCTCTCCACAGCGAGACTTATAGGAATTTATCTCGTCATTGTGCTTATGGGCGCTTGCAAGCACCCGAGTGATCTTTCTTCGCATAAATTAAAGTTTGTGGGCTAACCTTAACGTGAAGGGCAAACTGTCAGTGTCGATGTATGCGTCTCCGCTGTTTACATAATGTGAACGAAGGAAATATTATCATGTCGCCGAAGTGTTGTGTGGCGCTGGCTTACTATTAAAAGAATACTACAACCCCATCTCTTCCGTTGGGTGTCGTAAAAGGCGACTAACGGATTGAAGACTGCAATATAAATCCAACAGCAAAAAACAGGTCGAGGCCAACCAGAGACCTGCTGACATGGCAGCTTACTGGTTAGGAAAAATCGCTGACTCGAAAAGAAGAAGAAGCAAAAAACAACGATGGGCTCATCACCTCCTATCATGCTGACTGTGCAAAAGTGTAATACACTGCTTCTGTGGTTACTACCCCTTTGGGGATAATAGTAGTGAGTGTATGTATGTATGTATACATATATAAGGCGACTGCTAGAAACCGCAAGAAACTTCAAGGGCTGGTCAGGTCAAGTGTTTTAAACATGACAAAAATGAAATTTGTGATTTTTTCATTTTTAATTAAATAGGTAATTCATTTTGTGAATATTAATTAGATAGTCTTTGAGTATCTAATTTATTTTAAAGCAATAAAATATGAAAAATAAAATGAAAATCAATTAAAAATAACGATTATTTACAACGCGCGGGCAGACAGCGGCCGGTCGTTGACTCAACCGTCTGTCACCCGTCCGCGTCAGCCGGGCGATAAGTACCTACCTAGTTTGCAATGAGGCCCCATTTATTTTCATATTACGAAATGTGCGTATTTTTCTTATGTTATAGTTTTACAATAAATTAGATACTCAAAGACTATCCAATTAAATTAGCAAAGTGAATTATTTAATAAAAAAATAAAAAAGCAAGAATTTCTTTTTTGCCATTTTTGTCATGTCTAAAACACTTGACCTGACCAGCCCTTGTAGTTTAGTATTCATAATTAGTTAGTTTATACGGTACCTACCTACTTAAATGATATATTTTTTAAGTAATGGCTGTTTTAGATACTACCGATGAGACATTATTTTATGTGTATTCAATGATTAAGTAGTTAAGGAACGTTCTTTTTATTTGATTTACATCTATTAAATTAACTACCTACCAAAAAAACACTAAACAAAATTAAACTTAATTATCTCGGGGATAAGTATACCTTTCAAATACTTAGTGAAAGATTTTTCAGAATCGCTTCAGTAGTTTTAAAGATTACCCGCTCCCGCTACACACAAACGAACAATCACAACTCCAGAAAATAATGAAAAGAGAAATATAAAAGAGAAATAATCTCCTTGCTTTAAGTTAATCCTTCGCGGAGCAGATTTCATTGCTTCACAAAAGGCTGGCGATCGACACGAAAGGGGATTGTCAAGCTTTTTCACTCTTCTCCTTTCATAATAGTGATTGTCTGCGCTAGGGTTGGCGTTTTCAGCTTTCGAGTGCTTCGCGTCATTAGCCGAGAAATAGCAGTCGCACAAGGAAAGGGGGACAGTTTTTAAGTCTCGAGCTTACGGAGGAGCGTTGCGGGTAAGTACTTAAGTTTATGTCGTGGTTTGTTTATACTTATTCTAGGTATGCTTACTATATGCTTACTATTTACTAACCACGTCCTCCGTGTTTTTACCGATAGGTAGCTTATCTAGGTTACCATCTTTTTGACCAAGCAGATAGAGCAAAGGAATTTAAGTTCTGGTTACACATGGTTACACATCGTAGCACGGAGCAAAATTGTTTTTGCTCCGTGCATCGTAGTGTTTCTAAATCAAACTAACTTTTTTGTAACAGTTTGTTTTGTCAAGGACGTTTACTAGAAGTATAGTATAAAAGGGCGTCGCCAAGAGGGGGGGAACATGGTAGAGATTCACCTAATTCACGTTCGCAAAGCTTGTAGCTTTGTGAACTACGCTACGACTTCACTCATATAAGCACAGATACGCTTTGATTCCATATTTAGATGAGACATATACTCGTAGTCTGTACCCCGGATACGAACTAGTGTATTAGCGTGATTTGGATTAAGTGGACACCTTTGATTTTCAAGCTGAATAGCTTCTGGCATTTACAACATTGTAGGATTAATTGTCTAATATGTATACATATGACATATATCAGTCAGAGTCTCAGACTGATATAAGTCAGAGTGCTGAGAGAAAGACCATTAGAACAGCATCTATATTAATAAAAATCAATTGCCGAAATGTTTGTACGCGCATAACTTTAGAACGGGTGCACCTATCTGGCTAATTCTTTTTTTGTTGTGTTCGTTATTGTCAGGACTAGGTTCTTGTAAAATATTTCTTTTTTGGAAAGTCGTCGCGGACGTAGTCGCGGGCGGGCCGCTAGTTGTACATAAAACGAGAATTTGTGCGGCGAAATTACAACTCATCTCGTTTTTCACCAGGTGGCATGGCGCTGCATCAATAAAATAGGCAATGCTCGATTTCGTTAACGTCATCATTATCATCATCAGCCTATAAATGTCCTACTGCTCGGCACAGGCCACCGACAAGCACAACAGCACGTGAGGACAGTGGGCCATGAATCACCGCGCTGGCCCTGGATTGATGGGTGTTACGAATGTTAAAAAAATTCGCACTTATCTCTCTAGTGTGCGACGTATAACTCTCCTAACGTTAAAAGGTCAGACAAGCGTAAAACCTATTTAATGTTTACGTCTAACAATCGCTGGTTCAGCGCTCGTCACCTAGCACTAGGGTTACCACCCGTCCGAAATAGTCCGGACATTTAGACTCTAGTCCGGACTTTGTCAGGCTCTTTAATTTGTCCGGATTTTGGAATATGAGTAACAAAACTACATTTTAAGTAATATCAAATAAGTTTTTGACCTTAATTAACTTCTCATTTATCTTAAAACAAAATATAAAAAGTGACTAATGTTTTCATTTTGTGACTCAAAAGTCCGGACTTTTATCGAAGTATCAGGCTTTTTGTCAAGACTTTTCAAATTCTTAAATGGTAACCCTACCTAGCACTACATCGTAAAATAACGGGACCCATATAAAGGCAGCGATGGTAGTTGGCCAGCTTTTATTAAGTCGGCAGGTAGGACCTCAACCGTAGACACGTAGTTGGCACGCCAAGTATTTCACCTGTATGTTGTTTAATCTAGCGGCGTAATTAGAATAAATGCAAAGTAGGCAACCCCTTAAAGGTTTATTGTTGTACCGTGGAGTTCACGCACGCACCGCCCTGTGTAAATTAATGAATAGCTTACCGTTTTCAGGAGAATGGGAATTTATGTGTCGCAAGAGCTCTTTTTTCTGCGTACCTCCTTTGTGGTCTGTTGTCATAAGACTCAGTCGCTAAGGTTAATGCGAAAATATGATAATTTGAAATTACAGCTAAGTTAGTCTGGCTTTTATTTAGAGTTAATTTGACAAAAAATTTAAGTAAGGTCTTACACTAAACATCATAGCGATTAAATCCTAAAACAAATCTTTATTTGTTTATTTTATTATTCATACATAACTTAAAGTTACAAATATTTATAGAGGGCCCGCCCGCGACTTCGTTCCCGTGGACGCCGGCGGAAAAAAATTTTTTTTCATACAATCCTTGTCTTGACAATTACAAACACAACAAAAACACGAAATACATAGTTACATATAATTACTACTATTATCCCTGGAGGGTTAGTCACACACTAGGCAATGAGGACCGCAAAAGTTTCCTCTGTCCTCTGCCATAGTCCAAATTTCACCAAAAAAATTTTAACTGTTTATTTCAAATAGTTGCATGAATATTTACAGACATAGTCATTCAGAATCTTAAAATTAAAGATTGTGATTATGACCAAATAGAGACTGCATTGCTAATGCGTGCGTCATGATTTGTAATATTAGAATTTGTACGCGTAGGTTCACACCGACAGTGTCGCAGATGCATTGCGTTGCGTTTGCGTGCGATAGACGCACGGTAGTCCGTGAGATACAAACCGAAATCGGTCGCGGTGCGGTCGCGCACCAGCGGAACGGCAACCTCGCACACGCGCTCCGGCATGATGACGTTGTATTCGACAGGATTTCATAGTTGAGGACACACCGCGGTGACGTAAACTTCTGCGTGCAGCTGCGACACTGGCTGCGACACTTCAGTTGTAAAAATTATAACTTTACGAAAGATTAGCTCGGTAAGTACCTATTATGAAGTAATATGTATTAGTCGACCAACATAATTAGGCGCATGTCAGCTAGACGTTTATCACAGTTGTTCAATAATTTACAAACTAAACGTATCTTCTTCGATATTCCATTTTAAAATCTGACCACTCAGCATGTGCAAACTAATTGAAGTGCAATATATTTAGATTGTTAATCATTGAACAATTATGATAAACGTCTAGCTTTAATGCGATTAATTATGTTGGTCGAGTAGTAAATATGAAAAGTTTTGAATGACTGAGAAAATATCTACCTCACATTAGGTACAATGGCGGACTCCGTCGCTTTACCAGTCTAAAGGTCAAAATCCCTTGCACACCACGTCGTCTATTTGGTACGGGCACGTACCCGGGCGGTCGGTGCGCTTCACACGAAAATCGCTGCCAAGTGGTAAAGCGACGGCCACCCCGACTGTACCTAGGTATATCTTTTTTGTAAATACCATAATAGAAAATAAGCTGCGTACCTATAAAAATGAAGGTTGTTATTAAACGATTTAAACACTTTCACTTCTGATGCAAATGTACTCACTGCTTACCAATTTCAACACAAACAAATAAAACTTTTCGCGCACCATTCTCGTATCACTCACCGCAAGTAAACAAAATCACGCCATCTCTCGGTCGTTCGCGACACTCGCTCGTCCACCACTACCTGAGACTTTTAATTCGAGTCACTAAAATTACAAATTGCTTGACAGAAGTTTCCATGGAAATAACGTGAAACTGACATTACAACGGTAGATTTAAGTGTAATTTTATAACTTGAATTAAAAATAATTAGACTTTATGTCAGTATCTTAAGTCATTAAATAAAATTGTGCACGATTGTACTTAAAATCGAATGTATGGTAGAAGTTTACATTAATTTTTTGGAAAATAGCAAAGAACAATTCTTATTTTATTGATGTTGAAAGATTCACAATTTCACACACAATTTATTCATTTATTTATTTGTTTAAAACTTCAACCCGTTTCTCTGGAATCGCCATCGCAAGAATCGTCAAGTTGGCAGCCCACTTAGAGACCGTAATATCTCGGTTTGTATTGAAGTACAATTGTTGAAATTTTGCGTATACGATTCACTATTTATGCACAGTTTTTTGACATATAAATCACATTGATACGAACTGTATTTCTTAAGGTGCCTGCTATCTTGACGTCAAGTTAGCAGGCACACCAAGATACTCAAATATCTTTTGAACCATAGTATCACTATTTATATGCTATACGTCACTATTTATCACTATTTATACACAATTTTTTGACATAGTCAAAACCGTCTAATTCTGTGGTGTACCTGCCAACTTGACGCTCACCTTTTATTTCTGTACATTTGTTTGGGTACGTTCAACTAGCTGTAAATCATTTTATGGTCCATAACAAACTGATTGTGAAATATCGATTCACTGGATCGATTCAGTACTACATATCGATCTAAAAAATTGATTTTTTGAACACGTGAAATCGATTCTTTGATTAATCGATCTCAGATCGCCATCCCTGTACCCGGGTTTGTGACCACCAACCCGCATTTGGCAAGCGTGGTGATTAAGCCAAGCGATGACTTGATTATAACCATGGAGGCCTTTGCTCTGCAGTGGGACAGATACAGGCTGACCTTTACCTTTTTTTACAAGCTTTTATTTAGCTTTTATTTAGAGGGTGTATAAACATGTCATATCGCTAACCTTGCGCCCGCGCCTCAAGGAACCAGGGCGAGCCCTGTTGTACTGAAGCCCTTATCCCTACAGTAAGTGCTTAAAACAACACATTGTGAGCGTAGTACGGGCTACATTACGGAAAAACACTGCTACGCACTACGAACTACGCCGTAGTCAATCTCGCATCAAAATTACCTACTAAAAAGATAAAAATAAAATTAAAAAAAAACTTTTAAAAAACAAGCTTTTATTACATGTTAATAAAAAGAACTAAAAAGTTAAAAATAATTTAAACCTGAAAGAAAAAATAATGGAACATTTGGCGGAACATTAAAGAACAGTTTAGCATTAGCATATTATTTTTATTTTGTAACACGCTTTTATTTATAAAAATATAGGTCTGTGATAAAAACGCAAAGGTTTATTACATGGTGTAGGGTTTAATAAATAGTAAATTATTAACCAAGGGGATAAAGCAGTGTCTTTTGTCGCGGGTGACGATTTCAATCGCGAGGGTAACGAAGGACTCGAGGTTTACTCCCGAGCGTAGCGAGGGTGTTAAAACCTTAAGTCACGAGCGAAGCGAGGGACGAGTCCTAAGAGCTTTACTAAGGATTATTGTGACGTAGACGAAGAAGGTTAATTTTATTATCGTTATAGGTTGCAATGTAGGTACCTTATATTCATGGTATTTTCACTCCTCTTGCTCAAAAAGACCGTCATTGTAGTGTTCCGGAGCGAGGAAAAATAGCTTTTCTTGCCCTAGGGGAAAAAGTTTTTTCTTTTTAAATTTTATCTGTCAAATGACAGTGAGCCTACAAAAACGAAAAAGTCTTTAGTCATAAGTAGAATAATCATGAATAAAGACTCGACTTATTACTTACTGTTTCCATAAATCAACAATTTTTTGAGATATTTATTTAAAGTTTATGGCAAAATTAGTAATCATTTGAATCTATGGACAACACAGACCACGCCCACACAGTCCACGCTTCAGCAAGAAACAACTGCACAGTCTGCACATGTGTTTAGGTGGTGAGCCTCTAGCCCGTTAGTCGTTTTTACGACACCCAAGGGAAGAAGAGGGGTTGGTAGTATTATTTTGATGAGCCCATCGCCGCTCTATGCTGTTGGATGTATGTGTAGTCTTTAGTCCGTAAGTCGCCTTTTACGACACCCAAGGGAAGGAAGGAGTTGGTACCTAGTATTATTTTGATGAGCCTATCATCGCTCTATGCTGTTGAATATATATGTGCAGTCTTTAGTCCGTTAGTCGTCTTTTACGACACCGAAAAAAAATAAGGGGTTGGTAGTATTATTTTGATGAGCCCATCGCCGCTCTATGCTGTTGAAAGTATGTGCAGTCTTGAGTCCGTTAGTCGCCTTTTACGACACCGAAGGGAAGAGAGGGGTTGGTAGTATTATTTTAATAAGACCATCGCCGCTCTATGCTGTTGGATGTATGTGAGTCTTTAGTCCGTCAGTCGCCTTTTATGACACCCAAGGGAAGAAAGGGGTTGGTAATATTATTTTGATTTGCCCATCGCCGCTCTATGCTGTAGGATGTATGTGCAGTCTTCGGTCCGTTAGTCGCCTTTTACGTCATCCAAGCGAAGTAATGGAAAGACTGCAAATACTATCCAACAGCATAGAGCGGCGATAGGCTAATCAAAATATTACTTCCAACCCCTCTCTTAAAAGCAACCAACGGGTTAATTTTTAATAAAATAAAACAATTCATTTTGTATTGGATAGTTTTATTTTCTCCATTCGAAGTGAAAGGTAGGGTGTAACACACGGCGCTAAAAACCCATTAAAACTCGGTTTCTATTTACTCCTCTGCTATTAAAGCTCGGGAGTAAAACTACCTCGTACATGGGTCATTTTAGCCCCTTGTTTAACAATCTACTATTTTCTTATCAGGTTTTAATTATTTTTAACTTTTTTAGTTCTTTTTATTAACATGAGCTTTTTTTTAAAAAGTTTTTCTTTTCTTTTTAGTAATCTTTTTTATTTGTGTAATAAATAAATACTTTCGTTATACTGTAACTTTTTTATGCGTATGGTTTTATGGTATGTGATGAAAAGGTATCTATGATAAACTTCGACGCTATTAGGTAGGTACCTACTTACAAACTGAATTTTGTAGCCTTTCATCCCTTTAATCTAAGAGATTGCGATGCCTTACGCTTGCAAAGATTTTAATACAGCCTTTCCACATGCCTCAGTGTCGGTATTAGCATTGTCATATGAGGGCGTTTTATTAATCCACCCCCGTCCCGCGCAGTCACGGCAGAACGTGATGTCATAAAGAAAACGTAAACGAATACAAATAACGTATTAACGTGGCCACACGTACGCACTTTCACGGTGAACATTAACAGAGTATAGTAGAGGATCCGAGTATACAACGACCTTCACCGAGCGGTTAGTGGATGAAAAGTATTTTATATCAAATTTAATGTGTTAAAAAATATATTGCTAGTGGGTTGGCTGAAAAATTTCAGTCCAGTAAGTATATGATTAAATAAATATTTAAAAATATTTTTTTTTAAATATTGCACTTGGTTCGATAATAGATAAATTACATAGGTACCAATCGAAAGTATAAAGCCTATAGAATATGCAAACGTTAGGTTGACTATGTTTTTCCTGTCATAACATTGGGTAGGTAGGTGTAAACAGGCAAGTCAATATTAGTAATTTGCAACCGTCTGGTTAAATAAATAAAATTTATGTTTATATAAAGATAAGCTCATTACAAACACACACACAAAAAACCAGTGCAATGTAAAAAAAAAAAATTTTTTTTAATATTAAATTAATCATTAATGGTACTGGACTGAAATTTTTCAGCCAACCCACTCGCGATATATTATTTAACATATTAAATTTGATATGAAATACTTTTCATCCATTAACCTTCTCGGTGAAGGTCGTTCTATACTCGGATCTTAGACTAGTAGGTGTGTCAACGAGGCACCGAAAAAAAGGAAAAGTTAAGGAAAAATTAATAAAAACCATACATATATACTCGTAATTACGACTATTATCCCCGAAGGAAGATTCGATTTCGTGATTCGACTCGATTGCCTAGTTAGAGACTGGGCAATGTACCACTACATCCACAGACTAATCTACAGTCCACTTTTCAACAAATAGCAACTGCACCATGCTCAGCGTGACAAGTGGTGAGCCCATCGCCGCTCTATGCTGTTGGATGTATGTGCAGTCTTTAGTCCGTTAGTCGCCTTTTCGAGTCGAGAAGAGAGCGGTGGTAGTCTTCTTTCACAGCTACGCGACGCGGTTAAAAACCATGCTCAATGATAAAAACTATGGAACAGTGATTTCTACTATATGTCGCTCTAACTCTCTGCCACTTTTAATTTTACTATCTCTAAGTACATCAATAATGAAAAGGACTATATTTTGTGATAGAGTTCACAAGTTGTAAATATTTAATATTCGATATTGTAGAAGTTTTACATGTACAGCGATATTTTAATAAACCTCGCTATTTTTTTTGTACCCGTATAACACACCTCACGTTACCAAAAAGACTACTGAAAGTGTATACTAGCATTGCACTAGACCAGGGACGCACCAGGTTCGATGAAGCGAAGAAATGTAAGAAATCTGTATCGATTGTCTTACATTTCTTTCCTTCATCGAAGGTGCCATAGCATCAACTCTTAGAGTATTACTTTAATCTTACTATACGAAATTCGTATGGGAATTTACTCTAGGTAGTAAGAGGTGAAATGGCATAACATGGAGAGGCCTATGTCCAGTACGTGTGTGGATACGGGCTTATATGATGATGATTATCAAACGACTCCTTCTTCCGAGCAAAATTATTTCCTAAGGCCCTAAAGCCTCCCTACAGATTTCCAAAATTATGAGTTATAGTTTGAAAACTTCAGCGTGTGTTCATAATCCTGTCCACATAATAACTCCGAACCTCTTCATTGTGGACACGTTGCGAGCGAGGAAGTAATCAAACTCCGCCAACCCCCAAAACAATGATACTTACCGAACTAATTCCGATCCCATTTGTTGAGGTTCGGCCGCCCTGGGACAGTAGCCGACCTTTCTATTGTATGTGAATAAAGATACTACAAAGGGTTTCTGTCATGTTTACATACATAATCATTTTCTATGAGTTCGTCGTTTTCCTAACATTGTTACTGGTAATGGTTTCTTTGTGAATGAGGATTATGGCGCTCTTCACTATTATCTTCACTTCTAGGCCCCTATATCTAATTAGAAAAATATATGCCAGCTTATCACCTTGTTTACCTAAGTTTAGTAAAGCTTCTTGTTTCGCGTTTATGAAATGAGAAAATATCAATATAATAATAAATAATATAATATATAAATATTCTAAAAGTAACAATACACTGCTAGTTAAAGGCCTCCATCATTGACTCTTCGCTACGTATTGGCTTAACCACCAATTCACCATGTTTGCCAAATGCGAGTTGAATAAGAAAATATTGCTTATTGCTACCTAGAATAGAAGTGTTCTTGGATTTGGCTTGACACTGGTCAACCGGACTGGTTACCGGACTCCGTCTTTGTTGTCTTTCCTGCTTTCCTTGTACTTCTACATCTTATCACCGCTTGTCTAAGCTACCTACTTCATTTATTGATTTACGTCATTATAGTACCAGTACCTAACCTAAAATAACTTCATTTTCCTAATAAAAAAAAAGAAAATAAGACAAAAGAAAGACAAAAACCTTCCAAAAAGCGGGAGCAGCCAGCTTTTATAAAAAAAACCTAACCTAACCTACATGATCAAAATACTTATCTCGTCCACTTTTCCCGACCTCCAGAAAGTATATCGTCCTCATGTTCGCTTTTCTCACGTAACACCGACACAGTTTCTAGATTTCGAGATCGAAGAATTGGGTTTTTATAGTATAGCAATCCTGGTATAGAGATTACACCACGTATAAAACCGTCAAATAAATAAAGTCATCCAAGCAAAATAACATAAAGGGTTCGTTCTGAATTCATTATTCTACGAGTATCAATGTGTTGACAATGCCTTGGGGCATCACAGCCCGCCGCCGCCGGCCGGTTTATTACATTAGTTAGTGCAACTGAAGTAAAATTTCCACATAGAGCCTATCCTATCCCTAAAGTTGGTTCATATGAAATTCCTCGGCATATTTTAATATTTCCTCTACTGAATACGAGTTTTATTAAGGTCAAAAGTTAGTTAGGATCCGAATCAGCTGCTGTTAAATTTTACTAGTTTGCGCAAAACGATTTTAATTTTGTCTCATATCCTCTTGATGTCGCTTTAAAACTTTTCAGACAGCTTTATCTACTAGCTTTACTAGTTATGCCTACAATACGACTACAACTTTTGCTTGTTTAATAATATACCAAACTATAATACTAGGTGTGTATATTTTACACAATATTTATGGAGGCTTTTGGTGTTTTTATTCCAAATAATGCTTCGCGAAATCTTTAAGCGCCCTCGTAAAAGTGCTATGCTTTAAGACCTCTTATGTTTTGTTTATCATCATTTTATATGGATATTAAAATTTTATCGCGTACCTATGGATAAAACGTTTATTTTGTTTATTTTATTATTGAAAATACTTACCTACTAGCATTGTTTATTGTTTTTATTTTTAAGTGCTCTTGGTCGTGTCAGGACTGTCGTGGTTGGCGTCGAGGAGACTTATATATTTTATTTATAAAATTTTAGTGCCCCATAGAACTTCACAATGTTGTATAATTATGTACTTTTTATTATCTATTCAACAAGTGTTTCAGATTCAAGTGTTCTGACTTGTCTATCTGACAAATTTATGTAGGGGAAGTTGCTAGGATCAGGTATAACCATGAACGTAATATTTGTAACACATTTTTTTAAATTTTTTTTTATTCGTATATTACGTCCATGAGTATAACATGGATTTGACATCCGCGTATACCCGACCGTTGGTCTGAATTATTTCTGATCTACTAGATCAGAAATAATTCAGACCAACTTGAATGAAAACTCTATAAACAATTTTGTTTCATACGTATAATTTGCGCTGGGAAACAGTACACAGTCTGTTGTTAGTACAGTTCGTGTTCCTTACAAATGTTTAATCAAATTGAATTTGTTACTACCCCGCGTGGATGCGTGCGCTCTGAAAATTACTTCCCAGTATGTTCTCATATATATCTCAGAACGAGAATTTCATACTCGAGTTAATTCGATAAGTTCTGTATGATCATATGATTAATTTAGTTAAACAACGCACGGTAACGTCAATTCAACAATTAGAACATGTAAATATTAGCTTGCGTAGGTGTGAGTCGGTATATTGCTGTAAAACATCATATAATTATTTGATATTCTTGCTGTGTACCTAATGTACAACTATATCTATCTTAAAACGAATAGTTTTACTACTACGAACTAAAAGATAGTTCTAGCGAGAATGCTGAAAATTCGCTTCAAATTATTGAATAAAATGTAGTTAATAAGGGTTGCCTTGCCTTAAAGTTTCGTTATGCCCGATAACCCCGCTGACGGAATCGTCTAGGGGCTGCGCTGCCCTGCGGTGGTGGCTTTCAAGATTCATTTAGACAAACCGTATGCCCGATTGCCGACTCAGTAAAAATAGGATAATATTAGGTAGAATTACATTCAACATTTTTCACTTAAATACCACTCTTTAATCTTATACCCCTTTCTTATGCTAATTCAATGCACGTTGAACAATGAAAAGATAAGTAGCTTCTAAACTAGGCCACGCCACATTGATCGCCACCGCATTGGATTAGATTGGATGCGAAAAGTCAATACTCTTCTTACTTAATTTCATTTGCATACTGTATAAAATTAGCACACACATTCAGTAGGAACACGCTTACAAGCTTATTTCTCGCGAAATGAAATGAGAAGACATAAACACTTAAAACAAAGTATGAGTACCTTAGTACCAGAAAGTTAAATTGTTTTTTTTATTAAATACAATGATAAATAAAATTATCGTGGAAGCGGAAACATGACTGATTGCTTTATGTGACATTTCAGGTTTATATACATTCGTGACATTAGAAAATGGTTTTGTATGTTAGCCTGCTCTTTTTAGAGATACCTATAGATATTCCAAAATAATGTATTTTTGCTTTCGTTGTTTAGGTACTTAGTGAAAGCGTTTGGCTCGATAACTATCTTAGTTACTACACACGCAAACCGATCCAAAACTGGCAAAGGATAAAGTTCAAAATTTATTGAAGAAATTGGACATTTTGTGGAAAGTTGATCTCGCGTATGTATCTCACCCTGAGGCCCAGTATTGGGACTTTCTACAGACAAATGGAAATTATGATACAATTGATTCATTAAAAATTCACATTGGAAAGTCAACACATTTTTTTGTAATCATCATGGCGACATTGCTTGGTTTATGCGTAGCTATCTATCACGGGTGAATTCGGTATCTCGGGTACGTGTTCTTTGACGTGCCGTGCGTAAATGAGGTCTACAACAGCCTTGCATATTTTATTCCCGGAACGAAATTTCCATAATACGAGAACATAATATATTGCGAAAAGACCCGTTCCTTGCGACAAATAACTCATATTTGCTTGAAAGCATTTTGTTTCAATGACTTACTCGTACGTGGCCTTACCGTTGTTTACCAGTTGTTATTTTGAGCACGGTATGTAAGCACATCTAATTAATTCGGTAGTTCGAGCTTCCACCTCACCTTTGATTGAATACGATGGTTGCTCACTTGTTTCATTATTGTGTCAAAGACAAAACGTTGTAATTGAATTAAATTAATTAAGTATTAAAGTTAATTGCAAGATTTTCCTTCCAATCATGGATGAAGTCAAGGCTAAAGTAACAACTGCAAATGTAAATATAGAATTTGAATTGTGCATATGCAATGCAAAAGTTCAATAATCGTCTTCTGTGATACCTCCATCAAATTAAGTTGGCCAAGCTCTGATACGTTTAGTGAAACTTTAATTAATCCCCGCTGGACCCGTATTACTTCCAAGTGGCTGGTCTCATTTTCAGCCATTCGGCAAGGAGTCCCCTTGTTTACGGCGGGCGCCTCGCTAGCGCGAGATCTCACCTATTTGTTTTCATGTTATTTTAATTAGATTTGCTTAGCCAAAGGTACCATGCCATGGCTCTAGGCATGATAGTTTATATTTCATTTGTAAATAGTTATGCCAGTTTAATTAAATCTGTTATGTATTACGTACCTACTAAATAAAAATACATGAAATTATATTGCTATTAGTCCTTATGCAATTTAGTGTTCCATAGCAGCTGAAAATTCCGGGTGAAGGACGCTTATACGTACGTGGCTCACTTAAGACAAACTGCGAGAAAATGCACCACTGCAGTTTACACAGATGGCTCACTAGTTAGTAGTTATCATTGTGTGTGTAGAATAAAATTAGTATTTAAGAAGCTGTAATATGTAAATAAACTCTCTTTGTACTCGGACGACATCGTGGTATAATTTCGGCTACCTGGTAACTATATTCCTCTCACTGTGGCCAATACACATTTAGCCGTCAGTTCTGGATCAGTCTTGTGAGTCTGCTTGACTGGCAGTGAGAAAATCCTACTCCGAACCCTGATTCCTCTCCACCTTTCGTCTGTTGCCTTAGGTTTCATGGTGCAAGCAGACATCCCGTACTCATTTATATATTTATTTATTGCACATTTATGCTGTAGGTTAGGGCTTTAGGGAATTAGGGACCCAGGGACTCAGATATTGTAGGACGGGTAAGCGTTTTAGATAAATAAACTCGGAGTAATTTCACCAAATTATTTATTTTGTCAATAAAATAACCTTAATTCGTAACATTATTGTTTAGTTTATTATATTTTTAATATCTATAGGCTGTTTGACTGTTGTCCTTTGCCTTATTATTAT
Source organism: Scoparia ambigualis (assembly GCA_963921215.1). Taxonomy (NCBI): domain Eukaryota; kingdom Metazoa; phylum Arthropoda; class Insecta; order Lepidoptera; family Crambidae; genus Scoparia; species Scoparia ambigualis. The sequence goes on from OY992510.1 coordinate 8,705,204, forward strand.
CATTGTTTAAATAATAAAAATTTTGATTAACAAAATAAAACCACAATTTTATCTTTGATTAAATATATTATAGTCAAAGGATTTTATTTATTTTTCCTCACATGTGTGTTGAAAAACGTCGTATGAAACGCATGTGCATTGGTAGTTACAATCCTCGGCTCCATTTACCCGCCTCGATTGTAATGATCAACATTGCACACTAGTATCATAAACATAATGTACTATTATAATTGCACCCATATTTTGCAACTAATACAGAGCATGGTCATTGGAACAACAGAACAATGTCGGAATTATTGGAATGGGCGATTTTCTGACAGCCCAAATTAAAAAGTAAAAATTAGTTCAAAAACACTCGATAGATGTCGTTTTATGAAAGCCGAGCCGTACCTACCTTTTTTTTTTTTTTTTTTACCCGGTGTAATCCCTGCTTATGAATTCCAGCCTCCAGAAGGGAGACTGGATATGTGGGACTCTCCCGTCCCTCTTTCCACGGCGTAATCGTCGGGCGAGAGGGAGGGGCCTACCCACTAATCACCGGGGGACCAAACTCCGAAAGCATAAGGCTTGAGGTGGCGGTCACGGGACCTGATCCACGGGGAAATTGACCACGCGAGAGCCACCCCGTCGCCGTGTGTTGGCCTATAACCACTGCGAGGCAGCCGTTACGCGCCAACACACGGCGACTTACGCGCACCGGCACTGCAAAACCAGCCCAATTAGGGGGCAGACACAAACGACACAGACAGACATGCCCGGCTTACCCGGGCATGCGGACATAACACGACCCATTTACGCTGGACACAACACGACACACACAGGACGAGAACATGCCCACGTCTTCGCAGGCATGCGCACAGACAACCACACCCATTTCCAGTTCGAGACTCCATTTGAGGGTCGCTCAGAGACAGCCTGACAGCACGACAACCTCGACCAGTTGGTCGTCTAGCCGTCCTGCCGCTCATCATTGATTCCCGGGGAGTCAACGAACTGGTCCTACACAAACATAACAAGTATGAACAACCACAAATCACAACACGACACGACAGAGACACGACCCACCCCAATTTGCTGGCGCGGGGCTGCCCGCATCCGCTCCGAGCAACCCGCCCCCCTTTGGGGGAGGCGCGACGTTGCTCATCATGGCTTCTGCATAAAGCCTCCGTGCCAGCTCCCCAACAACATCCAAAAAGACCCGCACATTTACTGGTATGAAACCCTCCCGCTTCCGCTCCGAGCAAGGGGACACCCTCGGAATGGCGCCCCGTTGCTCATCATGGCTTTCACCTGGGTCCCATACCAGGTCCATGGAAGGACAACCACAATACAAACACTAAACTAGCAATCCGAACGCACAACACCAGACATTGGACAGCACAAAATGCTGTCCACTAACACCCGTATTTGTAACACAAAACATAGAACATAGAAAGAGACACTACAGGACAGCACATGACAATGCCGTCCATCGGACCCCTGGGCACTCGGGGTGGTATAATCAAATACCCATGCCAGTGCCCATCTTCCTATCAGACCAATTGGGGACAAAGTCCTAAATCTAAACATTTACCTAAGCCTAGACATAAACCCACAACTTATCCTAACAACAAACTACACTAACACAAATCATCGGGCGTCCAGCCGCCTGTGCAGAACCTGACCTCCGCCAGACGCCCGGCATCACCCTATGGTGGATGGAGGTCCGCGTACCTCTGGCGCCGCCACCCTGTCCTCCTCCTCCTAATTGACGCAGCGTTGGCTGACTTCTCCCGGACGCGTTCGGCCTCCTCCTTGAGGCCTATGCACTCCGCAGCGAAGCCAGCCACCGCTGCCCAATTCTCATCGCTCTCCACCATTGCAGCGACCACATCCGGCAGAGCTAGAGTGCCCCTTACTCCCAGGGACAGCTCCAGCGTACGCCTCTGTGACGCGAAGGCACTACACGACTCGAGGGTCTGCTGAGCCGTGTCCTCTTCTTCCCCGCAATGGTGGCAGACCGGGGTCTCCTCCCTCCTAATCCTGTGCAGGTATCGCCCAAAGCACCCATGATTGCTGAGCAATTGTGTCAGGTGGTAGGACGTCCCCCGTGGGACCTATTTATCCACTCCTGCAACACTGGGCGGATAGCCTCGATCGTGCGGGTTCCGGCTTCTGGGGTTGTGAGGTTCTTCTCCCATTGCCATACCGCCATGTCTTAGGCTACCCGCCTTGCCTCCTCGGTCTCTGCCTGCACAGGATTTTCCCCTCTAGCCTTCGCCTCCGCCCGGAGCTCGTAGACCTCGGTTAAAACCTTAGCCTCGAGCTCCCACGGGATCATGCCTGCTATGGCTGTAGCTGCCGCAAATGAAATTGTCCGATAGCCCCGGATGGCTCGGATGGCTACGGTCCTCTGAAGTCTTCTTAGGCAGGCGGTGTTCTTCCTCGAGAGGGAATCCGACCATACCGGGGCGCCATATAGGGCCATGCTCTTAAGTACTCCGGCGTAGAGTTTACGGCAGCTATCGCCCGGCCCCCCCATATTAGGCGAAAGCCTTCCCAAGGCCATCGCCGCTCTAACCACCCTCGGAGCCAGATTAGTGAAGTGCACCTCAAAGCTCCATCGACTGTCCAATATTAGTCCCAGGTACTTGAGCTGAGGCGCAACTCTGACGGGGACACCATCCACCATGACCCGGGCGTTGCTGGGAGGCCTGCCCCGAGGACCATGGAAAAGTATGGCCTCGGTTTTCGGCAGGGCCACCTCCAAACCCAGCAGTCTGATCCTCGTGACCGTTAATGTCGCGGCCGCTGCCGCCTTCCTTGCCGCCTGCTGGTAGTCACGGCCCCGTGCCGTGACTAGAGTGTCATCTGCGTAGCAGATGACACTCGTCCCGGGGAGAAGGTTCCCCCGTAGGACCCAGTTGTACCCGAGGTTCCAGAGCAACGGCCCAAGCACCGATCCCTGGGGCACTCCACACACCATCCTATGTTCGCAGATTTGCGCCCCCCCCGGCTCAAGGAATAGGACGGACCTATCCGCCAGGTAATCCGTCACGAGTCTTCTCAGGTACCACGGGACTCTGTGGTACCTGAGGGCCTCCACTATTGCGCTGAAGGGGAGGGTGTTAAATGCGTTGGCGATATCTAACGATATCGCCAGTACCCTCTCTCCCCTCCCAATGGCCTCCTCCGTCGCTCTTTTTAGCGTCATTATGGCGTCAATTGTGGATCTGCCCCGGCGGAATCCAAACTGCGTTTCCTCTAGATCTGGGCCCTCATTGCCCAGATGCTCGATGATGCGGGACGCAATCACCCTTTCGAACAGTTTGCCCGCCTCATCGAGCAAAACGATTGGACGGTAGGCAGACGGAGAGTCCGGCGGTCATCCCTCCTTTCTTAGTAGGCAGAGCCTTGCCTGTTTCCAGACCCTGGGGAACCTCCCTTGTTGGAGGCAGGTGTCCAGTAAGTCCCTCAGTTTGTCCCCGATGTGATTGAGGGCAAGGGCCAGAACTCTGCCGTGCACACCGTCCGGACCCGGTGCCTTCTTTTTGAGGCGGAGGCGATCTATTCCTGCCTGCATTTCCCCGTCCGTAACTCGCGGTATTGTCGCCGGGTCCACTTCCCCATCATGTTCCGGGGCCACAAAGGGCGCCACCTCGAAACCCGGTTCGGAAATAAGGCGTCCACAATCCGGGTCAGGAGCTCCGGCTCAAATGACTCAGTGGGGGGCGCCGACTTCCGCATCCGGTTGCGGACTGAACGGTAAGGGCGCCCCCAGGGATCCCTATCTAGGTCAGCCAAGAACTCCTCCCATGCCGCCTTTTTGACCCTCAACACCTCGACCTTGAGGTTAAACCGGGCCAATTGGAGGTGGCTGTAGAGGTCTGCCTCCTCCTCCGACGTGTGCCTCCTTCTCCGGCACCTCTGGTACAGTCGCCTCGCGTGTACACAGGCGGCACGGAGATCGGCAATTTCCCTCGTCCACCAATATACGGCGCGTTGTTGTGGCCGATCGTCAGCTCTGGGCATGGCGGCATCGCAGATCCGCATCATCGACCCTTTAAACTCAGTCGCCCTTTCGTCGGCATCCATGTGAGCCGGCAGGGGCGGCAGCCATCCCTCTATCATCGCCGCCTCTAGTGCAGCGCCCCTGTCTAACTTCGTTAGAGCCCATCTCCGGAACCGCGCCGTTCGGACGCCCTGTTCTGGAGTGAGACCAGCCGTCGTGGGGCTGGATACCCTGAACAACACGTATAAGTGGTCGCTCAGGGTCTCCTGGTCGAGCACCTCCCAGCTTGTAACACGCGCTGCTATGGCAGGGGTCGCGAACGAGACGTCCACGATGGACTCCCCCTGCCACCTTACGCATGTACTGGTGGTGCCCCTATTCAGCACCACCAATCCAGCTTCGACCAGGAAGTCTTCCACGGCCTCCCCCCTGCTGGTGGTAGCAGGGCAGCCCCAGGCCCTCGACTTCGCATTAAGGTCGCCAGCGACAACAACCTGCAGCGGGGCCAGTCGACGGACGACACCCTGCAGTCTATTTATGAAATCTTCAAATTCGCTCTTGTAGGGACATTGGGGCCGTACTGGAAGCAGCCGGAGTCGCTATCGCCACTTTCCCGTCTGCGGACCCCACCCAATTCGTCCTTGCAGGGATGGAGTACGGCTCCGCCGCAATGGCCACACCCACTCCCAACTCCGCCATTTGATGGACCATAAGGTCCTGGGCATTGGCGGAGTTGTTTCAATTCGCCTGTAGGATACCTTTAGTTTGTGCTGACATTTGGTCCCGTTTCCGTCACCTCCATATTCGTGGGCGCATCACGCTCCTTTGCCGCTGGGGGGCCCCTTGTCCATGGGGCCATTTTCGGCTTGGTGACGGGGGGCCTACATGCCCTCCCTCCCAGCTGGTGCTCATACGGGAGTTTTGCCTCTTTGCAAACTATGCACATAGGCTTCTCCGCCGTACAGTCCGCTGCCTGGTGCCCGGGGGCGCTGCATTTGTAGCACAGGGTGCTACGGTCTTCCTTTGAGTCACATGTATATTTGGTGTGACCCGCACCGTAGCATCTGTAGCAGCGGACCGGGAGATTTTCCAAGGCCACTACCTGCACCGATGCCCACCCAATGGTCAGGCGACCCGCGTCTGCCAGCACTTTGGCCTGTGCCACCGGAAGCCGGACCAGCATTGAATTAGTCCCCCATGGTCCGGCTCGCATCTCTCCCGTGGCTATCATGTCCAGCGGACAGCCCGTCTTGGTCACGATGGCCTCCTTCACCTTCTCAGTCTTGATCCCCTCATTCATGCCCACGAGACGGAGTTCCGCCTTCCGATATGGCCGGCCTACTTCCGCCTCCTCCGCAATGACTTCTCGCAGTTTTGTTGCAAGTGCATCTGCTTTGGGTCCGCTGGTCACGCCCGGGATCTCTAACTTGCGTCCTCCGGCCGCTGTATTGCGCATCCGTACAGACTCTAGCCTAACATCCTGTAGGTTAATGGCCCCAATCGCCTTTTCCATGACCGTGGCGTACGTCGCGCCATTGGCCACGGCCTCGGGTTTAAGCATGATCGTCACCACGGACGATCGCGGCGGCACCAGTTTGACCGCGGGGGCAGAACCCGCGGCCGCCGTCTTTTTTGGCCCATTGGCACCCTCTTTCGTGGCCGAAGCAGCAGCTGCAGCTTTCTTGGCCCTTGTCTTGGCGGCTTTCGACAGCTTCACTGTCCATTTTACGGCCGGTGTGCTTGAGGCAACAGCCAACGCAGGGGAGGACGAGCGCACAATCGGTGCGACCCTGCTGGGTGCCCTCTGGGACAGCGGTGGGTTATCCCATATGGGCACAGACTCCCGGGTCGATACTGCATGGGGGGCACGGGGGACTCTAGGGGGCCCTGCGGCCGCCCTGGCGTAACTGGCCTCAGCCCTACGCACATCATGCGCCAGCGGTGGTCTCATGGGGGGCTTGTATGGACGCTTCTCCATCTCGCCCGTTTGCGCATTAAGCATTTCCCTTAGTGCATGGCGCATTTCCTCCTTAAGGGATTCCATCATTTCCCCCATGTAGACGGAAATCTCCCTCTGGATGTCCGTGCCCTTGTGGGACGGCCTCAGCTCTTGTTGGGATTCCTTGATGGCCTTGACCTCAGCCTGTAGGAATTCCACCTGACGGCGGAGCCTGCGGTTGTCACTGATGGTCCTCTTGACCTCCTCGGGTGGGGACATTTCCCTAAGGGACTCAATGCACTCGGCTATTTCCTTTAGCCCAATGTTTATGTCCCTTTTTACCGTGCCCTTCAGGTTCATGGACTTGTCGGCAGAGTTCTTCACCAACAGTAGGCTCTTTTCTGCCGCCTCCAGAATCTCCTGTTTGGATTGGAGCATCCTGTTGGTGGTCTCCGTCTCCTCCTCCTGGCAGGGGGCCTTCGCGAACTGGCACTCCCCCAACGCCCTGTCCACCTCGCCTTTCTTGTAGTAGGACAACCCCTTTCCCCTGTAGGAATATTTTTTGGAAGCAGGGGCTTTTTCCTCTCCTTCCTCTCCATAATCCTCCTGCCCCCAGGAGTCTCTCGCAGCCCTTCTGGCTGCGGCAACCCCTATTGAGGTGCCCAGCTTCTCCACACGCTGGGCTCCTTCGCTCCGCTCGCCTGCGATCCTCTTGGCTCTACCCTTGGAGTTCATTTTACGCGCGGGCTTCTCCTGCGGTTCATTGTCCGTGGTGGACTCCCCATGCGGGCGCTTGCGGGTCTCCACGAGGGCAATCCTCTTAGCTTTCTCCACTTCCCGCTTCCATGAACCATCCGAGTCCTCCACACTATCGGACATTTTCGGCTCATGCTCAGACGACACCAGCTCATTAGTCCCCTTCTTTCTTGCTCTGGACATTTTGAGTGATTATTTGGGCGAAATCACAAAAGTCACCCGCGACACTTGAGATTTTCAAAATTTTTTTGTATGGGAAAGGTGGAAAAAGTCTTCCTAAGGTGGCACTTTTCCCATACAAAATTTCGCAACTTGGAAAATTTCAGGAAAGTTAGGTTAGCCCAACTTTGAGTACGTCAGGTTCACCCTTTCCGAAGAGAAAACAAATAACAAAGTATGTGGGCCGATGCGGTCAGAATCGGCCTACAATACCTTACAGACAAAAATGACAAACTGAATTTTTGACAGACACAACAATACGAAAAATTGGTCGAAATGACGACTTTTAGAAGAAAATTTATAACTACAAAACTATTACCCAGATTGGGATGATACCTAGCCTACACTAATTCTAAATAACCCTACTAACTATAAAAATAATAAAAACCAACACCTGAATCTATGAAAAATTAGAGAAAATTACAATTGAAAAAGGTAAACAAACGAAAAATTAAGTCTAGAAAAATTGAAAAACTAGCCTAAGAACTTAAAAAAATCTACAAAAATATAAAAACCCAAAGAAAAATTATGGATTTTTCCCACGAGGTACCTAATGGAAAGGCACCAATTCGTGGAGAAATTCGAACCCAAAAAACCAAAAAACAAAAAAGTTACCGCCGTACCTACCTAAGGACTGTAATAAATTCTACACTTTTACTTGTCTACCAAAAAAATAAAAATAGTACTTACCTATTTTTATTCAGGACATCCAGGACCTATTTCTATTTTGAAATGGAATAAATATTACACAGCCATACATGTGCTCTTCATGAACTCGCCTTTTACTAGCGCCATACTAAGCTATGCTAAGCGCCATCTATGAAGTCATTTACTAACCAATTTCTTTTTTTTTGATCTCGGAAAATCGCCCATTCAGATTAAATTTATTTGGAAATATTTTTCTATAAATGTCGACGTCCATACATGTAGAATAAAATGGTAGATTTTATTTAAAACTTATTTATTTTTCATTGCATTAATATTGTTATATTCTAAAATTCCATTTAGTATGGCATGGCGTCGCGTCGCGCAAACGGTTTAATCCGCCACAGGCACCGCACTGAACCGCTCGTTGTCAGGATCCAATCAAATTACCCCGCCTGTGGCGAGTCATCGGTTCACGCTACTAATTTACTAATTGTTTTCGATGCTAGACTGGCCTGCAAATGGCCCAGATCTCAATCCCATTGAATATTTGTGGTGTGAAGTGAAGATGAGAGTATCTGTTAAAAAAAACAAGTATTTTAAACTAGTTTTACGATGGTTTGTGGAATCGTGGAACGCCATTTCTATTGAAACTTGTCAAACTAAAAATAGCCTCGATGTCTCGTCGATGCAGTGCGATAATTGCAAACAATGGTTATCCTACCAAATATTCATTTTTATTTTTATAAACTACAGTGACACTACTACATTTACGTTATTAAATGTAATGGTTATTCAATTTAATAATATTAGTTTCAGTTTGTGTTCTTAATTATTTGTCCAGTAATTAAACGTCTTACAACATGAGTTATCGTACACCTCAAACAAGGAATGAAAACGCCGCGTGCAAGGTACACCCGTTGAAGATTGGCCAGGGGTTAAAGAGGTCCATGTAACGATCTTTGAATTCTTTGTCTGCACATGTTATTGCATCATGTTCGAGGCCCAATAGCGACAGTCTGGAAAGCGGAACTTATAGAGAAGCAAGTGAAACTCTACGTTTGTTAGAAAACGATAACCACTGGGACAAAACTATGGAGGAAGCCGTGCAATACCAATCACAAGACGAAACCAGAGAACTTTAGGCAACCCTATAATCATCTTTACAAGCGACCTTTACAATCCTCAAACGCTGTGAGATAAGTACAAAAACTTTTTTATATTGTCTCGTCATAGTGACCGCATCCTGTCTGATGGTAAGCAGCCGATGCAGTCCAAAATAATGAGAGCGCTCCTCGCCGTGGAATAAGCACGGTAACAAGCGCACCCATTCATGACAACGGCCTGCATAAATGCGTTTCACGCCCCGCTTAAAAGACCCGGGACTATAGGAGCTGGGAAAAACATGCGCCGGCATAGAATTCCAAAGCCGAATGGTCTTACAGAGCAACGAGTACTGATAGTCTGTACAGTATGATGTTGGTTCCTAAGACCAGCACGTGTAGTCCGGGAGAGGAAAGGAGAGGGCGGGATTAGATCCAAAAGTTCTTCAGAACACTCTCCTTAGTAATTCCGGTAGAAGACACTGAGAGAAGGAATATCTCAACGCAGCTGAAGATCCTCAAGGGAGGCTGTAACCTTAGCATCTCCAATAATGCGTACCGCTCGCCTTTGCAGTCTATCAAGTGCATCGAGGAGGTATTTAGCGGAGCCGTCCCATGGATGGGAACAATACTCCATACTCGATCGCACCTGAGTCTTGTACAGCAAACAGCACTGCTCGGGAGTTAAGAACCGTCTCACCTTATTGAGAATATCCAACTTACGGGAGGCAGTTAAAATAACGTTCTCGATGTAGCATTTTGGATTTAGTTTCTGGCCGATGTCCATACCAAGAATGCTGAGGTTCACCGAAATGGGTAACGGAGAGTTCTGAAGAGAGGGAGGAGTAAGGAAGGGAGTCACCTTAGACGAGAATGCACAAACCTGGGTTTTGCTGGCATTAAACTCGACAAGGTTTTCAGATCCCCACTTAGAGACACGATCGAGAGACAAGTTCAGTTTGGCAACCAGTTCTTGCTTTTTCACCACAACATCGGCTTGTTTTTCGCAGGATGCCCCAAATACCGCTCATGCACCGTACAGTCATCCGCATAACAACGAATATTTATTTCCCAAGGACAACATGTCATTAATATGCAGAAGAAATGGAGTAGGTGAGAGCACAGAACCCTGCGGTACTCCGGCATTGACTTTGTAGAACGTGGAGGAACTACCCTCACAAAGGACACGAATTCTCCGCTCTACTAGAAAGTCTGCAGCGCCAGCATCAAGTACATGGTGATATATTTTTGAGTACATTTGCAACGAATTTTTGGCCAAAATTAAAACAAGTATGACAATGAAGGGGAAGAAGTCACAAGATTTTAGGATGGTAATCCTTCGACACGCAAACAAAACTTACTTAAACGATGAAATTGATCGCAAATTAAACTAAGAACTCACTGGTGAGCATTGGCGTTCCTCGGTTGCTACTAAAACCAAGTCATTCTTTCGTCTTTCAAAAGGTGTTACGTCAAGGGGATCCGGAAATACTGCAATGTTCTTTCTCGACATCTCTGAAGGAACGTTATACGTTTGCGTTTGGTGTTCATAAAAAGATCAGAATATAGACGTTGCCATGACTTCGCCGGGAACAGCGGCTACACTACTGAACGGCGGTGGCCGCACTGCACATTCTGTTCTAAAATTTCTGAAGTATTCTTTTCCGCAATTTTAGCAAAAATAGCTCTAAATATGATGCTAATACGATGTAAACTTTAAGTGGGGGCTGAAAGTACGAAGTCCTACAAAAAAGCTATAGAGGCTTTAATTAAACTGAACTTTTCAGGTCTTGCAGGACAGTACAGCCATCATAGGAGGTAGATTTACTAGCTGGTAGAATGGTAGATTTACTAGCTGGTGACTTACGCCAAACTTTAGCAGTGATTCAGAAGGGCCACCGACATATTATGAGATTACGTAGATGACAGAGAACTTACCATGTCATTACCATTACTATGCTTGATGACTTGAGAAATCCTGTCGCAAGTCATCAAGCAGGGTAAAAAGTAAAAAAAACCCAGCCTAACTTTGTAGTTATATGGGAGTGTACTATCTTTTGTAATGACGTAGTTAAGGAGACACTATTAAAATTGGAGTTGGACGTTGGAAATGGATTCTGCAGGAAGTATTTTACTTTCTTAAAGTTTTTTATTAAAGTTTATCCCGGCTTACGACAAAACTCATCACGATGGACTTGGCAAAACGAAAAAAAAGTTCATTTTTACTTTATACCATTATAGAAGTCGTTATTCTAAAACCAACAGTTTTTATTTCACTTCGATACGAAAAGTATTTACAAAGTTATTGTACATAAATAATTGCATAAAACACTCGCTGGCACTCAACTGACGTGACGTGACGTCATCGTATCAGATAGCCCCCGCCGCCCGCTCTGCCGTGCTTACGAAGAGTGCAATAAGTCGGTTTTAGCTACTTTCCCGCAAATCGAATACAAAGATTTATTTTTTGTTTTGTGTGTATCTTCATAACTATGATATAAAGTTTCAAGTTAATACCAACTTGAAACTTTTACTATACAATAGATAAAATGGTGTAGAATTTAATGTAGTATATTAAATTTGTACATATATTTATATAGGCATTAAAAACACAATAAAGTATTAATGTTAAGGATTATTAATTGTTTTGATGGAGCATGACTAATCATAACCGCAATAAGTAGACAACTTATTGCGATTATTGTTAGTAAACTTGCTTAATGCTCTTTTGAGTAGCAAATACTGTATGGGCTTTAAAATTGGTTCTAACCCTAAGTGCAATAAATGTCTTATTTATTGCGGTTTTCACTAGTATGATATTTTAATCGAACACAATGCAACGGTAAGTTGATTGCAAGAATATATAAGTTTATATGAAAATAATTATGATTGAAATAAAATTTACTACGTATGAAAATATTTATTTGTAAGGCTATCTGTAATGTGGAAAAATGGTCCAAAATATCACTTTGCCCTCCTTAAAATTAAAATCAAATCTCCTAAGCCACTATAAGTGTTTTCTTTCATAAATTATTAAGTACCTCAAATACTAATAACAACTTTAGTAACTTTGTATTGCACATTTATGTAACAAGCAAACTTCAAAAATTCAAATAATCTTTTTCCTGAGCAGGTAGGTATATAATAAAATTAAATACTTAATCTATTGAGACACATTATGAGATCAATGATTAAATCAGTCTTTTATTAATATTACAAGTAACTTAAACCTCAATATAAATAAAAACGTTTGAATCTGAGTTCAATCTGTGTTTGACACCCTTGAAGATTCAGGTAAGTTTAGCCAAAAAGCTCTCCTTGTTTCTGGCATCAAAGGCAACAAGCTGGTCGGAGCTGGTCAGGTCTTCGTTAACTTACCAGTTATCCACTAAGTATAACAGATCCTCCGTGCAGGCCGTAACGTCCAAATAGCTAGTGTACATTTTTCCTCCCCTGATGGTATCGAAAAGGTCCAATTGTTAAGTATGTGCAGTCCCATTTCATGCAACGTCCCAGACATGTCCTCACCTCTATGACCTACAGTTGTTCCACCCCACCACGTGCTCTTGGCGTTTGCGTCTCTACCTACTATTATGTTTTTGCCCATGAACCTGTTCCCTATCTTTGTGATGTAGGCCAGGTTCTATTGGCGTGTCGGTTCGAAATAGCAGGAGACAAGTACTATCCTCCAGGCTGTTGATTCCATTTCTACCACCACAATGTTTTCTGTGGTTAGATCCGGGTACTGTATTATGTCGATGTCAGAGTTGGAAACGACTATTACTGCCTTGGTATCTTCCGGTCCAACACTTTGGTAGAGGCGTACCTGTCCCCTGGTCTTCATTTTTGGTCCTGCTCCCACATACGGTTTTTGGACAAGTGTTCCTCCAGCCAGTGTCGTCTTACTAGCTTCTATGTATATTTCATCGGTAGCCAGTCTTTTTCTCTGTAGGTGCGCTTGGGCTACGTGGTAGGGTGTCGTTCTCATTGTTTAGTTCTCATTGGGGGGCCCTTAGCAGTGTGCTACTGCCTGCCTCGTCAATCGATCCCACTTCTTTTTCACGGGGCATTCCCTACTGAACGCGTTGTGCTCCCTTTGCGTCAGTTGGGCCTTACAGCAGTTTTTCCAAGAAGGAGGAGATCCCGCGTCTGTCCATATGGGGCAGTCCATAACAATATGTTCTGAGCACCCACATTACGACAGTGCTGGCGGCGGTCGTGAAGTTTTCCTGACAGCAGCCTATAATTATTTGATATCGATAACGCCCACTAGTGTTGAAGCTGAACGAGCTTTTTATTTTGCAGGTTATTTATGCAATAAACTAAATTCTTCGTCATTTATGAGATCACATTATCAGGAACAGAAATTAAACAAATACGTTTTTGTAATATCTGTTTCCGATTTTAAGAATTTTAAGTATTTTTCTTTTTGGTCGACTGTCGATATTACGTAATAAGTTTCGTTTTTCAATAACTGCTGTTACTCTTGTGTTCTTTTAAATTATTTTTAAAATTTTATTGATTGTTTCATATTTTAATAAATAAAAAGTTTGTTAATGTTTAAACTTTCGTTTCAATTTCCTTCTAAAACAACTTAAAAGACGAAAAAATATAGTGGCTTAACAAATCCCAACTAATTATGTAATTACGTAGTTCCGTATTTAGAGCATTATAGGTCGTAACCAGTTACGTATTATTAGTTATTCCCTACTCGCATCCCTTTTTACTAATTATAAATGCAATAACTCGAGGACAAATTGCGATTTAGTATGTATAGTCATTCAAATCTTACCTGTTTTTCCTTAAAATAATTGCAATAACTTTACTTGTTATTGATAGAATTTGTAAGCTTTTAATTTTGAATAACAAAATTCCTTAGCATAACTGCAATAACTCTTTATTATTGCGCTTATGACTAGTAAATGTGCCCTAAATTTGTAAATGCGCTAATCTTAAGTGAAATAACTGGACATATTGCGGTTATTTATAGTATTATCACAAAATATTGTAGCTAACCATTGTAATAACTCAAGTTATTTCGATTATGTTATGCAACTTACAATCGGTAATCTTAGTTATTGCAGTAATGCTTAACAAAAGAACCGAATCTACTTTACATACAAAAATAACATCTAATGAGAAGATATAGAGCTCGTTTTCCTGATTATGGATATATATTTAAGTCATTTAGCCCAAAAACTCGAGTTATTGCACTTATCGTAAGGACGGCAGCGCTGCTCTCGCTGCCCGCGCCCGGCGGGCGTCCGATTACATTACTTAACTACTTGCACAATTAATTATTAAGTAATCTGTGGCACAACTGCATTGTTTCATATGGACGACGTCACGCCGCGGGTTTCACGCGTATTTTGATTGTCACAAAAACAATAGCGCGTGGTCATTTTTATGAATCTTTAAAAATTATTGTGAAGTATTTTGAAGGGGTACAGAAATAGAAATAGAAATAGAAATATATTTATTTGCATAGAGACACGGTATACAATGTTCTTAAGTTATTAAGGTACATGCGTGTTCTACCGAAACGTCGGCATACAAAATCTGTTCACATTAATTAATAATTTATCTAAAACAGCCCAAAAAACAACTAAAATTAAAATTAACAATACCAAAATAATTAACAAAAACAAAATGCTAGAAGAGCAGTTTTTTCATTGGCTATATTTTTAAGGCGATAGAGGGCGAACACGAATCGACTCAACCTGTTACAAATATTTTCTATGTGAGACTTCCAGTTGCAATGACGGTCCACAATAAAGCCCAAAAATCTTGCTTCACTAACTTCATTCAGTACCTGTCCATGGCAGTGTAAGTTTAGATCATAACTTTTTGATTTATAGTTTAAAAATTGAATATAATTAGACTTTGTGGCATTAATTAAAAGATTATTATTATTCTGTAACCAATTATTTATATTTTGAATTGCTTCATTTATAATAGTCTCATAGGGCATTGTTTTATCATGATATGGCACCACTAAGGAAATGTCATCAGCGAAAAGGATAGTGTCGAACTGAGTGACCCCCGGCAAGTCATTAATATATAAGAAATAGCAGCGGTCCCAGGACGCTTCCTTGTGGAACTCCTGATGCGTTAGAAAGAAATGAAGATCTGTACTCAATAGCCTCATTGTTTTCGTCAAGTTTCGTTACTTGTACACATTGCTTCCTGTCGGCAAGGTAACTTTTTATCCAGTCAAGCGCAAGTCCTCTAATACCGTATCTTTCACATTTAACAAGGAGGTTTTTGTGGTTAACAAGATCAAAAGCCTTACTTAAATCAAAGAATATCACAGTAACTGGTACCCTTTCATCAATATAACTTGTTATTTTACTCATTAATCTATATCCAGCTAAAGTCGTACATTTATTTTTTTGAAAGCCATTTTGTTCGTTAGTTATGATATTGTGCTTTTCCATAAAGTGTAATAACCTGTCTTTCATAGCTCTTTCAAAAATCTTTGAAAGAATAGACACGAGAGTTATAGGTCTGTAATTGTTAACCTCTTTTTTGTCGTTCTTTTTATGTAGAGGTTTTACAATAGAGAGTTTGATAGGTTCAGGAAATAGGCCTTGTGCAAATGATAAATTAATTAAATAAGCAATCACAGGTGATAAGTATTCAACACACAATTTTAGGATGTGAGTAGAAAGATTATCAACTCCCACTGATTTTGTGTTATTTAGGGATTTTATAATATTTTTTACTTCTATTTCAGTGCAGGGTTTCAAAAAGATACTAAATGTCTGGTTATCTATGCCTATATTTTTAAAATCCTGAAAGCCGTTTGTGTGACTTGAGGAGTTTGACACGTTGACGAAAAATTTGTTAAATACTTCAGCCACAGCATTAGGGTCTTTCACTTCTAGTCTGTTAACATGCACTGATTCTATTTCATCAATCTTCCTTACGCAGTCTGATTTATCCTTGATGACATCCCATGATGCTTTACATTTATTTTTAGCTTTTTTAACAAAATTAGCGTTAATGTTTTTTCGCGACGTAAATATACACTTACGTAATATTTTACTGTATGTTTTAAAAGCTGATTTGGCGTTTTCAGATCCCGTTCTATAATAATTAGACCTTAGTTTTCGTTTTGTTATACATGACATCCTAATGCCTTTCGTGATCCATTTTGGTCGTGATAAGTGACAGTTAACTTTTACGCGCTTTTCTGGAAAGCACTGATTATAAAACAGACACAAGTCATCATGACACCTTTTAAATGCTGAGTTTAGGTTATCGTCATTCATCACATCCTGCCATGATAAACTACTTATGCAATCAATAAATTTATTTTCATTAATAAAACTTAAATCTCTTACTCGTTTGTACCAGAATTTTGTAATAGGTTTGTGCTTAGTGCTTTTAAATGTGAGGGTTTGGCTGGTATTATGATCAGAGAGATAAGTGCTATGGACTTCACCCTTAGCATCTTTTATATTGCTAACAAAATGGTCTATGCATGATTGTAATCGCGTAGGATCTGTAATGTGCAATTGTAAATTAAAATTATGCAATAAGCTTACCAGATTTCTTGACGTACAGTCTTGTCTCAACGTATTAACATTTAGATCACCAGCAAGCACAATTTTATTTCCTTTTATTGACAGTTTATAGAGGAGCAATTCCAATTAAACAAAAAATAAAGAAAGGTTACTGTAATTTGGAATCCTGTACAGACACAAAACACTGCATTTTTGCGATGGAAGGAGAATGCCACAACATTCAAAACTTTTCTCAATTGATACATCCTTGCAAATTGGAAGTGGTTTAAAGTCTATAGATTCGCGTACAAAGATACAGACACCGCCTCGACTTTTATTTATCCTACTAAAAGATGAAGCCAACTTGAAATTCTTCAATATGGCATTGTTTTCCGATCCTTGCTTTATAAAAGTCTCAGAGAAACATAAAACGTCCAAATACATGCCGTTACTTGCGGTACTCGTCAATGCATATTTCGAGAGCATCCAATTTACTCAGAAGACCTTGAGTATTCTGGTGAAATATTCTGAAATCATATAAATTATTGCTCAAGTGACACAGTCCTGAATCAAGCTCAGTATTATTTTGAGGAACGAATAAAGTCGTCTGATTTTTTGAGCCCTTGAAAATAAAAAGAGATGGTGCCCCTCCTTGCCGAAGCCAAAGCAATAGTCTCGCCCTTTTTTATTTTTTCTAAAGACATTATTTAAAAAAAGTATGGAATTGTACCCTTTGTGTAAAGTTTATTATTAACAATTATTGTGTTGGTTTTTTTTACGCAAAACAATGTTTTTACCCTTTGTGTAAAGTTTATTATTAACAATTATTGTGTTGGTTTCTTTACGCAAAACAATCTTATTCTAATTTAATCTCTTTTACATCCAGATATTTACGGTCATAATCTCTGCAGTCTATAATAAAATTAATATTCTTACAAATGCCATCAAGAGAATACGTTCTATGTTTTAAAAAATGTGTATGCTCAAAGAGTTTACATAAATTATCAATTTCATTATTTAAAAAAACTTCATTTATAAATGGATTAAATTTGACACCTATCACTATAACAGTATGGTTCTTAAAGTTATTTATGAAAGAGCGTAATTCAGATAATACATGTTTAGGGTTCTTATCATTTTCACCAACATTTACTATGAGTATATCTGATGCATTATGCGTATTATTGTAGCAATCTGTAAGTACATCTGTTGTGAGTGCATTAGGTTTAGTTTGACTGAACACTTTATAGTTTGTGTAGTTAGTATTTCTTCTTAGGTTTGTTAGGCTTGAAGCAAGGCCCACACTTTGTTGACCGCCGTAAATTCTTATTGTTGATTCGCCAATGTGTGTCTTCTGTGTTTTTTTATTGTGCTTGGTAACTCTATGTTGGAGATGGTTAAAATCGGAATATCGAAGTCTTGATTCTATCCTATCAATTTGTTTTTTTAATGCCTCAACTTCCTTGTTAGCCTTCAATAACTTTTCTTGTAAGTCAACTATGACGTATTTTAGCTCTGTTTCTTTGTCAGTGGAAGAAGTGCCACATGTTATTCCTAAACTATGAATGGCGTGCTTGTTACTTAAAGGCGTTGAAATTTTTATTGGAGCACACTTCGCCTGATTATCATTTTTGTTCAAAAATTGTTTTTTAGATTTTATGGCGCTTGCAGGTTTGCTGTTAGTAGATGAGAGAAGCACATAGATCTCTTGTGAAAGTTTTTCTATAGTTCTTTTAAGACTATTGTTTTCGCAAATGGTATTTTCTAGTTCATTTTGTGTGCTCATTAGTTCAGTGGACAACTGTTGCATCTCTTCTTTCAGTTCTTGTATTGCATACGTAGAAGCTCCTATTTCCAAGCTACGTGACAGTCCTTCTGCGTATGAACCATGATCGTCGCTGGCCTCATCTTCCGATAGGACATATTTTGTATTGGATGATTGAGAACTGAATGTTAAAGCTTCGGCTATGGTATTATCAATAATAGGTGTGGTATCTGTGAACGAGTCCCGCGCTGCTTTTTGGTCGTTACGTATAGAAGATGGTTTTCTTCGTAACGTAACATTACTTTGTGTAGGAGTGTTTCTCTGTTTACTCTGAGTACATTGCATACATTTCCACATTTTTTTCCTTTCTACAGTCATCAGTTGGTATAACTTTTCGGACATCCCAGAACAATCGAAGTCATATCGGCAGTTGCAGATCGAACACAGAATTGTATCTCGTAGTTCAGTTGTTATATTACATTTATTACATTGTACTGCCATTCTTCGATTTAATTTAGATGAGTTTTGTTTCATTTTTAAAGGAGATTATTTTCATAAATACAATTGATAAGAGAATCAGAACTTATGACACATAAAAATTGTTATTTAACAGAAACTATAATTAAAAACCAAATAAAAATATATTGGCTGCACCCAATGATCCCTATATACTAATATTATAAACGCGAAAGTTTGTAAGTATGGATGGATGTTTGTTACTCTTTCACGTAAAAACTACTAAATGGATTTGGATGGAATTCGGCATACAGATAGTTTATAACGTGGATTAACAAATAGGATACTTTTTATCCCGATATTCCCACGGGAACGGGAACCACGCTGGTGAAACCGCGAGCGGCCGCTAGTATTATATAAAACAAGAAGCAGATAATATGTTATAAACGCGCGCAAAGTGAAGACTCAAATACGTCCCAATTGGGACGTCTTGTATGTAACGCTATGCACAAGAAACATTTGAAGAGCAATCATTAAAATTATAGCTATCTCTTTCATTTGCGTGCTATTTCGTATCTTTTGTTTTACTTATCAGTGAAAATTGTCAATGTGTGCAGCTCGGAACACATTTAAAACGCAAAATACTATGAACGTTACATATCTATAGTTTATAATATCATTGGCAGCACCTCATCCATTCTTTGTTGTGCTTGTAATTTATTGTCAGGAGAAGATTTTTAAGAAAGTTTTTATTCCAAATTCATCACTGAGTACGGGGTTTACGCGGACGAAGACGCTGTGATTCGGTTCTACGAATGTGGAATTGTGGTAGGCTAGGTACAGGACAGTCAGAGCAGATAATATAATAGGTTTAGTTCGGTAGTAAAACTGTTTGAGAACGGGCCGTTTTGAGAATAGGCCGTTTTGATAACGGGCCGTTTTCATAATAGGCCATTATAATAACGGGCCGTTTTGATAACGGGCCGTCTTCAGCACGAGGGACATTTTGTGAAAGGGACATTACCGTCCGAATCGGCGGACGGGCCGCTAGTTTATAAATAAATTACAATTATAAAGTCTCTAAACGTGAGATATAGGTGACGTCTTGAATGCGGCAGTCATTTATTAGGCGTTTATTAATATCAATAGAAGGCAACAAACGTCGGCACACAACACGTAGGTAACTACTTATGCGCAGATTAGCGATCAAAATTTTGTAGCAACAAAAAAAATCCGAACCCATCTAAGTTTTAAGGAATTCTTTTACCATTACTCAATGTAAATATCACTTATACGCAGATGACCTGCAGTTATACCTATCTTTCCCACCGTCAGAATATGCCACAGCTGTAGTGAAAATAAATGATGACCTGTCCCAAATAACCGCATGGTGCAAGTCGAATTGCCTGACCCTGAACCCCTGAAAGTCAAAACTTATTTTTTTCGGAGCAAAATTTAATCTACACAATTTTATTAGCAGCTGTACATCCTTCAATATTACTCTTAATGGGGAAAGTATTGAACGAGTAGATAAAGTCAGGAATCTGGGGTTGGTCCTGGATGGACGCCTGAACGCCGCCTTTCTGTGCTACCATTTAGTAAAATTTTTGAAAAGTTGATGCTAGACCAAATTCAAATTCATTTTCATAGAAATAAACTTTTACATTGTAAACAGTATGGTTTTACTAGGGGTCGCTCAACAACTGACGCCGGTGTTGAGCTTTTAATCCAAATATTTGATACCTGGGAGGAATCACAGGATGCCCTAGGGGTATTTTGTGATTTATCCAAGGCTTTCGATTGTATTTTACATGAAACTTTGGTCAGGAAGCTTAACCACTATGGAACTAGGGATGCTTCTTTGAGCCTTCTAATCTCATACTTGAGTAACAGGATTCAGAAGGTCGACATTAACGGTAAAAGATCTCCGGAATCAGTGGTTACAATGCGAGTTCCGCAGAGTTCAATACTAGGTCCATTCTTGTTTTTGGTTTATATTTATGATTTACCTTATTTTGTAAAAGACAGTCATGAGATAGTATTGTTTGCTGATGATACTTCACTTTTATTCAAAGTGAAACGACGACACCCAAATTATGACGATGTGAATAATGCGATCTCAAAGATTGTTCACTGGTTTAGTGTAAATAACTTGCTATTAAACGGGGGAAAAACCAAATGTGTAAGATTTGTATTGCCTAATGTTAAGCAAGTAACAACTAGTGTACAAATTAAAGATAAGAATGTGAATCCAGTGGACACCACTGTGTTTCTAGGCATCACGTTAGATGCCAAGCTTCAGTGGGGCCCACATATAGCTAAATAATAATTGTCGAATAGACTTAGCTCTGCGGCTTATGCAGTAATGAAGATCCGTCAGTTAACTGACGTTGATACATCCAGATTAGTTTATTTCAGTTACTTTCATAGTGTAATGTCGTACGGCATTTTACTGTGGGGAAATGCTGCTGACATTCAAATTATCTTTGTGCTTCAGAAGAGGGCTATTCGAGCAATCTATAACCTAAAGGCTGGCGACTCTCTCAGAGACAGATTTAAGAATATAAATATAATGACAGTTGCATCACAATACATTTATGAAAATTTGAATTATGTTCATAAAAATACTGGAATGTTTTCAAAAAACAGTGATATTCACAATGTAAACACTAGAAGTAAGAACAAATTAGCAGTACCTTATACTAGGCTTCATAAAATAAATAATTCTTTTAAGGGTCTGTATGTAAGATTTTACAACAAAGTACCAAACGATATTCAGAAATTAGATCTTAATAAATTTAAAATCAAAATCAATGAAAAGCTTTATAAAAAAGCTTATTATAAAGTGTCAGATTACACAGAAGACAAAACAGCTTGGATCTGAAATGCTCCAAGCACTCCAACAGCTATTTCTAATTGTCTATATTTAATTGATACTACATTGTATTGTAATTTTGTATTGCATCATTTTATTATTTTTTAAATTCATATTTTGTATTGACCTGGTAACGACATACTCTTTTTTTTGTTTGTAAATGTCGTTGCTTTTGTGCGCTGTGGTTTCTTGCGCCCATTCTTTGCCACAGTTAAAAAATTATGTCCTGAATGGGTGGTAGGTTAAAAAAGATTTGGACGATTCAAAGTACTTATTAATTGAGTTTATTGAATAAATATATTTTGACTTGACTTGACTTGAACTTAGAGACTCATGTTGCTGAATGTGCTCGCAACTGCTTTTATCGTCTAAAATTACTGTACAAAATAAGACCCTACTTGAGCGAACAGCTCAGAATTCGGTTGTGTGAGTCATTGGTCCTGTCCAAAATGAACTATTGTGACACTGTATATGGACCATGTCTTCTATCCAGTTCTATAAAACTAATTCAACGCGTGCAAAATGCCTGTGCCCGGTTTTGTTTCCATATTCCACCACGCACGCATGTAACTCCTTTCCTTAATGCTGCAAGTCTGCTTAAGATGGAGGCTCGTAGAAAACTTCATCTTGCTACAATGTTGTTTGATGTTGTTAATGCCGGGAGACCAGAGTATCTCTATGACAAGCTGGTGTAGGCATGGGAACATAGAAGATATCCAAAAAGAGCATGTACTCACATCTTCTCTACTCCCAAGCATCGTACAATGGCTTTTCGTGGATCTTTTAGATATGCGGCCTCTCGGTGCTGGAATGACCTCCCGCCACCAATGCGTGACCTGAAAACCAAAATTACTTTTAAAAAACACCTTAGAAACTACCTCATTGAATTACAAAAAACCAGATAAAAATGCTGCCTATAAACTAAACTAAAATCAAATAATTAGATAAACTTACGTCCAGTGTTTACACGAAGTGCTTGGGACAGGTTTGTGGGTCCAGTCCAGAGCGGGGCCACCCTCTCGGAAAGTACCATCTCTCGTGTTCTTTTCTAATTCTCTGCCACTAATATCACCTACTCGGTTATATGGACATCTCAGTCACAATACACATTGTCTTGACATGTTGGTCTTAGCGTGGTGACGGACATGCGAGAAATTCCATTTCTCGGTGTAATTCAGTAATGCCACGTCCGAGACGCCAATTGCCACGTATGCTTTGCGGCTTGCGCACGTCATCGTCATCTTTTTTTGCTTTTGCATGACTTTGCTGAATTTTGCTTTGCCAATGGGCGATTTTCTGACAGCCCAAATTAAAAAGTAAAAATTAGTTCAAAAACACTCGATAGATGTCGTTTTATGAAAGCTGGGTTACTTATGGGCTGTAATAAATTCTACACTTTTACTTGTCTACCAAAAGAATAAAAAAATAGTATTTACTTACCTATTTATATTCAGGACATCCAGAACCTATTTCTATTTTGGAATAGAATAAATATTACACAGCCATACACGTGCTCTTCATGAACCCGCCTTTTACTAAGCGCCATACTAATCTATGCTAAGCGCCATCTATGAAGTCATTTACGAACCAATTTCTTTTTTTTTTTTGATCTCGGAAAATCGCCCATTGCCATTTTTATCGTATCTTTTTAATTTAATTTGCTTGCCCACTGTATTTAGCAAAGGAATCTTGCATCCTGGAGCCTTGCATCATCTTTTATTTTTATTTTATATTTTTGTAACTAGGTAAGTTGTCACATTTTTTTTTTCCTTGTCTGCTGTTTCTTGTGGCCCATTTGTATTTGTTCTATTTATGTTTGCTTTATTTTGGTTTTCTATTTTATTTTAACAAGTTTATAAGTATGTTTAGTTTTTTTATAGTTATTAATTTTTGCTAAGTCACTCTAAATCAAATCATTCAGGCCCTGTCAGAATAACAGCGCTTCTGTGTTATTCGGAACATCCACGAATGACACAGAAGCATAATGCTGAGACAGGGCCCATTAGCTTTCACACTATTCGTTATATTTTTTATTACTTTTCTGTTTAATGTTTTTAATGTTTTTTTTATATTTTAGCGTTTTATTAACGCTTAAATATACTTCAGTAAAATTTTAAACACTGAAAAAAGACGACAACCTCAGGCGGGAATCGAACCACGCACCTTCCGCATTCCGGGCGGCTGGCTTAACCACTTGGCTACCGAGGTCTGGCTTTCAACCGTCGAAATTTGTCAGTGTTTGATGCTTATGTTTTTCAGTCAACATTGCTTCATCAAATCTTAGAAGTTTTCACCTCTGAGATCCGAAAGAAATATTTTTACAAATATTTGAACATTCGGTTAAGATGAAGCTGCGTTTATAGATTAATGTTTTTTTTTTATATTTTAGTGTTTTATTAACGCTTAAATATACTTAAGTAAAATTTTAAACACTGAAAAAAGACGACAACCTCAGGCGGGAATCGAACCACGCACCTTCCGCATTCCGGGCGGCTGCCTTAACCACTTGGCTATTGAGGTCTGGCTTTCAAACGTCGAAATTGGTCAGTGCTTGATGCTTATGTTTTTCAGTCAAAATATAAAAAAAAAACATTAATCTATAAACGCAGCTTCATCTTAACCGAATGTTCAAATATTTGTAAAAATATTTCTTTCAGATCTCAGAGGTGAAAACTTCTAAGATTTGATGAAGCAATGTTGACTGAAAAACATAAGCATCAAGCACTGACAAATTTAGACGGTTGAAAGCCAGACCTCGGTAGCCAAGTGGTTAAGGCAGCCGCCCGGAATGCGGAAGGTGCGTGGTTCGATTCCCGCCTGAGGTTGTCGTCTTTTTTCTGTGTTTAAAATTTTACTTTAATGTTTTTTTTTATGTTATTCTGTATACTTACTGCCTGTGTAATTTTAGTTTATTTTTATTTCAATGTGTGTGTTAGTTAAAAAATGTTTTCTTTCTTTCTTTTGATGTCGAATCTGGTCTAAGTTGTAGGTAAGCGATGCAATTTATTCAAGTCTCAGCGCTTTTTTTTGTACTTCAATGGACTACGACGCTGCGGGAAATAAAATATCTTTAAAGAAAAAAAGCCAATACAGTTAAGCAAATCACACACTACGCAGATACGGTAATATTTTATTTGCGTATAAAAACTTATTTATCTGAAAGCATCACACACTAAACAGATACGATAATATACGAGACGATACATTCACTCGGAATCCTTCACACTGATGCCTATACGGCAGATGTTATCTGCAGATATATTTGTATACGCAGATAATAATCTCACCATCTGTCGGTGTATGTCGGTGCTCACAGATACTGTACGATAAAATATAAATTATCTGCGCTGTGTGTGTTGGTTCCTCGGACCAATGATATTTGGTCCGAGGTTGGTTCATATGATTTATATAGAGAGCGATATTGAAAGATATCTGCTCAAATACTTACCGTATCTGCGTAGTGTGTGATTAGCTTTAGACTTAGAGTTAGAAGTTAAAAGTGAATTGAAATATTACATAAATCAGATCGGAGGTCTGCATAGACTGTACTTCATTTCATAGTTATACGACGAGCGTAACTATAATATAGCCACTGTCTGTATTTAGTTACGTTTTATGTAGGAAGGGTAAATCATGTCATACCACGGAACAAATTGCTCCGTGTGTCATACCAACTAAGTACTGCGTACATTATCTTCTAATAAAGAATATATGCAGAGATTTTGATTAAGCTTTGCTTACTATTACCTAGTTAAAAAGTCTAGGAAAATCCGGATAGGTGGAAAACTTAACTAATACTCATGTTTAATTCATGCAAGCACAAACCATATTAAATGTTCCATTTTCATATACCGGTAATGCCATGTGTATACATATACAAAATATTCGTTAATGTAGTCCTTATTATAAAGGAAACAGCCAAATCCCTAAAGCAATATTTTCACCACTTACCCATGCATGTTTAATGGTATAATGAAACAGCTACCCAATTAATGTATCGGTTTTCCCGGTCCGTCAAACATTCACTGCTTGAAACTTGGTTATGCATTAATGTGTATACAGAATATATTTATACTTTAGGTAGCGGTTAGTTTATTTTTTTTTATAAAAACTGATATGCAACCGATATTGTGTTTTCATATCGATATCGAAAATTGGTTTTAGATTTCGATATCGAGTAGTACGGTTTGCTAACTAGCAAATGGGTTATGATTTTTTTTTCAGGCAAACGTATTATAGCGATCGTCAAACCAAATTAAATCGTAATGCTTATTATGACATACTTTTTGTAAAGTGAGATAAGATAAAATAGAATTTACAGTCATAACTGTAATAGTAATAGTGTACATTGGTTGTTACAATTTCTTAATAATAAAATTCTTAAAAATCTTGTAATAATACATATTAACCCTTATTGTTATCACGCATAAAAGCGAGTTGTAAATATCTAATAATCCTCTGCCGATTATTGCGCTAAATAACCTTGATTCGCTTCTTCTTCGATATATCAAAACTTTACTAAAAACCGTTATAAGTTAGATATATCATTATCATATCGTTCATATCACATCGATGTAACGTTTCTACATAAGTAACCGACATTACAAAAAGACGAAACCTTACAACGCGAGAGAACACGATACGAAAACTGCAAACGTTACAACAAAACTTAAACTATGCACGATTCATATTCGCGTTTTCTCTTTCTTACTAAGCATACTTAGGAAAGGTCTTTTACACCTATAGTTTACGTTTTGTTGTAACACTTGCAGTTTGCAGGAAAGGTCTTTTACACCTTTCCTAAGTATGCTCAGTAAGAAAGAGAAAACGCGAATATGAATCGTTTGTGCATAGTTTACGTTTTGTTGTAACGTTTGCAATTTTCGTATTGTGTTCTCTCGTGTTTTGAGGTTTTGTCTTTTTGCAATATCGGTTATGTAGAAACGTAACATCGGTATGGTATGATATTTAACTTAAAACTATTTTTAGTAACGTTCAGATATATTGAACTTATTCATCCCTAGCCGCGAGCAGTAGGTATCCGCAGAAAACAGACTACAACGCATATTATTCTGTGCTACAACGCTAAGCGAAAAACTTTTGTTAGGTATTCACTTAGATTAGGTTTTTTGTTATGCTCTTTTCTATCCTTAGTTTTATTTATAAAAACATTGTTTTGCTAAGTACTTACGTCCATTGCCTTATGGCATTAGGTTTAAGTTTATTCGGGGAAAGTGCATCAATCACAAGCAGAGTCTGGCTAACGAAAGCTGAACCAGGAAAAACGCGGCAAATTCAAAAAAATCATGAATGAGTTACACAGGGTCACTCACACAGCTGCAATTTTCTCAGAAAAATTTGACATACGAAATGACACCTCAGATAGACACACATAGAGACAAAGTGTTTCCAATCAAATAACTACGAGGTTCAGCTTTCGTTGGCCAGAAACAACTCAATGAAATAAGAATCTGAAACATTTAGATTAAGTTCACAAGATCATTGTAGTTAATCAACCGTTCTGTAATATTTAATAGGTATTTCTGCGTTTCCAGAGATGGCCCCGTAGTGAAAGTTGTTCTTCACTTCATCATCATCATCAGCAAAACAACCCGTGTCAATCCGTCTGTCAGTTGGAATAGGCATCATCCAATGTAAGCCACGAAGCCAGGTTTTCGGCGTGCCTCATCCAACTTCTACCAGTCACTGCGTATATCATCGTTCATCATTAAATAAAGATCATAATTAATAATGTAAGACTTTTCTAAACAGATAACTGCTCCAAATTCACGTTGATAAAGTTGTTTTAGGTACCAACCTATTTAGCAGCTCGGCGCGGATCGAAATGTTGGCAAGTTTTCACCACATTTAATAACTGTGTACCGTACTTCAATATTAATCGCTGTTGCTCCACATTTGTGGCCTTTACAGTATTTAGTACAGCTCTACACTTGTAGATTTATGTTCCAAATTAATTTATAGTACTACTTATGTGGCCGAGTGGCTGAGCGCTCAGCCTGATAACCGTAGGGACAGAGTTCAATTCTCAGGGCGGGCAAAGTATGTTTTGGATCTTTGGATGCATAGACCGGGTTCGAGATTTCAAACCTACATTTGGCAAGCGAGGTAATTAATCCCTCAAGCAACGTGAAACCAGACACAATTGAAAACCTATTGTTTTGCGACCGCCGGCGGTCTAATGATTCTTGAAGGGTTAATTCTCATCAACTGGTTCCAGACGTAAAGGTCTCGAGTACGATTTGGAAATCGCACCCATGTCCCAGGGCAGGAAATTTACTTAAATTTTCAGCCTTATCGCCTCTTATTCTTTGTTGGGATGAAAGCTAGAATCATATTTGTGGTTCAAAACCTTTAGTTATGGCTTATGTCAAAAGTTAAAATTTAATTATACTAGAACATACTACCAATTTAATATGAAAAATTCTGAGTACCTACCGGTACTTTTAAAACATAT
Organism: Scoparia ambigualis; assembly: GCA_963921215.1. NCBI lineage: Eukaryota > Metazoa > Arthropoda > Insecta > Lepidoptera > Crambidae > Scoparia > Scoparia ambigualis. Next base: position 8,732,936 of record OY992510.1, read on the forward strand.
TCGAAAATTTCGTGTAATCGTCAGACGAATGAACGTAAAGCTATGAATATTTATAAATTAAATTAACAGCTTGGGGCGAATTCGAAAACTTTTAATCGCCACTGGCAACCCCGATACGAGGGTAGGAATTTGTTAATTTAATAACTTTGCTATCTTCATCTTTGTTACGTTTTAGATTAGTGAATTAATGAATCTTAGTCTCATATCTCATATCTCAATAACAAGGTGTCCTTTTCAGTTTTGTCGATGATTAAGTTACATTTTCAATAATTTAGTCTCGAAAATTTTTAATTATTCTTCAGTTTTTTTTTGCGTTATACGAAATACATTATTAAATCTTGTTAAAGCTTCTGTTAGTATGAGTTCACGTCAAATAGATTTCTACAAACATCATGAAATGCTCAAAATATTTTATGAAATATCATGTTCTAAAATAGCCTAATCATGATGTGGCCGAGCATTACATGATATGGCCAATATTACGATATGACGACGACATATACAATCCGAGCATCTTTTCGTTTGGCCAACGAATCCTCTTAATCATAAGTAAAATGTTTTATTTTTAAATAAAATAAAAAATGGTGCTTATTACTTTTCATTTCATTGCTGCTACAAGATAAATACATTCGACACTTATGTCTCGCTGCTCGGAAATAGAAGAGATTAAGATAGAATTATACAGGTATATATTTAATATTGATAGAAAAATGTTAATGTCATGTTATACAATGTATGTTGTATGTTTTTCTCGTCTCCTATATCATCAGCAGAAAGTGTGTCTATCTACTAGTTTGTCACATTAGGCGTTCTTCTACCGTTTATTAAATTACCAGAGCGTAAGTTTTTCCAAAGAAATCGGGGACGTCCGAAGGCACGCTTGGTTGATGACATCGTCAGGGTTACTGGCAGCACCAGGATGAGATCGGCACAGAACAAAAGGGACTGGTATATATTGGAATAGGCCTATACCCATTAGTGGGTGGTTGCGGGCTGATTGATGATGATGATGAAAACTAAATTGATAAAACATCATGGGGTTCGGACGTTTACGCTGGCGAAGTCACGAGCGGGCGCTACGCGCTAGTATAAAATAAATGCGAGTAGATCTCTTAGAATGGCGGCGATGGGCTCACCACCTGTCACGCTGAGCACATGTGCAGTCGTTATTTGGTGAAAAGTGGACTATGGTGCAGGACTGCTTCTGCTGTCCTAATTGCCCCATCTCTGACTAACCCTTCGGGAATAATAGTCGTGATTTATTATATGTATGTATGTATGTATGTATGTATATATGTTTATAGATCTATTGGTATTGATACGAATTTGTACAACAATTGAAATGTGTTGGACGGAACATTATCCAACCCATTTTAATTGATGTATAAATTCTGAATGCGAGCCATAACCTCTTATTTTGTTATAGGCAATTCGATTTTATGATCCACAATCGGTCGGATTATCCCTTCATTTAATTTGTACTCAAGAAAATTGGGAACTCATCCAATCATCGTAGAATGATTTCACTTAATTCGTTTATCGGCCCGTCGACGTTAAAGGAGTGATTTCAATTTCATGTCGACTTCTACCTGGAAATAACATTAGAATGTTGGATTTAAAAGTAGTCGAGTTGAGTGCTTTGGTCGAATCGAAATCGAATTTCAACTTCGGTAGAGCTTTAATTCTTTAGAGCTTTAGTTTTATTGTAATCGCCCTAATGGCCAAGTGGCAAAACTCACAGTCCGATCAATTAATCGATTCAGAGATTCAGTTCCCAGATCGAAGTGAAAAGATATATATTTCGGATAAGTGTGCCAACCTGCCTTTGAAAAGCGTGGAAGTTTCTGTTTTTAATAATTAAGGTCCAGTTTGGGCTATACATTCCTTGCTTCAATAATATTTAATGGTTATTGTTTAATATTACCTACCGATTAAGAGTCTATAAAACAAATTAAAATAAGTTAAGACAGACGAGAAGCTTTTGGTTACTCATTACAGTACAATTTAGATCTCGCACAATTCTATCAACCACACCTGAGCAGGGAATTGAAGTTAAACTGACTTGAGAACTTTATTTCAATTTGGATAGCGTATTTGCATTTTACAATTTAGGATTTTAATTAAAATGGAAATATGGATTTATGTATTTTTTATATTCTTGACATTTTTATTTTTAGGTTGCCTATACTGTCCCACGGCTGGGCAAAGGCCTCCCAGAAGTCCTTTTCTTATTATTAGTTATTTTTTGCAAAATATATTTAAAACTTAAGAAAAGTGCATATTTATTGAGAGTAAGGGTTCTGGAAACTACCTTCATCATGCGTCAAATTCAAGGGCTTCAATTTAGGTAAGGGAACTTAGTAAAGGACAGTATATTATATATTGCCCTTGGTAAAGGTAAGGTATACAATAGGATCAGACTGGTCTGACCCAGTGCCACACGCAACCATTTTTTCAATACTATGTTAAAAGACCATTATTTAGGAAGAAATTATAGAACTAAAATGTTCTTACACAATTGATCTCCGTCACAGACATTAAGCACTATATTTCATTGATTGATTTTTTTCCTATTGTCAAATGTCAAATAGCACGATTGGGGACGTTTAAAAATTGAGAGTCGTAGCGGATCCCGGCAGTAAGTCTCAACTGATCAAAAGATTGCATAATATTGTACTATAATCACCGAAAATCTCCGTGAACAAGGAAAATGATGATTTATGATGGCCCGTATTAAATGAGATATTCTAAAAGCTTGCGACTTTTTATCAGGCAATTTCATCGGAGATTGTCGGCGGAGATTGATGCAGCGAATCTCGTAAGCGTACTATGAAAATGACACATAACCGCTTTCAATTTGGCCACGCTCACATGGATACGGAGGCTATCACCTCTCGCTACCAATGGATATTTAGACCACATGCATTTAAGACGAATTCATAATAATATGACGGTAGACGAAATAATTTTGCGACGAGTTGCTTCATAGACCGATTACGTATTCGCCTATCTGCAAATTTACCCAAATGATTTTTAGGTAAGTTCATGCCGTAGACCAATTGCGTTTTGACCATTTGATACTAAACCATTGTCTCAAATCAATTGCACGGTTGCATCCAAATTGTAAGTGATTTGAAAAATAGTGTATTTAAAAAGCGGCGTAGTCAATAAATTTTTTTTTATAAGATGTTACCCATAAAAGACTGCACCGTATGGTGCCATCACCGCTCTATGCTGTTGGATATAGTCTCTCTATGCAGTCGCTATTTGATGAAAAGTGGACTATGGCTTTTGCAGTCTTCATTGCCTAGTCTCTAATTAACCCTTCGGGGGTAATAGTCGTGATTATATGTATGTATGTTACCCATAATTTTATTTGTGCAATCAATTCTACTCTCGATTCTAAACAAAACTAATTTTAGGTATATGATAACTAGACCCATCAATCCATATGTATAAATAAATAAGGACTTTATTCATATGTACGAGTATGAGTAACAAAGTAAACCAAATCTTGTAATAAGCACCTTCAAAAGACAATGTGGTGTAAACCATTTAGAAAAATATGCAAACAATACACGTTTTGATTTACTTCTTAACTCAAGAGCGTAAAGCGGCTGTTGATCGGATTTCCACTCAATCTATATATTTTATTAAGATCTCATCTCAAGCGAGGGCCCAACATTGAAACATAATTTTCTTGTTGTAGGAATAGGTACTTCCCGAGTAAAAAATCAACATCACGTAATATTTTAGGTGCCTCCTATTTCTTTTTTTGCTTCAGCTTAGGGTACGTAAGCTTATTCTGACGTCAATATATGATAAAAATGTCGATCGCTTTAGGACATTTTGAATTTTATTGGTCCGTAAAAACCGCCTGACTCACTGTAAAATATACAGTTACTACGTAAGTACATTAAAAGTCGAAAGAAGGTTTCACAAAGAGATATGGACATCGAAAATGCTAAACACATTTGGGCATTTTCATATTTCTAACTGCGAATTCTGTCTTCTCTAAGCCCGGGACTGCAAGGCGCTCGCTAATGGTTGTTAATAAACGCAAGAATTTGTTATTTTTGTAATTTACATTCAGGAGTTTGGAACGGAGGCGCAAGTCTCATTCCGCGCGGCTCAAGAGGAAAACCTGGTGTTTCGGGGCTGTTTGAATTTTATTCGCGTTCTCAACATTGTCGTAGAACGTTCGGTTATAAAATTATGTAGATCTGAAACATGAATACGAGAGTACTTTGTGCTGTTTAAAATGTAGGGTAAGGCCATGAATGAGTATGCTCTACCGAATAGTGCGCAGTGATACTTATTAATAATATTATATCGGTTAACAACATTTGCGTGCTAGTTACCTGTGACGTACTGAGTGCTTGGAATTAATGAAGTTGTAGTAGTTTTCGCAAACTGTTTAGTATAGGTAGACTAGGCACCATCATCAGCATCAGCCCACATCAGCCTTTAACCCTTAACTGGCATAGTATTTTAAATTTTTTTATTGGTTTTCGACCATATGTTCAGGGAATAAAGTACAAAATATGGTGGTCGCTATAAGATCACTGCCTGGCTAAGGGATAAACATCCTACTGCTGGGCACAGGCCTTCCCACATGGACAAGAGTATATGGGGAGATTGTTAGATAAGATAAACTACGACGAAAGCCCAAAGCAGGTTGATGGATTCTAGGCATATGCCTTTGAGATACTCGTCGCGTCGGCAAAGCTGCACCCTGGCCCTGCTCGAGGAGACCTAAAAAAGCCTAGAACCTACACTACTTACCTAAAAATTATAGATACACGATTGCTGCTTGCTGCAAGAGACAAGAAAAGTGTTTAATTTAATTTGTAAGTATTGTAAATCTGAATTTAAAATAGAAAATTTTAATTTAGTTATGACATTTGCGCTGTTGCCAATTCGATATGCGTGAGCGAGAAGCGTGTACTATGTTTTCTGTAAGAGTGAAAGAGAGAAAATAATGGCGGCCGAGATAGCCGTGAAAAGGGGAATGCGCTGTTGCCAATTGGTCGAATACCATAAATAGTTTTTATCTCTTTTTAACAATAGGCTTGACATGATTGTATTTATTTTCTTTCCCTTTCGACGTGTATTACGTCATAGAAACAATTTCGCCATTTTTTAAATGCAATTCGTTCACGTATGACTAGTCTACTTATAAAAGGTCATTGTTGATCTATGGATATGTATGCATAATTACGTGGGGACATTATTTGAGTTTGATGTTTATCGAGACCGCGCAATCATATTGCTCATATGATTACCAAGAGCAAAGGGATCGAAGTAGTACACCTACCTATTCTAAAGAGTTTGCGTTAAATTCCGTGTTAAAATTGCAATTAAAATGGATTGCCAAAGTTTAAAAGCATTTTAATGTTTCGTTTCCAGTCGGTCCGTATCCAAAAAAAATAAATTTCTTTTATTCATGATGGAAAATGCTTTATTACTTTTCTGCCATAGAGTTTTACGTATTGTGCTCTGATTTGTAGACAAACGCATGTAGAAAATAAATAAAACGACAGAAGTTACTCTCCTTAAGTGTGCCCAATTAAGTTTTAATGACAGTGAATCCCTCAAGCAACGTGAAACCAGACACAATTGAAAACCTATTGTTTTGCGACCGCCGGCGGTCTGATGATCCTTGAAGAGTTAAATTTCTTTCCTTCTCTATTCAGCACTATACATAAGAAAGTGACAGCAAGAGACTTAATTGTCATTAAAACTTAATTTACGTCTCTCAATACGGCAGTTAGAGCAGTATTACTTTAATCTTACTATGCAAATTCCCATAGTAATGTTAAACAATACTGCTCTAAGAGGTGACAGTAGGGCCACATATTACATAACCAGTCTTAAATCTTGTTGCACAACCCGCACAACGCTTTATAAATATCATGGCGCGCAGTATACAAGTCTTTTTTTACATACATACATAAATATAATCACGACTATTATCCCCGAAGGGTTATTCAGAGACTAGGTAATGAGGACCGCAAAAGCAGTCCTCCGCCATAGTCCACTTTTCACCAAATAGCGGCTGCACATGTGCTAAGCGTGACAAGGTGGTGAGCCCATCGCCGCTCTATGCTGTTGGATGTATGTGCAGTGTGCTGTGGTAGTATTTTTTCATCGCTACCCGACACGGTAAGCTTTTTTTGCAAATAAATAAATAATTAATCTCCCCGAAAAGGGACAAATTAGAGGGCGTCGCGAACAACGTTACTTCATCGCTAAGATACAGTGTTGCGATCTCTCATCCTTTGCCCGGAAGTTTGAATAGTGGGCTGTGGCTTGACGAGGGTGAGACGATATTGTTGGCGCAACTACCTCTCCCAACAAACTTGCAGACGTCTTTCAATCTGAAAGTACGCACGCGACAGTTTCATAAATATATTAGATTAAACTAACCCCGGCTAATTAAATTACAGGTCCGTGGGTAATGTTACCGACAGACACCCTGCGAACTTACCTTTACTATTTGCCCACGATTTCTTTGTTTATTGAGTATTTCTATAACAGTTGATTAAGACTTCGTAACCAGCATTGGGTTAGCATGGTGGGTTGTTCCCTAATTTCCCATGTCCTTAGTCCATGTGGGGAGGCATAAGCCCAGCAGTGGGACATTATAGGCTGATGACGATGAACGATGAATACTTAGTACACATCGCGGTCGTTCGGCTGGTGATCTTTTAGTGTACCCTACTCACCGATGGGCGGAGGCGAGAGTAAAGGGGAGGCACTGGCAGTAAGCTTGGACGTAGCGAAAGCCTTTGACAGGGTATAGCACAGGGCTCTTCTCTCTAAACTTCCATCATACTGGCTTCCTGAGAAATAATTGTGTTCGTGGGTTGCCAGTTTTCTTTCTGGACGTAGCATCAAAGTCGTAGCCGACGGTTTGTGCTCTGACATGAAGCCCATGAATGCTGGAGTTCCGCAGGGGTGTGTGTTCTCTCCTACTCTGTTTCTTCTGCATATCAATGACATGTTGCATAACGACAGCATTAATTGCTATGCGGACGATAGTACTGGGGATACGCTCTACAGCGGACGAACTAATATTTGTCGGGATAGCGTCATCGAGAGCCAGAATAAACTTGTGACTAACACAGAGAACATGTTAAGTCATGTCTCGAATTGGGGCCGACGTAACCTAGTCCACTATAACCCTTCCAAAACACAAGAAAAAACATTCGTCGTACCTCTGAACATACTAACTGCGGCGGTGATTACTTTCCATCAGGTGACTCGCTTGCTCGTTTGTCTCCTTTTTTTATAAATAAAATGTATAACGGGCAATCGCAAGTCGGCCGTACTTAACAGTTTAAGGACATAATAAAAAAGACAAACGAAACATAATAAGACTACGAATATTATTTTAAAATGTTCAACGTTTAACGAAATTCAATTAGGTACTCATTGAAATTGAAGAAACGTAGGTATTGAGCGGGCATTTATCTCGAGAGTCGACAGACTTTAAGCCAAATGAGCTATAGCGGCTTATGAGAGCATGAATATTCAATGGAACAATTTGACACTCGAAGGGGCGCGAATGCGCAATATGCTAAGGAAAATTGTGAATGTTCGAGTTAGGCTGAGAACTTTAATGTAGGCACACGTATTTATTCAACACGTGTATCCTATAGTCGGCTACGAACGCCGTGATACAATTTAGTTTTCCGTCAAAGCAACAAAATTAACTTACAGTTGCTTGTCAACTTGTAATAAACTTAAAACTTTCCTACAATCACACCAACTATCTAGCCCAAGAGAAACTTCGAAGAAACTCGTTAAATGTTTAATAGACAACGGATAAACATATTTAAAATACTTAAATACATACTTATTATTCATAGAAAACACCCAGACCCGAGACAATTGATAAAAACAATAATTTCTAAATTGACCCGATCGGTGATCGAACCCTGGACCTCAGAGATGGCGACACCACGAAAACCTGTGTACAAACCACTCGACCAAGGAGGTCGTACTAAAGTTATTACGACATGATATTAAAGTGTGCTGGCAGACAGCCACCAGACAACTGACGATCATGTAGTTATTGTTAATCACTTCTGTGGTCTAATAGTTTTACCACTTGTCTTAGACATCTGTGTCCCGTTCCCAACGAGAGGTATAATACTATTGTACCCATAAAATAATAACTAAAGCATAGAAGGAGTCCAAATGAGCCTCGTATAGTTGTCTTATTTTTTTCAAATGGGCCATAAACATTGAAAGAAAAGAGACAAAATAAGTTGACAAAAACGTCAAGTGTCCAGCGAAAAAAAAAACCGGTCACCATTTATGATACTGAATTCAAAAACGACTACAAATGTAATTCGAATGGTGACTAAACGGAGTACCCACTACAATGTCATAGCACTCCTTCTATGCTTTCGTTATAATTCTGAGATTGTACCTAAAATAGGGATTGCTTTAGTCTACAGACAATTCTTCAATAGTAAAAGATTGGCCTTATCCTTCCTTACGATTAGGTAGGATGAACGCCTACCCGTTATGGAATAAAAAAGGTAGAATTAGGCATCACTAGAGCTGCGCCATTATAGCCTTCAAGTCAATTTGGACAAAGCTGGCACAAATGGATTGGCAATACATTTTTATCCTTCCATACGATTTAGGTAGGATGAAGGCCTACCCGTTATGGAATAAAAAAGGTAGAATTAGGCATCACTAGAGCTGCGCCATTATAGCCTTCAAGTCAATTTGGACAAAGCTGGCACTAATGGATTGGCAATGCATTTTTATCCTTCCGTACGATTTAGGTAGGATAAAGGCCTACCCGTTATGGAATAAAAAAGGTAGAATTAGGCATCACTAGAGCTGCGTCATTATAGCCTTAAATATAAACTTAAATATAAACTACCATATAACACACTCAGGCTAATGTATATGGCCTTAGCGGACTCGGTCATTGGCTATGGCTTGAGCAGCGTATATATATTTGGTATAACGTTTAAAACATATATTGAAGATATATATAAATTGCAAGTAAGAATTCTAAAAACTATAGTTCCAAAGTATATTAAAGAAAAATATAAAGATAATGATAGTGCACTGTTCAATCATTGTAAAGTAATGAATGTGTTTGATAAAGCTAAATTTTGTATTTTAACTGAAAGTAACTACATACCTAACTTAACATTATATAAACGACAACAAAACTTAAGAATACTGAATAAAAATAAATTTATATTACCTAAGAACAGTAATGTATATGGTACTCGAACACTAGACTATGCGTTTCCCAATTTTTTGAATGAATTGCCTGCGTGCACTCAAAATTGTTATTCAGAGAAAAAATGGAAAAATAAACTTAAAAAATACTTCTTGGGCGAATTGCTGTAGACAGATAAACCATTATTGGTTTGCGAGCTGCAGCTTCTGTTATAATAGTTATTTGTTATACAAGAGTGCAAACTTGCTTTTTAACCGCGTGCTCAATTTTGATGACCGAGCAAGCGAAGGATTCTAAAATTGAATCACGAGCGCAGCGAGTGATTCAAAAATTAGAATCCTGAGCGTTACCGAGGGAATCAAAAGAGCACGAGGTGAAAAATCTTTGCACTCGAGTGCAACACGTAACTTTTCATCCCACCTCAACGAGGAAATTACCAACCAAATTAAAAAAGTAGGTACACCAAAAAGGTTCCGATTCTGAGTTTTTAACAATTTAAAAAGGTCGTATGATAAATCGGCACCATGGAGGAAGAAGAAAATAGGTTTAATGATGTTTTGAATACACATACTAAGTGCACACGATGTTATAAATTCAATTTACTTTGTCCCTATCTACCGACCTCAATAGATAGGGTATCGCAACTGGAACTACGGGTCCGGTTGTGTTTTCAGAGGTACTACGGGGTTCCGGTTCTAGCCCCCCGCTGGTCGTGCCTTTAACCAGGCGCCTCCGGCGGGATCCGGACATGGGTTGGACTCGTAGTGGCGTGTGGTTAGCTGTAGAGCTTGGGAATGTTCGTTTGTCCTGGTATTGTGTGCCAGGACTTCCAAACTCGTGCACAGCGAGCGGCCTAGTAGCGGTCTCTGAGGGGCCAGAAGCGAAAAGTCCTGCGGGGAACGTGAGTTTCCCTTATAGTTGGCAGCTTTGTCTGGTGGTTTTCATTGGACATTGGTGTTGACATCTCCGGTACTAGTCTGGAGAACTAGTAGAGGCGGCCTCCTAGATGCCGTAGCCTCCGGTCCAGCCAGCCGCGTAGGACGTGGGAACTGGCTAGGCGCCCGGATGGGTTCCGAGAAGTGAGTGTGCTTACTACTCCGCTACCAAGGTGGACACGTGGGAGTCGACTTTAGAGTCGACGACCCTAGCAGTGGCAACTGCGAGTTGTGCCCTTCGTGCAACGAGAAGTGAGCGAGCTTGACAGCTCCGGTTACCTATCTGGACAATAGGCAGTGAACTACACGTATTCACGGGGATACTCTCCTGAGACACTAGTCTTATGAGTACCGAATGAAGAGCGCGCTGCGGCGGGCACTAATTTGGCGTCAAGACCTAACGTTGGTGGTCTCCTGCGCGAGTGTTCTACTGGCGCAGGGACTTCTGGCACTACTTGCATAACCTAACGGTTGGTCTCGAAGTGCCAGTACAAATAAACTTAGTGAAATTAGGAGAGGGGATGTCCTCTAGCGGGTAAAAACGGCTTTTGCACTCAGATATCGAAGAGTAAAAATACTCTTTCCGAGATGGGGGGATGAAAAATAAATTATTGTAATTTGTATTGAATAAATAAATTAAAAAAAAAAGTCAATTTGGACAAAGCTTGCACTAATAGATTGGCAATGCATTTTCTGTCTTCAAACAAAGAATAACATCATAAATTTCATAAATGCCAGCTACACACAAAGGGAATTGAAATACCACATTTTACAATCCGTTTATGCATTGAAAAGCAGAGAAGCAGATCCATTACCATAATACAAAGATGTGGATTTCCAAGAGGGCGACGTATTATTCGCGCAAGGAACTAAGCCACGAATAGCCTATATGGGTTTAAAGGATATGCGGCGTCGACGTGGCACCCGCTCAGATTGGGCTAATGGTATTAGATTATACGATCTCACTCCTTCAATGACACTGTTTAAATTTAAAAGCCTTTGAGAACACAAGTTAAGTAAAGTATGGCCTACCTACATACTGGGCACACTGTTAGGCAAAGGGGCAAAGGCCTCCGTTTCGTTGAAATTAAGTCTTCGCTGCAATTTGATGGTTATTAGCTTAATTTTGTATTTTTTTAGACATTGTATTATGATTTATGACAATTTTCGATCAACAATACCAACTATAGATAACGCGTCACGTACACAATCAAAGCTAAATTCTGTCCAAGTGAATAATAGTAGATTGTTATACAAGGGGCTAAAATGAATCATTATATACGAGGTAGTTTTACTCCCGGGCTTTAGCGAGGGAGTAAATAGAAACCGAGTTACACTCTGCTTTTCACTACGAATGCGAGAAAATAAAACAATCCAATACAATATGAATTGGTTAATTTTACAAAAAATTAACCCGTTTGTTGCTTTTACGACACCCAAGGGAAGAGAGAGGTTAGTAGTATTATATTGATGAGCCCATCGCCGCTCTATGCTGTTGGATAGTATGTGCAGTCTTTAATCTCTTCCCTTGGGTGTCGTTAAAGGCGACTAACGGACTAAAGACTGCACATACAACCTACAGCATAGAACGGCGATGGGCTTCTCAAAATAATACTCCCAACCCCTTTCTTCCCTTGGATGTCGTAAAAGGCGATTAATGGATTAAAGACTGCACATACATCGAACAGCAAAGAGCGGCGATGGGCTCATCAAAATAATAGGTACTACCAACCCTTCTCTTTCTTTCAGTGACGTAAAAGGCGACTAACGGACTAACGACTGCACATACATCCAACAGAGCGGCGATGGGCTCATCAAAATAAGACTACCAACCTCTCTCTTCTCTTCGGTGTCCTAAAAGGCGACTAACGGACTAAAGACAGCACATACATCCAACACCTTAGAACGGCGATGGGCTCATCAAAATAATACTACCAACCCCTCACTTTTCTTCGGTGTTGTAAAATGCAACTAACGGACTAACTAAAGACTGCAAGTACATCCAACAACATAAAGCGGCGATAGACTCATCAAAATAATACTGCCAACCCCTTTCTTCGATTGGGTGTCGTAAAAGCGACTAACGGGCTAAAGGCTCACCACCTAAGCACATGTGCAGACTGTGCAGTTGTTTCTTGCTGAAGCGTGGACTGTGTGGATGTGGTCTGTGTTGTCCATAGATTCAAATGATTACTAATTTTACCATAAACTTTAATAATAATATCTGTCTCAAAAAAGTTGTTGATTTTAAGTAAACAGTAATAGGTCGAGTCTTTAACCATGATTATTCTACTTAGGACTAAAGACTTTTTCGATTTTGTAGGCTCATTGTCGTGTGACAGGCAAAAATGAAAAAAAAAACTTTTTCCCAAAAGGCAAGAAAAGCTATTTTTCGTACCACTTGTTCAAAAAAGTGACATTCTATGCCACAAAAAGCGAACATAACAATAGTCATTTTTAATCTGTTAAAAACAGGGAAAGAAAATTGTACTGAATTTCATTCATCCTCTAGGGGGAGAATGTGATTTAAATTTGGAATTCTTACCGAAATTTATACTGAACTACATCTGTATTTACACCATTGAGTTTGTTTAAAAAGCATTATACATCTTTTTGAAAAAGGAATACGCATTTATTATGCAGTTATGATTATTAAATAAAATTACGAAAACCGACGAGGCCGTATGAGCTTGATGCCTTTGCTTTTCCGACAAAAAATATTAGTCTTGGAATTTATTATCATTGTGTTAATTTTTCAATTTCTCATATTATTATTGTGTTAATTTTTTCGCAAATGGTACGAAAAGTAGAGTATTTTCCTCGATGATAAAGCTGTCTTAGTCTTGGGTGAACTTAAATCCCTCGCTACACTCAGGACTCGTCTTAAATCCCTCGCTACGCTCGGGAGTAAACCTCGAGTCCTTCGTTACGCTCGCGATTTAAATCGTCACCCGCGACAGAAGACACTGCTTTATCCCCTTGGTTAATAATCTACTATTATCCTCGCTCTGAAAAGCTATAATGACGATCTTTTTGAGCAAGCGAAGTGAAAATACATTTTCTTTACTAACGAACTAAGCGAACTCGAAACTCGAAACGAACTAAGCGCGGGAAAAGATCAAATATGATCAAGTATGAAGGAAAAACGGGTCACACCAACCACAACAGCTACTTATTCAATACCAGACGCGTAAATGAGTCGAAAGCACTAGGGTGCCCAAACATTACAGAAAATTTCATAAAATTTTAACATCGATTTTCTAAATTATTTTACATGCAGTAGTATTTTTTTATTTGTTTATGTTTACCCAGGCATAATTTACCATTGGATTAAATATGTCCCTCGTGTTAACTAACACGCTGTATTAGTCCCATCACGTTTGACGCACGCGATGGCGCTATTCGAAGTTGGCAGAACAACTGCGGTTCACTTGTGGTTTGGTTGTGATTATTTAGCGCGAGTGCCCCCCTGGGAATTGAACTCTGGACCTCCGGTTATTAAACCGAGCTCTTAGCAACTAGGCCACCAGAACAAAAGAATTAATACATACATACACACATACATAAACTCACGCCTGTTCCCATAGGAATAGGCAGAGAAAAAAGAAGGAAAATAAAATTAATTAATATTCATTAATAATAATATAATAATAATAATAATAATAATAATAATAAATAAATAATAAATAATAATAATAATAATAATAATAATATTAATTAATTAATATTAATATTAATTAATTAATATTAATTAATAAAATTAATACATACACACACACATACATAAACTCACGCCTGTTCCCATAGGAATAGGCAGAGAAAAAAGAAGAAAAATAAAAAAACCGTTCTGGAACTTTCGTTAAGCGTAAAAAGTTTCATTAGAGTTGGCTTATTGGTTTGGATTGTTGGAAATCATATTTTACTTGTTTATGATACTGAAATGTATTAAAGCCACACATATAAACTTTCGCGTTCCATATGCACACTAATGCATAATGGATATAAAAACTTCAGATGTCTTTACTTTTAAATACGTGTGCATGTTTATTGGCTCATAATAGACACCCACTCATTCGATATTATACTTTAATTTTCATTTGTTTCCCACCAGCCATGAAGCAATTAAGGTGTGCATTCGGCTAAACAAAACAAGCACAAACAAAACCCTGTAAAGTAACCGCAACTTTTAATAGATTCTATCACGCCGCTATAAAAGTCCACAACACAAAAAAGTGAAATACTCGTTCAGGGTGCATTCGACCGGTGAAATTGAAATTATTAAAATTCCACCTCAGAGTTATTCAAAAGATCTAACGTTAACTTCGGATTCTAATAATAGACGTAAATTTCAAAGTTGCGAACTACATGGAAACGACATTACAGGTGCATGGTGAACTTTCTAAGTGGTTCTAGGAAACTGCTTCACGTGAAATATGGTTGGTACTTATATTAAATGGAACTTTGGTACTTGCGCTTTGGTTGCCAATGTGTGTTTTATGTCTCAATAGTGTACATAGCTGACCGTGACGAGTTCTCAAAGACAGGCGATGAATACATAAGCTCACGACCGTGCTTTAAAAGTAATGTATTCTTTAAGGTAAACGATATGGTGACTAAAAAAAAATGTACTAAGAATCTGGCCCTAAGTACACTCAGTTATATTTATGGTAAAATTTAAAATTTATCAATAATTTTCATAAAGTAAAATATGAATGTGCTTACCATTACAAAAGAATTTCTCTTAAAATAAAGGTTTAAAAATTGCATGGCCGTCATTTGAGCCTCTTAGGTATGCCATGTCATTCAGATAGAAGCTCTAATATTCTCTGATTCGCATTACAGTTTTATTTTTCGTCTCGAGCCCTTTACATGGGCCGTGTTCTTGTGACCAAACGGCAGTCAACGGCTGTCCTTATAAATTGTCAATTTATAATGAGGGATTGTTGTTTTTTCTTCTTCTTAGGAAAACGGTTGTACCTACCTAACGTTAACGACTCAAGCTTGCATTAAAGAAAACGATACTTATGTTGTTCTAAAATGAATTATCAGGAAAGTGTGTCTACTATAATCTCATAGACCGATGCTAATTTGGTTCAACATTTGACTGTTACATTAACAAATTCACTGTCCCTAAGTATATAAAAAAAAAGTTACGTAACTCATGTTAACAGGGCCGGAATGCGCTATTTACACATTAATAACAGACCATCCGGGAACCGGGAAGGTAACACAGAGTTAGTTATGGGTTGACTTCAGTAGACTATCGGAGTTATAGATTGAATCACGGTTTCTCACATTCAGCTCCACCCACAGAATACATAGGTAGGTACCGAACATCCATCGGGTCGGCTAAATGTTAGGTTTAGGTTTAAAGACGTTTATTCTCATAAAGACATTACGCCACATACATGAAAACATAACTACAAACAAAATTTTATATATACTTACGTTCGTTTCGACAATTTTGTAAAAAAAAAACATGGTAACAATAAATAAAAGACTAAACAATTGATCGAAAACACATGTTAGATTCACTTAAGATCTAATATTTAAAAGAGCGTCAAATTTTTACAGTTGCATTTGTACATATTCATAGGGCGACTATCCCCGAGACTTTAAGTCTTTAGAATTTAGAGACCTTTATGAGTACTGAACGAGGTATGCGCTTCGGCGGGTTCCAAGTGGGCATTAAGACCTAACGCAGTTGGTCCCCTGTGCGGGTTTTGTTTACCTAGCACTACTCGTATATACTTACTCGTATAAATCTATCGGTTGGTAGATGTTGCCAGTACAAAATATATAAAGTAAAGTAATAGTACATTATGATACAAGTGTGCTATGTTGGTCATAACAATCGAGGCGGGTTATGAGCTCGAGCCGAAGACGAGGGCTTTTCATGGAGCCGAGGATTTTAATTACCAATGCACACGCGTTTCATAGGTACGACGTTTTTCAACACACTTGTGAAGAAAAAAAAGGTTTTGTTGTTTTTTTAGTGTATAAATCTTTCGTAAGTCAACATATATTTTTCTTTGAACTTAGAGGGTAATAGGCTGTCAATAACATTTTGTGCTTCACTTAATATTTCCGGCGGTGTAGACCGTAAATTTAGTTCTATATTACTAGAACTACACATATTTATTTTTAAACTTTCAAGGTAATATTGAATAAGAAGCCGCTGCGCGCCGTATGAATCAACAAAATATAGGTATGTGAAAGAGACGGCAAATTTTATTACGCACGCTGTTTCTCGCGCGCAAGTAAAAATAATAATAAAGCAAAGGACAACAGCCAAACAGCCTATACATATTAAAAATATAATAAACTAAACAATAATGTTACGAGTTAAGGTTAACTTATTGACAAAATAAATAATTTGGTGAAATTACTCCTTGTTTATTTATGTTAAACAGTTTATTTATTCATATTTTAATCAAAATACTCAGTTAATTAAGTCACAAAAAAATTTGCCTTTAAAAAAAATCTAGTTATAAAAACTCTATGTTGAAATTCTATTTTTAAACTACGTTACCGCAGGAGTGTGTAATAAGCTACATTACGATGCTGAAATCGGTGTAATAAGAGCTACTTTACGAGCAAGTGTGTTGTAAAGCTTATACTGTCCCACTCCTGGGCAATAGTCTCCATCATTGA
The DNA here is from genome assembly GCA_963921215.1 of Scoparia ambigualis. Taxonomy (NCBI): domain Eukaryota; kingdom Metazoa; phylum Arthropoda; class Insecta; order Lepidoptera; family Crambidae; genus Scoparia; species Scoparia ambigualis. The sequence continues at coordinate 8,749,742 of OY992510.1, forward strand.
AATAAAGTCTTCGCTGCCATTGGGTTTGGCAATCGCGACGCTTGCCAAATGTGAGTTGGTGATCACTAACCACAAACTCGAGCTATGTATCGTAAAACCAGTAACACATTGAAATGAAACACTTTTTTACGGATTGACTCGCGTTTAATTTACTATTTACATAGTTTTTTATATTTTCCTGACGTTTCGAACCCTTTACAGAAACACATGTTGTCCGACCTGAGATTATGAACCGGTTCAAGCTAGGTTTGAACTTAGACTTCCGGTTAACGAGCCGAACGCTTTTAGTCACTGCGCACTCGGCCACTGACGTGTTAGGAGGTGAGATTGAAATAAAAGAGATTGAAATGGGGAAGGATTGTATATATTCAGTCGCCTCGCCTGCCTGCAAGTTTAATCGAACCAGTAAATAGAAAATGTAAGCATAGCATACCTACCCTTTCTACAGCCATCTCGTCGAAGCGTCGACGCCACGACACCGACGGATCAAGTTCGATTCGGGTACGTTTCATCGGATATTGGATTCTGCGGTTTGTTTTAGCGCATACTTTTCCGACGCTTTCATAAAGCGGACACAAACATCCCTCGCTTATTTGCGGGGTTTATTCTGTTTGCCGTTGATGTACATATTATAAATGTGTAGGGATCTGGCATTCGCTCCGGTGAACTCATTTCGTTTGATCTTTTTGTATTTAATAGCAACATTGATTACTGTTAAACGTACATACATAATGCTCGAATGGTAGGCAGGAATGGTTTTTATGTATATTTGAGTATTTTGTTGTAACCCTCCGAAGCTTACTAGACCTACAACTCTGCCTTAGCTCAAAGCCGATTTCAGTGCGTTTTTTGAGTGGGCTACAAGGAATACTTAGACTTACCCTAATAACAGTTTTTAATAAATGCAAGCATTTAATTTTGTTACAGACTTTTTTGTTTCTCTTTATAGGATGACTGTTGAAACATTGAGAGTACATATCCGAAATACATGTAAGAGATTCAGGAAAAAAAAACCTTTTTAAAAAACAAGCTTTTATTACTCGTATTTAACTATTCTTAGATTGAAAATTTTAAGCAATCACATCAAGTTATTTAATTTGTTGTTTTATTTACAAGTAAATCTCGCGACAACCTTTTATATCATATAAATTGTGTAACGAAGTTATAAGTTGATAGTAAAAGTTTATTTTTTTCTATTTAGCGCATTTAAATAAATGCTTGTATTTAAATAGGTTTTTTATTTTTAATTTATTTTTTACTTTTTAGTGTTGGATTTAGAGTCATCTAGCACTAAAGTGGTCGAAAAGAGAAACACAAGAAGACAAATCCATCGAACCCAAACTCGATGAGATTCCGCCGTTTCGTTTAGGAGTTCCTATGACCACCTCCCGACTCTATCATCAGGACCCTGGACATCATCTAGCACTAAAGTGCTCGATAAGACAAATCCAACGAACCCAAACTCGATGAGTTTCCGCCGTTTCGTTTAGGAGTTCCTATGGCCACCTCCCGACTCCATCATCAAGACCCTGGACATCATCTAGCACTCTAGTGCTAGATGATGTCCAGGAATTTGTCGAGCGCTCTAGCGCTCGACAAATCCAACGAACCCAAACTCGATGCGATTCCGCCGTTTCGTTTAGGAGTTCCTATGGTCACCTCCAGATTTCATCATCAGATCAGCTCAATGAAAAAAAAAAGAAAAATGAAAAATGAAAAAAATCTTTATTCAGTATCTTTTACATAGTTACATAACAAATGGCTGGAATCTTCTTTTATGTATAATACACGTGTTAGAAGACCCCGCTCCTTCCTAAAATTACAAAAGATACATTGTATTACTGTTGGTATTACCTACAGCAAGACAATAACAAAAACGTTATGAGTAGACGGCAACAATTTAAATATTATAGTAATTAATAATTAAATGTTAACTGTTAAGATTAAGACAAACAAAGCCAATAAACAATTAATTGAAATAAATATAGTTAGTTCTTTTTTTTAAATTATTATTATTTTTTTATTATTATTATTTTTTTTATTTTTTTTATTTTTATTATGTTAATTTTATTTATTTATTTTATTTATTCGGTGTACATAATCGCACTCGCGCGCGTAGCTAGTGTGTGTGTGTGTGTGTGTGTGTGTGTGGGGGTGTGTGTGTGTGTGTGTGTGTGTGTGTGTGTGTGTGTGTGTGTGTGTGTGTGTGTGTTTGTTTTAAGTACCATACGAGGACGTGGGCCTGAATACACAAGGCACATCCGAGGACGTTTTCAATCCGAGGACTTTTTCGTGGGTCCTCGGTTTGACTTGACTACGCCATTGTACTCTACGTGCGATTGTGAACCTTCCTGTATACTTAATAAGGAAAAGTCAAGAAATCCTCGGATTGGTCTTGAAAATTTCGGCTCACACACCGACAGAGTGTGAACACTAGGCGGCGCCACTATCGATTTGTACACACTCGCTATTACATTCGACTCATGTTTGTTGTACTGTGTGAGGACTTATCTGTAAATTTTACACTCAAGACCTCGTATTGGTGTCAGTACCTGACAGTGTGTATTAAGGTCCTCATATTGATACATTTTCACGTCGTGATCAAAGAGTGTTGTTTTTCCGTCTTTGTTTTGTAACAACGTAAGCAAAGTAAGTATTTTCACAAGCTTTTATTGAGTTTCACCTGTCCGTTTGCAAATTAAATTTCATCCACTTCCCGGTTACCGATAGAGCTGAAATTATGCATACATGTGTAAATCGCGTGACAATGCAATATTATGATGACATGGTGCTGATCTGATGATGGAGCTGGAAGGTGGCCATAGGAACTTTGCAAAGAAACGACAGAATCTCATCGAGTTTGGGCTCGTTTGAATCGCCTTGACGAGTAGTTTGTCTTTCAATAGTAACCACGGTCTGATGATGGACCTGGAAGGTGGTCATAGGAACTCTATAATGAAACGACGCAACCCCATAGAGTTTCGGCTCGTTTCATTCGGCTTGATGAGTACTTGGTTTTTCGATTGTTACCAGGGTCTGATCTGATGATGGAGCTGGAAGATGGTCATAGGAACTCAGTAAAGAAACGACGCAACTTCATCGAGTCTCGGCTCGTTTGATTCGTCTTGACGAGTACTTTTGTGCTAGATGGTAACCAGGATCTGATGATAGAGCTGGAAGATGGCCATAGCAACTCATTAATTAAACAACATAACCCCATCGAGTATGGGCTCGTTTGAATCGTCTTGACGAGTACTTTTGTGCTAGTATAAGTTTAATAATAACTAATAATAGGTAATGTACCTATCTCACGATATGGGATTATTGTGACGTAGACGAATATGGTTAATTATCGTTAAAGATTGCAATGTAGGTACTTATACAATGATATTTTTCTTATCAGGTTTAAATTATTATTTTATAAAAAGAATTTTTTCTTTAATTTTAAACGGTTTATTTAGCTTGCCTTGTTTATTTCTTTGGGTCAAATCTAGTAATTAAAATTAGACCCACTTCCTGTTGACAGATTGATCTGAAATTTGGTACGCACTTTTAGTTCTACTAAGAATATAATTTAATTCATTTGGTATCATTGTAAATCCAAGATAGCCGCCGCTACAAAATGGCGGATTACATATTTTATCACTACATCCTCAATAGGGGTATCAAATGAAAGGGCTTGATTAGTAGAACAGAGTTCTTTATGAAACAAAATGAGAATCCAATATGGCCGCTAAAAAAATAGCAGGTTCATTTTTCTTATGACAACCCCTTCAATATGGGTATTAAATAAAAGGTCTTGCCTAGTAGAATAGATTACACTATGAAAAAAATTAAAATCCAATTTGGCCGCCAACAAAATGGCAGGCAAATTATTTTTTCACTACCCCTTCAATATGGATATTAAAGGCTTGAGTAATAGAATACCGTTTAAAAGTTTTGATATATTTTTAAATCTAAGATGGCTGCCAGAAATGCCAGATTTCATATTTGTTTCAATATGGGTGATGGATATCAAATGAAAGAGCAAGTTGAATGAATTAAAAAGAATGAGAAGTATGATTTACTTCTCATTCTTTTTAAATCGTTGTAACAAAATTAAAATTAAAAATAAAGATTAAAATGATGTAGACAATGTTCTAAAAGCTAAAACATAATTCTGTATGTCCTAGGTACCAGTCATCAAACCACTCTCCTCATCAATCTAGGGCATTGAACAGACAAAAAAATAAAATCGTTGGGCGTGTGAAATTTCTATCAAGTGAACGATTTTTTTTTCTGTTCACTGCTTTTGCATGCCCTAGATTAAAGAGGTGTTATGACTGGTACCTAGGACCTACCGAATGCTTTTTTAGCTTTTCGTACATTTTCAATTTGTCAACATCATCTTAATCTTTATTTTCAATAATAACTTCAAAATTTTCTATACTATTATTTTTTAAATAGACTTCAGATCATAACTTTTAGTTCAATCTTCATTATTGACGACCGCTCTAGTCGAGTGGCTCGCACGCCGGCGGACTCTTATGTCGCCATCTCTGAGGTCCCAGGTTCGATTCCCGGCTGGGTTAATGCAGAATCAGAGAAATGTATGTGATGTTGTCTAATATTTTTAACGGACTTCTGAAAGGAGAAGGTTATCAATTCGGTTGTATATACTATGTTTATTTAATGTATTTTCAGGTTACACTGATTTGGATGATTTTTTTTGTATCGATAGGTTTTAATCGTTACATTTAAAATATGGTGAAGATATGATGAAGACCCTTAGCGACAGGCAACAAAACTCCTCAATGACGAATGATCAAGTTGTGATTGGTTATTGTATTAAATACAAAGAAAGTAGCTGGTACCTATGAGTAGACAAAGGATCACAGACTTCGTAGATACCTTATGGAACTCCTTAATAACCGACAGTATATGTATTGTGATTGATTATTATGTTGAGTACTAAGAAAAGTAGCTGATTACCTAATCAGCTACTTTTCTTTTACTATCAACGAGCTAAGTATCCATATGGAACTCCTCAATGACCAACAGTACACATATTGTGATTGGTTATCATGTTGAGTACGAGGAGAAGTAGCTGGTTAGGTAACTATCAATGAGCAAAGGATCTCAGACTTCACAGATACCATATGAAACTCCTCAATTACCGACAGTACACATATTGTGATTGGTTATCATGTTGAGTACGAAGAAAAGTAGCTAATTAAGTAACTATCAATGAGCAAAGGATCACAGACTTCACAGATACTCTATAGAACTCCTCAATGACCGACAGTACACATATTGTAATTTATTATAATGTTGAATACGAAGAAAAGTAGCTGGTTAAGTAACTATCAATGAGCAAAGGATCACAGACTTCAGAGATACCCTATAGAACTCCTCAATGACCAATAGTACACATATTGTGATTGATTATTATGTTGAGTACGAAGAAAAGTAGCTGCTTATGTAACTATCAATGCGCAAAGGATCACAGACTTCAGAGATACCCTATAGAACTCCTCAAAGACCAACAGTACACATATTATAATTGGTTATTATGTTAAATACAAAGAAAAGTAGCTGGTTAGGTAACATTCAACGAGCAAAGGATCCCAGACATCAGACATAGCATATAGAACTCCTCAATGACCGACAGTAGACATATTTGGATTTATTATTATGTTGGATACAAAAATAAGGAGGTGGTTAGGTAACTATCAATAAGCAAAAGATCCCAGACTTCACAGATACCATATGGAACTCCTCAATCACCAACAGTACACATATTGTGATTGGTTATCATGTTAAGTACGAAGAGAAGTAGCTAATTAAGTCACTATCAATGAGCAAAATATCCCAGACTTCACAGATACCATATGGAACTCCTCAATCACCAACAGTACATATATTGTGATTGGTTATCATGTTGAGTACGAAGAAAAGTAGCTAATTAAGTAACTATCAATTAGCAAAGGATCACAGACTTTACAGATACTCTATAGAACTCCTCAATGACCGACAGTACACATATTGTAATTTATTATAATGTTGAATACGAAGAAAAGTAGCTGGTTAAGTAACTATCAATGAGCAAAGGATCACAGACTTCAGAGATACCCTATAGAACTCCTCAATGACCGACAGTAGACATATTTGGATTTATTATTATGTTGGATGCAAAAATAAGGAGGTGGTTAGGTAACTATCAATAAGCAAAAGATCCCAGACTTCACAGATACCATATGGAACTCCTCAATCACCAACAGTACACATATTGTGATTGGTTATCATGTTAAGTTCGAAGAGAAGTAGCTAATTAAGTAACTATCAATGAGTAAATTATCCCAGACTTCACACATACCATATGGAACTCCTCAATCACCAACAGTACATATATTGTGATTGATTATTATGTTGAATACGAAGAAAAGTAGCTGCTTATCTAACTATTAATGAGCAAAGGATCACATACTTCAGAGATACCCTATGGAACTCCTCAAAGACCAACAGTACAGATATTGTAATTAGTTATTATGTTGAATACGAAGAAAAATAGCTAGTTAGGTAACTTTCAACGACCAAGGGATCCCAGATTTCAAAGATACCATATGGAACTCCTCAATGACCAACAGTACACATATCGTCATGGGTAATCATGTTAAGTACGAAGAGAAGTAAATGGTTAGGTAATTATTAATGAGCAAAAGATCTCAGACTTTACAGATACCATATAAAACTCCTCAATGACCGACAGTACACTTATTGTGATTGATTATTATGTTGAGTACGAAGAAAAGTACCTAGCCGTAGTCAACTAACAATCACTATGACGAAAGCATATGCATAAGTTCGCAATGTAGAAAACAACAATGCTGATAACATAGTCGTCATGGCGACATACTTAGATAAGATGGTAGCGGTAAAACTGGTGGTAAAATGTCATAGCCTGTCATAAAAAATATCAACATTTTTAGTAATTTTAACCGCCTCTGTGATCTAGCGGTAAGACCGGTTAAACCGTGAGGTCCCGGGTTCTATTCCCAGTGGGGGATACTATCTGTGCTCGGCTTGGTTAGTGGTAGGTGTGGCGGCCTGCGTCGCCACAAAAATTATTATCCTCACGTATAGTTAAAGAGTTTGTTAGCGCATTCCTAAACGCGTGTTGATCCGATAAAGATAAGACGGCATCCTCCCTCCAACATCTACGTAGTATAAATCGTCTTGTATGTTTTAGAGACAATAAGTTAGTTACAATGTAGTCACTATAAATATACAACATCACATAAAGAGACGCAGTCGTTATTAACCATCACCATGGAACCTTCCATCATCACAACCTCCTATAACTCGCCAGACGGAACAGTAGGCCTTGTTCAAGTCCGCCTGGCTATAGCTACCACCAACTTATCTTAGTATGCCGCGTCGCCATAACAACAATGTTATCGGCAGTTCGAGTTAAGATAGCCAGTTCCTTAGTGGTTAACGCGGGAATAACGCGATTTCACATACCTTATCATCACTTAACATAAATCAGGTCCGGTCAAGTAAAGAGCTTATGTACATCAGGGCCACATCGAATGTTAATTACAAAATAAATGTTCTCGAATGGTACTTAAAACATGTTATGTTTACACATTTTGGTCCTCGCTTTGTACATGCGGGACTCGGAAAAACGTCCTCATATTGTTTCTGTACAGTCAAACACACGGTCCTCGAATTGTATTGGATTCAAGAGAAAGTGTGTGAAAATGAGTCCCCGGATTGCCATGTGTAGTCAGGCGATTGGGTCCTCGAAAGGTACATACAGACGTCCCCGGAAAGATGTCTCCACAAGCGTTGGCAGTGTATAATAAGTCCACGCATTGGTCAAGAAAAGTTAATAAATAAAATGCTGCAATAACGTTAGACAAATAGACCTGATCATTAACAAAGTGTTTTCTGTTTCTTTCTATCGTTCTAAAGTAACAATACAAGGTCATTAACATGGTTTTTGAGAGAGTCCTCGGATGGGTCATATAAAACCATAGTCCTCGAAAGGCCGTCTGTACAAACAGGGGTGTGTGTGTGTGTGTGTGTGTGTGTGTGTGTGTGTAAGTGTGTGTGTGTGTGTGTGTGTGTGTGTGTGTGTGTGTGTGTTTGTTTTAAGTACCATACGAGGACGTGGGCCTGAATACACAAGGCACATCCGAGGACGTTTTCAATCCGAGGACTTTTTCGTGGGTCCTCGGTTTGACTTGACTACGGCATCGTGCTCTACGTGCAATTGTGAACCTTCCTGTATACTTAATAAGGAAAAGTCAAGGAATCCTCGGATTGGTCTTGAAAATTTCGGTTCACACACCGACAGAGTGTGAACACTAGGCGGCGCCACTATCGATTTGTACACACTCGCTATACACTCGACTCATGTTTGTTATACTGTGTGAGGACTTATGTGTAAATTTTACACTCAAGACCTCGTATTGGTGTCAGTACCTGACAGTGTGTATTTAGGTCCTCATATGGATACATTTTTACGTCGTGATCAAAGAGTGTGGTTTTTCCGTCTTTGTTTTGTAAGAACAAGCAAAGTAAGTATTTTTACAAGCTTTTATTTAGTTTCACCTGTCCGTTTGCAAATTAAATTTCATCCACTTCCCGGTTCATTCGTCTTGATGAGTACTTGGTTTTTAGATTGTTACCAGGGTCTGATGATAGAGCTGGAAGATGGCCATAGCAACTTAGTAATTAAACAACATAACCCCATCGAGTATGGGCTCGTTAGAATCGTCTTGACGAGTACTTTTGTGCTAGTATAACTAATAATAGTTAATGTACCTGTCTCACGATATGGGATTATTGTGACGTAGACGAATATGGTTAATTATCGTTAAAGATTGCAATGTAGGTAGTTATACAATGATGTTTTTCTTATCAGGTTTAAATTATTATTTTATAAAAAACCTTTTTTCTTTAATTTTAAACGGTTTTATTTAGCTTGCCCTGTTTATTTCTTTGGGTCAAATCTAGTAATTAAAATTAGACCCACTTCCTGTTGACGGATTGATCTGAAATTTGGTTCGCACCTTTAGTTCTAATGAATATAATTTAATTCATTTGGTATCATTGTAAATCCAAGATGGCCGCCGCTACAAAAAGGCGGATTACATATTTTATCACTACATCCTCAATAGAGGTATCAAATGAAAGGGCTTGATTAGTAGAACAGAGTTCTCTATGAAATAAAATGAGAATCCAATATGGCCGCCAAAAAATAGCAGGTTCATTTTTCTTATGACAACCCCTTCAATATGGGTATTAAATAAAAGGTCTTGCCTGGTAGAATATATTACACTATGAAAAAAATTAAAATCCAATTTGGCCGCCAACAAAATGGCAGGCAAATTTTTTTTTCACTACCCCTTCTATATGGGTATCAAATGAAAGGGCTTGAGTAATAGAATACTGTTTAAAAGTTTTAATATATTTTTAAATATAAGATGGCCGCCGGAAATGCCAGATTTCATATTTGTTTCAATATGGGTGATGGATATCAAATGAAAGGGCAAGTTGAATGAATTAAAAAGAATGAGAAGTATGATATACTTCTCATTCTTTTTAAATCGTTATAACAAAATTAAAATTAAAAATAAAGATTAAAATGATGTAGACAATGTACTAAAAGCTAAAACATAAATTTGTAGGTCCTAGGTTCCAGTCATCAAACCACTCTCCTCATCAATCTAGGGCATTGATCAGACAAAAAAATTAAATCGTTGGGCGTGTGAAATTTCTATCAAGTGAACGATTTTTTTTGTCTGATCAATGCCCTAGAATTCCCTAGATTGATGAGGAGAGTGGTGTGATGACTGGTACCTAGGACCTACCGAATGCATTTTTAGCTTTTCGTACATTGTCAACATCATTTTAATCTTTATTTTCAATAATAACTTCAAAAATTTCTTTAATATTTTTTTTAAATAGACGATCATAACTTTTAGTTCAATCTTCATTATTGACGACCGCTCTAGTCGAGTGGCTCGCACGCCGGCGGACTCTTATGTAACCATCTCTGAGGTCCCCGGTTCGATTCCCGGCTGGGTCAATGCAGAATCAGAGCAATGCATGTGATGTTGTCTAATATTTTTAACAAGCTTCTGAAAGGAGTAGGCTATCAATTCGGTTGTATATACTATGTTTCTTTAATGTATTCTCAGGTTACACTGATTTGGATGATTTTTTTTATCGATAGGTTTTAATCGTTACATTTAAAATATGGTGAAGATATGATGAAGACCCTTGGCGACAGGCAACAAATAGTATTTATAGTGTAGTCACTATAAATATAGTGACTACACTACGTAGATGTTGGAAGGAGGATGCCGTCTTATCTTTATTGGATCTACACGCGTTTAGGAATGCGCTTACAAACTCTTTAACCATACGTGAGGATAATAATTTATGTGGCGACGCAGGCCGCCACACCTACCACTAACCAAACCGAGCAGTTAGTACCCCCGCTGGGAATCGAACCTGGGACCTCATGGTTTAAGGTCTTACCGCTAGACCACAGAGGCGGTTAAAATTATTAAAAATGTTGATATTTTTTATGACAGGCTATGACATTCTACCACCAGTTTTACCGCTACCATCTTATCTAAGTATGTCGCCATGACGACTATGTTATCAGCATTGTTGTTTTCTACATTTCGAACTTATGCATATGCTTTCGTCGTAGTGATAGTTAGTTGACTACGGCTAGGTACCTAACCACCGACGTTGTTATATATTTTGTACAATAGCCAATTATTTGGTTCCATAAGTTACCATTGAAGTCTATTATATATTTATTATATTTTGTATTTATATTATATGGTATATGATGAGTATGTATTGTATTTTATGACCTGGTAACGACATTTTTTTTGTAAATGTCGTTACTTCTGTGCGCTATGGTTTTTTGCGCTCGTTCTTTGAAACAGTTAAAAAATGATGTCCTGAATTGGTGGTAGGTTAAAAAGATTTATACGATTTAAAGTAATTATAAATTGAGTTTGAATTGAAAACATATTTTGACTATGACTTTATTATCTTTTGTCCAATGATAGGTACGAAAACCAGCTACTTTTCTTCGTACTCAACATAATAATCATCACAATATGTGTACTGTCGGTCATTGAGGAGTTTCATAGGGTATCTGTGAAGTCTGTGATCCTTTGCTCATTGATAGTTACTTAACCAGCTACATTTCTTCGTACTCAACATGATAACCAATCACAATATGTGTACTGTCGGTCATTGAGGAGTTCTATATGGTATCTGTAAAGTCTGCGATCTTTTGCTCATTAATAGTTACCTAACCATTTACTTCTCTTTGTACTTAACATGATAACCCATGACGATATGTGTACTATTGGTCATTGAGGAGTTCCATATGGTATCTTTGAAATCTGGAATCCCTTGCTCGTTGAAAGTTACCCAACCAGCTACTTTTCTTCGTATTCAACATAATTACTAATTACAATATCTGTACTATTGGTCTTTGAGGAGTTCCATAGGGTATCTCTGAAGTATGTGATCCTTTGCTCATTGATAGTTACATAAGCAGCTACTTTACTTCGTATTGAACATAATAATCAATCACAATATATGTATTGTTGGTCATTGAGGAGTTCCATATGGTATCTGTGAAGTCTGGGATCCTTTGCTCATTGATGGTTACTTAACTAGCTACTTCTTTTTGAACTTAACATGATAACCAATCACAATATGTGTACTGTTGGTGATTGAGGAGTTCCATATGGTATCTGTGAAGTCTGGGATCTTTGCTCATTTATAGTTACCTAACCAGCTACATTTCTTAGTACTCAACATAATAATAAATCCAAATATATGTACTGTCGGTCATTGAGGAGTTCCACATGCTATCTGTGATGTCTAGGATCCTTTGCTCGTTGAATGTTACTTAACCAGCTACTTTTCTTTGTATTCAACATAATAACCAATTATAATAATAATGTGTACTGTTGGTCTTTGAGGAGTTCTATATGGTATCTCTGAAGTCTGTGATCCTTTGCTCATTGATAGTTATATACGCAGCTACTTTTCTTTGTACTCAACATAATAATCAATCACAATATATGTACTGTTGGTGATTGAGGAGTTCCATAGGGTATCTCTGAAGTATGTGATCCTTTGCTCATTGATAGTTACTTAACTAGCTACTTTTCTTCGTACTCAACATGATAACCAATCACAATATGTGTACTGTCGGTAATTGAGGTGTTTCAAATGGTATCTGTGAAGTCTGAGATCCTTTGCTCATTGATAGTTACCTAACCAGCTACTTTTCCTCGTACTCAACATGATAACCAATCACAATATGAGTACTGTCGGTCATTGAGGAGTTCCATATGGTATCTATGAAGTCTGGGATACTTAGCTCGTTGATAGTTACCTAATCAGCTACTTTTCTTCGTACTCAACATAATAATCAATCACAATATATGTACTGTCGGTTATTAAGGAGTTCCATAAGGTATCTACGAAGTCTGTGATCCTTTGTCTACTCATAGGTACCAGCTACTTTCTTTGTATTTAATACAATAACCAATCACAACTTGATCATTCGTCATTGAGGAGTTTTGTTGCCTGTCGCCAAGGGTCTTCATCATATCTTCACCATATTTTAAATGTAACGATTAAAACCTATCGATAAAAAAAATCATCCAAATCAGTGTAACCTGAGAATACATTAAAGAAACATAGTATATACAACCGAATTGATAGCCTACTCCTTTCAGAAGCTTGTTAAAAATATTAGACAACATCACATGCATTGCTCTGATTCTGCATTGACCCAGCCGGGAATCGAACCGGGGACCTCAGAGATGGTTACATAAGAGTCCGCCGGCGTGCGAGCCACTCGACTAGAGCGGTCGTCAATAATGAAGATTGAACTAAAAGTTATGATCGTCTATTTAAAAAAAAATATTAAAGAAATTTTTGAAGTTATTATTGAAAATAAAGATTAAAATGATGTTGACAATGTACGAAAAGCTAAAAATGCATTCGGTAGGTCCTAGGTACCAGTCATCACACCACTCTCCTCATCAATCTAGGGAATTCTAGGGCATTGATCAGACAAAAAAAATCGTTCACTTGATAGAAATTTCACACGCCCAACGATTTAATTTTTTTGTCTGATCAATGCCCTAGATTGATGAGGAGAGTGGTTTGATGACTGGAACCTAGGACCTACAAATTTATGTTTTAGCTTTTAGTACATTGTCTACATCATTTTAATCTTTATTTTTAATTTTAATTTTGTTATAACGATTTAAAAAGAATGAGAAGTATATCATACTTCTCATTCTTTTTAATTCATTCAACTTGCCCTTTCATTTGATATCCATCACCCATATTGAAACAAATATGAAATCTGGCATTTCCGGCGGCCATCTTATATTTAAAAATATATTAAAACTTTTAAACAGTATTCTATTACTCAAGCCCTTTCATTTGATACCCATATAGAAGGGGTAGTGAAAAAAAAATTTGCCTGCCATTTTGTTCTTTTTACTTCTTTTTAAACTTAACTTGGTGTTTAACTACTGTAAAATGGTCTATTTAGCCACGAGAAACCGAAAGCCCAGGAACAAAAAAGAGAAAGTTTGTACCAAGTTTCTACGAGTTAACAAAATTTCCAAAGGGTAGGCTAAACTATTCCTTTGTCGACAGAATGAGAGTGATCGATTGATCGATGCAATCTGCGGGGCCCGTCGGCAAGTGAAGCTTAGTGCCTCCGTGCGTGAAAGCCTTCTCACGCACCGGCGCGGCGGGCGGCGGCGCTGAAAGTAAAAACGCTCACAGGACATTGGTACGGATCTATATGTTCCTATAAAAGAGTGATTGGCAGTGAGAAATGACCGCTTTTCCTTGCGGGCGAACGATGAATTACACCTACCGCTTTTACGTAGGAAAACTTTCGAGTTCACAACAACCGAATGTATTGTTGTGTAGAAATTGCTTGAGAGACTTTGGGAGTAGACAGGAAAGGTAAGCGGATGGAGGTCCATAATTGTTTTATGTCAGTTATCGTGTTGTAGGAGGAATAAATGTCGACAATGTGTTTAGAACTTTTGTCAGTTTATAGTATAAGTAGTAGGTAGGTATAGATACTTAGCTAATGAATATTGGACTTTAAAGAAGGTGAAGAAAACTAAATAATAGTTTTGTAGGATTTTTGTAAAGTATTAACTATGATGAAAGTAAAAAGTAGACCATAAAAGTCTACTTTGTGTCTTGTCTACTAAATTACTATTTTATTCAAATGGCAAGAATAACAATATGTCTGTACGCTATTAAAATACTGGGTAAAGACACTAACAAACGCTAGTCACAAAGGTTAAGAATTCTATTGAGATTTAAATGTCCAATCTGTGACAATAATCCAAGTTGATTGCGATAGTATTTATTAGTTTATTCAAATTTCAACCTGCAATCAAAGAGAGATTCTGAGAAAAATGTTTATGCAAGGGAGATGCACTGCATCTCAATGTGGCGGCACAAAATAGATAAGACCAGAAGGGCGACTCTGTAATATTTATTTATTTTAAAATACAACACCCGATCGTATTGTAAAACTAGTTTATGCCATAATAAGGTTAAAGTAACTCATAGCGCATAGGCCAAAGATCGGCACAATCTTAGTACGAGTTGTGGCATGGTAATTATCAACCTACCTGGGTTCTTTCGGACAGGTTACAAAAGTCCTAACACTACGCTTCTGTAAGTCTAAATAAAATATATTGTACCTATACGTGAAAGTAAACGCACCCAATTAAAATAATTGATGATTACTTTTAATTACAATCACACACGCACATACAAATTAAGTTCAAACACTTTAATTTTATTATATCGTGATGTGCAGTCGTGGATACTATTCGAATAACTTTACGATCTTATATGTACGGTGATATTGAAGGCTGTACGCTGTCTTAAGTTCTCTAATCTCCTGGCCTCATTTTGACATTTGGACTATGTATGGGGTAAATGTCAGATTCAGCCTACTGAGTCACGATTGTGGGCAAGAAACAGAAACGGGGCCCCAAATGAAACGCTGTGTTCTGTATGTAGAAACGAGGCCTTTATCACCCTTTATGCGCTTTGTGTGAAGAGGACCTTCTGCACCTTTATATAGTGTCGTCGGAATCACAAAGCTTGTTTGTCGACGCGCGCCCTCTTCTCCGATATTTACAATTTAAATCGCACCTTGCCGGACAGTGAATAAAACTTCAGGCTAGTGAGAACCTGAACTACGTATATACACAATGTGGAAGGGTCAAAATATACTGTTTCACAAATAAGTACATTTATTTTATTTATTGAGGACTAACAACTCTTTGATTATATAGTCAAAGTAACAACTATACCATTTCGAAAAACTGACACAAATATTTTTTAATATACTCGTAATTACTGACTTACGTCATTTAATTAATAATTTTAACCACTCATTTAGAATCAGTGGTCAATATGTTTTTGATATTGTTTATGTATCTGTTCCGTATCGACTAAACACAGACTTTAAACAAGTTATTTTCAAACGAGAGACTATAATTGTAATATCAAGAGATAGCTAGAGTCGAGATGGAATAAAAGTACCTAATGAAATGATATTCGAGAACATAAATTGCTGAAATGAGAAAAATCCACATAGTTTTCCTCGCCGAAGAATGCCAGTAAATACCGGAAAGCGTTATTAGCGTTGCCGTATCAAGGATGGTGCTAAAATTCACATCCATAGTAGTAAAGATCCATACGAGCTTATTACATTCATGTCATGAAATTTCCCGTCGTGAATACTAAAATACATAGGTGAGATAAGGATTTAGCGTATGTATGGGATATTCCTGATTTATTTTATTTTCCGGCTTTATGGTTTGTATATTGACGTCTGTAAACGTAGTATAACTTTGGAGGAGTATGGAAGTAGGCGTAACGAATCAGATTTATGGACTTGGATACACCTGACATTCTGCTATGGGTATAGAGATACATTTTTTATGTTTTAGTGTTTTCGTGACAAGAAAAATACTAATATGGCGACGATAATTTGACACGTGAAACCATTTTTGGGTTGCAGACTTGCCGTTGCGCTTTAGGTGTTTTGAAATGTAAATACTTACTTACAGTTAAACATGACCGTTCCTTTTAAAAAAATCTTAGATTTAAGTGTTACACTAAACATTTGACATTCATACTTTGTAGAGATGTTAGTAATGTTTTTTAAAGTAACGTTTATAAGTAATGGTTAAATATTCTTATATTCAAAAGTTACTTGTTTCATGCCTTTAGAGATCTATTCGATTCTGACACAAAATCCATGAAAATGAACAAAGATACAATATCAAAACAATATTGTTGTAAAATTGTTCTCCTCTCTTGTTTTATATAAGAAAAATAATCAACTACAAGCTTTTGTTCAAAGAACATGCAAGCAATCTCCATAGAAATGCATTACTGAAGCTGATAAATATTCAATCTAGCACCAGCTACACTGACGGCGGATGGCCGGGGAAGGTTTGGAATTTGGACCCCAGATAAAACCTTCGGAACAAAGGGATTAGGCCACCGCTCTAATCCACTCAAGGCTTTCGTCCACTAAAAGCTTCACATTTTATTTTTGTTACAAATAAAATAACATAGAGACATCGGATCGCGATGGACTCATTGATGTTTGATCCGCTCTTTGTAGATAACTTTTGTCATAGGAGAGGAGAACCAAACGCCAAACAATATTATATTGTGTTTAAGCCGTATCGTAACCCGAATCTGTTTGCCCCTTGTAAAAAAAATCTCCAGTGGATCCTACACGGTTTCATATATTTTACGTTACATATAATAGACGATCCATGTACGAGTATGCATTAACTGAGCTTCTATCTAAAATACAAGTGCTATTCTCTGAATAACGTCCATTGTACAAAGTTAATAATCTTGTGATATCTAAATTACTATCGAACGGGAACAGCCGCTCCAATCTCGCCTCCGACATCCCTCCATTCAATTTGTTCAATTCACAAAGTGGATAGGTACCCTGAAGGTCGGCCAATTCACCAGGGCCAGTATCCACACGTACCACTTCTTAATCATGATTTTGAATTTATGCTCCATAATTAAGTGTAAGTATATTGATTGGAATGTGTTTATTTTTCCAGTTTGATAAGTTTTAAAATGTCGATATAATTTGTTGATAACTAACTTTTCAACCTTTGTTATCACCATTTGCAAATGAAGCTTAAACATGCATTCGGATTTGTATGTAAAGTTTATTTAGCACCGCTTAGTAATATAACACAAATTTTACAACTTCCAACAGTTTTGGTTTTTTTAATATTTGAATATTTGCGCTCGAATCGTTGAAAAAAAATGTCTACCTCAGGCGGGATATCTTTGAACTTTTTTGACTCAAGTGTGCATTTCGATTTTAGAATCACTTTGAATCAGTGAAGTAGAGCTATTGCTCCCACCCTAAGACCTAAGCCTCAAACAAAATTAAGTGGAGATTTTTTTCACGTTTATACTTTTCTGTTTTTTTTTATAATAGAAGGAAGCAAACGAGCAGGCGGGTCACCTGATGGAGAGTAATCACCGCCGCCCATGGACACCCGCAAAACCAGAGGAATCGCTGACGCGTTGCCGGCCTTTAAGGAAGGAATAGGGTTAAGGAAGGAATAGGAATTGTGAGAGGGAAGGGGGGGAGGGGAGTCCAGAACCCTCACTGGCCGGACGAAACACAACAGCACCAAGTGCCATTATTTCACGCTGGATATTCGTGAGAGAGTATTACGCCGGGCGAGCCCAATGCGTGCTGCAACGTAGCGTGGCTCTACCCAAAGTTTGTGTCTTCTTCCTTGATACCTAAGCATATTAGGATTATGAAGTGGTTTTTAACTAAGATCTATAGATATTAACAAGCTAAGTTTTCATTAATATTTTTATTATTCGTATTAAGGATGTTACGAATCTTTAAACGACAATCATTAGAATGCCTCTGACGTTTTCCTCAAAACGCAAAAATGACATTCTGTGGTACCAATTTTCGTTTTCCGTTGCAAATACCATTAATGCTCCACAACTCATCCACGGCATTATTAAAAAACTTGTAGTAGCACCTGTGACTACCACTCAGCTTTCGGTAGAGACTGTACATTTTGATGACCCTCGTCACTCACATTGAATGGGATCCTAAGTCACATACCTACTGTAAAAATATTTTGAACAAAAAATTGTCATCCGCAATGTAACATAAAAATAATAATTTGTTAACAGGATTATTATGAAATGCACATAATCAGTTAGGTAGATAAGCTTTTATACATACACATAAACATACATATAATATCACGACTATAATCCCCAAAAGGGTTATTCAGAGACTAGGCAATGAGGACGCAAAAGCAGTCCTCTGCCATAGCCCACT
The DNA here is from genome assembly GCA_963921215.1 of Scoparia ambigualis. NCBI lineage: Eukaryota > Metazoa > Arthropoda > Insecta > Lepidoptera > Crambidae > Scoparia > Scoparia ambigualis. The sequence goes on from OY992510.1 coordinate 8,768,205, forward strand.
TTTCACCAAATAGCGACTGCACATGTGCTCAACATTACAGGTGATGAGTCCATCGCCGCTCTATACTGTTGGATATGTATGTAAGCTTTTATTGTCTGAGATATTAATTAGATAATTTATTATATTACGGTATTATTTATTATACACATATTACGCATATTTTACGGTTTTCGGTAATAGTTTTTATTCGGTAAGTGCTTTTCACGTTTATTTAACAAAAACAATATTGTAGAGTGTAAATCAAGAACGAACTGTGCAAGACCAGGGTACCCTTTGTCAGCGGAGTTACGCAGTACCACAAGGTTAGTTTATTAAATCTATTTACTCGATTTTCGTTAGGGCTCCGCGTATCGCAGACACATTTATTACTACACTTAGTTTAAAATTAAACAATAAAATACAAGCACCAATATGAAATGTTACCGTTGTACTTTAATATTTATTTTACCATATTTTTTTTAAATTTATGTATTTATTACAGGGAACTCTTTACATTAGGTACTTAATTGATTCCTACGCGGATACTTATAAATTTATTTTAATTCAATGTAATAGTAGATTGTTATACAAGGGGCTAAAATGACCCATTATATACGAGGTAGTTTTACTCCCGAGCTTTAGCGAGGGAGTAAATAGAAACCGAGTTTTAATGGGTTTTTAGCGCCGAGTGTTACACTCTGCTTTTCACTACAAATGCGAGAAAATAAAACAATCCAATACAATATGAATTGGTTTATTTTATTTAAAATTAACCCGTTAGTTGCTTTAACGACACCTAAGGGTAGAGAATGGTTGGTAGTATTATTTTGATGAGCCCATCGCCGCTCTATGCAGTTGGATAGTAGATATGTGCAGTCTTTCCATCTCTACCCTTGGGTGTCGTCAAAGGCGACTAACGGACTAATGACTGCACGTACATCCTACAGCATAGAGCGGCGATGGGCTCATCAAAATAATACTACCAACCCGTCTCTTACCTTCGGTGTCGTAAAAGGCGACTAACGGACTAAAGACTGCACATACATCCAACAGCATAGAGCGGCGATGGGCTCATCAAAATAATATTACCAACCCTTCACTTTTCTTCGATTTGGTAAAAGGGGACTAACGGACTAAAGACTGCACATACATCCAACAGCATAGAGCGACGATGGTCTCATCAAATTAATACTACCAACCTCTCTCTTCTCTTCGGTGTCGTAAAAGGCGACTAATGGACTACAGACTTCTCATACATCCAACAGCATAGAGCGGCGATGGGCTCATCAAAATAATACTACCAACCCCTCTCTTCCTTTGGGTGTCGTAAAAGCGACTAACGGGCTAAAGGCTCACCACTTAAGCACATGTGCAGACTGTGCAGTTTTTTCTTGCTGAAGCGTGGTCTGTGTTGTCCATAGATTCAAATGATTACTAATTTTACCATAAAGTTTAATAATAACTATCTCAAAAAAGTTGTTGATCTAAGTAAACAGTAATAAGTCGAGTCTTTATTCATGATTATTCTACATAAGACTAAATACTCTTTCGTTTTTGTAGGCTCATTGTCATGTGACAGACAAAAACTAAAAAAAAAAAAAACTTTTTCCCCTAGGGCGAGAAAAGCTATTTTAGCCCCGCTCTAGAACGCTACAATGACGGTCTTTTTGAGCACAAGAAGTGAAAAATAAATTGTTCATCTTTTATCAATTTCAAAAAATTATATTTAATATTAGCCTTATTAACATACAGGATTACAAATAAACTTTCACAAATAAATATCAAACATTGTATATTTAGAGAAAATCAATTATTAAACAAATTTAATAGCTCTATTTAGCGTCTTTGAATATGAAATTGTACGGCCCCGTGATGTAGTTGATGGAGGCCGACTTGGTTTGCATCGGCGGACCGAACCATTCCACCTTGAAGTTCTCAATGAGCCGACCAAGGAAAGTCTCCAACTCCAACTCGGCAATTCTTCGTCCTGGACAACAGATAAAGAAAAGTCACAATAGATAATTATCGTCACTCAACTGTTTAGAATTAGGATTAAAAAAACAAAAGATGAAAAAAAAATTTAGCCTTCAAACGCCGAAAACCGCATCCATACTGACAGGGGAAGATAGAGCCATATCGTGGGATACAGCTCTATCTTCCTGGTATCTATCACGCTGGCCCTAAGAGGATTGCCATATTTTTAGAACGGCCTTCTTAAGACAATCACCGGGACCAACGGCTTCAAGAGCCTTCCGAAGAACGAAGCGGATATTTAGCGTATAAGCGTATTTTAATTTTGAAACCCATTCGTTGCCCTTACGAGATTACAACTGAACGCGCTACCCTTCATCCACCACTTTTTATTTTACATTAATTTTAACTATTTTATTTATGTTCCATTAACACTAATTGTTAGGATTGATTTACGTACAAACAGCCTTCACTTCACGTCCGTTGTGAACGGGGCGTTGGGCATGGGCAACTACGATTTCTCGGTTTCAACCCGTAGTATCGAGGATTTATCCGTTTGGCTAACGACGCTAAAGCATTTTCTTTTCTTCTTATTATTATAATATCCATCGACAGCGGAAGCGTTAGCAAGATGATCTCAATGTTTTTGTGCAATAGGAGACTGATGCAATACCGCCAAGTATAGAGTTATGCGTGTTGAGTGTAGAGATGTATACAATGTAGAATAAAAAAATGTATATATTTAAATATCTCCTTTACCTATACAACTTCTTGCTCCAAACCCAAAAGGTTGATTAACAAACGGATGGGTGTTCTTGTGGTACAAAGGGTCTTCCTTGCCGGCCAGCCAGCGCTCGGGCAGGTACTCCGACGCCCTGGGGTAGTTGTCTTCCATCATTGACATCGCTTGATGCATAAATGATATTTGCATCTGCAACCATGTTGGTTTATTAAAAACAATACTCTCTTAATAACGGAAAATGTCCTTCTATGGTAGGGTAGGGTGGGCATTTTCCAATTTGAAGAAAGGAGAGAAAAGAAAAGAATGCTCTTGCTGAGTTTCTTGCCGGTTCTTATCAGTGCAAGGCTTCCGCTCCATAGTTAGACTTATGAACCTCATCCATAAGTCATCCATGACATCCTTAAGTGCTTAATTATTGTAGCATACATTGAATAAGTGATTTTTAATTTTTTGAATTTTGAATGTCTGTCCTGAGTAGTCCTAAGTATCTTAATAGTTACTTCTTTTTAATAGAACACATCGAGTAAATTAAAAACATTTTTACTTATGTTTCGTTTTCGAATTTGAAAATCGTTCGTATACAGGGTCAATTTTGGACCTCCCGCCAAAAGTAAATATGGGGTATAAAGGGTAATAATAAAATATTTGACGTAAAAATATAAAATGTTTTCTTTTTTTAAATATAATTTATTGGCTGCTTTTTAAATCCTATATTTCCACCCTCGCGGTCCAAGCAAACGGAGCGCCGTCATTGGTGGAAGAGGGAATAAATAGCGGTCACGCGCATGCGCTTTGAAAACGAGGCGGCCCACAATGGGACGTCCCTTACCCAAAACCCAAATTATTGAAATAGACAAGGGTAGTTTTCAAACACATGTAAGTATTCTTAGATGTCTACCCTTCTTATATATGAAAATAATTTCGTATTCGTCAACGCCACTAATGAGTTATTGCTTTGTGAACTGTGACAAGTAAACAACCTGCTATTATTTTCATTAAAAAGTACGTTGTATTATTAATTTATTACGGCTTATTTATTGAATACTGGTTTGGTTTTTCATTCAAATGTTGTCATGGAGAGTACAGCCGACCTTAAGTGATTTTAATTTGGATATATTAGTGTATTTTAGGAGCTTTAAAGTGTAACATAAATTAATATTCAAAATTAATTCGATTGCCAAGATATATCGAAGGTTTACTAAAATACCTTAAAAACCCTCTCTGGGATATTTGTTTTGTTAAGTCAATCTATATCTGTACTTTGATTATTCGTTAACTTTTTTTGCAATTACTTGCAAACTTAGCCGTTATTTGCATTTTTCGGAGCCCCTCCCAATAATAAAAAATAGGGACCTGTTCGAAACCTGGGTTTCCAGCCCAAAGAGTGAAAAATAGACATCAGTAGCGACTCTTATTGGGGCATTGTTAGGATTAATTGAGTGTGCAGATGATGTTCGTCTACAAATATCAAAGTTATCAGAGTTTTATGAGTGGCTTAGGCAGAATTTGATATTAACCGATAATATAGTATTTTACATACGTGAATTAGGTTAACTAATGCCCATGCCAGGTACAATTAAAGGTGGAGACCGCCGAAAATTTTTGAAGGCTGTAGTTTGAAAACTAAAAAAACGACGTGTACATGAATTGGTTCAAAACGTTAGTAATGAGAAACTAAATTTGGCGTCCCAATTTGTCTAACCGCCTTTCAGGGTCACCATCGAAAGAGAACAAGACTCTGACACTTCAACAAACTCTTGCACTTTACTTAGACTTAGATTTATCTAAGAGAAAGTATAATATTTTCAAATCATTGGCAAACTCGTTGCATAAATATTGTTTTCCAAGCTGAAACATCTAATACAAAATACGAAACAATAAATCTACAAAATTACAGTTGGTATTATATGCCAAGCACATTACATTAATTCACGGGATTGATATAATTTACTTTTTTGCCTATAGGAACATTATCGGAGGACGCATTAAAAGCGAAACAAGGAATTTTGGAAAAATCGTTTGTTTCATACTAGAAAGACCTCTCGTATATTAAATACGGAAATGAAGACCTAATGAATATTATGCTAGTTTCTTCTGATCCCTATGTGGCTAGCTTAAGGAACATCACAACTAATGAGTCTTTTGAGAGTGTTGAAGACATTAAAGAATATTTACTGAGGTCAGAGTCGTCAGAGTCTTCTTTACGTCTTTCCTTAGGCATACTAACCCACTTCGACCTGAGCTCAGATTCTGAAATTTCAGATGAGTGATTTCACATAGCATTACTATTATTTGTGTGTTACTATGAGTGGAAGTACATATTTTTATTTTTATTTATGATTATTGGCAATTATAAAAGTAACACATGCATAATTTAATTTAAAATTAATATAAGTAATCCTGTTTTAGATTAATAATAATGAATGTTTAGTATATTAAAATATAATAAAAAAAAGTAACGAACCTAGAATTATACTTTAGAAGTTATAGGTTTTGCCGTTTTTCCCATACAAACGTCCCACTGTGCGGCCGCGCGCTAGGTGACAATGATTTTAATTTTAGTGAGAAAGAATTGAGACAAAAATGTGACAAAAAAAATATGGTTTTTTATTTGATTATTTGGCTGTGCTGCTGTTATAGGATCACGCGAAAAATTTTGGCGGGGGGTCCAAAATTGACCCTGTATTCTTATCAATGTTATATATTTTAGAGTTAATGAAACTGGAAACAAAAATAGAAGACAGCAAAACAAATCTTCTATAATACCAATATTTTCCAAAATTTTCCATTCATGATCCATGACAAAAATTTTGATCTGTACAAAAAAGTCTATTAGTCAGTACTTATAATATTATATGGTTAGTTTTTTACTAAAAAATCTTACTTACACCTTCTGGTATATTGTAGCCAAGCAAGTTATATTCCTTTGTGGATAATCTTGCGTTTCCGCTTACCACTGGCATTATTCTCATCGACTCTTTAAGGCAAGCCTTTAGGTATGGCCGTTTTTCGTTGAAATCTGGTATGGACCGTATTTCGTCCCGCAGCTTGTCTTGTTTTTCTTGATTATTAGCAAGTAAATACAACGTTGCTGTTATTGTGGTTGACGTCTGTTTAATAAAGAAAACTTTTATTTTATCTAAAATGTAAATAATTGTAGCTATTGTATTTGTTAAATGGTTTACCGTGTCAACACCTGCGAAAAGAACGTCGGACGCCATTACAACGGCCACGTCTTTATTGATGTCAAGTAACTTCTCCAAAACACTCCTCTGCTCTTCGGGCTTCTTTTCTTTTTGTTTGCTAAGTTCCTCGATGGTTTTATCAATAAAATGTCTAGTTATACTGAAATAAACAGATTGTCATGGGTATATGTCTGTCCGCCATTTATTTAACGCTGTGAGTGTAAAAACACTTTCTCTGTCGATCGTTAGTCTTTCGTTTTTATCAATATACTTGAAATATAAGAAGCCAAACTGAACATTGATTAAGATTGTTGTGTCAGTGATTGCATGATGTGATAAATAAAACATAAAAGATTCTTACTTTTCTTGGTCTTCATATAATTTCATAGCTTTCTTATAGGCTTTCGTGGGGTAGTATCTCCAAAAACTTGGCTTGAGATCTAGCTCGTCCATAGTTGTAAATACATCGTGGACTATTTGAATGAGCCTTTTCTCAGGCGAATCAGGCGGCAGGTCTGAGGTGAAGCATTTGAGCCGCCGGCCCAATGCGACCAAGGCGATCGACTCTAGTGACCAGAGGTTCATTTCCATTTCAAAATCACTTTGTATCATGTTGTTTTCTCCACGTAATGATTTTAATCTGAAATGTATAATAATAAATCGTTAACATTTTAATTTAAGGCATGGGCGAGCGGGGAGTAGTATGGGTCTAATGGGACTATTTGTATTTTTTTCCCACTGAGTTTACTTCATAAAAATAGAATTGTGACAAAGGACAATGGACACGTAGTATGAAATTTAAACCCAGGCCCGGCGCAAAAGAAATGCACCTCAAAATACTGGTAATGTTGAGTATACACTTTTAAACTTTCACGTTTCATTATAAATACGTACACATTTAGACGGGGATTAACTCTAACTACATATTATAGGCATACTACGCATACCTTTTTATACCCGACGTTTCGACCGAGTTGCACCGGTCGTGCTCACGGGCGGAATGTTGAGTAATTAATTAGATACTGCATAAGGGACACCGCCGAAATATTTTTGTAAATGTATAAAATTGCTATTGAAAGTTTTGCAAGGGTCATATTAATGTTTCAGTAAAAGGGTCATTAAATTGCTAAAATAGGTGTTTAGCAGTGAATAATAGGGGGTGTAATCCAAATATTTTTCTACAGTATAATTATTACCACCACAACTATTAATAAAGTAGTAGCAGAAGTCATCAATTATAAAGAAAACACAATAGTAGTTACTTATATTCTGAATCATTTTATTATTAAAACATTAAGACATTTTTTGGTACTATACAATATATAGGTATCAGTAATAATCACATCACACTTAGGTAATATTCTAAATGTGAAAATAACGATGGTTTGATATTTTAATGTTTGGATAAGGATACTACTATACTATATATACTACTATACTAGGATGGATAAGGACCAGAATTAACGCAGTTGACTGAAAGTAAAACCTTAATATGACCCCTGCAAAACTTCGAAAGCAATTTCACACTTTTAGAAAGATATTTCGACGATTCCAACTACGCAATATTTAATTACACATTTATAGTAAAAAACTGAGATACATTTTAATTCCACCGGGGCCTGGGTTTCTTTTGTCCATTATCCTCTACACATACTTTTTTTGTGGCAAACCTATTTTGTAGCAAATGTACAATAACCCAGTGCTACGTGAGTGCTAAGTAAATATACTAAACTGAATATTCAATTCAATTCAATTCATTTATTTCCAAGAATATGGGTACATTAGGGTGTCATATTATTACAGGTCTCATACAGGGCATATTCTGCCATTTTCAGCGTGGAAATATTATATGCTTATTTAAATTAAAATTACAAAAATTATATAAGTAATGTCAAAAAATAAAATAATAAAAATTTCATAAAATGTCAACATAATTTAACTAACTTAATAAAAACTACATTTTATGTTCTAAAAATTATTTGGTCGTATAATAACATTCATTTAACAATAATTTATGTTTGAATTTATTTACAGGCAATTCTTTAAGTTCAACAGGCAATTTATTATACACCTTAATCGCCATGCAAAATGTATTATTACTGTATACTTTCAGTCTCTCTGTTGTTACATAAAGTCTATGCTTATACTTATTTCTAGTGTTAGTTTTTTTATGTACTGTGTCATGTAAGGAAAACAGATGTGGATAATTTTTTACTAACATGCAAATCTCAAATACATAGAGACAGGGTAGTGGTAGGATACTTAGCTCTTTAAATAATGGCTTACAATGGTCAACCCCGCAAATCGCCCTAATGCATTTCTTTTGTACTTTGAATAATTTGTGTATGTCTACAGAGTTTCCCCAGATAATAATGCCGTATCGTAACACAGATGAAATATATCCATGATATGCCGCCAAAGCAGTTTCTCTGTTTGCAACTAATCGTAGGCGTCGAATAGCAAACACGAATTTGTCTAATTTAGTACAAACTTTATCTACGTGTTCTTTCCAGTTGAGGTTCTTATCAATAGTGATCCCTAAAAAAGAAGTACAATCTTTTTGCATTCTATCCCTAAAAAAGAAGTACAATCTTTTTGCATTCTATCCCTAAAAAAGAAGTACAATCTTTTTGCATTCTATCCCTAAAAAAGAAGTACAATCTTTTTGCATTCTACTTTCTATTGAAAGGAGAATGGGCAAAATAGTATGGAGCCTGGGCGATCCGCGGCCAAACTCGATTTTATTGTTTTATATGTAGTTTTGCCCTATAATTACAGTGTAGAAATTTTATTGCCGCGACGCACTTATATGACGAAAAAACCACATTTTTGTTTTTGAGCACTTTTAATAGTTTAACAACATATTCTGACTTATATTCGGAGTAAAAATGATAACCATTACCACTACCATTATACCACATACAATATACATAGTACCAATTATTTTATAATGCAAAGACATTATTAATAAGTAAATACATACAATTATTAAACAATGATAGTATTACGATGTGATCTAAAGACTATGTATTACATTTTTAGTGGTCATGCTCTATGATGGCACTTAAATCTGCTGCTGGTAATTTTATGTTTTCAGTTTGATATACGCACATAACATGTGAGCAACCTCCTATTGTGCGCCTTCCACTCTAATATGAACAATAATAATAAGCGGTAGCTTCTCTTGCGTCTCTTTGTCGATCATTACATTATAGGAATAATAAATCCTGGACCTTACATGTCTAGACTGTATTCGAACACGTAACAAGCAAACGTCTTGCTCTTCTATATTCACTAAGACGACTTATCTGTTGCTCACGATACACTTCAATATTATATCAGCCATGTCTTAAATGCTCATAACTGCGAGCTAACTTGACTTGATATGTACCCAGAGTGAAAAGGTAAGATCATCTGACAGATTTGGAAAATCGTCCAAAATAGGCTAGTCGCCGATCGACAAACAATGGCGGCGCTTGCTTTGCTTACGCCATCAACCTGTTTTGTGTTGATGGCATTGTAATCATTTTCAGAAGATGTGGAGATGCGTTTTATCAAAACGCATTACACACACGAAATAATTGTTTTATGTTCTATGAAATTCCATTATATTTACATGTTAATATATTTTTCCTAAATGGATTGCAGCGAAACGTTCTTAGTAAAAGTAGTTCCTAGTTATCACTACTTTCATTTGACACTACTTTCATTAATGGCCGCCGACCGCTGAAAAGTGCCCATTCTCCTTTATTAAGATTGTTGTGTGAGTGATTCATCATCATCATCAATCATCATCAACCTATATCAGTCCACTGGTGGACGTAGGTCTCTCCCAAGACGCGCCACTGAGCCCGGTCTTCGGCTCTTCTCATCCAGTTTTTGCCAGCTACATTCCGTAGATCGTCGCTCCATCTCGCCGGAGGGCGTCCTACACTACGCTTGCCTAAACGCGGTCTCCACTCCAGTATCCGTTTGCTCCAACGGTTGTCGGTTCTTCGGCAAACATGGCCGGCCCACTGCCACTTCAGTTTGCTAATCCTTTGAGCTATGTCGAACACCTTAGTTTTCTGACGAATAACATCATTCCGGATTCGATCTCTCAAGGAAATTCCGAGCATAGCTCTCTCCATAGCGCGCTGAGCGACTTTCAGCTTGTGGACCAGCCCCACTGTCAGCGTCCACGTTTCAGCAGCATAGGTCATAACAGGTAGGACACACTGGTTGAAAACTTTCGTTTTCAGACATTGAGGGATGGAGGACGAGAAGACTTGACGAAGTTTCCCAAACGCAGCCCAGCCCAGCTGTATTCTCCGGTTAAGCTCTCTCTCGAAGTTGTGTCTACCTAACCGCAGCGTCTGCCCGAGGTAGACATACTCCTGCACAACTTCGAGAGGCATTCCGGCAACGGTGATTGGCTCTGGGGTAATACGATCATTAATCATGATCTTTGTTTTATCTAAGTTCATGCCCAGGCCAATCCGTCGTGAGGAATCAGCAAGACTGTTCAGCATCTGCTGTAAATCCTGCAACGATTCTGCCAATATGACGATATCGTCAGCAAATCGCAAGTGTGAGATATACTCGCCATTGATGTTAATGCCCATTCCATTCCAACTCAGCGTCTTAAACAGATCTTCCAGCGCGCTCGTAAACAATTTGGGAGATATGACATCTCCTTGTCTTACTCCGCGGCGCAGCTGGATAGGTTTAGACTGCTGGTTCTGGACTTGGACAGACATAGTGGCATCATCGTATAGGCATCTCAACACTTCGATGTATCGCCAATCAACCTGGCATCGCTGCAGAGATTGCAGAACAGCCCAGGTTTCAACAGAGTCAAAGGCTTTCTCATAGTCCACAAACGCTAGGCACAATGGCTGATTATACTCTTCGGACTTCTGTATAATCTGTCGCATTGTGTGAATGTGGTCTATGGTGCCAAATCCTCTGCGAAACCCAGCCTGCTCTGGGGTTTGGAACTCATCAAGTCTTCGCGCAAGACGGTTCGAAATAACTCTGGAAAACAGTTTGTAGACATGGCTCAAGAGTGAAATCGGTCTGTAGTTTTTCAATAAAGCTTTATTGCCCTTCTTGAAAAACATGATAACCACACTCTTGCTCCATGCCTTTGGAGTTCTCCCATGGTCCAGGACGGATTGAAAAACGCGTTGGACCTCCCTCAGGACTGGTGAACTACCTGCCTTTAGGAGTTCCGACGTGATTCCGTCTTCCCCTGGGGCTTTTCCATTTTTTAACTGTCTCAGAGCCACTTCGATTTCGTCTAGGCTGATCTCTGGGAGATCTTCGGTGTAGTGGCGGGTTAATGTGGCTCTAACATCCTCATTACTGGATCCCGGACACGAAACTTGCGAGGCGTACAATCGGCCATAAAAGTCTTCGATCTCAGCCAGAATCTCCGGCTTGGAAACGACGGTATCACCCCTAGATGTCGTGAGCTGCGTCAGATGGCTCCTACCAAGTTGCTGCACAAACACTTTGGACCCCCGATTTTGCTCAATTGCTCGTTCAATACGAAGCGTATTGGAGCGACGGAGGTCGTAGCGTATGCGCTTAGCAATGCACTTGTTAAGAGCCGTGTGTTCTGACAGCGTAGTAGGGGTGAGTGGTGTCTGGCGTCGCTTTTCCATTAGCCGGAGAGTCTCGTCCGAGTACTTAGACTTTCTGCCCGTACGCCTTACCGAGCAAAATTTCGTGCCCTCTTCCCTGAGGATGTTTACCACATTGTGTAGGTCCTGATCTACGTCATCGGTAGTTTCCAAGGCAGCGAATCGATTTTCGAGCTGAAGTTGGAACTTCTCTGAGTTCACAGCGGTTTGGAGTAAGTTTGGTCGGAGCTTAGACTTCATCAAGCGGACGCGTTCAAGCTTAAAATTGATATTCAGAGTGCCTCGTACCATTCGGTGATCGCTGCCGGTATTAAACCTATTGATCACTGAAACATCTCTGAATATATGCTTCTTATCCGCTATAATGAAGTCTATCTCGTTTTTCGTCACAGCGTCGGGGCTTCGCCAAGTCCACTTTCGCTGTGGACTCTTTTTGAAGAAAGAATTCATCAAAAAGAGTCCTTCCCGCTCTAGGAAGTTGACCAGCATTTGCCCCCTGTGATTCCTACTACCAAATCCGTGTGGCCCTACCGATGATTCGCTGCAAGTCTGTAATCCTAGTTTGGCGTTGAAGTCCCCCATGACAATGTTAAAGTGTGCCTTAGTGGTGGTGTGTAAGGCTTTAGCAATGTCATCCAGGACAAACTCCACTTCATCATCCGAGTGTGACGAGGTCGGTGCATACACTTGAACCACCTTGAGGGAATACCTCTCGGTGAGTTTAAGTACCAGGTATGCTACCCTGTTCGACACACTGGATACTTCAGTGACGTTGTCGGCGAGGGACTTGTGGATCAGGAACCCAATGCCACCTTGGGAGATATGGTCGCCCTCGCGGTAGTACATGACATGTCCGGATTCTAGGGTTATGGTGTCCTCTCCCTCTCTTCGGACTTCACATAACCCCAGAATATGCCATTTAACCTTTTCAAGTTCTACCTCGAGTTGCGCCAGGTGTTCGTCTAGCCGTAGAGTGCGTCCGTTGTACGTAGCCAGGGTCAGTTGGGATGGGCAGCCTTCCGTAGCCCGGAGATTCTTCGCACCCCCTGCTCCGCCATTTCCATGACCGCCGCCTTGGCCAGGACTAGCGGAGCTGCCGGGAACTGGGGGCCGTCCTTTTTGTGTGCCAATCATATGGGAGGTTTTGCCCTAATCGCCACGCTGGGCATGCGGGTTGGCGATCGCAGGGACACAGTCTGTCGCACCGCTGAGGCTGCTGCCCCTCAGCGGTCAGGGATTTGACTGTGTCTGGATGAGAAGGGTTATACCGCCGTCGACCGGTCGCCAGAGCCTCGTCGGTTACTGCAGGATGTACCGCGTGCAGGTGAGGTTGACAGTTGGAGCTAGAGGTCTTGTGTAGCTCCCTTACATCCCGTACATCAACTACTAGTATCTCTGACTTAACTTTTTATGAGTTTCACAGGCATGGCACATCAAACTTTTCTTTTTCCACAGTGTCAGAGGCATCAGTGGCTGATATTATTCGGAGTCTGCACTCTGATTCAGTTGGGTTTGACGGTATCTCGTTACAGATGATGATTCTGACTCTGCCGCAGTCCCTTGGTGCAATAACAGCTATAGTCAATAGATCTCTGACTTATTCTTATTTCCCAGATGTATGTCGTGTGAGTGATTGCATGCTGTGATAAATAAAACTTAAAATATTCTTACATTTCTTTGTCTTCATGGTGGTTGATGAAGGTAGGTACTTAAATGTGAAACCGCCGTACTCAGGGACGTCAATTAAGTTTTAATGACAATTAAATGTCTTTTCTTCTCTGTTTAGCACTATACATCCGAAAGTGACAGCAAGAGACTTAATTGTCATTAAAACTTAATTGACGTCTCAGAGTACGGCAGTAAATGTATTAACAGCACATTATTGATACTGAGGAGTTACAATTTACCTGGTAATCATATCTTGTCCCACTTCATCTATCATGGAAGAATAAAGCTTTCTAGTTTTGGGTTGTAGCAGTACGGGGTTGACTGTCGATCGAAATTGCTTCCAACTGTCGCCATGACTGAAAAAAGGAAACGCATATTAGCTATTGATTTTAAAAAATACGGTGATTCTTAATAATATTTTACAGGTGTATTTTTTAGAAGCGTGTTGCGAAATCGCTCACACTGAATGAAACAAGATTGCGTTAAATTCATCCAATGTAATTGATAATAACAACATCCAACGAGACGTATGTATACGTAACATACATACGTCTCGCTTTTTATACTTTGGTTTCAAGATGAATTATTTGTTAAATTCATGATGAATTTTGTTAATATTAATGTTAATAATATTTATTTGTGTACATTAATGAATGAATGAATATGCAAACTGTTGATACTATTTTTTTAAGAACTTGTTACACAGTTTAAGCAATAAAGAAATTCTATTCTATTCTATTCTAACTTTTCTCGATAGATAGAATAACTTTTTTTAAAGGATACTACCACCCCCTCTCTTCCCTTGGGTGTCGTAAAAGGCGACTAACGGACAAAAAACTGCATATTATACTACTCTGTCAAGAAAGTACCGGGAAAAGATCAATAATACACAAAATGTTAGTTATTCATCCAAATTTATTTTATCGCCTTCAAAGTATGCTCCTTCAGAAACGATACACTTACGCCAACGAATAATCCAATCATCAAAACATTTTTTTAAACGCTTTTTCCGGATTTGAGTTCATTTCTCGCCGCGAATTCTCCTTTATGTCTTCTACCGAATGAAAACGGGTGCCACGAAGTGATAATTTGAGTTTAGGAAAAAGAAAGAAGTCGGCTGGAGCCAAGTCTGGTGAATAAGGTGGTTGCTTATTGGTGGTATTTGTTGAGTTTTTGGTCAAAAATTCGTTGTTCGAAGGCACATTATCGTAGTGCAAAATCCAAGAATTTTCTTTCCACAAATTTGGCCTTTTTCGTCTAATTTGCTCTCTTAAACGCCGCATAACGCTCAAATAATATTCTCTATTTACCGTTTGACCTTCCAACAAGAATTCGGAGTGCACAACACCGCGATAGTCAAAGAAAATAGTCAACATGACTTTGATTTTTGATCGCCTTTGGCGTGGTTTTATCGGTTTCGGTTCAGTCGGAAGGCGCCACTCCGAAGCTTGTTGACTAGTTTGCTTGTCAAACTCGTAAACCCACGTCTCGTCACCAGTAACAATGTGTTGCATGAATGTTGAGTCGGAATTGACTCGTTCTAGCATGTCCTCAGCGACTCTTATGCGATTGAGTTTTTGGAGAAAATTCAGGTCTTTTGGGACTAGCCGAGCGGCAACATGTTTCAAAGCCAAGTGATTATTTAAAATGGTACAGATCGACTCGTGAGACACAGAAAGTTCAGCGGCTATCTCTCTCAAACTTGAATGAGGATTTTCAGTCACCATTTCCTTCACTTTTGCGATGTTAACTTCAGTTGAAGACGTTGATGGCCTACCAGAGCGAAGCAAATCTTCCATCACACACCATAAGCACGTGTTTTTGAAAAAGTCGATTTACCGTAAGCTTTTCTGTAACATTTTCAGTGGCTCCGAACACAAAATTCCATTGGCGACGCAAAATTTAAGATAAACTCTTTGTTCGATGTTTTTATCCATTACGAAATTCGCAAAACACACTGCAAACTAACTAAAAACAGCACTGTATTTAATCTAATTAACAGATGCAACTCAAACTCCGCGCCAAATGGATAACAGTTGTGCCAATCTAACAATAAAAAAAAAACAAAAATTGAATTTGGAATCATAAACAAATCATCCGTTCCCGAATCTTTTTTGACAGAATGTACATTGCATGCCCGATCAATGGGCAAACTGTTGATACTATTTTTTTTTAAGAACTTGTTACACAGATAAGCAATAAAGAAATTCTATTCTATTCTAACTTTTCTCGAATAGATAACTTTTCTCGATAGATAGAATAACTTTTTTGAAAGAATACTACCACCCCCTCTCTTCCCTTGGGTGCCGTAAAAGGCGACTAACGGACAAAAGACTGCATATTATATGTATATCCAACAGCATAGAGCGGCGATGGAGCACATTTTCAGTCGCTATATGGTGAAATGTGGACTATGGCAGAGGAAGAGGACTGCTTTTGCGTTCCTCATTGCCTAGTCTCTGACTAACCCTTCAGGGATAATAGTCGTGATTATTATGTATGTATGAGTGTATTTTGTACCTAATGAATTAAGATAACCAAGTCATCAAGTCCCTGCATCCGCCTAAGGAGTGTACATATTTTATTATGTTCTATGTACTAAACTCACTCTGTTAGTAAGCTGTGTATGTTTGAACTGTTCGCTGATTTAGCTTTTTTATTTTTCCTGTAGTAGTCCAGCGATTGGAATCCAGGTCGTATTGGCAACCAATTTTCGGAGCGTAATATCTGTAACCGATTTGTTCCTAATTAGAAATCGTATATCATAATAGTTATCTTAGATATTTAAACAATAACATGTGAATATATGTAGTCCTGCCCTGTCATATTTTACAGGCTTTACTAATAATTTACGTTTACCGTTTAAATCTTTTTTTTATAGTATTACACTACACACAGAACAGTTAAACCTTCTTTATCTATTCCGTGTTATTATACTTAAATGGTCTAGAGTACCGTAAATCATTGAGTATGCATAAGGAATGTCGTTATTACTTCTATGTAAAGCTGTGCAGTATCTTGGGCCCATTCTTCTCCACAGCTAAACAATTACGTCCTGAACGGGCGGTAAATAAATAAAAAATTTTGAACAAGTTTATTAAATAAAATTATTTTGAGTTGGACTTTAAATGTTAGCTAAGATAAGCTAAGCTGTAGTACCCCTCCGGGAAGCGAGAGTAGTGAATATTTATTGATTACAAAGGCTTGAAATAGTCAAATACTCACTTGAGCTGATATTTCAGGATCAAACAAAAGTATGAATGGAGGGCGGCCCAAAATTCCGTCTAACCTAACAATCGGTCCAAATCTCTTGTATAGATTATTTCCCAGTGTCGGTGCATCTACAAAATACAAATCACCTGAAACAATAAAATAGTAGTGACTAAATGGTCTATTAAATTATCTCGTATTTCTAATTTACATGCTTATGTACCTATGTGTGATTTTTGAGTAACTTTGATATCAAAGTGCCTTAGCAAATCTTTTATAAATAAAGTAGTAAAGAAATATGGGTATAACTATGTACCAGTAGAACGGGGCTATTTGGTAACCGTGGGGCTTTTTGGAAAAAAATAATATTTTTGAATAAACGCAAACATATTAACATGAACGCAACCTTTTATTCTCAAACATTTGGCAACTCCGTTATCTGTCAATCTCGACCAATCAGAGAAAAGAACACCGCACGTGTGATGTTAAGAACTACATTTAGCGAGAGTCTGTCAGTTTTGTTCTAAATTAGTTTTTAAGTAAAAATGTAAACGCGAGTTAGTCCGTAAAAAAGTGTTTCATTTTAAAAATGTTAAATTATTTAGTGTTAACTTTTGCATTATTTGTAAATTTTTAAATGTATGTTACCAAATATCGCCGTCCGTGTTTATATTGAAATAAAAACAGTTTATAAAGATATTTTCTATGTCATTTTGTATGAATTTGCCAAATAACCCCACCCTGGGGGCTATTTGGAAAGGCACCTTCTTTTTTAAAATAAACCTTACTGTTTGTTCATTCTATGTTTTTATTTTTGTATTTTTATAGAGTTATATCTGTATTATGCAAAACATACTTCTTTATCTGTTAAAAATGAAAAGAAAAAGAAATATTCAAATTTTATCCCTACTTTTTTACCAAATAGCCCCGTTGTACGGTATCTTTCGCAAACTTTGTTTTTTTTTTTTTTTTTTTTTTACGGGTAACGGGTAAGCGCTTGGCCTTCATCTCACCTGATGGTAAGTGACGATAAGGCCGAAGGTGGAAGCGCGCTTCACCCGGAATCCTCAACCACTGAGGAACTGGCTATCTTATCTCTAACTGTCGTAACACAACTATGCTATAAACATCGTTGTTATGGCGACAGACTTAGATAAGATGGTGGTAGCTAGCCAGGCGGACTTAACAGCCCTACCACCAACCAAACCGAGCACACAAAGATGTACCCCCCGCTGGGAATCGAACCCGGGACCTCTGGATCTGAAACCGGTGGCTTAGCCACTAGACCACGAAGGCGGTTAAAAAACAGACAGTTGTGACAGATAAGTCAAAATTCGGAAAAATATGGTTGGAAATTTTTTATGTGCAGGAGTCGAACCCGCATATTTTGATATATAGGATCAGGCGCACTACTACTATACTATCGTGGCTCTGTCCAGCCCACGGAATAAATATTTCTCAGCCCATGAATAGATTTCCTAAAAGTGTTATTTTTCCTCTTAAATAACGGGTTCGTGCGATCAGCACATTTAGCCAGTGTCAAGTTTTTAATAGTAATTGTTATTTTCTTCATAATAAGTGGAGGAACACTCATGCACATCCACGAACACTTAACAGTAAATAATCCACCATTATTTCACAGTAATATTCGACAAAACACAAATTATAGAAAATAATACAAAACTGCAGACACACTCTTCACTTTCCCGCCAAGAACCCGAAAAAGAGTTTTAAATACTGCTGGTGGTTTATTTAAAATATTTTTCTTTTTCTTATTTAGATTTTACCTCCTTTCATGAAATGGTGAGCTTGGCCTATGATGGGTAGCCGGGAAGGCCCAGGTATCTCCCTCCATGACTTGAGCGGCTGAGCGTCGTTCGCGGCTGCAGTGTCTACAGCTACTGTCCTGTAATATCACAATGTTTATTTTCAATTATTGTTATTTTGAACTGACAATTGAGTACTGGCACTGACAATTGACAACTATTTTGTATGACGTATACGTAATACATCAAAACTTAAAAAAGAAGCCTTGTCTGAGGCGGGACGCTAGTCAATAGCGTATTATACTCGTACATGCTCATAAAATATCGACAGGGAAGTCTTTGTCTCGGTGGCTTAATTGGAATCAGCTGTCAGCTACTGAATACAGCGCTGTTACGGCGCTTGGATTTCATCTTAACGTAGTAGGTGAAAATAAATAATTTAATAATAAATAAGAAACTATCGTCGTTCTGCAAATAATACAACTATGTTCTTCTTTAATAAATCAAACAAAAAACTGGACATAATAACTATTTATATGGTAAAAACTTCGTCCGTGTGGACTGGACACCCGGTAATTCTCCGACTATTTATATGGCCGTCCTGGTTCACTCTAGCGACACGTGGGGGAAAGTATAGGAGCTTTAGTAGATAACCCCTTTGGGAGGGAGAGTTCTTTGGTCCCACATAACCACTGCGTTTCCCCGGGCGTGGTAATATGCGTAATGCATTTTCTCCTTTATAAAGAATAAGGGGCCTCACGAAACACATCCGAAACTTCATTGACCCGTACTGCTATGCGATTCTCTAAGCGACACATACGCTACGCGTGTGGCTGTGATCTGCGGTCTCTTTCCAATTCTATGAATATGCGCTGCGGCAGCCGCTGCTACCAAGGCTTTAACTTATGGAGAATCGCACTGCTGTGTCAATCGCTTGTGAAAAGAACACCAGCGCGCTAATTGTACGACGAATGAGGGGGTAAGAAGTTTCAAATACGCCTAAAGAGTGAGACATATGCATAAGAGTAAAGCGTAAGTGTACCTACTACCTACCTTGAAGTGGTATTGGTGAGCGCAGTCAGCTGATAAAGCGGCCTCAGCCTGGACGTTTGCATGGTGCCACGCGCTTCGGTCAACTGTTGTTGTGACGCGCGCCCTGCTGATTGGATACAATCAACGGGTACTGATATCAATATTTGCTGTACGCGCGCCTCGCTGATTGGAGACAAGCAATGAGTGCTGATATCAATATTTGCTGTGAGATGTAAACTTTTCTTAACCCCTTGTCTGTCGCGTAGATCTAACATTTGAATTTCTATTGAGTCTGGTTTTAATGCAGCTGCGCTCTTTATCATGAAATGGTGTTTATAACAAATACGTAAGAATAAATAATGTATTATTACAGTATATTACCTATAAATATTGTGAATATATTTTTTTCATGTGCGAGATTTGCCAGAAATATATTTAGCATATCGGGTCTGATTTTTTTTAAAATAAGGTATAACTAAGCAAATAGACTAGGCAATACTCATCATTAAGCCAAAAATAAATATTCTGTCGCCGATGACGTCTTTGTAGTGTTTATCTACCTGTTTTCTGTCAGATTCAACAGTACATTTATCTAAGGTTGGACTTTATTATTTCTGCGATTTACATTTTAATTCTAAAAAAAACAACCAGTCTCAGTAAGCTCGAATGGGCATTTTATCCTATATTTATATAGCATTGTGAGTTCAAAATTTCAATAATAAAGACAAAACAATACTATTTATAAACAAAATTACTTATAATAAATTGTAAGTAGGTACTCTGTAACCCACCAACCCGCATTGGGCCAGCGTGGTGGGTTATGGCCCAATATCCCCACGTGCTATTGTCCACGTGGGAGGCCTGTGCCCAGTAGTGGGACGTTAATAGGCTGATGATGAGGTACTCAGTCTGTAACTGCTACGGTAATTATGTATGTTAAAATTTACAGTAAATGTTATAATCTTGATACACATAACGCCATCTAGTATTTCAGCAGCGCAAGCTGTCACCTTTTATTTTGTTTTTTTGCTGTGGCATCATTACATCATTACATTACTCTAGTATAAGTTTTTCTTTTTGGTATGGCCACACCGTGGACTCTGTGGTTGTATTTTTTGATAGAAATGTGCATTGCAAATGGTTAAGGTTAAAATAAATCGAGAAGTGTTTTTCATAAGTTTTCCTTCTTTTATTTTAACAATGTATTATAATTTTAAATAAACGTAATATCATACGCTAACAAAACTGATTAATTATACTTTAACTAAGCAAATAATATTATCTTATCTCATTTAGGTACATACATACATTAATCCAAAGGGTTAGTCAGAGAATACGCAATGAGGACCGCAAAAGCAGTCCTCTGCCATAGTCCACTTTTCACCAAATAGCGACTGCGAATGTGCTTAGCGTGACAGGTGGTGATCCCATCGCCGCTCTATGCTGATGAATGTATGTGCAGTATTTAGTCCGTTAGTCGCTTTTTACGACACCAAAGGGAAGAGAGGGGGTGGTAGTATTCTTTTAATAAGCCGCTACGTCATACGGCTCCACAATATTTAGGTACTTAATTGTGGAAATTACAATACGATAAATACCTTGATTTCAGCGTAGCGAAGAATGCGGCTATTTTGTAATGCCACCCACCTGTGCTCGAACAATTATGATTTGTATGCGCTTAATAATAAGGTCTAGCACGAACACAAACCACTATGCATTAAAGACATTTTATAAACTTATCGGGATCACATTGTTTATACTACGATTGAGGTAACGTTCTTTATTATGATATAACACGGAATGATATGACATGAGTATGTTGCGATCGCCGAGCGAGTTGCTCGGTTTATAAATCAGTATGACCTTGTACGATCTATTAACTTGTTTTAATCTTGTATGAATAGGTTCCGATATTCCTTGATGTTATATTCGTATATTGACTTGCTTAGGAAACAAAACTTGTATTTCGTCAGTTTGGTTTGCAAGACTCATGAGTTAATTTGTGTGTTCTTTTTATATTTCGGTAATGCATTCCGTTGATGTCAACATTAAATTGCAATGTCTTCTTAAACAAAAACTGTTTAAATTATATTTGTCCACCGGGCAACCAAAAGGCCATCGCAAAATCTTAAACATACCTACATAAAAATATTTAATGAATTGTTGCATCTAGGAAAATGGCTACTACCACTTTAAACAATTAATGTTGCATCCAGGAAAATAGCAACCACTTTAAACAATTAACTTAAAAAAAATCTTATTTTTAGGATATCTTTTAATTATTTGTACAATATTCCATCAAAAATGTGTTCCTTATGACTTATTATTCGTACCATCAACACTATCAACGAATAAACTTGCAGAATTTATAATATTGTTTACTTACAGAGATAAAGACCGCGAGCTCGACTCCCGGTTACGTATGAGATTTTCAAAAAAAATAATGCAGTTTTTATTAAATCTAAAATTGACGCCATTGTTCCTAAGAACAGATTTCCCTATCTGTTATAGTATTTGATTGCTCCCTTCTGACCCATTTGGATTGTTCACTCTGTATAGTCTATACAGGATTACTGGTTATTAGACTGGATTTATATAAGAGGTCATAGGGGAGGTCTTTTGCGACCATTTTGACCCCATATCATATTATTCAAAAGTCAACCATTTTCGTGATAGTTGACTTTTAAGGTTTTTTTGGGAAAACCAATTTTATTCGTTCAAAAATTAATAAAAAAAATTTTTCTACTATTTTAATTTTGTTTACAGTTTAATAGATTTTACATTCCGGTTATTAAAACAAATTAAAAAATCATAATAATTCAAATCCATACAGAAAATACAGACCGAACTATTAAAAATAAATAAGGATTTTTGGAAAACGGTACTAAAATGTATGTTTTCTCCAACAAAATACTAGTTTATTTAGTCTGCAAATTCTTTAAAAAATATCTACACATTTCTAGGTAGACTATCTCACGAGGTAAAAAACACTATCCCATAACACATAATTGAAGAATAAATGTGCTAAAACGAGAACCAGGTGGTAAAATCTCAAACTGAGAGTATGAATTTAATTAAAGAAAATAAAACAAAACAAATTCGCAGTTCCCTTCGCCGCTCTATGCTGTTAGATGTATGTGCAGTCTTTAGTCCGTTAGTCGCCTTTTACGACACCGAAGAGAAGAAAGGGGTTTGTAGTATTATTACGATGAGCCCATCGCCGCTCTATGCTGTTGGATGTATGTGCAGTCTTTAGTCCGTTAGTCGCCTTTTACGACAGTGAAGAGAAGAGAAGGGTTGATAGTATTATTATGATCGGCCCATCGCCGCTCTATGTTGTTGGATGTATGTGCAGTCTGTAGTCCGTTAGTCGCCTTTTACGACACCGAAGGGAAGAGAGGGGTTGGTAGTAATATTTTAATGAGCCCGTCGCCGCTCTATGCTGTTGGGTGTATGTGCAGTCATTAGTCAGTTAGTCGCCTTTTACGACCTCCAAGGAAAGGAAGGGGTTGGTAGTATTATTTTGATGAGCCAATCGCCATGTGACTTAGAGCAAGATGGCGCATTTATTGTTACGAGACAAAAATTACATTTTTGGATTTTTTACCTGAGTCCTTTGTTACCGTTTTTTTGACATCAAATGTGTAACCTAGGGTAGTGTTTTTACCTCGTTTGATAGCTAGAAATGTGTAGATGTTTTTATAAATAATTTGCAGACTAAATTAACTAGTATTTTAAAAAAAAACCATACATTTTAGTACACCGTTTTCCAAAAACCATTATTTATTTTTAATACAACGGCCTGTTTTTCTGTATACATTCCAATTATTATGACTTTATAATTTTTTATTAACAACCGAATTTATTTATTTATTTATTTTATTTATTTATTGGGGTTACCAACAAAGCAATTAGACAAAAACTTGCTTAAACATACATTGCATCTTACAAAAAATGAGTAATGCTTTACTTATAGGTACCACTACATGCAAATAACATAATTATTAAATGTTTTATCTCAAGTAACAGACATCCCTTATAGACAAAATAATTTAAAATTTACCACAATGAAATGTAAGTTTATGTTAAATTAATTAAAATAAAGGTTGTAGTATAATTTTGTTCTTAAAACTTTTGCGTGTATCCGAAAAAACATCTATATCAGTGGTTTTAAACAGTGTGTTGTACTTGTTTACAATTCTGTTGAGCGGCGAGTGATGGCCAAGATTTGTTCTTGAAATACTGCTGACAAAAGGAATATACTTTGAAAGACGAGGAAGTTTCAACGGCGCATTAATTTTAATTTTGGATATGAGAAGAAGACTTTCAAAAATACCATTGACTATTTTATATTATAGACACCTGTGATCCTGCAAGTCTTTTCTGTTACAGAGGGAATCCATTTTAAAGTACTCCAAACGATCACTATAGTTCGGAAGCTTTCGTGCCATATTACAACTATAGGCAAGATGCCACAATAGTAGATTGTTATACAAGGGGCTAAAATGACCCATTATATTACAGTGCTTCGTTCTCGATATATATTTACCATGTAGTTTCTTGACGCTACTAGGCAACCAAACGCATGTTTAGAGCTAGGTTTCTAAAAAAAAAACAATTGCTTGTCTATGTTTACTCTAGCTCATAGAGCTAGAGTAAACATAGACAAGCACAGACCTAAAAATCTTTGAGCTCCATAGATTACTTCTATCACTTGTCATTCTTAACGTTGCGCGGCATCCGGCGCTTTCATAACGGATAATCCCGCTATTAAATTATTGTTAAAAGTAAATACAAGCAGATTAAAACGTTTTTTGCCATGCCAAAACGAAAGAAGACCTTAGAAGAAAAAATGTTGAAATATAAACACAAGTTACAAAAATTGCAAGAACGACGTAATCGGCATAGTCGTAGTCGTAGTCGATCTAAAATAAATTCTGATTCAGAAGAATCAGATCCTGAAGTATACACAGGTGAGCTGTATAAATGTTCTCTAAAGTTTTTTTTTATAGGAAACATCATTACATACATATTATTAGGAATGAAGAATGGGGAATAACCTCAAAGTTCGAATTGCAATGTCGCCGGCAATTCTGACTACACGGGTGGTGTACGTGATGCACTGACGTGTTATTAAATGTCGTGGGGTGTATACGAGATGTACACACATGATTGAATGTCAGTGAGGCATTACGATGGTAAATAACCGTTTAACTGAAATATGTCAATCGCATCTTTCAGATTTGGATTTGACGCCCAGAAAAAGGAGAGAGGAACAGTATGATCGCAGCATATGTGAAAATGTCTCTGAAAAAGAGAACATGGCACCAAATGCTAGTGCACAGGGGCAAGCTGAAGTTAATATACAGTTGGAGTTGGACCCAGACTCACAATCGGCTATCCCCAATACGGCATCAGCCGAATTTAACCATGAAGAGCCAACATTAGACATTGAAACACTGCAAGCTCTTGGAGACCCAGTTCTAGAAAAACCCAAGTTTGGCTCTAATATTATTACAGACTTAGCAAAACGCTGTAACACCATTTTAAGGAATGGCTTGGATAAAGACTCGAGGGAAACCCTTCTTAGGGATTATTTAATCCCTGAAAATTGCCAAATGTTGCAAGCACCCAGATTGAATCCGGAAATAGTTGCTACTATCTCGGATAATATAAAAAACCGAGATATAAAAATTGAAATGGTACAGCAACAGCTGGGGCAAGGCATAACAGCCCTTAACAAAGCATTGTCTCTGTTAGTTACCAACACTGGGGATAGATTAACAACCATAAAAACTTTAAGCGAAGCTTCAAAAATTTTAACGGACCTACACTGTCGTCAGACTATTAGTTGAAAAAGATTAATCACACCCATGCTGGACAAAAAGTTCATAGAAATAATAAAAGATGTGGAAAGAGATGAGTATTTGTATGGTGGAAACTTATCTGAAAAAATTAGGGCAATGAAAAATGTCCAAAAAAGTGAACACACAATAAAAAAGTCAGACAGTTTCAAGACACCTGCAAACAGGAATCCTGGGAACTACAGCAGCTCGGGAAACTACAGGGGCCCGCCTCGGTATCAAGCCCCAAAGCCTTACAATCGGAGCGGGCAGAAACGTTCAGCAACAGGTCGGAACCCTCCCTACAAGCCACCTCCTCATCATCAAATGAGGAAAACCAAACCGGAAATGAAACCGTCTGCTCAGAAATGAAGGTGTGTCACGGTTTCGCGGGGCATGTCACATGGTACCGCGGCGCCGCGTCGCGCCCCTGACGGCAGATGTCGGTTCTTTTACCGGGTCGGGCCTGCATGTCCTTACTCACCCGTTCCCCCCACGGGGGGGCGGGTGGGGACATATAGGTTCCAGGCCCGGACAGTGCATGGGGTGTCTCACGCTCCTCTCGAGGCCTCATGCCAGTGCAGAGAAGCATTTTCTCCGACTAAAACAAAGAAAAAAGGTGTGTCACGGTGGTAGATTATCCCATTTTTTAAATTGTTGGGAAAAAATTTCTAAAGATGTATTAATCATACAGCATATCAGAGGTTATTCTATACCGTTTGTAGCACCACTATTTCAAAGGTCTGCACCAAAGCCATCCCAACCCAATTCAATCCTTGAAAAACATGATATGGAAACTGCTATTAAAAAGCTTCTTAAATTAGAGGCCATTACAGTGTGTGAACCTACTCCAAACCAATTTGTATCTTCAACCTTTTTGATACCAAAACCTAATGGTAACAAACGATTTATTTTAAATTTGAAAACACAAAATAAATTTGTTTTAACGCCTCATTTTAAAATGTAGGACCACAGAACAGCTGCAGCAATGATTACCCAAAATGGTTTTTTAGCAAAAATTGATCTCAATGAATCTTATTTACTATTGTCAATCAAACCTGAAGATAGAAAATACCTCCGCTTTCAATTTAATAAGTTGTATGAATTTAATTCATTCTTTCCTAAGCTCCTTACATTTTCACAAAAATTATGCGAGTAGTTGTCTCATACTTACGAGAAAAAGGGTATAAAAACATAGTGTATCTTGACGATATACTCTGTCTAGGATCTGATTACCAGTCATGCCTTGATAATGTCAGACAAACTGTATCAATTTTAGAATGTTTAGGGCTTGTCATCAATTTTGAAAAAAGTTCTTTGGAGCCCTCTAAGTCTTGTACCTTTCTGGATTTTATTTTTAATACAAGAAACATGGCAATGGAATTATCAAAAGAAAAAAGACAACACATTAAAAAAGCAGTTGTTGAAATCCTTAAACTTTCCCATTGTGTAATTCGAGATCTAGCTCAGTTAATAGGCATGTTGGTTTCAGCCTGGTCTGCTATTCAGTATGGGTATACACTAAATACTTAGAACGACACAAATACCTTTCTTTACTTAAGTCAAGGACGTTATCTTATTTGTCTATGCTTAAGTATAATAATAACTATGATAGTATTATGAACTTACACCCAGATACAAAGACAGATCTCAAATGGTGGGCAAACAACATATTGTTAGCATCTAAATCAATTCAAACTCATAACTTTGTTCTTGAAATTTATACTGATGCATCTCGCACTGGCTGGGGTGCTGTCTGTAATAAAAATCATTCTAATGGGGCATGGAAAGAAAATGAACTTACTCGTAAATTTCATATTTACTATTTAGAATTGTTGGCCATTTTCATAGCATTAAAAACATTTGTTAAGGACAAAATGAGCTATATATTTTATTAAGAGTAGATAACAAAACTGCGATTTCTTACATTAACCATATGGGTGGAATCCAGTTTCCACATCTGAATAACCTTGCTAGAAGTATTTGGGAATGGTGTGAGGAAAGAAAGTTAGAACTCTTTGCATCTTATATAAAATCTTCAGAAAACGTAGAAACTGATATAGAATCACGGAAAACCAATATAGATACTGAGTGGGAATAAAATAATAAAGTTTGTCTTGATATAAAAAACGCATTTGGTATGCCAGACATAGACCTTTTTGCGTCTCGTGTCAACGCTAAATGTCCTACTTATATATCTTGGAAACCGGACCCAGATGCATCAAATATTGACGCATTCACTGTTAGATGGTGTAATTATTTTTTTTATGCATTTCCACCATTCAGCTTAATTTTAAAAATTTTACAAAAAATAAAACATGAACAAGCTACAGGGATCATGGTCATGCCTACTGGCCCTCGCAGCCATGGTTCCCTATAATGCAGGAAATGCTTAAATCCGAGCTATTATTCTTTGGCCCCGATAAAGATCTTCTTTTCTCTCCTTACATAACCAGCCATCCCTTACACCATCAACTTATCCTGGTGGCCGGAATCTTTTCCGGCAAGCTATGAAAAGACAATCAGTCCCCACAATATCATTAGACAGTATGCTAGCTTCAATTTCAAGAAATACTTTAAAACAGTATGAGTTACCTCATTTAAAAGTTGGTGGAATTTTTGTCAAGATAATCAAATTGATCCTCTGTGTGCCTCGGTCCCAAAAGTAATGCATTTTTTGTCAATTCAATTTAGTAAAAGGGCTTCTTAAGGAACACTTAATTCTTATAAATCTGCACTCTCATTATTAATAGGATCTCGTATAGGAAGCGATGAACGCATTAAAAGGTTACTTAAAGGTTTTTATAAAATAAAACCTCCAAAACCAAAGCATTCCTTTTCTTGGGACCCATCTATTGTATTAAATACTCTTAGATTATGGTATCCCTGCAATACATTAACCTTTGAGGTTTTAACTAAAAAAATTGTTACCTTACTGGCTTTATGCACTGCACAAAGAGTACAAACTCTTTCGTTAATTAAAATTAAAAATATATTATGTA
Source organism: Scoparia ambigualis (assembly GCA_963921215.1). Taxonomy (NCBI): domain Eukaryota; kingdom Metazoa; phylum Arthropoda; class Insecta; order Lepidoptera; family Crambidae; genus Scoparia; species Scoparia ambigualis. The sequence goes on from OY992510.1 coordinate 8,796,230, forward strand.
GAGAATCAGGTTATTATATTAACATTACAGACTTAGTAAAAACATCTGCTCCGGACCGTTCTCAACCAACATTGATTTTACCCTTTTTTAATGAATCTGAGATTTGCCCCGCAATAACTTTACAATATTATATTAACTATACCAAGGATATTAGAGGCACTGTAGAAAATTTATTAATCACAACTAATAAACCTTATAAGGCCGCTACAACCTCGACGATAAGCAGATGGATAAAAAATACATTGTCAGAATCAGGCATTGATACATCTATTTTTACAAGCCATTCTACTCGCCACGCGTCAACATCCATGGCTAAGATGAAAGGCGTATCAATAGAAACTATAAGAAGTACAGGAGGTTGGACAAATTCTTCCCAAACCTTCGCCAAATATTATAATAGACCTATCATGAGTGATACTAATACTTTTGCAAATTCAATTTTGTCGTGAAGATAAATGTAGCATTATGTTACCATTCTTTCACTATCTTTTAAAAATTTACTTAAGTTTGTAAAAATAATGTTGATTATGATTATTTATATTACTGTAAGGAAGAAAGTTACCTCTCTCTTTTATTATTTTGTTTTTGTTGAATAATTATGGAAAATAAGTATATTTTTTGTTGGGAAATAAAAACTGATTATTATGTTTAAATTCTGTTTAATTGCAGCTTACCATAACCAGAGATTGTGTAATTGATACATAAGGTTTTATCACAAACTCCCTGGTGCATACTCTAAACATCTACATGGTAAATATATATCGAGAACGAAGCACTGTAATATAATATGTGATCAAACAAACTTACCTTAAGTGATGTTCGATCATTATTATATGAAGTGCTTCGTTCGAAGATATATACCCACCCAACCCAAGTATGAAAGGCTGCAGCTTTCATTTTTTATCCCTGGGATTTTGTGATACAGCAACAGGACTCTGAAGGAATGACAAGTGACAGAAGTAATCTATGGAGCTAGAGTAAACATAGACAAGCAATTGTTTTTTTTTAGAAACCTAGCTCTAAACATGCGTTTGGTTGCCTAGTAGCGTCAAGAAACTACATGGTAAATATATATCTTCGAACGAAGCACTTCATATAATAATGATCGAACATCACTTAAGGTAAGTTTGTTTGATCACATATTATATACGAGGTAGTTTTACTCCCGAGCCTTAGCGAGGGAGTAAATAGAAACTGAGTTTTATAGGTTTTTAGCGCCGTGTGTTACATTCTGCTTTTCACTACGAATGCGAGAAAATAAAACAATCCAATACAATATGAATTGGTTTATTTTATTAAAAATTAACCCGTTAATTGCTTTAACGACACCCAAGGGATGAGAAGGGTTGGTAGTATTATTTTGATAAGCCCATCGCCGCTCTATTCTGTTGGATAGGTATGTGCAGTCTTTCCATCTCTTCCCTTAGGTGTCGTAAAAGGCGACTAACGGACTAAATCCTACAGCATAGAGCGGCGATGGGCTCATCAAAATAAAATAATACTACCAACCCCTCTCTTCCCTTCGGTGTCGTAAAAGGCGACTAACGGACTAAAGACTGAGCATACATCCAACAGCATAGAGCGGCGATGGGCTCATCAAAATAATACTACCAACCCCTTTCTTCCCTTGGGTGTCATAAAAGGCGCTAACGGACTAAAGACTGCACATACATACAACAGCATAGACCGGCGATGGGCTCATCAAAATAATACTACCAACCCTTCACTATTCTTCGATGTCGTAAAAGGGGACTAACGGATTAAAGACTGCACATACATCCAACAGCATAGAGCGACGATGGGCTCATCAAAATAATACTACCAACCCCTCCCTTCTCTTCGGTGTCGTAAAAGGCGACTAATGGACTAAAGACTGCACATACATCCAACAGCATAGAGCGGAGATGGGCTCATCAAAATAATACTACCAACCCCTCCCTTCCCTTGGGTCTCGTAAAAGGCGACTAATGGACTAAAGACTGCACATACATACAACAGCATAGAGCGGCGATGGGCTCATCAAAATAATACTAGCAACCCCTCTCTTCCCTTGGGTGTCGTAAAAGCGACTAACGGGATAAAGGCTCACAACCTAAGCACATGTGCAGACTGTGCAGTTGTTTCTTGCTAAAGCGTGGACTGTGTGGGCGTGGTCTGTGTTGTCCATAGATTCAAAAGATTACTAATTTTACCATAAACTTTAATAATAACTATCTCAAAAAAGTTTTTGATCTATGAAACAGTATTAAGTCGAGTTTATTCCATAAAGTTACTATTTCCGCTAGGTATAGTAACTTTATGGTTTATTCATGATTATTCCACTTATCACTAAATACTTTTTCGTTTTTGTAGGCTCATTGTCATGTGACAAACAAAAATAAAAAAAAAAATTACTTTTTCCCTTATGGCGAGAAAAGATATTTTAGCCTCGCTCTAAGAACGTTACAATGACGGTCTTTTTGAGCAAGAAGAGTCAAAAAATCTCTTTTTGATTCTCTCGATGCGTTTAGCGTGGACTTCGTAATGAGGGTTCCATACAGTGCTGCTGTACTCAAGATTGCTCCTCACGAGAGCGTTATAAAGTAATATTTTGCTAGCAGGATTCTTGAAGCCCTTAATGTTACGCAAAACGAAACCCAGCATTTTAAATCCTTTAGTGGCTATGTTATCGATGTGGACATGAAAACGTAGTCCACTGTCTAATGTTACTCCAAGGTCACGTACCTCATAAACTTGGGTAAGGGGTGTGTTTCTTATTGTGTAATAGCTTGGGCAGGTGTTTATGCTTCTAGAAAACTGTATGTAGTAACATTTTTCAATGTTTAAAGGCATACAGTTATAATCGCACCATTTTACTAGGGCATTTTTGTCAACTTGGAGAAGAATCCGATCGTTTGGAGAACGTATTTCTCTATAAAGTTTGAGGTCATCGGCGTATAAATAAAATTTTGAATTTAGAAGGGAGGAGGGAGGGAGGAAGGAACAAAAGGTACTAAATTAGTTTCTGTTGACCTAGACTTATAAGGTGAGATAATTTTTTTAAAGTGCCACGAGATAACCGGGTAGATAAAAGACTCAAAGACTTTTCCGATCGCTGGCAGGATAGATATAGGCCTATAGTTCTCAGTACAATTTCTGTCACCAGATTTAAAGATTGGCACTATTACAGCCTCCTTCCACCGCTTTGGAAACACCGCCGAAGATAGTGACTTATTAAAAATTAAATTTAAGGGATAAGAAATAGAATCCGCACACGAGCATAAAAATAAAACCGGTATACCATCGGCGCCAGCACCTTTATTGCAATCTAGCTTTTTTAAGGCCTTTGAGACTTCCTCGCCAGAGAGTCTTGCAGAGCTAAGGTTTGACTGGGAGCAATTTATATTAGAAGATTCCCAAGCAAGAGGTAAGGTTTTATCTCTGTTATAAACGGATGCAAAATTGTTGGCAAAAAGATTACATATGTCAGAGCCATTACTCGCAATCACATCGCCACTATACATTTCAGACGGAAAGTCGGTATCGTTATTTTTCGTCTTGCCTTTTACAAACGACCAAAACAATTTAGGGTTAGATGCAAGGCTAGACTCAAGTTGTTCAATATTAGTACTGTAACACTTTGCCTGCAGCTTCTCACATCCATCCCTGAGCATTCAAAGATCTAAAAAATCACGAGGGTTCTTGTATTTTTGTATTTTCAAACTCTTACTCGACAGCGATATTTTTCATTCAAAAGTTTAATTAATTCATGTGTGAACCAAGCTGGATGTTTCGACGTCCTGCTTTTCTTTAAGGGGACATGGAAAGTTATAATATTATGAAGAATTTTGTAAAATATATGTAAAGATATGCAACCTCATTTTATACATACGTCTATGCGCATTTCTTCATTATCGGCGAGACGGTGACATTACTGATATTTGACAAATAAGTCATGTTGTCAATAAAATAAAGAATTATTGTTGATTATGGAATCGATTAAGTAATAACTTTAAATGTCGTTTCTTTATTATTTCAGGTAGAATAATATTGTTATAATAATAATATGTAATGTGTAGAAGTGTAGATACGTATGTTTAAATAAAACTTTATTATTTCAGAGCAACACTTTGAGTTTATTCTGTCGATTCCTGACAATCCATAAATTGTATTATATATATCAACCACTTCATCAACATTGTTTGTACCAGCAGAAAACTCAGCTTCCTAATCGGTATTGTCCAAGGATTTCCTTATTTTGTGAAAGTCAGCTTTATAAAAGTTGTATTTCAATGAGTTGTTGGACTTCAATACCCGGTTACTGCCAAGTTTGACCAAGAATTGCAAAGCAGGGTGATATGGATTCAATCTAGTTAGTACATCATCACTCTCAATTAAGTCAACAACAGGCATATTACTAAGAACTAGATCTAATATTTTATTCATATTATTTAGAACCAGATTGTATTGAGTAAACAGGTTTAGAGCGACAAAGTCCAATAAGTCTTGAGCGTACGAGCTATGCACGATTGCAACAGTGGGTGCCGTCTTGCCCATCCAATCAATTCAACCTAAGTTAAAGTCACCCAGTACAACGGTATTATTTACATTCTCCATAACGCGGTTGGTATTCGTAATAAAATCGTTAAGTAATTGTTTCTGAATAGGTGGTGGCAGAATGTATAATCTATAAAATCGTAAACCAAATTAAAATCGGATTTTTTCATTTGTTTTTTTAAATTAATTTTTGAACGAATAAAAATGGTTTTCCTAAAAAAACCTTAAATTTCAATTATCACGAAAATGGTTGACTTTTGGATAATATGAAATGGGGTCTAAATGGTCGCAAAAGACTTCCCCTATGACCTCTTAAATGAATCCGGTCTAATAACCAGTAATCCTGTATACCTACTGTCATTAGGTACTGCTACACATCGCTGCTATTGATAAGTATTGACTTAATTTTTAAACTACTTAATATTTTTATGAAGTATACTACATATGATCGAAGAGGAATATGTTAAAATGGCCTTTTGGTTGCACTTTACTATGCTTTTTAAAATAAAGAAGAATTTCAATATTCATATATTGTAGGTACGGTAGGCCACAAAAGTAGCTCAACGCATCTCCTTGTCTGTTACGATGTTAAAACCTACCAACCCGCATATGGCCCAATGTCGCCATGTGCTGACAACTTCCCACATGGATAATCCATGTGGAAAGGCCTGTGCCCATTAGTCGGACGTTCAAAGGCTGATAATGAAAGCTCTCATTTGAAAGCATTACTTGAAGTCAAGACTCTACCAACCTACAGTAATGTAATATGGTGTTCCCTATTTTATTGCATACAATTTTATGTCATAATTTAACATGGCATACTTTTACTTATCTTAATAATAGTTACGCACAATATTAATTAGGCATAACATTTTAGGCACATTTTTTTAAGCATAACTACTATACTATAAGCATAATAATTATTAAACATACTATTCTAAAGCCTAAATTTGCTTACACATAAAGATATTTAAGTATAATTTTGATAGGCATAATAATTATATAAAGAAAAGGTAAGTTTTGGTAACTTTGTGTTTGCATAAAATGTTATAAAATACTTTTCGTATATAGAATAAACATGTTGGCGGCTTAGTGGTGGCCCAAGCGCAACCCCTTTGCGCCATAACCTACTATTACACTACGGTATCCAATTTATAATACCTACTTTTGGTTTTTAGATTCAAATAGCTATCAATAAAATAAAACAACATTGCAAAGACAAATCCTGATGAAAAACCAATCCAAATTATAGCGGATTTTGAAACTATAACCTCACCTTCGGTCTTGTCTAATTTTTATGAATATTTATAAATTTATGCATAATAACCATTAGACAAATAAACAATATGCTTTATAACTTTATGCAAATCAAAATTAGGGCAAAACCATTAGCCTAAACCATATTTATGCTTACTGAAATAGTATGCCAAAAAACAATAATGTCAAAATATTTTTTTTAAAGTAAAAATATGCCTAACTCGTTATGCCAAATTAAATAAGAACAAAACAAATAGTCGAAAAAATGGGATCCCTGTTATATAGGTTGGGTACTGCCAGCCCAAGAATAACTAAGTACTACCAACGCGTTACGTAATTTTCTTGGCCAGTCAATAGTGTCTGTGCGGTATGCGGCGTTGGCTAATCAAGAACTAGATATACGGGATATGGCTCACTATAGAATTAAACGAGTAATACTTAAAGTTTGAAATAAACGTCAACTAACTGCTGACTCAACGCAAATTTGCTACAGTCTCTACTCATGACAGAAATTTATTAATACTATGTTATCATTTTTTTTATCCATTACGGGTAAGCGGGCGTTTATCTCACCTGATGGTAAGTGAAGATAAGGCCGAAGGTGAAAGCGTGTTTCATCTGTAATCCTCAACCACTAAAGAACTGGCTGTCTTGTCTCTGAACTCTCGGAACGCAACAATGCTGTTAACATTGTTGTTATAGCGACTGACTTAGATAAGATTGTGGTAGCTGGCCAGCCGGACTTAACAAGCCCTATCACGAACTAAACCAAGCACATTAGATGGTCCCCCTTCCATTCAAGTTTCTAACAGTTGAATGAAATTTGTCCATACTATGTTCAGTCATCCGTATACTTAACAATGACAGAAATGTCAAGTTTATTGAAGATTTCTTTTAGTCGCCTATCTTGTTTCTCACGCGGACACAGATAACCTTGGTAGTTTTTGTTTATTATATTCTTATTGATAAAAGTGTAGGTAAGCACTAATACGAGATTTATTAACCGTAAATCGTGTAAGGGTTCGTAGTAAATAGGTTGTATCTACAATTAAAATAATATTTGTATAAAGTGATACATATTATTAATAACTTACAAATTAAACATAGATGAAAATCAATTAAATAGGTAACAATTAATTATAAATGAAACAACACGTTTTCTGCTTTGCAATTGCAATAGACTGACTTTTTATTATAAGAACGTAGCAACGTCACACAGGTGATACAAGTTTATACATAGGTACGAGTACAAATAAAAGATGGCGTTACTAGGCTCAAACTTACATTTTGAAATTCAATCAATATCAAAATTAACCAACCATCGATTTTGTTATTTTCCCATCTGCTTTAAAAATTTACAGTGTTTTACATGGATTAAAGATTTCGTTAGTATATCAGCAGGCATATCAGCAATTTCCAAGTATATTACTTTAACTATATTGTTATTAAAACCTCGACCAAAATGATATCTTATGTCTAAATGTTTTGATCTATTGTGAAAGACTTAAACTTATCATTGAAGATTACAATACACTGTAAATCACCAGTCATTACCTTATTTTTTAAATGATAGCCTGTTTGCAACTATCTGATATTTCTATGTATTCTGCTTCCGTGCTTGATAATGCAACATTCTTTTGTTTTTTACTTCCCCAAGATATAAAGCCACCTGAAAGACTAAAACAGTATCCCATGTAGGATTTTCTATCCAATAAGTCATTACCCCAATCTGCATACATAACTCACTATATCTTTGTTTACACTGTTATCTGTCCCACAATACTCAATACAATGAAGTTTGGTTCCTTTGATATATCTTAATATACACACATCAAAAGTGTCTAGGGATCAACATATATTTTTGCAATAACTTTTCTCCTGATTGATATTAATTAAAATTTTCTTTAAGGATTCATCAAATAAAGTGTTTTCGTTTGTCTACAGTAACGATAAACCAAGTCACCTTTGCATGAATAAAGAAATTTGCCATTTTCCTAATAAAGGGATTTTTGACATTTGAACCACTAACATTAAAGTTCGAAAAAAAGACTGAAATAACAGTTTTCTTTAAAATTTTATTGGGTAACTTAAACAATTAATAATCCGTGTTTCTACCGTGAACACTAACAACACAAGAACATCGGTTTGGCATACTCAAAATGAGTTCATCCAAATCACGCTGTGGAATGGCCGCCCATGTTCGTTGCAACAACAAAAAAAGGTCTTCTTGCGACTGGATACCCTCCATATTCGGCAGAGCTCTTCTCTGTAGCATATCCCATGCATGCTCAATCGGGTTCAAGTCTGGCGACTGAGCAGGCCAGGGCATGACATTGATGTTAGCTGCGGCGAGAGTCTGTCTTACAACTTTTGCGGTGTGCGGTCGTGCATTATCATGCATTAACTGAAATAAGGGACCGATTTGCACTTGTAGAGGAACGATGACGTCTGATACAATCGTCTCAGCATAAATTTGAGCGTTGAGGTTGCCTCTGATCCAAATCAACTCAGTTCTTCCGCCGATCCAAATACCCGCCCATACCATGATGGTTCCACCACTATAAGGATGGACTTCCTGGCAGGATTTTAATCGCTGTTGGCGTCCAGGGGTTCTCCAGTGTCGTATACGTCTTGTATCCGGTCTCATACCAAAACGAGACTCATCAGAAAAGCACACGAAACGCCATTGTTCTTCTGCCCAATTTCTGTGTTCAAGAGCCCATTGATATCGAATCCTACGATTGTGCATTGCTATAGGTGGTACCCTTAGCGGTCTTCGGGAATGAAGGTTCACTTCATGCAAGCGGTTTCTGACTGTTTGGTCGCTAATTAAGTTCCCTGAAGAGTGATGAAGCCTCACGGCTAACATCATGGCGGTTATTGTTGGAGTTCTTCGAGTTGTGAATTGAATGTATCGGTCTTGTCTCCGTGTGGTGCAGCGATACCGTCCTCCATGGCGCTCAGCCACGGTACCAGTGCTTCGGTAACGTGTCCAAAGTCGACTGATAACACTCTGACTAGTATTCAGAGCTAAAGCCACAGTACGTTGCCGGGAACCAGCTTCTATCATTCCCACGGCTCTGAGCATTTCTTCCCTGCTTAAATGACGTCGCCGCTCCATAATAACGTTGGTTTTAATCAGTAGTAGGGAAACAGTAGCACTAATAATGTCTTCAATGCGTTGTATGTTTTTATAGGGAAAATATTGACAGCTGATTTTCATCTTTTACTAGAAATTGATTGAAAGTTCCTGTTTCAAATTATGAAATGCACCAAAAAGGATCCATATAAATTTATAAAATTATAAATTTATTACAAAGCCACATCTCAATCTCAAGAAATCCGCATAAAAATGCTTGATCCCTAGACACTTTTGATGTGTGTACTTACGCTTAGCATGAGTCCAGTGGTCCTTTACTGTAACAATTATTGAACTGACTTAAGTATCCAACTGCAAATGCAATATCTGGAAGAGTATGTATTGCTAGATATATTAAACAGCCAATTAACCGCTGATAAGGCAAAATTTATCACAATTCTTATCTTTAGCTAATATTAATTCTATTGCAAATTATATAACTACACGTTTTGTGATTTGCAATAGACTGACTTTTTATTACAAAAACGTAGCAACGTCTCACAGGTGACACGAGTTTATACATACAAATAAAAGATGGCGTTTGTACGCTCAAACTTACATTTTGATACACAATCATTTTAGGATATTAAATATTAAATAGCTCTATTTAGCGTCCTTGAATATGAAATTGTACGGCCCCGTGATGTAGTTGATGGACGCCAACTTGGTTTGCATCGGCGGACCGAACCATTCCACCTTGAAGTTCTCAATGAGCCGACCAAGGAATGTCTCCAACTCCAACTCGGCAATTCTTCGTCCTGGACAACAGATAAAGAAAAGTCACAATAGATAATTACCGTCATTCAACAGTTTAGAATTATGACTTGCGAAATTAACACAGAAATCAAAATTCTGTCGATAAAATAAAAAGAACTTACGACGACGATGTCACATGACGGGTGTAATTTAGTGAATGTTCTAAACTTGTCAGTGAGAAAACCTTAAATCAGTTACTCACAGTCGAACGTGATGGGTGTAATTTAGTGAATGTTCTAAACTTGTCAGTGAGAAAACCTTAAATCAGTTACTCACAGTCGAATTTCTATTGTATCTGATTTTACGGTAGCTTAATTTGTAAGTAGATCATCTCGGAACTCCAATAATAATTATGTTGATTACAGATTAATAAAAATTAGTTACCAACATGTAGTACTTGCGAACGGTTCGTATGATTTGGCTGATTTCTTATTCGTTAATTTTATTTAGTTTGTCAGTACAGGGTTCGTAATAAAGATTCTTTTACGGTAAATCCACAGGAAAAAACTGGTCACAAAAATTCTGCTAACCTATCTATTTATTTATTTAATTAGGTCCTTACATATGAAATTAGCGTTTTGTCGTACCAGTGGCCAGCCACTTTGATCTCAAATATCTCCTCTTTGGTTAGGAATTCCAATTTCAAATTTATGAAGCTATTTACTCATGCTTTTGTGTTTTGAAAACCGTAATTCATTTGTTTTTTCCGCTTTTGGTTTTTTCTTTGCGTCACTCAGTTTCAGGATCAATGAACTACCTATGAGATGGCAAAAGTGCGTAGATACACAATAGAAAATACTTTGATTAAATAAATATATTAAATTTAATAATATCGACTTTATGTTCCACCCTTACTAAACGCCAATTTCACATGTAATACGGACAACAAAACAGATAACAACCAAATAACATTATAAGATAGGATGTTTAGGTATTACAAAGTTGAGTACTAGATTGCTATCTTATGTGTTGACACATCAATTTAAAATGTTCAAAACAAGAAAGTACTACTATTCACCTATAACCTATCCGGAAAGCATGCTTTTGTTACGTATGGGCTCATCAAGTAAGTAGTGATAGCTGGTGATCGAACCACGATTTCTAGGATCCGTTCGGCTACCAACACTTCAAGATATTCTCATATATGTCGTTGCCATACCGTAATATTGGCCATATCAGCTTTTAAAAGCAAGGCCATAAGGTTAGGTTAGAATTTGATAATTTCATGATATATTTTAAGCATTTCATGATATTGTCAATTTTACGATATGGCCACGACATATATAAATATCCTCATTACCTATACAACTTCTTGCTCCAAACCCAAAAGGTTGATTAACAAACGGATGGGTATTCTTGTGGTACAGAGGGTCCTCCTTGCCGGCCAGCCAGCGCTCAGGCAGGTACTCCGACGCCCTGGGGTAGTGCTCTTCCATCACTGACATCGCTTGGTGCATAAATGATATTTGCATCTGCAATTTATGATTGTTGATTTAATAAAAACAACACTCTTGTCTGTAAATATCTGAGTTTTTGCGACTTAATGATTACGGTATATTAATAGATGAAATATCATTCTTATAATTTTATCGTAGGTATACTTTTTTGTACTACTTATTAACTTTCGAGAACTTTTTCCTCATGTGTCGTTGTCCATTTGGGAAGGCCTATGCCTTAGATATTGTGTGGAACGATAGGCTCATGATAATAACTTTCGAGAAGTAAGTGAGAGGAAGGATATATGAATATTATAAAAACCATTTTGATTTTGACAACATAGTCCCTTTTTGTATCTAGCGTCAATTTTTTATTGCAAAAGTTCTACTTACACCTTCTGGAATTTTGTAGCCTTGCAAGTTATATTCTTTTGTGGTCATCCTTAAGTTTCCGCTTACCACGGGCATTACTCTCATCGATTCTTTCAGGCAAGCCTTTAAATACGGCCGTTTGTCGTTAAAATCTGGTATGGACCGTAATTCGTCTCGTAGCTTGTCTTGTTTTTCTTGATTATTTGCAAGTAAGTACAGCGTTGCTGTGATTGTGGTAGACGTCTGTTTAATAAGAACAACATTACTTATATTTGTAAGAAAGGAAAAGGTTTTAAGGGTAAAATGTTTTTACCGTGTCAACACCTGCAAAAAGAACGTCGGACGCCATTACAACGGCCACGTCTTTATTGATATCAAGTAACTTCTCCAAAACACTTTTCTGCTCGTCGGGCTTCTTTTCTTTTTGGTTTTCAAGTTCTTCGATGGTTTTATCAATAAAATGTCGTGTTATACTGAAACAGACAGTCCGGCATTTATTTAACGCTATGAGTTAAAAACACTAATTCGCTTTTGATCGTTATTTTCACTTTTATCAATATTATCGTAATATTTATAAGTAGCCAAATTAAAAAAATCTAAATAATTAGGATTGATTGATAGTGCTTCTGTGTGATTCTGTGATAGAAAAAATTAAAAAATTCTTACATTTCTTGGTCTTCATATAATTTCATTGCTTTTTTAAAGGTTTTCGTTGGGAAGTATCTCCATAAGCTTGGTTTGAAGTCCAGCTGGTCTGCAATGTGAAATACATCGTGAACTATTTGAATGAGCCTTTTCTCAGGCGAATCAGGCGGTAGGTCTGAGGTGAAGCATTTGAGCCGCCGGCCCAGGGCAACCAAGGCGATCGACTCCAGTGACCAGAGATTCATTTCCATTTCAAAATCACTTTGTATCATGTTGTTGTCTCCGCGTAATGATTTTAATCTAAAATAACAATAAATTGTTAGTATTTAAATTAAAGGCATGAACAAATGAGGAACGGCTAGAGCGACTATTTTTGGTTGTGTTTGTCCAGCAAAACCCAGCAAACTTATCTTTGGCATAATTGGTGAGTTAACGGCAGTTAAAAAGTATTAACATCAAATTATATTTATCTAAGGAGTTACAATTTACCTGGTAATCATATCTTGTCCCACTTCATCTATCATGGAAGAATAAAGTTTTATAGTTTTGGGCTGTAGCAGTACGGGGTTGACTGTCGATCGAAATTGCTTCCAACTGTCGCCATGACTGAAACAAGGAAGCCCATATTGCCTTTAGCGTATTAAATAAACTTGTAGAGAGCTATTTTTTGCGACATCGATTAATACTAATAAAACAAGATTCGTAAATAAATTAAATGGAATTTTAAATATTAAACTTCGAAAAATAATGAATCTTGAAAATTCAGAGGTGACTCCCCCTTTATACGATGTGAAATCCATCTACAGATACACAGCGGGCCTGGGCAAGCTCGCTGGTTATGTGGGACTCTCCCCTGAGCACCCGCTTCCCTATCCAGTCCGAAGGTCTCGACAGGGACTCGAGAGAAAAGGGGCCTTACCCGATATAACACCTTTGTACCATTCCATCACTTGTCGCCAGTGTGGTTCAGGACCGCGGACAGCAGACTCCGAATCTCTCTTCACCCAAGGTTGCCTGGAAGAGATTGCTTTTAAGCAATAAGGCCGCCTAATTGTACTCTCTTGTTATAATTTGTCCTGTTTTTGTAATTGTTGTTTTTTCTTTTGTGCAAATAAAGTGTTATTATTATTATTCTCTTTATTTAAAATATATCTTAAGTAAATTTTTTTACAATATTTTAAATATAAAAAAGACATATATACAATATAAAATATTATAAAAAACTTAACTTAGGTTGCCACCGGCAGCGGCAATCCCCGCTACCCAAGCTATCGGTGGTTAGGGCTGCAGAGTGAGGAACCTCCTGACAATACGTGCCGTGTCAAGGAGTACTGCCTTCTGTATCTGACCCTTGACCCAACCTTTTAGCGAGAGCCGCTCTAGGTGTTAGTCGAGGCTCTTAGCTAAAAGACCGTTTGTCGAAACGACTATTGGTACAATAATGGCTGAATCCACATCCCACATGGCGGTAACCTCGTGAGCCAAGTCAAGGTACTTACTGAGCTTGTCCTTCTCGGCTTTCACGAGGTTCTCATCATGAGGTACGGTGATATCAACCAATATTGCCCGGCGCCGAGATCAGTCGACCACCACGATATCAGGCTTATTGGCGACAATAGTCCTGTCCGTGATGATAGAGCGATCCCAGTAGAGCGTTGCATGACCATTTTCGAGGACTGGCGTACTTATAGTACGGCACCTCCGATTCAACAAGGCCATATCAAAGAGCAAGTTGCTGGTGAATTATTCTGGCTACTTGGTAGTGTACAATAGAAAAAAAATCACATTTCACCGGTTCGACTCCCGGCTCAAGCAGGTGATTTTTCAAATATCTTTAATTATTTTTGAAAATAAAGGAATGTTTCCTTTCAGTAAAATTTGCCATCATCAATATTAAGGGTATTTTTCCTCCAACCACTGCCTTTTTTTCCATACTGTATATAATATGTTTTAATATACTTACTCTGTTAGTAAGCCGTGTTGAACGTTTGAGTTGCTCGCTGATGTAGCTTTTTTATTTCTTCTGTAGTAGTCCAGGGACTGGAATCCAGGTCGTACAGGCAACCAATTTTCGGAGCGTAATACCTGTAATCGATTTCTTCCTATTTAATGTTATATTTTAATGTCTTATTTGAAAAAAAAACATTCGAAAACATTCAATACTTCTAATGGTTACAAATCTTTCTTTAATAATAAAAATCAATTGCCGAAATGTTTGTACGCGCATCGTTTCGGAACGGCTGGGACCGCATTGACTGATTCTTTTTTAGTTGTGTTTATACGAACAATTTCACACGACAAATACTTGTCAATATAATGTTTGTATGAAATATTTTTTTTGGAAATTTGTCACGGGGTACAATTTGCTCACGCTGACGAAGTTACGGACGAAGTTGCGGACGGGCCGCTAGTATATTAATAAAAATAAATTGCCGAAATGTTTGTACGGACATAACATCAGAACAGCTACACCTATTTGGCTAGTTGTGCTCGTAATTGTTGGAAGAAGGTTTATAATGTGTAAGAAAATTTTCGATTTGCCACGGGGTAGAAGGTCTACGCGGATGAAGTCGCGGGTGGTAAGAAATAAGTATATAATATAAGTAGACATAATGGCATGACATATTTTACAGGCTTTAATAATTGTGCCTGTAGAAATATATTTTTATAGTATAAATAATAAATTGTGTCGTATAGAATCATAATCCGTCAAATCCAGAAAGGTCTATTTTGCAGTATTAAAATTTTTTGCTGGCAACAGTTACAATAATTCGTAATTTTTTAAAATTAAGGTAAAAATACTACTACAAGAATTTTGAACGATTTAATACGATACAATTGCAAATTGTGACGGAAATTAATGATAACTACCAAAAAAAATATTTATGTAGAGGGTATTGATAACAACACATGGATCTGACGGATTTTGATAACAAAATATGGATCTCACATTAATGGATATGGTGAAGATTGATACCAAATACATTAGCGGCCATTACTGTATTAATATATTATATATTAATATAACTACACCATGACGCTTATCTGTCAAAATGCAGCATTGTGATTGGTCGAGGAGGATGTAGCGGCTTTTGTTTCCGACTAGTCAATCAATCTGGCAGGTTTTGAAATAAAATGCGAAGAAGGAACGTAAATTACTTGGAATATAGCTGGGTTTGAAAAAAATTTGTAGTATGAGAACATAGTATTCAATATTTTGATTCCAAAGAGTTCAAAACCTTTTTTTTTCAAAAGTGGATCTGGCGGATTTTGTTTCTATGCCTAACGACAATGGGCGATTTTCCGAGATCAAAATAAAAAAGAAATTGGTTCGTAAATGACTTCATAGATGGCGCTAAGCATAGATTAGTATGGCGCTTAGTAAAAGGCGGGTTCATGAAGAGCACGTGTATGGCTGCGTAATATTTATTCTATTCCAAAATAGAAATAGGTTCTGGATGTCCTGAATATAAATAGATAAGTAAATACTATTTTTTTATTCTTTTGGTAGACAAGTAAAAGTGTAGAATGTATTACAGCCCATAAGTAGCCCAGCTTTCATAAAACGACATCTATCGAGTGTTTTTGAACTAATTTTTACTTTTTAATTTGGGCTGTCAGAAAATCGCCCATTATAATGGTCTAATCTAAACCCTTGAGCGTGTATGAAGAATGTTACGTATGAGGATTGGAAAATGGAAAGCTGTGATCTCTCAGAGATGTCAATTAAAAGTTAATGACATTCAAATATTCATTCTCTATTTAATACTATGCAAAAGAAAGTGACATCAAGAGACTTTAGTGTCATTAAAACTTAATTGACGTCTCTCAATAAGTATATGATTAAAGTATGGCGATAATGAATGCTTTTCCCGAGTCCCGACTCGCACTTGCCGGTTTTGTCAGTTACAATCATCCTCATACAACTCTTTGTTATAAAAACATCATTACAACCAAAATCTATCGGTAGTCAAATACTCACTTGAGCTGCTATTTCAGGATCAAACAAAAGTATGAATGGAGGCCGGCCCAAAATTCCGTCTAACCTAACAATCGGTCCAAATAGGTTGTATAGATTTTTTCCCAGTGTCGGTGCGTCAACAAAATGCAAAGCACCTAAAACAATAAAAGTTGTTTAACTAGTCGGTCAATTAAAATTATCTTGTGTTTAATTTTTATGTTTATGTATGCAAACATGTATGTTTTAAACGGGCCAACATAAAGTAGGTAATTGACTCCTCTCCACTCGATGTTACGTGGAAGCAGCGTTGCCAGATATTTCTTTTGTCAAGTCGGGATTTGGAAACTTTTTGAGTGAAAAAATGCGAGATTTTTTCATCGAAAAAGGGACACAGTAAAAAAAACCGTGTATAATCAGAAGTTTTTCAATATTTATCTTTTTATTTGAGTTTTAAATTACGTTTACGTGACAGTAGATAGCAATAACAGCCATCCGCGCCGGGCGGGCGGCCAGAGGGCCTAGTCAACTGGCAAACGCTCGACCGGTGACAGCTTCAAAATCGCTCATCAAATTCGCTAGGCTACATCGATATCGATAAGCTAAGGGATATAGAACATACAGGCTTGTCTTAGTATTTTTTTGTTTGATGATAATGTAATGCTTATGTAAGATTAATAAATAGGTAGTAACCACACCGATCCTTTTGAGTTTTAGTGAATTGAATGTCACTTTACTAAGAAATTCGGGTAGACTCCTTGAGACAATTTGAAAAATGAATCAATCGCTTTTTTCGCCGGAAGTTCGCCAGGCAAGCACGTTTGTAAATAAGTACTTATAATGATAACGAGTGACTTACCCACCATAATATGATATTGATATGAGACCAAACCCATTTTTCAGCTTATAATATAAATAAATTAAGACTGAAGACCACAAGCAAACGCTTGCTGCCAAGAATTTCTCAAATATTAACAACTTGACGTCCGTCTGTAATGAAATAAGTGATAACACTAAATGTTACAAACCGCGCGAACATTTAAACAGTTTGATCTTAGATGCGAGTACCCACTAGGTAGTGATTAAAACGTTTGCATCTTGTATGAGTACATCGCCTAAAGTAACTCTATGGCGTAGCGGCTAAGGCTTTCGGGTTTAGTTGTCTAACTACAACACCTATCACATTACTTTTCTAATTGATTATTGTCCTAAATAAAATAAAATAAAAAACATTCCAAGTACATGGTTTTGCTAGTTAAATTAAAACTAATTTTAAAATATGCAAACTAGCGAAGCAATGTAGGTACTTACTGTTACTTGAAAGGTAATGCTAGAGGTTTAACTAATGCAAAAAGTCCCCGCCCGCGCCGCACCGGTTTGTGATCTTGCCAGTTAGTTACGCAACTTTCACATTACCGAGCTAAAGAATGGGTAACCAAATAAAAAGCGTCTCGAGCTCCTCCGTGCTTCGGAAGGCACGTAAAGCATACTGCGGTTGTATTGGCTCAGGGCTTAAGCCTGTTATAGCCCAGTCTGCCTTAGTGCTGTCGTTCATGTGGGAACGTTCAGGACGTTCATAGGATGACGATGAAGACAACATCGCCTTAATATAGGATTGTTTCATTGTTACTTATTTATAGCGGTAGGTACCGAAAATAATTGAAATGAAAAGTCAAATCATTTATTAAATATACGCCTTCACAGACACAATGACATGATCGTGGTCTCTACGCGACAAGTTAAAATATTTATTTATTTTACATTATTTATTTCACTGCCATTCATTATGAGTTGGTTGATAATGTTTCTAAATAAAACATAGGATTATTTATATGTTTACCAAAAATAATTTTAAAACAATTAATTTTATATAATTACCCTAGTATGTTGATAATGAATCAAGAACAACTTTAAGCCATGTTTAATGCAGTTTCATTGTTGGATACGACATGTGGTACACATCCCTTCTTTATTGTGAGCCTGATGCAGCATTAAATATTGGTGTTATTATGATTAACCATGCTTTTTGAAGGTATCCAGAATCTCCTAAGAAATTGGAACAATATACTTACTTATAGAAAATTGTCTAAACATAAAAAGTTAGTAGGTAGTATATATTTACCAAAAATAATTTAAAAACAATTAATTTTATTTATTTATTTTATATTCATAGGTGAATCGACAGTTCTATAAAAAGTATAACACTGAAAATGTGAAACAGCAAACCATTTACAGATTCACACAAATAAAAATGTGATAGTAACATTACAAACTCAAGCAACAATTACAATCGATTACTTCACAATCGCCAAATTGATAATAACTAAACTATTACAGAGTATGCTAGATATGGAACTTAATTTGTATTATATGTATAACAAGCCACCTTATGTTAAGCCACCTATTTAAAGAAAAAACAATATTATAACAAACACAATAGAACCCACCAGATTTAATAATCGGATAATAATAATGCAAGTTTATACATATAATTACCTTTGTATGTTGATAATGAATCAAGTACAACTTCAATAGCTTAATGTTATGACTAGTAGAAATTGATATAAGTAGGTACTTAAACATTTTCTATAGGTACCTACTGCAAGTAAAATTAAATATCAAGTAAAAAATAACATTAATGTTGTATTTCTTAATATATTCTTATTTCCTTACCTAACTCTCTCAAAGTCAAAGTTTATTAAATATGAGGCTTCACTTTCTCTTATTGACATTAAAACTATATGTGTATAAAAATAAATGCCAATTGTGTGTTTATGAAGGTACTGTTTTTTAGTAGTACCTACCTAAGTAAATCTTTTTAATAAAGTACAATAAACTTAGAACTAAATTAACTTTATACTTAATTTTTCCCCATCATATAAACCAAATCACTATTTTATGGGTTAAATATATTTATGGCACACTGTTCCTTTTCTTAAAATAAAAATGTTGTCAACGAAGGTATTGTTTTTTTGTACATAAGTAAATCTTTTTAAATAAAGCACAATAAACTTAGAACTAAATTAACTATATTTATGGCACAGACTGCTCCTTTTTGTAGAATAAAAACGTTGACAACATTAGAGCTCCACAAAAAAAATCATATAAATAACTAAATTCAACGATGCCAAAGCCATGTTCAATGCAGTTTCATTGTTGGATATGACATGTGGTACACACCCCTCCTTTCTTGTGAGTCTGATGCAGCATTAAATATTGTTGTTATTATCATTAACCATGCTTTTTGAAGGTATCCAGAATCTCCTAAGAAATTAGAACAATATACTTACTTATAGAAAATTGTCATAGATAAAAAGTTAGTAGGTAAGTACCTATGTATTATACAAAATTGCTTGATATTGTTTTTTACCAAATAACCATGTTTGTTCACCATTCTGAGGAAGTCCATCCTCCAAATTATGAGGTAACATTTAAGATTTTTGAATCGTCGTCTCAAATCTGCAAAACCACATAAAATAGTTTTATCTTTATGTCAATACTCTTTATTCTAGCAATTTTAACAAAACTGACATTTCCTGGTAAATCCCAATATAATAATAGGCATAATACTTACCTTTATTATGTAAGTAATAATTTATTTATTAAAACTTACCGTTTGAACGTAAGGACTGATATCTTTTCCTATTAAGAAAGATGCTTGTCTGTATAAGATTTATAGGGTATAGTCAATAGGTACACCTTACTACACTTAGAGCCTTGGTTTAATACTCTAAGCTACCTGGCAAATTAAATCTTCATTGGAACCTGTAAAACAAATAGGCAATCTAAGTTATAAATTGATAAATGGACATTATGGATAGGTTACATTTAATATTTATACAAAAAGTCCCTTACTGTTGTCTTAATCTTGACCTTTCTTGTCATGATTAAAGGTACTTAGGTGGATTTATTTGGCCCAAATGTTTGTATGGTTTGAGAGCCCCTACAAATTGTTATGCAGCGACTTGCTCTTCGTTGCGGAAAATGTTGCATGACACACATTTATTTGGTCACTCACATCGCAACAACTATATCAGCACGCAATTCCCGGCAGACCTTAGCTAAATATTTGAAAGTTCGTAAACGAGAACTCTGAGAACTATTCACAAGTACAACAAACTCGATTTCGTTACTTTGCTCCAAGTAACGTAGGGAAACATTTCTTCCTTAGCGCCTGAGCACTTGATTATCGCAGTCCACAATAGCCCTAAAAAGAGCATTTTAAACAAAACTTTCAACACAACACAACTATTCCTTCATCAGCTGATCAAACAATCGCCATTTTGTGTGAATTTTTATCTTCAATGTTTGAGTGATCGCTAGATTAGCGATTCTTGGCTTGTCAAACTGTCAATTAGGTCTATTTTAGCGTAAATTTTACGTCGTAGGTAACTTTTGCTTATGTCAATCCCATACATTCGGTTTATCGTAGCGAAGATTTCGTAGCGTTTCATTTGTTTGCCAATTGACTAGGCCCTCAGTCCACACTTGTCTATGTCACCCGGCTGCGCTTCCTCAGAACGTTGCACGCACGGTCGAGTTATCCCAGAAAAGCGGTCTGAGCCTGTCCCGCGCGGTATATTAATTTTGATTTAAAAATTGGGACGTCCCGCCAAAATCGGTACGTCTAGCAACGCTGCGTGGAAGTGAAGTCTATTAGACGCAAAGACGGCTAATGAGACCTTGTAAGTTGCATCTTCAACCTTTGCTAATAAAATTACCAAAAAATACCACTCACTCGTGGAAATTTTCAGACACAGAAGTTGGCACAACTGTCAACGACGAATTTGACAGAATCGAGCATAGACTATGCCATATTTTGCGATCAAGATGCATAAAATGTACCACAGAACCGAAATAATCGACCTTGTTCATACTAAAGTAGTCTGTAAGTCTATGAAAACACGCTACAAAGTCAAGTGTGTCTTTGTAGGTGCGGTCTCATGCGACCGCTTGGGGTTTGATAGGCTGTTGACTACAACAGCCGTGTCGTATACCGGAGGCCGTGTGGAATAGCAGGCCACAAAAAAGCATACTGCAAGTAGTATTCTTTCAGATACCCTCTCTTCCCTTGCGTAGCGTAGAAGGCGACTTACGGACTAAAGACTGCATCCATCACCACATCTAACAGCATAGAGCGGCGATGGGCTCACCACTTATGACGCTGAACAAATGTGTAGTTATAATTTGGTGAAATGTGGACTTTGGCGGTGACTGCTTCTGCGGTCCTCATTGCCTAGTCTCTGACTAACCCTTTGGGGATAATATTCGTGAATCTTTGTATATGTTGACTACAACTTTGTGGATGACATAATTTTACCTCCTGGTATAAAATGGTGAGCTTGGCCTATGATGGGTAGCCGGGAAGGCCCAGGTATCTCCCTCCATGACTTGAGCGGTTGAGCGTCGTTCGCGGCTGCTGTGTCAACAGCTACTGTCCTGTAATATCACATTGTTTCTTATAATTGATATTTGTGTAACCTCTCGTGTGAAAACCTACTAACAATCGAATTAATATTTTGTCTGGCTGTATCGCAGTTGACAGCCTAAACATATCAGGTGGAATGCTACATTATGGCTGATAGCGTATTAAACATGCAAATTAATAATCGACATGGAAGACTTGTCTGTCACCCAGATAATGAAAGAACGGTTCTTAGCTATTGTAAGCTTCCGATATCCGTATTCCTCCGATGATTGTATACGGTAATAATGGATCGGATGATCCAGCATGGCGACAAGTGAGGGAAAGTATAGGAGTCTCTATTATCGCCACATTACCATCTTCGTCTCCCGGGTATACGTGATACATTTCCTCCTGTTTAAAAAGGTAGCATTTGCCCGCAGCTTCGCTCGTGTTAATGTATAGGTGTGTAGGTTTTGTCAATAAATTGATTGTAAAGAGACTGGGACTGTTTACAGCCCCAGTCGTATCATCATTGCCTCAAATGTATGTTCGCGTATTACTTCAGAACGGCTTCACCTATTTCAAATTCTTGTTTTGTTGTGTTTGTAATTGTCAGGAGAAGGTTTTTATTATTATTTTTTTATTAAAGAGGAAGGCAAACGAGCAGGCGTGTCACCTGATGGAGAGTATCACCGCCACTCATGGACATCCGCAAAACCAGAGGAATCGCAGACGCGTTGCCGGCCTTTAAGGAAGGAATAGGAATTGAGAGGGAGGGTTGGGGGGGGGGGGGGGCTCCGGAACCCTCACTGGTCGGACGAAACACAATAGCACCAAGTGCTATTATTTCACGTCGAATATTCGCGAGAGGGTGGTATTATGAATGGCAATTATTGAAAATTCGTCACGGGATACGGAGTGTTAACGCAGACGAAGTCGCGGTCAGGCCGCTAGTTTATTATATTACTTAGGATAAGGTCTAAGCGTACCTACCTTACAATGGTATTGGTGAGCGCAGTCAGCTGATAAAGCGGCCTCAGCCTGGACGTTTGCATGGTGCTAAGCGTTACAGTCAACTGTTGTTGAGACGCGCGCCCTGCTGATTGTAGACAATCAATGGGTTATCGTCTGTTATCAATATTATCTGTGAGACGCAGATAATTGGTACAGTGTTATTTATCAAACACTGTATGGTTTTTTTCTAGCCTATACATTCCCATTACTGGACCAAGGTTTCCCCAAGTCCTTCCATCCATCTCTATCTTGCGCCAGTTAGTCTGGTGTGCGTCCACATTGCCTCGCCATTCTACTAATATTATAAACGCGTAAGTTTGTAAGTATGGATGGATGTTTGTTACTCTTTCACGTAAAAACTACTAAGTGGATTTAGATGAAATTAGGCATACAGGTAGTTTATAACCTGGATTAACACATATGATACTTTTTATCCCAATATTCCCACGGGAACGGGAACCACGCGGGTGAAACCGCGAGCGGCCGCTAGTGAATATAATAATTGTATTTAAATACTTATCTAATAATAATATGAATATTGTGAATATATTATGTGCGAGATTACAAACCTATTAACCCTTTCGGGCACATATTAAAGGAGATCTATACCCAGCAGGTTGCGGGCTGATATGATGATGATGATGAAGCCTTTCGGATCCGGTAAACACTTTTTAAAATTACTACTAGGTCTAGGTAAATCAGTAGTTGGGGAATCCGGGAGAAGTGCGCTAACATCATCATAGCCTTAGCATCATATACTCTGAAATAGCAGACTCTAGTCAGTTTTACTCAGCCACTACAACCGCTGAAAGAGATTTAATGCTCTGCTCCCTGCAACGGTACAAAAGAGAGCTATACTCTTTGTGTAACTGCTGATTTTTTTTTTATGTGATTTATTTTTGTAACTAAGTAAGTATGTAGTTCTACTGTTCATATAATTTTCCTGAAATTAGTTCCGATTATTTTTCATTATTGTCATGTAATTTGTTTTAATTTATTTATTTATATATTATTCACTTACAACCTATCATTACAGGTTTAATTACCTCATACAATAGTGCAGCCACACATACAAGTTCACGATAACAAGAAAAATTGTTGTTGCATTGTAACAATTATTATTAACACTATTATTTTAGATATAAGCTGTAATGTAACAATGTTGGCAGACCTAATAAAATAAATAAATAAATCTAACATCAGGCAAGTTAAAGTGCTTAGCCATATAGTGGATAAGGAAAAAGTATATTTTATAAAAACAAATGTTTTTGTCGCGGGTGACGTGCTTGTACGGTTTATCTAGCTGTTATTTATAAGCAGGATCAATAATACAATATTATCAGAGGTTAGTATTTAGATACCTACATGTCTGAGATATATAATTTAATTTATCAAAACGTGACAATTCTTATAGAAAAACTTTTATTTAAATTGTACAATGTAACAGTTTGCAATAGTCCTATGTATGTTAATGCAATACGCTGAAAGTAATGAAATACAAGTATACTAAACAAATGATATTCACTCAATTTTGTATATTTTTCGATAACGTTGTACCATACTTTATATTATTAATTTATTCATTTACTGATTTCAGTCCTACAAAACCATCACAATCATTTGTCATGACTCAAGAAGTCTCTGACAATATTTTTTATGATTTGTGCCGATACCTACATAAATAAATTACTTAATATAACTAAATATTATTATTACACAAAACAATATTTATCAAAAGTTAGTTGAAGAAATTACGGTACGATAAATTACCTTGTTTTAAGCGTTGGCTTTGGCGAGCGGCTTTAAATGCCACCGGTGCTCGAACCAATTACGATTTGTATGCACTTTACTAAAGTCTAGCACGAACACAAACCACTACATGTTAAAGACATTTTACCAACTTATTAATAACACATTTGTTTATACTACGAATTGAGGTATCATTCTATTATAATTTAACACTGAATAATATTAGAGTATATTTGTGAACCTGCGAACGCGGAGCGCGTTGCTCGGCTTATAAATCACCATGACCTTGCACGGACTATTATTATCTCGTTTGTTTTGATTTCAATCTTTATGTGTATATGTATAGGTTTCGATATTCTTTGATGTTATATAACAACTTGCTTTGGCCGCAAAAACTTGTATTTTGTCTGTTTGGTTTGCAAGACTCACGTTTATTAGTTAATTTTAAACTTCAGAAATACATTAGTTGTTGTGGACATTGACTGGTAGTGTGTTCGTAGTAACTTAATGACAACATCTGCTCAAATTATATTTGTTGTCCGGCCAATCGAAGTCCATCTCAAAATCTGTTACATTTATAAATATTAAGTTCTTAGTTTAAAAATTAAGCTAATACCATTGAGGTACAATAAACTGAAGACACCGCAAAGCAAGCTTGTGCGCCCATGGGCTGCAAACGCCTCATTGATTGCACGTGATTCAAGCGATTGTGGACCTTGCGGCTGCACCCTAATTACAAGAGTAATGTGCCCTAATTGCGCACAAACTTGCTTCGCGGTGTCATCTCTAGTTTATTGTACTTCAATGGCTAATACCCATAATTTATAGTGATGACTTGATGTGAATGATAGAGGAATTTTCCGAGCAGTGGGAACTAAAAAGGCAGTACTTTTAAAAAATAAACATATTTTTGTATGGTTTGTCATTCATACAATCACGTCTATTATCCCCGAAGGGTTAGCCAAATACTAGGCAATGAGGGCAGCAAAAGCAGTCCTCTACCATAGTACACTTTTTACCACATAACGATTGCACATGTGCTGGTATATGGTTTGTAAAAAAGATTTTTTCAAGTGAGTCTTCTGTCAAAAGCATTTACCCACCATTTACTAGACCTATAATTTTATGAGTGACTCTACCACCGCTGAACCGCTCCAGCTTTGCTTTTGCAGAAACAATCAGGTAATTTTCTTGCTCAGTCAAGTGTTTAACACTTTTGAATATACTCGTAATTCATCCATACCATCATACCATGTGATCTAACCCCATTCGTACTCAAACAGTGACAGAAAATGTCAAATTCTATCGAAAATTTTCTTTAGTCGCTAACCATCTTGTTTATTTTGCGGGCACAGATAACCTTGTATTCTTAATTATATTAATCCTTTATGGTACAAAGAAAACACATTGAAAAAGAAGTTACACAAGAAATATACAAAGGACTTATCTCTAGAACAGATCTCTTCCAGCCAACCCTAGCTGTGGTGTGGAAAGAATGTCTGCGGGACTATAGTCTGTTCACTAAAGCTTGATTTTTGTGACAGGTGTCAAATGGTCATTCCTAGGGTTGAGACATTACAAACGTAATTGAATCAAATGATAATTGAACTTATCAATTGAATATCATTATCTGTCGTTAATCGTTTTTGCTTCAAATTATCATTTTGGATGCTATTTAGATCACTTAATTTTTAGAAATACATAATTAATACGTAAATAAAAATACGTGAATAGATTTTGATTGTTTTAATAATGAACAAATTCATATTTAATATATTGGTGTACAACCTAAATCATCACAGTAATTACTTGAGTCACTAGAACAGTCCTTGTCAAATTTTACTACACGCACAAAGTCACCTTATTTTTTTTATTGTGACACGTCATAGTTACTACATTCTGCCTGATGGTAAGCAGCCGATGCAGTCCAAAATAATGAGAACGCTCCTCACCATAGAACAAGCACGGTAACAAGCGCACCCATTCATGACGGCCTGCATAAATGCCGTTTCACGCCCCGTTTAAAAGACCCGGGGTTATAGGAGCTGGGAAACACGTGCGCCGGCAGAGAATTCCGAATGATCTTACACAGGAACGACTTGCCAAATTTTTTGGTACGTGTGCTGATATTCTGCACAGTATGATGGTGGTTCCTAAGACCAGCACGTGTGTTCCGGGACAGGAAAGGAGAGGGCGGGATTAGATCATAAAGTTCTTCAGAACACTCTCCGTAGTAATTACGGTAGAAGACACTGAGAGAAGCAATGTCTCTTCGCAGCTGGAGGTCTTCAAGAGAGGCTGTAACCTCAGTATCTCCAATATCAAGTGCATCGAGGAGGTATTTAGCGGAGCCGTCCCATAGATGGGAACAATACTCCATACTCGATCGCACCTGAGTCTTGTACAGCAAACAGCGCTGCTCGGGAGTGAAAAACCGCCTCACCTTATTGAGAATACCCAACTTTCGAGAGACAGTTAAAATAACACTCTCGATGTAGCATTTTGGATTCAGTTTCTTGCCGATGTCAATGCATGGAATGCTGAGGTCCACTGAAATAGGTAGAAGAGAGTTCTGAAAAGAGAGAGGAGTAAGGAAGGAAGTTATCTTGGACGAGAATGCACAAACCTGGGTTTTTCTGGCATTATACTCGACCAGGTTTTCAGATCCCCACTTAGAGACACGATTGAGGGTTAGGTTCAGTTTGGCAACCAGTTCTTGTCTTTTCACTTCGATATCAGCTTGCTTTGCCGCGGGATGTCCTATGTACCGCTCATGCACCGCACTGTCATCCGCATAACAATAAATATTGCCCAAGGACAACATGTCATTGATATTCAGAAGAAAGAGTAGGTGAGAGCACAGAACCCTGCGGCACTCCGGCATTGACTTTGTAGAACTCGGAGGAACTACCCTCACAAAGGACACGAATCCTCTGATCTTCTAAAAAGTCTGCAACCTAGGCGCACAAACGGGGCGGCACACCGAAGGCCGGCAACTTGGAAAGAAGGGAGCGATGCCATACTCTTTCGAAAGCTTTGGCGACATCAAGGCTAACTGCCAGAGATTCGCCATGTTTCTCCATCGCTTCACCCCATGCGTGAGTAACGTACGCTATAAGATCACCCGTTGATCGCTTAGGTCTGAACCCATACTGGCGATCATGGAGCAGCGAGTGATCCTCTACGTAGTGAATGAGCTGAGAGTTAATTATCCGCTCAAATACCTTGCACAGCACAGAAGCTACAGCGATGGGTCGATAGTTGGCTGGATCCGAACGATACCTTTTTTTGGGGATGGGTTGTATGTTCGCTTCCTTCCAAGACACCGGCACAATACCGGTATTGTAAGACATCCTAAGCAATCGTGTCAACACAGGCGACAACTCAGCCGCGCATCTGAGCAGCACAATCGCCGGAACAACATCCGGCCCGCTAGCCTTACGACCGTCGAGCGACCGCAGCACGGCGTTCATCACACTGCCTAATACGAATATCAGGCATGGTGGCCCCACAATGTGCTATGATAGGTGGAGCGGCGCCACAACCGTCGACGCGGGAATTAGCCGCGAAAAGGTCAGCCAACAAGTTCACCTTCTCAAGCGGCTGGTAGGCTAACGAGCCATCTCGATGGACATTTTAGTTCTTTAATTTTATAAACCACTTTTTCCAATCGTCAGGGGTAACATGTTCACATGCATCATGTAGTAATGCTTGCATTTTATTTGCTGTAAAAGGCGGCTGGGTGTTATGTCGAGCCGCTTGACCTGAACAATATAGATAGATAGATAATACTTTTATTGTAACATAATAACACAAACATTTACAATGCCTTTAAATAGAAAAGAGAAAAAAAAAAGAAAAACAATGTTACAATTTGGCGGTCTTGTCGCTTAAAGCGATTTCTGCCAGACAACCAGTCGGATGGAGAGAACTAATATACTCTAAGATCGGAGGTGCAAACATTGAAAACATACTTAGTTACACAATTAAAAGCAAAAAATAAAAATAATAACATTATAAAATAAATAAATAATAGGGTTTAATAAATATATATATGTGGCGGCGCTATCTACCGCATACGCCGCACATAGTTCGACACGAAGCTTCTCAACCGTGTCAACAGATGGCGCTACAAAAATCAACTCAACGACATCTCCATACTAACAGAGAAATAGTATGGGAAGCCTGCATCACGTCGGGGTCACCACTGTAGGGAAGCGATAATGGGTAGATTGGATCACGTCGGGGTCACCACTGTAGGGAAGCGGATGGTAGGCAGGATGACAACTTTGAGGAAGGCAAAGGGAAGATCTTCCTCCGAGCCGGGTGGTATAGCTCGGGGACCGAGGTCCGGAGGATGTTAGTTGGAGGTGCTATGTATAGCGAAGGAAGTGGTGTAACTCCGCTACCCACCTTCGGCTTCCCATAATTGGTGACCCCTACGGAGCACAGAAGCACCTTCAACATCATCGTCGCAGCCTCGCAGCACCCATCCGTCACTCCCCATCCATCATCGAGTCCACCTTCGCCAGCAGACACAGCAAGCCAGCAATCAAGCCTCAAGGTTCCACCGCAGCATCATGGACGACGCTTCCTGGACTTCCGGCACACTCGACGGCATCATCCCGACCTGGTCTCCGCAGCCCACGACCGGTGCATCAATGTTGGCCGCATCACTCCGGCGTGGCAGCCCTGCACACCAGCAGCTCGGACCCACCGTCATCACCTGTCTCGACTCACCGCAGACAGGAGCAGCACACTGCATCACTGGCAACGCGCCTTCACCCCACCCGTCTCGACTCACCGTAGACTGGGGCATCCTGCAGCAGCACTCTTCACTGGCACTTGCAAGCTCTGACGCACTGACTGCTGAGCACTCACTGACATCGACCTCCGGTCTCAGGGGGGGAGTGATGTGGCGGCGCTATCTACCGCATACGCCGCACATAGTTCGACACGAAGCTTCTCAACCGTGTCAACAGATGGCGCTACAAAAATCAACTCAACGACATCTCCATACTAACAGAGAAATAGTATGGGAAGCCTGCATCACGGTAGCGGAGTTACACCACTTCCTTCGCTATACATAGCACCTCCAACTAACATCCTCCGGACCTCGGTCCCCGAGCTATACCACCCAGCTCGGAGGAAGATCTTCCCTTTGCCTTCCTCAAAGTTGTCATCCTGCCTACCATCCGCTTCCCTACAGTGGTGACCCCGACGTGATCCAATCTACCCATTATCGCTTCCCTACATATACACACACATATATTAAATATACATAAATATATAATACATAATTATACATACATAAACATAATAGTCTCAGGTAGGAAGTTGCGGACAACGACAGCTATGCAGCAGGTAAGGGTTAACGGGAAGGTAGAAATTTTTCACAAGCTCCTTAAATACATGTATGGATTTCGCACGTCTGATCGCCACTGCAAGCGAGTTCCAGAGACGAACAGCTTCAAACGGTGAAGGAACAATCTTAAAAGGTGGTGTTGTGAGAAGGGAATTTAAGGGTTAGATTTTCTGATGACCGTAACGAGCGCGAGGATGAACAATAA
This sequence comes from Scoparia ambigualis, assembly GCA_963921215.1. Classification (NCBI taxonomy): domain Eukaryota; kingdom Metazoa; phylum Arthropoda; class Insecta; order Lepidoptera; family Crambidae; genus Scoparia; species Scoparia ambigualis. The sequence goes on from OY992510.1 coordinate 8,826,069, forward strand.
AGGAAACTGAAACGTTCCTTTAGATAGGCAGGATAGATGGGATTAAACAATGTGTTACATAGAAGGGAGAGGATGTGAGTATTTCGGCGAAGACGAATAGGAAGCCACTTGAGTTTAGAGCGGTACACAGAAACATGATCATACTTGCGCAAGCCAAATATGAATCGAATACAAAGGTTTTGAAGGCCGCTCGAGTTTATTTAGCTGGTCCTCCGTGAGATCAATATAGCAGGCGTCAGCATAGTCTAAAAAACAGGAAGCAGCAGAGATTGTGCTAGCGAAATTTTAGTGGCAGTGGGTTAAAAGTAATATGTAACTATAATATGTAACTATCGTAATTTTTATTAGCTATACCTACATGGTGGTAGGGCTGTTAAGTCCGCCTGGCTAGCTACCACCATCTTATCTAAGTCTGTCGCCATAACAACGATGTTTATAGCATTGGTGTGTTCCGACAATAGAGATAAGATAGCCAGTTCCTCAGTGGTTGAAGATTCCGTGTGAAGCGCGCTTGCACCTTCGGCCTTATCGTCACTTACCATCAGGTGAGATGAAGGCCAAGCGCTAACCTGTTCCAACCTTTCACTTGAGCCCAAATCAGTTCTTGCACAACTAAGGCACTTGTATCAAAACAAGATTAGTTACCATCAAGATTGTGCTAAACTTATTGATGTGTCTTTAAATGCCCGCTCCAAATGGGTATGCCCAATGTGTGTCGCTGCCCGTCCAAAACTGGGCGATAACAGCAACACGCCTGTTCATGGAAGATGTACGAAAGATTCAGCTGAAATATTGTCTGACGCCACGCTTTGTTCCCCTCCAGCATCAATACAACTATTTCAAGATGCAATTTTAAATGAAATCAAAGATTTGCGTAAAAACATGAACGACAAATTCGAACATCAAAAGTCGTGCTTGGAACGGTTTAATACTACTATGCTGAAAGTAAAACAAGAAATGAAGGAATTGAATAGTGGCTTTGCTGCAATGCGTAAAGAACTGGATGATATTACTAAATCGGTTACCTTTCTTTCGGACTTTCACGACGATCAGGTAAAAGCTAACACCGAAAATAAAGCAAGTATCTCAAAAATATCTGAAGATAACATTAAACTCGCAACTCAATTGAATTTGATGTCCACGAAATTGAACCATATGGAGCAGCAGGCGCGGGATTGTAATGTTGAAATACAATGCGTCCCAGAGAACAAGAATGAAAACCTTTTACATATTATTCATAGCTTAACAAAAGCAATATCGTATGATTTACCCGAAAGAGAAGTCATAAACTTTCATCGAGTTGCTAAGATGAATCCACCATCTAAAAGACCTCGGAACATTGTGTTAAAGCTGGCTAGCCCTCGTTCCCGTGACAATCTATTAGCAGCTGTAAAGAACTTCAACAAGCATCATGATAAGGACAGACTTAATTCTAACCATTTGGGAGTTACTGGAGAACGGACGCAGGTTTTTGTTTTGGAACATTTGTCCCCCGATAATAAAAAAATACATGCGGCAACAAGACATGCTGCAAAAGAGAAGAAGTATCAGTTTGTGTGGGTGCGAAATGGACAAATTTTTGTTAGGAAAGATGTAAGCTCGGCTCCAAAATTAATTAGAGATATGGATTCATTAAGAAACCTTTAAAATCTATTAAATAATTATAATGCATGTTAATCTATTCAATTAAATTAGTAAAAGTGTATAATATATATTATCAAAATGTTCGCGGTTTGAGATCAAAGACAGATAACTGCTATTTATCGATTTTAAATCAAAACTTTGATGTTCTGGTTCTTACGGAAACATGGTTGAACAATTCTGTTTACGACCATGAAGTCATAGACCAGCGTTACAATATTTTTAGACGTGATAGATCTTCTACCAGTTCGAAAAAAAAAGACGGAGGCGGAGTATTAGTGGCGGTGCTTAAAAAGTATAATGTCCTGAGAAAGCACTCATGGGAATCAAGCTGTGAGGATTTATGGCTATCAATACATTTTACAAAAAATGTGATTGTAAATATTTGAGCAGTATACGTACCTCCTCCCATTGAACATATTTATATTAAAAAATTTCTTGATAACACTAATCTGATTCTGAACAAGGTTAATAAGTCTTCAATTACACTGCTCATTGGTGATTTTAATTTTTCCAATATACAATGGAAACAGGTCCCAGACTCCAATAATTTGTCTCCGGCTCCCAGTACCTGCTTTCTTGAAAACCTATTTTTAGACTCAGTTGCATTTAGTGGCTTGTATAAGTGCAACTCGGTTTGCAACGTAAATCAGCGCATATTGGACCTTGTACTTTGTAGTCACCAGAACTGCGTATCGGTAATAGAATGTGAAAATCCAATACTACCACTTGACTTACATCATCCCAGTCTCTACATTGAATTGGATAGACCTTCGAGCTCTAAACTGAAATCAAATAAAGTACTACGTTATAACTATTATAAGACAGACTACGATGGTCTTAACGAAGAACTTCGAAATTTGGAATGGACTTCCCTTTGGAAAGGTATAACTGATGTGAATCAATTGTTAGATATATTCTATGGCATAGTAATACCAATAGTTCATAAATATACACCAAGCAAACGGCCAAAGAATGAACGGTTTCCTATTTGGTTCAGTCCATCCCTCATAAAAGCCCTTAAGGAGAAAAGTAAATACCATGGTAAATATAAAAAATATGGTAATCCTATGGACAAATTAACTTACGATCTTTTAAGAAAACGCTGCGACACCATGATTAAGGAATGCTACACTAAGTTTAAAAATAATGCATCAGAAAATTTGCGCCTTAGTCCTAAATATTTTTGGAGATACCTTAAAGACATGAAATCGGATAGTGCGTCAATACCAAACGAAATGCAACTACTCGGTAGGGTTGCGTGAGGTGGACAGGCCGTTGCACACTTATTTGGTGAGTACTTTCAAGAGGTTTATGGTACAACTCTTAATGTAGTTCCAACGAACATAGACAACGTTAGCTATTACGGTCACGTTGACGTCCCTATGAGTGATTGCTTAATTAAACAGAGTGAGGTTCTTGGCGCGCTAAAAGGTTTGGATGTTGGTAAGGGTCCAGGTCCCGATGGTCTTCCTCCCATTTTGTTACAAAACTGCGCCGAAACGTTACACGGACCACTCCATAGAATCTTTCTTTTATCGCTACAATCTGGGTGCTTTCCGACTAGGTGGAAACTTGCTTTCTTGACTCCTATTGATAAATCAGGTTCACTAAATGATGTTCGTAACTATAGGCCAATCTCTATACTGTCGACACGTGGCAAAGTTTTAGAATCGATTGTCTACAAAAAAGTCCTACCTCACATAAAAACTCGCATCAATTGTAATCAACATGGTTTCCTTCCTCGAAAGTCGACTGTTTCGAATCTGGTGGAATATGTTTCTGAAATTGCGAATGCCCTTGATAAAAATGAAGAGGTGCATGCTATCTACACAGATTTTCGTAAAGCATTCGATTTAGTTAACCACGATATTCTTATTGTGAAACTTGCCAACATGGGAATTCATGGCTCATTATTGGATGGTGTACATCCTATCTGGAAATCGTTCGCAACTGGTTGCGCTTCGTGGGTACCGATCTCATGAGTTTGCGGTTCCTTCAGGAGTGCCGCAAGGATCCCATCTTGGTCCCATGTTTTTCTTGATCTTCATAAATGACATGTGCCATTCCATAGGTTGTAAATACAAACTCTTTGCTGACGATTTGAAGATTTACCATGTGATTAAATCTCATTTAGACATACAAGTCTTACAGTCAAATATAGACACAATACAAAAATGGTGTGTCTATAATGGAATGATTTTAAATCCAGACAAATGCTTCCATATAAAATTTTCGAGTAAGAAAAAACCTCAATGCGCATTTTATTCGATTGGTTCAGTTGTTCTTAAGGAGGTAACAACTATTCGGGATTTAGGCGTAATCATTGATGGCTCATTAAGCTTTCGTCAACATGTGGATCACATTGTAAAAAAGACGTCACAACTTAGCGGATTCATTAATCGTCAAATGAAAATATTTAAACAGCCAAGTCTTACAATAATCATCTATAATAGCATCATCCGGAGTATCCTAGAGTACTGCAGCGTGGTTTGGAATCCCGGGTACCAAGTGCACTTAGATAGAATTGAACGAGTGCAAAAAAGGTTTTTCTATCATCTCGCATACTCTGACAACAAGTGCCGCATCCTTACCTCTTATGCCGACCGTATAAAACATTATAAAGCTACTTCATTAGAAGCCCGTAGAAAGATTGCTGATGCGTTGTACTGTCATGGGCTGATACATGCTCGCATTGATTCTCCTGATGTGCTGGAGAAGTTAAACTTTTCTGTTCCCCGTTTAAACAGTCGCCTTCGAGCTCTAACATTCAGCATTCAGCAGTTCATAACAGGAAAATGTTTTCACCGCCATTATACAAGTCTAACCTTGGTAAGCACTCCCCAATAAATCGAATGTGTGTATGTTGTAACGCTGTTCGTTTCGATGTAGATATATTTTCGGTTACTTTAAATGTATTAAAAGATAAGTTACAAACAATTTATAATAATTAGCAAAGTAAGTTTAGGATAAAAACAAGTATTATGATTAGATAAGTAAGTTTAAGTTTTAACAATTATGTAAAGCGTATTTCTGTAATTGTATTAGTTTATGCTGTGTCTACATGTAATAGGTTGCAGCTATCGTAAGATATGTTATCATTTTTTATATTTTTAAGTTAAGCTTGTAACCAGTTTTGTAGACCTTTAAATAAAAAATAAAAAAAAAGATGGCTCCCATCCACCCCCGCCCAACCCGTCACAGATGCTAGTAGAGCGAAGTTCATTTCTATTAAAATAAAACAAAGTAAACATCGAAATGCGACCGAATTTATCGATTTAAATTGAGCCTAATGAAGTATTGTTCCTTTCTAATGTGCCAATTCAATAAAATTTTAATTTTTTTAACTGCAATATAATCGTCATTATACTCAAGAATATTAAGTAAAGATTATCAAATCCATTAATACAGCTAGAATTATAAATACAAGATTTAAGTCAACGATTGGTAATTGAATATCAATTGAAGTTAAATTGATTTACTATCCCAACACAAGTATTTTTTTGTATTGGAATTACCCTGAATTACCTTGTGATGGGAAATGATGTAAAACCTCTTTTTATTTTAATATCATAGGTGATGGGTACGTTTTATTATTGTAAATGTTTAAAAATTGTGATAAGTGTGTGTTAGGTAAGTTTATTGGGATAAAACCTAATCTAACGTATAATAAATAATCACAAAAAGTAATTGTAGTATGTTAAGACATAAGGTTAAGTGATGGATTATACAAAATAATAATAAATACGATTTTACAAAGTCATGTCGTCGTTTTTGATGACATCTGTCACAAGTATCAAGCTATATTGAACATACTTGATAGCGAAATACTTACAAATACATATTGTATTATATTCATGGACGTAAGCCGTTACCAGTGCCCCATCTATCTATATAGGTACCAAAATTTATCAATATCGTTTCTGCGTTTTAAGCTTCAACGCGTAACAAACAAACTCACCTTCGCATTTATAATATTTGTTAGGATGGTAAGTACCTAAGCAATACGCGATACTTACAATAATCTTATTTGTCAGACCGATTATTTATCATATTCACGTTTTGGTTTATGTATCATCTGGAAAAGAGTACCATCTGTGTAGGTAATGTAATATAAATGCATTATACACATCTGTATAATATTATATAAATGTGTATCAAACCATTAAAGGGTAATATTTTTAGTTTTGAACTTATTACGTACTTACTCGCTTTTGTCATGTTCTGACGTGAAGAACCTAAAATCGACGGAAGCCGATAAGAAATATGGAATTTGGACATTACCGTAGAGATACTGAGATAGTCACAACGCATATGAGTATACGAGTAAGCAAACATTTGTGATACCTATGCATATGTTATCGTGGCCAATATGCTGCAAGGTCAGCACAGAACAGTGAAGTTCGTTGGTTCCTATACTAACGAACTTCACCGTTCAACAATGAATATCCTATATTGCCAGAACCCTTAATACCTATTTCTGTCGCCAAGCAGTTTTGTTTTACATCGCTGTGTTCCAGTTTGAAGGATACTAGATCCAGTGAAATTACAGAACATAGAGGCATAACAACTAAACAAAGGGTAGTGCGCGCGTGATGCCCTCTTCGCGCTCATGGGCTCCGGTGGCCAAAACACGAACCATCAGTGAGGTCGTAAACCCATCTGACGGCTCAATAGGTAACATAAAAAAGATCTAAAATAGTAATCAATTGTCGGCATTCGGTTTCATAGAAAATTTCCTTCTCCTTACAGTTTGGTTCTGCAAATAGACACAACTACGTAACACTGCACGAAGCCTCTTACTATTTCGGGCGTTAAGTATGAATGTTAATAATTAATTATAATTATATACTACTGAACAAAGTACGTGTAATTGAAATGATGAATGATAAAATAATGTGTATTTAATTAATCTTACATGCTACTGTTACGTTTTTTTTTGTGTGGCTCGTCATAGTGACTGTGTAGTGACTACATCCTGCCTGATGGTAAAAATGTCCAAAATCTCACCTCGAAACGAAACGAAAAGCACGGTAACAAGCGCACCCATTCATGACGGCCTGCATAAATACCGTTTCACGCCCCGCTTAAAAGACCCGGGACTATAGGAGCTGGGCAACACATGCGTCGGCAAAGAATTCCAAAGACGAAAGGACTTACATAGGAACAACTTGTCAAATTTTTTGGTACGATAGCTGATAGTCTGCACAGTATGATGGTTCCTAAGACCAGTACGTGTAGTCCGGCAGAGGAAAGGAGAGAGCGGGATTAGTTCAAAAAGTTCTTCAGAACACCCTCCGTAGTAGTTCCGGTAGAAGACACTGAGAGAAGCAATGTCTCTACGCAACTGGAGGTCCTTAGGGGCTGTAACCTCAGCATCTCCAATAATGCGTACCGTTCGCCTTTGCCACAGTATATATAAGCTAAAACAGTACCGAAACTAGGCCTTTTTGTTAAGTTATATACCTACGCGCCAATTAAGCGTTAAGGTTGTCCTCTTATTTTTGTAAAATTGAAAAGTTTTTGTTTAGTTAGCGCTGTATCTCAGCTAGTTAGGCCTTTTTTGAGTTATCTAGCTACTCGTACTCTTCATTAGAGCATTAATGTTGTCACTCTTATTTTTTATGGAATTATAAGGCATTTTTTATTATTTATTAAAACGTTTATTTGGGTACTATTATGATCAAATAATCGAATGAATTGTCTAGTTTACAAACAACTTTGTGTAATTAAAAAAATCTTCAACATTTTAAGAAGTCTTTATTCTTCGATAGTCAAAATCAAAAATCAAAATCATAATTTCTATATTAAGTAAACTTAACATAAGCATTTTGAATCGTCTAAACTTAATTTTGCTGGATTAATGGATGTAGGCACCCACCCACTTACCCCACCTATTCAGGACATCTTTTAGCTGACGAGAAGAACGGGCGCAAAAAACTCCACAGCTTTGTTATAATATAGAAGTAACAAAATTTTCAAAAAAATATGTCGTTACTAAATAATACAATCAACAATCATAAAACAATTACATAATAAAAGAAAAGATAAAAACAGTTAGTACGTAGTTAATGTAAATTACTCACTGAAAAATACTTTCGCACGCTATGTTCGAAAAGCTTTATTATTAAATATAGTGTAAAAAATTCTCATTAATGAATAGCTTTTAGAATAGGTTTTTGAAATAGATTTTTTTAATAAATTATCGGAAAACATGGACACGGCACTATAAAATTGATTTTGTCTACTTCTTTGTTAATGAATACATTTAATTTACAATTAAAGTGTTCTCTTTGAAAAGAACAGCAAAAACTTTCGTCCGTTTTCTCGACATTATTGAACAAAATCATCCGGTGGTACAATATAACTAGCACGTCTCGACGCAGCACTCGCGGCGACTGATAGCACTGCGATCTCCGCTTAGGGGCCTTGTTTAGACTTTTATCTGTGGGTGTGCGTCGTTCAAACGTTTGTACGTAGCTTCTTTACTGCTTTAGCTTATATATACTATACTGTGCCTTTGCAGTCTATCAAGTGCATCGAGGAGGTACGAGTATTTAGCGGAGCCGTCCCATAGATGGGAACAATACTCCATACTCGATCGCATCTGAGTCTTGTACAGAAAACAGCGCTGCTCGGGAGTGAAAAACCGCCTACTGAGAATACCCAACTTACGGGAGGCTATTTATTATCCTTATACGTCCATGATTCATGTCGAGTGAACTAGCCTAACTAAAGCATCAATGTTCATCACGATTAGTGTGCTGCTCGCATGCGATCTCCTATTTAGCAGACCATTGTATAATAATAATATAGTCGATTAACCACCATATTAAAAATGTATTGCTGCAATTGAAAGCTACTAAAGGCATTTACTTGTCTACACGCTAAGCAAGTTGTAATTAATTAATGTTTTAACTCGAGTTGCAACACGGTTAAGGGATTATAAATTGGTCTGCGAAGCTCTTGGCTCTCAGGCACTTAGTAGAGCCGAGGAAGTTCCCGGTCGACCACTCTCCGGCGATATTCGCGCACACTATCTACGCGCTCGCTACGGGTACCTACTATTATTTATTCTGTGGCTACGGTTCGAAATCGGTCGGCGCGGCGCGTCGGAATGGAGCGCAAGCGAATATCGCCGAAAAGTGTTTTCCGGCGATATTCGCTAGCACACTATCCACGCCTCGACTGTACCTAATATGATGTACCGTGATATGCCAATAATTATTGCCATAACTTCAACAACGCCTAGGTGTAACCATGATTTATGGCCATAATTTTACAATGCCAATCAATATGGCAAATGGCGGTAGACAATAGTAGATAGTAGGGATTCGAGAGTTCTGGCTCACTCAAAACTGGCCTTCTTCTGGCCCTCGCTCGGCTAGTTCAAGTCGTTCCAAAATTGCGCTGGGTCCCAGAGCGATATCTTTAACCGTTTCCGAGATACAATCTTCGAGCGTTAGCTCTCAGTTGATTTACTAATAAAAAAAAAAAAAAAAAAAAAAGGAAAACCCCCCATTTGAATCGATTGCGCTGGGTCCCAGAGCGATATCTTCAACCGTTTCCGAGATACAATCTTCAAGCGTTAGCTCTCAGTTGATTTACTAATGAATCGTTAATGACTCGCCGGTCTTAATCACACAATTCCCGATGTACCTCATTATATCGATTCTGATGCACCTCATTATCTAATGACGTACCGTCACTGTAGTCTTGTCCAGTTACTAATATGCGATTGTATTTTATCGATTCTTCAGGAAAGCGCTTTGTCTTCATCCCACCTGATGTTAAGGTCATCCCTTAGTAAGACCAAAGTGGAGGCACACTTCACCTGGAATCCTCTAAAAAACTACTAAGGCACTGGTGGCAACAGACTTAAATAAGATAAAATGATAAAACGGATTTTTTCAAGTCCTACCTACCAAACCGAGTACACACATGTGCAACCCCTGCTGGGAATCGAACCCGTGACCCTGACTCTGAGACCGGGGTGGTCCTAACCACTTAACCACAGAGGCGGTAAGTGAGTTAATTGTAATCATGGACATTCTGTATGCGTGAAATCTTCTTCATGGACCATCTCTCGTGATATATTTCTGCTGTGCTCACATTGTTCATTAAAATTAGATTTTTGTTTTGAAAGTAACATTCTCCTAAATTACAGTTCAAATAATCATTACATTAACTATCTTGTCTTGTTAAACAACATCGAGTTAGATATCTTAAGTAGAGTAAGTTCAAATAGTCATTACTTACTAAAATTGGTATAAAACGAACTGATTTTATCTATTTTCGATACACGTGGATAGGAACCTCATACAGTTACAACTACTACAAGTGCTCCGTTCTGTATTCATCACAAGTACCATGGATGTAAGTAAAACGTTTTTATTTTCTGAGTGAATATTCTGATTTATTCGGACTTCTGACTAACGTATTATGATGTGTATAAAACTGATGTGATACCTAAGACAAAATTGTACTGGTTGTTACAGATTGCTTGTTCTACATTCAATGAAGACGATGTGGTGTTCCAAGAAAACACGTATAAACATTATTATTACCCACAGTCGGACGACGATGAACTTCCATCGTTGCAGAAGAAAGAATCAATCGACGAATTCTTTGAACCACCAAAGAAGAAGCCGAGGACAATGAGATCTTCAACAGTTGGACGTTGTTCCGGGAGAGATTCGACATCTTACGTGTCAACCAACACCGACGACGGAGCAAGTGCAACACATCTCATTAAGATTGAGGTGTATGATTTGAAGAAGATTGAAAACATTGATCAATCGGACCATTGGAAGCATGCAGATGTTCGTGTGACATATTACACAAAGTCAACCAATGACGATCATCACAAGAAAACTCGTCAGCTAATTTACAACATAACAAAGGGAATATCCAATTCTCCGAATTGTCGGAAATACTCTTACAGCAACAAAGATAAAAAGTAATACGCCTAAATCCATAGTACTTATTTGTGATTTTGTAGAACGAAGCACTTTCTTATGTCATACAATAAATCAGATATTGGTTTGTGAGTATAAAATAAATATATTGTTAAATCATTTACTTGTTTTTATTTATTTCAAAGGTTTTAATGAAAATACCAAGTTAAATTTCAACATATTTAATAATAATTTCTCAAAAAAAAAAAATAGGTTATAGTTACATGTTATTGAATCAATAAAAAAGACTTAAATACATGTTTTATTAACACATCATTATTATGTATCTTTATTAAACATTTCAACAAAGTCACTAAGAGGCATACCTCTAAGCTTAAGATACAAATACACAAGACGTTATTCACCATAAAGAATAAGAAATATCGAATACAATATAACTTAAATTATATAAAATAGATTTTTAAAATTTTATTTATCGTAATTTATAATGACCCCATGCTAATGTGTCAGTGGAATTTGGTGTAATATATCTCTTGGTATCATTGTAAGACAAACAAATTTTATTTATCTTTTGAGTAAAAATGACATGTTTAATGGATCTAAAACGATACATTTCAGCAAGTTCTACATTTTTTTTAAACAAACAAGTTTTATAATTATGTAATTTCAATTGTCTAGTTACTCATTTGTTTACACCTTTTGCTTTAGTTATTGTTTTATTCTCTACTTGCATAGCATACATTTTTGAGCGTAAACCGACAAATTCAGAAAAAACATGGCCATTGTGTTCATCTTTAAAATAACCTAATTTTTTCTTATTTAATAAAGGAAAACCATAAATATTGTTTCGTGCGTAATCCGATGTGTCAAAATAATTACATATATCGGGTAGAATTTCTTTATAAAAATCTGCACAAAAAATTTGGTAAACTAAGCTGTCAGTGTCCGTATACAACAATTTTAAATTTTCAAATTTACACTTCATGTATTTGTAATGGAAATCATACATTAAAGTTTTTGATAAATCTAATATACTAAAACCTAAAAATATGGGTTTATTGTAAAAAAGTTTAGTCTTTTGTAATTGGACTGCTACTAAACTCTCAGAGAAAACTGACAAACTATGAAATTCAGGTTTGGCAATCAGATCTGACGCACCTTTTCTTTTACCCCGATTTTCCCAGTGAGTCAATAGTTTAACGTTTACTTTTTTTTCAGTATTTTCCATGGTCTTTCCAAAAATTGAATTATTCATTAACTTATAAAAATCCTTTTCAAAATCAGATTTTGCTAACGTACGCAATTTGAAACAATTGAAAACAACAAATTGTCATGTCAAATTCAACTTTTCAATTGTTCAAAATACGACGTAGATATAGACGTATAGTAACGGACATTATTGCTATTATTAAAAATTTATCACGATTAGTGAGTAAGCAGATCACTAAACGAAATGGCGCGGTTCACATTTGTGATGGTTGTCTGCTTTATTTTCCTACAAGCAATGCGGTAGATAACCACCAAAAACATGATTGTGCTCATATTAGTACAATATTACCAAGTCCAAGTATGTTTAGAAAAAACTGGTTCAATGAAAATGTTTCTAATGATAGGTTATATTTTGATAAATTTGAAAAGAAAAAGAGGGTTCCTTTTATTATTTACGCTGACTTCGAATCGTTTTCAAAACCTATTGCCTCTTGTTCTGGTGATCCTAACAAATCATCAACCATTAATGTTCAGAGACATGACGTGTACAGTTTCGGTTATTATATTAAGTGTTCATATGATAGTAATCTCTCTAAATATGTTAGTTATAGCGGAGAAAACTGTGCTCATGTATTTATGAATAAGCTCCAAGAAGATTTAAAAATTATATGTAGTAAATATAGTTTTCAAACTGCTCGTCTCCCTCTTACGAATGAAAATAAAAAATATATAGAAGAAACCAAAGTATGTTACATTTGTAAAAAAGATTTATATGAGCAATTTATTGACTACAACTGGCAGACGGGAGCGTTTATAGGTGTTTCACATGAAATATGTAGTAAAAAGTTTCATAAAATAGACTTTGTACCAGTAGTATTACATAATCTAAGTAATTACGATGCTCACTTTATTGTACACGCATTAAATTTTGCTGATGGTGAAGTACAAATAATCCCCCAAAATAAAGAAAAATATATTTCATTTTCTAAAATTCTTCACGTAAACGGTCAGCGTGTAAGTTTAAGGTTTATTGATTCTTTTAAATTTTTATCAAGTAGTTTAAATTCATTAGCTTCTAATCTTAATAATAATCAGTTTATAGAACTAAAAAATGAATTTCCGAATGTAAACGACTTTGAATTGCTGAAAAGAAAAGGTGTATATCCATATGAGTATATGAGTTCTTTCTAGTCATTAAAATCACCATCATTACCAAAAATTTATGACTTTTTTAATTCACTTACTGGGTCAACGATTTCTAACGAAGACTACGTTCACGCTCAAAGAGTGTGGTCTCATTTTAAATGTTGTAGTATGTCTGATTATTCTAATCTTTATTTAAAAACAGATGTTTTGCTTTTAAGTGATATATTCGAAAACTTTAGAAATGTTTGTTTAAAAACCTATGATTTAGATCCTGCTCATTATTACACTGCTCCTGGTTTAAGCTGGGACGCTATGTTAAAGTTTACCGAAGTCGAAATCGAGTTATTGACAGATTTTGATAAAATAGCCTTTATAAAAGCTGGTATCAGGGGTGGTGTGTCTCAATGTAGTAATCGTTACGCTAAAGCCAATAATCCTTATATGGATAATTATAAAGCAGATGATCCTATTTCTTTTCTAACATATTTGGATGCTAATAATTTGTATGGGTGGGCTATGTCTCAGTATTTACCTATTTCTCAATTTGAATGGGCGAGTGTTGATGTTAATTTTAATGTTCCTATCACTTCAGAGTTTGGTTACATTTTAGAAGTAGATTTGGAATATCCTGATAGCCTTCATGATCATCATTCCGATTTACCATTATATCCTGAAAATATTTGTATTGGTGGTTCTAAGGAACGAAAGCTGGTCCCAAATTTAAATAATAAGGAAAAATATATTTTACATTATAGAAATCTCTTACAAAGCATATAGTTGGGTTTAAAACTTACGAAAGTTCATAGAGTTCTGAAATTTAAACAAAGTGCCTGGTTAAAAAAATATATAGATTTAAACACGCAATTGCGTACGTTAGCAAAATCTGATTTTGAAAAGGATTTTTATAAGTTAATGAATAATTCAATTTTTGGAAAGACCATGGAAAATACTGAAAAAAGAGTAAACGTTAAACTATTGACTCACTGGGAAAATCGGGGTAAAAGAAAAGGTGCGTCAGATCTGATTGCCAAACCTGAATTTCATAGTTTGTCAGTTTTCTCTGAGAGTTTAGTAGCAGTCCAATTACAAAAGACTAAACTTTTTTACAATAAACCCATATTTTTAGGTTTTAGTATATTAGATTTATCAAAAACTTTAATGTATGATTTCCATTACAAATACATGAAGTGTAAATTTGAAAATTTAAAATTGTTGTATACGGACACTGACAGCTTAGTTTACCAAATTTTTTGTGCAGATTTTTATAAAGAAATTCTACCCGATATATGTAATTATTTTGACACATCGGATTACGCACGAAACAATATTTATGGTTTTCCTTTATTAAATAAGAAAAAATTAGGTTATTTTAAAGATGAACACAATGGCCATGTTTTTTCTGAATTTGTCGGTTTACGCTCAAAAATGTATGCTATGCAAGTAGAGAATAAAACAATAACTAAAGCAAAAGGTGTAAACAAATGAGTAACTAGACAATTGAAATTACATAATTATAAAACTTGTTTGTTTAAAAAAAATGTAGAACATGCTGAAATGTATCGTTTTAGATCCATTAAACATGTCATTTTTACTCAAAAGATAAATAAAATTTGTTTGTCTTACAATGATACCAAGAGATATATTATACCAAATTCCACTGACACATTAGCATGGGGTCATTATAAATTACGATAAATAAAATTTTAAAAATCTATTTTATATAATTTAAGTTATATTGTATTCGATATTTCTTATTCTTTATGGTGAATAACGTCTTGTGTATTTGTATCTTAAGCTTAGAGGTATGCCTCTTAGTGACTTTGTTGAAATGTTTAATAAAGATACATAATAATGATGTGTTAATAAAACATGTATTTAAGTCTTTTTTATTGATTCAATAACATGTAACTATAACCTATTTTTTTTTTTTGAGAAATTATTATTAAATATGTTGAAATTTAACTTGGTATTTTCATTAAAACCTTTGAAATAAATAAAAACAAGTAAATGATTTAACAATATATTTATTTTATACTCACAAACCAATATCTGATTTATTGTATGACATAAGAAAGTGCTTCGTTCTACAAAATCACAAATAAGTACTATGGATTTAGGCGTATTACTTTTTATCTTTGTTGCTGTAAGAGTATTTCCGACAATTCGGAGAATTGGATATTCCCTTTGTTATGTTGTAAATTAGCTGACGAGTTTTCTTGTGATGATCGTCATTGGTTGACTTTGTGTAATATGTCACACGAACATCTGCATGCTTCCAATGGTCCGATTGATCAATGTTTTCAATCTTCTTCAAATCATACACCTCAATCTTAATGAGATGTGTTGCACTTGCTCCGTCGTCGGTGTTGGTTGACACGTAAGATGTCGAATCTCTCCCGGAACAACGTCCAACTGTTGAAGATCTCATTGTCCTCGGCTTCTTCTTTGGTGGTTCAAAGAATTCGTCGATTGATTCTTTCTTCTGCAACGATGGAAGTTCATCGTCGTCCGACTGTGGGTAATAATAATGTTTATACGTGTTTTCTTGGAACACCACATCGTCTTCATTGAATGTAGAACAAGCAATCTGTAACAACCAGTACAATTTTGTCTTAGGTATCACATCAGTTTTATACACATCATAATACGTTAGTCAGAAGTCCGAATAAATCAGAATATTCACTCAGAAAATAAAAACGTTTTACTTACATCCATGGCACTTGTGATGAATACAGAACGGAGCACTTGTAGTAGTTGTAACTGTATGAGGTTCCTATCCACGTGTATCGAAAATAGATAAAATCAGTTCGTTTTATACCAATTTTAGTAAGTAATGACTATTTGAACTTACTCTACTTAAGATATCTAACTCGATGTTGTTTAACAAGACAAGATAGTTAATGTAATGATTATTTGAACTGTAATTTAGGAGAATGTTACTTTCAAAACAAAAATCTAATTTTAATGAACAATGTGAGCACAGCAGAAATATATCACGAGAGATGGTCCATGAAGAAGATTTCACGCATACAGAATGTCCATGATTACAATTTAACTCACTTACCGCCTCTGTGGTTAAGTGGTTAGGACCACCCCGGTCTCAGAGTCAGGGTCACGGGTTCGATTCCCAGCAGGGGTTGCACATGTGTGTACTCGGTTTGGTAGGTAGGACTTGAAAAAATCCGTTTTATCATTTTATCTTATTTAAGTCTGTTGCCACCAGTGCCTTAGTAGTTTTTTAGAGGATTCCAGGTGAAGTGTGCCTCCACTTTGGTCTTACTAAGGGATGACCTTAACATCAGGTGGGATGAAGACAAAGCGCTTTCCTGAAGAATCGATAAAATACAATCGCATATTAGTAACTGGACAAGACTACAGTGACGGTACGTCATTAGATAATGAGGTGCATCAGAATCGATATAATGAGGTACATCGAGAGACCGGCGAGTCATTAACGATTCATTAGTAAATCAACTGAGAGCTAACGCTCGAAGATTGTATCTCGGAAACGGTTAAAGATATCGCTCTGGGACCCAGCGCAATCGATTCAAATGGGGGGGTTTTCCTTTTTTTTTTTTTATTTTTTTTTTTTTTTTTTAGTTTTGGAACGACTTGAACTAGCCGAGCGAGGGCCAGAACAAGGCCAGTCTTGAGTGAGCCAGAACTACTACTGACAATTGCTCCGGCGGCGGTCTTTTTTCGCACATCAAAGAAGATTACCGCAGTAATTAATGCGTTTGTGGCCACACTACCGTTTGTCCAGTGTGCAACATACAGCAGAGCTCAACGCCGACGCACTATCGACCGACATGGAGTGGTCAAATGAAAAAGCGCTCGAATTTTTGGAATTAACCCAATCCGAACCGTCTCTGTGGGATACACGACAGAAAACCCATAAAAATCGCGGTGTACAAAATGATGCTTGGCGTCAGATCAAACAAAATTTACCATTTCCAAGTACAATACATGATTTGAAGAAGAAAAAAAATCCTTGATGAATTATTACCGAAACCATCTAAATAAATATAAAAATTCATTACAGTCCGGAGCGGGAACAAGTGAAATTTATAGTACTAACTGGTATGCGTTTGAACTTATGAACAGTTTTTAACGACCAGTTTATGAATCCAACAATGAATTGAATTCAGAGGTTACTTTTTTATTGATTTGAATTTAAAAGATTTATTTAAAAATAATTAGCACTCATAAAACACAACACTGCTGCAGCTTTAACCTCCATCTTGAAAAGGATAATTACCGCTAATTTATTGACATATCTAGGTAAACTGTGGTGTAACCACATCACTTCACGCAGTTATTTAAACAGTAATTTAATGCCATAATTATTGCGGTAACAGCCCGGTAGACGGTGAGGTAGTGTGGCCGAGACATAACCGTTACGCCTCGGAGTATCTAACAGTTATTTATCCGACCTAGCATGCCAAATGCCTTGTTAAAAAGTTTTCTGCTAATAAATTTGCGAGATAGAAACTACCCTGACAAGTTTAGCGTTAACACTTTAGAACTTTTTAACGTGAGAACCAAGTACCTAATTGTTAATAAAATAAATAATAAACTTTGATAGTTCTCTTAGCTAACGGAGATATTCAAAATAACAAAATCTCATTTAAGGTGGGATGCAATACCACTAGTATTTATAAGAAAAGATGAATGATTACAGTCTAGTATCGTAACTTCGTATTACTCGTAGGTACAACATAGACTGACTACCCCCAAGTTTTATAATTAAAATATTTAATACATTGAGTTATAATATACTACGTACTAGAGAAGACGTCTCAACTAGATTGTTTGTAACACGCGTTAGAGCCAGCTCGCTCCAACTGTAGTAGTCTGTGGCAGGCGCTAGACGCAACAATACGTGTCGCACCTTTGGTGGAACAAGGGCACAATTGACAAAAATTGCAAAAATGACTTAAGTATACCAAAATGCTTTAAAAGTACCCATTCAACTAGCAGGGATGCACAGACTACGGCCCGCGGGCCGCATGCGGCCCGCCGGTCGAATACTGGTGGCCCGCCGACAGCAAAAATAATACTCTCGTACATTCGAAAATTTTTCAATTTGAATACATTATTATCAATTTTTCATTGTCTTTAATTACCTATACTTCTGGTGGCCCACCATCAGTTCATAATTTGCCCGAGTGGCCCCTAGTCTTAATAAGTCTGTGCATCCATGAACTAGAGGAACAAAGACACTCATTTAGTTCCTTCAAAAATCGCCAGAGAAAAGAAGTGGCTTAGTCTTATTGGCGCCTTTTTTTCATTATCTTGGCACGACAATATCTCATTGGTCAGTTGCGTCGTCCGCGCCAAGCGAATCCGTTGTCACATGGAGTGATAAAGTCGTAAAGGTAAATATGCCCTATAACAGATTAGATTTCTGGAGTGACAAAGACACATCTAGCACACTTATGCCTAATTTATGATTACATAATTGGAGGGACAAAGCCGTTCAAATAGTTGTGACCTTGTCTGTCTAATATGTTTATGATTTTATTTATAAATCATAAACATTTTGGATAGAAAAAGTCACAACTGTGTAAATTCACTCTCACAAAATACAAATTACTTCAAAAGCGATGAACTTCGGTTCATTCTTTATTATAAGGTGTTATCTGATGATGTTAACATGAACCTAAGCAAAGATGTTGATGAAAAAACTTTCAAGATTACCGACAAGAAAGCGATTTTTATTAAAGACTCAGAGACATACCAATACAAGAGCAGCTATAAATCAGAAAGTTAGAAAGAAACAAAAATTCAAACAGTAATTAAAATAATTAGAGTGAATGATTCAAAAAGAGAATTATTTTCGCTATGTTTAGGTTATCTTTATTTTTGGATTATTTTTAAGTGTTATTCCAAAGAATTTTGCTAGTGAATAATATATATATTTTTGCAAAAAGTTCCTAAACATGACTTGATTAATAAGAAAAAACAAGATTTATGCAAAAGATCTAATTGTTTTTATTCCAAAACCATTCTAAACTTGAGCTCAAATATGGTCGAAACTACCAAATAATTTGCATTTTGGAACAACAAAGGCACAATAATATTAATTTAAAAAAATAAACATTTTTTTTTGTTAACAACATGTTTAATAGTAGATTGTTATACAAGGGGCTAAAATGACCCATTATATACGAGGTAGTTTTACTCCCGAGCTTTATAGCGAGGGAGTAAATAGAAACCGAGTTTTAATGGGTTTTTAGCGCCGTGTGTTACACTATGTTTTTCACTACGAATGCGAAAAAATAAAACAATTCAATACAATATAAATTGGTTTATTTTATTAAAAATTAACCCGTTAGTTGCTTTAACGACACCCACGGGAAGAGAAGGGTGGTAGTATTATTTTGATGAGCCCATTGCCGCTCTATGCTGTTGGATAGTTAGGTATGTGGAGTCTTTCCATCTTTTTCCTTGGGTGTCCTAAAAGGCGACTGACGGACTAAAGACTGCACATACATCCTACAGCATAGAGCGGCGATGGGCTCATCAAAATAATACTACCAACCCCTCTCTTCCCTTTGGTGTCGTAAAAGGCGACTAACGGACTAAAGACTGCGCATACATCCAACAGCATAGAGCGGCGATGGGCTCATCAAAATAATACTACCAACCCCTTTCTTCCCTTGGGTGTCGTAAAAGGCGTCTAACGGACTAAAGACTGTACATACATCCAACAGCATAGAGCGGCGATGGGCTCATCAAAATAATACATCTACTAACCCCTCTCTTCCCTTCGGTGTCGTAAAAGGGGACTGACGGCCTAAAGACTGAACATACATCCAACAGCATAGAGCAACGATGGACTCATCAAAATAATATTACCAACCCCTCACTTTTCTTCGATGTCGTAAAAGGGGACTAACGGACTAAAGACTGCACATACATTCAACAGCATTGAGCGACGATGGGCTCATCAAAAAATAATACTATCAACCCCTCTCTTCTCTTCGGTGTCGTAAAAGGCGACTAATGGACTAAAGACTCACCACCTAAGCACATGTGCAGACTGTGCATTTGTTTCTTGCTGAAGCGTGGACTGTGTGGGCGTGGTCTGTGTTGTCCATAGATTCAAATAATTACAAATTTTACCATAAACTTTAATAATAACTATCTCAAAAAGTTGTTGATTAAGTAAACAGTAAAAAGTCGAGTCTTTATTCATGATTATTCTACCTAAGACTAAATACTTTTTCGTTTTTGTAGGCTCATTGTCATGTGATAGACAAATATTAAAAAAAAATTATTTTATCCCCTAGGGCAAGAAAAGCTATTTTAGCCCCACTCTAGAACGCTACAATGACGTTCTTTTTGAGCAAGAGGAGTGAAAAATAAATATAGTGCTTAGTTTATTTCATACAAAGAAGAATTACTTTAAAGTAATATCAAAGAAGTAATACCACACTGAATGCTAAAAAAATCTTAAAATGGCTGTCTTGTAAAATTGCTAATGTTCAATTTCTGCCCTTGGTTCCACCGAAGGTGCAGTGTGTATTCAAGGTATTTTATGTTCTATTTTATTAAAATAAGCCTTTATGTGTGCTAAAGTATTGTTTAAACAACTCAGGAAATACAAATAATACCAAAGGAATCACTTTTCACCTGGAAGTACGTACTAAATTATCGATGTAATATGCATTTGACCAATTATTTTAAGAAATCGCCGAGACATGAAGCGGCGGCCATGTTTCGGTAAAAATGCATAGAGTAACAATATTTCTGTTTTGTGCAGAAGTGACACTTTTAGCGCGATAAGTGAAATAATTACTAGGGTTGGGATTATGGTGGCAGTTTGATTGGGGATTTCGTTTGAAATAATAAACTTACATAAAATACTTTTTTATTAATGAACTTGACCGTTTTTTTCGAGATCATTAGATATATTATTTATATATTAGATATTTACTTCCGGGGTATCACAGGATTCACACGACGTGGAAAATAACCTTATTCTTTAGCTCCGACGCACCGTTTCTGAGATATTTTTATTTTTATTTTAGTAACTACTACCTAGGCAGAAGAAATAGTACGCATGTATATAAATGTATTTGGTCATAAATTAACGCAAAGACGTTCTTTCATTTTATCAAACCGTAGTATTATCTGTGGTTTAATCTGAAATAATAAAATGTAATAAAGGATAAATTATAATGAAAGGTAAGTAGAAAACATGCACAACAACTGACCCAACTCCTCTCTCGGAACGGCGCCTCTGCCTTTGGGTCGGTATAATTATCGAAGATCGTTAGGATATTCATGGATGTATTTAATAAAACAATAACTTACATAATTCCACCATTACTTTTATTTTTCTTTTTTACAACCATAGACTCTAGTTACCACACACACAGACCATAGATAGACTTTTCACAGATTATAAAATTAGTTCAGACGAGGGTCCAACTTGCAACACCCTCCGCAGCCAGAAATATAATATAGGCACTATTAACATTAATAATAACATATAATCTTAAAAATATGTGCCAATTACCTTACTAATTAGAATATATTTCTTTATTTAAACTAAAAAAATTGCATCTGTGCGAACCCTGTAATTTATCAATAACAGAACTCTAAAAACATATATTGAGGGAGCCTAATAATAATAATAATTGCGTAACTCTAGGCCGCGTATACCTTGTTTGCCCACGAATAGACTTAATTTGGCGTTAATGAGTGCCTTGAACGATTTACTGGTTCCTTATCTTGGAACCAGTAAAAGTTTAATTGATACCCACTCGATCCTTTATTGTGGGGCCATCACGGTGTGTCGCGTTGCTCGTGTCAAATTCCAGGATTCTGACCGAGTACCGCGGCGAACCGGGACTGCCCCTGCTTGGCAATTGAGGATCGAGGGGCGTATTAATAAGTTCAGGACACTCATTGCAAAGCTAATTTGCTTCAGAAATGGCAATAATCGACCTCGCGTCATGCGATTCGTCACACAAGCCTTTGTTGGGACTGATGTTCATCCGGAAAACTATATGGCTTGTGTGACGGAACGTATTGACTTTCTGGAGCAAAAAGTCTATGCGTGGGCAAACCGTATACGTCGCTACAGAGTGCGTGTGGACCGATACCAACAAAATCGCCTCTTTCAAAGTGACCAAAGAAAAGTATACAGACGTTGGGAAGGAGCTGATCAACGTGTGAGCGACGGACAGCTACCAGATGTTGATGCCATGACTAATTTCTGGAGCAGCATTTGGTCGGTGTCCGTCGAGCACACGGAAGGTGAATGGATGAGTGTTGTCAGTGACGCGTGTGAACCTATCGAGACCATGCTGCCTATAAATATAAGTACAGCTGACGTAAGTTGTGCAATCCGTACGGCCCAAAATTGGAAATGCCCATTACCGGACGGATTGCACAACTTCTGGATCAAATGGTTTCGATGTTTACACGAGTTACTGGCAACGCAATTCCAAGTAGCCATAGAGCTCGGCCCACTCCCAAGTTTGTTGACTACTGGTGTTACTTTTCTGCTCCATAAATCAGGTAGTACCAAGGAACCGAAAAATTATAGACCCATCACGTGCTTACCTACTTTATACAAGCTCCTTACATCCATTCTGAGAACAAAAATTAACGCGCACTTTGTTGCAAACAATATTTTGGACAAGACTCAGAATTGATGTAGGGTTGGGTCCCGTGGTACTAAGGAGCTTCTCCTCATTGACATGACCATTTGCCAGAAGGTCCGGCGTGGCAGAAGGACTCTCTCTACAGCCTGGATTGACTATAAGAAGGCCTATGATTCGGTGCCGCATTCATGGTTGGTGAGGATTTTAGAGTTATATAAAATTGATATAACTTTAAAATCCTTTTTGATATCATGTATGCGGCAGTGGACCACGGTCTTGAGTCAACCAGGATGTCGAGATAGTGTTTCTGCCACGCAGGATCTTATAAGGATAGAGCGTGGCATATTCCAGGGCGACAGTCTGAGTCCTTTATGGTTTTGCCTAGCTTTGAATTCTCTCAGTACTCTGTTGAGAAATTCAAAGTTAGGCTGTCAACTGCGGAGAGGGGGTGAAGTTATGTCGCACTTGTTGTACATGGATGACCTCATGTTGCTCGCACCAAACCGCCAAGACTTGGTGAAACTGCTGAAAATTACTGAGACTTTCAGCAGTGCCATCAAGATGGAGTTTGGTGTGAATAAGTGTGCGGTTATGCATGTACAGCGTGGGAGAGTAGTATTTTCAACCAATTTACAACTCTCCGAAACGATAAACTTCAGATCTCTCTCCGAAGTTGAAACATATAAATATCTTGGTATGTATGGTACAGTCTTTGGGTGTTGTGGATGGGGACAGTCATTACGGGAGCGATTCTTTTGCCGCCTAAGAAAAGTACTTAACAGTCTTTTATCGGGTGGCAATAAGACGCGTGCTTTTAATGGCTAGGTTATGCCTCTACTCACATACTCCTTTGGCATACTAAGATGGACTCAGACCGAATTGGACGCCTTAGATAGAAGAGTCCGTCAAATGCTCACGACTTCCAGAATGTTACACCCACGCTCATCTGTTATGAGGCTGTACATCCCGCGGAGATGTGGGGGTCGCGGCTTTTTAAATGCCAAGGACCTACATAACCGTGAGGTGTGCAGTCTCAGGGATTATTTCCTTAACAGTGAGTGCGGGATGCATTTGGATGTCGTGGCAGTTGATAGACACTTTACGCCGCTCTCCTTGGCAACAGAAAACTGGCGCAAACCAGTGGTGCTAAGCACTCTCGATCGCAAGGACATATGGAAGAGCAAGGTGCTACACGGGCGCTACTATCGGGCTCTAACTGGGCCTGATGTAGATTTGCCTGCCTCGGTGAACTGCCTACGTTTCAGTGACCTCTTTGGGGAAACCGAAGGTTTTGTCTGTGCTATTGAAGATGAAGTTATCAAGACGAATAACTACCGGAAATATATTATGAGGGACGGTACGGTCGACATCTGTCGGGCATGCCGCCGTCCGGGAGAATCACTCCGACATATTATTTCCGGTTGTTCTCATCTTGCTAACGGAGAGTATTTGCACAGACACAACCAAGTAGCCAGAATAATTCACCAGCAACTTGCTCTTCGATATGGCCTTGTTGAATCAGAGGTGCCGTACTATAAGTACGCACCTGCGCCAGTTCTCGAAAATGGTCATGCAACGCTCTACTGGGATCGCTCTATCATCACGGACAGGACTATTGTCGCTAATAAGCCTGATATCGTGGTGATCGACCGATCTCAGCGCCAAGCAATATTGGTTGATATCACCATACCTCATGACGAGAACCTCGTGAAAGCCGAGAAGGACAAGCTCAGTAAGTACCTTGACTTGGCTCACGAGGTTATCGCCATGTGGGATGTGGATTTAACCATTATTGTACCGATAGTCGTTTCGGCACACGGCCTTATAGCGAAGAGCCTCGATCAACACCTAGAGAGGCTCTCGCTGAAAGGTTGGGTCAAGGGTCAGATGCAAAAGGCAGTACTCCTTGACACGGCACGTATTGTCAGGAGGTTCCTCACTCTGCAGCCCTAACCACCGATAGCTTGGGTCTATCCCCGCTGCCGGTGGCAACCTAGGTTAAGTTTTTTATAATATTTTATATTGTAAATAGGTTTTTATATAAAATATTGTAAAAAATTAAACTTAAGAATTATGTTAAATAAAGAGGATAATAATTGAAAATGCAACACCAATCAGTCCCAATTCAGGTATGCACATCACTATGCTTATTCAAATATTATCAGAACATTTTCGGTTTAGTTTCTAATATCAATTTACGCAGTGTAAGTACTTAGATTAAGTACCTTTACAGACATGAGAACTAACACAAGCGTGCATAGGTGCGCATAAACATTCTAAACAACAAATATTATTTTGTAAACATCATATAACTTTAACAGACATCATATTATTAGGACTAAGTGACCACTTTACTTACTCAACAAATTAAACTTTACATAAAAATATTATAATAAATTTACAAAGTAAATAGGTTTGGAGTTGCTCGACACCATTGATCCCTGTGAACAGACAAAGTTTAGATACTTTCAGGTTATACTTACTTGGCATTCGAACGACCCTCCCACTCCGAGTTGGTTTGTCTTCATACTTCTCTGTTTTAAAATGTTTATCTTCCTGTATTTTGTGAAGCAGTTACTTTACCTTGTTCTGGACTCTCTAAAGTCTCTTCATCCAAAAAGTTGTTTTTAGAAGGCACAAAATTAACAGAAGGATTATCTGGTGGGCACTGAATGTTGTCTCTTAGTTGACGATGTAGTTCCTCACTGGACACCTCCAGTGGATACAGCCTTTGAAAGGGTCGAACTGTGTAACCCCTTGACGTTCTCACCCGTGCTGTTCTATTTATACCATCTTTCCCGACATAAGTTTCTGTTACTACTCCTAAAGGTCATTTGACTCTCTTTTCTTCGGTTTCTATGAGAACAACATCTCCTACATTTAGTTTAGTTTGCTTCTCTTTGCCTCTTTGTACTAAAGCAGTTAAATATTCACTTTTAAATCTTTGCTTGAAATCTTCTCTAAGTTTTAACAGGTATTTCAGCCTTGAATTTAATGCATTGGCATCTACTGTATCCAAGTCTGTTATATCATTGTGAGGGATACTTTGTGTAAAGCAAGATGGTGTCAATGGTTCTAAATGAGTATTCTTATCATCTTGTACATATGTCAGTGGACGTTGATTTATGATAGCTTCGCATTCATACAAAATGGTTTCTAGTTCTTCAAAATCTACACGGGATTGTCCTAATATACTCTTTAATAAATCCTTCAGAATCCGGATGAGGCGCTCAAAAAATCCGCCCCACCAGGCAGCTGTTGGAGCATTCATCTTCCACTTGATGCGTTCAATTGCAGAGCGTTTCTGTACTTCTTCCCAATCAATTTCAGAAAACTTGTTCTTTGTTCCAATGAAATTTGTACCATCACTAATCAGTAATTTAATTCTTCCTGTTCTAGCAATGAATTTTCTTAGTGTCAGCATGAACGCTTCAATTGACAATGATTTTGTAAGTTCTAAGTGAACACAACGGTAAACGGCGCATGTGTAAAGAACTACCTAGGAACGCTCTCCACTGCGTAGAAACAAGGGCCCTGCCATGTCTACACCGCTAACTTGGTAAGGAGCAGTACACTAAATCCTCTCGGTAGGTAGTGGAGCCGTAGGAGCTTGCACCGGTCTTGATCTGAATCTGGCACATATTGTGCATGAAGCTATAATCGATTTTGTAAGACGTCTTATTCCGATAATCCAAAATCTAGTTCGTATGGCGGCTGTAAGTTGATTAGCACCCGCATGTTTCAGTTCTCTGTGCCTCTGTTCAACTAATCTCCGTACAATAATATTCTTTCCTGGCAATAGTACTGGAAATTTGGTAGATTCTGGAAAATCAGAGAGTAAAAGTTTTGTCTTTACTCTTATTATGTCCTCTTCATCCCTGTAAGTAGTGAGATCTCTCCTCTGTATTTTTAAATATTCTTCTTCAGCTCCTTGAATTAATTTAATGATTCTTTTTTCAGCAGTCTCATATTCTTCTACTGTTATGTCTTTCTCAATTATCTTTTTCTCTCTAGACATGAAGTGTGCAGCTCTTAATATCCATGCTAAAACCCTTACTATTTTGGTGTATTTTGAGAAATAGCATAAACTATCAATACCTTCTTTCATGTTTTAGCTCGTATTGCATGCAGTCTTATTTTTCTTTAATTCTTTACATGCTTCTCTGTCGTCAGTTTGTATAGAAGATTTAGGCCATTCTTCAGGATCAAGACGCAGCCACACTGGTCCTTCCCACCAGCGCAGAGCCTGGAGCTGTTCAGCAGTGCAGCCTCGCGATACTACGTCTGCCCAGTTGGAATGTGATACCAATTAGCTGGGTTAGAATATCCTCTAATCTCTTTCACTCTGTTATGTACATATGTGTTCCATGGCAAATTTCTTGTAATCCAATAGAATGCTACACATGAGTCTATCCAGCAGTATTCTTTGATCCCGTCTATACCTAAACTTCGTTTTTTTTCTGCTAATAACCTAGAGCCTACAAGTGCTGCAGTTAATTCTAATCTAGGTATTGATGCCTTTTCAGGGGGAGCAACTCTCGATTTTGCTAATAACATCTGAACGCTCACATTATTATTTTTCTCAGATCGTAACAGAATACAGGCCGCATAGGCGGGTTTACTTGCATCTGCAAACATATGGAGACTCAAATTACTCCCTAACATTACATCATTAGTCAACCTCCTAGACATTTGACAGGCTTTTAGGCTTTCTATATGTTTGTACCACTTTCTAAAATCAGCTTCTAAATCATTAGGTAGACATTCATCCCAAGATAGGCCACGCCTCCAGGTTTCCTGTAGTATTAATCGAGGAGTCAGTGTTGCTGGAGATGTGAAACCAACAGGATCAAAAATCTTCTGAATTAGAGACATTAAATCTCTTTTCGTAATCTGACTTGGTGCTGTGTATGAAGGTAAGCTATCTATGTTACAGCTCAGTGTGTCAGTCTCAGTGTTCCACAGCAGGCCCAAAATAGAAACTGTACTGTTACCTGTCTCATTAATTTTCATAGGTGAGATTTTTTTTTCATAGTAGGATTTTCTTTCGAAATTGGACATTTATTTACTTCTGTAGCTTCGATGCTGATAAACTTCTTGCGATATCCCATCACCTCATCGAGCTCTTTTTCCAATTCCGCTTCTGAACATTCGTCCATTAGATCCTCGATTTCTTTATCTAAAGTTTTTAATTTTGTGAAGACCTCTGCCAATACTTTGAAATATGTCTCGCGATCATTGCCGTCGGCTTGGTTAAGCTGACCGGCAATTTTTGTGAACTGTGATCGCGTGACCCGGCGCAATTTTTTCTTGTGGTCCATTTTTTCTGTTCACGGTCGCCAGATGACCCAAGTCCTCTCTCGGAACGGCGCCTCTGCCTTTGGGTCGGTATAATTATCGAAGATCGTTAGGATATTCATGGATGTATTTAATAAAACAATAACTTACATAATTCCACCATTACTCTTTATTTTTCTTTTTTACAACCATAGACTCTAGTTACCACACACACAGACCATAGATATGACTTTTCACAGATTATAAAATTAGTATAGACGAGGGTCCAACTTGCAACAACAACTATGTCCGTTCTGCAGTGTAAAATCTATTATAATAATATGTTGCACTAATAAATAATAGATTTTAACAACGTAACGTTAAACATGGTTGAACAAAACGCGTAAGCGCGCTGTGCAAATGGCGGCGCTTTTGACCTTTTGGCCGCGAGAAAACAAAACTCTAGAAACGGTCTAGCGCTGTATTTTTAGATTGTTCAGAAATACGATAAATTATTGTTTTAGTGACAAGGTGACAAGACATAGACGTCCCATATTTTAAAAAAATGACTTCTTATTCACAGAAAAGTGGTTTTCAATCGCTCAAGAAAGATTACGTTGCCGATATAATTGTGAATAAAAGGAGTCAAGGATATTTTTTTTAAAAGTCGTGTCCTAATTTTAAATAAAAAATTGAAACGCGACTTTTTTATTTTAATTTATGTGTGAGTGTTGTGAGTAATTAAACTAATATTAGTAAAATAAGTAATTCAGATGAAGTGGGCAGCACTCAAATACGATTATTAATCTCATTTCAATAATGCTTGAAAAGTTTGAGCATCTAAATATTTGATACTCAGTAGATAATGTTTTTATACGTACCTACCTACTTAAATAAATATTTTTCTAAAATAATTGAAAAAGATTTATTATGAAATGTTTTAACTAAATTATTTTCTTTCTTTTATTTTTGGCATTAATTTACTTCTTTTCATTTCAATATTACAATTAACAACAATCAATAAATATAAAAACTAACACTTAACTAACTGTTGTTTTTTCAACAACATTATCTTACAACTTTACAACTCGGTAATAAAACTGTATGAACAGTGTCTCGCATCTGCGCGCTTAGACATTTCTATGTCAACTAGGTAAGCCCCGCAGCACGGTACAAGTATCATGTCATTGATAGCTGTGCACAATTTTTTGTATGGGACGTCTTCTCTAGTTAATTTATCTCAATGATTTAATATCATAACTTTCTGGGCTGATATCAAATATCTAGCTAACCCAATTAATGCAACTTTTTAAACTTGTTTTCGTAGACAATGAATAAACATACACAAACATAGAAAACAGCCAGACCCGCAATCAATTTAGAAAAAACTGTTTTTCTTTAATTGACTCGTCCGCGAATGGGCGATTTTCCGAGATCAAAAAAAAAAAGAAATTGGTTCGTAAATGACTTCATAGATGGCGCTTAGCATAGATTGGTATGGCGCTTAGTAAAAGGCGAGTCCATGAAGAACACGTGTATGGCTACGTAATATTTATTCCATTCCAAAATAGAAATAGGTATCCTGGAGATCCTGAATATAAATTTGTAAGTACAATTTTTTATTTTTTTGATAGACAAGCAAAAGTGTAGAATTTATTACAGCCTAAGGGCTGGAACGGGTCGGCTTTCATAAAACGCCATCTATCGAGTATTTTTGTACTAATTTTTATTTTTTTATTTGGGCTGTCAGAAAATCGCCCATTGAACCTCTCGACGCCAGAGCCGGCGTATCATTGAACCATGTTACATGTAAATAGCCCTGGAACCAAATTCAAATTCTATTACCTACTCGTTCTCGCTTTCTTACTGTTAGAAACTTTTCTTTTGTAACATTGTACAGTCATTGTACAGTAGACACTTTATAAATGGTTTAGGGGAAACAGTGCAATGCAACTTTTAAATAGTAAAGCGCTGTCTTGTGCAGAGTTATAGCTTAAAGCAGCGATTAAGCGAACTCGCACACGAACGACTTTTTGTAGGACAGATTATTAGACCGATTGTCGGTCCCATTTTATTTCTAATTTTTAGACTCTCTTATGGCACACATTCAGACGACGGGTCAGTCGAATGTTTGTTTTATGCTTGACATTTGGATAGAAGGAGAGTCAGATACCGACTTTTAGTAGGACCGCGTTTTTGTAGGACATTAACATTCTCTCCGAAAAAAAACGAACACCGATTATCCGGACACCGGTTGTTGTGTAGCTATGGAAATAGCTATGGTTATCTAATTTTAACAGATGTCCTGTAAAAATGACGTACCTATACGTAAGGAGTTTAAATCATTACAGATGATGTGTTTTAAATAACAATCGTGTTGAATCGATCTTTATTCTTAAGAAAAGGGTAAATCGATATGCTTAGATTCTGTGAAAGACGTGTGCTTTCCTATTATTTAATTCATGCTCTTCCATTCATCATCATCTCCATGACGATGATTGACAACCTCCGTGGTCAAGTGGTTAGCACGCCGATTCCCGGTCGGATCAATTTAGAGAAAACTGTTTCTCTAATTTAATTTCGGTTCTAGGTGTTTTTCTATGTTTATGTATATTTATCCGTTATCTAGTTTAAGCAGGCGTGAGTTCGTATTAACGAGTATCAAATGAAGCTCATCAGATATGAGCGTAAATAAAGGTCATTGGGAATTTGACCCAGATCATAAAAGGTTTCGTATAAAAACCAAATATGTATTAAATTAAAGAACTGGCTCTCACTTTTCATTCCATATAATTATTTGTTTAAAATCCCCCGGAAAAAAAGATATGAATAGAACAATAATGTTAATTTTCTTAATCGATAATGAAACACGAAAGTATTTATTAGTTCTAATACAAAGAGTATGTAGTAGAGTAGGATTATTTTTTTATTCATGCTATTATGAGCATGCCGTATCTTCCTCTATTGTATGTATTATTATATATGGCCTCACCTCACACTTCACTTCTGTCGTTCGTCATCCATCCGTTGTCGTTTCAATCTGTGCATCTCTACTACTCACGCTAGCTTTATATTGTGTAATAAATTACGTTTTTTGTAGAATTTTTATTTTTATCTTCCTTTCAATCGTTTAGTGACACTGAAGTGTAACTAAATAACTAAAAGGCCAATAGTATCCAGAAGTATCGTAAAAATTAAAATAGAGTACAATTACTAACTCAAAATCTGACCTAGTTGGAATCTGACCTACTTGGAATCTGACTTACTTGGAATCTGACATACTTGGAATCTGACCTTCATCGCCATAATCATATTTTTTTCCTCACATCTCTTACGGTTTGCAAGCATGCGACCTTATTATTGTGTTTCAGCGACAATTATTTGCATAGTCTGCCCGATTTTGTTTATGTACGCCGTGGATCAAATTGTCCGAACAAAATGCCCAGTGACCTTTATTTAATTGATTTATCTCTTCGATATAAAAAAAAATATTTTTGTCATCAGCCTATAAACGTCATACTGCGGGGCATTGGACTTCCCACATGGGGAAGTTGAGCCATAACCAACCACGCTGACGCAATGCGGCTTGGTGGGATAATTTTTTTTTAACCGATTAATATCGGTCGTGTGCGAGCTCGCTTAGCTGACAAAGGACTCGCTCCGTCTGCATCCGAGTGCTAAATTTTAACTTCTCATTAGCTCCGGCTAATGATTCGATGTGCAAGTTACTCTGACTCCGTAAAATAAAAGAGATCGTTTTTCGTGAAAGCCCGTTTTTATATAACATATTAGTTCAAACAGAATTAAAAGCAACAATAGAGATTTTTTCAATATTATGCTACATGCAGACAGAATAGCTTATAAAAACAATAAGTAATAGAGACAAATCAGATATTTAAATAATACATGAAATTGAAATGTATTTATTGTTAGTCCGGAAGTGTATGCTGTGTAAATAGGCGTCACAAATACGATTACCTAATTACAAGATGAAACGACAGAGCAAACGGAACATCCGACTTAATGACGGGTATTTTATTAATGTACGTTATAGAGTATCCTTTCAGAGCGTGTGTCGCTCCGAGGTAAGCCGCTGAAATAAAAGACTGCTTTTAGCCAGTAATGGAAAGGGTCCTCGCACAGAAATAGAACGGTAAACATCTCGTGTTTCTGATTTTAACACGGCGAGCCAAAGCCGCCGGTATAACAAGCGCATAAACACGAGATTTAAACACTTTTCACGGCCTCCTTTTGACAATGTTTGTACGAAAAAGTGGCCTAATGGAAGTTAGCTGAAAAATAATAAATGAAAAAAGTATCCTTCTGTTCTCTATTATCTAAACATATACTCTTAATTCCGTAATTAAATGGCTCAGATGATTAAGTGAGGTACAACATAAGATTTAGCGTTCTCTCGACGCTGCTAATACGTGGGATTTGCTTAACAAATAGTTCCGAATCTCGACTAATCTACAGGGAGCTGGTCTTTAGGATACTGTGTAATTTATTCACGGTTTACAGCGACCTGAGGCACGGCCTGACGCTGTGGCCGTTTCTAGGTTAGCGTTTCATTAAACGAAGCATTTAATTACTACAAGAACATATTGTTACACTAAGGGCAAGTTCCAGCGGAATCTTAATTCTGACTAGAGCGCTGATACAGTTATATTAACTGATGATTTTAATTTCTTACAATTCAGATCTTATTTTTAGTAATACCGGTTTTAGTTAACTATGTTATTAATATTTAATTCGATCGCTGTGTCTTAGTTTTATTTTCTCTTCATTAACTACTCTATAGTTATATCACCTGACTTAAGTGATGAGCGGAAGCTGGAATCACACTTTACTCTGAAAGAACTGGCTATTTCCAACGACTACTAAAATTGTTTAAATTATTCTCAAAAGCAAATTTTGATAGTTAATAATTCTTCATATCTTAAATTCAGTGATGAAAAGTGTCTTTCTCTGATAGGGAGGCCATTTTTCAATTATTATTTGACGCTGTAAAGGAAAGGGAGAAAAGAAATGCCCTTGCTGAGTTTCTTTTTCAGTACAAGGTCTCCCGTCTTATAGATTTACGAACCGATGGCATAGCGACATTTATAAAAGAGATCAATTGTAACTTAAATTAATAAATGATATTGAATTTTGTATCTTGAAATAGTTTCTACCTTTTTTACGAGTATACTCGTACTAGAACATAGAAGATAGAGCAGCAGTACGTAGCAACATAGAAGAACTACATACTAATTACCGAATTTAACTAGTGAAATATGTGTAATTACAACGCAACGTGTGTACCTACCTAAGTGTACGAGAAGCTGGGATTAAATTAGTTGTTTACATTAATTGAAATGGACAGATAGACGGTTTATCTAGATTTAGCGCTTGTCCTTATTAATACATCATTCTCCTCTAAATTGTGTAAGTAAGGCAAATGTTTTTAAGCAAGATTAAGCTTAATTCAACATGTAAATTGCTGGTGACCCTTTAACATCAGTTTGTCTAGCTATAGCCTAAAAAGTCAAAGAAATACAAAGACTCTTTTTATTGTCAGTCAATTAGGCACTAAGAAAGATTAATTTCTTAAAAGTCTAAGAAAAAAAATATGGGAACTGGACGAATTATTGTAAAAGAGATTAAGTATAGTAAGTTTAGAGAAAAATATATTTAACGTTTTTTACCACGTAATATGTAGATACCTAATCTTCTTTAACTGTTCTGTGGTTTTTACTTTATAGTCCAAGTTTCTTCTTCTTCTTCTTCCTGGTCCCATTTCACTTGGGGTCCTTCTAGTTCTTGTTTAACTTTTGTCTAAATTCTTTATAATTACTTAGGGTTATGAGCTGAGATGTTAGTATTTGTACGTCAATGCCTGTAGTGTTCCTTGTACTACATTTTGCAACATTAAATTCGCTTCAGTACATACCTACATATTAGAAGTTCAGTAACACAGTCAGTTGTTACAAATTTGATTCCGCATAAAGGCTCACATGGTCGGATCACTCGTAACTTTGTGCTAGTGAGTACATTATCCCCTAGAGAAATGCCTTTCGCGGTAAAAGCGTTAGTTCCTCGTCGTTGGAAACTCGTAAGATAAATAGTCAGTTGGATGGTCCGCCTTGCACGCTGCACTTTGTTCGTAGTCCTTACGACATAGTTCTAGTAAACGCTTCCTAAGATTTATGCTTTAGATTGCTCACAGGAATTATTTAAGCATTTGTCTCTCACCGTCTTTTGTTTGAATAACTCGACTTTTTAATTTGTTCCTTTTTAAATTGAGAACAGTGTTCTTTGTTTTTGTGACGTACCTACCTACGTAATTGTTTCGGTATAAATATCAATTAACCGTGTCTCGTAGCGGTGAATAATACTACCACCCCTTCTCTTCCCTTGGATGTCGTAAAGGCGACTAACGGACTAAAGACTGCACATACAACCAACAGCATAGAGCGGCGATGCTCTCACCACCTGTCACGCTGAGCACATGTGCAGTAGCTATTTGGTGAAAAGTCTATGGCAGCTGAGGACTGATTTTGCGGCCCTCATTGGCTGGTCTCTGACACCCTTCGGGATAATAGTCGTGATTAACCCTTGAACGGGCATAGCATGTTGAAATTTTTAATTGGTTTTCGACCTTATTTCTCAATCGCCTAAAGTTCAAAATATGGTGTCTATTATATCAACAGAGCCCTATAAAGGGTAAATGCATGTAAGTATGTATAAATATCAACTGCAAAAAGTACTGTTCCAAAAAGATTGTTGATAATTAATGAATGGCTCTAAAGCCGTAATCTTTCATTTATATTTATTAGCTGTCACATACGAGTATTCACTGTTTGATAACCAATTTTGTGTTCATGCTCATATCTCAATCTAAAGCCAATAGCGAATGAGTGAAACCTTCGAAATGCCATTATTTCCGAGATGATTCATGGGCCGCAGTTATTTGGCGAGGTGAACCCCATAAATCAAGTATAGGCGCCACATTTCCAGCGAAGCCGTAAATCATGCGGCAATAGCAAGAGGCATTGCTTTATTGAATTGTTGATAGACTATGTAAGTAGTTACTTATTTAACTATTAGGAATAGGAACACAATGTCTCCTTTGTGATAAAATATATTTTTTTAACGACACGAACCTTTTCGTGTTCAATCAATCAATGTTTTAGTGGAATTTTTACTTTATTGACTGTTTAAAATAGCAAATCAATGTATGTTATGGTCTTTTATATTTACTTTCTCCCACCACTTTTAAGTAATACCGAAGACACGTAACATTATAAAATGACAAGAATTATAGTTAATTAATTAATGTTATTATTAGTTAAACAACACTTATTCTGAAGATTTAATTAAAATAGCAATATTTGAGTGTTTATTTTAATATAATTTAATAATTATGGTATCTCTTATTAAACTCTTAAGTCGTTAAAAGAGCTAACGTAATTTCAATAGTCACAAGTAAATAAGAAAAGGTTCCTTATAAGTCGATCGCAAACCGTCCGTCCACAAAGCGAATCCAATGTTTCCAATCCCCTTGAATTGAAGAGTGCATTATTGGAAGCTTCGGTGGAAAGAGGTTTAGTTATGCAAGTAGCTTCGGCAAGACAAATGAACTAGCGTTGACTGTTGACTTGAAAATTGTGTCTGCCTAAGCTATGGCGCTAAGAAGCGAGCCACTAATTCCTCCTAATAATGCGACGGCACGCGTGGCCCCGCCAGCAATATCGTACATGCCTTGATACGGAGAAATTGTTTCCAACAACCATAGTGAATTAAGATTACCGCGTGTGAGCTATACTTACGTACAGTTTATTATTTATTTATTTATTAAGGACTTCCAACAAGACTTGTATCAATACATTATAAGAACAAAAATCAAAACTTATAGCTAAACAGAAATCTTACATAAAGGAAGCCACAGCATGTTCTAATAATCTAAAGCTAATAACAGCTAATAAAGCTAATAACCTAATATATGAAACAATTTAAAGGACAATGTTCTGCGCCGATACATCGTTAGCCTAAAAACCAACAATTATGAAATATTCTTTTCTAGGTTCGAAATTGCAAGTAAATAACTGTAAAAACAAAGATTTTCGACGGACACTCCTGAAAACCTGAATATTAGGAAATCTTATAATTATTTTGAGGGTAAGTTTAATTAAAGAATTTGAGAAGTGTTGTTGCACTGTTTTGTTTTATTTGCCAACACTCATGCACGTTCACTAACATTTAAATAATTCATCACTTCACACACATTCATTATTTCACATTAATATTCGACAAAACACAAAATAGAAAATTAAACAAAACTGCAGACATGAATGACGCTTCACTTTCCCGCCAAAAAGTCCAGAACGTCAACTTTTTTTTTCTTTACCATGGATACTAGTCCTTTAGTCGTATTATTAGAGTTCATTGATTATGCTAACTGATGATAATGATGAGTGATGATAAATATGAACGTTAATTGCTAAATGATATTCCCCCCAAAACCCCTTGAGTAAAGATGTGGGACTTTACTGAGATCTCGCACGGACTTCTTGAGAGAATTTGAAAAGTGATGTTAGTTACACTGTTTTGTTTTATTTTCCAAAGAAACTGCACAACCAGTGTTGCCAGATCTTAGAGCCAGTATTCCGTAATAACTACCAAATTTCGAATAAAATACGTATGGGAAGTTTTATTTTATTGTAATGCACAAAACAAGTTATAGACATGTAAAATACAAACAAAAAATATTTTATCATAAGGTCTAAGTTGAAACTCTAAGGTATGTATGTACATACTTACAACTATAACTATATCAATGAAAGTAATAAGATAATTAATAACGGCAAAAACACACTAAAACAATATGGATATCAGACAGACACAAATGATTCATAGAGTCTGACCAACGAAACGTGACGCGGTCTATTTTTAAAAGTTTTATTAGGGCAATAATTTTAAGCTAAAGGTATGTTTTGTGTACCTGAATTTATCATTTTGATACATAACTTATCTTCTTTTATTGTTCTCGTCTATTATTTTACATTTTACTCTGAACAACTAATACAATCGTAAATAATTCTAGGTTAATTATGTATACCCATTTTTTCCCTTTCATTAAAAATTAACTCATGAGTTATAATGTACTACGTACTAGAGAAGCTGTCCCAAGCAAAAGACTTGTTCTATTTTTTTTAAAGTTAAAACAAAAGTGCGCTGCTGTGCTAAAATAATAATTTATTGTCTTTCTGAACAATCCAAACATATAGCGCTAGATCGCTTCTTATCTCGCGACCAAAAGGTCTAAAGTGCCGAAACATGGCCGCCGCTCATGTCTCGGCGATTTCATAAAATAATTAGTCAAATGCATGTTATACCAATTTAGTGCATATTTACAGGTAAAAAGTGATTCGTTTAGTTTTCTTAGATTCTACATTACCTTAGCACACATGAAGGCATATTTAAAATAGAACACAGAATCCACAAGTATTGTTGCGTCTAGCGCCTGCCACAGACTAATATAGTTGGAGCGAGCTGGCTCTAACGCCTGTAGCAAACAATCTAGTTGTGACGTCTTCTCTAGTACGTAGTACATTATAACTCAATGAGTTGACTCTCCAACCAATTTTTGTTTATCTTATCTACAGAAACTTCAAGTAGGTACTAGTGAGACAAAATTAAAATATTGTCAAGAATATTACATCACTTGAACAAAAGGAAGTTTTATCTAGTGAAACGCAATATTTGGAAACAATACGTCAATGACAGACCCATTTTCCAACAAATAAAATTCTTCTATTCTACTTTGTAAGGTGGTTAATATTAATTATGGTATTTCATTATCACAAATGCTTCTTCAATTATTCTTAAGATTTATTCTTATTTATTAATACTACAAATTATTTGTTTGGTTGATCTACAGTTTAATAAAAAAATACAAGTATCAACGTCGTTTTTTCAGAGTATAATGAGTATTGACACCCTAAGAATTTTTGAATTTGCCGCCATTCTTTCCAGTCACGTTTCGTTGGTCAGACTTTAACACTGTTTTACGTCTTGCTTGCACTAACACTAAATCACACCATTAACTCTCACTGGCTATCATTCTCATATTAGCCGACCAAGAAAATACTTAATATATCTCAATGGGAATCCTCAAAGCCATAATTTTTACTACGCAGTAATTGCTGGTTCAGTTCTGTAAAAATCTATGAAAATTAAATAAGACTCGCTAGTTTACGCATAATCAAATAAAATGTAATATATTTCTTAGGAATAATAAAAGCTGTTAGTAGGTACTACTTATTAAAAGTTATTACTCATTAAAAGCACTTGCCCGAAATCTCTGTATAAAAATCCGTGTGTATTCATTGTCCGGTTTGAACATTGACATTATTTTACGGAAAAATCCGTATATATGGCAACACTGTGTATAGCAGACTACAGTAACGTCAGTCAGTGAGTGACACAGTACCGCAGGTTAGTAAAATTCTCCTCATTGGAAAAGCAAAAGAATTTTAAGTCGACTAACGTTTTCAGTTTGAAATAAAATGCGATGTATCGTATTATAATGATGCTTTGAGTGTTTGGCACTAAGTATATCGAGTCAGCCACGCATGCATAATATTATTAGGTTTGTTTGTAATTATAAATATTTTGGTCACAAACCTTTAATTCACTGACTGAATGCACTGAACTCTCAATTACCCAACCCATAGTAAAAAAAATGATACTCAATATTAATGTCCAAAAATTCTTTTTAATAATGGTTACTTATCTAAAAGTATCCGCTAAAATCTAAATACTGATATATGTCGTAAAAAATAAGCTAAGAATTATCATGTATGTCATGTTTGTGTTGGTTCCTATGCTAACTTCAACAATGTCCTTTTGATACAATTGAAAAATATATAAATTATCATTATTTATATATTTTACAGATTTTCCTCGCACCGGAACAGTAAATAGGCTTTCTCGGTTTAGAGATCTCTGTTAGGACATTAATAAAACAAATACGTACGGCCGGGCTCACCGTCGCTTCACCACTTTGCAGCGATTTTCGATTTATTAACTAATTCGTCAAGCAGAAAGGAAGTTCCAATTGGTCAAGTGTGTTTGTACCGCGTGCTTTGGTTCTGATTTGACCAATTGGAACTTTCTTTACACTTGACCAATTGGAACTTTCTTTCTGCTTGACGAATTAGTTACTCAACCCGATTTTTGTATGAAGCGCACTGACTGCCTGGGTACGTGCCCGTACCAAATAGACGACGCGGTGTGCAATGGATTTTGACCTTTAGACTGATGAAGCGACGGAGTCCGACATTGTACCTATGTGATATACATCACTCCAGAATCCCGGAGGGGTAAGAAGATACCACAGTTTTCTTGCTACGATCGTACCACATTTCATCTTTTCCATAAATAACAACATATTTATATGATAAAATGGGATTCGGTTTGGTTCGAACCCCATTCGAGCTTCCCGAGACTGGTTGATTTTTTTTCTAGTAAACATTTTATCCTATATCTATATAGCATCGTGAATGCAAAACATTCAATAATAAAAACAAATTTACTTGTTCGAATTCTATAATTATTTAGGTACCTAGGTAGGTTATAGGTATAAAAAATGACATGTTGCAAGCTATGTAAGTAATATAGGGAATTATAACGTTTTAGGCATTTAGATATTAAAAAGAAAACACAAAACCTTCTCTAGTATATAAACCTTATGCGTAAACTAAACTAAAGAAGATACAATATCTTAATAAAACAACACAGGAATAGTTAAAACACTAAAAGGAAACCGTTGATTAGATGGCTATTCATTGCTGAATATTCACTTATACAATTGTATAATTATATAGGTAATAACAAATGACATGTTGCAAGCTATGTAGGTAACATAGGAAATTATAAAAGAAAGTACAAAACCTTCCCTAGTATTCCCAACCTTACGCGTGAATTAAACTAAAGAAGATATTGTGTAAATAAAACAACACGGGAATTGTTTAAACACTAAAAGGAAACCGTCGATTAGCTGGCCCGCCAAAACAAACACCGCCGCGGGGAATGCTCACGGCATTCGTATTAACATGTGTTGCAACAAGTTTGCAACATAATGAATTGCACAGCTGCGGCCGATGGCTGCGTTTAATCGTCTGTCCTGTAAAATGTAACTATGTCCCAGGTTCCTGAAAATAGGAAGAACTCTTGCAGGTGATTTGGTCCGCTCACCATTTGGTCTACCACTGTAACTAAAGTTTGTTCCTTGTCTTCATAAAGAGTCTAACAATTGAATTTATATTGTGTCATGATTTATCATAATCTTTATTGTCATAATCGTGGCGCGTAGCAGTGAAAGAATACTAACGACCCCTATCTTCCCTTGGCTGTCGTAAAGGCGACTAACGGACTAAAGACTGCACACATCCAACAGCACAGAGCGGTGATGGGATCACCACCTATCATCACGCCCAGAACATGTGCTGTTGTAATTTGGACTATGGCAGTGGACTGCTTCTGCGGTCTTCATTGCCTAGTCTCTGACTAACCCTTTGGGGATAATTATCGTGAATATATGTACACACCATTGACCTAGAAGTATATATCGCTGGTACACACGGCGTCAGATCAACCTACCCAAAACTGTCAAATGTCTACAATCAATTTCGAACTTTACTGTTTGGTTCTAAGGATCAATATTCATTGGATATGTTTATTATTTAAATTTTGCATTCACAATGCTATATAAATATAGGATAAAATGTTTACTAGAAAAAATCCAACGAGTCTTCTGGGGTCTCGGTAGCTCAGCGGTTAGAGCAGTGGACCGGCAATCCAAAGGTCACGGGTTCGAATACCGTTCGAGCTTTCCTGAGACTGGTTGCTTTTTCTAGTGAACATTTTATCCAATATTCATTGGAGTTTGACAGTTTAGGGTAGGTTGATCTGACGCCGTGTGTACCTTTGTAATATCTTTATATACTACTTAATGTTATATTTTTATAACATTTAAATACTTAGAAGAAATAACAATGGGATAACATAATAGGCATTTAGATTAGGTACCCATTGATAGGTTCATTGCCAAAACAAGCGCCGTGGGGCACCCATAGCACTGTGGGCATAGCATTCGCAATAACATGTGTTGCAACAGAATTAATTACACAGCTGCGGCTGAAGCAATTAATCGTCTGTCGGTAGGTAGTACATCACTCGCCTGAGATTTACTCACGCAAATTATTTTACATCAATTTGTAGATCAATGAAACGGTGCAATTATACTTCAGGAGAACCTAGCAAAAGCATTATATTAATGAAGCATTAAAATAATAAGTGTGCTGTCGCTATTTGGTGAAAAGTGGACTATGGCATAAGACTGCTTTTGCGGTCCTCATTGCCTAATAGTATCTGACTAACCCTTCGGGGATAATAGTCGTGATTTTATGTAGGTATGTATGTAAATTACTTACTAAGTTTTTTACACCACTTTTCCTTAATTAAGTGCTAAAAAGCGGAAGTGATAAATTTATTGTGTTTTTTTTTAAATAAATAAGTATTGGTACCTAGGCGTAAAAACGTTTATGTAAAAAAAATATATTTTAAAAACTGCTTGTTACCCGAAGTCCATTTACTATGTCATATATATAAGGAATACGAATATTAGTTACGCTTCTCAAATACATAATTTCGTTAAAACGTATGTTAGCAGTCTTTTTGTCGTAAGACGGCTCACAGCTGTAACGCGGCATGCTTATGGAGGAGGAAAGTTTAATGCTCAAATCCGTGGATAAATTCAATGGATTGCTCCGATTCGCCGTCGGAGGGCTGTTTTTCTTTAGCGGCGAACATAATGGCCAGTTTACGTTGAGTTTGGCAGAATTTTTGCAATCCCTCTGCCGCCGCGGCGCGTCGCTTCCGTACCCTTCCTAAGTTTTAGTGGGAAATCTTCGTAATGATCTTGTTGGAAACTCTTTCTGCTGCGGAAATGAAAGGTAGCAAAACATTTTACAAGATTCTTATTCAAATGCCGTGCAATAACTCGGAGGCACGACGGTTAAGCTTTTATTGTTTTCTTATTCCACTTTTTGTTTTTACAAAACGTGCTATTCGCGACGCTTTACTTTACTAGATTTTATTTGAAGCAGTTTGCGGGAAGTAATGTTACAGCAAAAGAAGTTCAACTTTAGCTTAAAATAAATTCAAAGCTGTCAGTTGGTATACATACTGTTTGCTACAGAGAGATCTGCGAGTGATCTCCCTAAAGCACGACAAGACTTATCACTAACCTAAACAATAATTTAGCAGCACTTACATATAATGGAGACGGTGGCTGCGAATCCTTGACGCTGACGTTCCTCGCGTGGAATCTGTTCGCTGGCTGTCTGCACACCGCTGGTGATGGGAGGTTTACCCTAAACTTCCCTTGGCTACCCCTGAGAGCTCTCAAATACCCAAGATAAATGGATGTGCACCAGCTTACAGGCAGTTCTCACGGGCCCGTCACACACGTGTCTCAGAGGCTGTCGCCTCAACTGCCGACACCAACTGTCGACTCTTACCGATAATTGCACGGTACCTACATAAGCACAAAATAATTAATATTAGGTAGCCGCGCCGTCGGCACAATTAAAGTTTTACCCGATCAAACTTTAAACACAAAACAATGTACGCTACTCAAAAATGTGGTCTAGACTCCATCAACTTAGCAGCAATAGTGGTGGGAAAAAAGTGATGTGACACATAACAATTGCAAATAATTGGAACTAATTGAATTGAGA
Organism: Scoparia ambigualis; assembly: GCA_963921215.1. Taxonomy (NCBI): domain Eukaryota; kingdom Metazoa; phylum Arthropoda; class Insecta; order Lepidoptera; family Crambidae; genus Scoparia; species Scoparia ambigualis. The sequence continues at coordinate 8,868,666 of OY992510.1, forward strand.
CAGAAACACAGAGCTGAGTGCCGCGCGACGTCACATCGGCCGAGCGAGACAGAGCGATGTGTTCTGTTTCACGTTTTATTCCATACACATACATACATATAAACACGACTATTATCCCCGAAGGGTTAGTCAGAGACTAGGCAATGAGGACAGCAAAAGCAGACCTCTACCATAGACCACTTTTCACCAAACAGCGACTGCACATGTGCTTAGCGTGACAGCTGGTGAGCCCACCGCCGCTCTATGCTGTTAGATGTATGTGCAGTCCTTAGTCCTTCAGAATTGTTCTAATTTTAAATATCAATATGATTGATTTTGCTTTAAAGTTCATGTCAGTTTTTGCGATCGCGTTCGGCGCGGCGATCGGCGATTCATTTAAGGGGGTGCCCCCTTAAATGAATTTGACTTTGACTCTGACTTTGATCAAACCAAAATTGATTAAATGAATTTGACTTTGACTCTGACTTTGATCGAAACAAATAGAAAGCAGTGGTCTCGGCCTACCCCCCGGGAAACGGGCATGGTCTATGTATGTATTGATATGACTTTGGTACCTTTTATAACCGTATTGCGTAGCGGTGAACGGATAATACCACCTCTCTTCTATTGGGTGTCGTAAAAGGCGACTAACGGACTAAAGACTGCACTTCCAACAGCATAGAGCGGCGATGTCCCTGTCACGCTGAGCACATGCTGCAGCCGCTATTTGGTGAAAAGTGGACTATGGTAGAGGACTGCTTTTGCTGTCCTCATTGCCTAGTCTCTGATTAACCCTTCGGGGATAATGGTCGTGATTATAATATGTATGTGTAGCGACACATTGTATGAGTATTGCGTCATACCTTTGAGGTGGGATTACGGCTCCTGCGCGGGCCGCCACCAGTTCTCCTAGAGTCGCGTTCCTGTACAGTTGTGTACAGTCATAGTAATAAATTCATTAGCGTTACCTACACGTTTTACTTATCGCCCCGCGTCAACCCTGAATACGCAGAGACTATACTTAGATATCCTTCTGATTTACCATACCCATCGGTAAACGGTAGATATGTATGCACGTTTTATTCCAAATAGTTAAAAGTCACAATGTCACAAGTTTATTGTGAACGTACTGTTTCGGCTTTTGATTGAAATTTTAATTGGATTTGGGTGACATGTGAAAAATTTGCACAGAAAATGGGTTCGCCGTTGGTGAAACGTGTGTAACTTGATAACACTTTATGTTTCAACGCTTCCCAACTTTTGTGTTTATTGCCATTTTACTTATTTTATTAAAAGATTTCTAAAGATAAGGATGTAAATTTTTAATTTCCCCAAGTGTTTCAATCTATGTAGGAAGCTATGCTCAGCAATCGAACGTTTATAGACTGGAGATTAATAATTAAAAAAACATCACACAGTGCCGCGATATGAAAAAAAAATACGACTGGGCCTAAAATGTTACAACGATACAACCCCTTTCCGAGCCAACAATCTTTGCGAAGGTGCGCAGTATATAGTCCGTGTTAAGTCGAGGATATTCAAATGTTGATTACATATTATCAGCACATACAGAAATCGGGCGTCCTAACCAAACAGATAGCTATCAGAAAGCAAACATGATTCAGTTCAAACACAAAACGCCTAGGGATTTCGATCACGTAATATACGGAATTCTGTCATCGTTTGCAATAAGGGCGTGACCCGGTTATTGTGTGGGTTAGATATATATAAAAGCTATATAAAAGTAAACTAAAGTATAGCTTATATACTGTGTCACTGCTGGGTAAAGGCTTCATATAATCACTACTATTATCCCCGAAGGGTTAGTCAGAGACTAGGCTATGAGGACAGCAAAAGCAGTCTTCTAACATAGTCCACTTTTCACCAAATAGCGACTTGCATACAAGTGCCAAGCGTGACAGGTGGTGAGCCCATCGCTGCTCTAAGCTGTTGGATGTATGTGCAGTCTTTAGTCCGTTAGTCGCCTTTTCCGACACCCAAGGCAAATACTTCCATTATTTAAATCAAGTCTTCTCTACAATTAATGAGTATTGTCATAATCACCAGGCTTTGCCAAAAGCGGGTTGGTTATCACAAACTCTTGCTATGCATCGAAAAACCCAAATCACATTTGCTCTAGCCGGGAATTGAACCTCGGACTTCTTGTTATCGGGCCGAGCGCTCTGCCACTCGGACTGATATCCTGGACGAAAAATCGTAGATATGATTGATCATCTACACACGTCAAATGTATAAACAATATCGCTAAAACAAAACATACATTTATACACACATAATAATCACGACTTGCAGCAAATAGTTGCTTCTGTGGTGTATTTCTCAATAATGATTCCTCTAGAATTGTTTTTTTTGTGATGATAAGACTTGAATATGAATGTTGTTTTAATTTTTTATATAAACTTTGTCTGAAAGTATAATAAATAAAAAACTATCTGTATAATTTATTGCAAGTTATTTTGAATGTTAACATTTTTATTATGTTTTTATTGTATTTATTTAAATTGATTCTTTAATTTTTATTGTCATTTATTTGAATAGTTTTATCACAGTTTTTTGTACACTTACATACAAATTACAAAATGAATTAATAATTTTTGTTTTGTGAAAGTTTTGATTGTTCTAATTTTATGGTCTGAACTACTTTTGAGGGACCTCATGGGTTTTATTAACGTGGAAACTGAAAACCAGTGATTTACTCTCTGAGTAAATATCTCGTCGAGTTTCTCCTTTTTTGCATCGCTACGGCACACAAACCGCTAACATATTTGTAATAGCTTTAAGTTAATTTATTATTTTGTCATTTTTTTTTATTTTACTTTTTTTACGATTTTATTTAATAATGTTTTAATGTGTGCATGTTTTTGGTGCAAATAAATCATTTATCCTATCTATCTATTATCCCCGAAGGGTTAGTCAGAGACTAGGTAATAAGGACCGCAAAAGCAGCCCTCTGCCATAGTCCACTTTTCACCAAATAGCGACTGCACATGTGCTCAGCGTGGCAGGTGGTGAGCCCATCGCCGCTCTATGGTGTTGCATGTATGAGCAGTCTTTAGTCGCCTTTTACGACACCCAAGGGAAGAGAGGGTGGTAGTATTTTGTCACCCTCCGTATCAGAAGGACAAACTTGCAAAATGTTCATAGGGCATTAACTACATAATAACAAAACGACCTACTAGTAAAACGTCTGAAATCTGAAACAGTCATACAAGTAAAACGTCTGATATATAAAATTAGACGTTCTACTTGTATGACTATGTTGATTTCCGACTGCCAATACGGCTTTCGTCATGGGCGGTCAACGGGTGATCTCCTTGTATATCTCACACACCGTTGGGCAGAGGCCATAGAGAGTCGAGGTGTAGCTCTAGCGGTTGGCTTAGACATTGCAAAGGCATTCGATAGGGTCTGGCACAGAGCGCTTCTCGCGAAGTTATCAGCATACGAAATACCCGAGGGACTGTGTAAATGGGTCGCTAGCTTTCTTTGTAGGCGCAGCATTAAGGTCGCTGTCGACGGTTGCTGCTCTGGTGTCATGCCCATAAATGCTGGCGTTCCCCAGGGCTCTGTTTTGTCTCTCACGCTGTTTCAGCTGCATATCAATGATATGGCCAACATTGAGAGTATGCATTGCTATGCGGATGACAGTACTTGAGACGCCCTGTACATCGGAAGATCTAATGTGCCTCGGACTTTTACACAGGAGAATCGGTTGAAACTTGTGTCCAAGGTTGAGAACTCCTTGAAACGGGTCTCAAAATGAGGTGAATCGAACTTAGTTCAGTTCAACCACTCCAAGACACAGGTTTGCGTGTTCACCCCCATAAAGGATCCATTTGTCGTAGCACCACAGTTCCAGAGCAATCCACTTAACATCCTAAGCAGCATTGGGATCCTTGGCATATCAAGTGATGTACAGTTTCGCAGGTATCTAGAGGACAAAGCGAAGATGGCATCCAAGAAATTAGGAGTTCTTAGGAAAGCGGGACGGTACTTCACGTCTAACCAGCTTTTACAGTTGTACAAAGCAAAAGTTAGACCTCACATGGAGTACTGTTCTCATCTTTGTTCCGGAGTTCCTAAATGCCAGCTTGACCCTCCGGAATCTTAGCAGCGACGTGCCATTCGACTGGTCAACGATCTCAAACTCACAGACCTGTTAGAACCCCTAGCCTTGCGACGTGACATCGGATCATTGTGTGTGTTGTACCGCCTGTATAATGGAGAATGCTCTGAGGAACTCTTTAATTTGGTGCCCACTTCTTCCTTCTACCATCGCACCGCTCGTCATCGAAACAAAGCACACGTACATTTTCTGGAGCAACTGTTCTTTCGAACGGTTCGCTTCCAGAAGTGCTTTGTTCCACGCAATATTAAACTGTTGAATGAGCTGCCATCAGAGGTTTTCCCATTAAACTACGACATGGACTCTTTCAAAAGTAGTGTAAAGAGGTTTTTCTCAAGTCGGCAACGCAAAAGCAACACCTCTGGTGTTGCTGATGTCTATGGGCGGCGGCGACCGCTCACCATCAGGCGGCCCGCTAGCTCGTTTGCAGACTAACATTATAAAAAAAATCGTCATGTTAGATAAAAGGACTTGACTATGCTATAAAGTAAATTCAAGTGCTTTAAATTTATTACATTTAATCGGTATACGGCATAAGCAATCCACAATGGTATTCCAGATAAAAAAATCATCTGTTATCCTTATTATAAAAGTAACGGCACCCTACTTGAGGGTCAAAAACGCGACACGACTAAAATAAAACATTTGACTATTTTGCGGATACACAGGGAATTTTACATTTGGTTTTAGCATCTTTGGACAGAGGAGCTGTGTAGTGGCTTCTCATTGATAGAAAACTAGCCACCCATCTCTTCCATTAAGTGTCGTAAAAGGGACTTAAGGGGCCTTAGGCGGTGAAAACGGAAAAATTGTCTGTTTTCTATTAGCTGTTATTCAAAATATATTAGATATTTCGCACTGAAATTTTCAATGTGTATTACAGAGCGTATGTGTGAGGGGATGAACGAAGCCAAAACACGATTGGAAATAATTGGTTCGATAGAAAAAATCCTGAAGTTACCTCTAAAATTTCGTATAAATGCACATTACGACCGTGTTTTACAATAATAATTCCTATAAAATCATAAACACATAGGTATTTACCTTTTTGATTTCTTGACTGATTTGGATTTTCAACGAATTTTATTACCGCGGACCCCGCCCCGCGCAACATCCAAATTTTCGCTGACCGCCTAACCCCCCTTAACAGATACATCGAACAGCATATAGCGGCGATAGACTCACCACACGTCACGCTGAGCAAATGCGCAGTTGTTTTTTGGTGAAAGGTGGGCTGGGGCAGTGGAATGCTTTTGCGGTCTTATGCCTGGTATCTGACTAACCCTTAGGGGGTGATAGTCGTGATTATATGTATGTATGTATGTATACAGGATTTTTTTATATGTGCATATATTTTTTATATCATTCAGTAACGTTAATAGACATCAAATTATATATTTTTTTAAATTTGTTTATTATTTATTTAATTTGTCCGGCACAATAAAAACTAAGTCTTGGATACCGGGCGAACGAAAGGTCACGTGTAACGTAAAGGTAGCATAACCTAGGTATCCTGTGGTATCGTAATGAGTCAGTCTTTAATTGGATATTTGACGGTTGTAACAATAAAATATGAAATATGTCGGAAACGGTAGTTTATGATTTAACGATAATTATCCAATAAGATATCTCCCTTCCTTACTCCTCCCTCTCTTCAGAGCTCTCCTTTACCCATTTCAGTAGACTTTCAATCTTGGCATGGACATCGGCCAGGAACTGAATCCAAAATGCTACATCGAGTGTTATTATAACTGCCTCCTGTAAGTTGAGTATTCTCAATAAGGTGAGGCGGTTTTTCACTCCCGAGCAGCGCTGTTTGCTGTACAAGACTCAGGTGCGATCGAGTATGGAGTATTGTTCCCATCTATGGGACGGCTCCGCTAAATACCTCCTCGATGCACTTGATAGACTGCTTAGGCGAGCGGTACGCATTATTGGAGATGCTGAGGATACAGCCTCTCTTGAGGACCTCCATCTGCGTAGATTTTTTTCCTATATAAATTCAATGATATCTGAAAATTCCGAGGCCGCTACGCACTATTCGACTATATAAGAGATAACATTATAATTTTTTTATTTCACTTGTTTAGAACAGTAGTTCAATAGATGAGCTCAAAAAAGTGCCTTCGCGCACTTTATATAAATCTTTCTCTGCAATTTTGGGTTTAATTAAAGAGTTAAGCAAAATTTACAAAAAGCGAGGCCGCTACGCACTATTCCAATAGCTATTATATTAATAGTGTAAATTCAATAAGTCATAATTGTTAATGTATTGTTGTTTCAGAGATCCATAACGCCAAAATTGGCCATTTTACGCAAAAATCACAGTCGAGATGTGTTACTCTTATGATCATTTGTAAATATTTTATTTTTACAAAATTAATTTGCGATTTTTTATCTGTGGATTACAAGACCCGAAACACGGACGGCAAGGGGCGGCCATGATTGAGCTTCATGTGACGTCACATTTCAAAATATTAACAACTATCTGTCAGGTTTCAAGATAAGTTTCTATATTTATTGAAATGTGACGTCATAGAGTAAAATGTCACGTGACCAACCGTTTTCGCACGAAATTTTAAATCAATAAAGATTTTTTTTTTTATTATTGTTAATAAAGGTTTTTTCGAGAAAAAAAATATAGTACGGGGTATAAAATAAGTGTTTGTAATTTTTTAAATACTTTTTCGAAATCTGTCAAGTAGCCAATTTCGCGGTCCTGGTCGATTGACCATGATTATAGGTATTTTGTGGATATGTTGATCAATTTTAGTTCTTTATTTTTCACTTTAAAAAAAAACTGTTACTCTCGATTATGTTAAGTACTCTATATTTAAAAAAAATATGTGTACAGATAATTTTTTTTCCTGAATTGTAATTATTTGAACATTTTTTACTCCTTATATTCATAAAGCAAAAATATTCGCTTCCAGCAGACACAATAAGCTCATGGGACAAGTTATGTTCTTGTTCGAAAATTTCAATGTCATAAAACATGTCGCTACTTTATATGCATAAGTTATGTTCCTGACCTTCCGTTGTAAATTGGAAATTCTTACATTCCAGACATTTATGAAGTAAATTAAAATGAGGTAAGTATATTTTTCGCTAATTAAGTACATAAATACAATTAAATTAAAATTACGATTATCTTTTTAATTAAAGGCTGTAAGAACCATTGGAACAGGTAGAGCTTTTATATAGTTATGAAATGTTAAATGTGGTTCTACCCAGACGAGACCCTGACAAGTTATTTAGTTATTTCCAGTATCCAGAATAAAAAATTACACATTTTAAGACAATAGAAACATAAATAGAAAACAGTGGATTACAAAAAATCAAATGTCAATAGTACTAGTAGTACACTCTTATTTATTTGATTGTATCTGTTTGTCCATACTGATAACGATTTGACGCAATACGCAAGAATAAGTCTACCTTTCAAGTTTTAACAGCAAACATCGACTTACTAAACATTTACGCGTAGCTATTCCAACTTGTATGATTATTACAACGTTTTCTTATGGCGGCTCCACATTAGTGCCGTTAAGCTCCGTAAACAGGCGTGAACGTGAATGTGGACGGTTTTTGCGGGGTTCACGCGCGTTCACGCCTGTTCCCCGAACAGAGTCGGTATTTTGTCCCGCGACAAAGGGTTCGCGCCCCCTTCGCGCGGCGTTCACGCGTACACATCCACATTCACGGCCCCGTGCCAGTTTACTCCGGACTAGAGATGGGCATTTACCCGGTAAATACCCGACTTGTGGGTAAATACCCATTTTTACCTATTTTTACCCAACCATTTTTAATTTATACCGGGTAAAAATTAAAATCAGTTTAATTTAAACCAATTATTGATTTTTTTATAGATACTATTACATACCGACTAAAGCATATTTTTAAGTCATTCAAAGTCTAATACTTAGTAGAATTTTATTCATTTTCGAGCTGAGGCACGACTTTTGTTATTAAGACATTCAAAATGTTCATACGTTATAATTATCATTTCTCGTTAAATTTCTGTTTTAATTATAATATCATGTCTGGGATATACACCCTGGTATTCCTGGTTCTTTTAGGTATTTGAAATGCGAATCCCGGTTCCTTAAAAAGTACTTTTTTAAATAATAGATGGGCTTGCTCTTGGCCACATTCTTATCCGTAGAATTAAGAAGAAGCAGACGATGGAGCGAGCTTGCCCGGAAGTAGCCTATTCACTCGGGCTTTAAAGATGTTGGTTCTATATGCACTCGGGAACACAGACGCCGGCAGGGAATTCCACACCTTGGCTTTATGAATGATGACGAATAGCGCTTGGTGCGTATGAGTGGAATATGAACCAAGTAAGGGTGTTAAGTAACCCGCTGTACGTCTGAACTCCCGATGGTAGAAAGACGACTGTGGAATAAGCTCGTGTAGCCCAACAGCACACTCTTCGAAGTAGAACCTGTAAAATATCGACAGGCAAGCAACTGAGCGACGGTGAGCGAGACTGTGAAGCTTGGTTTTCACAAGCTTATTGTCACCTATATGTTTCCTGGCTCTGCGTTCCACCCAATCGAGCGCAGCAACTTGATATTTTGCTGAGCCGTCCCAAAGGTGGCAGCAATACTCCACGCATGACCGGACCTTTGCTTTATATAGAGTTAGAAGCTGTCCCAGCGTGAAATATTGCTTAACCTTATTTAGAACACCCAGCTTTTTCGTCGCAGTTTGAGCCTTGATTTCGATGTTGTTGCCAAAGTTGAGATTGGAGGTCAACTTTATGCCTAGGATATCGAGGTTGTCGGTAATTGTTACATCTACACCCCGAAAATTATGAGCCAGGTTAAAAGGACTCCTTTTGGCCGAGAACAAACTGCCTGCGTTTTGGTAACGCTAAAACTGACCAAATTATTGTCACCCCATTGGCAGACAAGACTTAAAGTCAAGTTTGTCCGCTCAACCATGGCCTCTCATAAGGTACGAACTTCCGTTCCGCTGACCCTTGCGCTAGACAGATACCTCCTGTGACCATGCTGTCGTCTGCATAGGTTCCCTACAATTCCCGGCTTGAGCAGATCGTTAATATGCAACAAGAAAAGGGTAGCAGAGAGAACGGAACGCTGATGGACTCCGGCATCGATACCCATGAGGACAGAGGAACAGCAATGACTACTCTAATTGACCGTTCACTTAGGAAGTCCAAAAACCAGACACAAAAATCAGCAGAGATGCCGTACGCTGGAAGCTTGCTCAGCAAGCCAGCGTGCTAGACCCGGTCAAAGGCTTTTGATATGTCAAGCGACACGGCAAGCGCTTCGCCATGCTTCTCGGTTGCCTCGCCCCAGCAATGAGTAACGTACACCAGAAGGTCCCCCGTGGAACGGCTCCGCCGAAAGCCATATTGGCAGTCGCTGAGGAGGTCGTGGGATTCTAGATACGACAAAAGCTTTCTATTCAATACACTTTTCATAACTTTACTGAGTATGGAGGTGATGGCAATTGGTTTGTAGTTAGTGGGGTCGGCACGATCGCCTTTCTTGGGCACTGGCTGCACATTTGCAAGCTTCCAGGACTGAGGAACCTCTCTAGTAAGAAAAGGTAGGTGGTACAGACGCGTTAGAACCGGAGACAATTCAGGCGCACAGACCCTAAGGCTGGTTTTACAGTCACGCGTTTGACCAGCGCCGGCAACACGCGCGCGCTACACTACATAGTAGTTGCGCGTTTGAACTGCGTGATGACTATGAAACGCAACCTACAATCTATTGTAATTGTAAGCGCGCGCGTGTGGCCGGCGCTGGTCAAACGCGTGACTGTGAAACCAGCTTAAGACGCAGGCCACGCTGGCGCGACGCGTCCTGCGTCCGCGATAAGCGGGAAAAACAATAATACGAGACGAATATAGGGCGCCAAGTTGGCGCGACCGCGACCAGCGGAGGGAATAGTACGAGTTCGCGCGTCTTGCATGTTTATTAAATTTTGTTGAATTTTCCGCGGTACTATTCCCTCCGCTGGTCGCGGTCGCCTGACGCGCACGCCGCCGGTCGCGCCAACATTGCGCCTCCCGTTCGCCCCGCATTACTGCTTGTCCCGCCCATCGCAGACGAAAGGTAAGTCTAGCTGGAATCCCGTTCGGGCCGCTGGCCTTATTTATTTTATTTCACAAAAATCGCATATTCAAATCACGCTGTATAAAGTGGGTAATGTTCTCATTATCATTCTCCCTGTTACTGCAAGCTGGCAACATGTCACGCGTAAAATATAAGGTGACTGCTAGAAACCACAAGAAACTTCAAGGGATGGTCAGGGCAAGTGTTTAAATATTTAGTGTTTATAACAAAATGTCAATAAAAGAATTCGTTTTTTTTCGTTTTTAATCTAGCACTTATTACAATGATAATTACAGTTAAAATGTGGCCATAACATAACTTGATGCTATTGATAGTCGTTGGACTTAACTGCACCCTTAAATACACACATTCAATTCAGTTGTAAAAGGAAAATAAATGGGGTCTCATTGTACTTTGCAGACTAACGTAGGTAGGTACTTATCACCCAGCTGACGCAAACGGGTCAACAGACGGTCGGCCGGCTGGCCGTTGCCCGCGCGTTGTAAATAATCGTTTTTTTTAATTGGTTTTCATTTTATTTTTCTTGTGTTATTGATTTAAAATAAATTAGATACCTACTCAAAGACTATCTAATTAAAATTCACAAAATTAATTATCTAATTAAAAATGAAAATAACACGAATTCCTTTTTTGTCATGTTTAAAACACTTGACCTGGCCAGCCCTTCAAGTTTCTTGCGGTTTCTAGCAGTCCCCTAGGGCCCCACAGACGATCAGGTCGCCTGCAGGTATCGGCCTGTCAGTTAGTAGTACAAAGCACGGGCGGCGGCGGTGGCGGCGACGGGCGGCTAGTTCTAACTGACAGGCTGAAACCTGCCGGCAGGCCACACACGATCAGGTCGCCTGCAGGGCCCTTAAGGCCTTAAGAGGGGTGAAATGCCTAAATATTTGCATGTTTGAAACAAAATATCCAAATAACTGTCTATTTAATTCGAATAAAAAAATTGTCAAGACGAACGAATATCTAATAAACATTTTTAATTGAATGAAATTGTATTTTCATAAACCACTTTAAAAAAAATCCCCAACGTATCCCTATTTCAGTCATAAATTGCAAAATTTCTCTAAATCGGCTCGAGCTTTTTATTTAGTTTTTACACTAAACGAAAGGTCTCAATAATGCAAATAATTTTAATTGAGAGTTTTATTTTCATTCCGTGTTCTACTGGTAAAAAATAATTAAAACACGTAAATTAAAGTTAATCGGCGCGAGAGTGCCTGCCCCGTCTCCCTGTAATCCCCCGCTAGCCCTGCCGGCAGTCCGTTTCCGTATTTCATCGAGAGTGGACTGCGCGCCGGTTTCGGAGCGACATCAGATAACATTTTATAGATTTTGAAGAGTTTACACTCAATTGTACACATACATATTAATAGAAATACTTAGTTCAGTTGATACCTCTATGTTAATAGCTGTAAATACTGCTCTTATGCTAAATTATTGTTTGTAATTAATCATAGAATAAATAAGATCAGACATTTTAAAACTGTAAAGAGCTGTGCTGTCGTGGGTACACCTATGTAACGTATCTTAAAAACTATCATTTTTAGTAAAACGACTTTAAAGTTTGGAAAACGTTTTTGATCGTAACTCAAAAAATAATAGATTAATTACGCATTTTCTTTTTTAACTAGATACCTATCAAATTATTTTCAAAAGCGGTCAGCAGTAAAATTATATTTACCTACTTTAAAGTGTTTATTTTTATATTAGGACCATTTAAATTTTTTTGCAACCTATTCTTTCATACAAATTCTGTTAGGCGAAGTGAAATGTGATTTGTTGCCGCGATAAGAGTGGACTACTTATTGAAATGGTCAATTTCTTGTATCTATAGTTACAGGAAATAGGCATAACAGAAATTACCCCGCCTATAGCGAGGGTGCCAATGTATTATTCTGTGCCAATAGTTCAAGGGACTAAATAAGTCTTTCACAAGAGGTAAACACTGATTTTAATTACGAATACAAAGAAAGTAACTAAAAATAAAAACATGAACAATAAGAAAAAATGAGTGAATTTTATTTTCAATAAATCAACATTTTTTTTTAAATATTTATTTAAAGTATAAGGTAAAATTAGTAATCATTTGAATCTATGGACAACACAGACCACGCCCACACAGTCCACACTTCAGCAAGAAACAACTGCACAGCCTGCACATGCGCGTAGGTGGTTAGCCTTTAGCCCGTTAGTCGCTTTTACGACACCAAAGGAAAGAGAGGAGTTGGTAGTATTATTTTGATGAGCCCATTGCCGCTCTATGCTTTTGGATGTATGTGCAGTCTTTAGTCCATTAGTCGCCTTTTACGATGCTCAACTGAAGAAAGGGGTTGGTATTGGTAGTATTATTTTGATGAGCCCATCGCCGCTCTATGCTGTTGGATGTATGTGCAGTCTTTAGTCCGTTAGTAGTCATTTACGACTCCCAAGGGAAGAAAAAGGATGGTAATATTATTTTGATGAACCCATTGCCGCTCTATGCTGTTGGATGTATGTGCAGTTTTTAATCCGTTAGTCGCCTTTTACGACACTTAAGGGAAGAGTACCTAGGTGAATTAAGATTACAAATAGAATATTTAATTAACCTGGGTGCATTAACGCAGGTGAATGAAGTAAACGACGCCGAAAGGGTATGGTAATATTATTTTGATGAGCCCATCGCCTCTCTATGCTGTTGAATGTATGTGCAGTCTTTAGTCCATTAGTCGCCTTTTACGACACCCAAGGGAAGATAGGTGTTGGTAGTATTTTTCCAATGAGCCCATCGCCGCTCTATGCTGTTGGACGTATGTGCAGTCTTAAGTCCGTTAGTCGCCTTTTACGAAACCCAAGGAAAGAGAGATGTTGGTAGTATTATTTTAATGAGGCCATCGCCGCTCTATGCTGTTGGATGTATGTGCAGTCTTTAGTCCGTTAGGTCGCCTTTTACGACACCGAAGAAATGAGAGGGGTTTTTAGTATTATTTTGATGAGCCAATCGCGCTATATGTAGTTGGATGTATGTGCAGTCTTTAGTCCATTAGTCGCCATTTACGACACCAAGGGGAAGAAAGGGGTTGGTAGAATTATTTTGATAAGCCCATTGCCGCTCTATGCTGTTGAATGTATGTGCAGTCTTTAGACCGTTAGTCGCCTTTTACTACACCCAAGAAAAAAAAAGGGGTTGGTAGTATTATTTTGATGAGCCCATCGCGTTCTATGCAGTTGGATGTATTTGCAGTCTTTTGTCCGTTAGTCGCCTTTTACGACACCAAGGGGAAGAAAGGGGTTGGTAGAATTATTTCAATGGGCCATCGCCGTTCTGTGCTGTAGAATGTATGTTTAGTCTTTAGTTCGTTAGTCGCCTTTTACGACACTCAATGGTAGAGATGGGTTGTTAGTATTATTTTAATAATAAGTAACAACTACACCTGTCAGAAAAACGATTCTCGCTAGGGCGGTAATACTACCAACCCCTTTCTTTCCTTGGGTGTCGTAAAAGGCGACTCACGGACTAAACACTGCACATATTATATCCTAGAGCAAACAGCGGCTATAGGCTCATCAAAATAATACTACCAATCCGTCTCTTCCCTTCGGTGTCGTAAAAGGCGACTAACGGACTAAAGACTTCACATACATTCAACAGCATAGAGCAGAGATGGGCTCATCAAAATAATACTACCAATTCCTCTCTTCCCTTTGGTGTCTTAAAAGCGACTATGCGACTAGCGACTAACGGACTGCACGTCATAGAACCAACAGCATGAAGCGGCGATGGGCTCATCAAAATAATACTAAGTACAAAAAGTGTGCGGCAAAGATAATTGCGGCGCACAAACTCATTACTGCCCGCTAAATTTTTTTTATAGAAAACACCACCTTTTGGTGCACTGAAAGGCGAACCAAGTCGTCCTTTTCAAATAGATGGGATGAAAAAGCTTGTATGTACCTAAATTGAACTACGGCTGACGACTGTCTTGACATCAAAAATACACCGTAGACGCGCATGACTCGGTGATGCCCATATAAAATGGGCAGTATTCCAGAACATAATACTTATTCCCTCTGCAATTCACTAGTCATTGAACTATTCTTAGCAGTACCGTACGATTCCGCTAGACGGCGGCACCATCGGCAAAAGAATATGGGAGCTTCGAATCGTCAAGGTCACCCAGGCCTCTTAGGGCCTTAATACCGCACGCAGCTTCTCGCCCCCACTCCACGTGGTATTTTTCGTAGGCGCACATGTTCATTCGAAGTGCATTTATTCAACTATCTAGATTTGCGCCATTTTGTGGTGAATTAACACGTTGACTGCGTAGCTAGATTTATGCTACCTGCTACTGGTGCGTCACGAGATCTAAAAGAACTCGTTGTTGCCTTCTTGCCTTGTTCTGCTTATGACGGGAAGAGATTCCTTAGATGTCGTACGGACTGTTACCTTAAAAACTTTTTAATTTAATTAAAATAACTCTAAATAAGTTTTTTTTTTCATGTATTGGTAGATGGTAGATATGTCATTGTGTATTTGTGTAATACAAAAATGGAAACAAAAATACATAAAAAAAACACGAGACCTTTAGAATCTCGTAATGCACTGAAAGTAAGAAAATTACGAGACTATTTAGATCGCGTAGCGCACATGTGACTAAATATCGATAAAAATAATAGTGATGTGATTGAAAAAAAAGCATTTTGTCGAGAATGAATAAATGTTAATGTGCTATATTAGCTGTACGAACTGGCAATAATTCTGCTGTGAATTCCTTCCTTCCTTGTAAATATTGCTGCTGGTACTAGGTAAGTGAGGGTAGTTAGCATTGGAATTACTCACATTTTTGTTTCGCTGGCATGGAAGTGGAATTACATTAGTAAGTTCTTGACAAGTGAATCCAGAACTTGGGCTAGTACAAATATTTTCACATGTGGCGTTTGGAACACGTTGAAGCACTTTTCGATAAAGCGATTGTGATTTTGGAAAAAGATCATATTTATTCGTCACATCATTATCATCAAAAATTATAATTGGAGAATGACAGTTCTAAAATTCTACATGACCTTTTGCGGTTGATTTTATCCATGATAGCAAAGAAAAACAGTTGCACTCTTTAAGTTGACACAACACTAGCTTATATTGAAACAGGCTTCGTACGAAATATTTACAAGATCTAGAGAGTCTCGTGTCGCACTAAAGTAATTATTTTACTATCTGGTCGCTACGAGACCTATAAGATCTCGTACGTTTTTATTGATAAAAATACAACATTTACGATACTTATCATGGTGGGCTGAGGCATCTCACTCTAACTTAAAAATAACCTAACGAACATTCATTTGCACAAGCGGGATAGACATACAATTGCACTTCCGCACTGAATCGAACACTCGTACGAGAACCATTAGATCTCGTAACGCAGTAAACGTGATAATTGAAAATATATGTTGATTAAAGATTTAAAATATAATCAATTGTGTTTTATTTGAAATCAATATTTTATCTTCAACAGTCAAGACCGAAACTAACATCGTAGACAGTATTCAATTTTTACCCGGTATTTATAAAAAATACCCGTTATAAATGGGTATATATCCTTTTTTACTCCTCCCAATTTTACCCACCTCAATTTTTACCCACCCGCCCATCTCTACTCCGGACTATACCTTGATCGGTTACGATGTACTTATTTCAGTCATCTACCATCTTCTTTTTTTCCAACGCTTTCTAATAAAGTTCTCGTTTTGGACGTCGAAATTGTGATGTGTCAAAGTAACAAAGTTGTAATAACTTTGTTACTAGCAGGTAGCAGCTTTGGTAGCAGCAGCTTCTACGTCCATTTCGCGGTGGGTTTCACGAATGATTGTGAGCATCCCGTAAATGCTCATGATGCTCACAATCGGTCGTGAAACCCGCCGCGAAATTGACCTAGAAGCTGCTGCTGCAATAACTTTGCTGTGGCAACATACTATTTAGACGTCCAAAACATTATTAGAAAGTGTTGGAAAAAAAGAAGATGGTGGATGACTGAAATACATCGTAACCGATCAAAGTATAGCCTGAAGTAAACTGATTAATTTCCTCTTTGGTAAACTGGCACGAGGCCGTGAATGTGGATTTGTACGCGTAAGTGAACGCCGCGCGAACCCTTTGTCGCGGGACAAAATACGCGTGCGATCACGCCTGTTCCCCGATCTGATCGGGGAGCAGGCGTGAACGCGGGTGAACACCGCGAAAACCGTCCACATTCACGTTAACACCTGTTTACGAAGCTTCATGGCACTAATGTGGAGCCGCTATTAGAACATTCGAATTTTACATAAATGGTTGACAATCGCGTAAAAAACTTTTGAATTTAGCGTAATAACCAATAGGATGCAGCGATTTTATTATTATGTGAGGCTTATTTCAACAAGAAGTAAGTAGTACTCGTAGTAGTATACTGTATCGCTCCTGGGAAAAGGCCTTAACCATTAAAAACGAGTCATTCCTCTTCCTCTCCTCCACTCGACTAAGGAGGACGACCTCCTTAGTCGAGTGGTTTGTACACCGGTTTTCATGGTGTCGCCATCTCTGAGGTCCCGGGTTCGATCCCCGGTCGGGTCAATTTAGAAATAAGGTTTTTCTAAATTGTCTCGGGTCTGGGTGTTTTCTATGTATAATAAGTATGTATTTAAGTATTTTAAGTATGTTTATCCGTTGTCTAGTAACCATTTAACGAGTTTCTTCGAAGCTTCTCTTGGGCTAGATAATTGGTGTAATTGCAGGAAAGTTTTATTTATTTTATTCACAATTAATGGTTATTGGTTTAATCGCCACGCTTATCAAATAAAAATCTCGATATATGAATTTAAAAAAATTGAAAGACGCTTTGCCCAAGCTAGTAATTGCACCCTCATATTGTTCCAAGCGGTTTGCCATTTAACCACTGAGGCTTCTCCAGAAAAGAAAGGGTATGGTTTGGAGGTTAAAGTGGGGGTTAAAGGAAGCGTAGGTTTACCCTTGAGACCCAACACGTGACCCCGTAGTGGTGCTAAATGAGGGACGCTGTCTAAGTGGTAGAGCCACGCTGCGTTGCAGCACAAATATCAGCGAGAAACAATGGCACTCGTTTGCTGTTGAGTTTCTTGCGGTTAGGGAAATTACCGGAGGCTCATCTTTTTCCTGAAAAGTCCTACTTCTTCCTCAAGACCGGCAACGCATCTGCGACTCCACTAATTTTGTGATTATCCAATGGCGGCGGTGATTACTTCTCATCAGCAGGCCTAGCATGCGCAACACGAGATATTATGTCGCGAACGATATTCTCTCTTCCTTCGACGGTGGAAACGACAAACTATCTCGGTTACAGTTGTCAAAACTCGATAAAATTATGTTGCACTAGCGGCCGCTCGCGGTTTTACCCGCGTGGTTCCCATTCCCGTGGGAATATCGGGATAAAAGTATTCTTTGTGTTAATCCAGGTTATAAATTATCTGTATGCCAAATTTCATTATAATCCATTCAGTAATTTTCACGTGAAAGAGTAACAAACATCCATCCATACTTACGAAATTTCGCGTTTATAATATTAGTAGGATAGTATGATGTTAGAGTTTGTAGACAAAAATACCACGACGGCAAAAACTACTATTATGTCTATTTTTGACCTTCGTGTATAGACATAACACGAGAAAACGGATCGAGAAAATTTTCTCGTGTTGCGCATGCTAGGCCCGCTGGAGACAGCCTACTCGTTTGCCTTCTTTTCACATAAAAAAGAATCATTTTCGACGGTCCCTACGTATAATCCCATAGGTGAAAATCGGAAATTTTTAAGAAGAGTGGTTTGAAAGTGTCTTTATCAGTAACTTTAAAAGTATACAAGCTGTGATTACCAAATTAGGCAAGTAAGTGGTAGGTTAAGTTAAGAATGTACTGAATATATATATATTAACCCGATTTATAATATTGTATATGTTATTTTACACTTACTGAACTTTACGTCGGAACGTACGAATCATTTAACAAATCAAATGGCACTTACTGAATTTTACATGGGGAGTTGCTCAACGTCAAATTTGGTATAAGGTATTTCATGATTTTGTTTTCGGAAAACTTATTGGTTTAATTTAAGATAGGGTATTAGACAAATAAAATAAATTTTAATGTAGGTTTATGTCAAAATTAACTTTTAATAATTTACATAATTAGTTCCAAATCACTTAAACATTAAACGCAACTGACACTAGGGTACTTACACGAGAGGCCCCTCGCGAAGTGACGCTCCGACGTATCATTTAAGTTGTGGCACTACAGATAAACTACGGCGGAGAATTTAATTTAAATTGCAGTTATAGTATTTGACATACTTCGAAATCTAGATAATTATTGAACTTTTTTACTTGTTTGTTTCATAGACCGATAGAGTTAAATCAGTAGAAGACAATTAAACAAAAAACTGAAAATCACGGATGTGCCACATCTGGGATTATACTTAGGGACTGTCGTTCTGCAACGCGCTTCTAAAGTCGCGGTAATATTTTTCCACTATTATATTTGCCAGCGTGGAAGGTGGAAGCGGAATCAGTGACATGTGGACAATGTACTTTATAAGATTACATAATATATCTAGGGACATTCCATAAAGAAATTCTGCGCTCGCTTCAGTCGACGGTCCGCACTTTGTAAACATTGATTTTGATGGAGCTCAACATAATCTAAAAATATTTCAGAGATTTAACAAAGTAGATAACAATTCAAATAATTGGAGCAGTGTGCGATAGGCGATTATTCAGAAGACATAACACTTTAAATAAGTAAGTATCGACACGTTAAATAACACATAAGTAATAAACCCTCACCTTCTATTTAAAACAAAGTTTTTAAAGGCTTTTTTTATTTTAAACTTTTTAGTACCTCTCCCCCTAATTAGTAAACACGAAATAGTAAAGGCTTATTTAAGTATCAGTGAATCTCTTTCTTTCATTATCAAATAAAATTCGACAGAAGAAGACAAAGTAATATGGTTTAACGAATCTTAACGCATATTAATGCTGCGTTTATTTATAAGACGCTCTAGGTAGGTTTACCTATTATCCTAAGTAATTATGCCGTGGTTGATCCAACGTCAGGCTTAAAACTTCAATAAATAACTAGAAATAAATAAGTTTAAAGATAACATACGGTTTAAAGCCTAGTCGTATGTCGTATGTAAGTATTCTCGTACAACAAGGTCGGTTGCCACAGAACGTTACACGAGCGGATGTGCACCATTTACAGCGTGGTGCTTCACCATTGAATATGTCCCAATCAACGCTAAATATGATCCATTGTGAGACGTGAAGCGGAAAGTGCAGTTTTCGTCGTAAATACAAAATGGCTGCAGATTCAAGCGACAATTGCGGCGACCGACGTGCGGCCGCCGGCACCCACCGGACAGAACGGTCTTTACACGTACCTACGATATTATTATACTAGTTCGGGCAAATCATTACATTACTATAAAGTAAAGTAGCCGTTTTCATGTGACTGCAGCTCCACTTTTCCACTAAATACGTTTCATACATACATTCAATCACGACTATTATTCCAGAACGGTTAGCCAGAGACTAGGCAATGAATGACCTTTTATATCATTGACTGTCATAGTCCACTTTTACACCAAATAGCGACTACATATGTGCTCAGCGTGATACTAGGTTGGACAAATCCAAAATTAGGTAAGTATGCGGTGCTATCAGTTTTTTTTTAAGCTGGCTGCTCCCGCTTTAGCAGGTTTTTGTATGTTTTTTCTTATCTTTTCTTTTTTCTATGGGATTAAATAAGCTTGAGCTTTATGAGCTCTACATTTTTTTCTTTTGTTTTTTTCTTTTTCTTTTTTTTTAGCTCTTTTCTTTTTTATTTACATACATTTCTTAATTCCATTACATTTTTTTACTTATATTTTACAATTTCTTCTTACATTGATTCAAACAGACCCTGGACCACCAGGTCACCGATCAGAGCTTGCTTGAAGCTCGCTGCGATACGCGCGTTGTGTTGATCTTACTAACTAAAATTAAATACTATGTACTCACCGAATGATGCGTTGGTTGACCCGCCTTGCAACCTTAGGATAGGACAGGGGTGCGGAAGGAATCAGGATGGTTGCAGCCCAGCTGCTGTGATGCGATGTGACGCCTGCCTGGTGGTAGCATGCCTCGCTTGCCGACTCTTCGAAGGCTCGTCCAAATCGCCTCCGTACACACGTCCGGTCCACCGACCCGTGCACACCCAGTCCTCAGGCCTCCGATGGCCTGGTATCCGAGCACTCACAATAACGCGTGCTAATTCGCCAAGGATTTGCGACATGTACCCTGTCTCATGCGTTCGTCCGTCCGATAAATTACACCGCAGTCTCCGACGGCTGTTTACAAGGAGATTATTAAGATTTAAGCCGATTAACTGTTAATTCACAATCTCACTCGCCGACGCGTGGTGAGTTTCCCAACTGATCACATCGACAAGTAAAAGTGTAGAATTTATTACAGCCCATAAGTAGCCCAGCTTTCATAAAACGACATCTATCGAGTGTTTTTGAACTAATTTTTACTTTTTAATTTGGGCTGTCAGAAAATCGCCCATTGAGGACATATTTGAATAACTTCTTTGATTTTAACTCTGTCCGACGGTACACTACTCTGTGGCTCTTTTTTTATACCACCCTTTTGTAATTTAACTTTATTGCGTCATCACAATCACTCGTGGAATCATTTATTTGTAGGTTTAACTGTCTTCTACAACTTTTTGTACGATTAATTGTTATTTTCGCGCGAAATACTTAAGCGCGAGTTCTCATGTTAAAACTTGTCGCGCAACACTAAACCTAGGCGAGCGGCGCCCGCGCCGCCCGCGCACCGCTCCTGGCATCTACGAGGCCTACAAATTAGGAGATAAATAATATCTCCTGTCGCACAGAGTTAATCTAATTTCATATCAGTGCCTTAGGGACCTAATCAATCTCCAATACATTTTATTGTGAAAATCTGTTACCATTCTAGTGAGAGCTACAAATATATATTTGTCTTTTTCCTACGCTAAGAAATAAAGGTGTAGTAGCTACCCGCACAGAGCGAGAGAACAAGATTTTGAACCCCACATAGGCTGCAAGTTACGTAGGAGATTCTTTATACACCCTAACGCAAGGAACGTGTTAAAGAGGAGTTTATTGTCGAATATGGCACCTAAAATTTTGATATTATCTACTAACTCAATATCCGCCCCTCCCATTTCCTGACGAGGCGTGTCGAACTTCAGCTATCTGATTATTACCATTTGCCTTGGCCTTTTGAGGCGTGAAGTCAAGCTTATTCGACACGCCCCACTTCTGAACACGGGAGAGAACGGTATTGGACCTTAAGGATACTTCTATGGCTGTGCTGCCCTCAACTATAAATACGAAGTCTGAGAAGGGGACGAGGGGACGACTGAGAAGTCTGCAAAGGCTTGGCAGCATACATTGGCGACAGTGAGTTAATTTAGCAGGGGGTTTAGGATTGATTAAGTTCCAAAGCAAGAATCCGCCTATGGAACCTTGGACGCAGCCCTTGTTGGTGTTTTTGCTATACTGTTCCCCCGCATATTTCACCGTCACCTTCCTGCCTCTCAAATAACTATCCACCAGCCTCCGCAGATTTATCGGGCATTCTTTTTTTGAACTGACTCTACATCTAGCGATATCAAGTCAATAATTTTCTTCTCTTCCAACTTATGTCTGATTCGATGGACCATATCATAGAGGGAGTCTTCGGTACTGCCTTGTGGCACGAACCCGTATTGGCATGGATTGAGTTTGGCCAGCACATACCATCTTATGCGTTTGATCAAAATTTTTCTAAATATTTTCCTAAAATGGCCAGGCCATGGCCTTATTCGTCTATAAGGTTTGGAGTGCGTGTAGTGTAACTTCTCGCCCTAACCTAAATCTCTACCTTATTCTACCTTATAATACATACACACATCCTCGCCGCTTTTACCTTAACTTAACTTATTAACTAATTCTTAAAACTATTTAACCTAATTTATCTACAATCTAATGGTTGTGTTTGTAGTTTTGTGGAGTGCGTAGTGTTTGTATGATGATGAAACCTTAGCATAGCTTAATTCTATTTGCAGTGAATTTCAGTCAAGCAATGTAATATTATAATCAATACTATTTTAGCCAGATCGTCTAGTGAACCCTCCGTTGTTAACCGCATTTAAGTAACTCAAGTTCTTTCGTGAAAGTTTAGTAATTGGCTTATCCCTGTGTTAAATTATTTTCTCCTGACCTAATTACCTACCAGTCTATAAATCATAACATAGACATGTGTAGCCTAGCAATGACTCCGTCTGAACTGTGACCTAAATCCTTCACTGCAGCTGCGGGGAAGATTTGTAACCACTCAGAGATAATCAGATGATAGCTTAGCTTGAAGGTATTATTATTTATTAAAAGTAGCATGATACATAAGAAGTCTTGTGCAATTTACATGAAAGTCTTGTGGAAATATATGACATATTTGAGGATACTGGTAATTTAATAGCCCCGCCCCGCTACTAGCATGCTGAACGGCTCATTGTTTAATATCAGCTCTGACCAGATTGACTTTAATTTTAATTCTTTAAAACTGAGAATTTACATCTCTCCTCAAAATTTAATTTCATTTTACGTTATGAACTATGTGTTAGCAATTTAAATTCTTATATTTCCACATAAATCAATAGAGTTTATCTCAAGGCTTGCTATCATCCAAATATCCTTTTCACATTATGAACTTAATTATTCAATGCAATAACTTATGTCTTATGATCAGGGACTGAAAGCGGTTACGGTATAAGGTTACGTTACCGGTAAAAAATAAGTGTACCTTAATAAAATAAAGGTAAGGCTTTACCGTTATTTAACCTTTATGCGATATCGGTACCGAAAAACGTTGCATTGACAGTTGCGGGGCGCAGGGTGAGGGGTGAGACTTGCTTTTGCTTGCGAGGCGACAAGTAAAAACCTGTTTTTGTTGCGTGTCGCGCGCAAAAATGTGTAAAAAATGTGCGCGTGTAAACATCTTTTTACACTAGTGCGGAAATTGGTATTTACAAACTCATGTCAATAGTAAGCCTTACATTAGTCTACTCGTCTGTGAAAACCAACTTACTGCACTAGTATAATAAGTCCATCATTACGTGTTGCCGTTTGCCATGCATACCGATTCATTGCGTATGACGCCATGGAGCTTCATTGATATCTTTTACGTATGGTGTTTGACGCCAAATGGCGTCATAAATAATTCCTCTGAAATTCTATAGAATGACTATTTAGAGAGTTCTAATTAACAGAACTTATATTATTTCACACGTAGATTATGCCTGTATTGAACGTTTTAGGAGATAGCGCCAGTTAAAAAACTTCAGTGGTTGCAAACTTTTTGTTCCCTAATTTTACTTCTTTTGTGTATGGCGTATGACGCCACATAGCGTCATAAAGAAAATTCCACTGAAACTTTGTAGAATTACTTTTTAGGGAGTGCTAATTAGCAGAACTTTCATTATATTGAGGATTTGCTTGATGTAATAAATAATTCGCTACGCGATTTTCTATGCCGGACGATAAACGCGATTATGCGGCATACGTTTTTGACGCGTTAAGACTTATTATGGAACAACGATGTAAAGGTTTAAACTGGCTCGCCATCTTTCCTTTATTAATATTTTCTAATTATAAATTGAATTAGTGACGATAGGGCTTCGAACCGGTTTAAAAAATCCCGGTTATTGAATAAGGTTTTTACAAAAACCGCTTCCAATGTAAATGAGAGGGCTTCAAAAACCTAAATAAACCAGTTTAATCCAAAGCTGCGAAATGTACCTACTGCTGGCGAGGCGATTAGGCTAATGGCGACCTTCCGTGTGTAGACATTAGCTCGCTATTCGCTTTGCCACTCGCGCGCTCGCGTTGTCCCGGCGTGTTTAGGTACTTAAAAAAGAAGAAAAAACCTCTATAAACCGTTTAATTGATTCAAAACCCATTTTATTGTTTTTTTAGAAACAGGTTTTTTTAATGTTTGGGTAGGCCCACGGGCCGATGTAATCTGTTATGCAGATGATACTCTGATCACGGCCCGGGGCGGAAATTGCGCAGAGGCAGGGAGACTGGTCACCGTCATAACATCTCTGGTGGTGGACAGAATCCATATGTTGGGGCTCGAGGTAGCGATCGGTAAAACTGAGGCTCTTCTTTTCCATGGGCCTCGACGAGGACCGCCGCCTGGAACCCACCTAGATATAGACAAGCATAGGATCCGGGTTGGGGTCCGGATGAAGTATCTGGGTCTCATTCTGGACGGGCGTTGGCGCTTCGAGGAGCACTTTCGCAAACTCTCCCCTCTTCTCGTCAGTGCGGCATCCGCTTTGGGACGCAACATGCCGAATGTTGGGGGGCCGAACGCTTTGACTCGCCGGCTTTATGCTAGAGTAGTGGGCTCGATGGCCCTTTATGGGGCCCCTATATGGGCGACTGCCCTCAACGCTACCAACAAACAACATCTTCGTGCCGCACAGCGGATAATAGCGTTGAGGGCCATCAGAGGGTACAGGACAGTGTCTCATGCTGCAGCTTGTGCGCTGGCTGGCATCCCGCCATGGGGGTTGGAGGCAGTGAAGCTGGCGGAACTGTACCGACAGCGGGCAGAGGCTAAAGAACAGGGTAGAAACCATACTTAAGAAGAGCTTAAACAGGCTCGAGATTTGGCTGACCAAGAGCTGCTGGCCAAATCGACTTACGGCTCCCGGTTGTGCCGAGCCATCCAACCAGAATTGGGGAGATGGCTACAGCGGCGACATGGGACTCTATCTTTCCACTTGGAGCAGATGCTGTCTGGGCATGGATGCTTTGGATACTACCTGCACCGAGGGGAGTCGACGTCAGAATGCCACAGCTCTGGAGCTGCGCAGGACACAGAAACGCACACCCTTGAGGAGTGCGGGTCGTGGGCTGCGCAGCGTCACAGTCTGATGTTGGTCGTTGGGGGAGACACTCTCGCTGCCTAGCGTGGTAAAAGCCATGCTAGACAGCGACAGATCATGGAGGGCCATGGCCTTGATCAGTGAAGCGGTTGTTTTACAGAAGGAGGCCGCGGAGAGGGTCCGCGAGGAGCAACTCCATGCGGACCCGATCCGACGCAGGCGAGTCGGTAGGAGAAGGCGGCATTTTGCCCACCTCCTTCCACCGCAGTGAGGCTTGCGTGACTGTGGGGTGGGAGACCCCATAGCCGCATTGCATGAAACTCATGGGAATCTGCAGGGCGCCCAAACTATCCCGGGCGTCCTCCCCACTGGCGGGCCGTCGTAGGGTGGAATTCGGAGTCTGCTGTCCGTGGTCCCGAACCACCCTGACGACAAGTGATGGGATGCCAGCAGTAACGCTTGCATAAGTGGTGGTGGTTTTTGGAGCAATTGGTTGCCCCCAACTCCCGAAACCTACCCCGCAATTATTGTCAGCCCATTTGACGCCTCCCTCAAGCCTCCGGAAGTGATGTCCATGTGGAAGAAAGAGATATCATTCCGGAGGCACAAATATGCCCCCATCAAAATTCTGCCGATCACGCACTCAAAACTAAGGGTCGAGTTTGAACGCAGAGAGCAGTGCGATGAGACAATTGCCCGTCACCACGAGAGCCCTAACTTCGTCGCCGAACCGGCGAAGCAGCGACCACCACTTCTAATCCTGAAGGGAGTCTCGAATGACATCCCCCGCGAGGAATTGGTGGAGGTCGCTGTGACCCAAAATGACGTGGCCATCTCTCGCATCTGCTTTCTGACTTCAAACAGAAACCCGGCACTGTACAATGCGGTTGTGGAGGTCACTCCCGAGATGCGTAAGACCATCCTCGCTCTCGGGAGGCTCAACGTGGACCATAGCAGGGTCCACGTTGAGGACTTCAGCCGCTTTGTGCAGTGCCACCAGTGCCTGCAATACGGGCACACAAAGTCCAAGTGCAAGGCGGAGAAAAAACCATGTGCCCACTGTGCTAGTCCAGGACATCAGATCACCGAGTGCCCAAACAAACTGGACAGACCCAAATGTTATAACTGTACCGCACACAACCTGCGCATGGGCACTAAAGTGGACTCCAGCCATAATGCCACGAATGGAAAAGAGTGCCCCCGAATCAAATCCATGGTTCTGCGCTTGCAGAACCAAACAGACTATGGAAATTGAACATATTTTGAAATCAAAACTTATTATAAACTAAAATTACCTAAATTGAATAACTAAAATAACATTAAAATAATCTACACTAAAAATTAAAACCCTAATATTCATAATAAAATCTTTAAAA
Organism: Scoparia ambigualis; assembly: GCA_963921215.1. Classification (NCBI taxonomy): domain Eukaryota; kingdom Metazoa; phylum Arthropoda; class Insecta; order Lepidoptera; family Crambidae; genus Scoparia; species Scoparia ambigualis. The sequence continues at coordinate 8,895,222 of OY992510.1, forward strand.
AAAAAAAAAATTAACTTTAACACCTTTAAATAAATTTATCACAGATTGTTCCTAAATAATAACACACAATAAAATCTACACTTAAAGGCCCAAAGTAAAACACTAAAAATTTCTAAAACAAACCTAAAACTTTTAATAAAATTTTTACCTAGTCTAAAATAAAAAACTTTAACCAAATAATACACATAAACAAACCTAAAATAAATTGGCAGAAAATTTGCAAGTATAATGCCTAGCCTTTTTATATAAAAACTATTACATAAATAAATTATAAATCTCTCAAAACTCTGTAAAAAACGTAAAAAAATTAAATTCATTCTTCAATAAATAATATTAAAATAAAACTAAATTAAAATAATAATACGGAATTAAGACTTAATAAATAAATTTAAGCCTAAATTAAAGACTAAAAACTAACGCAAATAAAGCTTATAAACAAAAATAATCCCATAAAACCCTAAAAATTCCTTCCTTATTCTTATCCTTACTTCTTCTTTCCCTTCTACCTCTAAAATCTTTCTTTCCTAACTATTTGTGACCCGCAATCGACTAGAAGTGGCCCTTAAGTCCACTTAAATTTAAATATAGGACTCTAAAGTCCACCTCAAAAATTTTGGCATTAAATAATAGATTCTAAATTTCTGCTTTCCCTTACTTCCCTAAATAATTCCCAATATCCTTAAACGAACCCTAATCCAAATTGATCCTCAAAACCCTTTATCCCAAAATTACCCAACATCCTTTAATAGCCTACGCTTATCCCATGCGGGGAAATACCCATACTCCCAAATTAACACACAAAAGGAAATATTTGCCTTCTAATGAAGCCCTAAGTTACAAACCAACCCATAAAAAAAAAAGTGATGGGATGGTGTAAGGAGTTTTAGTGGGTAAGGCCCCTCTTCACCCGAGTCCCTGTCGAGAGGCCTTCGGACCTGGACAGGGAACCGGGCGTTGGGGGGAGAGTCGCCACATAACCAGCGGGCTTCCTCAGGCCCGCTGTGTATCCGAAAATAGGATTTCTCCTTGTTTAAAAGAAAAAAACCTTAATAAAACGGTTCCTATGAACTGGCTGCTGACTAGGTTTGAAAATTAACCGAATAAACAAGCCCTGAGTGGCTGTACATTATTTATTTTAAATATTGTATTGGATTATTTTATTTTCTTGCAATCGAATTAAGCTCAGGAGTTAAAATACCTCGTTTTATATGTCATTTTAGCAACTTGTGTATCAATCTACTATTAAAAACGGCTAGATTGAAAACTGATTTTATAAGTAAGTTCGATTATTCGCAAATTCAAGCGATTATTCAATATGAAGTTGAACCACCCGACCCATTTTCCATTTCATTGGACTACATTGCTTATTAACAATGAGAACAAGAGTTCCGACACCTACTCATGCGTATTTTTTATTTTTTTATTTTTTATATTTTGACTCGTTATAGTGGCTGCATCGCAACACTACGGTATGGAACCTAAATAAAGGTACTCCTTTCACACCCTTTTGTAAACTTCTACTAAAAATACACAAAAGGTTTACAACCACTGATCCAAATAAATCACTTAGCAGCCATTCCAGCAAAATCGCGTAGATAAGTCACTTTACAATACACTAAACGAATTAGCAAACCCTTTACGTTTGACATCCGATTCCGACTGAATGCAATTACGTGTAAACAAGCCAAAATCATAACAAAAAGCAAAATATGTTCACTCTATATTTTTTAAAGAAGTAGGTAATTTATTATATATTTTCACACACATAACTAACGGACTTTTAGAGTGTAAGTGAAGTTTAGAGGTTGACAAAATTAATCTTGTTTGTGTTTTTGGCCGAAAAGAATATTTTGTGGGTATATCCTGTCTTTTAGTAAAAAATTCAAACCTATGCGCGGCGCACGTGTTTTAACAACGAGAACAATCCAAACTAAAGCTTTATAAGAAAGCCAGTAGTTGCTTATGCTTGAAACGGTTGTTAGCCGTCTCTTTCATACCGAAATAAACCTTTATTATTTAAAAACTCAAAATTACGGTACCGATATAAATTTGGATATCGGAATATTCCGGTAACCGCTATTTTTCGGTATGACGCCATACCGCTATATAAAGGTACCTTAATTTTTGGGTTATTCAGTCCCTGCTTATGATTTCACTTATTGAACAGAGGTGGAAAGCCAGCATTCTACCGGACACACTTATTCCTCTGATTATTGTGTCTATTATAAAGAGATCACAATGTAACAATATTAACTGAATGTCCTATTGTCTTATTAGAAAATTAATATTCAGTTCCATAAAGGGTGGATAATTTATTCAAACGCCACTTCAGGCGGTGGCTAAAATAGAATGCTATTAATACAGGCAAAATTACTCTTATTTAATCCTAGTATTTATTATACAGGTCTTATAAAGTTCCAATATAACTACATTGGATTGGCTGCATTGGCAGATTATCACATCTTAAGTTTATTAAAGGATGTTTGATTCATTCAATATCCTACTCATTTAGGAAGTGAACTTAAATAGAATACTATCATTTGAAGTAAATTACTTTGGGTTACTCTTAGTGTCCATTATACAGATCTTATAAAGTATAAGTACATCTCAAGTTTATTGAAAGATGTTTAATTCATTCAATATCCTTGACTTTTAGGAAGTGAACTTAAATAGAATACTATCATTTGAATTAAATTACTTTGGTTTACTCTTAGTGTTCATTATACAGATATTATAAAGTATAAGTACATCTCAAGTTTATTAAAAGATGTTTAATTTATTCAATATCCTTGACTTTTAGGAAGTGAACTTAAGTTAATTATTTTTCCATTAACTTCCACCCCTGTCTCTCAGACTGAGTGGTTAATTTGATAGCCTACTAAATCATAGTTAGTATGTTTTTAGTAGGTAGTAAATCAGGTAATTATCCCTGTTAATAATTGAATCAATTACACTTAGGAGTCATCCTTCACTCACTTTAATAGGTATAAATTAGACTGTACTAGGTATTAGTCTGATTGATTTAGATTGTTCCCATCAAATATTTCTATGTTTCACATTATTAGAAGTAAGTACTTACATATCTTAAGAGGTCTTTGACCATTAAGAGCGTTTACGTCCTTTTGCGCCGTTTTGCTCAAGAACTGTACTTTTTAAACCTCTTAATATCTGTTAATACTTACTTTACAAATATGTTAAATACTTATATCATTAGGCGATCTTGTAGTCGAAATTGTTTGTTGAAAACATTTTTAAATTTATAGATATTTTGGAATTTATAACAAGATAACTGAACAGAGGTTTTCATAATTTGACTTTCCGCGTCAACATCGAAGCTTAAAAATGTGTTTAAATTACTAATAAATCTAATAACAACATTTTTATTTCAATTTGAAAGATCCTCAGCAAAATAGTTTGTTGAAAACATTTTTTGATTTTGGTTACTAACAAAAACTATAAAATTCCAAACATTGTGAATTTTTAAAGAAATTATAGGTGATAAAGTAATTGTTTTCTCTAATGTACTAAATATATTTTATAAGATAAAAGCTTAATACTATAGAAAAAAGTGTTCTTTAAATTTTGCACATAATTGTTTTTACTAAATGAGCTCTATAATTTTTCTATGAATATTTTAAAACTACTCTAAAACTACTACAAAACCCTGCGCTCCACTCGCTTTAAATCAGTCCGCCGCGAGGCCTCTGAGAGAGTGGTCACGTCGCTCGACGCTCTGCCCGGCGCGGTTGTCGACCTTTCCGTAAGTTCGAAGATAGTGCAAATTTATAGCTTGATTTGCAAATCTTAGTACTTTGGTAAGTAAATTATTACAAGCTTTTATTTAACTTGCAATGTATGTACCTATGTCTTGTTTGGGTGGAATTTTGCAACTCAATTTTGACCCACTTCCCGTTTACTGATTGAGCTGAAAATTTGCATACATGTGTAAATCGCGTGACAATGCAATTTTATGATTGACATGGTGCTGATCTGATGATGGAGATGGAAGGTGGCCATTGACACTTTGCAATAAAATAGCACAACCTAATCGAGTTTGGGCTCGTTTGAATCGTCTTGACGAGTAGTTTGTCTTTCAATGGTAACCAGGGTCTGATGATGGAGCTGGATGGTGGTCATAAGAACTCTGTAATAAAACGACGCAACCCCATCGAGTTTCGGCTCGTCTCATTCGTCTTGATGAGTCCTTTGTTTTTAGATGGTTACCAAGGTCTGATCTGATGATGGAGCTGAAAGGTAGTCATAGGAACTCATTGAAGAAACGATGCAACCCAATCGAGTCGCGGCTCGTTTGATTCATCTTGACGAGTACTTTGGTGCTAGATGGTAACCAGAGTCTGATGATGGAGCTGGAAGATGGCCATAGGAACTGAGTAATTAAACAACATAATAACCCCATCGAGTAAGTCTAGACGAGTACTTTGCTGCTAGATGGTAACCAGGGTCTGCTGATGGAGCTGGAAGGTGGCCATAAGAACTCTATAATAAAACAACGCAACCCCATCGAGTTTTTGCTCGTCTCATTGGTCTTGACGAGTACTTTGTTTTTAGATGGTTACCAGGGTCTGATCTGATGATGGAGCTAAAAGGTGGTCATAGGAACTCAGTAAAGAAACGACGCATCCCCATCGAGTCTCGGCTTGTTTGATTCGTCTTGACGAGTACTTTGGTGCTAGAAAGAAAGAACTTAAAACGTATTTTCTTTTCAGGTTATCGCAGATGAGGTTCCACAAACAACAAATAAGGTTGAAGGTCGAAGACTTGTAGATTTTCAATACTTTTTGGACCAAATTAAAATACTTAGTAACCACAATAGAGCCACAGGATGTACAATAGATAATTTACAAGTGATAAAAGAGCATAAAGTAGGCTTATTATCTACATTTTTAATTAAGTATAACATTTACCTTTAGATAAGTCTAAGTATCATGTAAAATCTTGTTTACATAAGAAAGGTCAAAGTATATTTAGTTGACAATACAGCCTGGTCATAATTATATTTTCACATTATAGTTTCTTAGTCAATTATTTTTATAACTAATTAATTTTTAGCTGGTATGATAGCCTTTAACAGCAGTGTCTTACAGACAAAGGTACCTACTCAAAATTTAAGTTGCGTTTAAAGTAATGTTCTCTTACTTTCGTTGGAGTTGCTCGAGTGTGTCATGCTATCTCAAAGTGTCTCTGCGGTGGTGGCATGTACCATTTATTCTGTACCGTTACAGTAGTCATCTTTGTTGGGCTTCCTCAGCCAGATAATAGTAGCCTGCTTCCAGGGCTTAGGAAATGGGAAAGCTAGAGGCATTTATTGAAGATAGCTAGGGATAATTGGGAGTCGGTATTGATAGCTGCTGCGCATATATCGGCCGTAAAGCCATCTTTACCCTGGGCCTTTTTGGGGTTTAACGATGTCACCGTGTGAAGAAGTTCAGCCTCCACGAATGGAGGGTCGCAAAAATCATTTTTGTTTCCCTCATTCGCTTCGGCTGCCCTTCTTCTCACTTCTCTGTGATCTTCGTTCTCCCCCACTTCGGTATCCTCCGGATAAAAGCTTTCGGCCATGATGCGCACCGACTCCTTTGGGCTGGTGTTCTTGCCATCCTTAGTAATCGGCAGGTCTTTGTATGCCTTTTTAGTTTTTCCTATGACTCTATAAGAGCCCTCCCACATTGTTTCCCTCTCTTGCTTCTCACAGATAATTTTTAAACTTTTGATCCTGGCCTTTTCTATTGTTTCTTGATATCTTTCCTTGGTTTTTACGTGCTGCTCGACGACATAAGTCAAACGATTTGGCGCCGCCCATTTAATTTTTCTTTTCATTCTGTTCTTTTCCTTCTTTATTTTCTTAACCTTTTTCTTTTTTAGTATCCTGTTACATGTTTCCTCTATACTTTCTATATATCCCTCTACTTTACTTACTCATTTCACTTATTTCTTTATTTTCTCTATTTCTTCTATAATTACTTTCCTTTTGTCAAGTTCTACCTTGCATCCTCCATAAATTTACTCCAATCTGCCTTATTTGTCTTAAACATCCTTGTTGTCATTGTATCTGCTGTTTCCTTTATTTCTTCTAAATTTATATTAAAGGCAATTGCGTTGCATTCTTGCGCTAGCTTCGCCATATCGTCTGAGTAGCCCGTAACATCCACTGAGCTCTTGTATCTCTTACCTCCTTGCTATGTATCAAAAGTTGGAATGTTCTCTTCGTTTAGTATTTCTAAGCCCAACTCTGTAAATAATCCTACTAATTCTGCACCCCTATTATCGCTCCTGTCACGACCCCACCGCTCACTCCTGGCATTTGGATCTCCTCCAACTATGAGCAACTCACGCCTAACTACCTGATCATCTTCTTCAGGAGCCACACATAGGTCTCATCATCTCATGTCAGTGTCCGGTTCAAAGTAATATGAAATTACTCCGATTGTCCAATCGGCAGTTACCAACTTAGCCGCTACTAAGTTGGTAGTTGTGTGGTTGGTAAATTGAATAACTTTAATGTTATTATTGCTTATTAAAATAGCGGCTTTATTGCTTTTCCCAACCTCGTATGCCGCCTGGACGATTCGTGCTCCAGACACATCGCTCATTACACCTTTGTTTCCTTCGTATAGCTCCTGAATTAGTGCAAGGCATGTTTTCCCCTGTTGGCTATCTCAGCTAACAGTTCGGAAGTTGTGTTGTTGCTCAGCTGGCGGTTTGCCTGGATTACTCCGTAAGTCTTGTCTCTCTTTGAAACTGACACCATGCCCTTAGAACCTGTACGCTACCTTAGCCATAGCCAGCCTGTCCCACTTGGCCCTTATCGGGCATACCTCGTTGAAGGTATTATGGGATTTGTTTAACAGGCCGGCTCTCTCGCAGTTAAGGCAGCAGGGGCACTCAACTTCTCCTTGCACGTGGCGTAGAGGTGGCTACCCCCGCAGTGGCTGCAACTGTCCAGCTGCTCCTGGCAGACCCGCTTGATGTGGCCGTAGCCCAAGCAGCGGGAGCACTGGATAGGCGGGGAATGATCCTTCACTTTGGAGACTTCCCATTGCAGCTGAAGAGTCCCCGCCTCTGTCAGTTGCTGCCAAATTGCTGGGGCCACTTTGACCACATTGTGTGCCACGTGCGGATTTCTCGACTTCTTTTCGTTAATGACTTCTAAGTCGTCTTTCCCATCTTTATTTCCTTTCTTTCCTACCTTCCTTCTTATTGCCTCCTCTATTTGTTTCTTCTTTCGGTCTCCCTTATATATTTCACTATCATTAGCGGATTCTTGTTCTTGGCCTTCTCTATTCTAAGTGTGCTGTCCTTTTGCAATCTTCTGCTTAGCATTGAGATCCTTCTCCTTCTCCGTACCACACCCAATGATGACCTTTTGTTCCTTCGCTTTCTTCACTCTCTCTCTGTACCGTGTTCTATTTTCCATCAGGATCGGTTCCCACCGTCTTCCTGACCGTTTTCATAACCTGGTCACTGGTCAGGTTTTGGTCGGTAGACGCCACGATGAGAGAGTGGAGTGTTCTGGGTGTGGCCCTTGACCGTCCTTCTGCGGTCACTCCTACGTATGTTGCCTTCTGCAGCTTTTCCTTGTCGAGATCCTTGGCCAAGTCTTCAATATTCTCCTTGATTTTCTTGTTGTTTTCTTCCTGCAGTCTTTCGCTTCTTTCGGTAACTGCTTTGTTCTCTGCTTGTAGTTTTTCGATTCTCTGTAGTAGATTCTCCCGGTATCTAATTCGAATACTGTGCTGTCCTTAACGATCTGTGTGTTGATAGTCTTTCGTATTCCAGTCTATGGTTTTTTCCTTTTTTCTATATTCTCTATTCTGTCAACTAACTCTACCACCATCTCAACCAACTCGTTTGATCCTTTTATGATGGTGTGTGCTCGTTTCCAGTGCCTTCATTGTGCCTTCTTGGCGTTCTGTTTAATGGATTTTAATTTGCGACGAACACATCCGTGTTCATCATTCCCCAGAGATTATGCGTCAGTTTCAATTCTATTTTGATTCTAGTTGTAAAGACCTTAAAATTAATTAATATTATTTATATTACTTATATTAATTAATTAATTAATAATTAAATAAACACGTTAATTAAATTGGTAAAAGTTGTAAAAACAGAACACACACAAGATTAAAATTTAAAAACATACACACTAAAAACGGACGGACAACACGTTAAAAAGTTGTAGAAGTTGTAAATAGGGACAGAACAAAACACGAAGAATCTACCTAACTATTGACTAGAAAAAGAAGGTTAAAACTGTAATTAAATTAAAATAATACATTAAATTGAATAAATTAAATTTTAATAAAATTGAATTAAAATTTAGATTAAAATTGAAAATCAGCAATCAGTATTTTAGACCGTAGGAAGTTATTAATTATCTTTAGATATAAATAAAAATCATAAATATTTTATTTGTTTGTTAGGAGCTCGATGGCGTAGCAGTTAGCGCGTTCGGCTTGCGATCTTGCTCGCTAAGCAACTTTCGGAATGCCGGGTCGCCTGATGGGTGACCATTAAAAACATCTTGAGCTCCTCCGTGCTTCGGAAGGCACGTTAAGCCGTTGGTCCCGGTAGTTGTCGTAAGATAGCAGTCCTTAAAACCCACCAACCCGCATTGGTCCAGCGTGGTGGGTTATAGCCCAATATCCACACGTGCTATTGTTCACGTGGGAGGCCTGTGCCCAGCAGTGGGACGTTTATAGGCCGATGATCTGATCTGATCTGATTTTATTTGTTGTTTTTGTTATTTGTCAGGACAAGGTTTGTGTGTAAGATTTTTTTTTGCAAATCAGTCTTGGGGTACTGGGTGCTCACCCGGACAAAGTCGCGGGCGGGCCGCTAGTGTTATTAGTGGCAAACCCGCGCAAGAGCGCTACTTAAGACCCTTTAAGACGATGTCAGTCTATTTAGTAGATTGACAAAATATTCGTCAGCCTAAGTCGCGTTTTGCCTAACTACGTCAATTCATCGCACCAACAATAGTCTGGAAGGTTGGCATAAACGTATGAATGCTCGGATGGGACAATAACTGTCATTAATCAATCTTTTATACAGATTAAAAAAAGAGTTGCGTTGGTAAAACTTAAAACTGAAACAAAGTTTGTTTGAAGGCAACACAAGAAGGAGAATAGATATTAACCTTCTCAATGCAATACACAAAAAGGAACTAGAAAAACTACAGAATAATAAAATAAATGCGTTATAATTCATAAAAAATATTAACAAAATTAAAAAGGATCTTGTTCACGTTCACAGTCATTGTATCTACTAGTATTTAATAGAAGTAGTATACCTATTAATTAAAATCTTAAGTTAATAAATACATATATGTATTATTGAATTTATAAGATAATGTAATAGGTTGAAATAGGCCATTATTTTATTTAAGTTTTATTTTTAGTTTAGTTTTCAATATCAATTTTCTTTACTAATCAGAAAGATTGTTTTTCTGTCTATGAATTTCCTCTCTTCTAACCTATATCGCAGTATGTCTGACTTTCATGACGTCATAGCATATTGTACTTGGTGGCTCTTTGCCTTCCTCTCTTTTATCCTATATCACAGTAGGTCTAACTAACTATTATGTCTACTTTGCACTAGTCATAACTAGTCATAACGCGACTTACGAGTAGTCCCTCGACGCATTAGGTACACACCGATTTGAAAGGCTTATGATAACGCTTTAAAAATCGCTAGCAATTTAACTAATCCAGATATTATTATGGAAAATTTAACTAATCCAGATAAAGTTATAGAACATTCAACAAATCCAGATATTATTATAACTGATCTTGATATTATTATGGACAATTTTCGACCATGCTCTGCCCCATGCCCTACAACTTGATACCTTAATCTTAATTTTCTGTCGAACCGTTAACTACTGAAGTGGTATACCAAATCATGCTTACATTAATAATATTATGTAGGATTCGTCAACATCATCGTTCCTTTGTGGCTTTCCAATCAGACAATTTCACTTTTTTTATTGACAACAGGGAAGCGCTTGGCCTTCATCTCACCTTATGGTAAGTGACAATAAGGCTCAACCACTGAAAAACTGGCTCAGAATCTTATCTCTAAGCTGTGGGAACAAAACAATGCCATTAAAATTGTTGTTATGGTGACAGACTTAGAAAAGATGGTGGTAGCTAGCATGGCGGACCTAAACATATCCTACCACCAACCAAACTATGTACACAAAAATGTACCTCCTCTGGGTCTGAGACCGGTGGATTAGCCATTAGACCACAGAGGCGGTCACATTCTTCTTATCTTCTAATTTAAAGTTCATTTTAATTTTTCTATTCATTATTAATATTTATTCGAGATCGAGCCATTATTCTCGTCTATGTTAGTGCTAGCTAGTTAGTGAACTTTTACGATTGTTATCTTACGATAACATGACAATATTTAATGTGCCTTCGAAGCAAAGAGCTCGACCTGTTTTAATTTGTCCATCCATCCCGCGATCTGCTATTGCGAAAGTTGCTTAACCTGCCCGATTACAACCCGAGCTCATAAATCGATAGGCCATTTAGCTCTTTTAAATATATATGTTTTTGTTATTTTATGCGAATAGTTTAATTAAATAACCACATCTTGATTGATGAATGATGACGGTATCTCTTGGTTATTTATTATTTTTGCCGAAGGCACATTTAATTGTGGCAAATAAAATGCTGTATTTTTAATTTCATTTTAATAATTATAAAATCCATTTGTTGCTCTCTCTAGCTCTTTATGTTGTCGATTTTAACATTACTTCAAGTTTTTATAATTGGTTGAACTACTTATTTTCAATACTGCCATGTATGTTTGAAGTACCGATGAGTGCTGAGTACCCTTGTAATTTTCCATCACTTGTCATACAAAAATAACTTTGATAATTCACTATCAATTGTAACGTTTATCATTTCTATTATACGAATTCAAATGCTACAGTGGAATAAGCGTTTAATTCAAGTTCAAATTATTCTTGTTATTATTATAACAAGAATAATTGAAATCCTCAAATCATAATAATTAATAGTAAAATGTAACTCATGCTTTCATTAATTATTGTCTAGTTTCTTGGCAAATGTTTTCGCATTGCATGTACCTATTTGTGGTATTTGCGCTGTGTCTACGTCTACGTAAACTATTGTTGGAATTGATTGTTTAGTTGTGCTATTTTGATTGATTTATATCATAATGTCATATGCCATAAAATAAAATAAACGGGGTTAAAGTTACTCGCGTCCGTACCTAGGGTTTACCCTTGAGACTACACGTGACCCCTGGGTGGTGCTAAATGATTGACACTGACTGAGTGGTAGAGCCACGCTGAGTTGCAGCACGCATCGGGTCGGCTTACCTTTCGTAAAACAAATTTTACGAATATTCGGCGTGAAATAATGGCACTTGGTGCTGTTGTGTTTTGTCCGGCGCGTAAGGATTCCAGAGGCCCTTTCCCCCTCCCCCCTCACAATTCCTATTCCTTCCTTAAAGGACGGCAACGCGTCAGCGTTTCCCCTGGTTTTTGCCATGTGCGGCGGTGATTACTCTCCATCAGGTAACATGCCTGCTCGTTTAGGCCATGGATGCACAGACTTATTAAGACTAGGGGCCACTCGGGCAAATTATGAACTGATGGTGGGCCACCAGAAGTATAGGTAATTAAAGACAATGAAAAAGTTTTATTCTGGAATAGAACTCAATATTTTCGAATGTACGAGAGTATTATTTTTGCTGTCGGCGGGCCACCAGTATTCGACCGGCGGGCCGCATGCGGCCCGCGGGCCGTAGTCTGTGCATCCCTGGTTTAGGCAAACGAAAAAATAATAATAATGAAATAAATAGTTAATGCACCACTTCATTTATTTACAATTTAGAAGAAAGAATTACTAACAAACAACGCCCTTTATTTGATGTATTGGATCTTGGGTATGGAGCAGCATTAAGTATCTTTATCTGTTTGATAAAGATATATTGGTATATATTTTAATGACGTAAGTCTACATTAGCTTATCATGCAGCGGAGTATGCGCGTTGCACTGTCTGTCACTCAACAATCAACAAGACACTGGAATCACCAAAGCTATAATTATATTTACCAATGTCGTCAATAAGGTTATTATGTATTGAGTATTAGTCTTGAATGTAGGTCTCGGTCAATGTCAAGCCAGTGTATGTGACCCCAGTAATTGCCTGGTACCTGGTATATAGCCACTCACACAGTCGCTAGATGTACACTAAGCGGCAAGGCAACAACACGTATTACCAAACAAAACATTCGCAACAATGACCTTTACCGAATCTGTGGTGCTATTGTTGGTAATAGCGAAGTTTGATGTGAACAGTGCGTTGGGAAATAAGAGTTATTCCGAATTAAAGGCGTGTAATATCAGCGGACTGGCAGACGAGATTGCTTCTTATGATGGTGTCGTTAGAACCATAATGGAGTACGTAGTTGCCGGCCCCTACAAAGGGAAGACTTATGAGGAGTGAGTATTGTTAACATTTATCATATCCCTCCAGATGAAAATATTATACGAGTGAGGCTTCGACTGTCGTAAGGACAATGTGAAGGAGATTATTGTACAGACCGTTCGTAGGTACTGATTTGATTGGCATTTGAGTAAAGGTAATGCGATGTATAATTTTGTGATATTATTATATATTATTTGAATTATAATAAATACTAACATAGTTACTAAGTGCACGTTGTTACTGAGATTAAATGGATATTTTGTTTGCGTATAAATTAATAATTGAATTGAATTAAATTAAAAACATTGTTTTCTAGATTTTTTCATAACTAGCTGTAGCTTAGCTGATTTATTTTGTTTAGTTAGACTTAACATTCAGCTTTATTTAGTTTACCACCGTCGTCGTTATTAAACTTGTTTATGTAAATACAATAAAAATAATGAAAATGTGGACTAAAGTAGTGATATTTTTGCCGTAAACTGTCGAAGTTTTATATTTTAAAAATGGAATGCTGTTGTCTCATGGCCCATGGCCCGTGGCCTTTACAGTGTAATCGGATTTTGGGGGTGGCAAAAAAACCCAAGCTGCCAATGCCGTAGTGACCCAACAATCCTCAGTGCTTTTTGAGCGGTGATCATGGCGAAAATTTCAAGACCAAGGTTGACTTGATGCGAGTATAGAGCGCGTGTGAACTGGGTCTCCGTACTGTTGTGCTATGAACAAGGTATCTTGGACTTAGGCTATCGTGCAACTGTACATGTGTAGTACATATATATACATATAATCACGACTGTAATCCGCGAAAGGTTAGTTAGAGACTAGGCAATGAGGACAGCAAAAGCAGTCCTCTACCATAGTCCACTTTTAACAAAGTAGCGACTGACAGGCGGTGAGCTCAATGCCGCTATATGCTTATGTATGTGCAGTCTTTAGTCCGTTAGTTGCCTTTTACGACACCCAATGGAAGAGAGGGTGTGGTAGTATTCTTACACCGCTACTCGACACGGTAAACTGACTTCATATTATATACGTTACATGTATAATGTGTCTGACTATGTAGTGGTATTTAGAGAATTAGGAGGGACTTTCCATGTTATTCTCATGTTGGCACGCCTTAGCCCAGCTGTGCCACGCTAATATAGCAGTAGCTCTAGCAGATCTTGTAGAAATTCCTGTTACTGCTGTTTCTGAGCATAGTGTTTGCCACGATATATCAGTGGGCTTGTCTTGGATAATAGACAGCTGCTTTAGCTGACCTGGATATTCTTTTATTGAGCCATGTGTGTAGCGTCTCACTGAAAGAATACTACTTACCCCTTTAAAGGAATAGAGACTGCACATACATCAAACAGCGATTTAGAAAACGTCCTTCAGATTCTTCTTTCGTCAGAAGCAGTTTTTTTATAATTTCAGTTCAGTTTCGTCATGAATGACGGATGTGGATAACCTCTAATGACCCTTTCGTCGGATTCCACTTTCGTCATAAATCGTCAGTTTCTTCTTAGGGAGTAAGAGATTCTAATCCGATTGTATGCCGTCAATAAGGTTTAAAATGTTAGCTTGCTTTGGAATCCTTCGATTAAGTAGATTGTGCCAACCCTCTACGTTATTAATAATTGTCGGATGCCGTTCATTGAAAAAATGTAGTCTATGCGCACGAAGTCGCGGACATAGTCTAATGTATGCATGCGGTTTGAGCATCCACGAGAAATGTAAATTCTGACCTATACGGAAAAGGCTTACCACCTATATAACGCTGAGCACATGTGCAATTGTAATTTAGTAAAACGTGGACTATGGCAGTAGACTGCTACTTCTTTGGGGATTATAGTCGTAATTCTATGTGTGTACGTATGTACATTGATCACCGGAGAAGAGTGTCGTCACGAATCTCGTGCTCGCTGAGTGGACCGGTGTACAATTCAAGGAATGGGTCTTGGTAATCGATGAGCATGTGACGTGCATGAATCCGCCGTGGTCATCTTAGCACGCCTCTTCCCCTTTCGGGACGAGCTGCTGCAGGCTATACGCGTGCGCCCCAAAGACGCGTCCTTTAGTTGCTTATCAGATCTACAGTTTTTGTATGTTAAAAGAAATGTATCTATTGAGTCAATTACAATTATAATTGCATGTTATAGCCTGAAAATATATGAGGGAACATAGCAAGAAATGGGAGACCGTCAACATGCTGTTTGCTAAGTTATGAGTATTATCAATATAATGCTATCAACATTTAAAATGATAATTTTATATTCGAGTACTAGTCCATTAATGTAATTTGCTTGTAAGTACATAATGCCTTTTCACGACAATAGACCGCAACTGGCACACTCATTCAATCAATGTTTTCTGCGGTTTGAAAACAATAACAATATGGTTGATATTCCACTCATACGCACCAAGCGTTATTCGTCTTCATTCATAATGCGTACAGCCAAGGTATGGAATTCCCTGCCGGCGTCTGTGTTCTCGAGTGCATATAGCCCCAACATCTTTAAAGCCCGACTGAATAGGCTGCTTCTAGGCAAGCTCGCACCATCGTCGGCCTCTTCTTAATCCTACGGATAAGAATGTGGTCAAGAGCAGGCCCGTCTGTTAAAAAAAAAACAATTCACAATTATTAAATAACAATGCTCATAAATCTATTAAGTATTAAATGTATGTGACTATTTGTCCTAATTGTAATACATACATTTAATACATAGGTGCGGTCGGGGTCACCGTCGCTTTACTACTTTTCAGCGATTTTCGTATGAAGCGCACTGACCGCCCGGGTACGTGCCCGTACCAAATAGATGACGCGGTGTGCAAGGGATTTTGACCTTAAGGCAGTTGTCCCACCGCCGCGCCGACGACATACGAGAAGCGACCAAGCAAGTCAAGCTAGAACTAGAAACGAGTTGGCGAGCAGCAGAAAGCGAAATAGGGATGGGATTTTACCCGGAAAAAACCCAAATTTGGGAAAAAACCCGGGAAAATTTCCGGGAAAATTCCCAAACGGGAAAATATTCGGGTTTTTTCAATTAATACAAATGTATATTGAAAATAAAAATATATTTACACTACATAGCACAACTCCACAACCAATTGGAATAATAAATACAAACAAAAATGAAATTATGTAAGAACTTTTATAGTAACATGTAACTTTCGGCTATTTTGATGACCAATAAATAAATGCGAAAAATGAAAGAGGTGAGGTAGTTCCGAGCGAAAGGGAGGGAGTGGCCATTGCGTATCGGTTGGTGTCGTGATCTGTCATACGTAGTTTCGCCTCCATACCGTGCGCACAATTGTGTTTCTTTGTTTTCTATATTATTGACGACCTGGATTTTTGATATATACGCTTTGGGCTGCAGTTGTCAAATGCTGAACGATCTTGAACTGAGCATTGGGCATCTTGGGCATTGTACCATCTGCACGTCATTAGCCTATGTCCCCTAGTGGCACAATAGGGACAGTAGGACGTCGAGCGTGAGGAAGAGGACGAGGACGATGATGAGGAGCAGCTTTGCTGGAAGGCCGAGTAGACGGGGAAGGGCTGACTGCGAGCCAGGGAGGTGGATGGGCGGTGACGCATTTGCTGCGCTGGGCGTGACGGTTGGTGAGTAGGCTGATCATAGGCGCGGTGAGGCGATGGAGCTGAGGAACGGCCACGGTAATGGTCGGGTTGTTGCTGAGCCATCTGAGCATAAGTGCGATGGGGCAACTGAGGAGGCGCGCGGCTACGAGAAGGGCCGGGCTGGGGCTGAATGGGTTGAGCCATGGCTATGTTGGAGAACTCTGTCTCCACACAGCGCGCGTGCTCCTCGAGGTAGGAGATAAGGTCCCTTAACGTGGGCAGGGTGTTACTAGACCCGTGCCTGCGTTCAAATAGCGTGCGGAGCTTGCCTTTGAGCTTCCGCACCACTATTGACACAAACACGTAATCGTCTCCTATGGGCAAATCTAAATTGTTGAGGGCACACTGAGCCGATATGAGCGGCGTGAGGAACAGTGTGCGGATGTTCGAGCGCGTATGGATGCTTGGCAACCCCAGGATGATGTCCACAAAACTATCAATGAGAACCCGGCGGTTCTCGTACCGCTTGGTGAGGATGTCCATGGCCACGGCAAAATTTTCATTGGTGACCTTTAGGTGGGACACCATGCTTAATGCCTCACCGCTGAGGCTTGAGAAGAGATAGTGGAGCTTGACTGCTTCCGACAAGGTCGCCATGTCGTCAGTCAAAATCCTGAATAGTGCAATAAAGGAAGGCCAGTCCTCCACTTTTGAGCTGAACCTGGGCAGCGCTATCTTGGGGAGGACGGCTGTGGGCGTATTGACGCCGAAACTGGGCTGAGCGCTATGGGTTGGGGATGACGTGGAAGAGGTTGAGATTTCCTCTCTAGCCATAAGTATCCCCAGGTACGCTCCGGAGGCTTTTGTGTGGTTCTCAGTGTATGTCTTCTCGGTCTTCTCGTCCAGGTCCTCCTCGTCAAGAATGCTATAATACACTGCGTCCATCCTGTCTTTCACGCCTTGCATCTGTTCGAAACGCACGTTAAACTCCAATTTGGAATGTGTGGTGCCGCCAGCAATAATTTGTGACCCTAACTCAAGGAGCTGAAGTATGGCCTTAACTGCCTCCCTAAATATCGCGGCTTGTGACTTGGTCGGCATCGCGATGAACAAAAGGAGACAAGAAAAAAAAAAAATAAAAAATAAAATTAACAACTTTAAAGGCAGTAAAAAGAACAACACCCTGTATATATTCTATAGTTGGGCTGGACGTATTTGTTTACTAAGGTAAACGCAAATGGGCTAAAATTAACGCAACAATAAAGAAAGCAAAACTAAGTTGGGACGCCTTGTATATGGCCCACGGGTGGGCAAACGCATGTGTGTATGTCTGTGTTTATTGAACACGCGTACGTAATATTAGCCGACCGCAAAACAAAAAACAAACAAAACAAAGAAAAAAAAAAATAAAAAAAATTACGTTATCCGTAGCCCACTATTGGGCAAGGCGCTCACAGTCGGGCAGACCTGTAGCGGACACTAGCGCTAAGAATGAGTCTGTCGCAAAAAAAAATAAAAATAAACGAATAATAAAAACTTAATTAAAAAAATTGGGACACTCTGTCTGTGTCCCACAAGTGGGCAAACGTGTGTAGAAGTACTATGCTCTTGTGGTGAGCACGCGCAAGAATGAGCCGATTGCCAAGGCAAAAATTAAAAACAAAAAAATATATAAAATTAATACGAGCGAAAAAATAAAGCACGCTACTTGGCACGCGTGGTGAGCATGCACGAGGTCTGAGCCGATTTAACACGACAAGAATATAAAAAATTCCTTAAAAAATAAAACGGGAAAAATAACAATGCAATCTCTCGTCATAATACCATACGTAACGTAATAATTTAACTACAGACTCAAAGTAATATTAGGCAACAATCATTTACACAAGCGCGCTTAGTCAGGACAAAATTGGTCAGTGTGTGCTAATGCATCAAACCAACATAAACAATGTGCAACTTAATTAGTAAGTAAAAAATTAACACGAATCGAACACTGTTCTTGGAACACGATACCCGAAACACGAATTTTTATTCGTGTAGGTAGATTAATACTAGCCCGGACTTTGCAACGACTGTCGTGCAGAAAAGATTTTGTATGGAGATGAAATTATAAATATTAGGAAGTGAAATAGATATAATTATGAAATATTATTTTTAGCGGACTGTAATCAAAGTTAGGGGCTGATTCGGGGCTGATTATGGTCGAAAGACCATGAAATTTAGAGGTATTCTGCGCTCGATGGACCAAAATGTTACGGCGAAGGGCGCTCGCCGTAACAGCGACGGAATAAGGTGTGTGGACCCAGGACAGGTCTGGTTAGGTTTCGGAAATGAGGGCATGCGACTTACTTGGTAGATGATTGGTGGGGGCAAGGCAGGAGACGGGGCAGCAAGCTGGCGGGCGGCGATGTAGGCGATTTGTCACGGCACAGCACAAAGTCACTTCACGTTATCACATTCACTATCATCCCAGGGTCACTATCAATAAGGGCAGATACCAGCGCGCGTATTTTGTGGGCGTCTCGCGGTAGCTAGCAGACAGACTAGTGGCGCGGTCGGCTCACGAAGCGAGCGGCCGCGGGTCGCGCAGCGGTGGCGCCGCGGCAGATAGGCGGACGCGGTCGTCAACAACCGCTGAGTCAACCACCTTACAGCTGGCGGTATGATTTAAATGGGCGTCCCGGCTTTGGCGGGAACAGTTTTATTGTCGAATAAGCACTAACCTACTGTTATGCATAGATACCTAAATAATATACAGGCAATATTGTTTGCTTAGCATAAGCTAACACATTATTTTATTATACACTTACACAAACGTTAAGTTACACGATAATGCAATAGAAGTACTTGATGATTTTACCTTCTTAGGAATTACAGTTGATAAATACTGTAATTGGAAAGCGCATGTTGAACAATTAGTTAACAAAATAAATAGATACGTATATGTAATTTATCGACTCAGAAAAGTTGCAACTAAAGAAGCGGCTCTCTCATCTTACCATGCGTTTGTTTCATCAAATATAAGATATGGAATAGTACTATGGGGAAATTCAGTGGAGGTGGACAGAGTTTTTATAGCTCAAAAAAAGTGCATCAGAGCGTTATGTGGTGCCAAATATGATGAAAGCTGTAAACCTTTGTTCATAAAGGAAAATATACTAACCTTGCCATCACTGTACTTATTCGAAATCTGCCAACTTGTCCATAAACACCCACAGTTATTTGTAAAGCAAAGTAAAGTTATTCATAGAATTAGAAGACCTCAACGGGACAATACTCTGTACATACCTGATCAAAGGTTAAAAGTTCACAGTAGTAACTCCTACTGTATGGCAATAAGACTCTATAATAGCCTTCCAGATAATTTTAAAAAACTTAATTTGAGCGCCTTTAGAAAACAGATGTATAAGTTCTTAGTCCAGAAGTGTTATTATTCAGTGTCCGATTTTATTAAGGATAAGTAAATAGATTTGACATAAATATAGTTTATTCAATGTGTTACATTGTAAAAAATAACGTATTAATGTAATTTTTAAAAAAAGAAGTAAGTAAATAAATTGTAATTATTTAAGTAGTACCCAATACAATTGAATAATTGATAAAAATGATTATAATGATACAATACTAATAATACTATTTGATACTATAATAATGATGACAACAATGTTAATGTTTTTTGTAAAATTAATTAATTAATATTTATTTTGTAAAATTTTGCATGTCTACATGGCAGAATATGTGAGCCTATAAAAATATGACCAGCTAATTGTAACCAACCATATTCTTAGCAAATAAAATAATTCTAATTCTAATTCTAAAATTCTAATCCTAATTTCTTAACATAAGTCTTTTGTATCTAGGCTAAGTTTATCTCTTAATCTTTTGTTCTTATAAAACTTTTTTAAGTTTTATACTACTAGTTACTTTTGTAATGATCAAAGTTATCATTTTAATTTTATATTTTTCACAACCCTACAGCTAACTCTGTTTTTTTGTATAAATAGTTTGTGATACTTGCTACAACTTTACCTATAATTTGTGAAAAAAAATATATCACAAGAATGGCAATAATGTAACTGCCGGGAATAGGCACGGTGTGTCATGGACACGTAAAAAAACAAAGAATGTCAACATCCTATTTATCGTGATACTCTTCTATACTCTTCTAGGCAAAGTTGTGTCTTTCACCTACGACTTTGCCTATGACTTTGCGCACTAGTAATTCGAAAAACTCGTATGATATAAAAAGATTTGGGTCGTATTGGCAAAGCATAAAGTTTATTTTATCATTGACAACTTAATATAAGCTATATCTTAGCATTATATAGGTTCAGAGATATTTACAAAAAACTGGGGTGGTTGGGATCTACCTCCTAGCGGTCCACCCCGGGCAACGACATCACGGCCAACAGGGCCCGTGGTGACGGCTGAAGATCCTAGTGGCGGTGGTAGGCTCGCGACCACCATCCTGCCGAAATCCGGCGCCAAGCAGTCCGCTGCGTTTCGTCGGCGTGCGGGAGTGCCAGTGCCAATGGGGGTTGGTTAGAAGTCAGTTACGCAGATTAGGACCGGTTTTGAAGCCTTAGCATTGCTGTACCGGGTAACTCATTCTAGAGGGTAGCGGGATCCGAAGCACGGTTTTAGCCGTTGGCCGACCGCAGTTAGTAGGGGGCCCAACTAGCGCGCTAGCCACGTGTGAAAGGCTGCCCCGCCAACTCGCGAAAAATCCCGAAATGCTCCACCGTGCCAGTTGGCGACTGGACGGGAGGACCCGGTGGCCATTTCGGGGGGGTTCGGGCGTCCCCGCAGTCTCCAGGTGAGTTCCCCTTTGGTCGGATTTGCCTAGGGCAACATCGATGGTCGACTAAGTAGCGCCTCGACTGAAAATCCTTACTCCCAACACTCATCACAAAACATGACAAAGCAAAGCAAGAAGAAAGTGTGTAAACAACGGCTGCACTTCCTCCCATTAAAAGTGCACCTCGCGAACATCAGAGGATTGCACTCAAATCTCGATCCGGTCCATCACCACCTTGAGACTGAGAAGACACACCTATTCTTCTTGACGGAGACGCAAATAGCAACCCCGTCGGACGTGGCGTACCTCAACTACCCTGGCTACTCAATTGAGCATAAGTTCAAAAAGTGTGCAGGGGTCTGTGTGTACGTCCGCGATGACATTTGCTGTAGGCGTCTCCGTTGCTTTGAAAAATCCGGGTTCTCCGTTATTTGGCTTCTGGTGGACACTGGGGTAGAGAAGATAATCTACGTCTGTGTCTACCGATCGCACAGCGGTGATCAGGAGGCGACTCGGCTCATAGACTGCCTCACTGAGACGGCAGACTTAACAACTCAGCGGTATCCAGCGGCGGAGCTGTCTTTCTGGGGGACTTCAACGCTCACCACAAAGAGTGGCTGTACCCGTTCCAGAAGACTGACCATGCTGGGAGAGAAGTGCGAAGGTTTTCCCTAGCACTAAATCTCACTCAGCTGGTGGATCAAGCGACGCGAATTCCGGATATCGCTGGCCACACACCCAATTGTCTTGACTTACTGCTGACAACCGATCCACACAAGCATTCGATATCGGTCTCAGCCCCGCTGGGAACGTCCGACCATTGTGTGGTGAAATCCGTATCGATCTGCTCTCCTCCGGATATGAGCCCTAGGGGCACGAGACGAGTATGGCGATACGAGTCAGCAGATTGGGACGAGATGCGTATTTTCCTTGCATCTTATCCCTGGCGGCAAACATGCTTCTCTTCTAACGACCCTTCGTGTACGGCCGATGCGATTACCGATGTAATCCGGCAGGGAATGGAGTTTTTTATTCCATTCTCCGACATCCCGCTCGGTTACAAGTCCCGCCCTTGGTATAATGCGGACTGTACTCGTGCTGAGGCCCGGAAACAGTCTGCTTACCAGGCTTGGGTGCAAGCCCGGGATCGCAAAGTTCGTGCACGGAGAATCCGAACAAAGAAGAGAGCCTTTAATTCGGCCGCCAAGTCGTGCAAAAGGGTTATTGGAAAGGCCAGATTTGATCACTTCAGCCGAATAGGGACGAAGCTGTCATCCTACCCGAGTGGTAGTAAACAGTTCTGGTCCCTTTCGAAGTCAGCCGCGGCGAATTTCTGCCGTCCTATGTTACCACCCATGCAAACCTGACGG
Source organism: Scoparia ambigualis (assembly GCA_963921215.1). Taxonomy (NCBI): domain Eukaryota; kingdom Metazoa; phylum Arthropoda; class Insecta; order Lepidoptera; family Crambidae; genus Scoparia; species Scoparia ambigualis. The sequence goes on from OY992510.1 coordinate 8,917,441, forward strand.
ATCGCTGGCTCATTCTGCAGCTGAGAAAGCAAGTTTATTTGCCTCTCTGTTTGCGAGCAACTCGCGTCTAGACACCGGCTCTCAACAACCACCAAATTTACCTCGCTGTGATTCTTCGATGCCGGAGTACACAATCCACAATAAAGAGGTCCGTAGAGCCCTACTTAGTTTGGACGTGAACAAGGCCAGTGGTCCTGATGGCATACCAGCAAGGGTACTGAGGTATTGTGCGCCTGAGTTGTCTCCTGTGCTAACGCGCTTGTATCGCCTTTCTCTCGAGGCAAAACCCGTACCTAAATGCTGGAAGCTTGCTAATGTGCAGCCAGTACCCAAAAAAGGAAGTCGTGCCGACCCATGCAACTACCGACCGATCGCCATCACTTCCATACTCTGTAAGGTCATGGAAAGAGTTCTAAACTGTAAGTTGCTCTCATACCTAGAAGTTAATGACCTCCTCAGTGACCGTCAATATGGGTTTCGCCGAAGACGATCGACTGGGGATCTTCTAGTTTATCTGACGCACTACTGGGGTGAGGCCCTCGAGATGCACGGCGAAGCACTCGCCGTATCACTTGACATCTCAAAGGCTTTTGACAGGGTCTGGCACGCAAGTCTACTGCACAAGCTTCCAGCGTATGGTATCCCCGTTGACTTTTGTAGTTGGATAGCTGATTTCCTGACGGAACGGTCGATCAGAGTAGTCATCGATGGCTGCTCCTCTGACTCAGTGGCTATTGATGCCGGATTTCCTCAGGGGTCTGTTCTCTCTGCGACGCTTTTCCTGTTGCACATCAATGACCTGTTGATACCGGGAATTGTTGGGTATGCAGATGACAGTACTGTCGTAGAGAGATTCCTTTCGGATGCAAAAGCTAGTTAGTGGTGATGACGTGATGTTGATGAGAGAGGCCATGGTTGAGCGAACGAACCAGACGTTAATCCACGTTTGCCAGTGGGGTGACAGTAACCTGGTAAATTTCAACGCCACCAAAACGCAAGCGTGTTTATTCACCGCTAAAAGGAGTCCCTTTAACCTGACTCCTACTTTTCGGGGTGCATCTGTGCCTGTTACCGATAGTCTCGTCCTTCTGGGCATGGAGTTGTCTTCAGACCTCAACTTCGGCACCAGCATCGAGTCCAAGGCTCAAACTGCAGCTAAAAAGCTGGGCGTCTTAAATAGAGTCAAGCGATATTTCATGCCGGGACAGCTTTTAACTCTCTATAAAGCTCAAGTCCGATCTTGCATGGAATATTGCAGTCACCTGTGGGACGGCTCAGCTAAATACCAACTAGCTGCACTGGACACGATTCAACGCAGAGCTGAGAGGCTAATTGGCGACAAAGAACTGGTGAAGAGCAAGTTTCACACCCTAGCTCACCGCCGCAAAGTTGCCTGTCTGTCGGTCTTTTACAGACTGTACTTCGGAGAGTGTGCTCTGGAGCTGCATGAGCTCATACCGCCATCCCCCTTCTTCCATCGGACATCCAGGCGCACTGCGGGCTACCACCCTTTCTTGGTAGATATTCCTAAATGTCGCACAAAGCGCTACTCAACATCTTTTATACTGCGTACAGCAAAGGAGTGGAACTCCCTCCCTGCGTCTGTGTTTCCGAGTACATATAACCCGTCCATCTTCAAAGCAAGAGTAAATAGGCACCTTCTGGGTTAGCTCACACCATCATAGATCCTGTCTTTGCCCCTGGGCTTGATTGGGATCAAGAGCAAACCCATACCTAGTACTAAAAAAAAAAAAAACTTCAAAATCTAGGCAAAGTAGCAGCATTTTACGGAACCTTAAAATTGACACGTGAATTGCAATTTATTTTAAAAAGCTAACAAAAAACATTCCTTTTTTTATAAATTAAAAGTGGCAGCGCGATTAACATATAGGGCATGCTTTGCAAATTGCTTTCCGATAAAATCTCTAAATAACAAGCATTACCTGCCTATCAAGTGTCAGTCATCCAAGTGGAAATTGACATTTGAGGAAAAAAAAAAGATTTATGTTACCGTTTTGCTGATAAGACTATGTCGATGTAAAAAATATTTAACGGAATATTATATCAGTTTGTATCAGGCATTGAGCAAACATGAATGCCCCATTGGTTGCGGTGTTCATAATTGCTACAAGCTTAGTAAATGGCAAAGTGTTAACTAAAGATGAGACGTGTCGAGTTTTGATTGGCGATGCGCTGATTGAAGAGATTGCGGGATACAAAGACGTCAAAGACAAGATATTAGATTACGTGATAGAGGGAGAGTTCAAAAGTAAAACTTATGATGAGTAAGTTTGTGTGGTGATTATTTTTAATTGTTATTATGCTTTTAATCTACGGTAAGTATACCTATACAGATTTAAAACATAGGATATATTTTAAATCTTACCGTAAAATATTAGTAAAATATTTTATATACTTACCGTAGGCAAGGGTTTGCTTCGAGTGAAAACGCTGGCTAATTGGGTGGGTGACTGATTAGTCCAAAGATAAACGTATTAGCACCGTAATTTATCAATTTTATTTTTAAAGAAACGAATAATCCACCAACTTAGATTGGGTAGTAGGATGTTAGTCCAGTAGTAGGATGTTTACATGCTGATGATGCACGACAATAACAAACTATCTAAGATGTCACTTATGCTCCATTAATTAAATTAAAAATTTAATTAAATTAACTAAATTAAATTAATTAAACTTTCCTACAATCACACCAATTATCTAGCCCAAGAGAAGATTCAAAGAAACTCGTTAAATGGTTACTAGTCAACGGATAAACATACTTAAAATACTTAAATACATACTTAAAATACATAGAAAACACCCTGACCCGAGACAATTTAGAAAAACAATAATTTCTAAATTGACCCGTACGGGGATCGAACCCGGGACCTCAGAGATGGCGACACCATGAAAACCGGTGTACAAACCACTCGACCAAGGAGGTCGTCAAATTCAAATGTTCTTAAGTTAACTTGTATGGGTGTAATGAATTAGCAAGTCACTGTAGTGCGATTCTCTAAGCGCAAACATTGTTAAAGCCTTGGTAGCAGCGGCTGCAACAGCGGTGAGCGTACCATTGGTATTCTTCTAAATAATTATCAACGCTGTTCGACACAAGCTCCACACGGCTGTAAGCGGCGTGATAGGGAATCACTTTCTTGACATTTCTTGTAGGTATAAAAAAATCGGTATTCTGTTAGTAAAACAGCAGAAGTATAACGTACATTTTGTCTCGTTTTTTCCTAAAAGTTACATAATGTTTTATAAACATACGCGTGTATTTACAAAGACTTTAATAACTTTACTTACTTGCTATATTAATGTAACCATCCATCTGTTTTTTTAGATTAAAATAGATATCCAAGGTATTTTTTTATAAAATTTTGAATTATGCAGTTTACAAGATGATAATACTTTTAAGTAAATTTTTTTTTGTATTATCATCTTCTAAACTGCATACAATGTTAAAATAAAAAAAATATTAATAGATATGATAGTTTATTACATTATTAATAATAAGTAAATCCATGTAACTTTTTTAATTAAAAGAAAGAATCCTTCATAATTAATTCCAAAGCTATGACGTATGACTTTGAATTTCTAGAATGCAGTTTAAAATTAGTTTTTCAGCTAAGTAATTGGAATGGTCAAGAAAATGCTAAAACTCACTTTAAAAAATAATTTCAGCGAGTCTCACTCATTCATGATACGAATAAGTTCAGATAAGTTTGTCATATCCGGAGTCCTGAGAGTTATCGTCACTGTTCGACCAACTGAAGTTGGTTTCACAAGTAATAACTATGTGGCGGTGCTTCAATAGCACATAATATATTGCAATTAACTTCAACTATATCTAATAGTGTCGAACATTATTTATCATTACACCACTAACTAATTTATTCTGATGTCAATAAGGAAGTGTATGCAATGCCACAAGCGGCACTGTATCTCAATCGGTTCGAGACCCGTAAGTTTTGCGGTATAATATTGACACCGCCTTATCTGCCGTAAAGTTTTTTATTAGACAACAGAAATACAGCTGCCCTACTCCTGTAGGTCACGTGATAGGTTAAAAATTTAAGACAATCGCGAAGCGCAGCGTAGCGATTGTCTTGAATTTCAAGGTTTTTTCTTATTAAACAGAAATCTAAATCCATAGGTACAAAAATAGATTTTGAATATTATGCCTTCTGAACATTATGGCAAATAAAAAATATATTACCGTTTCCGAACCGATTGAGATACAATGCCGCTTGTGGCTCTCTATACACTTTGTACTAGGATGCTGTAATTACGGCATCGTAACAGATCGTACTGGAATGCCGCTTGTGGCACTCTATCCACAGCCTATCAATAAACAGACGCCAACACAGCCAGGTCAACCTAGCACAAAACTTCAAATTTCTTCAATTAAATTTGAACTGTATCTTTTGGTTATATGGATCAATATCAATATTAACCGTGTCGAGTAGTGGTGAAAGAATACTACCACCCCCTTTCTTCCCTTGGGTGTCATAAAAGGCGACTAATGGACTGCACTACACATACATCCAATTGAATAGAGCGGCGATAGGCTCACCACCTGTTATGCTGAGCACATGTGCAGTCGCTATTTGGTGACTATGGTAGAGGACTGCTTTTGCTGTCCTCATTGTCTCTGACATAGTAAAACAGTAGTAGTACTTAAATATATCTTGTGTGTCAATATGCGTGTAAGTCAATATGAGTGTAAGTCAATATGCGTGTAAGTCAATATGCGTCTACTACGTCAAAATGCGTGTAAGTCAATATGCGTCTACTACGTCAAAATGCGTGTAAGTCAATATGCATGTAGGTAAGTCAAAATGCGTGTGAGTTAATATGCGTGTAAGAAGTTAGTCATTATGCGAGTAACCCGTCGTGATTTTAAGTATCAATATCAATTAAAGACATTTGTCATTTTTGTGTAAGTTGACCTGCTGGCGTGTGTATTGAGCCTGTCATCAATGATGAATATGATGTAACATATTTTATGTAGGTTACGCAGAGAAGTAATAGTTCTACGAATATAACTACATATAAAAAATATATTAATTGGGTTATCTCAATAAAATATACATTTCAGACTCGCTAAGTTCGTTGACAAGTTTGGCGCTCGACCATCTGGTACCGAAATCTTGGAGCAGTCCATAGACTACATGATTCAGTTGACTCGCGATGAGGGCATCCACGATATCACCACAGAGGAATTGGAGGTAATCTACCTGAACCTTACATATTAAATAATAATATTATGTATTCTAATATTACACTTAATTGAATTTATAAAAATATTATTTGGTACATCAATGTTATGACGCGGATTTCTAGAAATAATTAATACTTTCTGTAACTTGTTATGATTTTGAGAATGATATCATTGTCTTCAGGTACCACATTGGACTAGAGGACAAGAGGAAGTTACCATGTTGGAGCCTAGAATTAAAAATATTGCTGTGTTAGGTTTAGGCAGAAGTGTAAGCACGAATCCCGAAGGTGTAACAGCTGAAGTGGTAGTTGTGAATAGCTTTGCTCAGCTAGACAGCTACTCTGATAGAGATATTGAAGGAAAAATTGTTTTATTTGATCCAATATTCACATCTTATGGTGAGACAGTTCAATATAGATCTGACGGGGCTACAAGAGCCGCTTCAAAGGGTGCAGTAGCTTCTTTGGTACGCTCAATTACACCTTTTTCTATTAATTCGCCGCATACAGGAAGCCAAAGTTACGGAGAAAATGTAACACAAATACCAACAGCAGCTATCTCACTTGAAGATGCTGATTTAATAAGGCGTTTCTTCAATCGTAGAGAAAAAATAGTTTTGAACATAAAAATGTTTTCCACTTATGATACGAAAATATCAAGGAATACACTGATTGATTACAAAGGTACAGAAAAGCCCGAAAAGCTGGTAATAGTTTCTGGACACATTGACAGTTGGGATGTTGGGCAGGGTGCTATGGATGATGGTGGCGGTTTGTTTGTCAGTTGGGCTGTGCCTGTGATACTTAAACGATTAAATTTAAAACCAAAAAGAACTATTCGATCTATTTTCTGGACTGCAGAAGAGTTAGGTCTTATTGGAGCTTACGCGTATGAAGAAAAACATAGAAATGAGAGTCAAAACATAAATTTTATTATGGAATCTGATGAAGGCACTTTTGCTCCTCTCGGTTTAGTAGTCGCTGGTAATCAAGAAGCCCGTTGTATTATAAGCGAAATATTAAAATTGTTTGCTTCCATAAATGCTACAACTTTAGTAGAAGATGACAGTCCAGGATCTGATATTGCTGTAATAATTAAGAATGGTATCCCTGGAGCAAGTCTTCACAACGACAACGGTAAATATTTCTGGTTCCATCACACTGAAGGAGATACAATGAATGTTGAAGATGAGCATGAATTAGATTTAGGAGCTGCTTTTTGGACCGCCGTGACTTATATTATTGCTAATATTTCAGCGGATATACCAAGATAATTTTCTTAAAATACACTTTTTAAAAATGATATGACTTATTCTTTATAAAACACAGACGAAAATACAATAAATATAATTAAATAGTAATAATTATAAATTATTTATTTATTTATTTATTTTAATTTAATTAGTACGGCTAATGCCAATTACACTAATTAATACACAGTACAATAAAATTTCATTACATTAACTAAATTCAATTAGATAAGTATATAATATTAACAAAACAAACAAAAAAAAAATGTTTTTTCAATAATAAACATTAAATATAGAAAACAATCCATTAATTGTACAATAAAACAAAAATAAAAAATAAAATAAAGTGAGACAACTATCTTACATTCCTCTCACAGTACTTCAAGCATTCAGATAAAATCACCTTTCATTCATCCGCAAACACATCACAATCTGGGCTGACGTCCAGAAGGGCATTGAGCTACTCGTATTATACTGATTTGAGAAATCTTCATCCGTTTTAGCTGAAGTGTAAATTAAATTAATTTTGCTAAACGCATAATAAATGAAAATCTTTGCTTTTGCGATTCAAATTTAAACAGTGTAGTGTAGCTGAACAACATAAAAGAAGAAACTTCTGTTTTGTGAGCCCAACGTATAGACGCTCGGGTTAAATGGTAAAGATTGTGGTTCTTTGAAGTGGATATGACATACACTTCTCATCAGAAAAATCGAAACACTTCTGTTTTTATGGCTTCTGTCCTAATTTAACACAAAAGAGTTTAGAAATAATTTGAATTTAGAACATTAACATTAGGATTTGAAAACCTCATATTATTCACAATTAAACGACATTTGATATATATTCCTAAATATACACATTTTTCTGATAATCCTTACAAAACATAAACTTGCAACGTGTTTCGATTTTTCTGATGAGAAGTGTATAATATGGGGACGTGATAATTGCTGACAGAGGTGTATTAGCTTTTTGGTTTAACCGGACATACCTACTCATTAATAATAATCTTTATAATATCTTCCAAGCGTTTAGCGAAAAACTTCTATTTTTTAACTGTCGAAACGTCAATTGATATTGTGTCTAATCTGGTGGACATTTTAATCCAATTAAATAGATTAGGGTTACCAAGATTTTGTTACATCCCAGACGCGTCAAGCCATGATTTGAAACGAGGGTCCTTAAATTGTGAGATTCTCGAGTGCAATGCTAACTGCCATTATCGGATCTATAAACTTTATCCAGAGCGTTTTCATTTAAGTTGGCAGCGTCTTAGAGTTGGGAAAGCTTGCATAATAATCACTTCAACTTATCTGACAGCTCGGAAACATAGTGGTCAGCTCCAATGGGCGACGATCTCTGCAAAGTAACTTTGGCGGTGGCCCGACGCAGTGTGGCTGACTAAGTATAATTACCTGAAAGGAATACCTCCATGCTTCAGAAGGGACGTAAGTATTTCAATAAGTACTGATATCTATTGAAATGAAACACTTTTTACGGATTAACTCGCGTTTAATTTTACTACAGGGAGACTGTCTCCCTGTGACCACGGACCCTGCAAAGGGTTCGAAACGTCAGGAAACTAGAAACTATGTAATGTAGTAAAATTAAACGCGAGTTAATCTATAAAAAGTGTTTCATTTCAATGTGTAGTGCTCGCTTAAATCTTAGAAAACAATACTGATATCTACGAGTATGTTAATAAAAATTAATTGCCACTGTTTTGATTGTATGTTCGCGCATCACTTCAGAACGGCTGCACCTATTTGGCTAATTATTTTTTTGAGTGTTTGCAATTGTCAGGACAAGGATTGTATGAATTTTTGTATGTTCGCGCATCACATCAGAACGGCTACACCTATTTGGCTAATTATTTTTTTTAGTGTTTGCAATATTGTCAGGACAAGGATTGTATGAATTTTTGTATGTTCGCGCATCACATCAGAACGGCTGCACCTATTTGGCTAATTATTTTTTTGATTGTTTGCAATTGTCAGGACAAGGATTGTATGATTTTTTTTTTTAAATTTGTCACAGGTACCGGTTGTTCACACGGACGAAGTCGCGGGCGGGCCGCAAGTAAGGTATAATTATTAGATCTTAGCCAGTCAATGATGGTTTCGCCTACATACAATGATAAAAGAGTGAAAAAATCGAATAAACCGCAACGCAACCTTTCAAGAACATTGCTTTTGTATGCTGTGAAAATAATATAAAAATTTCCTATCATATATTTTACACAGCACTCGAGATAAATTCTATCACGAAGCGTGTCAAGGCTCTTACGTGACTGTCAATGGGTATTGGTTCGATGTGAAGTGTATATTTAGCGGCAAATCACGCTGACACACCCTATCTTATCTTATTACGTTGGAACAAGTGTTATATTACAATACCTGCGTTTTGTTTTATGTGATGTTTATTGATAAGATCACATGAACGATCACACCAAATGCATTCCAGTGATAAGGAATGAGACATTTAAAAGAAATGCTTTGAGTTATATTGGAATATGAGAGTTTTACAGTGGTATTACATAAGATACTTATAACCTTATTGATATATTAATGTGACTTGTGAGTATGTACAGCATCGGTACTGTTCTCTAAATTAAATAATGTTAGACGCTTACCCCAAATCCAGGAAATAACCATGTGCTCTTGTTGTACATTAATTTTATTCATGCTAGACAGCTAACACCAAACCAGTGTTATAGTTTTCTTATATCTCTGTAGTTCATGCTAAGAGCTTACTAATTACAGGGTATTATTGGCACTCATGTTCCAAGAATCAGAAGAAGCTAGAGAGAACACATTGCGCAAGTACGCTTTGCGATTATGTTATATCGGGCTCCTGTACTTGTTGCGTAGTGCAAACACCGAAGTGCAATGTATTATGTTGGAATGTCACCAAACGGCGGCGTCGTCCATTACACCGGCACCGCCAGGAAAGGTTGCAGCGCTGCAGATAAAACCCATACCTAAGTGCTTTTCACACCCAACACGACACAGCGAACCTGATATGAAGAAAAACTCTAGGTAACTGCCCTCGATCCGCATAGAAAATCGTCAGGATAGTTTTCTTTACTTTTACCCACTTACACAACGAGCTCGTACTTTAAGTTTTGAAACAAGCTTTTGCACGAGGCTTTGCTCGCGTTAATTTTTTGCAGGATAGAAAAAATAGCTTAAAACCGTCTCCAGGGCACTATCTATCTCTAAAGCGTAAGCGTATAAGTGTAACAAACAAAGAAAACCTACAGTATATTAACTCAAAGCACAGCATAAGATACTTAAACTGATCTCGAATGGTTGTTGTGAGCATCATCATAAGATCAAAGGTTCCATCCTGTTCTAACTATTCCATAATTTTCAGTAAACACTGACAGATAAAAGCAATTTGGCAAAGACATTCATTCCAACCTACTGGCTCGTAAACAAAAGGGAATCAATTCACTTTTTCTCTTTAAATCAATAAGTGTAAATCCTTTATCTACAGTTCATTTTGCTCGAGGATCGGCCCAAGGGACCAGGGGTAGGGAGCATTATTATAAAGATATTTTCAATGCGACAAGCAGAAGAGAGGGGGATTTTCTTAGCTGCAGATCAAAGTAACGATAAAGGCCCTAAATTATGTTATCGTATCGCGGCCATTGTAATAAAAATAAACTTTGGCTCTCGGAGGACAGGCTATTGGTGCACGTGTGGTGTAAAGGAACGTTTGCGGAGCGGTCGGCTGCTGTTCCTCGCTCTGGACCGTCGCATTTTACTGTTATCACAGTCTAGTGTTATTGGTTCTGTGGAGAAAATAACGCTTCTTTTTTATTGAAAGTACGGTAAACGGCCGATATTGAGTGTAGCGTAGACGCCGATGGTAAAATATATTTTTGCAGCCCATTACAATATCAGTGGAGAAATTTATAAAATGACTTTTAATCAGTTTCACGTGGAAGAGACCCTTACAGAAATTATTTTGAATTTGTTTTATCGATAGTTTAATTTATGCTTTCAGCATGAAGAAAATAACTTATGAACTACTTAGATAAAAAAGTACAACAGAAATTGAGAAGTCAGAAACACAATGGGTTCTTGCTTAAAAAATTGCATTTAAAGCCCTCATTTTATCTATTAATTAACGGAATAGTATAGATACCATATAATTATATACCTACAGGCTTTGCGTTTAGCAGGGACTCTTAAAATTAGGATTACTGCAAAAACATACATACATTTCAAATTGAGATTTAATCAAACTAAGTTTAATAATGAGGTCCATGAATTTTGTACGTGGACGTCACATTGATACAAAATGAGTATATGGAGAGTATTCATACATTCTTAAAATATAAGGTGTAAACGTATTAAGAATGGTTTTAAGACTGTACTGTAAGTCTTTGAAGGAGTGTTAATTTGAGCTTTAGTATTAGTGTCTTATGATATTAACTAACGCTTTCCCATTATCTCAAGAAATGGTTCATTTCCTAATTTTCAAAATGTCAACGGTACGGAATAAATGAGAACACGCCGAGTAGACAAAAAATAAAATTACAGTAGGGCCATGACTCTCGCCCCTGCTATTAAGTATGAAACATCCTTACTTAGTCGAATGTAAACGTTAGAGTTTGCCAGGCGTGAAATTTCATTGGTCCTTCGTGAGGAATTTCTGGAAGCGACGATGTTCCGCTGTTTGGCGATTATGATGGCTTATTCCAAGGGACAAAATGTTTTACAGTAATTTGTTTTATCTTTTATTTTTTCAGATAAATTTATGTTAACCTAAGGAGTAACCTAACCTAACCGCAAATATAACAATCTTTATATTTGCTCCGCGATAACAATAATCCTGGTTAAGGTTTTTTTTGTTGGTTTGAGGGTTAAGGTCAATGTCAGTCTGTACCTGGATGAGATCGGCACAGAACAGACGGAACTGGCACATAGTAAAGGAGCAGTGGGTGGTTGCGGGCTGATTGATAATGAAGGTCAAAGTACTTGTTAAAGTTAGGTGTGTATCTTGTAACCAAGCACTAGTCTTTGTGATTATTGTGTGTAATAGTAGGTAGCTAAGATTCAACTAAGAGCCAACCTTAAATATTTTAAGTAAAAATGTTTCTATCACCTATGATAAACTATGTATGTTTGAATGTATCTATGTTCATATCGACGTTTGACCTTCATATTCGTTCCACTACCAAAAAAAAACTATTCTAATTTAAGAAAGCTTGTGGAAACGCCACTAATAATGAAATTAGATGAGAGCGTCTAACAAAAACAGGGAAATGTTATTAGCTGTCTGATTTTCACGGCCCACTGGAGCAAATGATGGCAATCGAACCTTCAGCTTCAGATAAAATTATAAAGAAAACAAGTCTAGCTATATATTGTTTTGCATAATAAAATTCACTTAGTAAATTAGACATGACGCATCAGAATCACTTTTTAAATTAAAATATTAACGCATAACTTAATTATGCAAATGATCCTCAAAAAACTAAACATTTGACCAAAACTACTTGTTAGTAACTGATTACAACTTTGATTAATTCAACATTTATGTAAGTGATATATTAAATGTATCTTGTTTCTAAAGATGAACAGATAAGAATAATAAGTTTTCAGATAAAACTTGATACTATACTCCATTTTAATTTATTTTCACCTCTTTCACCTCTACGCAACAAGGTTTTTAAAAGTACCTAGGTATTATAGATTGTTCAACACGGGTAAAATTGCAGATAAAACTTTTAAGACCTTTTTGTACATACCAAATGAACATAATTATAAAGATTTATGACTATGACTATGACTTAAAACCATAGCTGATATTTTGAAGATAAGCTCTTTTTCGTAATTACATTTTGACATGATCGGTTAACCTACGTACGATAAGCACATATTTGCACCGAAGGATCACAGACATTTCATTTACCTGCAAGTATTTAAAATACAGACCAAATGCAAACAGTTCAACCAGCTTCGCGTCGTCTAATTGAGAGTTTAATCTTGGAGCGAAGAAAATAAACAAGACGTCAGCATCGGAGTTTATTTGGAATTAGACGGAGCTTAAATCAATGTCGCCTCGCAATCGGTAATAGGTATTTATTTTGGTGTATTTTGGTGACGTTTAAGTATTTGAAGATTTGGAATGAGGAGATTGACTAGGTTTGTGATGGCATACCCTTGAGATATGCGGTGCATTCGACCCGCAGCGCCGGGCTCTGGAGGAGGCAATAGGTAGAGTTGGGAGTATCTCGCTGCCAATCGTCTTGGAGGCGATGGTGGCGAGAGACTTCGTCTGGAAGGCCATGGTTCGGTTCTGCTCTGAAGTCATGAGACTGAAGCAACAGGCTGAACGGGCCCGTGAGGATACCGCGGATGCGGCACTATCGCGAAGGAGAAGGACGGGAAGGAGACGCAGACGATACGCGGACCTACAACCGCCGTAGCTGTCTGTGATCCAACCCAAAGGTGGAGGATGGATCCAAGAATGAATCGTAAAATGTTAAATCACGTAGGTTTCGTGTCGCTCGTGCAGGTTATGAGTGTAGCTGTCCACAGATGGGTATACATACGTCAGAGTGGATCCCGTGGTTCAATTCTCTAGTGGACAGGCCCCGCGGCCACCACTTTACACGAATTTGCTGTTCTCCAGTGTTTAGTGGGTAAACTTCCCTCACTCTCATCCCTGATTGATTATTATGCTTTCAGTGTGAAAAGGGGGACGGATGGAGCCTCACATAACCTTGTCTTCTGGGGGTAGGGTATCCATAAGGTGAATTCACTGGAAAAAGAAAAAAATAATATGTTTGCGATCGCAAGTTAAGCAACTTTCGCAATGCCGGCTCACGATAGATAACGAAATAAAAATATTTACTGTGTACTTTTTTAAATAATTTTTTTTTACAAATGTGTATGAGAGTTAACTTTAAAATTCCAAATCGGTAAGAGTTCTACTGGAACAGTTATTGAGTGGCGACTGGCAGGCCTCAAACATGATGGTCTGACGATGTGGTAAAGGTCGCCTTTAGCCACTGGAAGCAGCATCAGTCTGGTCGTGGTAAAGATCCTAGGGAAGTTCTTTCTTTTTTGTATTAAATGACTCTATTCTCTTGTCCAAATGTCGCCTGACGATGACGATCTCGGAGTGCGACGTGTGGGTGTAAGCGTGTAATTATACCTTTTTATATAATTGAAATAGTCGTTTTATAGACATCTTCAAAGCTTAATTAATGTCTACATCTTTTCATCTAGCAAGTCGCTGAAGCCTGACTTCAAAGAAAAGTAAGTGAAAAAATTGCAACATATATTTTATATTTCTTATCTCCAAAGACATTCCTCTTGATCTTTTAGCTAGAATTTTCTAATATATTTAATTGAAATTATTAAAACTGTATACTTTTGATGTTTAATAAAGCTTTGATGTATTGATGTTCTTTATTATTGCTACAGCAGGTCGCTAATAAGTTCTCATTATTTCAACGGATGAACAAAAACAAGCAGTTTTTTTTAACAAAAGCGTACAAAAGAGGGCAATTGGCATGAATTGGGGTTCGTTTATCTTGAAGATTAGTTAGAAAGACAAAGGAGGTCGAATCACGTTCGTGTTTTGTTATGGAAATTTTAAAGCGTGATAAATATCCTGGGTCGGGATAATGATTGCCTCTGTCTCGCGATTATGTCTTTGTTTTCCGGAAAGAAACATTTCATCTGTTATCCTTTGATGAAAATAAAAACAAAAGAAAAACATATTCGTCACAACGGTAATAGGTTGTTGTAGTTGTTAGTGGTGAAATATTAGGCATATCTCTTGTTTTATGGTATTTGATATTATCAGGATATTTTTCATAATTATGAATATGAATTCAGAAATCAGGAAGGATTGCTTGTTTTGTAGTAAGTTTAAACATTTTATCCTATATATTGCCAATCAACATACCAGTTGGTGGTAATATTTGATTACTTGCGTTAAAAAACGTTCAAATAATGTCAAATATAACGAAGCGTTGAAAAAAAGTTTACCTCGACGGGAACCTCTCTCTACCTTACCTACCGCCTGAGGCAGACATTTTTTTTTCAACTTTTCGTTATCTTTTATACCAGTTGTACACAAATCATTTGTGTGGTAGCTGCCCACCAGAACATAACTCCTGCAACTCTCCGCTAGTGGCTTCTAGCAGTTATACGGTGCATGTAGCGGCCACACCCTGTGTAGGACCCCACTAGGCGGAACTGCACCGCAGCGGAACTGAGCGACACGACGCGTCAAAATATTCTTTATATGAAATTATATGAGACAACACGCGCTAAGCGCCAACGGAACTACACTGCAGCAGAACTCCGCGGCAAAGTTGATCAACTCACCAAAAGTGTCGCGACCTCTCGATGTGTATTTCCGCTTCCGCGTAGTGCGGTTAGACAAACTTCGTTTTCATAGTAAGTCAAACGAGATACTTGGAAGCGCGATATCGTTTCTCAAAAATGTCGATAGATGAAGAAAAATTAATTTAAAAATGGATCCTTCTTAAGTCGTGGCAAAAGCGCATAATACTCGCCTTCTTCATATCGCGAGTTTGATATGTGATGTAGCCATATTCTTTGCTTTTTCTTGCCTGTTCTTGCTCGATCCTTTCCTCTTCCTCGCACAACAAGGAAATAATAACAATATCCATTTCGTCGTTCATCTTGCTCAGAGGTTGCCTAGCTACTGAATATATTTTTGTAGCACCGCTGTAGTTTAAGTGCGGTTTATCAAAAAATTACGCGTCGTGTCGCTCCGTTCCACTACGGTGCAGTTCCGCCTAGTGCGGTCCTACCTTGTTGACCCGTAGGCTAAACTAGCGGAGGGGTCTGTGGAACATTCACGTTTTTTACTGGAAGGTTTCACAGATTTCCCAAAGCCGAGACCTCCAGCTTAATGCACTAAAGTCTGCTCTGTTGTGGGCTTGGGGCAATGTCGATAGGCAAAGGATCCCTGTAACTACAGCGGTTCAGCAAGGTGTCGCAAACCGTCTTAAAAAGGGACTCGTTGAGGTCTATAGTGTATAATAAATGACGAGTCGCCAGTTGCTGCGGCTTCTTTCCATTTACCAGTCGTATCGGCTCCCCGATCCATTTTGGTGCCGTGGGTTCGAAGTATAAGTGTGTGGTACTGTATTGGCGCAAGTGCTTATCCACCTTAAATATGTTCACTTTTACGTTTTCATTACTTTATGGATTCCGAATATCTTGCAAGCCCTACGGCGATGGACAAATATCTGTAAGTGTATTAAAATTTTATTAGATTATACTGCCCTGTGTCACATTAATCGCCGAAAATTGCACCTACCATGTCATCTCTGCACCACCCTATGGTTGACTGGTAGATAATGCCTCAGTAATATAATATAGTAGTGTCCGCCATGTAATATATTATGTTGCAAAAGTTTAAATAAATAAAATAAATAAACAACTGGTGGTGGGGTCTTAGGCCACGATGTACCCGGGCCTTAGCTGGCGCTCTGCACGTAGGCGATCAGACGACAGTGGTGGAGGACGAGTTCGGCAGCACGTCTGGTGACAAAGCAGCCCTATTTAGGAACGCTCTGCTTTCCTCAATCCGGGGAGGGGCCTAGAAAAAGTGGCCTAAACTTAGTCCGTCTCACCTTCAATCTTGCGGCAAACCGCGGTCGGTTGGACATCGATCTTACGCGGTCGACATATGAAACAAATAAATAATAATATCAACAACTTAATTATAGGATCATGGAACGTTAGAACTTTGATAGACGACGATCGTAACCTGTGTCCTGAGAGGAAAACTTCTCTCATAGCCAGAGAACTGTCCCGATATAACATCGACATCGCGGCTTTAAGTGCAACTCACCTTAGCGACAGTGGAGAGCTCTGTGAAGAACTTGGCGGATAGACGTACTACTGGTGCTGTAAACCTGCCGGTGAACGGGCGGTGAGCGGAGTTGGGTTTGCAGTACGCAACAAAATTGCGCAATAATTGCAGAAGATTTCTAAAGGAATATATAACCGCATAATTACTTTGCGCCTACCAATAACATATGGGACGAGCATTCATTTTGTGAGCATATATGCCCCCACTCTACCGTCACCTGATGAGGAAAAAAACAAATTCAATCAGGAGCTACGCAGTGTCCTACAGAATATTCCATCTCGAGATATAGTTGTTCTGCTGGGTGGCTTCAACGCTCGCGTTAGCTCGGAGTTCAGTGCTTGGGAAGGAGTACTCGGTCGCCATGGGGTAGAAAAGTGCAATGACAATGGCTTGGACTTACTAACTCTATGTGCAGAGTTTGACTTGTGCCTTAGCAATACGTTCTTTCGATTGCCAGAAAAATATAAAACCTCGTGGATGCAACCAAGATCAAAGCACTGACATCTTTTAGACTATGTTATCGTCCGCAAAAAGATCTTGGCGACGTTTCGATAACAAGATCTTTGGGAGGTGCCCAGGGCTGGACTGATCACAGACTCATAATTTCTAAACTGCGTCTTAATAAAAGCTCCACGTAGTGCTAATCACTGAAGGACATCTAAACTCGATTACTCGAAATTAATTCACTCAAATGAGCTCATAAAGACAATAGGTGCTGATTTCGGTGCTCTGAAGGTTGATTTTGCAGGTTTTTCTGTACATGAAGGGTGACAAACATTTTCCAAAAACCTATTCGAGTGTGCCCAGTGAACCATCGGCAAATCTCTTAACCACTCAGTCTTGGAATTTAAATGTCAAAAATAATGACAGCAGGTGCGCCATAATTTTTTTGAATTTGCGGATGACGTCACAATTCCCGCCTTTTTCAAAAAAAAAAATTACTCTTATGAAACCATATTTTGTCGTTCTGTAAACAACAATATACTTACTTATATTTTCTATCCATCAGGTATCAAACTAAAGTGATGATTGCAACAGTTTATTTGTCTTATAGTATTTCTCTAAAAATCACTCGGAAATCGGTAACATACCTACGGATTTTACACGCTTTATCTAGTAGTAATAACGATGTATTTCTTACAACTTATTATCTAAATACAGTCATTACATGCTCAATAATCATTTTCTAATTTGAAACAGTACTAACATTAGATAAATCCAATAAAAATAGCACACAAAACTCAGCGACTTATTCACTCCGACACAAAAATTGGCGCAACTGTCAACGTCGAATTTGACAGAATCGAGCACAGACGACGCGATATTTTGCGATCACGCTACATAAAATGTATCACAGAACCGAAATAATTGACCTTGTTCATACTAAAGTAGTCTGTAAGTCTATGAAAACACGTTACAGAGTCATGTGGGAGAGAGCGGTCTCATGCGACCGCTTGGGGTTTGACGGAATGGCGCGAACTGTCAGTGCGGTCTCATGCGACCGCTGGGGGGCTCAGAGATTAAGAAGAACCAAGATTGGTTCGACGATTCTGACGTGGTTTACAAAGTTTACAAAACTTCTTGAGGAATGCAAGCGTGCTTTGCGAAGTCCAGGAGTGGATCATAAAGCTGTTCATCAAAAGCTAAACTCAGGGTTCGGGAATGTAAGGATCGCTAGTGGGTGGCAAGAGCAGCTGAGTTGCAGCATTTTTTGAGAAAATACTTTGAGGGTCTTAAGACCATCTTAGGACCAAGGTACAGAAAATTGGCAACCATATACTAGAAGAGAATGGCGACTAGCTACATATCTCTTCTTTCCTCTGCTGGTAAGATCCTTGCACACATTCTAAACACCCGCCTAAGCCGACTTTCCGAAAAGATACTACCGGAAAGCCAATGCGGATTTAGACCTAGTAGGGGTACGGTGGATCCTATATTTGTTTTAAAACAAATACGGGAAAAGTTTCTTGAGCGGCAACGACCTCTATACATGTGTTTTGTAGACCTCGAGAAGGATTTTGACCATGTATCACACCACGGTCTCTGGCTAGTATTAGAAAAGTCTGGATTTCCTAGAAAATTCGTAAACCTGATGAGGCAATTTTACGAATACTCTTCACTAGTCGACTCTTTTTGGTTTTTCAATTATGGGACCAGTCTTTGATGACTCGACCCCGGATGAGTCTAGAGTCATCGTGTCTGCGTCTCTTGCCAAAACGATGCACCGGTTTTGGGAAATTGAGGAACTACCCATGGTTCCTAGGGTGGACCCTGACCATGCGGAGTGTGAGGCCTTTTATCAGGCCAACACGTCACGGTTGCCGCCCGAAAGGTTTGTAACTAGGTTACCCTTTATTGCTTCTCCTCCTGCTTTAGGGCAGTCCAGGATATTGGCGGAAAAGCGTCTGCTGGCCATGGAACGGCGCATGCGGCGTGACCCCGTACTTCGTGATAAATACATAGAGTTTATGCGCGAGTATGAGGCATTGGGTCACATGTCTCCGGCTCGAGTGGATTGGAGCTCAACTGAGCACTACTTCCTGCCTCACCATGACGTGGTAAAGGCTACTTCGGGTAAGTTGAGAACAGTGTTTGACGGATCAGCCACCACGACTACGGGGTTGTCATTGAACCAGTGTCTACATGCTGGTCCCAAGTTGCACCGGGATGTCGTTGATATTATCCTGAACTTAGAAGACATCAGGTGGTGTTTGGAGCCGACATCCGGATGATGTTCAGACAGACGGTCATCCACCCGGATGATAGGCGTTTTCAACTGATACTCTGGCGTGAGAACCCGGATGACCCGGTAACCGTCTACGAGCTCAACACCAACACGTATGGGTTGAAGTCCAGTCCATATATCGCCATCCGATCCTTGTTGGAGCTGGCTGAGCGAGAAAGGTCCCGCTTTCCCCGCGCGGCCGCTGTGCTGACACGTGACCTGTACGTCGACGATGTCTGCACCAGGGCCAAAAGTGTTGAGGAGGCTCTCACACTGCGGGATGAACTTATTGCACTTCTTGCAGCCGGGGGATACGAGTTGCGGAAGTGGTTGTCCAACGAGCCTGGTCTTCTAGAAGGGATCCCGGTGGATCACCAACAGAACCCTGACTTGTTTGCGGAGGCGGAGGACCCCAACATGATAGCGGTGTTAGGTATGAATTATCAACCTGTCAATGACATCTTCACTTTTCAGGTGGACCTGGAATCCCAGAGGGTCTGGAGTAAGAGGACGGTGCTGTCCACCATTGCCCGTATGTTTGATCCGAACGGGTGGATCAGTCCGGTGATCTTCTCGGCCAAGTGCCTTTTGCAGCAGCTGTGGATGCTGGGCTTCATGTGGGACGAGCCGCTCATAGGGCCTCCATTAGATACCTGGCTCGAGCTAATCTCTACCATGAAGGAATTCAACCGGGTCGCCCTACCCCGTTGAATTTTGCCGCCGGGCAAATCCCAGGTAAGTCTACATGGCTTGTGCGATGCTTCCGAGCGGGGGTACGCTGCTGCAGAATACCTACGAACTGTTGACTCCGAGGGCCGGGTCAACGTCGTATTACTTTTAGCTAAAAGCAAGGTTGCTCCAACAAGAATTCATCTGACCATCGCTAAATTGGAGTTGAGCGGGGCTCATCTACTAGCCAGGTTGCTAAGTCATGTTCGCCGGGAGTTGGCCGCCACTGTTGACATCCGGGATGTCTTTGCATGGTCCGACAGCCAAGTCGCACTGGCATGTTTGCGCGCGGCGCCACATACTCTGGAGATCTTCGTGGGAAACCGGGTTTCCCAAATACAGAGCATTGGAATTCCTATCATCTGGAGATACGTCCCGGGTGAAATTAACCCGGCGGACTGTGTTTCTCGGGGCTGCACTGCTCCGGAATTGGTGGACCACCACCTCTAGTGGGGACCACCGTGGCTGGAGTCGCCTGAGATTTCTTGGCCTGTCCAGCTGCTGGACAGGACGGTCCAGATCTTGCCTGGGATGCGTGTGCATGCCCTGGCCATGGAGACGGCCCTGGACCCCGACTGGCTTCCTGGGCGGTACAGCAGTTTGGAAAAGTTGCTGGATGAAAAGGTTAATCCATAACTGTCGACTTCCGCGGGATAGATCTTTGTCCCCAATTGTGATTGCAGAGGAGCGTCGGAGCTCGCTACTGCACTGGGTTTGGGTACTGCAGGCGGACCGCTTTAAGGCTGAGCTTCTGGTTCTGCGTGAAGGCCGCGCAAAACTAAAAGGAGCGGTCGCCCGGTTAAATCCTTTTAGAGATACGGAGGGGCTTCTGCGTGTTGGAGGCCGACTTCGGAAGGCTGACTTGCCCTACGGAAGTCGCCACCCTCTACTCTTACCGAAGGATGGACCCTTGGTTAAGCTCCTGGTGTCCGATCGACACATCCGTAATGCGTACGCAGGGTGCGGCGCATTATTAGTTATCCTACAAAGGGAGTTTTGGATATTGTCTGCTCGAAGAGCCATCCGTGGAGTGCTCTTCCGGTGTTTGCATTATTACAGGTTGCGGGCGTCACTCATGCAGCCGCAGATGGGGGATCTGCCTTCGGACAGAGTCACTCAGTCCCGCCCATTCTCGGGGGTCGCAACAGATTTTGCGGGACCTTTCTCGGTAAAGACGACCACGCTTCGCAACGCTCGGGTTGTGAAAGTCTATTTGTATGTGTTTGTGTGCCTGGCCACCAAGGCCGTCCACCTGGAAGTGGTTTTGGCATTGTCCACGGAAGCCTTTGTCGCCGCATTGGATCGTTTTGTGTCGCGTAGGGGTTTGCTTTCACTTATTCGCTCCGACAATGGCACAAACTATAGGGGTACGGTTCCCTATCTAAAAGATGTTTATAAATTTTTAGAAACTAATATAGATAATTTAAGTCAAATCCTCGCTCGGAGTGGGGTAACTTGGCGGTTCAGTCCCCCAAATTGCCCCCACTAGGGAGAAATCTTTGAGGCTGCCGTCAAGTCAGCAAAGATCCACCTCCGCCGCGTGATAGGAGAAACAGTCCTGACGTTTGAGGAGCTTGCTACAGTATTCTGCAAGGTAGAGGTGGTCCTCAACTCTTGTCTTCTCTGTCCCCTGTCCCCTGATCCCAACGATCTGGAGGTCTTGACTCCTGGTCATTTTTTGATTGGGCAGCCGCTCACTGCTCTGCCGGAATACCCATGGAGGGAAGAGCGTACAACCCGGTTGTCACGCTATCAAATGTTGCAACAAATGGGAAAAGACTTTTGGAACCGCTGGTCAGTTGAATACTTGCACCTGCTGCAGCAAAGGGTGAAGTGGACAGACAGGACTGAGCCTCCTCGGGAGGGAGATTTGGTTTTGTTGAAGGAGGCTAACTTGCCATCCTTGGTTTGGCGCCGGGGCCGCATTTTAAAGTTGCTAGTTGGTGAGGACGGAACTCCACGCGTCGCGGAGGTGTTGGTCGGCGGTTCGATTCTGCGACAAGCCCTAGCAACTCTCTCTCGTCTCCCGATTGAATGAGCTAGCGGTCTGAGGCTGGCCGTTCAGACCGAAGCGGGGGGATGTACGGAATAAAACGTGAAACAGAACACATCGCTCTGTCTCACTCGGCCGATGTGACGTCGCGCGGCACTCAGCTCTGTTTCTGTCTCAATTCAATTATTTTCAATTATTTGCAATTGTTATGTGTCACATCACTATTGTCCCATCTCTATTGCCCCTAGGTTGATGGCGTCTAGACCACATTTTGAGTAACTTAAATTGTTTTGTGATAAAAGTGTACTCTTGGAGTAAAACGTTTATGAAGCTGACGGCTCGGCTTCTTAGTTATTGTTTACTAACTTAATTTGTATTCACGTACTGCGGGGTAGCGTACAAAGTACACGGGTGTTGGCGGCCGAGACCATTGAGACACGTGCGTGCCGCATCCTTGAAGAACTGCCATGTAAGCTGGTGATTATATCTTGTCTGGGGTATTTGAGAGCTCTCAGGGTTAGGTGGGAAGGTATGTAAGTTAGTTTATATTAATTATAGTTAAGTTAGTGATAAGTATTGTCCTACTGTACGGAGATCAGTCGCTGATCTCTTTGTAGCAAACAATTATAAAAAACCTAAACCTAGGGTGCCGCCGGCAGCGGGGCAGGGCACAAACTACCGGTGGTTAGGGCTGCAGAGAGAGGAACAATAAGTATAATAATAATAATAATAATAATAATAGAAATATTTAAAAATGTAAATAGTATGTAAGTATAAAAATGAATAAATGGAATAATAATAATATTAATATTATTATTATTATACTCGTAGTAGAAAACAAAGTTAGTTATAATTTATACTAATATTGCTATAAGTTGTTAACATTTTAGCTAGTATCTCAGACTACTTAATGAACAATGCTAGGATGAAAATGGAATACCTAAATTAAAGCCAAAGAGAAACTAATAACTTACTCCGTTAACCCACCCCGACCGAGCGTGCATTTTGTATATTATGTGGAAACACAAAGTAAATTAAACAACATACATAGTTATTTATTTCTTTAATTTACAACAGCGCGATAAACACACGATAAACTTGGCAAAATAGCTCAATTACCAAATAATGAACGCTCTAAGTCTACCTAGACGTTGATACGATATTCAAAATAATTAACAGTTGCGGGAAGAAGGATCTACGCCCATGCGGTAAGACGTAGCTCAGTTGAACTGCTAGATCCGTGTAAGTACCACCCCTGTGGTTTAGTAGCTAAATCAACGACGTTAGATCCAGAGGTCCCAGGTTCGATTCCCAGCGGGGGTACATATTTGTATACTTTGTTTGGTTGGTGGTAAGGCTTGTTAATTCCGCCAGGCAAGCTAACACCGTCTTACCTGAAGTGTGGCGCCATAACAGCAATGATATTAGCATTGTGTTCCGACAGTTTAAGAGCTAAAATAGCCAGTTCCTCAGTGGTTGAGGATTTCTGGTGAATCGCGCTTACACCTTTGAGCTTATCTTTACTTATTACCATCAGGTGAGATGAAACCCAACTGCTTACCCGTAATAAATAAAAAAATATATATTTAACCCCTCAGTCTTGGAATTTAAATGTCAAAAAGAATGACCGTAGGTGCGCCTCTTTTTTTTTAATTGAGGATGACGTCACACGCCTTTTGCAAAAATATTACCGGTAGAACGGGGCTATTCGGTAACCGTGGGGCTTTTTGAAAAAAAATAATATTTTTGAACGAACGAGAACATACTAACGAGAACGCAACCTTTTTATTCTCTAACATTTGGTAACTCCGTTATCTGTCAATCTCGACCAATCAGAGAAAAGAACACCGCGCGTGTGATGTTAAGAACAACATTTAGCGAGAGCCTGTCAGTTTTGTTCCAAATTAGTTTTTAAGTAAAAATGTTAAATTTAGTGCTGACCTTTGCATTATTTTTAAATATTTAAATGTATGTTACCAAATATCACCGTCGGTGTTTATATTGAAATAAAAACAGTTTATAAAGATATTTTCTATGTCATTTTGTATGCATACCAAATAACCCCACCCTGGGGGCTATTTGGAAAGGCACCTTCTTTCTTAAAATAAACCTTACTGTTTGTTCAATCTATGTTTTTATTTTTGTATTTTTATAGAGTTATATCTGTATAAAGCAACACATACCTACTTCTTTATCTGTTAAAAATTAAAGAAATAATAAATATTCAATTTATACTTACTTTTTTAAGAAATAGCCCCGTTCTACGGTACTCTAAAATCAAACCATATTTTGTCGTTCTGTAAACAACAATATACTAACTGATATATTTCTTATCCATCAGGTATCAAAATAAAGTGATTATTGCAACAGTTTCTTTCTCTTTTAGTATTTCTCTAAAAATCACTCTGAAATCGGTAACATGCTAACAGACTTTACACGCTTTATCTAGTAGTAATAACGATGTATTTCTTACAACTTATTATCTAAATACGATCATTATAGTCTCAATAATCATTTTCTAATAAGAAACAGTACTTACATTAGATACATCCAATAAAAATTGCACACAAAACTCAGCGACTAATTCACTCCGACACAGAAATTAGCGCAACTGTCAACGTCGAAAATGACAGAATCGAGCACAGACTTTGCGATCACGATGCATAAAATGTACCACAGAACCGAAATAATGGACCTTGTTCATACTAAAGTAGTCTGTAAGTCTATGAAAACACGGTACAAAGTCAAGTGGGAGAGAGCGGACTCATGCGACTGCTTGGGGTTTGTCGGAAAGGCGTGAACTGTCAGTGCGGTCTCATGCGACCGCTTGGGGTTCTAGAGGTTCGATGTTTAGTTTATTTATTCAGCGTCACCGATCACGTTAACGACGACGAGAACTTGCAGTGCAAAAATTGTCTTGGGTGTCATAAAAGACGACTAACGGACTAAAGACTGCACGTACATCCAACAGCATAAAGCGGCGAAGGCTCACCACATATCACGCTGAGCAAATATGCAGTTGTTATTTGATGAAACGTGGGCTGTAGCAATGTGGCAATCCACTGCTTTTGCGGTCCTCTTTGTCTCTGACTAACCCTTTAAGAATAAAGGCGTTAGTGTTTGTATTTATGTATTTTTTCAACTTGATTTTCACCAGAAAGCGCTGCTTTAATGCCACCAAAATTATCGTTTTCCTTAACGTGATCGTATGGTGTAAAAACACCCGCTTAGCACTGTTAGTTAAAACTACTACCAGATATAACTACTTACTGAAACTACAGGTTACATTTGGATAGGTCAGGCTTAAGTTTGTAAATAGCAAGCTACGAAAACAGTGTGCGAACACCTTAAGTTAACCTTTCCGTAGAGGTAGTAAGTTGGGCGCAAATTGTTTGTCGGAAGCCATATCTCACGTACTAAATTAACTTGCGCCGAGCGACACGCCTCCTCTCAGTAGTGTAGTGTAGTGTCTAATGAACAAACAGTGACGTCTTACTATTTTACCCAGTAAACGATATTATTAAGACTATGATTGTTGTTATCATTAGTCTATAAAAGCTCAGACACAACAGAAATTCAATTGTTAGTAACCTTTAGAGTCTTCGTCGACACACAAGGGGATAAATGTGATACAGTTGGTCTTAGGCACACCCATATAAAACATAATACGATCAAACTCGCACATGAAGCGATCAAACTATAGTCCTATACTACTCCTACTCCTATAAATAGTGACGTGACATTGGTGGTTTAGTGGTAGGTATTGCAGTCCGGTGTAATTTTTATCGGATAGAATCCGACCGGATTTCTGTCGCTCCAGCCATATTGAAAACCAGGATGATTTTCCCTTTTCGTTCCAAAATAGACTATATGGGCGCGAACCAAATATTGAATACGTGCGCAATACTGGATACAAAAGTGATACGTGTTAGCTGAGCACATAGTTTTTTAGTGTATTTAACGTTTTTTCGAGATGATCTCGATGTCTGTGTTTGGAACTGAAGGAAAAGCGCAAATGATAGAGAAGATGCGTGAAAGGGTTTGAAGGAGGCTTACGCTCAGCAGTGGGACCAAATAGGCCAATTTCAAAATCGTTTTCCTCGATAATATTGGTAGGTAATGGGTTAGTTAACAATTTTCGTAAAACTTAGTAGTAATGTAACGGAATACTGGATACTTCCCACCTCTAATACTGGGTATTAGGATACACATCGAACAGAATGTGTTTGTGTAACTTACAAAATATTCTTTTTATTTAGTTGGAGAATCTGTGTTAGTATAAATCAATTGTCAAAATGTTTGTACGCGCATCACTTCAGAAGGGCTTTTTCTATTCTGGTTTTGTAATCGTCAGGACAAAGTGAAATTTGTCACTCCGTGACAAAATCCCTTATAGAGTCGTGTACCTACTCAATAAAAATAAGTGGTTTTACTTTTTTGGTATTTCAAGAAGTATCCATTATTTGCTACGTCTATCCTATAGGCAAACTTATAAATAAGTAGTTTTTTTATAGCAGAAGGAGGCAAATGAGCAAGCGGGTCACCTGATGGAAAGTAATCACCGCCGCCCATGGACACCCGCAAAACCAGAGGAATCGCAGACGCGTTGCCGGCCTTTAGGGAAGTAATGGGCTCATTTCTTGAAGATCCCTAAGTCGTATCGGTCCGGAAATACTGTAGCCACACTGCTGTACTGTACCACAACACTGTAGTTCGAGGCAAGAAATTTTGTGAAAAACGCACAGTAGTAGACCGCCATCCATCAAGGTGATGTGGATGGAATGACAGTCGATTGCGTGTAGTGCGGTAAAGGAAATCGGCAGCAGGTATCAAGCCGAACAATTTCTCAGAACACTCCCCATGATATATGCGGTACAATATACAGAGAGACTCAACGTCTCTCTGAAGAGCTCGTGGATCGAGCCGACTTGAAATAACCACGTCGTCGACCGAGCAGTTCTGCGTTGAATTCGGTCAAATGGAAGGAGTTGGTATTGGGGTGCTCCAGCCCAAAGATGGGAGCAGTATTCCATATGCGGCCTGACCTGTGCTTTATACAGGGCGTCCCACGGACATGCCACATGGAGGGAAAGTACCTTGAATATTGTAGATGGAACATTTCACTGAAAGAAGACATTATTTTAATTTAAAAAACAATTTAAACTGCATTCATAGATATTTCAACAATTACATGGTTGAACCGGGAATCGAACTCGTTAAATGAGAAAAATAATCATTCTGTAGCTTTATCACACCGATCGAAAGGCTTCATCATAAGGATTATTTTTTGCTAAGTAACATAGTGTCACAAATAAAAGGAAGACCATGAATTTTAACATTTTAATACAAAATTAATCAATTTATGTATGTATTTATTTGAATGTCAGTTGTAATGTCGTTACGGCAATTTCACCTATTCATTTTTCTGAACAAAATTTCACATCAAATGTTAAAATTCATGGTCTTCCTTTTATTTGTGACACTAAGTTATTTAGCAAAAAATAATCCGTAAGATGAAGCCTTTCGATCGGTATGGTAAAGCTACAGGATGATTATTTTTCTCATGTAACGGGTTCGATTCCCGGTTCAACCATGTAATTTTTGAAATAGCTATGAATGCAGTTTAAATTGTTTTTTAAATTAAAATAATGTCTTCTTTTAGTAAAATGTCCCATCTACAATATTCAAGGCACTTTCCCTCCATGTGGCATGTCCGTGGGACGCCCTGTATAGTTGTAAGCGGTGGGCCGGCGTGAAATACTGACCCGCTCTATTAAGAGGGTTTACGCATTTCGGTTTCCCATACAAACTTCCAAGTCGACATTTTTAAAAACCAATAAGTCAATTTTAATAAAACTTTGCATGCTAAAGCAAAATACAGGGGTCTAAATAGTTTGTTGATAACATTTTTGAAAAACGTTTATTAGCTGAGTTATTGCAATTTAAAATTCACTATATAAAGTTTAAAATCGCATAAACTCAGTTATTTAAACGTTTTAAAAAATGTTTTCAACAAACTATTTAGATCTCTGTATGTTACTTTAGCATGCGAAGTTTCATTGAAAATGGCTAAATTGTTTTAAAAATTTCGACTTGGAAGAAGTCTCAGTAAGAGTGCACTTTTTAATTTTAAAATATGTTACGGCGAAGGGCGCTCGCCGTAACAGCGACGGAATAAGGTGTGTGGACCCAGGACAGGTCTGGTTAGGTTTCGGAAATGAGGGCATGCGATTTACTTGGTAGATGATTGGTGGGGGCAAGGCAGGAGACGGGGCAGCGAGCTGGCGGACGGCGATGTAGGCGATTTGTCACGGCACAGCACAAAGTCCTTTCACCTAATCACAGGCACTATATTCACAGGCACTATCTTCACCGAGTCACTATCAATAAGGGCAGATACCAGCGCGCGTATTTTGTGGGCGTCTCGCGTTAGCTAGCAGACAGACGAGTGGCGCGGTCGGCTCACGAAGCTAGCGGCCGCGGGTCGCGCAGCGGTGGCGCCGCGGCAGACAGGCGGACGCGGCCGTCAACAACCGCTGAGTCAACCACCTTACAGCTGGCGGTATGCTTTGAATGGCTGTTGCGCTGTGGCGCAAACATCTTCCCGGGGCCCAGGTTGGGCTCATCCAATGGGAGCCTGGCGATTCGGAATACAGGCCTCCGAAGATGTCCATTCGCGGTGTCCAGGTCTACCACCCGCACGACGCCATACTTCCCAGGCAGGGTGCGAGCAATGCGCCCCAGTCTCCATTGGAGGGCAGGCAGGTTGTCCTCCTTGATGAGGACGAGCTCGCCAACTCGGAGAGGGGAGGATGGGGACAACCATTTGGAGCGGGTTTGAAGGGTATGAAGGTAGGACTGGGTCCACAGCGTCCAGAAGCGCTGGGAACGGGCCTGTACCATCTGGAATCGCCTACGTGTGGAGATCGGCCTGTCTTCTACGGATAGTTCGGGAAGGGCCGTTAGTGGGCGGCCTATAAGGAAGTGTCCGGCTGTAAGCGGCTCAAAGTCTGAAGGATCAGACGAAAGTGGGCAGAGAGGTCTTGAGTTAAGGACCGCTTCAATTCGAGCTAAAAGTGTGGAGAATTCCTCGAATGTGAGGTGTTGTTCGCCAATTACGCGATATAAAAGTTGCTTTGTTGATTTTACGTTGATCTCATGTAACGCACCGAACCATGGTCCCTTAGGGACGTTCAACAACCAAGTAATGTGCTGACCAGCGAGCCTGTGCGCAATCGTGTCATTGTTCAAGGCAAGAAAGTTTTGTACTTCGATGAGCTGATTTTTAGCGCCTACATAATTTGTACCGCAGTCCAAGCGGATGAGAACCGGGGCACCGCGGCGTGCTATAAAACGCTGTAATGCCGCGAGGAACGCTTCCGTGCTGAGGTCCGAGACCGGTTCCAAATGAACCGCCTTAGTCGAGAGGCACACGAATATACAAAAGTACGCTTTTAAGAGTTTAACATTACGTAGGGTACTAGATTTAACGAGGAATGGTCCGGCAAAATCGGTCGTGACTTGACTAAATACTGGCTGAGGCGTAACTCTATCGGCTGGCAGGTCGGCCATGAAGGGCGCTTGCGGCTGGGCCCGGCATCGAAAGCATCTAATGCATTTAAAAACTCGGTGTCTAATAATACGGCGCGCGGACAATATCCAAAATTGTTGGCGTAGGATAGCGTGTAAAGTGTCAGCGCCAGGGTAGCAGTGTGTTTTGTGGTAGTGGTCAATGATAAGGTCTACAAGTGGGCTAGAGCTGGGAAGTATGAGCGGATGCTGCGCGTCATATCGGATAGACGCATGGGACAGTCGTCCACCAACTCTAAGGAGCTCATCTTTAATGAGAGGTGACAGCCGCTGGAGTCTGACGGAGCAGATTTTGCCAGTTTGAAGGCGGTGGATGTCCTCTGCAAACTCATTGTGCTGAACACTGCGCACCCAGTAAAGTAGGGCATCTCTTCGTTCACTGACGTACAAGGGGCCTGAGCGTCGCGAATCTGGGTGGTGTCTGCAGTTGTGCAGAAAGCGTTTTAGACAAGCTGTCACTCCGACGAGCTTGTCTAGCGAACTGAACCGAGTGAGCAGGTCAAAGTCAAGACCGGGCACTGTGACCAGTGACGGGACGTGTTTGGGCTTCAGGCCGGGCAGGGTGGCCCAGAGCTAAAGGCATCGCAGGCCAAGACTCAAAGGCTGTCTAAGCCACGTGGGAGACCACCATAAGTCGTGGGCTGACAGGGATTGCGCAGACATCCCTCTGCTTGCGCAATCTGCCGGGTTGAGCTCGGAAGGTACGTGTCGCCAGGTACATTCTGGTGAGCCTGAGCTGATTTTGACTACCCTGTTGGCTTCAAAGGGTTGAAGACGGTGAGGCGGTGTATTGAGCCAGGCCAGGACTATCGTACTGTCTGACCAACATATGTGTTGTTGTATACTGATATGGGCCGATAACTGAACCGACACACGGATCATGAGCTGGGAGAGTAGAGTGGCGGCCGACAACTCTAACTTGGGGATTGTGAGGCGATTCTTGATTGGTACGACTCGCGACTTGGCGACAATCAAGTGTACCAAAGTATCTCCGGAGGCATCGAGCACATGGAGGTAAACAACGGCGGCAAACCCGGCTTCAGAGGCATCTGCAAACCCGTGAAGCGAGTATGCAGCTGAGCCTTTGTTTGCACAAATGTGCCGAGGGAAGCGAATGCTAGACAACAGCGGCAGATCCTCTGAGATGTGGTGCCACTCCGTTTGTACTTCAGAGGGAGTGGGCTCATCCCATTCCAGCTTCAGTAGCCACAATTGCTGAAGCAGCAGCTTTGCGCGGAAGATAACGGGAGAAACCCAGCCGTTTGGGTCATAAAGTGAGGCTACGGTGCTTACAATAGACCACTTTGTGACATTTGTAATGGGGGGCAGAGAGATGCGGTAGGTGAACTCGTCTGACTGAGGGCTCCACTGTATACCCAAGACCTTAATGGACGTGGACTCTGGGTTCATGTCGAAGTCCTTGGGCATGTCGCATTGGTTGTCGGGAAATCTCTCGAGCAGCTTAGGCGAGTTAGATGTCCACTTACTGAGCTGAAAGCCGCCTAGGTCTAGCAGACTTATCAACTCGTCCTGGAGTGCTTGGGCAGATTCAACTGTGTCATGACCACACAAGATGTCATCAACGAAGATAGACTTGCGAAGAACCTGAGCGGCTCCAGGGTAGCGATGGCCTTCATCATCAGCCAGCTGAAGCAGAGTGCGGATTGCATGGTACGGGCTTGATCTTAAGCCGTAGGTGACTGTATTGAGGGCGTAGGTGAGCAGAGGGGGATCTGGTGAGGACCGCCATAGTATCAGCTGATACCGTCTCTGGTCTGGGGCAACCAGCACATTTCTGAACATCCTCTGGATGTCAGTGCTGAAAACGACTGGATGCGTTCTGAAGGACATGATAATGTCCACAATGTCCTGTTGAAGGGCGGGGCCTGTGTGTAGGCATTCATTTATGCTGACACCATTGGAGCTTTTGCAGCTACCATCAAAAACAATGCGCAGCTTGTCCGACCCTGACTTAAATACGCCATGGTGAGGGATGTAGAAGTGAGGTTTATGGGCGAATGTATTTGGGTGACTGGGAGCCATGTGCCCTAAGTCGATGTATTCGGCCATGAAGTCGACGTATTTAGAACGCAGAGACGGGTTCGCCATTAGCTTCTTCTCAATATTGAGGAATCTGCGTAATGCGATAGGGTGAGTTTTACCTATTTGAGGGGCGTCCTTTAGAAAGGGCAGAGCGACCGTATATCTGCCTGAGGGATCGCGTGTAGTGGTAGAGCGGAAGATTTCCTCGCATTGTTCCTCCAGGGGATCATTATGAGTGAGAGATTGAGGGAGGGGCTCCTCAGACTCCCAGAACCTTTCCAGACTCTGACGTATGTCCTGGGCTGGTTCAGCTGAGTCTGGTTGTGAGCTGACGACGTGAGCTGAGTTAACCTGCTGCGCCGGCTGCGCATACAAGTCCTCAATGGGTCCTATCAACGCGAAGTCGAAAATCGTGCCGAAGGCTATGGGCTTGCCCGGGCCCAACGAGACCTTAGTACCGTCCAACACCTGGCCAAGAACGTCCGACCCCAATAAGAGGTCGATCGGGGCTGGTGTGTGGTAAAGCTGGTCAGCCAATGGCACGGGTGGCTGGCCTAGTACGTGGGAAATGTTTGGTACCTTCTCTAAGGGAAGGTAGCCAGTGACGTTTTTTAAAATGTGAGCTGTGGCAGTGATTGTAGGAGTATCATTGTGAGTGGGTCGGCATACTATTGTTATTGCCGCCTTTGACTCATGTTTGTGCTGATTCCCAACTCCTGTAATTTTTAAAGAAGTGGGTTTTGATGGCAGGTTCAAAAGTCGTGCCATGCGTGACGTTATTAATGTCAGCATACTGCCACAGTCCAATAAAGCTCTGGCTGTGTGAAGATGGCCATGTACGTCCGCGACTCTTAGTGAGACGGTTGGCAACAAAATGGGTGTGCCAGTGGGCACAGAAGGTGAGTGAGCTGATTGAGTATCAGCTGAAATTGTATGAGCTGAGTATGTATCAGCTGTGTGGGCATGGGTTGACTGGGCATGGGCTAAATTTACCTCTTCGCTAGGGTGCTCTGTGATAGTTGGGAGTCATAATTGCTGGCGGCGTTCGCGGGGCCTACCTGGCGAACCGGACCTGGGCGGGCTGGCTCTGTGAGCAGAGCTGGGTCGCACCTGTTTAGCCTGTGCGGGTTCGTGCCGCCTGCTGTGTCTGGGACGCTCCCTCGAGTGCTCTGTCAGCTGTGGTGGGGGTACATGTACAGACGACAAATGAGCTGAGTGCGTTGGGCCGTCTGGTCGATGGAGGGACGTGTGGTGGTTCGTGCTCCCACAGTTCTTGCATGCCCCCCTTGACCTGCACTCGCTCTCGTAGTGACGGCCGAGACAACGCTGGCAGCGCTCGCGTGCCTGTACAAAGTCCCAACGGCCCTGTGTTGGCTGGGCATTGTACCATCTGCACGTCATGAGCGTATGTCCCCTAGTGGCACAATAGGGACAGTAGGACGTCGAGCGTGAGGAAGAGGACGAGGACGATGATGAGGAGCAGCTTTGCTGGAAGGCCGAGTAGACGGGGAAGGGCTGACTGCGAGCCGGGGAGGTGGATGGGCGGTGACGCATTTGCTGCGCTGGGCGTGATGGTTGGTGAGTAGGCTGATCATAGGCGCGGTGAGGCGATGGAGCTGAGGAGCGGCCACGGTAATGGTCGGGCTGTTGCTGAGCCATCTGAGCATAAGTGCGATGGGGCAACTGTGGAGGCGCGCGGCTACGAGAAGGGCCGGGCAGGGCGTAAATGGGCTGCGGCTGGGCTATGTTGGAGAACTCTGTCTCCAAACAGCGCGCGTGCTCCTCGAGGTAGGAGATGAGGTCACTCAACGTGGGCAGGGTGCTGCTAGACCCGTGTCTGCGTTCAAATAACGTGCGGAGCTCACCCTTAAGCTTTCGCACCACTATCGACACAAACACGTAGTCGTCTCCTATGGGCAGATCCAAATTACTAAGGGCACACTGGGCGGACACCAGCGGAGTGAGGAAAAGTGTGCGTATGTTAGAGCGCGTGTGCATGCTCGGCAGCCCCAGGATTATGTCGACGAAACTATCGATGAGAACCCGGCGGTTCTCGTACCGCTTGGTAAGGATGTCCATGGCCACGGCAAAATTTTTATTGGTGACCTTTAGGTGGGACACCATGCTTAATGCCTCACCGCTGAGACTTGAGAAGAGATACTGCTTCCGACAAGGTCGCCATGTCGTCAGTCAAACTCCTGAACAGTGCAATAAAGGAAGGCCAGTCCTCCACCTTTGAGCTGAACCTGGGCAGCGCTATCTTGGGGAGGACGGCTGTAGGCGTATTGACGCCGAGACTGGGCTGAGCGTTATGGGTTGGGGACGACGTGGAAGAGGGTAAGAGATCCTCCCTAGCCACAAGTATCCCCAGGTATGCCCCGGAGGCTTTTGTGTGGTTCTAAGTGTATGTCCTCTCAACCCCCTCGTCTAAGTTCTCCTCGTCAAGAATGCTGTAATATACTGAATCCAGCTTCTCCTTAATACCCTGTACCTGTGCGAAACGCACGTTAAATTCCGTTATGGAATGTTTGGTGTCGCCAGCAATGATTCGTGACCCCACCTCTAGGAGTTGGTGTATTGCTTTGGCGGCCTCCCTAAAAATTGAGCTTGTGACTTGGTCGGCATCGCGATGAATAAAAGGAGACAAGAAAAAATAAAAAAAATAAAAAAAAATTAACAAATTTAAAGGCAGTAAAAAGAACAACATCCTGTATATATTCTATAGTTGAGCTGGATGTATTTGTTTACTAAGGTAAGGGCAAATGGGCTAAAATTAACGCAACAATAAAGAGAGCAAAACTAAGTTGGGACGCCTTGTATATGACCTACGAGTGGGAAAACGCGTGTGTGTGTATGTGTATGTCTGTGTCTCTATTGAACGCGCGTACGTAACATTAGCCGACCGCAAAACAAAAAGCAAACAAAACAACAAAAAAATCACGTCATCCGTAGCCCACTATTGGGCAAGGCGCTCACAGTCGGGCAGACCTGTAGCGGAAACTAGCGCAAAGAATGAGTCGGTCGCAAAAAAAAATTAAAAATAAACAAATAATAAAAACTTAATTGAAAAAAATAAAATTGGGACACTCTGTCTGTGTCCTACAAGTGGGCAAACGTGTGTAGAAGCGAAGGCGACGCACGCAAATAGCCGTAAGCGATATAAAAAAAAACTGATGAAGCTAAATGAAACACACTGAGCTCATGTGGTGAGCACTCACAAAAATGAGCCGATTGCAAAGGCAAAAATTAAAAACAAAAAAAATATATAAAATTAACACGAGCGTAAAAATAAAGCACGCTTCTCGGCACGCGTGGTGAGCATGCACGAGATTTGAGCCGATTTAACACGACAAGAACATAAAAAATTCAGTAAAAAATAAAACGGGAAAAATAACAATACCGTCTCTCGTCATAATACCATACAATTATCTAGACGCGGGTGTGTTATACGTAACTAAAATTATATGTGCAGCCGATAAACGTAACGCAAACGTAACGCAATAATTTAACTACTAATTAAACTTAATTACCGTTAGGAGTATGAACAACGTATCATTAGGCAAAAATCATTTAGGTAGGTACACAAGTATTACACAAGTAGTACACAAGTTCGCTCAAATCACAAAACATTGTATGACACCATAGATCTGTGATCAGACAATCGGATGCATACACGAAATCAACATCAAAACAACATGCAGAAATAATTGCGTTAAAATAATTCGGATGTTGTGTGGTCGCAATCCTAACACAAATGATTCATAACTACCTCACCAAATTTTTATTGGGATAGGGTAAAGTTATGTGAACAAATGAATTTAGAAATGATGGCACAAATTAGATTACGGGCGGAAATAATTATTTTTTAGCGGACTGTAATTGAATGAGCTGATGGAACGTGAGACCAAGTTATGGTGAAATGGTAAAAATTTACTGGTTACGGGAAGGTCGCCGGTATTTAAATTTACCGGTTCGAATGACCAGAATGTTACGGCGAAGGGCGCTCGCCGTAACAGCGACGGAATAAGGTGTGTGGACCCAGGACAGGTCTGGTTAGGTTTCGGAAATGAGGGCATGCGACTTACTTGGTAGATGATTGGTGGGGGCAAGGCAGGAGACGGGGCAGCGAGCTGGCGGGCGGCGATGTAGGCGATTTGTCACGGCACAGCACAAAGTCCTTTCACCTAATCACAGGCACTATATTCACAGGCACTATCTTCACCGAGTCACTATCAATAAGGGCAGATACCAGCGCGCGTATTTTGTGGGCGTCTCGCGTTAGCTAGCAGACAGACGAGTGGCGCGGTCGGCTCACGAAGCTAGCGGCCGCGGGTCGCGCAGCGGTGGCGCCGCGGCAGACAGGCGGACGCGGCCGTCAACAACCGCTGAGTCAACCACCTTACAGCTGGCGGTATGCTTTGAATGGCCGTTGCGCTGTGGCGCAAACAAAATATAAACACGTATTTTTTAAAAAGTTATAATATATTTAATGGATTCTAAAATAGATATGTTCCGATTAAGTATGGAATAAAATACCCGGCAAATGGCCCTCACGGCTCTGATGACAGGCCATTACTCTTTTCATGAAATTTTCCATGACTTTTTCACAGAGATGTGGGTGTATCTCGCCGATGACGCGCTGGATCTCTGATTTGAGCTCAGGAATGGTTTCTGGTTTATTCACATAAACCCGAGATTTTCATCGACGACCTCCTTGGTCGAGTGGTTTGTACACCGGTTTTCATGGTGACGCCATCTCTGAGGTCCCGGGTTCGATCCCCGGTCGGGTCAATTTAGAAATTATTGTTTGTCTAAATTGTCTCGGGTCTGGATGTTTTCTATGTATAATAAGTATGTATTTAAGTATTTTAAGTATGTTTATCCGTTGTCTAGTAACCATTTAACGAGTTTCTTCGAAGCTTCTCTTGGGCTAGATAATTGGTGTGATTGCAGGAAAGATTTATTTATTAATTTATTTCACAAAAGCCCAAAGAAAAAAATCGCACTCCGTTAAATCGCACGATCTTGGTGGACATCAGAATTTCGTGAGATAATTCGTTCTGAAAATCGTTGCTGCAATATCTCTATTGTTTCATGCACGGTGTGGCATGTGGCGCCGTCCTGTTGAAACCACATGTCGTCCAGATCCATGCCATCCAGTTGAGACCACAAGAACTCCGTTATCATGTTCCTGTAACAAATGACGTTCACAGTCACTGCATTGACGGCTTCATCTTCAAAAAATTAAGGCCCAATCACGCCGCCTGACCAAAATCCGCACCAGACAGTTGCTCTTTGTGGGTGTGCATTTATTTCTCACGGATTGCATGAGGATTTTCTGAACCCCAACATCGACAATTTTGTGAACTCACGTAGTCATTCAGATGGAAATGCGCTACATCGAAAAAGATAATTTTTTCGAAAAATTGGCATTGAGTTCCTTTTCTCCATTACCTACCCATTGAACGAATTGCCGACGCTTTCCATGGTCTGCTGGTTTGAGCTCCTGAGTAAGCTAAATCTTTTGCAGCGGATTTTAACGAAAGATCCTCATGCATAAGGAAGGTCTTTTGTCAAAATCCGCTGCGCAGTCCTTCGTGAAATTTGAAGTTGTTGAGAACGACGCCGAATTTATGTTTTCAGGTTTTCGGAGACGCTCTCGTTTACAGCAGCAATGTTTTCAAGAGACCAACCAGTACGTTAACGCATAAGAGTCTTACTGTTGATAATCGACCCAGTTTTTTTAAATTTTTTGACCACTCTTCAAATGGTTGACACATTAGGTGCACTTTCTCGACTGAAAATTCGGCGAAGTTTGCGAGCGGTCTCAGCGTAACATCCTCCATTTTTGTAATAAGTTTTCACAATTATAACGCGTTGTTCTTTTGTAAAGCGCTCCATTTTTAATAATGGGAGTAAAAAACGTAAGTAACAGCTGTCAAATTTCAGAGTTGCCAGTTGCATGAAAAAAAATGACAGTAAATTTAAAAAGTGCACTCTTACTCTTACTCTCATTTTTCATATTAGGTATTATAATATAAATAGATAAGTATTCGTAA
The DNA here is from genome assembly GCA_963921215.1 of Scoparia ambigualis. NCBI lineage: Eukaryota > Metazoa > Arthropoda > Insecta > Lepidoptera > Crambidae > Scoparia > Scoparia ambigualis. Next base: position 8,954,933 of record OY992510.1, read on the forward strand.
ACAAGCTTGAGTGATAATTATAATCAATAAAGTTTTTTTTAAATATTTCTTGTCGTTTTTTTTGTTTTTGTTAACTTGAATGTTAAAGTCTGAAATTGTCTTGTAAATGTTTAGTATTTAATAGTAGTAGTGTAGTGTGTTAGTACTTCTTCAATAAAAGTATTGTTAATTTATCTAACTCGTATTACTTGTTAATTGGTTATTTTAGGACGATGATGTAGGTTCTAACCAGCCTTAGCCTAGACCTAGACGAACAAATAATACAAAAACTAAACATCTTTCAAAACATATTAATTAAATTTTGCACAAATTGCTAACAAATTTAGTATTAGAAATTAAAGAAAAAATATCTAAAAAAGCAATTGCTCTCCATGATCGTGTTAATTACTATGAAACGTTGAAGCTCGTTGAAAACAGACTTATCTTCTTTAACAAAGTGTAACTTTGGCAGTTTAATTAAAGTTGTTGCGATATTCTTTTCGGTGCAGCCCCCCGCCCCGCCCTGTGCGGCGGGTCAACAGACCGAGGTGTTATAATTTGAGCCGCTATTAAATTTCACTCGCCGTAACTTATCCTCACTTATCGGGACTCCGTAATTATACATTCTCTTTACCCTCGCAAAATTAATTTTCTAGCTAATTTGCCTTTTCATAATTAGAAGTGGGAATCTTTTCATCCGAATGCTGTTTTTCCCTTGCGGCCGGCGCGCGGAAATAAATTGTGGAAAAATATATTAACTTAAGTGATAGGGAAAAGTTCAGTGAATATCTTCAGTGTTACTATTTTTATGAATCGGGTGTCAGTTTTTACTTTAATTACAACTTTATTATTTAATTGTTTGCTTTCAAATGTTGTTTTATCAACATCTAAAATATCAAATCTGAATTCTGTATCAAATAATAATAGCACATCTATTAATGAAATACGTTACGAAAGATTATTTTGCGTAAAACCGATCGGACTTAATGAAAAATAGTTAAGAGTAGCATCCTTGATTACATGTTTTAAGTGTGATCGAAGAGTTGCATGTAAAATAATATTTTTTGATTGTCTCATAATTAATTAATAAAAACAATAACTTAATTATTAATTATTGTGTCAGGCCGTCAGGCCCTATGGACACAGTTTTCTTTCCACATACCTGTTCATTAGTATATAGAGAGATATTTTTCAAAACATTATTCAGAAACAAAATTTCGCTAAGATTTGACCAGTAACACTTAATTTTTAACAAATTGTCTGTGCCCTGCCCCGCCATAAATTCGGTAAGTACTTAACTCTTGAGATAAAATGAGGCTCTCGTTATTGTAAGTCTGATTTACTGAGTGCGAAAGTGCTTTTTGTTCCGAATTTATGGAGAACCAAATTACTTATTGAGATAAAAAATATCGAAATGCTCAGCAATAGACTAGTCCAATAAGTTATATTATAAGAGACAAAATCTCTCCAATCAGAAAGTATTATAGAAATGTATTAAATAATGCGTGAAAGTGAGTTATATTATGTATTTAGGTAAATCTGTATTTTTAACTAATACTAACGTTACGTGTAATTTTTTGTTTTTTCAGTAAGTACGGTCAGCAACAAAAGTAGCTGAATACTTAAGTACCTACCATGTCTCAGTATTATAGTGCTCAGCTACTTTTGATGCTGACTGTACATGTAATATGTGAGCGTGGATTTTCTTTTTAGTACTTATCAAAAAGTTTTATTTTTAGTTAATTATTGCACGGTAAATAAAAATTTGTAATTTATCTAAATTAAATGCATCAAATTTATTTTCAAAACCCATTGAAATGTGTCATTGTACGAGTCTATCATTATGTGTGTGTGTCATATTGCGAGTGTGCCATTATGCGTATTGGTAAAATTGTGTACACTTGTTGTTGTGCGTGTAATGCCTGTTATTTACGGATCAATTTAGTTTATTGCTTTCCTTTGAGAAATTATTATCATCATTATCATCATTATTACATGATAAAAAGTCGCCGTTTTCCTGTGTTTGTGGCTACGCTTTATTCTCCTAAACCACGCAATGGATTTTTTTGCGGTTTTCACAAATAGAATGAATGATAACTGAGGATGGTTTTGGTTGATAATTTATAGGTATTTTGTACAACATGGCTGAGGTATGACGGTGTTTCTAAGTGAGCGTGGACGAAGGCGCGGGTTGTTGTAATACACTAGTTAAATAATACACACGTATAATTGTTTGTTCAATAGTTAATTCTGATCGAAGCGTTCGAGACTAAAAATTGTTAGATAGGTATAAATATGTCGTAATTGACTTAACTTTTTTTTGTGTGGAATTTAAGTGTCAAAAATAATGACAGCAGGTGCGGTGCGCCATAATTTTTTTCAATATGCGGATGACGTCACAATTCCCGCCTTTTGCAAAAAAAAAATTACTCTAAAATCAAACCATATTTTGTCGTCGATTTTCGATTGCAACAGTTTATTTGTCTTATAGTATTTCTCCAAAAATCACTCGGAAATCGGTAACATACCTACGGACTTTACACGCTTTATCTAGTAGTAATAACGATGTATTTCTTACAACTTATTAACTAAATACGATCATTATATGCTCAATAATCATTTCTAATGAGAAACAATACTTACATTAGATAAATCCAATAAAAATAGCACACAAAACTCAGCGACATAATCACTCCGACATAGAAATTGGCGCAACTGTCAACGTCGAATTTGACAGAATCGAGCACAGACTATGCAATATTTTGCAATCACGATGCATAAAATGTACCATAGAACCGAAATAATCGACCTTGTTTACTAAAGTAGTCTGTAAGTCTATGAAAACACGTTACAAAGTCAAGTGGGAGAGAGCGGTCTCATGCGACCGCTTGGGGTTTGACGGAATGGCGCGAACTGTCAGTGCGGTCTCATGCGACCGCCCCCTCTCTTCCCTTGGGTGTCGTAAAAGGCGACTAACGGTCTAAAGCTGGCCACTGACGATCAGTTTTGCGCGTCAGTCCAGGCGTAAAACTGTGGCGTCACTGCAAATGGTTTTACGCCAAACAGATTTCCCCATTCACTGGCGTCACGCTGGCTCGTCAGTCTCGACCGGCCGGTACAATCAATTTTGAACTTTAGAGTTTGGCTCTAAGGATCAATATTCATTGGAGAAGTTCGAACTGACGCGAAACAATCAATTTTGAACTTTATTGTATGGTGCTAAGGATCAATATATTCATTGGAGAAATTCGAACCGACTCGATTGGAGTGACGATCACACACTCACGGTCAGTTTGGCGCGACGCGGCGGCTATACGTGTCGCGCCGTCAGTTAAAACTCTGGAGTGACGATTCGACATTCACGATCAAATTTTGGACTGACGTCAGTTCAACTGATGGGAAAAACTGATCGTCAGTGGCCACCTTAAAGACTGCACATACTTCCAACAGCATAAAGCGCTGATGGGATCACCACCTGTCACGCTGAGCACATGTGCAGTCGCTATTTGGTGAAAAGTAGACTATGGCAGAGGACTGCATTTGCTGTCATCATTGCCTAGTCTCTGACTTTATATATGTATGTTATTATTCAAATATTTTACACTAATGGTGTCAATAAACTGTATGTTGTAAACTGTGTGTTGTCAATTACAAATAAATAAATAATAAAAAGTTTAAAACTAAGTTTTAATTTATGCGTAAGCACGCGAGAGAATGTGTAAATTTTAAATAAACCTATTAAGATTTTTATTATTTCCCAATTCAATAACTTATCCCACTAATAGAGCCCTGTCGATATAATCGTACACTAAAATTTGAACTTCTCTCCCTCAACTTATGGTTGACAAATTTCAACACAGTAAATGTATTATTACCACTTAAACTGCACAATGAGATGCAATGACGCTTATCTTTATTATCAATTCAATTGTTCTGTCTGTCTGAGTACCTATCCTACAATATGCTGATTCCATTTAGATCAAAGATGATTGTAACGAATGCACAGAATAGATAATATTATTAAAGTTTAAAGAGGCTATGGTGATGTAAATTTGATTCGTATAAATAAGTGTTCGAGGGAGTTTCAAAATTCAATTTGAGATGTGGTACCAGATTGCCAGTGGCAAAGAATGAATGTCTGAAAATGGTATTGAAGTGACAGAAAAACATTGGTTATCCTGTACGTAGACTCTTATGCCCACCTACGAAGGATTGGTATAGATATCTCTCGGTATCTCGTTATCAACATAACTCACTACCAACTAGGGAATGCAATCTCGATCTCGCGAGTTCTCGAATCTCGCGAGATCTCGACCTTTTTTTCGATATTCAATCTCGACGATCTGAAATCTCGATGTATGTGATATCGATCGAGATCTCGACAATATTGATCGAGATTATCGAGATTTTAGGTCATGAGAGTGTGCGAATCATGCGTGTTCATTCGTGCACGGCAGCGCGGTGACTGGTGGTGGCCAGCGTCATCAGGCCAGTGATTCCAGCGCAGCGACGCGCGCGGGAGCCGGGAATCGACGGCTTGTTCGCTCCAGAAAGAGTTGGAAGAAGCTTTAAAGACGAGTAAAGATACTCAACCCCAAGCTGTGATAACAGACAGGTTTGACATTGACAGACTTTTAAAGAAAGAAATGAATCTATACGAGTATGGTAGCGAAAGAGGGCAGTTCCTTAAATTTGCTTACAACAGCTTACTTACCGTAGTCCCTACAAGCGTGAAGGCCGAACGGGCTTTCTCAGCTGCAGGCTATTTAGCTACCGATATTAGGTGTCGCTTAGCAGATGAATTTTTGAAGACGCTGTGCTTTTTAAGAAGCTATTTCCAAAACCACGATTATTAATGTTTCAATTTCATTGTTAATTTTCTTCAAATTATATTTCGTTCCCTTAAATTAAAGATTTACGTGATTTAATAATAAAATATCTTGTTTTATTTACAAAACATCACAGCAATATCATATTAATTTTATACTTCGTAGTTGTTCATGATTCCTATACAGAAAATATGAGATTTAGTATAAAAGTAACATATTTTTTTACAAATCTCGATAATATCGAAATCTCGCGAGATCACGACTCGTTTACGATCGAGATCTCGAATTGGCCAATCTCGACCCTATGATTATGACGCGAGATCTCGATTTGTCAATCTCGAGTCGAGATTGCATTCCCTACTACCAACTACTACTTTATATCACACTAGCTGACCGTTAGCCACTTCGTCCGCGTAGACCCCTTCCCCCTCCCCCTCACTCCCCTCCCCCGTGATGAATTTTTGAAAATATTATATAGCCTATGCTTTGGTACCCATCATTCAATTAAGTAATTTATCTTTATTGTACTACGGATCTTTTTTGCTGAGTGAAAGAATTAAGCTTTAGGACGTCTTTGTTATATACAACTAATTTTTGACCATATTGTGGTTTGAGTCCTTTCTGCTAAACTACGTCTATATGTCACCCGGAGAAAGCGTAGCTTCCCAACGTTGAAAGACTTTCTAATCGGTCTAGTAGTTTCGGAGCCTATTCAATGCAAACTAACAAACAATCAAATCAAGGTACATCTTTGTGTGCTCGGTTTGGTTGGTGGTAGGGCTGTTAAGTCCGCCTGGCTAGCTACCACCATCTTATCTAAGTCTGTCGCCATAACAACGATGTTTATAGCATTGTTGTGTTCCGGCAGTTTGAGATAAGATAGCCAGTTCCTCAGTGGTTGAGGATTCCGGGTGAAGCGCGCTTCCACCTTCGGCCTTATCGTCACTTACCATCAGGTGAGATGAAGGCCAAGCGCTGACCCGTTGCCAATAAAAAAAAAAAAAATCTTTCCCCTTTATTATATTAGGTAGTATAGACGGTGAAAGAATACTACCACCCCCTCTCTTCCCTTGGGTGTCGTAAAAGGCGACTAACGGACTAAAGACTTCACATGCATCCAACAGTATAGAGCGGCGATGGGCTCACCATCTGTCACTGTGAGTACATGTACAAAAAGTGGACTATGGCAGAGGACTGCTTTTGCTGTCTTCATTGCCTAGTCTCTGACTAACCCTTTGGGGATAATAGTCGTGATTGTATGTAAACCGGTTTAACTTCACGGGCCCATCATACATAGGTACAGTCACGAGCAAAAATATGTAAACAATTGTAGCTCTTAATACAATGGAATATGAGTCAAAGTGTATACATGTTGGTGCTCGTGACTGTACATATACTCATGACTATTATCCCCGAAGAGTGAGTTAGTGATGAGCGATTGTGAATGACATTATTAGAATTATTCGATTGTAGAATTAATTTGAACTATTCGAATAACCTTACAAATCATTCGAATTTGTATAAAAGCGAGAAGCGAACAAGAATGTAAGAATAGCGTCGTCTCATTCCTTTAATTCGAATTTCATTACTACCTACTAGTTTATCTAGTCGAATATTCAAATCATCGAACTAACTTGTACGAGGGAATAAAAAGATAAACGAAACAAGTGTGTGTAAGCGAGAAAGAAAGAAGTATAAACAATCATGGCGTTCGCTCTTTTTCCATTCCCGCCATTTCACATTCGATCGTTCCTTCAAATATCAATTAAAAGTAGACTTTATTTTACGATTAAAAAAGACCAATTTTGTATGGCAAAGTGAATGAATGAACTAGCGGTTTCATTCAAATTTATAGAATAGAATAGAATAGAATAGAATAGAAAAATGTTTATTTGATACAAAAAAAAAACAATACATAACAAAATACCTTACTAACAATAGAACACATTTTGTACCAAAAAGGTCTCCGCTCAGCTTAAGCCGTGACACGAAGTGTCACGACACTGGTTTTCTGCGGATGCCTATATTTTCCAATAACCAAAGACAATATGCACGGGCGCTAAAAATAACAAAAAATAAATAAATGAAAGTACAACAAAAAACATTATATTTTAAACAAACATTTCAGTTAAAGCAACGGCAACGTTAATGTTAACATTGTTTATACTTTTGAGTATTAGAGGAGGTCATTCACTATCTGACTTTTGTAGGTCCAATAAGTATCTCTTTAGTTTTAATTTGAAAGAATAAACTGAAAAGCTATTTCTAATAGGTGGGGGTATGTTGTTCCAACACTTTGTAGATAGGTATCGAAAGCTACCTCGAAACGCAGAAGTGTGGAAGGCAGGACATACTAATCGGTCTGTGACTCGCGTTTGACGTTTAGTAAACCTTAGCTTTAAATGCAGATAAGGCGGTGTTTTGCTTTTAACCACTCCGAAGATTAAACTTGCAAAGTGCATTTGACGACGACTTTCCATATTCAACAGATCACTCCTGTTCAGATATGGAGTCACGTGAGCTCGACGAGGGATCGTGAAACAGTACCTAGCACAAGCGTTTTGAACTCGCTGAATAAGTTTTTTTGTGCGACCAAGTAGGCAACCACCAATCACTGTATCCGCGTAGCTCAGCTTGGATAAGATAAGTGATTCACAGAGGTGAATTCTCACTTCCACATTCAGATATTGTCTAATTGGGTATAGAACTTTTAACCTATAAAAACATTGTCTAACCGCATTTAGTACATGGGTTTCAAACCTTAAACCACCATCAATTAGTACACCGAGATTTCGAGCTTCATGGACTTGTTCAATTCTATCACCCCTTATTTTGAGTTCGGGTTTATAGCTGTTTATATGACTTATCTGCTTTTTGGTGCCAATTACGATCACTTTAGTCTTAGCGGAATTCAAGACCAACCCGTTCCCCTCCGACCACTCAGCTATACGTTCGAGATCCATGTTTATTTCATCCACCGATGCCCTTGTTTCCCTAGGTTTAAATGATGTATATATTTGTAAGTCGTCTGCGTATAAATGATGTTCGCAATTTACAAAACATTTTGGTAAGTCAGCAGTGTAGAGAATAAAAAGCATCGGTCCAAGAATAGATCCCTGTGGTACCCCTCGAAAAACAGATTGAGTTACAGAGTATCTTTTTGTCCCATTTGGGCTGGTAACTTCGACTTTTTGGCAACGATTAGACAAATAACTAGTAAACCACTTTATTGCTGTATCATCAAACCCATAATACACAAGCTTAGCCAAAAGCAAAGCACTGTCAACTGTGTCGAACGCGCGAGAGTAGTCCAGCAAAACCAAAAAGGCACCCTTTCCTACATCCTGCCCTGACAACACATCATCAATTACATCTAGAAGCGCCGTTGCCGTACTTCTTCCTGCTCTGAAACCCGACTGCTTCTGAGGTAAGATGTTGTTAATATTTAAGTATTCCATAATTTGTGTGCATACTACTTTTTCCAAGATTTTTGACAACAGTGGTAAGATGCTGATCGGTCGGAGATCCTTGAACTCCGAGGGATGATTCGTTTTGGGAAGTGGCTTGATAATCGCTTCCTTCCAGATCTCCGGAAAAGTACCCGTCTTTATAGACATGTTAATGATGGCAGTGACAGCACTAAGCGTTTGTGGCATGGTTAACAGAATCATATCGAGTGTTATACCATCTACGCCTTGTGCATTCGTCTTAATATGTTTGATTATTTTCATAACAGTAAGTTATGAAAATAATCTAGTTTATGAACTAGTGATCGATTGTTTTTGTATTCGATTGTTAATACATATTAGTATTGTCAAACCATTCGATTGTTCGAATCAGTAACAATCGCCCATCTTTGGAGTGAGTCAGAGACCAGGCAATGAGTGCCGCAAAAGCAGTGCTTTGCCATAGTCCACTTTTCACCAAATAGCGACTGCACATGTGCTCAGCGTGATAGGGAGTGAGCTCATCGCCGCTCTATGTTGTCTGATGTATATGCAGTCTTTAACCCGTTAGTCTCCTCTTACGACACCCAAGGGAAGAGACGAATTAGTAGTATCCTAGTGATGAGTCGCCACAGGTTCATCATAGTCTAATGATACACATCCCACTTTTGGGCTTTACTTTTTTAATTTGTATATTTCGACGGAAACTGGTAAGAGCTGTCATAGAAAAGTGAGAACTGGAAGGGGAAATGAGGAAGACTGTTACGAACTTTAGCATGTAAGAACTCTTTAGTAATACTAAATTATTTAACTTCTTTTGAATCAAAATTCGAATGTTTCTATTATTGTTGTCTTGTTGACATTTTTGGCATTGTGATTTTTTCTAGCAGAAAACCAGTCGACAAACTATTTTTCTATACAGGATGGCCAAAAAGTTGACGTCCAAAAGAAAAAATTAGGTCTCTCGTGTTGTGGGGTATCCGAATTACCTCCTTATATATGTTCCACGATTTTTCATAGTTTTCGAGTTAAGATTTTTTCCTGAAATTTTAAGATATTTAGATATGACAAACTTTAAAAAAATATCTTAAAAAAAGTTCAAGACTCTGTCGAGACTTTTTTATTGCAACTATATCTTCATTAGTGGTACTTTAATTTATAAGATAATCAGCTTCGTAACTGTGATGAAATTTGTGAAAATGTTGGTTTTAAGTGAAAAATTTACGTTTAGTGAATTATAACTTAAATTTTCAACTTTAAATAAAAAATCTGAACAGGTGACTTTATGGTTCTTAAGTAGGCCTAAAAAATGCCTCAGACTCTTGACTTTCATAAACACTATAAAAGGTAACACTTATTGGGGTACACCAAAAATGACAGCAGGAAAGCTAAGATCCAAACTATCGGAGGTTTTTTTTTTTCGAGATTTTTTTCAAGCGAGAACGGATCGCGTAAAATTAATTAAACTTTAACTAAAAAAAACCTCTAAATGTTTTGATCTTAGCTTTCCTGCAGTCATTTTTGGTTACTACTAATTAACGTTAGGAATGATAAAGTGGCCAAAACTTTTTTTTAATCACTTGGCGAATTTTAAGAATTTTTCACTTTGCCGTCTTTGAAGCCAAATTTTAGCCAAAGTAGCCCCTAATAACTATTTAATTTTTTAAATGATTATGAAAGTTGATAGTCTGGCGCATTTTTGAAGCCTACTTAGGAACCATATAGTCACCTGTTCAAATTTTAAAATTAAAGTTGAACATTTAAGTCATAATTCACAAAATGTAAATTTTTCACTTTAGACCAATATTTTATTAACTTTCATTACAGTTACGAAGCTGATTATTTTATCTATTAAAGTACCACTCAAATCATAACTTGAAAACTATGAAAAATGTCGGAACATACATGGGGGTGATTCGGATACCCCACGAGACGAGGGACCTAATTTTTTCTTTTGGCCGTCAACTTTTTGGCCATCCTGTATATGAATAACATTATATAATCAAAGATATCAATATAATATGAATATGGAATAATCTCTACAAGGTACATAAATACATTTATTTCATTTCATGTATGTATTCCTCATTATCATTTAGTTTTCTTCGTTTTCAGAGACCTTTGCCCAGCAGTGAGACACTATAAAAATAAAAAAGCGAAAATCCTTCCTAACGAAATTGGTCACTCATTCTGAGACCCGGTATAATCAAAGTTGTTTAGTTTTTTTTACATAACACGATCGTTCTTTGACTTCAATACCTTAGAAATCACGTCTCGTCCAAAAGTCCCATTGCTGGGAACGGCCTTTCCACATGGACAACATCACGTAGGGAGATGGGACCCCTGGCCCAATGCAGATCAGTGGTTTAATGACTGCCACCTTACGATAACAACCGGTACCTCCCAAAGCACGAAGGAGCTCGAGATGTTTTTAACAGCTAAGTTCGCGAACCGTACGTCTGAGCCGTAGAAACACCGCCCATGAATATTACGGATAAAAATAATCTAGTAGACGCTTCGATAATTTAAAAGTAGACGCTATAAATCAAGAATATAAGAGTGGTAGTTCTTCGAAGTTACACAAAAATAAGATCAGACTTAAACGAAAAAGCAATTCTTAAAAACATCCGACGAAGTAAATAAGAGCATTTTTAGCAGCAGTTTTCAACGTTTTGCTTACAAATGCACTTTGAGAATCCCAGACAAGTGAAATTTAAGTAAGCTCCCGAGACTTATACGTACAATGACTCTGTTGGAATTGCAACTTCAAAGTGTTGGCAGACTAAGAATGTCCATTTTAAGACTGGTTAGCAATAAGGAGGCGAGGCTTCAATGAGAAGAGTAAAAAGGAGGTATGCTTCTTTATTAAACGTTTTTTTTAAATTAAAGTTGCACAAAGAATGCACGAAAACCTTCTCTTTGTCTTATAGTTTAAAAAAAAGATAATTATCGGGCGTGAGTTCCAGTCGCACCAGAAGCAAGTATTTATTTTCAGTTTTGACAGTGTAGCATGCATAATCAGCCTATAAACGTCTCATTGCTGGACACGAGCCTTTCCACACGGACAACAGCACGTGGGGGGTTGGAGCCATAACCCACCACGCTGGCCCAATGCGGGTTTTAACGACTGCCATCTGACGACAAGCCGTGTCGCGTAGCGGTGAAAGAATACTTCCACCCCCTCTCTTCCTTTGTCAAAGGCAACTAACGGACTTAAGACTGCACATACATCTAACATCATAGAGCGGCGATGGGCTCACCACCTATCACGCTGAACACATTATGTGCCGTCGTTATTTGGTGAAAAGTGGACTATGGTAGATGACTGCTTTTGCGGTCCTCATTGCCTAGTCTCTGACTAACCCTTCGGGGATAATAGTCGTGATTATAATATGTATGTAAATATATATGTATGTAAATATATATCTGACGACAACAACCGTGACTAACGGCTGTACGTGCCTTCCGAAGCACGAAATTTTATTTATTTATTTGAAACAACAAAACTTAATACTACCATTACAGAAAAAAAATCAATGCACAAGCACTTATAAAACTTTCTAACCTAACCTATTTACAAACGAAATTTTTTATTTATCTATTTACAAACTTACTATTACTATAAAATATTCAGGACATATTCAGTAAAGTAAGTAACTACACTGTGTATTTACTTACTTTTTAGCTACTTCTGTAACAAAGAACAAACAATGTGACTTTTGTGAATTCATTCAGAGAGCAGTTAAATATGTCAACATCATTAGCTACCCTATTAATAGTGCGCAAGGCTCGGGTAAATGGCGCTTCTTTTAAAATATTAGTCCGCGCCCTATGGTGAATGTAACATGGTGAATGCAAAATAACAATCCCAGATTTTGTGTAGTTTTCAAGACGCTCTGCAATTGTACATTTGTGGAAAACTTTTTTTACTGACTTATCTCTATATAACTGGACGACACGCCTAAGGCGCGAAATACAAAGAAGCTATGTAATATTCGGATGCGATGCGGATGTGGAACGGATTCGTTGTCCCTTCAAATCTTGTTCGTACAAAATGTATGAAAGAGATGCCTCGTAAATTACACAGAAAGGATGCGGTGCGGATCCGCCGAAATCCGCGCCGCATCCTGCAAAATTTGATATGGCAACGAATCTGATCCACATCCGGATCGCATCCGAATCTTACATCGCTTCTGTGTATTTTGCGCCTAAAACATGACAGTTAAAATATGCAATTTTTTTCACATTTCCTAAAGTTGGACTTATGCTCAGGCTTGTATGGATATCACAAAAGTTGGAATCAGAGAAAGTTAGATTCTTAAACTTAAGTATATTTAAGCGTTAATAAAACGCTTAAATATAAAACATTAATCTATAAACGCAGCTTCATCTTAACCGAATGTTCAAATATTTGTAAAAATATTTCTTTCGAATCTCAGAGGTGAAAACTTCTAAGATTTGATGAAGCAATGTTGACTAAAAACATAAGATTTCACAGCTATCTAAAGTCAAAAATTGATCAAAGTAACCCCAATCTACGGTACGTAGGTAGTCCTCAGTGGTTGAGGATTCTAGGTAAAGCGCGCTTCCACCTTGAACCTTATCGTTACTTACGATCAGGTAAGATAAAGGACAAGAGCTTACTCGTAGTAGATAAAAAATATATAAAAAAGGTAAACAGTACTAACATTAAGTAAAATTTAAAACACTGAAAAAAGACGACAACCTCAGGCGGGAATCGAACCACGCACCTTCCGCATTCCGGGCGGCTGCCTTAACCACTTGGCTACCAAGGTCTGGCTTTCAACCGTAGAATCTTGTAAGTGCTTGTTGCTTTTGTTTTTAGTCAACATTGCGTCATCAAATCTTAGAAGTTTTCACCTCTGAGATCCGAAAGAAATATTTTTACAAATATTCGAACTCGGTTAAGAGGAAGCTGCGTATATATATTAATGTTTTATATTTTCAACCTTGTTGAAGCAATGTTGACTAAAAACATAAGCATCAAGCACTGACAAATTTCGACGGTTGAAAGCCAGACCTCGGTAGCCAAGTGGTTAAGGCAGCCGCCCGGAATGCGGAAGGTGCGTGGTTCGATTCCCGCCTGAGGTTGTCGTCTTTTTTCAGTGTTTTAAATTTTACTTAAGTATATTTAAGCGTTAATAAAACGCTTAAATGTAAAACATTAATCTATAAACGCAGCTTCATCTTAACCGAATGTTCAAATATTTGTAAAAATATTTCTTTCGGATCTCAGAGGTGAAAACTTCTAAGATTTGATGAAGCAATGTTGACTAAAAACATAAGCAACAAGCAATGACAAATTGCGACGGTTGAAAGCCAGACCTCGGTAGCCAAGTGGTTAAGGCAGCCGCCCGGAATGCGGAAGGTGCGTGGTTCGATTGCCGCCTGAGGTTGTCGTCTTTTTTCAGTGTTTTAAATTTTACTTAAGTATATTTAAGCGTTAATAAAACGCTAAAATATTAAACATAAATCTATAAACGCAGCTTCATCTTTATTTTATTTTTATTTTATTTATTAGGACAACCAACAAGGCATACACTACAAAAGACTTATGTAAGTGAACTGTATCTCGTTCTAAGTGCTGACTTAATTAAAGGTTGCCACGGCATGCAAACGTGAACTCAATATTTTATTTAATAACCTAAAACTTAACTAAGATTTAACGTAAAAGGTGGATAAACATTAAAAACACAAGAAGGAAAATGGAGATAATAGCTAACTAAACAGACCCGGGCGAGAAAGAAGTAAGTATGTTACGTTTAAATTTTTGCAGATTATCTGTGAATATATCAATAGATTCGCTTTTAAGTGCGTTGTATTGTCGCTGAAGTCTATTCATGGTGGCGTGGCGACCAAGATTAGTTTTAGAACCCCTTATTGAAAATGGAACGTATCTGCAGGCGCGAGGCTGTTTAAGTGGGACATTAAAATTGATTGATTTTAACAGCGACGGGCAGTCAACAACTCCATTGATGATTTTGTACAAAAACATGCAGTCCAACAAAAATCTCCGTTCCTGTAAACTATTCATTCCAAAATTAGCCAACCGTTTCTCGTAGGAGGGAAGCTCTTTAACCATGTGAGTTTGGTAGGTGAGATGCCACAAAAAACGTTTTTGTATGCGTTCGATTCGCTTCATGTGTACGTCATACTGTGGGGACCAAACTTGGCTGCAGTATTCCAGACCCGATCGGACCAATGACTGGAACAAGAGAATTTTCGTTGATGGTCTTTTGAAGTCTTTTGCATTACGTATCACGAATCCTAGCATTTGGAAGCTTTTTGTGGCAATGTGGTTTATTTGTTCGTGGAAACTCAGCTTTTTGTCCAGAATAACTCCCAGGTCACGAATTGAATCCACCTCTTCTAACGCATTTCCACCAATTGTATATTTTTGCGACGAGACTATCTTGTTTCTCGAAAAACGAATATACTTACATTTATTAATGTTCAATGACAATCTGTTATCATGACACCAAAGAGCGAGACGCTCCAAGTCTTCCTGCAGTAACAATGTGTCACTAACATCTCTGATCTGCATGGATAACTTCATGTCATCGGCATAGAGAAAACAATTAGCATGTTTAAAAATGGAAACTACGTCATTGATAAAAATATTAAACAAGATCGGGCCGAGATGGGAACCCTGGGGGACACCAGAGGCGGAAAAAAAAGGTTCCGAGGAGAATCCACTCACCACCACTCGAGAACTTTGCAGACTGAGATAAGATGAGAACCACTCCAACAGACTGCCAGAAATGCCAAAGAGAGAGAGTTTATGAAGCAAAATTTTGTGGTCTACGGTATCAAATGCTTTACTAATGTCTGTATAAATAGTATCAACCGATAGCCGCATATCTAGTGATTCGGACACATGTTGAACAAAAGAAACAAGGTTGGTTGTTGCAGATCGTGATGATAGGAACCCTGACTGCTGAGATGAGATTAATTGCTTAATATGCCAGGATATGATGGGGCACAACAACGATTCGAATACCTTACCAAATACAGGTAAGATAGATATAGGTCTATAATTTTTAACCAACGTGGCATCACCAGATTTGAAAACTGGAACAACTCTAGCTTCCTTCCAGGCTGATGGAAAAATGCCTGAGGTTAAAGACGAATTAAAGATGATGGATAGAGGCAGAGATATTGCTTTAGAGCATTCAACTACAAGCAGAGGGGGAATCCCATCAGGCCCAGCACCCTTGTTCAAGTCCAAGCTCTTGAGAGTTTTCAACACCTCGTCTGGTGAAAACTGTATATTTGCGAGGTAGTTAGAGGTGAGCATGGTGTTGTCAGCTGTAGTATGTGAATTAGGGCAATTACTATATACTGATGAAAAAAAGGAGGCAAAAAGATCGCATATTGTGTCCCCGCCACTTGCCTTGCTGTCACCGAGACTCATGGACGAAGGATAACTATTACTATTCCGCTTCTTATTCTTCAAAAAACTCCAAAACAGTTTCGGGTTATCTGACAAAGATTGCTCTATATCGGTAATATATTTGAGATAGCAAGTTTCGGTCAGATTTGAGCACCTTTTTTTAATGGTATGCAAGGCAAGTTCGTCTAATGGGTTTTTGTATTTACGATACTTTATTCGGATCTTATATTTTTCATGTAGTAGACGGATAAGTTCTTTAGAATACCAGATCGGAAACTTCTTCGATGCCGGTTTACTTTTAGGAACATGCTTAGAGATGGAGAGTCTCACTAACCTATAAAACCTATCAACCATATCGTCAACCGAACAACAAGAGGACAACTCACTCTCCCAAGAGATAAAAGACAAATCCGACATTATGTTGTCGAAATCAGCTTTGCGGAAATTATATCTGTTAGTAGTTGTGTTCGGTGACAAACGTGGCTTCTCCTTCTTAATCTTAACCGAATGTTCAAATATTTGTAAAAATATTTCTTTCGGATCTCAGAGGTGAAAACTTCTAAGATTTGATGAAGCGATGTTGACTAAAAACATAAGCAACAAGCACTGACAAATTTCGACGGTTGAAAGCCAGACCTCGGTAGCCAAGTGGTTAAGGCAGCCGCCAGGAATGCGGAAGGTGCGTGGTTCGATTCCCGCCTGAGGTTGTCGTCTTTTTTCAATGTTTTAAATTTTACTTAAGTATATTTAAGCGTTATTAAAACGCTTAAATATAAAACATTAATCTATAAACGCAGCTTCATCTTAACCGAATGTTCAAATATTTGTAAAAATATTTCTTTCGGATCACAGAGGTGAAAACTTCTAAGATTTGATGAAGCAATGTTGACTAAAAACATAAGCAACAAGTTTTGTTGTTGATCTTGTCTTTTATCTTAACTGATCGTAAGTGACGATAAGGTTCAAGGTGGAAGCGCGCTTTACCTAGAATCCTCAACCACTGAGGACTACCTACGTACCGTAGATTGGGGTTACTTTGATCAATTTTTGACTTTAGATAGCTGTGAATTCTTTAAATAAAGAGTTAAAATTATCAAAAAATAATATAGTAATTGGTTTTCCATATACTTTAGACTTAACTAATTATTAAAAGTGAAAATTAAATAGTTTAAGAAATAAAAAATAAAAACCGTGTGATCAAAGTTAAACTGCGAGTGGGGTTACTTTGATCACCCATATTTTTTTTATGAATTACTAAAGTAGACCCGGCACTGATGTACGGAAAAATTAAATAACAGAAATTGCTTGATTAACTTTGAAGTTATAAGTCTTAAAAGATTGGGAGTTACTTTGATGAGGTTAATAAAAGATTTTTCAGAATCAGTCTTTACTTTATCTATCAATATTATAACAAAATAGCACAATACTTAAGAAAATATTATGATATGAGATCAAATAGCAGTCAAAACTCACCTGATTGAGTGGCACATCGTGGGGTTACTTTGATCATTGATCAATCTCACCCCGAATGTTGATCAATGACACCCCCTGTAATTTTTTTACTAACCATGCGGTCGATTTTTAGGTTAGGAAGTCACATTATTTTTTTCATAGATCTCAAACACATTTCTCTCAATGTATTATGCAATACAATCGATTAGTATCAATAGTTAATCAGTCACTAGAGAAGTTTTGCAGGAATTTAAAAAGCATAAATAACTAGTAACTTACATTTTTATTCATTTTTGTTGAAATGAACCGACGTACACACTTGTTCTTCTGAGCGAAAGATGCCCGACTATCTGTGATGTAAGTGCTTAAAAAAGTAATTTGCAATTGCGTTTAGTTTTCACAAAAATAAAATTTTATTGGCAGTGAGAAGTTCTGATCAATGTAACCCCTCCAGTCAAAGTAAGCCCAATCTACGGTACCTACCTAAATAGCAAAAGCACCCATTACAAAACAAACAATAATGGAATAACTAAAATAACCTTAGGTATTGTAGTTACTTAAATACTGTATGTTTCCACCCTGCCGGATCTCGGATAAGAGGCCAGGCTCCGTGTTAATTGACGCCCCGGGCTTGGCATCGGCGCTTTCGATTACCGGCCACGTTAGTTGATCTTCGGCTCAAATTCAAAATGACTTCTTACATAATAGTATGATTGAAACCAATACTGGGAGGCTAATACATCCTTGGAATAAGTAAACAGTTTTTGTTTACTTATTCCAAAATATGTATTAGCCTCCCAGTCAGTTTTTTACATACCTACATAATAATATTGTAATACTTACGTTACTTTAAAAAAAAAAAATTAATTAGAGTAATTTCACCAAATACTGACTGCACATGTGCTCAGCGTGACAGGTGGTGAGTCTATCGCCGCTCTATGCTGTTGGATGTATACATGTGCGGTCTTTAGTCCGTTAGTTGCCTTTTACGACACCCAAGGAAAGAGAGTATTCTTTCACCGTTACGCGATACGGTTTGCACCATGTATTAATAAAATCTCCGTATTGTAATAAAACAATTTATAATTAGAAATAGGTAGATGCAAATCGTTTTACTTGAGCCTTCGCCTTACCCCCCAAACAAAAGGGAAGGAGTGAAATTCCTTAAAAGGAGATTAAGGAATATTTACATTTGCTGCATTCTAAGAGAACCAAAATAGCAACCCATCCTTCCGCGTCTGTACTAAATAAAGAAACTTTAATAAAACTTTTAATAGCACCATCATGCTTCAACTCGATCTTGCCTTTTATCTCTACAAGCCATTCTTGGACTACGTGCTAGAATTGTAATGAGTTTGCTACTTGAAGTAGCAAATTAAGATATCTTGACTGCCTCTGTGGTCTAGTGGGTAGACCACCGGTCTCAGACCTGGGAATCGCAGCATACATGGTCGGTAGGTCTCGTTTTTGATGAAGAAATTTCTTTGAATAACCATTATAGTTAGGATTTTAAGCGTTATTGAATTATTAGTAGTAACAAGAGGATATGTTGTGAGAAAACTTATCTAGGGACTTAATGGAGTTCCCAACAACGAAATGTTTACAATCTACAGCGCGTTAGTTAAACTGAGGGGCATATTAAGGGAGGACAATAATATGTTGTCGATTCCCGATCCGATTTGTTAAAAAAATCTTAATTTTTTGCATAATTATTCTATTAAACAATGTTAGCTTATACACTAAGCGCTAAAAAAGATCAAATATGATCGAGTATGAAGGAAAAACGGGTCACACCAACCACCACAGCTACTTATCTTATTCAATACCATACGCGTAAATGAGTCGAAAGCACTAGGGTGACCTAACATTACGGAAAATTTTATGAAATTTTAACATCGATTTCTGAATTATTTTATATGCTTCGAGTAGTATTTTTTTTTATTTTTTTATGTTTACCCAGGCATAAACTACCATAGGATTAAATATGTCCTTCGTGTTAACTAACACGCTGTATATATTAATAAAAGTCAATTGCCCAGAATGTTTGTACGCGCATCAATTCAGAACGGCTGCACCTATTTGGCTAATTCTTTTTTTGTTTTGTTTGTAATTATCAAGACAAGGTATAAGTTATTTTTTTTATTTTTTTAAATTTGTCACGGCATACGGTGTGTTTACGCGGATGAAGTCGCGGCGGGTCACTAGTACCTAATAAATAAATTTCGGAACAAATCGAAATGCCTATTAAGAAAACGATAATTTAGAGGCATTCAACGGCGCTGAATCCGCAACGATAGAATTATGATGGTATACATATTTCATGAGCTGTTTACTCGATTTTCATTTATATACGTCCATGAGACGATTCAGAACGAGATTTCCAGGAATCGTGGCTCTTGGCCTCTATCGGGAGCGGACGTACACTGAATAGCGATGCAGTCCTTAGGAGTGGAGATAAATATGAAATCTGTTTTAAATTCTAGCCCGGGATGTATCCGTGCCAAGATAGTAAAAGCGAAGTTTGCAGTAATGTTGAAATCGTGCGCCGAATATTGTGGCGGATTCATTGAAATTTTGAAGTGTATAAAATGCATGTTATATGTCGGTATTCAAATATTTTTTTCGTAAATCTGTTTTGTACATTACATTTATATTTGTATTGAATACCTACCTATTTGAATCAAAAATTAATCAATAATTGTACTAATGTAAGTATTAATTTTTATTTTCTTTATTTTCGTTCATCATTTACAGCTTTCTTTTTTATTCAGTTTTGATTTAATATTTCCTTTCCATTATTTTTACTAAACATGACTATCTAACAATGTCTAACATTATATATTTTTTAGCTATTACCATGGTAGACCGACAGATTTTTTATTCAATCATAATGCATCCAACTGTGCCAAATTTATTGTTTATACGTAAACAAAAAACCAATAAAATATATTTTAAAGTTGAGTATAGTAATACCTACTGGTTGTTGTTTTTTTTGTTTGCGTAAACAATAAATTTGGCTCAGTCGGTTTTATGATTGAATAAGAAATCTGTCGGTCTACCAGTATGATCGAAGGTCTATCATGAACGATAATTACAAAGTTACGCTATATCTAGCATGAAATAACTACGTTGCCTACGGAGAGTACGGTCTCGTTCGTCCTGAGCTCCACCCAACAGACAGCTAAGAAACTTCATGATAGCTTTACACTTTGGGACTCGTTCGGAGTTCGTTCGGCTACGACAGTGTGGATAGACATTTTCACGGCCTAAGCCTAAAGTTCTCTATCAAACTCGTAATAAACAATTTCCATATTGTACGTAGTAGGCGACGTTCGCAATCCTTTTTAATAGTAACATAGAAAAAGATTGGTGGACTGCGTGAAAGATGATATTATGGTGAATAAGGGAGTGACCGTATCTATTTATGTATTCTATCAGTTATCTATAGTAGGTACAAGCTGGTAGGTTAGTTTAGGAAAAATACAAATTTATACTGTGGAAACAGTGTGCGAGATATTTCCTTCTATTAATTTGTGTGTGCACCTGTACCATTTTCGGTGTTTTGACTATCTGTCCTTTTGAGAATCTGTCCATTTGAGAATCTGTCCTTATGAGGATCTGTCCTTATGAGATAAAAGGGAAGGCTGATAGGGACGAATGGAAAAAGAAGACATACTGCGCCGACCCCAAATAGGGATAAGGGCAAGGAAATAATATTGTCGTGTAATAAAAAAAATATCTCGAAATTCAAGACATCAGAAATATACAATCGCTACGCTGCGCTTCGCGATTGTCTTAAATTTCTTACCTATCACGTGACCTACAGGAGTAGGGCACAATTGCCCTAAAACCTCAGTCGGTCGGCATCAATGTGCCGACCGACTGACGGGGGTAGCGAGCGATGTGCGGCGTTCACAAACACAACGAAGTCCCCGCCCTAAACTCCTACAATTATTTCACTAAACTTAATCTAGTAATATAATTATATCACTAAACTTGAACCGTAATATAATTATATTCCTAGTAAGATAGTAATGTATCGCTTTCATATAACTATGTTACGGGATATAATTATAATATAACTATATTACGGCTATATTGATCTTACTGCGACATATACATATAATCACGACTATTATCCCCGAAGGGTTAGAGACAGGAATAGGCAATGAGGACAGCAAAAGCAGCCCTCTACCATAGTCCACTTTTCACCGAATAACAACTGCACATGTGCTCAGCAAGACATTTGGTGAGCCCATCTCTATGCTGTTGGAAGTATATGCAGTCTTTAGTCCGTTAGTCTCCTTTTACGACATTCATGGGAAGAGGGGGTAATAGTATTCTTTTACCGCTACGCGACTCGTAATAAATAAATAGTTTAATATTTTGTGATACATTAAGAAACAGTATGTAGTTCAACTCATGCTGAGTTCGCCTGGTTGTGCAATAAGCATAATGTCTCACAAATTTATTTATTTATTTATTTATTTATTAGGTACACAAAACAGATAGAAATAAAAAAATAAAAAAAAAGCATCACAATTTGTATAAGAGCTAAATTCCTATCTAAAACATGTGTACACAGCACGATTAATAATAAGCGTCCATATTAAAGTTTATCTAATCTAAAACTAACATTCAATTAAAAACTAATTATATACATAGTATGAAGAATAATAAAAATCAAACAAATCGAAAACTGATTCCAGCTAATTGTTGACATTACATATAAGAAGCTTTCTTACTATGTGGGAGATGCCGAGCCGAGAATTTCCCGGACATTTTTTTTAAATTCATGTATTTTCATGGAAAATATGTCGATGTCGTTATTAAGCGCAACCAGTTCATTGTATAAACGGCACATTCGAACAATGGGATTGTAATATGATGTATTATTTTATAGACATTTAGTACAAAAGTCTTTGGCGCCCGGGTTCGATACAAAGTATTTATTTGAATTAAAGAAAGCAATTCAGGGGAATCGATTATTGAGTGCAATATTTTAAACAAGTAAATTAAATCATACTGTTCTCGACGGACCGCAAGCGAAACCACACCGAACTTAATCATTCGAAGTTCGTAAGAATGAAGAGACCTGCCTAAATGAAAGCGATAACATAGATATCTTAAGCACTTTTTCTGAATGCCTTCAATACTTTCTATGTGTATTTTATAGAATGGGCTCCAAATTGTACAACCATATTCTAAAATACTACGTACTATGCTGTAATAAATACATATTATACTTTTTGGTTTCCTAAAACCTTTTGTGGATCTAAATATAAAACCTAGAAGACCATTACATCTTTTTAACACATATTCATAATGTTGACGGAATGAAAGTTTATCATCAAAAATAATGCCAAGGTCCTTTGCAGTAGTGCATCGAGACAAAGCGCAATTGTTCAATTTGTAGTTATAATTTTGTGGTATTCGTTTTCTTGTAAAAGATATGACAAAACATTTATTATTATTTAGGTACATATTATTGATGACACACCAATCTTTAACTATGTCAATGTCTTTTTGAAGAGTGCAGCAGTCATCGATGTTTTTAATATTAGTAAATATTTTGAGGTCATCTGCATAAAGTAGGCATTCACAGTTTAGACGGTCAATTAGATCGTTAATAAAAATTGCAAATAGCAAAGGGGAAAAATGGGAACCTTGAGGAACACCTGAGGTCACGTCGATGGCAGCAGATTTATATCCCCTAAGAGCTACTAATTGACTTCTTTGTGCAAGATAGGAGCAAAGCCATCTATAAAGATTACCCTGAATACCATATTTGTGTAATTTGTAAGATAAAATTGAATGATTAACCTTATCAAATGCCTTAGAAAAATCTGTGTATATAGAGTCCACTTGGCCACCAGCTGCAAAAACGTTACATAAATAGTTCTTATATTCTAGGAGATTAGTAATAGTGGAGCGACCCTTAACAAAGCCATGCTGTTTTTCTGAAATTGATTGCTTCACATGATTATAAATATAATCGTATATAACCGACTCAAATACTTTGGCGAGGCAGGATAAAATACTAATGGGTCGATAATTCTCACAGTCAGATCTACACCCATTTTTATAAATAGGGACGACATGGGCAACCTTCCATAATGCAGGGAATACACCCGAATGAAGAGATTTATTAAAAATAATTGTTAATGGGAGACATAATTCTTTGGAGCATGCTTTTATAAAAGCTGAAGGTATGTTATCGGGTCCCGCGCCCTTATAGCTGTTTAAATTTTTTAACTTGTTAAGTACTTCTTCCTCCGTTATGGTTAAATTGGAAATAACATCAGAGTTGTTTGTAGAAACATTGCATGTGTGGCCCGAGATACTAGGGTAGTTTTCGTAAACCGATCCAAAATATTTTGCAAAAAGTTCACAAATTTGCACGCTGTCCGAACTAGTTTCGTTTCCGTATTTCATTGTCTGAGGAATAGCGCAACTTCCTTTTTTAGAGTTAATAAATCGGTAAAACAATTTGGTATTTTTATCAAGATTTTCTTCGACGCTCGAAACAAAGTTGTTATAACATTCGTTTATTAATATTTTGCATCGTCGGCGTAGCATACTAAAGACGTCGTAGTCACGCGAATTTCCAAATTTTTTAAATAATTTATGATATTTGTTTTTCTCTTTTATACAGTTAATTAATGAATGACTGTACCATGACGGAAAACTAAAAGTTCTTTTTGATGTTTTCGCTGTATTCTGCTCGATAATATTATTAACAGTTTGATAAAAAATATCTAAACAAATATTGACATCGTTAGAAGAAAGTAATTGCTCCCAGTTACATAAGTTTAGAGATTTCTTTACGCTTTCGTAATTGCATTTTGAAAAATTTAATCGTGTTTCACCTGACGGTTTTAATGGTTTTTGTTGCTGTAAAAAAGTAACATCAATTGCAAGAGGTGGATGATGTTTGTCTGTTTTGCTTAATGGATCGGTTAATATGACAGATACGCTATCAACAGTAGAAAGTACTAAGTCTAATAAACGATTGTTACTATTAAGTATATTATTATATTGGCTTAAATAACACATTGACATAGTTTCTTGCAAGAGAGATGCCTTCCGATCAGACAAATCGCTGGGGGCAAGCATGTTTGAACCATGAATAGCTGACCATGACATGTGCGGAGTATTGAAATCACCTATCAGTACAAATTCATTTTTATCTTTACTGTTCAAAATATTTTTTTGGCAGTTAATATAAAATTCTTCTAGTTCCGCTACAGACATATCTGGCGGTAAATAACAAACGCATATGTTTATTATAGGCATGCTGTTGTTGACTGGAAATATGCTTACCCAAACATCCTCGAATCGGCTCTCCCAATGGAGTTGGCGAACTGTGTTAAATTTTTTACTAATAGCTAGCAATACACCACCACCATCGGACTTATTACTACAACTACTATAACGATCCCTACGAAATATATTGTAACGTTCATCTAAAAACTCCCTGTCATAAACACCAGAATTTATATTTGTTTCGGTTAGGCATAATATATCAAAGTTACAGTTTAAGGCATTAAGAAAAAAGTCTTTTAATTTAGAACGAAATCTGTTAACATTTTGATAATAAATCGTAATCATTGTTGGTTAATAACTGAAACCAAGTATCTATATTATGATATTACTTAACTTACTTTAAATAAATTACGCTACGATTTCTAAATACTAACGTAGTTTGCTTAGACAGTCATTGTTCTTGATATGGACTGCATTCGCATTGTCATCTTTACGTAAGTACACTCGACCATAACGCACCCACACATATTTATAATTATTTGTTTTAGCGAATGCTCTTGTTTCAGCGTGAAGTTTCTTACAGTCGATCGATAAATGCTCGGACACAAAGATTCTTTGATTATTTCCCGCTATACCTAAATGCGTTGTACTCAACATATCGCTGGGGTGAGCCTTGTTGAAGCGATGGACTGCCGAGATAAACTCGTCCCGTTGGCGCAATGATGTTAGGCTGAGTAGGATGTTTCGAGGGCGGCTAGACGAGCTGTTCATCTTCGCTACACGACGGCAAGCTTGTATGTTAGAGTCCTGGATAGGGTAATTGACAACTGCACACAGTGTTTTTACCAGAGATAACACGTTTTCATTTCTGTTTTCCGGTACCGTCTGTATTTCAACATTATGTTCACGTGATATTTTTTCCAAAACCGACAGCCTACCACGTAATGTGTTTATTTCTGCTTGCAAAGCGTTTCTATCGGCCTCTAACATTTTTACAGTTTTATCCTTCTCATGAATCACCGATTTAAGGTCTTTTTGTTCGCTGATGATAAAGTCGGTTGTGTTAGTAAACTCCACCTTTAATTCGTCAGTAGCCGATTTAATTTCGGCCATTATCAGTTCTTTTAACTCAGTTTTCAGCGCAGTTCGCAGATTAGTCATATAAGCCGAGTTTGGAGCCAGTTTTTGATCTAACAACGCGCTTATCTCCTCCAGTGTAACCCCCCCGGAAGTGGCTTTTGAGGGGCTTGATGAGTTAGTCGGCGTCAAGGTCGACTTGGTCTTGCAGCCAACCGGGGTGTCATCGTAAGCAGCAGCACGGCGTCGGATGTTTACATTTGCACAAAAAGGGCATCTTAAGGAAGACAAATCCTTCTCATTGAGCTTTGATGATCGCTCGGGTGTTATTCCAATACAGCTAAAGCAATAATGCGAGTTGCAAGTATTACATTTTAGTGAACTAGCTTCATTGATTTTAACTTTGCACTCGTTACAATACATGTTTGACCTCCTTTGATGTTTTGATGTCTGCGCACAAATGATTTTAATTCTTACTCAACACACTAATGTTAATTTAAAACTAGAATAATATAATTAATTATATTGCACGATCACTGAAACACGTTCGCTTAGTTTGATGTTACTTGTTTTAATGTTTAACTTTTTAAAGAATTGACGTAGAAACTGCAATTAGCGATCCTTAATAAATATAAACTCGGCGTCAAAAAAATCGCACCTCTTAGAAAATCACTTTCAAATGTCATTTACTCTTGATATGCACATGCAGTCGCATTAATTATGATTTTATTTACAAGGTTACTTAATTAACTTAATAAAAAACATTACTTTTCATTATCAAATAAAACCTAATGCAACAAATAAAGTGTCACAAAAATTCGATGCAAATTTTGCTACCCGTGAGAGTTGCTAGTTGCGCTTCCTTTGTGGGTATAAAACGGTCAACACGGGTTCAATGTGGGTCATTCGCTATTCAACCGTTGAAGAGGACACACGCACAGATTTTGATGGATACCACAGCTGATAAAGCCGCTCAAGTGGTTGCACTACTGCAATCAGGGGTGCGGCAGTGTGATGTCGCCCGGCAACTGAACCTGAGCCGTTATTCCGTTCGAAGAGTGTACCAGCGCTTCATAGAGACC
This sequence comes from Scoparia ambigualis, assembly GCA_963921215.1. Classification (NCBI taxonomy): domain Eukaryota; kingdom Metazoa; phylum Arthropoda; class Insecta; order Lepidoptera; family Crambidae; genus Scoparia; species Scoparia ambigualis. Next base: position 8,981,478 of record OY992510.1, read on the forward strand.
GGTGGCTATATCCGCAGACACGGTTCGGGTAGACGTCGCTGCACTTCGGAAAGAGACGACCGGTTCGTTGTGTCGAACTCTTTGAGAAATCGTTTCTCCAACGCTGTTGAGTTGCAACAGCAGCTCCAGGCAGTTCGCAGACGCACCGTAAGCGTATCTACGGTTAGAAGAAGATTGAAGGAGAAGAAGATAGCGGCCCACAGAGCTGCTACGGGTCCAAAATTGACTGCAGCGCATCGGCGAGCCCGCTTGCAGTTTGCTCGTGACCACGTCGATTGGACCCTTGAGCAGTGGAGAGCTGTTCTCTTCTCAGACGAGACGCGAGTGTGTCTTTTCTGCAACGACCGACGGAGAAGAGTATACCGGAGGCAGGGTGAACGTTTCGCCCAAGCCTGCATCCAGGAGACGGTGGAATATGGTGGCGGATCCTGCATGTTCTGGGGCGGTATGTCTGCTGCCGGCAAAACCGACCTTGTCTGCGTCTCCCGGACTGGAGGTGCTCGCGGACAAGGGTCGCTGACTGCTCGCCGCTATGTCACTGAGGTCCTGGAAGTGCATGTGGTCCCCTTTGCCGAATCTTTTGGCGAGGGGTTCACATTAATGCACGACAACGCTCGCGCTCACACTGCAGGCATCGTGAGCGACTTCTTGCAGAGGTCCCAAATCTCTGTGATGCAGTGGCCAGCGCGAAGTCCGGATCTGAATCCTATAGAGCACCTCTGGGACCATCTTAAACGTAAGGTTCGATCTCGGGATCCAGCTCCTTCGACTCTACAGGAGCTCCAAGACGCGGTGATTGAAGAATGGGGGCTTATCCCTCAAGAAGAGCTCCTGAAGTTGGTGAGGTCCATGAGGGACCGTATGGAAGCCGTGATCAGGGCAAGGGGGGGTAACACTAGATTTTAAGTTAATTTTAAGACACTTTTTGTACATTTTTCTTTGTAAATTATCTGTTGTTAATTAGGACTTAATTAAGGATTTTTATTATTTTATTAATTTTAATGTTGTTTGTATAATTATAATTAAACAGAAAGTTAAATTTAATTGTTTTTTGATACTCCTTTTTGTTACCTTTCTAATGATACCCAACACTATCCTCTACATAAGGTTTAAGAATTTTTAAAGATGATTTTTAAAAGGTGCGATTTTTTTGACGCCGAGTGTATATCACCATTTAATCTTCATTTGGGAAGGCCTAAGCCTAGCAGTGGCGTGTTTATGATGAGTGAGTACAGTGATGATGATATTTATCATACATCGTCTCACAGAAACGGCCTTACCGAAGTCTCAACAGAACACGAGAGACACAAGCATTGCCAGCATTGAGGTATTAACTAGAAACGGCACCGCGAAGCCATCTTTTGCTCACTAACTTGCGGCCACAACGTCCACAATCAGTTGGCGAAACAGTTTTAAAACACACAAATTAATGTACCTATTAATATTTGACGTTTTTTATACTTACTTGTTTTTAAAAAAAAGATATTTGAATGATTAAAAATGTCAACCTTATTACTAATGTTTTCCAAAACTCATTTCAACCGGTATTTTATTTTACTTCTAAAACTCAGTTATTTCCATTTTCTACTATTACAATATCAATATGATAATTGGAAATCACATTTATTCCTTGAAGTGTTAACTTAAGTTAACAATTCATTATGATTTATCATTCTCCACCTTTCATCCCAAAAAACGATAAATTATGAGTTTTAGCTGTTTGTGTCGCAAGGCTTGCCTGCCATTTTTGTCTCGTACCAGGATACGTTGGTTTACACAGAATTCTATCACCACGGCTTATATTTATTTCGGTTCGACGCGATTTGAAGTGCGACGTGGTACTGGGGGTAGCGATGCGCGTTTGTCTGGCACAGACTATAGTTAGTTAGTTAGATTAGTTGTTAAGTCTTAAACTACAAGTTAATTAACTGTTTTTTTAAATTATTATTAGTATTGACGTCAATAAGTGCCTGTAAAGGTTAACATTGAATAAATTATTTGATTTTGACTTTGACTTTGAGCTCACTCACAATCGCCGAGACGTTTGTCGCCAATGGGCAAAAACTTGCTTCACAATGTCGTCTCTTATTACAATACCGCAATGATCGTCAGTAATTGTAATTTACACAAGTGCGTATCAGTACGCCGAGGCGGGCGCTCGCACAATAAATTAGAGCGAGTTCCTACGTGTAAATACTCCGGGCTGGCAATTTATCTTGTATGCTACTGTTGCCTTAATATGTGGAATAAAGCGCTTCGACAATCGCGGGCATGTTGCGCATTATATTAACCCTCTGCCGTTGAGGTGAGATTTTGCTAAGGATAGGATATTTTTACTAAGAATAGGATTTATCCGATTTAGAGCACGATTGCGAGGTAGCGAGTAAGACTTAGATAATTAGGTTATTACCACATTGTAAAATTACACTAAAGTGTATCAGTAAATGTATGTATACTAATGGTTGAGTGGTCACTGTTTATTTTTATCGCTGCTTATAAATAGACATTTGTCTCACACTATTGGATATAGAGAGATAATATTATAGTTTTAGATTTCGACATGTACAATTTTATGTTAGACTCGTTCTATTTCTCTAAAAATTAAATAGAATGGTTTCATTTTAGATTATAGTTCATTTTACTTAACCTTTTTAAATTTGAGATGGTGCTACTATCTAGTTCCTTGCCGAGCTCTACAGTGCATTCTAAACCACCATTTTTCCGCTTTTTAATTAAATAGATATTTGTAAAATTATGACTATTTAATTAAAAAAAACTTCTTTGAGTGTACTTAGTTAAATAAAACATTTAAACTTCTCTGTCTCACTTTTGCCTAAAAAAGAACTGACATTTAATAAGAACGATCGAAGTACATGGTTTCACATCAAAGGAAAAACAGTTTATTCACATCTAGTAAGTAACAAAAGTCTGTTCAAGAATAATCACCTGTGACTATGAAGTCGACAGAGCGAGAGGGACTATGTTAGAATTATTATCATCGCTTCAAAAATCGCACCCACGGATTACTTTTAAGAAAACAAATGCCAAATACTTATATTAAACTTTAAGCGAAAATATTCATTCTGCAAAGCCGTCACAATATATTTCTTTCCATTGATACGCAAATCACTAGAATAAATTAAAGGGCGATAAGGTTAAATCCCTGTATCGGTATTAAAAAGCGAAGCCTCCAAATTGTTTCTATTCAAATCCTCTCTAATCTAAATTCATGAATGAATCGGCCGGCGATGCGACGGGCGACGGCGGCGACTCGAATGGTAAAGTAAAATGGTAAAAAACGTTGACGGAACTCTCATACCCATTTCCAAACTGAACGAGCACTGTGCAGCGACACGACAACTTCTGAACCATTGAATACGTGCTAATATTTCGAGTGTGAGAAATAAATCGAATAAATGGTAAGACTTAAGTTTGCTGAATTTGTACTACGAGTATCTAGGTGACTTTGTTTCATGGCAACAGTATGTTTAATGCTCTTGTTGTATATTGGGAACAAACGTTGTATCAGTTAGCTAATTTGACAAAACTAAAAAAGAACTAATTTGTTAGGCCTAGCGTTCCTTTCAAATACAATTATAATACAAAACAACATCGGTGTTTGAAATAAAAGCGTACATTGGAACTCACCCATTGTCTTTTTAATTTCTATGACAGCGTCTGTCAGTTAGTGACTTGTGTGACGTCGCGCGGCGACGCAAGACTGACTTGCAATTTTGGACACGTGAAAGCACGTGATTTTGTTTCTGGCGTCCTGTATTATTGTTGTAATTAAGTATAAGAGTTTCTCCCGTGTTCTTCTAGCAACAACACGTGTTGTGAGACTCCATTTTATTTCTATCTACCGTACAATAATAAATAAACTACTTTAAAAAATTAAACCACTTGAAATTGGCTTAATGCTACACGCGATAGCCATTAATTAAGATTAATAATAATTAAGTATAACTGTGTTTAGAACATTAGTTAAATCTGTGTCCAGGGTGGGCTTATTGTAAACTAGTTACTTGGAAAGTTTCAACGGCGGCCGTCAAGCATGAGGCATTTGGCCCTTTTGTTGGTTATGAGACACATGCAGTATATCTCAGGTTGATTGTGAATTATTAACAGTTGAACAATTGCTACGTGTTATTGTGCATCGGTTATTCCGGTGCAGTCTCACAGCTGGGCAGTGGGTTGCTTGCTGTAACCAGTAAAGGTGAAGGATCATCATATGTTTCTGGGGTTATCAGTACTGAGGGGTAGATCACCATCACTAGCGGCCCGCCGCCGGCGGTGCGGCGAGCCACCACCACCGCAGGAGGACGAGCGGAGCAGCAGTCAGGGACTGGTATTCACCGTCTCCATTAGTTGTAAGTTCTTTAATAATAGTAAGTTAATTTTAGAGTTAAGTTATAATAAGTAAGAATGTTGTGGTCTAGAGGTTTAGCGATTTGGACTTCCAAATCATAAATTCTTTGGTGGCAGAGCTGTGCTATAGGGAGCTCAACGGCTGGGCCTTTCTAGCATACAATGGAGTCTTCCGCTGTTAGAATAGAAACCCATCCAGGGCTGAAACTGGTTGTAGACTACAGAGGCAGCGATTGGAGAAGGCGGTATTCTTGGATACTTCGTGGTAGCGGAGCTAGTGCGTTCTTGAACTTGTCGCTCTGAATCCCAACCTTATAAGTGCTTTGAAACCAAACCAACCTTTGGTATTACCTCTCAAATAGTTATTTTCGTCTAAAAAAGCAAAAAGCGTCAAGGTATTCCACGCAATAAAGTTCTTTATAATTAGTGGCTCTAATAAACTTGCGTGTGGTGTAGCCGCTCAGTAAAAATACTACCGAGCAGTGACGAAGGTTCCATACAACTCGATTCTCACCGGCTTCCCTTCAGAAGTTTAGAACACAACCACTCTCTACCGTAATTGAGAAATGGCACAATCAGTAATTATAAAAGTAAATATATAAAAGAAACATAACAAAACGCCTACACTATGGACATTAAATCAACAAAATTTGCTTTTCAACAACATATTGCTATAATATAAGCCGCAGGCGCGATCGGCTTTTTGGCAGTTAAACTTTTGTACAAAATATACGTCATGACATGACGTCACATAAAGGTCAATAAACCCACTCACGTATTAGCAGCCGGTAAGCCGTCTTTATCCGAGTTACTTGATAGAGAAAGTAATACAATTTGCGTGCGCGTGAGCGGGATGGAGGAATATCGTTTTCGGTTTGTGTTCTGTTGACAGATAATTTAACGTAATTGCAATTCATCATTGAATGCATGACTGTGTTTTATTAGTATTTGAATTTATTAGTTAGTTTCACCTATTAGAATGATTAGTATTATAGTTGGACTTTGTTTATTTGTATTGTGTGTAGTGATGAAAGTAGTTACGATGCCGTACGTTGTACTTAGGTATTTGCGGTAAGTAGATATTGTAATAAGTTGAAATTACGTATTTAGAGTAAGTAGATTTGCAAAGTAATCGGTAGAATTGTAAGATGTCGGCATTAATAGCTTTAGATTCTTCCCGGCTTTTATGATAATGTCTTAGCGCACTTTGTAAAAAAGAATAGACGAATAGCTTTAGAGTAAAAGTAGTATTATTAGCACTTAGTCGATTAAGTTTTGTTTAATTTACATCATATCATCATTTCACCACAAACGGCTTTTATCAAAGCCACTTCTATTATGATTACAAGACACTGTTTCAATATCTCAGTGCTTACACGTATAGTAAAAGTGGACTGAAGATACATCTGCCTATACAAGACTGAAGCCAGGATGCCCATCACAGATTTTCGGTAAGGACTCAAGACTGCGTGCCCGCGCTCGGAGTAGGTAAGCATTTTTTTTTTGCTCCGGCTTACCTCTCTTAATATTTCACGCTTCGCCACTGCTACCGAGCCCTCTCTTCTCTTGGGTGTTGTAAAAGGCGACTAACGGACTAAAGACTGCACATACATCTAACAACGTAGAGCGGCGATCCTCACCATCTGTCACACTGAGCACATGTGCAGTTGTAATTTGATATAATGTGGATTATGGCAGTGGACTACCTCTGCGGTCTTTATTGCTTAGTCTCTGACTAACTCTTTGGGGATAAACCGTATGTATTCGTTACTGAGTAACGGGTACTCAGCCTGATTTGAAGTACCGAATCGGTACTCTCGATTAAATTTCGTTACTCGCATTGCTCGCATCTCGCATCTGTAATCGACTTATCATACACTGTTCCTTCACAAATGATAAAACTGTATAAATATGACCAAAGGTTTATTTATTTTAATTTTAATTAGTAGTGTAATGTGTTTGTTTTGTTATTATGTTTATTCTTTAGTATTGAAGAATTTTTTGTTTCGTTTTTGTAATCTGTCGGTACATTCTTTCAATGGGCAATTTTCTGACATCCCAAATTAAAAAATAAAAATTAGTTGAAAAACACTCGATAGATGGCGTTTTATGAAAGCCGAGCCGAGCCGTACAGAAAGGTTGTAATAAATTGTGCACTTTTGCTTCTCAACCAAATAAAAAAAAAATGTAATTTCATTTCAGGACCCTGTTTCTATTTTCCATAATTTCGTTCACAGTTTCAGTAACACAATATTGATATTTTCTGATACTATTACGCAGCCATACTCGTGCTCTAAATGGACTCGCCTTTTGCTAAGCGCCATCTATGAAGTCATTAGGAACAAATTTCTTTTTTTTTATCTCGGAAAATGGCCTATTATATATGATTAATTTTAAACATATACTTATAATTCTTTATTTCAATCATTATTGAAACCCTGCTTAAATATGCTAGTACAGTAACGAAATAGGTAAAGTAGGCACCAGACTCGTTCGTGTGCGAGGAGTACGAAGAGAAGACACGCATTTCAATACGATAGTTGGTTGTGTAACGAAAGTAACGAGTAACGATACTATTGTAACGAGTACAATTTTAGCCAGTAACGAGTACATACGGATATGGATTTTATCGTACCTTTCACAGCTCTAGATAATAGTCGTCAATCTGTGTATGTATGTAATTACCTTTCCGTTTATTGAGTTGTTACAATACTAGAGCAAAAAGAATCGTCCATATTCGGGGTACAAGTGACAGTGTTATCGGTATAAAAAAAACTTATAAAAGTAGCAAATAGAACAGTTACTCTTTAATACCTGTGGCGTGCGACACAGTGATTGGTATTAATTTTAAACCGCAAACGCAATGAATGGTCGCGCGCCCCATTTTTTGTGGTCGCACCTAACTTCATGTCGCATATTAATTATTTAATTTGTGCTGTGCGCGGCTTAACTTTATGAACTAGCAATTATTCAGCGCTAAAATTGTGCAGAGAAGTCGTAAACCTCTTTTTTATAGTCTCTCTTTATTACGCTTGCATGCGTTTCTTGGTAAACTGTAAACTTTGTGCATAATGGACTTACGTAATGAGCTTATTTCATTTTCTGTGTTAGGCTAGTTGGTTATAAACTAGCTATTTTTATCATAAATGAAGAACCAGACATAAAGAGGTACTTAGTACCTACTTAAACAAGTTACTGTTATGGAGCCATCCTAAAAAAATTCCAACGTCGTTTTGATAGGTATAAGAAACGCAATAAAATGTGAACAGGTGTCTTAGCTTGCAGTTACTACCTTTATTCTATCCCGAAATCTCTTTAAAAGTACTAATCGGAGCTATATATCTAAAAAACTGCAACTTCCATGCCCATCTAAATCTAAAACGCGTCCAAAGTAATCCAAATATAGAGATTTTCAAATAAAAAACTGTATTGCAATCGGTTCGTTCGTTTGAATGAAATCAGTCTATCCGTGGCAATTACGAGGCCACAGATAGCGATAGTCAGACAGCTATGGGCGTCAAAATGTGAAAAGGGGATATAAAATAAATTTTGTATGCAGAAATTTACATGTTAGTAACTATAATTATGACCAAACATGTATATCTAAGCGTATTGTAACAACTTTAATACTACCGGCTCTTATGCAAGTAATGATTCTGATTGTGATTAGTTATCAAACGTTGAAGTTATACAATAAACCTCTGGAAAGTTACATACGATATTGACATAATTCGGTGTCCAATATTTATGTTTGATGAAATAGGAAATTCATTTGCCCAGTTGTGAACAAACTACTATCTAATTAGAAAAGTATTACATAATTTATTTTTAGTAGTAACATCAAAACATTTTAATCGGATTTCTCAGCTCACCCGTCGTTCCGTAGCGGGAGGCTTAAAATTTAAAACTTAGTAATTACGATTAAACTTTCTAATAAGCTGCCGTTCGCGCTGACTCGCTACGGGTCTCGCAGCCGTAGCGAGCGTTCTCGCCGCTACATCTGCCAGTGTTTAGTTGCCGCGCGGCTCTGCTACGACGCGCTCGCCCGCGTAACGCCCGCCTTGAATGCTACGCGTCGTCAATGTAACACACGTAACAAATAAAAACTTCTTCGAGTAGTAATGCTATGCGAATTGGGGCTTTTTCTTCGGAACACTCACAGGCTCGAAGGTAATAAAGTTTCTTTTTTACTGTTCCGTTGGTTAGGCTGTCTATATGTGACGAATGAACTGGCTCTTATTTCAGTTCAATTTACAATGTTATGGAAAAAAGTTTTGATTAAATAAGTTTTATGCAGTATAAAAATATTAGTTTATGTAACATTATTTTATGCAAACTAAGAGCTATGAAAAGAGCTTACAAAATTGTGAGGTGGTTCTTGTTTTCCGGTACTGTTCATGAATAAGTATTCATATTCAAGTAGCAGCTTTTGTGCAGCAGTGAAGCATATTCTTTACTCACATAATTTTGTAAGGTTCAGTATCGCGCAACAAACCAAAGTAGTTTTTTTCATATACCTATTTTATTTCGTTATAACGGTAATGTTAGTAGAAATTTTAAAGGCATACAATTGAAATAAAAGACTTTACACGGATCGCGTTTATTTGAAATACAATTTTCTCCGAAGTTTCTACGCTTTTATCGTCTCATAGTAAATAACATTAAAATTATTTTCGGTATTCAAACTTTTACATTAAAACATATTTATCATCAAAACAAACAAAACAATCAATGTTAATTATCAAAATCAACAATGAAAGAACACGACTTAATTGTTTTTGAGTATACTTTGTCGTTATTGGTTTTGGGAGAAATACAATATTAACCAATATTAATATAAACTTTTATTAAGTCATTAACCATCCGATTCGTATTGGGTGGTGTGATGGTGGACATATTTCTACAGTGCTTTTATGTAGAAATCTGTCACATCAGTGAATTTTATTCGCGTACTTTTCTCTAGGTTATTTTTGATAAAAAAGAGATTGAATACGTTGAGTATCTTCTGTATCTTCTGTTCTGTTTAGTCAGTGACTACACAGAACAAAAGATAGAAATAAAGTAAATAACTAAGTGAAAAATGAAGTGAGAGTGAAGTAGAGAAATTGTATAAAGGTTGAAATTCTGGGCCTGCATGATAGGACAGGATATCGTACTGTACAGTGATCAAATTAAACAAACCCTATCAAACGTTTTACTCGTTGCGAGACGGTTTTGCGGGACACATTGTTTTTATTTTTGTTATAATATGTACGTAATAAATAAAAAAGTGTTATTTTTATAACAAACATTGCTAGATTTATCTTATTTCTAAGAAAATCAAGAGTTTGTTCTAATTATTTCCTTAATCAGAAGTCATTTAAGAAATAATACTCGTATTATACCTTTTTCATGTTGAAGCTGTTTCAACCTGTTTTGAAAGAGTAAGTTACGCGTAGTGAAATCTCACAATTATATATTTGAATAGTTGTGACTTGTAGATTTGTTTTTAATACCTAACCTTCAACACTCCAGAAGTGGTTTTACTAAAGCAATCCTAGCGGATTTATACACAATTTGACACCTCAACAAACGTAACATTACCTAGATAGCTTTACAACGAACCAAAGACTAAGACTGTAAGTTTCCGGAACAGAATCTGTTTTATTAGTTATCACCCTCATACTTATTTTTGCTGTCAAGCAGAGGTGTCTTGCATTGTTGTATTCCTAATTGAAAAGGTTACATAAAATAAGGTTAAGGCGTCAGGGCCGGCCATGCGTGACTTATGATGATTCTCCTGAGTTATTTCGGTCATTTCTTATTTTTTTACTATTTGGTATCACTTAACTATAATTATTACGTATATTATTATTATTTATTATATTATCCGTATCGCGTAGCGGTGAAAGAATACTACCACTCCTTCTCTTCCCTAGGGTGTCGTAAAAGGCGACTAACAGACTAAAGACTGCACATATCTACATCCAACAACATAGATCGGTGATGGGCTCACCACCTGTCACGCTGAGCACATGTGCAGTCGCTGTTTGGTGAAAAGTGGACTATGGTTGAGAACTAATTTTGCTGTCCTCATTGCCTATGCTCTGACTAACCCTTCGGGGATAATAGTTGTAATTATATGTATATATGTATAAATAGATTCAATCAGTACTTAGATTTATCTTAGCTTAAATTATGATGGGACTGATATAACACATTGCATAACTCCCTAAAATTTAAGAAAAAAAAAATATATATTGTTATTAGCCTTGTTGGTGAGATCTGTCATGTGGTTACAGTACAGAAATCAATTTAGGTGTACATTGATAGCACGTGTGGACACCATTTGTGTAGTTGTACCAAGTATAAGCTCTTTGAGTTGTACTCAATGGCCACATACCTTTATCTCATTGCAAATTAGAAACAAGATCTATCTTCCGTTAATCCTCGAAGTCCAAGACCCTTGGCTGCGTCATGTGCTTCTCCGGGCGGTTTGTTTCTTCTCTCTTCCATATAGAATTGTCAATCTTAGACCTCTGCATTATGATGCTTCTGCACCTTTTCTTACCGTAGAAATTGGCTGCCAGCATAGCCCTTGTCATTCTGTAGCTCAGCATAAAAGATATACTGATCGATTCTAAGTGAGCTAAGCCCTTGAATAATAAAGCCCTTAAGTTTTGACATTCATTATGACAATTAATAATTTCCACAGTCCATCTACGTACGAAATAACAAAAATATAACAAGAGTAACCTTTGTCATTCCCATCTCGGTTGGCTTACGTCAGTAAATTTGAAAAGAGGGACAGATTTATTTAAAGCCTCGTGAACGGCGTTTCCAAATTTCATCTCGAGGCAAAATTAAGGTGGCGACGGTGAAACACTGGGTTTCTCGTCCTTCATCCGCAATACGAAGCATTTATTTTGTACCGGAAATTGCTTTATGAATAACAGATTTCAAAAACGTACGACATTCGGATATTGAGTGTCAATTTTGAGTTATTTTCGTATTCAAATGAAGTGTCAACTCAACTGCTCTTTATAAAACAAAAGTAACAAACCATTACATAAAGTTTAAGAAAAATTACGACAGAAAGTTTATTTTAAATCTTAACTAACATTATAAATGCGAAAGTGAGCTTGTTTATTTGTTTGTTACTAAACTGATGAGGAATTTTGGTATAGAGATAGATGGGGCCCTGAAGACGGACAAAAATATACGCGAGCGAAGTCGCAGGCAAAAGCTATTCTAATATACAATTTAATTGACAAGCGCAGCAGTCAGTCAGCTAATGAGAGACAGTTTATGATAATGGGTAGCCTTATATTGATATCATAGGATATAAAATTTATCTTATGCAATATTTAATCGTGATTTGGATTTTATCAAAGTTTGGCAGACTGTTAAGTTTGGCTGCATTGATTGAGACTTGTTATAGCTTAGAAGGGGTGTTTAATGTATGATATAATATAACACAAATTTCATAACGTTTACAACATATAATTACAGATAAAATAATTTTGTTTAGTATAATAATCACAAAATAAAATCTTGTTGTTGATTTAATACTCATTTCATCGAATATTCGGTTTGTATAATTTAACCTTTAATATAGCAATTTATTTAAATAGCATTCTTAAAAACTAACAATCAGTTTTATTCCTATAAACATGTTTCAAATTGAAGACAAAAAAATAATCCTTTCAAATAAATTATTGTAGGTATGATATAAGCAAGGATGTAAGCAATTTCTAACCTATCACGTGACCTACAGGAGTAGGGCAGCTAGTATTTCTGTTGTCTAATAAAACAATAACCTCGAAATTCAAGACAATCGCTACGCTGCGCTTCGCGTTTATCTTACATTTTTAACCTATCACGTGACCTACAGGAGTAGGGCAACTAGTATTTCTGTTATAGGTACTCTTTATTGCACATACACACACACAGAAAAAAATACAAATAGTGAGCAAAGGTGGACTTATCTCTAAAAGAGATCAATAACATTCAGTTGACTAATAAAAAAAAAACCTTGATATTTTAGACAATCGCGAAGCGCAGCGCAGCCTAGCGATTATCTTAGGCCCCGCGCGCGACTCCTTGAAGTAGGTATGATAGGTTACCAGGGAAATGTTATAATATCAAATGATGAATATACCAATTAAAACTTATATTAAGCAAAAGTTATTTCAATTGATAAGTAAATTAAATAAAAGTTATTTAAATTGATCCTTATAATTAAAAAAAAATTATAAATATAATAAATAATTCATATGTAAAGCGAAATTTAATCAAAGGAATATTATATTAAATGATTTTATATTAAATAACTGTTATAATAAACTGTTATTATATTAAAGAGTATTATGATATTAGTTGTTAAATAAATTGTTCATTATGTAAAATATACGTCATTAAAATGAAGATATATCAAACGTAGTTCTATTAAATGAAGCGAACCCGCTTAGAAGAACTACCTACTAAGTTCAGTTTTTGTCACTAATCTAACCTGACCTAACCAACAATGTTAACCGCTTTTTCAATAAAATCGCGCTAGCTTAAAATTATAAGCTGACCATCATTTTAAAAGACCTTTTGAGATATAGCTTATTATTTTTTTTTGCTAACCAATATACTTATATTTATATATACAAAGTGGAGATGACACTACGACAATAAATTAAAATATTGGCTATACTAGTTCATAGAAATAATTTGAAACTATCAAATTAATCTTAGCACTGAATTTTTTTTAAATTTTTATACAAAGTTAAGTTATAAAACATTTAGTTTGTATCAAAAATTACAAAAAAAATATGTGCAAAGATTAATTTGATAGTTTCAAATTATTTCTATGAACTAGTAGGTATAGCCAATATTTTCATTTATTGTCGTAGTGTCATCTCCACCCCGTATGTCATGTTATATTATATTATATTATTATGTAAGAGTATTTTCTCTACTCGAGCTGTAAGCTCGGATTACTGACCACCGCCCCGAGACCCTCAGGGAAAGGATGGTTCAGTTGCACCACTATTTGTAATAAAAACTGTGTCTCCTAAAACTTTACTTATGATTGTGGTTGTGTGTATGGCTGCTTGTTTTTGGATGATGTTTGTGTTTATGTGTGAGTTTAGTGTATTGCAGTATTTGTGTAGTGATTTGGCTATGATTCCAGTGGCTCCTACGACTATGGGTATTATTTCTGTGCGTGTGATCCATAATCGCGTTATTTCTTTTTTGAGGGGATGGTATTTGATTAATTTTTCTATTTCTTTCGGTCCAATATTGTAGTCAGATGGTACTGTAACGTCAATGAGGTATGTTTTGTTTTCGGTCTTGTCTATGTATACTATATCTGATCTATTGTGTGTGATTGTTCTGTCTGTTTGGATTGGTATCTCCCACATTATTTTGGCGGTATTGTTCTCTTTAACCTGTGGTTGCGTTAGGTGTTCTTGCCACCACAGATTAGAGACCGGGAATTCGTGCTTTTTGGCTAGTGTCCAGAAGATGTATTGTACAATGTTGTTGTGTCGTTTGGTGTAGTATGTTCCGGCAAGCTTTTCGCATCCTGATATAATGTGTTGTGTTGTCTCATCCTTCACTAAGCACAGTCGGCATTTGCCATCCACTGGCCTTTTTAGGATATCGCGTTCGTGTTGTTTGGTGATTACAGCTTGATCTTGGATTGCAAATACGGCTGACTCCAATGATGGTGATACGGTTTGTTTTTTGAGCCATCGGAATGAGTTAAATCTGTCTATATTATCCTTTTCTAAAAAGTTTCTGTAAAATTGTCCGTGTAGAGGTTTTGCCTTGACTTTTGAGATTCTTGTTTTAACTATTGCTTGTCTTATTTCTTTGTCGGTATATCGTTCGTTACGTGTAAGTCCTATTTCTGTCAAATGTGTCTGTGTGTCCCTAACTATTGAGTATTTGTCTTTGTCTTTGTCGTGTTCTACAATTGCTCTCAATAAGTAGTCTTGTTCTGTCTCTAAGTATGTCTTGTATTTAATAATCTGTGTCTTGTGTAGTGTCTCTAGACTGATTAACCCTCGTCCTCCTTCATCTATGGGTAAATACAGTCTTTCTACGTCTGCTTTTTGTTGGTGTGCTTTGTTCATAGCTAATAGTTTTCTAGTTTTGATGTCTATTCTCTTTAAATCTGAGGTTTTGTAGTTGATAATGCCGAATGTGTATAATAAGACTGGAACCGCGTATGTGTTGATTGCCCTGAGAAGATTGCGTGAATGAGGTGTGATTTAGTTAAATTCTTAACTCTTCGGAAGTATTCTTTTATATTATATTATATTATATTATATTATATATAATCACGACTTTAAACCCCGAAGGGTTAGTCAGAGACTAAGGACAGCAAAAGCAGTCCTCTACCATATTCCACTTTTCACCAAATAGCGACTGGACATGCGCTCGGCGTGACATATGGTTAGCCCATTGCCGCTATATGTAGTTGGATGTATGTTCTGTCTTTAGTCCGTTAGTCGCCTTTTATGACACCCAAGGGTAGAGAGGGGGTGGTAGTATTCTTTCACCGCTACGCGACACGGGAGTTGTTATTACGGTCGACAAAAACATATTATGCCGTCCAAATAAATTTTACCTGATTTTTCTTGCTGTTATCACATATTATAAAAAGTAGCATTTAATTACTTCCCTTTAATAAACATCTTGAGAAAAGTTTATTTCGCGCAAACTGGTATTTGACGAAATCTAAGAAAACCATGCCAGGTAAATCGTTCAACGAAATCAGGCATTATGTCTTAATTCTTGCGGTGGTCCATACAAAGGTAATCCGGAAAGTACTATATCTATCTCTATCGCGATTCTCGCGAAACAAAAAATGCGGAAATGCCGTTATTTTTATAAAACAAGCGAAGATGTAGATAAAATGAGGTGTTAATTAAAACTCCACGTAAAGTAAACAAACGGTGCCTGTTCTCTTTTGTTTTAGAATGCTAAGTCACTTGCATGCATCGCACTTGCTTTGTTAAATGGAAATTGAGGGGAACAAAGGTAAGCGCGGTTTTGGAACAGGCGCTGCTGTTGATTATTTAACGATAGCACTGACATACTTTAAAAAAAAAAGATATTATTAATGTGCACTTAACACCTTAATAATAGTCCTGTTAACTCATCCCGTAATCTAAAATGACTGTGTAGGAGTGGGTTCACGTCAGTAGTCTACCGGAGCTATGGGGATGAACCCAAAATTTCTCGCATTCAACCCGAGCATTTTTAATACGCTTGGCTACCGACGCCTCATAATATTTACTTGTTTTTTTTATCTTGTATCAATGAAATAAAATTCCTGTTGATTATAGAACTTGATAATTTTGTTGATTCATGTAAATCGAAAATTAATTTTATCAGCATTTATAGGCAAACCATTTTCAAGTTGTTATTATTATCAAATTGCACTAGTCGCGACATCGCCGCTCGACAGGTATTGATACGGAAGCTCTCTTCTGTAACTGTTGCTTCATTACTTAAATTGAAGTTGCTTTATTTGGAAAACTTATGAAACGCCAACATTTGCAACATCCTTATATTAGTCAGGGGAGACTTTGAAGACACTTAGCACGCAGACCATAGCTGTGATGTCTTTGACAACGGCGTTTACGGTCTTAAGCTATACCATTTGCACGACGCTGACCCTGTGAAAATCTATTTAAGCCTTGCAGAAGAAGCTTATTTAAATGTATGTTTTGTCTTCAGATGAAGGCGTGGACTGCTCACGAGCAGGACACGAGCCTGCCCTGCTGCCGCACGCTGCACGTCAAGCACGCGGCTTACGCCAGCGCCCTCTATACACTGGTCAGTACGTACTATACACCCACAAGTATGCCAGCATCCTCTATACACTGGTAATTACGCACATACACAAATACCTAGGCCAGAGCCCTCTATTTACTGGACAGTACGCATATACACGCACACCTTCGGCATCGCCCTCTATACATAGGTCAGCACGTATGTACACACGAAAAAGTTCGTAACAACCAGTTTTCACCCTTTCTCACCTTTTCTATTAAACAGAAAAACCGGGAAGCAGTTATTGCAATCTTTTGTAGGTTATTGTAATCTTTGCACAATGAAAGTTTTAAATAGCAGTTTCCTTTTATCTTTCTGTCTTTGAGTATTATCACAAGATTAAGCTAAGAAACTTTACTTAATTTTGCAAAGGAATATATAGAGTGAATATTTAAAAAAGTTCAAACACGATTTCAGCTATTCATCTACTAATATTATTGAGTAGTGGTATCTCTGTATATCTATCCTAAATCTACTCCGATGCAGAACATTTTTAACAAGTTCTCTCAAGAAATTCGTGCAAAGTTTAGCGCAAGTCAGTAAAGCAGTCACGCAATTGGATCGGGAAATTGAGTTACCGAGGAAGCCCTGAGATGTTTTGAACGCAGAATAAATATGAACACTTGTATAGTGAACTGCAGTGAACAAACTTATAGAAAATAATTACGTTTTTACAAAAATATTGAATCGGTTTTGAACCTACTCGTAATGATAATAACAATACACAGGCACGACTTCTTACGGATACGTAATAATGATTTCCAAAATTTCATTAACTATTCATGTGGTTACAGGAACATTAAGAATATATTACTTACTTGATGTATAACTAACTACATGACCACCATTAAGCTTTTAAGGTTTCCTTTGTAAGGATCACAATTACATGTGTACCTATAGAATATCATTGAGGGATCAGATGATATTTATGTTTAAAATAAAAATCTTATTTATTTTTGCGTTTATTGAACCCTTTAGACTCGGATTCGTTTTCGGATACTTACTTTAATACAAAATTACAAGCTATAGTTCTGCACCGAAAACGCAAGTAAAGTAAAACTATCTTTTTCGTTTTGTTGTTGTTTAATGTAACAACAGGAGACAAGTGTTGCTACGCTAAGCTTTTGTTAAATTTATACAGGGTGCTAACTTTGTAATGTACACCAGGCTCATGATATAACTGAAATGGTATGAATCGTGAGATATAAATTAGGTAAGTAGGTGCCTTGTTTATTAGGAAAAAATATATTAATAAATGAAAAGTCTGTGTTATTCTAGTTTTCCAGTATTTTTCTGCATGATGACCTTGGTTATCATAATACATTTTGAATGTCTCTATTACAAATGATCATTATTAGAAATAATAGGAAATAAAACACCTTTATTTTTACATTTAAGTACAATATTCCACAGAATATTAGAAAGACAGAAATGGAGACTAACCGTTAAATGGCGTGTATTTTCAATTAATTACATCAGTTAATTGTCAAATTACACGTTCATTGAATTTTAAAGGCAAAACTAAAACGGTCGCTGCTATAGATTTTAACTACCCAAATAATTCATGCGCACCTAACGAATACTAACAGGTCCAATTATTAGTTTAATTGTCACGTTATACTATGCCGGGTCTGGGAGCAACAAGTAATTAGAAACCTAAACGAGTTAGATTACAGTAACTACCTGGTAACTACGGTATGCTACACTGTCGTGTTTGTAAATTGTATGTAATTTGCATATGCTTGTAAAAACATGCATATGCTACACTTTATTAAATTTTCTTGTAAAAATAAAACGTAGCGAATTCTGCACGTGGTAGCACGGTAGCGTGGTAGTAGTAGTAGTCTGCACTGCCAGTGGTAGGACTCTGAGCAGAATCCAACGTGATGGCAACTGCCCTAATTTCTACTTTTGCCGCCAAGGAGCACTGTATTACATTAGTACTAGATTTAGTGAAAGAACATAGAAGTTATAGAGGCAACGTGCGAGTGCCTTAGCGTGGTCCATATTCCGCCATATTCTCGCTTGCCGGCTGATAAACATAAAAATTGAAATAAATGTTTGATGCATCATTTTTTTTATTAGGTACATCAACAATATAAACACAAGCATTTACAATTACATGATAAGATATTATCCTATATGTTATATGTGTTTATATCAAATACAGATGCACAGCATGCTAGAAAAATATTGTGCGTTATTAAAATTAAAATAAAGTAAAAACTAAAAATATAACAAAAAAATAAAAGTTACTAAAATTTAAACAGATTGGTTTTAAAAAAGCAGAAAATAAAATAGTTAGGCCCCTTTACAACATTTTTTCCTTGAGCAATTTGGGTTGGTCATAAAAATGTCAAGATGGTAAAGATTATTCATTAACTATTCATGTGGTTACAGGAACATTAAGAATATATTACTTACTTGATGTATAACTAACTACATGACCACCATTAAGCTTTTAAGGTTTCCTTTGTAAGGATCACAATTACATGTGTACCTATAGAATATCATTGAGGGATCAGATGATATTTATGTTTAAAATAAAAAAGTTATTTATTTTTGCGTTTATTGGACCCTTTAGACAACGTGGATTATAGATATTTTTTTTTATTAGGTACATCAACAATATAAACACAAGCATTTACAATTACATGATAAGATATTATCCTAATGTTTATATTAAATACAGATGCACAGCATGCTAGAAAAATATTGTGCGTAATTAAAATTAAAATAAAGTAAAAACAAAAAATATAACAAAAAAATAAAAGTTACTAAAATTTAAACAGATTGGTTTTAAAAAAAGCAGAAAATAAAATAGTTTTGGGTTGGTCATAAAAATGTCAAGATGGTAAAGATTATGCCATTCATTTTTTTTTTTTTTAATACTAAGCCCGGCAAATGACCCCACTCCATCTGATGTTAAGTGGAAATGAGGTCCAGGCGCGAGGACAACTGGTGCAGCGTAAGAGACGTAGCATCAGTCATCCTCACTCTGCCGGCCCACAAAGTGCTTCTTCACGCCTCGTTTGAAGGACCCTATGTCATAGGTAGGAGGGAATACGTGTGCTGGTAGACTATTCCATCTTTTGGAAGTGCGGCAAAGAAACGAGTCACCAAATTTCTTTGTGCGTGATGGAATGTTAGAGACTGTAAATTGGTAACTCCGGAGAGCAGCACGCGTACTCCTATGGAGGAAGGGAGAAGGAGGGATGAGGTCAAAGAGTTCTTCAGAGCACTCGCCATGGTATAAACGGTAAAAGACGCTGAGTGACGCAATATCTCTACGCAATTGCAAAGGCTCGAGAGTTTTAGTGACCTCCGCATTGCCGATAATGCGCACGGCGCGGCGCTGCAATCTGTCCAAGGCATCGAGAAGGTACTTTGCGGAGCCGTCCCATAGGTGAGAGCAATACTCCACGCAAGACCGCACCTGTGTCTTGTATAATAGACACAACTGATCAGGCGTGAAGAATCGCCGCACCTTGTTCAGGACACCGAGTTTACGTGAGGCTATTATTATATGTAGTTATTAATTTACTTAGAGGCGCGTGCGTTGCGTACCCGTTGGTTCTGTGATAAGGGGGTTTAATGAAATGTCTGTTTTTACGCCTACTACACAGGAGAGGAACACAAACAAAGATCCTACTCAATATAAGTAATCAGTTAATTTTCAGACTATTAACTTTCCACTGCTCGCCACAGGCCTCATAAGGAGAGATCAGGCCATAAGCCCATCCCGATGGCAATGCATAGATCAGTTGTTAAATCAAAAGACAGAATATAATAACGTACATATTACGTAACCACATTAATACCTAACTAAATTATCAGTATTTCCTGATAAATGTGTATTCCTGATTACCTACCAAAAGAGAAGCATCACACAAAAATATCTCTCTGACGGTAAGGGCACAGGTGTATTCTCGTCGAATTGCCGGAATAATGAAATATAGTGCGATAAGGACCGCGCCATTAATTGATGTAATCGCCAACATTAGGAGCTGGCGCAATCAGTTCAGGGTATCTGGAGTCTCGTTAGCGGCCTCCGTAATGAATGACTGCTGAGATACGACTGGCTGCCGATTGGCTAGCTCGCTCTTTTAAATGATTGGGGCTGTACCATGGCATTCTATTTCGATATCAATTAACTGAAAGGTTTTGTTTCTAGATTTTTAATGCTTGATGCGCTTGAACGAAACTAAAAATCATGGTAAGGGATTTTTTATCCCTTACCATGATTTTTAGTTTTGTTGGAATGTAGTCTTGTATGAGATACAGTCGAAAATAATTTTGTGAAAGAGCTTGCATACGTAAAATATTTTTATTTAACTTTACTAGTATTTGTACAAAAACCTAAAATCTTTTGTTTTAAAATTAAAATTACCACTACAAGTGTACTTATTTGAAAATAATTTTGTGAAAGAGCTTGCATACGTAAAATATTTTTATTACTAGTATTTGTAAACAAACCTAAAATCTTTTGTTTTCATAAACACTTGCTTATAATCAAATTAAAGTGGACCTTTCACGGTTAAGGAATTAATATTTCATAACGTCCATATACATGACCATAAAATATCTCTGGTAAGATTAAAAATTCGGACTTTATACCAGTAAAAATTATAAAATTCTTAATTTAAGCAGAAATATCATGTGGATTAAGCCTGTTTTTAATATCAGAACACTGGTGACTGACAGTAGCAGACATGATAAATTTATTCTTAAAATAACAGTTAAAGATAGAAGGAGAAAGGTAAATATACCTATGCTACTAGGTATAGTAGCTAAAATGAAATATGGAGTTCAAACAAAATTGAGAAACTCGTAAGTAAATATCAAACTTAGACATAAGTCTATGTCTTAGTTATTTTAGGCGAAGTTTAAATAAATAATTTCATAGAATTTTTCTCAAAGTTTAAAGAGACTTCCGCCTCGGTGGCCGAGTGGCAACAGCTAGACATGATCCTGGGTTCCATTCCCGGATTGGGCTAAGTATGTATTAGAATTTTTAATCCATTCATGCCCCAGGTTTGTGATCACCAATCCACATTTGGTAATCGTGGTGGTATCCAGTACCCATCAATTGTAGGAAAGGCAAATTTTTAAATGGTGAATTAATTTGCCTAGCCATAGGAATGTATACGTATCTAGGCTAATTACTTAATTAAAATTAAAAGATAAGGAAGCGAGCAGGTCGGCAACAATATTTATCCGAAATATCCTATTGAAACTATATCCTACACTTTGAAAATATAAATAATATCTTTATTATTTATCCATGAACTATCGGATTACGTATACGTTACCGAACACAGTTTCCTGCTTCCATTATTGGAACCAGTCATTGGATACACGTTCCTTTTATTCCCTTATAGGGAACTCGAAAAGTTTTTCCATACGAGGAAGTGCGTGTGTTACGAAGGCTTATTTCCAAACTATGTTTGGAACCTTCTACGCGGGATAATAGTGTTGAGGAACTTATAACAAACTCTCTTTTAGGGACGGTATACATATTGGTTTAACTATATCATTTGAATAATATTCATAGGCATAAGAAAAAGGTAAAAGAGGTAAGGAAAAAGGCGAACACATCAATGTGAGTTACTAACTGCCGTACTCAGAGACATCAATTAAGTTTTAATGACAATTAAGTCTCTTTCTGTCACTTTCTTATGTATAGTGCTAAATAGAGAAGGAGAGACATTTAAATGTCATTAAAACTTAATTGACGTCTCTGAGTACGGCAGTAAGCGGTCTACCCGATAACCAGTGGTCCATAGTTATATTCCCAGATACGGAAAAGTGTGTTTCGGACATTGAGTTATAATGTACTACGTACTAGAGAAGACGCCTCAACTAGATTGTTTGTAACACGCGTTAGAGCCAGCTCGCTCCAACTGTAGTAGTCGGTGGCAGGCGCAGACGCAACCATACGTATGTATTCTGTGTTCTATTTTATTAAAATATGCCTTTATGTGTGCTAAGGTACTGTTTAAGCAACATAGGAAATACAAATAAAACCAAAGGAATCACTTTTCACTTGGAATACGTACTAAATTATCTAATTAATTATTTATTTGAATCACCGACACATGAAGCGGCGGCCATGTTTCGGTAAAATGCATAGAGTAACAATATTTTCTGTTTTGTTTTTGTTACAACTAGGTAGCCCCGCACCACGTTACAAGTTTCATTGTAGCTGTGCACATTTATTGTATGGAATGTCTTCTCTAGTTTATTTACCTCAATGGTTTCGGATTGTTCGTTACATGGGGTTACCCGGGTTTGTAATCACCTACCCGGATTCGGCGAGAATGGTGATTAAGCTAACCCATGAAATGTAGTGAAGATCTTGATTTCAATGATGAAGGTCTTGTCCAGCACTGATACAGTAATACAATATTTACAGTATCAACAATTGTAACTTCATATCAAATGTTTGCACCTCCGATTTTAAAGTGTTCTCTCCATCAGACTGGTTGTCTGGAAAGACAACCAGATAAGAACGCAAAATTGTACCTGTATTTTTAATAGTTTTTTTTTAATCGCTTATTATTGTTTTTATTATGTTCTATGTAAATCTTTGTGGTGTTGCAATCAAAGTGTTGTCTATCTATTCATCTACACCCTCATTTTTTAGTCGTTTTAATGAAATTAAGGGTGAGTTCCACCCATGAAACTGAACAACTTTCCCCAAGAAACCTATGTGCAAAAATGACAAAAAAAAATCGACCTCCCATACTATTGTCGTCAGCTGATCGGACAGTTTTGTATGGGAGGTTGAAATTTACGAACACATAGGTTTCTTGGGGAAAGTTGTTCAGTTTCATGGGTGGAACTCACCCTTAATTTCAATAAAATGACAAAAAAATGAGGGTGTATTGTGTATAGATAGGCTATATATTTACTTTACAGAAAAATGTTTATAGGATAAGATAGGATTGTCCGTACCTTATCTTAGTTGGGCCTCTTGTGTAACGCGTCGAGTCAACCGGAACATCGTGCAACCCATCCATTCTTTCTACTTCCTCAATGGAATATTGCCATAAGTTGGCAATGTCTTTGAGGGCAAAGTGCGTAAATTCTTCTGGTTTCAGATAGGACGATTCCAAGAGATTCATTATAGTTAATGTCCGACTGCTGGACAAATGCTTCCATCAAATCATCGGTTGTACAAAAAAAAAACAAAAATGCTAACTCGACTACGGAGTATATATGAATCGAGTAAGACTGCTTCTAGACTGTGCTTCAAATAAGTTCACATCTCATCACAAAATAACCTTGAAACACCATTAAATTAAACAAAAATTGTATGAATAACATTAGGAATAACTCTGTAAGGTATAATGTACGAGAGTGTCCTTGGTATTGCGCGTGTGTCCTCGCCCCTTCGATAGAATGTCAACTTGACCGTGACTCCATTAGAGCCAATCAGGTTATTATCGAGCCCGAAACGTCGCAGCTAATAAACGTTCCGCTTTTACTACGAACTGACGACGATTTACAGCCATACTTAACTATAGACCAATTAATAATCACTTAAACTTAAATAAAAGTATTGTTCTGTCTTGTTAGAGGTGTGCTGGTGGCGGCTCATAGAATACTTCCGATCCATCTCTTCACTTGGGTGTCGTAAAGGAGACTAACGGGCCAAAGACTGCACATAGAATATGGCAAGTAGAAACAAGGCGGCCAGTTCTTATGATTCAAGGATGTTCAGAAGAGACATATGAAGCGATGCGACATCAACCCACAGGAGTGGGAGGATGCTGCAAGCCGTCGCTCAGAATGAAGACATTTTGTGCGATTGCAAATAAATAACTTTGAAGAGCAAAGAAAAGCCGAATTAGATGCAAAACGCGATGCTCTGAAGGCCAGACTACCTCGGGCCATCTTTTATAATTATGTCGACGGTGTACTAACGTGCCACCAGTGTTTGCGCACGTTCTCTAATAAGATTGGCTACTGTAGTCATCAGAGGGCACTTGATAGGGCATCTCAACTTAGCCCTAATACTGCGGATTAGCGGAACTTTCGTTTTTTTTTAGCAGTCACCGTAGCCGAAATCGGCCAGGGAGTTTAAATTATATCCAACAGCAAAGAGCAGTGAGCACATGAGCTGTGGTCTATTGGTTAAACGTGGTATGAGGAAGTGGACTGCTTCTGCCGTCCTCATAGCCTCATTGCTTGGTCTCTGACTAACCCTACGGAGATAATAGTCGTGAATATACAGTTAGTTTTCGAGCCATATTTTTTTTCTTTTCTAAGTATTTTATTACGACATCAGTTAAAATAACTTTTTTTAAAGTTGTATTGACATTAGGAAGATGATTACTTAGTTAAAGAAGAAAGTGCACAGAAATATCTGCGCAAAAAAAAGATACTTACTAAAAAAAAGTGATGCCATCCGTCGTAAAATACTTAGAAAAACTTGGAAACTATGTAATGTAGTAAAATTAAACGCGAGTTAATCCGTAAAAAGTGTTTTATTTCAATGTGTAGTGCTCGCTCAACCCTTAGAAAACAATATACTTAGAAAAGAAAAAAATTATAGCTCGAAAACTACCAAAAATCGCTGCACATAATATGGGGGTCAATCGATAGGTATCGTAGTTCCCTATCACCACACATCGACTTGACACCTTACAAGAAACACCCTCTATAGATATAGATAGAATATTTATGTATGTAAGTATGTATCTCAAACTTTTTTCTTTTAGTTAGGTGTTCGGCACCATAGATCTTCCGCATACATCAACATAGTAAATGCTTGAGTGATATATGTTTAATCTGTGACGCTGTGCGAGGGTAGTGTATCGACCGTTATTTTTCACGCCTTTCGGTTCAACGCCATTTATCTTCTTTGTGCAAAACTGTACTAAAGAGAGATACACATAACACGAAGATTAGCTATGACTAGGGATTTCTTGGCGTTATAGTGAACAACCATGTTTGTAGTTGTGTATTTATTTTATTTTGCAATAACGTGACGTAAGTGTACGAAAGTGAAATCAAACCTTTATACACAAATTATAAGAAAAATTGGGTCATTAGAAAATTCGTCAAAGATACGCGTAAGGGCTCAACAAGGATCCCATATGTCTACTCGTATACTAATATTATAAGAGAAAATATTTGATGGTTTGTTTGCTAGGGTTGAATAGGCTCCGAAACTACTAAACCGATTTGAAAAATTCTTTCACCGTTGGGAAGCTACACTATCTCCGGGTGACATAGGATATACAATATTTCCAAAAATTCGTCACGGGGTACGGGGTCCACGCGGACGAAGTCGCGAGCGGTCCGCTAGTCGATAGTAAACCTAAAAAAGAAGTATCAGTTAATATTATTTATCTTTCATCAAATTAATCTAATAATGGTGATTATAAATAGCTCTTTTTATTAAGTCTTTTAATTGTCTTTAAAAACAGAAAATGTCACTGATAAAATAGGATGTATCGGATACTTTGACTTTTTAAGGATACCTATACTTTTGGATTTTTAGTTTCAATTATTTTTATTCTTTTTGCTAAAAGGACAGAATATTATATTTATAATACAAAAAGGATACCTGAAAAATTAATAAGAATAAATATTAACAAATACACAAACTGGAAAACTATAATAAATTCCAAATTACATACGTATACATTTAGCGCTTTTGTGAAAAACGCTATGCCTACTACCTATTTCATTTCAAACACGTTATTGTTATCGGGTGACCTCACTCTCGCCTACAAAGCTCACCCAATAAATAACTTCAAAAACAAAAAGCTACACTTTGATACAGTTAGCAATCCAATTATTTTGCAATCCATTTCACTAGTGTCGAGACTTTCTAGAACTTCTGAATAAATTGCTAGATTGCGCAGTGTGAGCAATTAATTCCGTAACGGTTGTTTAAACCTTCATTCAATTGGATGGACGCTCGGGACTCGAACCATATTGATAATTGACATGCATTGGAAAAACACTTTTGACTTTTTGACAAATTATTATTTAAAATCAAAATTGTTTAAACTTGTAAAAAAATAATAACTGTGCAGAACTTGTTACAAAATAGAAGAGTGAATACTTATCAGTTTACAAACGATATATCGGTAGCAGTGGCACATACAAAGAGAGGCCTATGCCCAGCAGTGGGTGAAGTCAGGCTGTGGATGATGATGATGATGATGATATCGGTATAAATAATAATCAATTGCCACGAATCTATGTACGCGCATTACTTCAGAACGGCTGCACTTATTTAGCTAATTCTTTTTTGTTGTGTTTGTAATAATTGTCAAGCAAGGGTTTTACAAAATATTTTTTTTTAACTTTGTCACGGGACACGGAGTGTTTACGCGCACGAAGTCGCGAGCGGGCAGCTAGTTATGTGCAATTACGTAACAATCTTAGGTTTCAAGTTTGTTAATAGGTAAAGTTAGCCTCTGGCGCTTTGCCGGCAGATGCGAATCGCTTTTCTCGCTCAGCTTGAGCGATGGTGCACAAGTCAAACCTTCCTAGCTCCAAAAATGGACTCTCTCTCTCTCTCCTAACTTTGGTAGCACATGGTGGTGGGGTTAGCTTTCCTTATACTTCGCTTCCACTTCGCTCTGTCCTCGACGACATTATCGGAAACTTGGCACTCTCTCATATCCTTCAACACTACACGTCCGTTCCTCCGGGGTTGGAAAGTTGTAGTGCTAAAGAACTATTTTGTATGGCGACAACTCTGTATGGTCTACAGACAGACAGACATGAGAAACAAGTTATTCGACGTTGAATATGTCGAAAATCCTTTGCGAGTTCACCTCGCGCGCCATTCTCTGATAGCGTTTTCGCAATTTTTAAATTTTTATCGAATTTCTTATGCTCTTGAGACACTGGCAATGGCAAACAATATTTAAAGATCCAATCAGCCTTTTTTTGTCTTCTTTTATGACACCTAGTCTAAAGTTCTACGCGCTGGGTTACTCGCCGTGAGTTTTAGACGGTACCCACCGTATTGGCACAGGCTTCATACAAAATGTCACATTGTACTTTCCCACCATTCCATCACAGCCCACTCTCGTGTAGCTGGTCAGCAATGTTGCGTACGCCCAGGCTTCCTCGCACGTACTCGTTGCGGATTTTATCGAGCCTGCTGTTGAAGCTGGACGGTATGCACGTTCTTCTGCGTTACCTACCACCCATGATTTGGTGCCATAGACAGATAGATAAATTCTTTATTACACATACATGTTAAACATTTTTACAAAACTTATCTTAAATCCAGCATGGGCAAAGGCTCGCTGAAACCGATCTCTTTCAGACTACCTTTGGTTTTTAGACCAAATAAGAGGAAAGAGGAAGTACGCAAGTAACGCTAGAAAATTGAATTACATGATAGAATTTCAGAATTTTATCATGTAATTCGATTTACTATTATAATTAAGTAATAAAAAAATAATAAATCTAAACTTACTACTACATACTACTATTTGTCAAATTTGTTTGACGACCCATGACCTTCCATTGGCCAGATTCACGCTGGACAGTGGAGGGTCACAAGGCAAGCTTGACCTATCCTGTCCAAGTCGAAGCGTTAAAGCAGACATAATTTCAGGTGCGCTGAACTACGTAAAATATTATATGATTTGCTCTAACAGGCCTATCAAAACTTATGTGGTTTTAATCGAATAAGGTTTGACTGTAACATGATAACATTAGGTAAACCACTGTATAAAATTAATGTTAATGACACCCAAGTAGTAAACTAAAACAAATTGCTAAATGTAAATTGCTTATAATTTGATTTGAAAGTATAAGCTTTCAATTTATTTGGTTTCATATAATATTGACAATATCATTGGGCCAGTGTGATGAGTGATGGCCCAATCTCTTTATGTGTTGTTGTCTATGTGGGAAGACCTGTACCCAGCAGTGGGACGTTTATGGGCTGATGACGATGATGATGGATGGAAAAGTGATACCGAAAAGGACCCCGCATATTTGCGTGAACATCACACGCTGTTATTCGGCGAAGAATCTTTGTGTTTGTTTGTGTAGACCATCGCTTATGTTTATACTAACAAGCAGCAAAGATGCTGTCATCGGTGGCTGCACTTAATAAACTGAACCTCGATCTATTATTGTAATTAATTAGTCAATCACAATTCACAATTATTTCACAAACGAAAAGTTTCAAGTTCATGGGTGTGCAAGATTGAACTAATTACCATCTCCTGTTTGGTTGAAGTCAAACTCTGTTAGTAAACGTAAAAGAGCAAATTAGTCCAACAAACTCGCACTAAAGGCCCGAAAACACTTTGTTCTTTGTCTTAATTACGAAGTCATGGAATGGCGGCATGCTCCAGTTGAAAATTTAACACCCAATGGAAACGAAATTCGGTCCGGATTATAATTTATGATTGTTAGAACCACATAGCACCCGACGGCAGGGAAAGTTAATTGGCTGTTAATTTACATATAAATGAGCCAGAAAATATACATATTATTGATTCTTTCTTGTTCCCATACGTTCTTAAATATTGTTGACATTGTGTAATACAATACATTGTTAGTTCAAATTTGATGTTTGGCAATTTCTAATGGTGGGATACAACCAAGAGCTTAGACACATAACAAACGGAAAGTACAACCTATAAGCTCTCCCACCGTATGCCAAAAGCCTCCATCGTTAAAATCAAGTCATCACTACAAGACGTGACCCATTTATTGTAGAAAAATATATAAGCATAATATAATTTAGAACTATGGTTAGGTGCTGTGACACAATCGTAGTCCTAATTATAAAAGTTACGTCGATGTTTTATGAAAGTTCTTGGTAGTTCGTTTAAGTTACATACATAATCACGACTATTATCCCCGAAGGGTTAGTCAGTCCACTGCCATAGTCCACTTTTCACCAAATAGCGACTGTA
Organism: Scoparia ambigualis; assembly: GCA_963921215.1. NCBI lineage: Eukaryota > Metazoa > Arthropoda > Insecta > Lepidoptera > Crambidae > Scoparia > Scoparia ambigualis. The sequence goes on from OY992510.1 coordinate 9,010,577, forward strand.
CATGTGCACGGCGTGACAGGTGGTGAGCCCATCGCCGCTTTATGCTGTTAGATGTGTGTGCAGTCGCCTTTTACAACACCTAAGGGAAGAGAGGGGGTGGCAGTATTCTTTCACCGCTACGCGACACAGTAAAAGTTATCTGTAATAATAAAGCCAAAGAGTTAACTTGTGAACTTAAGTTCTTAAAAATTGATCAGTCGGGTGAGATAATATGTAAAAGCAAACAGTATTAGTTCAATACTTACGTAGCCCAGTATAATACGATAAAACAAATATCTCATTGATTCAAACAGACCCTGGACCACCAGGTCATTGATCATGGCCTGCTTGAAATTAGCTGCGCTTCGCAGCAGCTAACGTTTTAACTAAATTAATAATCCTAAACTTAAATACTATGTACAGTCACGAGCAAAAATATGTAAACAATTGTAACTCTTAATACAATGGAATAATAGTCAAAGTGTATACATATTGGTGCTCGTGACTGTACTGACCGAATGATGCGATGGTTGAACCGCTTTGCAACCTGAGGATGTGGAGGTGGTATGGGTAGGAAGGAAAGGATGGTCGATGCCCAGCTGCCGTGATGCGGTGTGACGCCTGCCTCCTGTGGTAGCGTGCCTCGCCTGCCGACCCCTCGTAGGCCAGTCCAAATCACACACGCAAACATCCGTTGCACCCCGGCCAATTACACATAGGAGCCTCCGCTGGCTGTTCGCAAGGCGATTAGTAACATATAAGCCGATTTTCTTGCCCGCACAACTCACGCCCGAATCATGTGGTGAGGTTTCCCAAGTGAACACTTCGATTTACAATAAACGCGAGCGCGTGGTCCTGTCGTCAGGACTCCATCCGCAACCGATTCTCGTGGGGTTTTTGAACCGATTTTCGAAGATCTGACGCTATTCTACCGACAAAATATAACCAGCGTCCCGTAAGCAGACCGTTCCGCCATTATGTTTCTGTGTCCCGATCCGATACTGAACTGAATGCCATTGTCTACCGCCATGACACTTTATTTCCCTACCCTGTTCATTGCAGGTTTGCAGTTTTGCAGTTCATTGCTGGTTTTAAACACTCATATTCAGATAAATCATTTCAAAGTCAAAGTCAAAGTAAAATTATTTATTCAATGTAAACCTTTACAGGCACTTATTGACGTCAAAATTAATAATAATAAAAAAAAACAGTTTAGTTAACTGTTTTTAAGTCTATTAGTTTGTTAAGTCTTAACTACAAGTTAGTACTTGTAGTTAAGACTTAACAACTAATCTATCGAGCTATAGTCTGTGCCAGACAAATGCGCATCGCTACCCCCGTACAACTTTGAATTTTAATCTTCCATCACATTCAACCTGCTATCTCCTGTCTTCCATGTGCTGTTGTTCATGTAGAAAGGGCTCTGCCCAGCAGTGGAATATTAAAAAGCTGAAGAAGATGGTTTAAAACAAAAGTTTGTAGGAATGAAGGATTTTTGAATTTAGCTATTTCACTGTAGCTAAACTAGCTTGGCGTTACAGACTTAGAACAAGCCCTAGAACCGGCCAAACCACAAATAGACCACAAAGTCGGTTATTTAGTACACCCGTAGTTTCTGTTGTCAGCCATAAGCTAGGTAATACCGTCTAAGTCATACCGAAACTTACCATGTTGCATAGTAGTTTGTATGAACAGTTGCACGCTAAAGTTGCCTATATGAACGTTGCAGGTTCTCATGCTTAGTGGGAAGGCGGGACAAAGTTCCTCTGGATTCGTGGATTGCATATCTTATATAATTCCGGTGCAGTACTAATTTATAACATAATTGTTTGCTGTTTGTAATTATTATTGGTCCTTACATGAACATTGGAATACAAGTGTTATCGAAACGCTTCGTTACAGTTCCTTCTTTTAAAAATAAGTATAAGAAATATCTAATTGAGCTACAGATAGGACAGCAAATTTTACCAATATTTATTTTTATATAAATCATTTTGGTACCTTCTATACTGATTTAAGTTTTAAATATTTTAGATATACACCCTTCACGAACTTTTTAAAAAGTCGGCGTTGATTTTAATTTTTAAGCTCCAATTATGCGATCCCATTCTTCGTAGCAAAGTTTAAAACCAAGTTACATACATATACACATATACAAGCGGCCGCTCGCGGTTTCACCCGCGTGGTTCCTATTCCCGTAGGAATATCGGGATAAAAACTATCCTATGTGTTAATCCAGGTTATAAACTATCTGTATGCCGAATTTCATCCAAATCCATTCAGTAGTTTTTACGTAAAAGAGTAACAAACATCCATCCATACGTTCCCGTGGGAATATCGGGATAAAAAGTATCCTATGTGTTAATCCAGGTTATAAACAATCTGTATGCCGAATTTCATCCAAATCCATTTAGTAGTTTTTACGTGAAATAGTAACAAATATTCATACATTCTTACAAACATTCGCGTTTATGATATTAGTAGGATTAACGACTATTATCCCCTAAGGGTTAGTCAGAGACTAGGCAATGAAGACAGCAGAAGCAGACCATTGCCATAGACGCCGCTCTCTGTGGTCTTAACCGCCTCTGTGGTCTAGTGGCTAAGCTACCTGTTTCAGACCCAGAGGTCCCGGGTTCGATTCCCAGCGTGAGGTACATCTTTGTGTGCTCGGTTTGGTTGGTGGTAGGGCTGTTAAGTCCGCCTGGCTAGCTACCACCATCTTATCTAAGTCTGTCGCCATAACAACGATGTTTATAGCATTGTTGTGTTCCGGCAGTTTGAGATAAGATAGCCAGTTCCTCAGTGGTTGAGGATTCCGGGTAAAGCGCGCTTCCACCTTCGGCCTTATCGTCACTTACCATCAGGTGAGATGAAGGCCAAGCGCTTACCCGTTACCAATAAAAAAAAAAAGACTTGCACCACATTACAACAGCACATGTGCTCAGCGTGATGGTGGTGAGCCTGTCGCCGCTCTGTGCTGTTGGATGTATGTGCAGCCTTAAATCCGTTAGTCGCCATTTATGACACTCAAGGGAAGAGAGGGGTTGGTAGTATTATTTTAGTACGCCGCTTTATCGCACGGCTCAAAGGCTAAAGTTTTATAAACATGCCAAGTGCGAGTCGGACTCGCGAACGAAGGGTTCCGTACCATTATCTATAAAAATCACGTTTGTTGTATGGGAGCCCCCCTTCAATATTTGTTGTATTTTAATTAAATTATTTATTTTTAAAGTGAATATATAACTAAATATTCTGTGAATATTTCAAGCGTCTACCTGTTGTCGTTATCAAAATCGAGCACTAATGAGCAAAAACATCACGTTTGTTGTATGGGAGCCCCCTTAAGAGGGTTTACGCATTTCGGTTTTCCATCCAAACTTCCAAGTCGAAATTTTTAGAAACCAATAAGCCAATTTTGATAAAACTTTGCATGCTAAAGTAAAACACAGGGATCTAAATAGTTTGTTGAAAACATTTTTTAAAACGGTTATTTAACTGAGTTATTGCTATTTTTAACTTTGTATAGTGGACTTTAAATCGCAATAACACAGTTAAAAAAACGTTTTATAAAAATGTTTTCAACAAACTATTTCAATCCCTGTGTTTTACTTTAGCATGCAGAGTTTCATCAAAATTGGCTTATCGGTTTAAAAAAATTTCGACTCGTAAGTTTGTATGGGAAACCGAAATTCGTAAACCCTCTTAAATAATTATTTTATTCTGTTTTTTAGTATTTGTTGATAAAGCGGCAACAGAAGTACATCATCTGTGAAAATTTTAACTGTTTAACTATCACGGTTCATGAGATACAGTCTGGTGACAGACGGACGGACGGACGGACAGCGGAGTCTTAGTATTTATTTACTCTTTGGGCACGGAACCAAAAGACTAAGTCATAATGTGCTACGTCCAATAAATGTTTTGAATTTGACATACAAACAGCTGTACCATTTTGTGAAGTGCGTATTTAGTTTCGAACAGCAGTTATTTCATGGTTTCAGAAGAGATTAAACATTTGTGGGTTGTTGCATCCTCTTTCGTGGTGTAATATTCTTGTTAAAACAATCCTGTACGCGATGTTGGAAAGCTTTACTTCGGATACCAGTCACAAGCTTTAGAAGTCCTTATGAAGATTTCACTAAGATTTCTTTTTTTCTGTCTCGAATGTATAGAATAACATAAAAATTTGTTTGTTTCAGAATATATCAATACTGGTGGTCCTGTTATATAGTTGGCGGATAGGCATCAACGCAAAGAGGTATAAAGAGTTGGATGATGTTTATTATGGTAAGTAAATACATTGTTATTTTACTAATAAATTTAATTTATCCTTTACTTCGATATGCGTTTACTTCAGAGCCTTTACTACGGCGGATGTTCACAAAGTGCATTTTCAAAAATGAAAATATCTTGTGAATAAAATAAGATCTTAGTTTAGGCGGGAAGTCGTAGCTAACTATTACTTTTAAAATTCGGGCGACTGATATTCGAATTGACATAGGTTGACGGCCGTAATTTTTAACGTTTTGGTACCAAAACGTTAAAATGGATCTGGTCACTTACGGCCAATTCCCTGCACGACCACTTTGTAAATTCCTACATCGGCCATTCCTTGTTAGGGCTTTTCCTACATCAGCCATATCTCTGAAAGACCACTATGCAAATTCCTACTTCGGCCACTTCCCTGAAAGACCATTATGCACATTCCCACTTCGTCCACTTCCCAGAAAGACCACTGTGCAAAATCCTACTTAGGAAATTTCTTCGAGTGTCTTCTACGTGAATTCCTAGTTCGGCCATTTCACTTGAAAAATTTGACAAATTAACTCTTTAAAACCATAAAATCTACAGAATTACTTTTACATTGCTTTTTTGCGTGCATAATGCAATAAAAAAAATACAGCGCGCTGTCCCTAAATACTTTAAACGCATTATACGACATGATAAAAAAAATAAAAAATCCACCCGCAATCTATTTACTATCAAATCATTATTTGATGATGATAATATTTGATGATCATAACAAGCAACAAAGGCGTCGAAGGCGCGTTCTGTTGCGCCCCCGAATTATCAAGGGTTGAGAATGATTGATGGCCCGAAAAGAACTCAATTTGTTGCGCCCCCGAAAGTGTCCTGAAGTCTTTCAATTAGGGCTTAGAACATGATTAATTTCTCTTTACAAGATTACGTCTGTGAGATCGTAAACAGCGTGTTTTCAACAACAATATTATGCAATGTTTTAAATTGAAACCAATTATACCATTTGCCAGCTGGCCAGATTATACCTATCACCGGTTCGTAATCCAGTCATCTCGATGATAGATGACTGTGATATATGACATACGTATACAGGATTTTATTTTATAATTGTGCTGATGTTTTTTTTATATCATGAAGTAACGTTAATAGTCATAATCTTTATTTTTTTGGAAATTATTTATTATTTATTTAATTTGTCCGGCACAATAAAAAAATAACTCGTGTATACCGGGCGAACGAAAGGTCACGTGTAACTTAAAGGTAACCTAACCTAGCTATCCTGTTGTATCATAATGTGTCAGGGTGCAATTGCGCGATCCCGGTCGATTGACCACGATTAACGGTATTTTTGTGGATATGTTTGATCAATTTTAGTTTCTTTATTTTTCACTTCACAAAATAAAATTAAATCTGATCTCTCTAGATTAAGTTACTCTATATTAAAAAAATATGTGCTCAGATATATAAAATCCTGTATATTTACGACTACTATCGCCGAAGAGTTAGTCAGGGACAATATAATGAGGACCGAAAAAGCAGTCCACGTTTCATCAAATTTTGTCACAGTCTTTGGTTCGTTAGTCGCCATTTATAGCATCCAACGGAAGAGATGGAGCCGCTACCAGGACAGCAAAGCAGTACATCATACATACCTACATATACATCATACAGTCATACATACATACATATAATCAAGACCATTATCTCTCAAGGGTTAGTCAGAGACTAGGCAATGAGAACAGCAAAGGCTGTACTCTGCCATAGTCCACTTTTCACCAAATATCGACTGCACATGTGCTTAGCGTGACAGGTGGTGAGCCTATCGCCGCTCTGTGCTGTTGGATGTATGTGCAGTCTTTAGTCAGTTAGTCGCCTTTTACGACACCTAAGGGAAGAGAGGGGGTGGTAGTATTCTTTCACCGCCACGCGACACGGTCACACGTTACACACATTCGTGTAGTTATTGAACTCGTCTAAGTCAGCCTTAACTTTTTTGCAAGGAAGGCAAGAATAAGCTTTGGCCTCCCCAAAAAATAGTTATTGTAGAAAAATATACGAATTATTGTGTGCGTGTGTGTTAGTGCGTGCTGAGATAGAGTAAACCAGTTTTCAGATGTCTTGGAATGAAGCTTGCTTGCTTGAACAGAATTATTCGGTTTTCATCGAAGGAGGTTATCACGCACCCTATGATATAATAATAATATGTAAAGGTAAAACGTTATAATTATACAAAGTTACAACTCTCAATGTGTGCGTGACTTAATTTTGTTACGTTGTCTACGACATTTTTTGGGGTAATGGCCATTATTTGCCAAAGCGCGGCCGTACGTAACGATAGAATCAAAAAAAAATTACACTTTTTATGCCGTTACAAAGGAGTATCGGTTGAGCTATAGAATTTCACAGAATGTTATACCGAAATTATTAGTTTCTCATTTACTTAAACATGTCTTGACATTTTATTTTATTTTATATGGCCTATATCTTTTGATCGCGACTTTGTTTAATTACTTCGTGTTGCCATATGCGAAAAAAGACATTAAGGATTACATCTTAGAGCATTTAGAAAGATTACATGAATAATCTAAATAATTGTAATCCCAGAGCATATGAAAATAAAATACATATAATTAATTCAGTAAAAATAAACAAAAACAATTCAGTCTTCGAAACGTCGATTTACCTTATATCGGTTATCATGATTTTTTCAAAACGCCTTTTTCGTTTTTCATTTGATCTACCGATTGACTCTTATATTAATGTCTCTAAAATTGAGCTTTAAAAGCTATAAAAGTTCTTTCAAGCATTTTAGATAAAAATGAAAAAAAAATGTTTAAGATCTGGCTTGATCTCAAACCTGTAAAAAAGAGTTAATCTGTCACTGTCATATGTGAGTTCTGTTTGTGACATTCTGTTTTACTTTAACTATGATTGTGAACGTTATTTGTTGTGTTTTGCAAAGAAAATCTACTGAACCCCTTACAATAATGGACCGAAACGAACCCGCTACCCACGATGACCCTGGTTTTAAACTGGACCCCGTACCCGCAACACATGACGACTCTGACGCGCATATTGCTGTAATTGTGTTTGTGGGCAAAGGACAGTAGGCTGTTGTGCTCAATACTCATGTCTTTATGACGGTATGGTATTTGTTCTGGGCGAGATTTTAACTTTTAACTCTGACCGATGTTTTAATAGTATATGAGAATGACGATAAATAAACTATTTTAACCTTTGACTACCTACCTACCCCTAATTCCAGACACATATCGACTTACCAGGAGTCTCTCAGACTCCGTTACTTTGAACTTATTTAAAAAAAAAACTATGGTGTGGGGTAACTAATTGAAATAAAAAACATTGTTGTTTATATATTTTATTTTATATTAAACTCAAAAAAATAAAAATCAACGTTATTCATAAACAAAACTTTATTTCTATTTTCACTAACTAAAAAAATCTTAAAAAAATAACATTCTTATAACATCAGATCTGTAATGAAAATGAACAAAAATTAGGAACTTTCCTCAGTCATTTTTTCAAGATAAGTAAGTGACAAGCATAATCTAAAAAAAAATATTTTCTTATTGGATATATTTTTACAAAATTGCAATGCTCAAAGTTTACAGTTTTTCAACACAGTCTAAGCAGGTCTTGTGGGAGCACTCCAGACAAATGGGCTTCTTGCACATGAAACATAAGTACTGAGTCTTAAGTGTCTTTTTTGGATTACATAAAGAGCAGTACTTGCGTATTACTAACTTTTCTGGCGCATTTCCTTAATTTTCTCCACTAAATTGGCCTCTTAATCACCCTCAATCTCGGAGTCAGATGCGGAGTCACAAGGCAGTGCAAAATCTTCACCGATATCAGCTTCCACATCACTACAATCTGCGTTAAACGCATCTTCTTCATTTGAAGAATGTTCATCTCAATGCAGCGGGCGCGCGTGTGACTTCGACGAGCGCAGATGCGGCACTTCGGGCAGCGGGCCGGAGGTACACGGACGCGCGAAGGACAAAGACGCACACACGTACAGTTATAAATAAAAACAACTTTGATGGAGTCTGAGAGGCTCCAGGTAGGTAGTTAAGGGTTAAACCCCATAATTATCGTTTATCTTGACTTTCCTAACCTAAAAAAGTACTTTAATTAAATCTTTATAACTTGAGTTGGGGAATTTTCCTAATTATGAAACTGCTTCATTACGTATTACTATAATGTACTTTGATAATAACACTCATCTCTACTCTGTCCACATCGTGGCCAAATTCTGTATGGAAAGTGGCCAATTCTCTTTGTGACTCTGAAACTTTGTGTGTTACTTTGAAAAATAACCAATAAAAATACCTAATAAGTAATAAAATACAGATAAACATTTCATTCGCCATTATCACCTCTAATAAAGAACCCTCAATCACGGTTTAGCTTATTTAAAATTTCCTTAATTACATAACGGAATTAACATGCAATTAGGAACTGAAAATCTGCCTTAAAACCGCGAACGGTTGGGTTTTATCGTAGGTACTATGCAAATATCTTTTTTATATCCTTTGTGGTAAAACGGCACAAAGAAAACAATATCGTTGGGAAAAATGAGTGTGAGATACCGATATGCGATGGGGAGAGGCAATTACTGCGTAATGGATATTTAAAGAGAGATTTTTATATTTTTTCAATGAAGTTCATTGCTGACATTCTATTAACGGGTTTATTTACGGGTCCTGTTTATATAACTAGGAAACTTTTTAGCTTGTGTTACGACAGAATGTTACAGTAGCCTACCTGAACTATGTTATTACAACGACATACTATTTCTCGAATTTAATCCGAGCATTAATCCGTCTAGTTACCTTATATTAAACTTTTTCATTATCATCACCTTAACACAGTCTTACTGGTTACCTAAGTATTATTCATGGATGAATTTTACTATGGGCAAATAAAAGAAAGAGACACCCGCTTTATCATCCGTCGCATGAACAGCCACTACCTTCTCATTTATATCATTCCATCTAATGACGGTCAAGTGTTTAATAAATAAATATTAGTTGTTATTTATGACAAAAACTTATTGCTAAAACTGTAACTCACCCGCACAAGTGTTATCTCCTTAAAAGTGTAACAAATTCAGAAGGTACAAGATGGAGCATGTGCAGCATACTCTTTCAGAACTGATGGAAATGTTTCAGAGCAGGATGTCAGTATTTGAAGCCGAATTGCAGAAAACTCCGTCCGCAAATATGACAGGTTTTGCCTCAGAATTTGCTTCTTTTAAAAAACTTATATTTGCATCACTGAACGGTCTTCAATCGCAAATACATGTCCTTGCAAAGACGGTAGATAAGCTCGAAATGCAGGGCCGTAGAAAAATTTTAATGTTTCACGGTGTGCCAGAGCATGCAGACGAGGACACAGCACAGTTGGTGGTGAAGGTTATCACTGAGAACCTCAAAATGGGTGGCTTTGCACCAAGTAACATCAAGCGGTGCCACAGATTGGGGCGTTCAGTTGCCACAAGGGATAAACCTCGCCCTATCATAGCAAAATTTCAAGATGTCACTACTCGCGATAAGGTCTGGTTCGGCAAAACTAATTTGAAGGGCACAGGTACGACGTTATCCGAGTTTTTAACACAGTCCCGGCACAGCGCATTCATGGCGGCGAGAGAGAAATTCGGTGTCAGCAAGTGTTGGACTTCGGAGGGCGTCATACATATCCTCGGTCCAAACAACACTCGTACTCGTGTAACAAGCATCGCGGAGGTTCATTCGTTGGAGATCGGGTCTTCAAGGTCGGCGCCGGCGACAGTCGTTTCAAAGACTGCTCCGAAGACAAGGCGGGCTGCTGCCGCCAAGAAGTGATTGGGTCACAGAAGAAGTCAATAGCAAGCCGGTTGTTGTTTCTCTTCGGCGTGCATCGAAGTTCTGCTACCTTTTAATTTTTATTTTATTAATTATTTTGATTGTACCGTACTGTTCGTTTCGTTTTGTTTACGTATTTTTAATTGTCTGTCATGTCTTAATGTCACCTTGTCACGAATGTCAATAGTCAATTGTCAAAATTATTCAGCACATAGAACTTTTAGAGTAGGCTAAGGAACCGTAGCTCATACAGCCATGTAATACTCGTATTTTTGTTTTATTTATTCTTAAAAAATAATATAATTGTAACTTTTTAATGTTTATTAGGTAATTGTTAATTTTTAGCCGGCTGTGTTCCGTTTTACTTATTTATTTCTATTTTCCTTTAATTTTTTTGTTTTTGTTAAGTTTTTGGTTGTGTACCCGTGTTGTTACATGTTTTTGTTACATGTGTAAAGTCTAATTTATTAAGCGATAGCGGGTGGTTAGTATGGTGTTATTTTATTTATATTTGTATATATTTTAGTTTGTTATTATTATTATTATTTTTATTTTATTTTATAAATTATTTATATTATTTTATCATGCCTTTCTCGAAAGGAAATAGTGATTCTGATAGTTTTGTCTCGGCAAGTGGTAGTGATAGGGATAATGACAGTTTTGTCAGTATTCCTTCTCTCTCTGACTCTCTTATCTCATGTTTCTCCGATGTATCCAAGAACTTTAACGTAGTTCACATAAATGCCCAAAGTATTCCGGCTCATTTTTCCGGCAATTCTCAGCTGATGCCTTCTCTTACCATGACCTGATTTACGTCTCGTTTAAATCTCGTCCTCCTAAGGCTAAGCCCAAAATTCTTCTGCAGCGCAATTTTAGTGGCATTAATCTTGAAAGTATTTGTGAGGATGCTGCTAGTATGGACTGGTCCCATGTCCTGAACTGCAACTCAATCGACAGGAAATTAGAACTTTTTGTCTAAACCCTGGTCAAGCTGTACGATGTTCATGCTCCAGTGCGTCCTGTCAAAATGAAACATCGTCCATCTCCATGGCTCACGGAAAACATTAAGACGATATGTGAACGCAAAAATGCCGCTAAATGTAGGTATAAGTGTAAGCCTACCCCATGGAACTGGGAGAAATACGTGAAAGCTCGCAATCACTGCAATAAGGTGTGTAGAAATGCACAACGCCAATATATCCACAACTCTGTTGAAAACGAAGATCCAGCGAAAGTTTGGAAATTCCTAAGATCCCTGGGCATTGGGAAACAACGTCAGACTTCCTCTTCTAAAGATCTAGACATAAATCTCCTGAACAAACACTTCTGTGCTTCTCATCACTTCGATTCAACGAGAAAAGTTAATACTCTAAATTTTCTATCATCTCTCCCATGCCCATATTACTCGTCATTTTCTTTCCGTCAATTCACCGACTGTGATGTTAAGAAGAGCATTATGTCAATAACCTCTAGTGCTGTTGGCAATGACTGTGTCAGTCACAAAATGATCTTGCTTATACTTGACGAAATCCTTCCCATCATCTCCCATATCCTTAACTACTCCATTGATTCAGGTGTCTTTCCATGTGCTTGGAAAGATGCTCAAGTCACTCCACTTCCCAAAAACTCTTAACCGTCATCCTTCTCGGACTATAGGCCAATATCCATTCTACCATTCCTTTCGAAAATTCTGGAACGCCTTGTCCATACCCAATTATCCACCTTCCTCCTTAAAAACCGACTCCTCAATCCATACCAATCAGGGTTTCGTACAGGCCACAGTACCACCACAGCACTAGTGAATGTCACTGACGATATCAGATCAGGCATGGAAAAAGGTGAAGTATCAGTTCTTGTCTTGCTAGATTTTAGCAATGCTTTTAACTCTGTCGACTATGATGTACTGCTTGGCATACTCCTCTCTATTAACATATCTCCAGCGGTGATTGACTGGTTTCATAGTCACCTGTTTGGACGCCGGCAGCGGATTCGCCTTGAGGATTCCTTGTCCACTTGGTGTGACATTTCTGCTGGGGTGCCGCAGGGTGGCGTTTTATCTCCTTTACTTTTCGCTATTTTTATCAATTCAATTTCCTCTCAATTAGCCTCGTCCTACCACCTTTATGCAGATGATTTGCAAATTTACACTAAAGCTACAGTTGACCAGCTTCCTCAGGCCATTACCATCATTAACAACGACTTGAGCATGATTTGCGAGTGGAGTAGATCATATGGTTTGAAAGTAAATCCCTCGAAGACACAAATCATCGTCATAGGCAGTTCCACAATGACAAACAGAATTGACTGGTCGCATTTACCTGCAATTACTTTTGATGGCGTCTCTTTATCTCCTAGCGACAGTGTTAGAAACCTGGGCGTGGTGCTTGACAAAAATTTAACTTGGGGACCGCAGCTACAACAGGTGAGTCGGAAAATGTTTGCCGCAGCCGGATCCTTAAAACGTTTACGCAATTTTCTCCCTATGGCCACTAAAACTGCGCTAGCACAATCTCTTCTTCTACCCGTCTTGGACTATGCCGACGTCAGCTATCTAGACCTCACTGAAGAGCAACTGAATATGCTTGAGCGTCTTCAGAACTTTAGAATTAGATTCATATTTGGACTACGCAAATGTGACCATGTATCCGAATTTCGTACTAAGCTCAAGTGGTTGCCAATTCGCCTTCGCCGGAATTTACATATTGTCTCCCTGCTTTACAGTATTCTGTTCAATACCTTTTCGCCACCTGCACATGCGTTTCAACTCATCATCACATGCCCATACCAAGAAAAACGACTTCCCTTTTCATTTTCTGTCACTTTCAAAATTGCCATTCTTACTTTATCCATTCTTGTCACTCCACGTCAAAGTTATCATAAATATTTAAATCACTATCCTTCCATCGCCTCGACCGGGGTTTTCATTACACATTGTATTAATAAACTTCAAGGAACGTGGAAATATAATATCTATTCGCCTCTGTTCTAACAATTTATTTTGAAGACTTGTATTGAGTTATATTCTCACGGATATTAATTAGTAGGAGGCTTGCGTGTTTCACAGCCGTGAAATAATTAAAAAGAAACTTGAACGTAAGAAATAAAAAAGAAGCCAAAAGTACCTATTAAATATTTTTCACGGTGTTGTAAATCTTCACAGCTTTGTATTTTCGAGTATGTAGTATGTATAAAAGTAAGTATGAACACTACCTTTGCTGAGTCGCGGGCTCCACTCCAGAACCCCAGCAGTTTTCAGCCCTGCCTTACCGGCATTACTATTATAATGTAATACATATATATTACAGAGAACCGTGTCGCGTAGCGGCGAAAGAATACTACCACCCCCTCTCTTCCCTTGGGTGTCGTAAAAGGCGCCTAACGGACTAAAGACTGCACACACTTCCAACAGCATAGAGCGGCGATGGGCTCACCACCTGTCACGCTAAACAGATGTGCAGTTGCTATTTGATAGAAAGTGAACTATGGCAGAAAACTGCATTCGCGGTCCTCATGCCCAGTCTCTGACTAACCCTACGGGAATAATTGTCGTGATTATAAGTAAGAAGATCAACCACATAATTCTGTCACATGGTTAAGTGTGTGCGTCATGGAGCGTTCCGACGGCGTGTCTTAAGACAATCCGCGCCGCGCCACTTCGCGCCGCGCCCGCAATGAATGGATCGCGCAGGCGACGGCACGCCTCGGCAGGCTTCATCGGATGCGTTGATTCCCACGGCCTGTTGGTGCAGTTGGGCGCGCCAAATGGCACGCCGTGGGAACGCTCGGTAATGGAGTTCCGACGGCGTGTCTACAATCCGCGCCGCGCCACTCCGCGCCGCGCCGTGGGAACGCTTAATTGCGCGCCCATATGAATGGATCGCACAGGCGACGGCACGCCGCGGCAGGCTTCATCGGATGCGTTGATTCCCACGGCCTGTTGGCGCGGGCGCGGTTGGGCGCGCCAAATGGCACGCCGTGGGAACGCTCGGTAATAATATTTACAATGCAGCGGAGTTCAAGTGCAGACGTGTCAATTCTGTAACTATGGCAGCTGTAGACCGTCAATAAACAAAAACATGGATCTGTCGCTCGATGGGTTGAGTCAACATAAGTCACAAATTTATCAGTTTGGGACCTCTTGACATTTTTGTATGACTGACACACGCCCGCCTCATCGAGCGGTCCTATAATTATGAGTGGTCGAGCTTTGAGTCGAGCAATAAATCGACGAGAATTTGAAATTTGTTAGGTACAGTCACGAGTACCAATATGTAAACACCTTGACCCTTATTCCATTGTATTAAGAGTTACAATTGTTTACATATTTTTGCTCTTGACTGTACTGTCACAGTCAGCGAGCTGTCAGCAGACAAATCAAATTATAATTTGAAATTATTTTGTCTGCCATGCCGTATGTATAACTATCATTCATATACGGCGTGATTGCTTAATTATATGTCCTCTTTATAATATTGCTGTTATTAATAATAAAGTTAAATAAATAGGCGGTTTTATTTTTTAGTTAAACGCGTATGATAAAAACCCTCGTACTGTTTTGCCTATCAAACCAATAGCAAACGCCCTTTTGAGCTATTTGTTACTTGCAATGATACAGTGAAGATTGATCTTTTTCAAGGATTCGTCAATAGGTAGGTACTTATGTTTTTATTTTTGGCCATTTATGCGTTTCTGGTTTATATTGGCTGGCTATTTGAAGTAGGTGTTTTCTTCGCTAAAGTATTGTGATAAGATGCGTTATCCATAACAATAACCATCCTTTTGGTACATGGTTGCATCTTTTCAGCAGTTAGTACTTTACTTTACTGTTTACTTTGCTTTACTGAACAATGTGACGTATATGCATACACACATTCAAAACAAATTGTGGAGCCATCTTTACGTGGTTTATCTCTACGTATGTATGTATTATGACAGATTAAGTAAGATGGTAGTAGCTGACCGGAAACTCTAAAAAAGCACTACTTCGCTATGAAGGTGGTTAAATAATTACTCCCTAAATAATAAAGACTTACAATCATCACCTATTTATTGGAAAGAGTATTACAAACGAGCACATACATAAATGAGATAGGCCGGATGTTTATACATAACGCAATTAGATATGAATGAGCTCCAGCATTACATATATGATGAGGTTATAGGACGTTATATCGATAATCTATTAGGTAAGGTAGAGGTACATTCTCTAGGGAGGGAGTGAATAGCCGAATGGAACAACAGCGGAGCACAACAATTCCCCTGAACACGTTATAACGACCCCATTAAATCTCAAGGTGACCAGATTGCGCGGTTCTTGTTAGGCTAACAAGGGACAAAAACACTTTGTATATATTACTTTTTATTGTATGTCATTGCATTTTGTGATTTGATCGCAACTCGGTCGACGTAGTACAGAGCGCAGATAGCGAGTTTTATTACCATTCGATCATCCTCCATCAGCCTACAAAGGTCTCACTGCTGGGCACAGGCCGCCCACATCTACAAAACCACATAAAGAGATGAGGCTAT
The DNA here is from genome assembly GCA_963921215.1 of Scoparia ambigualis. Classification (NCBI taxonomy): domain Eukaryota; kingdom Metazoa; phylum Arthropoda; class Insecta; order Lepidoptera; family Crambidae; genus Scoparia; species Scoparia ambigualis. The sequence goes on from OY992510.1 coordinate 9,026,215, forward strand.
TACCAGCAGGCCAGAGCTGAACCCGGGGCCTCCGAATATGAAATTGGTGATTCAAGCATTTCAGAATAATGTAGACTACCCATTTTTTCTCTGAAAATAATAATATTTTCTCTCTTAATGTGCTTACTGTACTCATGTCCTTTTAAGAATCTGTCTTTTTGAGAATCTATCTGTCCCACAGAAATAATATATTTCTGTTATCTGGCCCTATTAGAATAAACGAAATTAACTAATTAAATAAAAATGATTATTATTAGTTATTTATTGTAGAGTAAATTTTTTATGTTTTAATATGAAGATCAACATTATCGATGACATTTTAAAATAGAGCCCTAAATCTGAAAGGTTGAAAAAGTGATTTTGAATTGTACGAGCATTGAAACAGTACCGTCTCGTGATATTTTTACATATTATTACCAGCTTGACGTTAAGCACTCCTTGCAGGGACTGTGGAGGCGGACCCTCGTCCGCGTCACGTGACACTCGTCTGCATAATTATATGAATGAGGTATTATGTGAGGTTCAAATAATCTTTTAAGCCGTGTAGAACGGTTTACTTACAATTATTTATTATCATACAATTTATTATACAGGGTGACCCAAACGGTGACACAATTTTTTTTTTTAAAAATGCATAGTTTCCATAAAAAATATAATTTAAGTCGGTAAAGTCGAAAGCTCTCAAAATTTCAAAAAAATTGTAGCTCGAAAACTACAAAAAATCGCGCAACATACATGGGGTATTTCCGAGTACACACGCTTTGATGTCATGAATCCAATAAAAATTAATTTAGTGTCACCATTTGGGCCACCTGTATAATCCTGTAAATAAGAGTGCATTAGAGCTGTAGCTTTAGGACCCTATTTCATTAGGACACCAAGGTGGACCGGGGGGCATACACCACAGCCTTTCATTTGTTACGATCAGCACACAACACTATTTGTTAAGGTCCTAGCTGGACTTGTATAAGTCATCCTACTAATATTATAAACGCGAAAGTTTGTAAGTATGGATGGATGTTTGTTACTCTTTCACATAAAAACTACTAAATGGATTTCGATGAAATTCGGCATACATATAGTTTATAACCTGGATTAACACAAAGGATACATTTTATCCCGATATTCCTACGGGAACGGGAACCACGCGGGTGAAACCGCGAGCGGCCGCTAGTATGTAATAAAAGACGAACTATATTTATATAGTTTTGTACTTGTTACGCTTAGAGCATTTAATGCTTTAAGTTGTTACGTTATACAATTTATGATCGCAAAGTAAAGAGGACGCGCTCGGTGCCTAGACTACACTGGTCAAAGCTGGTCTGTCGTAGTGGTAGTGGTGGTGGGGAGGGATTCATTCGTATAGCCTTGTCGCGTAGCGGCGAAAGATTACTTCCCCCTTTCTTCTCTTGGGTGTCGTAAAAGGCGACTAACGGACTAAAGACTGCACAAACATCCAACAGCATAGAGCGGCGATGGGCTCACTACCTGTCACGCTGAGCACATGGCAGTCGAAATTTGATGAAAAGTGGACTATTATGGTAGAGGACTGCTTTTGCAGTCCTTTTTGCCTAGTCTCTGACTAACCCTTTAGAGATAACAGTCGTGATTACATGTATGTATGACTAATTCGTACGTGCCGTCGCCGCAGCCCGACTAAAGACGATTGGAGCCGATGCCTCCCGACGACGCCCGAGCTCCAACACCATCAGTTAAGCCGTATACTCGTATACCGGATCTATTGTCTAAATAATTAGGGCCAAGCAGAAGCCTAGAGGTGGAGCAGCCCTAGGGGCACCTAAATTACCCCAGCTCTGTGTTATGTTTAGCGAATTTCAATACATTTCAACTACGATTTTTTAACTATATTGCTTGAATACTTTTTCAGTTAATGTGACCTGAAAATATGCTCTAGGTCCATATTGAAAAAAATACATTTCCTTATCGATTGGAAACACAGTAACCAAAACAGAATTAAGACCAAAACATAAAAAAATTATAGAGTTTTTCAAAAATTCTATTGCTCTTCTACCACTGGACCCGGTTCGGATCCGGTTGAGACATCTTGCATATTAAAAAACAAGTTGTAAAAATGTCCTTGACATCGCTAATAACAGTAGTCACTGTGAACAAGGCACAGTCAACATAATCGCACACAGCTAAAGGATCAGTGCAAAGTCGCACCTGCTCGGGCAAAGTTAACTTTGCACACAGAATCAGGCCCGTAACATGACCATTTGTATGCGTACCGCGCAAGAGGGTGCTGCTAAGGTAATCTGATTGCTTATCAGAAGGGCAATAACATTTGCAAATTATGACATTTCAACATTAATGGAACAAGCTCTATAAATAATGATAAAAAATCATAATAATGTTCTTATTTTTTGATTTGGTTTTAGGATGGTTACATCACTTCGTGATTTGTATCTGAAAGTCTACACCTAAATTTTGTCTCTTCATTTATACCGTTTAACAGAGACGAAGATATGAAACAGCTCCTTAAAATCATAATTTTAAGGATTATCATAATATGCATTGATATGACATGTCCTCATAGTTATTACTTTGAAAAAAAAAATTAAACGCCGTTTTTAGACAGACGTCAATTTTATATTCCACTTTCATTTTATTCGTTTCTTTTATTCGCTTATTAGATTCTAGACAAATATAATTAAACTGATAATTAGAATTTCAAGAAACACTAATATTTATTTGTAGCTTTATAACATTTCACAGGACCATTAGATAGATTTTACTTTTATCACCACTTCCTGATATGTGTCTTCTAGCATGGCATTTAAAAATGTGTCTTTTTTTATACTTATACCGTCTAAGTCTCTTTCATATTTATACCTAGACGGAAAATAAAACTTAAATTGATATCGTAAAAAGCGCTGACATTCCCTAGCGCTTCCACTACTTTTACAAAAAACATTAACCCAAACATCATACGTAAGATAAACGACACTGTTATCACCACCTTTTCAGCAGGAAATAAGAATTACCACGATTCATCATCTGCTACAGGACTTTTATACGAGTAGCACAATCGGCGGACTGTCCTCTATAGCCTCTCGACCCGGCGGCGGTGAGATAAATAACACCTTATTTATTCAAGTGCGCGGAAACTGCTCTGAATTTCAAGACGTGTGGTCCCCCTTAAAGTATTCATGAGCCGGCGAAGCTGCGGCGTACACCTTGTCTGTGTGAGTTTAGCGTCTCTTTTGGAATGGCTGGTGGATATGCGTTGGATACTATCAATATGTTGTTTGGTAACAACCGTTTTAGATGAGTTATCGTTAATTTTTATTTTATTTTATTTTGATTGAATGTTTTATATAAAAAAGCTCCCGACGAATTGAGAACCTTATGTTTAGAAGTCGGTTAAAAATAATAGATACATCCTTCGATCATACGACAATAAATGCAACGCGAAATAATGGCACTTGGTGCTGTTGTGTTTCGTCCGGCCAGTGAGAGTTCCGGAGGCACCTTCCCCCCTCACAATTCCTATTCCTTCCATAGCCCTATTTCTTTTTAAAGGTCGGCAACGCATCTGCGACTCCTCTGGTTTTGCGGGTAACCATGGGCGGCGGTGATTGCTCTCCATCAGGTGACCCGCCTGCTCGTTTGCCTCCTTCTTATATAAAAAAAAAACGGTCTCATACAAAATCAAACTCAAATAATGTCCCCGCGTAAATACATACATATCCCTAGATCAATATCAGAAATGAAACGAGATATAGATAAACATTTATTGTAAAGTAAACGTTAAACTTTAGACACTAAAATCACTTTAGAACTAGGCTCGCAAGATTCAAGCAAGTTGGAACTAAGTTCTAAATTCAAAATTTTTAGAGCAAAAGAAGGCATTTTTGATTTAAACCTTGTTTCGTGGTGCCGTTTTTTAAGCAACAATCGTGTATCTATAGTTTTATTAAATTTGAAATGAAACACTTTTTTACGGACTAACTCGCGTTTAATTTACTATTTACATAGTTTTTTATATTATCCTGACGTTTCGAACCCTTTACATGGTCCGTGGACACAGGGAGACTGGGGTGTTGGTCGTCGCATAGTTAGAAGTTATTTGCCTACCGTCAATCATTTTTATATTTAACCAGGTGCGTTCAGGTTTACACAAAACGAGCTAACAATATTTTTAGGTCTGGCAATGTGTTGCTGTTGGGGCTGGGATTTGATGACCTGTATAATGAGGTCCCAGGCAGTGGTAAAATCCAACCATCCCCTCTATTGAAATTTCGATGTTTTTTCAATTTCAATAGCCTCGCGTATCATCCTAGGAATGAATCGTTGTTCTTGTATTTGAGGTTTGTCAAATCTGATGTAATGGTTGGGTCCCTCGAAAGCATGTTCACACACTGCAGACTTATTTTCGCGCCTATGCTTGACGTCGGCTATATGTTCTTTTACGCGGGTTCCTACACTTCTCTTTGTTTGCCCGATGTATGAGCACAGAGTCGCAGTCCAGTTTGTACACGCCTGCATCTTGAAGGGGTATATTGCACTTGACAGGTCGTAAGAACTGGTTGATCTTCTTTGGCAGCTTAAAGTACCTAAGTATTGATTGAAGCTCGCTTCAGGATGTGACCAATCTTGTCAGTGACGCCTTTTATATATGGAAGGACTGCAGGTTGGCGCTCGACTGTGGTTGGTTTTTTGCGTTTTTTTTTTGATGAAGCCGCGGTACTTGCAGTTATCCTGTAGTACATGCTTGACATGCTGAAGTTCAGCAGCCACGTGTTGGGCGTCACAGATGCCGCGTGCTCTCTGAAAAAAATATTTCCTTACAGTAGCCAACTGTCTAGGATGGTGGTGAGAATCACCATTGAGGTACCTATCTATACTTTACGAAACACAGTGTGGCTCAAACTATGGTCAGGATTCCTGATGATTAAAGTGTCCAAGAAAGCTAACTTATTGTCTGCATCTAACTTCATCATCATCATCATCAGCCTATAAAAGTCCTACTTCTGGGCTCAGGCCTCCCACGTGAACAATAGCACGTGGGGATATTCGGCCATAACCCACCACGCTGGCCCAGTGCTGGTTGGTGGGTTCTAACAACTGCTATCTTACGACAACAACCGGGACCAACGGCTTAACGTGCCTTCCGAAGCACGGAGGAAGCTCGAGATGTTTTTAATTGGTCACCCATCAGGCGACCCGGCATTGCGAAAGTTGCTTATCGGGCAAGATCGCAAGCCGAGCGCGCTAGCCGCTGCGTCATCGAGCTCCTCCATTGGTAACTGTATTTTAGGGTGTATGGAGTTAAGATGACCTAGAAAAGCAAATACTTTATCAGTTGGTAAGATAGTAAAAGTGTCATATACGTACCGCTTAGAGAACCTTGGGGTTACGGGTGCTTAGGGCCCGCTTCTCGAAGTCTTCCATGAAAATATCGGCGACAACGGGTGATACAGGGGACCCCATAGCAACACCCATTATTTGCAAGTAGTAAACTTCATTCCACAAAAAGTAGCCAGATGTTAGCCAATGCTCTAATAGTACTGCATATTCATTAGGCATATTTTATTCAACTTGTCTTTTCTTGGTAATTTCAATGTCATTAATAAATTTCGAAACGTCAGGATAACATAAAAAACTAAGTATGTAAATAGTAAATTAAATGCGAGTTAGTCCGTAAAAAAAGTGTTTCATTAGTGCTAGTGCCCGCTATATCAAATTTTACAGACATATTCGCTTGTTTCACTCGAAATAGGTAGGCAGAGATCGTAGCTTTCCATTTGATAGGATCCTGATTGATACAGTTGTTTTTGCTTCATCTACAAAGCAACCTAATTAAAATTTAAGCAATGTTGTTGCTGAATTACAAGTATATTCCAAGAAATGCTTAGTAAAACAAAACTTCAGAAGTTTTATTTAAGCTCGTACTTATTTTATGTTTACCAAGAAAAACAATAAAGTAGGTACCTATATTTTGTTTTGTTTTATTTTGTATTAACTATTTTGGTTGTTGCTTTATTTAAGTTTATGATTAAATTCGGACGATAATATCTACACGTAAAAATTAGGGTCACTGTACAAATAAAATATTTTTTTTCTTAACCGGTTCGCAGTCCCGCAGCCCACAATCCCACAGATGGGCCATAACAATTTTGATTAACCTATTGCTATATTTTAGCGTTTTATTGACGCTTAAATATACTTAAGTAAAAATTTGAAAAAAGACGACAGCCTCAGGCGGGAATCGAACCACGCACCTTCCGCATTCCGGGCGGCTGCCTTAGGGGCGTGGTTCGATTCCCGCCGGAGGTTGTCGTTTTTTTTCAGTGTTTAAAATTTTACTATTGCTATATTTTTTGGACAGTGAACCTGGCAAAGTTTATTCTCAGAAGGATCTAATGTAATAACTGTCGAAAACGAAATCTGATCTAATGACGATCTTTTGACTAACATCCGATCCTTCTACATCGACTAAAAGATCAAAAAATAAGTATTAAAATGATACTCTAGAATAAAAAATAATGAGATAAAATTGTTAACTTCCTATTTATTTGTGTTAACTTTAATAATATAATGTATCTCATTCACCAAAACACAGATTAATTAATTAATCATTCATAAAGTCAGATCTGCTAACTCAATTAATTGATACATGTCAATATGGTGCTTATGTGAAGAAAAAGGGAACAGGGAATTTTTAAAAGAATTTTTGTCAGATGAACGATTTCTAATATCAGCTGGCAACTTATTGTGTATCATAACTGCCACACAAAATACATTTTTATTAAAAAGCGTTTGATTGCTTTTAGTTAAGCATAATTTATTTTTCCTGGAATCCATTATCCATTTGGATTCCTTTGACTGTGTGTGACGAAGTAGTCGGGATATCGTTTTACGAAAAGACATATTTCCACTATATACATGCATGGTAATGTAAGAATTTAATGTTGCTTGAATAGAAGCTTACATGATTCCCAACTTCTAATCCCACACAGTGGCCTAACACACCTTTTCTGCGCTTTAAATGCTCGTTCTATGTCAACGCTATTTCCCCAGATTACTAGGCCATAGCGTAAGACTGCGGCAACATAACCATGATATGCCTGTAACGCAATATCAAACGAGGCAGGCTATTCTCTTAATTCTACCAAGTGCAAAGACAAATTTGTTAATCTTTTTACATACACCATCAATATGATTTTTCCAATTACAATGTTCGTTAAGAGTGATTCCAAGAAAACAAGTGGAATCTACTATGTCTTAATTTTCATTATTATGATTAATGTCAATGTTATTTTTTTTGCTTTGTAAGTATGAAATTGTATAGCTTTAGTTTTATTTATATTAATTTGCAAATTATTGTTATTCATCCAATTGAAAATGTCAGAGATTGTATTGTTAATATCAGTTTGTAATTTGTCAATATCTTGATTTTCAAATAATAAAGTTTGAAGTAATTAAGTGCAGCAAAGAGAAAGCATTTCTTTGATGATACTTAAGGTAGGTCATTTTTAATTAATAAAAATAATACAGAACTATGTAAAGATTTGTTTGATTGGTAACATCTTCAACCATTTCTTTGGGAATTAGTTTGAAAAAGAACTGGATAAGATTATCGAAATCTAAAAATTCCGGTGACAAGGTTTCATCGCCCGTAATTTCAGTTTAGGCTTGCTTTGACGTCGTGCCGATGGTCCTAGCTGAAAACAAGATACGTGGTGGCTGAATGCTCGGAAGTACTCACATTATGTTCTAAGTCCTCAATAATGTCGTCGATATCCAATCCTTTAACCGCTTCCTCTTCAATAGGAAGCTCCAGATGTGCAATAAAGTCTGGGTCCGCAACGCTGTCGTTGTCATCTATAAATGCATCCTCGCTGGCCTCAAAATCAAAGAGATGCTGCTCAATTTCTTCTTCTCGTAGACTTCGGGAAGCTATTCTATCAAATAATCAAACAAAGGTCAATGTACTGCACTAAGAGAACGTTATAACGCAATGTAACAGAAATGTCACAAACAATAATTCAATGAATTTTATTATGAAAAACTAGTATGGAAAGAAGGCACTAAGATGCATTGAACGGTATGTAATCGTCATGGGACAATGACTTTAAATGAAATAAAAATTATTTTTAAAATTTTGTGAGGAATTGGTTGGTATGTTACAGTTATGTCACACGGTGATATAAAGGGTTGTGTCGCTCAAGACGTTATAATATCACTACTTGTGTGGGTGTGTTCTTATGTTTTAGTCATAAGCTGAAAATAATGAGCTTTGTCTCTATGATATCTCGATTGATCATCAATATACGATACACAAATTCGCTTATACAAAATCATTAATCTTTTAGATACAAAGTAAGTAAATAAATAAATAAATAATACAATACAACCAAAGTAGATTACAAAAATATTATGATCATATTATTAAAACGTTTTACATACATACATAATTATAATCACGACTATTATCCCCGAAGGGTTAGTCAGAGACTAGACAGTGAAGACCACAAAAGCAATCCTCTGCCATAGTCCACTTTTCACCAAATAGCGACTGCACATGTGGTCAGCGTGACAGGTGGTGAACCCATCCCCGCTTTATACTGTTGGATGTATGTGTAGTCTTTAGTCCGTTAGTCGCCTTTTACGACACCCAAGAGGAGAAAAGGGGTACTATGCTTTCACCGCTACGCGACACGGTTAATCGTTATTCTAAATGACGTCACTTCTTACAGTTAACTTCACTTCTTCTTCTTCTTCTTCTTCACTTCTTACGTCACTTAAACATTAAAATTTAACCTGCATTCGATTGATACACAAGTGGGTAGCTACCTACTTACTAAGTGCTGTGCGCTTTGTCCCTGTCGCCTGCACTTACATAACTGTACTGTATTTGGGCGCAGCGGGGGGTAATAAATTTAAGGCGTCTTATTGTGTCCCCAGGGAAACGGAACAACACATTAGTACCAGACAATTTGCATAAAATATAAACAATAGAATGGCACTGCGAAATAAAACGCCCGCTAGCTCGAAATAATGCCGCTGGTACAATGACGCTGTGATTTATTAGAATTAGGTATTCATTAAAATTAGACATTTTATTGTTAGTCGTCGAGGAACGACAATTCCTTTTCGTGCCACTGGTGAAAAGAGTTGGTGGTACGACGAGGAGGAAATCAAAAATGTTTACTACACAGGGCGTCCCACGGACATGACACATGGAGGGAAAGTACCTTGAATATTGTAGATGGCACATTTTACTGAAAGAAGACATTATTTAAATTTAAAAAGCAATTTAAACTGCATTCATAGATATTTAAATAATTACATGGTTGAACCGGGAATCGAACCTGTTATATGAGAAAAATAATCATCGAAAGGCTTCATCATAAGGATTATATGATGATGATGAATAAAAGGAAGGCCATGAATTTTAACATTTGATGTGAAATTTTGTTCAGAAAAATGAAAAGCTGACATTGCCGTAAGGACATAGGTACAACTGACATTGAAATAAATACATACAAAAATTGATAAATTTTGTATTAAAAATGTTAAAATCCATGGTCTTCCTTTTATTTGTGACACTATGTTACATAGCAAAAAATAATCCTTATGAAGCCTTTCGATCGGTGTGATAAAGGTACAGGTGATTATTTCTCTCATAAAAAGCTACAGGTGATTATTTTTTTCATATAACGGGATCGATTCCCGGTTCAACCATGTAATTATTTAAATATCTATGAATGCAGTTTAACTTGTTTTTTAAATTCAAATAATGTCTTCTTTCAGTAAAATGTTCCATCTACAATATTCAAGGTATTTTCCCTCCATGTGGCATGTCCGTGGGACGCCCTGTATATTCTGTGAATGCATGCCGATTTTGTTCAATCTTTGGTAGACGCTCTAATTTTGTAGCCAATTTTAGCTGTAAACTTTCGTGAACAGTCGCTACATGTGAGGACGCTATTTACATAGTTGAAGGTTTTGTTCAAAGACGGTTTATTATTCTGATGTTCCCTCTATATATGTATTGAAATCTAGATTGAAAATATAAATGTATTGAAATTTTAGCAATTTCTTTGCAAAGGACCTCTCCCATCTGGCAATCGGAACCCGGTTTACCATCCTTGATACTTTGGCTTTCAAAGTATGTTTGAGAGAATTTGCACATTTCAGACAAGAAAAGCCGGATACTATCAAGATAGCCTATAATTTGTAGGTCGAATTCCGTTCCTGCTGAATTAAACTTCGGTGATTATTTACAATGCTCTCCAGTCATCTTGGCTGCATGTGAAAGGGACTAAAGAAGTTTTAGTGAGTATGCTCTTTCCCCAAACTCAAGGATGGGACAGTCGAAGGGAGAATCCCACTAAACTATCTACGTCTTCCCGGGCGCGGTTGGAATACCTAATGTTTAATTGCATTACCTAAGGATTTCATACTTTTTCATGTTATGGTTAAAGGCTTGAAAATGCCAATTGTGAAGACTCGCATCTTCCTGAATCTTTAAAGCTCTTTAGGCATTCGCGATTGTTATTGGAATTTGTTAGCCACGTAGAACAGGGACACTATTCAGACTACATTGAACTCTATAAACATGGAAAAAACACCACCTTCCAAGCTTGAAAATGTGTTTTTACTTAACCTCTGGCAATGTTTTACTGTAGGGCAAGCACTTCCTTAATCCCTCTTAAGTTCAATATTGCCTGGCAGCTGTATTCGTTATATTTCTAATACGACTTAGGTACCTATATATAAAAGACCCGAGAGGGCCTTTTTAGATGGATGGCAGGGTACTGAATTGATCAACGTCATATTGAAGCGTTACATCTAATATTAACTTTCTTAAAAGTAAGAAAATGAAACAGATGAGAATGCGTCGTATAGCTCGGAGTTTGAAATGTATTGCTCGAGTCATAATAATATATGCAGAGCTTAAGCGGATATTTTGGAGGTGTACATTTCTTTACGTGAATTATCCTTCTGGAAATCAGCTCAGACACAATTTTTTATATAACGTTGGTCGGAAAGGGGGTATTAAGCCGAGGACAACTGAAAGTGCTACTATCAACGGTTATATTGCAAATATAAGCTTTGCGAAAAACGTTCAAGTTTACTTTCATACAAAAAAACTTTTGGTTACGTAATTTAAATGTACAACCCTGAATAGGGATCGGGGCTGACGCATGTTCGGCAGGCAGGGCTAAAACGTAAAATAAATGAGCAAATTTTGGAAAGGGGTTAATGCAATATTAACAATTTTATTTTTATTTATTTTTTGTAAGTACCTACTCGTTAAGGACCTCAAACATTCTTATTCTAACTGGAAATAATGTTCTTTAAGTTAATATTAAACTTATTAGTTACATGCCTGTTTGCTGGTTATTAATTGAATCGCGTTTAATTACGTACGAGTATCTACTTAATAAAATTAAACTTACTATGTAACTGTGCAAGATGCCTTTCTCGGATTATTAAACATAGGCCTCACCCACGGACCTCCATGACAAACGGCCCAGGGCTAACAGGTAGGTGTTTCATTAAATTACATTGAGTAAATTCATTTAATCCAGGAAAGGGTAAGATGTTGGAATGACAAAATAAATGTAATTTAAAAATGTTCGTCAAGATAGATTTCATTAATTATTCAATAATGAAAATTACGTAATTTTTTTAAAAGTTAAGAATACACTTAAAATTTCGTATTCCATTATGCACACATATTTAAATTGCATCGGTCGTGGTCACGGGCAGAACTGACCACGACCGATGCAACTCGGTCGAAACGTCCGGTTTAAAAGGTAAGCTTAGAATGCCTTTACTAAGTAGTTTTGCGTTAAATCCCGTTTAATGTGTGGAAAAATTAAGAAGTTATTTAAATTATCATTTAATTAATGTTTTATATTTTAGCGTTTTATTAACGCTTAAATATACATATGTAAAATTTTAAACACTGAAAAAACACGACAACCTCAGGCGGGAATCGAACCACGCACCTTCCGAATTCCGGGCGGCTGCCTTAACCACTTGGCTACCGAGGTCTGGCTTAGCCAGACCTTACTTTAAGCCAGACCTCGAAAGCCAAGTGGTTAAGGCAGCCGCCCGGAATGCGGAAGGTGCGTGGTTCGATTCCCGCCTGAGGTTGTCGTCTTTTTTCAGTGTTTAAAATTTTATCATTTAATTATCAATTCAAAAATGAATTTTGCAATTTTGTGCCGAACATCCCCAAGAACCCGCCCACTTCGATCTGATTGGCGGGCGTAGTTCTTTCGACCACATTTTGTTACCTACGCAGGCCGTACTGCGACAAAGTTTGAATAGCGAAGATGCGACATTAGCAAGAAAGTTAATAGGCTACCTATCTATCAGTCCGTACAAGTTGATAAACTTGATAATGTTTTTTGATACTTACTACTTTTACCGCCTCTGCGGTCTAGTGGTTAGATCATGGTAAGCCCGGTCTGAGAATCCAGAGGTTTCGGTTTCGATTCCCAGCTGAGGGTTCATTGTATTCGGTTTGGTTGGTGGAAGGGCTTGTTATTAGTCCTCTTAGATAGCTACCACCATCTTATCTAAGTCTGTCGCCATATAATGTTGAATCCAAGGTTGGTAGGTCAACGAGACGGCGACGTAGAGAAAGACGTAGTGAGAAATTAACTAAAAAATAATAATAATGAAATGAACCCTACTTATTATGCACCTATGTATGACACACCATCAAATCGGGTCTCTCGGAGGACGGAGATTTGTAGGTAATAAAACTGCTCTTTAAAATGTTTACAATTACTCTCTACAGTTGATAAAAACGGCCATTTTGTTTACCCCGGCAATGAACTCAAACCTGTCACTCCCTAAAAACAGCTGACCGCCAGGGCTACGTCATTTCTTTTGAAAACTTTTAAAAGCTGTTAATCTAAAATTTTCCATTTTTAAGGAAAAGTTTTTAGACAATAGTTATTAACTGTCTTAGATACTTTACTCTCCTTTCGGCTTAGTAACCCTTTTCCAACTTACGTTGTATAAATAATACATGGGTTATTTTAAAAAATAATATGGATTTTTGACGTTTAGCTGGATTTCGGTAGCTCGGCTTTTGTCGCTATACCTACGTAATATCAAATAACCAGTTACACTAATTTGTGTTTTTACTGTACCGACTAAGTATGCTTTTGTTTGATTCAACTATATTATGATTGTAGTTTCAACAAATCAACTTCGCCTAAAAGAAATATTATCAATATGAAGAAGCACAAAAGACCACAATAACTAACAGCCCGCCCGCGACTTATAACCGAAATTATTCGCCATGTGCGCGATCCGAAGCCACATATTTGGCAAGCCGGGCCAAGTGTCTCACCGATTGCATACTACTCAAAACCACCAATGTAAGCTTTATATCAACGACAATAACTTCGTTTCAATTTTTTCTATTGTCTATTATATTTTCCCATACTATTATTAACGTTTTTGATTACAATTTACAGTCCACGTTATCTATTATTGTTTTGTCCAAATAAATATACGTCATTGATGGACGATCATCTTATTTTTACAAAAGTAAAGGATGACGATGATGATGAAAGATGAGGTTTTTGTTATTTAATTATGAATATTACAAGAACTGATACTTAATTTATTAGTGATATCATGATCTGAAGAAGAAGACAGAGCACTGCTATTTCTCAGTAGGTACCATAGAAACAGTTATAATCAACTGTACCATTTTAATTAAATAACTTTACACAGTGATCCTTGTTTCGTACGGCATTTGTGTTAAAGCTATGTTATGTAATATAGTTAAAACCTTGCCTCTGAAGAGAGTTTAATGCCTTATGTGTCAGAGACAAATTACAATAAAAAAGTTTGATCTTGAAAGTCGTAGAAATGTCATTAAATAAAATTTAAATAATAAGATCCTTTTTTCTTTAATTATTCATCAAATCAAAAACGAGTACAACAACAAGGCTTGCTGTAGTAAACACAGGATATTTTTTATCTATTCCGTGGTAATAAGCTCGCTGCAAAAAATATGCCTGCATACATACTTGTACCCTTATATACCTTTGGTGAGGAAGATGTCAAGATTATGCAAAATGGTCTTCGGAAAATACAATTATTTTCGCCTTCGCCTTTCAACATGTTTAACGGAAACTACGTAACGGAAACACGAATGCTTAATCTATGGGTACCTACGCCTAATTTGTTAACTATCGTAAAACACACACACACACAATACTAATTCAATTGTTAGTGTTGTTTTCTCACAGACAAGAAGTTATTATTTCAGGATGTCTCTTTGTTCAAACATATCGCGCATATCTATATTTGATATGAAGGAAAAAACATTGCTTTTTTATTCTGGTAAAGAAGGGACTAGCTAGTAGATAAGAGGTTTAACTTTATATAAAGGTTTTAGTAACTTCGACGGACGCGGACGGTATTCATGTGTAAATGAGTTAGGCACATATTTGGAAATATGGGAGTATGTAATTTATATTGTGGAACTAAGAGGCTTCTCCCCAACAAAGAGAAGACTTTCCGTCGGGTTTGAAACAAGAACGTAGTTCATTTTGCCAATTATAATTAAAATTTATGTAAGTAAGAGATTTATAGTGACTTACCGGACAATTTCGCCAAATGGCAGGCATAAAATATCAATTTACTCGAAACTTCTCTTTTATTGAAATTCAATTTTGTTATTTTCATTTTTGTTCATTTTGTTCAAAAATCAACAAACACAGGTGTTTTTCTAATTTCTTGGAATACGCTAAACATTATCACCGCCATCATTAAAGTCAGCCCGTGTCAGTCCACTGCTAGACATCTCTCTCCCGATATCACTGCGCCCGGTCTTCGGCTCTTCTTGTCCAATACGAGAACTATACTCGTATGAATACCTGTTTCATAAAATAAATTAAACAAACTTTCTAACTTAAATATTAAACGAGAGCTTAATTCTGATATTCTATAACAATACGTTTATAACCTTCCAACCGCTGCCTTTTACCATGCCATTAGAAATCGTATTGAATCATTAATGAGCGACGTACAAAGTTGCTTTAAGATTTTACGGATATCCCCACCTTTCATTATTTCGTAAGCTCTCCCAAGGCCCTCCTTTAAATTACACACAATAAAATACAGTGGACATGTAAGTGAAACAATCAGTCAGTGAGCGAGCGACGGCTCGTTGCTGAAGCCATTCGTCTCCCATACAGGGTCGCCAGACCGGAAAATTGTTTGGAGATTTGCATGAAATTGGACTAACGCTGAAAAGAATCGATGCTTTCAACACTTAAACGGCATTCCATTTTGAGTTAAGTTCTAGACGAATTGGTACCGAGTACCGACGTTTTCGTTTCGTTCTCATGCCAAGTTCACATAGTAATTTTCAAAACACAAGCAAACATAATAAAATGACAGACACTCCAACTTATTTGTATTTATAAACAAATGATAATAAATTATTTTAAAAACGTAAATCAATTAATAAATTATTTGCTTTATGTATTTGTTTTCTAGCGTTTCTTGCAAATTTAGAAACTCAACTCTATGGTAATTACGTGCGAAGATAATTACGACGTCTCTGAGTACGGCAGTAAATCTGCGAGTGCGAGCGATGTTGCCGCTGCGATTGCATCCATATTGTGAGAGCAACGTTGCTAAAAAATATTTTTTTTATGAACTGTGACCCATTTTTTATTAGTGGAATCGAGTGTAGAATCAACGCTCGTTTTGAGCTTATTCATTACCACGTTGTAACTATAAAGTTAACGGAAATATTTTTGCAAACAAATTACAAAATGACAAATTAGAAACAAGACAAAAAAAATTTGAAAAGATTTTCACGTTCATTTAGTCAAGAAAATCGTGTAAAATTTTTCAACAACTGTTTTTCGGAAAGGTTCCCATATCTAGTAACCAGACATGTATAGTACTTTTGTTTGAAAGCGATACGTGTAGTCAATATAATAATTTTTTTTTTTTTTTTTTTTTTTTTATTATTCTACGAGTCGGGCGGCGTTGGAAAGGAAATCGAGTGAGCAGAGGCTGAAGTGATTGTTTCGTTTGGCTACCAAATCGAAGCCATTTGTTTTTTTAAATTTATCTTCCATTGAACCTGAGTGTGCGCGTAATTTCACACATTTTATTGGTTGTTTCTAGTATTTGGTGGACGTTTAGTTAAGACAGTTCATTCTAAAATGTAATCTACATACTAAAGATATATTCGTAGTGAAAAATTTATTAAAACTTTTATATTGCCAAGAACGGATTTTTTAAGTAGCAAATTAGATTAACATATTAACGTTGGACGTGTGAAATTAAATCAAGGTGTGATTTTTCTCAAAAAAAGTGGCACGCATTTTTAAATTAAATCTCGAAAGCCGCTTCAATGATAAACAGGCTGTACCTCAATAATCGCCGTCTAAAGAGATTGAAGGCACCCGTATTAAGGGCCCTCTTATTAAACCAGTCTTCCATTACGTGAAATGCTCCTTCAAATGATAAATGAGTTATTCCGTTTAAATAGCAAGCAATAAAACTTATTAAACCAAATGCTACACCACGCGGCTTATTTATACATTTAATAGGATTTGTACTTTTAAAAAAATCGCAGGCTTTCGTGTTTGTCCGAATAAATAAAATTGCTTTTTGAAAGTAGAATGTACTTATAACTGTGGCCTTGATTTTGTCTGTACAGAGAGGAGTTCTTTAATGGCGACAGATTAAATTAAGTAAGTACAGTGCGACATAAAAGAGTAGAAATTAAATGAGGGCGCTGTTGTCGTTAACATAGCAACCCTGATAGGTCGAGCAAATTGGTCTTGATACTTGTTTTTATTTAATATGTTCATCTAATTGGAAAACATCACTGACACATTGCTCTGATATAAAGGAAGTAGCTAAGGCACTTGTGTTGTAGAAATCAGAAACAACGATAACACCCAGATCCGAGACAATATAGAAAAGTTGGTTTTCTACATTAACCCAACCGGGAATCGAACCCAGGACCTCAGAGATGGCGACGCCAAGTCCGGAGTGCTCTACTCTCGGCTACGGAGGTCGTCAAAATAATTAATTTGAGTAGCTTGTATGTAGTAATGAAAACAGCCATTGTACATAACTTATTTTTATTTAGATATAAAACTAATAAATTAAAGTCCAGATACTCTTCAAGTTTCGCAAATGCTCGCGGCTTCCATCATAGCCAATAAGTTGCCTTAATTGAGCTATTAATTTGCATATTGTTGGTACTTCTTTTTTTACAGTGTAAAAAAATCATTTTCTGACAGATTGCACATATATCAAAGTCATTTTCATTTTCGGAGCCTTGTTTAGCTATTTTCCGCACAGTACTTTCAGACACACCTTGAACAATAAAAACATAAATGCATAAAAAAACAAAACCAAAATTGTTCATTCCTATGGACTGAGTTATTAACATAATTAGTACAACTTTTGAATCGAGTCGCCTGAATCGGGCTGGGGGTGGTGAAGGTAAGGGGTGGGGGAGGAGTACCCCCACTTACCCCCCCCCCCCCTGCCGCAAACATGTACTTGTATTTTGAGGTTATGTATCATGGTAAAACTTTTGAATCGAGTCTCCTTAATCGGTGGGGGAACGGGAGGGGACGAGAGAGGAGTACCCCCTACTTACCCCTCCTGCCGCAGACAAGTAATTTTGAAGTTGTTACTTTTTTAAAAATATGGAAAGTTACAAAAACCTCATTTCTGGCGCATTGCCGGCCGCTCCCGCGGCACGCTCGCTTCGCTCGCTCGGCTCGCGCGTTTTTGGTCAACATACTTACTAACCTAACCTAACCTAATTAACTCTTTAGACTTTTTTCATGGCGGGGGCTTCGCCCCCCTTCGCAGGGGGGCTGCGCCCCCTCCCCCCCGTCCCCACACTTCGGTTCTGTTAATATGTATTACCTAAAAACGTGTAATTTTTCGTGCTAAACAGCTGCAGCTAAAATGTTAATAAGCCTTTATTTAAGAACCCCTTAGACCCCCCCACAGTGTTAGTTTCTTCAAATTCAGGCGACTCGATTCAAAAGCCAACCGACATAATTTACTATACTTACCACATTAACACTTGATAAAATGTCCCATTAAATTAAAAAGTTCAAGATTCTCGAGTCGAACTATAATAACCAACATTTTTGTTTGTAATATCGTAACCCCAAAACTTTTAAAAATATTTAAAAATACTGATTGTTTTAAGGAATTTAGCCGATTGCGCATAGGCATATTTTAGATAATTATACTTTCAACATCTTTTATAACTTACTTTCCAGTATAATCTGCTGTACGTTGGTAAATATCCTCCAGATTACGTAACAAAGTTCCGTCTTGAAATTCTGCCAAACTTCGCAAAAAAAACCTTATATTATTATGTTACGAGAACTGCCATGGATGGTCATAATCATGTTATCAGTGTTTTAAATCCAGGAATGTAGAAATATCACTAAAACAACAATTTATATCGTAACCATGGACAGAGTTGAACAACCACTTGACATTAATGACAGATAATCAATGTTGCCAAAAAATGAGTGAATTTAGTTCTGGATTATTTAATTTCTACTTTTTTATGTCGCACGTAAACTAAATACTATATTATGTGATACTGAAATATTATGAAAACGAGGTAAAATTATAAAATGTACCTACGACTTAGGAAATGCAAAAAAAAAACAATTTGGATCATAAGATGTAACGGTGTGTTTAAGTGTTTGTTATATTCGGCTATTTTAAATGTTAAAAAAGCAATTTGGATCTTATGGTTTGTAAGGGTGTGTGTTTGAGTGTGTGTTTTATTTAGCAATTCTAAATGTTAAAAAGCAATTTGGATCTTAAGGTTTGTAATGGTGTGTGTTTGAGTGTATGTTATATTCGGCTATTCTAAATGTTATAAAGCAATTTAGATCTTAAGGTTTGTAATGGTGTGTGTTTGAGTGTATGTTATATTCGACTATTTTAAATGATAAAAAAGCAATTTGGATCTCATGGTTTGTTAGGGTGTGTGTTTGAGTCTATGTTATATTCGGCTATTTTATATGTTAAAAAAGCAATTTGGATCTTAAGGTTTGTAAGGGTGTGTGTTTGAGTGTATGTTATATTTGACTATTTTGTATGTTAAAAATGCAATTTGGATCTTAAGGTTTGTAAGGGTGTGTTTGAGTGTATGTTATTTTCGGCTATTTTAAATGTTTGACATGATCGCCCTCTAAGGGTTTTATACATATCTACATTCACGACTATTATCTCCAAAGGGCTAGTGAAAGACTAGGCATGGAGGATCGCAGAAGCAGTCCACTGCCACAGTACACGATTGACTAAATTGCCTAGTTGACTAAATTTCAAAATCATATTAAAACGATACCTGTTTACCTATTCTATCCTAAAAATATACTATTTACAATATTTATTTTGCGTTTTTATATTTCGATTTAATTTTACCGCAAACACGCTTAAGACCGCCATGTTTAATAAATGACGTCACACCGCGCCAAACATCCGTTTCGTTCGAGACTTATTCTATAGATATGTCACAACAATAAAACAACATTTGGCACGGCGTGACATCGCGGCTGATTTCCGTTTAATGTCTTATGACTGAATGCGTATTATTGTCGATTTTTTTCTTTAAAAATATCAATAATCCCAATTTTTATAATGAATATTTGAGATATTTTGTTTCTATAAATCATAATTGATTATTAGAAACGTCAATCCATCCGATTTATTCTTAGTGAACACAAGCCTATTGCACAAGTGCTTAGCGTGACAGGTCAGCCCATCGCCGCTCTATGCTGTTGGAAGTATGTGCAGTCTTTAGTTCGTTAGTCGCCTTTCACGACACTTAAGGAAAGGTATGGGTTAAAATGTTCACTAGAAAAAAAACAACCAGTCTCAGTTTTTTTTTCTAGTAAACATTTTATACTATGTCGATAGAGCATTGTGAATGCAATCATTTAAATAATAAAGATATTTATAAACAATTACGACTTTATCGATTATTAAATACTTGCAATAGTATTTCTTCCGAATGTGAGCATAGACTTCACAGTGACGTAATACCGCTGGCTTGCAGCGTATCAACTACTAGGAAAATTCTACGAGTCTTCTGGGGTCTCGGTAGCTTAGTGGTTTGAGCAGTGGACCGGCAATCCAAAGGTCACGGGTTCGATTCCCGTTCGAGCTTTCCTGAGGCGGTTGTTTTTTTCTAGTAAACATTTCATCCTATATCTGTATAGCATTGTGAATGCCAAATTTTCAATAATAAATGTATGGGTTGGTAGGATTATTTGAGTGGGCCATAGCGGCTTTATACCAACCTGTCTCTTCCAAAGGGTTTTACATACATACATACATACAAATAATCACGGCTATTATCCCCGAAGGGTTAATAAGAGACTAAGCAATGAGGAAAGCGAAGGCAGTCCGCTACCATAGTCCACTTTTTACCAAACAGCGACTGTACATGTGCTTAGCGTGACTGGTGGTGAGCCCATAGCCGCTCTATGCTGTTTGCAGTATAAGCAGTCTTTAGTCCGTTAGTCGACTTTTACGACACCCAATGGAAGAGTAGGGGTGGTAGTAATCTTTCACCGATACGCGACACGGTTAATTTTTTTAGGGTTTTAGTATTCTTGCAAAATTATAAAGTAATGGAGAAAATGATAAATGCTCTGTTCGCGGTGTCACATTGTATTAGCGACAAATTGGATTCGCACGCGAACATGTCCAAAACAGCTTTGTAACTGATGAGTTTTAGCACAACACACTTTTTAATATAGAAATAAATAAATGTTTTTTATATATTTTAGCGTTAAAAAACATTAATCTATAACGCAGCTTCATCTTAAACGAATGTTGAAATATTTGTAAAAATATTTCTTTCGGATCTCAGAGGTGAAAACTTCTAAGATTTGATGAAGCAATGTTGACTAAAAAACATAAGCATCAAAGACTGACAAATTTCGACGGGTGAAAACCAGACCTCGGTAGCCAAGTGGTTAAGGCAGCCGCCCGGAATGCGGCAGGTGGGTGGTTCGATTCCCGCCTGAGGTTGTCGTCTTTTTTCAGTGTTTAAAAATTTTATAGAAATAAATGTATATAATTGTAGCATTCATTGAATTATATACACTACAATCCCAGAGTTCAATTCCCAGATCTGGCTAAGTGTGTTTTGCGATGTATAACCCGAGTTTATGATTTATAGCATTAAAATTAATTAATTTATAATTTTTCCATCCTTATGGTCATTGCGAATGTTGCTTATCTTTAATTGTTGTAGCATAAAATAGCTAACCACTTCTCCGACGAGCTTTATTTATTGCTTTACAGAAAACAATATTTTATGAATTTTCTCATTTTTTGTATAAATAAAATTCAACCATGGCGAATCACTTAGCCCTCATCTCACTTGATGGTAAGTGACGTTAGGCCGAAAATGGAAGAGCACTTCTACCGGAATTTTTCAACCACGGCTGTTAACTGGAACAGACTAGCTAACTAACTAAAATAAAGTATAGTCTATACAATGTGTATTGGCATGCACTGTACAAAGGAGAATGACCTTTTTACTATGGGAGTTAGGCTAGTTTTTTAGCTATCTAGCGTAACACAGCGCTTTAATGAAATCAATAGCAGCAATTCTCTGAATTATGAAGAAAAAATCCCATTACAATACCATGCGGGAGTTTGAAGCTATCTTCATTTTTAGTTAAGACTTTTTAGGTATTTTGAGGTTATGACAACTGTTATCGTATGACTATCAGTCCAGTTCAGCATTTATTTATCACTTGACTCTTAACGCGGCGTTCTATAGAAAACCTTTTTCAACAGTAATCATTATAACTTAAGAGAACACTTTTGATGCGTGAATGATTAAGACGCAATAGACATCGAATTGGCTTGTTTGGTCATTCTACTTTAGGGGTGGATGCTACACACAAATATACATAATAAAACATAATACATACAATATTCTAAACTCAATAATTTAGAAAATGGCAGCCTTTTTTATTTTATTATCACTTAAAACATAATTTCTAAAAAAGGTTTAGCAAGTAGAAAAAAATCAAATACCTATGTCGGTTTTCAACACCAAAAATGACGAAATAAACACAGTAACCAATTAACCTATTTTTGAAGAGCTCGATGGTACAGCGGGTAGCGCGTTCGGCTTGCGATCCTGTACGCTAAACAACTTTCGCAATGCCGGGTCGCCTGATGGGTGACCATTAAAAACATCTCGAGCTCCTCCGTGCTTCGGAAGGCACGTTAAGCCGTTGGTCTCGGTTGTTGTCGTAAGATGGCAGTCGTTAAAACCCACCAACCCGCATTGGGCCAGCGTGGTGGGTAAGGGCTAAATATCCCCAAGTGCTATTGTTCACGCGGGACGTGCACCGTTCGTGGTCACGGGCTGACTCAGGAATAAATAAATTAGTCGAAACAAAGTGATTCCGGTTTTAACTCTTATCTAGAAGAAGACTATTGCTTTATTCAAATCAAAATTATATTTTCATTAGTTACGTTTGACCAAGGAAACATTTTCTCTTTGCCTTGTAAAATTAATAATGACTATTTTAAATAAATTAAAGGGGCCTTAACCGCGGGCGTTAAATAAGGCTTTCGTGGACGTACCTGAAAGGTTTATGATTTTGAGCCTGCTCTCGCTAGGTTAGAGCGGAATGAAGCGCAGACACGGCCTTTATTGGACGACAAATAAATTGACTGGAACACATTTACATCTAGGAAAGCGTTGCAGCGCCTTTTGTGCTTAGCGTAATTCAAGTAAAGCCTGTTGTTTGTAATGTTAAGTGTCTGTTGCCCCTATAATGTTGTTACCGGTATTTAGCGAAGGTACGTGTGCTACTCAACGACATTCAGGTTAAGTATTTGGGCACAGTGAAGGGTAAGATAAAAATATAGTTATTATTAGCATTGTTTTGCGGGGGGTGTCCATGGGCGGCGGTGATTACTCTCCATCAGGACCTGATAAAAAGTGTGACTCGCCTGCACGTTTGTCTCCTTCTTTTATAAAAAATTAGGTAAGTATATAAATTCAGAAAACTTAGTTATATATTATAAATATGAGTGTTCTTACCCAAGTCGCTCGGCGTTTGTATGAGATGTCCTGCCGCATCGCGCCGTCGTGGCATACCTAGATTGATTGATTTTTGTAAGTTGCCTCTGTGTTACGGTTGCAAACGTCAAAAATGTGATGAAATAATATACCTTGAAGCATAAAATTATATTTTAATGTACTTAAACTTAGTCCAACGATATTAAAACGCAAATATAAAAATTCCGCTGTTATTGGTGCCGATTTTGACTACCGCCGTAATAGGAGCTTTTACCTTATATGTTTTCCGATTACAGGTATACACACAGTACATATATATACATAAAGTACAGTAAAAATGGTTTCTAATCGAGTAAAGTCCCTTTAGAAGCATTTTTAAATTCATATAATTATAATATCTCACCGAATTTCAGTTTTCCACCGAGGAGTCTGGCAAGGCACTCGGAAAACATTCAACAAAATTCTGACGTTTTTAACGACACAACGCTCCGACTTTTATCTGATAGTACAATATTATTATAGGACATAAAAATTATAAACTTAATTTTTATTTCTACTGATAAGTATGTTTAATGTACATTAGATTAAATATATTTCAGATAGCTTACGTATTTGAATATGTAATCTTCCAAAGCCTCTCACAAAAGTCATACTACTAAACATCATCATACATTTGTTGACATTTTTTTTTAAATGATTACGCGTTGATAAATATTTAAATTAAATCAAACTATTTATAACCTTATCGGTAACACAGCTGCAATTTT
Source organism: Scoparia ambigualis (assembly GCA_963921215.1). Lineage (NCBI taxonomy): Eukaryota > Metazoa > Arthropoda > Insecta > Lepidoptera > Crambidae > Scoparia > Scoparia ambigualis. The sequence continues at coordinate 9,050,071 of OY992510.1, forward strand.
CTTATTTGCACTGAACATTAATTGTTTTCTTCTTTGCTTCAGTCTTCTTCTTCTTCTTATCGAGTGGCTTACAAGGTCAATCGACCTTGCACAACCTAGTGTCAGAGTTTCTAAGTAAACCGCCTCACGGCCTTTGTCGTGGTTTATATAACGGCCACCAGATGGCGACCGGGACCCACAGTTTTTCGTGCCTTCCGAAGCACGGAATCATCTTTCTTTTCGGATAATCAGGTGATTCAAGCCTGCAATATCCTGACCAAACTGGAAACGACTAAACAAAGTATGCTTCCCGCGGGGTTCGAACCCACGACCTCCGGGTCATAAGACAAACGCCTTAACCACTGGATCACGGCGGCAGTTCAGTAACTTCGTTGAACTTTGATAACAGAGTTCTGTACGTTCATGGAGCTATGTTAAACAATACTTAAATAAATAAATTGACATGTATTAAAAATATAGGTTTCTAAAGCTCTAAAACTGAGTCGTAATTATGATGTAGGCTTGGATTGACATGTATATAGTCAAAGGATGTAGGTACCAAGCGAACCTATCAAACAATGTCATGCATTTACACAATGTTGTCCGGAATAACGACCACGACATTCAAAGTAAAGTGACGTTATTTGGTTCTGTCATAACGGATGTAACGACCTTACACACAAAGCGATGGTTATTGCGTGTCGGTTTTAAATGATCACTGGAACTAATTAATCAACGATTTTGAAGAGCTAACCGCCTGTTTTTTACCAATAAATATTAAAAGTTTATCTAAACACATGCGGTGAATAACTAATTTATTTAATACCGCTTTTGTAGTCTAGGTGTAGGTTAACCAACCGGTCTCACGCCCAGAGGTCACTAGTTTGATTCCGAGCGTACGAAATATTGTTATAGGTACTCGCTTTTTACTAGTAAAATTATTAAGCCTTTGTTGGAGTTTTTCCTCTTATCCTTATCCGCTTTTCCTCAATAGTTACAGATTTTGGGTTAAGTGTGCTTCAATCTTGACGGCCGGGTGGCCGAGTGGTCAGCGACCCTGACTGCTCAACCCACGGTCCCGGGTTTGGATCCCGGTAGGGGCAAATGTTTGTGTGGTGAGCACGAGCATTTGCGACCGAGTCATGGATGTTTATTAGTATTTATGTATGTTTATCCGTTATTCTGTCACCATAGTTCGGGCTATGCTTAGTTTGCAATGATATTTTATGTTTAGATACGTTGCCTGGCCTCCGTAGTGGCAAGGACAAATCAAGGTAATTGCCTGGACTTCACTCAGTCACACGTCAGTCAGTGTCACGTTATTACGTTTGTACCTTTTTTAAGTTTTTTATGTTGTTTGTTAGATAAAATGCTTTCCTGTGTATACAGAAATTGCAAAAACTATGCTTCAACAGTAAGAGACAAGAAAAGTGTTTAATTTCATTTGTAAGTATTGTAAATAATAATATGAATTTAAAATAGAATTTTTTTATTTAGTTATGACATTTTGCGCTGTTGCCAATTCGATATGCGTGAGCGAGAAGCGTGTACTACGTTTCTGTAAGAGTGAAAGAGAGAAAACAATGGCGGCCGAGATAGCCGTGCAAAATGGAATGCGCTGTTGCCAATTGGTCGTCTACCATTAATAGTTTTTTATCTCTTTTTAACAATAGGCTTGACATGATTGTATTTATTTTCTTTCCCTTTCGACGTGTTTTACGTCATAGAAACAATTTCGCCATTTTTCAAATGCAATTCGTTCACGTATGACTAGTCTATTTATAAAAAGTCATTGTTAGTTTGGGTCTGAATGATTCGTGTGACGGTTGTGTTTATAATTATAATTTTAAATTTATTATTATAAAATCTTCGATCCTATCACTAACCATCACCTGAAATAAAGACCAAAAGCTTTTCAATTTTGTTTACACTTCCACTGTCCATTTCCTATGTACATTTTGCTTAAAACGCATCCGATTAAAAATAGTTGACGTTAGTAATAATTTGCTTATAAATTTTGACACGACCCTTGACAGACTGATAGACACATGATGGCTACCCTGTGACCACAGACATTGCAAAAGGAATAGTTCTAATCCCTATACCTATGCAATTAGCAGTTTTATTAAAATACAAGACAATCTTTAAAACAAAATAAAAAAACCGGACAAGTGCGAGTCGGACTCACCCACCGAGGGTTCCGTACAAATTTGTAGGTCCACATAATAATTAAAAATCAGTTTAAGCTTGTGCTAATGAAGCCCTTTTATACGATAACCCACACTGACACGGTTAACTCAACTGGCATAAAGACCCTATTTCTTAATGATTTAATTACAATTGTATAGTTTTCTGACTTTTCCCTACTTGTAGTAGGTCTAAGACTACTAATACTTGCCAAATTTCATAGTTCTAGGTCAACGGAAAATACTCTGGTCATTGGGCATATTTGACCCAGATCACAAAAGTTTGCGTACAAAAATAAACATGTATTAAATTAAAGAACTAAGTAAATCTCACTTTTCATTCCATATAATTATTTTGTTTAAAATCGACAGGAGAAAAAAATTTGATATGAAACACTTTTTTACGGACTAACTCGCGTTTAATTTACTATTACTTAATTTTCATGTAATGATTGGGTCCCGGCATGCAACATGCTCTTGAGGGACCCAACCATTACATCAGATTTGACAAAACTCAAATACTCGCCAAAGAACAACGATTCATTCCTAGGATGATACGCGAAACTATTAAAATTAAAAAACATCGAAATTTCAATAGAGACGACGGTTGGAATTTACCACCTGCCTGGGACTCCATCATACAGGTCACCAAATCCCAGCCCCAACAGCAACACATTGCCAGACCTAAAAATATTGTTAGCTCGTATTGTGTAAACCTGAACGCACCCGGTTAAATATAAAAATGATTGACGGTAGGCAAATAACTTCTAACTATGAGACGACCAACATCTCAGTCTCCCGGTGGCCACAGACCCTGCAAAGGGTTCGAAACGTCAGGATAATATAAAAAAAAAACTATGTAAATAGTAAATTAAACGCGAGTTAGTCCGTAAAAAAGTGTTTAATATATTGAACAATAAATGTTGGTTTTCTTACCGATAATGAAACACAAAAGTATTCGTTCTAGTTTGATATGTCGTCCTGCGGTGTAAGCTAATAAACCTTCACCGCAGGATGGCATATCAAAATATTCCCACGGTATTCCGTGGGAATAGATGATGATGAGTTTTAGATGATCTTACAATTGATGTTGATCAAGCAGAATTAATTATGTTTTTTGTACATTTTTTATTTTTATTTTTATTTCCCTTTCAATCGTTTAGTTACACTGAAGTATAACTAAAGACCAAAATTATCCAAAGTATCATAAAAATCAAAATGTAATAGTTGTTTTTTTTACATATTTTTTTCCTAAATTCTCCCACGGTTTGCAAGCATGCGACATGGGTTGCAGCGACAATTATTTGCATATTCTGCTCTAATTTGTTTGTGTACGCCGTGGATCAAATGTCCTAACATGTACTACATAAACTAAATGTCCTAACAAAATGCCCATGACCTTTTGATTCCCTCGAGAGTGTCGAAATATACTCCACGCGTTTCCGAGATAAAGGGTCTTGACAGACAGACGGACTGACAACAAAGTGATTCTATAAGCGTTCCGTTTTTTTTCTTTTGAGGTACGGGACCCTAAAAACAACCCTAAAGTATCAACATCTACTAAAGTTCAAATAGGTATACAAACCGAACGATTGTTTTCCCAAGTCACGCACCATTTGGCGTAATTTCATTATACGATTCATTATAACCAAATTGAAAATATCGAAAGGGTGTTTCAAAGCCGCACTCTGCACCCGACTCGAAGAATTCTCATTACCAAGTCAGGGCGGGGAATTTCAAGCATTGTGTTAATTGAGCCCGTATTGGGATCCGGCATCCCGCATTGTTTCGGCAAAAATTCAATGACGCCTCATTTTATTACGAAATTGCTGCCAAATTAGGTGTAATTGTTTTGATGTAGAAGCGATTGTGCGATCCTTTAGGGTAAGGAATAAAAATGACATTAGATTTTTTGAATTATTATTATTCTATAATGTTATAATACCGCAATGGGATAGGACTAATACAAATTAAAAGGTCTTTGATGTTCGTCACCTAAAATAGCTTGGTATGATAAAAACATTATAGCGAGACAATTTTAAAATAGTTTGGAATCATTTAAGATAGATTAATCATAAGTTATGAATAACAAAACTGATGTGGCAGTAAAAAAATAGTGGGATTTCTTATAACTTATTGTGCAACATTGAAAGAACTTTTTGATGGTTTACGTTCGAAGAGAGATCTCTTCATGCATTCTCAACGCATAAAACTTTTTTCGTTTTATGACTCTACCGCCGTTAACTCAGTTTCAAATCCACAGTTACGTCATCCTACCTAGCCGCATTGCTTCATTACGTTGTTATACGACGTGTAGACAAACTGTATAAGAGCTATCTCTATTTAACTACGGCGATGCTATCTGAGAGACAGCGAACGGCAGCTTGCGACAGAACGTGTAAGTCCCGGAGCGATCATAAAAAGCACCTGCACAAAACGTTTTATTGGACGAGAGTCCTCGGCGAATAACCGGCCATTTACTACCTACCAGCTTCTAAAGAATGTGCAACTACTCTGAAACTTTCCCAGCTGGAATAATATTGCCTGATCATGCTTTTGACTGCTTGCAGGCGGAAAATAGAATTAAAATTTTAATTCAAAACGTTTGTAAATACAACAGTAAATCGTATGCAAATTTTATATGTTCTAGAATAGATAAATGATTCGGGCAAAATCGTAACTTTGAATCTCTAAACCGATTAAAAAGCGAAGAATCAAAACGATACTGATATGAAGTATAATATAATGTATTATTTAAGTTTTGAAAGAAGTGAGTTTATCGCGTGAACTACATGATAAAGTGATGTAGCCACGAGTACGTGTACTTTTTAACTTCTCACACTTTTCTTATCTTAATATTACTCGATGGTCTATATAAGCATGTTCCCAAAACCCTTTTAGAGTAATTCGTCTATTTGATGAAGGGCCGTTTATCTATTTGATGGTAAATCATACATTACTTGAATGGGGTAAGGGGTAAACAGCCGCTGACTCAAATTTACATTTTCTTTAATACGATAAGATCTTCAAAGCACCTTCAGACGTAGTTTTGATGATAATATTGAACTGAAGATTTAAAAAAATAAAAAATTTCAAGAATCTTTTAAGATGCAAACATTTAGACTCATATTATGTAAGATAGAGTAAGGCTCCACTATAGCTCGAATTAAAGTCATTACGTCATGCTTTTGGTTCAAGTCAAGTGAAGGAGTGTACAGAGGTGAACCGGCAAGATACTCAGAGAGAGCATTTTTCCTTTCTCCTTTTCTGTTACAGCATCAGCAATATTAATCGACGATACAGACGATCTTCGGGTCGCGTGCTTGGCCGGTTCTGGCGTCGCGCCATCACCGAGGTCCCGTGTTCGATTCCCGGTCGGGTCGACACACAAGGGACGAGAGGGGGGAGTATTCTTTCACCGTTACGCGACACGGTTTACTAAACACTGCACACAAATACATTTATAGACATAAATATTGTGTTTTGTTAGATATCGTCTGTTACTTATAACTTATTCTTAAAGATGTATATAAGCTTACTTTATGTAACATTTGTAAGAACAGTAGTATTATACGCGCACTTTATAAGCCTAATTACCTTAAGGCTAGGTGTTAGTGAAAAATTAAAATAACACGTTCTTAGAATTACTTTTTGAAGTAGTAAACAGTAAAATTAAAATCTGCGAAAATTATGAAATATTGTTGAGGCTTTATTCTGTGAAATACACCCGATGGAAACACGATTTTATAAAGTTGGCTCGATAGAATAAATTCACAAAGTTACATATTTTTGTGTCATTTTATCTTCTTTTTCAGGTTTTATTCTTAAAATAAGTGATTTGATATTATGAGTCATTTACCAAAATGAAGCTCGTAAATAACTTGAGTTATTATAACCGATGGTTTTCTATTTATTACATCTATCAATTTTTTAAAATATAAAACGCGATTATTCGCTCCGGTTCGCTGTTATACCCGTCCCTTACCGTTGTACCGTCGAGAGAACGAGAGGGAAGCGCTTGAAATACCTCCCCTTAATGTTTGTTATTGTACTCAGTCGTTATATCAATAGCCAAGCATTAGACAATGTAGGAGACATAGGACGTGTTCGGATTAGACGCGTCGTTAGCCCGCCAGCCGAGGGTTAAGCTGGCCGGGACTTGTCTGATGTGCCTTGCGTGATGGAGTTTGCTTGTTAGCTGCTTGTTCGTCGAGATCCGGAAAGCGCTTGAAGTTATAGTTCAAAATGGAATGGAATATTTTTATTGTAGGTACGTAAGTAAAATAAATACAGATTTATGAACTTTATAATTACTCTATTCGATTTAAGATAGTTTTTTTTGGTAAAGACAGCAATTGTGCTGCTTCAAGCTGTACCTACCATAAAACATAAGATACCTCTTTCGCCTGTTCTGTATGCTTTACATATATTGGAATATTTTTCGACATTAAAATATATTCGCAAGTATTTTGCGCGATTTTCACAATGTGAATAAGTTATTGATGCAGATATTTGATAAAATTTAAATCACTTCACAGTTTTATCCGGTAATTTTAAATCTAACCAAAACTTATGAGGTTTCGTTGATACGTTAGTATTTTTATGATGCCATGTCGGTAATGTGTTATCGTCGTCAATTAAACCTAACAAAACATCATCGTCGCGTAACAGTGAAAGTATGCTACCACCCCCTCTCTTCCCTTGGGTGTCGTAAAAGGCGACTAACGGACTAAAGACTGCACATACATCCAACAGCATATAGCGGCGATGGGCTCACCACCTGTCACGCTGAGCACATGTCCAGTCGCTTTTTGGTGAAAGTGGACAACGGTGGAGGACTGCTTTTGTGGTTCTCATTGCCTAGTCTCTGACTAACTCCTCGGGGATAATAGTCGTGATTATATGGATGTATAAAACACGAGCGCGCATATATTATACATATATGCACATATTACTATACTTGTGGTTTAACTTACTAGCATCAGGGGGCTAATTCTCTAACTTCAACACCCATTGCAATACCTTACAAGTACATTGTTTTAAGAATAACCTTCATAACTACATATTGAGCGTAAAATTTTGTGACCAGAGGGCCTAATGCGATTTTTATTCACTTTTCGATCACGATAACGATATCGAAAATTGCATGGCGTTGAAGAATCGCGTCTCTGTTGACAAACGAGGTATGTTACATACCATCCGTATTACAGTTTTACGCAATACGAATTCTCTTCGCTTAGACATTAATTTTGTTGACGCGATCGATTGGTAAAACAAAACACTCACTAGTGTTTTTATTTATAGGTATCATTTTGAAATGAAAAATGAATAATTATAGTTTATTTAACTATAACCCATAAAATAGCACATGAGGTAGTTACGACTTATATTTTAAAAGAAGTTTAATATATACATACGAGTAAGTACATATTATTTTGTGTAAGTACATATTACAAAATGTAACATCGATCCGTTTAGTGAAATAATAACGATAAAGCGAAAGCACTCTTACATTTTAAACTTTATGATACGGTATAATTAAGGGCTATCTGAAATTAACAGTACCACTTACCTTTTAAAACAATACAATTAAGTTTGCTTTCTTGATTATTTAACACAACAACAGTCATAACTTTTTAAACCATAGTCACTACACTAACATACATACATTTTTTTCGTCGTGCGGTAGTTGTAGAAAGTAAACCTATTTTGATTGCTCCGTAAATTTAATTTAAAAAGTACTAGTAAAAGTGATTAGTGAACACATAATTTACAATTATTCGAAACCCAGTGAAATCACTAATTGATAGGTGAAAACCGAAAGTCGATATTCAACTTAATGTCGAAGATATAGCGAATCAAAGTTTGAAGATATTAAATACTGACTGAACCACCATAACACAACAAACAAGAACGCTGTCGCTGAGTCACTACTAGGCCGGCCGCCCCGTGCTGCGTTTGAACGCACTTGACAGCGGCCGTGCTCCGTTTGAACGTTGTTTTGTCCAAGTTACATTAGTGGGTCTGTACTTTTTTATTATATAATTATTGTCGAGAATATTTAATCCTTCCTTTTGTTGACAATATGTCATCTACGTCTAATATATGCGCAAAATGCAAAAAGAAAATCCAAGACAGACGATATCTTAAATGCGTCTCGTGCAAATGCAACTACGATATCGAATGCGCAAATATATCGGAAAAGCTTTTTTATATTATGGAACCGGCTAGGAGGTCATTATGGACATGCGGGAAATGTAGCAAACGCCAAAATAGACCCAAAACCAGTACTCCGGTTCTGAAATCACATACACAAAAGTTGCCAGTGGTGACAAAAAATAAGAACAGTTTTCAAAAATCCGAGACCGCCATGATAGGCAAAGATAAAAATGAGAAGGCTCAAATGGATAATCGCCAGCCGATATTATCTCCATCCTTATCAAAGGGGACTGCTACCAGTAGCATGCTAATATCACCTTCCTCACCGGTTCAAGAAGAAACACCTCCAAATGACCTGGGCCAGACCATTATGTTATCCCCAAGTACCACAGACACAGTGTTTGAAACCTCCGACTACGTAACAAAACAAAGAAGGAGGAATTTTTTCGACACTTCTTTGCCTAACTTGGACAATACTAATTTCTCCCTGTCCGAATCGGAGTCTAGCCGCCTAGCAAGGAGTTTACCAGATTTGTCCACACTCCAAAACCAAGAAATAGAAATGATGAAAAATGAAATTTCAGACTTAAAAGTAAAATTACAATCTACTGAAAATGAAATGGATAACTTAATGTTGGAAAACAACACAATGGCGTTAAAATTAAAGGAACAAGACCGAAAAATAATGGATTTGTTAACTATATGTTCCAATACTACAAGCAATAAAAATCACAGTTTTAAACAAAAGGATAAAGTAAAACACCGGAAACACAAGCTACGCCAAAGCTTACAGATTCAGGATTTTAGTAGGGCAAGTACTGCTAACACCGACTTATCAGAACAAATAATTAATGAGGACCAAACTGCACTGAGTAAGGAATCTAAACACACAACTATAGCAACAACTGTAAAGAAGAACAGGGTGTTCGTGATTGCTGATCAGCAGGGCAGAGGCTTGCAAAGGGCGTTGCAGCAACTAATCGACGAGAACTATGAGGTGACGTGCTTCTGGAAGGATGGAGCTTGCCTTCAGGACGTACTAAACACTTGCAAGACAGAATTAACAGGCCTCACTTTAAAGGACTTTATTATTGTGGTTGCGGGGATGAATGATAGCGATCCCCTAAATTTAAAAACGAAACTTTTAAAATGGTTAAGCTGTACATGTGATACTAATATTATTATATGTGGTCTACCTAATAATGCTTACTTAAATATTTATCTAAATAAGGAACTAGAATGGATATGCAGGGGCTTTGCTCACTGCGTATTTGTAAAACATAATTATAATAGATCTTGTCTAGGGTCCAAATATTTTTTGCCAAACCTGAGTTTTAGTATCATTCGAGATATTGCACATGTATTACATCATAGACAATTATCGTTTGAATCTCAGGCTCATTCAAATATAAACAATGAAGATTTGCACTGTTCACCCATTTGTTCAAAGCCACCCGTAAATATCCCTCTAAAACGTAGTCGGGCACAAGCCTCGCGAGCGCACAAGACTCCTGCTTTTTTATAAAGAATGTTTCGTTGTTTTTTATGCATCAAAACATAGGTGGCTTCCTAAGTAAAAAAGAAATATTAGGAATAACTTTGAATGAAATGTCAGAAAATAAAATAACCCCGGATCTTATTTGTCTTAGTGAAACTTTTGTTCAAGAACATAGTGAATCAAATATACAACTCAATAGTTATAAATTAGGTGCTTCGTTCTGTAGATCAAAGCAAAAACGTGGGGGTGTTTGCATCTTACATAATAACACTGTTAAAACCAAAAAACTGTCCCTTCTGAAAGACTTTGCAACGGAACTTACTTTTGAATGCTGTGGTTTAGAATTAACAGAATATAAAATAATACTAATATGTATTTACCGAACTCCAAAATCAATTATTAGATCTTTTTTTGATAGATTCTTCTTGATAAATTAAAATCTTTTAAGAAACATATTATCATAACAGGGGATTGAAATATTAACACTCTAAATAAGGACAAATTATCAGAAGAATTAACCGAAATATTACATTCTTACAATTTAACTTTACATATTAACACACCTACACTACTAAAATCATGTATAGATCATTTTGCCAGCAACATCGAGGGAGCAATCGGAAATACTAAGGCCTTGTGCTTATCAGATCATAATACTGCACAATTTTTGAGCGTGCCTGTTAAAACTCGCAAAACACCGCTTGTTCACTGGTTTGAAATACGACGAGATTACAGTGCTGATAATATCAAAAAGTTCAAATACTTCGTAGCAAATTATCCATGGAAAAGCCTTTTTAACTTCAAAGACGTAGATTCTGATTTTACGCAATTTCATAAAGAATTAGTCCTTTTATATAACTTATGTTTCCCAACATACAAGATTAAAATTTTAAATAAAGCTAGCATAAAAACTAAATGGCTGTCCAAAGGCTTAAAAACTTCATGTAGAACTAAAAGGAAACTCCGTTTATCGTATTATAAAAAATCTAATAATATAAATAAATTGAAATACCGAAATTACTCTAAATTATTAAAACAATGCATAGAATTGTCACAAAGATTAAGAAACGAAAAATTTATTAATACTGCAAAAAATAAGTGCTTGGCAACTTGGCAGATCATAAAAAATAAAGATAACTTACATAATAAACATAATATTGAATACTTAAAAATTTATGGTAAACAAATTAAAAATCCCACCGAAATAGCAAGGGTATTTAATAACCATTTTATTAATCCCACTAATCGTCAATTTGACTCAAATGTAAATAAACAGAAATTAATAGATAGTAATCCAATGTCTTTATTTTTATATCCTACTGACGAAGAAGAAATAAGGGACACTATAAAATCTTTAAATAATACAAATTCTACTGGCTTTGATGACATATGTACAAAAATAATTAAAACTAGTATTAATGAGCTGGCACCGTTACTGGAATATTTTGTGTATCAGTGTTTTGCAGAAGGAAAGTTTCCAAGCATTCTCAAGGTCTCGGTTGTCAGACCACTGTATAAGCGTGGAGAGAAGCACGACTTAAGCAACTATAGACCAATCGCCCTCATCCCCGTACTGTCAAAGATATTTGAAAAAATTATGCAAATGAGACTGATATCATTTCTAGAAAAACACAACATAATCAGAGAAGAACAGTATGGGTTTCGCAAGGGTAGATCTACTGCGCTCGCTTGTTACTCCCTCATTAGAAACATCTCGATACAAATGGACAAGAAGGTTCCCGTATCCACCATTTTCTTTGACATGAGTAAGGCTTTTGATTTTGTTAATCATAAAACACTTCTGACAAAGCTTGAATTGTACGGTATACGTGGCCTTGCCCTTAATTGGCTAAAAAGTTACTTAAGGGAAAGAAGTCAATTTGTAGAGATTTCACAGCTGAATAATGAGTCTCAAAACGTAACGTACAGGTCGGAGAGTAAAGTTAACTGTTCAGGTGTTCCTCAAGGCAGCATATTAGGCCCATTGCTCTTTATCTTATAAATAAATGACCTTCCTAAATGTACTCAATATCCTATAACCCTCTATGCTGACGACATATCCGTAATGATTTATAGAAAGCCTAATATTGGTTATAATGATGAAATTAATAATGTAATTGGAAAAATAACTAATTGGCTAGAAGATAATAATTTAAATGTAAATGTGAATAAAACTAAATTCATCCAATTTTATAATAAGAATGCTAATCCTCTACAGTTATCCATACATCATAACAATGAACCTATCGCAGAGACAAAGTCCGCTACCTTTCTTGGTATAGTGATAGACTCAAGACTAACATGGCAACAGCACATTGACATGGTATGCCAGAGGATAAATAGGTTTGTGTACGCTCTGTATCATCTTTCGAAAGTAGCAAACCTAAAAACAGCTCTGATGGCATACCATGGATATGTAGAATCTATACTAAGGTATGGGCTTATGATGTGGGGAAACTCAACAAATATAAAATGTGCCTTCATTTTACAAAAAAAATGTGTAAGATCTATTTGCAATGCGGGACAGTTAGAATCATGCCGTCCTCTCTTTAAACAGTTAAACATTCTATCTCTACCATCGTTGTACATACTCGAGGTACTGACATTTATAAAGAAAAACTTAATTTTTTTTACAGAAAAACGTGAACAGTGTAATTTTCATACAAGATATCCCAATCAGTTAGTTGTACCTCCATCAGCTACTACCTGTTTCTCAAGAAATTGTTACAGTATGGGTATTAGATTATACAATTTACTTTCCAACGATATCAGAAATATGCCATTTAATCTCTTTAAAAAGACTGTTTTTAGAATCCTTGTGAAAAATTGTTTTTATGACATAAATGAATTTATTAACTTTTGTCGGAAAGGAAATCTAAAATAAAAAGAATGACATCTAAATAAAATTGGTAATCAAAATATGACTTATTGTTGACTTCTCAATATTTCTCTGTGACGATGGCTTTGGTCCTGAATAAATAATAATGTTTTAAATCTTAATTTTATTATATAATTTTATAAATTGTTAATGACACAGTAACATCTAATCTTAGTAAATATTGTAATTATTTATTTTAGTAAATTTAGAATTATAGATAGGTACTTATTTAATAATTAATTTCAAAAGCATGACGACAAAATATTTGCATATCGACAGATCGATAAAACATGTATGTTGCTATCCTCCAATAATTACATCCTTGTTACCATGTTTTATGCAAATAAAGGTTTTATGATTTATGATTTATACGACTAATAAATATTAACGGTATTATTATGAAAAAAATATTTAATTGTTTATTTATTTGATATGATACATTCCACATTGTTGTCGTTATTGAGTATCTGATATTCTGACACCGTTGCGTACCATAATCACTGATTTGATTACGTCATGTGTGTGTTTTATTATTTCAGCCAATAGAATTTAAAAAACTGTGAATTAATTTTACTAACCGCATAATTAACCAGAGTAAAATTTAAATCGCATTGAAATAGTTAAATATGTATACGTTTTTATTCATTTATTTTTAATATGAACTTACTTTAAAGAAATCTCATTTTCCCTAATTACTAGTTTCAATAAAATTTACTTATTGATTTTAGTGTTTTTAGCTTTAAGTTTTATATGTAATACCATAATGTACAAAGGCTCGGAACAATAACACAAAAATAGATAGAACATGATAAGTAGACACAACAAGATGCTCCATTCGTCCATCAGTTCTATCCGATCTCGGCGAGGCCTTGTTCAGGCTTCACTGGTTTGTTAGCAGTCCAGGCCAGACTAACGGAGTTAGCCGCTCGTTACACGTCACATGGTCGCACGTCTCTGTCGCTTGCTCGCCTATTCTATTTCACATTCGAACTTCGGTGGCTGTTGTCCCTCCCAGCTAGCAAAATACCCTTAGAAACGAAAGCTTTTAAGAGCTATGTCCTTAAATAAATTTTATATACGTTCTGATTAAGATAGAGACTCTAATAATGGCATATCATAAGTCTATTTAATCTATAAGAGCATATATACTTGTAAAAAAATACTTTTAGAAGTATATAAGAAAACGAGAACTGACATCAATAAGACCAGTAGTGTTATAAACGCACTCTGTAAGCCTAATTCTTAATTAACACTTACACATGCACTATGTAAGTCCACTTAATTTTAAAAGTGACTTTTCAAAGTATTTTATTAGATATCGGCTGTTACACTTATAACTTATTCTTACAGACGTATATAAGCAAACTTTATATAATGTTTATTAGAGCAATAGTATTATACACGCACTTTATGGGCCTAATTGCCCTTGAGTCTTAATTAACACTTATACATGCACTTTGTAAGACCACTCAATCTTAGAAGTGACTTTACTAAGTGTTTTGTTAGATATCGTCTTTTACTTATAACTTATTCTTAAAGATGTATATAAGCTTACTTTACAAAACATTTGTAAGAACAGTAGTATTATATGCGCACTTTATAGGCCTAATTACCCTTGATTCTTAATAAACTCTTATGAATGCATTTTGTAAAATCACTCGATCTTAGAAGTGACTATTGTAAAAGATAGTAAAGAGTACTAGCACGTCAAATGTCTTAGAAACTAGATAATTGCAATTAGAATTCTAATGCATTGCAAAAAAGTCAAAAGGTGGTCGACCACGACCTTCCCTGTTTGTCTTTTAGCCTACTTTAACTTTAATAAGGAACCCTAAAGGTTATGAGCAATGGCCGCGTGGATTAAAAAAATGTGGTTGAATATGATTTTAGAAGTGCGGTGTAAACCTTAAACAATGGTAATGCACTTATATTGGTTCTGTTAAAGCCACTATAAGGCATGATTTGTGATAATGGCGACATTTCCATATTTTTTAATTTTTAATATAATAGTTTTTATTATTAAAGATTCATTGTTGAAATGGCCCGTAGATAAGATAAGATAAGATAAGATAAGATAAAATTTATTGTCATAACTGTGTGCATTGGTTGTTACAATTAAAATGGTGTCAACAGTCTGTCCATTTCGGACGTACAATATTAAACAAATGCCATTTAAAAAAAAAATAATTACAAAATTCAATACATTTAAACCATATTCATTAATGATTTATATTTAAGCGTAAAAATATTGTGATTGTTATTTTAAAATACTCGATAAAATCGACTTCGCAATAAAATAACAGTTAGTAATGCGTAATAAACATGAAATTATACTTACACATTTTGTAGGAAAGTGATTAAACAGGACAGTACATAATACTTACGTTTTTAATACTCTTCTTATTATTCAGAAAAGTTTCACGAGCACTTGACAATCCTTTCGGCGGACTGTGATTACATCTGATTACATGTCTTACTAAAAGCTAGCAAAGAGCACTACAAGTAATATCACACTTAGAACAGCATTAGTAAGTGCATTATAAGGGTAAATGCCCATAAAGAATGCCTCTGTAAATCATTTGTAGGTCTGTTTGGTATTATTAAAGCATCAACAAGAATTTTGTAAGATTGGAAATACACTTCTCGAGACCATTTTAAGATATATTTAAGGGTAAATAGACTTATTAAGTGCGCCCAAATACACACTTATAGCAGTCTATCGGAGTACCATAAGACTGGTAAAATTATACTCTTGGGATGTGTGTAAAAGGAAATTTTGCTAGTTGGGCTGTTTATGTATGATCAATTTATGTATGTTATCATCATTCTCAGCATTTCGCTACCAACTGCTGGATATAGGCTTCTCTGTGTTAAACAGGAATGTGTTAAGTATGTCTTGTGTGGAACACAGAAAAATCGATAAAAAAAAATTCTTACGTTTTTTTAATCGATTCTATTATAAGTATCAGTACTACGTCCGCCTACAGCTATAAAAGGGTTCTGGTGAGTCTGAATGAGTACGTATTAAGTGGTTTATATTTGTGTTTAATATTGTAGAAAATGGTAGCACATAAATGGAATATTAGTTTTCGAGGCGTATTACGGTGTCACTCCGAGAATATAAAACATAAACGATTTGAGACCACATTTTATATAGTGTTACGCCATAACAATAACGTCAGCAGCATCGTTTATGCTGTCAGTGAGAGATAAGATGCTAATTAATAAGTAATAGAGCATTCCGGGTAAAGTGCGTTTCTACATTCGTCTTTCTCTTTATCTTTACTTACGACTAGGTAAGTCAACTCAGCTGGCCTTTAAAGGCCAGACGTGAAGGAAAAAACGGCTATCCAATAGTATGTTTACGAAGTAGTCCCGACCCTACTATCCATCTGCCTCTATCTCCTCGATGGAGCTTGCACAGTCCACCGCAACGCCCATTCACTCCATTAGCTGCATCTGGTCTTGATAACTTTAGCATACCTACATAATCTGATACGTTTGTTTAACATAACATTTATCAACTTTATCATTGAACTTCTTTTTACTAAGTGAAGCAAGATTTTAAACTATGATTGTCGAATCCCTTTTTCAATGTTGTATTCTGAACCTTGTGTCCTTATAGTTTTTTTCCTGGTTTTTATTGAGAATTGGTTTAAATAGCTTAGTAGTACTTCAAGACTCTTCACAACGTATGACTTTTTTTTTTGCATAAACTTTAATAGTTGCTAAATATGTCCATATGCATAAACCACTGATGACTCAATATTGTATATAGTCTAAAATACATAAAGAGAAAAAGAAATTTATTTTAATTTTTATTTTGTTTCATATAATTGTTATTTTTTTTCGTACCGCCTCGGCTTATAGGATGTAAGTATATTGCTTGGGCATCTCATATCGAGTTCAACATTCTACGAGCTCCCGCATAAGAATAACTGGATAAGGAAATTTGGAGAATGGACTTGACCCCACTCCACCTGGACCTCATTTCCACTTAACATCAGGTGGAGTGGGGTCATTTGCCGGGCTTGGTATAAAAAAAAAAAAAAAAACATTAGGATCCCAACGCATGAATAGCGAACTTTATTTGATTGTCACTCAACAACTGCATAATTTACTGGTTTTATTTTGTATGCCAGCTTTATTTTTACGAGATAGGTAATGCTTCAATCGTATAAAAACAGAAAATGTTATGTTTTTTCTATATATGCATCTTTTAAAGTGAGAATTATGAAGGAATTTTCCATATCTGTGAATGCAAGTGCAAAAATTGCGTTTCATTCATCAATATGTAATAGGGTCGTTTGTATTCTGAACGTAATCAATTTAATAACTCTGAGAATATTTCGTGTAAATTTATTAAAATCCATTAAAATACAATAATGTTTAGCGGGTGGATACCATGAAGATAACAAAATATTAAACTATGTAGGTACCTTTTATTTGTCATTTTCCTAAACCAGTAACTTAAATTTTTATAACTTACAAGCTAGATTTAAATCCAAAACGCTTACAATTTTATTACTTTAATATATACGGTGCTGTGATTTCGAATATACTTAATGTGGTTATATTTAATGAAATAATGTAATGTAATGTAAACCAGTAATGACTGGTTTGTAATTTAATACGATATGCTTTTAGAAACATTGTAGTGAACGCAATTCTCGTGTTATCTTACAAACATTCCACAGTGTGGTCACTTCATAATAAAAACAATCGTAAAGCCACCGCACACACTTTTTGCATCGGCGATCGGCGATTTTGCGACTGGCATCGCGTTTTGGCGACTCTCTGCGTTCGATTGCAGTATCGGTAAAGAAAATATACACTGGAATCGCACGTTTTAGCGATTCAGTCGCTGCATTCAGTTCTAAAAAGCGTCTAAATCGCCGATCGCCGCTGCTAAAAGTAGCATGTCTGCTCTGGCCCTTACGTCAGCCCATAACACATAGTTATTTGTACTTTTTATTTCAATGTAGGTTTAAAGCTTTCAAGGTAGGTTAAAAGTAACGAAAATTATTAGTAATAATGGTTAACAAACGCACTTGAATTATAAATATTTTATAAAGTAATTGTTTAACCATATAAATCAAACTTATTTTTTTTTAATATTTAAAACGGTTATAGAAAAAAATACTCTATTTATCATAAAAAAAGAAGAAATAGTTCCTTACTCAAGCAAATGTAACTTGTTTGTCATAGATTACGATATATTATATTGCTAATGAACTCATGTTATTAGTAAGCTTAACAACTTAGTATAATTAACTGATTCTGGATCAATAAGCGCCGTTAATTGAGCAACGTCATCTTTAATAAGCAGATTACGAAAATTGGATAAGTGATAAATGTTATTTCATGTCTAATTCACACGAGCTGCGTATGTTTACTCTGAGAGTTTAGATTATAATAGTAAAATTTAATCAGTAACTCAATAAAATATTAATATATTTAAAAATCAATTGCCCTGTTTGCACACCACTTCAGAATGGCAGCACCTATTTAGATAATTCTTTTTTTTTTGTGTTTGTAATTGTTAGGACAAGGTTTGTAAAACGTATTATTTTTGAAAATGTGTCACGGGATTACGGGGTGTCCACGCGGACAAAGTCGCGAGCGGGACACTAGATTATTGTAAAGCAATGTAAAAGTTCTAAGCTTTGTGTTGTATTTTTAAAAATTCTGAGTAATTTTAAAATTGTGCTAAGCTCAGCTATTCACTCAGCTCTTTCTTTGAAAACAATTCGAGAAAGTATGGAATCACGAGAGGAGCCAGTGATGTTTCTAAAAAGAATGAAGTATTTATAAAAAAAATTGGGATTTTTCCAGTAAATACTTTTCCGTACGTTGGAGTTCACCATCTCAGTCAAGAAACAAAATGCCCAAGGGCTAATCGAAGTGATCGATTTCGCCTCGATTTATTTGCTCCGCCTAGAATCGATTACGTGCCGATAGTACGCCGTATAGTTAGTTTTCTGCGTCGATGTCTCTGTGAATATTTTTTCTCGGCGCGCACTAGTAGAGACCATATCCATTTTAGAGAGTAGAAATATATTGAGTATATATATTATTGGGCTCACCACCTATCACGCTGAGCTCATGTGCAGTTGTTATTGCGAAGTTGTTGTGATGGCGAAAAATGTATTTTTTTTTAATGTGACACGTCATAGTGACTACATCCTGCCTGATGGTAAGCAGCCGATGTAGTCCAAAATAATGAGAGCGCTCCCCACCGTGGAACAAGCACGGTAACAAGCACATCCATTCACGACGGCCTGCATAAATGCCGTTTCACGCCCCGTTTAAAAGACCCGGGATTATAGGAACTGGGAAACACATGCGCCGGCACAGAATTCCAAAGCCAAATAGTCTTACAGAGGAACGACTTGCCAAATTTTTTGGTACGAGTGCTGATATTCTGCACAGTATGATGATGGTTCCTAAGACCAGCACGTGTAGTCCGGGGCAGGAAAGGAGAGGGCGGGATTAGATCAAAAAGTTCTTCAGAACACTCTCCGTAGTAATTTCGGTAGAAAACAATAAGAGAAGCAATGTCTTTACGCAGCTGGAGGTCCTCATGGAGGCTGTAACCTCAGCATCTCCAATAATACGATAGATACTTAAATAACGGTATTCTAATATAGTTATACGTATTCTACCTTTTTACAAATTTAACAGCTAACAAAAGGGCACAATCATGATTTTGTGATCATTGAGTTACTGATATATTCACCGTGTCGCGTAGCGGTGAAAGAATACTACCACCCCCTCTCTTCTTTTGGGTGTCGTAAAAGGCGACTAACTATGCGATGACTATGAGCGGCGA
The DNA here is from genome assembly GCA_963921215.1 of Scoparia ambigualis. Classification (NCBI taxonomy): domain Eukaryota; kingdom Metazoa; phylum Arthropoda; class Insecta; order Lepidoptera; family Crambidae; genus Scoparia; species Scoparia ambigualis. The sequence goes on from OY992510.1 coordinate 9,069,603, forward strand.
TGGGCTCACCTCCTGTCACGCGGAGCACATGTGCAGTCACTATTTGGTGAAAAGTGGACTATGGCATAGAAATGCTTCTGCGGTCCTCATTGCCTAGTCTCTGACTAACTCTTCGGGGATAATAGTTGTGATTATATGTATGTATGTAAATATTGGCACAGTTGCTGGCATTATTACGGTAGTACTGAAGATATAGCGGGTGGATATTAATGAGCGGACAAACGATCCATCCATCGTCTTATTCATTGTCTACCGTTCGAATCTCGTACCACTGTTTACAAAGTCACCGATCACTCGAACTCACGCAAGCGGCACGTTTGTGATCATGGCGCATGCATTTGTGCCACAATATCAAATACTCAAAGACAACAAAAAATTAAACCAAAGGCCTCCCTACTTTCTAACCAGCTCTTCTTAGTTGAAGGCTCTCCCAAAGTCCGAACTGGTGGTAGATTCAGTAGTTTCGTTTTTTTATATCCTTGACAATTTTTTCAAAAACATGTTTAACTACTTTGAACTTAGAGAACAAAAATATTTAACAACGTTTTTTTTTTAAATTGTATTGAACGAATGCGAACGAAAATTGAACGACACAAATAAAAATCTAATATTTATCGAATTACCATACGTAGGGGAAGTCAGCTCAATGCGGCCATAGGAGGCAAAGTGGTTACACCAAATTTTTCGGTAACTAAAAACGATAGCACGACGTTGCCCTTCTGCCACAGGGCTAACTTCCCGCCCCACACCGCAGGCAGTCGTTTGGTTGCGATCGGAGCAAACGCGTGGCCGTGGCGACATGTACAAGGGATTTGTGCATTTTATTAAAAAAATCCAGGGTAAGTTCAACTTGTTTTGATCAAACCTCTTTAGAATTCAATCTTTTTATTACACGTCTTTTGTTACATATCTAATTGGCTTTGAATGTGTAACATTTGTTCCGACATAAGATAAATAATGTGAGCTGTGTTTATTTTTAAAATAAAATTGTGGGAAAAGGCAAAGCGGTCCGGGCAAAGTGGCCAAGTGACCACTTTGGGCGTATTCAATAAGTGAACTGCGATGAATGCAAAGCGGGCAGTTAGCCGCTTATAAAAATATACGTTTTTGTATTATTAAGATTAGAATGTTTTATTTAACTATTATTTTTTTAGATGGTCAACAACTACAAAAGAAAAACTAGGCAGGGGGAACTTTTGGTACATAGATTTAAGTAAGAAAACATTAAGACTGAAATGATTGTTCCATTTGAAATTTTATTGGTTACTAGGTACTTATTTAATTTTATCTTAAATATTTTTATAGGTGTTTTTGTTTTTTAAAAATGAATTTCTTGTAAAATTTAGGCATGACCACTTTGCCCTTACCCCCATGGCCGCTTTAGGCGCCAACAGGGGCAAAGCGGTTTTTTGACTAGTCTTCGTAATTTACAAATTAAAATAAACTGTTCAAGTTTTTGCAAAATGTGCCTCCACTTTATGAAAGCTTATTAAGTTCCCTTTCATTTGATATAATATTTTTTTTATATCTCGTTTCTATAGCGGCATTTTTTTAAGTCAAAGTTAAGGTGGCCGCTCTGAGCTGACCTCCCCTACAAATCGGTATTGGTTGCGTTGGGTACCATCTAATCTTTTATATAACGTCATCCATTATGGGATTGAATGCAGTCAGATGAGATTGTGAACTTTTAGAGTTCCTTTTATAATGCAACGTCCATTATTGTTAAATCCGATACATATCTTTTTTTTAAATATGTTTTGTCAGTATGTTTTTACTTAAGTACCAATTAGTGGTGGGATTAGTGTATTTTTGAATATTGAATGTGCAGCAGCAGTAGTGGGTGACAAAAAACATCTTGTGCTCCTTCGTGCTTCGTAAGCCACTTCAAGGCCGTTGGTCCCGGTTTTTGTCGTAAGATGGCAGTCGTTATAACCCACCAACCCGCATTGGGCCAGCGGGGTAGGTAGCACAATATCCTCATGTACAGCTAATAAAAAATATTTCAAGGAGGTGTATAGAATGCCACAAGCGGCATTGTATCTCTATCGGTTCATCATAAATAAAAAAATCATTATGGCAATATCCCCCCAACAAGAGCTATAAAAATATATTTTTAAAATGAAAAATAGTTACCTCGAAATTCAAGACAATCGCTAGACGATACGCTACGCTCTGTCATAAATCTCTTAAATTTTTTAACCTATCACGTGACCTACAGGAGTAGGGCAGCTAGTATTTCTGTTGCCTAATAAAAAAAAATAACCCCGATATTGTTTTGAATAATCACCAATCAAGTAGGAAACATAACCTCAACAAGTCAACACATAGATAAGAGATTATAATACTTACAACCAAATAAAAATAACAAGTGACAGTACTATGCAACACACATAAGGCTCTTTAAACGGTCGTTTTATTTCACCGCTCTTGCTCTTTACGGCAGATTAGGCGGCGTCACTATTATACCGCAGAACTTACGGTTACCGAACCGATTGAGATACAATGCCGCTTGTGGCACGCTGTGGCAATTTTCAACGTAAAAGAAAACAAATATTATGATGATCAAATAAATTAATGATAGAGCGCCTTACTTCTGAGAGGCCGTCCAACATCAAACCCTTCCTTCCTTGAACCTTGACAGCCTTCAACTCGTTCCAAATGTGCGTGTTGTTATATTTTATTAAAGTTATTTTCTTTTGTTCCAGGTGTACAGATAGCGTATTTTGCAATTATAGGAACACAGATGTTCATGATTGTACTAAGTATATTCCTGTTTTATGGAATTTATAAAGTGAGTATTTTTATTATTAATGTATCTACTAAAAAATAAGCTTTTCCTATTAAATATGTGTATTTCCTAAATTATTAGAACATTAGAATCACATTAGATCCCCTTGACAATAGCCTCACCGTGCTTCCTCAATTGCTGAGTGTGTGACGGTCGTTAAAAATTATTCTCGTTTACTTCGTATACAGGATTATTGGTTATTAGACCGGATCCATTTATTCTTCAATTATGTAACATGGGTTAGTGTTTTTTACCTCGTTGGATAGCTAGAAATGTGTAGATGTATTTTCAATATTTGCAGACTAAATTAACTAGTATATTTTTTTGAGGAAACATACTTTTTAGTAGATCGTTTTCCAAAAATCCTTGTTTATTTTTAATACAACGGCCTGTATTTTATGTATGGATTCGAATTATCATGATTTTATAATTTATTATTAAAAACCGGAATGTAAAATCTATAAAACTGTAAACAAAATTAAAATCGGAGCATTATTAAAATTAATTTTTGAACGAATAAAATTGGTTTTCCTAAAAAAAAACCTTAAAATTCAATTATCACGAAAGTGTTTGACTATTGGATAAAATGATATGGGGTCAAAATGGTTGCAAAATATCATCCCTATGACCTCTTAAATGGATCCGGTCGAATAACCAATAATCCTGTACATTCTGTATATCTATAGAAAAAAATTTGTTTACCTGCATATTATGAATTTCGCTTTGTAAATTATTAATGCCTAAGTTCTAGAGGTAAAGGAGATTGACTATTTTGGACCAAATGCTGCCCAAGCATGGGAATACTTATATTTCTTTCCTTACATGAAGAGATATTAAATAAAAAAAATAAAAAAAACATCCACGGGGTTATATTGTACTTAACTAAAAACTTATCTTATGACTTTTTGGTGTTTCAACTTTTGATATATTTTTTTTACGTTTTCGTTTACATTATACGTATAATAATATTATCTTACTTAGTGCCTTCGCACACGGCGTAATACGACGTTTGTTATTATTTTTCGTTAATGTAAGACCTATACAACAGATTTTTTTTCTCAATGCTTCTCGGATAGATTCTTAAGCGCTTTGGGTTACATACTAGTATTAGCTAAGGAACATTATGCACTATGATTCAATGTTGGACAGCACTCTTGGTCCAACGTCCATACAAAAATGGTCAATCTTCTTTTTTGTTCTTATGTTGGGCTGTAATTTTAATGTTCATTTTACAAAGTAAGTATACCATTCGATACAATAGGTAAAAATTCATGGTTATTGCTTAAAGCAGGGAATTAACTACAGTTATTATTATTACACACTATAATTATACCCAGTTATAATTTGTAACAAATTAGAAAGATCAAAAGATTTGCTAAACAAAACTAACACGCATTGGGCCAGAGTTACTCTGGAGTGGGGTTTTGACATAACCCACTACTGTAGAGGGTTATGTCATAACCCCACTATGCTTGTTGTCCATCTGGAAAGGCCGTTTATATCCTGATAATGATAACTAAACTTTAGAAGTGAGACTTGTGTGATGATAAATGCTTTTTGGGACAAATGTTCTAACACGAATTTATGTTTATTTTCTGTTTCCTCAAATAAATTATTGTCATTCTTTCTTTCATAAACTGTAAATAGCTTGTATATATGAATTGAGTAAATTACATGTTACTGTATCCCTTATCAAGACTGACATGGCATCCAAATCTCAAACATTTACTTAAAACCCGTAGGCACATTAGTCACAATATTGTCACTAACCGTGCTTACATCAAAATGTCGTCGCCTCGGAAACCACAATCCTGCCTCGTTCGCGATAAGAAGCGACCTTCACCCACTTCACTCATCCCCTCTGGCTGGCATTCCTGTGCCGAAGTATTGGACTCGTAAAAGGGATGAGACCTCAATGATAGTGCGCTGCAACCGAATTTAATCCTTAAAACAGTAGCAATAAGGCTGTGCAAATATTCAGTGGTGTCAGATGTGTACTCTATTCAATACGGCAATATCAATGAACAGAGGCGCTCGGGTGATTCTAGTTTTAATTTAGCCAAGGGTTTACTTAGATTGATGCTTTCGTGTTTTACGTTTCAAATTGCGTTTTTGCTATTCTGAATTGTTTTGAGCTAACTATAATAGGCCAAGGATCATAAGACCGCCGGCGGTCGCGAAACAATTGATTTTAATTGTGTCTGGTTTTACGATCCTCAACGGGTTAAATAGACATTTTTGTAGCACACACAATGTACCAAAAATAGCATAATATTAAATACTGAATGAGATGCTTTAATAGGTATGATAAGTTTGTGAATCTTAGCTAGATACCAAGATCGTTATTGTTAATTGTATACCACCTTCCATTGCTGTTGCTATGAAAAACAAATGCCACCGTTATCTAATTTTATTTTTAATTTATTGACGTTTTTACCGGCAACCCGCAAGTTTATGTTAATATTGAGAGGATTTAGAGAGCAGGGCGTTAGCGGTTAATAAATGGCTAGCATGTTAGCCTCCAAACATAAACATTTTAAAGATAAGTTAAATATGAAATGAAAGATATATAAACTGATGTTTTTGGGGGACTTCAACGCCCACCATGAGTTGTGGTTAGGTTCCTCCAAAACAGACCATGCTGGTAGAACTGCCCACGCATTCGCTCTCACGCATGACCTGACGCAACTGGTGAACCAGCCCACCAGGATCCCAGACATAGTTGGCCATGCGCCCTCCTTACTCGACCTTCTGCTGACGAGTCGCCCAGCTGGATACCGGGTGGAGATTCGAGCTCCTTTAGGTTTCTCGGATCACTGCTTGATATCCAGCACAGTGCCCTTGGCATCGCGCCCGCCAACAGCGGTTTCGAAACGCCAGATTTGGCACTACGCGTCGGCAGACTGGGACGGGATGCGGGAGTATTTTGCATCCGTCCCTTGGAGGCAGTGCTGCTTTAGTGGGAAGGACCCGACCGCTAGCGCCACTGCCGTTGCTGATGAGATAGTATTAGGAATGGAATACTATATTCCACACTCCTATGTCATCAGCAAAGGCAGTCGCAACCGCTGGTTCAATCACGAGTGTGCCAGCGCTGTTGAGAGCAAACAGACGGCATACCGCGCTTGGATCAGAGGTAAAGCTCATGGGACTCCCGAAACTCGCTCGCTAAAAGCAGCCTATAATAATGCCACCAAGTCGTGTAAGAGGGCCTACATTAGAGCGGATGCCCAGCGCGTTGCACGAGTAGGCCAAGAACTCCTGACGCATCCTACGGGCAGCCGTAGCTACTGGCGTCTGACCATAGCCGTGCAATCCAACTTCTGCCAACCCTCGCTGCCACCACTGAGATGCCCTGACGGAAGTTTAGCTCACAAGCCGCAGGAAAAGGTCGATCTCCTGGCCAAACTCTTTGCGGCTAACTCCCGGATCGATGACTGTGATGCACAGCCACCCTCAATTCCTCACTGTGGCCACACAATGTCTGATATTAAAATCAGGCAGTGTGATGTCCGTGCGGAAATGCAGTCAATCGATGTCCGGAAAGCTTACGGTCCTGATGGCATCCCAGCAATAGTCCTGAAAATGTGTGCAGCGGAGTTGTCCCCTGTGTTAACGCGTCTGTACCGTCTCTCGCTCTCTTCGGGTTGTGTGCCGGAATCTTGGAGAGAAGCTAATGTGCAACCGATCCCTAAAAAAGGAGATCGGTCAGATCTGACTAATTACCGCCCTATAGCCGTAACTTCAGTGTTGTGTAAGATCCTAGAACGAATATTGAACAAACAGCTTATTCGATACCTAGAAGATCACTCCCTAATTCACGATCGTCAATATGGGTTTCGGCCAAAACGGTCAACGGGTGATCTTCTAGCGTACGTCACACATCTCTGGGGTGAGGCTATTGACAAGCGTGGCGAGTCACTGGCAGTTAGCCTTGACATAGCCAAGGCTTTTGATCGTGTCTGGCACAAAGCTCTTCTCTCCAAGCTCCCGGCATACGGTTTGCCCGCTCAGTTCTGTACCTGGATTGCCAGCTTCCTGCATGAGCGTAGAATCCGTGTCCTTTCGGATGGATGCGCTTCGCGGTTCATGTCAGTGAACGCTGGTGTTCCTCAAGGCTCCGTTCTATCCCCCACGCTGTTCCTTCTGCATGTCAATGACATGCTTCCTCTTGGAAACATTCATTGCTATGCAGATGATAGCACAGTGCATGGGGGATATAACGGGCACCCAACGGCTGGGCGGGTAGACACCGAAATGAAGCGAGCAAATCTTGTCATTGAGCTCGATCGGATGTTGGACCTCATTTCTAAATGGGGCTCCGATAATCTGGTGGAGTTCAATGCCAAGAAAACACAGGTGTGCGCGTTCACAGCGAAAAAGTCGCCATTCCTTCCCCTTCCCTCTCTTCAGGGTACATCTCTAGGCCTGCAGAGCAGTATTAACATGCTTGGTATGGATATCCGCTGCGATCTGAACCAAAAGGACTACATCGAAACAGTGATTAAAAATGCCTCACGTAAACTCGGTGTCCTGAACAAGGTGCGGCGATTCTTCACACCTGATCAGTTGTGTCTATTATACAAGACACAGGTGCGGTCTTGCGTGGAGTATTGCTCTCACCTTTGGGACGGCTCCGCAAAGTACCTTCTCGATGCCTTGGACAGATTGCAGCGCCGCGCTGTGCGCATTATCGGCAATGCAGAGGTCACTAAAACTTTCGAGCCTTTGCAATTGCGTACAGATATTGCGTCACTCAGCGTCTTTTACCGTTTATACCATGGCGAGTGCTCTGAAGAACTCTTTGACCTCATCCCTCCTTCTCCCTTCCTCCATAGGAGTACGCGTGCACCGCAGAGCACTGCGGAGTCACCAATTTACAGTCTCTAACATTCCATCTCGCACAAAGAAATTTGGTGACTCGTTTCTTTGCCGCACTTCCAAAAGATGGAATAGTCTACCAGCACACGTATTCCCTCCAAGCACTTTGTGGGCCGGCAGAGTGAGGATGACTGATGCTACGTCTCTTACGCTGCACCAGTTGTCCTCGCGCCTGGACCTCATTTCCACTTAACATCAGGTGGAGTGGGATCATTTGCCGGGCTTAGTATAAAAAAAAAAAAAATAATAATACTACCACCCCGTCTCTTCCCCTGGGTGTCGTAAAAGTCGACTAACGGGCTAAAGACTGCACATACATCCAACAGCATGGAGAGGCGATGGGCTCACCACCTGTCACGCTGAGCACATGTGCAGTCTATATTTAGTGAAAAGTGGACTATGGTAGAGGATTGCTTTTGCTGTCCTCATTACCTAGTCTCTGACTAACCCTTCGGGGATAATAGTCGTGATTATATGTATGTATGTCTGTATAATGTATATATCCGGAACACAGAGTTTTCTAAAAGACATTGAAAAACTACAAGCATTGTTGACAAATTGATTTGTTTCAGGAAAATATTGCGTTTCTAGTACCATGGGTGGTGGGGTGCATGACCTTCATGGCGTTAGAGGCCATGGCTATGGTGTACTCCAATATACTTAGAGATCATGTTAACAAAGTGAGTATGTAAGCTAAGTTTTAATGTCATAAATATGCTTAAGAGGAAACACTACGTGGAAGTGGCATGCAAAATTCTCATACAAAATTCTCATACAAAACACAGAAAAACGTCGTTTCGCAGTCCCTTGTTTCCTCCTTCATAACTGGACTAATTTTTATTACTTTTGCAGCATCGGTTAAAGAAAGAGATTTCCTATCAGGAGCCTTCAAAATTTAGCGAAATAACTCCGTTTTAAGGCGTCTTCAGAAACATTAAGTGGCTGGCTTAAAAAATCAAACATACAGACATAAAAAAGCTCTTTTCTTTAACCGATGCTGAAAAAGTAATAAAAATTTGTCCACTTCTGAAAGAGGAAACAGGAGACTACGATACGTCGTTTTTTTGTGTTTTGTATGAGAAATTTGCATGCCACTTCCACGTAGTTTTCCCTCTTATACTTATTAGATTACACTCAATAAAATCACAGAACATTATTGATTTTTATTAGTTTTGCTGTTTGTTTAGATGTTATTTGTGTAATAGTTATCAGCCAAAGTTTAACTTAACTAGTTTCCCATTTTGTTTTCATATCATTATTCATATTTTATTAGCAATAAGTATGTAAGTTAAAATTGTTTCTTTTGTTAACTATTGAATATTAATGACTAATAATTTGGGATCTCATCGATATTTCATGAAAGCTTTTATGTAGTTTCTTTAAGCCAACACTAACATTGTAACAAAAATTAACAATTAATATGGATTTAATTGCGTTTAAATATTACAATATAGAAAGTGTTTGGTATTAAGTATACTTATAAAAATCCTGAACTTTTACTTTTCAATTTTATCGGATGGGTCCATCCGATAAAGTTAAAAAAACTCTAAAGTTCATACATTTAGGTCATTATGAGTTTTGAATGCAAAAGCTGTTTTTTTTTGCAATTTCAGAGTTGCCTATGACATGTAACCAAACATTGTGTATTATACAAGTGTATCCGTATGAAGTTCTTGGGCCTTTTCATCAAACCCTGACTTTCTTCTCTTAGAGCAGTATTACCCTAATCTTACTATGCAAATTCCAATACGAATTGTAAGATTAAAGTAACCAGTAGGGCCCCCGAAATTCCGCAACTATAATTAACAAATATTGTAACTTTAAATAATGTTTATTAAAAAATTCATCACTCCTTTATTATTTATGTTACTTAAAGTAATTTATAGACACTACTATCTGACTACTGTTTGAATAATTTTATTATTTACTGACAATACAAACCGTGTCCTTACCGTTCGCGTAGCGCTGAAAGAATACTACCCTCGGGTGTCATAACAGGCGACTAACGGACTAAAGACTGCACATACTTCCAACAGCATAAAGATGCGTAGGGCTCACCACCTGTCACGCTGAGCACATGTGCAGTCGCTATTTGATGAAAAGTGGACTATGGTCTCTACCATTAACAACTACTACATTAATAACTGCTAATAACTGCTCTGACTAACCCTATACAGTCTTTAGTCCATTAGTCGCCTTTTACGACACCCAAGGGGAGAGATGGGTTGGCAGTATTCTATTAATGAGTCGCCACCACACAGCTCCAGCGCAAAACTATAAGACCTTTCTATTATTAAAAGAGTAACTATGCTTGTTTTGTGTCGGTCAATTTGTGTTTCCGAAATGAAAATTCTACATTTTCTTTAGTATCATATACCTAGCTACCAGTATTAGATAATTAAAGTTCTGCACGTGTACTAATGTGTGGCAAAAGTCCAAAAGTTAGGCGTTTCTAGGTTAATAGCTTATAATTCGTAAATGGCAACGTTAAAGTGGCTGTCATAAGTTTTTTAAACGTGTGTCGTTTTTTGTGACAGTTAGACTGTGTTCCACAACACCATTATTTCTTTATTTCTTTTCCACTAAGCGACAGCGTGGAGGTCGTTATTAACTATGCCGGAATACAATAGCCTGATTGCAAGACACAATAGTACAGTCATCAAAGGCCATGAACTGCGCACATGTGCATGTGGAGACGGGAAACAAAGCCGGCTGTGCGGTCTGCGACAGTTTGTCGATTACAGCTAGGGTTACCGGCGTGGTTAGAGCGAGTTATCTTTATATACTTACATACACACGTATAATCACGATGATTATCCCCAAAGGGTTAATCAGAGACTAAGCAATGAGGACAGCAAAAGCAGTCCTCTACCATAGTCCACTTTTCACCAAAAAGCGACTGCACATGAGCTCGGCGTGACAGGTGGTGAGCCCGTTTATAGGCATAAACGTCCCACTGCTGGGCGCAGGCCTCCCAAGTGGACAATAGCACGGGGATATTGGGCTATTATAACCCACTACGCTGGCCCAATGCGGGTTGGTGGGTTTTAACTACTTCCATCTTACGATAACAACCGGGACCAACGGCTTAACGTGGTTTTCGAAGCACGGAGGAGCTTAAGATGTTTTTAATTGGTCACCCATTAGGCGACCCGGCACTGCGAAAGTTGCTTAGCGGGCAAGATCGCAAGCCGAACGCGCTAGCCGCTGCGCCATCGAGCTCCTCCTAATCCTAATCCAATATGTGATTTTTTACATTTTATATAACATACATGTTATGTCTTTGGCCGCCGTAAGCTCGTTTATCTGCTCAAGAAAATTTAATAAATATCAGATTTCACCAGTTACTACTTAGTCCTTGTCATATCTATAACAAATACACATCATACTTACAGCTATCTCTACAATCACTATTGCAGTTCATAATCACAAACATATAGATGTATATTCGGTATAGGTATTGCACGCATCTGACAGCTGATTTATTTATCTGGCTATGAGTTGTTCCGTTGTGGAAATGTTCAAAGCAACTCGCGATCAAAGACAGTCAGAGGTCGTAACGCTTCCACGTAACTGGCTGATTGCAGCATATGCAAAGGACAGCTATCAAACACAAACAATGTGAGTAGGTACTGCGTGCCAGTGATGTGGGGAAACAAGGCCAGATGCTGTGGCGGGGAGTTTTTTTCGATTAAAGCCAGTCGGTGCGCTGCGGAAATAGAGCAATGTTTGCTGAAAGAATTGTGTAACTTTTGTATAGCTTTTTGCACGGTGGAAGGATTTTGCCCAGAATCCGCTTGGATAAGACTTGACTAAGATAAGATGTATATATGTTATATATACATCTTATCTTAGTTGGGCCTGAAGAGGTCTCTCTCTCACGGTAAATAGTCAAGACTATTATCCCCAAACAGTTAATCAGAGACTAGACAATGAGGACCGCAAAGCCGTTCGTCGTTCGTTCGTCCAAGAGCGGCGGAGGCTTCTTTTCTTTCTTTGGAGCGGGCCGGGCCATACCTATGCTTGTAAGCCGGCTCAGTATCATAAAAACAATTAAAATTCATAATAATAATAGTCTAAGATCCGAGTATAGAACGACCTTCACTGAGAAGGTTAATGGATAAAAAGTATTTTGTATCAACTTTAATATGTTAAATAATATATCGCGAGTGGGTTGGCAGAAAAATTTCAGTCCAGTACAATTAATGATTAATTTAATATAAAAAAAAAAAAAATTTTTTTTTATTGCACCGGTTTGGTGTGTGTGTGTTTGTAATAAGCTTATCTTTATATAAACATAAATTTAATTTATTTAACCAGACGGTTGCAAATTACTAATATTGACTTGCCTGTTTACACCTGCCTACCCAATGTTGACAGGAAAAAAATAGTCAACCTAACGTTTGCATATTATAGAGGCCTCATACTTTCGATTGGTACCTATGTAATTTATCTAATAATGAAACAAGTGCAATATTTAAAAAAAAATATTTTTTAATATTTAATTAATCATATACTGGACTGAAATTTTTCAGCCAACCCACTCGCAATATATTTTTTAACACATTAAATTTGATATAAAATACTTTTCAACCATTAACCGCTCGGTGAAGGTCGTTGTATACTCGGATCCTCTACTATAAATGGTCACGCTTTTCAATAATAATATAATCTTAGCTGCGAAAATTAAAGGCTTAAACTACTTGTACTATTATGTATTCCGTGGCTTAACAGTTTTACTCAAACGTATGCAACCGTGTCGCGGAGCGGTGAAAGAATACTACCACCCCCTCTCTTCCCTAGGGTTTGTGAAAGGCGACTAACGGACTAAAGACTGCACATACTTACAACGGCATAGAGCAGCGATGGGTTAACCACCTGTCACGCTGAGCACATGTGCAATCGCTATTTAGCGGAAAGTGGACTATGGTAGAGCTATATGGTACTGCTTTTGCAGTCCTCATTGCTTAAGTCTCTGACTAGCCCTCCGGGGTTGATAGTCGTGATTATATGTATGTATATTATATGTATAACACGTTTAGGTACTTAAGTATATGAAGATGTTGCGGGAAAGCACCCAGAGTTCTCAGTAAGAAGTATAGGGATTCGTTTATATCATTTTACAACTTCTTGATAACATTATACGAGTATTGGTAGTAAAAAGCACGTTAAGTTTTCACTCTGCAAGATAAAAAAGCATTTCTTGGTAGCAGAAATCGTCCGCTGGTTAAAGTTTCTCCTTTATATAAAATCTTTAAGAAGTGTAGATATTCTTAGAGATTTTAAGGAGAAACGTGTTCCAATCTTGGTTAAGCCACATCAGCGTTATTCGAAAATAAACTTTATTTTTACCATCCTAAGACCCTTTACTCCCTCAGCACACAAAGAATGCTCGATCTTCAAGATTTAAACTGGTACCAAGTGTTACCTACCGTATATCAAATTCTTTTGAAGAAATTCTTGAGGTAGCAAGTGCTACCGAAAACGAAACTATACGGCTGTGGTTAAGACAGTTTTATGACCATTCTTGTTAGATTTACGCTAGTTTTTAACCCGTTATTGGTTGGACTTTCGGATAGTTATAACCGTTTCGGGTAGCGGTGAAAGAATACTACCGCCCCCTCTCTTTCGTTGGGTATCGTAAAAGGCGACTAACGCACTAAAGCCTGCACATATATCCAACAGCATAGAGCGGCGATGGGCTCACCACTTGTCACGCTGAGCACACGTGCAGTCGCTTATGGTGAAAAGTGGACTATGGTAGAGAGGACAGCTTTTGCTATATTATCTAGTCTCTGACTAACCCTTCGGAGATAATAGTCGTGATTATTGTAATGTGTACTTTCGGATAGTCGCAGCGTGTATTTCATGAGCATAACAGTGCATTTTAATTTTATTTAAAATTCATGTTTATATAATTGAGGAGCTCGATGGCGCAGCGGCTAGCGCGGTCGGCTTGCGATCTTGCCCGCTAAGCAACTTTCGCAATGCCGGGTCGCCTGATGGGTGACCAATAAAAAACCTCTCGAGCTTCCTCCGTGCTTCGGAAGGCACGTTAAGCCGTTGGTTCCGGTTGTTGTCGTAATATGGCAGTCGTTAAAACCCACCAACCCGCATTGGGCCAGCGTGGTGCGTTATGGCCCAATATCCCCACGTGCTACCTACTAGTGGGAGGCCTGTGCCCAGCAATGGGACGTTTATAGGCTGATGATGATGATGTTTAAATAATTAATTTGCTTGAATGTCACATGTCTAAGTCTGCCGCCATAACGACGATGTTTATAGCATTGTTGTGTTCCGATAGTTGAGATAAGATAGCCAGTTCCTCAGTGGGTGAGGATTCCGGGTGCAGCGCGCTTCCACCTTCGGCCTTATCGTCACTTACCATCAGGTGAGATGAAGGCCAAGCGCTAACCCGTTGGTGAATAAAAAATAAAAAATTATGTCACAATGTATGGGTTACTAACCGAAATATATCATTATTTTTATTTTATTTTATTCATCATCATCATCAGCCTAATAAAGTCCCACTGCCGTGTACAGGTCTCCTACATACCCAACAGCACGTGGGGAGATTTGGCCAAAATCCACTACCTTGCCCAATTCGGGTTGATGCGTTTTATTTATCTATATCTATACTAATATTATAAAGAGGAAAGATTTGATTCTTTGTTTGTTTGAATTGAATAGGCTCCGAAACATTGAGGTTCAATCAACTAGAGAGGCCACCGCGAAACAAATTATGCGCACTAAGATGCAGTCTATGGGCTGCAAACGCCAGTGATTGCGCGTGATTCAAGCGATTGTGGGCCTTGCGTTACCTAAGTTGCGCACAAACTTGCTTCGCGGTGTCTTCTCTAGTTTATTATATCTCAATGCTCCGAAACTCTAGATCGGTTTGAATAATTCTTTCACCGTTGGGAAGCTTTACTTTCCCCGGGTGACAAAAGCTATATAATATTTTTAAAAATTCGTCACGGGTTGCGGGCCCCACGTGGATGAAGTCGCAAGCGGTCCGCTTGTTTATTTAATAACCATGTCGCGTAGCGGTGAAAGAATACTAGCTCCCCATCTTCCCTTGGGTGTCGTAAAAGGCAACTAACGGCCTAAATACTGCACATATATCCAACAGCATATAGTGGTCATGGGCTCATTACCTGTCACGCTGAGCACACGTGCAGTCGCTGTTTGGTGAAAAGTGGACTATGGTAGAGGACTGCTTTTGCTATCCTCATTCATTGCCTAGTCTCTGACTAACCCTTCGGGGATAATAGTCGTGATATGTATGTATGTATTATGATAGCCCACCAACCCGCATTATGTCAGCGTAGTGGTTTACGGCCCGATCTTCACCAAAACTAGATAGTAGTACCTTAGGTTACAACGGCAACGGGAAGTTTGTCGTTGGTGCTTTATGTAGTATGAACTTAACACTATGTTCCTAAAGTTACAACGGCAAGAGGAAGTTCGTAGTTGGTGCTTAAAGTAGAATGAACTTTACAGCTATGTTATTTACCGTTAGACAAAGCTCACGGAAACAGATGCTACTTATCACTAAATTCATTAAGACACGTATACACGTATTACATAATTGACACAGTAGATCCAGACACAATCCTTGTGGCTGGCAGCCATCCCCATACCTATTTTTGTAATCAAGCAGCATCAACGTTTAAAGTTTATTATGTCCAGTCAAATGAATCTAACGACCCATCTCTTTCTTTGGATGTCGTAAAAGGCGACTAACGGACTAAAGACTACACAGACATCTAACAGCAAAGAGCGGCGATGGGTTCATCATCTGTCACGCTGAGCACATGTGCAGTCGCTACTTGGTAAAAAATGAGCTATGGTAGAGAATTACTTTTGTTGTCCTCATTGCCTAGTCTTTGACTAACCCTTCGGGGATAATAGTCGTGATTATGTATGTATGTAGGAATGAATCAAACAAAATTTTACATTAAGAGTGTTTCGCATTTCCGTTTCCCATGCAACCTTCCAAGTTGAAATTTTTAAAGACCAATAAGCCATTTCTTATGAAACTACTCATGATATAGTAAAATACAGGGATCTAAATAGTTTGTTAAAAACGTTTATTTGGCTGAGTTATTGCGATGTAAAGTCCACTATAGAAAGTTTAAAATTGTAATTACTCAGTTGAATAAACGTTTTTCAAAAATGTTTTCAACAAACTATTTAGATCTCTATGTTTAAATTCTGAAATGCCAAGTTTTATCAAAATTGGCTTACTGGTTTTTAAAAATTTCAACTTGGAAATTTGTATGGGAAACCGAAGTGCGTAAACCCTCTTAACGCAAAATGTTATTTTAATTTGAGGGCTCTATTGATAATAAATAAATAAATAAATTTTGTTTACGCTCACACCAACTATCTAGACCAAGATGAGTATTCTTGTGAAACTCGTTTATATGGTAAGATAACGGATAAATATACATAAACATAGAAAAAACACCCAGACCCGAAATCAATTTAGAAAAACAGTTTTTCTCTAAATTGACCCGACCGGGGATCGAACCCGGCACCTCAGAGATGGCGACACCATGAAAACCGGTGTACAAACCACTCGTCCAAGGAGGTCGTCAAAAAAAAAATGGATTGTGAAAGTGAAAATGTGTAATGTCCTTTTACCCTTTTGTTGCGTTAAGGGCGGCTATTCATAACAACTGATGGCAAACAAAAACGAAATTGAATCAATTATTATTTGAGAACATATCGTCCTACCTAATATAACATGACTTACGCTTTCTAAAGGGCTGAATTGACAAAATAGAATTTGTGCCGAACATTTTCAGAGATAGCTACAGCATCACAAACATCATTATCTCGATATTTTCTTTGCCCGATCGTGGGTTTAAATGTGCGCCGATCGCAATTTGGATCTCTTCAAACAATTCGTGTTACAATAACGTTATTAGAGAATTACGAGTGTAGGTTTCGTAACATATCTAGCGTGAATTTATTAGAATTACAATATTAATAATAATAATAATAATAATAAATCGTTTATTTCAGATTATTCATCCATATTAGTTAGTAAGACTTAAAAATATTGTTAGTATCTATACAAGTATGAAAAGGTACATATGAATCCCTATTGTGCCAAGAGTGACCATCACGAGAAAGGGTATGTCCCCGTGATTGTCACTCTCTGCACAAGGGACCACCAGAGCGGTGAGGTGAAGCGATCCGCTAATGTCTTTAGGATGCTGTTGGAACTGTTCCTCACTCTGCTGATCAGGGAGGCGGTTTTTTTGCGAATGACGGCTTCAAAGCCATCAGTTTGATACTCCGCAAACATCCCGGATGCACTGCAAAAACAGACAACCACAAATATTTATAATATTAGCATTATTATAAATATTTGTGGTTGTCGTAATAATATTTCGGTTACAGCCTGTAGAAGCTTCATTAACCAGCAAGGTGGGACATTGGTCGATAGGGTATGATAGATACTATCATAAAACTAAATATAATAATAAAACTTACATGTCAGCGTTCCATTTCTTATTTTTTTGTATGGGAAGTAAAGTTAACAACTATGAATTGAATGAATGAATGAATTAAAATCATGGTCATCCTACTCCTCCATGTTACAAATAAAACCTCTTCATAAATTATTGATGACGTATTTTCTTCACTTAATAGAAATGTAGGATGACCATACATTCTAATTATGTTGGTTACTTACGTAATTAAAAATACAAAATTAAATGTATAAAAAGAAAACACATAACTTCTATTATTATTACAATGGCCATCATTTACTTAGCCTGAATCAGTAGTTCCTGATAACTGATAAAAAGTCTTTCGTCTTCGTGTACATTAAAAAGTAAGTTTTTACTTTTAAAAATAATTACGGAAATATAGATTCCTAAAAAGAGATTCGGTTTAGTAGGTAACTGTTTAATCTTAGGTGCGCTCGCGTGGAAATAAACCCATACTTATCGTTGTTTTTTTGGTATGTGTGGTACATAATAATCAGAGTGTTGATAATGATCATTAACCAAGTTTATTAAAGAAATGCTCGAGGACATTATCATAGAAGTTGGTTGGTTAATTTTAAATTAATTACCAACTTGTTACGACCGCTTACAACCACTACTACCTGCCATGCCTCAGTCTGGTTTTCATCATAATAACTCTAGTCTCTTTATTTAAGTGAGTTCGATACTGCAAAATTTTACAAACAAATTAATTACTGTTTGTGTTTGAAAAACGTTATATTAACGTCGGCAATTGCGACTGTACCAATGAGTTCACATGCTGAAATTTCATTAGCCCGTGGAATGAATCAATCAACTAAAACGAAATGAAATTTTTGTTATTCCTGAACGAACGAGGTATACAGAAAAAAAAGGCTAAAACT
Source organism: Scoparia ambigualis (assembly GCA_963921215.1). Taxonomy (NCBI): domain Eukaryota; kingdom Metazoa; phylum Arthropoda; class Insecta; order Lepidoptera; family Crambidae; genus Scoparia; species Scoparia ambigualis. The sequence goes on from OY992510.1 coordinate 9,087,659, forward strand.
TGTTACACGAAATGGATTGTTCTTTAACGTACCGTTATTTTTGTTTCTATTTTACTTATCAAAGTGAATGCCAAATATACCACACGACACATATACGTACCCACATTATAAATAATGAAATTAAATAAAAGTAGTATCGATAGGGACGTGAAAAACCGAATCAACTCAGGTTGGATGAAGTGGAGACTGGTCACTACAACAACATGCGATCCGCGAATGCCTCTGAAGTTAAAGTCATAAGACAGGTTGTAATGTAATGATCTGGATGCTGGGCCGTGAAGAAAACAGACGAAAGACATTAGCATGTAGCGGAGATAAGAATGTTAAGCTGGATGTGTGGAGTGACGAGGATGGACAAAAGAAGGAATAATTATACCAGAGGAAGTAAGAAAGTGGCGCCTGTAACAGAAAAGATGAAAGGGAACCGTTTGTCTTGGTAAGGACATGTAATGAGAACGGACAAAAAGCATGAGACAAAAATAGTGATAATTAATAGTGTTGAAGGTAGGGGAGGAAGAGGAAGACCAAAGAAAATAAGATGGATGGATTGTGTGAGGGATGACATGAATAAGAAGGCATTGGATGATTTGATGACTAATTACAAAGTTGTATGGAAGAAAAAGACATACACTCTGATCCCAAATAACATGGGAACAGGGCAAGCGATTGATGATGACGATGATGATGATGGATACGACTAACGATAACTCGTCCTCTGCGTTGAGCGGATCCGCGTATTACGATCTGTTCACTTCCATCTTTTTTTTATTTCTTAATTAATGGCTTAGTGTCAGTCAAGTAAGAAAGATAATAGCAAATTATGTTTTATGCAGCAAACAGATGAGTGATAATAATTTATGAATGTTCAATGTTAAATGATATGCCCCCAACAAAATGGTAGTTTCAGCAAAGACGTGGGATTTTACTGAGACCTCACACGGAATTCGATGAAAAATAATTAATTTATAACAAAACTACAGACATGATGCTTCATTTTCCCGCCAAGAAGTCCACCTCCATCTTCAGCCTCATCGTTTCATATCGTCAGGCGTCATGGTGACACAAAGATCCTTTGTGAAGTAATAAAAGTTATAATGGTACAACAATTAACAGTCGTTGCCCAAAATTATCTAATGATATAGAAAATCGCAGTCTAAATATGCATTAAAAACACCGATGTCATTAGCTTTTATGTCAGTTCAGGCCAAATATTTACTGCCGTTTTACGGCCCCAAAATGGACTGTAAATGGAATGAATAGCCTCTTTCGGTAGTAAAAGTGTTTATATGACGTAATTGAGTGTATACTGATACAGCAAGTTTGGTAACCATTAAATAATGGAGCTGGAGATAGGTTTAAATAGAACGTTAGGTATGCTCAAAAAGGGAGAGCGCAATTATAATCTGTATATTTAACACAATGATAAGATATTTACATTACATTACTGTATTGAGTTAAAGCACAGAGCGGCGATTACTATTATTATTCTTAAATTTTTGTTCATTGATTCATTTCTGTTGTTTCTTGAAAATAAAGTGTTTAATGTATTTTGTTTTTAATTGTATTTCTGGTTAGTTGCGAATCTGGTAAATTGCACATCTGGTGAGTTGCGAATCTGGTAAATTGCGTATCTGGTGAGTTGCGAATCTGGTAAATGGCGAATCTGGTGAGTTGCGAATCTGGTAAATTGCGAATCTGGTGAGTTGCGAATCTGGTAAATTGCGAATATGGTGAGTTGCGAATCTGGTGAATTGAGAATCTGGTAAACTGCTCCTGAGCAGGCGATGGGTCCACCACCTGTCAAGCTGAGCATATGTGCAGTTGTTATTTGGTGTATGGCAGAGGACTGCTTTTGCGGTCCTCATTGCCTAGTCTCTGACTTACCCTACTGCAGCAACCCTACTACATAAATACACGTGCAGTATTTGTATGTATTAAGTTAAAATGACACACAATTCAATGCCGGCTGAAACTCTCGAGCGAGGAAGGCGATCTGATTGTACATTTTTGTCTATTTTATTATTACGACAACTTACAAAACACGCACTAGAATGCTACACAACATTATTGGTTGTGGATTGCTCATGCTGGTGTGCTGTTTTTTTACAAGTTATCACGGCATGCATGCGGCATACTGTATTGTAGATGCAAAAGAGTTGATGTGTTTAAGTTTTCTATATTAATTTCCATTTATCATTTTATTATTATAGCTTAATTAATGGCTTCACGTTTAGCATTAAGCCAGTTTCAAGTGGTACATATTATAAGTACATTTATTATTGTACGGTAGATTGAAATAAAATGGAGTCTCACAACACGTGTTGTTGCTAAAATAACACGGGAGAAACTCATCATTATCATAAATAAATTGATTCTTTCACTTTATTTCTTTTTAAGTGATTGTTAGTTCTGTCACTTACTTGTGTGCATTGAATACCAACATATTTTAATTAAACAATAAGGAGTGATGATATTTTTGTTCTACAGTCTATAATAGTTTTTTTTTTAAGAGGACGAGTGAATAAGTATCTTTGTTAATACAAAAATGTTTGTTTCAGCAATTCGACGCTATATGTAAAGCGGAAATATCCTTTTTAATACCCAGAGTATTTGTAAATGTAAGTATTTATATAATTGGTCATTTAAATAAAATGAAGTGCCTAAAATAGAGTAAGGTACTTTACCAAAGTCTTGAAACTAATACAAAATGCATTGGAGGAACCTCAGAACAATAACTAAAGCATTATTGTTCTGAGGGAGGAACCAACATGGACGTTTTAGTGTCTATTGGAAATTTTGATAGAGTTTTTGTTGTTAGCTACTATAAATAACATAAAGTATTTTCGTTTTTTTTTAAATCTCTTTTTCTATATAAAAAGGGTATGTTACCAGATTAAACCAGATTATTGTGACACATTATCGCTATCACAAAGTTTTTTTTCTCTTTATTTTATTTGAAAGACATTAATTTCGTATAAATCAACGTAAAATATAATTATTTTTAAGATGATTACTAAATACTACAATACAATAAATCATTTTGTTCCACAGTGCCTTTGTATATGGTGCGTGCTTCGACTGTACCACTTACTACGCGCGGGGGTGACATGGAAGGGCGCCGCACCCATAGAGCTGTGACTACTGCCGCCCAAGACGGTGGCCAAGCCGGGGCAGGCGCGGCCTGGGCCCTGCGAGTCGACCCTGCTGCTCGGCGGCGCGGAGAGCGACACAGACGCAAGCATGCACTCACTATGACCCCGTCTGTACTACACAATAACTAGATGTAATCCAGCTGTGACAGTGAGATGGAAGGAACTTGCATCTATAATGCTGTGACTACTGGCATGCACGTACTATGGCCCCGTCAATGGTTTTACACACTAACGTGTTGTAATCCAGCTGTTACAGTGATGTGCAAGGGAGCTGCACCCATAGAGCTGTAACCACTGCCGCCCCAGGCCAAGACAGGGCAGACGCGGCCTGGGCCCTGCGAGTCGACCCTGCTGCGAGCTGAGAGCGACACAGACACGAGCGTGCACTCACTATGACCCCGTCTGTACTTGCACACTTACTATATATAATCCAGGTATGACAGTGAAGTTGACGTTGGAAGAACTTGCACATAATGCTGTGACTATTAGCCAGCTCAATCGGCTATATATGGCTAGCCATACCAGAGCGGCGATGAGATCGACACAGGCGCGAGCACGCACTCTTCATGACCCCGTGTGTACACACACTAATAGATGTAATCCAGCTGTGCCAGTGATGTGGAATCCAGCTGTGCCACTGATGTGGAAGGCAGCTGCACCCACAGAGCTGTGACTACTGCCGGCCAACTCTCCTCAATAGCCAAGTGACTCACATGGCTAAGCCTGCGTCTAGTTAGTAGAGAAAAAAGAGGATTTTATGAAGTTATAGGCTTGGCTTGAGTCTACGTACTTCACCCTGATTACACAATCATTATCATGGTAAACGAATGGAATGAAGATAATTTATGTAGAAGAAGGGGGATTCTGATGTCACGGGGCTTATAAGTCTATTAATATCAAACTAAGGCAAAACTGGACTTAATCTGTATACAGTATAAATAATATAAAGCCGTTCATCTATCTCACTGTGATCAACTCTGTGACTTGTAACATTGGATCAGGAAATGAGTTTGCAGTTTGTTGTTTGAAGTTCTAAACTGTGCTGTAAACGCTACCTCCAAGATCGATTTAAGTAGGCTATTATAGTTTGAATAATATTGTCTCTAACACTATCGTTGTCCAAAAATTTGAGCATCAGAAATTCAATAGATTATTATCGAAATACTGACTAAACGGAGAAAATATAGGTACTTACTCAATGTATTTCTGTTACAGATAAAAAAATGTTTTACTGAAAACAACACTATTTTGTTAATTTTTATATTTTATTGGTTAAATTGTATTGAGGAACATAAATTTATGAAAGAGCAGTTTAAAACTTGTTGTAATTAACGTTACACATTCAATAAAATCAGCTAGCATTGTCGAAGCGCCGGATAGAGCGATATTTTTGTAACGTGAATGAGCTCGCAATGTTACGCCGAAATAAAATAAACACTGGACTCAGTCAACAGAGTGTATAATTTATCGGATGACTGTCACGTGTCGGTTTGTGTGACGGTATTCTGCGAATAAATGTGACTACCGTCAGTCTAGAAAAAAATTATCTTCGAAAACATCGTCAAGGGCCGTTCAATCTTCCAAATTAACTGAGTAAAGAGTACAATAATAATTAACGTTGTTTAATATGTGTGTAGGTAAGTGCAACTGTTTTTATAAGCACAAAAATATAAATAAATTATTGTAAGTAGAATTGTTAATCTTATTGATAACAAATCGCGATAAAGCGATTTGAACGGGAATATTTAATTAAGATACAGCGTGGATTTGCTTTGCTTGAATTTGATGGACATTTTATTTTGGAAAGAATGCGCTAAATCTACACTTTTTATTCTTGTGTAAGCTGCATATTTTAAGTATCATGTTATTTTTTTAGTGTGTTCTAGTAAACTCACTTAAGCCTGAATAAAAATATCAGACTGTAAATAGTATGAAAAAGAAAATATATTTGCCTGATTCATAATATCAACTATGTAAATATTAATTGTTTAAACCGTTGGACTGTTATTTCAAATAACATTTTGCTACAAACTTATAAAGTCAAACTTAACCTGGTAATGTTCTAGTTACTTGAAACTTTAGATATTTTTTTTGACACCAATAGTTTTAAATTTTTTTGTAATAATATGCTGTTGTTTTTATCTTTCGAATTCTGTATTAACTAGATCTCCCATTAACGAATTCAAAACAAGTTTTTCTTTAGATACACGGAAAGATTTCTCGCTCCCACAACTATAAATATTCATTAAACCAGAGCCTGTCTTAAGAATGAATTTGTACATATAAATAACTGTATATTTATAAAAGCCAGATGATGCTTGTTTAGAGGAGTTAGAGGAGCTCGATGGCGCAGCGGCTAGCGCGTTCGGCTTGCGATCTTGCTCGCTAAGCAACTTTCGCAATGCCGGGTCGCTGGATGGGTGACCAATTAAAAACATCTCGAGCACCTCCGTGCTTCGGAAGCACGGAGGTGCCGTTGGTCCCGGTTGTTGTCGTAAGATGGCAGTCGTTAAAACCCACCAACCCGCATTGGGCCAGCGTGGTGGGTTATGGCCCAATATCCCCACGTGCTATTGTCCACGTGGGAGGCCTGTGCCCAGCATTGGGACGTTTATAGGCTGATGATGATGCTTGTTTTATCGCTTGTAAATAGATATGTTGACGAAGTATGTGATGTGTACTCGTACTAATCGTAATATGTAAAGTTGTATGTTTTATGAAACACAATGTAAAAGAAATAGCTGAAAATGTAAACGTTGCGTTACCATGAAGTACCGATATTGTAATAGACGTCTAATAAATGAATGTTGTTGACTGTGGCGTTGGTTATTTCTATAGTTCCCAACTTTAACTCCTGCGGTCCTGAAACAATCGCCTTAATTTTATTTAGACTAAAAACTTTTTAGTGTTTACGAACTTTTGTGGTTGATGGTCGATGAGTGAAAGGAGATTATTTCTGTAAAAACAGAGATGGATGAAAATGTTTTAAATAAAAACAATATTACCTATAAAATGGACTAGATGAACTAGATAGCAAAACATCACGAAAAGGAAGATAGAAAAATATAAAATGAAAATGTTAGTATTTTTTCCGGAAAAATTACATCGTTGTTTAGGTAACATATGCATCCATCTCACCTTATGGTAAGTGACAATTAAGCCAAATGTATAATTTAGTATAAAATTGTCGAAAAGACGGTTGTCGCAACGCTCTAAATTTCTCTCTCAATGTGTCGACCACAAGCTGAAGCGTTTTGCGATGCGGCAAGCAAATGTGTTCAAAATTAAAAGTGTTTATTTCAATCTATATAATACAGTATCAGTCTTTACCAGTATTTGAGTCTATAATGCTAGTCTTTTGGGTACCTTTCCACGCCTGTTCGAGTCAAGGTACCCAAAAGACTGGCGGCATTACCCCTCCGTATGACCCAAACTTCTTTAAAAATAGTTTACACGCACCTACACGTGACCCCTGGGTGGTGCTAAATCAGTGACACTGACTGAGTGGTAGAGCCACGCTGCGTTGCAGCACGCATTGGGCCGGCTCGCCCGGAGTAATACCACCCTCTCAAGAATAGCCGGCGTGAAATAATAGCACTTGGTGCTGTTGTGTTTCGTCAGGCCAGTGAGAGTTCCGGAGGCCCCCTCCCCCCTCCCCCTCACAATTCCTATTCCTTCCTTACTTAAGCCTATTCCTTTTTTAAAGGTCGGCAACGCATCTACGACTCCTCTGGTTTTGCGGGTGTCCATGGGCGGCGGTGATTACTCTCCATCAGGTGACCCGCCTGCTCGCTTGCCTCCTTCTAACGTAAAAAAAATAAAAAAATGGCCAGCTTTTTAGTCACCTGTTGCTTCAAACTGGTAAGCAGTTGTGTCTTTTAAAAACCACTTTCCATCGCCATGGGCTCTCTGGCATCGCCTCTACTGTAAAAGGGAGGTAAAAGTACGTTTCACCCAAGGTATTTTCTCGTTATATTCAACTATCTAAAATAGAAGTAAAAGTATGTCTCATCTAAGTTCCGTTATTTGCGCGTTTTATTTAACTAGCTGCTGTGATTGCAGCGGCACATGGCTGAGATGATGTTGTGTAAATGTAGCACGGAGCCAATGTGCACCCACACGTCCCGTCCCAAACTAGAGTCCTTATTAAGTGTTATGAAGATCTTAAGATTACCCGTTGCACTTATAAAGCTCATAGTCTTTGATCAACAATACCAACTAGATAACGCGTGGCGTACAAAATCAAAGCTAAAATTCTGTCCACGTGAATAAATACTTTTTCAAAGAAATAAATTACTCCTGTCACTTGAGAATGAAAAGACGTCAATAACATTCAGTGGTGAAATCAACCTTAAGGGGCAACAAATAAAGTACTTTTTCCTGTTATGCCTTGCGAGAAAATAAGAGCTCACTTCTCAATTGCGCTCTTATTTACCGAGACACATTTTAGCGCTGACCTGACATCTAGTTGTATTGTTGATCGAAGCTCATAGTAAACAGTTTTTTAAAAGAACGTAATGAAAGAAAGAATGTTTAGATTTTAAGATTATGCATTGTATTTAAGAAACTCGTGGTAAACATTTATAGAAAACAAGTAATGGACGCCTTGGTGGCCGAGTGCCGAGAGCTCGATACCAAAAGTCCCAGGTTCAATTCCCTGGTCGGGTAAAGTGATTTCGATGCTGCCCCCGTTTTTGTGATCACCAAACATTTGACGTGCTTGGTGAATAAGGGCTGATTTTTCCATCCTCGGATAAAACTTATCCGTCTGATAAAGTATTAGGCGACCTATCTATTTGAAATGTCACTTGTAGAAAGAGAAAAGACATGATTTGACAGTACCTCTTCAAATCGTTTGTAATATTACATTATGATATTAGTGCGGAAATTTAAAAAATACAGCCGAGGCGATATTGCTAGCCCGAGCCGTAGGCGAGGGCTACAAGAAAGCATAGGTTGTAATTATCAAAGCGCACGTATGCCATACGACGCCATGCCATATTTATAACATATTTGCGAGAAAAACACATTTTCCGAAAATGACTGCGTTTTTTGTTGTTTTACTAGTGCATGAATCTTTGGTAAACAAACATATATTTTTCTTTGTCCAACAGCTTAGAGCGTAGATGGGCTCATCAAAATAATACCACCAACCCCTCTCTTCCCTTGGGTGTCGTAAAAGGCGACTAACGGACTAAAGACTGCACATACATCCAACAGCATAGAGCGGCGATGGGCTCATCAAAATAATACTACCAACCCCTTTCTTCCCTTGGTTGTCGTAAAAGGCGACTAACGGACAAAATACTGCATATACATCCAACAGCATAGATCGGCGATAAGCTCATCAAAATAATACTACAAACTTCTCTCTTCCCTTCGGTGTCGTAAAAGGCGACTAACGGACTAAAGACTGCACATAATACATCCAATAGCATAGAGCGGCGATGGGCTCATCAAAATAATACTACTAACCCCTCTCTTCCCTTGGGTGTCGTAAAAGCTTCTAACGGGCTAAAAGCCTATGTTGTCCATAGATTTAAGTGATTACTAATTTTTAAATTACATTACCGCACTAGTGCGAAAGTTATTACATTACGATACTGTAATCGGTGTAATAAGAGCTTCTTTACGAGCAAATGTGTTATAAAGTACTTTAGCTAACGAATAAGTTTTAAGTGACAATTGAAAAATTGCCCCTTAGTCGATACCCATCAAAATGTGTATACCCAAAAAGAGGTCGTAAAAGATGACTAACGCACTAAAGACTGCACATACTTCCAACAACATATACATCCGATGGGCTCACCACCTGTCACGCTGAGCATATGTGCAGTGGCTATTTGGTGAAAAATGGACTATAGTAGCGGACTACGTTTACTGTCCTCATTGCCTAGTATATGTATGTATGTATGAAGTTTTTGCCCTACAGTGGGACAGTATCAATGGTGTACTAAGGGGCTATTCTGTATCTTAGTCAGCGCTGCGGAAGCACTGAGAATTGACTCGGTCTCTTTCATATTCACATTATTGGAAAGAGACAGCAGATCACAGCCATGCGCGCAGCGTCTATGTGTTGCTTAGAGAATCGCATAGCTGTACGCAATGAAGAGAGAAGTCGCGCGTCTCGTCGCAAACCGCTATAGTTTAAGATCCGAGTATAGAACGACCTTCACCGAGAAGGTTAATGGATGAAAAGTATTTTATATCAAATTTGATATGTTAAATAATATATCGCGAATGGGTTGGCTGAAAAATTTCAGTCCAGTACCATTAATGATTAATTTAATATTAAAAATTTGTTTTTTTTATTTTGCACTGGTTTGGTGTGTGTGTGTTTGTAATGAGCTTATCTTTATATAAACATAAATTTTATTTATTTAACCATACGGTTGCAAATTACCAATATTGACTTGCCTGTTTACACCTGCCTACCTGCCATACCTAGTTAAGACAGGAAAAAAATAGTCAACCCAACGTTTGCATATTATAGAGGCCTCATACTTTCGATTGGTACCTATGTAATTTATCTAATAAAGAAACAAGTGCAATATTTTAATTTTTTTTTTAAATATTTACTTAATCATATACTGGACTGAAATTTTTCAGCCAACCCACTCGCAATATATTTTTTAACACATTAAATTTGATATAAAATACTTTTCATCCATTAACCGCTCGGTGAAGGTCGTTGTATACTCGGATCCTCTACTACTAGTGATCGTGGCCTTACGTGCTCCATGGTAGGGGCCGTATCAAAGGTATCGTTCGCCCACACAGATATTATTAATCGCGCTCGTTTGTCACGCAAAATGTTCTGGCCAAAGACTTAGATACCTGCGGAAATATGACCCAACATTAATTACGAAAATGTGAAGCAAACGAAAGGAATATTTACAATGTAACTGTTTCCAGTGATCTGTCTGGATAGGCATTTAAGTACTAGTAGTTTTCACGTTTTTGCAAACGTGATCAAACGAGGCGTGAAGAAGCACTTTGTGGGCCGGCAGAGTGAGGGTGACCGATGCTGCTCTTACGCTGCACCAGTTGTCGTCGCGCCTGGACTTCATTTCCACTTAACATCAGGTGGACTGGGGTCATTTGCCAGGTTTAGTATATAAAAATAATACTTAATGAAACTCGCAAGAAGCACTCTGAAAAAATTTAAAATCAGACATTCCACATAGACAACAGCGCTTGGGGAGATTGGGACATAACGCTCCACACTGGCCGTATGCAGAGAGCTGAGTGTAAGTTTGTAAATGTGCAAACGTTACTATCGCGTTTGAGTTAAGTTTTGACCGATAGATTTTAATGCTAAGTAAATAAGATCGAGAATCAAAACTCTTAACACAAACGCGATAGTAACGTTTGCACATTTACAAACTTAGGTTGGTGAGTTTAAAACTCCGTTGTCGAGTGGTTAGCACCACCACAGAACAATAACTGTTCTGTGGTTAGCACGCCGGCAAAGAATAATTATACACCGTCTGGCGTTGCGCCACCTCTGAGGTCCTGGGTTCAACCAGGTCGGGTCAATTTAGATAAAAACTGTTTTTCTAAATTGATTTCTGGTTTGGGTGTTTTTTCTATGTTTATGTACGAGTATATTATCCGTCATTTTACCATATTAACGAAATTCAAAAGATTACTTGTATTAATACTTACATACAATGTATATATACGAGCATATATATGCTCGATGGCGCAGCGGCTAGCGCGTTCGGCTTGCTATCTTGCTCGCTAAGCAACTTTTGCAATGCCGGGCGCTGGATGGGTGACCAAATTCAAACCATCTCGAGCTCCTCCGTGCTTCGGAAGGCACGTTAAGCCGTTGGTCCCGGTTGTCGTCGTAAGATGACAGTCGTTAAAACTTACCAACCCGCATTGGGCTAGCGTGGTGCTTTATGGCCCAATATCCCCACGTGCTATTGTCCACGTGGGATGCCTGTGCCCAGCAGTGGGACGTTTATAGGCTGATGATGATGATCACATACATATACATAAAATATAATCACGACTGTTATCCCCGAAGGGTTAGTCAGAGACTAGGCAATGAGGACAGCAAAAACACTCCTCTAGCATAGTCCAGTTTTCACCAAATAGCGACTGCACAATATGTGCTCAGCGTAAAAGGGGGTAAGCCCTGTTGGATGTATTTGCAGTCTTTAGTCCGTTAGTCGCCTTTTACGACACTCAAGGAAAGAGAGGGGTGGTAGTAATCTTTCATGCACCTCTCGTCTACGCGACACGGTCGATCTTGGTCTAGATAGTTGGTGTAAACAAAAAAAAAAAAAAGTATAAACTGCCATCTTAAGACAGCAAGTAGGCGTGTACCCGGCAGTGGGTGATTGTGGGCTGAGATGATGGTGGTGATGATGATCTTTCGACAACAACCGGGACCAATGGTTTACGTGCCTTATGAAGCACGGAGGAGTTCGAGATTAATTGTTCATTCATTCAGTGATACAGCATTGCGAAAGTTGCTTATCGACAAGATCGCAAACCGAACGCCTTAAAGGCCCACACACGATCAATTCGCCGGCAGATATCGGCTTGTCAGTTAGTAGTATAACGCAGGGGCGGGCGGCGGGCGGGCTAGTACTGAAGAGCCCCACACACGATCAGTTCACCGGCAGGTATCAGCCTGTCAGTTAGTACTAATAGCGGCCCGCCGCCGCCGCCCGTGCGTTGTACCACCACAGAATAACTAATAGTACTACGTACAGAAGGTTCACTCTCTAACGACTTTCACGCGAAATTGAAACTTATCGTGTGACCCGAGCGTTCATATTCCGTTAAGCAACGCTGACTCGATATCGATTTGACGTCATGACTTCACATAGCATACGGTTTACGCGCGCGCGCAGTGCTTACGACGCGCGACGTGTTCTGTGCGTCGCAAGCGGCAACCTTTACTGCCATACGCCTAGGCGGCCTGCCTGGGAGGCGCGCCGGCCGAACGTCCCTATACTACGGAGTGACAACCACCTGGCAGGCCTCCGTCACTCTATATACTTGCGCGCTATAATTACCTACCGCCCGGCCGAGCGGTGTCGGGCCGTTTGCGGACCAAACTCGGTGCGGTTTTCGCAAGCGAAGCGCACGCACGTTGTTCAATTTTAAGTGTTCCATTCGTTTGTACGCATACGTACGATGCCGTCTGGTGCCTTATGTGCAGTAGATGGGTTTGTTGTGCAGTAGTAGTTTTTTATTTTACCTACACACTGACCTCTAATTACTTTTGATGATGATGTCGGCACCAATTTACAAAAAAAAAATATTTATAAACGATACAACTTTAAACTACCACATATAGTCAGAACATATTCACAGTTCTCAATAAAATAGACACAAATAATTATTTATGTTAATTTAATTTTATCGAAGAGGCAGCCCTGCGATTGCTGTGGGATCGCGCGGCAGGTTATTATACTCGTAGTTTAAATATTAGTAGGCTATTATAGCAGTAGGTATTGGTAATTTTCTACTGAGTGAAGTATCTGTTAACTTTTCTTTAATCTGTGCCCCTGGTACTACTAACTGACAGGCCGATACCTGCCGGCATACTGATCGTGTGTGGAGTCCTTAGCCACTGCGCCATAGAGATCCTCCGTTTTTATTTAAGGAGAGTAGTTTTGAATTGTGCAAAATCACTTTTTAATCTTCCACCTATTTAGAACGTCTTTTCTTAGCTGTGTAGAAGAACGGGCGAAACTTCACAACAAACTGGCTTACGGCCCTGAATTTATTGATGGTAAACGATTAGCGCATTATTTTGACACTTGTAACACGGGTAAAGCTTGTGCTTTCGACCCTGAAGTTGTGGTATCATGCTAAGATTTTTTTATAGGAACCCATACCTACTATGCTTCGGTAGCAGAGTGGTTTGTCACTCTGCCACACCGAGGCGTTTGACCCGATTTCTGAAGGACCTTTTCATGTTCATTTCTCAGATCTGGCAAAGTGTGTTTCAGATTTTATGATTGGTACGAGTTTGTCATCCCATTGTGCAAATAACATTATACTAGTACGTGAGCCAATCCGAAATAGTGAAAAATTGTCAGCTGTTCCATACCATTAGGTTGAATAGTATTTTTAGTTTGGTACAATTTATTGTTGTTGTAGCTTGACACTGTATTAACGCAAAACCATCAAACGCTCACTACACACTCAAACGGATGAGTTGTTTATAGTAATGAGTCGATATTGAAGGAGAATTCGTTTCGATATCGGAAAGGTCTAATCAATTCACAATAGGATAGCCATTTCCTTAACATAACTCATAATAACTCCTCACAAAAGGAGGAGAAATGTAATAACAAGCCATTCATGTTCTGAATGCTCGCGATAAAGAATGGCAAATTTTCCCAATATTGTTGTACAAACTGGACTCTATTCTTATTACGCTAAAGATCATATTAGTGAAGATATTCTGGATTAGCACATTCGTCCAAAGAGTGACAGGTAGCTCATTCCAGTACGGTAATTGAATGTAAGCCTATTTGGTTACTTGTTTTCTAAGAGGCTATTAACATCACATTTATGGATCATGTAAACCTCAATGCTCTCAAGACTAATAATACTGTTTGTATAAGAACCAGTTACAAGCTTAGATTGTGCTCGGTTTCATTCTGTCTGACTAGCTACTGCCATCTTATCTGAATCTGTCTCCATAGCAAAACTTTATAAGGCAGTATGATGTATATTGCCACCATATTTTGAATTTTATACAAATGAGATAAGGTCGATAACCGATGAAAACTTTTGAAATGTTGTACGATAGATAGGGCATCGGCAATTGAGAATGTCTGGTAAAGTGCACTTGTACCTTCGGCCATAATTTCACTAAGGTACTGTTATGTTAACGGCATTTAACGCAAAACAATTTATTAAGTCATACCACCCTACATACCTTTTTAACCCGACGTTTCAACCAAGTTGCATCGGCCCTGGTTACGGGCTACCACGACCTGAATGTCAGACCGTAACCACGACTAAGAGGTACGGTGGTATGCAAAGTATTTGTAGGATGCCTAAACTAAGTTGTTTTTTTGTGTTTTCTGTTAAATCCCGTTTGATTGTTTTTAAACCGGTTACTTATTGTTTCTGAAGACGCCTTAAAACGGAGTGATTTCGCTAAATGTTGAAAGCTCCTGGTTGTTAAATAAATGACTTAATGCAAAAAAATTAAACATGCAGACGTAGAAACGTCTCTTTCTTTAACCGATGCTGACAAAAGATTAAAATTGGTACAGTTCTGAAGGAGGAAACAGGGGATTACGAAACGTACACGCAATCGACTGTCATTCCATCCACATCACCTTGATGGATGGCGGTCTACTACTGTGCGTTTTTCAAGAAATTTCTTGCCTCGAACTACAGTGTTGTGGAACCAGCTCTCGGCGGCGGTATTTCCGGACCGTTACGACTTAGGGATCTTAAAGAAACGAGCCTATTCCTTCCTTAAAGGCCGGCAACGCGTCTGCGATTCCTCTGGTTTTGCGGGTGTCCATGGGCGGCGGTGATTACTTTCCATCAGGTGACCCGCTTGCTCGTTTGCCTCCTTCTGCTATAAAAAAAACGTCGTTTTTCTGTGTTTCGTATGAGAATTTTTCATGCCACTTCCACGTAGTGTTTCCTCTTAGCATTTGAACGCGAAAGTCTAAAAAGATGATCTCCAAGCGTTTGCCTCTATTCTGAAAAGGTTTAAACACGTACACACATACATATAATCACGACTATTATCCCCGAAGGGTTAGTCAGAGACTAGGCAATGAGAACAGCAAAAGCAGTCCTCTACCAAAGTCCACTTTTCAACATGGGCCCATCGCCTATCGCTCTATGTCGTTAGATAAATGTGCAGTATTCAGTCCGTTAGTCGTCTTTTACGAAACCCAAGGAAAGAGAGGGGGTGGTTGTATTCTTTCACCGCTACGCAAAAAGGGCTTAAAAAGATAAGTTAACATTGACGTTTTATCCTGCGTTTTAATTACCTCTTCAATATTGTATTTTTCAGTGCCGGACAACGCATATATTATTGTTGGACGAGTGTGACATACTTTCTGCCAATCAAAAGTGGAAAGCGGGAGACAGATAATGACAGACAGATAGTTTTCTGCTTTGCTGCGTTATTGCTTTCTTTAAAATATATTAGTATGTCTTAACGTAACGTCTTTTTTAATGTGTATCTATTATATGTACAATAGAGGATTAATAATAATAAAAATCATGAAACGAAATTTCGGCCCGTTTTCGTTTGCTACTTACAACGGTTTCCATTCATTCCGAAATTTCGTTCATACCAAATAGGTTTCGTATTTAGTTTACTTAGTAATTTTTAGAAAACTGTTTGAAATTTTAAAAATAATGGAAAGCGAAAATCAGCTCAAATTTCGTTTCGGAGAAAGAGAGTGGGCCCTCTGGAGCGCGGTTTTTGTAAATCTCGTATTTAGGGTACCTATTTGTTACTAGATATATAATCCCGCAACGGTGCCATTCTAAGTACTTACTAAGTGCAAAGAACAATTATTATAGGAGAAACCTGAAAAAGTTGTTCAATACATTAGTAGGGGGGTGTTACTCCGCAGTTTAGGTACGTTCGGCCGGCGCGCCTTCCAGGCAAGCCGCCTAGGCGTATGGCAGTAAAGGTTGCCGCGAGCCATAGCACCGAACACCGAGGGCCGAGTCGAATAACTCGTAATCCCTGCGCGCGCGCGTAAACCCTATGCTCTGACGTCAAATCTATATCGAGTCAGACGATATAAACGCTCAAGACACACGATAACTTTCAATTTCACGTGAAAGTCGTTAGAGAGTGAACTTTCTGTACGGTACTATTAGGTCGAAAGTATTTGCAGTGTCGTATGGAACAGTTTTTTTTGTTTTTTCAGATTGCTCCCATACTAGTAGTTGTTCTTCGCACTTAGTAGGATGGCCCTAATGCAGGATTAATACCAATTACTTTTCACCGTATTTATACTTAGGTATAGAAATTAATAAAAAAAATATCTGAACATGAACATCGCTTTTTGCTTGAAGAAGAGGGCTATTCGAGCAATATATAACCTACAGGCAGGTGACTCTCTCAGAGAGAGATTTAAGGATATAAGTATAATGACAGTTGCATCACAATATATTTATGAAAATCTTGTGTATGTTCATAAAAATATTGAAATGTTTTCAAAAAACAGTGATATTCACAAATTAAATACTAGAAGTAAGAACAAATTAGCAGTGCCTTATACTAGGCTCAATAAAATAAATAATTCTTTTAAGGGTCTGTGTGTACGATTATACAACAAAGTAACAAATGATATTCAGAAATTAGATCTTGATAAATTTAAAATCAAAATCAAAGAAAAGCTTTTTATATAAGCTTATTATAAAGTGTCGGATTATACAGAAGACAAAACAGCTTGGGTCTGAAATGCTCCAAGTACCTACTCCAACAGCTATTTCTAATTGCCTATAATTAATTTATATAGAGTACCATATTTAATTAAACTATTTACATTCAAATTCATATTTTGTATTTTGTGACCTGGTAACGACATATAATATATATATTTTTTGTAAATGTCGTTGCTTCTGTGCGCTGTGGTTTCTTGCGCCCGTTCTTTGCCACAGTTAAAAAATGATGTCCTGAATGGGTGGTAGGTTAAAAAATATTTGGTCGTTTCAAAGTACTTATTAATTGAGTTTATTGAATAAATATATTTTGACTATTGACTATTGCTTGTTGACCATTTGCGTAGCAGTATCGTCGCAATCAGTGAGAACAAACGCCTGGTCCGTGAGACTGGCAAAGGGATATCTCGGCAAATATTTACTGGAGCGTCAAAAGGAAACGTGGCAACTAATGGAGCGGACCCGGGGCTCCGAGGGCGTCTCATTAGGGGCACTCGGAGAAATGGCCCCGTCTTTAGATCCTCGCCATTGTTCGATACAACACCGTTTGGGATCCAAGTGGATTTTCCGCTTTGGGTGTTGTTCTTTGGAGGTATGTAGCCGTTTATTTATTTATTTGATTAGGCACACTGACCGATTACAACCATTACATGACAATTAAAACTTAAAATGATAACATGAACTTAATCTAGATCATAACCCTTAAATAGTGTACACGGCATGAACTGAGTAAATATATAGCGGCGTGTTACATAAAATTAGACAAAAAAAAGAAAAGGAACCAAAGGATAACGGAGCCCAAAAAGAAAAAAAATGAGCAAAATCAACATTACAGTTTAAAAAAAATACACAAAACAAAAAATAAATAAATTATGAATTACAGATACCTAGGTACTTAACTTGTAACTTTTATTGTTATTAGTTACTAGCGGCTCGCCCTTGACTTCGTCCAAGTGAACACCCCTTAACCCGTGACGATTTTTTTCATGTTAACATTGTCCTGACCATTACAAACATAACAAAAAAGAATCAGTCATGTCGGTCTAGCCGTTCTCGAGTTTTGCGCTATGCGCTTATTTGGCGATTCATTTTTATACAGGCAGGATCCTGCAGATAAAGCGTATGATAAATAGATAGATAGATAATACTTTTATTGCAACAGTTTACATTATATAAAACATGAGAATAGGTACAATTTGGCGGTAATATCGCTATGAAGCGATTTCTTCCAGACAACCAGTATTGATAGCTATCGCCCAATTTCACATTACCATACCGATTTCTACAAGTAAGCAGTAGTGTCCTAAAGTGGTCGGATCTGAATTACAGAATATCTTCCAAACTGACCAATGTCACAAGTTTCGAGCTCATAGGCCTAGGTACTCTCTTTCTACGAAACGAAATTTCGGCCGATTTTTCGTTTGCTATTTACAGCAGTTTTCATTCATTCCAAACTTTCGTTCATACAAAATAGGTTTGGCATTTAGATTATTAATTTGTAGAATTGAAATTTAAAAAAATCTTGGAAAGCGCTAATAAATAGCTAACGAAAATCGGCCGAAATTTCGATTCGGGGAAAGAGAGTCGGGCCCTACGGCTTACAAACAGAAGCACCATAAACTGGTAAGTACAAACGAATTAAATAAAATGTACATTATATTAACTTAACCCACCAACCCGTATTGGGCCCGCATTGGGCCCGCATTGGGTCCGCGTGTTGGGTTATGGCCTAACATTTCCATGTGGGCATGGAGGTTTGAACTACTCGTAAATCTATGGTTAGGTATGTTTCCTACAGTTCTGGCTTTGAGACTTCTTCCCATCTTTTTTCTACTAAAACGAAGCTATAGCTTAGTTTAGGAATTAGTTGTTAATACCTTTTATCAGCAAGGGAAGGTCCTTGTTGAAGGAAGGTTCCTTACTACAAGCTGTCGCCATTCCTATTCTTCATCAAAAATATATTTTCGTGACTAGTTCTACATGTAGCTCTACGGAGTTGGAGGCCTTATAGTTTATAGAGGCTTTTTATATTCAAAATTTTTCCTACTTAGATTTGACAAGAACATAAAAAAATAGGTAGGAAATTATATTTAAAAAAATAATGTGCTTTATATTAAACCTGTGCCCAGCAGTGGGACGTATAAAGGCTGATGAATTGATTTTTTACCTTTACCTTACCTCCTCAAACGTAAAGTAACGTAATATCATATTCAGCACGCTAACCATATAGAAGCCAGACTTTTTTAAAATTGAATACAGCGAGTTCATAGCTAGCGAGAAACACAAAGGCTGGCAAAACACAACCACATTTATGCCGTTCGCATTGTAAAAGTTGGATACGATTGGTACCAGACACGGTTGCAATAACATATGGATAGCAAGCTGACGTCTGACCGAACATAATTTTTTAAACGGAAAGACGTAAGACGTACTGACTGGCGAATGGTAGAATGGGATGATAGAAAGTATATTTTTTAATAATATTAAACACCAGATGTTAGTTAAAACGAAATTCAAATGCGAAGACAGCTATATTCACCTACAATACAAGAAAGTTATTTTAGGTTACAAGGGACTTCCAGATTTTGCTAAGGTAAATGGGTGTTAAGATTTTGATGACAGGGTAAATGCACCGAAGGGTACATACGCACTCCAAAGTACGTACGGATAGGATTGGCAGATACACATTCCATGCACACATCAAGCTAGAGGCTACCGATACGCAAGTGTTGGTAACGTACGTTTTAGTCAGAGTACTAATGAACAAAGTTTAAACATAATAGCACGTCTAGACACAGTCTAAATTATAGCGTATCCATCTAACCAGAAATTGATTGATCATTATCAATTAGTACTACTGCGTAATATCTACTGATTGATCATTATCAATTACTAGTCTGCGTACCTACTCTTGGGTAGCGCGTGCTCTTTTGTGGTTTTACCCCTACTAACTTATTATTAAGGTTGGCGCAGAGACTTTTTGGCGGAAAAGTGAAGGGTCATGTCTGCATTTTTGTTGGCAAATAAAACAAAACAGTGCAACATCACTTTCCCAATTCTCATAAAAAGTCCATGTGAGATCTCAGCAAAATCTCACATCTTTCCTGAAACTCGGGTTTCCCGGAATTATCATTCACCATTTAACATTCACTAAGTATCATTTTACGCTAGGGAAATAATATTAACTATTATCTCTTTTACTTGATACTAACAAAATGTGCTAACTGCAACAAACAATAAAGTGTTAGTGCAGTAATCCAAAGTGAATCTTGGCCTCGGATAAAACGAGCCTCCATTTGCATCTGTACTGAAATTATATGAAATGAAACTAGTTTATTTACTAACGCCACCTCCTGCCTTCGCTTCCAAACTGGCTGTTGTCGGCGAGGCCGTCTCGGGTACGCCTGATTCACCACACGATCTTCTCCCATCGTCTCAAGGTATATAGTCCTGCCACCCTACATAATGTTCCATTTAAATTAAATATATCTTCTACAGAGATATCCATACAACTGGAGCGCAAAGGTCCATGCCTTCGTACACATTTGTGCCAGTCGAATTTCACAGGTGACCCTTTGATGTTCCCGCGATAGCAATTATCACTACGCCTCAAAGGGTGAGCTTAATTATAAAGCTTTTGTATGCCGCTGGACTGGGCTTGTTTATTATATCTAACGTTTAGTCAGCGACAACTATTTAACCGACTTCAAAGAGTTGGAGTTTCTCCATTCGTAATTTTTCACTTCGCATTTCGCACCTTTGTGGTCGCATGTTTCTTTTTGATTTGTTTAAAAGAATTCACCTGTGCCGCCTTCGATCATTACTATGTGCCGCGGATCGAACTAATAATGTTAAAACTACACACTTTCTATTTTAATGTACCTATCCAATCAACATTACCTAGAAAATATAGGGAAGTCCATAAAATTTGTACAGCAACGCATTTCGTGTCAGCTAGTGGTAAATAGAACTTGCAGAAGGCACTCCGCCTCTTATTTCGTTAAGCGGCCCTCGAGTGAGTTAGCAACTGAGCAACAAAGTTTTCACAATCGCACGCCGCAGTCAGCTCCCCGCCACTTCATACAACATTGTCTTCAATGGGGCGGCGTAAGTTAGCCCTTTATCAACAACTGCATAACCTTAGCCGAGTTGCGTTTAGCATAGCAACATAGATATTTATTTCTGTTGATGAGTTGTTTTTTTAATTTTTTCAACACAATGTGTGTACATTGTTATTTGAATAAATAATTGAATTGATAGATAAGTAGGTACAATCGAACGGGGTTACTGAATAGAGTGTGACATTGATCACAGCTCCTGTTCCTTGAAGTAATATTTTTAATGTTAACCGGTATAATTGTTCATTAAATAAATAGTAAAGTGTTTATTGCAGTGCAATGTATAAACTGATCCCATATAAAGTTTTATACAGTATTAGAGATACAGGATGCTCTACATCTCATAATACAGAGCTTTGTGGTGCCGCTCATTAATAGAATACTACCAAGGCATCTCTTCCATTGGGTATCGTCAAAGGTGACTAACGGACTAAATACTGCACATACATCCAACAGCATAGAGTGGCGATGGACTCACCACCAAACATGCTGAGCACATGTGCAGTACTTAAGTGAAACGTGGACAGTAGAGAAGTGGACTGATATTGCAGACACTAGGCATCTCTACTAACCCTCGTTGATAATAATCTTGATCTACGAGTATGTATGTATCTAGATACAGGCTCCTCCTTTTGTATATCATGTGGATTTACTCGTAATTGGCGTTGTCAGTAAGTCCTTGATGAATATATTCGTCGAGAGTGGAAATAGCTTCCTATTTGTGTTAACTTCCCTCTTATATTGACGTACCCATTAACGAATTAACGATATTGTATAAATTGCCGTCGAAGGCCATTTACATCAAATGGAGTTAAGTCGAGGAGTACTTAATTGGACGTAATTTATACTGTCGTGTAACACTTATTTTTATACTTTTAATGAAGAGAATTTTTGTTGGCCCATTACTTTGAATGTTTAAATCGAAATTAAGTTTTTTATGTGTATTAGCTAGAAATATTTTTTTGCTATGTCCAACCAGCTAATTGAATAAGAAGTTTAATAAGACACATAATTTGTCAACTTTTTTTGCCTATTAACTAATTTATTGTTATCTATCTTTAGGTCTGACTGCACATACATCCACCAGCATAGAGCGGCGATGGGCTCACCACCAGTCACGCTGAGCACATGTGCAGTCGATAGTTGGTGAAAAGTGGACTATTAGTAGAGGACTGTTTTTGCTGTCCTCATTGCCTAGTTTTTGACTAACCCTTAGGGGATAATTGTCGTGTTTATTATATATATTTAGTGAACAAAATAGCCGACATAAGCCGCCATGCTGGCCCAATGCGGGATGGTACGATAACGTAATGCTACACTTTTTCGAAAAAGGTAATGCGACACAGTTATAATTCCCATGACTTTTCTAAAAGTCATGGGAATTATAACTGTGTCGCATAAAAATAAGGGAGACTTCTAAGTCTCCCTTATTTTTATCGTGTATTTTTAGTAACATTTTGATAAAAGAATAAGGCAAAAGTGTCCTTAGAACCATAGAAATTGTAAATTTATATGCAGAGTGATAATAAATCATCATGGTCAGCTGTTCATGGTTCAAACATGCTTGCCCCCAGCGATTTGTCTAATCGGAAGGCATCTCTCTTGCAAGAAACTATGTCGATGTGTTATTTAAGCCAATATAATAATATACTTAATAGTAACAATTGTTTATTAGACTTAGTACTTTCTACTGTTGATAGCGTGTTTGACATATTAACCGATCCATTAAGCAAAACAGACAAACATCATCCACCTCTTGCAATTGATGTTACTTTTTTACAGCAACAAAAACCATTAAAACCGTCAGGTGAAACACGATTAAATTTTTCAAAATGCAATTACGAAAGCGTAAAGAAATCTTTAAACTTATGTAACTGGGAGCAATTACTCTCTTTTGACGATGTCAATATTTGTCTAGATATTATTTATCAAAACATATTATGTTAATAATATTATCGAGCAGAATACAGCGAAAACATCAAAAAGAACTTTTAGTTTTCCGTCATGGTACAGTCATTCATTAATTAACTGTATAAAAGAGAAAAACAAATATCATAAATTATTTAAAAAAATTGGAAATCCGCGTGACTACGACGTCTTTAGTATGCTACGCCGACGATGCAAAATATTAATAAACGAATGTTAACTTTGCTTCGAGCGTCGAAGAAAATCTTGGTAAAAATACCAAATTGTTTTACCGATTTATTAACTCTGAAAAAGGAAGTTGCGCTATTCCTCAGACAATGAAATACGGAAACAAAACTTATTCGGACAGCGTGCAAATTTGTGAACTTTTTGCAAAATATTTTGGATCAGTTTTCGAAAACTACCCTAGTATCTCGGGCCACACATGCAATGTTTCTACAAACAACTCTGATGTAATTTCCAATTTAACCATAACTGAGGAAGAAGTACTTAACAAGTTAAAAAAATTAAACAGCTATAAGGGCGCGGGACCCGATAACATACCTTCAGCTTTTATAAAAGCATGCTCCAAAGAATTATGTCTCCCATTAACAATTATTTTTAATAAATCTCTTCATTCGGGTGTATTCCCTGCATTATGGAAGGTTGCCCATGTCGTCCCTATTTATAAAAATGAGTGTAGATCTGACTGTGAGAATTATCGACCCATTAGTATTTTATCCTGCCTAGCCAAAGTATTTGAGTCGGTTATATTTATAATCATGTGAAGCAATCAATTTCAGAAAAACAGCATGGCTTTGTTAAGGGTCGCTCCACTGTTACTAATCTCCTAGAATATAAGAACTATTTATGTAACGTTTTTGCAGCTGGTGGCCAAGTGGACTCTATATACACAGATTTTTCTAAGGCATTTGATAAGGTTAATCATTCAATTTTATCTTACAAATTATACAAATATGGTATTCAGGGTTATCTTTATAGATGGCTTTGCTCCTATCTTGCACATAGAAGTCAATTAGTAGCTCTTAGGGGATATAAATCTGCTGCCATCGACGTGACCTCAGGTGTTCCTCAAGGTTCCCATTTTTCCCCTTTGCTATTTGCAATTTTTATTAACGATCTAATTGACCGACTAAACTGTGAATGCCTACTTTATGCAGATTACCTCAAAATATTTACTAATATTAAAAACATCGATGACTGCTGCACTCTTCAAAAAAACATTGATATAGTTAAAGATTGGTGTGTCATCAATAATATGTACCTAAATAATAATAAATGTTTTGTCATATCTTTTACAGGAAAACGAATACCCCAAAATTATAACTACAAATTGAACAATTGCGCTTTGTCTCGATGCACTACTGCAATAAAAATGCAAAGGACCTTGGCATTATTTTTGATGATAAACTTTCATTCCGTCAACATTATGAATATGTGTTAAAAAGATGTAATGGTTTTTTGGGTTTTATATTTAGATCCACAAAAGGTTTTAAGAAACCGAAAAGTATATTATGTCTTTATTACAGCATAATACGTAGTATTTTAGAATATGGTTGTACAATTTGGAGCCCATTCTATAAAATACACATAGAAAGTATTGAAGGCATTCAGAAAAAGTGCTTATCTATCTTATCGCTTTCATTTAGGCAGGTCTCTTCATTCTTACGAACTTCGAATGCTTAAGTTCGGTGTGGTTTCGCTTGCGGTCCGTCGAGAACAATATGATTTAATTTACTTGTTTAAAATATTGCACTCAATAATCGATTCCCCTGAATTGCTTTCTTTAATTCAAATAAATACTTTGTATCGAACCCGGGCGCCAAAGACTTTTGTACTAAATGTCTATAAAAATAATACATCATATTACAATCCCATTGTTCGAATGTGCTGTTTATACAATGAACTGGTTGCGCTTAATAACGACATCGACATATTTTCCATGAAAATACATTAATTTAAAAAAATGTCCGGGAAATTCTCGGCTCGGCATCTCCCACTTATTAAGTAAGCTTCTTATAGTTGTCAACGTTCATCTGGAATCCGTTTTCGATTTGTTTGATTTTCATTATTCTAAATTCTATGTATATAATTAGTTTTTAATTGAATGTTAGTTTTAGATTAGATAAACTTTAATATGAACGCTTATTATTAATCGTGCTGTGTACACATGTTTTAGATAGGAATTCAGCTCTTATACAATTTGTGATATTATTAATCGTGCTGTGTACACATGTTTTAGATAGGAATTCAGCTCTTATACAATTTGTGATGCTTTTTTGTTATTTTTTAATTTCTATCTGTTTTGTGTACCTAATAAATAAATAAATAAATAAATGTTGCCTATATATATATATATATATATAGATATATATATATAGATATATATATATATATAATTAGATATTTATTTCAATTCACTGATATTTTTACACCTTTCAGTTACACACACAAATACTTCACATTTACTGTACTTTTGATGATTTTTTCGAGGTAATAATTAACCCATCGATCAAATGTACCATCAAAGAATAGACCCGTCGATAGGAAGAGATCCTTCGAGGTATTGACCTTTCGAGGTAACGAGCCATCGGTGAAGTGTACCGTCGAGGTAGAGACATCGAGGTACCTAATGACCATCGAGGTAACGTCATTCGAACTAGAGTATCATACCCGACCTACCTAAGACATCGAACTTAGTTTTAGATACCTTCCTTATATTACACGGCTATTTTTTCGTATTAATAAAATGTCAAAGTATGAATAAACGTAAGACACAAAGATTGGTGCCACCGAATAATATTCTTATTCAACATGTTATCGCGAACAATTTTATGTTTATAAGTTTATTAGACTATGTTAGCTAATATGGTCAAAGTCCAACCACACTGCTGTAATATTTATGATTTTAGTGATAGCTTAACTAAGCTTATACCGACGTGGATAATGGATTAGCTTGTGTCTATCAAACAAATATTTGCTCATAGCGGGTTTCAAACGCGCATTTATCTTTGTTGTTAGTTTTTTAGGTAATACCTACTATACGAAACGATCGATCGACGAAGGAAAAGTGTTTTATCGGTTCTCTGTTAAATTATCTGCGTGCTGTTAATTGTTTAACTAAATTAATAATTAAGTAACTAAATTATTAATAACTTATCTCTTTTCTTTCTTATATTTATGTTAATAAATTTTTTACTTTTAATCGTATTTAAAACTGTAACCTAAATACTTTCAATAACAATATTATGCAAAATCATTATTTAAACGTATGAAAGAGATGTTGCGATTGGAAACTATTGGATAATAATGATACTGGAATTTAGTTTTGTTTATAGCAGATACAATGTATTTAATAACAGCTGTACAATAGTAACAGCTGATATATAATACGGTTTATGTGTATATAGGCATGCATGTTTAACATTGTACGTAGCATTCGTATGCACAAAGCGTCTCTAGGTAAGTTGCAATCTAGTATCAACACCAACTAACAACACGGTGCCGGTGGTACATTAAACTAACTACAAAATGAATAATTTTGTACCGGGATTTGTTTTGAAAAACTTTCTTGTTTCCAGGGCTTATAATTTATGTTTATTGGGTAGGTACTTCAAAATGGCTGACGAGTGACACGGAAAGACGTCAATATTTGTTTTTTCGTTTCAGAAAAGATATGCGGTTGGCAGTCATTTCATTTGTGATGGATGACCGAGGTGAAAGTGCAGATCATCCGGAATCCTCAATCACTGATAAATCATTTGGTAGAAATTCGTTCAGTCAAGCAAATGCAATACATGATGGCTCCTTAATTATTATTGTTAATAAAAAGTTTAAATTAAAGGAACGCAAAGACATAGTGAGCCTCTCGGTTGAGCGAGCAATAGAAAAAGCTTGTGTGGAGTTGGAGCAGTTTGTTGTGTTAAGTGTATAAAGACCTCCTTCAGCGTCATATGATTTTTTCGAAAAAGTTATGAATGAGGCATTAAAGGTCCGCAATGTAGGTAAAACAATTTGTTTGCGGTGATTTTAACATTTGTTAGAAAATTCCACAATGTCAACTAAAATTAAAAACTTATTTCTATTATACAAATTGAATCATTTATTTTTGGAGCCGACAAGAATAAGTGCCAGTTCGGCCACCTGTGTTGATAACATAATATATACAAATGTAATACCACTGGCTAAGCAAACTATTAATGACCTGGACTCTGGTCATTGTGGCCAAATGGTCAGCTTTCCTCACCAGCGTTCACTGTTCTACGTAGTATGGGAAGCTTGGCCATAAGTCAAAATTTTAAAAATCACATTTATTCACATTGGTCGGTATCTGAGGTTAGTTGGATATATTATGCATTAAACAATACTAATAGAAGGTATGTATAATATATGTTCCGTCGTAACGAGCACAGTTTCACGAGACGTTAGTTGCAGTGCAATAAAACAAACAAAATATTGTGTATATTCGTGTCCCATTTTTCAGATATTTAAGATTTATAATTATTCATAATGGATTCTGTTACTGCAGGTATGTGTTGTTTAGTATGTCATATTCATATCATAAGTTTCAAATAAAAATAAAATGTTACTTGACTTTGCACAAAACGAAGTAAAATTTATTACAATTTCTAAAAGACGAGCGTTATAGTTTATGTTCTGTACATTTCTGTGCTATAGTGTTTCGAGAAAACGTAGCTTAGTATGTCTGTTATATATTTCTGTTAAAAATCTACTGCCATTTACCGCCACTCATATAACTTGTGCTAGAACACGAACATTTTATTAACTGAATATTAATTACGTTTATCTAACACTGTACTTTTCCTGTTTTTAAACTTGGTGACTTATTTGTAACTTATAAGTACCATGTAGGTTACATATTTTCACGAAATGTATTTACTATTGATTGACAGATAACTGTATTTCGTTGATTTTTTGTTATTTTGTTTTTAGGTACATTATCAATGACTAGGTTGGAGTTGGACGAATATTGTTTTTCAAGTCCAGAGAAGTCATTTGTAAGCAAATTTAAACACCTTACACAACATATAATAGAAAAAAACTAAATGTCCACCTGAAAAAACACATGGAACGTACGCTTTTCTAAAGCACAAATGAAAAAAAGTAGATTTATTTCTAAAAATACGGAATAGTTACAAAAAACGGAGACGTTTCCTATATATTCATGTAGGTTTGTAACAAAACCTGGTAGACCTAACTTATCTTTTCAAGAAAGCAGCGACCGGTCTAAACGACGTAAATATGAAGTTTTACGGCAGTCAACTTCAACATCTGAATTATGTTATGCTGCGTCTATGAGTTTAAGAAGTGCCGGTCAGCTTGAAACTGCTGATATTTTCAAAGAAATTGCTTTTTTACCAGAATCTTACAAGTTAAAAACGTTTGCAAAACCAGTGGAAATACATCCGCTGACCCCAGAGAAAGCCTTAGCATTCTTTATTAATGGTCGATTTTCGGTTAATCAGTATAAATTGATAAGGAAAACAGACCGTTTTCGTTTTCCCAGTTATAATGTAGTACATGAAACAAAAAAGACATGTTTGCCACCTGAAGATAATATTAATATAACTGAACGAAGTGCAACCGTGACGTTGCAAGCCCTCTTAGATCATACTGCAGACAGGATCATTCAGCTTCAAGATGAAATGTTATTGTCTTTGAGATGGGATCGATCGAAAACTGTACAATTAGTATTAACTGTGAAGTGGGGTTGCGATGGGGCATCTGGGATGAGTACGTACAAGCAAAGATTTGAAGATTCGTCAACGACAGATGCAAGTATTTTTCTTACTTCTATAGTTCCAATACGATTAGGCTTAAATGACACCTGTTAAGTCCTGTTAAGTTAGAGTACATACATGAGACAACAGTTTCTACACAAGCAGAAATAACCCGAATCAATAATGAAATTGATTCATTTAGAAAGATGATAGGGAATATATTGTTCACAATTACTTAAGCTACTGTTTACTATGATTAACAACAAAATTTGTAATGTAGCCACAGAAACAGCTCCAAGCGAAATGTGGTATTTGTGTCAAGCCACATCCAAACAGTTCAATTATCTAAATGCTGTATTGAGAAGGCAAGTTAACACGTCTCATACAAAGTTTGGACTATCTCCTTTTCACTGTTGGATTAGATTGTTTGAATGTTTGCTGCACATATCGTATAATTTGCCCTTTAAGAAGTGGCAAGCAGCAATTGTAACGAACTTAAAAAAAATAAACTAGAAAGAAAACAAGACAACCAAATTCAATTTTTAAAAAACTTGGACTTCCAGTAGATAAACCAAAACAAAACTACGGGTAATCAAATGACGGCAATACAGCTCGTAGATTTTTTCAGAATGCCGAAATTTCTAGCCAAATTACTGGGATAAATAATAAAATTTGATTATACGTTTCCATAATATACTCATCGCCATTTCATGTGGATTTAATATTAATTTAGAAGTGTTTCGCAATTACTGTTTAAAAACAGCAGTTTTTTACCTAAAATTATACCCCTGGTATTATACTTACTTCCCCACTTCTTTAGACAAGTTGTTAATACATTCAAGTGAAATTATTGGACATTTTGCAATTCCAATAGGTGCACTATCTATAGAAGCACAGGAATGCCGCAATAGACACATTAAACACTACAGGCAATCGTTCTCAAGATAATGTTCATGAAAAGCTAATATAACAGACGTATTTAACAGATTACTGGTTTCATCAGATCCCCTGCTGTCAAGCCTGCAAGAATTACCCAGCAAAGCAATTCCTCAGGATGTAATAAAAATGCTTAAAGCTTCTGAAATACCTGAAATAATTGAGTAACAGGATTCAGAAGGTCGACATTAACAGTAAAATATCTTAATTTTTAATTTTCAATGTTCAATACTTGGTCCATTCTTATTTTTGGTTTATATTATATGAATGTTAACTGACGTTGATATAGCTAGATTAGTTTGTTTCAGTTACTTTCATAGTGTAATAATGTCGTACAGCATTTTACTGTGGGGAAATGCTGCCGACATTCAAACTATCTTTGTGCTGCAGAAGCGGGCTATTCGAGCAATATATAACCTAAAGGCTAGTAACTCTCTGAGAGAGATTTAAGGATATAAGTATAATGACAGTTGCATCACAATATATTCATGAAAATTTGATTGATGTTAATAAAAATATTGAAATGTTTTCAAAAAACAGTGATATTCACAATTTAAACACTAGAAGTAAGAACAAATTAGCAGTACCTTATACTAGGCTTCATAAAATAAATAATTCTTTTAAGGGTCTGTGTGTACGATTATACAACAAAGTACCAAATGATACTCAGAAATTAGATCTTGATAAATTTAAAATCAAAATCAAAGAAAAGATTTATAAAGAAGCCTTAGTGCCTTACAAATAAACAAAGAATAAGCTACGAATAGTTATTCCGTGTTTTGTTCCTGTCATGTTAACATAATTTTTAATAAGAGTAAAAGAGACAAAACACGGAATAACTATTCTGACCTTATTCTCTGTTTATTTGTAAGGCATTTAGAATATTCAGTAAGAAAAAAGCTAAAATAAAATAAAATGTCAGATTACACAGAAGACAAAACACAGCTTGGGTCTGAAATGCTCAAAGTACTCCAACAGCTATTTCTAGTTGTCTATAATTAATTAATATAGAGCACCATATGTAAATAAACTATTTACATTCGAATTTATATTTTGTATTTTATGACCTGATGTTTTTTTTTGTAAATGTCGTTGCTTCTGTGCGCTGTGGTTTCATGCACCTGTTCTTTGCCACAGTTAAAAAATGATGTCCTGAATGGGTGGTAGGTTAAAAAAGATTTGGACGATTCAAAGTACTTATTAATTGAGTTTATTGAATAAATATATTTTGGCTTTTGACTTTTTTTGACTGAGACAATGTCAAATTCAAAAATAACTTGTAGTTAAATCTTAACAACTAATCTAACTAGCTAACTACGAGTATTCTACCTACCTAACTAATTTACTACCAGTTTGGATTTTGGGAGAGCCTTCGACTGAGAAGAAGCTAGTAAAACTCAGGGGGCCTTTCTTCTTTCTTCCTCTAAGTAACACGTACCTATAAACCCTTTGAACCGTCGAAAACATGATTGTAAATAGAAATATAATAATATGATTACATTAACTAATTAGTTTTACTCGTCATGTGTTTTAAATGTATGTAAAGGCACTTTAGTAATATTTTGTGGAAGTTTGTAACGTTACATATTTACCCAAGATTGAGCCACCTGTTTTATAAAGTCTAAAACTAGGGACAGCAAGCTTATTTTTCCTACGAGTGCTAAAGTTATGAGGATCACAATAAAATTGTTATTTTTGTTTTGATACTTCTTGACATAGTTACTTATGTTTTCAAAAATAAATTGTGACGTAAAATGAAAATAGTTAACATAATATTGATTTCTTTAAACACCTCTTTGAGCGAGTCTCTAAACTTTAAGTTATAATTGGCGCAGACTGCCCTTTTCTGTAGAATAAATACATCGTCAATATTAGCAGCGATTCCCCACAACAGCGAACAATAAGACATTACACTACAGAAATAACTAAAATAAACCATTTTTGCCGTCTCAACATCAGTTAGAAGCCTTCTTTCCTTAACTGCGTATGCAGCTAAACTCAGTCTCCCTGATAATATGTGGGTGAGTGTGAAAGACTGGCATAAGTCTTGCCCCTTACATTCTTCTCTATAATGGCCCCCTAACAAAATTTATTTATCAGATTTATATTGCGAATAATAATATATAAATAGTCCTTTGCAATTTTTTTTAATAATGACTTCATTTATGAGATCATAAAACCAAAAACCATCCTATCCTTTACATTTATAGGTACTTAATAAAATGGATTTATATTTTACGACTGAGTTGGTGGCTTATTTCGGTGGGTATGAATATTGATGCGATGGGTATTAGGATTAAAAATACAACCTTCATAAATGTACTCGTATTTTTTTTGCTGATTGCCACTCTCGAGATTAATTTACATTTCAATTAAATAAGTAAATAACGATATATTTCTATTCCACAGCAGAAAAGCGCTTACGTAAAGCGACAGAGTCCGCCATTGTACGTATGAATGCAAAGACAAATTATGATATGCCTGAATATTAATATTCCTAATCGAATTTGGCCCTAGTATAAGTTTTTATTGGGTATAATATGTCCCCTTTCTCCGCCGAACTTTTCTAACTGGGCAGGGGAGGGGGGGAAAGTTTGACATAAACCGAAGTCGCCCCTGGCCTCGTACGCGTAAAAGAGCATTTTACTTAGTTAATTAACCGTGTCGCCTAGCGGTGAAAGAATACTACCACCCTTGGGTGTAAAAAGCGACTAACGGACTAGAGACTGCACTTAATATATCTAACAGCATAGAGCGGCGATGGGCTCACCACCTGTCACATGTGCAGTCGATATTTGGTGGATAGTGAACAATGGCAAAGGACTGATTTTGTGGTCCTCATTGCCTAGACTCTGACCTAACCCTTCGGGGGAGTCTTGATTATATGTATGTATGTAAAAAAAGATTTAGCCTAACTTGGTGATGACACGAACTTTGGGTTCAACCATAGCGACACATATTGCATACAAAGTGTGTTTCGGAACGTTCAATGCATAGCCTTTGGTAACCGCGGTGATTAAACCGGGCCAATGAGAAAAAAACTCACTAGATCCATTATGGATCTGGCCAATGGATCTTGTGAGATTGAACCATCAATTGTAGCGATTATATCTTTGCTCGGTTGTGGTATAGTAAGTAGATATACAATGTGATAGGGGTGGTACTTCTAACCCGTTAAGGCTAAGTACTACATCTAAATTCATCCACAAAAAAAATAATATGGGGGGTCCAACCCCCTCCCCCTATAATTTATGACTATTTTATACGGCGCTATGCGATATCAAAGGCTTTATCCGTGCGGTGACGGAGAAAGAATACCAATCGCCGCCCCTCTCTCCGTCCGGTGGGTGTCGTAAGAAGCGACTAACGGACTCTTTCGAGCGATGATCTGCTCCACTGGTGGTAGGGCTTGACCCGTCTGGTTGGTGACCACCGTACGCATGGTGTAAAACCCGTCAAGTGACTGCTTGTCGGTCGCGTTTCGGGATCAGCCAGCGTATAACCAGAGCTCGAGAGGATGATGCTGCGATGTATTTGGTCTGTGGAGGCTTCCGTCAAACCAGTGCCAGGAGGACTTCGTTAACCTGCCGACCAGGGAGAGCCGTAGAAACGGTTGTCCCGCTGGCCGCCCGTGGCACAGTACAGGGGCCCAAGCGAGCCTAACCAGCTCGTGAGGCTGCCTCACCATGCCACGCATAATCTCGGGGTGGTCCGTCGTGCCGGTTGGTGACCGGAAGGTGGGGTCCCGGCGGCCATTTCCGGGGGGGTTCGGGGGCCCTTCCGTTCGGCAGGTTAATAATATTCATCTGTGGGCAAATTCGTGGGTAAACAGGCCACCACACTTTGACCATTCGCATCGCGGCATCATTTTCTCGATTCACGCCTCTCTCTTTCCACTCCTAAAATGACAGCGCCTAACAACAAAACGGTACTACAGCAGTGCACACCCCCACCACAACCTTACCATTTGAGGTGGATTTCGCTAACATCCGCGGACTCCATGCATACCTCAATGCCGTCCACCACCATCTTGAGACGGCACGGCCAGCAATGTTGTTCCTGACGGAGACGCAAATAATCCGCCCAGCTGACACCACCTACCTGAACTATCCCGGCTTTGTGCTTGAAGAATCCTTCAAAGCCAAAGCCGGAGTTTGCTTATTCGTTCGGGCGGATGTTTGCTGTCGCCGTCTGCGCTGTCTGGAGGACCCTTCCTTCTCCCTCCTAGCGGTACACGTCGACTTAGGCTCTCATTGCCGTGTCTACGTCTGCGTCTACCGATCCCATAACGGCGACATGAAGACAACTCGACTAATTGAATATCTTAGTCGGGTAGCAGATGATGCGCAGGAGCGGTTACTATCGGCGGAATTGGTGTTTTTGGGGGACTTCAACGTCCACCATGAGTTGTGTTTAGGTTTCTCCAAAACAGACCATTCTGATAGAACGCCCACGCATTCGCTCTCACGCATGACCTGACGCAACTGGTGAACCAGCCCACCAGGATCCCAGACATAGTTGGCCATGCGCCCTCCTTACTCGACCTTCTGCTGACGAGTCGCCCAGCTGGATACCGGGTGGAGATTCTAGCTACTTTAGGTTTCTCAGATCACTGCTTGATATCCAGCACAGTGCCCTTGGCGTCGCGCCCACCAACAGCGGTTTCGAAACGCCAGATTTTGCACTACGCGTCGGCAGACTGGGACGGTATGCGGGAGTAATTTTGCATCCGTCCCTTGGAGGCAGCGCTGCTTTAGTGGGAAGGAACCGACCGCTAACGCCACTGCCGTTGCTGATGAGATAGTATTAGGAATGGAATACTATATTCTACACTCCTATGTCATCAGCAAAGGCAGACGCAACCGCTGGTTCATTCGCGAGTGTGCCAGCGCTGTTGAGAGTAAACAGACGGCATACCACGCTTGGATCAGAGGTAAAGCTCATGGGGATCCCGAAACTCGCTCGCTAAAAGCAGCCTATAATAATGCCACCAAGTCGTGTAAGAGGGCCTACATTAGAGCGGATGCCCAGCGCGTTGCACGAGTAGGCCAAGAACTCCTGACGCATCCTACGGGCAGCCGTAGCTACTGGCGTCTGGCCAAAGCCGTGCAATCTAACTTCTGCCAACCCTCGCTGCCACCACTGAGATGTCCTAACGGAACTTTATCTCACAAGCCGCAGGAAAAGGTCGATCTCCTGGCCAAACTCTTTGCGCCTAACTCCCGGATCGATGACTGTAATGCACAGCCACCCTCAATTCCTCACTGTGGCCACACAATGTATGATATTAAAATCAGGCAGTGTGATGTCCGTGCGGAGCTGCAGTCAATCGATGTCCGGAAAGCTAACGGTCCTGATGACATCCCAGCAATATTCCTGAAAATGTGTGCAGCGGAGTTGTCCCCTGTGTTAACGCGTCTGTACCGTCTCTCGATCTCTTTGGGTCGTGTGCCGGAATCTTGGAGAGAAGCTAATGTGCAACCGATCCCTAAAAAAGGAGATCCGTCAGATCCGACTAATTACCGCCCTATAGCCGTAACTTCAGTGTTGTATAAGATCCTAGAACGAATATTGAACAAACAGCTTATTCGGTACCTAGAAGATCAATCCCTAATTCACGATCGTCAATATGGGTTTCGGCCACAAAACGGTCAACGGGTGATCTTCTACCGTACGTCACACATCTTCGGGGTGAAGAACCGACCGCTAGCGCCACTGCCGTTGCTGATGAGATAGTATTAGGAATGGAATATTAGAATATTAGAATCCCACAAGCGTGGCGAGTCACTGGCAGTTAGCCTTGACATAGCCAAGGCTTTTGATCGGGTCTGGCACAAAGCTCTTCTCTCCAAGCTCCCGGCATACGGTTTGCCCGCTCAGTTCTGTACCTGGATTGCTAGCTTCCTGCATGAGCGTAGAATCCGTGTCCTTTCGGATGGATGCGCTTCGCGGTTCATGTCAGTGAACGCTGGCGTTCCTCAAGGCTCCGTTATATCCCCCACGCTGTTCCTTCTGCATATCAATGACATGCTTCCTCTTGGAAACATTTATTGCTATGCAGATGATAGCACAGTGCATGGGGGATATAACGGTCACCCAACGACTGGGCGGGTAGACACCAAAATGAAACGAACAAATCTTGTCATTGAGCTCGATCGGGTGTTGGACCTCATTTCTAAATGGGGCTCCGATAATCTGGTGGAGTTCAATGCCAAGAAAACACAGGTGTGTTTTCTTGGCACAAGAAAATTTGGTGACTTGTTTCTTTGCCGCACTTCCAAAAGATGGAATATTCTACCAGCACACGTATTCCCTCCTACCTATGACATAGGGCCCTTCAAACGAGGCGTGTAGAAGCACTTGTGGGCCGGCAGAGTGAGGGTGACTGATGCTACGTCTCTTACGCTGCACCAGTTGTCCTCGCGCCTGGACTTCATTTCCACTTAACATCAGGTGGAGTGGGTCATTTGCCGGGCTTAGTATAAAAAAAAATGGCAAACGGTAGCTAATGACTTTGGTTAGCTAATTAATTACTTTGTTTCGTATGTTTGAGATTACTTTGGTGAGAAAAAATCATTACTTAGTTATTTTGTGATTTAAAATCACTTTTTTTATGTTTTCACAGATTATTCAAAACTAAGTTGGACCCCCCATATTATTTTTATTGTCGATGAATTAAGATGAAGTACTTAGCCTTAACGGGTTAGAAGTACCACCCCTATCACATTGTATAAGCTGTTTACTTAAACACACACACATGCAACAAAAACGTTAACAAAACATTGTATATTTCCACGAAAATTTTGATCTGTCACAAAACTTTTTATCGCATTCCCCCAGGAACATTGCGTTTGATCGGGATAAAAAATATCGTCAAATAAAGTCAATAGCACTCTCGGGCCTCCAGCTATCTCTGTGCTGAAAATTTCATTACCGTGTGACTCCGTTTTGATGTGAAGGCGGGACAAACAAACAAACACTTCATCATCAGCACCATCATCAGAATCAGCCCATCAGTACACTGCTGGAAATAAATTTATAACTTACAATTCCTACTACTTCCTCAAATGTCCTGTTATTCCTTTAAAAAAACCACTTGTCCCACTCCGGTTGGGAAAGTGGGGTGCATGCAATAACCGGGCTCTATGGACAAACCTATTTGTTGTTCTTTGTTTGCTAGAAAGTGGTCAGTAGATCTTTATCTGTTGACGTTTGTTAATAGTACAAATAAAAAAGCAATACGGGTACAAAGTTAGTTTGTGGTAAGAAAAAAATGTGAACGTGTTCTTATAAGACTGTTTTTTCAACTTTTACAAGGTTTAGTACTAAAGAAAATCTGAATAATTAATTGATTAAGTATATATTTTATGAAGAAAAAATCATTAATTGGCGATTAATCTGGTTTTGCGCGTGTTTATGGGCGACGGCGATTACTTTTCATCAGGTGACACGACCCGCCTAATTGATTGCCTTCTTTTAAAAAAAAACGGAATTCGCCATTTGTAATATCAGTTATGATAATTTAATACACGGAGAAAATTAATTAATTTCAGATGGAGGCTGAAACACCGGCAATGTAACCACACATTTCAATAATGCTCTCGTTGCGTTATACCAACGTGCGGATCGGAAGTAGGTATAAACCAACAAAGTTCACAATTTATAAGCAATATATTTTGATTTATCAAAAGCTTCGATATCCGTGTCTCGGATGATAAATAATTATGTTTATACTGGCGAGATAGATATTGTGTCAAAAATGAAATTTAAAGTATAAGTAAAATGGAAATAGTTAATTACCCCTCGTGGTTACTGTGCCCTTGTCCTGAAAGGTCAAGACTTGTAATAAACCAGATCAAATTAAATAGATTTAGTTTTTGTGTTAATGCCTATAGGGTAGTTGACTGGTTAGTCAATACACAATGTGCCAAAACTAAGTAAAAAACGATATTCTTGATAGTCTTTGATAAAATTACATGAGAATAGGGATCTATGACTTAACTTTATATTTCATAGATCGAGTATTTTAAACTTTTTTGACGTGTAACGTCTTATAAATCGATGATCGCTGGCTGCACGCACGAAAAAGCATGACGCAATAGTCACGTTCGGCTGCAAGTGTCACGTTCGGCGTCACGTTACGCCTAAACCGAGCGCGCAAGCGAGAACGCGGAACAAGCGATAGAGAGGCACGATCGGCCTAAGCGTTCGGCTTGTGTGACGCATCTTCTCTCTTCCACTCCATAATGTTTTTACGTTATGGTGTACATAAAGTTGTACAACATAATAGAAAATCCACTGCATAAGGGTCTCATATGAAAACTCCAAAACATTTTATTGACTGAAGTCCATAATACAACAGTTAGCAAGTCAAGCTATATTGGGCTCGGAGGCCGGTCTGCACTTCATAAATCAAGGGTGTAAGCCCTCGAAGGCGTTGTCCGGGAGCTATTAAGGTCTTAAGACAGCCTTTGTAGCTGTAACAATGAACGAGCTCGAAAAAATTTCTACCTAATAACGCAAATTGAGACGGGAAATTCGGTGGGCGAAGCTGAGTTTTTTTTTGGAGCTAGCTTAGAAGACTATTAATGAGCTCAGCTTTCGTAATACCAGACACAATAAAATTTTTATTGTTAGCAACCTCTAGGAGTCTTCGTATCCGTTTCACAACGCACTTGAAGTAAAATATTTTACAATAGCGGATCCTCGTGGTTTACCCGCGTGGTACCCGATCCTGTGGGGATATCGCGATAAAATATAGCCTATGCCACTTGGGGAAGAATGTAGCTTTCTAATGGTTAAATATTAACCGAGCGTTTTTAATTCAGAAAAAGTGTCTTAGGGCTTTGTGTGGTGCTGGAGCCATGGATTCTTGTAGGCCGCTATTTAAAAACCTAAATTTATTGACATTGCCGTATTTTTGAAGTATGTGTGTTTACCAAAAATAACTTACATTTGTTTAAGCAAAAGCATGAGGTGTGTATATTTTCAACTAGGTATCCAAATCGGTTGGTGCTGCCATCGTGCGCAAATAAATTGTTTTGTTATTGTTATGTCTATTAAATTGTATAAATATAATAAGCTACCGAATGACATGAAAGACATGCTCATCAAGAAATTCAAATCTTCCCTGTATGAGTTACTGAGTAAGAAATGTTTTTATAGTGTTAATGAATTTATTGTGTGCAAAAATTGAATACTATTTTTAATTAAAACAATTTTAATTATTTTCTTGTTTTCGCTAATATTTATTACTTTTAACTTTTATGATTATTGTTTTATGTTATTTTACTTTATTTAATTGATGTAATTAGATTTTTTTTTTAAATTGATTATTGTTTTTTTTTGTTTTATTTTATTGATTGTAATTTTTAATTGTTTGTCAGCTAGACTTCTCTCTCTGTATTTGCATACCAATTTTTGGTTAAATATGAGATGCTAAATGTATGTAAGAACTTGTTCCTACCATATTTCAAGCAATAAAGAGTTAATCTATTCTATTCTAAAATATATAAAAAAAAAAATTTGTTTATTTCTTTATATGAAAGAGTAAAAGAGTAACAAGCTTATGTATATGTTAAAGTAAGTAAGTTACCTTGCTCAATTACCAATGATTATGGGTTCCCTCCATTTTATATTAAGCGGTTTGGTTGTAAGTAGGTATATATACTTGGTTATACCATCTGGTTTGAGGAAAGCCAAGCATTTCCGCGTTGTGGATTAAAAAGAAAAAATAGAACTTTTTCTAAGAAAACACCAGTTTCACGAACTTTATTAATTATTTCCTCTTCCATGTTTCCGAGTACATTTTTTTTCTCTGTGCCTTTTATGACAAACAAGTTGTCAAGAAAATACTTTTCACGGGGTCTTTATTGAAGAATTTTTAATAAAAGCATCCAAGCTTTCATCTTGCCGCTGCGCTGTACATTATGATATCATGTAATCTGCTAACTACCGGCCCATGAGATATAGCTAAATATGTAAACAAATAGCTTTATAGCTTTACTACACTGATCAATTATTTTTATATTATAACTAAATACTTTACAAACATACAAACAGAAAGAAAACAACAAATCATGATAAACTAAAACTAAATAACTTAAAAACTAAAAACCTAAAAATATCTAAAATAAAACATATCTCTAAGAGAATCACTGCTGTACGGCAAAGTCGCTAAATGGATGACAGTATTGCCCTTTTGTATTGCATTTGTATTATTTTTTATTTTTCTATTAGTGAGATGATAGATAGACAAACACTTTATTGCACGTAGACAAGGAACAGTTACACGTGACAAACTTTAAACTAGTATGTACAAATGCGGTCTTATCGCTGAAAGCGATCTCTTCCATACAATCTTTGGTTAGCGGAACCTGAGAAGGAGATCGAGGAAGTGCGCAAGTTTAATAAATAGATAATATAGTATAAATGGATGGACAGTAAATTAATACATATTTATATTTATAAACATACATACATATAAAATATATAAACATACATACATACATACGATGATAGAATGCGTCTATAATGATACCGTAACTAAAAAAACTAAAACCACCAACCCGCATTGGGCCAGCGTGGTGGGTTATGGCCCAATATCCCCAAGTGCTATTGTCCACGTGGGAGGCCTGTGCCCAGCAGTGGGACTTTTATAGGCTGATGATGATGAAAACCGTGATAAATGTTTTGCGTAGCGGTGAAAGAATACTACCACCCCTTTCTCTTCCCTTGGGTGTTGTCAAAGGCGACTAACGGACTAGACTGCACATGCTTCCAACGGCATGGAACGATGGGCTCACAACCTGTCACGCTGAGCAAATGTGCAGTCGCTATTTGGTGAAGAGTGGACTAATGGTAGAGGACTGCTTTTGCTATCCACATTGCCTAGTCTCTGACTATCCTTTCGGGAATAATAGTCGTGATTTTGTATGAAACATAGCAATATTATCTTTTGTGCCAACATTGCCGTAACGACACTACCGGGCCTAACTTTTATAAGGTCATGTGGAAATATTTGCAATCTGTTACTATTTCCAACTTTATTCCATTCAAATATTGTTGAGATTTCTACACGCTTTCTGTGATCGCGAATGCTTCACAAGCCTCAAGATATTTACTCTATGTATCCGTGGTTTTACGACTCATATATGTAGTATATATAGTTGCAGTGCGGTGTTACTACTCTGTGATAGTGTATATTTTCTTTGACTCTGTTGCATCAAAATGCAGATATAGGTAATGTAAACATCTTGAAATGAAACACTTTTTACGGATTAACTCGCGTTTAATTGACTACATTACATAGTTTTTCAGTTTCCTAACGTTTCGGAACCTTTACAGGGTCCGTATGGTCACAGGAAGACTAAGGTGTTGATCGTCTCATAGTTACAAGTTCCATCTTTTTTATATTTAACCGTGTGCGTTCAGGTTTACACAATACGAGCTAACAATATTTTGATGTCTGGCAATGTGTTGCTGTTGGGGCTGGGATTTGATGACCTGTGTGATGGGGTGCCAGGCGGGTGGTAATGTAAACAACTGTTTGATTATGTCAGCGCGCACCAGTTTTCTAATATTTTTTTTTAAAGTTGTTTACTTTGTGAAACGTTGACTATAGCAGTGAACTGCTTCTGCGGCCGTCATGGTCATGAATCTATGTATTTATATACAATGTGATAGAGGTGGTACTTCTAACCCGTTAAGGCTAAGTACTACAACTTAATTCATAGACAAAAAAATAAAATGGGGGGTCCTACCTCCTCCCCCCATAATTTATAACCATTTTTACTTTATGCGATATCGAAGGTTTTATACGTCGGAGAAAAATGAAAAACGGTATGCAAACGGTAGCTAATGACACTGGCTAACTAATAAATTAAAGCTTGATGTTCGCCAACCTCGCTGGGTTTATTCTTACCACGTGCCCCGCCCAGTCCCACTTTAGGGTTAGTCAGAACTAGGCAATGAAAACCGCAAACTCAGCCAACGGCCACAGTCCACGTTTCACCATATGACAACTGCACATGTGCTCAGCGTGATAGGTGGTGAGCCCAGCGCCGCTCTATGCTGTTATATTGCTCACACGGACTTCTTTGAAAAGTGATGTTGCACTGTTTTGTTTTATTTGCAAACACTCATGCACGTTCACGAACACTTAACAGATAATATTTAACAAAACACAAATTAGAGAAAATAAAACAATACTGCAGACATGACGCTTCACTTCCCGCCAAGAAGTCCCCGCTTTACCTTCTGATTTTAAATAGAAACAAAAGAATTTGCATTTAAAATTGAGTTCTGTATACGCAAAGAGGATCCACTCGAATGCCTCCTCTCAAGGAGTCGTACAATACGTTCTATACAATACACATCGTTTGGCGAAACCCGAACTGAGCGTTCAGTTAATCAAGGCGAGCCTTCAAAGGGCGCAGCTCCAAGCCATTACAGCCCTTAAGACAGCCTTTGCCGTTATCATTTTGACCGTGAAAATCCTTTTGTCTTGTATCCTTTTCCGAGCAGTTGGCGCCGCCACAGAAATAGATGTAAAAAGGAGAGTCATATTAGCTCAATTGTATAAAAAAACAAAGCGTGTCATTTTTTTAGGTCTCAATTTAATACTTACCGATTTATGAAACTTGTTGATTATCTCGGCTAAACTTTCTTGTACAGTTTTTACAGCTCGATACAGCGCAACAAGTAATTTTTTAGAATTCTACTTATGTCCGTTGCTGACAACGGCTAAATGAAAGGCGGTCGAAAGATGGTTTTACCATCCTTTTGAAACTATTTTGGCACGCAAAGTACGTACACATGCCGCTTCTACTTATACACACTAATACACATCGTTTGGCGAAACCCGAACTGAGCGTTCAGTTAATCAAGGCGAGCCTTCAAAGGGCGCAGCTCCAAGCCATTACAGCCCTTAAGACAGCCTTTGCCGTTATCATTTTGACCGTGAAAATCCTTTTGTCTTGTATCCTTTTCCGAGCAGTTGGCGCCGCCACAGAAATAGATGTAAAAAGGAGAGTCATATTAGCTCAATTGTATAAAAAAACAAAGCGTGTCATTTTTTTAGGTCTCAATTTAATACTTACCGATTTATGAAACTTGTTGATTATCTCGGCTAAACTTTCTTGTACAGTTTTTACAGCTCGATACAGCGCAACAAGTAATTTTTTAGAATTCTACTTATGTCCGTTGCTGACAACGGCTAAATGAAAGGCGGTCGAAAGATGGTTTTACCATCCTTTTGAAACTATTTTGGCACGCAAAGTACGTACACATGCCGCTTCTACTTAGATCTATTTCTGTGGCGCCGACCGATACGATCGCGGTAAATTGTATTGTACGGATGGATTGAAAACGCCGGAGATCCTGTTGACTGATATTTATTGTGGTTTGTCGTGTCAGTTTTGGTTTGAAGAATGCTCGATACGGCTTTGACTTTTCCCTTTTCGGTTGCATTGAGATTTGTCTGAGTTTTGGCTGGAAAACTGGATGTTTGAGTTTTGGATTTAAAGAAGTAGCTTTATAGTTGTTATTTTTTAATACAATACTGCACTAGTACTTTGATAAATCGTTGTTGGAAACTTGTCTCTAAAAGGTAATGTCGGTTGAATATAAAATGTAACATACGCTAACTAATTCTCAATTTAAACATTATTTTAATAATCATTACAATATTTTAGCCTAAAGACACTACTTAAGAAAATCGTCTATTTATTGCACATCATGAATTCCGATATCATCATTAATATA
The DNA here is from genome assembly GCA_963921215.1 of Scoparia ambigualis. NCBI lineage: Eukaryota > Metazoa > Arthropoda > Insecta > Lepidoptera > Crambidae > Scoparia > Scoparia ambigualis. Next base: position 9,130,706 of record OY992510.1, read on the forward strand.
TATTTTTTTAATTTTACAGTAGGTACTTTATTATACGACGCAGCAAACGTGTTCTGGGTCTGAATCGCCCCCGTAAACCGAACATGTAGGTAAATAAAGAGCACGTGGCCGGAGGCTATTAGGACCCTTACAAACACGGCCTTTTTCTTACAAAGTTGTCGGTTTTGCATCTTTTAAGGCTGGTTTAGTGTGTTTTGTAAATGTTTCTTAATATTTTGTAGCTGACATTTACTTTGTCGATCTAAGAAATAAGTTTAAGAAGACAATATCATAATAAAACAGCAAATTTAAAATCTATATTAAACATAAAAATGTCGAAAACAGAACACAATAGAACAGTTTTCGTGGTAGTACCTACAAACTGCAATTATATCTCTACTCAACATGTATTGTCTAATACATGTTGGAGTAGAAGATGAGGAAGCAGTGTTACCAGATATTTAGAAATTTAAACTTAGTTTTATTTAATTATTAAATTATAAATCTGTTAAGTGTTCTATCTAAGTCATTTTTAAAGTTAGATCATAAATCTTTGATTATTTCTTTAGAGCGCAAAAGCAAAATCCCGGATCTCTGCCTTTTCGCCGAAAATTGTTTGCCAGATTTTCACTTGCCAACTAACGTTTCGCAGAATTTTATTTTGCCTAATAATCATTTGCCAACTAAACATATAATTTTGTTTTATTTTCCAACCTCACAGTTACCAAATGTACGTTTGGTCTGCTTTTCATAATGACACTTTTCAAAATACCAACTTTCAAGTAGCAGAATGTTTTAGTTTGCGTAATATTCATTTAGTTGTTTATTGTTTACCAAATGTTGTAATTAGTATGGTTTCGTTTAATTATTATGTAATTTTGATATAACAACTGACATAAATATAATAAATATTTCATATAATTTTAGATTCTATAATTTCATTTGATATAATGTAGGTACTTTTGATATAATAATAATAATAATAATCTGATATAATAATAATCTAATGATAAAAAAAAATATTCATAGCAGCATGCAAGCAAGCAAGTAGCATGCAAGCATACATGCAGCATGAAAGCATGCATTCAACAGGCATACAGCATGCAAGCAGGCATGTAGCAGGCATGGTTTCTGTCACGGCTCTGGCGCTGCGCGACTCCGGGGATCGCACGCGAGCTTATCGTAGCAGATGGCTTTCGCTCACCACCACCGTAGCTTCGGCTTGCTGGCTTTGCCGGCCAGCCTCAAACCCACCTGCTCCTCTGCTCGCGGGCCGCCTCGCCCACGCCTAGGCAGGCTTAAATTACACTCTAGCGTAGGGCAGACAAGTCTACGTGGAGTCGGTTTTGCCGCGATTCGTTTCTGTCACTGCCTTTTGTAGCACAACCTTAACGAAAACACAACATATCAACTTCTTAAGACTAAATTTGAAATCAATTTAGGGTAAAAATGCTATTTTTATTTATAAGCAAAAGTTATATCAAATAAAGTTATAGAATATGAGCATTATATCAAGAGTAAGTAGAGAGAAGAATAGTAGAGTACCTATTATTATATCAAATGAATAATGTACGTATTGTTGTTATAGGAAAAGAAAAATGATATCCAATGAACGTTATGTCCTTTAAAATTAGGTACCTAGTTCATTTATCATTCTATGAAATGATACCTACGCACCCCTTATTTTTTATCATTATATCAATGTATGAAAATGGAACTGTTACAATGACAAAACATTATTCTTCTAATAGCTGTGTGGCCTAGTGAAATATTTGACAAATGATAAATGTCTCAAACGTTTTGTGTCATTATAATCATCTGCTTAACAATAATTCTACCAAATGAAACGTTGTCATACAAAAATTTGCTAATCGTTAGTTGTCAAAATGAAACATCGGCGAAACGTTGGTTGGCAAGTGATAATCTGCCAAACAATTTTCGGCGAAAAGGCAGGACACCCAAAATCCCTTATCCTTTTTTTTAACTAGTTAAAATGCTTTACGCATACAACGAGGCCTGGGGCGACCTTGGGTAATGTGGGACTCTAATCCCCTTCCCCCGCCCCGTCAGTAAAACCAGTTCGAGGAAAAGGGAAGGCCTCCCACTATAAACCTATACTATCATGACTATGCCATGGGGATGGCTAGGGACCACGAACAGCAAGCACAGAGTAACATTCCTAATCCATGGCGCACCGACTAAGTTGTTCGGTTAAAAAACTTTCGCCATAACGGGTCTCTGAATGGGGGAAACCAATGACATTCTAGAGAAACATGAAAACAATTTTAAAAAAACCGGGCTCGTCCGTGCTTCAGAAGGCGCGTAAATCATAAGATGTTGATGATGAAACAATATCGTATGCGTTCGCATTATTTAGTGACTCACTGTCAACATCACACGAAATCTGAGTAAGTAATAGAAGCCTCTATCACATTGTTTTTATTAAGTATCAAAATAAGTTTCAGCAAATATATTAGGTATAGACTTTTCGAAGCTTAACTAATATTTTGGGTCAAGTATGCGACTTCGTGCCATTATTGGAGAGCTAGAGATGTTGATGGTGTGAGCATATTTATCTAAGTTAGAGCTTTCACATATTATATGGAGAGGAAACAGAGGTAAGACCTACCCTACTTTTATAGTTTGAAGATGTGGAAAACGTGCAAAGACCGGTCGTCGTAAATCTAGAAGACTTGTATGTTCATTTTTCAATAGCGAACGTGTTTCAGCTTAATGATAACGATGACAAAGGTTAAAGCCAAAATGCTGCTTGCATTCAGTTATATATTTTAATTTAAATCAGATATTTTGCAGAAAATCACAAACGTTATATCTACTTTAACGGTCTGGTTGTTAAATAATCTGTCTTAGACTTTGATTCCCAATGGGGGTCTGTCTTGTTAGCTTTCCTCTTTGCTTTATTGCCATTTATCACAAAAACAAAAAATATCAACACCCCAGTAAACTCTTACCACTTACTTTGTATAAAAACACAAAAAAAACATCATCAGCTCAGTAAAATGGAAATTAAGTCGAAATACAATATCCCAAACACAAGAATACAATGCATAACTACATTTTGGTGCGCAGCGGACGTAATCGTAACGCTTTTAATATCCGCGCCGCTGACGAGCTTTTAAAACGAAATTTGTGACGAGTGCTCATACGAGCTATTTTGCTTTACAGGGGAGAAACGCAAATTACGAATGACACAAAACGATGTGCGTGTCATACGTAGTAAATGGGCTCGGTGTGAGGTGCTCAGTGTTGTGGGATAATGGCTTTAACGGACTGGGATTAAGGGCTCGGATATAGTGACTATTTGCAAATGTCCTAATCCTAATGTTCTGTCTTCATGCTACAAAGCGTTGCCCCCAAATAAATATACTGAACTATTTCACGATTGGATTAAGAGAGCAAGGTAGGTAGGTACTAATCGCGTAATTTGGTTTGTCAGATAGAATGTTGTATTTTTTTATCCCCTTGTCTGCCGCGTTCGATTTTAAAGAGATCAAAGAATTGAATTTCTATTGTGTTTAATTTTACGATAGCTGAGCTTATATACAAGTACTGATGTTTCTTTGAACTTAGCAGATAATTTAACTAATGTTACACATAAAAAAGTTACCTGCAACATTTAGGAAGAAAAAAATAATTAATTTCGTATACTGGAAAATATTAAATTATTAAGTCTAATACTATAAGCATCACGTAGGTTTCAAACCCATGACCAAAATAACATCAACAATAATTATTATAAACTTACCAAAACAAAACAAAACAATAAGAAATATTTATAATATTGAACATGTTATTTTCGTGATAAATCACTCTTTGACGACAACGAAGAAAAAAGCTCATATTATTATATCCTGGTGTACTTTTAGACAATACGTAGCACCCGGGTTCCGCTCGTTAATCTCCGTTGAAATTAAACACGGCTGAGACATTGTATCGCTCCAGCGAAGCAAGCGGATCCTCACGATCCCTTGAATATAAACGTCTCACTTAAGCCCAATCCTGACCTTTATGACTCAGCATAAAGCCAAAGATTATCATTATAATAAAGTTCCTGTCCGCAGTTTGCTGTCTTCGTCTTTTGTTACGGTGTTCACAATTTGTAATTATTGAAATCGCGGTACAACAATGAAATTGATTGAGCTTTCATCATCATCATCATCATCGTCAGTCTATAAAGGTGTCATTGCTGGGCTTAGACCTTTCAACGTTAACAAAAGCACATTTAAAGGCGGAGCCATAATCCACTAAGCTTGCTGACACAGGTTGATGGATTTCCACGACCATTTTATGAGAGATACCAAGACATTTTAATGTGCCGTCAGAAGCATGAAGTAGTTAGAGATATTTTAAATTTGGTCAACCTATCCGGTGACTCGACATTGAGAAAGTTGCTTAACTTCCAAGATCACAAATCTTCGCTAAATACAATTTAATTTTTTTTCTTCTGTTTTGTTTTTAGTGATAAATAGTCTTTAAAATCAATATTTATGATATTTCAAGAAAAACAACTTTTATAAAGCTTGGAGTCTGATGGCGAACATGTATGCAGCTTTTCACAGAGATTAACGAGGGCCACTTTAAGCCAATTAGCTCCTGAGTTGGCGACAAATGTTTGCACTGTAACATAAGTCAGAGTGAAGTGAGAAAGAGTTAGATTGGTTTTTTGATTTATATTTCCTTAACTTAATGTAATTAATATTATAATCATAGTAGGTATGTGTGATAACTTATAAGAGTATAATATTATAGGCTATGTGGAAATATCATATTGCTACATGAATTCTGCCCGAAATGAAACTTGTTTAATTGGTTAAATAAAAAAACAATCAAACCCAAATCAATATAGAAAAACTTTTTTTCTAAGTGGACCCTATACCAGTAATTAAACCCGCGATAACCAATTGACTACGGAGGGCGTCACCTTTTTTACGAGGTCTCTTTACCGTCACCTTTCAAGCAACTTGACGTTGCAAAACACATTATCACCATAAAAATCTTTTCGAGAAGTCAGACGAAGCTCTTATCAAGTTTACAATCCAAGTATATACTCAAGGTTCAGATGGTAAGATGATCCACATCATGTAAGTTCTGGGTCGCCTAATAAAGCTGAATAAATTCTATTTGCGTCGTGTCCCGTTCACGTCTACGTATTTTTCAGCAAACTTGGCGACCAGCGAAATAGAAAGGAACCCACCAGAATCTCCATAATAATACCTTATTGAAGGTGCACCTACGTCAGGAGTGTTGACACTTGCGGCCGAGGGTTGTCGCTTCCATATGCTGGCTTTAAGACGTTTTGCGCATCTAAATATTTAATAAATCACTATGGTCTAGTCTGGTCTACCTTCTAAAAGAATAATAATTATGATATTAACCCTTGAAGTAACAAATTTAAACACTAAAAACATTAAATTGATTCTAAAGGACATTGTTGAAGTTAGCCTACGAACCAACACAAACATGACATACATGCATACATGATAATTCTTAGCTTAATTTTTACGACAGATTACAGTATTTAGATTTTGGCGGACACTTTTAGACAAGTAACCAATAATAAAAACGTTTTGGACATTAATATTGAGTATCATTTTTTTATTATGGGTTGGGTATTGAGAGTTCAGTGCATTCAGCCAGTGAATTAAAGGTTTGTGACCAAAATATTTATAATATGTACAAACAAACCTAATAATATTAAGCATGCATGGCTGACTCGATATACTTAGTGCCAAATACTCCAAGCACCATTAGAATACGATACATCGCTTTTTATTCCAAACTGAAAACGTTAGTCGACATTTCTTTTGCTTTTCCAATGAGGAGAATTTTACTAATCTGCGGTGCTGTGTCACTCGCTGACTGACGTTACTGTAGTCTGCTGTACACAGTGTTGCCATATATACGGATTTGTATGTAAAATAATGGCAATGTTCAAACCGGACAATGAATGCACACGGATTTTTGTATGGAATTTTCAGGCAAATGCTTTTAATGAGTAATAACTTTTAATAAGTAGTACCTACTAATAGCTTTTATTATTCCTAAGAAATATATTACATTTTATTTAATTCTGCGTAAACTAGCGAGTCTTATTTAATTTTCATAGATTTTTACAGAACTAAACCAGCAAATGCATAGTAAAAACTATGGCTTTGAGGATTCCCATTGAGATATTTTCTTGGTCGGCTAATATGAGAATGAGAGCCAGAGAGAGCTAACGGTGTTAATTAGTGTTAGTGCAAGCAAGACGTAATACACTTTGTTAAGAATGAATCATTATTGTCTGTCTGACATCATATTGTTTTAGTGTGTATTTGACGTTATTAATAATCTTATTACTTTCATTGATATAATTATATATAGTTGTAAGTATGTGTGTTTATACATACCTTTGAGTTTCAACCTCTAAGGTCTAACCTTAAGATAAAATATTTTTGTTTGTATTTTACATGTGTATAACCTGTTTTGTGCATTAAAATAAAATAAAACTTCCAATACGGATTTCATACGGAATTTGGCAGTTATTACGGAACATTGGCTCTAAGATCTGGCAACACTGGTTGTGCAGTTGACGTTCTTTGGCAAATAAAACAAAACAGTACAACATCAGTTTTCAAATTCTCTCAAGAAGTCCGTGCGAGATCTCAGAAAAGTCTCACATCTTTACTGGAACTCAAGTGGTTTGGGGGAAATATCATTTAGCATTAAACCGAACGTTCACATTATCATCACTCATCATATCATCAGTTTAAGCATAAACAATGAACTCTATAATAAAAGGCCTAGTACCTATCCTTAGTCCTTGGTCAAGAAAAAAAAAGTGGTCGTTCTGGCACGGTTGGTAGATTGGGGGTTTTTTTCGCAATTCTAGGGAAAAATAAAGTTCTTGGGGAAATTTTGGGGAAATGAATCCCTTGGGGAATGTTTGGGGAAAGAAAACTAAGCAAGAGGAATTTTGGTTGGAGTTAATTTATTTTTTATTGTCGCGCGGGAACGGATACACATCAACATCAGTCATGAGAAATTTAGCTCTTTGAAGAGATGATAGCTATAAAGCTCTTTACCCAGTCAAGAGTCTTTACTTTATACAGCTCTTCTAGCTCAGTAGCTCATTTAACTCAGTGTAGTTCATGAAGATAGTAGGCTCTTGAGTCGTTTATGTGTACTGTTCAGGAAATAGCGCGATGCGCAACGTGCTGTCTTGAATTTCGAGGTATTTTATTTATTAGACAACAGAAATCTAGCTCTATACAAAAATTAGAATTTTTATATCAAAATTTTTTTTCTTAAAAAAAAAGGATTTTTTTTTGGTAAGTACATTGGATACCGCTCAGGTTTTTGCGTGGTTTTACAGGGGGGCTAAAATTTTGTTAGATTTTACGCACCGTTTTCGAGATAATCACGTTTTTATAAAAAGTTACCTTAAAAAAAATAAGTTTTTAAGTTTTAATGCTCCATATAAAAATCAACAGAAAATTTTGTCCTGCACCCCCTTGCGACACCTGTGTAAACATGTTTTAGAACTTTTAATTCGCTTTATTTCCTGTTTAAAAATAATGGGGGAAAAAGTGACCTAAGATATCATATTGGAAAAAAAAATTATGAATTTTAAAAACTGGATCTAGCAACCCTGCGTTCTGGACTTCTTGGCAAGAAAGTGAAGCGTCATGTCTGCAGTGTTGTTTTATTTTCTATATTTTATGTTTTGTCGAATATTAATGTGAAATAATGATGGATTATGCAAGTGTATGAGTGTTGGCAAATAAAAAAAAACAGTGCAACATAACTTCTCAAATTCTTTAATTAAACATAACCTCGAAATAATTATAATCTTTTCCTGATATTTAGGTTCTTAGGAGTGTCCGTCAAAAATCTTTGTTTTTACATTCATTTACTTGCAATTTCGAACCTAGAAAAGAATATTTCATAATTGTTGGTTTTTAAGCTAACAATGTATGGGCGCAGAACATTGTCCTTTAAAGTGCACAATTAATATGAAATAAATACATATAATCACAACTATTATCCCCGAAGGGTTAGTCAGAGACTAGGCAATGAGAACAGCAAAAGCTAGTCCTCTACCGTAGTCCACTTTTCACAAAATAGCGACTGCACATGTACTCAGCGTGACAAGTGGTGAGCCCATAGCCGCTCTATGCTGTTAAATGTATGTGTAGTCTTTAGTCTGTTAGTCGCCTTTTACGATACCCAAGGGAAGAGAGAGGGTGGTAGTATTCTTTCACCACTTTGCAATACACGGTAATAAGAAATCTTTATAAAAATTAAAGTCAATCCCGTTAACATGTAATACCTATAATACTGTAGCTACCTACATAGCTGCAAGACATAAATACGACGCGCGCTCCCGCGCTTCGATGTTACATGTGTCTCGTCCGATGGCCGCCGCGCAATGGCGAGCTTACAGAGCCGCCGCGAATATTTATATGCGGCGCGCATCGACAGCCACGCGACTGCCGCGAGCCGCTTCAGCCGCTGCGTCATGCCAAACGCAGCTCACCGTAGCGTTCATTTATGAACACTTAATAAACTGCTTTGTATATACGCCTCTAGTTGTAACATGTAAAATTTGTATATATTAGGCTAAGTTTTCCAATAAATTCATTCCAATCTTAAGAATAGATGGTGTTATTACTCTCTAAACTCCCATCGGCTAAAATACTATACAATATTAAACTTTGATATAGCAATTTTACTTGTGTTACTACTTTAATTATTATTTTCATTTATTTAATATCATTAATTAGCTACGGGCAGATTTTTCAACCCTCGGATAAGATTTATCATTTCACTTGAAGTATCTTACAATCAACCTAAAACCTCACGGTCTGTTTAAAAAGAAATGGCATGGTATGACAAAACATTTTCAAAATGTTTTTCTAATACTTTAACAGAGGAATGAATAATATCCGTCAATTGAAAAATCGGCCCTAAGTTGGCAATTAAAAATACGGCAAGCTTACCATATAAGCGATCATAGTAGTTTGCAACATCATTCGATACCGATCCTGTATACATTTTGTCTCTCTTCTCGAAGAACCACATGCTGCTTTTTTAATTATATTGTTAACAAATAATTAAATACACTTTTTTACCAACGGTAATATATAAGCAACTTGTCTTGTTCTTTGCCAATGTAACCTACACTATTTGATTTTTAAAGTTCAACCCTAATAAGAAGGGTCTCTGAGTTTCTTCGTGTCACCGGCATACAAATAGGCACAATGGATGCCTACAATTGAAAATGTATTTGTACGTTGCTCCCTGCCATTCCATCTTTGAGTCCAGTCCAGGCTTTAATGGAATATTGTAGGGGTAATTTTTGCTTGACATTCAATGGCGACAAGCTTTCAGTAGATTAAAGGTTACTTTGCTTATTCACAAAAATGTCAAATATGATGACGATGTTTGCATGTAAGTAAAACGTAGAAATATAGACGGCCGGGTGGTCGAGTGGTCAGCGGCACTGACTACGCAACCCACGGTCCCGCGTTCAAATCCCGGTAGGGACAAATGTTTGTGTGGTGAACGAGTGGATGTTTATTAGTATTTATGATGTTTATGCGTTATTCACTCACCATAGTTAGGGCTATGCTTAAAATAATTGAGGTGACAGTTGTGAAATTTATATATTATTTATTTAGGTAGGTCTTAAGGCTTGGTTGATAAATATCAAAGTTACTTTTTAAGCACCGTCTGGGCTAGGCTGGTTTTTAAATAGTATTTTTAAAGCCTTTCTATGGCTTCAACCAGATAGTCTATCAACAACTTAACCTGCCTTTCGCTACTGAGTCTTTATAAACAAGGTTTGATAGCTTTCAAACAATATTAAATACGCGTATACATGTACGCACATCATCAGCGTTACACAGTGCGTGCGCAGAGGCAAGTAAAACGGTCATACAAATTGTATAGAGTTTGCGTATTGTGAATGAATACAATACAATACCATACAATTAATTTCTGGCAGGTGAATAATAATTATGCTGTACGACAGTTTATACTAAAAATATTCGCCAAAGTATCGTTCTAGCTTAAGAACTTCCGTGTAGCTGTTCCTCATACAATAGAAACAATTCTGCCAAAAGTCAAGAGAAAGTGTGCAAAACGGAAGAAATAATTGTTTTCACAATAAACCAAAGCGGACCCGCTACCCAAGGCATACAATACAAATACAAACAAAAGCCTAGCTAGAACTGTGTGGATGATTATCACGATACAACTCTGTTTCCAAATTACGATTGAAATTGTGCATGGAAATGTTTATAAAATTATAACAGTTTGCATAATATCCGTATTGCGTGCGGTGAATTCATTTACTAGCCACGATATTTTCGCTACAAGCACCATTAAGCTGTTTCCTTTTCTAAATGATTGAGGTGAATTGTATTAGTTTGTATTATGGTCGGCAATCAGCTATTTTTAATTTTAGAATTTACCACCATTGTATTATTATTTATAGCTAGCAGCTAAGCTATCCTCGCGTGGTGGCACATATTTAGGTAATAGAATTGAAATTTTGAGTTATAAGCAGTATTTAAAGGCAAACAGGATTTTTTTAGTAAACACTGATTAGTGTAGTGTAGTGTATTTATACCAAGATTATTTAGCTGACCAAACGTTAGAAAAATAATGCACATTTTAAAAATACAGCATAAAACGTTTAAGTATCAGCTATAGTAACGAAAAAGAACAAAACAATTACTTTAAGCTAAAATTAAAACTAAAGAAAACTATAAATAAAATATATCTTCTAACTGTGGGCACGTGGACGGTTCCAAGAATGCTGGCAACATCACCTCTTTGGATTGCCAGGAGGGCAGAGGTGGCAGCCAGCCTTTTTGTCACCGGAGACTTCAAGCGCTTAATTCTTTAACAAGTTGCCATGCCCCCCCCTCCTCCCCGTACCCATTGTCTACACCGTCTACGGCACACATAAATAATTATGGCAGTAAATAGATACAGTTAAACACAATTTCACACACATGATAATTAATTATGATCATTATTAATTTGCGTAGACAATTTTTTCTGCAGGAAATGCAGAACAAACTTCACTAGGAAAAACTATACGCGCCAAAACACGCAAACAATTTTAAGAAAATAAATTCTAAGGCCTGTTCAGATTGCGTGCATAATGCGACTCAGTGACTTGTAGAGGGGCGTTGATAGTTGCCATTTGTCTTGTCTCCGTGCGAGTCGCTTCATTTACTACATGCCCTCTGCTCCTCCCAAATAGGCCCAGTTAGCCCCATATCGAAATTAACAAGGAAACGCACTTTCCTTCAGCAGGATATCGTGGCGGTATCCAGGCAATTTATTTATCTACTTAAGGTTATAAAGAATATCCTAGTAGAGAAACTTTGGTATACGAGCTCACCACGCCAAAGTATTTTGTTGACACTGTGGATGAGGAACATAACAGTCCTTAAGAAGCAGAAGAATAAGTTCGTAATATTTGTTTTTTAGCGCTAATAACGCTCAAATAACGTTGGAAGAATAGATGATAATTTGTAATTAACATGTATTCTTGTTTTATCTACTGCTAGAAGAGTATTTGTATTTTTAGGTCATTTATGACTGAAATTATTTACTGTAAAACAAAAGGCGAATAGCTTACAAAGACAAATTTTTAAATTTTTAATATCTATTTTTTAAGAAGCTTTTGTTTCAGCCTTATCATAATATCATAAACAAAATCAATTCAAAAAGTAATTAAAGCCTAACTTGAATTAGCAGACAAAGTTATTGTATTCTTTCGAGCATTGATTCAAAGCATAAGTATATTGTAATTGAATTACATTTAGGGATATGAAGTATCATCTATCGAGAGTTGAAAAATTGGATAAATATTGAAGGAGAGCAAAGTTCAGTCGAGCGGGTGCTGATAAAAAAAGGTTCAATTTAATATGGAGGCTCTAAAATTGAATTCTTTATCGAATTTGGTAGGACGATACAGCAGTAACCATGGAATCCGTAACCTATTTTAGAGGATTAATACAGATTTGTTTTAAAAACAAAACGAGGATTTTGTTATGACTTGTGCGAATACAAGAATGCATATTTTAATAATTTTGTGCTGCTCAATTATTTTAGAGAAATACGTGTGTTGTGTAAGCTTGTAATAATTGTAATAAAAATGTACATTGCACATTTCTCTTTATTTATAAACTGCATAACAATATAATCAAGCTTATCCGGTCTGATTTTTAAAAAGTTTCTGTATCTATATTAAATAACACAATAAGAAAGGACTGTTTGCCTTAGTACGTACTCTTCAGAATGAAACAATCGAGGTCTGACTTAAATCGTCGATATTGTCGTAATAAACGAGTGAGTTTGGCGACAACCAACTTAAAGAAATATACCATTAAAGGGAAAGCTATAAGTTAGTTTGCGGGAATCCGTCTTATACCACCCCCGAGACTTGATTGATTGCCAGAACTTTCTCTTTGTTTTTCTGTACTTTTGTGTGGACAGATTTATTTACACTTCACTAATGGAGTAAACTCCTCTTTATACTATAGGTTGGGTTTTAAGATATTTATTGTTCAACTACCAAAAAAACTTAATATAAATTAAACTCGTCTAGTTTAATTTATGTTGATTTTTTCAGAGCAAGTATGTTATCTTCTAAGTCCAGATTAGTCTATAAGTAGGTACTAGTTTTGACTGCAGTTGGTAAGATAAGGATATTATGATTGTGAAAATATAAAACAAATAAAAAAATGTTATGCCCATTGAATACTTCGGAACTGTTCGGAACTGGTCAAACATGTTGTAAAACTCTTCTAATTTTCAATTCCTAAACGATAGTTAAGTTGTAATTACTTACCGATTTTTTTTATCCCTATTATACATGTATAGTTAGTTTGCAAATAAAGTTTGATTAGAATCCTAAAAAAAACTTTTTGAGGACAGCTAATTTGTTGTTGTGTCACTGGCCGTTTATACAGTCAGAAGATAAACTGTAGTTAAGCTTAGCACGGTTTTAATCTTGAAGGTGATAGGATAAGTTAGAGATAAGATAGCCAGTGCCTTAGTAGTTCTTTGAGGAATCCGGATAAAGTGCGCTTCCTCATTTTTTTAATGTGATAAGGAGATAACGGTGTCGCGTGGCGGTGAAAGAATACTACCACCCCCTCCCTTCCCTTAGGTGTAAAAGGTGATTAACAGACTAAAGACTGCACATACATCAACAGCATACAACGGCCATGGGTTCACCACCTGTCACACTGAGCAGATGTGCATTCGCTATATGCTGAAAAGTGGACTATGGTAAAGGACTGCTTTTGCGGTCCTCATTGCCTAGTCTCTGACCAACCCTTCAGGAATAGTCGTGTTTATATGTATGTGAAAGGAGATAAACGAGCAGGCAGAACACCCGTAAAACCAGAGGAGTCGCAGGTGCGTTGTCAGCCTTGAAGAAGTAGTAGGACCTTTAAGGGAGGAGGAGATTGTGGAGGGAGGGTGGAGAGACGAGTCTCCAGACTGAACACAATAGCAATTAGAGCCATTGGTTTTTTTTTATAGAAGGAGACAAACGAGCAGGCGGGTCACCTGATGGAGAGTAATCTCCGCCGCCCATGGACACCCGCAACACCAGAGGAATCGCAGATGCGTTGCCGGACTTTGAGTAAGGAATAGAAATTGTGAGGGGGGGGGGGGGGGGGAAAGGCCTCCGGAACCCTCACTGGCCGGACGAAACACAACAGCACCAAGTGCTATTATTTCACGCCGGATATTAGTGAGAGGGTGGTATTACGTCGGACGAGCCGGCCCAATGCGTGCTGCAACGCAGCGTGGCTCTACCACTCTTATTCCATGCCGTTGACGATGAAAAGTTTTACTCTCGTTACTAAATGACTGCTGCAAAGTAACAAAAAACTTCTGTGGTCGACCCGTCCGTTGACGACCTCCGTGGTCAAACGGTTAGCACGCCGGCCGAGTCTGGCGTCGCGCCATCTCTGAGGTCCCGGGTTCAATTCCCTGGCGGGTCAATTTAGAGAAAATCTGTTTATCTAAATTGATTTCGGGTCTGGGTGTTTTTTCTATGTTTATGTATATTATTTGTTACCATACCTACCATATTAACGAATTTCAAAAGAATACTTATATTGGTCTAGATATTGGTGTGAGCGTAAACAAATTTGTTATTTATTAATTTATTATTATATAGATGCACAAAACTGCACCTATGTATTGTGTCTACATTGTGACTTTCATCGAGTATTACGCTGACGCCGACTTTCTCCTCTAATCCTATAAATTTTGATTGCATGCGCAGTTTTTGCTGGCTAACTCTGATTTATGTTCAAAGTGTGTTTTATCCGCTGTGAACTTTCCCATAACACAAAGCTCGGAGCTGAAATGGAAATTAATTCCTTGTTTACATAAATCATAAATATAATTGTGTATTAACCGTGGCGCGCAGGGGTGAAAGAATACTGTCACCCCCTCTCTTCCCGTAAAAGGCGACTTACGGACTAAAGACTACACATACATCCAACACCATAGAGCAGCGATGGGCTCACCACCTGTCACGCTGAACACATGTTCAATCGCTATTTGGTGAAAAGTGGACTATGGTAGAGGACTGCTTTTGCTGTCCTCATTGCCTAGTCTCTGACTAACTCTTCGTAGATAATAGTCGTGATTATATGTATGTTTGAATAAATATAATGTTAAAGCACGGATAGTGAAGTTAATGCAAAAAAATTAAACAAACACACAGAATTAGAAAATCTCTTTCTTGAACCGATGCTGAAAAAAACACAAAAATAGGTTGTTCTGAAGGACTACGAAACGTCGTTTTTCTGTGTTTCGTACGAGAATTGTGCATGACACTTCCACGTAGTGTTTTCTTTTAATAAGAGGCACAGTTGCAGTATCATAAACCTATTAGTTACCAAATGCCCTGTATGACTAATGATCTAATTTAATGATTAGTTCCTGATTCGCCGGATTCCTGTTTCGCCGGATCATTGTTTTGTCGGATTCTTGTTTCGTCGGAAATATTAATATACAATAATATCACTTAAGTAGATTAGTTCCTGATTAACCGGATTCTTGATTTGCCGGATTCTTGTTTCGCCGGATTTTTGTTTCGTCGGATTTTTTGTTGAAGGAAAACTATTGAAATATCATGGCTTTACCTATCTATTAAATAAAAGGCAGAAATTGCGGTACATTAATAAAAATATTTATTTGTTCTTAGTTTAATGACGTAACAGATAAAGAATGTTTAAACACTATAACTAAAAAAATAATAATTCGAACCCATTTCTAAGTAGGTAATTTAAGTTATGTCCGATAGTGGCTACAAAATAGTAATTTATTCAATAATAAACATAACTAAGTACATGTTTTTACATAAGTGATATTATTGTATATTAATATTTCCGACGAAACAAGAATCCGACGAAACAAGAATCCGGCGAATCAGGAACTAACCCTTAAGTATAGAAAACATGTAGTTATATTTATTATTGTATGAATTACTATTTTGTTGCCACTATCGGACATAACTTAAATTACCTACTTAGAAATGGATTCTATTTTAATTTTTTTTTAATAAGGTGTCTAAACATTCTTTATATGTTACCTACGTTATTAAATTAAGAACAAATATATTTTTTTATTAATGTACCGAAATGTCTGCCTTTTATTTAATAGATAGGTAAAGCCACGTTATTTCTATAGTTTTCCTTCAACAAAAAAATCCGATGAAACAAGAATCCGGCGAAACAAGAAACCGGCGAATCAGGAATCCGGCGAAGCAGGAACTATTCATTAATGCATGCATTCGTTTGTCCAGTTGTCAACTTAAATGGGTTGATATGATTAATGGATTTAAACCGATTGAAATTAAAAAAATGAAATAACATGGCGGAGGCCAATGCCCAACAGTGGGTAGATGACGACGCACGAAAGACTAAAATACATCATCGTTTCTCATCTTTCTCATCGTTGTATGAAAGCAAATCTGAAATGGCGAAAAAGTAGTTGTACTTCAACTAATAAAGTTCATTAGTTTATTCTTAAGTAAATGTTCAAGGCTTTGTATTTTTTTCCTTTTATTATATATAGTACGACAGATGACTCCACTCCACCTAATATTATATGAAAATGGTGTCCAGGCGCGAAGACAACTGGTGCACCGTTAACCCTTCAAGGATCATTAGACCGCCAGCGGTCGCAAAACAATAGGTTTTCAATTGTGTCTCGTTTCACGTTGCTTGAGGGATTAAATTAACAAGACGAAGCATCAGTCGCCCTCACTTTTCCGGCCCACAAAGTGCCACTTCACGCCTCGTTTGGAGGACCCCATATTAAAGCAAGGAATGAAAACATGTGCTGGTAGACTATTATTAAAACTAATAAGTAATCGGCAAGCTAAACCCTTTCCCTCTCCTCCAAGAAACTCCACCACGACCAGTCTTGTTATTAACTAGATCGACCTTATTGTCATTGATTATCATTGGTAAGCGTTAAAGTTAAAGTTTGATGGCGCAACTGACTACTACACAGTAGTAGTATCTATAGTGTGATATTAGTCGGCATTATCTGCACAGATTGGTCTTCTCTTTCTTTATACCTTATGAGAAAACATCACAATGTTATATTTATATCCAACATTAAATAACACTTGAAAAGAGAGAGTGTCTGACCTTTCGCAATAGGTAGTGATCTTCCAATTTTGCTTTTGTGAGACCTTTTTCTGAGATGAAAATAGACTTTGAAATTTACCTTTCGTTCTAATTTTTTCCATCACAGCTAAGTCATTTATTTATCGGATTTATTTATTTAACCAGGAGTCTTTAAAATTTAGCGAAATCACTCCGTTTTAAGGCGTCTTCAGAAACATTAAGTAACCGGTTCAAAAAAAATCAAACAGACATAGGACCTTCTTAACCGATGCTGAAAAAGTAATAAAAATTGGTCCAGTTCTGAAGAAGAAAACAGGGGACTACGTAACGTTGTTTTTCTGGGTTTCGTATGAGAATTTTGCAGGACACTTCCACGCGTGTAGAGTTTCCTTTTACGAGGGTATACGCATTTCGGTTTCCCATACAAACTTCCAAGTCGAAATTTATAAAAATTAATAAGCCAATTTTAATAAAACTTTGCATGCTAAAGTAAAACGAAGGGATCTAAATACTTTGGTGAATCAATTTAAAAAAAAAAACGTTTATTTAGCTGAGTTATTGCGGTTTTAAGTCCACTATAGAAATTTTAAAATCGCAATAACTCAGTTAAATAAACGTTTTTTAAAAATGTTTTCAACAAACTATTTAGATCCCTGTATTTTACTTAAGCATGCAAAATTTCATTAACATTTAACTTGGAAGTTTGTATGGGAAACCGAAATGCGTAAACCATCTTACTAAGATGGCACAGTTGCAGTATCATAAACCTATTAGTTAACAAATGCCCTGTATGACTAATGATCGAACTTAATGCATGCATTCGTTTGTCCAGCTGTCAACTTTCATGGGTTGATATGATTAACGGATTTAAACCGATTATAATAAAAAAATAGAAATAACATGGTGTCTTCTTGGCGGGAAAGCGAAGCGTCATGTCTGCAGTTTTGTATTATTTTCTAAAATTTGTGTTTTGTCGAATATTAATGTGAAATAATGGTGGATTGTTAACTTTAAGTGTTCGTGAACGTGCATGAGTGTTAGCAAATAAAACAAAACAGTGCAACATCACTTTTCGAATTCTTTAAAACCACTAAGGGTGGATTCGACCAAACTGGAATAAGGTCTTATACCTAGATTAAAAGCCAAATTTGTATAGACTAATCTCGGAGTAAGTCTTATTCCAGTTTGGTCGAATCCACCCTAAGACAATTTTAATGAAACTTTGCATGCTTAAGTAAAATACTAGGATCTAAATAGTTAGTTGAAAACATTTTTAAAAAACGTATTTTTAAGTGAGTTATTGCGATATTAAACTTTCTATAGTGGACTTTAAATCGTAATAATTTAGCTATATTAACGTTTTTTAAAAATGGTTTCAACGAACTATTTAGATCCCTGTGTTTTACTTTAGCATGCAAAGTTTCATCAAAACTAGCTTAATATTTTTTTTAAATTATCGACTTGGAAGTTTGTATGGGAAACCGAAATGGTAAACCCTCTTAAGTCACAAGCGAGAAAACTAAGTAAATTAAGGACTGTTTGGTGCATAAACGGGATATTAAGTTTTGTCTAACAAACAAGTATTTAGATTTGCTCTCCGTGTCGCTTAGCGGTGAAAGAATACTACCACCCCCTCTCTTCCCTGAGGTGTCGTAAAAGGCGACTGATGGACTAAAGACTGCACATATATCCAACAGCATAGAGCGGCGATGAGCTCATCACCTGTCACGCTGACCACATGTGCAGTCACTATTTGGTGAAAAGTGGACTATGGCAGGTCATTGCATAGTCTCTGACTAACCCTTCGGGGATTGTTGTTACCTACCTGCCATATTTTGTAAACCCCAAAGAACTTAATTTGAGATACTATCTTACAATACGAACCCCTTTATCCAAGTCACAATTTAAGTCCTTTTTTATCAAATCCATGAACAAATGGTATGGATATATGATTAAATAGCAACTATTTCTTATAACTACAATAAATTCACTATCCAAAACTGTGATTATGAAAGTTATTACAATACTTATTTTTTTATGGCAAAAAATAAAAATGGTATCTCATTATCGGCATCGTCACCCTATGGATGTATTTGCTCTCCATGAATTATAACGATTGAATGAACATTGATTTTACGCGTATTCCTATTAATTTAGCGAAAGAACATTTAAATTTACGCTTTCCTTTGTCCAACAAAATATACTTTGTTATAGATTTTACCGTCATTACTCTTAGTAACTTGTGTTTTTGCGTCTTTATATAAATAAGATGACTATCGAAACTATCTAACCCTTTTCTTAGACTCTATATTGTTAGGTACTAGATTTATAACGATGACCAAACTCATCTATCACTTTAATGTAGGATGGTGTCCTAGAATTATAGCGTCATGTATGATAATGTCTTAACAGGCCCAATATCATCTTACTGGAAAGTAAACCTTAAGGGTAGCAGTTAGGTTCTTTAACTAGTTTGGTGCTAAGAAAATATCAGAGTATGAACGTTCTTGCCACATTGTAATTAAAACGTCTATAATTTATGGAGCGTCTGAACTGAAGCGCCCAATTAATATTTTCATGCTTACATTGTATTCGAGTTGAAAGTAAGCAAGTTATTGTGTTTTCGAACGCTTTTGTTTGCTGTTTACTGTTTTAGCGACCGCGACTTACCTAAATTAAAAATAATAATAAATGGAAGCATAATTTATTAGGCTTCATCAGAAAAGGTTAACAAATATTAAGGTTGAAATATCAGTTTATGTCTGTGTGCTTTACCTACTTTGTTGTATAAGTGCTTACAATAATTGTAGACTTAAGCGTGTAAATGTAAGACACCACCATACATTTTTAAATATATATTTTTTACAAAAACTGGATAAGCATTTGACCAATCATCAGCCCGACATCAGCCCGATTTCGAGAAGCATATATTTAAAGATAGATAGATAGGTATAACGCTTTATTGCACACACAAAATACAGAGAATATAAAAAAGCATACTAAAAGTAATGTGGGCAAAGGCGGAAGATATTGCTTAAACCGATATCTTCCAGACAACCTTTGAGGTATAGGACGACAGAAAAAGAGGCAGTGCACCAGAAACAAGCAAAAAAGATGTGGCCTAAGAAGTAACATGCTTTCTTAGGAAAAGCATATTCACTCTTGCCTTCGAGATACCAAGGTTGTAGTGATCAGGAAACACTTGGGCAGTTACCGCATTCTATTATATAGGAGTTAGCACGAGAAAAGAGCTTGCAAAACGCTTTTTACGAAGGGTGGAATGTCAACAATTTTTTTGTCATAAAATATTGTTTTTTTCTGACACCAATTATCTAGCCCAAGTAAGGCTTCTTTTAAAACTTGTTTTAATTGATTAGATAACAAATACTTATTTTATAATAGAGAAGCGGACCGCTCTCGACTTTGTCTTTGTGGACCCCGTACCCCGTGACGATTTTTTGAAAATGTTATAAGTATAGCCTATGTCACCCGGAGAATTATTCAAGTTTGACCCGACTGGGAATCGAACCCGGGACCTCAGAGATGGCGACGCCAGATCCAGTGTGCTAACTACTCAACCACGGAGGTCGTCTGAACAATGTATGGGTGGTAGGCCAACTTGTTAGGCAACCTCACGATAGGTACCAACGGGTTGTTTTATTTCACTTTTTATATTTATTTAGTTAATGAAGAATGTCTGGCACAATCGTTATGCTATATAATAAAGCAATTGTACACAGAATAAAGTTTATAACAATGTTTCCAAAAAGAAAGTTGTAATCTTTATTCGATAACTCAATTTGCACCCCTAATTCTTGAAGCGGAACGAACCGATGAACTTTTCAATCTTGCCTGTATATAGGGTTGAGCCATGAGTAGCGATCCTGTAATTTAAAAAAAAGACTTTTTTTTAGCTGTGTGGTGGCTCATAGTAGAGTTCTACCAACCTATCTCTTCCCTTAGGTGTCGTTAAAGGCGACTATCGGACTTAATACTGCACATACATCCAACAGCAAAGCGGCGATAGGCTCGCCACATGTCACGCTAAACACATGTGCAGTTGTTGTTGGGTGAAACGTGGACGGTGGCAGTGGACTGCTTTTGCGGCCCTCATTGCATAGTGTGTACACTACTACTATAATAGTATGTATGTATATATGACCATTTTTAGGGTTCCGTGGCCAAATGGCAAAAAACGGAACCCTTATGGATTCGTCATGTCTGTCTGTCCGTCCGTATGTCACAGCCACTTTTTTCCGAAACTATAAGAACTATACGGTTGAAACTTGGTTAGTAGATGTATTCTGTGAACCGCATTAAGATTTTTACACAAAAATCGAAAAACAAAAAAAAAATTGCGGGTTCCCCATACTTAGAACTGAAACTGGTTTAGTGTTAATAACTTGCTATTAAACGAGGGAAAAACCAAATGTGTAAGATTTGTATTGCCTAATGTTAAGCAGGTAATAACTAGTGTACAAATTAAAGAGAAGAATGTGAATCCTGTGGACACCACTGTGTTTCTAGGCATCACGTGGGATGCCAAGCTTCAGTGGGGCCCACATATAGCTAAATTGTCGAATAGACTTAGCTCTGCGGTTTATGCTGTAATGAAGATCCGTCAGTTAACTGACGTTGATACATCTAGATTAGTTTATTTCAGTTACTTTCATAGTGTAATGTCGTACGGCATTTTACTGTGGGGAAATGCTGCCGACATTCAAACTATCTTTGTGCTGCAGAAGAGGGCTATTCGAGCAATATGTAACCTACAGGCTGGTGACTCTCTCAGAGAGAGATTTAAGGATATAAGTATAATGACAGTTGCATCACAATACATTTATGAAAATCTGATGTATGTTCATAAAAATATTGAAATGTTTTCAAAAAACAGTGATATTCACAAATTAAACACTAGAAGTAAGAACAAATTAGCAGGACCTTATACTAGGCTCCATAAAATAAATAATTCTTTTAAGGGTCGTGTGTACGATTATACAACAAAGTACCAAATGATATTCAGAAATTAGATCTTGATAAATTTAAAATGAAAATCAAAGAAAAGCTTTATAAAAAAGCTTAATATGAAGTGTCAGATTATACAGAAGACAAAATAGCTTGGGTCTGAAATGCTCCAAGTACTCCAACAGCTATTTCTAATTGTCTATAATTAATTTATATAGAGCACCATATTTAATTAAACTATTTACATTCAAATTCATATTATGTATTTCGTGACCTGGTAACGACATATAATATATATATATTTTGTAAATGTCGTTGCTTCTGTGCGCTGTGGTTTCTTGCGCCCGTTCTTTGCCACAGTTAAAAAATGATGTCCTGAATGAGTGGTAGGTTAAAAAATATTTGGACGTTTCAAAGTACTTATTAAATGAGTTTATTGAATAAATATATTAAAAAAAAGAAAAAAAAATTGGGGTATCTATGGATAGGTCTTCAAAAATGATACGAAAATTGGTTTGAACGAGATCTAGTAAGTAGTTTTTTTTTATAGATACGTCATAAATTAATTATTTTTTTTAAAAATACACTATTATTAAAACGTAGATCAAAGTTACAACGAACTACAAGAACTTTTATATGATGTTACTTGCTGCTACGGAATCCTTCATGGGCGAGTCCGACTCGCACTTGGCCGGTTTTTTTAACCTGGTTTTAAAATTGATGCTATATCATTTTTCTGAAGATAGAGAATGGAATAAGCGGCATAGAGACAGATATCTGAGCGGTAGAGCCACGTTGCGTTGCAGCACTTATTGGTCCGGCTCGCCCGGGGTAGTAGCACCCTCTCACGAATATCCGGCGTGAAATAATGGCACTAGGTGCTGTTGTGTTTCGTCCGGCCAGTGAGAGCTCCGGAGGCTCTTCCCCCCCCCCCCCCCTCACATACCCTTTAAAAAAAAAGCCAAAAAGCCTCCAACAAGGTTTTTAATATTAACACATTAAATATATAGGTGTCAACCCTACAGCTGGTTGGTTTTGATGGATTTTAGCGCGCCAATGCCGTCGTCAAACATCGGGCTAACTTATTATTGTATAAATAAAGATTTATACTACATTTTCATCATGCCTCATTTTGCAGACGTCGACTAAGAATTGAATAATAATCTTATCAGGTAATTTAATGTTGTTGTTTCATGGCCTTAACCGTCTTGGGATTCAGGTTTTTTTAAATGAATGGATCTATTATTTTTAATTAACCAGTAGCCCACTTACTAGTATTGACCCAGAAAGTAGTGGCCAGATTTATTTTTAAGGTACTGCGTGGCTGTCAAGAAACAATCATTCCTCTGTATAGAAAGCGATCAATATTAGAGCGTTGCCAACCTTGTAAAAAGATTAAACTTAACTCGTTTTTCGACTATGTTGTTTATTTGCACATATAACTTGAAATAATGCTGTGATCTTTGCCTACCCCTCTGGCTAATAAGGCGTAAAGTAGGGATAGAAAGAAAAAAGAAAACCTCCTGCGAAAATACTTCGTCAGTGAATTAATTAATAAACCCTAAATAGGTGCTAATAGTGGCTAACTGAGTAATTGGTAGTTTTATGGTTAGTATGGGCGGGAAACGACGCAGTCTGGTTTTAATTAATACTTTAGCGTAACATTAATGATTAGCTTCAATGGATAGGCTTATAATAGGACAGGTTATGATGATTGAGAGTGACTGAGGTTGCGTTGGATCCCTTTATAGAGCAGTATGTAGAGAAGCATTTCATCGATTTGCGACCTTATGGGAAAGAAATAAAGTTAAAATTATTATGTGTAATACATCAACGGTGCCCTGTAGTAAGGGTAAATGTAAAAGCTCTATCATAAAAGTGATTGGCACAGATAAGGCGTAGGTGTATAACAATATTGATGAGTGTGAGATCGAGATATTTTAATGGTGATACGTAATCAAAATGTTTCGAGCTCTGAAGTCATATAAAACCGTTGGGTAAGGTGTCGTAAAATGGCTTATGTTACCAGCGTGGTGGGTTATGGCTACAGAGCAGAAGAAAGAGGTTACGGCCATGACATATGGAAAAAAATATTTGATGCTTTTTGTAATGACCCTGGCCGTAAAGGGCGGGTGGAAGGCGGTAGGCTAAGGGTGAGGCACGAAGGAGAGTGGACTAAGGCATATCTGCGTGGCTGTGTGGTTACGCCTGTTTTGCAGAAATATATAAAAAAAAACTGTGTGTATTTTTTGTACACCCTATTTGTACAAATGTAAACTTTCTAATAGTGCAATATATTTAACATACCATTACCACTATGCTCCATATTATACATAATGAATTCGTTTCGCGATCCACGATAAATAAATTATTTAAAATATTTGTAATATTTTGTACTCGCTTTACGTCTTACTTCGAATGCACTCGATAGTCAAGGTTGTAATAACATCATTAGTTAAAAATATCCTCTTTTCTAAAATGAATTTATATCAGGCTCATGTATGGGGCCGCCCCATTGTACGTCGCCTTCGATTCCCGGCCGTGTTTATTCACCTAGAGATAACTGTTTATCTAAAATGTGCTTTAAAAGAAGCTTAACTATGGCTAGATAACTGGTGTCAGAGAGAAAAAATAAATTTTATACTCTCTAAAATTTATTTTTATACTGTCTCTTGCCGACGCGAGAGCCTAAAAGGAACCTGTCCGAAGAATTAACCCTCTCCCTCCCTCTTATGGAGAAAAGTCAGCAGCAGGGTGTTTTAAGTCTGACGATGGTGATGAATCCGAACGTAATATTTGCCAAGTCAATGTTTAGTGAAGCAAGTCTAGTGTGTTTAAGATATGGAGAAAAAAAAAGCAATGATTTTGTTCGTTGTTCTAACTTCGCATGCTTTGTACTTTTACCCAATGTCAAGTGTGACCAAATGCAACTCAAATTATTTTAACAGGACGACACCATTACGAGTGCAGCGTTTGTAAAATAAAACCTTTTTACCGGCGGCGGCGGGCGGACGGGACGCAATTTATTTAAACCAACAATGTTTTAAAATGAGTTTTTCAGTGTCGAGATAACTGGTGTTTTTGCAGACCGACTGTCACAATATGTTGTTATTAGTGTCCGCTGTAAATGGAAATGGCTTTTCCTGAATATACTGAATGGGGACAATTTGTCGGTGTCCGAGCGATGTTCTGGCGAAACACTTCTCTGTTTATGTATGTATGGCAACTTTTGTAAAATGTATTTATATTAGAAGTGTTAGAAAGTTGATTTATTTATTTGAACTGGTGCTGCTTACCATTTTGTTTGGTACATGTTTATTAATTATTGGAAGTCATATTTTATTCAGGGAAAAAACATTTGTTGTACTTATCTGTTTAATTAGTTTTGTCATCTCTTTAACCCATATATGCCCAAGGGGTCGAGAACGACCCTCCAAACAGATGCATAGTCTTTATTTTTTTTAAATATCACGATAAAAAAGAATTAGCTTCATTGACACTATAAATGTAAACAGAAATCATGTGATATAGTTTAAGTTACACTCGTGCTAAGATACTTTATCCGCAAATATGAAATTGAAATAAAAAGCGATACAAGTTACATTTTCAAATTATCATAAAATAAATCAGTTAAGTAACATATCTAACGTTTATATCAAAGTTAATAGTGGCGACGGTCGTTCAAACACACTACTTATTCCATCTATTAAACTAACGTGACAAGCTCGTTGACTATCGAGGCTAGTCAGTGCACTGGCCGTGAAACTGCTAACGGCTCCGTTGCTAACGATTCATAACAGACTCTATACTGCTCGAGATAAAGCGTCAATTCCCCCACACATTAATGGTATGCAGTAGGGTGAGAAATGCTTGGTCAGAACACAGCGCTCTTGGAAAATTATAACATACCTGCGGGGATCACAAACCTATTGCTATTTTCAAAGGTTTGTGTTTTCTGTGTTTTCGATACTTGCAAAATTTTTATACGATGGATTTATCGAAACTTAAAAAATCACTTGGAAAAAGACGACGTCGACGTAAGATCGATTTTTAATAAAAGCTTTGCTTTCGGCTTGACGCGAGCACCGTGAGTGCGTGAGTAAAAATTCTGCTTTTTATACGTTTGTTCGTTTATACAAAAAACATACTTTTACTTTACTAGTATCATTGAATTTGGTTTTGCATTTTGCAAACTACAATACTTTTTTTATAGAGATACTTATGTTTGTTAATTTTTTTTATCTTGTTTGTAGTGGTAATCTCCCCCTGTTCCACCTATCCTTACCAGGCTATCTCCACTGGTAGGGATAAGTCTCATGTCAATCTAACATCTAACTCCTTTGGGGATTCACGTTGTTCACGATAGACTGAATATTATTGGTATTTTCGTGGGACATATTCCGTTTTTCCCATTGATATTTGTAGGTGAGGAATAAATAAATAATAAATATACGATGGCAAAAGCCTTCGATCACATATATTATATAAAAAAAACCAAAAATACAGACAATACTATATTGTTTTGTAAGGTTTAAGTGAGCACTACACATTGAAATGAAACACTTTTTACGGATTAACTCGCGTTTAATTTTACTACATTACAAAGTTTTTTTAGTTTCCTGACGTTTCGAACCCTTTACAGGGTCTGTGGTCACAGGGAGACTGTGTTTGAACCGTCAGGAAATTAAAAAACTATGTAATATATTTTTTTTCATTTCGACAGCCAGTATTCCTTCAAAATATTTTTCATAATAGAATTCTGTAAAATGAGGGTTTTGTTTTTGTGCTTCCGTTGTAGCGTATGAACGTTAATATTTTCATTGATTCAGTATAGTGCTCTCTTTTCTACTAACTTGACTTTCACTATGTAAACTTCTGTGTAACCAAAGTAATGTACAAGTAGTTCCGTACCCAAAGTTGTAGAGCTGCAATCTACAAACAGAGCACGTTAGGGCACCTGCAAAGTGGAGCTCACACCGTAAGGCTGATTTCAGAGTCACGCGTTTGATTAGCGCCGGCCACACGCGCGCGCTTACAATAATTACACTAGATAAGTAGTAGTTGCGTTTCATAGTCACGCAGTTCAAACGCGCCGTTCGTGAGACGCGCCGTCGTCAGTGTATATATTCTCTGCCGTCGGCCAGCGCTGCCGAAGCGCGCGCGGTCTAAGCTCGCGTCTACTGGCAGTTAGCATTTCAGAGTGACACTGGTCGCACGCGCTGTCGCGTACACTTAAAATGACTAACGATTTCATGTTCCTCGATACGGGGCGTCTGACCGACGAAGTTCGCATAAGAAGATGTTTGTGGGATGCCTCAGATGTCATGTACAAGGATAGGGACGTGGAAGGTAGCGTACTTTCCAATTTGAAGAGTAATTCGTCAAAAGATCTGGACGAAAGGCTAAAATGTTTAAAAAATCTGTTACTATCTTCTCATAAATTGGAGAACGATGTTACGAAGGCGCCTTTTAGTAACCTTGTGGCATTAAACGGATCAATTTGCAACCTTCTATGACTCTCTGTATCCAGAGGTCCCGGGTTCGATTCCCAGCGGGGGGTACTCTTTGTGTGCTCGGTTTTAGTTGGTGGTAGGCCTGTTAAGTCTGCTTGGCTAGCTGCCACCATCTTATCTAAGTCTGTCGCCATAACAACGATGTTTGTGCATTGTTGTGTTCCGACAGTTAGAGATAAGATAGCCAGTTCCTCAGTGGTTGAAGATTCCGGGTAAAGCACACTTTCACCTTCGGCCTTATCGTCACTTTCCATTAGGTGAGATGAAAGCCAAGCGCTTACCCGTTGTAGAATAAAAAAAAAGTTATCTAATCCTCTTAATCGGTTTGTCTCCATGATGACGATTATACACAACTGTACATTTCAAAGAAACGCGCGATACTAAAACTCGTTTCACAGCGGTCTGTCGGTCAAGCGCGCGCTGGTCAACGGCGCGTGCCGCCGGCTTCTCTGAAATCAGCCTAAGACACGCGCGATGCGGACGGTAAGCATACTAAAGGCTCGCGTGCATTAGGGCGGGCTGTACTGCACCGCATCGCATAAAAAAATCCTCCTACATCTCTTTTATGTTACATTTAAAGCTCGTAACCTCTACTGCAAAAATATAGTTCTGTCGGTTAGGTTAGGTTAGACTTTCGGCGGGACGACTAGATGACCAATTGGTTGCGGTCGTCGTGTCTCCCGCTGACTCGGAGCGACCCACCAACGGAGTCCTGCACCGGTAAATTGGGGTTGTTTTGTGCGCATGCCTGCGAAGACGTGGGCATGTTCGTCACCTGTTGTGTGTTGTGTCCGGCGTGATGTGTGTTGTGTTGTGTCCGCATGCCCGGGTAAAGCCGGGCATGTCAGTCATGTGTTGTTTGTGTCTGCCCCCTAAATGGGCTGGGTCGTTTTGTGCCGTGTGCGCGTAGTCGCCGTGTGTTGGCGCGTAATGGCTGCTACGCAGTGGTTATAGGCCAACACACGGCGACGGGGTGGCACCGCGAGGTAATACCCCCGTGGTCAGGTCCCGTGGCCGCCACCTCAAGCCTCATGCTTTCGGAGTTTGGTCCCCCGGTGATTAGTGGGTAGGCCCCTCCCTCTCGCCCGGCGATTACGTCGTGGAAAGGGGGACGGGAGAGTCCCACATATCCAGTCTCCCTTCTGGAGGCTTGAATCCATAAGCAGGGATTACACCGGGAAAAAAAAAAAGGTTAGACTTGTGACCAATAACAGAGGACGCAGCAACCTCGGTGTGTGATCAATAACATCATACAAGCTATTCAAACGAAGCAAGTTATAACAGTGATTTTTGAATTTTTGAAAAGAATATTAAACAATCGGATAAAAGTAGTTTTGCCTAATTTTGGCAGTCCTGAGTTTTGAATAAAACATATTATAACTATAGCTTGACCGCGACTGCTAGACCGCTGCTGCCATACTAACTTGTATGGCAGCAGCGGTATAGCGGTCGCGGTCAAGCTATATCACACACTACACAGGCGCCGACGACGACAGCCGCGTTATAGCGCATCCTGTCGCGGCTGTAATATGCGCAAGCCTTTAACGAACTATATTTGTAAGTCTCCGCTGCTGCTGTGTCCAACTTGAAAGCAGTACTTAATGTTATTTTTTATTTCACAGCGAAAAGATATTTGGCATGACGTGAAA
Source organism: Scoparia ambigualis (assembly GCA_963921215.1). NCBI lineage: Eukaryota > Metazoa > Arthropoda > Insecta > Lepidoptera > Crambidae > Scoparia > Scoparia ambigualis. Next base: position 9,159,500 of record OY992510.1, read on the forward strand.
CTCTTTTGGCTAAGCGTTAGTTAAGTACCTATCTATGTTTTAGAAATACGACTGTTACAAAAGGATGTACAACCTCATAATAAAATAAATAAATATAATAGCGTTAAACGGCACCCGATGATATGTGACGTCACTATGGATTAGAGTTCAAATCACCATGTTTAAGGACGAAAAGCTTTCAAAGTCAAAATCAATTATTGATAATCCACCACTAATTCAGTTTAGGAGAAACTTTAAACAAGAAGAGTTGGCAAGAAACTCAAGACCCAGGAGGCTTATAAACAACTGTAATTAGGTTTTCTTTTGGATTTTGCAACAAATTGTAAGATAATATAAAAAAATCTAAAGAGCTACTTTAAAATCCAATGAAATTTTCCGCTTACCGAGTACCAACCGAAAGTTTTAAAAAGATTTCTTTGAAATAGCCTCAACTGAGTTTATACAGCGGATTCGCCAAAGACAATAGAGGGATTTGCTTTGAAAAAGATTACAGTGCGGCGGCAGAGAAGATACTGCTTATTGGTTTACAGTTCAGCTTGTTTATTTTCAACTTGGTCACTTTTTGCTGCTCTTAGTTAACATAATTTATATTTTTTTGTTTTGTGTCCGCGAAATGCTGGAATGGGTTTAAAAGATATCTAGCTAACTATGGAAAGCAGGTGTTCATAACGTACATTAAGACAATGCAACATCACACTAATATTATAAACACGAAAGATTGTGAGTGTGTATGTTTGTTACTCTTTCACGTAAAGACTACCGAATGGATTTGGGTGAAATTTGTCATACAGATAGTTACCTTTTATCCCGATATTCCCACGGGAACGGGAACCACGCGGGTGAAACCGCGAGCGGCCGCTAGTTTACAGTAGTAACATTTTGCAATCGTTTATTGTTTTATATTCTTATTCCATACATACATATAATCACGACTATTATCTACGAAAGGTTAGTCAGAAACTTTTCAATGAGAACAGGAAAAGCAGTCCTCTACATAGTCCACTTTTCACCAAATAACGACTGCACACGTGCTCAGCGTGACAGGTGGTGAGCCTATCGCCGCTATATGCTATAGGATATATGTGCAGTCCTGGGCCTTGACTCTAATAATTTCCCAGTGTTTTTTTTATGATATTTGGACTATGGGGAAAGTGAAAGGAAAGCTTGTGCCACTTTCGGTGCACCGTTGCAGTCCTTTTCTTTTTTGTTTACTTAGACCCGCGTTTGTCTGGCACAGACTATAGTTATTTAGTTTAGTTGTTAAGTCTTAACTACACAATTTAAGTGAACGTGTGAGGGTGGATGAAGAAACAAATACCCGCCCGAGCCGACGACGCCGCGCACCGCCAGTCCGCTGGTGACCACGGCCGCAGCATCGCGGCCGAAACGTCAAGCAATAAGTAGATATGTACTTACTTACAAAATTAGTCGTGTTTAGTCCCGTTAAAACAGTTTTAATACTTTATATTTTTTTTAAATGACAATACAAAAAACATCATTCTACCACCATCTTTCTTTCCCCTGTAAAACTAAAACCCGATCCGTCTTGGCTAGAAAAACTTGCCTAGAAAAAAGAACGGAAAACTCCGCGGATTTCGTTTGGTAGGTAAATGAAGTGATTGATGACAAGCTGTGAATAACAATCGAAACATTTCCACAAGGAAATCAAGACCAATACGCAAAGCGGGAACTCGACGCGACGTCTCGTCGTCAGCAAAGGCTGGATTCTTCAGGGAATGCCTTAATGTTTTCCATGAATTGAGTGGAAGCGCTGTTTCATTTCCCACGAAGTATTTTGTTAAGTGTTACACTGTTCTAATAAGTACCGACGATGTTAAAACAATAATGAAAAACATACCTTTTCAGCTACTGCGCCGTTATCAAGTTACCCAATGTTTTGTGTTTGTTAATTAATATGGGTTTCCACAACTTGAATTACAGGATTTTCATTAATTGTTTTTCTACATGTAAAAGCTTTTTTATTCATTCACCGTAACCCTTGTATGAACATTATTTATATTTTAACATTTGATATGATATTTTTGATTTGATATTTTTTTGAGCACAAACTTTTAAAATTTGACCTCATTCGTTATTATATTAATATAATCTGATAAATTCTGTACGAGAATTTATTCAATCCAATAATTTAGGAAGGGCGAAAGAGCTTACCATTAACACGTAAGGATATTATTATGATGTTTAATGCGTGTAACAAATTTCAGCTCCAATTTGTAAACTCCACTACAAATTACGCAACGTGTTTGGGGAAAATTGAAAGTAATTGCTCATGTGAGCAATTACTATAATTTTTATAGAGTCATAAGCACTACGTAATGACCGCTTACCATGATTCTCTACATTGAGACATGTCAAATTGAATTGAGCAAGCTAGAAGTAAATCAGAGCCGTGTGGTATACGGCTGTGTAAAAAAAATACTACCAACCCCTCTCTTCCCTTCCCTTGGGTGTCGTTAAAGGCGACTAACGGACTAAAGACTGTACTTACATCCAACAACATAGAGCGGCGATGAGCTCACTACCTAGCAAGCTGAGCACATGTGCAGTTGTTATTAGGTGAAACGTGGACTATGACAGAGGACTGCCTCTATGGTTCTCATTGCATATAGTCTCTGTCTAACCCTTTGGGGATAATAGTCGTGATTATATGTACTACATATATGTACTACATATATGTACTACATATATGTATGCTCGAAGAAGTAAATTAGCTTCGCCGGCACATTCGGGCTACGATATTTAAGGCTAAGCTACTTCAGCCGAGGTAAGGGTCTAGGATAGGTGACCTGATTTAGATTTATTTATTTATTTATATTTTAATATAAGATTTTAAAATGCACAATATTAGAGAAATAGTACAAAAGGCGTAATATCGATTTTGAAGGAACTTTGTGCGTTGGTCCGTGCAGACCTGTGTCCTGTTTGGTTTCCAGTCCGTCCTATGATCCTTTGGTTTCCAATCCAGCTTTGGGTCAGCGTGAATTTTTCTCGTATGAAATATTGTATTTTTTTAAATTTATTTATGGATTGGATACTTGGATAAAATATACATAATCAGTTGTAAAGCCGGTATACAAAAATCTAATTTAAGTTTGAAACTAATTAAAATATGACCGACTTAGTTAAGAAAAATCTAAGTAATTAGAAATATTTTGTGTCTCGAAAATCGAACAAAACAAATAAAATGCGATGGTCCCCGATGGAGCCTGAACTCATGACCTCGCAACTGCACAATTAGATGTGTAATTAATTACGTATTTTATATTATAAAAACATAAAAATTATAAGCTGACTCCCTATGATCTTCTGGATCAATGTTGACACACAACTGCGTACTATTAGGCCGCTCGAGAGCTTGCGCTAGACTGAATATTAAAATTTGACACGTCACGATTTTCACGACATTTGTACCCTTATAAAGCGTTTTTATAACCGTGTCGTGTAGCGGTGAAAGAATAGTACCATCCCTTCTCTTCCCTTGGGTGTCGTGAAAGACTGCACATACATCCCACAGCATATTGCGGCGATTAGCTGACCATCTGTCACGCTGAGCACACGTGCAATCGCTATTTGGTGAGAAGTGGACGTTATGTTAGGGGACTGCTTTTGCGGTTCTGATTGCCTAGTCTCTGACTAACCCTTTGCGGATAATAGTCATGATTATGTGTATGTATGTATATGTATGTTTTATGAACTTCTGTCGCTCAATCGTATCGACAGCACGAACTACGGACTTCTATCAACATCAATCTGTAGCAGAAGACGCTACGACAGTTATGGATGATACGTGTGTAAAATGTTGAAAGCATTTTAAATTGTTTTTTATATATTTTAGGGTTTTATTAACGCTTAATTATTAATATGATTAAGTAAAATATTTAACACTGTAAAAAGACAACAACCTCAGGCGGGAATCTAACCACGCACCTTCCGCATTCCGGGCGCCACTTGCTACCGAGGTCTGGCTTTCACCCGTCGAAATTTGTCAGTGCTTGATGCTTATGTTTTTTAGTCAACATTGCTTTATCAAATCTTATAAGTTTTTACCTCTGAGATCCGAAAGAAATATTTTTACAAATATTTAAACATTCGGTTAAGATGAAGCTGCGTTTATAGATTAATGTTTGTTTTTATATATTTTAACGTTTTATTTTACTTAAAATTTTACTTGTTTTTTAAAATCAAAATGAAATTTTCTTATAATAAAATTTTGCATCTACAATATCTAGAGTCCGTGTGGCATAGCCGTAGGGCGCTCTTTATAATAAATAGGCTGCAGTCTACAAGTACAGCGAATTTTAAGATATTGTTTTGTTCAGACCATATTGTTATTGCCGTTAACGATTTCCCCTTCGACATCAAGATTTTATGGCTTTGAGTGACAATATCACTACTTCTTCATCATCATCAGTTTATAAACGTCCCACTGCTAGGTTTCCCACATAGACACCGGCACATAGAGAATGGCCCAGAACGCCACCATGCTGGCCTAACGCGGCTTAACGAGTCTTAAGAGGAAACACTACGTGGAAGAGGCATGCAAAATTCTCATACGAAACACAGAAAAACGACGTTTCGTAGTCCCCTGTTTCCTCCTTCAGAACTGGTTATGTTTTTTTCTGCATCGGTTAAAGAAAGATGATTTTCTACGTCTGTAGGTTTAATTTTTTGCATTAAGTCAAATGACTTAATGAGTCAAATACTTAACAAACAGAAGCCTTCATAATTTAACGAAATCACTCCGTTTTAAGGCGTCTTCAGAAATATAAAGTGACCGGTTTGAAAAAAAAATCAAACATACAGACATAGAAAATCTCTTTCTTTAATTGATGCTAAAAAAGTAATAAAAATTGGTCCAGTTTTAAAGCAGGAAACTGGGGACTAAGAAACCTCGTTTTTCTGTGTTTCGTATGAGAATTTTGACACATCCATGTTTCCTCTTAACGGCTGCCATCTTACGACAATTAAACCTGACAACGTCACCAAAACGTTCCCGTAAGCATAAAATCATCTTAAAAGTAGTGCATCTAGTCGTTTGATATTTCCATTCTGTTATAAACCAAAGGTTGAATATTGAATATCGGAAACCCCTTTTAATGAGTCTGCGCAGACGAGTATCACGTTTTGGGGTTAGTTTTAGTTCAAACATCGATGAATCCACACAAAACTTTGTGTACACTATAAAATTCATAGGGTTCGACATTATTAAAACAAACTTTCAGTTTACAAAATTAATTTTAGATAAACTCCCCTTTGTCGAGATTCGACGTTTACTATTCATATTAATAGATAAGTAGGAATTCAGATTACTAATTAAGCTGATGTTGACTATTTTATCGAGTATGTGGTACCGCTATAGTAATTAGACCATGGTAGTTCAGAACATTAACAGGGTTTTACTAAAAGGATTTTCAAGCAAAGATTAGTCTTTATTTGCGAAAATACAGGTACACAGGTACAGTTCTTATTAGTATTACATTTGAGCCAATGCATTCTACCAGTTTATTGGTGTGCAAATATTTAAAAATGTGATTTTACAAAATTAATAAGAAATCGACTCTTATGAAGCGATTACTAAGTAAAAATTGTAAAAATAACAACAAATGTCACAAAAAAAATACATCTAAAGAACGAATTTAAACAAAAATATAATCAATAAGTTGTCTTATGATTGTTAATGATAATATTGAAATAGTAAATTACACAATTATATTAATTAAATCATACCGCGTCTATAATATTGAATCACATTATTTAATTTATTAATGTCCATTTATCCGTAATATGTTTATAATTATTAAATTCATTTATACTATAAAAACAATTTTTAAGGAGCATTTTTATGCAGCATTAACGAAATCTTAATTGATGGTACTCGTACGAGACGATAAATCTGAAGTTGCTAGTACCCGGAATCATCATCTACTACGAAACTGGCGATCTGGTTTCTACATACATACATATAATCACGTCTATTCCCAGAAGGGTTATCCAGAGACTATGCAATGAGGACAGCAAAAGCAGTCCTCTACCATAGTTAACTTTTCACCGAATAGCGGCTGCATATGTGCTCAGCGTTACAGGTGGTGAGCCCATCGCCGCTTTATGCGGTTGGATGTATGTGTAGTGTTTAGTCCGTTAGTCGTCTTTTACGACACCCAAGGGAAGAGAGTGGGTGGTTGATTCGTCACCGCTACGCAACATGGCGATCTTGCTCGTAGTTCTTCTGTGACTGAATTAGATAAAGTGATGGTGGCAACCTAGGCGGACTTATAAAGCCCTTCTACCAACCATTGTAATCTGTAGACGAAACTTTTAGATCTTGAGATTAACACAACAGTTGTACTAGATCGGCGCTCTTTTCCCGTTTTTAACAATTTCGATTGATTGTACCGCCACCATTAAAAAACATACAGTTCTAAAATTCATATATAGTTGAACATTTATCTACGGACTCTTAAATACAGAAACATGATTGGTAATACTTTACTCGATAGAAAAACAATCAAAGATAGCTCTGTCAACATTTTAAAAGAGCTGTTAGTCAGATAATATATTAATAAAAGTTACCAATTGTGACGTTGAAATTTAGTGGGTAATTTAAATAAAAAGTTCCAACGGTCGCCAATAAAAGGGTATATAATACATGAACTATTATTAACTAACGTAACGTTACAATTTCTATTTTTGGTTCAGTAGTTGTACGATAGGGCGTGAGTAAGTCTTAGCCTTGTTCAGTGGTGCTGATGATAAACTGCTATGTAGGGTGGTACTGCCCTGGTGGTGAAGCGGCCCTGGTGGTCCAGCGGTGTTGTATGTAGGAATGTAATTCAGCTCACAGCCCGTACAGCGGACCCCAATAAGCGGGGGGAGAAAACACACACTGAGTTTAACTGTAGTGCAAATACAATTGTGGTGTTCGATAAATTAATAGGTATGCGAAGTTAAGACGTAGTTTGAAATCGACTGCTCGGTTCCAAGCGAAAACGGCTACCAAAACGCAGGCCGCAGGCGCAGTTCGCTGGCGCGGCGGTGGCGGCGGCGTTGCTTCCGGTGCCGCCAACACAAGCATGAAATAGGGCGACGGTCCAGTCGATAGTAGCCGATCGATAATATCGATAAAAGATGAACTTATCATCAATGTTGTGATCGGTGTTAATAAATAATGTTTAGTTAACTAAGTTTAGTTTATAGCCATTTGTTACAGTAGGATTTATTATTAATTTAGTATATACTTTAGTTTAATTTTAAGTAGCTTTAAGTAAAAAATGACGGTTTTATTATGTGTATAGTAATACAACGCTACAGTTACCCCGCTCGCTTATCAAGGATTTTTGCTATCTGCTATAGAAAAAAATCCGTACTGATAATTACTGATATTTAGTGACATTTACCGTAATGACATTTACTTTTAGCTTTTACTTTTTTAACTAATGATTATTATAGGTGTTTACTAATTTTAAGTCTTTGATATGCCAAACACCGAGATCCTTTCCAGACATATCAGATAGTTCATAGACAAGAGGCGAACGTTTTTTCGTAACACGACATTTTACGAATTTTGGTGCAAGCTTTTTACTAAAGTATTTTTCTTTATCGCTTAGATAATAAGTTCTTTTCCAAACAATGTCGTCAACATGAAATTCGGCTGGTTTACGTCTCAGGTTATAACGAGCTGTATTTTTAGCATGCGCGTGCCAAAGACGTGTCTGGACCTCGTTGAAAATTGCCGCAAGATAACCCACGTTCTCAGCGTATTCGTCACGTGGAAGAAAGACTATCTCATCCCCAAGATCCGATTCTAAGTAGTGAGAACCACAAGTAACAAGCTCCCTGCCATATACTAGGAAGGCGGGCGTATAACCTGTTACCTCGTTTACGGAATTGTTGATGGCAAAAAGTATTTTAGGTAAGTTAACATCCCAAGCTCTTTGGTCATTGTCAATGGTTGCGGAGATGCAAGTAACAATGGTTTTATTATACCTTTCTACGCTATTGATCTGAGGTGTATACCGAGGTGTAAAAAATACATTTGGGATTTTATAGTTTTGAAAAAAACGCTCTAAATTTTTGCTAATAAATTGGCTGCCATTATCCAAAATAATGGTTTGAGGAACACCATGTGCAAGGAAAACAGAATCTTCCATGTGACGAATTACTATATCGGCATTGGCTCTCCGAAGTGGGAACGCGAGACAATACTTGGAGAAGCAACACACCACAACTAACAGATATGCATGCTGTTTTCTACTCGTGGGTAGGGGTCCAATGAAGTCAATTGATATCATTTGGAACGTACGCGAGCATTGTTTTGGTCTACCCATAACTCCCAATGTTGCATGGTTTGGTAATTTATATGCAAGGCAGGTAGGGCAACTGGACACAAACTTGACTACATTCGCGTGCATTCCTGGCCAAAAATAGCGGAGAGCCAAACGGTAATAAGTCTTGTGAATACCCAAGTGACCAGCTGTGGGTCCAGCGTGAATATCTGAGATCACTTGTTGACGTAGTTCACTTGGTACTACTTCTTTCCAGGAAAACTCTGTTGTAAGAGGGCACTTATTTTTCGAAAGTCTATACAGTGTATTGTTATTTATAGTAAAATTTGGCAAGCTAGAGGGAGAACTTAAACAGGTTTTATACTTTGTTTTGTACCAATCATCATTGGTTGTAAGGTAAGTGTCGGAGCTACTAATCGTGCTTACAGGTAGGGCGCGAGATAGAGCATCTGGTATCACATTGTCTACACCTTTGCGATGTTTGATCACAAAATTAAATGAAGACAACCTGACTCCCCAACGAGCTAGCCTACCAGTTGGGTTACTAATAGATAGGAACCATTTCAGCGCGGAGTGATCGGTGTAGACAACGAAAGTGTGGCCGTTGTCAAGGTAGCAACGCCAGTGTTCTAGAGCCGTAAGCACAGCTAATGTCTCTCTCTCAGTGATGCTATAGTTTTTCTCGGCACCTGAGAGGGACTTGCTCATATAGGCAATGGGATGCTCCTGATTGTCAATAGTTTGGCAAAGCATAGCGCCGATCCCGTAATTACTGGCGTCTGTATGGACTTCAAACGGCAGATTGTAATTTGGACAAGAAAGAACGGGGGTGGAAGTTAACAACTTTTTGAGGGTTTCAAAAGCAGTATTAGCCTCGACAGTCCATGTAAACTGCGGGGTACCCTTTTTATTCGAAGTAAGTCTATTGAGAGGTCCGGCAATAGTGCTAAAATTACGAACAAATCTCCGGTACCAGGAAGCGGTTCCCAAAAATCGTTTTACCTCTTTTTTAGATGTGGGGGTCGGGTAATGTAAAATGGCCTTTACCTTGTCGGGATCCGTACGTAACCCTTGGGAGTCTACCACATAACCCAAGTATTTAAGACTCTCTCGGAAAAATTTAGTTTTTTCAAAATTTATTGTGAGGTTAGCCTCTTGAAGTTTTTTAAGGACACGACGAAGGAGGGTCACGTGACTTTCAAAGCTGTCACTTACGCAAATGATATCATCCAAATAACAGAACACCCTCATCTCGAATTCCGGACCAAACAATTTGTCAACTAAGCGCTGCTGAGTAGCAGGAGCGTTAGTGAGTCCGAATGCCATAGTTTTAAAACAGAATGTGCCGCGTTGTGGAACAAAGAAAGCGGTCTTTGTTTTGTCTTCTGGGCAAATAAGAATTTGCCAAAAACTTTTGGAGAGATCGATACTGGTCAAAAATTTTGCGTCTTTCAAATTGTCCAATATCTCCGATATATAAGGTAGATTATATGCATCTTTGACGGTAACGGAATTCAATTTACGGCTGTCTAAACAAAACCTTGGTGTGCCATTCTTTTTATTAACAACCAGCACCGGGGAAGACCAGGCACTTTCACAAGGCTCAATGACATCCAGCTGCAGCATTTCGTCTACCTGTTCGTTAATGATTCTCGTCTTCTCCGGTGACATACGGTAATAGCGTTGGCGTATTGGCATTGCGTCCCCAGTATCTATGCGATGACTAATAAGTGTAGTCCTTTCCAAACCTTTATGTTCAAAAGAGATTTCTTTAAACTCTTGCACCAGCTTATCCGCTTTAACTTGTTGTGAACGTTCCAGGTTATGATAAGAGGTAATATGAATACTATTCAAATTAAGTGAAGAGCTTGCTGAAAAAGATTGAGTTATGTTTACAGAGCCAATATACTTGGGACATAACTTAAACTTGCGCCAGAAGTCGATACCCAGTATAAGAGGAGTATCAATAGCTGGAATTACATAACCTTCTATAATATGACTAGAGCCTTCGAACGATACCGGTAATTCAATATAACCAATGCTGTCCAGATTTTCACCACCGGCTGCAACAATATGAAGTTTGTTGTCAGTACGTAAAACAAGACCCATGTTTAACAGCTTTTCATAAAGTTTGCTACCTATAACTGATATAGCGGCTCCCGAATCTAGTAGTCCACAAATATCAAGATTATCAACCTTAATGGTTACATATGTACGTTTGTCATTAATAGGTTTAGCTTGCAGAATTGAAATTACTTTATACATACTAAAGAAATTCTTAACAAATGACAGCCAGTCTTGCCACTCCGCTTTAGATGTGTAATTGCAATTCTGCGCTAATCGTTTTTTTGTTCCTCGGAGCTGGACGGTTTTTGACAGTCTGGGCAGTCATAAAATCGAACTCCAGGACGACCACAACGGAAACAGACGATAGTGCGTTCGGCAGTGCAACTTCTTAGTCCATGGGTGTCTACCCGGCAGCGAGGACAAAACTTTGGTCTAGTTGCAAGAGCATGAACCGGTTTTGGAATATACCCCGTGTTCCACTGTGATTTACCCTTATCAACACTGGAATAGTTATTAGGTTTCGAGTAATTTTGGTTTTGTACATAATTTTTATTATAATTAGGGTAAGTTTGTTTTTGCAAATGACCCTGATCACCGTTAATTATTTTAAAAGGTTTGTTTACGGTTTGGGGATGAGAATAGGCAAACGCTGGAGCAAGCGTATCCGCTGTTACCTTAGGGGGCTCCCGAAACTGTGACAAGCGTACTTGAACATTTTCGAAGTTCTTGCAGAGAGAATGAAGAGTATCTATGTCTTTTATGTCTGGGCATGATGCTAGTACATTGGCGTAGCAAGAACGGACATTGTGGAGGATGATCTCGAGCTTATCCTTCTCCGAAAGCTTCTCATCAAGTTGGGCAAACATTCCTGACATGACCGAAAGCTAAATCGTAATATATTCGCGATCGCCTTGCGTGCGTGCCCTGATCTCGTCCTTAAAGCGGTAATCATAGTCAGAGTTGCTAAAATCTATCTTAAGTAGTTCGCAAACACTTTCCCAAGAGGTTACTTTATCACGAATGTTTCGGAACCAATGCAATGCATCATCCGTAAATATTTCAGTTGCATATGATAAAACTTTATTAGAGGAAATGCCTCTAGCTTTTATAAAGTCGTTTACACTTAGGATAAAAGCGCGCACGCAAGTTTTGCCGTTGAACTTAAGCTTCGAAAAGTCGGAGAGGCCACGATCGCAACTAACCACTTAAGCGTCCGAGCCCCTATATACAACATGGCGCCCAGCGTCCAGCTGTTTTCAGAGCTGCTAGAAGAGTGTACAGAAGAATACGAACCCTGACTGAGCTGACAAAAAAAATTAGAACTAAACAACTACTCAGGCTATATCAAAACTTTATATACGTACGGAATGCTTAGAAAACGCAGTATTTTAATAAATTAACAGTTAATTACGAAAATCTATTACAAAAATTACAAAAATAAACATTCCAAGACAAAAAAAAAAATACGTAAAAATATATCGACATGTAGAAATTATTATTACTTGGAAGTCACTGTTTGAAACTATAAAGAATCATACCATGTTCGATAGCTAAAACCATAACGATTGTTTTGATGTGCACATTATTAAGAAGAAGGATGATTACGAAGAGTAATAACAACATTTTTAGCACCAAAAAAATCCTATGCAAAAAAAATGGCGAACCGTCAAAATTGTCAACAATTTTATTTTTTTACTAAAGGTTCTCGTACACTATGCCATAGTTTCAATTGCTCTACGGATCAATTGATATCCATACAGCCACCTCAAATTTTCTTGCGGAACTACGAACTAGGTGCAGTGGGCAACAACCTTATCAAAGAACGTTGCCGTGTTTATGGCGCTTGGTCAGAAAAAAAAATTAGTTGCAATGTCACTGTCTACGAATGTAAACAAACTTATCCAATCTATAACGATAATTAGTTTGCGATTGTTTTGATGTGCACTTATTTAGGAAATATGGTAAGTAGAAGAGTATTTCGACATTTTTAAAGACGCTTACGCTGCAAAATTCCGTTTTGGCGAACTGTCAATTTCGTCAATTTCATTATTTTTTTCTGTGAAATTTTCTGTGGCAATATATAGATTTCTTTTACTTGTATGATGAATTAGTAACCACAGAACCACCTCAAATTTTTTCACGGACCTACGTACTACGTGCTTTGACCTATTAAACTGGTGACTAAACCTACCATGGACGTTTCGCACTTTTTTTGTCGGGTGACTAAAGTCACCGTGGACGTTTCGCACTTATTTTTGCCGGGTGACTAAAGTCACCGTGGACGTTTGAGTGGTGACTTGTTGAGTTGTACTTTCGAAGGGATCGGTCGACGCGAGCGATGGTTCCTTAACTAATTGAGAAATTGAGGACCTTACTGATTCAAAGCGCTTGGCACAGTTGTTCCATTGTTCTAATACGTCCGGTTGAACTGAACAATCTACTCTATTTAATCTGTGATAAATATGACACATTAGGTTATTAGATCTTTCCAACAAGTTTTTATCAAAGCTTACGTTTAACTGTTTAATGTTTTTATGAACTTTATCCAAACTTTCATTTATACCACGGATGTCCTCAATTGGCTCGAAGGGTGACGCTAGAATGTCTTCTGAAGGAAACAATTGAACTAATTTTACGATTTGTTTACGAAGATCTTGAACTGTATCGGCTGGGCCCTCGCCTCGTATTTCAACTTCGTAAGCGAGTTCGAATTTTTGTAGAGACAAAAATTTTATAATATAAGACATTATAACGACGTAATAACAGACGTAAAATAAAAAATAAAAAAATTGGGTAAATGTGAACAAGGCCAATAAATACTAATTAAAATAACTCCGTTCCGTTACACAATCAACTACAAGCAGAATTGTTTTTAGAAGCACCAGAATAAAACTACAGCAAAAAGTATAAAAAGAAAAAAAACATCTAAGTTAATTATTAAGCAACACTGAAAACATAGTAACTAGTGTCTAAGTGTGTAAAATTTACAATCCAGAGCTCGAACATTTAAACATAAATAATTATCGACTATCGATAAAAAATCTCCCCACACTAGACCCTAGTTACGAAGCACAAACAGAATAGGCAACTACGAAAAACAAAGCTTAACAAAAATGCACTCTCACAACACAAACTACACAGCAATCCATAAAATAAGTACGCTCTGAACTTTAACCACGTTGAAGGCGCCACTGTGACGTTGGAATTTAGTGGGTAATTTAAATAAAAAGTTCCAACGGTCGCCAATAAAAGGGTATATAATACATGAACTATTATTAACTAACGTAACGTTACAATTTCTATTTTTGGTTCAGTAGTTGTACGATAGGGCGTGAGTAAGTCTTAGCCTTGTTCAGTGGTGCTGATGATAAACTGCTATGTAGGGTGGTACTGCCCTGGTGGTGAAGCGGCCCTGGTGGTCCAGCGGTGTTGTATGTAGGAATGTAATTCAGCTCACAGCCCGTACAGCGGCCCCCAATAAGCGGGGGGAGAAAACACACACTGAGTTTAACTGTAGTGCAAATACAATTGTGGTGTTCGATAAATTAATAGGTATGCGAAGTTAAGACGTAGTTTGAAATCGACTGCTCGGTTCCAAGCGAAAACGGCAACCCAAAACGCAGGCCGCAGGCGCAGTTCGCTGGCGCGGCGGTGGCGGCGGCGTTGCTTCCGGTGCCGCCAACACAATCATGAAATAGGGAGACGGTCCAGTCGATAGTAGCCGATCGATAATATCGATAAAAGATGAACTTATCATCAATGTTGTGATCGGTGTTAATAAATAATGTTTAGTTAACTAAGTTTAGTTTATAGCCATTTGTTACAGTAGGATTTATTATTAATTTAGTATATACTTTAGTTTAATTTTAAGTAGCTTTAAGTAAAAAATGACGGTTTTATTATGTGTATAGTAATACAACGCTACACAATAGAAAAAACTTTTCATTACCTATTGAATACAAAAAGCACATATTTTTTATTTCACTTGTTTTTTTTCCTATACAGGGCGTCCCACGGATATGCCACATGGAGGGAAAGTACCTTGAATATTGTAGATGGAACGTTTTACTGAAAAAAGACATTATTTGAATTTAAAAAACAATTTAAACTGCATTCATAGATATTTAAATAATCACATGGTTGAACCGGGAATCGAACCCATTTCATGAGAAAAATAATCACCTGCAGCTTTATCATACCGATCGAAAGGCTTCATCATAAGGATTATTTTTTGCTAAATGACATAGTGTCACAAATAAAAGGAAGACCATGAATTTTAATATTTTTAATACAAAATTAATCAATTTATAATCACTGATATTGTTTATAATGCTCAAAATGAGTCTCTTCCTGATGAATACAAAGTCTCTTTTGATTATTTCGCTCCCTGTCGATTTTTGATCTTGTTGTGGTGGATATTTAGAATAATACGACTCAGTTCTGCTTGTAGCTCGTGAACACTTTCATACTGGTTACTTCTTAAGTGGGTACATTTATTAGTAATAGGTACTTATGATAATGTCAGTTCTGTTGTATGTCCTTAAGGCAATGTCAGCTTTTCATTTTTCTGAAATGTTAAAATTCATGGTCTTCCTTTTATTTGTGAAACTATGTTATTTAGCAAAAAATAATCCTTATGATGAAGCCTTTCGCTTGGTATGATAAAGCTACAGGATGATTATTTTTCTCATAAAATGGGTTCGATTCCCGGTTCAACCATGTGATTATTTAAATATCTATGAATGCAGTTTAAATTGTTTTTTTAAATTCAAATAATGTCTTCATTCAGTAAAATGTTCCATCTACAATATTCAAGGTACTTTCCCTTCATGTGGCATATCCGTGGGACGCCCTGTATAGGCAAAAAACCTATAAAACGCGCCTATTCGCGCCGCTTCGCTGATTGTGAGTAAGTAGTAAGTGTTTGACTGTTATCCCGTTTATCTCTGCGTACAAAACCCCACGCACATTGTATTCCCGAACACACCCGTCCCGTACCGTCGTACCGTTGAGACTGTGTCAAATCTGTGCCAGTAAAGACAAGCTCTTGCCCTATTTAATAATCACTCACGTCATTACTTTCACGTTATTCAATTTCCCATTTTCACCGGGGATGCTGCTTTAATGCAAAATTGGTTTTCAAAACATTTAAACTTAATTAGGCGGAGATATGACGATGAAACTCCGGTAACTAGTTGATCCCGTGGAACCTTACCTATGAAACAGGTCTATAATATTAATGAAACTCATCACAACAGACCCGAATTCGTGGAATAAATCAAAACTACAGTAGTTATGCGTTCCAAATGAAATTAACAAAATAATAACGTTTTCATTTTCTGGCGTTACTTGTAGGGTTGGCGCGTTACTTTACACACATCTTTAGAAACAACGTTTAGATACCTTTATTATTGAAATTTTACATTCACAATGCTATATAGATCGTGGGTTCGAATCCCATTCGAGCTTCCTGAGACTGGTTAATTTTTTTCTAGTAAACATTTTATCCTATAACGTTTAGATACGACATAATATTAGTTACAATTCTTAAATATACTAAAATAACTTGTTATTGTTCCTAAAGTTTACACAAGCGTATTTATATAAAAAGCCATGTAATGGAATAGGTATATAATAGGTAGGAAATAGATAGTTAGTACATAAGTCAATTATTTTTAACAAACAAAATCTATACGAGTATAATTAAATTGACCGAGTCTAGATTTCATCCTGACGTTTCAAACCTTTTGCCGGGAGTCGCCAAACAAGCATATGGACCGTCTGATATAAAACCGTCATTGACTACGCTGCTCTAGTACGTAGTACTATTATCTATTCTGTGACTCTAGCGACACAAGAACGCGCGCCTCGCACCTCTTTAGGTCTTGAATTTACTGGTACCAGATCCAGAGCCATTAAACAGGGATATAGCAATTCGAAATAATACGGTAGAAAAAGGTACAAGGGTAGTCAATAGTCAAAATATATTTATTCAATAAACTCAATTAATAAGTACTTTGAAACGTCCAAATATTTTTTAACCTACCACCCATTCAGGACATCATTTTTTAACTGTGGCAAAGAACGGGCGCAAGAAACCACAGCGCACAGAAGCAACGACATTTACAAAATATATATATATATATTATATGTCGTTACCAGGTCACAAAATACAAAATATGAATTTGAATGTAAATAGTTTAATTAAATATGGTGCTCTATATAAATTAATTATAGGCAAATAGAAATAGCTGTTGGAGCAGGTACTTGGAGCATTTCAGACCCAAGCTGTTTTGTCTTCTGTATAATCCGACACTTTATAATAAGCTTTTTTATAAAGCTTTTCTTTGATTTTGATTTTAAACTTATCAAGATCTAATTTCTGAATATCATTTGATACTTTGTTGTATAATCGTACACACAGACCCTTAAAAGAATTATTTATTTTATGGAGCCTAGTATAAGGCACTGCTAATTTGTTCTTACTTCTAGTATTTAATTTGTGAATATCACTGTTTTTTGAAAACATTTCAATATTTTTATGAACATACACAAGATTTTCATAAATATATTGTGATGCAACTGTCATTATACTTATATCCTCAAATCTCTCTCTGAGAGAGTCACCAGCCTGTAGGTTATATATTGCTCGAGTAGCCCTCTTCTGCAGCACAAAGATAGTTTGAATGTCGGCAGCATTTCCCCACAGTAAAATGGCGTACGACATTACACTATGAAAGTAACTGAAATAAACTAATCTAGCTGTATCAACGTCAGTTAACTGACGGATCTTCATTACTGCATAAGCCGCAGAGCTAAGTCTATTCGACAATTTAGCTATATGTGGGCCCCACTGAAGCTTGGCATCCAACGTGATGCCTAGAAACACAGTGGTGTCCACAGGATTCACATTCTTATCTTTAATTTGTACACTGGTTATTACCTGCTTAACATTAGGCAATACAAATCTTACACATTTGGTTATTCCCTCGTTTAATAGCAAGTTATTAACACTAAAACAGTGAACAATCTTTGAGACCGCATTATTCACATCGTCATAATTTGGGTGTCGTCGTTTCACTTTGAATAAAAGTGAAGTATCATCAGCAAACAATACTATCTCATGACTGTCTTATACTAAATAAGGTAAGTCATTAATATAAACTAAAAACAAGAATGGACCAAGTATTGAACCCTGCGGAACTCCCATTTTAACCACTGATCCCGGAGATCTTTTACCGTTAATGTCGACCTTTTGAATACTGTTACTCAAGTATGAGATTAGAAGGCTCAAAGAAGCATCCCTAATTCCATAGTGGTTAAGCTTTCTGACCAAAGTTTCATGTAAAACACAATCAAAAGCCTTGGATAACTCACAAAATACCCCTAGGGCATCCTGTGATTCCTCCCAGGTATCAAATATTTGAATTAAAAGCTCAACACCGGCGTCAGTTGTAGAGCGACCCCTAGTAAAACCATATTGTTTACAATGTAAAAGTTTATTTTTATAAAAATGAATTTGCATTTGGTCTAGCATTAACTTTTCAAAAATTTTACTAAATGTGGGTAGCACAGAAATAGGTCTAAAGTTAGAGGGGTCAGAAGTGCTACCTGATTTAAATAATGGAATTATTTTACTATATTTCATGAGGTCAGGAAAAACACCACAGTCAATGCATTCATTAAATATGCAAGCTAAAACTGGAGCTATTGTCATAATTACAGATTTAGCGACGTCCACGGAATTACCCCACAGATCAGCAGTCTTCTTTTTATTGAGAGTGTTAAATGTTTTTATTATATCTATAACACAATTTTTTTGAAAACTGAAATTATTTTCACAATCTTTAACATTCTCCTTCAAAACAGATTCAGCTACAGTGGGGGAGGAAATCAAGGCTTTTGTAGTTGAAACTGGAATGTCAGTAAAACACCTCTCAAATGCTGCAACAACATCAGCATCAGAAGTCAAGGTTTTATTATCACAATTTAAATTGTACTCATTATAACGACTTTTGACCTTTCCTGTTTCACTATTTATAATATTCCATGTCATTTATATTTTGTCATTACTATTCTTAATCTTAGAACTGAGATAGTTTGCCTTGGCTAATCGACATACTCTTTTGAATAACTTTGAATAATTTTTAACATATAATTTGAAGTCATCGCTGGTGTTATAGTTGCGTTCACCATAAAGTTCATAGAGGCGTTTCCTACTTCTGTGAATACCAATTGTAGCCCATTCATTAAAAGTTACAGTACCACTAACTGAGATCTTTTTTGGAATAAAAGTTTTATTAAATTCTGAACAATAAATGTTAAAAAAATTATTATAAAAGACGTTACGGTTGTCATTGTATTCTAAATAATTTAATTTTGTATCTAGATTGCTTTTAAAGCATTCCAGCCGACCTGCAGTTTTTGGTACAACAGTGATATTCTTTTTCGTCACTTGTTTACGCTGGTGTGGAAAGCTGACCATTTGGCCACAATGATCAGAGTCCAGGTTATTAATAATTTGCTTAGCCAGTGGTTTTACATTTGTATATATGTTATCAATACAGGTGGCCGAAGTGGCAGTTATTCTTGTCGGCTCCAAAAATAAATGATTCAAGTTGTATGATAGAAATAGGTTTTTAATTTTAGTTGACATAATGGAATTTTCTAACAAATTAATATTAAAATCCCCGCAAACAATTATTGTTTTACCTACATTACGGACTTTATGTAATGCCTCATCCATAACTTTTTCGAAAAAATCATATGATGCTGAAGGAGGTCTGTACACACTTAATACAACAAACTGCTCCAACTCCACACAAGCTATTTCTATTGTTCGCTCAACCGAGAGGCTCACTATGTCTTTGCGTTCCTTTAATTTAAACTTTTTACTAACAATAATTAAGGAGCCACCATGTATTGCATTTCCTCGACTGAACGAACTTCCTACCAAATGATTCTTAAAATTGAACATGAACTGATGGTCTTTAAGCCAGTTTTCTGTTATGCAAAGAATATCAATTTTATTACAGTTCATGAACAATTCAATCTCCAAATCTTTGCCCATCATTCCTTGGATGTTCTGGTGGACAATGTTTAAAAATTGTACATTTTTTAAATTTAATGATTGACATGGGCTTTTGCTAAAGCTATTTTTACATTCAATTAATTTCATTTTATTAACAAACATTTCGCAAGAGTTTTTCTCTTTTGTCATATAATTTAATTTGAATAATTAATTGGAATGTCAGTAGAAACACTACTGACGTCTATGTCAAATATACATTGCTCAATAGAAGCAACTTGTTTAGCCAAGTTTTTGGCTGACGTTTGAATACAATAGGATAGCGATAAAGCTATTTGTCGCTTAAAATAATTTGGCAGATAATAACTATCTCTTGTCAAATAAAAAATACTAACATAATTGTTAGTGTCAATTAAATGCATTATGTCATTTTTGCAAAATAAATGTAATGTCAGGTTAAGCTTATGTCTAATAGAATTTTCCTCCTGTGGCAAACTACTACAATAGGGTAATGTAAACAATATAATTTTCTTTACAATTAACTTATTCAAACATTCTAAACATTTTAGAAGGCTTGTTTTGTTCAGATTACCTCTATTACCAACAAATAATAATAAGGTGCTATTGGGTTTATATTTATGTTCTACAGCTTTTTTCAAAATATGTTGATAAGAAGCACCCGGTATACAATAATTGATAACTGAATGTCCCAAGTCAAATAACAACTGACCCATGTTTTTACCAAATTCATCACTAAATATTACAAAGTCACTATTACAATCTGTCTTACATGGAATCTGGTTGGTTGGTATAAGTTGTGGTACATTTTTAATTGTGCACTGAGTAAGGGAACCTTTGGAAGACACATCAATCAATTCGACAGAGGAAGAATCACATGGGATTGATGAACGGCTTGGTAACTGTTTACATTTACAATTACTTGTGAGTGAATCAATACCTTCATTGTTAACATTACACAGGACTACCAGTTCATCAATGGCCAACATGTGTTCTTTTATTTGACCTTGTGAAAGATCATATTGCTTAGTAATAGATATAAGCGAGTCCTCTAGGTGTGAAATTTTAGTTTGTAGAATTTGTGTATCATTTTTATATTTTAAATTTTTATTGTGTAGTTGTGACGAGTATATATCTAATTTGTCAATTAAGTACAATCTTTCTCTATTTAATTTTACATTTTTAATAAAAAAATTGTGTTTCTTAACTAATTTTTGCGTTTTCTTAATGTACTTATTTATCTTAATAAATTTTTTTAGTTTATTTTTGCTACAGCCAACAGTTTTCACTGAGTGGTTGCTATTTTTATTTTCCTCACATGTAAGATCTATAGTGACAGTGGGCTGACTGCTAGCTGTCGCAGAAACCATGAAGGGGGCACAGACTACCAACTCATCGAACAAGCTTTGATTTAATGAGGCAGTCATATTAAGTTTAGATGTTTCCAATAAAGTAATTTTATTATTGGCCTCATGCAATTCTTTTTTCAACTCATCTATGCAGTTCAGAGCCTGGTCATACTCTGAACTACATTGGTCGAACCTGTCCACAATGTTTTGGAGCCTGTCCCGGGCATCGATAGCATCGATATAACGGTCATTTAACTGTACCAACTCATTTTTTAACTTTTGATGCCTGTCTAATGATTCCAAAAGTTCCCTTTCGTTGTCATCTCTCTCTCTGTTTAGTTGATCACACAACTCTTTGGAAGCCTTCTATTCATTTAATGTCAGTTGGAGTTTGGACTCCTCCTGACGAGACAAGGCCTTGCGAGTCATCATTATGGGAAAACTTAAAAATTGAACCGTATTAAAGAGTAATACAAATTTTTAAATACTATGTAGGTTACAAGTAAACAGCTGTACGAGTAGTCGCGTAACCAACAAACAGAGGTTATGTTTACGTATGTTAATCGCAACTAAAGTGGTTGGAATTAAACAAGATACGTATAATAATTAACAAATCGTCAATTTATGCAAATTTATAAGATTTTAAGTGAAATAAGGGTAGGTACCTTAGAGATGACAACGGTTCACTTA
This sequence comes from Scoparia ambigualis, assembly GCA_963921215.1. Lineage (NCBI taxonomy): Eukaryota > Metazoa > Arthropoda > Insecta > Lepidoptera > Crambidae > Scoparia > Scoparia ambigualis. Next base: position 9,180,955 of record OY992510.1, read on the forward strand.
CATGCCGGTAACTGTCACTTAACAGTTTTACTTAAATTTTTGATTTTGCACATGAAATACACTAAAAGCGAAACGCTCACCACTAAAACACAACTTAACTTAATGATTGAATTGGAAAATGGGCGTAAAATGAGTAAATACCTAATAAATTAAATTTCAAATTTTACACAGGAGACATTCAGATCAGCTGTTTACAAAAGTGTTGCCACAGAAGAAACTAAGCCGCCGTAAGCAGTCGGATTCCTGCGGACATAAACCTATCTTCATACCACCAGATATATATTTACGGGTATATCCCCTTGTCTATCACGAAGTCTCCTAGAGGTTGCAAATAATTGAATTTTTATTGTGTCTGTTATTACGACAGCTGAGCTCATAAATAGAAAGACAATGGATAATTTGCCAACCCTGAGTGCATCTTAGACACGAGTCAGAACGTGAGGTATATCCGAAATGGATCGCTCGTCCTTCCCGCTGGCGCAAGTGCGGATATTGGTTTCAGTTCGGAACTATTGCAGTTTTCAAGTTTTGATGAAATACAGCCGGCGGCGAGGCGCGGCGCAAACAGACTTGTTTGAGCTACGCGACTCAATTGCACGATCTTGTATCAGACTATTCAGCGAGAGAAATTGCTTAGATAACTAGCATAACAACATTATTAGGTCACTGTGCTATTCAATTTTGAACATAACCGATGGTAGAATTATTTTAAAAGGCTACTGAGCATACCTAATCTTTTGTTGTCATTACTAACAATTGAATTTCTATTGTGACTGGTTTTTAAAAGTTAAGCTCGTAAAATAGAAACATTTCTTATTTTAATAAAATTGTTAACAAATCGACGCATCAGTGACCGAGAGGCTAATCGTTCTGTTAACTGTTAACGGACGGTTGTGGGTTGAATTCCCAGGTAGGGCAAAGATTTTTTTGATACACAGCCCAGGTCTGTGATCACCAACTCGCATTTTGGAAAACATGGTGATTAAACTAATGCCCCATTAAATTTATTTTAGCAATTATATTCATATTTTGTATTGACCTGGTAACGACATACCTACTCTTTTTTTTGTTTGTAAATGTCGTTGCTTTTGTGCGCTGTGGTTTCTTGCGCCCATTCTTTGCCACAGTTAAAAAATTATGTCCTGAATGGGTGGTAGGTTAAAAAAGATTTGGACGATTCAAAGTACTTCTTAATTGAGTTTATTGAATAAATATATTTTGACTTGACTTGACTTGACTTGAGGTACTTGATTTCATTGATGGCCCTTGGCCAGCAGTGAGCAGCGGGTGATTTAAAAATATTTAAAAACTGCTGGGCTGTTCTTTTTTAATTTTAATTTGTGTAAATGGGTTGTACATCCCTAATAAAAGTCCATCCTACAACGCTATGGGAAAATGCTATTTCTGGCTTGTAATGACTTAAATAATCCTGTGTTTGCTTTGCAAAGTGTATGAAAAGTAGAAACTGAACCGTAACTTCGTGTTTTAATTACGTATAAATAAAACTTACACCATTTCTAGTAATTTTGTAGATTCTTCGTTTTTTCGTAACAAATAGTAAGTTGTAGTCTTTGCCTAGCCGTCCGGGACACGGGCATGATGTATTCTACATTTGTCGAGAATGTTCTCCAGGCCCTTGAATAAAGAAACATCGAAAAGCAGATGACGAGTTACATTGTAGCAAGCGGCCGTGTCTACATTAAGATTATTCGTGACGCCCACCGCCGCTCATGCATTATTCACCGCCCCTGGGCGCTTCGTCTGTGCCAGAGTTCGGTTGAAGGAATGTTTGCTTGGAGCCATTGAGATAACTAGAGACGACACAGCAAAGCAAGTTTTTGCGCACTGAGATTTTTTTTTTCCTACTCTCACACCAATTATCTAGCTCAAGAGAAGCTTCGGAGAAACTCGTTAAATGGTTACTACCCAAGTAACACAAGAAAGCATTCTAAGAAACGAATAGTAAATGTATTTACAACTTAAGGCACGTATAAACTCTTTTATAAGTTCACCCAGAATCTTAAGGCCTCATATTGGCATCTCAAAACCTTTATGATGCTTTACACTGTATAACGGTTGGACAATGGCATATGAAAATGCTTTTGTAATGCCTTAAGTTGTAGTGCTGCAAATCTAAATGCAGCTATACAGCTTTTGGCTGTATAAGGTGCTTTTGGATATACAATAGCATTCTTAAATAAAGATAAATGCTTAAGGCTGCTTAATGGCATAAAGTTGTACCATTATATTGCCCCTTAAATCCATTGTACAGCTTTGAGCGGTTTTTAGTGCCTTTGGTTGTATAATAGCACTTTTAAGTGGTAAGCAAAAGCCTAATACATTAGAAAAGCATAAACGTGAATCAATGTAATGCTTGCATTTTTAATGACCAACTGAGTTCTGTTGTACAGCTAACAGCTCTTTAATCAACTACACGTGACTAATTGTAATGCTTATGGCTGTTTAAATACTTTCGATTTACTGTATTCGTAAAGTAAAACAATTTGTTTATGGGCCATTTTGAAAATTAACAATCTGTGAAACGAACTCTTTTAACTAGCGAATGTGATTTATAATAACCATTAATATATTACCTACGTGTGTAAGTATAACGATTTTAAATGCTAATATCAAAATTACTTGAGTTGCGATTTCATTGTCGTGTATCAGCATGCATTACATTCATTTCAGGTAAAAATAAGTGCAGCACAAAATGTAGAAAAATCTTTCAAAATAAGAGTAAGAACTGGAGGAATGAGGCGAAAAATATTAAAGGAACATGCAAGAATTATGCAGGTTCCTTTGATGTCTACGAATCCGATGTCAGACAATACACGACAACAAAATGATTCGCGCGAAGACTGCTGTGAAGCGAGTTGTAGCGATATTACAGAAGGTTCCGTAGGATAAGTAACACCTGTCAACATCGGAAATATACACAATATGGAACCCTCGTGTGTTGAAGAATATTTTATTGTGAATAATGAGAATATTCAACTAAATCGTGTTTATTCCTGTCCGCTTGATGTCAGTGAGATCTGTATCGTGATTATGATATTTGTTCAATGTATTTATTGATTGTCTTATTGAGTTTTGTTTAGTTTTTACGACGCCTACAACTTGTGTGTCCAGTATACTTCTCGTTGTCAAATAACTAGTAAATTAACTGCTAAATACTATGTCCAGTATTCTTCCCGTTGCCGTCTTATTAGAATATTAACTTTCGATGTTTCTTATTATATTCAAAAAATATTTGTAGGGTTCCGCACCTAAAATGTTTTCTAGTTTACTATTTTTCGTTTTTCAGAGCTTCAAGTCGAGAGGACATCATATGGTAGCATTGGTGCCACCTGAAAATGCTCTTTCGGATATAGATAGTGGTTCTGAACCTGAAAATAAAGAGGAAATTGCTGTTTTTAGAACTAAGGAGTTGTCGTCCTCACCCTGCTCTTCCTTCCATCAATTCATACATACAGAACATGAATGTATTAGACAGCTCTGAAAATGATACACAAGACAATGTTTCAATTGACTGTGATGAGACTTACGTTGATAGTTATACTTTTTTGGAGACAGTAAACGAAAATCTTCAAACAGAGGACCGTCCTAGCATCAGTGGCAGGGAGAAAAACCCTGCGTGAGAAGCCGAAGAAAACTTGATTCATGAGCGACCTTCGTTGACTCCTATTGTTAACAATGTGTTACCACCAACTGGTGAAGTAAATTATAACGCTTTATCAAGTTTAGCTTCATTATTGTCGATTCCGTCGCCAAATGTTTCGTCTATTGCTAATCCATCAACATCAAGAACAACCAGGCGTAAAAGAAACCTACCAGTACAACCTCAGCCTAATGTCCGTGCTAAAAAGACCAAAAAACGCTCATTGTGAGCTACAAATGGAAAAAGGACAATTCAGACACAAGGCTGACATTCCATCAAACGACTTTGTGTTTAGTTTACCGGATACCGACGGTTCTCTGTTGGATTTTATTTATCGGTTCTTCTCCCCAGATATACTCGTCAATATTGTCGATAATACAAACTTATACTCAACCCCAAAGAACTGGCAAATGGATACAATTGACCATCGACGAGTTGAAAGACTTTCTCATGATTCTTTTTATAATAGGTTTAGTGAAAATGCCGTCTTATCTAGACTATTGATCAATCATAAGAGACAATCGACATATGGGAGGCGTTGACTTGTGCGAGACATGTTGATAGCTCTGCACAGAACATATTTCAAGAGCCGTCGTTAGTACATGAACATCTTTGGGCAAATGATAGATATAACGGTTAACAATGCTTGGCTACTGTACAGGAGAAAATGCAACATGAAAAAACAACATATTACATAAGACTGAAAAAGTTTGGACATGGGTTGGCAATTGAATTGAAGCAAAAAGGGAAGATCAATTGAGGCGGAACCACCAAGTCCTTTGTCGAAAAAAGCGCTGATCAAAAATCCAAGTGCTCCGAGGCCCCCAGTTTCTGTGCGATATTATGATGGCTACAACCACTGGCCTGAATATACAATATATGGACGTTGCAAGATCTGTAAGGACAATAAAACAAACATACATTGTTCCAAATGTAAGCAAAGGTTGTGTTTAGTGGCCAAAAGAAATAGCTTTTATAATTTTCACAAGTAAGTAAAGCAGTTACCAAAATACTACTGACAGTTGGTATAGATTAAGCTACATTGATATTTTTTTAAGAACAAGAAGGCTGACTATTTTTGAATAAGTAAAATGTATGAAGATTTTATAGATAATTATTATGTTCAAAACTTAAGTGAGTTGTTCGAAGAGTTCCTATTAGTGTTTTAAGCGTAAGCAATGTAATTAAGAGACTGATTTGCTAAAATATAATGACTATTTTCCTACAGAATCACTTGTTTCTTTTATTCTTTCTTTTCGATAATGGGAAGTATACTGCACGCGTTTGGAGCGCTTTATTTTCTTATGAACTTGATAATGTCCAGTATAATGGACGTAAGTTTCCCAGGAGACTGAAATAGGTAGATTTTTTCAGGTATTTTTGCGGGCTCCCTACAAGCTAAGAATCGAAATTTGTAACAATTTCAATTTTTTTTTTCTTAAAAATAACCCGTCGAATTAAGGGTTAAGACGTCTATGGCGATGATGGTGCATATTTTTTTACTTAAAATTTCTATGTTGATTTAAATGGTTCTCCTAATTAAAATATCGACTTTTTATACTTTTTCTTAACTGAAACTAAATAAGGCAGAAATTTTAAATCTGTCGTCTAATTTTACGACGTCGGTCGTTGACGGTCAATGGGTTAAATTGCATATTTTCTTTGAATAAAGTAAATGATAATGAGTGATAATTTACGGTAATGGTAAATGATATTCCCCCAAATCCCTTGAGACTCAATATAGCTATGGGACCTAAGAATAAATTATTCTAAGTGTGGGACTTTATTGAGATCTTACGCGGACTTCTTGAGAGAATTTGAAAAGTGATGTTGCACTGTTTTGTTTTATTTGCCAACACTCATGCATGTTCATGAACACTTAACAGTAAATAATCCACCATTATTTCTACAGTATTATACGTGTATGTTCGACAAAACACAAATTATAGAAAATAAAACAAAACTGCTGACATGACGCTTAAATTTCCCGCCAAGAAGTCAGAAAGAAAATTATCACATCATCAAATACACAACGAAGCAGCCGAAAATTATTTTGGCAAACGGATTCAAGTAGGTAGGTAGTACAAAAATTCTGAAATTAGTTTTATTGTTATGCTCAAGGATCCCCAAAATGGGTTGGTTGAATGCTCTAAGCAAAATGGCGTTCAAGTACTGGCACTATTTCAGTCTACATCGAGTCTACTGGTATACCGGTGAATTCATATAGAACTACTTTAAAGCCAATGGCACTACAGTGATACATCAAAAGTCTGCTCTCTGGCCACTGGCTTGATAATTGTTCACGTGTGAGTATTTATACTGCTGGCGGCATTAAATAGCTTTTATAAAGGCTCACTGGGCTGCTTTAGACAGGCACCATTTTGTAAATATTTTATAAACTAAAATATTATCATTCGGACCTATTTGTAAAAGCAATAAACCCATAAAACAAGGATAAAACCTAATTTAATATACTGCCCAACCAATACTGTTATGTTAATTACGCAAAATACGTTCAGGCTAGAAATACACAATTGTTTTGGTTATTCCACACATATCTTTAATTAACATTTTAGACCAAAACCACAATTTATCGAAGGCGCGTGAAAATTTTCAATAAAACTTTTATGGACAATTACTGTAAACTGCATTGCGCATTAATATTTGATGGATTAAATAACAAAAAGTCTAAAACTTTCCCAGTATTATAAAATGTTGTTTTCACAATCACGCGTTTTGACATGTCTTCGTCCATTAAATATTGCGTGACAAAATATAGTTTAATAATTACAACGTCAATGTATTATAAACATTTGTACCGTAGTGTTAGAGATGTTTTTGCAATGATGTAGCGTTTATTAAGTTCGAACTGTGAACACTTAAATAGCTCGTCTAATGCTTTTGTAATGCACTGAACATCTTCATTATCAAAAATATTGCTAGCTTAGTGCTTTTGTAATGCGATTAGCAACTTCATTGACCATAATAATGCTTCTTTAATGCCATTGTTACCCTCCTTGACCACAATAATGCTAATATAATGCCTCTGTAATGCAATTAAACTACTATTTGCAGACCTATATAGGGTCTAAAGCCGTATAATTTGTGCCCAAATAAGCATTACAGTAGCCGTATACACGTGTGTAATACTACTATATAACCAAACTCAAAATGCCATAACGATACAGAAATGCTAAAATGCGGCTGTTATACTGCTTTGATGTGTTACTTGGGTAGAAAACGGATAAACATACTTAAAATACTTAAATACATACTTATTATACATAGAAAACACCCAGACTCGAAACAATTTAGAAAAACAATAATTTCTAAATTGACCCGACCGGTGATCGAACCCGGGACCTCAGAGATGTCAACACCATGAAAACCGGTGTACAAACCACTCAACCAAGGAGGTCGTCAATTAAAAGGTGCAAATGCCACAGTGATTGTGAGTAATCCGAGCGATTGTAGAGATCTTGCGGCCGCCAGTTAATGCACGAAAAAATTGTGTCGCGATGTTGTCTTTAGTTGTAATACCTCTATGCTTGGAGCGCTGAAATAATCTACTGTGATAAATTATACCGCGAAAACCTGTTGCGAAACTTAAGAAACGGTTGGAGCGAACTTGAAAGTTTGCAAAAGAAATCATAAAGTTTAGTATTCAGTATGTTTTTTTTTATCTTCTTATGACCAATTTTGCTATACGCAATAATAATAATCTTCTAGGGTAATCAGTGGAGAAGTAGCGGTTCCTTTTTCAATACTAACTCAGGAGCTTTCCCTGTGGCCAATCACTGATAGGTAAATAGATAGGGATATAGGTCATTGATTATATCGAACTCAATCGTATCTTATGTGTGTCAATATATTACTAAGAAAAGGCCCGCTTAAACAAAAAATACATTTCTAATAATCACGAATATTATCCCACAAGGAGTTAGTCAGAGACTAGGCAATGAGGACAGCAAGAGCAGTCCTCCACTAACTATTATAGTACACTTTTCACTAAATACCGACTGCACATGTGTGTTGGATGTATGTGCAGTCTTTTTGCCTTTTACGACAGCTAAGGGAAGAGAAGGGTGGTAGTATTCTTTCACCGCTACGCGACACGGTTATTTATTGAATTAATTGTTATTGAAACGATTGAATAAATTAGAAACTCAATTATTTATGCTTGTAAGGTTATGTTCCATTTTTTATTTTTCATGATATTCATCTAAATATATATTCATGTGTATATTTCTACATACTTACGATAAAATTAATTATCTAAATATAATCACTAATTAATTTCCCTGAAAGCTTTTGAAAGCGATTGAGGCTTTCAGTTTTAAGTAAATGAACGAAGCCGCATGAAAGACATGTTCTCACCATAAACAAATGGTAAGCACTTTGTCTTCAATGATTAAGCTGATATTTGTCGTAATGAGGGTATCTTTAGCTGGAGCTCCTTAAGTTATGAAAATGTGACAGGCGTACACCGCTAAGCGAGGCATTTGTCAGCGCGTAATTTATGGAGGAGTTCAGTAATTTCCCTTAACAAATGTCCGTTATTTGTCGCATCTCACTTGTGAACTGGAGCAATATAACTTGAAGAGGTAACATTAATTGGGAATATATATTTAGTAAGTACCTACTAATATTTCCTGTGGAACGGTGGAAGTGAACGGACATGGCATATGACAGCTTAACAAAAACTAGTTATAATAGTGATGTGAAATATCGAGAATTGATTTCGCTTTGATCTGACTCTTTTATGACAAACGGATTAGGAGTATTTTTATTGTTTAAAAATAAATAATAGCATAAACAGAATATTTAATAAAAAAGATATTGTTCAAAGACAATAATATAGATTTTTATGAGATTTAAATAATAAAGTAGGTACTATGAATTTACTTGATTCCACACTAATTTCATAGATTATACGATAAATTCAAGTTGACAGCAGACTTCAGACTGCAAAATTAAAGGTAAATAACCAATGATGTTACAATATTTATTATCATTAAAAAAAAACCGTAAAACACGGTAAAAGTGGTAAATATGCTAACAAAAGAAAAGCAAAATGTGTGCCGCAGTGTGTGCCTAACTGTTAATTAGTTTTGACAAACTTCCGTGAAATATTGATTATTTTGTGCGTGAATTATTACTGTGAATTATTGGGTTGTTTACCTCTACAGAAAATTTGATTGGTACGGACTTATATCATAGATGTAAACAATTGTTTCATAAATAAAGGACAATATTGGCCCTTTTAGATATTTAGACATTTTATAAGTAAACAAAATAAAATATGTAATCAATCCAAAACTTTTCTGGTCGTTTATCAAAAGCAAAAAAGGCGGTAAGAGTAGTCATACACAATGACTGATGGTATCAGGACTTCATCAAATGGTACGGAGATCTGTGACTTGTTTGCCTCCTACTTTAAGAAAGTATAGATGTATCTTTTACGAATAACAGTACATGAACAACTATAGCCTCGAACTAACAGCGCAATATTTTAGTAAGGATTACATATTGAAGAGATTGAAGTCCTTAGACCCCAACAAGGGTGCAGGTCCCGACGGTGTTCCACCAATTTTCATCATCGCATGTGCAAATGAGCTGCTAACACCCATATATTATATTTACTAGAAATCTCTTTAATCGGGCATGTTTCCTGACGTCTGGAAGGCAGCTACAATAGTACCCATTCACAAGGCTAAAAACGTTGAAATTGTAAATAATTACAGACCTATTTCGAACTTGTCAACCCTAGGTAAAGTCTTTGAATCTCTTCTCTGTTCTGTGATACAAAACCATTTAAATCACTACCTTACCGACACAGTCAGCATGGTTTCGTTAAGTCCAGGACTACCTGCACAAACTTAACTATATATAAACGTTGGTGGAAGCTATGGATGTAGGCAGAGAGGTTGACGTCATATACACAGACTTTAGTAAGGTGTTTGATAGAGTACCCTCATAATATTCTCCTTTCAAAGTTGGGAGCGAATGACATTACCGGTTCATTGCTGGCATGGTTGGAATCGTAGTTTCTACGTTGTCATTAACGGACTCAATAGTACACCATGCAAAATATCATCAGGCGTACCGCAGGGATCACATTTGGGCCCACTGCTTTTCAATGCCTTCATTAATGACATTCCAACATGCTTTCTACATACTATAACACCATTTTTGAATGCTCATGATTTGAAGTAGGTAGAAATTTCTAATACTTCGGAGGAATAAAAAAAAATCAGGAAGATATCGACCGTATGGTGGAGTGGTAACTTGAGAATTTTTAACTCACACAATAGCACATACGAAATTCACGGTATCCCTAATAGGAAAACGGAGGAAATTAGAGACTTAGGTGTAATGTTCGACAAAAAACTAACTTTTGTCCGCCATATGAAGAATGTTGCAAAACGAGCTTTTAAAATGTTAGGATTCGTTTTGCGAAATACCAAGGTATAAAAAAATCACGTTAAGATCCTTTTATACAATAGCCTCGTGCGAAGCATAACAGAGTATTGTAGCGTTGTATGGAGGCCGCATTACGCGACACACTCTTTAAGATTGGAGCGACTACAAAAAAGTTTCGTGTCAAACTTAGCCTACAGAAATGGGATCCACAAAAAAAATCTTTCCTATGATAAAAAGATAGGTACGCTTTTTTAATATTATCTAACTATAAGATTTATCTTTTATGTTTAAAATTTTCAATCATAAAATTTACTGCCCTCTCTTACTTCGAATGTTATAGACTTCGCGTGCCTTCAAAAATTCCTCGCTTTGCTCCTATCCCTCCCACCCACTATGCCCTCCTTTTCGCGAGTCATTTTTAGATGAAAATTCTTTTATTCCGTGGTTATGTAAATTGCTTAATGGTTGTAGTGACTTGGGTGATCTCCATATCGGTTCATTTGCTAAACTTAAAACAACCATAAGCCGATCCAGGCTTAAGGTTGATAATTAAAATATATTGTAAATAATACCTACCTACATCTAATAATTAGTAGTAAGTCTTTTTTTATCTCTTTGCATGTTGTGTTCGCCTTAAAAGGTTGTTACATTTATTAAATATTTTTTGTATTTTTGTTGTATTGTAGAATTATTATTGTGAACAAACACTGGTGAACCTAAATAAATAAATAAATAAATGTATTTTTCCAACTCTGTTTTTATGGAAGATATTCCTACGTGCTTATTTTCCATCTAAAAGGCTCACAGATCCTTTGATCTAAGCGTGAAGTGTAACGGAAATATACTAACAACGTAATTCCGAAGTAATGTTAAATTTGGTTTACTCTCAATCCAATCTAAACTTTGGAACTTTACAACGAAAACAAAATATCATCAAAACGCTTGTGGTGTTTCATGTTTGGGTCAAGGACATAAGCAGCTGAAAAATGTGCTAAACTCAGAACAGAAGAAAGATCTGTTCTGTGGTGCTGAAGTTTTATACTTTTAAACCTACGACATTGGTATCTGTTTTTGTTATCGAGGCAGCAAAAGAGCATTTGAGATTGAGGGAGGAGCGCGATGGCGCAGCGGCTAAGACGGTTAGCGATCCTGCCAATTAAGTAACTTTTGCAATGCCGGATCAATTTGATGGGTGACTAAATAAAAAATATTTCGAGCTCCTCCGTGCTTTGGAAGGCACGTAAAGCCGTTGGTCCGGGTTGTTGTAGTAAGATGCCAGTCGATAAAACCGACCAACTTGCGTTGGGCCAGCGTGGTGGGTAAGGGCCAATCTCCCTTTGTGCTTTTATAGGCTGATAATGATGATGATAAAACGAGCATACAACGGTTCATTTGTTGAAAAACGGCCACCGCATGCATCACTAATGCCCATTTACGCCGACGACTCCTGAGTGTTAGATGACCTCAGAAAATTTTCAGGCGACGGTTTTCGAAGAAAGACTGACTCACCTTACATGACTTAGAAGATACCTGACAACTGGGATTTGCTGAAAAAGATCATTAGAGCATCAATTAAAGCTAATGGTGAGACTCAGGTTTTAAAATTTACAATATGATTCATGTATGTATTACATTAGCAATATGTTTGCTGGTATTTTAGCAAAATTCCTTGATGCAGTTGAGGCACAACTGTCGGGGATTGACGAGATGCCTGGTATTCCGAGAGTCCACGCTCCGCCGTCTGGTTTCATTAATCAAATTCCTAGCTACCATCCAAGTCTCTCAGACAAGTTCAAGAACTCAACTTCTGTACCGTCTTAATTAACTTGCCAAATGTTAATTTCGAGTCCCGATATAAATATTAATAAGTCTCAGCACGATGTTTTACGTTTGAGTGGTAAGCAACGAATGTTTTCATTTAACATCGCAATAAATAAACATGAAATAATTTTCGGTATCACCATTAATTTAAGAAGAGCTGTAGTTGGGATCTGCCAATGCAAATAATTATGTAAGTGTGCTATCACATGTTAGGGTTTAGGGAGACTAACCACTTCGCTGGACAATTGAAAATATTTTATAATACGTAACTATTAAGCTGTTGAAACAAAAATATATCTTAAAAAATAGAAAAATAAATTCTTATATCAAACTTTTTCATACCATTCCAATTATTAATACAAAATTTTATGTAAGTTCTATTTTTACAGAATAAAATCTGAGATGACATCGCATAAAGGTTACGTATCTTTTAAAATAATTTGTTGCATTTTCTTCATCCTTTTTTAACGTTTTAGTATTTGATTACAAATAAAAACTTTTACCGTTCATAAAGGTGATCGTAGCTTTCAATATTCCAGTCAGATGACTAAACATATACTTCATGAATAAACTAAAGCGAACAGACCAAACATTAATAATAGATCTGTGCTAAAGCGCATATATATCTTTGTCTAGGGCTAAAAACAAACAGACAGTACATAATAAATGACCGGTTCTAAACAGTGTGTTACCTGTTGTGGAGAAAGGAGGTTACACAATTCGTTTCTCTTTTTATTTCGCTCTCTCTGTTGACCCTCGAACCGAGACAAAACAATGCCCAGTACCGTTCTTCAGTGACGGAAAATATCAAAGCAAAGTTCATTATAACGCCGAAGTGAAAAATATAAACGAAAATACGATTTCCTGCAAGTTATTTCGGTATATCTCTCAGTGGCCGTGTGTTCAAGTTAAACTTTTATACGGTTTCACTTACAAGACTTTCCTTTTTCTTCAGCGTTAAAAAGTAAATATTCACTAACTGCTTTTATTGTTTGACGTTATTTTTATTTTATGGCCCCTCGTAAACAAGTTGAACTTAACTAAGGGACGATAATTTAATCTATGTTTTTTCTTTCCATTTGGGTACACTTCGTATTTGCACAATTACTTTCGTGACGCACGTATATATTTTATTTAGCTGGCTACAATACGGCTGAAAATATGGTGTTATTTATAGATAATAAGTTAAAATGTGAATAGTAAAGAAATTAACTACTCAGTCAAAGTATTTTTTTTCAATTAAAGCTCCTTGTGATGTTTTTTTTGATTAGTCAGTTTATACAACGGAACAGTGTTCTTTTTAAACAAACTTAATAAATTTAGATGATCAGGTCAGGTGATCACAAGGTGTTTAATCTATAACATATACCATTTAGGTATCAGCCTAATCCAATTAAAGTGTAATAGATTATAAATTCCATTGTTAGTTATTTCATAATTAGGCCATACTATTGACATTGTGCATATGAACATACAAGTCAAGTCAAGTAAAGTCAAAATATATTTATTCAATAAACTCAATTAATAAGTACTTTGAATCGTCCAAATCTTTTTTAACCTACCACCCATTCAGGACATAATTTTTTAACTGTGGCAAAGAATGGGCGCAAGAAACCACAGCGCACAAAAGCAACGACATTTAAAAACAAAAAAAAGAGTATGTCGTTACCAAGTCAATACAAATATGAATTTAAAAATAAATAAAAATGATGCAATACAAAATTACAATACAATGTAGTATCAATAAATAAAGACAATTAGAAATAGCTGTTGGAGTGCTTGGAGCATTTCTGCAAGCTGTTTTGTCTTCTGTGTAATCTGACACTTTATAATAAGCTTTTTTATAAAGCTTTTCTTTGATTTTGATTTTAAATTTATTAAGATCTAATTTCTGAATATCATTTGGTACTTTGTTGTAAAATCTTACACACAGACCCCTAAAAGAATTATTTATTTTATGGAGCCTAGTATAAGGTACTGCTAATTTGTTCTTACTTCTAGTGTTTACATTGTGAATATCACTGTTTTTTGAAAACATTCCAGTATTTTTATGAACATAAATCAAATTTTCATAAATGTATTGTGATGCAACTGTCATTATATTTATATTCTTAAATCTCTCTCTGAGAGAGTCGCCAGCCTTTAGGTTATAGATTGCTCGAATAGCCCTCTTCTGAAGCATAAAGATAGTTTGAATGTCGGCAGCATTTCTCCACAGTAAAATGGCGTACGACATTACACTATGAAAGTAACTAAAATAAACTAATCTAGCTGTATCAACGTCAGTTAACTGACGGATCTTCATTACTGCTTATGCCGCAGAGCTAAGTCTATTCGACAATTTAGCTATATGTGGGCCCCACTGAAGCTTGGCATCTAACGTGATGCCTAAAAAACACAGTGGTGTCCACAGGATTCACATTCTTATCTTTAATTTGTACACTAGTTGTTACTTGCTTATCATTAGGCAATACAAATCTTACACATTTGGTTTTTCCTTCGTTTAATAGCAAGTTATTTACACTAAACCAGTGAACAATCTTTGAGATCGCATTATTCACATCGTCATAATTTGGGTGTCGTCGTTTCACTTTGAATAAAAGTGAAGTATCATCAGCAAACAATACTATCTCATGACTGTCTTTTACAAAATAAGGTAAGTCATTAATATAAACCAAAAACAAGAATGGACCTAGTATTGAACCCTGCGGAACTCCCATTGTAACCACTGATCCCGGAGATCTTTTACCGTTAATCTCGACCTTCTGAATCCTGTTACTCAAGTATGGAGATTAGAAGGCTCAAAGAAGCATCCCTAATTCCATAGTGGTTAAGCTTCCTGACCAAAGTTTCATGTAAAACACAATCGAAAGCCTTGGATAAATCACAAAATACCCCTAGGGCATCCTGTGATTCCTCCCAGGTATCAAATATTTGGATTAAAAGCTCAACACCGGTGTCAGTTGTTGAGCGACCCCTAGTAAAACCATACTGTTTACAATGTTAAAGTTTATTTCTATGAAAATGAATTTGAATTTGGTCTAGCATCAACTTTTCAAAAATTTTACTAAATGTGGGTAGCACAGAAATAAGTCTAAAATTAGAGGGGTCAGAAGTGCTACCTAATTTAAACAATGGAATTAATTTGCTATGTTTCATTAGGTCAGGAAAAACACCACAGTCAATGCATTCGTTAAATATGCAAGCTAAAACTGGAGCTATTGTCATATTACTGATTTAGCGACATCCACGGAATTACTCCACAGATCAGCAGTTTTCTTTTTATTGAGAGTGTTAAATGTTTTTAATATATCTATAACACAAATTTTTTGAAAACTGAAATTACTTTAACAATCTTTAACATTCTCCTTCAAAACAGATTCAGCTACAGTGGGGGAGGAAATCAAGGCTTTTGTAGTTGAAACTGGAATGTCAGTAAAAAACCTCTCAAATGCTGCAGCAACATCAGCATCAGAAGTCAAGGTTTTATTATCACAATTTAAATTGTACTCATTATTACGACTTCTGACCTTTCCTGTTTCACTATTTATAATATTCCATGTCATTTTTATTTTGTCATTACTATTCTTAATCTTAGAACTCAGATAGTTTGCCTTGGCTAATCGGCATACTCTTTTAAATAACTTTGAATAATTTTTAACATATAATTTGAAGTCGTCGCTAGACAAGAAATAGCATTTCCGTAGTGTTGCAAACATTTTTAGGCAAGTCCCAAACAATCTTAATTTGGAACTTGTTCACGGTACAGTAACGATGTTTTGTAACAGGCCATATATAGAATAAAACCGTGTTTTTACTTTTATGTTTTTATTTGATTGGGTTTTTTGGCATTTTAATTCAAATAACTTGATACATATTATTTCGAAAAAAAAGTGAAATATAATCTTTTAGTTTTTTATCGTATCGTTTATTAAAGTACTAGCGGCCGCTCGCGGTTTCACCCGCGTGGTTCCCGTTCCCCGTGTGAATATCGGGATAAAAAGTATCTTTTGTGTTAATCCAGGTTAATAAACTATATGTATGCCGAATTTCATCCAAATCCATTCAGTAGTTTTTACGTGAAGGAGTAACAAACATCCTTCCATACTTTCGCGTTTATAATATACCTCACCGCAACCTTTACGCAACTCGTATAACGCAATAAATTAATTTGTAATTAGAAGGGAAATCGCTGCCCGATTTCGTCTAGGAGTCAGACAGAGCTCCAATACTAAAAAAATCGACCATAGGTACTGGACTTCAAAACTTTGGTCACTTAGTAGGCCGGCCATGGGCAGAAAATGCTAAATCTCGTATGTAAGTTTTGTAAAAACCTACAACAGGTATGGGTGTGTTCGCGGTGTCCTCCAGATTTCGAAACAGCTTGTTATATAGTTCTAAAGTGGTGGAGGGGCAGCAGTGACGTCATAAAGATGGCCGCCGACGGTTTTTTATTTTAAATTGTAGCGCACCTATGCGGTCTATTTGCTTGTGCAAGATGTCATTTGAAAGCTCATTTAATATACTTTAATCACATTTTAGGCATCTATAACGAAAACATGGTATTTACAAAAATATTTAGAATTAATTGAAATTTCGTTTTCTACTATGAACTGTTGCTTCAGTTTTCTCGGAAACGAGTAACTTTATCTGAATAATAGATAATATACAAAACATGCAGAATTTTATGATCCACAAATATAAGGTTCATCAAAATATGATTTCAAACGACTGTGCTGTGCAATAATCTGAAGCGAGGAGAACTATCACGACGAGTCCAAGCGTGCGTGCGTGCGTCGTCGGGGGTTGTGCGGCGGGCTGCAAAGTCATATGCATGACAGTGTGTCAGCCAAGATCACATCACTTTTAGCGATTCTCTCGTTCATACAGTCAACCATATAGAAATGAGCTGCCTCGGAAATTATTAATCACAAAATAAAAGTAAAAAACAGACCAAGTTCTCGTGATGCCTACTTCTTCAGTGATCTTTAAAAAAATAATGTTCTGACAATTAGGAACAAAAGTTACCTAAGCCAAGTACATTCAATGCAAAGGAAACGGATCCCCCTAGAATTATATTAAATGTATGGTAAGGGCGTCCGTTCACTCTGCAGATGACTGTACCGACGTACACGTACAAATATAGACTGAGCTAACTGACGAATTCACAGATTCAACTTAGCAAGTTTTCAGAGATCCAAGCTTTCATAGCCTATCGTATTTTGATGAAACTCCTATCTTGGAAGCTACTCTCTCAGAACTGCGGATGTTCCATACTTAGTGCTTTCCATTCGGTGACCTTCCTTTATAGGGTCACTGTACTCGATTGAGTACGGTTAAACTTTTATTTAAATACGAAAAGTTAATAAAATAAAATTATTTATTTTGATTAAATTCAATGAAGAATAATATTAGTTATTTTATTAGTTAAGACAAACAAGGGGTTGTTTTAAAATTTGATACAGGTAAGACTTTTATATTATCATGATTTTTATATTGAATATGCAAATATCGTTGTTTTATGCTAAATATGATAAGAAATATTCTGGTTTATGTAAATTAAACTCGTTGAGCGAAATAAATATTTGAATTGGTTTACTTTTGTGACGATTTATAGAAGTGTAGTCGGTTGAGTACACTGACCACATAGATGTATAAAAAGACATTCATTTATTTTTCAGAAAAGTCAGTAAAATCATGAACTAAAAATTTTCCAATCTCATTAATAAGTATGTTTGTTTTAGCAAGCTATTTTAGAGGACAGCGATAATGATGGCGAATATGGCTTGGCAATCACACCTGCCGATCATATGTATCCTATTTATGGTTTCTTATGTCTCTGATGTATGATTTTTTTCATCGAGTAACTCCTCAAAAACTCGAATAGAAATGAAACTCCTTTGAGCTCTTCCCCCCCAACATACTGCTTTTCCAATAAAATCAAATGGTCGAACATTTACGCCAAACCGAAGTCTTATTCTGCTCTCAACCTTGATAGTGCTAGGTATATCTGGTGGTAATATTGTGTAAGTCTCCATATCTTCATCAGTGCCCTCGCTTTCATCAGTGACGGCGCTCCGTCACTGATAAAGAAAAGGACTCAACACGACATAAACCTAGCAATATCAAGGTTTTGGCCATAACGAAGGTGCTCCTTCTAGTGATGGTGATGCTGCAAGCTGCAAAACTACCACGGTGGCGCCAGCAACAGGAAAAACTCCGGCTTGGTGCAAAATTTTACCAACCCTCTCCTTCAGCTCTCAAGAGCCACAGACACAACAGCTAAGCAAGATGCTGCAGAAGAAGAACTCAAACACCTCGCTCCTACTCGTCCAAAAAGTCCATGACGCAGTGTTGCTCAGTACTATTGTGGCAAGATATTATAAAAAAAAGCTTAGCCATCCTCGTCTTTAGTCGAAAGTTTATCCAAAGTGTAATTAATTAGCTTCACTTATGTCCACTGGCAATGCAAGAAAGGCCCAAATACTCAATGCGACAAAAAGCACCTGATTTGAAAATCTTCAGTCAGGTCAGTGTACTCAATCAAGTACAACCCCCTAAAACCATATAATATTTTTTTTATAAACTTTTTTAATTTTGTGTTATAAACTCCTTCCATTATCATAAAAATAAATAATTTTATTAGGTAACGTTTTTCAATTCAGTTTGACCATTAATGGGTTAAACTTCATGTAAACATTAGTCAATACAGTTGAAATGGTTCGTGAAAATATTGCACACAGTTTGCTCGGTTTGCTAGAAGTTGGCAGGGCGCACTCCGTGCGATAAATAAAGATTCTTATGCCGCGTCCACACGCTTGGCATACCTCAACAAGCCGTCACAAATTCAAACGTGTGGATAGAGCGTTTGACTTGGTTCGCAAGCGTTTGTAGCCGATCCGTCGAACAAATCACAAATCCAAACGTTTGTAGAGGTTTGGAGTTTGCAGCAAGTGCCAACTGCGGACGCAGCATACTATAAATAAACGCTGAATGAAAATGCTTTTTTTTTTACAATATACCCACTAGGCTGTCTGGCACTTGACCACCACCTGACCTGATGGGAAGTGACTATACTGTCTAAGGTGGAGCATGCCTGTTCGAGGTTTGGGGGAAAATCATTTACCACTAAACGTTTATTATCATTCATTATCATCTACATACTACAAAGAAAATAAAAATTACATCTTACTTGAAAGTGGCTAAATGTGCTGATCGCACGAAGCCATTATTTAAGAGTAAAAAAATACCATAAAACCCACAGACATATAATATGTATGTGATAAAACCACAATATTTTTAAGACTTCTTGGTGGGAAAGTGAAGCTTCATGTCTTCAATTTTGTTTTACTTTCTATAATTTTGTGTTTTGTCGGATAATAATGTGAAATAGTGGTGGATTATTAACTGTTAGGTGTTCGTGAACGTGCATGAGTGTTGGCAAATAAAACAAAACAGTGCGACATCAATTTTCAAATTCTTCCAAAAAGTCCGTGTGGGATCTCAATAATGTCCCACAGCTTTATTGCGTCTCAAGGGGTTTGGGGGAATATCATTTACCCATTATACGTAAATTAGCATTTATTATCGTCTACTACAAGCAAAGAAAATAATCACTTTAGGGGGATCCTGCACGAAATCGTGAAAATTTACGTATATTTAAGTTACTTGTACTATGCGCTGAATTGGTTAAATACATTAAAAGAACTTACGTAAGTTAGCCTGATCATTGCACAAGGTCGTGGCTTTGTTGAAATTTAAAACAAATACAAACAATACATAAATGTAATGACTTCTAAAAACATTTTTTTTCGACAACTTTCTTAATTGTAACGCATAAAACAAAAATTTTTACTTGAAAATAATTTGTATTAATATTCCGCAGGTCACCCTCATCTTAAAAAAGTAAATTTGAATTTTTAAACCAAGCGCATGACGGTTTTGTACATTTCGCAGAATAAAAACATTTCTCTAATTAAATTACTAGCTTTGATTATATACATGTCTAGATAGAGCCTGGCCGTAAAAAAACGTAGAAAAATTTATAGGCCAAAATTGGCCTATCGCGCAATCCTGGCGGTCAGTGTCATTGTGCCGTCAAGCAGTGTTTACCTCTCGCGTTTCGGTGAAATTGTTCGCAAAATGACCGTTTGCTCAGTGAAATTCTGTCGAAACTACAAAAGAATTTTTTTTTCGAAAAGGAAAGTCACGTTTCATCCGTGTAAGTATCGATAAATTTTAATGAAAATTTAAAGTTTAACAATAATAACGGCCATGTATGCGTAGTGTTGCTGGTATCAAAATGTAGAATTCCCATTATTGGTGGCAGAATATAAAAGGAGGTTTAAATATAATAAGTATGATAAAAAATACTCAGTCTTGTAAGTTAGTATTTATACATGGTCTTGTTGTAAATAAAGTAAATATATTAAATATAATTATTATTGGAACGCTTTCAAAGTTTTTTTTTTAATCTGATGTCTGATTTATAAGAGCGTGAATAAATGTCACGGTTCCTATTCGATGCCGAATGTTTGTAAACATATTACTGTCATTTGTGCAAATGTCTAGTTTCACTAGAATTTTTACTGTTTTTTGAAAGAAAGACACATAGTTAACTGTTTTCTTGTAAATGTCTCTCAAGAAAAAAAAAACCGACTCCAAAAAACTTTACTGAAATAAATGCACTAAAACGTAAAAAATAATTGCGTAGTTTAGTTTGTTCAATTTACTTGCAATATTAACCTTTATTTAACTCAATCTTATATTCTTAAAAAATATTTGTGCCTATCACAAAGTAGGAAATCAACATCCAAAACAGGCGGCAACTTACCCGGATTTACTCGTGAACGCTGTATAGACCCCCCTACGATGATGACTTGCGAGTTACTAAGGTTCACCGTTAGGCAAACTAGAGGGACGTTTTTGACTTGCTCCAGTCGTAGATCGTAGCCAAGTTACCATTGATCTGCTCAATCGCTTCTGAGAGGTTCTCAGCCGAAGCCTGAGAGTAAATTTGTAAGTCATCGGCATAAAGATGTTAAGAAGAATTTAGACTAGAAGTGACAGAATTAATAGTGTGAATAGTGTATTTTTAAATCCTAATAGAAATGTTTCGGAAGAAGTGATAAAAAGTGGCTTATGTCACTATTGTTCTTCAGCTATCTATGTGCAAAATCAGGTCAATGCGCAAGTGAGAGACGGACAAACAAACAAACACGCTTTCGCATTTACAATATTAGTTAGAAAGGATTTATATATTATTGCCGGAGTGGATCTCATTTGACCTATGGCCGAAAATACCAAAATCGCTATAGATTTGCCTACAGTATTTGAGGAGTTCCCTCAATTCCTCAAGGATTCCACAATCAGAACTGAGTTCCGGTACCTGCCTTCTTTTGCTTCGTCATAGTCGCTCAACTATCTTAATCGAGATATCTTATCGCCACCCGTGAAATACTTATCATTGAGGAGTTCCAATGACATTCTGTGGTCTTCTTCATCAGTTCTTCTTCATCAAATGATATTTTCTGAATGCAAATTCTTAACTTATTGCTGAAAATACCAAAATCGCTATATGTATGCCTACAATATTTGAGGAGTTCCCTCAATTCCTGAGGATTCCATCATCAGAACTAAATTTTGATAAAAATGGGACCAATCTGGAAGTATATCCTTTCAAATAAAAAAAGAATTTTCTAAATCGGTGTATAAATGACTGAGTTCTGAGGTAACAAACATTAAAAAAAAAACATACAACCGAATTGAGAACCTCCTCCTTTTTTGAAGTCGGTTAAAAAGTAAAATCCTACTGCAACTAGGTATAACAGTAATCTGTTTACAAACAATGGTAATCGAATTTGACTGGATTATAGGTTCCGTTCGAAAACAAGAAAAAATATAATACCTACTGTAATATTTTATAATACTATTATTATAAATTTTTATTGTGGTATGGTATCGTATCGATATTCGAAACGAATAAAAAAAATATTATGTTTGAAATGGAATGTACGTAAGTATTTATGTAAGAAGTGTGTGTTTAAGTTTATGTATGTAGGGGATGGTAGTATGTATGCTTCAGAGCTCGATGGCGCATCGGCTAGCACGTTCGGCTTGCGATCTTGCTCGCTAAGCAACTTTCGCAATGGCGGGTCACTGGATGGGTGACCAAATTTAAAACATCTCGAGCTCCTCCGTACTTCAAAAGGCACGTTAAGCCGTTGGACCCGTTTGTTGTCGTAAGATGACAGTTGTTAAAACCCACCAACACGCATTGGGCCAGCGTGGTGGGTTGTGGCCCAATATTCCCACGTGTTATCTCCAAGTGGGAAACCTGCGCCTAGCAGTGGGACGTTTATAGGCTGATGATAATGATGATGATGACGATGTTTGAGAAACTGCGGGTGTATGTTTGTGCCCCTAAAAGGTCAATATTTCTCGTCTCATATAAACTATTGGACACAGAAATTGATGAGAAGTCATCACATTATGTAACCTTTACAACTACTGTTCGACCACATAGCAAACATTTTATTTTCAGATTTCCAACTGATCCGGTAGAAAGAAGTCGTTGTCGAAATATTTAATTTAATAATAAGAAATTAGAGAACATGAAAAATTATGTAACATCCAAACGAAAGTTATTTATGAAACAAATACAAAGAGAACGCCTTTAATTGTTTTGATTTTAATTTAAAATATTTAAATTTCTAATTATATTTTTTTTCTAAGTATTAAATGTAAATCATCCTGCCTGTTGCTTCTATTTCGTCCCTATTACAAACATATCACACGCACGCAGGCTTCCATTAGCGCATTATTTTATTGTACTCGCCCTCGCCTTCAATCATCCATTTTTTCTAAACACACCAGCTTCTTTTATGCGTTATACCTACAATTACGATAGACATACCTAATTTAAAAAGTTATGTTATGTTATGAATAATTTTAAAATTATATTGTGCATAAATTATTTTTCCCTACTTTATCGGAAATTAGGCATTCGCTGGCAACCATTCGCGCTAGTGTCAGATACGCGGCTGTCACGCACACTTCAAATTCAATACAAAAACCGGGCGGATTTTGAGAAGCGTTTGTACCGCGATGCTCCGTCTAGACATGTATATAGACAAAGATTACTAGGTCTGAAACTTCAAAGCAGAATTGTTCTAATTTTAAATATCAATATGATTGATTTTGCTTTGAAGTCTGAGACCTATGTCAGTTTTTGCGATCGCGCGGCACCCCCTTGATATCTTACTTGACACTGGCTAATTGTGCTGATCGCCATTATTTGAGAGAAAAAAAAAACACATTTTGTTTATTTTTCCACACAAGTGTGTTGAAAAACCTGTCGTATGAAACGCGTATGCATTGGTAATTCAATCCTCGGCTCCATTGGTTCTCGGTTGTAATGGCCAACATTGCACACTTGTATCTTAATGTACTATTTCTTCTTGTTCTTTTAGTTTTTTATCGTATCGTTTATTAAAGTATTTTGATCTCATTTTGTAAATTGGTGTTTTTATTCAGAACTTATTATAAAACCTTTTACCAATACGTTTCGCACCTATCTCTTTCTTGCAAATATGCGAAGCTGTATCTACCAATATGAATGCAAAGATTATTTCTGGAAAGAACAACTTCTTCCAAGTTCACTTAGAACTTAAATAGAGAGACAAGGGAAGGAAGCACGAAACATTCAGCCTCCCAAATTTAAGTGGAGCTTATTTTACGTCTTTATACGGTTTAAATCCGTACAATTAGCAGCAACTTTTGCGTTTGAGTTGTTCGTTCTTCAGCGAGTTGTCGCTCGCGCTAAATGAATTAGGTGCCGCAAAGCGACGGGCCGCCCGCGTTGAATTATTCAGTGTGTGTGCGAACCTTTGCCCCGAACCTACTTAGGGCTGCCAATGGCACAATGGCGACAACAAAAGCATTTTTTTTCCATCTCATCTAATGGTGGGTGACGATAAGGTTGGTACGCGTCTACCTTTACTGCACCTATGTTTTTTACTAGACGAAATGCTGTGTTACGCATACACCTGGGCTAGGGGCCACTCCGGGTTATGCGGGTCTCTTCTACCCCTCCTTCGTCTTGCTATTTAAAGCTCGACGGAAAGGGACGCCCATCTCACCCCCTCCACAATTTCTACTAGTTCCTAAAAGTTTCTAGTCCTTCCTTGATGTGTGGTATTCCGAGCGCTACTTTCTCGCTCTCTCGATGGTACGAAGATACGGGAAAGGTGTATCAGCCAAGCGGCGCGAATAGGCGCGTTTTATAAGTTTTTTGCCTCTAAATGAATAATAAGTGAATTTAAAAAAAATAATTATGGCATTCACTAGATAATAAAAAGTTTATTCTATTAGTAAATCATCTTCTATTAGTTAATTCTATTAGTAATCTGACTTACAGCTCTTTTAAAATGTTGACAGAGCTATCTTTGAATTTTTTTTCTATCGAGTATTACCGATCATGTTTCTGTCTTTATGAGTCATTAGATAATATGTTTAACTATATTATATATGAATTTTAGAACTGCATGTATTATATTGGTGGCGGTACAATCAATCGAAATTGTTAAAAACGGGAAAGGAGCTTTAAGGCCGGCAACGCATCAGCGACTCCTCTGGTTTTGTAATTTTCCATGGGCAGCCTGCTGGTTTGCTTCCTTTCCACATAAAAACACCATTCCTGGTGCCCTCTCTTCTCTGCCACGGCACCGGATGGCTCGAGACCACGAACAGCAAGCAAACCTTCATTTCACACGAAATCTCCAAGTGCAGAGGAACTGGGTTATATGCCCGAGTGGCACAATGCTCACAGCAGACGATTTTTTTTATCTCATCTCGTAAAGCCCCCGTATTTCCCCAGAGATAATAAAAAAGGCGACGGTATTGAGGATTGTGGAAGTGTACTTCACCTGAAATAAATAAGGCAGTTTCAATACCGACATCAATATGTTTTTTCTATCTCATCTAATGGTAGGTGAACTGAAAAGTCCTGGGGCCTTGACATAATACGGCAGATGAAGAGAGCTCCGGATTTTAAGTTAGGTAAACCCTCCTCATCTACCATCCTGGCCTGACTATTTTATTAACTCTTACTACGAAACAAAAATTAGTCTTTTTATAGTTAGTTGTCCCAGAACATTAACAAAATCAGTAATAATTTCAATTGTATAATGACCTTTAAACTTTCGCGTTCCATTATAAAAACACATTTAGACGGGGATTAACGCTAACTACTTATCAAAGGCAATACGCATACCTTTTTATACCCGACGTTTTGCCCGAGTTGCACCGGTCGTGGTCACGGGCTGACTCTAGCTGTGACCACGACCGGTGTGTGCAATATATCCAATGCTGCAGGAAAAATGTATACTTAATGATTTGGATGTGATAGTTACGAGTATACATCAATTGTCACATCCCTGTGTTAAATTGTATGATTTAAATACTTTCTTGATTGCACACAAATAATCGTGTTTCAACTGTCGAAATATTATAGTAAAGTTTCTAGGCTTCGCTTGAGACTATTTCTTAGAACACCATGTGTAGGTAAATCAATAGACTGAAATCGTATACTCGTAGGATAAACGTTAGAAAGGGGTGCAGAGGATTGATGAGTAGTGACATCACACAAACTGAAGGTCAGTCGTGCTGTGCTATGACGTGTGCGTTTGCGATGTGAGTATCACAACACGCATTAATATTATATCGTTTTATATTTCGCAATCATTTAGCTATTAATTAGCCAAGTTTCCTGTAAATACTGACTAAATCAGTTTCTTGTTGTTCTGTTTATTACTATGTAAGTTTTTCAGAAACATGCCTACATGTTAAAAATAACTGATACTTTGTCTTTAGAACTTTATAAAGTTAGATTTTATTAAAACACCACAAAAATTACATAAACAAATAACTTTTTCATTCTTATCCTTTGGTTTTCATCTGGGCTTATTTCGGATAAAATATAGGTACATAAAATTATTATTAGTTAGAAAAAGACTTACCAATGTCGTATCAAAAATATTTAAAGCGGACATTATATTAAGTTTCAAAAGTACTGCATAACAAACAAAATATATTGTGACTCTTAAAAAGTCTAGTAAGTAACCTTCCCGTCGGGTTCATTAAAACATCCCCTTTCATGCTAATTGGATTATGCGAAATGCTTAAGGTTATTTTGTTGAAAATTTCTTTTTTTTTAACATCAGAAGTTTGTACTTCTCAATAGTAACGCGTATGCTGGTAGCCCTATTGCGCCCAGCGTAAGTAAATAACGCAACTCTAAAAATATTCCGTCGTAGGTAGCTGACAAAATAGGAGAAATCCTCTAATTAGAAGCTTCGTCGACACGAAACTTTGCGAGCGCTCGCACTACGTCGAGCTTTTTCGTCGTTTTTTTGATGTTGAAATCGTGTTTTTTTTTTAGTAGTCAATCGAATAAAGCTTTATTAAGTATAACTCGTACCTACAGATCTCTTTTTAAGTTTTAATTTCATTTGCACAGGTTTCGAGAGTGAATGGGATAGAATAGAAGGAATATGTTTATTCGCAGAAAACATGGTAGGTACAATTTTTGTTTTTGTTATCATGATAGTTTAAAGTTCATGCATGTTTTACCGCTTTAGCGATATGCAAACATTTTAGTCGTTAAGCATTATTAATATTATTATAATTATATCCAACTATTATAAGAAATACTCAAATTATAAAACAAAATAAAAATTAACAATAAATAATACAAATTAAAATTCAAAATGTCCAGTCTTGCAAAGAAAAACAATGTCAAAAACAAAAACAAAATGTCAACGAAACAATGTCCAAGTATGTACGTCAAAACAAAATAATGTAATTTCAAACAAAATGTTAGAGGTCACTAATTAAAATGTCAAATTATAAAACGTGGAATACTACTTTACTATCATCGAAATTTCATACGATATAGTTGGATAGTTGGAAGTGGTACCTCGGTGAATTTGCTTAGACCAGCCTCCTTACTCTTGAAACCGATCGCTATTGGATCGGATTGGTATTGTGAATTTTCGTACTCATAAGTTACGATACCAGAGCTAATATGGATTCATATTGCGTGGATATTGAGTGAAAAAAATACAAAACTCAATGTTATTTAGTTCACCCAATATGAATTCAAATTAGCGCTAGTGTCGTAACTTAAAAATACGAAAATTCACAATACCAATCCGATCCAATAGCGATCGGTTTCAAGAATAAGGGGGCAGATCTCTTATATTTAGAGGCCACGTCAAGAGTACCCTAAACCGACGAGCATGGTATGAAAAACGTTATGAAAGAAAGTGAAGCAAAGGATGTGTACTGTGTCAGGAACTCAGGATCGTAGCAATTGGAAAGCTGTTGTCTGTATGCTGTGTGTATGTATGTATTTAATTATTTATTTATTTAAAACTTTTACAACATTAACATTACATGGCAGACTTAATGCCTGAGGTATTCTCTAACATGTATGTATGTATGTATGTACGCACAGGTTTAAAAGCGACACGATGCCACTACAGAACGCATTTATCATTTTGTTTGTAGCTAGTTTCTTGTACAAATAAAACTAAACATCTGATAGATAATAAATAATAAATAAATAAATAAACTTTACTTAAATACATACTTAATATACATAGAAAAAACCCAGACCCGAGATAATTTAGAAAAACAATAACTTCTGAATTGACCCGACCGGGGATCGATCCCGGGACCTCAGAGATGGCGACACCATGAAAACCGGTGTACAAACCATTCCATCGAGGAGGTCGTCAATAATAATGAATCTAACTTAAGATTACTTTTTTAATAATGTAGTGATAGCAATTATGTGTAATTTTAACACCATCTGGGCCACCCTTTGCAATTAACTACTCATCTTTAAATAAAACAAGCCAAAAGCGAGTCGGACTCTCGCACGAAGGGTAGCGTACCATTATCTAGAAAACTTTGATTGATGTTTTAATAATAGTGTATTTTTTTAATTAATTAATTAATTTATGACGTATTAAAAAAAACTACTTACTTATAGATCTCGTTCAAACCAATTTTCGGTGGAAGTTTGCATGGTAATGTACATCATATATTTTTTTTAGTTTTATCATTCTCTTATTTTAGAAGAAGGGGGGGGGGGGACACATTTTACCACTTTGGAAGTGTCTCTCGCGCAAACTATTCAGTTTAGTAAAAAAAGATATTAGAAACCTTAATATCATTTTTGAAGACACACACGTATGGGTTTGATAAAAAAATTGAGTTTCAGTTCTAATTTTTGGAAACCCCCAAAATTTATTGTTTTTCTTCTATTTTCGTGTGAAAATCTTAATGCGGTTCACTAATACATCTACTTACCAAGTTTCAACAGTATAGTTCTTATAGTTTTGGAAAAAAGTGGCTGTGACATACGGACGGACAGACAGACAGAAATGACGAATCCATAGGGGGTTCCGTTTTTTGCCATTTGGCTACGGAACCCTAAAAACGACTTTGATCTTTACAGTTTTTATATACTTCGGAAGGCACATTAAGCTGTTGGTCTTAATCGTAATTACAGTCGTTATGAGTAAAATCAGCATTAGGCCAATATGTTAGATCATGATAACACGATCTAATGTTGTATTGTACACGTGGGAAGTATACTCCAGCTGTGGGACGGACAGAGGGTTATTATTTAGCATTTCAATGATAAACTTATAGAAACCTACAGCAATTCCGAACACCATTGAAAGTCAGATTTCAATAGATTTGCATATAGTGATTTCGGGTCAAAACAAATATTTAGGTGTTCGTAATGCAGTCCTAAGCTAACAAATGGCGAACGAGTCCCGTCGAGTCCCCATATAGTTTGCTAACGTAATTATCCTCTTCAAAGTGGTGTCCGTTAGTTTGCCTTTGACGATGCGCTTTAATTAAGTAGCTATTTGTTCAGTCCTCCTAAGGCGATAATACCGATGGCTGTGCGAAATGTCAACCTCTTTACGAATTTAATATCGTTGCTAAGAATACGCTCTCGTCTGCATGTATATTGAATGTGGAGGTACATTTTATGAAATAAATACAACTTCAGCTCGTTGCGTCGTCGGTCGTCTGCACGTAATTGAAATTCAAAACATTTTTATTGCGGACAACAGAGATCGGTCTGTCTCCAAGTTCTGTGTAAAAAATATGACCACAAAATATAGTGAAGAGTTTCTACGAAACAACTCGCTTTTAATTTTTAAAAGTTACATTTATAATTTTATTTCGACGTTCCGCACCCTTTACATTTTCAGGGGCCATGGTCACAGGGATAATCCGAACTGGTGATTTTTTTCAAAGGGATGTATCATATAGATTACTTATACTAAATGACAAAAGTGCAAAATATCACCTCTGTCCGAAGCTCCGGTGTGACAACAATGAAGGACAAACAAGCACACCTTTTCATTAACATTATTAGTAGGGTATCTGTGACACCAACCCCAATATTACCTACTCAGTACTACGCGTACTAAGTAAACTATACCGATCTTATTACAAAAAGATGCTAAAGTTAGTCAATGTCTAAATCACATGCTCGCACTTTGTATCCTATATTTTAGACAAAGAACTTTAAAACACTTTGTTAAAACTTTAAATACTGATTTGTAGCAATGTCTTTCGTAATATTTGTTGTTATTATTGATAAAAACGTTAAAATATAGTGATATTATATCTAGTTAAAGATTTTGAATCGCTAAATAAAAAATAACCAACTACCTTCCCACCTGAGGGAGTCTACTTTTATATTATTTTTTTAATGAGTGTGGCTTTAAGCTCCTCTATTCGCACTCGCGCACGCTAGCTCCCATCGTTCCGATCATGCAATGTGCTCACAACCTAACCTACCTAAGTCGATGCGACCGGCCACGAGTTCACGAACTAAACTGCATCAAATTCTAATACGTTTTGCCTTAACAATTTTGTCTAGCCAAGCTAGTGCAAATTTAAATTGCTTTATTTGCTTTTGTTGATGTATGTATATTAGGTATTTAAAAAAATGCTCAAGCTTAAACTCTGCTACGGAACTTTGTTAGTATCCCTTGTATTCACTGAACCACTGCTGAAATAAGGCCTCCCATCAAAGGCAAATCAGAGTCGCTAGATATCAAAACCAATCAAATTCAAACAGGTTGTTTAGCTGCAAATCGTTTTTTTCTTTGTTTTAGTTTAATTAAAGCGATTTATTGCTACTGTAATAAAACTCCTTACTCCAGGTACATTACGATTTATTATCATAGGTACAGTTTCTCAGTGAAGTCAGTTCTTTCTCTAATACGTCTAACCACTTCGAATGCTTGCCACAGAATGCCGCCACTTTTCGCCATGATTCAATAGGTCATTTCTCCCTACCATTTCGGACTTTCGATTCGTTACATTTTTAATTTTTAAAAGTCAAATCAGCTTCGTTTTAAAACAGTTTTTTTTTAATGCTTATTGAATCAGCCTAACAGCCTAACACTACATTGTTATTTTAACAGGAATCTTTATTATTAATACTCTAACCTTTTCTAACATTTTACTTGATAAAATAAAGGAGATTGTCTAAAATAAATACATTTTTAATGTATTTGGTCCATTCGTAACAAAACAAGCCAACTCCATTGGATTTGGCTCAATATGCAAGAAACATACACTGGAGTTGTTTTAGTTTGACTTTTAAAGTCATGACGCGACTGGCAGCCATCTAGAACAAAAAAACGTTCTGATTGGCTCATGGTGACTTGGCACGTTTTGTTATTCAGTTAACTGTGGATATGGTTTGATTTGAAACGGAAAGCTGATTTTAAAACCATTTGGTATATAATGTATAAGGTTATGGCCGCTTTTGGCAAGCAGCATAGGACCATATTTTATTCGTCTTTCTAGAGACAATTCTAAGTCTTTTTTTTTATTGGACTTGGCTGGTTTTGAAATCAAACGACTTTAGTCATCGCCAAAATTGATGGGTTATAGAATGGCGTAATTTCCACGCTTGATAAATGCAATAGCCATTACAAACTCGAACCATATGCTCAAAAAAAATTGAAACACGCTTTGCCCGACCTGGAAATTGAACCCGGGACCTCCAGATATCAGGCCAAACGCTTCACCACTCGGCCACTAAAGCGATTTAAGGCCGAAAAGGCGAGGCAATTAATCGTTAATCTTAAAAATTGTATACACCCTTAATTTTTATTCGTTTTAATGAAATTAAGTATGAGTTCCACCCATGAAACTGAACAACTATCCCTAAGAAACCAATGTGCAAAAATGACAAAAAAAATTCGAGCTCCCATACAAAACTGTCCGATCAGCAAGCGACAATAGTATGAGAGGTCGAAATTTTTTTACATAGGTTCCTTTGGGAAAGTTGTTCAGTTTCATGGGTGGAACTCACCCTTAATTTCATAAAAACGAATAAAAATTAAGGATGTATAGGTACACTTTTAAACTTTCGCGTTCCATTCCAAACACACATTTAGACGGGGATTTACGCTAACTACTTATTAAAGGCATACTACGCATACCTCTCTAAACCCGACGTTTCGACCGAGTTGCACCGGTCGTGGTCACGGGTACAACTCGGTATATATTACAATAACTACCTCATAAAGTCATTATTAGTTAACAAAAAAATTTAATATTGTTATGTAAGTACTCGTTTTTAGGACTGAGTTTTTTATCACTCCCTATGTATTGACATAGCGGTTGCGTAGGTACATTGAAGGAAGGTTGACAAATCAGTCTATCTATCTATCTAATCAGCCGGTTACGCCCACTACTGGGTAAAGGCACAGTATATATTGTGGTAAAGGCCTCTTCTTTTTTCCACCACTCCATGCGATCCTGCACTAGCCGTATCCACCGCTCTCCCACGACCCTCACAATATCGTCCGACCAACGAGCAGGTGGTCTGCTCGTTTGTCGAACCGAGGCCGTCGCATATCTCTAGGTCACCATTCGGTGACTGCCTTGGTTCATCAAATCAATAGTACCTACTAATATAATATTGTAAGAGGAGTGTTCAGAATCAGTTCACAAATGGTATGCATATCGATCGACATTTTGAATGAGGTTAGTCTACCGAATTGTGGTTGTCATCGAAGTTGCATGATATGACTACGGTATTAAAGCTAGGATCAGCGGTCAGTCATGCAATGAACCGTTTATTAAATTGTCGATACCTAGATGAGTCATAGATTATTTTTATTGCTGCGTTTTATTTCTGTATTTACAATGTTATAATTGTGTAATAATTATTTAACACTAGATCATTCGCTTGGATTTCGAAAGGTTGGTTGAAGTTTCATCTGAAGAAAACGATTTAATTGTCAAATGTTTTTTTTTCAAATTTTATTATAATACAAGACATACATACATATAATCACGACTATTATCCCCGATGGGTTAGTCAGAGACTAGGCAATGAGTACCGTAAAAGCATAGTCCTCTGCCAAAGTTCTCTTTTTACCAAATAGCGTCTGCACATGTGCTCAGCGTGAAAGGTGGTGAGCCCATCGTCGCTCTATGTTGTTAGATTATGTGCAGTCTTTAGTCAGGGAAGAGAGGGGGTGGTAGTATTCTTTCACCGCTACGCGACACGATTAATTATAAATATAATTTTCATCCCCCCATCTCGGAAAGAGTATTTTTACTCTTCGATATCTGAGTGCAAAAGCCGTTTTTATCCGCTAGAGAATAAAGTAAATTGAATTTAGAACATAGTGTGCACTAAGTTTGTGAATTCAAAACACCATTAAACCTATTTACTTCTCCCTCCATAGTGCCGAATTTATCATACAACCTTTTTTAATTTGTTAAAAACTCAGACTCGGAACCTTTTTGGTGTACCTACTTTTTTAATTTGGTTGGTAATTTCCTCGTTGAGGTGGGATGAAAAGTTACGTGTTGCACTCGAGTGCAAAGATTTTTCACCTCGTGCTCTTTTGATTCCCTCGGTAACGCTCAGGATTCTCATTTTTGAATCACTCGCTGCGCTCGTGATTCAATTTTAGAATCCTTCGCTTGCTCGGTCATCAAAATTGAGCACGCGGTTAAAAAGCAAGTTTGCACTCTTGTATAACAAATAACTATTTCACTCCTCTTGCTCAAAAAGACCGTCATTGTAGCGTTCTAGAGCGGGGCTAAAATAGCTTTTCTCGCCCTAGGGGAAAAAGTAATTTTTTTTTTAAATTTTCGTCTGTCACATGACAATGAGCCTACAAAAACGAAAAAGTATTTAGTCTTATGTAGAATAATCATGAATAAAGCCTCGACTTATTACTGTTTACTTATATCAACAATTTTTTTGAGATAACACAGACCACGCTTCAGCAAGAAAAAACTGCACAGTCTGCACATGTGCTTAGGTGGTGAGCCTTTAGCCCGTTAGTCGCTTTTACGATACCCAAGGGAAGAGAGGTGTTGGTAGTATTATTTTGATGAGCCCATCGCCGCTCTATGCTGTTGGATGTATGTGCAGTCTTTAGTCCGTTAGTCCCCTTTTACCAAATCGAAGAAAAGTGAAGGGTTGGTAATATTATTTTGATGAGCCCATCGCCGCTCTATGCTGTTGGATGTATGAGCAGTATTTAGTCCATTAGTCGCCTTTTACGACACCGAAGAGAAGAGAGAGGTTGGTAGTATTAATTTGATGAGCCCATCGTCGCTCTATGCTGTTGGATGTATGTGCAGTCATTAGTCCGTTAGTCCCCTTTTACCAAATCGAAGAAAAGTGAAGGGTTGGTAATATTATTTTGATGAGCCCATCGCCGCTCTATGCTGTTGGATCTATGTGCAGTCTTTAGTCCGTTAGTCCCCTTTTACCAAATCGAAGAAAAGTGAAGGGTTGGTAATATTAATTTGATGAGCCCATCGCCGCTCTTTGCTGTTGGATGTATGTGCAGTCTTTAGTCCGTTAGTCGCCTTTGACGACACCCAAGGGAAGAGATGGAAAGACTGCATATATCTACTATCCAACAGCATAGAGCGGCGATGGGCCCATCAAAATAATACTACCAACCATTCTCTTCCCTTGGGTGTCGTTAAAGCAACTAATGGGTTAATTTTAAATAAAATAAACCAATTCATATTGTATTGGATTGTTTTATTTTCTCGCATTCGTAGTGAAAAGCAGAGTGTAACACTCGGCGCTAAAAGCCCATTAAAACTCGGTTTCTATTTACTCCCTCGCTAAAGCTCGGGAGTAAAACTACCTCGTATATAATGGGTCATTTTAGCCCCTTGTATAACAATCTACTATTTTATTATATTATTATAAATTAAACCTGAGTATTAAATTAATCTGTGGTTAAACCCTAACCTCTCCTAATGGTAAGAGAAGATGAGGCCTAAGAGTAGAGCACGTTGCTCTAGTAAATACCTATTTACTGTTTTTATTGTATGTTAAAGCTATTAAACATAGTAAAAGCTGGTTTAAGAATGTTTCATAGATTTTGTATATATGTATAAACTCGCCGTCTAATATTTGCGTCTCCTATGACATACATCAACGCTGTTCCAATTCCATGAGCAAACATTCAGCAAACGTGACTTTAGTGCCTAAGTGATTCTTATGAAAAAACACTCTGGCCCAGATCAGTTACCCCGATAAAGAAGATTAATGCTTCAAGTCCTATTGTAGACTTACGGAGAGAAAATATGGTATGAAAAACTTTTCTGTTACATTCTGACTGATGATGTGGAGACCATAAATTATGGGACATTTTTAAGATTGTAATTTGTCTCGTGTAAAAGGGGTATGCGTTATGGAGGCCAGTCAATTATTATTTTTTTATTTATTATAGTAAAAAACGGTCATAAACAGATTAATTAAATACAAGTGGTATATAACTAGACCTATAGTACCATTACTTAATAATGAAAAGGTTTTAATGAATGAGTTTAAGAAACTAATTTTACTGTACAATAATGTAATCTTACATGTATCCAAATACAATAGAGAAATCAGATAGCACAATGACACTTTAAAATTACTTATACAATGTCTCGCGAATTATTTCCTAAATACTGATTTTTTTTTATTTATTTATTAGGTTACACAACAGACATTAATCGTAACAAAGTTATAAATACCTAATAGGTTTAACAATATCTTACACTAGACTAATGTCCTAAATGTGTTAACACAACTAGTTTATGTGTGCTTAGCATGTATAAACAAAAGATTAACAAAGATCTTAAAAATTACTTAAAATAGTTAAAAAATTATTAAAATTGCTATTATCATCATCGCCAGAATATAAACGTCCCATTGCTGAACTTGCCTTGCCTTCCCACAAAGGGAGATTGGGCCATAATCCACCACGTTGGCCCAATGCGGGTTGGTTAAATAATAAATATAGGTGGAATTCTGGCCCGTGACAACTCTGCCAATAAAGGTACCGAAACATTTTTGGCGATATTCAAGCTTTGTGTCTCTGTGTTATAATTGTTACATACTATAATCCTTACAAATTTTTACTTTAGTATAGCAACGAATAGTTTATTTTTTAAAACGGTGTACGTTTTTGCTAGATATTTCTTATAACTTCTTAGAACTAGAACTACTTTTAATCTGGAACTAGAATTAATTTCCAACTGTTGGCAGTTGGAAATTTGCAACACGTGCTCTACATGAATTCCGATAAAGGTATGTAATACTTTATCCATCAATCAGGTTATTAATTAACTTCAATTATTAAAAAAAATATTTTTGTTTGTAAGTACCTGAATTGGTTCAACTTTAGATTAACATCTGTTGTGCAGTAAATATGGTAAAAATACGTTTTTTGACTCACCTGCTGCATCTTGTTTTAAAGAATTATTTTAAATTTTAATATTCATTAGATTCTTAAAGCAACTTGAAACAGCATTCCATTATCCCCATTGGAGTGTGGGGTAAAGCTCTGTTATTCACTTTGTAGGCGACTAGTGTCCGTCATAATCAGTCATAACCCTTAACAAGCCATTCACCCCTAACTTGGATGAATGACGTTTCCATGTTACGGCGCCCGCTTGGCCACACCGCACCACTTGCGAGTGACCTTAATTCATTATTCAGTATTAGGTTGGCGATAGCAAAGGGCAAGGCTGGAATTATAAAGCAGATGCAGAGATTGCCTATGGTGTCTGTAGAGTATTCCCTACATTCCTAAATAAATTTGATGAAATTGATTGACAATGCCAACTCATAACACTTATGTTTAACAACACTTATAATTCTGAAATAATAGTAAGTATTCTCACTAAGGGCTGATTTTTAAATCCTCGGATAAAACTTATCCGTCTGATAAAGTATAACACGATCAAACTAAAATGTCACCTGTAAAGAAAGAAAAGACATGATATTATGACAATACATTTTTAAAATGGTTGTGTAATACTTAAACAGACAAATAAGTTATAACTGACAATTGAAAAATTAGACCTAATTGATTTTAATTCTTGTGAGATAGGTACCATACAAAACCTAAAGATTTTGTAACCACAAACAATTTTCGTAATAATTGATTTCACCAACAATTTGTTTGAAATACTGTTTACTATCAATGATTAACGAAGCGTAGTTGATTTATGCCCGTGAAGGGTGCGTCTACAAAATTCTAGAAATAATAAATCAATTTTCTTATTCAGAGAAAGTGTTGAAATAATTGTGTAAAGTTGTTTCAACACAATCCAAAAATTTTAAACTTAAAAACAGTTATAAACCCACCGTCTCTCATTTCTGTCAAAAGGTAAATTGTTGAGTACCACTCCGTCTCTAAATGATTCCACTAGATCGCATAAAGCTTAAAAAAGTCCCACACATAACGTTATAAGGGCAGCCAATTAGGAATATTTACAACTACCTATACTATGTATTTACATAAAGCAAAATACCCCTTACTGAAGACTTTGTTAAGTCTTCTTGTGAAAGTTAATTTCTTGTTGAAATCTCACAAGCACTAAAATTTGACATGAGTCCTAAATACAGAGTGTTGGTAATATAATAATCAAGCAACTGGGCCATCATGTTTGTGTCAAAATGCAAAGAACTTAGTATTGTATCGTAGCAACTCTGATATTGCGAAAATAAAATAAACTATACCAAATATTTAGGTCAAATAGTGTTTTGCAGTTATGCATGGAACCGGTGATTTTTATGTCATAATTGCAAGCCTCGAGGTCGGACTAGGCATGAATATGTCGAAAACCAAACTTATGACCAACAGCACTGTAACGGACAGATTAATCGGTGATCAATTAATGGTTAGGTACGTAGAGAACGAACAAGTTAATTGTAACTATTATCTTTCAGAATCAATTAGGGATTGGAATTTGTATAACTGATTGATTTGATAAACAATAGGGCGATACCACATCCACTTGCGTTTGATTGTATACGCATACAATGTGAATAAAAGAAAAATTTAGAAAATTTTAGCCGTCGTATTTACGTAGCGGTTAATAAAGTTACCATCGCCTTCTAGGAACTAGGAAATGATACTGCTATATAAAGCTGCTATTTACGTAATTTGAAAGTTTTAATTATTGTCACGAATTGATTGTTAATGATTGTTATTGATGGGCAGCTTAACAAGTAGCCTCTGTAAATCATATTAATTATTAAATCATAATCATAGTACGAACGGAATAATAATAGGAGATAAAACTAACATGGCGATCGTGGTAAACTTGTAAATGTTTTATGGTCGGACAACGTATTTTATTGTTCCTCCGAAACGGCTAAGCCTATGTGAATGGTGTTTAAGTAGAATTATGGAAGACATAACGCCCGACGTGGTGGTGTAGTCAAAATTAGCCGCGCGGAATTATTGTAATCTGCACGTAGAATTGTTAAGGAATAATTCTCGCATAAACTAGACTAGCGCTCTAAAATATGCACTTGCTTAGATGTGTTATAACGAATCGCATACGCAAAGATATTTTAAGATAGGTCTAGACTTATATTTTGTTGTATAACTTAGAATCAGAGCGTTTGGATATAAATGGAATTTTAGTCGATTTTAAAGTGTTATTTCATAGTGGATCTAAATGTGCATTCAGAATATTTTTGTAATTGAAAAGGGGCGCCTACCTCTACTTCTCTGCTCTCTAATTGGCTAGAATAATTCAAATCTTCTAGAAGATTTTTAGTATAAAAGGGCCGAGCGGGATTTCGGTCATAATGTTCACTTCAAGCAGTCAGCCGAGCACCAATTAGCTGGAACCTTTGGAAAATCTAAAGAAGTAATTGCGATAACCTAGAGCAGTTTAAAGCCAGTGTGGAAGTTGAGTATTTAGGGAAACTTTATAAATACTGTATAAATTGTGCTTTGT
Organism: Scoparia ambigualis; assembly: GCA_963921215.1. NCBI lineage: Eukaryota > Metazoa > Arthropoda > Insecta > Lepidoptera > Crambidae > Scoparia > Scoparia ambigualis. The sequence continues at coordinate 9,219,206 of OY992510.1, forward strand.
GTATGTCCACTTCAAGCAGCAATCCGAGTAGCATAATAATAGTAGCTAATCAACCAGAAACATATGGAAAATCAGGAAACTCAAGAAGTATTAGATATACCTAGTAAAGTTAATAGCCAGTGTGGGAAGTTGAGTATTTTGGGAAACTTTATAAACACTATAAATTGTGCTTTGTGTATCTGACTGACGTGTAATTACTAACTTGGATTTGACCATTTATGGACCTGTGTGTGTGTGTGGTGTGTGAATATATAACCTTTCGCGTATAACTTTGTGTGCCTGACTTTAATTTGCATGGACCTTACGTGTATTGTGTGTGCATGACCATATGTGTATTACCTTGTGTGCGTGTTACCTTGTTATATATTGTGTATTGACTATTGTGTACATAGATGTTTTGTGAGTCAAATAAATAAATCTTCGGTCGAGGGGGTATAAGTTGCATTCGTGGTTGTTCATACTTATTGGCGGAGCAGTGACGTCGTAGTTCTGCCAGGAGCCCTACCCTCGACAAGCACAGAGCAAAATATGCATTGGGGGTATGAGGATTGAATATGCCCAGGAGTACGTATACCTTGGCCATATTGTCTCTTTCTAGGCGAGACAAGGTAAAAAGGTTGCTAGATGCACCGAAAACGCCTAGAAGAGCTATTGGGCCATGAAGAACTTAATGAAGGGCAACCTTCTAATGTGCCTGAAATGCAAGCTTATGGACGTATTCATTCTCCCCAACTTCACTTAAAGCGCTCAGACTTGGTCTTTGACGATTCAGCAAAGGTCCACACTCGAGGTTTGCCAACGGGCGATGGAGAAAGTAGTATCTTAGGGGTAAAATTACCAGACCACATAAGAAATACGATACTGCGTCCCAAGACACAAATCACCGATGTCACTAAAAGCCGTCATGCTTAAGTGGGACTGGGCAGGACATATTTGCCGCATGCCTTACGAGTTGTGGGCAAAAGCTACTACCGACTGGATCCCACGTGGGGTGAAACGGCAGCGAGGCCGAACTAGACGCAGGTGGAGGGACGAGCTTGATGCCTTTGCAGAGCATTGGCCAGTACAAGCAACAGACCGCGAAAAGTGGAAAGAGGGGAGGGAGGCCTTTTCCCATCAGTGGGAAAATATAGGCTTATAATAATAATAACAATTACAAATAGTTGTACTTATCACTTAGTTGGATGGCTCAGTTGCAAGATTATATACAAGCCCTGTAGAAAGCAGTCATCTACTAAAAAAGGATAAAAAAAACATTGCAATGTTCGTAACGAAGTTTATTAAATCCAGGACCGGAGCTATCCAATAAAGCAAAAATGAGAACAAAGGTTCTATTTATTATGTCACCATGACAATCTCTTTGTAAAAATATGAACGGACAAAACAATTTAATTTTCACAAATACAAACTTCATTTTCAGCTTTCATCTCTCATGCAAAACGTTTATTAGTTTTGCATATTTAATGCACTCAGCTCTATAAATTTCCATCAGAAAGCATTGCAAAATTAGCATAACATTCGTTGTGCCCAAATTTACTATAATAACTCAACAGCTTTTACCTTTATAGCCAATCGGGCAGTAATTACGTTAAGTATGAAGTTACGTGTTCTTATTTCCGTACTGTGTAGTTATTTTGGCTGGAGTGGATAACCAACTATTTGTGATCGGCCGCGATAACCCTTACCCAGGTCGAGCCCATGACCTTGGTAGTGGTGGTTTACTTGCACGCGAACTAAGCTCGTACTGCGAGTTTTCACTGGCTTTTCACCCGAGTGACCTATTTGTGAGTCCAACGTAATGAGATAGCGTGACCCACGGTGATGGAATTAATTATTAAATCCAGTACTGTGTCAATAACATAATCGCGCTGAGTGTATCAGTGGCAAAATTCAAGTATCAGGAGATCATAAAAACCAAAGATGTTTGCTCACAAAATTCCAAATTAAGCAGAACACGAGACGTAGACGTAACGCGACGTAATGCCGTAGCGTTGCCGTAGCTGTGCTTCGAAAAAATGCGGAGTAACACTACGAGACTACAGAACTTCTGTACGAAATTGGCATTTCTGGGTGCCTGGTGGAATGTGTTGCAAATATTTGTGGTGGGGAATAACTCACCTCAACTTGCTACTTTTCATCCGAGTGACCTTCGTGAGTATAACGTAATGAGATAGCGTGGCGCACGGTGATAGAGATAACATAATAACACTATTATGGATTGTGACGTAAATAACATAATAATATTATTATGGTTTGTTGTCATTGAATGTACATGCCGGTAATGAATAATATTTAACTGCTTAATTGCAAGTTCATACTGTTTTACAATAAAAACAAGGTTTGTATCAAATACATTGTTTGGCAATAGGCTACTTGACTTAATTACAAAATCATATTAAAACGATACCGGTTTACCTATTTTATCCTAAGAATACATTATTTTTCAAAAAATCGATCATTTACAATATTTATTTTGCTTTTTCATATTCCGATTTAATTTTACCGCAAAAACGCTTAAGACCGCCATGTTGAGTAAATGACGTCACGCCATACCAAACATCCGTTTCGTTCGAGGCTTGTTCTATAGAAATGTCACAACAATAAAATGACATAAGGCACGGCGTGATGTCACGGCGTCTGATTTCCGTTAAATGACATATGACTGAATGCGTATTATTGTCGATTTTTTTCTTTAAAAATATTAATAATCCCAATTTTTTATAATGGATATTTTAGATATTTCGTTTCTATAAAACATAATTGATCATTAGAAACGCCAATCCACCCGATTTATTCTTAGTGGACACAAGCCTATTCATCACGGGATGCGGTATCCACGAGGACAAAGCCGCGGGCGGGCCGCTAGTATTTACTGTGTAAATAAATTGACGTTTGTAAGTGCGGCGGTGGTGGCCATTTGGCCAAAAGCAAGTTAACGTATGTAAAGAACGAAAGTTATATACTTAACTCTTTCTTAAGATGTAAAATATCTTTTGCGACTGAAAATAAGTATTTATTGATTTTTACAATGTCAAAGTTTTATATTAGCAAAAGAGATTGTATTATTCGAACAGTGTGCTTGTTGTATTAAAATTACGCCTCTTTCTTGTTTCAATTTGTAACGAACAATGTTTTGTCATTCTTTAAATTGAACAATACAAGCTCTGGTATTAATAAAAAACATTCTCCACTCTAACAAAAAACAAGAATATCTCAACTCAAACACTCCTTATCATAAAAAAGTGTACAGAAATAACCAAGACCTTATCATAAGCAATTTGCAAATTATAAAAAGGGTTGAATCAGGGCCTTTTGTTTGTTTTTCTCATCGCAATTCCGAAAAGTTTATCGCGTACAATTTTAGCGCTCAAAAAAAAGAATGTTGAAATGGATTCTTTGTTTAAATATTAATGCTAGCGTCTCCGCTGAGAACAGAGGTAGCCTTCCGTCCATTAGTAGTATTAAAAAGTCAACCTTGCCCCTTGTTCGGCCATCACAATGGCGCGCGGAGTGAGCCTGATTACTATTGAATTCTTGCGACTTTCCCACGGGAATAGGCAGTCTTAGTTTCTTTTTGTAGGCTGTAGAATGGCATTAAGCCTGCAAGATGACACACGGCATCACCACAACGTCTCTGATGACGATTTCATAATGATTGGCGGTTTATGGTATATAAGTAATTAGGTATGTTACATTCGTTTACGTTCACACCAATTATCTAGACCGAGATGAGTATTCTTTTGAAACTCGTTAATTTGGTAGGATAACAGATAAATATACATAAACATAGAACAATCACCCAGACCCGAAAACAATTTAGAAAAACAGTTTTTCTCTAAACTGACCCGACCTGGAATTGAACCCGAGACCTCAGAGATGGCGCGACGCCAGACTCGGCGTGCTAACCACTCGACCAAGGAGATCGTCAAATTACAAAAACTAATGTTTATAACAAGACTCATAATAAAGTCTATCTTTCTTTATTATGCTTTTAGTAGACTATTGTATACACAATACAGTTTGGTACTAAAAATATTTTGAAAAGTTTCACACAGTGAAATTCAGATTTTGGGCAAAATTTAATATATTTAATGTTAAGAAAGCTTACACCACTTTCAAACCAGCAACACAAAAATATAGAACAAATCTGCTTAATAGTCTAAATAGAGGGTCGATGAACGATCAATCAGAAACACAAACATTGGAACGCAAAACTACTTACTAAAAGCACTAAGCATAACCCGTCGCCTCGTTTCGACCGAGTTGTACCGGTCATGGGATGATGAATCAGATGCTTTTATTTGTAATAATCCAAATTCTCATAATTTAAAAGAATAAGTATGTTAACGTAGTATTGTATCGCTAAACGATCGAACTAGACAAATAATTGTGCACCAGGGTGTGAGAGCGGCGAAGTCTATCATAGAACGTGCAGTGACGTGCAAAATTGCCGCGATATGAAAGCGCTTTGCAATATATTCGTATGCACACAGCCAAGCAACGGAATGCCCAATGCATGTAACCATTTTTTATACTGGAGAAATGCATTTGGCGCCCGGGAATATGTAGATGGTTACACGGAAGGAAGGAAGGTCGGTCTTAGTCCGCTAAAGTTAGTCGACTGCGCTCAAATTTATTATACTAGTCCCTCCTGCGCTTTGTTTCCGGCCACATTTGAAATTATGTAAAATCACCATACATATAAATTGTTGAGGAAACTATATTTTTGTAATTTTCGTAAAAGAATAGATGTCAGTTTGACTTCAGGAATTCAAATAGATTTATAAAGTATCTTAGTAGTTTATTTTATGACGAAATGACTTATTGTTTTATTTCTAATTTTTCTCCAATAAGATGTAGTGCCAAAAATTGAGAAAGGTATGCTAAGATGGTTGAGTCATGTATAAATAATGGATAAAAAAAGATTTACAGAGAAGGTGCACGAGGAGAAAATGGGATAGTTGGAAGGGGAAGACCTCGACGAACGTACTTAGATCAGAACGGTGAGCTTCTCGTTAAAGGTCAGCCGCCCTAGCATGCGCAGCACGAGAACTCTTCTCGACCCGTTTTCTCGTGTTTTATTCATTTATCTGTAATGTCTATCGACACTAGAGACACGTAGATGCGCTTAGAAATCTCTATAATATGTCAATAATAGACTTAATAGTAGCTTTTGCAAAAACTGTGGTATTTTTGTCAACAAACCTTAACATGACAACTTAAAGTCGTCTCTCGTCCGCGACATATCTCGTGTTACGCATGCTAATCCTACACTGTAGGCTGTAGTGTACTCAAGAGTCCCTAAACCGACGAGCATGTATGAAGAATGTTATGAGAGTTAGTGAAGCAAAGGATGTGAGTCAGGATCGTAGCAAATGGAATGCTGTGGTCTCTGCCTACCCCTCGGGCAAGCGGCAGTGATGTATGTATGTATCTAAGAATAACTGTGTATTTGTATAGAAGCAACACTAAACGTGCGAGAAAGAAAATCAGTTGTTCCAAACAAAACATCCGCCAAGTACTTGCTCGAAGCTCTTGACAGGTTGCAGAGACGTGCTGTCCGTATTATCGGTAACGATGACGTTACGACCAGTCTGGAGCCGTTACAGCTACGTAGGGACATTGCTTTCCTTAGTGCTTTCTACCGCCTTTACCACGGTGAATGCTCTGAGGAGCTCTTTGACCTCATCCCTCCCTCTCCTTTCCTTTCCAGATCGACGCGTGCAGGTCTTAGAAGCCACCCTCACACCGTGCTGACCATCAAGACACGTACCAAAAAGTTTGGACAATCGTTCCTTTGCCGAACTGCCCGTATGTGGAATGCGCTTCCCGCACACGTGTTTCCCTTCTCTTTCCTCCCGGGTTATTTAAGCGGGGCGTGAAAAAGCATTTATGCAGGCCGCCATAGTGTGAGCGTTCGGCATAGCGTGGTAGCGCTGTGATGAACGCTTTCACTTCTTGGGCTTCACTGGCTGCTTTTCATCAGGCAGAGTGAGGCCATTATGACATGCCACAAAAAAAAAGAAAACAGTAAATTAATACAAATCGACCGAAATGTATGGAAATTTCGATATGCAGTATTAACTTTGGACCCCCCCGCCAAAAGTAAATATGAGGGTAAAAAAAGTAATAATAATTTTATGGTCAAAAGTGGCAACGACTTAAAAAAAACAAGATCTCAGAGAAACACAACTCTTTTAATTCTTTTAAATAGGTGACAATGATTTTAATTTTCTTAAGGAAAAGTTGAGACAAAAATGTAAAAAATGTTTTTTTATTTGATTATTTGGTTGTACTGCTGTTAAAGGATCACGTTAAAAATGGGGGGGGCTCCAAATGTCCCTGTATGGAAGAGCTGATTTCTTTTTCGCAACTTCAGAGTTGCTTCCATATAAATTCGATTTTCTTTCATTTACGTGAACACTACACATTCACCGGCATGGTCCCCGAGGCCACAGACTCTTTAAACGCCCTTCCGTATTACTGTGGACATGGTCGTAATCACGTAATAGTTAGTATTTATTTGAAACATGGTCCATTATTACTTATTTGTAAGATATGAATGACTTTATGAAAATGCGGTTGCTTCAGCTGTAGTCGCCATGATGCATCGTGCTAAGTGTTGAGGGCCGTCTAGACGTTCACGTAAACTCTGTTATGCCTATGTTTCGATACAAATTCAATATGAATATCCAGGAATGGCGGCACCGGCTATATACGAGTGGAGGAAGGACGGTCACACCTCACGTTTGATACACAGAATTGGGTTAGTATCGGCACTTACTGTCGTCTCTCTCATTTCATGGCCATATTAATTTGAGAATCTATTAAAACGTATTTTAGTAAGTATTTGTGTTCACTGTGCTGTGACGCAGAACAGCACAATGCAGATTTTGCAGGACAGGGCAGTTGGGGCAGACGTAGGCCAGAACGCACGCTGCGACGCAGATCATTGACACACCAGCACAGACATTTCATTCAGTCCTAGCTATTAGTACAAAGGATGATAGACGTTTTGGAGTTGATGAACAAAATGAGTTCAGAGTCAGTTTGATAATGAAATTAATGAGTTGTCGCTACTTTTCAGTTTGGCAAAAAACAAATCACCCACTCATAACTCTTTAAAGGTCTTTTTTGAGTAATCTAAAGAATAAGTGTCAGATAATAATGGTTCACAACGAACCAGTTCTATCAATTATTCTGTATCATTTAGGGCATGCTCCCGGGAATTCCCGGTACCGATTTTTCCCGATATTTCCTGGGAAATTGACTATTTACGCAGTACCGGTACTGAGAATTCGTTTCCCGGGAAATTCGGTACTTTCGGTACTTTTATTAAAACTTAAAATTACGCCAATATTTGCCTAGCTTTACCTTCGAAATGACCTCGAAACTGAACGTCACTCGAAATATCGACACCAAGGATTCCAATAGTCGGATTGATATCAAGGAGAGCTCCCTCAAAGTTCAGAGGTACGACGAAGGGATGTTTTTTCGCGGTAAATGCGCAAACTTGTGTTTTGGAGGGGTTAGAGTGGACTAGGTTATGTCGGCCCTAATTTGAGACATGACTTAACATGTTCTCGGTGTCAGTCACAAGTTTATTCCGGCTCTTGATGACGCTTTCCAGAGAAATATTAGTTCGTCCGGTGTAGAGCGTTACCCCCGTACTGTCATCCGCATAGCAATGAATGCTGTTGTTATGCAACATGTCATTGATATGTAGAAGAAACAGAGTAGGGACTAACAACACACACCCCTGCGGGGCCCCAGCATTCACGGGTTTCATGTTAGAGCACGAACCGTCGACTACGACTCTGACGCTACGCCCAGAAAGAAAGCTGGCGACCCACGATCACATACCTTGGACAGCAAAACGCACTAATGCATCGATCCTGACCCAGCTCCAAATAAGGACTCGCTTATCCACCATATGCCTACAACGTATTCTGTCATATTTCGGAAACACTGTACGCAGAGGCGACGAAAGTCTGGAAAAACTGATTGTGGAACCACCGAAGGCAAAAGATTGCGTGGTCGTTCACCAACAAGATGGACCGATCAAGTAAAGGACTCGTCCTCCTCCAAATTTTGCACGGTCGTAAGAGACGCACTGGACAGGAGCCAGTGGAGGCAGATCATCCGCTCCAGATGCAACCCTGATGCTGACCGCGATCCTCAGACATGAGGGACCGACATAGATGGGATAGGGCCTCCGCTCATCGGTGAGTAAGGTACACTAAAAGATCACCAGCCGAACGACCGCGACGAAAACCATACTGGCAATCGCTTAGTAGCTAGTTTTCTTCTAGGTACCTTAAGAGCTGGCGGTTTGTAATGGACTCCATTACTTTGGAGAGCAAAGAGGTGATGGCTATTGGCCTGTAGTTGGACGGATCTGAGCGATCGCCTTTTTTGAGAATCGGGTGGACAAGGGCTGTCTTCCAAGAGCTCGGAACAACGCCAGTAGTGTAAGAGAGCCGGAAAAGGCGCATTAGAACCAGTGCCAACTCAGGAGGACACGTCCGAAGCACAATGGGAGGAACTGCAACAGGCGCACTCGACTTAGGGATATCAAGGAAAAAAAGAGCCTTACGAACTGACCTTTGTAGGAACCGGATTGGCATTGAACAAGCGCAAAATGCGGTAAGGTTGATGGAGAGTTTTCCCCATCGTCTAAGGTCGAGTTTGATGCTAAAAGAGTGCCCAAGAGGTCGGCTTTCTTGTTTGTAGTATGGGACAGGCAGTCACCGGTATTGTGCAGTGGTGGTAAGGATGACTGACAAAAATTCTCTAACCATACCATAACGCACGCGTACCCGAAGGAAGACGCACTAGCCTCTCGCCAATTCCACTTATGAATGATGACTTTGCCAAGGCAAAGTCATCAGGCAATGTCCTTAAAAGAAAGTTGTACCTCTTTCTGAGCGCCCTGGTGTTTGAATCCTTTGATGATACCGCATTAGCCAAGGCTTGGTAATGTTGTCGATTTTGGCTAGACGCCATTTTGCAGCGACGTCCAAACCATGGTTGGGACCTGCCGCCAATGGGAACCACCGAGTTTGGATTGAAAAGTTCCATTCCCTGCAGTATCAGTAAGAGTAAGATCATCCAGCGAGAAGCAAACTCGCCACCATGGGTATGACGCAAAGAAACTTCGCATTCCATCCCAGCTGACTTATAATGCCAGACTCGACGTTTTTGAAGTTTCTTTGAGAGGCACAGTGCTACAAATCAGACAGTGGTCTGATGAGCATAGTGGTGCATCAACAGAAACTTAATAGCCGTCTGGGTGCGGGGTCAGCAGAAGGTCTAATAAGGAAGGTGCATGGCCCTCAACATCTGGAACCCGCGTAGGGTCGGTTACCAATTGGGACAGACTGTAGGCCAAAGCTAGGTCATGAACGGCTCTACCCGCGTGGTCAGTTGTGCTTAAACCAAGCCATTCGACGTGATGGGCATTAAAGTGTCCCAATACCACAATCTCGGCCGAGGGAATTCGTTGGAGAAGGGAGTCTGTCGCCGTTTGACGGTCTTGCTTTGGACGAATTTATATTATTTAATCGCCTTAAAACACACATGATAAAAATCCATTGCATAGACCCTTTTTAATTTAAAACATTCAACTCGGATGATCTCTAACCAATTCCATTCCACAAAATGATTCCACAGCTAGTACAACAATTGATAAAACAATTTTTTTATTATAAACTTTTTGTGTATTAGTTTATTTTGCTCAAAGACCCATAAATCTAACGTTAGTTACATTTCGGTTAAAAAAAATCTCAGTACCGAAAAGTACCGAAATTTCCCGGTTTTCCCGGTACCAGAGTTAGCGCAGTACCGGGAATCCCGTTTTCTCCACAGTACCGGGACTGCAACCCCTAGTATCATTGTAACTAAATTATGATAAAATGGTAAAAACTACGTTTCGATATGCACGCGACGCAGAAGTCTGTGCCGGGCGGCACTACAAGGAGGCGCAGAGCAGCTACTCTATCAGCTAAAAAATATGATGGGCTTTATTTGACATTTGAAGCTTATATTATGCCCATATAAGGACAAAATAGGGTCTTCAAATGTCAAATGAAGCCCATGTTCATATCCATATTTTTTAGCCGATAGACCCGACAGGACAGACACATGTCTACGTCGCATCGCACGTGCTTGCGCCGCAGCGTGTGCAGCTCTCAGCACATCCATACATTACAAAATCAGCTCTGCTCTGCGCTGCGCGTAACTGCGTCGCCTGCGTCTCAGCATACGCTTTATCTGTTACGGAGTGGTTGATAACAATTGAATTTCTATTATGTCTAGTAGTACGATAGCTGAACTTTTATAATAGTTGATGTCACACTTTGACTAGACAATGCACCTTGACGTAACTTTTAAACCGCTTCTGCGGTGTATGGGTTAGATCACCGGTTTCAGTGGTCCCTGGTTCGATTTTTGGTAAGTACATGTTTGTACTAGGTTTGGGCGGTGGTAGGACTTTTAATCAGCCTGGCTAACTCCTACCATCTTATCTAAATATGTCTCCATAGTATCAATGTTACTAGCAATGTTGTGTATCACTATACAAGTAAGTGCAGTCGTGCAGCTATCACTATAGCTAATTTTCGATGCAGAGTCTAAATAAACAAAAACAGTAGGTGGGTGCAGTAAAACATCATTGGGAGGCTCACACGAGTGAACCGAACGTAAGCAAATAGCGAAATAGTGGAAGCAGCAAAATGTATGCACAAGAATATGTATGAGGGTTCGTGCGGGTTGAGTGAGCGGCAGGGCAACCAAAATCCGTAGAAAGTGCTTGCTTATGATAGATACAATTCCGATGCATTTCCTAAACAGTTTAAGCAAACAATGTCAAGGTACGAGTGGATTATTCGATAAGCAGTAGCTTTTTTTAATGCTACTGAACTAACCAAAATGCGTAGAAAGTGCTTGCTTAAGATAGATACAATTCCGATGCAGTTCCTAAACAATATAAGCAAACAATGTTAATGTACGAGTGGTTTATTCAATAAGCAGTTGTTTTTTTTTTAATGTGACTGAACCAGTGTGTGTGACATGTGTATAGCGACTCGCTAAAATAATAGTATTGTATGACGCAATACATTGTAAGTTGCGCTGAATTTTATTTATGATATCACGAGGTAAGGCGCACGGCCATACGTACGCTACGTAAGGCGCAGGACAAATACAAGCGGCGTCGGGCGTGGGCGCGGTGCCGGCGAGGCGTGGGTGAGGCGCGGGCGCTTTGCCGCGCCGATGCGATGCAGAAGAAGTGTGCAAACGATGTCGGAAAGGCGAGGCGATAGGGCGGGCGGGCATTTTAGCATTTGGTTTCGACACAACAACATGTCTTCATCTTCTGACGAAGTAGACTGATAGTAGAGGATCCGAGTATACAACGACCTTCACCGAGCGGTTAATGGATGAAAAGTATTTTATATCAAATTTAATGTGTTAAAAAATATATTGCGAGTGGGTTGGCTGAAAAATTTCAGTCCAGTATATGATTAATTAAATATTTAAAAATTTTTTTTTTAAAAAATTGCACTTGTTTCGATAATAGATAAATTACATAGGTACCAATCGAAAGTATGAAGCCTATAGAATATGCAAACGTTAGGTTGACTATGTTTTTCCTGTCATAAAATTAGGTAGGCAGGATGTAAACAGGCAAGTCAATATTAGTAATTTGCAACCGTCTGGTTAAATAAATAAAATTTATGTTTATATAAAGATAAGCTCATTACAAACACACACACACCAAACTAGTGCAATGTAAAAAAAAAAAAAATTTTTAATATTAAATTAATCATTAATGATACTGGACTGAAATTTTTCAGCCAACCCACTCGCGATATATTATTTATCATATTAAATTTGATATAAAATACTTTTCATCCATTAACCTTCTCGGTGAAGGTCGTTCTATACTCGGATCTTAGACTATGATAAATAGTTAATATTAAAGTTTATTTTTTATATTAGTATTATTTCATACGCACCTATCGTTAAATTATTTCGTTATATTTAACGAAATAAAAATTATTAAAGTATATGATTTTAAACAGAATATATATTTTTTCCAGTTATTTTTGAACATTATGACAGTGCTAGCTAGTCAATTGCATTGCATACTTAAAGGTACATTATTATTAATATTATTTAATTGTTTTGAGATTTATGTGGTTGTGTCCTCACAAGCGAGAGACGTTTTTTAAAGTCGATTTGTTAATTATTGTAAAAATTTTATTTAAAATTAATTTTGCGTTTTTATTTGTACACATTTATTAAAAATGTGTGTAGTTCCGATACTAGTATCGGAATTCCGATATTAAGGTCCAGTATCGGAAATCAGTATCGATACTGAAAACTTTCCGATATAACGTCCACCCTTATCCAGTGCGCCGCTGCCAAGTGTGGTACGGCGCGGACGAGGAAGCGGCGTACAAGCACCGCGCCCGCGCCACGCCGCATGTATATGTCCCGCGCCCCGCCGCGCATATACGATTCATATAAAATACGATTGAGCGGGCGCCTCGCCCGCGCCGCGCCCGCGCTCGACGCCGCTTGTGTTAGTCCTGCGCTTTAGTCGTTCCCAGACGTTCGTTAGACAGTCGTTCTCCACCGTACCCCGTCGCGCCACACTTACACCCGTATTTATAAACAAGTAAAAGTAATTACTTGATCAAAAGTAATTACTTAAGTAACGATTTGTATTCTATAATCAAGTAATTACTCGAAGTTAGAACTGTCAAAAGTTAGAATTCTCAGCCAAGTAGTAGTCACCATTTCCTTTACTTAAGCACTACTTTGAGGTTATTTTGAATAAAAATGGAATGTTTGGAAAGCGTTGAAGCGGGTTTGCTGTTGTAAAAAATATGGATAATATAGGTCTAAACGTGTTTCAGGACGATATTAATATGTCAAATTGTCTATGTCACAATATTTGTAAAAATGAAATAAATGATTACGCAGTCTTTTGTTTTCAACCACGGCGTCCTGTGTTTTGATTTTTTTATTTTTTTGATAAATTGAACATGGTTTAATTACGTCCTAGCTACTAAGAGAAGATAGAAGTTGCTGAACCTAGAATTCCCAAACTTTACTTTCGTGATTTGGATCCATTCCATGACTATTCGGAAGATTGTTTTAAAAGGAGATTTCGTTTCTCCTAAAGAATTACCGACTCTTTACAATCAAATTGTAACTCGCCGACAAAACGGTTTGGAATGCTATACCTACTCAGGACAATATTTAAACTTTAGTTATTGTTCTGAGGGTACCTAGCGGTATTATTTGTTTGTTTAACCTTTCTAACTAAAAAATCACATGTCGGCATATAATCCATGTGTAAAACTAAACATTTACATTAAGTGGTTTTATATCATGTGAAACGTTTTGTTTCTTGAAGTATTCAACAAAATTAAATGATAATCATGTACTTTTTACAATTTAAACTACTTTATACAACGCCATTGCTATTATAAATATAATACAAAGTAATATCCAAAGATATTATTGCAAGATTTTGTAAAAGTAATCTAGACCTTACGTTTGCCTTTTTATGAAACGAACGAAGTGTCAGTCACGAAGTGTTGCCACACAGAAACAACCACCAAGCGTCAAGTCTTACTTGGGTATTTGCTCAAGTAAGTAACGTGTTTTACTTGACTATAGAATGAGAATTTGTATTTCAGAATTCTAATCTTAAGTAATGACTTGATTAAGAAATTACTTAGCAACAAGTAATTACTTGTTTATTAATACGGGTGTTAGACTATAAGCTTGCGCCTAGCTAAGTATATACAGGGTCTAACAAAATCAATAAGCGAACGTTTATGGGCGGTATCTATACATCATTCTGAATACAATGATAAAAAATGGGCCTCGTTTTATAGTGATTTTTCAAAGATATGTTTTCTAACAAACCAAATCAATAGAAATACTGCACATAATGAAACATGCTGTATCTTTATTAACACGCACTAAGCGTTAATAAAAATTAAGCTTAGTGTGCTCCGAGTTTAGTGTGCATGTGTGGCTATCTTTGTGTGCGTGTAGTATCGGGACTTACTATTAGTACAGTTGTACGGGTTTGAAAAGGGTGTATTTTTTGGTGAATTAAGATGATGTTTTGTTGATTATCTCGGTAACGAATCCGTAGTTATGAACCAAATTTGGTGAGCATGCTCAGTGTGATGTATAGATGCTCCCCTTAAAAGTTCGCTTATTAATATTGTTAGACCCTATACTTTCCTGTACATTCACAAGTGTAATGCAAAATAAAAGACATCATATTTAATTGAAGACAATACGGACTTTAGTTTCAATCAACCTTCTGATAGTCAAGTGTAATCTTCTGATAGACATTAGTAAGTACATAACATCAATCATAGATCACTAACAGTGATACATACCTCACACTATCAACCCCTATTTTACCTTGGGTGTCCTAATCGGCGAATGACGGTCTAAAAACTGCACATACATTCAACAGCATACAGCGGCTATGATCTCACCACCTATCACGCTGAGCACATGTGCAGTTGTAATTTAGTGAAACGTGGACTATGGCAGTGGACTGCTTCTGCGGTCTTCATTTCCTAATCCCTGAGTAACCCTTTGGGGATAATAGTCGTGATTCTATATGAGGTGACTGCTAGAAACCGCAAGAAACTTCAAGGGCTGGTCAGGTCAAGTGTTTTAAACATGACAAAAATGGTCTCACTGCAGACTAACGTAGGTACTTATCGCCCAGCTGACGCGAACGGGTCAACAGACGGTCGGCCGGCCGTTGCCCGCGCGTTGTAAATAATCGTTATTTTTAATTGTTTATCATTTTAATTTTCTAATGTTATTGCTTTAAAATAAATTAGATACTCAAAGACTATCCAATTAAAAATCGAAAAATGAATTATTACTTAATTACAGTCAAGACAGGTGGTTGGTCACGAGTGCCAAAAAGATAGGCAATCCATAAAGATGCATTAAAAATTAAAATGAAACACATTTTACGGATCACTTCGCGTTTAAATCGGTACATTACACAGGTTTTTATATTCCTGACGTTTCGAACCCTTGGGTCCGTGGTCACACGGGACTGAGGTGTTGGTCATCTCAAAGTTAGAAGTTACCTGTCTACCGTCAGTCATTTGATTATCTATCAATAATACAACATGTGTTTAGATTCAAAAGATCCATTCTTAATTTTATTTGGGGACGTCGATATAAATTACCATTACCTTATCCATTCCCCTTTTAGCCTTTCACTCATTGTTTATGCTGTAAAGAACAGTTTGCAAAGCTTTTATCAATATAAAAAAAAACTTTTATGAATTTCGATGCAGATTCTAGACAGACTAACTAAGCAAATAATGCACTCGATGAACCAGGTGAGTTCATATAAGCGAAGGGGATCGATAACGATGGAACTTAATGACGTGGAAACTACGCGATAGGCCTTGATGCAGAATCTATTATCATTTAAATTCAATGTTGCGCTCGATCTTGAAATTTTCAATGTATTTTAGATATTTTTCTTCTAAAAGCCTCTTTTGTTTTTTTTTTATCTGTAACAACAATAATCTCGTTGTTAACAAATGATGCATAGGGTGTAAGAACGATGTGGGAACTTTCATCTTGTGTTTCGTTTGTTTTAGTACCGAATTATAGTTACGCAACTACATAGATCATATTCTATGCATTCTAATAATTAGATAATAACAATTAGGATTTACAATTATTGTTGTGAAAGTAAAGTTTGGGTACAGTTGTTTACACAACTGTACCCAAAAGTGTATCTATTATATTGGTTTTTAAAAGTGGATCTATAAGGAATAAAGGCGACCTTTTTTTAAAAGTGTATCTACGAGGAAAGTGTACCTACGAGGAATAATTCGTAAAAGTGACTTAATGCTTGTTTACAATGCAGTCGTCTAGGTTGCGAAACGTTGTTTATTCGTAAATACAATGTTGATTTGTGTTTTCCATAATAAAAATAATAAAAAAACATTTTATAACACATTTGCTCATAAAGTGGCTCTTATTACACCGATTTTAATCGTAATGTAGCATATTACGAACTAGTGCGGTAATGTAGTTTCAAAAACAGAATCTCGACCAGAGCGAAGAAATTATAGCATATAATTTTTTTCGTACCACTTGCTCAAAAAAGTGACATTCTATGCCACAAAAAGCGAATATAACAATAGTCATTTTTAATCTGTTAAAAACAGGGAAAGAAAATTGTATTGAATTTCATTCATCCTCTAGCTAGGGGGAGAATGTGATTTAAATTTGGAATACTTACTGAAATTTATACTGAACTACATCTGTGTTTACACCATTGAGTTTGTATATAAAGCATTATACATCTTTTTGAAAAAGGAATACGCATTTATTATGCTGTTATGATTATTAAATAAAATTACGAAAACCGACGAGGCCGTATGAGCTTGATGCCTTTGCTTTTCCGACAAAAAAATATTAGTCCAAGAATTTATTAAGACATTTTTTTTTCTCATATTATTGTTGTTTTATTTTTTTCGCAAATGGTACGAAAAGTAGAGTATTATTCCTCGGTGATAAAGCTGTCTTAGTCTTGGGTGAACTTAAATCCCTCGCTACACTCAGGACTCGTCTTAAATCCCTCGCTTCGCTCGTGATTTAAGTTTTTAACACCCTCGCTACGCTCGGGAGTAAACCTCGAATCCTTCGTTACGCTCGCGATTTAAATCGTCACCCGCAACAGAAGGCACTGCTTTATCCTCTTGGTTAATAACCTACTATTTTTCACTCCTCTTGCTCAAAAGATCGTCATAGTAGCGTTCTAGAGCGGGGCTAAAATAGCTTTTCTTGCCGTAGGGGAAATAGTTTTTTTTTTTTTTTAATTTTAGCCTGTGTCATGACAATGAGCCTACAAAACGAAAAAGTATTTAGTCTTATGTAAAATAATCATGAATAAAGACTCGACTTATTACTGTTTACTTAGATCAACAACTTTTTTGAGATAGTTATTATTAAAGTTTATGGTAAAATTAGTATTCATTTGAATATATGGACAACACAGACCACGCTTCAGCAAGAAAAAACTGCACAGTCTGCACATGTGCTTTGGTGGTGAGTTTTGTGAGAGAGTTGTGCAGTATTTAGTCCGTTAGTCGCCTTTTACGAAACCCAAGTGAAGAGAGGGGTTGGTAGTATTATTTTGATGAGCCCATCGCCACTCTATGCTGTTGGATGTATGTGCAGTCTTTAGGCCGTTAGTCTCTTTTTACGACACTGAAGAGAAGAGAGGGGTTGGTAGTATTATTTTGATGAGCCCATCGCTTTTCTATGCTGTTGAATGTATGTGCAGTCTTTAGTCCGTTAGTCGCCTTTTACGACACCGAAGGAAAGGGAGGGGTTGGTAGTATTATTTTAATGAGGCCATCGCCGCTCCATGCTTTTGGATGTAATGCAGTCTCTAGTCCGTTAGTCGCCTTTTACGACACCCAAGGGAAGAAAGGGGTTGGTAGTATAATTTTAATGAGCCCATCGCCGCTCTATGCTGAAGGATGTATGTGCAGTTTTTAGTCCGTTAGTCGCCATTTACGACACCCAAGGGATTGGATGGAAAGACTTCCTACCTTTCACATACCTATATTTTGTCGATTCAAACAGCGGCTTCTTGTTCAATACTTATAACTTTGAAAGTTTTAAAAAATAAATATCATGTTTTAGTAATGAAGAAGGAACTAAATTTACAGTCTACACCACCGGAAATAATAAGTGAAGCACAAAATGTTATTGACGGCCTATAATACCATTAATCCAAAAAATAATACATGTTGACTTACCAAAGATTTATACACTAGAAAAACAACAAAAACACGCAGTAATTTTCAGAAAATGTATTTTCCTCGCAAATATGTTATAAAATGTCGTTATACGTGCGCTTTGATAATTACAGCCTTTGCTTTCTTGTAGCCCTCGCCTACGGCTCGGGCTAGCAATATCGTCTCCGCTGTAATTTTCAACTTACCGCACTTATGTCATAATGTCCCTACTAATATTTATAACTAACTTAATATAAAAATAGATTTTTTTTACTTCAATTATCAGAACTAGGACTAGTTGTTGAGGTTTACTGTCATAGTAAAACATGTTCGGAATTACTGCCACAACAATAATAACCAATTTTTTTTTCGTTGGCCGGCACTTTGATTATTGGGCCCAGACTTGTATGAAAGGTGAATGACCTTCTTTATTAGAAACATACATACATATTATAATAACGACTATTATCCCCGAAGGGTTATTCAGAGACTATAGGCAATGAGGACATCAAAAGCAGTCATCTACCATAGTCCACTTTTCACCAAATAGCGACTGCACATGTACTCAGCGTAACAGGTTGTTAGCCCATCGCCGCTTTACGCTGTTGTATGTGTGTGCAGTAAAGACTGTACGTTAGTCGCCTAGCGGTAACCGCGGTAACCGCGTAGCGGTGAAATTATACTACAATCTCCAGGTCCTCTCTTCCCTAGGGTGTCGTATGAGAAACGAAGTAAAATAATAACCTACAAATGTAAAAGTAGCCAAGAGCAGACGCTATAAATAACTGTTTGCACTGTATCCGACAAGAATGATTAATGTTCATACTTATTTCAAACATTCCTGCTATTCTTGTTTCTGTAGCCTGTATACACAGGAACAAGAAAAGCGGAAACGCGTCTTAAAAATAAAAGAATGTGTAAGGGCCACGTCAACAATTCAGCTGTTAGCAAAGCAAAGCTATTATTGCTCCCGACCTGCATGCAATTCAATTTGTGTGGTATAGCGAGGAACATAGGTACTCGTAATAATAAAATTCACATTCGTCAGTGGATGGATTGAGAGGTAGCTTTTTAACTTTGTTTTCATAGAAGAGTACGATATCATCAAAAAATTGCCCTGTTTCCAATCTTATTAAAATTTGAGGTCGGCTCAATATGTCTTTCTCTACTATTCTATATTCTCCTTGAACAGCCGTCATCTTAACATTAATTATTTTCTTTGTTATTTCATTATTTCGTTGAATTTTATCCATCTAAGTTTCTTCTAATGTACAACAAAATGTGTCAGCATTAACTAGCACGTACACCTTAGAACTGTGTTGTGTTATTACGTAGTAGAACCGTAATAGAAATGTGTGAATTGTCTTCCTAATTCCTTGCTCGTATTCTCCTTTTATAAATGTATTAAATCTTCGGTCTTGTTGTATTGTACAACTTTACTGTAATTTGAATTTCTTATTATTAATAACAAGTTATTTACGTCCACGACCGCAATAGTCTACCGTAAAAGACAAACAGATTTGGAAAAGAAATGAACCAACAAATAAATATATTATGCAACATTTTTGGGGGTTAACAATGCTATTAGGATTATTACCTTGAGACCCTACATGTGACCCCTGGGTGGTGCTAATTGAGCACTTGGTAGTAGAGCCCAGCTCGCCCGGTTATCGACCAACGTGCGGTAGTGTACGCCCGCCAAGTGATCTGTCCTCGTCGCAGGTCGCATTCCGGGAACAGCGCCGCACTACCGGAGCCAGGGGAGCGGCTATTGTTGCAAACTGTGAACCAGAGAGTTCTGCCGTGGAACCATTGAGCGGGAGACGAAACTCGACACGCCGGCCAGGGAGACCCGTAGAAACGGTGGTGCCGCTGGCCGCCCGCGGCATAGTACAGGGGCCCGACCGGGGCTAACCACCTCGGGAGGCTACCTCACCAGGTCGCGGAAATCGCAGGTGACCAGAAATGGTGGGACCCGGCGACCACTTCCGGGAGGGCATGGGGGCCCTTCCGTCCGGCGTATCGGCTGTGGTTGCAACGCTCTTCCAATGGTGAAGCGGAAAACTCTTGCTTTGTTCATTTCTTTGCAACAGTAGTGGCTTCTGTTCACGTCCCTTCCTTCCCCTTTTCCAATGACAGTGCCTAAAGAATGCAGGTAATACAGCGGCTTCCTCCTCTCCCACCACCAATTCGCTGTTTAAGGTGGAGTTCACTAACATCCGTGGGTTCCATTCTAACCTCAACGCTGTCCACCAACACCTCTAGACGATGCGGCCTGCATTGCTTTTTCTGACGGAGACTCAAATTCGTTGCCCTGCTGACACGTCTTAATTAAGGTACCCTGGCTATCAGCTTGAGGAGCAATTCCTCGCGAAAGCCGAAGTGTGTCTGTACGTGAGGCCTTTGGGTGCGCATTGAATTCTGCTCCCGTTGCCGTGTCTTTGCGTGCCTATGTTTGTCCCACGCAGGAGATGCTAACACAAGCAACCTTTTTGACCAGTTCGGCCGAGTGACTGATGTCGCGCAGGAGTGATTCCCAAAAGACGAGGTGGTGGTTTTGGGGGACTTCAACGCCCACCATGAAACATGGTTGGGCTCCTCCAAAACTGATCACGCTGGTAGAGTCGCTCATGCCTTCGCTCTGACGCAAGGCCTAACGCAACTGGTAGACCAGCCCACCAGGATGCCAGATATCGTAGGTCACGCGCCCTCCTTGTAGGACTTATTCGATACTTTATCAATTAATTTGCCATTTATATTTCAACTTTTACCAACCAAACCGGGTACAATAATTGTACTCAAACTTTTTGGTTTCCGTCGGGAATACAGCTAGGGGAGCGATCCTACCAAGTAGGCATCTTACAAGATTTATACAAAGATATTACGAAGAGGTTAAGTTTTGAAACCTTACTACGAACATTATGTTAATACACTTTTCACAGCACCGCATAAAAATAACTAAAGACTGCAACGAAATAAAAAAAATACTTTCCTTTAAATTTTGTGAACAGAAGTTGTCCTTAATCGGATTTATTAACGATTCATTTTTTCTGAATCCTCAATTCACATACATTTCCTGTGATAAAAATACATGCCTACGACAGTCTCAAACGAATGTGGGAATTATTCAAAGTGAAAAAGCTCCATTGCATCCGGGAACTGCATAATATTCAGGCCTGGACCTGAATGCTTCTGTTTATCATGGCACACGTACCCTAGAGATAGGTGATTCTTCCAAACTGCTGGCTGCACTCGTACGAATTTTAATATTTCCCCCATTCCATTTGCATGATTCGCCCGCATCGCACTCTCCAGGTAAGCGAAAACTAACTAGCAAGGCAATTTTTTTCTACAATGCGCGGTTGTAGATTCAATAAAGAAATTCTGGGAAATAAGACAAATAATCGACATGGTACAATTTTTGTTTTTTGGTCTTGGAGACATATAATGGAGCGTATCCAGAGGACACATACCTAAGTTTTATAATATTTGGCAAATCGGATCTTTTTAAACCGGAACACAGCGATGCTTGGTAGCACAAAATTATTTTCTTTTTGTTGATAAAGACAAACAAAATGTATTTAAAACGTTATATCAAAATAATACAATTTAATTACCATATCCATATTATTTCTATAGAGTTTGTAGTTTTGTTTTAAATTTAATTTATTTCTAGTTTATTAGTTTGACTTGGTAACAAATAATTTTTAATTGCAAAATCTACAACCACAGTTTAAATGCAAAAAGTAAAATGTACATAAAACTTTCTTAATATTAGTTTACCAGACGGCGCCAATTCTTTTCGGTGGCAAATTTAATATAAAAATAAACTCGCAAGTGTCGGTTTTATAACTCTAAACCTTTATAACTCTAAAACTCTCAACCTTTGTTCTCGAGAATAAAAACTTTTTCGCTTTCGTAACATGTTAGATATTATAATTAAACTAGATACAGGGTTTCATTAATTATTAATCAACAGATTTTACCCTTCGCTCTGAAATAGCGTTTATTAATTTGATAAGGTTCTAGTCTTTGTAATAACAATTTAATTTCAAATCTCGGGTTTTGTCCCAAAACAATGTACAATATCATGGCGAATACATAAAACAGACATTACGCTTCGCTCGCATACATTTTTTATCCTTAATATAAAATTTGAAGCCCTATTCTCTAACCGCGTCCGAAACTTCGTCTACACGTAATTCGTCGTACATGGCTGTGTGTGCATATACTGCTTCGATCAACAATCCCAACTAGATAACGCGTCGCGTACAAAATCAAAGCTGAATTCTGTCCACGTGAATATATACTTATACAGATACATTTCTTTACTAACGAACTGAGACAAAAGTTATCAAACAGTTTTAAGTTCAACCTAATTACAACCATGGCACCCAGTAATAAAGTCACAAATCTTCTAAGTATTCCTCTCTCGCTCACTCCATGCGTCCACTGCTCTGTTACACAAATGTTGGCGCGCGCATCTATTGGTCAACGTTGGCCAAACATTTGTAGCGTGGGTTAAAATCGGTAATTGTGTTCAATATTTAATGTTATTTGTTAGTTTAAAGCTTATAATATAATTTATTCTACATGTACCTACTTACCGAAAGTAAGACACTCCGGCCGTTAAATTGCTTTCTCGGGCATTATTTATGCAACTTTAAAATACACATTGCAGCGTTGTGAACGTGTTTACATTGGCCATGTTTCAAGGAAACTAAACAAAATAAACGCTCACTTCTCAAGTGTTATTTACCGAGACACATTTTTAGCGCCGACCTTATATCTAATTGGTATTGTTGATCGAAGATGTACTACGCCAATCGCTAGTAAAAAAGACAGCAGCTCGCGTGCATTGTACGAGCGACGAAGAACGGGATAACGAAGTTTCGAATTCGCTTAGAGAGTAGGCCCCTTAGACCCGCAAAGACAAATCTCATAGCTGAATAAACCTTTTTTTTAATGTTTTCTGATAACTTACTGTATTTTGTACCTTGTAATTAAATATTTAAACACTGTAAAAAGACGACAACCTCAGGCGGGAATCGAACCACGCACCTTCCGCATTCCGGGAGGCAGCCTTAACCACTTGGCTACCGAGGTCTGGTTTTCACTCGTCGAAATTTGTCAGTGCTACTAGATGCTTATGTTTTTTAGTCAACATTGCTTCATCAAATCTTAGAAGTTTTCACCTCTGAGATCCGAAAGAAATATTTTTACAAATATTTGAATTCAGTGTTTAAAATTTTACTTAAGTATATTTAAGCGTTAATCAAACGCTAAAATATATAATAAAAACCTTTACCTTGTAAAGTTTAATTAATATATATATAATGGTTTGTAAAACTTCGAACTTGGAATTTTGTATGGGATAACAAAATGTGCCTATTAAAAGCCTAATTGATGGATATTTCATATTTTTTTATACTAAGCCCGGCAAATGACCCCACTCCACCTGATGTTAAGTAAGAGTGAAGTCCAGGCGCAAGGACAACTGGTGCAGCGTAAGAGACTTAGCATCAGTCACCCTCACTCTGCCGGCCCACAAAGTGCCTCTTCACGCCTCGTTTGAAGGACCCTATGTCATAGGTAGGAGGGAATACGTGTGCTGGTAGACTATTCCATCTTTTGGAGGTGCGACTAAGAAACGAGTCATCAAATTTCTTTGTGCGTGATGGAATATTAGAGACTGTAAATTGGTGACTCCGGAGAGCAGCACGCGTACTCCTATGGAGGAAGGATGTTGGTTTTTTTCTTTTTATAAAAGAAGGAGGCAAACGAGCATGCGGCTCACCTGATGGAGAGCAATCACCGCCGCCTATGGACACCCGCAAAACCAGAGGAGTCGCAGATGCGCTGCCGACCTTTAAGAAATGAATAGGGTAAAGGGAAGGAATAGGAATTGTGAGGGGGGAGAAAAGGGCCTCCGGAACTCTCACTGGCCGGACGAAACACAACAGCATCATTATTTCACGCCGGATATTCGTGAGAGGGTGGTATTACCCCGGGCGAGCCGGCCTAATGCGTGCTGCTAAGCAGCGTGGCTCTACCACTCAGTCAGTGTCACTGATTTAGCACCACCCAGGGGTCACGTGTAGGGTTTCAAGGGTAAACCTACGGATGCGAGTAACTTTAACCCCCAAAAATCAAAAGCGTGATTAAACCAAAAATTGGTGTAATCACGCTTGTCAAATGTGGGTTGGTGATTACACATCCAAATTATAAAACACACTTTTTCTCAAGGACAGGCTAAGCCCTTTGCCAATCAGCTACATAGAGTTCAATATTAATTTCCGTGGAAAATACCTTTATTTACCAAATGAGAACTACGTCATTGGTAGGAAGCACGTACTATTTGAAACGAAACTTCCAATTCCACCAATTAGAAAACTAATACCATTAGGTGAGATCCCGCGGTCGATTTGTCACGGGGCACGTACCGTAGGTGCGGCTGTTTTATGTAGCGTAAAAACCATCCAAAGCCCGGTGGGGCTAAAACATTGGTCTTGACATATCGCTGCGAGCGCACACTGTTTAATACACTTTGTGAAAAATCTTGTTTTTTGTTTTTTGCTTTTCACAATTGGAAAGCTAGTAAAAACTTTCTTCACCGTGCAATAGCGTTAAAAAACAAGAATCTGTATCGGCGCCTCCTGGTGAGTTGCAATTTAGAAATACTTGTTTTCGTTCACGTGCTTTTTTCCAATTTTCTACGAAGAAGCTGTTACGGCGAAAGGCGTTCGCAGTAACAGCGGCGAAATAAGGGTTAGGCAGGAGGTATAAGGGAATAAAGTACTTAATTTAACGAGGAATGGTCCAGCAAAAT
The DNA here is from genome assembly GCA_963921215.1 of Scoparia ambigualis. Lineage (NCBI taxonomy): Eukaryota > Metazoa > Arthropoda > Insecta > Lepidoptera > Crambidae > Scoparia > Scoparia ambigualis. The sequence continues at coordinate 9,243,866 of OY992510.1, forward strand.
CGGTCGTGACTTGACTAAATACTGGCTGAGGCGTAACTCTATCGGCTGGCAGGTCGGCCATGAAGGGCGCTTGCGGCTGGGCCCGGCATCGAAAGCATCTAATGCATTTAAAGACTCGGTGTCTAATAATACGGCGCGCGGACAATATCCAAAATTGTTGGCGTAGGATTGCGTGTAAGGTGTCAGCGCCAGGGTGGCAGTGTATTTTGTGGTAGTGGTCAATGATCAGGTCTACAAGTGGGCTAGAGCTGGGAAGTATGAGCGGATGCTGCGCGTCATATCGGATAGACGCATGGGACAGTCGTCCACCAACTCTAAGGAGCTCATCTTTAATGAGAGGTGACAGCCGCTGGAGTCTGACGGAGCAGATTTTGCCAGTTTGAAGGTGGTGGATGTCCTCTGCAAATTCATTGTGCTGAACACTGCGCACCCAGTAAAGTAGGGCCTCTCTTCGTTCACTGACGTACAAGGGGCCTGAGCGTCGCGAATCTGGGTGGTGTCTGCAGTTGTGCAGAAAGCGTTTTAGACAAGCTGTCACTCCGACGAGCTTGTCTAGTGAACTGAACCGAGTGAGCAGGTCAAAGTCAAGACCGGGCACTGTGACCAGTGACGGGACGTGTTTGGGCTTAAGGCCGGACAGGGCGTGATGGCCCAGAGCTAAGGGCATCGCAGGCCAAGACTCAGAAGGCTGTCCAAGCCACGTGGGAGACCACCATAGGTCGTGGGCTGACAGGGATTGCGCAGACATCCCTACTCTGCTTGCGCAATCTGCCGGGTTGAGCTCGGAAGGTACGTGTCGCCAGGTACATTCCGGTGAGCCTGAGTTGATTTTGACTACCCTGTTGGCTTCAAAGGGTTGAAGACGGTGAGGCGGTGTATTGAGCCAGGCCAGGACTATCGTACTATCTGACCAACATATGTGTTGTTGTATACTGATATGGGCCGATAACTGAACCGACACACGGATCATGAGCTGGGAGAGTAGAGTGGCGGCCGACAACTCTAACTTGGGGATTGTGAGGCGATTCTTGATTGGTGCGACTCGCGACTTGGCGACAATCAAGTGTACTAAAGTATCTCCGGAGACATTGAGCTCATGGAGATAAACAACGGCGGCAAACCCGGCCTCAGAGGCATCTGCAAACCCGTGAAGCGAGTATGCAGCTGAGCCTTTGTTTGCACAAACGTGCCGAGGGAAGCGAATGCTAGACAACAGCGGCAGATCCTCTGAGATGTGGTGCCACTCCGTTTGTACTTCAGAGGGAGTGGGCTCATCCCATTCCAGCTTCAGTAGCCACAATTGCTGAAGCAGCAGCTTTGCGCGGAAGATAACGGGAGAAACCCAGCCGTTTGGGTCATAAAGTGAGGCTACGGTACTTAAAATAGACCGCTTTGTGACATGTGTGATGGGGGGCAGAGAGATACGGTAGGTGAACTCGTCTGACTGAGGGCTCCACTGTATACCCAAGACCTTAATGGACGTGGACTCTGGGTTCATGTCGAAGTCCTTGGGCATGTCGCATTGGTTGTCGGGAAATCTCTCGAGCAGCCTAGGCGAGTTAGATGTCCACTTACTGAGCTGAAAGCCGCCCAGGTCTAGCAGACTTATCAACTCGTCCTGAAGTGCTTGGGCGGATTCAACCGTGTCATGACCACACAAGATGTCATCAACGAAGATAGACTTGCGAAGAACCTGAGCGGCTCCAGGGTAGCGATGGCCTTCATCATCAGCCAGCTGGAGCAGAGTGCGGATTGCATGATATGGGCTTGATCTTAAGCCGTACGTGACTGTATTGAGGGCGTAGGTGAGCAGAGGGTGATCTGGTGAGGACCGCCATAGTATCAGCTGATACCGTCTCTGGTCTGGGGCAACCAGCACATTTCTGAACATCCTCTGGATGTCAGTGCTGAAAACGACTGGATGCGTTCTGAAAGACATGATGATGTCCACAATGTCCTGTTGAAGGGCGGGGCCTGTGTGTAGGCATTCATTTATGTTGACACCATTGGAGCCTTTGCCATCAAAAACAATGCGCAGCTTGTCCGACCCTGACTTAAATACGCCATGGTGAGGGATGTAGAAGTGAGGTTTATGGGCGAATGTATTTGGGTGACAGGGAGCCATGTGCCCTAAGTCGATGTATTCGGCCATAAAGTCGACGTATTTAGAACGCAGAGACGGGTTCGCCATTAGCTTCTTCTCAATATTGAGGAATCTGCGTAATGCGATAGGGTGAGTTTTACCTAGTTGAGGGGCGTCCTTTAGAAAGGGCAGAGCGACCGTATATCTGCCTGAGGGATCGCGTGTAGTGGTAGAGCGGAAGATTTCCTCGCATTGTTCCTCCAGGGGATCATTATGAGTGTGAGATTGAGGGAGGGGCTCCTCAGACTCCCAGAACCTTTCCAGACTCTGACGTATGTCTTGGGCTGATTCAGCTGAGTCTGGTTGTGAGCTGACGACGTGAGCTGAGTTAACCTGCTGCGCCGGCTGCGCATACAAGTCCTCAATGGGTCCTATCAACGCGAAGTCGAAAATCGTGCCGAAGGCTATGGGCTTGCCCGGGCCCAACGAGACCTTAGTCCCGTCCAACACTTGGCCAAGAACGTCCGACCCCAATAAGAGGTCGATCGGGGCTGGTGTGTGGTAAAGCTGGTCAGCCAATGGCACGGGTGGCTGGCCTAGTACATGGGAAATGTTTGGTACCTTCTCTAAGGGAAGGTAGCCAGTGACGTTTTTTAAAATGTGAGCTGTGGCAGTAATTGTAGGAGTATCATTGTGAGTGGGTCGGCATACTATTGTTATTGCCGCCTTTGACTCATGTTTGTGCTGATTCCCAACTCCTGTAATTTTTAAAGAAGTGGGTTTTGATGGCAGGTTCAAAAGTCGTGCCATGCGTGACGTTATTAACGTCAGCATACTGCCACAGTCCAATAAAGCTCTGGCTGTGTGAAGATGGCCATGTACGTCCGCGACTCTTAGTGAGACGGTTGGCAACAAAATGGGTGTGCCAGTGGGCACAGAAGGTGAGTGAGCTGATTGGGTATCAGCTGAAATTGTATTAGCTGAGTATGTATCAGCTGTGTGGGCATGGGTTGACTGGGCATGGGCTAAATCTACCTCTTCGCTAGGGTGCTCTGTGATAGTAGGGAGTCATAATTGCTGGCGGCGTTCGCGGGGCCTACCTGGCAAACCGGACCTTGGCGGGCTGGCTCTGTGAGCAGAGCTGGGTCGCACCTGTTTAGCCTGTGCGGGTTCGTGCCGCCTGCTGTGTCTGGGACGCTCCCTCGAGTGCTCTGTCAGCTGTGGTGGGGGTACATGTACAGACGACGAATGAGCTGAGTGCGTTGGGCCGTCTGGTCGATGGAGGGACGTGTGGTGGTTCGTGCTCCCACAGTTCTTGCATGCCCCCCTTGACCTGCACTCGTAGTGACGGCCGAGACAACGCTGGCAGGGCTCGCGTGCCTGTACAAAGTCCCAACGGCCCTGTGTTGGCTGGGCATTGTACCATCTGCACGTCATGAGCGTATGTCCCCTAGTGGCACAATAGGGACAGTAGGACGTCGAGCGTGAGGAAGAGGACGAGGACGATGATGAGGAGCAGCTTTGCTGGAAGGCCGAGTAGACGAGGAAGGGCTGACTGCGAGCCGGGGAGGTGGATGGGCGGTGACGCATTTGCTGCGCTGGGCGTGACGGTTGGTGAGTAGGCTGATCGTAGGCGCGGTGAGGCGATGGAGCTGAGGAGCGGCCACGGTAATGGTCGGGTTGTTGCTGAGCCATCTGAGCATAAGTGCGATGGGGCAACTGTGGAGGCGCGCGGCTACGAGAAGGGCCGGGCAGGGCGTGAATGGGCTGCGGCTGGGCTATGTTGGAGAACTCTGTCTCCACACAGCGCGCGTGCTCCTCGAGGTAGGAGATGAGGTCACTCAACGTGGGCAGGGTGCTGCTAGACCCGTGTCTGCGTTCAAATAACGTGCGGAGCTCACCCTTAAGCTTTCGCACCACTATCGACACAAACACGTAGTCGTCTCCTATGGGCAGATCCAAATTACTAAGGGCACACTGGGCGGACACCAGCGGAGTGAGGAAAAGTGTGCGTATGTTAGAGCGCGTGTGGATGCTCGGCAGCCCCAGGATTATGTCGACGAAACTATCGATGAGAACCCGGCGGTTCTCGTACCGCTTGGTAAGGATGTCCATGGCCACGGCAAAATTTTCATTGGTGACCTTTAGGTGGGACACCATGCTTAATGCCTCACCGCTGAGACTTGAGAAGAGATAGTGGAGCTTGACTGCTTCCGACAAGGTCGCCATGTCGTCAGTCAAACTCCTGAACAGTGCAATAAAGGAAGGCCAGTCCTCCACCTTTGAGCTGAACCTGGGCAGCGCTATCTTGGGGAGGACGGCTGTAGGCGTATTGACGCCGAGACTGGGCTGAGCGTTATGGGTTGGGGACGACGTGGAAGAGGGTAAGATTTCCTCCCTAGCCACAAGTATCCCCAGGTATGCCCCGGAGGCCTTTGTGTGGTTCTCAGTGTATGTCCTCTCAACCCCCTCGTCTAAGTTCTCCTCGTCAAGAATGCTGTAATATACTGAATCCAGCTTCTCCTTAATACCCTGTACCTGTGCGAAACGCACGTTAAATTCCGTTATGGAATGTTTGGTGTCGCCAGCAAGGATTAGTGACCCCACCTCTAGGAGTTGGTGTATTGCTTTGGCGGCCTCCCTAAAAATCGCGGCTTGTGACTTGGTCGGCATCGCGATTATAAAAGGAGACAAGAAAAAATAAAAAAAATAAAAAAAAATTAACAAATTTAAAGGCAGTAAAAGGAACAACACCCTGTATATATTCTATAGTTGGGCTGGATGTATTTGTTTACTAAGGTAAGGGCAAATGGGCTAAAATTAACGCAACAATAAAGTTGTCTGTGTCCCACAAATGGGCAAACGTATGAACGTGTGTAGAAGTACTATGCTCTTGTGGTGAGCACGCACAAGAATGAGCCGATTGCCAAGGCAAAAAAAAATATAAAATTAATACTAGCGAAAAATAAAGCACGCTACTTGACACGCGTGGTGAGCATGCACGAGATCTGAGCCGATTTAACACGACACGAACATAAAAATTTCATTACAAAATAAAACGGGAAAATAAATCTCTCGTCATATTACCCTACGTAACATAATAATTTAACTACTAATTAAGTCACCGTTAGGAGTATGAACAACGTATCGTTAGGTAAAAATCGTTTGGGTACACACACAAGCCCGCTCAGATTACAACAACATTACATCATTGCATCACACTTTCGATTTGTGATCAGACAATTGGATGCATACACAAAATCAACAATAAAAATAAAATAATATAAGTGTACGTTGGCCAGCTATACTAACACAAATGATTCATAACTACCTCACCAAATTTTTATTGGGACAGGGTAAAGTTATGTGAACAAACGAATTTAGAAATGATGGCACAAATTAGAATATGGGCGGAAACAATTATTTTTTTAGTGGACTGTAATTAAAGGAGCTGATGGAACGTGAGACCAAGTTATGGTGAAATGGTAAAAGAAAACTTGTTACGGGAAGGTCGCCGGCATTAATATTACCGGTTCGAAGATGACCAGAATGTTACGGCGAAAGGCGTTTGCAGTAACAGCGGCGAAATAAGGGTTAGGCAGGAGGTATAAGGGAATAAAGTACTTACAGGGATGATGAGTCACAGGAACCGGGGGGGCGAGCTGACCACGGGCGGCGAGGTAGGTTGGTTTCCTGGCGCACAGTCACTACACTACACAATAGGCATTTAGGCGGTCTCTTCACATTAGGTTCAGGAGTCACTATAATAAGGGCAGATACCAGCGCGCGTATTTTGTGGGCGTCTCGCGTTAGCTAGCCGACAGACTCGAGTCGGCGCGGTATATCTCACGAAGCCAGCGGCTGCGGGTCGCGCAGCGGTGGCGCCGCGGCAGATAGGCGGACGCGGTCGTCAACAACCGCCTTACCGATGGCGGTATAGTTTGAATGGCCGTCCCGGCTTTGGCGGGAACAGAAGCACTTGGCCTTCATCTCACCTGATGATATGTAATGAAATGAAATGAAAAATAATTTATTTAGCTACAACACACGAGACAGTTACATTGATAACATTAAAACAACTTATATTAAAAAAACAACAAAACTCTTATTGTATAATAGCACATTAGTGTGTCACGGCCGCAGCTAAACAGGCAGCCAATTCAGGTACTGAGAAGGCTGATAGTGGAAGCGCACTTCACTCTGATTCCTAAACTACTGAAGACCTGGATATCTTATCTCTTACTGTCGGAACACAACTAACTACTGAAATTAATGTTACGGCAACATATTAAGATAATATGGTGGTAGTTAGCCAGGCGGACTAAAAGCAAGCCCAACTAAACCAAGTTAAAACAGATAGCCTCCGCTGGGTATTTAACTCGGGACCTTTGGATCTGAGACCAGTGGTTAAACCACTAAACCAAAAAGTCGGCTAAAACGGCTCGAAAGGCGAACAAAACCCGTTCTCAGTACTCGGTTCATGGGACATACTTAGTCTAGCGACCACTTAAAGCATCAATTTCGATACCTAAACATTGAAAAGTCTTTCTATATCTTTTAAAACCCATCAGCATGCTTGCCCTGTCTAAAGGTGATCACGTACGTAGTCCATTAGCGAAAAAGGTTGACAGAAGAATTCTCGCTTGTGTCTTACAGCAGCTTTATGTACCGTGAAAATGTTTAAAGCCTCTTGACCTGTCGTAAAATATGCAACGGCTAGCTAAAGTAGCCCTACCATTGTGTACTTAGACGAAACTCGCTAGGGACCGTCTAAATGTTGTGCAAAACAAAATAAGCAGCGCTCTCTAGTGGTTGCTTAAGCGTAAAGTTTATTTTCCCTTATAAACCGTTTACAATGTCGTTAGATAAAGGTATTTATGTACATTTGAATAATCTATTTTTAATAGTTGCATTTGAGCACAATGTCAACTGGTTTTTTTTTTCACATTATTTTTTTTTATGAATTAGAAAACTACATTAATACTCATTTTTAGGGTTCCATAGCAAAATGGCAAAACACGGAACCCTTATGGATTCGTCATGTCTGTCTGTCTGTCTGTCCGTCCGTATGTCACAGCCACCTTTTTCCGAAACAATAAGAACTATACTGTTGAAACTTGGTAAGTATTATGTATTCTGTGAACCGCATTAAGATTTTCACACAAAAATAGAAAAAAAAAACAATAAATTTTGGCGGACCCCATTCTTAAAACTGAAACTCAAAATTTTTTTTTCATCAAACCCATACATGTATGGGTTATGGATAGGTCTTCAAAAATTATATTTAAGGTTTCTAACATCATTTTTCTCTAAACTGAATAGTTTGCGCAAGAGACACTTCCAAAGTGGTAAAATGTGACCCCCCCTTGAGAGACTTTGTACTGAGAAGAACCGGCTTCAAACTCAGCAAGCCTTTCTTTTCTCCCTTTCTTTTATAGCGTCAAACAAAAATTGAAAAATCCTCTCTTTCTATCATAGTAGGGAACTTTTAATTATTGAAATATTCATATAATACATTCATTTAATTATGACTATTATCCCCGAAGGGTTAGCCAGAGACTAGGCAAGGACCGCAGAAGCAGTCCACTTTTCAACCAAATAGCGTGTGCACATGTGCTCAGCGTGACAGGTGGTGAGCCCATCGCCGCTCTAAAGTGTTGGATCATGTGCAGCTTTTAGTCCCTTAGTCGCCTTTTACGACACCCAAGGGAAGAATGGGGTGGTAGTAATCTTTAATGAGGTGCTACGCGGCCCGGCGCACTTTCTTAACAAAAATAAAAACATAAAACACAAATTCAACTGAGCTCATGGTAGGGCCTTACAGGAGGTCGTCGTCGCCATTTGTCGTGGGACGTGCGACCAGCCTGCACGTAATGTTTCTACAAACATAATGATCACTGAGGGCGAGAAAACAAATAGTCAAAAGGGTTTATGTATTACAAAATCAATTTTACAAAACAATAGTGATATCTTGAAAATGTATAAGTTTGGTTAGGTTTTAAATATTATGTTTTAGCTATTTACAAATACGTATACACAACAGCACAATTATCCAAAGTGCTACGGAAAGTTATTAGACACAATCTATCACACAACAAAAAAACTTACTTTATTTATTAAACAGCTCAAAAGTTTTTTAAAAAATAAAAGTTACTATAGTATATCAGAATTTTTTAAGGACAGATTAAATGAAAAATTAATGTTAATATCACTATCCCTGCTGAAAATGAGATTTTGCAAAGGTTAATAATGGCTGTAAAAAAACATTATAAATATAGAATAAGTAAATTAATATAATAAAATAGTATAATATAGTGCAATAACATTATGTAATAATTTAGTAATTAAACTTGTAAGTTTGAATGCTATATATATATATATATATATATATTTACATCCAGCTACGCATTTGGCGTCATGCATGCTGTGCATCATTACGACGTCCTCCAGTTCAGCTTACAATTTAGATCATCTCTCTGCGAATGTTTCTTAGTTTTTTGATGCCTTTCTCCATAGGATATTTTATTTTGCGATTATTTTAATTGTGGCAATATTCTTCTTGCAGTCGTGCCCAAACATTTATGAACTCCATTTCATGGTGATAAATTTTTGGCTTCCTGGATATACTGATTATCATTTACTTGATGCGCTGACATTTTCACGTCCTCCTGATTTTGTAAAAGCGACGTTGCCAGCAATGCGTTACCTATCTCTTTCTTTCACCGAATATTTTAATGTTGGGTCCAATTTGACAGATGTCTTTAAAATTGTTAATGTGTCTTTAAAGTTTTTTTTTATTTAAGAGGGTTTACACATTTCGGTTTCCCATACAATCTTCCAAGTAGAAATTTTTAAAGACCATTAAGCCATATTTTATGAAACTTTGCATGCTAAAGTAAAACACAGGGATCCAATCGTTTATTTGGCTGAGTTATTGAGATTTTCCAATCGCAATAACTCAGTTAAATAAAGGTTTTTTAAAAATGTTTTCAACAAACTATTTAGATCTCTATATTTTACCTCAGCATGCCGTGATTCTTAAGTAAAATTTTTGCGGAATGTGCGTAGTTCGATTCCCGCCTGAGGTTGTCGTCTTTTTTCAATGTTTAAAATTTTACTTAAGTATATTTAAGTGTTAATAAAACGCTAAAACATAAAAACATTAATCTATAAACGCAGCTTCATCTTAACAGAATGTTCAAATATTTGTAAAAATATTTCTTTCGGATCTCAGAGGTGAAAACTTCTAAGATTTGATGAAGCAATGTTGACTAAAAACATAAGCATCAAGCACTGACAAATTTCGACGTTTGAAAGCCAAACCTCGGTAGCCAAGTGGTTAAGGCAGTCGCCCGGAATGCGGAAGGTGCGTGGTTCGATTCCCGCCTGAGGTTGTCGTCTTTTTTCAGTGTTTAAAATTTTACTTAAGTATATTTAAGCGTTAATAAAACGCTAAAATATAAAAACATTAATGCCGAGTTTCATCAAAAATGGCCTAATGGTTTTTAAAAATTTCAACTTGGAAATTTGTATGGGAAACTGAAATGCGATAACGCTTCATTAAAGAAACTGACATCAGTTTTGGGTTCATCAATGTGATGCCTTAAGGTTTGATCTCGATCTAAATAAAAGTGCAGCGGCCATCATAAATAGCCGCTGCACTGAAGTACACAATTTATTATTTAGCTATAAGGGTCAATATCGATTCGAGAAAATTGACAGTTTTGGGTAAGTGGTTCTGCTTGCATTCCTTGGGTTCTGATTTCTTAAATAAGTACTTATATTCTCTTTTTCCTTTAAAGATGATGTTCTACTAACTATCCAAGCCCTAAGCTGAGGAGCTACCGTACGCCCCTATATTGATATCTGGCGTCCGTTGTTGGCATCTGGCATCCGTATATTCATGTCTGGCGTCCGTATATTGGATATCTGGCGTCCGTATATTGCTATTTGACATTTCACGCCAGCTCTTATAACATCTTGAGCATAATATGTGACAAGTCGGACAGTCCTATTTACAAATTCATATTGCGTAAATGCCACGGGTTCTGGCTTCCTAACTTAATTATCTTTATAGTTTGAAATACCTAGGCCCTTTGTTGAGGAGCTACCGTGCGTCTGTATATTGTTATCTGGCGTCCGTATATTGACATGTGGCGTCCGTATATTGATGTCTGGCGTCCGTATATTGCTATTTGACATTTTGACGCCAGCTCTAACAAACATCCTGAGCATAATTATGTAACAAGAGAAAAAAAGACAAAAACCGTACCGAAATGCTGGATGCTTGGCAATGTGCAGCCAGTACCCTAAAAGGGAAGTCTCATGCTGACCCATGCAACTACCGACCGATCGCTATCAATTCCATACTCTGTAAGGTCATGGAAAGAGTTCTAAACAGTAAGTTGGTATGAGGAGCTGAGGAGGTCATTAACTTATAGGTATGTACCTATAAGTTAATGACCTCCTCAGTGACTGTCAATATGGCTTCCGCCGAGGAAGCCGGGGATTTCGACTGGGGATCTTCTAGTTTATGTGACGCACTACTGGGGTGGGGCCCTCGAGATGCACGGCGTAGCACTTGCCGTATCACTGGACATCTCGAAGGCTTTTGAAAGGGTCTGGCACGCAAGTCTGCTGCGCAACCTTTCTGCGTATGGTGTCCCCGCTGTAGATATTATTATATGTACTTTTGTAGTTGGATAGCTGATTTTCTGACGGAACGATCGATCAGAGTAGTCATCGATGGCTGGTCCTCCGACTCAGTGGCTATTGATGCCGGAGTTCCTCAGGGGTCTCTCTGCGACGCTTTTCCTGTTGCACATCAATGACCTGTTGATACCAGGAATTGTTGGGTATACAGATGACAGTACTGTCGTAGAGAGATACCTTTCGGATGCAAACTGCAGTCAAAAAGCTGGGCGTCCTAAATAAGGTCAAGTGATATTTCACGCCGGGATAGCTTTAAACTCTCTTTAAAGCTGAAGTCCGATCTTGTATGGAATATTGCAGTCACCTATGGGACGGCTCAGCGAAATATTACTTGTACTTTGCATCTGTGTATATTGATAGTGACAGTAAAGCGTCTCAAAACTATCAAATTAGTGATTTTTTGAAAACAAAGATTACTACAGTGAACATCTATCGCTGATCGAATCGATCTATCGTGAATATTTGTATTTCTTGTTACTTTTTTAGATTATTATTGTTTAAAAATTATTATCCTAAACATGAAGGAGTCCTACCATATTGTATTTACCTGTAAGTGTTTGTTACACTTAAATAATGTTACAAACTTAATTAAGTAATTTAATGTATCAGTGTAAACAAACGTTAGTGAATTATATAAAAAAAAATACCAAGTAACTGCACTGGACACGATTCAACGCAGAGTTGAGAGGCTAATTAGCGACAAAGAACTGGTGAAGAGCAAGTTTCACACCCTAGCTCACCGCCGCAAAGTTACCTTTCTGGCGGTCTTTTACAGACCTGGAACTCCATGAGCTCATACGGCCATCCCCTTTCTTCCATCGGACATCCAGACGCACTGCGGGCTACCACCCTTTCTTGGAGGATATTTCTAAATGTCGCACAAAGCACTACTCAACATCGTTTATACTGTGCACAGAAAAGGAGTTGAACTCCCTCCCTGCGTCTGTGTTTCCGAGTACTTATCTTAAGTATCTTCAAAGCAAGAGTGAATAGACACCTTCTGGGTTAGCTCGCTCCATCGTGAATCGGCTTGATTGGGATCAAGAGCAAACCCATTTACAGAAAAAAAAAACTAGTCGGACAGTCCGATTTACGTATTCATATTGCGTAAATGCCTTGGGTTCTGGCTTCCTAACTTAATTGTCCTTATAGTTTGAAAGGCCTAGGCCCTTTTTTACCGTGCGTCTGTCTATTGTTATCTGGCGTCCGTATATTGTTATCTGGCATCCGTATATTGACATCTGGCGTCCGTATATTGACATCTAGCGTCCGTATATTGATGACTGGCGTCCGTATATCGGATATTGCTATTTGACATTTCACGCCAGCTCTAACAACATCCTGAGCATAATATGTGACAAGTCGGACAATCCGATATACGAATTCATATTGCGCCTCGGATAGTGGCTTCCTAACTTAATTGTCTTTATAGTTGAAAGGCGTAGGCCCTTTGTTGAGGAGTTATTATATTGTTATCTGGCGCCCGTATATTGCTATTTCACAGTTTGCGCCAGCTCTAAGAGCATTCTGAACACAATATGCGACAGGTGGGATGATGAAAGAACATGTACACACGCCAGCACATCAACCTACCTACCACAAAATGTCCAATTTTCTTCAATAGACTTTGAACTTTATGCCTTAAATATATGGTTAAAAATGTATTAAAGAAATTTTACAGTTTTGGATAGGTTGCAGGCGTCTGTACATTTAAATTTTTTATTAATTATTTATTAGTTTTATGGCTGATTATTCAATCATTGGATAAAATTTATCCTTCTGATAAAGCATTACGCAATCAAGCTAAAATGTCACCTGTTTAAAAAAAAAGTCATTTATGACAATACATTTTTAATAAGTAAGTATAATAGATTACGATTTATGATAATAACTAGCGGCCGCTCGCGGTTTTAACCGCGTGGTTCCCGTTCCCGTGAGAATATCGGGATAAAAAGTATCCTATGTGTTAATTCAGGCTATAAACTATCTGTATGCCGAATTTCATTCAAATCCATTCAGTAGTTTTTACGTGAAGAAGTAACAAACATACACACTCACAAACTTTCGCCTTTATAATATTAGTGTGATATTGTATTTTAGTAGGCACCAAACATTGAGTAAGCTGGCAACGTCGCATTAGCGGACGCCAAATTTACATGAATACGTCAGAAAAGAAGCGCGTTTAATACGGCTGTGGATATACGCACGACACTAGCGCCGCACCTCTGCTGAGATTTTTTTGGGAACTATCCAGTATTTATTTGCAGCCATTACAATAAATTTTTGGCTTCCATCGATTTTTGTTCTACGGCTAGCTTGATCTTAGAGGCGCCAAGTGTCATCGATTAAAAAAGTGGCGTCCGGTATGCGGACGTCAAATAGCGGTGGACGCCATTTTAAATGTAATTTCGCCTTCAGTGGACGGAAGTTTGCTTGTGGGATATATATATATATATATATATATATATATATATATACCTACAGTTTCATGAAGAATACATGGTAATCTGAAACTTAGCAATAAGCTTAAAACTACTACTGTCAATGATATTCTATACAAATGTCATAGACCACTGTATTGGCAAAATCCAAAATCTCATTTATTAGTACTATTCCTCTGTATCCAAAGAAACAGCGAGACCCAACAATAACAATTACCTTAGGTACCGTCAGTTTATGGAACATCGCCATCGCATCTAAATACGGTAAGTGTTAAGAAATAGTTCCTCCTTTTCGACGAAAAACGGGAAAGATAAACAACGAATTCGAACCCGGAAGCCTTGTGGGCGTACGAAAACTCTGCGGCTTTGAATAATCGCTTAATTAATAATGAGCTCGTCCGTCACCCGCCGCCGCCGCCACCCGGTGTATGGGACAGCTCTAAGCTCTTTATCAGATGGAACGCTTCACACGCGTAGCCGTTTTAAAATTCATTTATTAACAATGTTGGGAGATCTACTAAAATTGTAAAAAAAATAAAAATAGCGAATGGCAATAAACGTGTCGCGTTGCGCTGAAAGAATGCTACCACCCCCTTTCTTTCCTGTCGTAAAAGGCGACTAACGGACTTAAGACTGCACAATGCACATACATTCAACAGCTTATGCAGATGCACGCACTGTGCAGCGCTATTTGTTGAAAAGTGGTCTATGGTAGAGGACTGCTTTTACTGTCCTCATTGCCTAGTCTCTGACTAACCCTTCGGGGATAAAAGTCGTGATTATTAGGTATTTATGAATAAATTACATAAACAGAGAGAGGCCTATGCCCAGCAGTGGGTTGAGAAGGGCTGGAAATGATGATGATGATGAAAATAAATATAAAAATAAAACTCCTCTTTGGCTGAGTACTCGATAAAATATCTCATTGGCTGACTGTCTAAGTGCTCGGACCGTAATCTTGGGTTCTACTCCCAGCATGTCGATTCTCTAAAACTCGATTGTAAACTCACCTCTCAATTCAACCCTTACGTTCCGATCAAGAGTGACCTTTGTAACGTTTGTGTTCTCTCCAATTTAAAGAATACGTGTTTGATAATTCACTGCGGATTCAAGGTCGAGTTTTGGATAGAGCTTTAATAGAATCGCACGGGCCGGCCTGGTTGTGTAACCCGGGTCGGCAACCTGCATTTGGCAAGTGTGATAATTAAGCTAATACGCATCAATTGTAGCGATGACCTGATGTTATTGACGGAGACCTTTACCCAGCAGTGGGACAGCATATCGGCTTTCTATTTTCTATTTTTTTTGGGACGGCTTATACAAAAAATAAACTAATTGTCTCCCAGCAAAATTTCACGTGGACAGGTGACCAAATTCGATGTTAGACAGAGATTACGAAATTGTAATTGCGACGTTCGGAAACCTCCAATGATATTGTCTCTAAAAATTTATTTATTTTATTTTTCTAATGATCTTCCTGCTTTTCTTATTATGTTATTGTTACTGGTATTTTATGTAAATGTTAAGTATTCTTTTTGTGCATATGTAAGTCTTAGCTGTTATGTATGTCATTATTATTATTTATTTATTTTTTCTCTTTCTGTTGTTGTCATATGGCCGGTCGACGGAGGATGCGATACTTAATCTGACTTCTTTGGTTACTGAGTATCTGGACAAGGGTGATAACTGTGTTGGAGTTTTTCTGGATCTCCAGAAAGCCTTCGACACAGTCTCCATTCCAATATTACTTGCACGCCTTGAAAGTTCAGGTGTAAGGGGTGTGGTACACTCTTGGTTTTCCGATTATCTGACGGGTCGATATCAAGTTGTGAGAGTTGATGGCCATCATAGCAAGAGTACCCTATGTAATTACGGTGTCCCACAGGGCAGTACCCTTGGCCCAACGCTATTTTTATTGTATATCAACAGTCTTTGTGCATTAAAAGTCCCTGGAGCTGACATGATCATATTTGCTGACGACACCGCTGTTTTATTTCATGCCAATACGTGGAAAGAGGCTGTAGAAGCGGCAGAAGTAGGATTGAGTAATATCACAGTATGGTTAGAAGAAAATCTTCTCTCAATTAACTCACAAAAAACAAAATTCCTGGGCTTTAGCAAGACGAAAGCCAAAAGCCCAGATTGCAATCTAACTCTTACTTTACACACATTTCCATGTAATTTTAATGTACAGTCAAATTGCAGCTGTCCAACTCTCTCCCGCGTACCATCTCTTAGATATCTAGGTGTTACCGTGGACGACAATCTCCAATGGAGACCCCACCTTAGTGTGTTGTTAGCCAAAGTTCGTAAACTTATCTTTGCATTCAAGCAACTACGTATCGCAGCAGATCACAGTTTACTTATATCAACATATAAAGCCCTTTGTCAATGCATACTTACTTACTGCATATGTGTTTGGGGAAATGCTGCAAAGGTGCACATGATTCAGCTCGAAAGAGCTCAAAGAGCCATTCTAAAAGTCGCGTTGGGTCTTCCCTACCAGTTCTCAACAGAGCAACTGTATCAGCAGGCGGGGGTTCTCCCAGTCCGAAAGCTTTACGTTTTGCTTACACTATGCAGGTTTCATTGTAAAATAGTCCCACATACAATACTAGCAAAAAAAAGAGTCCCAAGATATAAAACTCCCACGGGTCGATCAACACTAATGAAACGTAATTTTATTAACATTGCACCTCGCTTTTACAACGAGGTACTCTCATCAAATAGAAACATTACACAGTTCAGTAAAAGTAAATTTAAGGAAATAATAATAAAATGGTTAGAACAATTAAAATATGACAATGTAGAAGAGCTTATTCACAAATTTACTTGTTTATCCTGAAACTTACATGCACGAACCACGCATAGA
The DNA here is from genome assembly GCA_963921215.1 of Scoparia ambigualis. Classification (NCBI taxonomy): domain Eukaryota; kingdom Metazoa; phylum Arthropoda; class Insecta; order Lepidoptera; family Crambidae; genus Scoparia; species Scoparia ambigualis. Next base: position 9,259,974 of record OY992510.1, read on the forward strand.
CACACGCACAGACACACACACTCACGCACTCACACACACACACCCCCACACCCCCATACACACACACACAACCCCACACACACACACACACGAACACACACACGTATATATGTTTTTTGTATTAATGATTCATAGAATAATTACCATGTTTCGTAAGCATTGGTAGGTAATATTTTGTTTTGTACCTTGTTTAATTTACCTTTCCTAGTTCATTTTTTTTCTCTCATGTCCATTGTGCTAACATTAAATTACACTAGATCTAAATGTATTTTTAGGAGGAGCCTGTATCTCATAACACGGGGTAAAACCTTATATGGGATCAGTTCATGCATTGTTTGTGTAAAGTGTTATTTAATAAAGAATTATATATCCCACAAGGCTTGTTCGCGCTGTGTAGGTGGTTTGGGCGTGGCGGGTGCATTGTTCTGCTTGTTTGTACTATTTTTAAATTGTATATCTTATGTGAGCGGAGTGGTTATAGCGGGCGGGGCGATGTACTACCGCCTCGGCAGGTTTGCTCTCATGACGCGAGCAGGGCTTTAGGCCCATCCAGAATACTAGCGCTGCAGTGGCTCGCATGTCGTTGCAGCATAAGCTGAGGTTGGGTCCTAATTGGCCACATGCCACTTTTATTGTTAAAAAGCTTTTATTATTTCATTATACTTGTTTATTATCATTATTATTATTCTTGTTTTTTTTTATTTGTTTTCACCTTTTTTATTAATTTATATTCTCTTTATCATTCTCTGTGTTCTACATTATTTGTGTTTGTGGTCAATAAATGTTTTCTTATCTTATCTTATCTTATCGGGCAGTGAGCCACGGCGCCGACGTTCGCCCAATGGATATAAGTAACCTACGTTTTACCAATTGCCATTTTACAAAAACAGCCGCGACTAACTGCTTACCTTGCCTGTAAAGTATGAAGGAGCTCAAAATAGAAATTCATTCGCCGAACAGAGAGTCGGTATTAAAAAAGGTTTATGTATTTGAGAGTACGCCAACCGCGTCCACTATGTTTACTAGCCGGCAAAGCCACACCTGTGTTGACTTACACAATATTTCACGAATTACCACACGAAGCCAGCAATCAACAGCAGTTCCACGATTTCAATGGAACCCTCAAGTAGTTGTAAATATTTTCACAGGAGTAGTGCGAACGGCATTAGTGTGAAAGGCTCGAGAGTGCGGTGCCGGCTCCGAATGTCGTCAAATAATAAGCAACGCCATTACCGTGCCCTTCGAGACGTCTGCAAGGATTAGGCCGGCCGCAGTCACACCGATGCGTAATGTTTTTTCGACCAACAAAGATCAATGTTTTCACTTGTTTACGTTAGGAGGTTACGTGGACGCGCTTATTCCGTACAAAAGTAGCTATTCAATTTCCTCCCTGGAAAATGGACACAGAGCGCTATCTTCCAAATAGTTTATATGCTCCTACCACAAAATGTAAACTTTCATCAATACATTTTGAACTTTAGGACTAGGGTATAAAGATCTTTTGACTGGTGGTACTTAGAGCCACGCTTCGTTGCAGCATGCATTGGGCCGGCGCGCCCTGGGTAATACCACCATCTCACGAATATTCGGCGTGGAATAATGGCACTTGGGTGCTGTTCCGGCCAGTGAGAGTTCCGGAGGCCCCTCCCCCCCTTCACAATTCTAATTCCTTCCTTTACCCTATTTCTTTCTTAACCACTCACTCTTGGATTTTTTTTGACACTTTTTTGACAGTAACTGTCAACGTCAAATTAGACAGAATGGAGCATAGACTATGCGATATTGTGCGTTAACAATACATAAGATGAACCACAGAACCGAAATAACCAAACTTGTTCATACTAAAGTAGTCTGTAAGTCTATGAAAACACGGTACAAAGTCAAGTGTGTTTTTGTAGGTGCGGTCTCATGCGACCGCTTGGGGTTTGAGGTCGGCAACGCATCTGCGACTCCTCTGGTTTTGAGGGTGTCCATGGGCGGCGGTGATTGCTCTCCATCAGGTGACCCGCCTGCTCTTTTGCCTCCTTCTTTTAAAGAAAAACAAAGATCAATATCGTAAGAGACATAGAACCAGTCACCCTCACTCTGCCGGCCCACAAAGTGCCGCGATACTGGGCAGGATGATAGTTGAACGGTCCAATGGCAATTAAATATTCTTGATAACTGATGTGGTATATTTTGCTTTTTCTTCACGTCTTCTTTGAATGACGGCAAGTTCTAAGAACGCAAGTTCCATATTTTCATGGAATTCAACCATTAATTGGAATGGTAAACTCGGTAAGATACAGAAGACCAGACACGTGGGTTGATCCAAGAAGGAAGAAATAAGGACGAGAAAGACGAGAAATAAAGCAAAAATTTGCTGATATTATCAAATAATAAAGTTATTTCATTACAAAATATTTTGATACATTCATCATATCTTTTGTTTGTTTTATATCAATAAGTAGGTAATAATGTAATAATTATAGTTTGCTCAGAGTCCGTGGAATAGGGCAATGGTGACCTGTGGTCTACTGGTTTTTTCAAACCTATCACAAGCACCAGAGACTGGTCTCTCACAAGGGGTACTTATGGGTTCTATTTATTGATAATTTGCCATTATCTCTGTACAACGTAAACCTTGTGATGAGAAAATAAATTAAATTGAATTGAATTGATTACTAATTAGTATTTAATGCTTTTATTATTTCATAAGGTCAGGTCAAGAATACCCTAAACCGACTAGCATGTACGAAGAACGTTATAAGAGTAAGCGAAGCAAAGGTCAGATCAACCTACACAAAATTGTCCTACAATCAATTTTGAACTTTGTTGCCTGGTTTTAAGGATCAATATTCATTGGAGAAATTTGATAGTTTAGGGTAGGTTGATCTGACACCTTGTGTACGTAAGTATATGTATTATTTCATTATTTTAGATATCTCTAAAGGCACAGCTACAACCGCGGGCGTCATGCGCAGCGGCGAGCCGATCGCCGTTCGTTGCGTTCTTTCTATTACCGTTGAATAAGAGTGCTAAAGTATAACGCGCAACGAACTAGAAATCCGCTCGCAGCACCGCAAGATAAGTAATGCAACAGGATAAAATGTTTACTAGAAAAAAACAACCATGCAGTCTCAGGAAAGATCAAATGGGATTCGAACCCATGACCTTTGGGATTGCTGGTCCACTGCTCTAACCGTTAAGTTACCGAGACCCCAGAAAACTCATTGAATTTTTTCTAGCAGTTTGATTAACGCTGCAAGCCAGCGGCGCTTTTTTTCTAGTAAACATTTTAACCTATATCTAATAGCATTGTAAATGCAAAAATTTCAACAATAAGACAAGTAATGCAACATTACTTTATTTGGAGGGCTTAGTTTTCGTATACCAAGCGATTTGAATAGTTTTTGTAAGAAAACGATAATATTTACGATAACTCGAACACGTTCACATCGAGTGACTTAGCGGTCATACGTGATCCTCTCCGATTTATAAAAGACGGTCGAAATATGATTTATTGGTTTTGCACAGAAAATGTTTCGCTAAAGAATGCTCCAATTACGGCTCGTTCTGATGTGTGAGCGGCACATTAAGCCCCGGGAGAGACGTGCACAGCGTGTGGATAGTGCTAAATGTTTTCCGATAACTACTAGGCTTCGATTTGGCTGGCGCGAAACTAATATTGTTATTTGGCGCGCCGATGCTCCTTTGTTTTTTATTATTGTTGCGTCGTTAGCGGATCTGTGGAAAAAATCTAACTACCGTACTTAGACACGTGAAATAAGTTTTAATAACAATTAAGTCTCTTGCTGTCATTTTCTTATGTATAGTGCTAAATACAGAAGGAAAGACATTTGTAATTGTCATTAAAACTAAATTGACGTCCTGAGTACGGCAGTAAGAGTTTTTGTTTAAAAGTGCTCTAATATTAGTAATAGTTTTAGAAAGTCGTGAGTGTTTAAAAATATTGTCTTTTAGCTATTAATACATTTTATTACGATGGATCAAATTTTTACATGTCGTAAAACAAACTCTTCGTTGTATTAAATAAAAAATAGTAAGTAGGTATATTATTAGTGTGTTAATTAGTAATTTCCTGGAATAAACTTGAACTTTAGAAGTTACTCAGTACATTTTACTAGTAGAAAATCAAACTAACTAAACCAACGAATGGAACAGACGAAAACCTTTTCTCCATTACAGAAAAATGCTATCACTCTTCCATCCTTATTAGAGCCGAACAAGGTTCACAATACTTAGACATTTTGCCTCCGCCCTTTAAATATATTCCTGTCTTCCCGTCGCTCTTTTTAACTTTGAACGACCCAACTTAGTAACCAGCTGGACCACTGAACCAAATAAAAGTTCAAGATTGTTAGCCGCAAGAAAAATCGCGTTTCATTTAGTTATTCAGATTGATAAAATACAACAACCGTTTTAAACACTAAAAAAAGACGACAACCTCAGGCGGGAATCGAACCACGCACCTTCCGCATTCCGGGCGGCTGCCTTAACCACTTGGCTACCGAGGTCTGGCTTTCAACCGTCGAAATTTGTCAGTGCTTGTTGCTTATATTTTTAGTCAACATTGCTTCATCAAATCTTAGAAGTTTTCACCTCTGAGATCCGAAAGAAATATTTTTACAAATATTTAAACATTCGGTTAAAATTAAGCTGCGTTTATAGATTAATGTATTATATTTTAGCGTTTTATTAACGCTTAAATATACTTAAGGAAAATTTTAAACACTGATAAAAGACGACCACCTCAGGCGGGAATCGAACCACGCACCTTCCGCATTCCGGTCGGCTGCCTTAACCACTTGGCTACCGAGGTCTGGCTTTCAACTGTCGAAATTTGTCAGTGCTTGTTGCTTATGTTTTAGTCAACAGGTGCGTGGTTCGATTCCCGCCTGAGGTTGTCGTCTTTTTTCAGTGTTTAAAATTTTACTTAAGTATATTTAAGCGTTAATAAAACGCTAAAATATAATACATTAACAACAACCGTTATTCAAATTATCGCATTAACCGTAAACTGTATAACATACTCGTAACATATAAGTCTGGTAGAGTCTAGAGAAAAGAGAATAAATAAAGAGTCTAAAGAGAAAACCTACGTTATACTGCCGTGCAGGTTCTGGTAATCAAAGGTTGTCTGGAAGAGATCGCTTTCAGCGATAAGACCGCCTTTGTAATTACCAGTTTTAAGTTTATGTAATGTGTAACTGTTTCTTGTGTTTGTGCAACAAAGTGTTTATCTATCTATTAACATACTCGTACATGAAAACAAAAATCTATTATTTTATATTGCTACCATTAAATAAATACATCCCAGCCTTTGAACTACACAGTAAAAACAAAATACAGTCTGAGTTCGTTTTGCGTAAACGGAACACAATAATAATTAGTCTCACAATTATTGCGGGAGTAATTAATTAACTTTTTGGACGACCTTAGTCTCCTTGCGCCCCTTTCAGCCTACAATCATAATTGTAAAACAAACACAATTACACCCGTAAAAAGTGTTTTATTACAAACCCGTAATTAATGAGCGTTGTTTTAAAATGTAACATGCCGCAGTGTTCAAGTATGATTAATGTAGGTAACATACGACACCATTGGAGGGAAATCTAAAATAAGTATTTAAATCCTTATCTTTTACGACGACGACGGTCGCTTTAACCACTACTTGCGGTGTCATGTTTAAAGTAACAAATTAATAAATTATGATAGGACAATACGAACGCTCGTTGCCTATACACGCGTGTTTTGTTAATTTCTGACCATATTTTCGATAACAGAGTTCATAATGTTATTGTATATTATAATTTGAACGCAAATTTTGTAGCGAACCAACTACAAATTGAAAAAGACAGTGTCGAAAAAATTTCCCCTTCTGGCAAAGGTACGAGCACGAATCCTACTCGTGGAAATTTTCTCGACACTGTCTTTTTCAATTTTTAACAGAGTCCATATTCGCTAGTTACAAAGTAATCTAAATATGAGTAAACATTGTAAATGAAGAAGATGAAGATCGGTGGTAGGATTATGTCCAGAATTTAAAAGGACTTTATGGAAACCAACATAATACTCATTTCTGGAACCAAGCAGTAACGTTACTATATTTATATATATATCTGTTTTTCGGTTTGAAATGGCAATGGCATTGACGACGTCGCGCGCGTTTTTTAAAGGAATGTGTTAGCCGCGTTTTATCATTTGTCGCCTTAATAACGCTGTGAAAAAACCTCTCGATCTGTGGCGCTCTTCACAACACTTCTATCATTTCTATCAACACTCAATACACAATAAAACCCATGAACAACAATAACTTTACAGCGAAAAAGTATCTAAAATTTAAAATCCATTAAGAAAAGGGTTACAAACGGGTTACAAAGGAAAATGCCCATCCCTTGTTAAATTCGACGTCACAAACATTTTTAACGTGCAGCATGCGGACAAAATCGCTTGTCGTCCAATCCGTCAGTTCGTAAAACGTATTATCGGCCTCGATAAAGTGTCCGGGCCATTAACCAATATGACGCTTTTTAACCTTAATAAATCTGTTTCCGAAATGTTTGAAATGGCTACACGGAAATAAAAATATGCAAAATTGTAAAAAAACGTTTTAAACACAAACGCACTGTGCTATAAAAATACCTAATTGAGCTTTTGTTGTTTTGGTGTTAATTATTTTAATATCTTCAGCCTTACTGCTGGGAGAGCCCTAAGGCCTGAGGGACTCCTTACACAAACAATAGAACATAGGTTGATTTGAACATGTTTCCCTTATTTCGCAGGTTGGTGGATTTTAGCGACTACATACACCTTTGGACGTTTTATTTATAATGCGATATTTTATTTATTTTTTAATTATTATGAATGTGCGTTTAATAAATTAATAATTGTCCTGTTAACCCATCCTGTTAATCTAACTGACTGACCACGATTTCTCGCGTTCAACCCGGGCATCTATCCGCTCGCCTACCGACGACGGACGCCTTAAATATTTTATTTTTTATTTAAGAATATAAGCCAAGCAGAGTTTCTTGCCAATTCTTCTCTGTCTGGTCGCGTTACGAATTGGTGTAAATCAAAAAAATTGACGTGTCAAAGTGTTCCTTATGGTTCTTATTGAATAAATGACTTTTTATCTTATCTTTATCTTATCTTATCTTTATTTTATTTTATTACACAGTGTAATATATTGGATGAGATAGAGTAAAAGGGAGTGGGATGAGTCTTCTTAGAATGAATTATTATTAATTTATACAATACATTAAACTAAAAAGAAGAGTATTTTACTGTATTTAGCATTCACAATGCTATAGTATGTACTTATAGGATAAAATGTTTACAAGAAAAAAATCAACCAGTCTCAGGGCGCTCGAATGGGAAGCGAACCCATGACCTTTGGATTGCCGGTCCACTGCTCTAACAGCTAAGCTACCGAGACCCCAGAAGACTCGTTGAATTCTTTCTAGTAGTTGATGATTTACGCTGCAATCCATCGGATTACGTCACTGTGAAGGTTTACCCTCACAGTCGAAAGAAATACTATTGCAAGTATTTAACAATCGATAAAGACGTAATTGCTTTTAAATATCTTTATTGAACTTGTATTGAAAATTTTATTGAAATTTTGCATTCACATTGCTAGATATAGGAAAAATGTTTACTAGAAAAGCACATTATGCGTGCAGTAAGCATTTTGCGTGTTGTACATTATCAGCCGAAGCCTAATCAACCAGTCTCAGGAAGCTCGAATCCCATTCGAGCTTCCTAAGACATTCCTGAACATTTTATCCTATTTTACTGCCTATAGTTACTGTATATTTCTGATACATATTACTATCTTCTTAGATTGATTTTTAAAACAAACACAGTCGTTTCTCCGTAGCCTGATTCTAAAAACTATTTTTGTGTAAATAAATGTTTTCCTTTCTATGAGAAAGGAAAACCCTTTAAAGTTTGGCCAAACTGAAATAAACCAACATATTATTATGGATTTACCATAATACAAGATCAGTGATCCCCTACGAACATGACCATGCATATTTATTAGAACAACAATAGAAAACCTCCCTAGCAAAATACAAAACGAACATTTTATACATTCCTCTATCTTACTAACATATATTCCAATAAATTCTTCCATATTGACACTGAAACGAACCCTCAGATCTGTACCCTCGTATCTCTTATTGAATGTGGTCCAAATATTACGAAAATTCCTAAAATGCCTCGCCAAGATTCAATATCCAGAGTTAAAGGGTCATTCCGTTGGCGCATTGTGTAGAAAAATAATAGCCGACAAGACAAGTGTTTACAGATTGGTTATTTGAAAGGATTGGGTTTTCGCAAAATCGAGGTCTATTAACATGATCTCTTAAACTGTCATGGCCAGAAATTGAAGTTCTATACCTATATTTCTATTAAACTCACTTATAAAACAAGCACGCTAGCTCTCTGGATTGGTTAAATGGACTAATTTTAATGTTATAATAACACTTATGTATTTTAGTTTATATGTATCTTATTATTATTATTATGAGCCTGTATTTTCCCACTTTGCAAAGGCCTCCATCCCCTCTTTCCACTTTTCGTGGTCTGTTGCTTGTGCTGGCCAATCCTTTGCATAGGCATCAAGCTCGTCCCTCCAGCTGCGTCTAGGTCGGCCTCGCCGCCGTTTCTAAATATAATATTAGCTTATCTCTATATATAAATAAAAATCAATTGCAACGGATGTATGTTCGTCACTTCAGAACGTCTGTGCTAAATAAAACCACTGTTCACAATAACTGCCATTTATTGACTGCCTTATAACAGATAAAATACAACTACCTACATACAAACTCAATAATATATAACACCTCCACCTTTAATTTACAATAGGAAGGACTGAATTTACATGTTTAATTAATCATAACCGTTCATTTTATTATGAAGTTGATTCCGTCCAAATTTTGATTTTTATTACAATCCTTAAGTAGGTATCTAACACCAAACCATTTTTTTTAAAATATATTTATTCAAGTAATTGTTACGTATACTGATTACACCTTAACTATTATTATTAACGTCGGTTCCAGCAAACAAGACTTACGAAGATAGTACAGGCGAACCTCCAACGAAGCAACAATGCGACCTCAGAACTGCTGGCAGAGATAGCCAGCAGGAAAATCTGCTTTGCAATTATTCAGGAGCCGTACGTGGGTAACAGAGGTGTGATGGGTGATGTGTCCGGTGCGAGGATCGTCCAGGCGGCACACGAGGTTGGGAAAAATAATAAAGCCGCCTTACTTATAAACAATAGCAACATCACTATCACGCAATTTCCCAACCTCACAACTGCCAACTTAGTAGCGGCTAAGTTGGCAACTGCCGAATGGACGATCGGAGTAGTTTCTTACTACTTCGAACCGGACACAGACATCGAGACCTACGTGCGGCTCCTGAAGAAGATGATAGAGGAACTGGGTTGCAGTATGCTCATCGTTGGAGGAGACGCAAACGCCTGGAGTGAGTGGTGGGGAAGTGACAGGAGTGACAGTAGGGGTGTAGAATTGGTAGGTTTGTTTATGGAGTTGGGCTTGGAGATACTCAATGAAGGGAACACCCCAACTTTTGATACCTGGCGAGGAGGAAGGAGGTACAAAAGCTCAGTGGATGTGACGTGCTGCTCGGAGGACATGGCCAAACTGGTACAGGAGTGGAGGGTAGAAGAAGGAATGACGACCTCGGACCACAACGCCATTACCATTAAGATCAATTTGGAAGAAATTAAAGAGATAGAAGACACCAAAACAACACGGAAATACAAAACAAACAAGGTCGATTGGTGTAGATTTAAGGAAGAATGTAGGATAGATTTTGTGAAGAGGAAGGTTAACGTAGAAGAAGTAGAAAGAATAAAGGAAGTGAGTGAATTGGAGGAGAAAGTTAAGGAATATATAGGAAGCATAGAGGAAACGTGTGAAAGGATGTTGAAAAGGAAAAAAGCGAAGAAGCAAATAAAATTGACGTGGTGGTCTGAGGAGTTAGAGGAGATGAAGAAAGAAAAGAACAGAAAGAAAAGGCGAATAAAATGGGCGGCGCCAAAACGTTTGGCACATGTCGTGGAACAGTACGTTGAAGCGAAGGAAAAGTACCAAACTGAAATGGAAAAAGCCAGGATCAGGAGTTGGAAGGAGTTCTGCGTGAAGCAAGAGAGGGAAACGATGTGGGAGGGAATCTATAGAGTAATAGGCAAAACAAAGAAGGCGCACGAAGATCTGCCGATAGCCAGGGATGGCAAAAACACCAGCCCAAAAGAGTCGGTGCGCATCATGGCCGAGAGCTTTTACCCGGAGGACACCGAATTGGGGGAGAACGAGGAACACAAAGAAGTGAGAAGAAGGGCAGCCGAAGCGAATGAGGGTAACAAAGATGACCTTTGCGACCCCCCATTCGTGGAGGCTGAACTTCTCCACGCGGTGACCTCGTTCAACCCCAAAAACGCTCCGGGTAATGATGGCTTCACGGCCGACATTTGCGCAGCAGCCATAAATGCCGACTCTTAATTATCCCTGGCTATCTATAATAAGTGCCTAGAAATCTCCCACTTCCCAAAACCATGGAAAGTAGCGACCATCATCTTGCTTAGAAAGCCCAACAAAGAGGACTATACGCACCCCAAATCCTACAGACCAATAGGGCTCCTGGCAATTTTAGGGAAAATTTTAGAAAAATTATTATTAAAGCGAATTAGATGGTATGTGCTGCCCAAACTGAACCCTAGCCAATATGGGTTTGTGCCGCAGCGCAGTACCGAAGACTCCCTCTACGACATGGTCCGGCGAATCAGACAAAATTTGGTCGAGAAGAAAATAGTAGTCTTGATTTCGCTGGACATAGAGGGAGCCTTCTATAATGCGTGGTGGCCCCAAATCAGATGTCAGTTAAGAGAGAAGAAATGCCCGATAAATCTGCGGAGGCTGGTAGACAGTTATTTGGAGGATAGGAAGGTGACGGTGAAATATGCAGGGGAACAATACAGCAAAAAAACCAACAAGGGCTGCGTCCAAGGTTCCATCGGCGGGCCCTTGTTCTGGAACCTTATTTTAGATCCCCTGCTAGAAGAACTCACCGTCACCAATATATACTGCCAAGCCTTCGCAGTCGACATCGTGCTAATTATAGAGGGCAGCACAGCCGTAGATATTTCCATGAAAGCCAATGCCTTTCTCTCCCGTGTCCAGAAGTGGGGGGTGTCGAACAATCTCAACTTTGCGCCACACAAAACCAAGGCGATGGTTTTAACCAGGAAGCTTAAGTTCGACACACCGCGTCTGGAGATGGGAGGGACGGCTATTGAGATAGTAGATAACATTAAAATATTAGGGGTAATCGTAGACAACAAACTTTTATTTAATAAACACATTCAATATGTGTGCAACAAAGCTATAGGTATCTATAAGGGAGTGTGCAGAGCGGCGAGGGCTACCTGGGGACTACATCCTGAAATAATCAGGACAATATACAAGGCAGTAATCGAACCTGTGATCTTGTACGCAGCAAGCGTCTGGTCCGCGGAAGCGAAAAAGATAGTCTCCAGGAAAGCCCTCGATGTAGTATTGAGAGGCTTCGCGCAAAAAATAATTAGGTGCAATAGGACAGTTTCCCTTAACGCTGCTTTAATACTGTCGGGGCTGCTTCCGCTGGATCTTCGGATCCAAGAAGCATCCCGGCTTTTTGAAGTAAAGCGCGGGAAACCCCAGGCAGTATTGAGTGGCAGGAGGGTTGAGCAGCGCGTACCCTTCATCGAGAACACCCACCCCAGTAGGATACTAAATTCAAAATTTACCTGTTTGGAAAACGCGGAAGAGGATAGCGAGGTGGCTGAAGGCTTGCCTAAGATCTACACTGACGGTAGTAAGCTGGAGGGGAAAGTCGGAGCAGCCCTGACCTGTTGGGAGGGGTCTGTTGAGACGTGTACCCGAAAATTCAGACTGGAACCGTACTGTACGGTCTTTCAAGCCGAACTATACGCTAACCTCCAAGCGACCGAAATTATCATTGGCAAAAAATTCGAAAAAGCGGCTATCCTGAGCGACTCGAGGTCGGCTCTCCAGACGCTGATGGATCCAGACTCCTCGCACCCAATCACGAAGGCGATACAGGGTAACCTGGAATTCCTGAGAGACAACCACCAACTAGTCTCTCTCTATTGGATACGGGCCCACGTCGGAGTGAAAGGGAACGAGAGAGCGGATGAATTAGCGAAGGAAGCCGCCCTCAAACTGAAGACCAGAGCGGACTATGACTGCAGCCCCATCTCGTTCGTTAAACGTCATTTACGGGCGGAAACGATCGAGCAGTGGGACTGCAGGTATAGGAGCGAAGCCACAGCCGCGACCACCAAGGTCTTTTTTCCGAATGGGGTGGACGCATACAACACGGTGAGGAAGATGTCCATCGACCGAACGGCGTCGCAAATTCTGACAGGGCACGGGGGATTCTGTGCATACCTGCACAGGTTTAAGCGCAGGGACAGCCCCTCGTGTGCCTGTGACCCGACCATGGACGAGGACATCTTTCACATCCTACTCGATTGCCCAATACACACTAACACTAGGTACACTCTGCAACAAAAACTTGATACACTTTTAAGCAAAGATACCCTGAAGGAGATTTTTAGTAATAAAAAAGAAAGAAAGCTATTCATGGAATATGCCGGAAAGATTGTAAACATCGTGAATAAGAGAAATAAGGACGACTAGATATAAGAGAAACTATGTAAGCAAGACCACATTGTGGCAGGTGTAAAAAGGGATGAAAGAGAAGAAGACAGATGTAATTAGAGAAAGAAAACTATCAAAATAGAAGTATAAATATATACATGTAATCTAAATATAAGAAATTAAAAAAGAAACAAATGTAATTGTAAAAATACTAGATAGTAAGAAATGTAATAACTAGAAATTAAAGTAAAAGAAAATAATGTTTTAAGTAGAGAAATTATACTAGTATATAAGATAAATTGTAAATCAATATAAGTAAAAAATGTATATTAGTATTAAGAACCTATGTATATATAAAAAAAAAAAGAGAAAAAAAAAAAAGAGAAATAAAAAAGAAAAGATAAGAAAAGATAAAAGAAAGAAAAGAAAAGAGAGTCGAGCTCTTCAAGCTCTAGTTTTATTAAAAAAAGCCCAAAAAAGACCCAAAGAAACAAAAATGCAAACCAAAAACCTGCCAAAAAGCGGGAGCAGCCAGCTATAAAAAAAAAAAAAAACTATTACAATTATTAGAAAAGTCTCGACATCGTACATATAGCTAAGTAGAGGTACTAATAATCTATTCCAAATCGTTTGGTCGGTTTACGATTTCTAATTAGGCGGGACGAAAAAGGTGTCCTGGAAGACTGTACTCTATCCGCTGGGACATTGGGTTCATTCTGAAACGAGGGCAATGGTGACTTAGGCGGGGTAATCACTTCCTTTTCTGGACTTCCATTGGTGTCATTTCCAATGTTAACTGCCGACTCACTTCGTTGGGGTGTCGTGGCCTCTGGTCTACTCTCTTGCTCCTCCGGAAAAACTAACGATGGCCTTGATTTTAAGGACACTGTCTTAACTGGTCAGCGTGTCTATGTACACCGGTTCCATTAGTATTAACGCAATAATCTGTACTACCTAATTTAGTAACTACTGTACCTGGTAACCATTTGTTTCCTATTCCATAATTCCTAACCCATACGTCTCCGCCTGGCTCAAACTGTCTAACCACCCCCCCTGATGCGGCCTCCGCTGCTGCCTGGTTTTTCCCTACGCGAGCGGTCCGGTCAGGCTTAAGGCAATCTAATCTCATACGAAGCTTCCTACCTAACATTATTTTCTGCCGGTGTTTCACCGGTAGTATAATGTTCCGTATTTCTATAAGCTAATAAAAATTTACATAATGCCGTATGCACATCTGTCTTACTGTGCAGAGCTTTTTTTATCGTCTTTTTACATATTTTTATGGCATTTTCCGCGGCTCCATTAGATGCCGGGTGGTATGGTGCTGAAAAAACATGTTCAACACCTTGACTCTTTAAAAATATACTAAATTCCTCACTAGCAAATTGTGGGCCATTGTCACTAACGAGCTGCTTAGGTATCCCGAACCTAGAACACATGTCCTGCAATATTTTTATAACAAATTGAGAAGATGTTCTTTTCATCTTTATAGCCTCTATCCATTTCGATCCTGCGTCTACGACAATAAGGTAAGTCATTCCAGCAATCGGCCCTAAGAAATCTACGTGGATCCTGGTCCAAGGACGCTCAGGATAGGGCCACGAGCGTGGCTGATGGTGTGGCGGAGCGTCTGCTACTGCGGCACACATCTCACATGATTTACATGTTGCTTCTATAGCTTCGTCTAAGCCTGGCCACCAAACATAACTTCTTGCTAATGATTTCGTTTTTACTATTCCCAAATGTGAATCATGAAGCTCATTCAAAACTTTTTTTTGACATGACTTCGGAATAACCACTCTGTTTCCCCATATTACGCAACCCAACTCACTATACAGCTCCGTTTTTCTATTAAAGAAGGGTTTGAGTTCTTTAATTTCCACCTCTACCGGCCATCCGTCATTAATATAACTAAGGACTCTGCCCAACAAAGTATCTGCCCTAGTCTGTTTTTTAAGCACTTTATAATCTAACAATAGCGAATCCATAGCGAAATGTAAATAAGTTTGTTCAGGTAATTTATGTTCATCCGCTATGAATTCCTCCTTATGTGCTTTAATTAATCTTGATAAAACATCAGCCTTATTTTTACATGTGTGAATATATTCGATATCAAAATCATATGCTGATAATTTTATTGCCCATCGCTGTAAACGACTAGCAGCAGTGACTGGAATACCCGAATTCGGTCCGAAAATAGTAACAAGTGGTTTATGGTCTGTGCGAAGCCTAAATTTCCTACCATATAAATATTGATGGAATTTATCAACGGCAAAAATTATAGCTAACGCTTCATTATGAATCTGACTATAATGCCTTTCGGCGTTATTAAGCGCACGAGACGCGTAGGCTACAACCCGTTCGCTGCCATCGGGAGCCCGCTGCGCCAAGACGGCGCCTAACCCGTGCGCACTCGCGTCACACGTGACCACAGACTCTAAAGACATATCAAAATCAAAATGCGTTAAAACCTCTGTACTACATAGCATTTTTTTAACTTCATTAAATACTATCTCGTGTCGTCTGTCCCATTTCCAATATCTACCTTTTTTCAATAAATCATACAAGAAAGTTAACCGAGTACTTAAGTTCTTTATAAATTTACCATAAAAATTTACCATCCCTAAAAACGATTTTAACTCCGAAACATTATTCGGTCTCGACATGTTCAAGATAGCCGAGATTTTTCCTGGATCTACTCGTACCCCTTCTATAACTACTATAAACCCTAAATACTTAACTTGTTTCACCAGAAATTCACATTTACTTTTCTTTATCTTTAAACCATTATTTTTTAATATTTCCAAAACTTCATTTACTGTTTTTAAATGACTATCCAAACATTTATTTTTAATCAAAATATCATCATAGAAAATTATTACTTCTGGTATGTTTTTAAAAAGAGAAATCATGAATTTTTGAAATATACCTGGACTAGAAGACAAACCATACACTAAGCGATTATATTTAAATAATCCCCTATGTGTATTAATTACTGTGTACATTTTTGATTCCTCATCTAATAATAATTGATTATACGCTTGGGAGAGATCTAACTTCGTAAAGTAAGTATTACCGCATATATTGTTACATAAGTCATCTACCTTTGGAACCGGGTACCGATCGACCGTTAAGACACGATTGAGTGTTACCTTATAGTCCGCGCATAAACGGATTCCCCCGTCTGCCTTTCTAGCGATCACTAAAGGCGTGGCCCAGTCGGAGCGGTCCACCGGCTCGACGACTCCGGCCCGCAGCATCTCGTCCAGCTCGGCGTCGACTCGCGCGCGCATGGCATACGGCAGCGGCCGCGCCGCGCAGTAGCTGGGATCCGCGCCCTCGCGAATGCATAGCTTCACCTTCCCTCCAGTATATTTTCCCAATGTCCCATCGAAAAGGCTGTTATGTCTGGAAAGAATTTTCTTAATTGTTTAATTTGCTTTACCGTCTAGTTGTTCGCTAACGTTATAGATACCTATTTTTGGAATATCTATATTCAATTCAGACAACCATTGTCGTCCCAACGAATTAGTGGACCCATTGCTTATTATCAGTGGTCGGAGTAGGTATATTGAATTAAGGTCACTGACATCAAACGTATATGTTAATATGGATACTCCTCCGAGTTTCCGGATTATTATGATAAAAATACCGAAACATCGAAATTATTACATGAAACTAGTTAAAAATGTATCAATACTCTCAACGCTATGCTGCTAGTGGCGCTGGTCTCCATCTCTAATGTTGGCCGTATCCATTGTCTCAATCTCGCAAAAGAAAAGAAATCACGTCTTAAATTATTATTAGTGATTTTTTTTGTTAATCTTTAAATATCTTGGAAACGGTGCGTCCTACGCTAAAATGGACGAAATTTTGTCCCCCCTTTATAAAACCCCCGTCTAACGCTAACCAACCATCACGATGGTACAATTATTAATAATTGTCGCTTTTTAATAATTATTTAGGGTAAGTAACGATTAACTAGTTTAGGAAATGTAGTTTATAGATTTGTTGGGCTTATTTCCCCTTTGGAACTCATTGACTCACTTGGCCGCACATTTGGTCGTTGATTGTAGAGGTTAAGTCACTCTCACACAGGCCGGTCAACGGATAGGTGACCAAAGCTTTATTGTTTCGACCTGTTGGCTAATGTTGAGCCGGCTCTTTGGCCTAAATAAAAGTGTAAGGCCTAAGTAAAAAATCAAAATGTAGAACTTGTAACCGATGAGGATTAAAAATAATTATTTTTAATAAAACTGTAATAATGATTATTTGTATTAACAATAAACAATTTTGTTTGCTTACATATGGTTTTTTATTTTATTACTCTATTTACCAAATTTTTGGAAACTCCGGTACATTCCGGAAGAAATGCATGTCCATGTTATGATATCATGACGCAAGTATCTAAAATCAATATACCTACTCCGACCACTGCTTATTATATATAACTCTAAATTTTTTTTTACATTTTTATATTTGACTATCGGTTTTATATATCCTAAAGGTCGTATTATAGACCCATCATAAAACCTTAACTTTAACTTACATGGGTATAACATTAAATCGTTAAACATTTTCTTATATGTTATTTCGTTAATACAAGAGAGAGCAGAACGGGTGTCTATTTCCATGTCTAATAATTTATGATGAACACTAAGTGACATACGTACCGGTCGGTACCTATTTAACGACATTTGATACACTGGTTCTTCTTCGTTGTCGGTCACCTCGTCGTCATTGTCTTCGGAACACGTGTCCGTGTTCGGCTCCTGCAGCCAGTGCGCCGCGCCGCCATTGCGAGCGCCACCGCATGACGTACGCGCACCCCCGGCCGATCTCCCGCTGCGAGTGTGCGAGGCGCGGTGGCGGCTCGCGCTCCCGCCGCCGCCGACCCCGTCGCCGCTACGACCTGTCTCGATCACGCGCTCCGCGCATGATCGCCAACCGTGTTGCCTTTGCGAGCCTACCCACTCAGGCCGATAATTTGACAAAACAGTTTTGTTCATGTGGCAAACCCGCCTTAGATGGCCTACTTTGTGACACTTACTACACTCAAAAAGTTTATAACGACACTCTGAAAATTTATGACCGTTTTTGCCGCACACCGAACAGGCACCTATGCTTATTTTATGCACGTTCCCCGTCATATCCGTGTCGTGGCTGCCGCCGCCCCGGCTGTCTACGTTGACTGCCCCCGCATTTCGCTCCGCAGCTTCCAACGTATTTGCTAACCCGATGGCTTTCTTAAAATCCAACTTATCTTCGGCAAATAACCTCTGTCTTATTATTTCGCTCCTCAAGCCACAAACAATTTGGTCTCTTAAATTTTCTTCTAAGTTATCTCCGAATTCGCAATATCTCGACAATTTCTTTAAATCTGCTACGTAGTTAGCAATCGATTCCCCTGCAAGCTGCCTCCTCTGTCGGAATTTGTATCGTTCCGCCAACATTGAGGGTTTAGGTTGCAGATGGTTCCTTAGTAGTTCAACTGCCCTTTCGTACGTTAATGTTGAAGGTTTCACTGGACTTGCTAATGTGGACAGCAATTCATAAGCCTCTTCGCCAATAACAGCTATTAATGTTGGCAGTTTGACCTCCTGCGAAATTTTATTTGCCAGGAAATACATTTCAAGCCGCTCCGTATACGCAGACCAGTTCCCACTTTTCACATCGAATTCACCAACTTTCCCGATTGACATTTTATTATGTGTAAATGTTAATGCCACCAAAATTTTATTTTCCTCGTCGCCAATGCTAAATAAAACCACTGTTCACAATAACTGCCATTAATTGACTGCCTTATAACAGATAAAATACAACTACCTACATACAAACTCAATAATATATAACAGTCTGCATCTATTTGGGTAATTACTTTTATGTTGTGATTGTAATTGTCGGGACAAGAAAAAATCGCGGCCGCTGGTATAATATAATTTCTAAAACTTAATTAAATACTTACTTTTTATATATTATATTGTATGTATGTATATTTTATACTATGTTTTGTATGTATGTATGTTTATAAGTTAATATATACACACATCAAAAGTGTCTAGGGATCAACATATATTTTTGCAATAACTTTTCTCCTGATTGATATTAATTAAAATTTTCTTTAAGGATTCATCAAATAAAGTGTTTTCGTTTGTCTACAGTAACGATAAACCAAGTCACCTTTGCATTAATAAAGAAAATTGCCATTTTCCTAATAAAGGGATTTTTGACATTTGAACCACTAACATTAAAGTTCTAAAAAAAGACTGAAATAACAGTTTTCTTTAAAATTTTATTGGGTAACTTAAACAATTAATAATCCGTGTTTCTACCGCGAACACTAACAACACAAGAACATCGGTTTGGCATACTCAAAATGAGTTCATCCAAATCACGCTGTGGAATGGCCGCCCATGTTCGTTGCAACAACAAAAAAAGGTCTTCTTGCGACTGGATACCCTCCATATTCGGCAGAGCTCTTCTCTGTAGCATATCCCATGCATGCTCAATCGGGTTCAAGTCTGGCGACTGAGCAGGCCAGGGCATGACATTGATGTTAGCTGCGGCGAGAGTCTGTCTTACAACTCTTGCGGTGTGCGGTCGTGCATTATCATGCATTAACTGAAATAAGGGACCGATTTGCACTTGTAGAGGAACGATGACGTCTGATACAATCGTCTCAGCATAAATTTGAGCGTTGAGGTTGCCTCTGATCCAAATCAACTCAGTTCTTCCGCTGATCCAAATACCCGCCCATACCATGATGGTTCCACCACTATAAGGATGGACTTCCTGGCAGGATTTTAATCGCTGTTGGCGTCCAGGGGTTCTCCAGGGTCGTATACGTCTTGTATCCGGTCTCATACCAAAACGAGACTCATCAGAAAAGCACACAAAACGCCATTGTTCTTCTGCCCAATTTCTGTGTTCAAGATATTGATATCGAATCCTACGATTGTGCATTGCTATAGGTGGTACCCTTAGCGGTCTTCGGGAATGAAGGTTCACTTCATGCAAGCGGTTTCTGACTGTTTGGTCGCTAATTAAGTTCCCTGAAGAGTGATGAAGCCTCACGGGTAACATCATGGCGGTTATTGTTGGAGCTCTTCCAGTTGTGATTTGAATGTATCGGTCTTGTCTCCGTGTGGTGCAGCGATACCGTCCTCCATGGCGCTCAGCCACGGTACCAGTGCATCGGTAACGTGTCTAAAGTCGACTGATAACACTCTGACTTGTATTCAGAGCTAAAGCCACAGTACGTTGCCGGGAACCAGCTTCTATCATTCCCACGGCTCTGAGCATTTCTTCCCTGCTTAAATGACGTCGCCGCTCCATAATAACGTTGGTTTTAATCAGTAGTAGGGAAACAGTAGCACTAATAATGTCTTCAATGCGTTGTATGTTTTTATAGGGAAAATATTGACAGCTGATTTTCATCTTTTACTAGAAATTGATTGAAAGTTCCTGTTTCAAATTATGAATTGCACCAAAAAGGATCCATATAAATTTATAAAATCATAAATTTATTACAAAGCCACATCTCAATCTCAAGAAATCCGCATAAAAATGCTTGATCCCTAGACACTTTTGATGTGTGTATATTCATTTTTTGTCCATCACATTATATATTTATTAAAACTTGCGCACTTCCTCTATCACCTTCTTAGGTTCCGCTAACCAGAGGTTGTCTGGAAGAGATCGCTCTCAGTGACAAGACTGCCTTTGTACATACTAGTTTTAAGTTTATCTCATGTGTAACTGTTTCTCGTGTATGTGCTATAAATTTTTTATCTATCTATCTATCTACTTATTTACGACACACCAGATTCAAACTAACAGGTTAGTTTCTTGGCTAGGTGAACGGATAATAATATTACCTTTTTAGTATTCATCATAAATAATAGTACGTACCTTTGAGCGTTTTTGGCTTTGTTTCTGTTTCTTACGGCTACGGAATTGGCGTACCTACCACCTCTTTAAGCGCACTTTTTTTTTCTTTTTTTTTTAATTATAGTAGAAAGAGGCAAACGAGCAGGCGGGTCACCTGATGGAGAGTAATCACCGCCGCCCATGGACACCCGCAAAACCAGAGGAGTCGCAGACGCGTTGCCGGTCTTTAAGGAAGGAATAGGGTTAAGGAAGGAATAGGAATTGTGAGGAGGGGGGAGGGAGGATGTGCCTCCGGAACCCTCACTGGCCGGACAAAACATGCCGTTATTTCACGCCAGATATTCGTGAGAGGGTGGTATTACGCCGGGCGAGCCGGCCCAATGCGTGCTGCAACGCAGCGTGACTCTACCACTCAGAAATTATTATTATTTTCAATTACATTACACCTTACTTAAGCTGCACGTGCGGTACAGTAAGCTGTAATACTGTACCGTTTCGATTTTCAAAGTTGTATAAAGTTAGAGGTAACAAGCCGAATTCCTATAACTCTCGAAGTTTCCCGAACAGCCTCCATCAACTGTGTACTCAAAAATACCTCCAATACTAACAAGGTGTAATTGCGTCTATCAAATAAATTCCATCAATAAAATGCAAAGACAAACTCCTCAAAACAAACTTTGGCCAGGCTGATTGCCTGCCCTAAGATAAATTAGTTTAACATCCAAGTACAAATGTTCTTGTGTTTGATGAACTTTTATCTTTGTACGTACTGTTATACCTGTTCCATGTTCCCTAATGTGCTGATCCCTAATCCTTAACCGCTGACGTATCCACAAGCTACCGTGAACCCTAACTGCCTACTCATTTCCATTTAGTCTCCATCCAGCTTCCATATCCGACGGTTGTGTCGCTAAACTAAATATTTTCTTTTTTTAAAAAGCCTACTTCCCCAAGCCTTACAACATTAATGGTGGCAGCGTTAAGGGATTTTGAAAATTAGAAATCCCCGGTACCGTCTCCGTCTCAGCCAGTACAAAATCCAAATTCGACGCGTGTGTATTGCGTTGTGTCTGTGCGTGTGCATCAATAAGTGAGCTACGTGTATCAACCTATGCTGTGCCCTTGATTATTATACTACGTGTGAAATCCTGTTAAGTGGATCAAATCTGACCCGGTTCGTTACGCTTCGTGAGAGGCCCACTGCTGTGCACTGCTAGTGCCATACCCGGACTTCAAGAGGATCATCCAACAAGTGTCTTCACCCGGTGATCTAAACGCAACTCGCACGAAGTGTCGTGCCTTATCAAGAGCGCCCACGTAATAGAACATGTACATTTTCGTCATTGCTATATTCGTTACCAAGTAAGTGACCCTTGGTTATTGCGATTCTCAAACTTTTGTGTTCCATATCCGTGTTACATTTTTATTATCGATATTGTTTTATTATATGTTTGAATCTTAATACACATAGATAGAAGTATACCTATTCACGTTCAATTAATTGTTTCGTAAATTGTCCATTTGTAACATTGTACTGTTTGTAACTTGTGACATAAAATATCATAAAATCTATTACCATGTCGGAAAGCAGAGTACCAAGTCCTAAGCCAGAAATAGCAGTAACCGACGTGGAAGACGATTTCTATCAACCTGCCGCGCCAACTACACGGTCACAGACAAAGAAAAAAGTGACCGCTGTATCAGCAAAAATTGAACTCGATCTTTCTACATTGCTAAAGTTCATTAAGCCGTATGACGGCTGCAGAGAAACTTTAAATTCCTTTTTAGTTAACTGTAATAATGCTTATGAGTTAGCATCAGAGTCCCAACGTGATGTTTTATTTAAATACATACTGTGTCAGTTACAGGACAAGGCACAAAATGCCTGTTCTGTTAAAGAATTCGCTAACTGGATACAACTCAAGGAGTTTCTTAAAACTCAATTTAGTGAACGTAAACACTACGCACACTTACTAACTGATTTACAAGAAAGTAAGCAACAAGCCAATGAACCCATTAGCCAGTATGCTCTAAGAATAGAGACTTGTCTATCGCAGCTTCTAACTGAAATCAGTATCTCTCACGGGCACAAAAATAGAGAGATGATAGGACGCACCGCAGCCATGGAGGAATTAGCACTCCATCACTTTCAAATGGGGCTGACCCCTACAATTTCCAACATTATTAGGTGTAAAAATCCGAAAACGTTAAACGAAGCTGTCAATATAGCAATATCTGAGGAAAAGATACAACAGTTCTTATCTAGACAAAACTCTACTACTCCGCGTTCAGACAGGCCTACTTTTAATAGGCCTAACTTCACTAAACCCAATCCAAATCAATTCAGATCCAATCCAAATCAATTCAGATCCAACCCAAATCAGTTCAGATCCAATCCGAATCAGTCCTACCAAAATCGTCCAAACTTCACAACTAGTTCCGCAATTCCCGTGTGCAGATATTGTAAGTCCCCCGGACATGTATTAGAACAGTGCCGTAAACGTGAATACAATAATAACCGTTTCCGTTTCGAGCAAAACAAACCCAGACCTGTTAACTTCGTCTCTAATGAAAACGAAAATCAAATTGAGGGCGAATATAACGAATATCCCATCCAAACTGATGATACCGTTGACGATAATGTAAAAAACGAGTAAGTGATCCCATTCCGTGTCGTGCGGGACACAACCTTTCTAAAATCGGCACACAAAAATCTGTTCCTACAACCAATGAGACTCCGCTACATGGAAGTCAAACCAAAAATTCAAAAAAAATACGGCAAATATCATTAACTAATGCTTTGCGAAATGTCGCTTTATCCACTGGTGTTGACAAACTCGGTAACCAGCTCCAATCTCACAACACCAATCCTACCAAATCCTCGCCGAATCTTAAATCCTCTGTATCCAAGGTGTTTGAAATCACCAATAATCCCGCGATGATGCTTTTACCACATGTCATTGTCGAATCCTCTGTATCCAATATCCCATTGTCTTTACTCGTAGATTCCGGATCATCCATTAGCCTGTTAAAATATTCATCTTTTAGTAAACAAACTAAACTAGTAAAAGAACAAATTAATTTGAAAGGCATTGACTCGGCTGAAGGAACTATACTCACTCGAGGTCACCTCCAACTTCAATTACGATTACCTAAGTCTATAATATCACATCAATTCCATGTGGTAGATAATATAGAGCTACCATATGATGGAATAATAGGATCCGATATGCTTAATGCGCATAAGTGTAACATAGACTACACTAACGTCTCTCTCCACATCGGAAAATCTTCACTCAAACTGTACTTCCATGAACCTTCATATCTAATTCCAGCTAGAACTGAAACTATTATCGAATGTTCCGTTCAGAACCCTAAACAGAAAGAAGGATTGATTTTAGACCAAAACTTGTCAGAAACATTACTAATCGCTAACTGCGTAGTACGCGTAAAACCAAACAACAGAATTAATATATCAATTGTAAATACATCTGAAAACTCAGTTACACTAAAATCCGACCTTAACTTAAAGATTGTTCCAATTCCTCTTGAATCTAAGGAATATCCTATTAATCTAGTTAACCATAAACATGCCTCAAACAACTGTGCTACAAGAACCGATCAAGTGTTGAGTCAGTTGCGTGTTTCCCATCTCAATAGAGAAGAAACCGAAGCCCTTATCCAGTTGTGTTCCGAATACTCCGATATATTTCATCTCCCTGGCGAAAGCCTATCCCATACTAATGCCCTGAGTCATCAAATAAAGACTACAACTGATATACCTATCCATACTAAAACGTACCGTTTCCCCGAAGTCCACAAAACCGAAGTTCGAACTCAAGTTGAAAAAATGCTGGAACAAAATATTATAGAACCGTCAAACTCACCTTGGTCTTCGCCCATATGGGTTGTCCCTAAAAAGCTAGACGCTTCTAATATTCGAAAATGGCGAGTCGTAATCGACTACCGAAAGCTTAACGATGTCACAATCGGTGACACTTACCCTTTGCCTCAAATCGCAGAAATCCTTGACCAACTGGGTAGCAGTAAATACTTCTCAACACTCGACCTATCCTCAGGCTTCCATCAAATTTTATTAAATGAGACCGATAAACCTAAAACAGCTTTTAATGTTCCCGAAGGGCATTTCCAATTTCTCAGAATGCCGTTCGGACTCAAAAATGCACCTTCTACCTTTCAAAGGCTGATGAACACAGCCCTATCTGGACTTCAAGGACTCCGTTGCTTCGTGTATTTAGACGATATAGTCTGTTATTCCCATGATATCCGTACTCATATCCTCAATCTCAGTTCCATTTTCGAAAGATTACGTGAATTCAACCTCAAACTACAACCCGAAAAGTGTGAGTTCCTCCGGCGAGAGGTTTGTTATCTCGGACACGTAATTACTGAACAAGGTGTCAAACCGAATCCAGACAAAATCAAATCCGTCACCGAATTTCCTACTCCCAAAAATCCGAAAGACGTAAAGTCGTTCCTAGGACTAGTTTCATATTATCGTCGTTTTATTCCCGACTTCTCAAAAACCGCCAAAGCCCTTACCAATCTGCTTAAAAAGGACGTCCCCTTTAAATGGGAAAATCCACAACAGCTTGCCTTCGATGTATTAAAACATAAATTGACTACAGCTCCATTATTAATTTACCCTGACTTCACCAAACAATTCATCCTTACCTGTGACGCTTCAAACTACGCCGTAGGTGCAATACTTTCCCAGGGTATCATAGGCAAGGACCAGCCTGTAGCTTTTGCGTCACGAACACTGAACAAGAGCGAATCCAATTATAGCACGACTGAGAAGGAATTACTAGCTATCCTCTACGGCTGCAAAACATTTCGCCCTTACCTTTATGGTAACAAATTCCAAATCGTGACTGATCATAGGCCGTTAAAGTGGCTCTTTAACCATAAAGACCCAAGCAGTAAACTCCAACGCTGGAGACTGAAGTTAGAGGAATATGAATACGAGATAACCTACCAAAAGGGTAAATTGAACTCAGCAGCTGATGCGCTATCCCGATACCCCGTAAATCCAATTATACCAAATCCGGTTGTAAATACTAATCCTCCTACACCGACTAACCCTACAAATGACTCTGAATCCGATCTTGTGTTCAGTCCCCTAACCTTAGATGACCTAGGACTGACTTTACCTACTACTTCAAATGACGACAGCAGTAGTTTTCCCTGTATTGACCTGTTAGAAGACGACGATGAGTTCCCATTTGATTATAGCCCTAACCTACCTTCGGTGCCAGATGAAAATAAACCTAACGAAGGTCAAGAAGACCATACCGTACCAGGTTCAAAGAGCTCCTCCATTCCAGTTCTAGTTCCAGAAACTCAAAACGACTTACCTGTACCAACTCCACTGAATCCGTTTCCTCCTACATCAGAAACGCAGACTAGTAGAAATCCTGAACTTACCTTTGATCAGCAACCGCCGTCACGTCCCCTTGTATCCAGTTCAGAACATATATCTGCTAATGATGAATACTCCAAGTTCCTGAAAGAGATAATCGACAAAAATATAGATTTTAGTACCAATATCACAGAACATAATGAATACTTGTTAAAAACAGCGCAAAGTCTAATAGTAGTACCTACCACAATTGACATGGACGATTCCATGCCGTACATTCACGAAATCTTGAATAATTGTCCAAGTCCCGAACGCGAAGAATTCCTGAAAAACGAAAGAACATTATGTACCTCGTTACCTCTTTCATATGAAAATAAAACTTACCTTTTGTTATTTACAAAAGTGCATCATTTCGATGATCACTCTTATCCAGATATATTTAAATGCCTAAAGTATGTTCGCGATGAAATAATAATGTCGTACCCAACGGCCAATGATATTGCTATATCCGACTTTAGAAACGCGTTCGATAGACATTCCTACACAAAAATATATAACATGTTGACTTACCTATTTGACGGCACTAATATTAATATACACATTTACCGTAATAATATTATCTATCCCGCACTCAGCGACATTCCTAAAATCCTGAAAGAAAATCACGATATACCTATAGCAGGCCACCTAGGATCTGCAAGAATGATGAACCGAATCAAAGATAGGTATTCCTGGAAAAATATGCGCAGCGACGTCGAAAACTACATTAAGAATTGTTCTTCATGCCAAGTCAATAAGGCCCTCCGTAAAGCAAATCGGGCGCCGATGGTCATTACTTCTACTTCTACTTCCCCGTTCGAAAGACTGGCCCTGGACATAGTTGGTCCTCTCCCCGAAGCTGGTTCAGCCAAACTCAAGTACATACTGACAATGCAGGATGATCTGACTAAATTCTCGCTAGCCTATCCACTTCGCAGTAATACCGCAGCTGAAGCTAGCGATTGCCTCCTCCATTTTGTATCCCTCTTCGGAATTCCCAAACATATTCTGACTGATCAAGGCACAAATTTCACGGCCGACCTCTTTAAGAAAACATGCGATTTCCTAAAAATAAAACAGTTATGGTCGTCACCTTATCACCCGCAGACTCAAGGTGCCTTGGAAAGATCTCATTCTACTCTTAAGGAGTATCTTAAATCCTATGTAAACGAAAGTCAGGACAATTGGCCCCAATACGTGTACACATCTATGCTATCTTATAACACGGCCGTACACTCAACCACACATTACTCCCCGTACGAGTTATTGTTTGGTCATAAGCCTAATATCCCCGACTCAGTGTACGACGATAAGTCCAATGCAACGTATCCCGAATATGTGCGACTCCTACAACACCGCATGAAACATGCGCGTGATAAAGCTTTAGAATATATACAAAAATCAAAAGAAAATTCAAAACAATATTATGACATACGTACTCGTGCAGTCGAATACAAAATAGGCGACTATGTTCTACTAAAAAATCATGTCCGCCTGCGGAAAGCTCTATCACCTATATGGAAGGGCCCATACAAAGTAATAAAAATCCATGGTAACCACACGTTATCTTTATTAATAAATAGAAGGCATGTCAGACACCACTACGATGAGGTCAAGCACGTCGATGTGCCAGATGTGTCTCCCTAAATAAAAAAAAAAATTAGTTATACATTTTCATTTTTCTTACTATTTCTTATTTTTAGATGTTTATATACATCAATTTAATGAGTATACCTAATTGTTATGTTTAGTTTAGACGTTTAAATATCAATATGTCTATTCAAACTTTGCATACGACATAGTTTTAGAATGTAAGGATAGTGTAATTACCGTAAGTTTTAGTAATTAAATATAGATATGTATCTTCTCTTACAGGATACTGGCTCAAACTCGTCAAGAGTATGTTCGACAAATTTATCCGAGTCCCGGTATATATTTCGACCCGATTGGCGAGCTCAAAATTAACACTGGATATCTAGATATAGTTACCCCTTATGATGTATCTTATATTGGTCCCCATATCGATAATATCAACTCAATCTTAGGCACGATTCGTTACTTATGTGGGCAAGCCCAATTAGAAAGCTCTAGTAAACTAGAGTGTCATAATATATTAGAGCCACTTAGCGTTAGATATCATGACATAACTTCCGAATATTCAACTCTCTCGCATCTTATTAGCAACAATAGATATAAGCGCAGTGCTTGGATTGGTGGTATAGGTACCCTATCCAAAACAATATTTGGTACCCTTAATGAGGATGACGCAATCAGATATGACAACGCCATACAGGATTTACATAACAATGAGAAAAGGATGAGTTCATTAATGAAGGAAAACATTTTAGTCACAACTTCAATTTTTTCTAAATTTAATACAACCTTGCATAAAATTAAAATAAATGAAGCTAGACTCAATGAAGGTATCGACAATCTATCGTTAGAATTAAAAAATGTTTCCATAGCTTTTAACAACTTAAAAATAAAATCAGATATTAACTCGATATTGAACAGTTTGGAAGCCGCTGTACTCGCCTTATCGTTCCAACTAGACGATATAACAAATGCCATACTGTTCAGTAGCCAAAACATCTTGCACCCAGCCGTCTTATCGCCTACGCAATTGTATCAAGAGCTTGTCGATAACTTCATATACTTACCTGCTGATTTAAAACTTCCGATAACTTTAGATTTAAGTAACATGTATGTTTTGACAAATGTATCTAATGTGGTCTGTTACAGCTCAAATAAGAAAATTGTGTTTATATTAAAGATCCCACTTGTGTCCATCAAAGATTATAGTCTATACCATAACTTAGCTCTACCTACACCACATAATGTTGTTAAACCAAATACTTATAGTTTTATAATTCCTAGCAGTAAATATATCGCAATAACCAAGGATAAGTCAGAGTACTGTAATCTCGACTCCCTAAGACAATGTAGAGTGATAAGACCCCGCGAGTATTTGTGTGACGTCATCACTGTATTCCCTACCAGCGCGAATCCCAGTTGCGAAAGTGAACTAATTTCAACAGTGATAAGTGTTTTACCGATACAATGCCATACTGACTTCATTTACGGGAATTTGGATTTATGGAAACCACTTAGTAATAATGACTGGATTTATGTTCAATCCCATAGTAATAAGTTGTATATTGAATGTCCGAATCATAACAGTTTAGAATTTAATATTATTGGAACGGGTATTGTGTCTGTCCCGCTAAACTGTTTAGCCTATTGTAAAAGTACGAAGCTAGTTCCAAGATATCATCATGTAAAAATTAATGTAACAGTAACTCACCCGAATTTTAATATTATAAATGACTCATGCTGCTCTTTAGATAAGTTCAAGGATGTCATAAATAACGATTCTCGTATAAAATTACAAACTTTTGATTTAGATGTTTTCACCCCGGAGACAAAATTAAAATTGCAATCTATATCAGATAAATCTAATGAAATAATTAATCAGCACCCAATATTAAGATACGAAAATCATTATTCAATAACTTTAATTTTAATTATAATTGTAATTAGTATTTTTATTATTTTAAAATTATTTTTATGTATTAAATCGCGCAACCGTTTTACCTACCAGTTCCCTATTGTATTTTCCCGCCAAACTCCCGCAGCTTCACCTGTCAATTTACCTACAACCTCGCCTGTAAACCTACCTGAAGATTTCCCTGTAAAATTACCCGTAAGCTCAACTCTTGAGTCTGCACCGAATCCTAACCCTGTCATCATCAAGCACCCTCACATGAAAGAAGCCCCATCACCAAGTATAAGAACCACTGTATAGTTTCCGATATAACGCTTCCCTAAACTTAGTACTTTAAACCCCTAAGTTTAGTCTAGCCCGGGGAGGTGTTATACCTGTTCCATGTTCCCTAATGTGCTGATCCCTAATCCTTAACCGCTGACGTATCCACAAGCTACCGTGAACCCTAACTGCCTACTCATTTCCATTTAGTCTCCATCCAGCTTCCATATCCGACGGTTGTGTCGCTAAACTAAATATTTTCTTTTTTTAAAAAGCCTACTTCCCCAAGCCTTACAACAGTACGTAATCATATCTATATATCAGAAAATTGTTTTTGGAACGGTTCTATGAATTAGTTTATTTTTGTTTAAATAAACAATTAATTAATTAATAACTTTTTCCTTCTCACACCAATTATCTTGCCGAAATTAAGCTATTTTTGAAACTTGTTAATAATAAGATAACGGTTAATGTTTTTTTATATATTTAAGCGTTTTATTAACGCTTAAATTACGTTCGATTCCCCTGAGGGTGTCGTCTTTTTTCAGTGTTTAATAAGATAACGGATTAACATTTTTATTGTACATGAAAAACATACAGACCCAAAATAAATTTAAAAGAACAGTTATTTCTAAATTGATCCGACCGGGAATCGAACCTCGTGCCCAGAGGTGGCGATACCAGAACTGGCGTGCTAACCACTCGACCACGGAGTCCTCAATTGTCGTTGTCGTTGTTTGTTTATTAGATTAAGAAGTTGCTTCCCTTGAGGTAATAGCAACAAACTATTCTACCATGTGTGTTGATACAAATTATGCGATAGTGCGAGAATTAATCAACGCTTAGTTACATTATCTTGATGACTAGGGTAGATACAAGTCGCAGCCACAATGAAAAACTGATCGTTTCGAGTAATGTTTGTATCTGGGGCCTCGCTATCAACTCTTAGAGCAATATTACTTAAATCTAACTATGTAAATTCCCATACGAATCATTCAGTAATTTTTTTTTTTATATTAAGATTGAAGTAAGACTGCTTTAAGGGGTGACAGAAAGGCCCGTGGTATTATAACCTCTAATTTACTTTCGACGACTGTTATCCCCGAAGGGTTAATCAGAGAGCCAAGACCAATGTTATGAGCCCTCCCTAGCAAGTGCATCGGCCATCTCATTGCCTTGGATTCCCTTGTGTCCTGGTACCCAGATCAATCTCACCCTGTTGTGCCTACCTAGCTTGTTTAAGGCCCTCGTGGTTTCAAGCACAAGGCTGGAGTTAATTCGAGGCGTTATAAGTGACTAAAGGGCAGCTTGGCTGTCACTCAGGATGAATATGTTACGCTTCTTGGGAGCGAGTTCTAAATTCTTTTTAGCGCACAGGAGAATTGCGAATGTTTCTGCCTGAAAAACAGTAGCGAATTTTCCCATACTCTGACTGTGTTTAAAGTCATTGCTAAAGATACCTGCTCCAGTGCCCGAATTCATTTTGGATCCGTCGGTGTACCAATTCAGGCTGTCTTTCTCTGGAGACGGTGGCTGTTTTTATTGGTCCCGAGTTGGGACATGTATACTGAATTTCTAATTGAACATGTACTTGAGGGCAATTTTGACGCACCTCATTTCCATGATCCTATCAAGGATATCATTATGTTCCCATTTTGTGTGTCTGATCAGAGGCAAAGATGCGTCCCACAGCCCGGCCACCTTTAGTCTGTGTAGCGCTTTCCTTGCCTGCGTCTCTATGACACTGTGCAGGGGTGGAAAGTCCGTGAGAACCTCCAGCGCTGCTGTCGGTGTGGTTCTAAATGCCCTGGTAATCGCCAGGCATACTGTTCTCTGTAGTTTGCTCAAAGCATTCTTACAGATCTTCAGCCTAGTCCTGGGCCACCAGACGTTGCTGCCGTATGTGAGAATCGGCCGCACCATCATCATGTAGATGCATCTTATGATTTTGGGGTTGAGTCCCCACATTTTGCCAGGACCGGCACATACCAAAGACCCTATAGGCCTTGACGACAGTCGTATTCATGTGCTGTTTCCAGGTGAGTTCCTTATCTAGTGTTAAGCCTATATATTGCACTTCTCTAGACCAAGGAAGCTGGGTGCCGTAAAGCGTTAAGTTTCCAAGTTTCGTAAAGTTTTTCATTCTAGTAAAGGGGATGGCGGTCGTTTTTCCCGGGTTTACAGAAAGATGATTGGTATTACACCAACCTTCCAGCAAACCCAGGGCACGTTGCATTAGCTCCGATACCGTGGAGGGAAATTTCCCACTGACCGTGATAACTAGATCATCAGCGTAACCAACCGTAAAGAATGGTCCATGGTTCAGCTTTGCTATGATTGAATCAACCACAAGGCTCCATAGCAAAGGACAGAGAACCCCCCCTTGCGGGCACCCTCTAGTTGTCTGAGCAAGTAAGCTGTCCCCTAGTAGTTCCGAGTAGATACCACAAATCTAACTATCAGATCACCCTTTTTGCATGATGGTGATGATAAGATGGCAAGCAATATTTTTTAATAAACTAAGGCAATGCAACAAGCAATAACGAAAGTACAAATTTTAAATGATGTTTAATTTATTATACAATACCAATTACGAATTCTCTAATTGACTGCGACGTACCCATAGCATAATTGTACCAATCTAATCTAGGCAATTTAGTGTAATATCTCATCGGTTGATTGTAGCTTTCAATCTATTAGTGCCTGAGTATTCTCAACATAACTAATATTGTTATGAAGTTTCAGAATGGAATCTAATTATGACAAAATACGACTATATAATAGCTAATTCACTTCCAGACAAACTGAAGTTGTAGCGTAGGAATATTGATGATTAGTTATAGCTGGAACAATGGAACTGCTTTAGTTGTAGATGACTTGCTTTATGTAAACAACATTAGCAAATATCCAAGGTCATGAAATAACTAATTGATTGTAGATTAATGTTTTATAATTGATTAAAATTTTAAACACTGAAAAAAGACGACAACCTCAGGCGGGAATCGAACCACGCACCTTCCGCATTCCGGGCGGCTGCCTTAACCACTTGGCTACCGAGGTCTGGCTTTCAACCGTCGAAATTTGTCAGTGCTTGATACTTATGTTTTTAGTCAACATTGCTTCATCAAATCTTAGAAGTTTTCACCTCTGAGATCCGAAAGAAGCCGAAGATCCGAAGGTAGCCAAGTGGTTAAGGCAGCCGCCCGGAATACGGAAGGTGCGTGGTTTGATTCCCGCCGGAGGCTGTCGTCTTTTTTCAGTGTTTAAAATTTTACTTAAAAAAAATTTTACTTAATTGATTGTAGGTATTTTACTAGGTGTTTCTTGGATGTATTGTACTATACATATCGACCTATTAAAGTGTACATAACGCTAGTTTCAAGGTGTGGTAGTTCTGTATAAGACGGTTAAGGAAGACAGGATTGCATAAAAGATCCTAATGAGTCGACGTGCTGTTATTATTATATCTTAATTAATGGCTATCGCGTGTAGCAGTAAGCCAATTTCAAGTGTTTTAATTTTATAGAATATTTATTATTGTACGGTAGATAGAAATAAAATGGAGTCTCACAACACGTGTTGTTGCTAAAAGAACAAAGGAGAAACTCCTCGACGTGCTGTTGGGAGAGGAAGATCTCTTAAAGCCCCACTAATGTACGATAAGGAAGACAGGAAAAAACACAGGTACCTTCATCGAAGATACACCAAGACATTTGGGTACACCAAGGAGCTCGATGGCGCCGTAGCAACTACATTGGTGACAAAATAAAAAAAAATATTTCGAGTTCCAACGTCTTTCGGAAAGCACGTAAACGCTGTTGGTTCCAGTTTTTGTCGTTAGATGTACATACATGCATACTTAAACGTACATATACTCACGACTATTATCCCCAAAGGTTTAGTCAGAGGGTTAGTCAATGAGGGCAGCAAAAGCAGTCCATAGTCCACTTTTCACTAAATAGCGACTGCACTGGTCAGGTAGGCTACTCTTAAAATAGAATTGCATTAATCAATTTCCAATCACAAATCTAAAAAATGTCAAATGGCACTTTTGTAAGCGACCATAGCGCCACATTGGAATAAAATTGCGTGGAAATTGATTGAACAAATTATTATCGAGATGGCGTTCCGGAATTATATATTATCCCAATATCGATACATATTAATCGCATTGGAATTGTATTAAGATTGAGTTTGCGTTCGAGAGTAACCCCCCAGGACAGGGCCGCACGGAAAGAGTCCGCGGTCACAGAGGTGTCGCGAGGGGCAGCGCCGGCTTGAAGCAGCGCGCGCTCAACGCGGCGATTTCACATAAATCCTCGCTACGACGTCTAACGAGCCACTCGAGCGCACGTCACACAACCGCGGACTATTTCATTGTCGGGTAGAATTTGTACAGTTGCGAAAAACACCAGCTTTTTATACAGTCCACTTGACTTTTACTGGACAAATATCCCGATCTAGCACAGTTAGGGCTTTGGACGGTACAGCACATGTGCTCAGCGTGACAGGTCAGGTGGTGAGTCCATCGCCGCTCTATGCTGTTGGATGTATGTGCAGTCTTTAGTCCGTCCGTCGCCTTTAACGACACCCAAGGGAAGAGTAGGTAGTGATAGTATTCTTTCACCGATACGCGACACGGTTAAATCGTAATGTCAGTCGTTAAAACCTGACAACCCACATTGTGCCAGCGTGATGGATTGTGGTCCTATCACCCCATGTGTTGATGTCGCGTGGGGATGCCTGTGCCCAGCAATGGGACGGTTATATGCTAATAACGAACATGATGAAAACGTTAACATCATCATCATTATCGGCCTATAAACGTCCCACTGCTGGGCAAAAGCCTCTCACGTGGACAGATATTGGGCCATAACCCTCCACGCTGGCCCCATGCGGGTTGGTGGGTTTAACGACTGCAATCTTTCGACAAAAACCAGGCCCAACGGTTTATCGTGCCTTTTGAAGCACGGAGGAGTTCGAGATGTTTAAAGGTCTTCGCATACGTAACGGGAAATTTCCCGGACGGGACGGGGCACGGGCCGCACGGGGCGTGCGGGACGAGGCCTCCCGTCCCCGTCCCGCCCTTGTTTCCCGCCACGTATATTTTATTGCTATATTTTTAAATGCAACGATGTCAAGAAATCGTCCCGTTCCGTCCCGTCGTCGTTCCGTCCGGGAAATTTCCCGTTACGTATGCGAAAACCTTTAATTGGTCATCACTAGGTGATGGCGACCCGGCATTGCGAAAGTTGGCTTAGCGGGCAAGATCGCAAGCCGAACGCGCTAGCCGCTGCACTATCAAGCTCCTCCTGGAAACGTAAAAAATAAAATAACAGTAAATGAATAAAATACAACTTTACATAATGCTTTCGCAATTCTTTTTATCTTGTGAGGAGAGTCAATTAAAATGTCTCGTTTTCCCGAGCACATTAACAGTGTTTTGAAAGGCTTACGGCTGGTATCAATAACCTATCTATCTGTTGTTTTGACTACTAGAGTTAGCGATTTGACACAATTTGTAACAAGCTTAAGTCAAATTTCTAGGGTATTCCTCGAAGCGCACCCATTTTGAAGCGCACCAGACCAAGCGCACCTAAACTATTCCTCCAAGCGTACCCGTCGGGTGCGCTTCAGAATAGGTAATTAAAATATTATATTTTTATTCCTCGAAGCGCACCTACGGTAAAAAACAGAGAGGAGCTTAAAAGATTCGTAATGTTGATGTCGATAGAAAGTTTCTAGTTTCTATTAGAAACTAGGACTAGGTGCTTACTTACTACGTCAATAATAAATTGAATAATGACAGTCATATTGATCTAAAAGTACCAGGGAGACATAAATGAAAAGAGGTAGATAGGCGCCTTAGCGATCTTACTTACCCTTAACTATCAGGAAAAAAGAAATAAACGAGTAGGACTACCTAGTGTTACTCGTTTATTTCTTATTTAGCAACTTACTAGTTATGTCAATAATAAATTGAATCATGACAGTATTTTGAACTAAAAGTACGGTAGTACTATTACTTATTCTGTGCTGAAAGTACCAGGGTGACATAAATGAAAAGAGTAAGTACTCTAACAAAAAACGTACGTTATTCGTTATCGATATTTTTTGTTAGTTACTACATCTCTTTCCTCATTTTATCTGCTGGTGCGCTTCGAGTAATAAAAATATAATATTTTAATTACCTATTCTGAAGCGCACCCAACGGGTGCGCTTAGAGGAATAGTTTAGGTGCGCTTGGTCTGGTGCGCTTCGAGGAATACCCCAAATTTCTAACTCTGGTAGGCACAACATTAGAAAGATAGGTTATTGAAACCGGCCGTTAGTCGACAGTGGGGACTGTCCACTGATCGCGCACATGTCCCATATTACTCGTTCTGTTCTAGTTATTAAGTACCTACTAACATAGGAGTTAAGCTTTTGTCATACTAACAACATTATAGAAGGAAAGAAAGAAAAAATATTTATTTAGGACAAAAACAGCTCACATAACACAGACAAAAAGCAAATGATACAAAAGAATGTCCCAAAAAGGATTCCGTCTCAGCAAGATGCTGGCCTTACGGTCAGCACTGGTCTTCCGACGGAACCAGTTTGGTGATGCTGCGATGGGCAACGTGTACAAAACAAAAATTAATTACAAAAAAAAAAAGTTAATATTAAACTTATGATAAACTTTTAATTAGGTTGTATACATTAAACCCCTTCGCTTTTACAAGACAGATTTAGAGATTTAAAAATAAAAATAACAAAAGGAACAAACACTCGGACCAAATGTGATATTTGGTCCGAGAACAAACAGGTGGGGTGGGTGACGTGACATGACATTCAATGAAGACGAAAAATGTATCTTCTCAATCAAACAAAAATCGCAAATACTATGATAAGAATGAGACAGATTGACACAGATTATGGATCTTTGTTGTCGGATAAATAAACATAATACGTTTTTTTTTCGTTAAGCCTTCAGTCGCTGATTTTAAGTGGGGCCCTACGCCTTACTGTCAACTCGTAGAGTAGAAATGCAAAATTCGTATTCCACGAGATAACGAAACGTTGAAAAAAAATTACTAGGTACTTACTTCAGCCCTCAGGTGTGAAATATTTTTTTTCAGGTTTAATGAGACACTGTTGCTTTAGAAACATAAAGTCAAGAGCGTTAAAAAACTTTGGCAGCTCTAACCAAATACCTCTGTAGCGGAGTGGTCAAAGCATCCGCCCGGATTGCGGACTGAGGTAGTTAGTTTTTTTAACTTTGCGTTATTTTTAAATTTATTTGGCGTTATCAACGCAAATAGTCAAATATTACGAGTTATATAGCACTATTAAACATTTTTTGTAGGTGCTCTACTGCGCTTACGTAATTTGAACCGCAACAAAGAAAAACGCTGACTATGAACACAAATCAGAAAGTCACGCTTCCGCGGAACCCGCCGGCTGCGTGGTTGTAACGCAGTATAAAATTTATTAACTTGATTTAGTGGAGGCACGTCCACTGCCTGCCCTGTTCCATCGTGTGTCGACTAGATATAGAGTAGTGTGCAATAATTTTTATCATAAAGTTTTGGTAGGAAGAAGTTTGGTTGACAGTGATTCTTAATCATCATCATAATCAGCCTATAAACGGTACAGGCCTCCCACATGAACTAAGAGCGCATGGGGAGATGTTGATGTTTTTCACTAACAGC
Source organism: Scoparia ambigualis (assembly GCA_963921215.1). NCBI lineage: Eukaryota > Metazoa > Arthropoda > Insecta > Lepidoptera > Crambidae > Scoparia > Scoparia ambigualis. The sequence continues at coordinate 9,297,453 of OY992510.1, forward strand.
GATTAATAATGTTTGGCTTAAATAATAAGCTACAAAAATAACTAATGCAGTTGTATAAAAGAAAGATACAACACCTACGATTATTAATAAATATTATATAAAAGGACAATGGGCAAAAGTGGTCCAAGAGCTGAGTGAGACTAGATCCTCCACTGATGAGACTTGTGGGAAATGAAAGTTTATACTACTCATATGATTCTGGCAAAAGATTATTAAAATTCGTAATTTTTTTATGGTCAAGTTAACTTGACTATAAATAATAAGATTTTACGTCAAGTGTGGCGTATGTTTGGACATGGTTGAGCCTGTCTAAATACGATACGGTATCTCGTTTCTTCACCCCTAATTGCCCCCCCCCCCTACCCACCCCTCCCCGCTCCTCCACCTCCGTCAGGTTAACGTGACTATAAAAAAATTCCCGGTACCGATTTTGATAATATTTTGCAAAAATCATTTATGACAAGTATGTACTTTTATTTCCCACAAGTCTCATCAGTGGAGGATCGGTCTCATCTTGGACCAAGTTCTATAAATTTTTGCCCATCATCCTTTGTCTCTTTTTACTTGATAATAATTGTAGTATTATTTAACTGTACAATTTGTGAAAGAGAATATCTAATAAGTTACACTTTAATATATTCCGTATTTTGAGATTAAAGAGCAAAGAATAAACAATAGTGGACTGTCTCGTTCAATTTCTATTAGAGAAAAAAAAGTACCTAAAGTACACATCAAAGATAGAAAATCCTTAGCTCGGTGAATACAAGGGCCAAGCGAGAGTTAATAACATCTGTCTCGAGGGGTCGGCCAACACACTAGAAGGAACGATTATCGAACCGTGGATAGTAAATACTCTCATTCAGGCAGTACCTTTAAATACTGTCTCCGACCCTTATTTATTAGGCAAACACAGGCTGCGCCCTCTGTTGATACTATATTGTAATTATGTTTCAAAATACTTACTAATATTTATCTAGAGGCACAGGTGAATCTTTATCTGATTGATCCAGTCAAGTGTGAGTATTAGATCAGTAAATCGGGACTCGTTTTTTGTAAAACCGTATAAAAACGCTAACTAGCTTATGTAGAGAGCTTTGACTATATGATAATTATTTATAGGCATTTGCTCCTACACGGTAGAAAGATAAAGCGTAGAGTTTGGCTGCTACCAACAGATTGAACTTTAAGATTAATTTACAGGAAAAGTTGAGAAAGCGGGGAACATTCGAAACTTCACGTGGTTTTGAAATAAAATTACGTTACACCCAGGTACCTATGTTTGTACATTCACGATATCTCTCTAAACGGTGGTTATGAAAATAAAAGGACACAACACACTATGTACTAATACCGTAATTTTGCATTCATAAAAAAGAAACTTTATATTTTTATTGTTTATTATATTAAGTATTAGCGGCCCGCTTGTGACTTCATCCATGGTAATACCCCGTATCCGTGTCGAATTTCCAAAAAATCTCTCATACAAACCTTAACCTGACAATTACAATAATAAAAACAAAATAATCAGGCCAAATCGGTGAAGTCGTTCTGAAATGATGCGCAATTGATTTCGGCAATTTATTTTTATTCCTAAAGATTATTTAGGCCGGCTTGCCTCTTTCCACTTTCCACGGTTTTATCCCTTATTTACCATTATTATTTAGTATACAGAGAAAGTAAATTATTTTAATAAATTGTATTGTGTTTACTTGTACTTAACATTTTTAAGCTTTTTGTATTTTAAAAAATCTACTATATTGATTTTAAAAGTTTTTTTACACTACATATCTGTAGGTACCTACCTAAACAATAAATGAGCAGTAAGATCATTCGTACTAACAGCATGGAGCATTGAACATAATCTAAACCAACAACCTATTAAAACAAGCTATTTGCTGCTATACCTTAACCTTTTAAAAGTTACATCGAACACAATAAAAAGCAACAGCAAGAATACAACCCAGTAATTAGGTATTATAGGTATATAACAGCTGTTTTTCCCTGGCATGTAGTGGCCGCAATTTGCGTGGCTTTTTCTTGCCGCTACTTCGCGCTAACGAGGATTGTATCCGTCCAACTTTGCAGATAAGCAGCGGTTTTTCTTACACGAAAATGTTCCAGAAACTTCGTCTAACTCTTAGTAATTTTTCCACAGGGGTTAATTCGCTAACGGCTTTCGCGGTTCACACGCAACACACAAAATGTCGTTAATGAGTCAGTTAGTCGTGTTTTGTTTTATTCAAGAAGGTTTGGAGGAAAACTTCGCTCTTTGCTACAGTAGCAGCGGGGGTCGCGCGACTATGTCCGTGTGAACACCAGTATTTATTATATTAATTTAACTCAATGTACCTGTCAACATTTTTATTTTATTTTTTAATTTGTTGCAATTATTTTTTTATAAATTTTTTTTTTTTTATTTGTAATACGTGGCGACTTTGCCCGCTTTTTTTAGGTCTTACTAAATATTGTTTTAAATATACATTAATTTTACAATCTCTTTTGACCACACAAACACAAATTTACTTTTCTTTGCATACATTCATATTAATAGCGAAAAAAAAGCATGTTTACCTAAGAAAAAGTAAAATTTGATGGCGGGCTAAAAGATATGAATATTAATTTGGCAAAATTGCCCACTCACCATTTTAGTTCTAAAATTCTGCTGAAATCAACCTTATTCCCTGGTCTTAAAAACTATAAGAACTAAACTAAGCAATGTCACAGTATAACAGATTATAGCTTTTCTAGGTATATCTATAGAACATCAAAATTTTGTGGGCAAACTCACAAAGCTGTTAACCCATGGAGCGCTCGACGCCTAGGAAAAAAAAAGCGCCTCAAGCGCTCCGCTATATAACAATGTTTTTTTTTTTGGTTTATCTTCAGAAATAACCTAATTACGTAATTCCTGTATAATGTATCCATAAGTGTTATGTATCAATGTAATCAGCATAAAATTTCCTATCGAAATATCATAAGCTTAGTAAAAAAATAAACTTACATGAGGGTCTGAGGTGATGATTGAATTATGATGAATGTTATCATCGCAGCGTACCTACACTTTCACACCTCAATACACATATTTCCCATACACTTTCACTCAAAACAACACTAACACCACAAAGTTCACTTATTCAAGTATTCACATTTAAAATTTCAGGCTTTGAAGTCACATATTAACTTAGTTATTCACAATAGTATGCACCGCATAGGCAAATACCTAACAGCGGCCATCACCGAACTGAGTCCGCGAAATCTCGTTTTTTCGTTGTTTTCATTGTTATTAGTTACATTAGTTATTTGGTAATGAAATGTTATTTTATCAATAACTGTTTATGTAATCGACAAACTTACAAACTATTATTTATATTTCTTACTGAGGAAAAAACCTACTCGCCATACACGCTTACGAAAAAATCACACTTCAAAAGTTCATGACTTTTTTTTACAAAGATAAACACTGATTCCATAATAACCATTATTTTACCACAATCTACACTCTTTTCCAAGTAATTAAATATATACTTTATATAAGATTACTCGCCGTTTTCGTCGAGAATTCATTTTTACCTACCTACTACAAAGTGAGTGACGCAACAACTGACAAAAAAAAACGTTCGACTTTTTTATATAATTTTTCTGACTTCCGTTCCAAATTGTAGTCAAATGGTTCCTAAATAAAAGTTACTCCATACAAACCAAATAATAATTCAAGCTAAACGGAAACACCGCTAGTACCAATCGAAAAGCTAAAATTTGAACGCCAGTGGCGCGCTGTAAATCTGTTCTACCTTAAGAACACTTTGCGAACACTTGCGTGCAAGAAAAAAAACATGTATCAAACCTGAGTACGTTTGACGCTCGACGGGTTAAGAGCATTTTTCATACAAAAAATACAATGTCTTAGGGTTGTCACCGTTACTGCAGTAAGTAGGTACGTATGAAAATAATAATGCATTTTTATTGAAATCGAAAGTTTTTGGATGGAAATCAAATCACATACCTTCCGCTATCCAGGCAGCTGCCCGAATAAGAATAGAAATAGGATAGCGGAAGGTGTGTTGGTTCGATTCCCACCCGAGTTGAAGTCTTTTTTTGTCTTATATTTCAGTGTTTATTTATCTAAATATATTAATCAAAATACCAAAAAATTACAAAACTATTTTTTTTAGTTATTATAAGATTTGAGAGATTAGGCATTAAATAGACTTTTATCAAAATTGTTTTAAGAAACAAGTTGTTAAACAGCATGTAAAAAAAGTACTGCTAATTTTTTAAGAACTGAATCAGACGATTGATCGTGCGTGACAACATGACGACTGAACAATTTCTTCATAACAACTAAGTTTCAGAATGAAAAAAAAATTACCAGATCACAATTTGCTCGTGTGTACTAATGTCCGTTGCTAAAATAAATTTCTATGCACTTTTTATCAGCGCCATGTTGAAAAGCGGAAACGTGCGCACGGTGCATTTCGACCACAATATGGCGCTTTTAAAATAATTCTGAATGTTCAGTTTTTAATGCTGCCCCTCTCCCCGCGCTAACCCTGTTGTCCGCGAATTTATTAATGATTCAGATTTAAAAGGTTTCCTGAGACACCCTGTAAATATTCATTTCTCTACCCAAACTTCCCATTTTATTTAAAAATTAGTTTAATAAATATATATAAAAAAGACTACACCTCGAGCGGGAAAACTTAAGACAGCCGCCCGGATAGCGGAAAGTGTTTGGTTCGTGTAAAGTATAATATTTCAGCGTTATAAAGGCTTAAATACTAATAATTGACAAAAATATTAGTATACTTACAGATTATTTTATTGACAACCGTAATATTTTGATGGGTAAAGTTAACAACAGTTCTTTGGACATAATTGTGTGACTTTGCCCATCGTTATAAATTCGAATCTATGAACGTTATTGCGTTAAATTGTCAGACTTCATTGTTTATATTTCACAAATAAACGATATTTAAAAAATCACTTACCTGCAGCAACTCAAAATATGAGTTTCTCCCAAAGTTTTTCATTGCGAATTTGGCCGGCAAAAACAGTACTGACTTTGGCAACGTCTGACAAGTAACTGACGTGAAGTGAGAAGAAGTCCGTTACACTAGTGTTGCCACAGTATAACGAATTTTTCTACCATTGCTTAAAAAAAGTAAAAACATGAAGCATATTTAATATTTTTCTAATATACAAAATAATACATATGTGGGCAAAGCGAGACCTATGGAGCAAAGTCGCCACGTTTTATGGTACGTATCCAAATTGCAAATCAATAATTTGTTATCGTTGTTTTGTAATTGTAATTATATTTTAAATTATGAAGCCCTCGTTACCTTACTCTCACCAAAGATCTCCAGAGAAGTGGGAGTGGCCGAACATCAGCGCTGACTGGGATCCTCCCCCCAGGTCAGCACATGCTGAGCTACTTCCAATTGCTGTTTGTTTTCATTTTCATTTGTTCATTGTTTGTAAAATGCATTAGGAAGCAATAAACGTTTTTTTACTTTTTTTTTTTACTTTTACTTTATTCCGTGATGGTTTACATACGTACACACTATTACAACTATTAACTCCCTAAAGGTTTGTTAGAGACAGGCAATGATGGCCGCAAAAGCAGTCCACTGCCACTGTCCACTTTTCACCGAATAAAATAGAATAGAATACACTTTATTTGCGTCAAACATGGTATAAAGGTTTTAATCAATTAAAGTTGTTGTCATGTTCAACCATTTTCAAAACAGCATGTAAATCACAATATTTTAAAATTACATTTACTCGTACACTATTAAACTGAGTTACAAAAAATAACAACGTACGTAATATGCTCAGCGTGAAAGCCCATCGTCGGTCTATGCAATTGGATGTATGTGCAGTATTTAGTCCGTTAGTGCCTTCGCACACGGCGGCGGCGTATCGTAAGCGTATCGTAATACGCGCGTAGGACGAGAGCAATACGAGCGCGTACATTTTTAAACAAGTTCGCACACGAAACGGTGTCTCCTACGATTCGCTGCAGCAACGCTTCGTGTGCGGACTTGTTTGAAAATGAGCCGCTACTACCCAGCGTCATAGGTTCGCTTTTCTATATACAGGTTTTTTTTTACCTTTATATACATAAATGACTCTATATAAATGTGACATGTTATGACAGGTTAATGTAGATGCACGCATAATAACATAGGTACATACTCGTACATACGTATAATAAAAATGAGGACCGCAAAAGCAGTCCTCTACATAGTCCACTTTTCACTAAATAGCGACTGCACATGTGCTCAGCGTGACAGGTGGTGAGCCCATCGCCGCTCTATGCTGTTGGGTATATGTGCAGTCTTTAGCCCATTAGTCGCCTTTTACGACACCCAAGGGAAGAGGGGGTGGTACTATTATTTCACCGCTACGCGTTACGGCAATAATAATAATATAAAATAACACATAATACAATCTTCGTTTAAGTGGCCTCTGTAAAACACACCGAAGGAGGAGTGGGTAAGCACTAAGTAAGGGACAAGTCTTGTCCCGATGACCCGGAGATTCGAGGTTCAATGGACTAGGGTTGCCACCTTTTTTTGGGACGAATATAGTATTTTTTCATTTTGTTAGAACAAAAATAGGGTACATAGCATAAAAAAGAGTATTTATTTATTTGTCCTTAAAAAACGTATTTTTTGTTGCTCTTTGCGACATTTAACAAATATTTGTCTTTCTTGAACATATTTACAGTCTCTTTGCAATCAAAATTTAGATTAAAATATATAATCAACTCGTTTTTCATTAAATTTAGGGTAGCTCTATTCCTTTCGTCTCTCCACTTTACATTCATAAGGGAGAAGACTCTATCAGTGAACGATGAAGTACTCATAACCAGTAACGATCAGTTTTTCGTAAATAGAGTATTTTAGCGTACCCTATGTGTCGTAGATTATAGAGTACGCCTACATGAAAAAGAGTACAATACTCTATTTTAGAGTACTGGTGTCAACCCTAATTCGGACGGAAGTGTTTCGATTTTTTTATGCAAACCCGGGTTTGTGATCACAAACCCGGGTTTAACAAGCGTGGTGATTATTTTTTTATTTTATTTATTTATTTATTAGTATGCGAGTCTGCTGGCTTACAGCTTGGGCCAAGACGCCAGCAGACTAATTATTACATTTAGTTTCCAATTTAATTTAAACATTATTAAAAACTAGCGGCCGCTCGCGGTTTCATCCGCGTGGTTCCCGTTCCCGTAAGAATATCGGGATAAAAAGTATCCTATGTGTTAATCTAGTATTAGAAATAGACAACCAGGAGGCGGGGCCAAGTGGCACGTCACGAGTGACGTAAGCATGGTGGGAGACGCCAAGTGGGGGACCAAAGCTGTGGCGAGCTCGTCACGCGGCTTGACACTTTTTCGGCGGCATTCGTGTGTGCTGGACGTATTATGCGGACACGTTTCATATAATTATTTTTGTTCAATTACCTAATTATTTAATTTCGTTAGTAAAAGTTTTGCTTTTGAGTAGGGTATTTCTCGTTTCTTTTTTAAAAAATCAACTCCACTTCAATTTTTTAAAACTAGGTTATAAACTATCTGTATGCCGAATTTCATCATCATTTCATCAGTAACAAACATCCATCCATACTTACAAACTTTCGCGTTTATAATATTAGTAGGATAGGACAGATATTAATTAATAAATACCTACATTACATTTATGTCAACTTAAAATTACATAATATGTGCAAAATGTCAAAATATGAAGAATTTATTACAATTAGATAAATAGAAATTAATAGAAACAATAATTAAAAGAATGTCATGACCTTAAAATAAAAAATAAAAACAGAGAATTATTAATAATAACATTGCGGATAAAATTATAAAAATGACAACTTATTATTACAAATGTGATAAATGTCAAAACAAGAACAAACGATTTAGACTAAACGATTTAGACTACAGTAACATATCATGCGCATACTTAGTGACTATATTATGCTACATAGCCAAAGTGGCCGGCAAACAAATCCACATCACGCGCCGAACAAGCATTTGACCGCCTCCGTGGTCTAGTGGCTAGGCCACCGGTTTCAGACCCAGAGGTCCCGGGTTCGATTCCCAGCGGGGGGTACATCCTTGTGTGCTCAATTTGGTTGGTGGTAGGGCTGTTAAATCCGCCTGGCTAGCTACCACCATCTTATCTAAGTCAGTCGCCATAACAAAGATGTTTATATCATAGTTGTGTTCCGACAGTTAGAGATAAGATAGCCAGTTCCTTAGTTCTTTAGTGGTTGATGATTCCGGGTGAAGCGCGCTTCCACCTTCGGCCTTATCGTCACTTACCATCAGGTGAGATGAAGGCCAAGCGCTAACCCGTTGCAGAATATTTAAAAAAAAACTAAACCAATATCCATCGATTGTAGCGAAGACATAATTTCAATAATTGATACGAAGAGTGTGAGGTTAACCATGTCGTGTGGCGGTGAAAGTATACTACCACCCCCTTCTCTTCCCTTGGGTGTCGTAAAAGGCGACTAACGGACTAAAGACTGCACATACATCCAACAGCTTAGAGCGGCGATGGGCTCACCACCTGTCACGCTGAGCACATGTGCAGTCGCTATTTGGTAAAAAGTGAACTATAGTGGAGGACTGCTTTTGCAGTCCTCATTGCCTTGTCTCTGACTAACCCTGCGGGGATGTATGCGAAGAGCGTTACGCAAGGGACAATATATTATAATATAAGTTATTTCTCTTTTCGTTTTACTTTTGACGTGACAACGTCTTAAATTAGGTTGCGGCTGGGAGTCACTTATGAAAAAGTGTAACGCTCGGTAACGTTACGATGAGTCACCGAACGAGAGAGAGGCCCGCCGAATGCCTTGCGTCTCTCTCCCACTCAACTATGTTTTAAATATAATTCTTTGTTTAAATAAATGTTTTAAATTGTTACTATTATTTCATCCTTCTTCCTACTATACGAATGAATATTCACATTAAAATTATTTTACCACTCAAAGTCGTTGTCACGTAAAACTTTCGCCCGTATACCGACTTTACAGGCAACCAATTTTTTTCATTCTTAGTAGTTTCTACTTTACCACCGCGAATCAACCGCGGCACCAGACGCTATGAAAACAGCCATTATTAGCTCAGCGAACTACCATTTGTTTCGGAACCGCGCGAGAAACTGAGAACATAATATTTTTATATTCCGCGGAAGAAGATAACATTTTTATATTTCCACCGCGTCTCTATAAATTCTACACTGTGCACCAAACTTTGTTCCCGGGAACTAATGAAGCTTGCACCACACCGAAGTTGGGTGATTAAGGCCGCGTTTTTGTAAGAGTTTTTCCGCAACGAATTTGTTTGACGCAAACTTTCCGCATTATTTTTTTACGAAACATTAAAACAATGTTACTTTCGCCCCGTGGGGGGAGCATTGAAAGATAATGTGCAATAAACAGCTTTGTTTAGACGTGTTTTCTTTGTTTTTGTACCTTTTACGATCTAACGAATGAATGAGGTTGGTATTCAATATTTACGACTAACATTGTCGCATGTTGTTAAGCCTTAGCGGAGTATCTACCTACCTGTATTTTAGGGAAATAGATAGTTTTTACAAAAATATATAACATGTCGCAACCCGATTGTAAAAAAACAACCAGGGACCAGAAACAAGCGGTTATTAGAAATTAAACTAGCATACTATTTTCCAAAATAAAAACTCTCGAGTCCATTTTGCGCAATGGAAAAAGTTGTAATTATTATATTTTTAACTATGATTCCTTGTTTCTATCGCTGCTTTCTAACTTACTTGAGATCTGTGTGTTACTGTCTAGTTGAGTCTATCGAATGAGAAGAAATTCAAAGACAAAGAAAGGGTCCCTTACACCTCTAATTTCCTACGTGCTAACTCTTTCTTTTTACTTTGATAGCATACAAAATAAATACTAAAGCTGAATTTATCATTTGTAAGTAACATCAAAAGCGCCTTAAAATTAATACCCCTTTTTAGAAAACACTTTCCACCTGGCTGTCACTTGCGTAAAATGGAAGGCTCTACAGTTAAGACAGAAAACATTTTTAATTGAACATAAAATAACTTACTTATTTAGCGTTAAAGATACTTACTTACCTCGAGTAGTTTAGAGTGACAGTAAGTTTAAAGCGAACTTTAAAATTATTTCAAGAAATAAAAGTGTTGTATTAATTAGGGCTACATTTAAATGAGGTCAAGCCCTAAGTCAATGCGCCACCAGTCTGTAAGCTCACGGCGGGGGACCTTGACTGAGAAGCAGCAAGAAACTAGAGACCTTGACTGAGAAGAACCAGCAATTTACTGAACACCTTGACTAAGACAAATCAGCAAGGAACTGGAGACCTTGACTGAGAAGAACCAGCAAGTTACCGGAGACCTTAACTGAGAAGAACCATTACAAAACTGAATACCTTAACTGAGAAGAACCAGTAAGTTACCGGAGAACTTGACTGAGAAGAACTAGCAAGAAACTGGAGACCTTGACTGAGAAGAACCAACAAGTTACTAAAGACCTTGACTGAGAATAACCAGCTAGAAACTGGAGACCTTGACTTAGAAGAATCAGCAAGTTACTGGGGACCTTGACTGAGAAGAACTAGCAGGAAACTGGATACCTTAACTGAGAAGAACCAGCAAGAAACTGGAGACCTTGACTGAGAAGAACAAACAAGTTACTAAAGACCTTGACTGAGAATAACCAGCTAGAAACTGGAGACCTTGACTTAGAAGAATCAGCAAGTTACTGGGGACCTTGACTGAGAAGAACTAGCAGGAAACTGGATACCTTAACTGAGAAGAACCAGCAAGAAACTGGAGATCTTGACTGAGAAGTACCAACAAGATACTGAAAACCTTGACTAAGAAGAACCAGCAAGTTACTGGAGACCTTGACTGCGAAGAACCAGCATGAAACTGGAGGCCTAGACTAAGAAGAACCAGCAAGTGCTAGGTGACGCTAAAAAATAAATTCCATCAGATCAAAAAATACATAGATGCACGACTATTAACCCCAAAGGGTTAGTCTGAGACTAGGCAATGAGAGCCGCAGAAGCAGTCCTCTGCTATAGTCCACATTCTTTTAAATTGCAACAGCACAGGAGCTCATCGTGATAGGTGGTTAGCCCATAGCTGCTCTATGCTGTTGGTAGTCGCCTTTAACGTCACCCAAGGGAAGAGAGGGGTTGGCAGTACTATTTTAATGACCCTTTACACACACAGAATAACCAATATTAAATAACAAAAATTCGTCAATTATCACTAAATCAATTATTTACTAAGCCGGGTGATTTTCAATTCTCATCTCGAATAAGAAACTTTCATTCCCAATTATCATTACGTCCTATAAAAAACACTCCAAAATAAATTTGACCGTTACCAACATTCTCAATAAACATGTGATGTACTCCTTAATCAGCTGAAAGCGGCAAAGTAACTCATCTGGGGCACAGCCATTGACTGTCCCTTGTTTTTTTAATCACAGAATCACCAGAATGCCATTCGTCTTCCAAACATTACCGATTTAAACGCGAATGAAATCAACAATTTAGTTTAATAGAAGCTAAAAATAACTCCAAAACAGTTTCAGGTGTAAGCAAACTACTAGTAACGGTAAAACAAAATAGAATTCGCTTTTACTAAAGCTGCGGTAGTGGAAGGAAAAGTTGTTTGAAATAAATTTAAAAGTGGAGCGATGTTGGCGTCTCGGCGGAAATGCCCGCCTTCACTGGTCATTCCAATTACGAGCTTTTGGGCGACTTCAAAGAAGAATGTACGTATTGGTGTTTTATTTTATTACAAGTGACATATGCAGAGTCGCGATGGCGGTTAAACAATAATCCGTATCATTAAGTTATGCTACGAATATGAAAACTCGTATACGCCGTACACTCTCATGGCAAGGTTGTAATGTTACTAAATACACTTGAAAACGTTCGCGTTACATTATTTGGAGATTTCTCTTAAAATAAAGCTTTGCATAAACACATTTCCTTACTTATAATTTAGGCTATTTTTATCTGCGACAAATATGAACAAAAGTTTTTTTTTATACCTACTAACACCTACTAGGGTGGTTTTCCGTCGATATACTGATGTGTTAAAACTTGGGATTCACGGCATAATTAACCAAAACTTAGAATAGCTGCCGAAATTATTAACGATATACAATTATAAAATAAATAGTAGACCGAATCGTATTGGATTCACTCTATGACACTGACACAATCATCCATCACATCACTCGTATTTGCGAGCTACGGACCCAACAATTGATATTGTACTCAGCTGTAATTCATAATTATTGATTATTCATTCGCACCTCAAAGACTGTTTCTGGTAGTTTTTGCATCAATATAAATATAATTAGCAATAGTCAAACATTAATGTTTGAACATTTTATTTTTGTGTTTTCAATGACCGTAGGTACATGTTTCCAAAAGGACAATTTGAGCTAGATTTTTATGTTTAACAAATGTAGAAATACATCCCAACTAAAATTTTTACATATTTTATTTTCATTGTGCTCTGACATACAAAAAGTATTTTACAGATGAATAGATAAGAGCAATTGAAATTTTGCCGTCAATGTGCCAATATATATAAGTATTTTATTATCAATGATCTCAAAATTTCAACTGTCGTTTGTCTAAACTCACCTTAATAGAGTTTCGATCACTATGGAGAGATTGGAGATTAGAAGGCATTTGATACAGTGCCTTAAGTTAAGAGCCGAGTTTTCCGATCGCTGAAGTTGAGGCAACCCCCTTTGTTTACGAACCATAAAGTCTGAGAGCTATCATCTTGTTATACTGTTTACTAGACTATTCCACTATGTATATTTTGTCTGCAGTTTCCAGACTACGTGGCTATACAACATTTTGCTTACAGCAAGCATGCCTTTAGTAGATTCAAAGTACCCTTGAAGCTTACATTGTTAGCGTAATCTTAACTATTATTATAACTGCGATAGTGTTTGTTTGACCTTTCCTTCATGTCAAAATGATTTTTATATGTATTTTATCAGTGATTTTTGTTATGTTCAGAAAACATCTCATTGCCTTTTACAAGTAGTTTAACATAAAATGGGCTATTCTGCAGAACAACTCAGTAGTTGAAAAAGTGAAATGTCAACTATCGTCACTACCATCAGTGGAATAAGGCTGAGGAAAGGGGGGCTTAATCTATAACTTTAACATCTATCGCAATACCTTTCAATTAGAAATAAATAAATAAATAAATAAATTTCCCTACACTCACACCAATTATCTAGCCCAAGAGAAGCTTCGTTACGAAACTCGATAAATGGTTACTAGACAACGGATAAACATACTTAAAATACTTAACCCTTAAATGCATGAATTAACCAAAAATTTTTCATTGGTTTTAACGCTTATATTAAGGAGTTAAGGTTCAAAATATGATTGTAAACTTTTAGCAACATTATATGCATTTAAGGGTTAAATGCATAGAAAACAGTACCCAGACCCGAAACAATTTAGAAAAACAATAATTTCTAAATTGACTCGACCGGGGATCGAACCCGGGACCTAAGAAATGGCGACACCATGAAAACCGGTGTACAAACCACTCGACCAAGGAGGTCGTCAAGATAGAAGTACATTGCTTCGCTATTTTGATTATTTTAAAATTAGTTTTATAGCAAACTAGCAAAGTGATGTACTTGTGCTTGAAAGGTGTTGCGATAGGTTTTGTTAGACAATAACGGCCCTGGTTGTCTATTCTCTAACTATGGGTCATAACAGTCAAACAATAATATCTAACTTAACCGCCTCTGTGGTTTAGTGGCTAAGACCACCGGTTTAGACCCAGAGGTCCCGGGTTCGATTCCCAGCGGGGGTACATGTTTGTGTACTCGGTTTGGTTGGTGGTAGGGCTTGTTTGCCTGCCTGGCTAGATACCACCATCTTATCTAAATATGTCGCCATAACATCAATGTTCGTAGGATTGTTGTTTTCCGGCAACTAGAGATAAGATAGCCAGTGCCTCAGTAGATAAGGATTCCGGGTGAAGTGCGCTTCCACCTTCGGCCATCATCATCATCACTTAACGTCAGGTGAGATGAAGGCCAAGAGCTTACTCGTAAGTAAGTAAAAAAAAACCTAACTACCCCATTGGGAATCGAACCAGTAATATCCGAGACCAAAACTTGTGGTTTAACCACCTTAACCCTATGCTACGATGATGTTGAAATATTAACTCAATAAATAAAGCGCTCTCACACTAGCTCCGTACAATAGTGCCCTATTGTTAACTGCACAAACATACTATGAAGGCTTTATTGCACCAAAAAGGCACGAAAACAACAGCTCCTTGACTTACATAAGGGGATAAACAACGTAGATTTTTTTTTTAATAGCAGAAGGAGGCAAACGAGCAAGCGGGTCACGTGATGGAAAGTAATCACCGCCGCCCATGGACACCCGCAAAACCAGAGGTATCGCAGGCGCGTTGCCGGCCTTTAGGGAGGGATAGGCTCGTTTCTTGAAGATCCCTAAGTCGTAACGGTCCGGAAATACCGCCGCCGAGAGCTGGTTCCACAACACTGTAGTTCGAGGCAAGAAATTTCTTGAAAAACGCACAGTAGTAGACCGCCATCCATCAAGGTGATGTGGATGGAATGACAGTCGAAGTCGATTGCGTGTATTGCGGTGAAGGAAATCAGCGGCAGGGATCAAGCCGAACAATTCCTCAGAACACTCCCCATGATATATACGGTACAATATACAGAGAGACGCAACGTCTCTCCGAAGAGCCAGTGGATCGAGCCGTCCTGAAATAACCACGTCGTCGACAGTTCGAGCAGCTCTGCGTTGAATGCGTTCAAATGGAAGGAGTTGGTATTGGGGTACTCCAGCCCAGAGATGGGAGCAGTATTCCTTAAGCGGCCTGATCTGTGCTTTATACAGTTGTAAACGGTGGCCGGCGTGAAATACTGACCCGCTCTATTAAGCACACCCAGCTTTTTCGAAGCTAATTTAGCTTTACCTTCCAAATGACCACGAAACTGAACGTCACTCGAAATATCGACGCCAAGGATTCCAATAGTCGGATTGGTGTCAAGGGAAGCTCCCTCAAAATTCAGAGGTACGACGAAGGGATGTTTTTTTGCGGTAAATGCGCAAACTTGTGATTTGGAGGGGTTAAAGCGGACTAAGTTATGTCGGCCCCAATCCGAGACATGACTTAACATGTTCTCGGTGTCAGTCACAAGTTTATTCCGGCTCTCGATGACGCTTTCCAGAGAAATATTAGCTCGCCCGGTGTAGAGCGTATCCCCAGTACTGTTGTCTGCATAGCAATGAATGCTGTTATTATGCAGCATGTCATTGATATGCAGAAGAAATAGAGTAAGGGACAACACACACCCCTGCGGGACTCCAGCACTCACGGGTTTCATGTCGGAGCACGAACCGTCGACTGCGACTCTGATGCTACGCCCAGTAAGAAAGCTGACAACCCATGAACACAATTTTTAGGAAGCCCGTATGTGCCTCTTCTTTACTCTCGACTGCCTCCGCCCATCGTTGAGTAAGATACACTAAAAGATCACCAGCCGAACGATCGCCACGAAAACCATACTGGCGATCACTTAGTAGCTAGTTCTCTTCTAGGTACCTTAAAAGCTGGCGGTTTGTAATGGACTCCATTACTTTGGAGAGTAAAGAGGTAATTTTGGAATCGGGTGGACAAGGGATGTCTTCTAAGAGCTCGGGACGACGCCAGTAGTGTAAGAGAGCCGGAAAAGGCGCGTTAGAACTGGTGCCAATTCAGGAGCATACGTCCGAAGCACAATTGCTGGAACTGCATCAGGCCCACTCGCCTTATGGATATCAAGGGAAAAAAGAGCCTTACGAACTGACCTTTGCAGAAACTGAACGTTTGGCATTGTACAAGCGCAATGCGGTATGGTTGGTGGAGAGTTTTCCCCATCGTCCAAGGTCGAGTTTGATGCGAAAAGAGAGCCCACGAGATCGGCTTTCTCCTTTGCAGTATAGGCCAGGCAGTCATCGGTCTTGTGCAATGGTGGTAGGGACGGCTGGCAAAAATTCCCTAAGATAGCTTTGGCGAGAGACCAGAACGCACGCGTCCCCGAAGGAAAACGCACTAGCCTCTCGCCGATTCTACCTATGAATGATGACTTCGCCTTGGCAATGTCCTTCTTAAAGGATCTGGCGGCAAAGTTGTACTTCTTTCTGAGCGCACTGGTGTTTGGATCCTTTGATGACACCGCATTAGCCCAGGCTTGGTAATGTTGTCGCTTTTGGCGAGACGCCCTTTTGCACTCGCAGTTGGGACTCGCCGCCAATAGGAACCACAGAGTTTGGAATGAAAAGTTCCATTCCCTGCAGTATCACATCAACGACAGAGTCAGCGGCGACATCAGGATCATCCAGCGAGAAGCAAACTCGCCACCACGGGTAGGACGCAAAGAAACTTCGCATCCCATCCCAGTCCACTGACTTATAATGCCAGACTCGACGGCTAGCCGCTGTTTGCGGTTTTGAAGTTTCTGTGAGAGGCACAGTGCTGCGAATCAGATAATATGAAGTATGAATTGCGGTGAATGACGTCACAGCAACTAGCTTCGTCTTTGAAATGCCAAAAAAATGCCTAACATTTAAACTTTTAAACGACAAATTTTACTATTAGCTTTTGCTTGATCTACACGTTGGTGACGAGGAATGATTGTAGTGTAGTGAATAGTGTCCATGAAAATTGGACGAGGAGGCTAGGATCAAAACCACAACATATCCACTTTTAACATATTTTTTTTACTCTCAACTATAAAATGTACCCCTTAGGAAAGTCAGTGAATTCAAAACAGCACGTTTTCCATAGTAAAACGATGTTTAAATATCAAAGTTTTGTTCAAAACCTGAATATATTTTTGAAGTTGATTTAAAACCACACCTATCTTACAAATATGTTGCTATGAAACATTTTGCACATAATATACATCCATTACATCTGGTACAAAGTAGCACATATCCTGATTTGTCTTCACAAAACCGCACTTATCCAAAACATATCGTCAGATTAATCAACAGCGGCGCAAGTTATCAAAATAGTAAAAACGGTTTTGAATGACTAATTTACCTCAAGTGATCATAGCATACTTAAAAATACTGCTAAAGTATGTGTTCATAATTTATTAACTTTTTATTTTAATTTCTGCCTTACTGTTAAAAGTGGATATACATAAGTAAAATTTTTAAACACTGAAAAAAAGACGACAACCTCAGGCGGGAATCGAACCACGCACCTTCCGCATTCCGGGCGTCTGCCTTAACCACTTGGCTACCGAGGTCTGGTTTTCACCCGTCAAAATTTGTCAGTGCTTGATGCTTATGTTTTTTAGTCAACATTGTTGAAGGTGCGAAGGTGAATTGTTGAAGGTTGAAGGTGCGTGGTTCGATTCCCGCCTGAGGCAGTCGTCTTTTTTCAGTGTTTAAAAATTTTACTTATGTATGTTATTATTTTATTATTATAGTTAAAAGTGTATATATTTAAGCGTTAATAAAACGCTAAAATATGCAATGTGATAGAGGTGGTACTTCTAACCCGTTAAGGCTAAGTACTACATCTAAATTCATTGACAAAAAAAATAATATGGGGGGTCCTACCCCCTCCCCTATAATTTATGACCATTTTTACTTTATGCAATATCAAAGGTTTCATACGTCGGAGAAACATGAAAAATGGCAAACGGCAGTTAATGACACTGGCTAACTAATAAATTACTTTGTTTACTATGTTTGAGATTATTTTGGTGAGAAAAAAAACATGACTTAATTATTTTGTGATTTAAAATCACTTTTTTATAACTCCATCTTATTTTTTTGTCGATGAATTTAGATGTAGTACTTAGCCTTAACAGGTTAGAAGTACCACCCCAATCACATTGTATAAAAAACATTAAAAGTGCATATCCATGGATATGTTGTGGATTTGGTCCTAGCCTCCACAAACATACATGCATACATAAACTCAATCTGTTTCCCATAGAGGTAGGAAGAGACTATGGAACGCCATCTGCTACGGTTCTTGCACACTTCTTTCGCTTCGTTCAAATCCATCAATCTTTTCAACGTTTTTGTCACTGCGTACACCAGCCCTTTTTATTAAAACTCCTTACTATTCTGCGTAGGTTTTTGTGGGACTCCCTTGCGCAATCGTTCCTTCCACATTTGCATCTCTGAAATACGAAAATTTCCCTGTGATCTAAATTTATTTTTACATCTTCCTTTAAATGTTGTAATACTCAAATACAGGTAAAAGTTTCGATTGATTAAGTGCCACGTTGCGAGTTATTCAAGGCCAAAGGTCAAGTCAGGTCTGGACAAAAACAGTTTATAATACGGTTTTCAATTAAAACGAAATATCAAGGTCAAGAAGAGTTATCATAAAAATGTTTAGTCATAAAATTCTGTACAAAAAGGGTTTATAATGTTTTTTTAGCAGAAGGAGGCAAACGAGCAAGCGGGTCACCTGATGGAAAGTAATCACCGCCGCCCATGGACACCCGCAAAACCAGAGGAATCGCAAACGCGTTGCCAGCCTTTAAGGGAGGAATAGGCTCGTTTCTTGAAGATGTTCTTAAGTCTGCCAAAAATTTTAAGTTTATGCCGGAATTAATTTATCACAATCAAATAGTCATACCATTTATATTAAAAGCAAACCGTTTCTAAAATTTGAAAAAGGAACACTTTTATAATCTTGTGAAAAAAACAAATGAAACTGATAAAATATGGCCGCACTGTAATTTAAGAAAAACGACCGAAAGCGTGTGAAGTGTAGCGGCAATCGTCGGCAGCGAGCGCTCCAACATCCAATACTCGTGCGAGCTCAAAGAACCCAGTATTCTGTACAATTGAACATAACACCACCACATTTCCACGCTTCCAACTTGTGTATCAACGACATGTAGGGTTGCCGCCTTTCTACTAACAAATAAAATTAATATTTTAAATTTTAGACAAGTTCCGTGTCAATAAAAACTAGCTATTTATACGTTACACTAGATAGGCCGTTCCGAACACGCACTATGTTCCACTCATCTGCGGAGTCAACTCGGCAAATTGCTTTAGAGTGGCTTCGACATTCTGCGAAAATAAGTGAAATTAATTGTTATTCAAGTCATTATTATGTAGTTATATCGTATTATTAGAATAGAAAAGATATTTTTTTCAATTATTGTTATTGACAATCTATTTGGGACGCCATCTTGATACACTCACGTTGTCTTTGACTGATCTGGCGCTGCGGCGCTGCGATGTAGGTATGTCTGTTGATTAGATGACATAAATATTTAAGCGCTGCATAGGCTGCAACGAACTTTACGTCTCTCATTCCAGAATTTGAACGAATGGTTTGTATGAACGTTCTTGTCTATAAATCTTCTAGGTCAATGATAAAAACCAAGTGACCATGATTGGCCTATATTATGCCTGTTTACACAAATTATAACTGTCAGAGAAACTTAACCTTTATCGGTAACCCTACTTGTTGTAGCGGTCTTCCGTTTCACTATGTTTAAGAGGCACTACGACACTATCTATGCACTCTGAAATCTCCTGCACCTTAGCAGCCACACAACAGCAAGTTATACTCCATAAAAAGTTATCAGAGTTGACAAAGAATTGGTCTAAGTTATAAAAAAAACTACTAATCACAAGCGCCTCCGTCGATCAGACTCATTAGTTGCTATGAGAAAGTACTAAAGTGCTTAGTGACTTTGTTGCTGACTGTACGTATTACGCAGTCAAAGAAATCAAAATAACATATCTGCGTTAGTATTCACTATTCATTTCTTATTCAACGTCTTCTTAACTGAATTAAAGCAACCCTAGCCGCATCGGTTACCAGAACACCTGTACATTACGGGCAGGTGTGCCGAATCGCGTCCTCATGAATATATGTAGCACGCCGCCAAATATTTGGCCGGCCGACGAGCAGCCGCAACTTATGTGCCCGATTAATGGCAAGCCCCCGATAGTTACACCCAGCCGTGATAAATAGACCTCATGTTACGATGCTACCTAAATTCTCCGATATTGCTACTAACAACGTAATAAATAAAGTTGTTGAGGAGATAATAATATGTCGAAGTGTTTGTAGCTATAGTGATAATTGAAATACGAAGTAGCTACAGTTTATTTCATTCAGATCAGGATTGTTAAATTAAAAATCGTTAGTGGGTCAAATGCATTAAAATAGTAGACGCGAAAACGGAAAAATCATACATTGTAGCGTAAAGTAAAGGATGGTAATCGTTTTATTAATAAAAAATCTTTCCCTTCTCTTTGGCTTTTCTTTCCCCAGTAGCATCATGTGTCTTTTTCTAAATTATCTATTTGGTAAATTGTACCTGATGAAATTAACTGCAAAATTAAATCAGTAGACAGATCGTGTCGGTGGTCTGCCACTTCCACGTCTTATCTTGACAAAACATGGGTATACGCTTTTTAGATTTGGCCGAATAATGTTAACATACTGTTGGCACACACGAGTCACGAAGTCTTGCAAATGAAAGGTAGTTCTTTATGTGCTCTTACGTAATTTCTGATTAATCTATTTTGATTATATAAAGTTACTTGCTCTGTTGGGTATATTGTCACTTACCATTAGTCACGAAAGCGATAAATGAGGCTTTATTCTTTTTGCGGTTAAGTCCTCCTCTCATCGTATTCCTCATGTGTAAGGGTCATGAACACCACCCAGCAGTGGTCCTCGCAGTCTCTCCTGAATGATCTTCATCAAAACACATTATCTTATCTCTATATACATCATCATCAGTTTTTTTGAGGGCATTTAGTCCTCACGGTAACTGTTTTCCTCTAGATGTTGGGATGTGCCTGATCATGGTGGCATCAGATTATGTCCTTGAATAATAAGTCCTGCAATCCGACGTCGCTCGGCGTTGTCAACTTGTTTAGGTAACTCGTCCCCGTAATGGAAGGTGACTCCTACGAATGCGAGTGCCCTCATCCTCAAGTAAATTAGCCGTAATAGTGCACCATTCACTCAAGTACATTACATAGATATCCTGCTCTCAAGAAATACAATTTTGAGGCAATTTCGTATAGTTAACAAACGTCCGCCCTCCAAAGTGACATCGTCTAGCGTTGATACATTTGGAGAAATGTAGCGTTACAACTACAGACTAAGATTGATTGCCCTTTCAGCTCCCACTTACAGGAAGTTTTCCTAATGGCGATTTCGTTTTGATTCAATATGATGGCGACGTAGTTAATGGAATTAGTAATGTTATGAAATTTTATTAAAGGTTTTGGACTAAAGGATAACTGAGAGACTAAGTTAGACTTATAATTAGAAACTAAAGATATTTTACAAACTTAATATAAGATGGAGAGAGCTGACAACATATTATCTAATTTATGAATTAAAATATTATCAATTAAAATATATTAAAATATTAAAGAGCAGCTAAACTTTACTGAAAGAAGAAAAAGAATAGACCAAAAAAATATTTTGAAAATTCCTAACCTATAGATTAGGAATGTCTATTGATTCCGAGTCCGAGTATAATAAAAAAATATGTAGTCTGCCTTTGTTTTATCGCCTTTGTCTCGCCCACGTGGTCTTGCCTAAGCAAATGTAAAAAATATCGAATGTTCCAGTAGAAACATTTGAAAAACAACTGAATTCTTTGTCAATGACTTTTGGAAATGCCCTCGGGTTTTTAATTGCTTCTTTCTATTGTTAAAGAAATGTATGGGCAACCTTCTATGTGTTTTTGATTTTTCCACCGCGCGGTGTGATCAAGAATAAAAGGATCTTAATAGTATATAAACCTTGTCACAAAAACATTCAGATCAGATATTATCTGATCTGAATGTTTTTGTGTTAACTTCACTGTCTCTAACTTTTCTAATATATTTTATGTAATTTATCACAAGTAATAATAAATGTTGTAATCGATATTATGAGATTTTAATAGGAACAACTAAAAATGTTTAAAGAAAAAAAAATTGTTTGCTAGTCGATTCAGAGAAAGAGATAAAAAAATATGTGGGCTACTCGATATGTAGAACATTACTTTTAAATATACTGTACAATCTAAGATACAAAATTTTAATTTATGTACCCTATAGTTCGTAACGAGTACCTGTAATATATTTGGAACTATTTTATAACCCTACAATAACTCAAGGACGTCAATTGTAATTATATTACAACCGGATACATCTGACGTACACGTACGTCACACTGTGTTTACATATTAACATGCTTCTGTAATGTAATGAAATGCTAATGTATTCAACAGACTACATAAATTTATTGTCAAGATTAATGTCTACGGAGATGAAGCCATATGCATGACGACGAATATACCATACTTCATTATGTTTGCTTTTAACTAAGTAATTCATTCGAAAGAAGACCCAATAAACTACTGGAGTACTTACCGACATTTCAATAGGATACAAATGCTCCTTAAAATACGCCTGTCAACAACTAGTTTGTGTACGGCATTTGAAGAAGATGCGGAGTCCATGCAACAATTTCAGTGCCTGACCCTCTGGCTAGAAAAGGAATAAGACACAAGCACAAAATCACCAAGCTTAAGATGTCAACTGCCGTATAGGCAGGCACAATAGTAATTCAATTGTTAGTAGGTTTTCCCACAGACGAGAAATTATGGTAGCCTTAAGGGATAGGGATGTAGAAGAGTGAAAGGATGAAGAGAAAAGGGTGGCAGAAAAAACCTTAAGTACGTAAACCTCTGCAGACTTCACACCGATAAAAAATATAAATAGTAAGTAATGTAACTGAAGGTTTCTGTGACCAACTTACCATTAGAAACAAAGAAATAAAAGAAAAATAATTCGTATTTTCAAACAGTAATCTTAATAATTCGCTACTTTACCGACAAAACTTTTATAATACTAACATACATAACCAACATTTTAAAATTGTGATCATTTCGACCTTCAACAAAGATTCCGTAATTCCGTTTAATATTCAGAACCTGAAAAATGAGCGCAAATGCTACTTTTCACACGCCGATGTAAACTGAGCTGTTAAAAAGGGAGTTTCAAAGACATTTGCACTGAAATAACTGGTCTTAGTGTTCATTAGATAATTTAATTCCAATGAATTCTGTAAAGATCAGAAACAACGCGTAAAAACTTTTGACATTGCAGGAATACGGTCGTAATTAGTTTGCTGTTAGCTTTATTCACATAGGTCTCTATTAATATAATCTCATTAATATTTTTTCTTATTGCTTTTGTGTCTAGTATAATAGGTGAGTAATTCAATTGGTTGTGTTATGGCAGGGCCCGAAATTATATGGGATAAATAGGTACATTTTATCTAGGATGGATTCTCAAGATATGTAAATCTGCTTTCAAATATTTTCAAAAATTGTTATATACAACCGGGTATAGAACTAGGTCAAATCTGTTAAAATAGCAATAGCTGATAGTGTTTATGGAATGGAATAAATTATGCTAGATTTCACCCCATGTCCAGAATACGCAAAAAGGTATATTTTTCTTATCAGTTATTTGTATCAATTACTATACCTTTTCGTCCACGAATATAACTCCTCTGTTATACTAAATTGCACAAGCCCCATTCCGAACGCAACACAGAAAATCAGGGTGTAAGAAAGAGCTCCAAAAATCAGGCCCTTTCGTGTAAGAAAAATGTTTGCATTTGGAGCGCTCTGTTCCCCCGTTTTCGACAAATAGTATCAGCCTTGAGGCACTCCTTTTGTTTCGAAAACAAATTCAATTTGCTTCGATGACGTTCACAGGAGTGAGCACACGGCGCCTACTTCAAGGCACTTGTCGAAGGTATTTTTGGAAAGACCGCAATAAGTGAACAAGCCCCTTCGTTCACGTTGAAAGAAAAATCACTTAATCTGATTCGGAGTTATTGAGTTATTAAAATGAACGCTAAAGTAATTGTACCTTCACGAAATCTTATTAATGAAACTTAGGGGAATCATTATTTCGTACTGTATTTTGAGTTGAGCGTAAGAAGTTCTTAATATTAATTGATGTAGCTTCTAAAAATTTGCATTAAACGAATTAGTGTTTTGTTTCAGAGCATAGTAAATCTATTGCTGTGTTAAACCTTTCCGTGGTGGAGATGTGTAAGGTTTAAGTATGTACTCTTATTTAAAGTATTTGGTGCGCTCAAGTACACAGCAGTATGTCAGCCACGGAATAGATAAATTAACAGTTCTATGATGTCAATAAACTGCTTTAAACGGGTTTGATACGCGAAATCAAAACTCATTATGAACAGCAATCGAAATGTCTACACCGTTTGACCAACAAATCTGAGACCTGTCCTTCCAACCCGATGCATCATAAATATTACATAACTACGAGTATGACCAAAAGTGGTAATTGTTGCGGGTAGTAGATATATGCAGTTTTTATACTTTACATTAATAAAATAATTAAAGCGCATATTAAAATTAATTATTGATATTTTGAACGTTGATTAAGTGATCATGACTTATTGATTTTTCCAAGTGTTGAGGTTTTGATCGTTGGTCTAATTTTATTGTTTATTTTATTTCATTCTTAGATTATTTTATTTTCATTCTTCATTTCTTCATTCTTAGCTATTACGAACATACTCGTATGCTCTAATGAAATGTTGATATTATAAAATGTTGAGATTTAGAGTTGTTGGTCAAACGGTCCACTCCACCTGGCGTTAAGTAGAAGTCCAGACGCAACGATAGCTGGTGCATTGTCAGAGACGCAGCATTAGTCATCCCCACCTTGCCAGCCCACAAGTTGCCTCTTCATGCCTCGTTTGAAGGACCCCCTGTCATAAGAAGGAGGGCAAACGTGTGACACAATTGTGAAACTATGCTAACATCTGGCAATGCTCCATGAGGCAATATCCACTGGCAATACTACTACTGTTGCTGTTATTCGTTACTAATAATTGTTCAAGTATTTCCATTGTGTTGTGCATGTCAGTGAAAAGCTACATAAACGCTATTCCGCGAGGAAATCGCCTAATAATACGGTAAATCTAAGAAATAAGATCTGATTTTTCTACCCACATATTTCGAACATTGGAAGCTGTCAAAACTTCTGTACTAAATACCCTCAAAATAATAACTTTTCAATTGTCAGACTCAATTGACAGTCGCAGATTTGATTTTGACACTGCCGTGGTGTTGCCATTTGGGAAAAGGTACCAATATTAATAGAGATTCTCTAAAGTTGAGAAATGTAGTCGAAATCTATCGAAGCTGCTATCCGTGAGCTTACTAAAACGGTGTCTGATCTCAGGAATAAAATTATTACCCTGGAGAAAGTGGTGTTAGAGCAGAATAATATCATGAGAAGAGTAATTGGCGCTGACTTGAGTGCATTGTCGAAGCCGTGCAATATCAATACGGGAGAAGGTGGTTGCAAGACGCTCCCATCACTTCGTAAGTCGCATCCAACGCAGGCAACACGGCAACCTGGGAGCACTACCAATGTCCAGACAACACCGGTGATCTCCGCCAGTGCTCGTAGGGCTAGAAGACGGAATATATCGCCTGCTTTCTCATCGGTTCATACGGAGACCCACGAATCTGTGATGGCGTCCACAAGCCTTAATGTTCCGAGTACGTCACGGACGACAAACACATCGCAACTTAAATTGGCAAATGCCACCGACACCGCTGCTACGACACATATGCACTCTGATGAAGCAACCGATGATGCTCCGGAATGGGTCGAAGTGCGGACTCGAAAACCTTATCGCTTACCTGTGAAGGTGACGCGTGGCACTGCCACAGCGAATTCAAATGGTTGCGCTTGGTCGGCCGCTGAACGCAAATCTTACCTGCATTTGTATTTCGTAGAAATTGAGAACAAGTTTTGACATATTTGCATAATATCTGTCCAAGTGATAACTGTGCTGCCGAAACCCTGAAGTCTCGCGGCGATTACGCTTCTTTTAAATTGACTGTTCCCGCAAAACATCTAGAAAAATACTTAGCGGCGGAACACTGGCCGAAAGATGTTCACATAAAGCCATGGCGCAGTGGATTTCGCAAGCCACAGCAACAAGCGGGCCAAACCCAGTAAATATAAATCATATACTTTATTCTATCAGAACGTGGGAGGCCTTCGCTCTAAGTTGGACATCTGCAAAAAGGGTATATTAAGGGAATCATCTGATATGTTTGCCTTCACCGAAACATTCCTAATCAGCAGTGTCAGCGATGCGGAATTTTTTCCACCGGGGTACACCGTGCTGCGGCGAGACCGAGCTGGCGACGCCGGCTGGGGAGGCGTATTGTTGGCCGTGCGCGACATCTACCCTGTGCGGCGGATATTTGACATTGATGGATAACCATCAATCCGTCCATCCATCCATCCATCCGCATAAGCGGACGATATTGAAGTTGTTATAGGTATAATTACATTTAAGTTTATGAAAATATTTTGTTGTGTTGTCTATATTCCGCCGAATTCTGATGAGAACAAATACGTGAGAACTTTTACTGTTTTAGAAAATGTAGTAGCTAAATATTCGAAACTTGATGTATTATTAGTTGGAGATTTTAATTTGAATTCCTGTAGTCAAAATGTGAGTCTACAATTTGAGTGTTTGTTAAGTTTCTGTAAATTAAAACAGTATAATGTAATACGTAATAAGTTTGATGGAATGTTGGATCTGGTGCTGAGCGATCTGAGTGAGGGGTCGATCAAAGTAAGTGGTGATGCTGAAGCTTTAATTTCGGCTGACGACTACCACCCGCCATTTTCGGTAACCATACGATGCGCGCGCCCAGTGCGGACGGCGGCGGTTCAAACGGCGTGGGTGCATCCGCTTCAACAGGTTGGTGAAGCGCCGCGAAAGTGGAACTTCCGTAAGGCTAACTATCATTTGTTATACGCTACCGTGGCGTCTTTGGATTGGGATGAGATTTTTTCCTGTACTGATGTAAATATAGTCATAATGTCGTCAGGACGGCTAAGTGTCTCATGTTTGCTGACGATGTAAAACTGTTTCTAGGTGTCAAGGTTGTCAGTGAGTGTGAGGCTCTTCAGAGAGACATTGATGATGTGGTAGTGTGGAGTGAGCGTAACCAACTTGAGTTCAACACATCAAAATGTAGCATTACGTTTTCTCGATCTCGCTCACCAATTACTTACCCTTACTATATTCTCGGTGAACCACTTGAGCGCGTCCCACTCATTAGGGACCTAGGCTTGACCCTAGATCCGGAATTGACATTCAATGTCTATATAACACACACGTGTGGTCGTGCGTATAAAGCCTTGGGTTTTGTGATGCGACAAACTGCTCGGTTTCATGATAGAGCAACCATTCTCACCAAAGGGTGAGAGCGTAATAAAGATTACGCATACATAAGAAGTAAATTAGAGTATAATTCTTTAATTTGGGATCCCCTTGAAGCCAAATATAAGCTTATGGTGGAAAAAGTACAAAAGAAGTTTGCGCGTTATATTTACAAAAAGATGTTTGGATATTACCCATATCTATATCCATCCCTTTTCATAGCCGGCATGGTGGGTATAAACACTTTAGAGCTCCGGCGAAAATGTGCTCTTCTTTTACATTATTTTCTACTTTTTAATAATAAGATTGATAATCCTGAAGCCTTGTCGAAGTGTTCGTTTTTCGTTCCAAATAAGTTGGCGCGGCTGCGCACGCGGCGTCTATTTGCAGCTCCGTTGGTTCGAACACAGACGGCAAATTATGCACCTACTGCCCAAGCTTTGGATCTACTCAACGTTCTGATCGTTCAGCAAACGGATGTTGATGTATTTTGTGTACCTATGCATAGATTTGTTAATAGTGTTGTACGTTTTTTAGAAATTTAGTAGTTAAGTGTATACTATATCTACACAAAATGTAACTGGCCTCTGCACGCTTTGGTTTAACTGTAAGTGTAGTGAGCAAATGAAATTTAAATAAATAAATAAATAAATGAGCAATATAATTAATCTTGAACCGAGCGTAAGTGTGCTCACAAGCCCATGAGCGTTTACCAACGTGTTTTCCCCCGCTCGGAAAATACAATCTTGGTGTTATTTTATCTATTAGTTGGTAGGGTGCACTGTTAAAATTTTAATGTTCCCATGGAAAACGGGATACGTGTCATTTATATCCTACTTCCTACTAATATTATAAACGCGAAAGTTTGTAAGTATGGATGGATGTTTGTTACTCTTTCACGTAAAAACTACTAAATGGATTTGGATGAAATTCGGCATACAGATAGTTTATAACCTGGATTAACACATAGAATACTTTTTATTCCGATATTACCACGGGAACGGGAACCACGCGGGTGAAACCGCGAGCGGCCGCAAGTGTAACATAAGGTAATAAACGTGTTTAAAAACACGCTACTTTGTAAATTAAAGCTTTTAAATACTAATGTAAATGAAGCTGGAAAACAAAAAGCATTTGATTCCCAACGTGATTGACAAATCACCTCAAATTTTTAATTTAAACCACCAACGAAAAGTAGTATAGATTCTTACCAGAGAAACGGCGTCATACAGTTTAGAAGTGCAATAATTAAAAGTATCAAATCATTTACTTTTAACTTCTTTACGCTTATAAATAGCCTAAGATATAAAGATATATTCTTACAACATTAAATAAAGGATGGGACCAGTACCAGTCCGTTTCCGAGACCTTGAATAATGTATTCCGATAAATTGGAGTAATATCTCTTACATTTCTCGCGACATTTTCGGAAGTGAACGGCATTCTTATGTAACTTTATCGAGCATTTTATCTCTCGATATATTATTAAGTATATTATATTGTTTATCTGCGATTCAGAAAAAGAATACGAATTGTTCACTTACTTAGGACTCTAAATCTTTAGTAAATACTTAAAAGTTAAGCTTTCATACTGTCGTTTTTTGTTCCGCTTCAAATAAAGTTTATGTAGGTATAAACTGTTTGAAAATCTCATTCAAAACTAGGTTAAATATGTTTTTGGAAAATTAACTATTATGTATCAGACGAATAAATAGTCTAGTAACTTTATAATAAATAAAAAAAATAATAAATTGTGTTTAGTTTGACCAACTACTATTGGTCAAAAACAACACAATCAATTATATACCTTAGGTTGTTATTGTTAGACAAATTGGCCTTGAAAGTTGTAATAGACCTCCTAAATTCTATAATAATGTATTGATTTGTTCACTTACACTCTTCGATCATGGAAACACGATGACGGAGACCGACTTCTTAACATTTTCGAATGTGATGAATTGTCTGAATCTTTTACCAAAGTATATTCTTTTTCATAAGAAAACTACAAAGAAACATCCTGACCTTCACATCGCTCGTATGTCAAGAGTCGTGTAGTAAATAAAGTCAGTAGAGCTAAGAAAAGTTATTTTAATGATGTCATTTAAAGCTTGTAGCAATTTTGGAACAAAGACTTTAGTTTAATATTTTATGGTATTGCAACTTCTGGTACAAAAATTGAAATACCTACTCCTATTTAGGCGGGATTCGACCAAACTGGAATAAGACTTATTCCGAGATTAGTCTATACAAATTCGGCGTTTAATCTAGGTATGAGACCTGATTCCAGTTTGGTCGAATCCACCCTTAGTAGTTTAGTAAACGAAACATTTAATAGTTAATCAAAAATTATGAGTTTTTTCAGAGAAATTCTCAGAGTGTCGTATGGTTTGTATTGTTTTTTTTTATTGGATGTTAATTTTCATTTAGTCAGGTTTTTTTATTTAAACCGAATCATATATTTGTATGTGAAGCATATTTTCTACTGCCCCAATTATCCAATTGAGTTTTTGTCTGTAATTTTTTTTTATTTTAATGAGTCGACAATAATTGTTCCGCTCCGGTTCATACTGACTAAATCCCATTACGACAATTTCCTACATATGTCTGAATCTCAATATGTCTTAGTCCCAAAATGCCTGAAACTCAAAATTATTGTCTATTATTATCAAGAGAAGTTTTGTGTAAAATAATTTATTTAGAAATTCATCACGGGATACGCTTTGTTGACGCTGACTAACTGCCGTACTCAGAGACGTTAATTAAGTTTTAATTACAATTAAATGTCTTTCCCTCTCTATTTAGATACATAAGAAAGTGAGCAAGAGACTTAATTGTCATTAAAACTTAATTGACATCTCTGAGTACGGCAGTAAGTCGCGGACGGGCCGCTTCTTAAATATAAAACTTGCCGTAGGTATTGTACCTACGGCAGTACCTAAGTCGCGGACGGGAAGCTTGTTAAATATGAAACTCGCCGTAGTTATTGTACCTACGGCAGTACGTAAGTCGCGGACGGGCCGCTTGTTAAATATAAAACTCGCCGTAGTTATTGTACCTACGGCAGTACCTAAATCGCGGACGGGCCGCTTGTTAAATATAAAACCCGCCGTAGTTATTCAACGTACGTGCAAATACACATACGTGCAAAAACCAGTGCAACATAGTTGACTAAATGCTCACTCAAAAGTTGATCCTCGTGGACTACTCGTGTGATCACTGCACTGTGTCTGTAACTTTATTTTTGTTCTAACGGCTGTTTTATTGTCAACTCGGCCACAGCTCGCTGCGGGCTACGGTTGGAGAAAATTACAGGAAAGATTATCTCGTTTTTTATGGTCCCATTATACTATTGCAGTGGCTTACCGAGCAGATAAAAAATAGCAACTCCAACGGATGCTTTGTCCCGATTTGTTTTTATTCAAATAAATGTGTGGAACGGAAAAGCTGCCATGTACCGCTTCAATTATCTTTGTTTTCGCTCGAATCTCAGCGTTGATGGATTTATTTTTAATTATAAAGTGAGTTTATTTGTTTGTAACGCTATCACGCCTAAGCCGCTAAACCATTTTATTAAATTTTTGTTTAGAAATAGCCCTCAAGTCGTTTATAGGTATATGAAAAATTAACGCAAGTGGAGCCGCGGATAAAAGCTGTATGTACATAACATTCAATTTGTGGTAAGTCGCGTAGGTACCTGCAGTTACGATAATACAATTACGTCATAACGAATGTTTTACAAGGAAATAAGTTCCTAATTGTTCCTTAAACAGTTTCCGTGGATCTCCTATGGTTTTGCATTTCCCCATAATGTCTCAGCTTAATAGACACTGTAATATAAAAAAAACAGTTTATATAGATACACACTGCAGATTTATATAGCTAATAGAAAATGTATTCAGTAGATAGTCCAGGCCGGGTCTAAAATCTTTTTATTTTCCTGTCCTTTTCATTAATGTAATTTGCGGACTTCAGTATTCAGGATTTCATTTTTTCAATCACGTCTGTTATAGAAACATTGGGCTCTTCAGAACACGACTCAAAGTCACTTTGTGTTTCTTCTTGGACAGTCGTTTTTCAAGGCAGGCGTAAAGAATTATTTTATCTTACTCTGATGAGTGATTAAGCCTCTCTTCGCAAATATTTGTTACGCTCCGATTAAGTTTTTCTATATTGCTAAAATTTCAAGATTCTGTTGAGAATCCGACATGGCGACTACCCTTATACCTATTTCTGCCGTCAAGCAGATTTTTAACATTGTTTTACATACTGCGTTTATGTTAGAGGGTTACTAGATCCAGTGAAATAACAGGGCAAGAGGAAAAATTTAAGCTTCAGGGTTCAGAAGCGGAAGTTATGCTTGTATGCTCAGTACTGTATTATTGTACTGTACTGTACTCAGTAGTGCTACGCACTAGCTCAGTGTTACGTAAAAAATAAGTTTATTTCATTGTATTTAACAACAACATTTTATTTTATAGTGTTAAAATGTTGTTAGTTATTTCCGTTATCCGCAGTCTTATAATTATCTCCATCCAACCTTATCTTAAATCAAAGTGAATTTAAAGTTCACTCCGTTTCCTACCACAGTTTCCAGAAGACATTAAAATGCTATTACAGCGCATCTATGTGGTTCGGCGCGTATAAATCGCGTTTTAAAGCGAAAAAGTTTATTCGAATGGCTTTTGAATCCAGTGAATAAAAATTATTGGCGCTTATATGCGCAGTACTTTTTAGAGAATATGGAAGTACATCATCATCCGCATAACCGAGTCGCGTAGCGGTAAAAGAATACTACCACCACCTCTCTTCCCTTGGGTGTCGTAAAAGGCGACTAAAGACTGCACATACCTAATACATCCAACAGCATAGAGCGGCGATGGGCTCATCGCAGTGCAGTCGCTATTTGGTGAAAAGTGGACTATGGTAGAGGACTGCTTTTGCTGTCCTCATTATCTAGTCTCTAACAAACCCTTTGGGGATAACAGTTGTGATTATATGTATGTATGTAGCATCCATCATTATCCGCCTTTTTACATGTTGCTGTTAGGCGCAGACCTTTCCATATAACATGAGCAGAAAAGTAATAACCTATACTGTGTGTGGTGTCGGCTCATTGTTAATAGAATCCTGCTAAATTATCTCTACCCTTGGGTATCGTAAAAGGCGACTAACGGACTAAAGACTGCATACATCCAACAGCATAGAGAACCGATGGGCTCACTTCTATCACGCTGAGCAAAATCATGTGCAGTTATTATTTGGTGAAAGGTAGACCGTGATTATATGTACTTACTAGCGGCCACTTGCGGTTTCACCCACGTGGTTCCCGTTCCCGTGGGAATATCGGGATAAAAAGTATCCTATTGTTAATCCAGGTTACAAACTATCAGTTTGCCGAATTTCATCTAAATCCATTTAGTAGTTTTTACGTGAAAGAGTAACAAACATCCATCCATACTTACAAACGTTCACGTTTATAATTGTATTAGTAAGATGTTCTTTGGAGCTCGATGGCGCAGCGGCTAGCGCGTTCGGCTTGCGATCTTGCCCGCCAAGCAACTTTCGCAATGCCGGGTCGCTGGATGGGTGACCAAATTAAAAAAAAAAAACATCTCGAGCTCCTCCGTGCTTCGGAAGGCACGTTAAGCCGTTGGTCCCGGTTGTTGTCGTAAGATGACAGTCGTTAAAACCCACCAACCCGCATTGGGCCAGCGTGGTGGGTTATGGCCCAATATCCCCACGTGCTATTTTCCACGTGGGAGGCCTGTGCCCAGCAGTGGGACGTTTATAGGCTGATGATGATGAGGATGTTCTTTATACGGTGCCAATTTTGGGCAAAGGCTTACATCATTGAAATCAAGTTGTGATTGCATGGATGGGTATTGGCTAATAATCCAAGATGATTGAATTGAAATGACGATTACATTACGTTGCCAAACTCAGTTCGGCGATCATAAACCCGGGCCGGTATGCATCGATAAATCAGAAATACATTTGCCGACCTAGAAATTGAACCTATGATCCCAGTTATCGAGCCGGGCGCTCAGCCACTCAGCTAATGTGTGGATTATAGCCGCGGTGCCGCTATGTCACTCTGCCGATGCCGGTCCAATGCGTATTGGTGGATTTTAATTAATGGTTTTAAGGACGGTTCATTAATGTTTATTGAAACATTCACTTAACAAAACCATAAAAACCCACATACTTATAAACTTTTATCCCCGAAGGGTTAGTCAGAGACTAGGCAATGAGGATAGCAAAAGCAGTCCTCAACCATAGTCCACTTTTCCCTAAATAGCGATTGCACATGTGCTCAGCGTGACAGGTGGTAAGCCTATCGCCGCTCTAAGCTGTTGAATGCATGTGCAGCCTTTAGTCCATTAGTCGCCTTTTACGACACCCAAGGCAACACGGTTCACGAAAAAAACAGTAATTTACAAATGGCCTATTTCAAATGAGTTAGCATAATATCAGCCCTTATTCTCATTCGCTATAATAATGTCATGAGCAATACAACTTCTCCGCTGGCCAGTTTTATAAACTCGCAACAACGTGGATTAAAAAGGAAAAGTAGGTTCTCTAAAAATTGAGGCTCAAAGCGACCAGACGTCGGCTGCAATAACTGTGGGCACTAGCTGCTTTCCTGAGGCACGCCGCATCAGTCCAATTTTAATTCTGTAGTTTTAAACCCTGTTTTGCTTGATTTTTGTCAGCTAGACGATTATGACGATTTTGTTGCTTAATAAATCGTTGCTTTCTTAAAATATCTTATATCTTATAATCCTACTTAGTATTATAAACGCGAAAGTTTATAAGTATGGATAGATGTTTGTTACTCTTTCACGTAAAAACCACTGAATGGATTTGGATGAATTTCGGCATACAGATAGTTTATAACCTGGATTAACACATAGGATACTTTTTACTTTTTATCCCGATATTTCCACGGGAACGGGAACCACGCGGGTGAAACCGCGAGCGCGAGAAAGTAATAGTTTTCTAACTAACGCATATGTAGTGTCATAAAAATTAAGTGACTTTTCATGAAGAAGGTATGAAATCTAAATGAAACCTGAAACCAAAACGAAAATATTTAAAACAAAGATTTGTTTACCGCTTACTCCAATATTCATGCAATCTGGGGTATAACAATGAAATTAACACAGCCGCTTTATTTACCGTGACAAGTTTATTTATGCAAAGCGTTTGCAGCACAATCATCAACCTTAATGACGTCAGAACCGCCAACGGCTGGCACGGATCGGCAGTAATTCTTTTTTGTCCACCGTTTTTCAAATTTACAAATTCAGGCGTAGAGACGACCGCTGGTAGCTACGGCGCGAGCAAGCTGAAAGCGTGCCGAACGTTTTGCTAAAGATGTTAAACAGTATGCAAAGTTAATGCTGGCATGTAATAAAATAACATACATAGGTACATAATCACTACTATTATCTCCAAAGGGTTAGTCAGAGACAAGGCAATGAGGACAGTAAAAGCAGTCCTCTACCATAGTCCACTTTTCACCAATATCGACTGCACATGTGCTCAGCGTGACAGATGGTGAGCCCATCGCCGCTCTATGCTGTTAGAAGTATGTGCAGTCTTTAGTCCGTTAGTCGCCTTTTACGACACCCAAGGGGAGAGAGGGTGTGGTAGTATTCTGTCACCACTGAGCGTCACGGTTAGTAAAACAAGATTTCCGCTATTATGAAGACATTACATTACATAAACTTACGACCATTATACCCCAATGGTTAGGACGAGACAAGGCAATAAGCGCCGCTAATTCAGTCTTCTGCCATTGTCCACGTTTCACTAAATAACAACTACACTGTCGGTGCGCGAGCGGCGCGCAAAAGGCGCAGCGGCGCCGCGATGGTGGGACGAGCCCGCCGATGGTGGGACGAGCCCGCCGATGGTGGGACAAGCCCGCCGATGGTTTGACGAGCCCGCCGCTGGAGGGAAGAGCCTATGGTGAGACGATCCCGTTGATCGTGGGACGAGCCCGCCGATGGTGGGACGCGCCCGCCGATGGTGAGATGATCCCGCCGATGGTGAGACGATCCCGTTGATCGTGGGACGAGACCGCCGATGGTGGGACGAGCCCGCCGATGGTGGGACGAGCCCGCCGATGGTGAGACGATCCCGTTGATCGTGGGACGAGCCCGCCGATGGTGGGACGAGCCCGCCGATGGTGGGACGAGCCCGCCGATGGTGAGACGATCCCGTTGATCGTGGGATGAGCCCGCCGATGGTGGGACGAGCCCGCCGATGGTGGGACGCGCCCGCCGATGGTGGGACGCGCCCGCCGATGGTGGGACGCGCCCGCCGATGGTGAGACGATCCCGTTGATCGTGGGACGAGCCCGCCGATGATAGGACGAGCCCGCCGATCGTGGGATGAGCCCGCCGAGATGGTGGGCCGGCCGCGCAGCGCCACTTTGTTCACGACCACATAGTCACCGGGCGATCTCTATTTGTACGGGCACAAGAATCAACTTATTGTAACTCAATAAATCTTTAAAATACAGTTCATTCTATTTATTCTGAGCTATCGACCCAACAACACATGTGCTCAGCGTGACAGGTAATGAGCTCATCGCCGCTTTTTGCTAATATATGTGCAGTCCATAGTCCGTTAATTGCCTTTTACGAATTCCAAGGGAAGAGATGTTTCAGTAGTATTCTTTATGAGTCGTCACAGCTCAGGTATTGTGAAGACACGAACTCAAAAACAACTGCGAGCCGACTATACAGAGCCTAAAATTGTAAGCGATAGGTTTAATGTCGTTAAAACCTACCAACCGGCATCTTATTACATTATACCCGATATTCCTATAAGATATTATTTTTATATACCTTTAACTTTGCTTTATCGGATAAAAAGATGCTATACTATAAACGTGTTGTCACAGTGAAATTTTCCGCCGAAATTGAGTAGGAATATTTCATGTCATCGGCATGTCGCAGCCTGTCTGTGCCGGCCCATATTTCAGAATTATTGGCGTATAAATATCACGCTTAGTTACATATTCCGTGGCAGTTCGAAGGATTTATTTTTATTTTCATCATATCACGTTTTGTGCTCGAATTTGAGTGGGAATATTTTTAGAGGTAAGTCACCGTGTTGCGTAGCGGTGAAAGAATACTGCCTCCCCCCCTTTGCCTTGGGTGTCTTAAAAGGCGACTAACGGACTAAAGACTGCACATATATCTAACAGCATAAAGCGGCGATGGGCTCACCACCTGTCACGCTGAGCAC
Organism: Scoparia ambigualis; assembly: GCA_963921215.1. Lineage (NCBI taxonomy): Eukaryota > Metazoa > Arthropoda > Insecta > Lepidoptera > Crambidae > Scoparia > Scoparia ambigualis. The sequence continues at coordinate 9,334,076 of OY992510.1, forward strand.
ATGTGCAGCGAAAAGTGGATTATGGCAGAGGACTGCTTTTGCGGTCCTCATAGTCTCTGACTAAACCTTCGGGGATAATACTTAGTCGTGATTATATGTATATGTAGGTAATTTTATATCGATGCTTAGAATCTATAATTTGGACTATAATATTACTTAGTTTGACAACCTCTTTGGTCGAGTGGTTTGTATACCGGTTTTCATGGTGTCGCCATCTCTGAGTTCCTGGGTTCGATCGGGTCCCGGCTGGACCGGTCGGGTCAATTTAGAAATTATGTTTTTTTTTAATTATCTCGGGTCTGGGTGTTTTCTATGTATAATACGTATGTATTTAAGTATTTTAAGTATGTTTATCCGTTGTTTAGTAACCATTTAACGAGTTTCATATCAAAGCTTCTCTTGGGCTAGATAATTGGTGTGAGTGTAGGAAAGTTTATTATTTTATTTTATTTTTATTTTTACTGTGTGACCGAGTAATGTTTTAAAATGACGACTCTTTATGACTTATAACAGACAGAAAAAAACAGCCCTTGCTGAATTTCTTCCTGGATCTTCTCAGTAATTAAGGGGATTTGCGTATTTGACTTTCACAAGTACTGTAATATACTGAATACTTAAATGAATTTTGTGTACAGCTCTTTTGTCCCACCCCTATTGTGCTTTACTGCCTATCAGTGGTTGAATATGGACTAAAAACCTACAAAAAATAGAAGTCCTCATTCATCCCTTTGGGCTTGAATGTAGATAACATATTGGGGTTGAATATAGACAACATAAAGGGGTTGAATACGGACTAATGACCTTTATCAGTGGTTGAAACTTTTGGGGTTGAATGTAGACTAAACGGCAAACTGGGTACGCCCATGTCCTTATCTCTTTACAACACTGTTATGTTGTCACATGACAATATTAAGCAACTTGATATGATGACAGGATGGAAGTAATACCCTTTCAAGACATTTGTTTACAAACTCTTAACGGATATTGAAGCGAGTGTCCGTTAAAGTTCTCTTAATATTTTATGATGTTGGCTATATATTCAGAAATATAATTTCAGCGATAGCAATAAAAATAAATCAGAATGTTTACAGTTTGTAACTTATGTGTATCCTACCGTAACTTTGCATTTGCATCAAATGTATCAGTAGTACGTATTATCTTGGTTTATAACAAAACCAAAACCAACAATTTTTTTATTTAATCATATACAAAAAAATAGCGTCATTTTATTTTCCCTTACTTAAGTAAGCAAAGCCGTTGGTCTTGGTAATCGTTACAACCCATCTGGTGGCCAGCGTGGTGGGTTATAATGGCCAAGCTCCCCATGAAACTGTCTAAGTAAGTGTCTTCGCACACGACGTCGTATCGTAAGCGTATACGCGCGTAAGACGAGAGCAATACGAGCGCGTACATTTTCAAACAAGTCCGCACAAGCGGTGTCTCCTACGATTCGCTGCAGCAACGCTTCGTGTGTGAACTTGTTTGAACATGTACGCGCTCGTATTGCTATCGTCCTAAGCGCGTATTACGATACGCTTACGATACGACGACGCCGTGTGCGGAGGCACTAAGGAGGCCTGAGTGAGCCCACCAGTAGAACGTCCAAAGGCTGGTGATGACGTATTTTTAAAACACAATGGTATATAGTTAGGTATAAAAGGGAAGATATTTTCCGACATCCTCCGTGGTCGAGTGGTTAGCACGCGGGGCGCCATCTCTGAGGTCCCGGGTTTAATTCTTGGTCGGGTCAATTGTTTTTCTAAATTGATTTCGGGTTTGGGTGTTTTTTCTATGTTTATCTTATCACTAGCGACCCGCCCCGGCTTCGCATGGGTTACTACCCGTACCCGTACCTAAACAAATTATAGCCTATAGCCTTCCTCGATAAATGGGCTATCAAACACTGAAAGAATTTTTCAAATCGGACTAGTAGTTCCTGAGATTAGCGCGTTCAAGCAAACAAACTCTTCAGCTTTATAATATTAGTATAGATATTAACGAGTTTCCAAAGAATAATGGTCTAGATAATTAGTGTGAGCGTAAACAATTTTTTTCGTACTTCGTACCTCCATACGATTTTCTACCCTATCATTTTATCCGAAAAATTAACCGAATTAGCCAACTCCCTCATTTCTCATCAGTTTTTTTTTATATTTTGTTTATGACAATGGCGTAACAAAGCCACCGAGCAGCATAGGCTCAATTGGAATTGGCACCTGCCATCCCCACGTATCGGACCTCAGCAGCCGACGACACAAAGGCCATTCGCGATCGGCCATCAAAAATTGAATTCGTTTCGCCGAAACGGTCAAAATAAAGCTGAGCCAGGTTTTGGGGAGTTCGGTAGCTAAAGCCTATATTGTAAAATATCGATGTTTACAAAGTCAACATAGCCTTTTAGACACTGCGGCTTCCAGCAGCAATGCAAACGCGATATAATTACGGTGCAGTAGCGATGCAAGCGCGATACAGTCGCGATTCAGTAGCGATGCATGCGCTAACCTCTATCTTTTGACGCTGCATAAACGTGTCGCCGACACTGGATACTATACTGCATGGGTGACCAAATTAACACTCCATTACACGCGCTCTATATAGTTACACGATTCCACGCGCGGGGCACAATTGTGGCCTAAAATATCATGACTTTTTAGTAACATAGGTATGGAAATAAAGTTATTTGGTTTTTATATTAAAATCAGTCTATAATGACTTAACAAAATATAACAGGAAAATAGTCACGTCTGAACTAAAACAAAAAATAAAAAGTATTTGGCTTCATATCGCAAATACTAATGAAAAATTACACTTATACTTATAAGTAATGTTTTCGTCATAATCCGACTATTCTTTGGGCTCGGCCTTATATTTATTATAACAACTAAGGCATACAGCATATTTAAGGTCGTTGCACACAGGCTTCTGAGATTTTTTCATTTTCTACATACATAATAAATACCAAAACAGGCCGCGTACCACTAGTTACGTAATTACACGCGTGGGGCACTAGTGTGCCCCAAGGATGCGAAAATAATTACACAGGACACATCCGAGCACCGGTGCAGTCGACGCGAGCCTGAAAGTCACGCGAAGAGATTTGCAACAGCTACTCAAAACATCAAAATGCTGGTTGTTAAGTTTTGTAATTTACAGGCAAAAATATGCGGCTGGGGCACGCCTGTACCCCGCGCGCGTGTAACGGAGTGTTAAAACTATTTTGAGCACCTAGGTGCTTCAGAAGGCGCGTAAAGCCACTGGTCTTGGTTGTTGTTGTAAGATTGGAGTCGTTAAAATCCACCAATCTGCATTGGGCCAGCTTAGTGGGTAATGGCCCAAACTCTCTATGTGCTGTCCACGTCAGTAGGTAGGCCTGAATATTATACTGCATGGGTGACCAAATTAAAACCATTTTGAGTACCTAGGTGCTTCAGAAGGCGCGTAAAGCCACTGGTCTTGGTTGTTGTTATAAGATTAGAGTTGTTAAAATACACCAACCTGCATTGGGCCAGCTTAGTGGGTAATGGCCTAAACTCTCCTTGTGCTGTCCACGTCAGAAGGCCTGTGTCCAGCAGTAGGACTTTTAAAGGTTGATAATGAGGCAACTTAGTAATGAAATATAATTATGTGTTTGTGTTTTAAACATAAGCCCTTAAGCGTATTGCTCTGAGTCTTATCTGAGGTACATTTAAATAACTAAAGGTGCTGTCATCTCACACGAGTGACACACAGTAACAGCGTGTTACGCTAAATCATCTAAAGTGACTTAACACTAAAGGGATCCATGTCACTTTTGACACAGAATTTCCGTTGGATCTTTGGATCATAAAGTTAATAATAGTAACATGTTAACGACTTCTCTCCTACACTACAGTAGCAACTATAAATAAGTGACGATTTTAGCATTAATTTTATCGTGTGGTTATTATTTTATAACAGGGTTTGGTAATAGCCCAAGTTCCATAGCTCAAGTTTGTGATCACCAACTCGCATTTGAGGAGGAACTCGATGGCGCAGTGGTTAGCGCGTTCAGCTTGCGATCTTGCCTGGCTAAGCAACTATCGCAATGCCGGGTCGCTTGATGGGTGACCAAAATTAAAAAACATCTCGAGCTCCTCCGTGCTTCCGAAGGCACGTGAAGCCGTTGGTCCCGGTTGTTGTCGTAAGACGACAGTCGTTAAAACCCACCAACAAGCATTGAGCCAGCGTGACCTCTCTTTTTATCCTAAATTCGTTACCTACCCTACGGTATCACTCGTAATCTGGATACCCTACATATTTATTTTCCTAATTACATTGATATTCCTTGTCTATTGAGAAGACTTTTAGAAGTTGCTAACAATAGAAACCCTACTATTACGACCGATGGAAGGCCTGTGCCCAGCAGTGGGACGTTTATAGGCTGATGATGATGATGATGAACTCGCATTTGGCAAGCGTGGAAATGAAACCAAAATACCTATCCATCAACTGTAACGATAATTTAATTTCAATGAAAGAGCCTTTTGCCTAACAGAGTTCTGTTTACTACTAAAGTCCAATAGTGGTACATATGAAGGGAGTGATAATTCTAAGTATAAGTCTCAATATTCCGCGTAACTCCTGAACCAGCAAAATGCTAGCCATGATGATAGTTAGAAATGTAGTCTGAAGATGATACGTCATCAATGTAGACGGTGAATCTCAGCAGCCTTTAGCCTAACCTCTAACTAAATCACAATAGCCCGTCGACTGAATAAACCTTTTCGGTTCATAACAACAGTGCAGACGTCTATTGTGAAGTACAACATTGTTGTGTATTTGTTACAATAACAAACATAATTTTAATACAACGTGTACGATTAGATACGCGCGAACGCTTCAATGGTTTAGGTAAATTGTGAGGATCGCATTATTTTGTATGATAGTATTACGGAATGAATCTTTTATACTTGAGTTAATATCACGTGTTACTCTATTTTGATGCTTTGAATGTTTTGCAGGGTCCTTGAGTCGCAGGGTCAAACAGACAAGGGATTAAAACTTTTGGCGTCGAAGTAGAAAAATATATTTCAAGCAACAAATAACCTAAACAGTGCCAATATTTTGACAATATACCCACGACTATTAACTACAAATGCTAAGTCAGATACTAGGCAATAAGGACTGAGTTCACCAAATACCCACTGCACATATGCTCAGCGTGACAGGTGGTGAGCCCATCGCCGAGCAATTTTCAGCCAATTAATCGCCTTTTACGACAACGAAAAGAAGAGATGGGATGGTAGTACTATTTTAATAAGCAATTAAAAATTTATTTAAAAATTATTAGAGGTTCGTCTTTATGTGTTATTCAATGAGACCATGTGCTCGCGCCTTGTCTAGCCAATCAGAACGCGCCACGTAACTGCCACACAGCACTCTGGTTCCAGTGAACGCAGTTCTGCCGTGCAGGAGTCTGAAGTTATCCATTACCATCACTGTTCCTGAAAATTATAAAAAAAATTGAACGAATAAAATTACACATACAATTTGTTACATACGTCTGAAATGTCCACAACGGCTGTACATGCTTTCTGACAAATTTTATAAATCTACTCAGAATAAATGTTATTCCCATCATTTTAAAATAAAATAGTAATTTAAATAAAATAGGGTATTCAGATCGTCGTAATAAACAAAATATTGATATGTATACAATGTCAAGTAATGACTCTTTATAATAACTCAATAAGTAAATGATAAATGTTGTCATTCAAATTGTAAAAAAATTATCCTTTATATTAAATATGATTTGGATTGTATACAGAGATCCATTTTCACTCAACATCTTTTCGGAAATATCGAAAGGTGCTTAATGGAACAAACACAATGCGACGACGGTGGCATCTCAAACTTCAAGATATACAACAGAAAGTATTATCTTTTTATACCCCTCAGCCCCCAAGCGGTCGCATGAGACCGCACCTACAAAAACACACTTGACTTTGTACCGTGTATTCATAGACTTACAGACTACTTTAGTATGAACAAGTTTGGTTATTTCGGTTCTGTAGTTGATCTTATGTATTGTTATCATAAAATATTGCATTGTCTACGCTTCATTCTGTCAAATTTGACGTTGACAGTTGCGCCAAAAAAAGTGTCAATAAACATCCAAGACTGAGGGGTTTCGTGCTTAAAACTTTGAGAATTTAATGTAATAAATTCAATTCTTTTCTTTATCCTCTTTTGATTTGTATATCACCTGGTGTTAGTTTGAATATCCACTCATTGGACGGATCTTGGTAGAAGCGAGAGAGGGTCCTCAAGGAGCGATAGTAGGTCCTACACTCCTCACTGCTGGCGAAGGCCATCGCAGACCGGTCGTAAACATTGTATCTGAAATTTAGAATATTTTAATATTGAGACAATCTTTTTTTATCATGTAACTGTCAAACGAGCAAAACATGGCATCCCCATCCCCCATCGCGACCCATGGACGCTTGCAACGCCAAGCACACGCTCTTTATCACTCTGATATATGCTTACTTATTTAAAAGTATTAAAGTGGGCGGTATAATAGGTACAGTACATGTCCGTTTTAACAACAGCCTAAACACACATATAAACATTTATTATGTAAAAAGTATACAACATACAAAACTAAAAAAAAATTGTGGTATTCTAATGTTGTTTCCAAAATCTAGTTCCTTAGACCGCGACCGGAGGAAAAACGGAATACGTAATGGCTCACCTTATCTGCACAAGATCCATAGTTCTATTGTTAACTCTGATGACAGGTGCAGCGAATCTGTGATGGTGGCCTTCTTCTATATATTCAGCTTCCACGTCGAAAGTTGTCAAAAACTGATAATCTTCAGGATAGTTCTCTCTCAGTTTGGTGGCACCATAGAAGCCATCAACCAGAATGGTTTCACCACCTGAACCGTTGGAGTGCTCGAGACAGTGAAGAATTTGCAAACTAAAAACAAAATTAGAAAAATTAGTCTTCCGACTTAGGAAAGCTAAGATTGAGAAGAGAAGGAACATTAGATTTGAATAAAAATCACGGTTTTTGTGTTTTATATTCTGCTTTATTAGGCATCGAGCTTGCTGCAAAGTCAAAGTTATCTTAATTCATTTTTTTTTAAAGATTATTATTAATCCTTGATTAACAGGACTATTGTTAATGCTCTATCATTAATAATAGTTCTGTTAACATATCCGGAAAGCTTATTAAAAGCCGGTATAGGTACGGATTCACGTCAGTAGTGTGATTGAGGATTAAAAAAACTATTTCTCACAGTCAACTTGACCATCGATCCGTTCGGTAAAGGAATTGATCAGCACTTTATTAACTGACTTCAAGAAAAGGAAGAGGTTCTCATTTCGTCGAAATAATTTTTTTTTTAAATGTTTTATGTATGTTCTCCGATTCCTTAGAGACGCTTGGACCTATTTGGAATATATATTTTTGTCTCTGAAAGGGTATACCTTCCAGGTGGTCCCTTAGTCATCAGGTCAGGATCTCATGATGGGTTCCTGGAGAAATCGAGGGAACTCTTCAAATATTATAGGCACACCTATAGCGATTTAGGTATTATTTGCAATAACCTGGGCACTTATCCTAAGGAAGCACCTTTTAGTGAAGTGGAAGTGATGATGAAGACCACAGACGGCTACCAGAACTACTCAATACTAAATATTTTTGGTGTTTGCTATACGATTACAAACTTTAATGTGATTGCTAAGCAATTTATGCTCCCCACAATGCATCATAGTCAAGTGGAGCTAATGGTAAACCACCAAGAGAACTCCTCAAGAATTAACGTCCCTGCGTCGGAGAAAACAATATTTTGTATAAAATGATAAGCAGTTGACGTTAGGATGTAGTAATTTGAAAAAAATACTAAGCAAGCCAATAAAAGTGACAAATAAATAATATTATACTATTACTTACTACTACTACTATACTATAATATAAATATTAAAAAAAAACCGACCTCAAAAAAAGGAAAACTAAAAAGAACAAAATAATTGTGTTGTCTTGAATAACTAAATTTAATCTTTTGAAGACGATGCAAGCCAAATTAAATGAATAAGAAATATACCAAAAATAATACGCACCGTACGTTAGTGTGTTCTTCTAAGACAATTTTCAACACATCTTTAAATCTACCTGTAAGTCTACGTGTTTTCCATATTGCAAAGCGCCTAATATTTAAAAATTGTATTTAGGCAAAAGCAGGAAATATTTTAAATATTTTAGGGCTTGGCACTGACTTAAAGTATGTAAGTATAATTTCAACTGTAGGGATTAAATGAAGTTATTCAAGACACCACAATTATTTTGTTTTTTTTAGTTTTCCTTTTTTTTAGGTCGGTTTTGAGTAATACGTTATTTTTATTTGCCTGTATCCAGGACGTTTTAACTGTAGCGAAGAATTAGCATAAGGAACGGCACAGCATTACACAGAAGTGACGACACAAATAAAAAGACCATCGATGTATCTGCTAGTCCTTGGTAACATAAATAACTGATCCCGTAAAGCCGCCCCAACAGGTTATAATGAAATTCATCCCCTATATCACACGGCCGACACGGAAACTGATTTTAAAGGCTCATAAATTTTATAAGTGGCCCCTTTTCACGCTTTATTTTACGACAAAGTATCACCTTAAGCCTCCATTTTCATCTCTGTGTGTTTTATGTTCCTACAAAGACAAATAAGCATCAAGTTGCTGTTTATGATGGCTACGTTGTGTAGGCACTTAAATCCAATTTCAATGAAGACTTAATAAGTAAGGGGTGATTTAATTTTATCGTTGCTTACTTTACGGTGGAACACGCTCGAATAACCGTCCGTAGTATTTGTTGGTGTTAAAATAATGGCTGGCCGCAGCGTGGAAAGCAATTTGTATTTGAACAAGAAAATCTAAATATTTGATGAGAACATTATCGCCTCTGAAGTACTCTGAACATCGTAGTCATCGTTGTCCGGTGTGCTAACTACTCGACGACCTCGGTGTTTGAGTGGTGGAGTGGAGTGGCACGCCGGTTATGGCGTCGCCATCTCTGAGGTCCCGGCTTCTAATCCCAGTCGGGTTAATAGAAAAAATAGTTTTTACATTTTGATTTCGGGTGTGGTGGTTTTGTGTAAAATAAGCGTGTTTATTCGTTATCTAACCAATAAAAACATGTTTCTAATAGAGACTTAACTTGGGCTAGATCTGAAATCTTAAATAATTCTATTACAGTTAGTGTTATACATGAAGGACCAATATGTTTGAACTCATATTAATAATATTAAAGTCGCAAACGGAACAAGAACGCGAATCTAGGCCGCAACTATATATTTGTTCCGTTTGCGGTGGAGACATTGGGTCCATGGGGGCCGGAGGCAAAACAGCTCGTTAAAGAGTTAAGTACTCGACTTATTGAAGCCTCCGGTGACAAGAAAGCTGGCAGCTACCTCTGCCAGCGTATCAGCCTGGCAATCCAAAGAGGTAACGTTGCCAGCATTCTTGGTACCGTCCCCATGAGCCCACAGTTGGAGGACATCTTTTATTTATAGTTTTATTTTCTATAGTTTTATGTTTAGGTAAATAGTTATATATTAAAGTAACATTTAGTATTTTCATTTACTATTATATTATTAAAAATAAAATACCTACAGTATATTAAATTTATTCTGATTCCAGATTTGACAGGGCCCACTAAAACAACCTTTCAATAATTGTAATATGATGTAAGCTAATATAACTACTTACATTCCAAATGTTTCAAATAATGATCTAGCAAAAGACAAAATTAAATTAATGACGGCCTAAAAATCAAGCTACTAAAAGCAGCTGCCAATTTTTCTAGTGTCACTTGAAAAGGTTGTCGCGAGATTTACTTGTGTAAATAAAAAAGTAAATTAAATAACTTGATGTGATAGATTAAAATTTTCAATCAAAGTATAGTTAAATACGAGTACTTACATAATCTTTTAAATCATATAAATTGTGTAACGACGTTATAAGTTGATAGTAAAAGTTTAATTTTTCTTTGTAGCGCATTTAAATAAAAGCTTGTTTTTTAAAAAGTAATCTACCTATGTCATTTCGCGTAGTCGTTCCCGTGCGTCATTTCGCGTATGCGAATATGTGTCAATTCGCGTATGTCATTTTGCGTAGTCGTTCCCGTGTGTCATTTCGCGTATGAGAATATGTGTCAAATCGCGTATGTCATTTTGCGTAGTCGTTCCCGTGTGTCATTTCGCGTATGAGAATAAGTGTCAATTTGCGTATGTCATTTTGCGTAGACTCTATGTGTCATTGTGCGTTGGGCTACCAAAATGGGTCATTATGCGAGTAACCCGGAATTTGGGTTACTCGCATAATGACTAATTACGTACACGCATTTTGTCATACACGCGTTTTGACTTACACGCACATACTCGCATAATGACTAATTACGTACACGCATATTGACATACACGCGTTTTGACTTACACGCGTTTAGACCCCTAGAAATGGTCAAAGTCGATCGGAGGGCTATAAGCCCTATAAACATACCTTAAGCATTTTTATTTATCCTTCCATTGGTGATTTACAATCAATAAAAATTCAAAATAAAAATACTTTTTAAAAAACAAGCTTTTATTTAAATGCGCTAAAAAGAAAAAAATAACTTTTACTATAACTTATAACGTCGTTACACAATTTATATGACATAAAAGGTTGTCGCGAGATTTACTTGTGTAAATAAAAAAGTAAATTAAATAACTTGATGTGATAGATTAAAATTTTCAATCAAAGTATAGTTAAATACGAGTACTTACATAATCTTTTAAATCATATAAATTGTGTAACGACGTTATAAGTTGATATTAAAAGTTTAATATTTCTTTGTAGCGCATTTAAATAAAAGCTTGTTTTTTAAAAAGTAATCTACCTATGTCATTTCGCGTAGTCGTTCCCGTGTGTCATTTCGCGTATGCGAATATGTGTCAATTCGCGTATGTCATTTTGCGTAGTCGTTCCCGTGTGTCATTTCGCGTATGAGAATATATGTGTCATTGTGCGTTGGGCTACCAAAATGGTTCATTATGCGAGTAACCCGAAATTTTTATAAAAGAGCGATCTTATTTTTTCTTTTTTATCTACAAGCACGCCAACCACTTTATCATGATGTAAACTGTTTTTACCGATAATTTCTATATATTAAACAAAATTTACGTTTTTTTCGTTACCAAAACCGACCCGTAGGTTATTGGGAAGCGTATTGTTAAGCCCATAAATTGTAGTGGAGACTTGACGACGATGATGGAGACCTTTGCCCAGCAGTGACAAGATGTACATGATATCACTGCACATGTGTCACATGCGTCACATGTGTCACATGTTAAGCCAATACCCATAAATTGTAGCAGAGACTTAACGCCGATGATGGAGACCTTTGCCCAGCAGTGAGACGATGTATATGCTATCACTGCACATGTGTCACATGCGTCACATGTGTCACATGTTAAGCCAATACCCATACATTGTAGCGGAGACTTAACGCCGATGATGGAGACCATTGCCCAACAGTGAGACGATGTATATGCTATCACTGTAACTACTACCTAAAACTTGAGACGCTGACGTCAGTGGGTAATAGAATAGTGATCATGTGTATCAGATTGCGTAACACGTATCCTAAATGAATCGCTAAACAGAATTCGATAGCGACCGACAAGCGAAAGCTTTTTCTTATTGCACCTGAAATAATAATGACGAAGGGATCCAAGTGAAGTGAGGCACAAATAGGTAGGTCCTTAAAAAAAATAACAAACTTCATTATTGCGCGAATCAAATCTATTTGGATACATCTGGAAAACACAATAAACAGACAGACGTTATGTATGCACGTTTGAAGTTATAGACTCCTACTATAACGCTTTATCCATAACTACGCCCGTTCGTCGCGATCGCAAAAACTGACATAAGTCTTATATTGAACTTCAAAGCAAAATCAATCATATTGATATTTAAAAATTCGAACAGTTCTGCTTTGAAGTTTCAGACCTAGTAATTTGATTAGAGCAATGTTTTTATTCTGCGAAAAGTACAAAACCATCACGCGCTTGTGTTAAAAATTAAAATTAACTTTTTTGAGATGGGGGTGCCCTGCGGAATATGAATACAAATATTTTCATGTAAGTAAGAATTATTGTTTCATGCGTAAAATGAAGAAAGTTGTCGAAAAAAAATGTTTTTAGGAGTCATTAGATTTATGTATTGTTTACAGAATTTGTTTCAAATTTCAACAAGGCGACGACCTTGTGCAATGATCAGGCTAACTTACGTAAGTTCTTTTTATGTATTTAACTAATTCAACGCCTAGTACAAGTGACTTAAAAATACGTAAATTTTTACAATTTCGTGCAGGATACCCTTAACTTAGAAACACCGTCATACTTCAGCCATTTTGTACAAAATATCCACAAATTATTTACATAACCGTCGTCCTTTATAGACCTTTCTATCAGTGAAAACCTCGTAGAAATCTATTGCGTAGTTAAAAATGAGAAAGCGGAGCCACAGACAAAGGAAAACGGCGACTTTGCTTTATAATACTTATTTATATATAAATAGAGCTCATAATTACCCCGCAGCTTCAGTAAAGTAGGTATTGTCGTTATGCACCGCCAGAGGCAGGTTGGTGTAGGCAGTATCAGCATGGTCGGCCTTTGTAGTGAACTGCCACATGCCACCGAAGAAAGTGTGCTGCACTCCCCCCAAAGCCTGGCATACTGCCTCTGTGCCCTCTACCGACACGTCCACCTGAAGATGTAAAATCAATGTCCTGTTTGTGGTTCAGAGTATGTTAAACACGTCATATCAGGAAATGTGCCATGTAACATAATGTAGTAAAGGTAACAAAAATCTATTATATATATATATAACTAGCGCTCCTGATGAAACACTGCAGTCTATCGCAAACGCCTCTGTGGTCGATTAAACTATCAATCTGAGACCCAAAGGTAGAAGGATTCGATTCCTATCGTGGAGTTGACATTATTGTCTTATCGGTTTGTACGTTAATAGCCTATAACTTAATAACAGAAAAAATCATGAGCTACATTCTGTTACTAAACAAGAACTAGACCAGAAATTAAAAGTAAGAGCGGGATTTAATAGTTGTTTCAAGCCTACATTAATTATTCTGGTGCAAACTTCTCTGTGTTTTCATTATCATCATCCGCAGCCCGATTTTACCCATTGTTGAGTATTGCAGCTTCTTTTTATGTGCCACTGCTACTCCCTTCGGTTCTGCGCTAGTCGCATCCTCGCATCCACTAGTGGCCCACAATACTAGAACTGAAGTCAAAGTTATTCTCCTCACATTTTCTATAAGAGCCACACCATAATCTAGTAGTGACTGAAAAACGGCTTTGGATCCATCAACAGATTTCAGGAATTTCTCGACGCTCACTCTGGCAATCTTCTCCGACACATCGTTGCCATGCCACAGTAGGGGCCTCAGTCGCCTGCACTCACTCCACTTCGTAGAATCAAATTGGGCTAAAAAGTCTGCCGAGTAAGTTGATTTGTGTTTGTCGTTCCCTAGAAAAAACAAAATTTCATTAGCCTATAAACGTCTAATTGTTATGATTATTTCGTTCCTCTAGTGAGGCAGTGACGATAAGGCACCCTTAGCTGCCTTGTCTAGTGCCTTATGGGAATCTGGGAGACCCCAAATGATCCTAGGAGTATGCTCTCTGGATGGCAATCGAGGGGGGAGGAATTCGGAAGGTACTAGATTTTTTGTAAGTAGGCCTTCTCTTCCCTCGTTTAGTTTTTTCTACTTGTTACAGTAGGAGAGTAGCAACCGCATAACACGACAAGAAGAGTACAATATAACGCATAGCATTGTGTTATGTGGATGTGATACCGAAGGGTATACGTAAAACAGTTTTTTTTTTTTGCAATTACTGACGTTTTGGGGTTGAGGTTGCGGGTTAGTGGATTTACCGGGATTTATCTCACTACAAAGTTCGGGACTTATTCGGCTTAACACGCCTATGAGGAGTTCGAGGTACCTACTTCAATTTGGTCACACGTCCAGTGATTCAGCATTGCGACAGTTACATAACTTGTAGGATTGCAAATCGAAATGGCTAGCTGCCACGCTATTGATCTCCTTTTGCACTCGACGTATTTTTTTACAAGACAGGATTGTGATGGTTAAACCTACCTAAAGTTTGGATTTCGGGAGTAGTTTCTCGAAACACAAAAAGTATCGCAAGCTGAAACTTCTACTGTAGAAATTTATGATCCGCTAATAAATAAACTTCTTACAATGAGTTCCTAAAAAAAATATTTAGGAAAATTTAACTTTATAATCACAATATTTATCAACTCTATTTCAGTATATACGTTTTATTTAGCTTTCACAGATACTCACGCTCAAGTTAAAGCAGCGATGCCAAAAAAACTTGCTGTCGTGAAACGAGCTGAAAGAGGCTTACAATTTGAATCCAACCAGAAATGTATTCAAGATTCACAAATAATTACGATTCCAACTACGCAGCTTGTGAAATTCACGTGGATATAAATCGTCTTCCATTTTACCGTTCCTGTATTTTAGTTTATTCTTTTTTTGTGATCCGCTTTCAAGGTATAAGTAGGTACAGAATACAGATGTGGGCGCCCACACCACAGATTCCACAATCACCCACGCAGTGTAGTTTCAAGGGGATTTACCTACTGCTTTTAACTAGTCGAATAAAAAAAGAATTTAGGATCCAGCGAGTAAGTTAAAAGAGCTTTTATTTTACAGACACAGTCATTAAAATAATCACTTTTTTTATTCGTTAGCTATATTTCATTTAAACGTGACTGATTTACTGCAGAGGCCGTGAATTACCACGGCCGGATTAGTTAAAACTTTCATTTATGTGCAATATGACCACATAGAAACAAGATGAATGCAACTTTTTGATCGATGTGTTATTTCATAGCCCTGTTTCACAGAACTTGTTACATTTTGAAGTAGAACCTATTTAGGGTCACTGCAATGTAGAATTGTATTTTGATGACCTCCTTGGTCGAGTGGTTTGTACACCGGTTTTCATGATGTCGCCCATCTCTGAGATCCCGGGTTCGATCCCCGGTCGGGTTAATTTAGAAATTATTTTTTTTCTATATTGTCTCGGGTCTGGGTGTTTTCTATGTATAATGAGTACGTATTTAAGTAATTTAACTCTTTGAAGAACAAGATTTTTTCTTGTTGTCTTTACTATAATAGATCACTATTAGCAGCACCAGAGATGGAGTTTTTGCGTAATTTAATAAAAACTTGGTGGTCGAATTTTCATACCACAGTGCTTCAAAGAGTTAAGTATGTTTATCCGTTGTCTAGTAACCATTTATCGGGTTTCATAACGAAGCTTCTCTGGGCTAGATAATTGGTGTGAGTGTAGGACAGTTTATTTATTATTAGTTATTATTTCAAAAATAATTGTTTTTCAGCTCGATACCGCAGCGGCTAAGGCGTTTGCTCCTCCCTGCTTCACAAGGCACGTATTAACTTTACTAAGCAGTAAATGGAACGCAAAAGCTTGAATTAGAATGTTTTAGAAGCATAATATTTATTATAATAAAACGATGAGGAAAACCACTACCTTGGGTGAGAATCGAAACCCACGCCTTCCGAATACCGTGCCGCTAAGTTGACTACTCTGCCCGAGGTATTCATTACCTGAACTGTCGAAAATCTTCAACGCTTTTTACTAAACCCCTTGTGTGTCACAAAGACTCCAAGAGGTTGTTAACCCTTTAAATGGCATTAAATTTTTTTATTGGTTTTTGATCCTATTTCAATTGACTAAGGTTCAAATGTAATGAGGAGCTCGATGGCGCAGCGGCTAGCGTGTTCGGCTTGCGAACTTGGCCGTTAAGCAACTTTCGCAATGCCTGGTCGCTGGATGGGTGACCAAATTTAAAACATCTCGAGCTCCTCCGTGCTTCGGAAGGCACGTTAAGCCGTTGGTCCCGGTTGTTGTCGTAAGATGACAGTCGTTAAAACCCACCAACCCGCATTGGGCCAGCGTGGTGGGTTATGGTCCAATATCCCCTCGTGCATTGTCCGTGTGGGAGGCCTGTGCCCAACAGTGGGACGTTTATAGGCTGATGATGATGATGATGAAGGTTCAAATTATGGTGGCATGTTTAAAGGGTCTGGTTTAACGACAACTGAGCTCTTATGATTAGCAACAGTCTCATCGAACATCTTAGAATTAGCGTCATAATATTTTACTTACAAGTGACAGTAAGTTGCGTGTCTTCGTACTGTATGCTGTCAATCCTGGCGTCAGGAATGTCGAGTAAGTGCTGCGCTCTCTGGAACGTGTCTGCGTGGTAGCAGGCGGCGCATCTGCAGTTAAACTTTTTGTTAGTTGCATTGTTGCAGCTTGCACTGGAATATCGCATTTCTCTTATTGTCACGCTTAAGGGGGTTAACGCATTTCGGTTTCCCTTACAAATTTTCTATTTGAAATTTTTTAATACCAATAAGCCAAATTTTGATGAAACTCGGCATGCTGAAGTAAAATATAGAGATCTAAATAGTTTGTTGAAAACACTTCTAAAAAACGATAATTTAACCGAGTTATTGCTATTTTAAACTTTCTATAGTGGACTTTAAATCGCAATAATTCAGCCAAATAAACTTTTTTTCTAAATGTTTTCAACAAACTATTTAGATCCCTGTATTTTACATTAGCATGCAAAGTTTCATTAAAATTGGCATATTGGTCTTTAAAAATTTCAACTTGGAATATTGTATGGGAAACCGAAATGCGTAAACCCTCTTTAAGGTGCTATTCCGAACCGAGCTGCCAGCTGCAACTGCCGACAGCACGTGCAGCGACTGCATGAAACCTGGCGCAGCTGCACTACTGGTTTGTAAGTATTTATATGAAAAGGCTTTCGAGCGCCGCGGCAGCTGCAAGTGCAGCGCTGCACGTGCTGTCGGCAGTTGCAGTTGGCAGCTCGGTTCGGAATAGCACCTTAACGAAAGATGTTTCTTTTTTATATGAAAAGGAGGCAAATAAAAATAGTCATAGTCATAGTCATAGTCATAGTCACCTGATGAAAAGTAATCACCGCCAACCAATCGATACCCAGCAAAACCAGAGGTGTGGCAGATACGTTGCCGGTCTTGAGGAAGGAATAGGAGTTGTGAGGGGGTTTTTTATGAACTTCGGGAAATCGGTAGGACTTAGTATTAATAGGTTGTTCTGTGGTTGTCTTAATGTCATGTTTAATGGCATTAGTGTGAGTCAGCTTTTCATCAGGAAGATGGAAGATGTCGGAGTAATCGGCGCAGAGATGAAGGAGAGCATCGGCTTCCTCATTGTTAAGATGGTCTATACGAAGAAGATCTAGGACTTGACGGGTTCTTTCAGCAGAGTTTTTACTTTCAGGACAAGGATCGGAGTGGTTTACGGAAGTTGTTTCATTAAGATTGATGGGTATCATTTTAGAAAGTTTAAGGTTGAGATTAGTTTTGATTATCATTGGAGATTCAGAGAGATTAGCAACTGTTAAATTAATTTTATTATTTTCTTTTACCTTAACTAGGCAGTTGGCAATAAGAAGGTTCTCATATGGTATTTGGTCGAGAACAAGTCCTTCTTTAAGTTGAGGGTGTTGAAGGGGGAGAGTAATTAATAATAATTATTATAGTGATGTTAACAACGACCATTCAAAATTCCTGTTCAAAAATCATAACTGGAATAAACTACCTGCCAGCACTCGTGAGAGTTCATCGGCACAAGCAAAATGTGTTGGTTATACCTACCCAAATTAAAGATGAAGTCATCTTTAATCAGTAACATCATTTATTAACATAATTCGAATAAATGATAATATATATAACCATGTCGCGTAGCGGTGAAAGAATACCACCTCCTTGGGTGTCGTAAAAGGCGACTAACTGACTAAAGACTGTAAATACATCCAACAGTTTATTGCGGAGATGGGCTCACCACCTGTCACGCTAAGCACATGTGCAGTCGCTATTTGGTGAAAAGTGGACTATGGCAGAGGACTGCTTTTGCGGTCCTCATTTTCAAGTCTCTGACTTACCCTTCGGGGAATAGTTGTGATTATATGTATGTATAATTTTACAATTTATGAGTGCCATAATGTTTTCAATCAATATAAATATTTTAAGTCTCCGTACCTGCAGTGATCCCGCAGCCAACAATCGTCATAGTTTATTATGTTTCCATTTCTAAACTTTATCTTCAGAGTGCGGTCAACTAGTTTCACTTCTTCAATTACTGGATAGAAAATAAAAATTATTTGTCTAAATTGCTTATTGAACACATTGGAAAACATTCAGTAAGAAAACTTAATTGAAGTATACAATTTACAACAATTTGTCAATAAACACACATTTTGAACAATAATTCACTGAAGACAAAAGACACTACACTTTTAATAAATAATAATATAATCATACCTTTTGAGGGCAAACTACACATTTTTGTTGTTAATTCACTGGCTTATGTAAAAATAATATTACAAAATTTACTCGTTTTCCCTACTACGAAATGAATAATGAATAAAGACACAAAATTATGAAATAATCCGTAAAATAGACGTGATGTACAAGCGGTAATAAATGAGTGACTCTATGATGTAACATCCATTTGATTAGGTAATGGTAAAGGTCAAAGTTTGCATTATCTGTGAAATTTAAATTATAGACGTCGCGTCGGTCGTGCGTTGGTCGCATTGAAATAGTAAATTTCTTCCAACTATCTTAAAATAATTGTTTTGGACGTTTATTTATTGAACAATCGGTGCTCAATTCTGATGGTTAATTTTTAGGCTGTGGATAGAGTGCCACAAGCGGCAATATAGCACGATTGGTTACGATGCCGTAATCACGGCATCCTAGTACAAAGTTTATAGAGGGCCACAAGCGGCATTGTATCTTAATCGGTTTGGGAACCGTAACATATTTTTTATTTGCTTTAATGTTCAGAGGACATTATATTCAAAAGATATTTTTGTATGGAGTTAGATTACTGTTGTCTAAAAAAAAGAAAAAAAACCTATCACGTGACTTACAGGAGTAGGGCAGCTAGTTCTTTTGTCTAATAAAAACTTTACGGCAGATTAGGCGGCGTCACTATTATACCGCAAAACTTATGGTTTACCATTGGGTTACCTATCATAAATTCGAAATTTGCCTGTACGAATTTTATATGGCCGAAAACGTTTTGTATATTTTTGTTTTCCATAATTTTCTTTTTACCGAAAATACAATTTACAAAGTTTTGAAATGCCGATTATTGATTGTTATTTTTTTCAAAATCTTTATGTTTTGAAATCCCACTCAACATTTGGCCGAAGCTATTAATGCTAGTCGATTCATTTTCCAGAAACACTTTTCCAATATTATAAAAAAACATTGTAAATAATTGAAATCCATAATATCATCGAACAAATTGTAATCGTAGTAACGTTTAACCATGCAAACAAGCATGCAGCATGGAAGCAAGCTCCAGCATGCAAGCAAGCATGCAGCAAACAAACTAGCATGCAGCAAGGGTGCAGCAAGCATGCAGCATGCAACCAAGCATGCAGCATCATCCAAGCATGCAGCAGGCATGGTTTTTGTCACGGCTCCGGCGGTCGCACGCGAGCTTATCGTCGCAGATGGCTTTCGCTCACCACCGCAGCTTAACCCACCTGCTCCTCAGCTCGCGGGCCACCTCGCCCCTCCGCGCCTACGCGGGCTTAAATTACATTCTAGCGTAGGGCAGACAAGACTACGTGGAGTCGATTTTGCCGCGATTCGTTTCTGTCACTGACTTTGAAACACAACCTTACCGGAATCTTAAAGTATTAACTGTTTAAGACATTTAAGTTTATTCACTTAATAATATGAATATATGAAAAACAAAAAAAAACTGGGTATGAGTATGAAATTTTAAAGAAAAAGTTACTTCGAATTATCAAAAACATCTTCCAAAAGAAAAAAAGTAGATTTGATAATGTATGTATGATAAGTTTATAGATTAACAAAATTATGTAAAAGCAACGATCTGGTATTTAAAACTTCGTCATACCGTTTTCGAACAATTGAAATTCGTACAGAAAAGTTTCGAATTTATGATAGGTTACCTTACGATTGAGATAAAGTGCCGCTTGTGGCACTGTATACACTTCCTAATTTTTAACTGAAATAAGACCTAAATGGCTACGTAGATAGTTGATAAAGTTCAGGTTACGAGTAATACGAATATCGGCAACCGTTTTACCAGCACTTGAAACCCAGTTTAAACTGAACAAAAGTTATTTGTTAAAAGATATACGATAGCCGATGTAGATCAAACACATAGCGGGCAATGAACACAGAATATTCTATCTGACACCAACATTCGTTCAGCCCTCTCAACTCCGCAATAAAACATGTTTCGGCCTGGTAACCCGATAGTTCGGAACATTCCGAGAAAACATTTTAGTCTTAAGTCCAATATTCACACACGGTCAAGCGAACAAGACAACTTATAATATCTTATCCTTTGTCTGTTATAAATAGCATGAATGCCAATAGTTTTAATAGTAGTCAAATAGGCTTCGAGCGACCTTCGTATCTGCATAGCAGATGCATTTAATTATAATATGTAAGTATGTCATTCATAGACATAATACGTCCAATTGACTCATCTATCATACCAAATATTTATTTTGAAATGTTTTTCTAACAAATAAATAAAGAGTAAATATTCAAGTTTTTATTACAATCCTTGTTATTTGCTCCATCAATTTACAATTGAAAATAATCCCGCAAATAGTGCAAATTGATTTGTCGCTGGATAATCGACCAAATCATAAACATCTCGAGCTCCTATGCGTGCTTCGAAAGGCACGTATTTTTTTTTAATTAAATTAATAATATTACAATGAGATTAAACTATAAAGCAAACCATAAATCACGGAGATTTGTCCGGTATGCTTCAAATAAGTGGAGCTCAACATCTGCACATAATATCAACAGAATGCAAAGACAATAAAAGTAAACATAGGCTAGGTAGGTACTGAAAATTTACAAACTTATCAATAAATAAAATGCGATACATATGAATCGTGTCAGACCATCTTTTTCTGTGCCACCTGGCACTACGTAAGAATGTGATACAAGCTAGCTAGAATATTCGTTAGAGTTATACCGTGCTATAGTGAAATTGGCCCGACCGGACCGAGCGACAGCGTTGGCTACAGGTGGTTAAAAAATGCAATATAAATTATTTCTTAATATTATTTCTTGTTATGCTATTCAAAATCGAAGAGTCAATGTCATTTACAAGACGAGGAACTAAATAGTGCGTTGTCCGTTCTCCATAAGTGTTTTTAGCTTTTGCTGTTAATATTACTTTTCTGGTTTTAATTTTATGTCAAACTTTTTTTTGTTGGAAATCTTCGTTAAAGAATTGTTCCTTTGGCAGTCGTTAAATCCTACCAACCCGTATTAGGCCAGGCAGCGTAACGGCTTAGGACCCCAATCTTCCCACTTAGGACCCCAATCTTCCCACTTAGGACCCCAATCTTCCCATGTGTCAATCGTTGTCGTCGTGGGAAGGCTTGTGTCCAGCAGTGGGACATTTATAGTCTAATTTAAAAAAAATAAAAAAAAAATATAAAAAAAAATAATTATAATTATGAGGGTGGCGAAGAATGCCGAAAAAATTTCTTTTAACGTTTTTCAATATGTCAAATGTATGTGAGACATATTTTGTTACAGACCAAAGTTGCTGGTCCGGTACACCCGTGTGTCAGATACAAGATAACGTTCCATGTAGACCCTCTCGTTATTGGAGCCGGAAATATGATCGAAAGGAACCCACGGTCGACCAGCCTGCCATCGACGACGCCATTATTATATCTTATGTGTTGATCGCTTGGAGTGGACGCTTTTTCACCCAAAAAATGTATGTCGCATCTTTGATAACATAATATAATATATTATGTTTTCGGTTGGTCCATAACGAATGTAATGAAAAGTGTTCGTCTATAATAATCATCATCATGAATACATATAATCACGACTTTTATCCCCGAAGGGTTAGTCCGAGACTATCCAATGAGGATAGCAAAAGCAGTGCTCTACCATTGTCCACTTTTCAACAAATACCGACTGCACATATGCTAAACGTAACAGATGGTGAGCCCGTCGCTGCTCTATGCACTCTATTGGATGTATGTGCAGTCTTTAGTCCGTTAGTCGCCTTTTACGACACCCAAGGGAAGAGAGGGGGGGGGGGGGGTAGTATTCTTTCACCGCTACGCAACACGGTCATCATCATCATCATCATTAGCCTATGAGCATCCCACTGCTGGGCCCAGGCCTTTCCACATGGACAACAATACCTATATGGACATTCAGATTATTCCATAAACCACTACGCTGCTGGCCCAATGCAGGTTGCTGGGTTTAAGAGGATTTACGCATTTTGGTTTCCCATACAATCTTCCAAGTCGACATTTTTAAAAACCAATATGCCAATTTTAATGAAACTTTCCATGCTAAAGTAAAATACAGGGATCTTAATAGTATGTTGAAAACCTTTTTTAAAAAGGTTTATTTGGCTGAGTTATTGCGATTTAAAGTCCACTATAGAAAGTTTAAAATCGCAATAACTCAGTTAAAAAACGTTTTTTAGAGATGTTTTCAACAAACTATTTAGATCTCTATATTTTACTTCAGCATGCCGAGTTTCATCAAAATTGGCTTACTGGTTTTTACAAATTTCAACATGGAAATTTGTATGGGAAATCGAAATGCGTAAACCATCTTAAACGACAGCCATCTTACAACAACAATCGGGACCAATGGTTTCCGACTTCCTAAGCACGGGGGAGCTCGAAATGTTTTTTTATTCGGTCACCCATTCAGTGACTCAGCATTACTTAAGTTGTATAACAGGCAAGAATGATCACAAACTGAACGTCTTAGCCTCTAGGCGATCGAGATCCTCTCATCATCAATGTTAGAGAGAGGGCATTTTTCAATTTAAGACTTTAAACTATCGCGTTCCATTGCATTAAAACTATTTTGTAAGTAGTAAACATTTTCTATGTACTTACTTACAAAGTTAATCGTACCGTTAAAATAGTTTGAATGCATTTTTCAACGTTTAAAGCTGTAAGGTGTAACGGTACAGAATGAATGGTATCCGTCCGTTAGTAAGGAATGTATGGGAGTAGCACTAAAATAAATATTAATGCGTAGCACCATTAATATAATAAGCATGAAAAAGGGAATAATAAACTAGTTCAGAATAATGGTCAGTGGTCTAGGGCTTTATCTTTAGTTTGAATTTCGCGGGGACTGCTCTGTGTGCCCCTTGCGACATAGGCGCCGTCTAGCGTGAGTTATTTAATTGGGCTTCGCGTAAGGTTGCTAGTTTGACTTCTTTAGTTTGAATTTCGCGGGGACTACTCCGTGTGGCCTTGCGAGGTTGGCAAGCCGGTGCATATACGGGCGGGCGCCACCTATGGTCGGAATACGGAACTTTTTATAATTTCACAAAATACAGAATTATTGGCTTAAGTGGATGGTTATTGAGAAGGAATTGTTGATGGAAGGCTACATTTAGATATTCAAACATGTTATATTGGCTATCTGACGAGATTTGGTTGGATTATGGAAAAACTTTAGAATTGCGCGGCAATGAGCGAGCGAGAGGTTGGGAAAAAGATAGAAAGAGAGGTAGGATGTTATCTCCACGTGGCGCAACGCGAAGTTCGCGTATAACAAATAATAAGCGACGTGAAGGCGAGGCGCATCGGGAAACAGCTAGCGATTGGTTGAAGGGAGGAAAAGCGGAATGTTGGAGAGGGATGTTATGCGCTCGTGGCGCGAAAGTTAAGATGCTTGGGAAAAGGGAGGAAAATTAGCGGGGCATTCAATTTTGAGACGTCGGAGGCGTGGTCCGATTGAAGAGTGCGGTAAATACTCATACGGGAAAACGAGCGTCCGAGCGATTTTTAGCGCGCTAAGTGATATCGATTTTAACTAACATTGGTTGTGAAATTGATAGTGATTAATAAAGTAAAACTATTGCGATCGCAACTTGAATCCGTTAACGAAATGATGTATTTCGGGGTATATTGGCGGAAACGCATCACGGTGCCAACGAAACCAATATAGCTTTCAACAGACTTCGGTCTGGATGACCTTTGACTGTATTTAATAAGGTCGGCGTTTTCTATTATTACGCTAAACAATACACTATCTTCGACGGAGTAATGGGGGAGAGACAGTTGTCTCCCTAGTGAAAGTTGAAGATAGGTCAGACACCATTTAGCTGGAGGTAGACCCGTATGACCCAGTCCAATTTCGAGTCTACCTCCGTACACACAGTGTAGTGATAGGAATAACACACTGAGTATACTGGCTCGACTGATAGTACATTTAGAAGTCAGTTGCTTTCAGGGGCAATGCGACTCACACAACTCGCCACGAAGTTAAGTTAAAGGTGGCTTGGGCCTAGATTGCAAGGTACACAAGTAGGGACTGTTAGTTCGACAAAATATAGGCATTTCAAGTGAGGAAAGCTGTAGGAATCTATAGGTAGGCGGTTCTATATAATTGTTATGAGGAAGTGGGAGGACAGTATGGTGCGAGCACGTTGGGCGTACACAAACTCGGTACGTGGGCCGCGGGGCCAGGCTAGATTAATTCAGACTAATAAGGTAGGGATAATTAAGTTGCGGTGTTAAATAAAATTTACGATGAAGTGATGTGGGTCCTATCTAGGCATGTAATCTGTTACCGTAGGCCGATAAAATTCTAATTGTTTCCTAAAGTTGTTACCAATTAATTATTCATTTTAAATAATTAACAGAAGTATGATAATATCGTACCATCATTACTTTGGAATACCTAAAAGGTCTAGACTGGTTTCCTATTACAAGAAAATACTAAAAGTTATAGCAAATAAGCATAGCTGTACTGCGATGTGTGATTTCTAATACTGAAATGACCAAACAGGCATTTTTTAGCTTTCCCTGGGGTGCGATACGGCCTTATATTGCTACACTCTTTAAAGTATTAAAAGTATACATCCGATACCTATTAGTAAAATATAAGCTGATACAAACTGAACAACTAAAACCAGTTTAGAACCTAGGATAATTCGTTGAAGGAAGACCTTGCAAGCTATGAGCTTCTAATAATCTGAAACATAGAAATAATTGATTGATAACAACCTGCTAATTAGCCTGATAATGGTCTACTAATACCATTTGAATTCACCTTAATGGTCAAAGACCTCTTAAGATATGTAAGTACTTACTTCTAATAATATGAAACTGTAATATTTGTGAATTGCGGAGCACAATGAAATACGTCTGTATCGAACAATGGTTTAATATGAGAAGAAAGTAAGTACCATACATGAAGTTATAAGAAAGTATGTTCAGATACTCTCGACTTACAATATTTATAATGTCGACTTATAGTCCACTAAACACATCCTTAATCTATTGTGATAAGGTTGAAAATAATATCTAACACATACATTACACCCTACCACTTATTTATTACTTAAATGTAAATATACATCCATCCAATAATATGAAAATGCCAACAACAAATTAACACACTAATTACATTTAAAAAGTTACGGGGTTGCCGAATCTTTCGACGGGTCTACGGACCCGAATAGACCTCTCAGGAACGTTCACTGGTGGTGCAGTGACCGGTGAAACTACTACCATGCCTGTGCCTTCGCTACTTTCAGCTGACTCCGAACTGGGACACGAAAGAATTGAAATTGGTGATCTCTTTCGTATTTGGTCTATATGCCTCTTAATAAGTTGACCGTTCTCCCGGGATACTGTATAATTACGGGAGCCTAATATTCTCTCAATTTTACCCTTAGCCCACTTATCATTACCCGTGCCAAATTCCCTAATCCATACCTCCTCACCTACCTCAAAGCTACGCGAGACACCCCCAGCATTTCGTACCTGATTTTCCTGCGCTTCTTGTACGCTAGCTACAGCATTACTGTTTCCAGTACAGATAAGATCCAACCTAGAACGTAAATTCCTATGTTGTAACAACATGGCTGGTGATTGACCAGTCGAACTATGAACAGTGTTACGATATGCAAAAAGATAAGACTGGAGAGCTGCATCCAAATCGATTTTCTCGTGTAAAGCTTTTTTTAAAGCTCTTTTGCAGAGCTTAACTGCGTTTTCGGCCGCACCGTTTGAAGAAGGGTGGTACGCCGGAGCGAAAGTATGACTTATTCCATTATTTTTCATAAAATAACCTAACTCTTTACTAGTAAAGGGCGGTCCGTTGTCGGAAACAATCTCTTTCGGAAGACCAAACCTAGAAAAAATTTCCCTTAAAACTTTAATTACATCCCCGGCCGACGAATGAGTCATCTTATATGCTTCAATCCATTTTGTTGTTGAATCCACTACTACAAAAAATATAAAACCGTTAAAAGGGCCCAAAAAGTCCATGTGTAGTCTACTCCAGGGTTCCGCGTGATAAACCCAAGGTTTCGGCGGCGCGTGTGGCGGAGCCGGAGCGTCCAGCGCGCACACTACGCATTCTCGACAAGTTCGCTCGATATCCGCGTCGATTCCCGGCCACCAAACGTAACTACGAGCTATGCTTTTCATTTTTACTACACCCATGTGTCCCGTATGCAATTCTTTCAAAATACAGTCGTGTAGCTCAGACGGTATCACCATTCGATATCCCCACATAATACATCCCGAGTCTAAATATAAATCATTTCGCCTCAAAAAGTACGGTTCTATGTCCGGCGATGGACACTTATTTGGCCACCCTGAACGCAAAAACATATAAATGCCCGTTAAAGTTTTATCCTTTTTAACTTTTTCATTAACTAAGTTTCTTGTTACAGGTAAAAAAACTTGAACAAAATTAACATAAGTTTTAACTTCTTTCTCCATACTACAGCTATCGACGGGTAACCTAGATAATGCATCCGCGCTATTTTTTAATGTCGGTACATACGCAATATCAAATTGATACCCCGATAAAATAACCGCCCACCTTTGTAATCTGCTGGCCGCCATCGTAGGTATACCTGCCTTTTCTCCAAAAATACTAACTAAGGGTTTGTGGTCTGTCTTTAACAAAAAATTTCGGCCGTACAAATATTGATGAAATTTTTTAACGCCATATACGATAGCTAACGCTTCTCTTTGTATTTGCGAATAGTTAGTTTCTGCTGAACTGAGCGTGCGTGATGCAAATGCGATAGGTCGTTCGCGGCCGTCGCGCATCTTGTGAGATATGACGGCTCCTACCCCGCTCGCGCTCGCATCCGTCGTCAAGATGATCGGTAGCTCCGGATCATAATGAGCTAATACCTCACTCGAAACTAATAATTGCTTCACCTTCGTAAAAGCTTCTGTACACTGATCTGTCCAAATAAATTTAGAATCCTTCTGTAATAACTTATACAAAGGCGATAGCAACATGCTGATATTTTTTACGAATTTAGCATAGTACATTACTAAACCTAAAAATGATCTTAACTCAGAAATATTTTTCGGCACGGGCGCTTTATGAATCGCCCTCAACTTTTGTGGACAAGTATGAACACCCTCTTTACTAATTATGTAACCTAAATAAGTTACCGATTCTGCAAAGAAAGTGCATTTCTCTTTTTTTACCGAAATGCTTTAATCGCTCCAAAACTTTGTACAGTGTCTCTATATGTGACTTATCGTCCCTTCCCGTCAAAATCAGGTCATCCAAGAACACCCGGACCCTCGGCATGTCCGCAAACATTTGTTCTAACTTCCTTTGAAAAATACCAGGACTCGATGAAAGACCATAGATTAATCTGTTATATTTAAAAAGACCTTTATGTGTATTAATCACAGTGAATAATTTAGAGGGTTCGTCAAGCTCAAATTGTGCATAGGCCTGTGATAAATCGATTTATGAAAATTTTTCACCCCCATGTAATTTAGTCAACAAGTCCTCCACTTTGGGTAAAGGAAAACGGTCTACTTCAAGGCATTTATTTAAAGTGATTTTATAGTCACCACAGATCCGTATAGATCCGTCCTTTTTAATCACGGGTACGATCGGTGTAGCCCAGTCCGAAGTCTCGACCGGCGTGATGACGCCGTCGCGCTGCAGCTGATCAAGCGCGCGCTCCACCGGCTCGCGCAGCGCATAGGCGAGAGGTCGCGCGCGTCGGAACACCGGCTGCGCGCCCTCCCGCACGCGCAACGTCACTGCACCACCCGTGAACCGACCCAGGCCTTCGTCCAACACATCACTAAATCTGGAAGTTAACGAATCCACATTGAATGCCGAACTGGTATTAAAAAAATTACAATGTAAATCTGAAATGTTTAATCTTAACTCGTATATCCACTGGCGGCCCAACAATGGGTTCTTGCCTTGTTCAACCACAAACAGATCTAATGGAATGCATTTATCTCTAAACTTAACGTTTGGTCTAATTTTCCCACAGGAGTTATTTTTAAACCAGTATAGAAACAAAGTACTACATTGGTTTGCAATAACGGTAAATTGCCAAATTGTTTTTTGTAAAAATCGTAACTAACGCAAGAAATAGCACTCCCGGTATCGATTTCCATAAGAATATTTTTATTCTCTATTTCGATATACTTCGTTAGGGGCTTGTAACAATTATAACCATTATTAGGACTATTAAAATTATTTATATGTACCTCTAAAGATTCCAAAGCTTCTTCCGTGTAGCTACCGTTATCTTCCTTTACCTCCATAGTGTGCACTGATGTCTTATTCCCCATGCGAGGACACACTTTTTTCAAGTGCCCTTCCCTATTGCAAACTCTGCACGTATACATCAGAAATTTACATCTATCCGTATCGTGAGCTGCTCCACATGCCTTGCAACGCCCGCGTTGTCTCGTTGCGCCTTTAGATTGTGACGCCGCTCCCGCCGGCGCCACAACTATTTGTCTTCCCCGTACATCGAAGCCTCGCAAGCCCCGTTGGCCCACATTCCACTGCGACCCTGTATCGAAGCCCCGGCCGCGCGGCGCGCGCCCCGGCGTCACGTGCTGAACCGTCGCTAACCGGCCCGCCAGCTCCCCGCTGCTGATGTGCGTAATGCCTCGCAATTGCACTGCTGCCGCGTCCTGCTGAGCCGCCTCCATCAACACAGCGATTTGAAAAGCTTTCGTTAAAGTCACTGCTTCTTCCACGAACAACCGTTGTCAAATATTCTCATTATGTAATCCGCACACGAACTGATCTCGTAAGTTGTTGTCTATTTCTGCATTGAAGTCACAGTACTTGCATAATTTTTTTAAATCGGTCAAATACTCAGCAATCGATTCGTTATCGCGTTGTATCCGTTGGCGAAATTTGAATCTCTCCGCTAGCATACTCGGCTTCGGTTAAAGGTAACTGCGCATCAAAGTTACCAGTTCGGCGAATGACTTTTTTGCAGGTTGACTGGGAGTACATAACGTCACTAATAATTCGTAACTAGTGCTGCCCATCACCGTAATCAACGTTGGCACCTTGTGTTCATCTATGACCTTGTTAACAATAAAATACTGCTCCAATCTTTCTATGTACAAAGTCCAATTATCCACCTGATGGTCGAAAGGTTCTAATCTTCCCACTGACATCTTGAACTTATGCCGTAGCACTTGCACACCCGGGTCTTATTTATCTCGTCGCCAATGTAATATTTGTGAATTGCGGAGCACAATGAAATACGTCTGTATCGAACAATGGTTTAATATGAGAAGAAAGTAAGTACCATACATGAAGTTATAAGAAAGTATGTTCAGATACCCTCGACTTACAATATTTATAATGTCGACTTGTAGTCCACTAAACACATCCTTAATCTATTGTGATAAGGTTGAAAATAATATCTAACACATACATTACAGAAACATAGAAATATTTGATGGGAACAATCTAAATAAATCAGACTAATACCTAGTACAGTCTAATTTATACCTATTAAAGTGAGTGAAGGATAACTCCTAAGTGTAATTGATTCAATTATTAACAGGGATAATTACCTGATTTACTACCTACTAAAAACATACTAACTATGATTTAGTAGGCTATCAAATTAACCACTCAGTCTGAGAGACAGGGGTGGAAGTTAATGGAAAAATAATTAACTTAAGTTCACTTCCTAAAAGTCAAGGATATTGAATAAATTAAACATCTTTTAATAAACTTGAGATGTACTTATACTTTGTAAGATCTGTATAATGAACACTAAGAGTAAACCAAAGTAATTTACTTCAAATGATAGTATTCTATTTAAGTTCACTTCCTAAATGAGTAGGATATTGAATAAATCAAACATCCTTTAATAAACATAAGATGTGATAGTCTGCCAATGCAGCCCATACAATGTAGTTATATTGATACTTTATAAGATCTGTATAATACACACTAAGAGTGAACCAAAGTAATTTTACTTCAAATGATAGTATTCTATTTAAGTTAACTTCCTAAATGAGTAGGATATAGAATAAATCAAACATCCTTTAATAAACTTAAGATGTGATAATCTGCCAATGCAGCCAATCCAATGTAGTTATATTGGAACTTTATAAGACCTGTATAATAAATACTAAAAGTAAATAAAAGTAATTTGACCTGTATTAATAGCATTCTATTTTAGCCACCGCCTGAAGTGGCGTTTGAATAAATTATCCACCCTTTATAGAACTGAATATTAATTTTCTAATAGGACAAAAGGACAGTCAGTTAATATTGTTACATTGTGATCTCTTTATAATGGACACAATAATCAGAGAAATAAGTGTGTCCTGTTGAATGCTGGCAATCCACCTCTGTTCGATAAGTGATATCAAAGACATAAGTTATTGCATTGAATGATTAAGTTCTTAATGTAAAAAGGATATTTGGATGATAGCAAGCCTTGAGATAAACTCTATTGATTTACGTGGAATAATAAGTATTTAAATTGCTAACACATAGTTCATAATGTAAAATGAAATTAAATTTTGACAAGAGATGTAAATTCTCAGTTTTAAAGAATTAAAGGCACAAGCTAATAATTAAAGTTAAAGCCAATGTGACGGAGCCATAGTTAAACAATGAGATGAAAGGCACGCTATAGGGCGGCGGTTGGGGCCCGTAAATTGCACAAGACTTCTTATGTATCTTGCTACTGTTAATAAATAATAATACCTGCAGGCTGGGCTATCATCTGATTATCTCTGAGTGGTTACAAATCTTCCCCGCAGCTGCAGTGAAGGATTTGGGTCACAGTTCGGACGGAGTCATTGCTAGGCTACACATATCTATATGATTTATAGACTGGTAGGTAATTAGGTCAGGAGAAAATTAACATACATGGGATAAGCCAATTACTAAACTTTCACGAAAGAACTTGAGTTACTTAAATGCGGTTAACAACGGAGGGTTCACTAGACGATCTGGCCAAAATAGTAGGACTGAGCGACAGCGTTGGCTACAGGTGGTTAAAAAATGCAATATAAATTATTTCTTAATATTATTTCTTGTTATGCTATTCAAAATCGAAGAGTCAATGTCATTTACAAGACGAGGAACTAAATAGTGCGTTGTCCGTTCTCCATAAGTGTTTTTAGCTTTTGCTGTTAATATTACTTTTCTGGTTTTAATTTTATGTCAAACTTTTTTTTGTTGGAAATCTTCGTTAAAGAATTGTTCCTTTGGCAGTCGTTAAATCCTACCAACCCGTATTAGGCCAGGCAGCGTAACGGCTTAGGACCCCAATCTTCCCACTTAGGACCCCAATCTTCCCATGTGTCAATCGTTGTCGTCGTGGGAAGGCTTGTGTCCAGCAGTGGGACATTTATAGTCTAATTTAAAAAAAAATAAAAAAAAATAATTATAATTATGAGGGTGGCGGAGAATGCCGAAAAAATTTCTTTTAACGTTTTTTAATATGTCAAATGTATGTGAGACATATTTTGTTACAGACCAAAGTTGCTGGTCCGGTACACCCGTGTGTCAGATACAAGATAACGTTCCATGTAGACCCTCTCGTTATTGGAGCCGGAAATATGATCGAAAGGAACCCACGGTCGACCAGCCTGCCATCGACGACGCCATTATTATATCTTATGTGTTGATCGCTTGGAGTGGACGCTTTTTCACCCAAAAAATGTATGTTGCATCTTTGATAACATAATATAATATATTATGTTTTCGGTTGGTACATAACGAATGTAATGAAAAGTGTTCGTCTATAATAATCATCATCATGAATACATATAATCACGACTTTTATCCCCGAAGGGTTAGTCCGAGACTATCCAATGAGGATAGCAAAAGCAGTGCTCTACCATTGTCCACTTTTCAACAAATACCGACTGCACATATGCTAAACGTAACAGATGGTGAGCCCGTCGCTGCTCTATGCACTCTTTTGGATGTATGTGCAGTCTTTAGTCCGTTAGTCGCCTTTTACGACACCCAAGGGAAGAGAGGGGGTGGCAGTATTCTTTCACCGCTACGCAACACGGTCATCATCATCATCATCATTAGCCTATGAGCATCCCACTGCTGGGCCCAGGCCTTTCCACATGGACAACAATACCTATATGGACATTCAGATTATTCCATAAACCACTACGCTGCTGGCCCAATGCAGGTTGGTGGGTTTAAGAGGATTTACGCATTTTGGTTTCCCATACAATCTTCCAAGTCGACATTTTTAAAAACCAATATGCCAATTTTAATGAAACTTTCCATGCTAAAGTAAAATACAGGGATCTTAATAGTATGTTGAAAACCTTTTTTAAAAAAGGTTTATTTGGCTGAGTTATTGCGATTTAAAGTCCACTATAGAAAGTTTAAAATCGCAATAACTCAGTTAAAAAACGTTTTTTAGAGATGTTTTCAACAAACTATTTAGATCTCTATATTTTACTTCAGCATGCCGAGTTTCATCAAAATTGGCTTACTGGTTTTTACAAATTTCAACATGGAAATTTGTATGGGAAATCGAAATGCGTAAACCATCTTAAACGACAGCCATCTTACAACAACAATCGGGACCAATGGTTTCCGACTTCCTAAGCACGGGGGAGCTCGAAATGTTTTTTTATTCGGTCACCCATTCAGTGACTCAGCATTACTTAAGTTGTATAACAGGCAAGAATGATCACAAACTGAACGTCTTAGCCTCTAGGCGATCGAAATCCTCTCATCATCAATGTTAGAGAGAGGGCATTTTTCAATTTAAGACTTTAAACTATCGCGTTCCATTGCATTAAAACTATTTTGTAAGTAGTAAACATTTTCTATGTACTTACTTACAAAGTTAATCGTACCGTTAAAATAGTTTGAATGCAAATGCATTCAAACTATCAACGTTTAAAGCTGTAAGGTGTAACGGTACAGAATGAATGGTATCCGTCCGTTAGTAAGGAATGTATGGGAGTAGCACTAAAATAAATATTAATGCGTAGCACCATTAATATAATAAGCATGAAAAAGGGAATAATAAACTAGTTCAGAATAATGGTCAGTGGTCTAGGGCTTTATCTTTAGTTTGAATTTCGCGGGGACTGCTCTGTGTGCCCCTTGCGACATAGGCGCCGTCTAGCGTGAGTTATTTAATTGGGCTTCGCGTAAGGTTGCTAGTTTGACTTCTTTAGTTTGAATTTCGCGGGGACTACTCCGTGTGGCCTTGCGAGGTTGGCAAGCCGGTGCACATACGGGCGGGCGCCACCTATGGTCGGAATACGGAACTTTTTATAATTTCACAAAATACAGAATTATTGGCTTAAGTGGATGGTTATTGAGAAGGAATTGTTGATGGAAGGCTACATTTAGATATTCAAACATGTTATATTGGCTATCTGACGAGATTTGGTTGGATTATGGAAAAACTTTAGAATTGCGCGGCAATGAGCGAGCGAGAGGTTGGGAAAAAGATAGAAAGAGAGGTAGGATGTTATCTCCACGTGGCGCAACGCGAAGTTCGCGTATAACAAATAATAAGCGACGTGAAGGCGAGGCGCATCGGGAAACAGCTAGCGATTGGTTGAAGGGAGGAAAAGCGGAATGTTGGAGAGGGATGTTATGCGCTCGTGGCGCGAAAGTTAAGATGCTTGGAAAAAGGGAGGAAAATTAGCGGGGCATTCAATTTTGAGACGTCGGAGGCGTGGTCCGATTGAAGAGTGCGGTAAATACTCATACGGGAAAACGAGCGTCCGAGCGATTAGTTACGATTTTAACTAACATTGGTTGTGAAATTGAAAGTGATTAATAAAGTAAAACTATTGCGATCGCAACTTGAATCCGTTAACGAAATGATGTATTTCGGGGTATATTGGCGGAAACGCATCACGGTGCCAACGAAACCAATATAGCTTTCAACAGACTTCGGTCTGGATGACCTTTGACTGTATTTAATAAGGTCGGCGTTTTCTATTATTACGCTAAACAATACACTATCTTCGACGGAGTAATGGGGGAGAGACAGTTGTCTCCCTAGTGAAAGTTGAAGATAGGTCAGACACCATTTAGCTGGAGGTAGACCCGTATGACCCAGTCCAATTTCGAGTCTACCTCCGTACACACAGTGTAGTGATAGGAATAACACACTGAGTATACTGGCTCGACTGATAGTACATTTAGAAGTCAGTTGCTTTCAGGGGCAATGCGACTCACACAACTCACCACGAAGTTAAGTTAAAGGTGGCTTGGGCCTAGATTGCAAGGTACACAAGTAGGGACTGTTAGTTCGACAAAATATAGGCATTTCAAGTGAGGAAAGCTGTAGGAATCTATAGGTAGGCGGTTCTATATAATTGTTATGAGGAAGTGGGAGGACAGTATGGTGCGAGCACGTTGGGCGTACACAAACTCGGTACGTGGGCCGCGGGGCCAGGCTAGATTAATTCAGACTAATAAGGTAGGGATAATTAAGTTGCGGTGTTAAATAAAATTTACGATGAAGTGATGTGGGTCCTATCTAGGCATGTAATCTGTTACCGTAGGCCGATAAAATTCTAATTGTTTCCTAAAGTTGTTACCAATTAATTATTCATTTTAAATAATTAACAGAAGTATGATAATATCGTACCATCATTACTTTGGAATACCTAAAAGGTCTAGACTGGTTTCCTATTACAAGAAAATACTAAAAGTTATAGCAAATAAGCATAGCTGTACTGCGATGTGTGATTTCTAATACTGAAATGACCAAACAGGCATTTTTTAGCTTTCCCTGGGGTGCGATACGGCCTTATATTGCTACACTCTTCAAAGTATTAAAAGTATACATCCGATACCTATTAGTAAAATATAAGCTGATACAAACTGAACAACTAAAACCAGTTTAGAACCTAGGATAATTCGTTGAAGGAAGACCTTGCAAGCTATGAGCTTCTAATAATCTGAAACATAGAAATAATTGATTGATAACAACCTGCTAATTAGCCTGATAATGGTCTACTAATACCATTTGAATTCACCTTAATGGTCAAAGACCTCTTAAGATATGTAAGTACTTACTTCTAATAATATGAAACTGTAATATTTGTGAATTGCGGAGCACAATGAAATACGTCTGTATCGAACAATGGTTTAATATGAGAAGAAAGTAAGTACCATACATGAAGTTATAAGAAAGTATGTTCAGATACTCTCGACTTACAATATTTATAATGTCGACTTATAGTCCACTAAACACATCCTTAATCTATTGTGATAAGGTTGAAAATAGTATCTAACACATACATTACACCCTACCACTTATTTATTACTTAAATGTAAATATACATCCATCCAATAATATGAAAATGCCAACAACAAATTAACACACTAATTACATTTAAAAAGTTACGGGGTTGCCGAATCTTTCGACGGGTCTACGGACCCGAATAGACCTCTCAGGAACGTTCACTGGTGGTGCAGTGACCGGTGAAACTACTACCATGCCTGTGCCTTCGCTACTTTCAGCTGACTCCGAACTGGGACACGAAAGAATTGAAATTGGTGATCTCTTTCGTATTTGGTCTATATGCCTCTTAATAAGTTGACCGTTCTCCCGGGATACTGTATAATTACGGGAGCCTAATATTCTCTCAATTTTACCCTTAGCCCACTTATCATTACCCGTGCCAAATTCCCTAATCCATACCTCCTCACCTACCTCAAAGCTACGCGAGACACCCCCAGCATTTCGTACCTGATTTTCCTGCGCTTCTTGTACGCTAGCTACAGCATTACTGTTTCCAGTACAGATAAGATCCAACCTAGAACGTAAATTCCTATGTTGTAACAACATGGCTGGTGATTGACCAGTCGAACTATGAACAGTGTTACGATATGCAAAAAGATAAGACTGGAGAGCTGCATCCAAATCGATTTTCTCGTGTAAAGCTTTTTTTAAAGCTCTTTTGCAGAGCTTAACTGCGTTTTCGGCCGCACCGTTTGAAGAAGGGTGGTACGCCGGAGCGAAAGTATGACTTATTCCATTATTTTTCATAAAATAACCTAACTCTTTACTAGTAAAGGGCGGTCCGTTGTCGGAAACAATCTCTTTCGGAAGACCAAACCTAGAAAAAAATTCCCTTAAAACTTTAATTACATCCCCGGCCGACGAATGAGTCATCTTATATGCTTCAATCCATTTTGTTGTTGAATCCACTACTACAAAAAATATAAAACCGTTAAAAGGGCCCAAAAAGTCCATGTGTAGTCTACTCCAGGGTTCCGCGTGATAAACCCAAGGTTTCGGCGGCGCGTGTGGCGGAGCCGGAGCGTCCAGCGCGCACACTACGCATTCTCGACAAGTTCGCTCGATATCCGCATCGATTCCCGGCCACCAAACGTAACTACGAGCTATGCTTTTCATTTTTACTACACCCATGTGTCCCGTATGCAATTCTTTCAAAATACAGTCGTGTAGCTCAGACGGTATCACCATTCGATATCCCCACATAATACATCCCGAGTCTAAATATAAATCATTTCGCCTCAAAAAGTACGGTTCTATGTCCGGCGATGGACACTTATTTGGCCACCCTGAACGCAAAAACATATAAATGCCCGTTAAAGTTTTATCCTTTTTAACTTTTTCATTAACTAAGTTTCTTGTTACAGGTAAAAAAACTTGAACAAAATTAACATAAGTTTTAACTTCTTTCTCCATACTACAGCTATCGACGGGTAACCTAGATAATGCATCCGCGCTATTTTTTAATGTCGGTACATACTCAATATCAAATTGATACCCCGATAAAATAACCGCCCACCTTTGTAATCTGCTGGCCGCCATCGTAGGTATACCTGCCTTTTCTCCAAAAATACTAACTAAGGGTTTGTGGTCTGTCTTTAACAAAAAATTTCGGCCGTACAAATATTGATGAAATTTTTTAACGCCATATACGATAGCTAACGCTTCTCTTTGTATTTGCGAATAGTTAGTTTCTGCTGAACTGAGCGTGCGTGATGCAAATGCGATAGGTCGTTCGCGGCCGTCGCGCATCTTGTGAGATATGACGGCTCCTACCCCGCTCGCGCTCGCATCCGTCGTCAAGATGATCGGTAGCTCCGGATCATAATGAGCTAATACCTCACTCGAAACTAATAATTGCTTCACCTTCGTAAAAGCTTCTGTACACTGATCTGTCCAAATAAATTTAGAATCCTTCTGTAATAACTTATACAAAGGCGATAGCAACATGCTGATATTTTTTACGAATTTAGCATAGTACATTACTAAACCTAAAAATGATCTTAACTCAGAAATATTTTTCGGCACGGGCGCTTTATGAATCGCCCTCAACTTTTGTGGACAAGTATGAACACCCTCTTTACTAATTACGTAACCTAAATAAGTTACCGATTCTGCAAAGAAAGTGCATTTCTCTTTTTTTACCGAAATGCTTTAATCGCTCCAAAACTTTGTACAGTGTCTCTATATGTGACTTATCGTCCCTTCCCGTCAAAATCAGGTCATCCAAGAACACCCGGACCCTCGGCATGTCCGCAAACATTTGTTCTAACTTCCTTTGAAAAATACCAGGACTCGATGAAAGACCATAGATTAATCTGTTATATTTAAAAAGACCTTTATGTGTATTAATCACAGTGAATAATTTAGAGGGTTCGTCAAGCTCAAATTGTGCATAGGCCTGTGATAAATCGATTTTTGAAAATTTTTCACCCCCATGTAATTTAGTCAACAAGTCCTCCACTTTGGGTAAAGGAAAACGGTCTACTTCAAGGCATTTATTTAAAGTGATTTTATAGTCACCACAGATCCGTATAGATCCGTCCTTTTTAATCACGGGTACGATCGGTGTAGCCCAGTCCGAAGTCTCGACCGGCGTGATGACGCCGTCGCGCTGCAGCTGATCAAGCGCGCGCTCCACCGGCTCGCGCAGCGCATAGGCGAGAGGTCGCGCGCGTCGGAACACCGGCTGCGCGCCCTCCCGCACGCGCAACGTCACTGCACCACCCGTGAACCGACCCAGGCCTTCGTCCAACACATCACTAAATCTGGAAGTTAACGAATCCACATTGAATGCCGAACTGGTATTAAAAAAATTACAATGTAAATCTGAAATGTTTAATCTTAACTCGTATATCCACTGGCGGCCCAACAATGGGTTCTTGCCTTGTTCAACCACAAACAGATCTAATGGAATGCATTTATCTCTAAACTTAACGTTTGGTCTAATTTTTCCCACAGGAGTTATTTTTAAACCAGTATAGAAACAAAGTACTACATTGGTTTGCAATAACGGTAAATTACCAAATTGTTTTTTGTAAAAATCGTAACTAACGCAAGAAATAGCACTCCCGGTATCGATTTCCATAAGAATATTTTTATTCTCTATTTCGATATACTTCGTTAGGGGCTTGTAACAATTATAACCATTATTAGGACTATTAAAATTATTTATATGTACCTCTAAAGATTCCAAAGCTTCTTCCGTGTAGCTACCGTTATCTTCCTTTACCTCCATAGTGTGCACTGATGTCTTATTCCCCATGCGAGGACACACTTTTTTCAAGTGCCCTTCCCTATTGCAAACTCTGCACGTATACATCAGAAATTTACATCTATCCGTATCGTGAGCTGCTCCACATGCCTTGCAACGCCCGCGTTGTCTCGTTGCGCCTTTAGATTGTGACGCCGCTCCCGCCGGCGCCACAACTATTTGTCTTCCCCGTACATCGAAGCCTCGCAAGCCCCGTTGGCCCACATTCCACTGCGACCCTGTATCGAAGCCCCGGCCGCGCGGCGCGCGCCCCGGCGTCACGTGCTGAACCGTCGCTAACCGGCCCGCCAGCTCCCCGCTGCTGATGTGCGTAATGCCTCGCAATTGCACTGCTGCCGCGTCCTGCTGAGCCGCCTCCATCAACACAGCGATTTGAAAAGCTTTCGTTAAAGTCACTGCTTCTTCCACGAACAACCGTTGTCGAATATTCTCATTATGTAATCCGCACACGAACTGATCTCGTAAGTTGTTGTCTATTTCTGCATTGAAGTCACAGTACTTGCATATTTTTTTTAAATCGGTCAAATACTCAGCAATCGATTCGTTATCGCGTTGTATCCGTTGGCGAAATTTGAATCTCTCCGCTAGCATACTCGGCTTCGGTTAAAGGTAACTGCGCATCAAAGTTACCAGTTCGGCGAATGACTTTTTTGCAGGTTGACTGGGAGTACATAACGTCACTAATAATTCGTAACTAGTGCTGCCCATCACCGTAATCAACGTTGGCACCTTGTGTTCATCTATGACCTTGTTAACAATAAAATACTGCTCCAATCTTTCTATGTACAAAGTCCAATTATCCACCTGATGGTCGAAAGGTTCTAATCTTCCCACTGACATCTTGAACTTATGCCGTAGCACTTGCACACCCGGGTCTTATTTATCTCGTCGCCAATGTAATATTTGTGAATTGCGGAGCACAATGAAATACGTCTGTATCGAACAATGGTTTAATATGAGAAGAAAGTAAGTACCATACATGAAGTTATAAGAAAGTATGTTCAGATACCCTCGACTTACAATATTTATAATGTCGACTTGTAGTCCACTAAACACATCCTTAATCTATTGTGATAAGGTTGAAAATAATATCTAACACATACATTACAGAAACATAGAAATATTTGATGGGAACAATCTAAATAAATCAGACTAATACCTAGTACAGTCTAATTTATACCTATTAAAGTGAGTGAAGGATAACTCCTAAGTGTAATTGATTCAATTATTAACAGGGATAATTACCTGATTTACTACCTACTAAAAACATACTAACTATGATTTAGTAGGCTATCAAATTAACCACTCAGTCTGAGAGACAGGGGTGGAAGTTAATGGAAAAATAATTAACTTAAGTTCACTTCCTAAAAGTCAAGGATATTGAATAAATTAAACATCTTTTAATAAACTTGAGATGTACTTATACTTTGTAAGATCTGTATAATGAACACTAAGAGTAAACCAAAGTAATTTACTTCAAATGATAGTATTCTATTTAAGTTCACTTCCTAAATGAGTAGGATATTGAATAAATCAAACATCCTTTAATAAACATAAGATGTGATAGTCTGCCAATGCAGCCCATACAATGTAGTTATATTGATACTTTATAAGATCTGTATAATACACACTAAGAGTGAACCAAAGTAATTTTACTTCAAATGATAGTATTCTATTTAAGTTAACTTCCTAAATGAGTAGGATATAGAATAAATCAAACATCCTTTAATAAACTTAAGATGTGATAATCTGCCAATGCAGCCAATCCAATGTAGTTATATTGGAACTTTATAAGACCTGTATAATAAATACTAAGAGTAAATAAAAGTAATTTTACCTGTATTAATAGCATTCTATTTTAGCCACCGCCTGAAGTGGCGTTTGAATAAATTATCCACCCTTTATAGAACTGAATATTAATTTTCTAATAGGACAAAAGGACAGTCAGTTAATATTGTTACATTGTGATCTCTTTATAATGGACACAATAATCAGAGAAATAAGTGTGTCCTGTTGAATGCTGGCAATCCACCTCTGTTCGATAAGTGATATCAAAGACATAAGTTATTGCATTGAATGATTAAGTTCTTAATGTAAAAAGGATATTTGGATGATAGCAAGCCTTGAGATAAACTCTATTGATTTACGTGGAATAATAAGTATTTAAATTGCTAACACATAGTTCATAATGTAAAATGAAATTAAATTTTGACAAGAGATGTAAATTCTCAGTTTTAAAGAATTAAAGGCACAAGCTAATAATTAA
This sequence comes from Scoparia ambigualis, assembly GCA_963921215.1. Classification (NCBI taxonomy): domain Eukaryota; kingdom Metazoa; phylum Arthropoda; class Insecta; order Lepidoptera; family Crambidae; genus Scoparia; species Scoparia ambigualis. The sequence continues at coordinate 9,375,369 of OY992510.1, forward strand.
AGTTAAAGCCAATGTGACGGAGCCATAGTTAAACAATGAGATGAAAGGCACGCTATAGGGCGGCGGTTGGGGCCCGTAAATTGCACAAGACTTCTTATGTATCTTGCTACTGTTAATAAATAATAATACCTGCAGGCTGGGCTATCATCTGATTATCTCTGAGTGGTTACAAATCTTCCCCGCAGCTGCAGTGAAGGATTTGGGTCACAGTTCGGACGGAGTCATTGCTAGGCTACACATATCTATATGATTTATAGACTGGTAGGTAATTAGGTCAGGAGAAAATTAACATACATGGGATAAGCCAATTACTAAACTTTCACGAAAGAACTTGAGTTACTTAAATGCGGTTAACAACGGAGGGTTCACTAGACGATCTGGCCAAAATAGTATTTATTATAATATTACATTGCTTGACTGAAATTCACTGCAAATAGAATTAAGCTATGCTAAGGTTTCATCATCATACAAACACTACGCACTCCACAAAAACTACAAACACAACCATTCGATTGTAGATAAATTAGGTTAAATAGTTTTAAGAATTAGATAATAAGTTAAGTTAAGGTAAAAGCGGCGATGATGTGCGTATGTATTATAAGGTAGACTAGGTTAGAGATTAGGTGAGGCGGAGAAGTTACAAAAGGGAGAGGGGTTAATAAAATGCCCTTGCTGTATTACTTGCCAATTCTTATCAGAACAAGTTCTTCCGCCCCGTAGACGTACAAACCGATGGCGTAGTGGCAAACAAAAGAGCTGAATTATTGTATCCTTAACTTAATAAAACACTTCCTTTGTTATTCCAAAACGTAGACTGAAATTAATCTGGTTTAAAAAATATGCTAGATAGAGAAAACATTAATTTATTATCCATCATATTAATATCTATTTATTAAAACTTGCGCACTTCCTCTGTCTCCTCGTAAGGTTCCACTAACCAAAGGTTGTCTGGAAGAGATCGCTTTCAGCGATAAGACCGCCTTTGTACATACTAGTTTTAAGCTGATGTCATGTGTAACTGTTTCTTGTGTATGTGCAATAAAGTGTTTATCTATCTATCTATCCTAACTAACCTAGTTATAAACTAGGTTATTTTTATAAAAAAAGGACGCAAACTGTCACCTGGGCCCTGATTCTGTATCGCAATCTATAGAATCCACACCTAAACCTTACCGCGCACAAACGTCAAACGCATACGTTTTTGGGAAGATATCGTAACTTTTTAAGGAATTAACGTGGTTTTGAAACAAGGAATCGTTAAGAATAAGGGTCCTGATGGAAAGCAATCACCGCAGCCCATTGGACACCCACCCGCAAAACCAGAGGAATCGCAGATTACGGTAGTTGTGGAATAATGGGGTTTAAATTTTGAATGTCAGGCCTATAAACAGGACTTCCCACATGGAACAACTGCGAGAACAGGGCATATTGTGCCATAACCTACCACGCTGGCCTAATGATAGTAACACATATGAAGAGTAAGAATGATAACTGTTTATTAAAAAAAAAAAAAAATTCTACAACGGGTAAGCGCTTGGCCTCCATCTCACCTGATGGTAAGTGACGATAAGGCCGAAGGTGGAAGCGCGCTTCACCCGGAATCCTCAACCACTGAGGAACTGGCTATCTTATCTTAAACTGTCGGAACACAACAATGCTATAAACATCGTTGTTATGGCGACAGACTTAGATAAGATGGTGGTAGCTAGCCAGGCGGACTTAACAGCCCTACCACCAACCAAACCGAGCACACAAAGATGTACCCCCCATATATATCAACATATCAGCTGCAATACCTGTAAAAGGGTGCACGATCAATCACCAGCACCGCACCAATCAGTGAATGAAGGTCACACCGCCCTGTATCCGTAATGAAGCGGAGCCGCGGCCGCGGCGGCGGCGGGCGCCATTTGAATTGTAAATGTTATTATTTACAAACGCAGTCGGCCGGCTAGCGGCCCATTCGGATTTACACAAGCGGTAAACAAACTCAACTTGTCATTTGTAATGTAAACTTAATACTGGAGGTGTAGGGCTCAATCTCCAGGTTGGACAGTCTGTTTCAGATTACTGCGACCGCTGGCGGTTTGGAACGGGAGGCGCGATCTCTCAGTACTTTAATTATATTATTTTCATTACGGTTGACGCTCGTACTTGTGGCCAAGGCTTTATTAGCTGTAGCGTTTGTAAGAGCGTATAAAAGCGGATTCAGACTATCGTTTTTATTGCGCGTTTGAGTTCATATCAGCTTACTGACCGTTCTCCGTTCGTTGCGTTTTTTGCTATTATCCTTGATTATGACTGCTGAAGTATAACGCACTCTGAATGAGAAATACGCCCGCCGCGCCGCAAGACGCCCGTGGTCGTGACCGAGGCCGTACAAGCGATTATTCCGGCGTGTTGGGTGAAACCAGCTACCATCTAGTCCGTTAGGTTAGATTAGGTCAGACTTTTGACAAATATCGGAGCCCCCCTTCCCACCTGGGCACACTAAAGTAATGAAATAAAGGAAAGAAAAATTGTAAGACTAAATTAATAAAATAAAAAAATGAGTGAATTTGCCATAAGAATCGAAATGAAAAATGTATAAATTATCAAATAGTATAATCCAAAACATTTCTACAGGGAAATATTTGCCAATTGTACGTTTGTCAAGTAATTGTTCGTAAAATGAAACATTTGCGGAACAACTTCTTATTAAATTGTTGTAAAGAAAAACATTTTAAATAGTGTTTTGGTTATACACTAGTGATTCATCAGTAGCCACATGGATCGTCTCTCGTGGCTCGCGCATACGAAAAAAACGCTGATCTGAAACCGTCGAAACTTTTCGACCAAGTTGCACCGGCCGTGGTCAAGGGCTGACCGCTGTCGCGGTAGATACACTCTGATACACTGATACACATTCTGATTAGAGTGTATCAGCGTATCAGACCTTATAAGCGCTTCAAAAACGCCGGTTTGTAACCGCTCTAACACAATAAGTGCTGTTTGTGGTCCCTCATGTGCCCTAGCACCCGCAAGCCCGGCCTCTCGTACAAATGACGAACAAACACGCTGTTTGCTCCGCCGCGGCTGTTTGACTACAATTTGGTGCGTCACGCTTTCGAAGAGCTTTGCATACGGGACTCAAATAAGTCTACCTCTGTTGACTTGTTTGAGTCGTTCTTTCTTATTGTGTTTATCTAACTTTTAGTTTGGACAAGTATTGTAGGAGCATAGCTACGGACTCAGATAGCCATGAAATAGCGCTTTATGAACATGTCACACTAATCTCTCGAAACGATCGCGCTCGTGCAGTGCAGCCATTATGCATTAACGCAGTAGTAATTGGTATGACAATGTATCGAACTACTTCTGAGGGAGACTTTATACTTTATAAATTAATTTCATTATCATTTGTACATAAATATTTCCGTAAAAAGGTTTTACTTTTTTTTACTTTAGTAACTTTTCCGAAAGCACTGAAATGTGGTTGGTCTGGGTTTAAATGTAACTAAATGGTATCTACCCTGTGGGGGGTAAAACTCGGTACAAAAAGTCACCCCACTACACTAGTTCGAAACAAAGACCCATTCGTACTTATAATATTTGATAGGATTATGATATGTTATCTCTTTATTCTATATTAAACCAAAGAGTAATAATGAAAACCAACCTCCCTGGTTTGAAGGCTGTTAATTATTTTTTGTAAACTATACAGCTTTAGGCTAACTGCGCCTAAGGCATTATAAGTCTATCGTGTCGCGTCACCTAAATTCAAAGATGCAGTTTCGTTATCTAAATTGGAAGATCTAGTGTTTTGGAAGATAGCCAAAGAGCTTTCCAATTAAAGCGACCGTAGCAGCTCTTAATAATCTGTCTATCCAGACATAGACAAAAGACTAGCTTTCATTGTCGTCTACAAGCCAATTATAAACGTTGTATTTATAGGTATTTATCACCATTATATCAGCAAATGTGCAGTTTTCAGTCTATGGGGAAATTTGGACTATGGCAGAAGAACTGACTTTGGGGTCTTCATTGCCAAGCCTCTGACTAACCCTTAGGGGGTAATAGTCTTCAGTGTATGTCTGTATGTTATCACCTTCAGCAGTGGGACGTTAGTTAGCCCACACGTCCCACCTCTGCACAAAATTAACGTAAACAAAAACACTACACAATTTATTTGGGCCATAACCTATCTTAACGTGGTGACGCTAGCCTCATGGTTGGTGGGTTTAAAGATTGCTATCTTGCGACATCATCCTGGGTGAAACAATTAAAATTTGACATATAATAACGTCTGAAAACAAATAATTAATTAATTAATAACTAAAATTAAAAAGTGGATCAAACAAGTTTCCACTTTATGATAATTTAGTTAATAACGGACACAAATATTCAAACAGTTATAACTTAACTTGGACGAATAAAACGCACTCCGCGTGTTCAAAATCATTGCGTCTATAAAGATACAAATTAAATTAATTAAAGGCAATTAAAAATAAATTACATTGCATTAAATTAAATGTTACGGCTCCGTAATGTGATTAAAACTTCCAACTCCCTCCCGAAAGCAGGGCACGCTGAAACCCCTGCTTATCAAATCGTAATAAAAAAGGGTAGGTATTGTAAAAGCAGCACAGTTAATTATAGCTAATTAAGGCTGTCGGTCGGGCTGTCCGGCCTCCTTGCGCCGATGAAGACAGATGGCCTTTTTACACAGCTGAATTACGCTGGCATCGTTTACTTAAACTTTTTCTTGCTTCCCGGGATTTCTTCTTTGCCTCAATGCAAGTCTAATTTACTGCGGGTGACGGATTTTTTTTAACTAGGAGCATTCCTGTAATTTTTTATGTTCATATTATGTTATTGAAATTATATAATTGTTTATTCAAAATAATCGTAAGTATAACTAACTACTTAATTAAAAAAAAGGTTTTTACAGCAAATTCTTGGTAATAGAATAAAGGCGAATATGTAGGTTTGTTTAGTAATTATTATGGATTGCGAAATTTGATTATTTCTTTACTTTAAACAATTGACAGAGATGGTTTTATTAGCATGAATCGCTCATCGTATTTAGTGAGTTAGGATATTCCATCACTAATAAAAACTAAATGTATCTAAACTAATAAGAATAAGAAGTTATTTATTTGACACATAATAAATTACATTATAAAAAAGAAAAAGAGTACATAATATAGCAAAAACAACTGTAATTTAAAATAAAAGAGAAAACTAAAAAAATATATATTTTTATGTGGCAAAAAGGCGCCCGTTTAGCATATGTTATGGCCTGTCAGGCCGGGCATAACGCTGATGTCCAGCGGATGCCTTTCTCGCACCGCGCATCTCTCTCTGGTTTAAAGCATAACAAAACAGATGCGCAGTGACGCAGAGTGCGGCGGATCTGTTGTTACATAAATAAGATATAATTTATTAAACAATATTCGATAAAAAAATAAAATTATACTTACAAATAATAAGCATACCTAATTAAATTTAATAATAATTAATAACAATAGCATAATATAAATACAATACAAAACACGCTAACCTAGAAAAATAAAAAATCATCTTTCAACAAACAACAATAAACACTGTACAAATAAATATAATGTATGTAACAATATTATAATAATGTACAATGTATAATGCATAATGCCAGCGGCCATGTCACAAAATACTGAACCCGAGAAACTAAATAATAATACTAAGACTCAAGAAACAAAATTAGAAAAATTATTTTAACAAACCATGCCGAGTCACCAAGCCATGCACGAAATGTTTCTGCAAGGAAGTTATTTAAGGTTAAAATAGACTCGCCATCGCCACGCCGCACCCTCCCGCGCATCGCACAAACCCCGTTGGTGAGTATCCAATCCGCTATTGTTTAACTGCTGTGTTAATAAATGCTTTTTTAGGTGTCCTTTAAAAGAAGTTTTAACTTTTAGGGCGCGCAACGGCGGAGGCAGGTCATTCCAGCATCTTGACGCGGCGAACCTGAATGAGCCACGGAACGCTACCGTGAGAGGCATTCTCTCTTTGGATATCTGCTGCGTTCGCGAGCCCATTCCAGCTTGTCTAGAAGACATGTTGTACTGGCTGTGACGAGGACACCAAATAACATGGTGGCCAGATGTAGTCTTCTGCGCCCTTCCATTTTCAACGTGTTACTGGCGTTGAGGAATGGGGTAACGTCCCAACTAGCAAAATAAGTACTTAAAACGATCTCAAGACTACTTTTATTGTCACTTATAAGAAACTTGTATCATGCTACAAAGCTGGATTTGGGCGCAGTTATAGGAGCGTTTATTTCTATAACTATCTTATAATCATCTTTTAAAATGTTACTAAACCCTATAATATACTTGACGAAGCGCAATAGCTTCTATAATGATATGAGACTACACAATTACAAGCACAAACGCTCTTGTTAGTATCTGACATAAGTATCTTACTAAAGCAATCTTGTTTTTAATGCACTAGTAATGTACTTAGTTATTAGTAAGTAATAAGTATATTTTATTAGAAGTTATCTTTTTTTTTTCCTTCGGCTGGTGGTTCCGGTTGTTTTGTGGTAAATACTTAATAAGAACATAAGTTTCTATTACTATTATTTTGTATTATTGTAAAACATTAATTACTAATAATATATTGTCAATATAGTGTATGAACTCGTGGGGAAGTCATTTTTACTGTAAATGTGTACCACAATTTAGTTATTTTCACAATCCCCTCCGAAAAATAGCACATTAGTATATTGTTGTAAATAAAATATTTCATCAATTCTTATGAATATTCGCCATGTTTTGAAATTGCTCTCCATTAAGTACTTTATAGTATCATTGTAGGTAAATTAGTACTTGTAGCAGTTTCAGTCCAGATAACTCGCCTCCATTTAAAAACAAATTAGGGTTCCCTTGAAATATGCCTGCTAATGCTAATTATAATTCTTTATACCTATTTGTCACTTTTCTCCTGTAACTACCACTCCTTTTCAATCGTTTCCAATCGCTTAAGTTCATGTTCAACTTATTTCCTCGAGACGAAGGGGAACAACTGAATCTCAACAAAATGGCTGACGTTTACTAATAAAGTTATTGATCTAGTAGCTTATAAGCTTTTTTGATCAAATAGCGATCTTATTAAGTACTATTAGATCTAAAAGAGTCTCGAGCAAAACTATACCGGCGCAAACTTATAGTGATCTCAGCTAACTATATTATTATATCTTGTTTTCTCACAAAATGCTACTAAAAGATCAAAATGTTATTCTTGATTATTTAGTTTTACAGTAAACAATTATAGGAGACTTATTCCTAAAAGTGTACTAAAAGAAAATCTTGTAGCTAACTATAAGACTAACTTACAAAGACAAATCCTCTTGAGAATATCTACGTTTCTGAAATGCTATTACTAGTAAAAGTGTCCTATAGATGTTTTGTAGGTCAGTCTTGTAGCGAACTATAAGACCAAGATATAAAAACGAATGCACTTAAATATGTTAAGGCTTGGCAAATGCTATTATAAGTTAAATAGTCTACCGCAATGTCTTTATAAGAACGTTATTAGTAGTGACAGACTTATAAACTTTTTTTATAGGATTACTTTACTAGTTGGGGTGCGACTACGGAGGGACGGTGAAGCAAAAACGAGCACAGGCATTCTAAATTCGTTGTATGAGTTTGGCCATTCTGGCCAGTAGACATGGCCCATACACCATGTCGCAGTAGTTAAACTTACTGAGTACTAGGCTTTCACAGAGGGAAATCCTCAATCTCTCACACAAATATATGGTCGCAGCTTTAATCTGTAAAATAGTTTCTCGCGCACTCTGTGACATGGTAGGTACTCAAATTTAAGATGGCTGTCAAATATGAGACCCACATTTCTAATGCGGTCTACGCGTTCAATCCGTTCCCCATCTATTTCGATATGCAGGGCAATGTTGCTGAATCTTTGAACAGTTTTAGGTGTTCCTATTAAGATGTCTTTGACTTTTTGGCGTTGAGGACAAGGGAGTTAGTTGAGAACATCAAAGATTGAAATTCTGCCAAAAACACATATACCAATAGCCTTAATTTTTATTCCTTTAAATGAAATTAAGGGTGAGTTCCACCCTTGAAACTTTCCCCAAGAAACCTATGTGCAAAAATGACAAAAAAAAATTCGTCCTCCTATAATATTGTCGACAGCTGATCGGACAGTTTTATAACTACGTCAAATGTCAAAGACTCAAATTAATTGATTGTGCATCTAGTTTTCATACGTGATCCCGAATGGGGTCTCTATCAGAATACCCTCGTTGTAAAATGACAATATCGGCCAAACGTCTTGATATTAAAACGCCATTGTTACTAAATAGACATGAACGCTAAACGCCTTAGTAGCAAAACTTCTGGATTTTAAAATGTCGTAATTCAAAATACTCTAGTAGCAAATCGTCTTTATAATAAAACGCCATAGTTACTAAATAGACATGGGCGTTGAATAATATAGTAGCAAAACGTCTTGATACTTAAATGCCATAGTTACTAAATAGAAATTAACGCTAAATGCTCTTAGAGATGCTGAGTTTCTATATAGATTAATTGTTTGTTTGTGCCTATGAACATCAGCCATTTTTGATGTCCTCACTGCTGGGGAACAGGCCTTCCTTATTAGTGGATAAGGAGGATGGACTATTATCTCATTCTGTGTTTATGTCATCCAACTGATTTGACTTCCGGCTAATAAGGTATTCTAAACATACGGACTATTCGCAATTCCAGACGTTTTGCTACTAGCTCATTCTGCTTTTATGTCGTCCGGCTGAGATGACTCTCTGCTGACTGGGTACTCTGCTTTTATGTCATGTAGCTGAATTGTCTTTCGGCTATCTAGGTACCATGCTTTCATGTTATCCAACGTGAATTGTCTTTCAGCGAAAAAGTCATTCTGATAGAGAACCATCGAATGTTATAGTCTTATTGCCCTTGTGCGCTTTTTCCTCGCAAAGGTCAGTGTCTATCCAGGGCCTTGGTTCTGCTATTTTTAAACGTTCACGAGTCAGCTACCCGATTTGCACCGTTTATTAACAAAACAAACATCAGGATCAGAGGGGAGAGAGATCCTACTCTCTATCTTCGAAACTAAATTTCGGCCGATTTTCGTTTTCGTTTTACAGCGGTTTCCATTCCTTCCGAAATTAAGGTCATACAAAATAAGTTTGGCATTTAACATCTGCGTAATATATAATAATATGTTCCGTTGCGGGTGTTGCTGGGACTGCCGAGATTCTGCAGTGCATCTGGCATGTTTGCCGACGCTCACACAGACGGGTTCCATACCCTAATCAGAAAAAAAATTACTTCCATTAAAAACAGAATGCTCGGCAGTCCCAACAGTATTTTAAAGGTTTTAGTGGGGAGGTGGGACAGTGCACTGATGAGGCACTGGATCACCGCCTTAATAAACCCTAATGCGAAGCTAATTTATTTTTAAATTAATTTAAATATTGTGTTTCGTTGTATTTTACTAACATAGATGTAATAACTCTGTTACTAACAATTGGATCTGGTTATCTGAATAAATACATTTTATTATTATATTATTATCATTTAGATTATTAATTTTAAGAAAGTTGTTTGAAATTTCAAAAATAATGAAAAGCGCTGCAAATAGCAAACGAAAATCGTCCGTTCGTTTCCGAGAAAGAGAGTAGGCCCTCTGGCTACTGAGAAATATTATCATTTGGTTGAGTTAGACGAATCGAGCTTCTTACAATTAGATGGGGTTATAAAATACGTAGGGAGCTCGATGGCACAGCGGCTATTGCGTTAGGATTGCGATCTTGCCCGCTAAACAACTTTCTAATTGCTGGGTCGCTGGATGGGTGACCAAATTAAAAACAACTCGAGCTCTTCCGTGCTACGGAAGGCACGTTAAGCCGTTGGTCCCGGTTGTTGTCGTAGTCGACAGTCGTTAAAATCCACCAACACGCATTGGGCCAGCGTAGTGGGTTATGGCCCAATATCCCCACTTGCTATTGTTCACGTGGGAGGTCTGTGCCCAGCAGTGGGACGTTTATTGGCTGATGATGATGATGATAAAATGAGTCTCGGAAAATCGCTAATGAAAATAGAGCTAAATAAAATAAAAATAAAAGCGGTAAGCGACGCATTTAATGGCTAATTTCTAATTACTTATTGGCAGAGTCTTAGATAAAAGTCACCTATAATGAAATGGTGAAATCGGTTCTGAATAATGAAGAGGTAAAGACATAAATAAGATATTAAGGGTGGCAATGTCTGTATTATTCCCCTTGTTTACTTGTAATGATTTTAAAGCGATGGAAGCACAGAAATATATCAAGATGGAAGCCTGCCTCTGACAGCTCTATTGTTACGTCAAAAACAGCGCAGTCCGCTACAAGAAATTATAAACACAGCCATTGATGCCACTACTGACTGAAAACTGACTTTTTGTTCCACTATTTTGTTAACTAGTGTAAAGACTCTTTCATCATTAAATAACAGAACACATTGGCCTTGCTTCTTCAAAAATGAAAACGAAATTAACCACAATATGTTAGCCACAAAAAAACGTTATATAGATTGGCCACAAACATCTCCGTTTCAATAGAGCTACAATTTTACAAATATAATTGCCTAACAATAAATTGTATCATCTTTATCATCAGACGAAGGACGTCTACAGCTGTTGGACAAAGAATTCCCCCAATGATCTCCACTAAAACTTAAACCATATACTTATAAATCGTGTAATTTCTAAAAGTAGGTAACCAAGAAAAATATGGAACTATGTAATATACTACTAATCACATCACACTAATATTATAAAGGCGAAAGTTTGTGAGTGTGTATATTTGTTACTCTTTCACGTAAAAACTACTGAATGGATTTGGATGAAGTTCGGCAAACATATAGTTTATAACCTGGATTAACACACAGGATACTTTTTATCTCGAGATTCCCACGGGAACGGGAACCACGCGGGAGAAACCGCGAGCGGCCGCTAGATGGTTATATAGTTAGCTGGATGGCTTTGGCGTTGTCACAGCTCAGCAATGATTCAAGTTACTCAACTCTCTTTATCTTGTTTAAACAAAATTACATAACATAAAAAATAATAAAACTTCTAACTTGATAAAAAAATCATATACCTAGCTTTACGTTTAAGATAAATTACGTAAATCCATACATGCCTATAATCACGACTATTTATCCCCGAAGGTTTGGTCAAAGACAAGGCAATGGGCCATCATAGTCCACTTTTCACTTAATAGCGATTGAACATGTGCTCAGCGTGACAGGTGGTGAGCCCATCATCGCTCTATGCTGTTGGATATATGTGCAGTCTTTATAGTCCGTTAGTCGCCTTTTACGACACAAGGAAAGAGAGTGGGTGGTTGTATTCCTTTAATGAGCCGCTACGCGACACAGATCGGAAATAAATAATAGGTGTTTATGTTATTTTACATTCGCTTTAATAAATACATACATATAGGTACATATAATCACGTCTATTATCCCCGAAGGGTTAGTCAGAGACTAGGCAAAGAGGACAGCAAAAGCGGTCCTCTACCATAGTCAACTTTTCACCAAATAGCGACTGCAAATGTGCTCATCGTGACAAGTGGTGAGCCCATCATCGCTCTATGCTGTTGGATGTATGTGCAGTCACTAGTCCGTTAGTCGCCTTTTACGACACCAGAGGCAAGAGAGGGGGTGGTAGTATTATTGCACCGCTACACGACATGGTTTACTTTAATAAAGCAGATCGTTATATTTTGTTTATTTAAAAACTGTTGCAAACAGTTTATTATCCAAACTAAAAAATGTAGGGTGATGATAACAAATGGTTCAACGCTGCCTTTTGACAGTTTAGCAAAAGTTATACAAATAGGAAAATAGTTTCAAAAAAGTTTAACGAGGGAAATTCAGCTTGTGTACAGCACTTTTTTGTCGCTCAATGCACTAGTTTTTAAAGAAAACAGTTATCTTTTAGTGTCATCTTTTGTTTTAAACAGTTTTCATTTAAGATCACCGTTAATAAACTAAAGGTCTTCGCATACGTAACGGGAAATTTCCCGGACGGAACGACGACGGAACGGAACGGGACGATTTCTTAACATCGTTGCATTTAAAAATATAGCAATAAAATATACGTGGCGGGAAACATGGGCGGGACGGGGACGGGAGGCCTCGTCCCGCACCCCCGTGTCCCGTCCGGGAAATTTCCCGTTACGTATGCGAAAACCTTAAGTTACTATTCAAGACGTTCATAAAAAAATGATTAATTTTACGGCGTTAAATGAAAACGTGACACAATTTAACAGTAGGTTGGAGCCAGACTTTAGATTTGACTTTAGAGAGCTTTGACGGACGAAAATAATACCAAATTATGAAAAAATGCAGGCAAAGGACAATGGGACAAATCGTGCCTACACATCAACAGAAATAAAAGGTAGCTTAATAGATCTTGGCAAGTGATTACTAAGGCGATGTTATTGAAATATATTGGAGATAGACGGAATCGTCTCCACGATGCCTGGCTGATTAGAGCAAGGATACAATCAAGACACGTAAGATCACGGACGTATTACTCGTATAAGTAGGTATATTAATTGAAAGGAATGCTTTATCACTAACCAAACAAAGTCGACGTCGACCACTTCGGTATTCTTCCCCAGCTCGCTAATTATTCCCCAGAGATACACTTTTCCCGTAGATACACTTTTAATAAACTGCGCTTTTATTCCTGTTAGATACACTTTTTTAAACCCAACCAATTTGTCCTCTTAGATACACTTTTCGGTACTGTTGTGTATAAAATAATAAAATACGCATCAATAAAATTTTAGAAGATCTCCTTAACGACAAAATCGATATCGAGCTCATTCATCCGTTTAAAGAAACAATTCCACATTGTTGAGTGATTTTATAATTTGTTCACTTATGATTAATTTAGTTTTTTTCCATCTAAAAACATTTCTAGTTAGGTGTCAAGCCAAAAGTGTATCTCTGGGGAATAGAAGCTTTAGTTTTGTTTGATTGTGATTTATTTAGTTTTCCTTTTCATCGAAAACACTTTTCTATTTAAGTGTTAAAGCCGAAAGTGTATCTCTGGGGAATAAAATCGTAGTTTTATTAAAAGTGTCTCTACGGGGAAAGTGTAACTCTGGGGAATAATTCGCGCTCGCTACCTACTGTACGCGCCGCGCGGTCGGATTGGAGCGCAAGCGACAGCTGTAGTTCACCGGAACAGTAGAATTTTTATTGTTATCGAGCTCTAGGAGTCCTTGTCACAGACGAGAGGGTACTGTTTCATATTAAAAAATGATTATTGAGCATATCATGATCGTATTTAGATAATAAGTTGTAAGAAATACATCGTTATTACTACTACATAAAGCGTGTAAAGTCCGTAGGTATGTTACCGATTTCCGAGTGATTTTTAGAGAAATACTAAAAGACAAATAAACTGTTGCAATCATCACTTTATTTTGATACCTGATGGATAGGAAATATATCAGTTAGTATATTGTTGTTTACAGAACGACAAAATATGGTTTGATTTTAGAGTAATATTTTTTTTGCAAAAGGCGGGAATAGTGACGTCATCCGCAAATTCAAAAAAAATATTCCGCCGAAAAGTGGTCTACCGGGAACCTCCTCGACTGTACAGATGTACCTCTTTATGGGATTTGAACCCAAGACCTCTGAGTCTCAGACCGGTAGCTTAGCCACTAGACCACAGAGGCGGTTACAGTATTTTAATGGACGACTAATACATCGGTGGCGAAGTATCCAACGCAGCCGCCCGGTATGCGAAAGGTGTGGGTTCGATTTCCACTTGTGGTCAAACTTTTTACAATGTTTCACTATCTTTCGTATAATTTCCTTATACTTTATCATCTTGTGAACTGTAAACTGACTGTTATGCAAAAAAAACCGTGAGAAAGTGAGAGTACCTATACATTCTTTAATTACTTAGACTTTGATATTTTTTTTACATAAACCCATAGTATTTTGCTTGAGAAAAGAATTAAAGTCTATTAGTGGATAATGTAAGTATACACGTTGGCACCAGTTTCATGGCTGTTGGTGGGTGGAGTCAGTGCCCATACATTTTTGCCCATTGTCATTTTGGAAGCACTTAGGTCAATTTCATTACCAAGACAAAAGATTAGACTGGATTTTCTGAAAATCTCTCGTAATCATCGGACACCGGTTTACGTGAAACTTAGTTAAAGAAGTCCTGAATGGGACGTAGGCAGAAAATTATAATATAGAGATGTTGCGAGTGAAAACTACACTTGCACATGGTAACGTAGCTACGTAGGGATATAGTGCTATAGTGGTTAATAGGGGTTCTAACGACTGCCTTTCTGGACTAATGTCTTATTGTACTTTTCGAAAGACAAAGGTTCTGGACATAGTTTAGCTACTATTTGAAAATAGCAAAACTTGCATGATTTGCAACCTTAATAGTTAGTTAAGACATGTTATACGTTATTTTTATTTATTTATTAGGACAACCAACAAGACAAAACCTGATCAAGCAAAAATTGAAGAAACAAACATAACCTTACAGCTAAAAGTCATTTTACCTACATGCTGTCACGGCATCCAATGTGGAGTAGTATAATTTACATTTAAAAAAAAACAATTTATTTATATAATGCCTATTGTAAAGGAAGCATTATACAAAAGTATATAATGCTTCCCTTCCAGCGCCAACTAATGCAACAAAAAAACAAAATTAATAATTGAGTACCTAAAAAAAATTAATAATCGTTCAGTCACTAATTTGGTGCAATATCAAATGACTTTAATATTTCCTGTCCGAACTTCTGGGGCTTATCTGCGAAGATCTCGATGTTACATACTTTGCAGAGTTCGTTATATTGCCGCTATAGTCTATTTATGGTGGCGTGGTGAGTGCGACCCACATTGGTCCTGCTGCCCTTAACAGAAAAAGGCACATACGTTCTTTGTCTGGCTGTTCTACTAACACTTCAAAAGGTAGCAATATAAAAGTTGTTTCTTAGTTATGTTTCACGAAGTTCCCGAGCGCTGTAGCCACCTGACGCCACCAGCAAACTTTCTTGCATTATTAAAAAATTGTAAGAGCAATCTTCCAAAATGTCGTAAGACATCCATTTTCTTGAGTAATTTACGTTGTTATGTTTTCCTTTTTACGCATGCGTTTAAGATAAAGTATACAGGGGTGATTTGCAGCAAGATTCTACAAATCACTCCTGTACATTTTATTTACGCCAAATACGCCTGTACGCCAAATAAATATTCATCCCACAATGTCCGAAGGACCGATGCGTCCACAGATTCACACCCACCGATATAAGACACGTTTGAATTTAGCATCCCGGTTACCACCAGGCAACATGCCTTACAAATAAGAAAATGCCACATACAATTTATAAATAATCTTTTCATAAAGTTACTTTGTTTGTGACTGAAATGCTTGGTTGTCTTTTTTATTTCACTAAAAATATTCTGTAACGTTTAACTGTAAACGTAAATTTCTAAATAAAGTAAACGTCTACGACAGAATAATTTATAAGTCTTTATATTACTGTTACTTTTCTGGTCTTTAATTAGAAAAGTTAGAAGTGCCTTATCTAACTGATCGTTAGTCCCACTTTTTTCTGTTCGTAAATTACTTTGGAAGAATCAATCTTCATTTACCTACTAACTTAAGCTAAATCGCTTCGGCGCCGGCTAGAAAGTTTTGCCTGTTCAATAGAATAACTAACTGAAAGATTATATTTTTAAGCCATATAGTGTATTTAATTGTGTTACAGTTTAAGCAGTTTACCTATTCAACGCTACTTTAAATTAGTTTTAGGAGTTTGAACATTTCATTTATTTTTGTTCCACTGAGAGTGCTGAACAAGTAAAGCAATTTTGCCGCTGGCTTTACAAAATGAATTGTGAGTGTTATTGTAATCTATCAAAGTGATAAAACGACTACCATCAGTAGCTCAATTAAAGGAGATGTTATTTCGTTTTATTGTTTATAACCATTGTTGTTCTTAATGCTATATTCATATAGACGACCTCCTTGGTCGAGTGGTTTGTACACGGGTTTTCATGGTGTCGACATCTCTGTGGGCCCGGGTTCGATCCCCGGTCGGGTCAATTTAGAAATTATTGTTTTTCTAAATTTTCTATGTATAATAAGTATGTATTTAAGTATTTTAAGTATGTTTATCCGTTGTCTAGTAACCATTTAACGAGTTTCTTCGAATCTTCTCTTGGGCTAGATAATTGGTGTGTGTGTAGGAAAGTTTTATTTATTTATTTTTATATTTTTTTATATCGAAAATCAGAGTAGCTCATGAAAAAAGTCAACTGCCTAAGGTGGATTCAAGACTCACTTGACTCTTTGTGATTCGGGTGACTATGCTCCGTCTTTTTTTAATTACGAATAAAATTTTTATGAGTACTATTTGTAGCAATAATACTTTTGAAGTATGACAGAGTTAGTGTACATATAATTGCTTATAGCAGTTCCGTATCACCGTGACAGCACTTGTGGAGAAGTATAGAAGTTTGAAGTGGGTATGATATGGGCAGAGTCCCTCATAGCTACAGTGTAGCCCCCGGGTGAAGTAGTGGTATGCGTAGGTAATGCAGTTTCTCCTGTACAAAATAATTATAGTTTGGAAGCGTAGAAGAATATGTATTACATTACAACTAGCAGCAGTAACCAAAACAGCAAACGGTCGCAAAACCTGCGTTGGTCTTCAGAAACAGTCCGATAATAAAGTTTTGTTTTAACGTTTACTTTTTATTTACCATTCGTACATCAAAATCTGTGAATTTTTGTATACGTAGGTATACAAAAATTTACAGATTTAGCAGTCCCCGCAAGAATCGGAGCATTGAAATAAATACAAAAAATTACGAAAAAAATATTTTTACATATTAACACATACATTACAAGTTGATTAATAATAAAAAAAAATATTGAGATATACTTCCCTAAAATTACACAACTACATTACTTACAGATCGAATTATAACATACGAATGTATAACACTGCACAAAACAGAGAATAACATTTTCTTTTCTTTTACAACCTAAGTGAAATTCATGCATTTCCCTTGGATTTTCAAAATTCCAACTCGAATGCACTTCTCGCCTGCATTCGAATCTTTTAACACTACTTTTTTAACACACTTCTAACATTACCATGACGATCGGTCAATAATCAATCATAGAAGCTACATCACTTTTATATACGGAAATACCCGATTTACTATAGTTCCAAATCTGAAGAGACCACCTACAGGTGTCAACTATAAATTGATTTTCAAAATGTTTTAGTTAATTTGAAGTTAAACTAATACTCTAGGACCTGCTTTTATTAATAATTTTTTATGTCTGTTTTTCCGAAATATTTACAATTTAGTAACCAAACACCACCCCATAAAATGTATTTATACACATTTTTCAAAATTCCAAAAAAAGTTATTAGCCCGTACACGTGTCTCGATATATTTCTCAACTTTTGGTACTATTCCATCTCGATCCTCCCAAAATCCTCGGAGTTATAGCCAAAAATACGTCTCAGGCGAATTCGCAGATAACCATTTTCAATGGTAAAAGAAAGAAAACATAGATATGATATTTATATTTTAGAGAATTTGTAGCTCAAGGGAATAACCCGTAGTTTTTCATCGTGACATCAGCGCCATACAGATATTATCTGTCTCCCTCGTTGGGTGATTTTGTCGTGTCCCATCTGATTTCTACTCACAGTGAAAGGGTCAAATCGACACCTGGCGGGCAATTTGTCACCGCTGCCTATATCGGCGTACCCTGTTCCCGGGAGACAGCTGTACCTGACACGATTCACGTTGAGATTTTTCAAATATGGGTATGTACATAAATTTCAAAAATGAAACAAAATTTACAATTCGGAAAACGCGAATAGTGTTTTTTTATTATAAAAAATACTTTTCTGATTTTAGAAAAGAAAAATAATAGTTGACTATACTGCAGTGATAAAGAAACTTAAATAACATATATTTTTTTAGAGGATCTATTCAAAGTTAAAATTATAATAACGGAAGTTATTTTATTCTTTATGTAGTGCAATTTTGATTTTTTTATAATAAGTAACTAAATTTAAAACTGTTTTTTGTTAAACTTACCTTATTGTAAAATTACATACATACATACCTTAATCACGACTATTATCCCCGAAGGAATAGTCAGAGACTTGGCAATGAGGACATCCCCTCTCCGTACATCGTTAATTTTTATTTGTACTGGCACCTCGATACCAACCGTTAGGTTATGCAAGAAGTGCTAGACGTCCCTGCGCCAGTATACAAACTCGCGCAGGTGACCATCTTCGTTAGGTCTTGACGCTGAATCAGTGTCCGCCGAAGCGCGCTCTTCATTCGGTACTCGTAAGACAAGCGTATCGGAAGAGTTTCCCCGTGAACACGTGTAGTTCACTGCCTATTGTCCAAATAGGTAGCCGGAGCTGTCGAGCTCGCTCACTTCTCGTTGCACGAAGGGCACAACTCGCTGTTGCCACTGCTCGTGTCATTAACTCTAAAGTCAACTTCCAAGTGTCCACCTTGGTCGCAGAGTAGTAAGTACACTCACTTCTCGAAACCCATCTGGGAGCCTAGCCAGTTCCCACGTCCTACACGGCTGGCTGGACCGGAGGCTACGACATCTAGAGGGCCGCCTCTCCTAGTTCTCCATACTAGTACCGGAGACACCAATGTCCAATGAGAACCACCGGACAAAGCTGCCAACTTAAAGGGAAACTCACGTTCCCCACAGGACTTTTCACTTCTGCCGCCACAGAGTACGCTACTAAGCAACGCTCGCTGTGCACGAGTTTGGAAGTCCAGGTATACAATACCTGGACAAACGAACATTCCCAAGCTCTACAGCTCACCACAAGCCACTACGAGTCCAACTCGTGTCCAGAGTCCCGCCGGAGGCGCCGGTAAAGGTACAACCAGCGGGGGGCGTGAACCGGAACCTCGTTTACCCCTGAGCGTCAATCAGCCGGACCCTTAGTTCCAGCTGCAAAACTCTATCTATAGGGGTGAGGAGATAGGGACAGGCAATGAGGACAGCAAAAGCAGTCCTCTATACCATAGTCCACTTTTCACCAAGTAGCGACTGCACATATGCTCAGCGTGATAAGTGGTGAGCCCATCGCCGCTCTATGCTGTTGGAAGTATGTGCAGTCTTTAATCCGTTAGTCGCCTTTTACAACACCCAAGGGAAGAGAGGGGGTGGTTGTAGTATTCTTTCACAGCTACGCGACACGGTTAAATTACCATTGTTTTAAATTACCATTGTTTTAAATTACCATTGTTTTAAATTAAATTTGAAATGAAAAAAGAAGCCTCCTGAGTTCTTTATTAGCTCATCTCAGGTAAAGGCTCTCCTAAATCCGAAATGGTGGTAGAATAGTAATATTTATTGATACCCTATGAGCACCGGTCACTTGCATTTAGCTAATTATGCTAATAGGTTAATTTGGATTAAGATTCATACCAATGAAAATAGTATTTGAAATGACATGTTGATAGTCTGTCTCATACTACAGTTCCACATGCGTGCTCGCTACTCGCTTCCCCATTCGACGATATGTTCTACGAAACATTCGCCTTCCTTAAACTGAGACGAGTGACTGTTTACACATTCGCGTGTATTCTTTTCTACTTCAACTTGCAAGAATGGACGATCTCTACGTTTTAGCAGCATCCGCGTGTCAATGATTATTAATAAATAATTTTTTGCTTATTTTTGTGTCTATCATGTTTTGGAAACCAAACCAAATAACTGGTTGAGCTTGGTAAAGTTCCCAAAACGTTAGAACTCAGTCGTTCCTTTAACCATTTTTAATATACAGTATATGTTGCTTGATCAACAATAAAAATACAATGAGCGAGAGAGCGAATGTGGAAACACTAAGTTCGCCTCGTCACTCGTGCCCTTTGACTCGCGTCCAAAAAACCGCTCCGAACGCGAGCGTCACGAGCGGCGAGACGAGTCGCGAGGCGAGTGACGAGCGTGCGTTCACACAATCGCGCACGCACTTCGCCTCGCCATTCGACTCGCGACTCGCGCGAATGTGGAACTGCGGCTTAATAAATATTATTATTATAGCAATTATATCGATAAACGCATTCAATACACAGTTATACGCACCGTAATGCAATGCAATTCGTTTAGCACAGCGAGTAGCAGCGCTTAATAGATTTATTGGGCGACTTTAATTCATTCTGCGCTTTGCAACGCGGAAATAGTTTCAGCAATGGCGGCGTTAATCCATCCTAACTATAACGTTAATTAAAATGTTCCCCTCTACAGATAATTAGAGACTATTGGGAGACCGTCTGTTTGCTAATTGATGTGACCGTTCGTCTAACCAGATGAGGTGATAAATATCTCGGACGTTTCCCACCCTTTCCACGAAACTCCTTTTGATTGGAATTTTCGAATCTTGGGTAGGTAGATACTTCTGTCCCTTTCTTTAGAGCGGCAATAGAAAGAGGTAAACATACAAATTGGGTAGTTCGGCGTAAAAGTTAGTGAATAGTGGGTCAGATTGACGCTTCTAATTAAACCCAATTTGGCGAGAGACCCTCGCGCGTCCGACTCGGTCGTGCCCGTTAATTTACGAGTTCGCCGGCAAAATACCAGGTTTCATTCCAGTCTTAATTTGAAATTCAAACATCGGCAGACCGTATCCGTTTTCCAGACGTTTCTTGTTGATTGTTAAGATTTATCGCTCGTTAAGATTGATGCTATTTGTTGAGTGCATGCTATTTGTTTTTTTAGTTGGTTGTTATTAAAGTTTTTCTTAGGTATTTTTCTTTTTCTTAAAGATATTCAATTAAGGGGGTGCCGCGCGATCGCAAGAACTGACATACCTAACTCTCTTAATAAAATTCAAAGCAAAATCAATCATATTCATATTTGTAATTAGAACAATTCTTAAGTAAAATTTCGACGGTTGAAAGCCAGACCTCGGTAGCCAAGTGGTTAAGGCAGCCGCCCGGAATGCGGAAGGTGCGTGGTTCGATTCCCGCCTAAAGCTATTGCTTTTTTCAGTGTTTAAAATTTTACTTAAGTATATTTAAGCGTTAACAAAACGCTAAAATATAAAAAACATTAAACTAGAACAATTTTAATTAGAGCAATGTTTTTATTCTGCGAAAGCTGCAAAACGATCACGCGCTTGTGTTTAAAATTAAAATTAACTTTTGAAGAAGGGGGTGCCCTGCGGAATATCAATACAAATATTTTCATGTAAGAATTATTGTTTCATGCGTAAAATTAAGAAAGTTGTCGAAAAAAAAATGTTTTTAGGAGTCATTGATTATTATTTGTTTAAAGAATTTGTTTCGAATTTCAACAGGGCCATGACTTTGTGCAATGATCAGGCAAAGTTACATATGTTCTTTTAATGTATTTAACAAATTCAGAGCACAGTACAAGTGACTTAAAAATACGTAATGCACGCATTTGGTAAACCACGCATTAGGTAGCTTTAGCCCGTAGCTTCGCTCGCGTTAAATTTTCGCGGAACTAAGTAACCTAACTAACCGACTTCAGCGCCCCAACTATCTCTATCCTAAAAAGTAAAAAACCTTTTTAAAGAACAAGCTTTTATTTAAATGCGCTAAAAAGAAAAAAATAAACTTTTTAAAACTTTTACTATCAACTTATAATAGTATAAACCAGATCAAGTTATTTAATTTTATTTGTTTATTTACACGAGTAAATCTCGCGACAACCTTTTATATCACATAAATTGTGTAATGACGTTATAAGCTGATAGTAAAAGTTTTAAAGTAAAGGATTATTTTTTAACTTTCATTTTATTTTTCCTTTTTTGTTATCCCTGGACACGTTTCTCAGTCTGTTCATCTCATTCAACGCATCATTGTTGCAAGGTCGTTTGCCGGTTAATTTCGAACAGTCTAGTCTTCTTCTAGCTCTTCAATAAGACCTTCTAATGATTTTACCCTACTTATGGCCACATAATATTACCAGCAGCGAAGAGCTTTGAGCCAAGCCCTTTCATTTGATACCCATATTGTAGGAATGCATTAAAAATAATTAGTCCGCTATCTTGGGTGTGCCGCCATCTTGGATTTAGAATGACGTCACACAATTAACCATGCATTGTCATCCAAACTGCACGTGTAGACAACATTTTAGCTCAATCGGTTGAAGATATCTGCTTCAAAATTGAGTTGCAAGATTTCACCCGAACAAACATACATTGCAATTTAAATAAAATCTTGTAAAATACGTCAAAATCGGAAAGCGTAACAAACAAACTTATATTTTTTGTGTCTGTGGCTCCGCTTTATTCTTCTAAACCACGCAATGGATTTAATGCGGTTTTCACTAAGGTCGGGCGGGGCTATTACGCAGGAGGGCGTTACGCTTTCACTCCAGTATTTTAAAGTACTCATTATCGCTAGTGGCATATGAGTTTATAAAGTAATCACTACTTCATGTGTTAAAATATAGATGGCAGTGCTAGCCCTTATGCTGTTCTATCTACACCCATTTTTTGTTTAGGTCGACATTTTATGTATGCAGTAGAAAAACACGTGCTTACCGTTTTATTGTTTTCGAGTGATAAAAGTGAGTTTTTAAAGTGTTCTAAAGATGAGTGATGTTTGAAATAACGAGATTTAAGATTTTGCATTTAGCTTTACTGTACGTTTTGTTATGTCTGAGTTATTGGGTGCGTCATAATTGCCCCTCAATATTGTGAAAGACGTCCAATATTAAGGGGCGTAACAGCCACACGATTTTTATAGAAGTTTGCGAAAAGTTAGTAATGTTGTGAGTCGACAAAACTACGATATATTTTTTCGTAACTATATTTTGTGCGTATTGCTTTTGAATAAAACTTGTGTGTAATTGAAATAACAATAAAATATGTGGGAACGCAATAATTAAAACTAAAATAATCCGTTCTTCACTTTTATTATCTGACGATACACTAAATATTCTTTAAGTAATTTATTATTTCCCTTTTTTTACTTTTTTCTTTAATTCTATTTGTTTTATTATAATACATGTCAGTAATATAACGTTTCAATCTGTTCCGTTATTGTTGAGATATTGGGTAATGGCAACATAATTAAAATCTTGTAAGTATGGATTTTTGTCACCCTATAATTCGTAGTAACACGATAATTTAGGAGATTACTATCACTGAAAAAATATTTTAAATATAAAGAATATGTAATATAAGTGTAGTACTTATCTCATCGATTTTGCAAGGTGCTTCGCCATTTTATAATAATAAATGCTAAGCTTCTTTTAAAATGTTCGAACCCTAATTTTAGATACGAGTAAAACTATCGATTAAATGCGAGTCATCACTAGTATGTATGTTAGCTCGGCGGTAATGCCCCACCTTTGATAAAATTAAGTCTTTATTCAAAAAACGACCGTATAAATATAAACTCTATGACGAACTCTATGTTTCAAACTATATCTTGGAACTGTTTCATGTTTGTGGCTTTTTTTATAACGAAGTTATTAGTAAACGTCGTAATTGCCCCGCGGCGAGGTAAATCCGCCGTTTCTGAGATTCTCCAATAAAATCGCTTTTTTAATATTATATTTGTCAGTTATTTACAACATTAATATATTAATACAATTCTGAATCCAACGCTTTTTTAGATGTAGGTATTTATAAATTTCTTAGAATAGATTACAAGAACGACGCTGTTATGATTCAAAATAAAGGTATGGTTTTTTTTCGTCGGAATAGCCCCGCCCGACCTTAATAGAAAGATCTATAACTGAGGATGTTTTTTTGTATATAATTTATACAAAATGGCTGGTATGACAATGTTTCCAAGTTAGCGCGGACGAAGACGCAGGCGGGCCGCTAGTTAATAATAATTCCATCCAGTCTAATTCAGAATCCTGCCTCCATACACAGATTATAGATCTTATCGCAAAGAGAGCGTATCTAAAAAAAAAGTCTGATCGAAAAGCAGAAATGCCCTTTAAAGTACTGTAGGGCAAGCACGAACTTTTAAAGAATTCGTAACGTAAACGTATCGAGTCCACGATACGAAAACGTAGTACAACGCTAGTCCTAAGCACGAAGAGTTCCGTAATCGTATCGCGAGCTCGATGCGACGACGAAGGTGACGTCATCATAAAGTAAGCAGAGATGTGCCCGGTGAATGAACAATCGCAGCACATTGAACGAATGGATACGTTCAAAAAATAGATGAAGTGGTGTTGAAAAAGTTACACAACAATTATATGTGTATATTAGAGTTAAATGCTATATAATAATTAGGAAAGTTTATTTAACTGGTTATTAGTGTATAAATATA
Source organism: Scoparia ambigualis (assembly GCA_963921215.1). Classification (NCBI taxonomy): domain Eukaryota; kingdom Metazoa; phylum Arthropoda; class Insecta; order Lepidoptera; family Crambidae; genus Scoparia; species Scoparia ambigualis. The sequence goes on from OY992510.1 coordinate 9,399,755, forward strand.
ATTAAAAATTAATAAATGTTCCTAAAATTCAAATGAAATAATTTGACTTTATTTTGATTTCTGAACGACATCACATAGAATTGCTTTCGCGGCAAAGCCAACTTTGTTTACTTTTACTTTAATAACACTTCACAAACAATCTTTAAGGTGAATTTAGTGTTACGTTTTAGGAAAAGTAAGTTTAATTGTTTTAAATTGATCAGAATGAGGACAAGCCATGCACAATACGCAATGATGGTAGAGTTTATGGAAAGGTAAGCATAGTTACTTTGTTGTTTGTGACTTTATGTATGATTGTTGCAAGTTCGATGGTTAAGATGTGTGATTATTATTTTATTTATAGAAATGGAGATTCATCTGAACCCTCTGGAAGTCTGGAGTGAGAGGTCACCATTCCATTCAAATGAAATGGAAGGAGCTTACGCTAAAATAAATATCTATGGGACAGACAGGACACTCGGCCAGAAAAAAAGTGGCGCAAGGTCAAAGAAAATATACACTACGCAAGGTAATAGTTTCAAGTTAGTACCATCTTTAACTTCAAAAGTGCTCGACCTAACACTAACCCATCACAAATCAAAATTATTGATCAATAGCAACATTATTTTTTGTATATTTTATATAACTACATTACATAAATAATTTTTGGTTTTGTATAAATGGTGAAGGTTTAGTGGTTTAAAAAGTAGCACGTAAGAGAAGTGGGTCAAATTCATAGGGCTGCTAGTGGCACCGGTGGAAGTACAGCACTTCAATTATCTTTGACTGACCTAGAGAACCAGGGTCAGCAGCATACGAATACTGGCGGGATGGTGGTTGTGGACGCTGGTTCCACTGCTTTATCATTTCACATTAACCCCTAGAGCACCGTAAAATCAAACACATTGAAAATCAATTGTTTCGCGACCGCCGGCGGTCTTATGATCCTTGACCTATTAACAACGTATTAATACATACAGACTATATTGTGAAATGTACCTATACGTATCCAATGGCAGCCTTATTTTTAAGTGGAATCTGTATTCAGTAAACTTTAAACTAACAATATTAATACCAATAATAAAAATCACATAAAATATTTTTCAAGGTCAAGACGCAACGCTTTCCACACCTTAATTTCAACCCGACGAGTCAAATTCTGAGGTTCTTTTCCAGCGCAGGAGGAAGGCACAGGTAAACTTTAACAATAAAGATTGACCCATTGATTTTATTATGTTTTTAACATACGAAATGAAATTATCGGTGCGTGCATTGTAAATAGGCATCTCTCATGCTCTTCGTAAATAAGCCTCTATTTAAATTAGTCTTAATTTATATTAAGTTCATGCATCAAGGCCGCGAAATAAATATTTTTATGTTAGATTATGTCCTAATAATTAACAGGAATTTTATTTATATTACAGGGGATTTAAATGCTCTTGGAACTAGCAGCCAACCTACTGTAGCTGTTCCAGCAGACGAGCAGCCTGCCTACTATAGTTTCCCAGTAGTATCAATAGTTATTAACCTGGAGAAGCAATGGTTAGAGTTCATGAAAGAAGCTATGAATGTAGGTTTGTTAGGTAACTAACTAGGTACTTTGAAAGGGGAAGGCACATAAACCCACGAGGTTTTTGCTAAGGATTGATGTTGTAAAATTTGTTTTTAAAATGTTTTAAACAATAAATAAATAAATGTACTTACTTAATTAATTTAATATTGTTTTATTAAAAGATAATTTAAAAGATAAATAAATAATTAAAGTATAGGTACTTTGTACATTAGAATGTACTTTTGAATAAATTATAATATTAGAAAATAGAATAAGAAATAAAAGAAAATAAAAAAATTGTAGACAAAGTTATAAAATGTATTAATTAAGTATGATATTAATTATCTCTACTAGCATGTTTTATATTGCTCTTCCCCTCACTAAGTCATCGCCTACTTCATTTTATTGAAAAATATGCCTAGAAAGTGCACTTTGGCCATAGAAAAAATCAAAAAATATTTTTTAAATGATTTTAAAGTCACAACGATACTTTTTTCACCGACAAATTCTCCGTGTTGAAACGTTCGTAAGTTCACGCTAGCCAGCCTTCGTCATCCACGATACCTTACGTCAAAACTAAGTTCGTGCTCGCAAATTTTCATATAAACATATCATTTTGGGGGTTAAGTTGCTCGCGTCCGTAGGTTTACCCTTGAGACCCTACACGTGACCCCTGGGTACTAAATGAGTGACACCAACTGAGTGGTAGAGCCACGCTGCGTTGCAGCACGCATTGGGTCGGCTCGCCCGGCGTAATACCACCCCCTCACGAATTTTCGGCGTGAAACAATGGCACTCTGTGCTGTTGTGTTTCGTCCGGCGAGTGAGGGTTCCGGAGACCCCCTCCCCCCCCCCCCCCTCACAATTGATATGGCAGCGAACTGTAATCTAGATTTACCCCAGGGGGGTACCGACACATCCAGTGTCGGAGAATCCCCCCCTGAGCGTTCTCGCTCAGGCTGCCCTACGTATTCTGGGGAGGGCAAAAGTTCGCCCGTGCCAAGGCATGCTGCAGGCAGGAGAAAGGCGGGACAATTGGCACCCCCTCCTACGCTTCGCGTGGACTTCTGCAATATCAGGGGAATCCACTCTAATTTGAGCGCCGTCCATTACCACCTCGAGACGGCGAAACCGGCCTTGCTCTTCCTCACCGAGACGCAGATATCCCCCCCTCCTGACATCTCGTACTTGCGCTACCCGGGATACAACCTGGAACATGCATTTGTGCCACGAGCCGGTGTTTTTGCCTATGTCAGCGAGGATATGTGCGTTCGTCGCCTTGGCAATCTTGAAGATAGGGACCTCTCCATCTTATGGCTGCACGTCGACTGCGGACGTCATCCTCGCGTCTACGCGTGCCTGTATAGGTCCCACAGCGGTAACATCGGAACTGACCAACTCATCGAGACCGTCCAAACAGCGACAGACTCCCTTCTCCAACGGATCCCCTCGGCCGAGATTGTGGTATTGGGAGACTTCAATGCCCACCACGTCGAATGGCTTGGTTCACGCACAACTGACCACGCGGGTAGAGCCGTTCATGACTTCGCTTTGGCCTACAGTCTGTCCCAATTGGTAACCGAGCCAACACGGGTTCCAGATGTGGAGGGCCATGCACCTTCTTTATTGGACCTTCTGCTGACCTCGCACCCAGACGGCTATCAAGTTTCTGTTGATGCACCACTAGGCTCATCAGACCACTGTCTGATTCGCAGCACTGTGCCTCTCACAGAAACTTCAAAACCGCAACCAGCGGCTAGCCGTCGAGTCTGGCATTATAGGTCGGCGGACTGGGATGGGATGCGAAGCTTCTTTGCGTCCTACCCGTGGTGGCGAGTTTGCTTCTCGCTGGATGATCCTGATGTCGCCGCTGACTCTGTCGTTGATGTGATACTGCAGGGAATGGAACTTTTCATTCCAAACTCTGTGGTTCCCATTGGCGGCAAGTCCCAACCATGGTTTGGTCGTTGCTGCAAAATGGCGTCTCGCCAAAAGCGACAGCATTACCAAGCCTGGGCTAATGCGGTGTCATCAAAGGATCCAAACACTCAGAAAGAAGTACAACTTTGCCGCCAGATCCTTTAAGAAGGACATCGCCAAGGCGAAGTCATCATTCATAGGTAGAATTGGCGAGAGGCTAGTGCGTCTTCCTTCGGGGACGCGTGCGTTCTGGTCTCTCGCCAAAGCTATCTTAGGGAATTTCTGTCAGCCGTCCCTACCACCATTGCACAAGACCGATGACTGCCTGGCCTATACTGCAAAGGAGAAAGCCGATCTCTTGGGCTCTCTTTTCGCATCAAACTCGACCTTGGACGATGGGGAAAACTCTCCACCAACCATACCGCATTGCGCTTGTACAATGCCAAACGTTCAGTTCCTGCAAAGGTCAGTTCGTAAGGCTCTTTTTTCCCTTGATATCCATAAGGCGAGTGGGCCAGATGCAGTTCCACCCATTGTGCTTCGGACGTGTGCTCCTGAATTGGCACCAGTTCTAACGCGCCTTTTCCAGCTCTCTTACACCACTGGCGTCGTCCCGAGCTCTTGGAAGACAGCCCTTGTCCACCCGATTCCAAAAAAAGGCGATCGCTCAGATCCGTCTAACTACAGGCCAATAGCTATTACCTCTTTACTCTCCAAAGTAATGGAGTCCATTATAAACCGCCAGCTCTTAAGGTACCTAGAAGAGAACCAGCTACTAAGTGATCGCCAGTATGGTTTTCGTCGCGGTCGATCGGCTGGTGATCTTTTAGTGTACCTTACTCACCGATGGGCGGAGGCAGTCGAGAGTAAAGGGGAGGCACTGGCAGTTAGCTTGGACGTAGCGAAAGCTTTTGACAGGGTATGGCACAGGGCTCTTTTCTCTAAACTTCCATCATACGGGCTTCCTGAGAAATTGTGTTCATGGGTTGCCAGCTTTCTTACTGGGCGTAGCATCAGAGTCGCAGTCGACGGTTCGTGCTCCGACATGAAGCCCGTGAATGCTGGAGTCCCGCAGGGGTGTGTGTTGTCCCCTACTTTGTTTCTTCTGCATATCAATGACATGCTGCATAACAACAGCATTCATTGCTATGCGGATGACAGTACTGGGGATACGCTCTACACCGGGCGAGCTAATATTTCTCTGGAAAGCGTCATCGAGAGCCGGAATAAACTTGTGAATGACACCGAGAACATGTTAAGTCATGTCTCGGATTGGGGCCGACATAACCTAGTCCGCTTTAACCCCTCCAAAACACAAGTTTGCGCATTCACCGCGAAAAAACATCCCTTCGTCGTACCTCTGAACTTTGAGGGAGCTCCCCTTGATACCAATCCGATTATTGGAATCCTTGGCGTCGATATTTCGAGTGACGTTCAGTTTCGTGGTCATTTGGAAGGTAAAGCTAAATTAGCTTCGAAAAAGCTGGGTGTGCTTAATAGAGCGGGTCAGTATTTCACGCCGGCCCACCGTTTACAACTGTATAAAGCACAGGTCAGGCCGCATATGGAATACTGCTCCCATCTCTGGGCTGGAGCACCCCAATACCAACTCCTTCCATTTGACCGCATTCAACGCAGAGCTGCTCGAATTGTGGGCGACGTGGTTATTTCAGGTCGGCTCGATCCACTGGCTCTTCGGAGAGACGTTGCGTCTCTCTGTATATTGTACCGTATATATCATGGGGAGTGTTCTGAGGAATTGTTCAGCTTGATCCCTGCCGCTAATTTCCTTCACCGCACTACACGCAATCGACTGTCATTCCATCCACATCGCCTTGATGGATGGCGGTCTACTACTGTGCGTTTTTCAAGAAATTTCTTGCCTCGAACTACAGTGTTGTGGAACCAGCTCTCGGCGGCGGTATTTCCGGACCGTTACGACTTAGGGATCTTCAAGAAACGAGCCTATTCCTTCCTTAACCCTAGACACCTAACCTTCGTCGAAACGACGATTACACGACAGAAATATCGCCATCTCTTTTTGGCGCGTGCGCCGATCAACGTGTCCTTGCTTGCCAACTCAGTGTTCGCCGAGCTCTTTCGAGAGGCACCCGAGTCCGGCGGATAAGTACATAATTTCTTGAGATATTACTAGATTGTTCGTCGTTTCGACGAATGGTTAGGGTTTGTGTACATATTTAATGCAATTGATGTTTGTTCTTTTATGCAGTTTTAGCCATGGCTTTGAAACAATTATTGTCCGATGAGCGTATAACGCGTTTATTATTGGAAGAGGAAGGAGTCAGTTCATTGGAGGAATTATCTGATAGTGAAACAGAAGACGAAGTGAAGTTTGATATCGAAGAAAGAGACACTCAAGACAACCATCTGATCGTGAAGATAGTCCCGTGAATGCTCAAGAGTGCTTTTCGCCTGCTCTGCTGGTTAATGTGCTAGAGCTACAAACACCTCCTGTTCCTTTGCAAGAGACCTCAGGTAGTAATCCATCTACTTGACCTTCTCACGAAGCAATATCCGCAGTCGCTCCCGTCATGTTTGGGCTAACAGCAAAGGACATAGTTCAAATAGAACAGCTGCAATAAACATTGTACTTGTTGCCAGAGGAGCTCCTCTTGCCGCTTGCTCGTTTGCCTCCTTCTGCTATTAAAAAAAAAAAAAAGTAACGTTGGTGTTACGAAACGAAGGCGATACGCTTACGATACCTTAGCGTTCGTGCTTCCAAATTTAGTTAATTTTACGTCCGGTAGGGGCGCTGCTCAATTCTCATACAAATTGTTGACGATGACGATACGAATACTTTTTCGCAAATTGTTCGTGCTTGCCCTACTGTTGTCTGACGAAAGTCGCGTAAACAGACTCTGACAACTTGTGACAATAGATTGTCTACAAGACAGGCCTAGCCTTGGTAGAGATCTCTGTAACCAGATTAAATTAGAAGCGTTCATCGACACAACCTTAGCATGTACAAATTTCATTTGTAATTTGAAAGCGCTTTGTCTTTTATGTTATTGTAGTTAAATAAACTTTTTTTTTTAAAGCGGTTCCCCTACCAAAACCCTTCAGGAAGCTGTTTTAGCAGCTTTTTGAAACCTATCTTCTCTTTACCTAACGAATGCTAAAATTTGAAAAAACAGCACGTGTCAAAATTACTTTTAATATTTTAATTACTTCTAAAAACCTTCTGAAGAAGAACAAGAAATATTAACGATTTTTTGTATCTACTCCTTAATGATCCTTTAAAATTCTCGCTAAGACAACAGTGCAAAATAATACTGCTGGCTGGGGGCAGAAATTATAGTATGTTCGCTATCCAGTCGAATTCAGAATCCTGCCTGCCACCATACAGTTTCTTTTGTTAGGTAAATAATAAGTCTACAAACGAGCAGGCCGTCTGATGGTGAGCGATCACCGCCGCCCATGGACATCAGCAACATCAGAGGTGTTGCTTTTGCGTTGCCGACCTTAAAAAAATCCGGCAAAGCAGAATTACCTATGCTGCTTGGCTGCTGAAACTATAGTATGGTCGCTACAAAAAGTTACAAACGCATATTTTATACCCCGTACAATATTTTCTTTCTGGAAAAATTCCTTTAATTAACAGAAAAAACCATATTTTTCTTTATTGATTTCAAATTTCGTGGGAAACTGTTGGTCACGTGACATTTGGCTCTGTGACGTAACATTTCAATAAAGAAACTTATCTTGAAACCTGACAGATAGTTATTGATAATTTTGTGAAATGTAACGTTACATGAAGCTCAATCATGGCCGCCCCTGGCCGCCCGTGTTTTGGGTCTTGTAATCCACAGATAAAAAATCGCAATTTATTTTGTAAAAATAGAATATTTACAAATTATCCTAATAAAAAATAACTATTGGATAATTATCGTTAAATCATAAACTATCATTTCCGACATATTTCATATTTTATTGTTACGACCGTCAAATAACCAATTGCAGATCACAGATCTTATCGCTCAGAAAAAAGCCGTATCTAAAAAAAAGGCTGATCGACAAGCAAAAAGGCTTTCATAAAGGACACGTAAAAAACGTGAAATGAAAATGGCTTTTAAGTGTTTCTTATTATTCGTTAATGGAGTAGGTATGCCGCACGGGAGAATGTACAGACGACGCCAACAGGTCAACCTAACACCACATTATGTCGAATTTGTCATTACATTTTGAACTTTATCGTTAGAGTATAAGGATCAATATCGTTTGGAGAAATTCGACAGTTTTGTGTAAGTTGATCTGATGGCGTGTGTACTTTGAACTCTCCGAAAAGTGCCAGATAAAAATAATACGCCCTTTGAACGTTTCGCGTTTCTTGGTTCGTTACTCTCATTATCTTTGCGTTAATAAAGTGCCAATTTATTTTAAAAAGTCCGTATGAATAATAGAGGACAGCTGGCATTGTATTTATTATCTACTAGAGGCTCAAATCTTTTAAATAAAGGTTTGTAAGTATTTAAGAATTTTAAAATAGTTAATACATCAATTTATACTAACTCTTGGTTATATCATCACTTCTTTGGAAAATTACCAAAACGATATTTAGCTAAAAAGTCAATGACAAGACATGTATGGAAAAGACATTTATTACCACACATTTTGCACTCAAAGTACCTACATTAAATATTTACAAACGAAGTTTTAACAGCTTTTTCACATGATGCGACAATATCTTACAGGTACTTCAGTAATACACACGTAAGTAGGTTTAATAATAATATATAATATATATTTTATATTTAAAACGGTCAACCCTGTCAACATACTGCTTTACATTTGGCAACATTAAGTAACTTTACAATACTCAAAATACTTTTATTATTATTTAGTAAAATTTATTTTAAAACTATCATACTTAAGTATTATTATTATAACAATCTGTTTTATACTTAAAAAATTTAAAATATGTATACAATTAACATAATTCCATTTCAAATTAGTATGAAGTAGTCCACAATATTAGGGCCTATTCACACTAATTAGTTGCTGGCAACAGTTCTGACCTAACTTTTTCTAAGAATATCGCCTTTTTGCGATGGCAACGTGACATTCCAAAAACATCATTGTTTGAACATGCTAATAATAGGCATCTAGAGGCGACTCTATGCTGACTATTTATGACTTTAACTGTTTATGTGATTACTGCCATCACAGCTTGTAAAGTAAAAAAATCTTCTTGATAAAAAGGCGACTGATGTAAATGTTTTATAATAAGATACAAGACTTCGTTTCTGCTGCATAGTACACCACATGTATGACTTAAAAAATTAAATTAAATAATTATACTTTAACGAAACTAACAAATGACATGTTTCAGGCTAATTATCTCGCCCATGTCAGTCATTCATAGCAATGATTGTCATGTTTAAAAAGTAACCCATTTGAATGTCGTTCAGATATTTTCGTTTTGATTGACTTTGTGTTGTTGTAAGTTGTAACTGCATTCCAATAGATATGGCTTGTTTAATGATAATAATATCGTAATAAAATTGTAGCATTTACATTGTAATACTTACATAAAATTAAATATAAAAGTTTGTGCTTCACCGATTTCTTTAAGTAAGTACCAAAACTTAATTGTTGTGACAATTGGCAGTTCAAATGTAGGTGCTTTATAAAATAAACTATACGTTGTTTCTAAATCTGAGGAAGACGGCTTTATTGTTTGGCTTGAATAAAATTTACCTACATAAATAAAAAAATATAAAACTTTTATTGCTTAATGATTTTGGCCGCACTGATAATTATATAAATAGAAACGGTGTTATACGAATTACATACAGGTGTCTCACAAATTACAAAACATAGTTTAAATTTCACTTAATTTTGGCACAAACATTTAATTATTATTATTATTTTCTGTTTATACACAGCTAGTCTCGTACGAATAGAAATCTATTAAAGTCCGTATTTATAACTTGTTAATATTGTCCTGTTTGTTACGAGCACTTGCTATTTACAGTTAGAGCATGTTCTCTTGTAAGAATTTCTCTAAAGCGTGATACAGATGAGGTCGTACGCCGACCAGGCCGTGGTCTTCATCGGTGTAACTCTGCAAGAAAAATATATTATTAGTGTCTCGTTTCTTACACTTAGGTGTAAGCTAAGGTCACAGATTGCAGAATTACCTAGGTGTAAGCTAAGGTCACAGATTGCAGAATTACATATATTTTGGTATCAAATAATTTAACTACAGCATCAGCAGCCACCAATCGTCGTTGTATTGCGAATGATGATTGATGGGAGTCGTCGAAAAATGCAATTGTTCCCACCACAGACTCGTTCAAACTCGAACTGTTTATGTACCAAATGATTTATTTTTCTAGACTAAGGTCCACCCCCTGTCCCCGGTCTAAGACCGGTAGCTTAGCCACTAGACCAAAGAGACAGTTGAAAGTAAGACTACCCCAACCATCATAACAAACCATTTTTTGTATCGAAATGTGTTTGTTCTCTCGGATTGTTAAGCCTGCTAAAATGAGAAATTTAACAAAATTTGTACAGAAATTCAATCAAAAAATTAGATTTAGATGATAAACTATATAGATGTGTTAATAATTCTGAGCGTTAGTGATAACTCACCATCTGCGTAAAGTAGACGTCGTTCCGCTGCAGCAGGCGAGAAATCAGCATGGCGTGCTGGTAGTGAACGTTGTCATCCGCAGTGCCGTGGATCAGCATGTAGCGCTTGTTCCGGTAAGCCTCCACCTTGGCACGTTAACCAAGTTATAATGGGAACAGGGTTCATTCAAAAGGAGAATGACCTTTTTGCTATGGGAGTTAGGCTATATTTTTAGCTAGCTAGCGCAACACAGCGCTTTAATGAAATAAATAGTAATCAATAGCAGCAATTCTCTGAATTATGAAGAAAAAATTACATTACAATATCATGCGGGAGTTTGAAGCTATCTTCATTTTTAGCTTAAGACTTTTTAGGTATATTGAGGTTATGACAACTGTTATCGTATGACTATCAGTTCAGTTCAGCATTTATTTATCACTTGACTCTTAACGCGGCGTTCTATAGAAACCCTCTTTTGATATGTGAATGATTAAGACGCAATAGATATCGAATAGTCTGGTTTGGTCATTCTCCTTTGCAATGCATACTTTACACACACACATTGTAATGAAACACTTTTTTACGGACCAACTCGCGTTTAATTTACTATATTACATTTTTTTTATATTATCCTGACGTTTCGAACCGTTTACAGAGTCCGTGGTCACAGGGAGACTGAGGTGTTGGTCGTCTCATAGTTAGAAGTTATTGCCTACCGGATAATATAAAAACTATGTAATATAGTATAATATATATAGTAAAAAAGTGTTTCATTTCAATATGTAGTGCTCTCTTAAAACTCAGAAAACATTTACACATACACAAAACTGAATTTAACTAAAGTAAGTACATCCTACGCATACGCATCGCTCTTCAACCCGCCAAATACATATCTACTACAATGACGACTATTATCCTCGAAGGGTTAGCCAACTTAGGCGATGAGGATCGCAAAAGCAGTGCCACAGTCCACCTTTCACCAAATAACTCCTGCATTTTTTTATGTGACACATTATAGTGACTAAGTCCTGCCTGGTGGTAAGCAGCCGATGCAATCCAAAATAACGAGAGCGCTTCTCACCGTGGAACAAGCACGGTAACGAGCGCACCCATTCATGTCGGCCTGCATAAATGCCGTTTCACCGTGAGCTGGAAAACACATGCGCCGGCAGAGAATTCCAAATCCCGATAAAGAATAACGACTTGCCAAATTTTTTGGTACGAATGCTGACAGTCTGCACAGTATGATGGTGGTTCCTAATACCAGCACGTGTAGTCCGTTACAGGAAAGGAGAGGGCGAGGTTAGATCAAAAAGTTCTTCAGAACACTCGTAGTAATTAGACAATGACAGAAGCAATGTCTCTACGTAGCTTGAGGTCCTCAAGAGAGGCTGTAACCTCAGCATCTTTAATAATGCGTACCGTTCGCCTTTGCAGTCTGTCAGGTGCATCGAAGAAGAGGTATTTAGCGGAGCCGTTCCATAGATGGGAAAAATACTCCATACTCCATCGTACCTGAGTCTTGTACAGTCTTGCACTGCTCGGGAGTGAAAAACCGTGAGGCGGTTTTTCACTTATTGAGATAGAAAGACCCAACTTACGAGAGGCAGTTAAAATAACACTCTCGTTGTAGCATTTTGGATTCAGTTCCTGGCCGATGTCCATGCTAAGGATGATGCTAAGGTCCACTAAAATGGGTAAAGGAGAGTTGTGAAGAGAGGGAGGAGTAAGGAAGGAAGCCATCTTGGACGAGAATGTACAAACCTGGGTTCTTCTGGCATTAAACTCGACCAGGTTTTCAGATCCCCACTTAGAGACACGATGGAAATGTGCTCAGCGTGTTAGGTGGTGAGCCCAACCCCGCTCTATGCTGCTGGGTGTATGTGCAGTCTTTAGTTCGTTAGTCACCATTAACGACACCCAAGGGAGAAGAGGGGGTGGTAGTATTCTTTCACCGCTATGCGATACGGTTACTCTTGCAGTATAACTTACCACTTGTGGTGTAAGTAGTGATGATTGACGGTAGCCATCTTCGTTTTCTTGCGGCGTGCTCATGTACCGCTCAGTGTAAATAGTGTCTGTAAGTAAACCATTATGATTAGATCAGGGACCCTCATGTCACTATTGTCACCTCTTCTCTTAGAGATCAGTATTACTTTAATCTTACTACGCAAAATTCGTATGGGAATTTGCAGAGTCAGATTAAAGTAATTCTTCTCTAAGAGTTGATGGTAAGGACCCAGATCAGAGCTGGAATGTGTCAGTGTCGACATCAAAATAATGTGGTGCCAGGTGCACTGTTGTCAAAGAAGTAGGTAGTTAATTATTGGCACAAAATTATACTCTGGCTCGAGTCACTAAATAAAAAAAATGTAATGAATGCGGAACCTCTACGGAACTTCAAGGGCTCTGCAAAGAGTTCGTAACTTCAAAACAGTATGCAAAAGTAATAGGTAAAGTGAATCCGTACAATAATAGTGTATAATTTCAATATAACGTAAGTATACTTACGGTATTTTTAAGGTTAACATTTTCTATATGTTGTTGTCTTATTTTCTATTTTTTGTAAATAAATATTAATTTTAATATGTATCTAGTATTCGCTTAGATTTTAAAAACAACGCCTAGGTGTCCAATCAAAAAAGATTGGCCTGATCCGTAGACAGCCTAAGATTCTCGGTAGAGAGATCTACCGGCTCGTAATGTTTCCAGCAATAGCCAGTTAGGTGAAAGTGATAAGAATACTCTGTAAAGTCCCTTTACTCTTCGACACAGCGATTAGTTAAACATTTTGCGTCCCTGCGATCGTGCAAACAAGAGACGGTGGATCCGTTTCATCAGGGCTCTTTATCGGTAAGGTAAAGTATGGCACCCATCTCGGAAGGCGCCATACGACCAAGCCCATGCACAGATCCATCGGAAGGATCCACCAGGGCACACCTGGTAGATCCTTTCAGGTACTAACCTAAGAAGTTTTAGCTATAGACCCTACCATTTTTGACTCCAGAAGTATTTTAGAGCTGTACTCACGTCGGTTATCTCCCGCGCCCAGTGAGGGCACGGGAGCACACTACACTATTCACTTAGTAATACTGGACGACTGCCGCTGCGCTATCGAGCTCCTCTAGTACGTACGCAAGTACAACTACTGCAGTATAAATAGCGGTGCCCGTACCATAGAACCGCCAGTCGACGACAGGCGCGACGGCGGCGGCGCAGCGGAACACCGGCCCGCCGCGCGCCAGCGCCAGCGACGCCGCGTACCCGCCGTACGACCAGCCCCAGATGCACGTGCGGTTGCTGTCCAGCCATTGGTGGTTGTCCTGCAGGTATCTGGAAACATACGATGATTACCCACAAATTCATTATCATCGTCATCAGCTGAAGACGTCCACTGTTGGACAGACAATTCCCCCTAGGATCTCCACCACGACTGGTTGTGTGCTGCTCGCATCCAGCAGCTACCCGCGAGATGCAACAACGGTCCTTATTGGTCATTAACTACACGACTACACGAATAACTATTTATATATATATATATGAGCACTGTGCAAGTTACTTGTTGTATTATCATCATCATCATCATCTGCAATCCGATTTTACCCACTGCTGATATACCTCGCATTCCTGTGCTATCCCTTCGACCCTGCGCTAGTCGCATCCTCTAGCAACCCGCGATGCTTGTAATGTTTTCGTGTCGTCTAGAACTTCACCCATTTCTCTTGCCAATTCTCGACATTCGGGTAAACAGGTTGAATTCCGCAGGTATCTTGAATTCTTGAAATAGGCTTAATAGGAGAAGTCATCCCTGATAGTTGTGTGGTGGCGGCTCATTATTAAAAGAATACTACTGTATGGAAGCCAATGGTAGGTAAAATGGATGCCACTTTGAGGATGGCAAAGGGAAGATCTTCCTCCGAGCTGGGTGGTATAGCTTCTACGGATCCGGTCCTACAGATGTTAGTTGGAGGTGCTATGTATAGCGACGGAGAAGGTGAAACTTCGCTACCGCGATGCAGGCTTCCCATACTATTTATCGTCGTAGTATGGCGATGTCGTTGGGTTGACTTTTTGTGGCGCTATCTGTTGACACAGTTGAGAGGTGTTTGCTTCGTGTCGAACTGTGCGGCGTTATGCAGGTAGGTGGCGCCGCCACACTACCAACTCATTCTCTTTGGTATCGTAAAATGCTAATAACAGACTAAAGACTGCAGAACATATACATCCAACAGCATAGAGCGGCGATGGGATCACCACCTGTCTCGCTGATAACATGTGCAATTGTTATTTGGTAAAACGTGGACGGTTTGCTTAATGATTTTGCAGTCATCGTTGCCTAGTCTCTGACTAACCCTTTTAGGGTACAGTCGTGTGTGTATGTCGATGTGTGTATGTGGTACCTGGTGACAGCGATCTGGTCTACAGTCTTATTCGTGCATGTGATACTTGCTGTGAAAACAATATCTGTTCATGATGCTTTGCACTTCGCCGGCAACCGGTCCAGATGGCGCTCCATCATCAAGTGCCGCACAACTGTTGAATGTGGTCATCACAACCCTCAGCAATGAGGATAACGGATCATGGAGGGGGAGGTACCTAGTGACGGCAATCTGGTCTTCAATCTCGTAGGTGCCGAGCCGCCGGTTGATCGCGAACATGTTGTCGACGCCGCGCAGGCCGGAGCCGCGCCCGTCGATCTGCGCCACCGCCACGCCCAAGCGCTGCACCAGCGACGTGCCCCAGTCAATGTTCCACTGTTGGGTTACTAGGGCCGTGTCGGGACCGCCGTAACTGAACACAAGACAGAAAGACACTAAATAAGTTTAAAAAAAAATTGGTTTATACATACACAAATTATGTTTTTTCGAATACCGATTAAGAAAGAGAGTTGGTAAAATTCCCACGAGCCGAGGCTGAGCCGGCATGTCAGAGAGTGCAGGTTCGAATCTTCGTATATGGTTTTAAGTAAACTACTGTCTTAGCCTAATTGGGATCAAAGTAGGTAGTTGAAATTTTTTTACCAGTCAAATGTCCATCCTTATAACCCTATTGGGTATAATAGTCGTGAGTATGTGTGCAGACACTTACAGACGCACCGTTTTGTGTTCTTTAGTGGATTTAATTCTTTATTTCGCATACACCGAGAACAGGAGCGACCCGAGGTCTACCAGAATCCTACCCTCTAAGAAACCTAGTTCCTACCGTCCATTTTCTGCCACGAGTTTGACTCGGGAGCTGCACGACTTGCCTTCATACGCACACGCTTTCATAACCGCGCGATTAACATAAACGGGTAAGGGCAAGATAGTCCGGTTCAAGTAAAAAAGCGCAGTCAGATGAGAAAGTACACTTACACGTAAACGAGTAAGGGTACATTGGTCCGGTTGAGGTAGTCGTGCGGCACCTGCAGCTGCACGTCGGCGGTCGGCAGCCTGATGCGGATCGTCTCGGGCGTCCTCAGGTGAGCGAGGAGTGCTGTGATCTCAGCATTACTATCCCAAGTTTCTTGAAGAGTGCCGTCCTGGAATCGAAGGCATGATTGAATAGAACAGGAAATTTACTTTTATGAACAGGCTGGAAATGCCCGTAGACAGATATCTTTAGACTTAGATCGAAAATGTGTGGGCCGGCAGAGTGAGGATGACTGATGCTATGTCTCTTACCCTGCACCAGTTAGTTGTCCTCGCGCCTGGACTCCAATTCCACCTAACATCAGATGGAGTGGGGTCATTTGCCAGGTTTAATATTTTAAAAAAACTAACGAGTGTCTAACTTATCGTGTTACTTTCACAGAAATTTAGAATGAAGACGGACGATCTACACACTGCTATAAATCAGAATCTGCGGTATGCTAGGTCCTCCGGTTTTCAGTAGACGGCAAGTTTGGAGGCGTAGTTGTAGAGTCATTCTCGATCAGGGCAAAATACTCACTGTGCTATAATTCAAAGTTCGATGCCATGTTCTCCGCAGTTAATTGTTATTCAGTAGGCGTCGTAATAAAGGCATGATCGATCAGAACAATTTATTACTGTGATATAAATCAGAGTCTGCGGTATGCTGGGTCCAGCGAAGTTGACGGCGATCCGAGAGGCGTCTTGGCTGATAGAGACGCGTGGTCCTAAAAGCATCTCCATTAGGACAAACCATTGTGCTATAAAGTCATTTTTGCGATATACCAGGTTCATGAGGCGTTCTGGCTGGTCGCCGAGTCATCGAAGAGTGCTCGATCAGGACACCCTAGTCTGCCAAATAAAAGGACAAACTACTCACTGTGCTGATAGTCAAAATTTGCGGTATGCTGGTACTCCGCAGTTGATGGTGATTTAAGAGGCGTCGTGTTAAAGGCATTCTCGATCAGGAGAACCTAGTCTGCGGTATTAGAGAGATATCCCACTTACTGCGCTGTAAATCAAAGTCTGCGGTATGCTGGGTCCTCCGCAGTTAACTGCGATTCGCGAAGCGTCTTGGCTGATCGTCGCGTCGTTGTAGAGACAGCGGGCGCCGTCCGCGCGCGTGATGTTGCAGGTGAAACACTGCAAGTCCGCGCCGTCCAGGGAGTAGATGTGCTGTTGGGACGTGTCGTCGACGTGGGTCGCTTTGTACCAGCTGTAAGTAGCAAATTGGTACATGCTTTGAGAGCAAATGCAGCAGTTTGCCAGGATTGTTGCAACTGCAAAGCTGTGGTCACTGCCTGGCCCTGCGTTTTACATTGATTCGCTGTGTTACGATTTGAAGGGTACGAGATTAAGTGAAATAAGAGAGCGTGGAAGCGTAAGAACTGAAGCTTCAGAATCGTCAATGGACGAGCGATACCATACCACTTAATATTCTTGTCAAGAAAGTCAAGAGTCCAGGTACTTGGGCCTTTTTAGAGGTTGCATTGCGTTGCAACTAAAAGAACTATCAAACGTATATATCTATATTTCTATCTACCGATCAAGATATACACGAGTATCTTTCTATCTTACATAACGTTGTCAGCCGTCCACCGCAGGATCTCCTGGACGGTGTGGGGTGTGTTGGAGCGGCCCGCGTTGGTCCACTGGTCCGCGTTGATATCCGAGATCTGCACGATTTGCTTGTACAAAGTGCCGGACACCACCTGAAATATTAACGCAACTTGTTGAAGATAGGTAGGCGGAAAGCCTCTTACATCTTTAAAAAAGATAATTCAAGCAACGTCGTTAGCGGCTAATAAGGCTAATACGGGAGCGACAGCAACAGTCGTATAACTATACGACAGTAGGCAGACGAATTTATAACCGGTGATGTTGGAAGAAGTGCAGTGCGTTAGTGGCGATGTTCTTGCTTTTATGGCAGTTGTCTAAACCAAATGTAGTCATAAGCAATAACTCCATTGGTTATGGTATCTCTTCACCTATCACGGTCGTCTGAGGCTTGTTTCTTCGTCTTTCGTCTGTGTTTCCTAGTTGTTAGGGTTGATGTTAAATGTTATCATATCATGTTTAGCGCTGTCCTTAAAACCGAAGTGGAGGGATCGAGTCACGATTAAAAATATGATTAGTATCAACTGCCCAGTATTGCTGAAGCTGTACATCAAAGGCGGTTCCGTTGTTGGCTTGGGCATGTGCTGGATGAATGGGTGCGTGTTTGATGGAGCCTCTTCGTTTGCCAATACAAACCCTCCTTGGATAAATTGCAGATTCTAACCGTCCACTTGCGCGCGTTTATAGCTAAGTTATTATTATCATACTTTTACAAGATTATTTATTATTATTTATTATTTTAATATTATTATCTACTTTTTTTTAAGATTTTCGTTAATTCAGTATTATCATGAATTAACGAAAATCTTTTCTTTTTACTTTTAATATGCACATCATCGCATATGCATATTTTCAAAACATTTTGCACCTCCGACTTTAAAGAAACTCCATCGAACCGATTATCTGGAAAAATCGCTTCAATGCGATCGCCAAATACTTGTAGTAACTTTGTAAATTATTATTTATTTTTGTGTGGTAAAGGAGTTATTTATCTAGCTATATAACTTTATGAGGATGAATCATTAATCGTACTTCTATGTTTCATTACTATGACTACTGTCTATGAAACATAGAAGAACGGTTAATGATACATTAGAGATACGTGAGTAGTCTCACCTGGGGTAGAATTGTGATAAAAGCATTTCCTTGTTGATTGAAGATCATTGGGTTGTTATCGATCCAACCATTGATCTCGTGGTATGAGTATATCTGAAAAAATGGTATGAAAATGTTAATTTCATCAACAGCGATATCATCAACCGAGAAACGGTTAACGTAGCACATAAAAATATTGGAGCAAAACGATTTAAAATTAGGTTGTAGGTAATTGTTTTTAAAAATAATTCTATTGAAAGTGATCATGATATAACATTATGTTTGTTAAGTGTATAATGTTTTCATTGCATATTACGACAAAAATTTACATCATGACTCAATATTTACCAATTTGATCTTTAAAAACACGCGGAAAAAACACATTAAAAATAGACTAGGAGTCGTTGGACAGATACGGTATTTTGAAAAACTACTTTAGGAGTCTTCGTGACAGACAAAGGGTTAATACTACTTACGCTATCTTTCACTTCAATGCAATTTCAGTTCAACTCTCGTTTTCGTTAACGTTATCTAAAGATTTAGTAAACTCCTCCTAAGCTCTCAAAGCAATATTTATGTTTTTCTAGATGCAAGAATCGTCGGTCCTTTATGTATAAAAAAATATAACAAACTCATTTAATACAGCGAAAAGCAAAGGACGGCTGTACAAAATAATCCTTGTTATTTAAGCCTTCTCTGTCTACGTTTAAAGCCACTTTCGCAATACCGAGTCTCTGGATTGGTGGTCATACTTACATACATATAATCACGACTATTATCCCAGCAGAAAAGTGGACTATGGTAGAAAACTACCATAGTCCACTTTTCACTAAATAGCGACTGCACATGTGCTCAGCGTGACAGGTGGTGATCCCATCGCCGCTCTATGCTATTGGATGTGTGAGCAGTCTTTAGTCCGTTAGTCGCCTTATACGACACTCAAGGGAAGAGAGCAGGTGGTATTCTTTCACCGCTACGCGACGCGGTTAATGGGTGGCCAAATTTAAAAAAAATCAGTACTCCGGAGCTTTGGAAGTCACGTAAAGCCATTGGTCGCGATCATTGTCGTAAAGTGGGCGGTCATTGTCGTAAGATGGTAGTCATTAAAACCCCCCAACTTGCATACAGCCGGCGTGGAGGGTTGTGCTCAAATTCCTCATGTGTTGTTGTCCATTTGGGAAGGTTTGCGCCCAGCAATGGGACGTTTATATGATTATGATGAAGCTTTAAGGTGGACATTCACGGTAGCGCCATTTGGCGTGACTCCAAACGACTTAAGTCAAATGGATGGACGCCAAACATATATCCCATTCACGATCCCTCTAATTTTCTTTCATTAACGTGTTTTACAGGGCCGAAAGACGTTTGATATGATTTCAAAATGGATGTGGGTTCGGGCATTCACGAGCAACCGCGGCGCGACGCCACGGCCCAGAGCGGTAGATTTTGGCGCGAATGGAAATCCAGAGTTTTACACCAGTCCAAACCGGTTTCACACTCATGATCAAACTTTGAATGTATATCACACCATTTGACGCAATAGCGCACCCGTGAATGCCCACTTTTAGGGTACTCTTGACTTTTCATGTGAATAGTAAGATTGCATCGCTTACCCGACTGCAGGCGGCATTGAAGGTGCAGAGCTGAACAGTCAGCTGTGTCTGCACGCGGTTCGTCCACATCAGAGCGATCGTGTTGTTGTTCACGAACTGTACCGTCTTCAGGATAGGCCTGTGAATAAGCAGTCATTCTCAGTCAGTCAGTCAGTCAGGATGTGTATCAGGATCATAGCAAATAGAAAGCTGGTATCTCTGCCTATTCCTCGGACGTGACGTGTGTATACAACGTGTTAATTAAAGATCAAATCAAGATTTTTCTATTCTATTCTATCCTATAATATAACCGGGTTCTGCCTAATTAAAGAACAAATAATGCTTTTTTTTTCTTTCCTCCGGGTCCGGCCGTTATGATTCCAGTCTGGTTTGGCCCCGGCCCGTGTCGCATAGCGGTGAAAGAATACTACTACCCCCTCTTTTCCATTGGGTGTCGTAAAATGCGATAAACGAACTAAAGACTGCATATACCTACTTCTAACAGCATAGAGCAGTGATGGGCTCACTATCTGTCACGCTGAGCACATGTGCAGTCGCTATTTGGTGAAAAGTAGAATATGGTAGGGGACTGCTTTCGCTGTCCTCATTGCCTGTCTCTGACTAACCCTTCGGGGATAATAGTCGTGATTATTATGTATATGGATTATATCCTAACGTTGCGTGGGCTCCACTCAGTAGTGATTTTAGTCCACAGCTCCACAGACTCGCGGCAGGCCCGGAATGAGAATCTAAAGGTCTGGCATGGAAAGCTTTCATTTTGCTACAACCCTAATGACACACATCCTTTGCTTCATTGACTGTCAATTTCATTTTTTTTTCTTTGAAATTATGTTTTCCATTAAATAGATTTCTTTTACTTTTATAATGAATTAGTAACCACAGAATCACCTCAAATTTTTTGATGGACCTACGTACTACGTGTTTTGGGTGACTGCACTCACCGTGGACGTATGCGAGTACAAAATTCGCAACTGTCCACTGGTGACTATACTCACCTTGGACGTATGCGACATTATTGCGCTCGGTGACTATAGCCACCTTGGACGTGACAGTGGACGTGATAGCTTAGCAATAAGTAAATTAATATTTAAAAATTATCGTGGGTATTCCTATTTTCTACCTAACGCTAACTTGGTGATGTGAAAATAAGTAATAAGTAACCGTCGCGTAGCGGTAAAAGAATACTATCACTCTCCTCCCTTAGGTGTCGTAAAAGGCGACTAACGGACTATAGACTGCACATACATCCAACAACTTAGAACGGCGATGGGCTGAGCTCACCACCTGTCACACTGAGCACATGTGCAGTCTCTATTTTGTGATAAGTGGACTATGGCAGAGGACTGCTTTTGCGGTCCTCATTGCCTACCGAGGGACTACTCTGACTAACCCATCGGGGATAATAGTCGTGATTATTAGTATGTATGTATGTATATAAATAAGTAGTGTATCAGTATAGTTAGGTACAATATTCTTAAGAAGATAGAGATATTTTATTTGTAAGAGTTAGCTCTACTTACTCAGTATTATGTAAGTTAAATGAAAAGAACAATTTATCCCCTTTTGAAGAATAAATAAATAAGCATTTTAAGAGGCACCTCTTAAAAGAAAGAGAAAAAAGGGACACTGATATAATTTTAGACAGATGGAGACCGTTGCCTAAAAAAATATATCAAAAATATGTCTCCAATAGCTTGTGAGTTGTGAGCATTTATTTAAATACTGCCACAGTATTTTCAGGAGTTTGTACATAATACTTATAAATATTCACGACTATTATCCCTGAAGGTTAGTCAGAGATAGGGTTGGCACCTTAAAGTATTTTTCAAAGAAAAAAAATAATGTACCTACATAGCATAAAAAGAGTATTTATTTAATTGACCTTAAAATTGTAATTTTTGTTGCTCTATGTTCTTCGTAAAGTATTTAGCGTACTTTATTGGTGTCGTAGATTAAAAAGTACGCCTACATGAAACATAGGACATTACTCTAGTTTAGAGTACGGGTGGCATCTCAGAGACCAGGCAATGAGGCCCGCAAAAGCAGTTCACAGTCCAGGTCTCACCAAATGATAACTGCACATTTGCTGAATAGTTTGTGGTATTCTATTTACTTATTTCTTAAAGAAGACTTTTTTCCTTTATTAACCGTATTAAAAAAACTTACATAATTACAAACGTATTATTAATCACATTTTTAAACCACTAAGGTTTGTCTATGCGACTGCATTCACAATAAAATTCTGAAATAACGACTTACTTATCTAAATGTTAAACAAAGTTACTATTTACGTAATAGCATAGGCACTAAAGCAGTGGGCAAAAACAATTATTAAATATTTTGTAATTTGCCTAAAAAGTAGGCTTTAAGTAAAATTTTAAACACTGAAAAAAGACGACAACCTCAGGCGGGAATCGAACCACGCACTTTCCGCATTCCGGGCGGCTGCCTTAACCACTTGGCTACCGAGGTCTGGCTTTTAACCGTCGAAATTTGTCAGTGCTTGATGCTTATGTTTTTTAGTCAACATTGCTTCATGAAATCTTAGAAGTTTTCACCTCTGAGATCCGAAAGAAATATTTTTACAAATTTTTGAACATTCGGTTAAGATGAAGCTGCGTTTATAGATTAATGTTTTATATTGTAGCGTTTTATTAACGCTTAAATATACTTAAGTAAAATTTTAAACACTGAAAAAAGAAGGTGAATAGTTCGATTCCCGCCTGAGGTTTTCGTCTTTTTCCAGTGTTTAAAATTTTGCTTAAGTATATTTAAGCGTTAATAAAACGCTAAAATATAAAGCATTAGTAGGCTTTCAGTTTATTTTTAATGTTTGTACCCGTTATAGAAGCACACAATTCATATGGTAGCTTGTTTATTAGTCGCCGTAGAAGGTAGGTGGTAGTTCTTTCGCCGTACACATTATTCGCACGACATGTTTGGAGCCGATTCCTAGCCACCGCGCGCGTACACACGCGGGGTGGTCAATTTCTACTTTTAAGTTTTTGTTAAAGAAAAGAGTTTTTAGAAACATATACTTAAACTGGGTTTGAACAGGCAAGATTTTGCAGTGCCTAACTGCTCATCGAGCTACTTACTCATCGAGCTCGTCGGTAGGAGCGGTGTAGACCGATTCGGTGCCAGTCTCCAAATCTCGTAGTGTGACGGTCACTGTGGGGTTGGTTGTACCAGGCTGGAAGCAAATTGTTACAGTTTAATTGACGACCTCCGTGGTCGAGTGGTTAGCACGCTGGGTCTGGCGTCGCATCTCTGAGGTCCTGGGTTCAATTCCCGGTCGGGTCAATTTAGAGAAAAACTGTTTTTCTCAATTAAACGTACCTAGTTACGCAAACCAGAACCAACCCACAACATGTCACTTTCGAGATAATTAGACTTTAATGAAAAACGCTTGAAAAAAAGACTGGATAAAAACTTTACACATTTGTGAGTAAATATTACGGACGATATGGGGAAAGAAAATTATTTTCATTTTGCATAGTGTAAGTTTTTTTTTCAATATATTATCGGTTGGTTCCAAATAGCAAAATGTAAGGTTATGTAAACAAGTATAACATAATAGAAATACTATATTTTATCTTAAATATTCAATAACATTGGTAAGAGCACAAAATGACAAACACTTTTGAAACATCAAATGACATAAAAGTTTTTTAATAAAAAAATTTACAGACAATGGTTAGAGCACAAAATGACAAACCCTTTTAAAATATAAAATGACAAAATACTTGTTTAATAAAACCATTTACACACAAACACAATGGTTAGATTACAAAATGACCAACAATTTAAAAATATAAAATGACTAACCACTTTTGATTTATAACAAATTACACACTTAAAAAACTCTATCAAAATTAGTACTCTACACGCTCATGTCATGTTATTGTCGTAGTGTAAGGGTTCAAAAGTATCCTGGCTTAAAACAAAAGAAATATGTTAAAAATTTATGACAAGACATGTAACCTGGAACTATATAGGACAACTATTTAGAAGCAAGCTTAAAAAAACATGCGAGACAACAATGCTAAAATTGCTCTACGCTTGCGTTCTGGACACTATCCATCTGCGAAGTTTGCATATTTAATGAAAAAAACTAACTCACCTAATTGCAGTTCTTGTAATAAAATTGAAGACGTACAACATTATGCTGATAGAAGAACAAAGCCGATAGGGAATCACTGTTCAATGAATTTAAATTAAACATAAAAGATGATGGATTAATTCAGAATAATTAATCAAAACCTAAATCAGATCTGGCTAAAAAAATTGTATGTTGGTAAAGATAGCTGAACAGCGATTCCTGTAATAATTAATCATATATTTTATTAGTTTAACTAATTGGGAAGATACGATGGGGCATGCATATCCACGTGGACAAAAGCCCCAAACTAAATAAAGAGAAAAAAAACAATGCTATTTGCCCTCTTTGGCCAATCGAAAAAGCTATCCCTGAACAAAATTAAATGTTCTGAAAAGATTATTGTATCTCATACCAAAAGATGCACAAGGTTTTTACAAATATTACAGGTTATAAGAATGCTGTAGAAGACATTGACGGCTTTTCTGATAAACTAGACTTTAACAGGTAGACGCCAATAACATAACAGCATAAATATGTAGAATGCTGATTTTGATATGCAGAGTATTTTAAGTTGTGTTGTGTAAATTGTTTTATTTAAAAAGTGGTTAGTAATTTTATATTTTAAATTTTTTTGTCATTTTGTACTCTAACCATTGTGTGTAAATTGTTTTATTAAAAAAAGTATTTTGTCATTTTATATTTTAAAAGGGTTTATTATTTTGTGGCCTAACCATTGTTTTTACATTTTTGAGATAAAACAAGAGTATTTTTATTGTTATTTAATTTTTTTTAATCTTTTTACTTGTTTCCAAAACCTTAACCAACCACAAAATATGTTTTTGCAATAAAGAACCACCCAATTATTGATTGAAAAAAAAAAGTTAAAGTACCTATGCAAAATGACAATAATTTTCTTTCCAATATTGTCCATATAACATTACTCAGATAACTTTTCTTCAAAAGTTTTCCAAAAAAAGTTAATTATTTCGAAATGGACATGTTGTGGGTTGGTTCTGTTTTGCGCAAGGAGCTTGTTCTGCGTAACTTCGTCCAATTTTCTTATAAATTTTAAATTTAAAACAAACGTACAGCACACTCACAGTAGATACCTATTATAATGAAGTAAATGTGAAAGGGTTTCGAAAGCTCATTTTTTTCGTTGTTCCTATGTGAATTTAGTCAGTTTTGGTAGCCATAGATGTCAATGCGACTAAAATCATTCAATTTAGTGAAATGCAAAACAAATATATGCTACTCAGTTCATTGTTTAACAACTAATTAACTGTTTAAAAATAACTAAGCTTCTTAGTTTTTCATTGTCAACTGTATTTGATATGCAGACTAGAACCAAACAACATGGTTCTTTTTTATAATATATTAACAAGAACCAAGTGGTTCCAGGTTCCAGTTTGCATAATCAAAGTCAAAGTCAAAGTCAAAGTCAAATTATTTATTCAATGTAAACCTTTACAGGCACTTATTGACGTCAATACTAATAATAATAAAAAAACAGTTAACTAACTTATAGTTAAGACTTAATAACTAATCTAACGAGCTATTATAGTCTGTGCCAGACAAATGCGCATTGCTACCCCCAGTACCACTGCACGCCGAAACAGAATCGCGTCGAACCGAAATATAAACCGTGGTCATAGAATTGTGTAATATGATTTCCAATTATCGTATTGATACTGTGGTAAGTAATATAAATTGGAGAGTTTTTGAAGTAAAATAAAGTAGCGGCTGAAATGAGTTTTGGAAAACATTAGTACCTAACCAATAAGGTTGACATTTTTAATCATTCAAATATCTTTTTTTATAAAAACTTAAGCAATAAAAAACGTCAAAAATTAATAAGCATAAACTTGTGTGTTTTAAAATTGTTTCGTTTTTCGTTTTGGTACAAGCACAGAATAACTAATACTACTACCGTACAGAAGGTTCACCCTCCAACGACCCCCACGCGAAACTGAAACCTATCTCGTGACCCGAGCGTTCATATTCCGATAAGCACAGCCGACTCGATATCAATTTGACGTCCGTCAGGAGCGCAGGGTTTACGCGCGCGCGTAGGGATTACGAGTTAATAGAACTACTGAACATCTGATGAAGAAAAGGAGGTACCATGTGCCGTGGTTCTATTTAGCATATTTAAACAGCTCTGTATTAGAAAATAGGCAGCATGGTTCTCGTTTGTTTTTTAAGAGCTTGGATAATGTGGGTTGGTACCCAAGGTGACATCTTTTATTTATGGTAAGGAGTCAATATAATGGCAGGATCTTTTTTGAGCATGGCAATTGTCTAATGAGGATTCCAACTGTATAGCTCATTTTCACACAAGTTGTGGGTTGGTTCTGGTTTGCATAACTACGTCCAACTGACTTCGGGTCTAGGTATTTTTCTATGTTTATGTATATTTATCCGTTATAAGAACGAATGTTTCAAAAGATTATACTTATCTTGGTCTATAAACAATTGGTTTGAGCGCATGTGCAGTTGTAATTTGGTGAAACGTGGACTATGGCAACGGACTTTTAAATCGAACAATAAAAAAAAACTTCAGTAAATTTTTTTTTTTTTTTATATATTTTAGCGTTGAATTAACGCTTAAATGTCATAATCATCATCAGCCAGAAGACGTCCACTGCTGGACCAAGGCCTCCCCCAAGGATCTCCACCACGACCGGTCTTGTGCTGCTTGCATCCAGCGGCTACCCGCGACCTTCACCAGATCGTCGGACCACCTTGTTGGAGGCCTGCCACTGCGTCTTCCGGTGCGCGGTCGCCACTCGAGAGCCGTTCTGCCCCAACGGCCATCGGTTCTACGGGCGATGTGCTCTGCCCATTGCCACTTGAGCTTGGCGACTCTTTGGGCTATGTCGGTTACTTTAGTTCGTCTACGAATCTCCTAATTTCTGATTCGATCACGTAGAGAAACCCCGAGCATAGCCCTCTCCATTGCTCTTTGTGTGACTTTGAGCCTGCTAATAAGGCCCATAGTGAGCGACCACGTTTCGGTACCGTATGTCATCACTGGCAACACACACTGGTCGAAGACTTTCGTCTTGAGACACTGCGGTATTTTGGACGAGAAGATATTACGTAGCTTACCGAACGCTGCCCAGCCGAGTAGGATTCGACGATTGACCTCTTTCTTAAAGTTGGACCTACCTAGTTGGACTGTTTGTCCCAGGTATACATATTCGTCAACAACTTCAAGAGCAGAGTCTCCAACCTTCAGAGGAGTGGGTACGACACGTGAGTTAGACATGATTTTCGTCTTCTCCATGTTCATTTTAAGGCCCACTTGTTGAGAGACTCTGTTGAGATCACCGAGCATTGTGCCGAGTTCCTCCAGCGTCTCAGCCATGACTACTATATCGTCGGCAAATCGAAGGTGACTGATGTACACGCCGTTAATATTGATGCCGAGTCCTCTCCAGTCCAGAAGCTTAAACACGTCCTCCAGTGCAGCAGTAAAGAGTTTCGGAGAAATGACATCTCCTTGTCTCACTCCACGCTGCAGCTGGACTGGCTTCGAGCTCCGGTCCTGAAGACGAACTGTCATAGTGGCGTTTTCGTACAAACACTTCAACACTTCGATGTACCGGTAGTCAATTTGGCACCGCTGGAGAGACTGTAGCACGGCCCATGTTTCGATCGAATCAAAGGCTTTCTCATAGTCCACAAACGCTAAGCAAAGAGGCCGGTTATACTCTTCGGTCTTCTGTATAACCTGCCACAGCGTATGTATGTGGTCTATGGTGCTAAAGCCTTTTCGGAATCCGGCTTGTTCGATTGGCTGGAAGTCATCAAACCTGCGTGCGAGACGATTAGTTATAACTCTCGAGAACAGCTTATAAACGTGACTTAGAAGTGAAATGGGTCTGTAGGTCCTTAGTAGGGCCTTGTTGCCCTTCTTAAAGAACAACACAACCACACTTTCATGCCACGCTTCTGGCGTTCTACCCCCGAGTACGACGGAATTAAATAGTCTCTGAAGAGCTGCGAGTACCGGTCTTCCGCCTGCTTTCAGAAGCTCAGCCGTAATTCCGTCAGCACCCGATGCCTTGCTGTTCTTAAGCTGCTTGAGAGCCATACCAATCTCGTAAAGGCTGATGTCCGGGATATCTTCGGTGTAGTGTCGGGTTAGCTTAGCTCTAGGGTCTGTAGCTAAGCTTTGTACAGGTTGCCCCGTGGATGTCTTCGGACCTGGACGTGACAGTTCTGCCGTCATCGGTTTTCAGCGTCGTCAGTTGGCTCTGCCCAATACCCAAATCTCTTGCAAACACTTTCGAACCTTTGTTTCTCTCGATAGCCTCTTTAATACGGTCGGTATTAAATCGGCGAGTGTCGCGAGTCAAAGACTTCGAGATCTGCCTATTGAGCCGCCGAAGCTGAGACGAATCGTCCGAAGAACGCAGAACCATCACGCGCCGCTCTTCCATCAGTTTGAGAGTATGGTCCGAGAGCTTTTTAGGTCTTCTTATACGGTGGCTTTTGAAGAACTTAGACCCAACCGCATGGACAGTTTTTACAAACCTGTTGTTGTAATAGTCCACGTCTACGCAATCCTTCAGGCATTCGAAGCGATTTACGCTTAAATATACTAAAGTAAAATTTTTAAACACTGAAAAAAGACGACAACCTCAGGCGGGAATCGAACCACGCACCTTCCGCATTCCGGGCGACTGCCTTAACCACTTGGCTACCGAGGTCTGGTTTCACCCGTCGAAATTTGTCAGTGCTTGATGCTTATGTTTTTTAGTCAGAAATTGCTTCAGCTCAAAAATATCTGTATCTGATATACTTTAACATAGATCTGTTACCTTAGGGTACCGGATCTCGTGGTGGCTCGTGTACTGGTAGTCGATGGAGCCAGGCACGCCGTAGTGTGGAACCTTCATGCGCCTCACTTCTGTGTCGTTGAAAGTGGCGTACGCGAGCCTAGTTCCGTCAGAAGAGAACCAGAGCGCGTTGTTGGACACAAACACCTCCTCTGGAAAAATTTACATGGACCATGAAGATAGCAAGCATATCCTAGCTAATCTAAAAATAACGTCATCTGCGAAACAACTATCTCGCAGATATGACGTTTTTCTTCAGGACCCGCCCTAATACTAAAAATGCAAATGTGAGTTTGTTTGTTTACTACTGTTTAACGCTTAAACCGCTAAGCTGATTTTGGTGATTGGCTACTTTTTCCGCGAAATATTTACAAGAGCAAGGCCGTGAGCAAAAGTTAGTATTACTATAAAATAATCTACAATATTTTGACCTAGTTATCCTGCAAGTTCAAAATATAAAATTATTTATTTTCTTATTGTGCAGAAACCTGTTACCTCGTTTATGTTTCGTTAGCCTCCCTTTCACATAAAAAAAACCTAATATACCACACAGCTATTGAATAATGTAAAGGTTACCCACTAGGGTAGCGAAGGTACTAACCTTCGTAAACCCAATCAGGGATGCCATTGTAAATGACGTCGCGTTCTCCAGAGGTGGTCACTTCCACGGGCTCACTGTCCAAGCTGGATTGGTAGTAAATGTTGTTGTTGTAGACGAAGGCCAGTGAGGTGCCGACTGGACCCCACACTACGTTCTCAAGGAAGGCATCTGTGGCGTTTACCCCTGGGGGCAATATGTCAGTCTGGTTGCCAGAGACCACATCGACGACGGTGTAACGGGCGACGAAGCTGTACCGGAACACCTGAAAATATTAATAATACAGAATGAATGGGCGCCTTTGTTAAGTCCACAAAACACCTGGCTCGGCCTGCCAGAAGGGTGCGGGTTCGAATACTGCTCGTGGAAATTTGTAACAATACAGAGTTGAAACGGAGACGGGAAGACGATGACTAGTTCAAATCTTGTTTTTGAAAATATTGTGATAACAATTTTGTAAAAATAATCAAGTCAACACTGACAAATTTCTTAATTAAAGAAGAATTAAATGAAGAATTGATCCTTATAATCCATTTATAAAGTTCAAAATTATTATTTTTAATTTTTTCGAGATATTTACCATTATTATCCTTAAAATAAAAGAGTGCGGAAGAGGGTAGACCGATTCGTCTGCCAATAAATTTCTGCATTCCATCCGCAAGCCTCAGTTTCCCGTGACCATGGTGCGTGCAACCGCTCCGAAATATCAGGAGGACAAACTCAAGGATAATCATGGTAAATATCTCGAAAAAGGTAAAAATAATGTTTGCAACGATGATAGTTATTAAAAGTTATTCAAAATTATTTTTAAGTAAGTACCCGTAATTTTTACACAAAGTGACAATACACAAAGACTAAGTATACATCATTCTAACATTGAAGTTATAGTTACAACTGGCGGGTGATTACAAACCCGAGCATCAAAAAATATGCCCTGAATGGGTTGGTAGGGTAAAAACAATTTGGACTATTCAAAAGTGTTTATTATTAAGTTCATTTGAATTAAAATATTTTGTATTTCATCTACTTTCAAGGGTGAAATAGAAAATATTTAACAGTTTACCCTTCAATCACTTATATAATCGAAGATTAAACCTATAAAATTGTTCTTACCGGTACTACGCTGTGAGCCAAAAGTACTTGATCTCCATCAGGAGACAGTAGGGTAACTCGAGATGACTGCTGAAGAAGCTGCAATGAAAAGGAATTTGGTTTAGTAAGACTGGCCGCATGTGAATGTGAGGTGATTTATAAAAGACCAACGAGATATGACTATATTATAATTAAGGGACTCTAAGGAACGATTATTGATTTAACCTCTCAAAGATCGAAAATAACTTTCAGAAAAAATGGAGGAAAAAGTAAGGGTAAAACTTTTGAATCGAGTCGCCTGAATCGGGGGTGGGGTAGGGGTGGAGAAGGTAGGGGGAGGGGGGAGGAGTACTCCCCCACTTACCCCCCTGCCGCCAACAAGTAGTTTTTAAGTTATATTAATTTTTGTATTTTGAGATTATGTATCGTAGTAAAAAAATTGAATCGAGTCGCCATAATTGGTGGGGGAAGGGGAGGGGAGGAATAAGGAGTACCCGCCACTTACCCCTCCTGCCGCAGACAAGTAATGTTTAAGTTATGTAATTTTTTTTAAATATGGTAATTTACAAAAATGTCGTTTCTGGCGCTTCGCCGGCCGCTCCCGCGGCACGCTCGCTTCGCTCGCTCGGCTCGCGCGTTTTTGGTCAACATACAACTCAACAACTAACCTAACCTAACCTAATTAACTCTTGAGACTTTTTTCATGGCGCCTCCCTCGCGGGGGGACTGCACCCCCCCCCCCCCCCCCGCCCCCCGCTACGATTCTGTTACTATGGTACTTATAACCTAAAAACGTGTAATTTTTCGTGATTATAGTCGATTTTGACAAAACTTTCAAGTGGTTTTTTTATATTTTAACGCAACGGCGGCAGCTAAAATGTTAATAAACCTTTATTTAAGAACCCCTTAGACCCCCCCCACGACGTTAGTTTCTTCATATTCAGGCGACTCGATTCAAAAGTCAACCCGAAGTAAGTATATTTCGCTTTTTGACAATAACTTTAATTTTAATAACTTTTCTACTGGACTGCTTTTGCGGTCCTAATTGCCAGCTCTCTGTTTAACCTTTCAGGAATAAGGCTGCTTTCAGTTTTTAGCAGGACCAACATGGTTTAAGTTACACTTGAAACAGACTATTTATTAATAAAGACCAAGGTATTCTGGCCTTTGTACGACAAACGAAACGCAGCCGCGCGTGTGTCTCAATAGTGTAGACTCTCTAGTGTCCCGGTGCCCCAACGTCCTGCTAAATTAGATGCGCCCTAATAGTCATAAATATTACAATATGTACCTTTAAATAGGTATGTATAATCCTGCTTAAATGTTTTGTTTTTTTTTTCGTTTTTTTGGTTGAATGTTGTAAAAGTTTTTAAGCACAGTTATTTCTCTCACCTGTGAAGCGTTGCTGATAAGCATCACCGTGGATCCGCTGTCAACCTCATACAGAACCAGGTCGCCGTATGCGGTGCGGAACAGCACGTCATTGTCTGGAATTTAAATAATTTAAGCAAGTAAGAAAGTGGGTAAGTAAGTATGGGCTGGCAAATTCGTACGTGACTGCCCCATGGTATGCGGGCGACGGGGGAGGGGTGACATCTGCCCACAACAGACGTTCCTACTACACGGCCCCGCGCCCCGCGCTCTTCTTTCCAACTCCCGCAACCTATCGACCCCCGTCCCGCAACCTATCGACTCCCGTCCCGCAACCTATCGACTCCCGTCCCGCAAACCATGGGCCTGTCACTTATGAATTTGCCAGCCTATAGGTAATAATTTCGACTCCATAAAAAATCAATCATTATATAAATTACAATGTAGAAAAGTAAAACTAAGTATATCTAAATACTACTACTATAATATAAAAACAAGAAGTAAATCCTTTACTTGACATTGGATAAACCGCACCAAGCAATCAAAAAGAAGAAAAAATTAAAAACATAGGGTTGCCAAAAATACTGACAAGCTCAGCTGCGTTATTATAATAAATTAAATTAATTGACCTAAACTAATTCGGTTTTAGATTCCAGACTGTAATTCTCGGGTTACCCAACCCTACAGTAGCTATCCCTACTATTTATGCAACATGTTATATTAATTTTTAAATATAATGTTTAATGAGGCTTATAGAAATCTGCTCAGTGTAGGTATAGGTAAATAGGTACCGGCTGCACTGTTTGTGGTCACAGTAGTTATTATGGCTGACACGCACCCCGGTAAAAAAATATTATTCTGTCAACTGCCGCAAAGTCATACGCAATAGTAATTCAATTATAAGTAGGTTTTCTCACAGACGGGAGGAAAAGAATCCTAAATTATTAAAAGCCAATCAATTATTCAATCAATGAATCTCCTGGGATCGGCCAACTCGAAACCAGAAGGTTTTAGGCTCTTCGTGACATAGACATTGCCAAGCTCATGGCAGTCCTTTTCACGGAGCTGGCAGAGTGATAGGACGGGGTTGCACAAAAGATCCTAATGGTAGACGTGCTGCTGCGAAATCGATTCCTCTGCAGTAAAATAAGATAACATAAAGTCAATTAACTAACTTTTAGTCCAAGTGCCGTTGAAAGTGGCCGGCGAGAACACTCCATTGATAACAGATTCCAAGTCAAGCACCACATCCTCTGTCGGTGGCGCAGGCGCTTCCGTCGTGGTCGGCGCCGGCGAAGGTGACGGTGGTAAAGTAGTTGTGTTAATAGGTGTAGTGGGGACGAGGGTAGTGGACACTATGGGCTGGGATTGGCCCCCTTCATTGCCAGATAACACCACTACCAATGTGACGACAATCGCGATCACTGCCACCATTGCTATGCCGCCAATTGTGTACGTCAATGTCTTTTTCCTCTTACTCGCCACCAGTACCTGGAAAATGCGAACAACAAATTTTTATCACTCAAGCAGTTGCAAAGCAGTGAGAATACTCTAAGGTAGTAGTATCTTTAAGGGACACCTTTTTCAAGGAGTGCACGTCTTTTGGCTATGATGATAATGATGACGATGACGACGCTAAAGTAAGTTTACAATTGCGCCAAAAACTTGAGAAAACATTAAAAAACATATGACTGTTTTAAGAATAACATTCTTAGGTAATTGATGTTTTGGTGAGCACAATGGTATCTAAACAATAATCATGTCTTGTTGATTTGAATACTGAATTGTGACTCGTCATAGCGGTTCCTGCATGTCACAAAAGAAAAAATATATTCAAAGAGCCAGTAAATTAATTTAATTCGCAGTGTAAGCAAGACGTCACTTGATAATAGTTGATCTAAATAGAGAATAAACGTCAGTTTGGTACACATAGAATTATTGTTTCAGGACGAGCGATATGGGTAAGCCGGGTTTTGGAGCAATAAAATGACTACCTCCTGAAAATTCGAATACAAAATTGTATCTCATGGGTCTTTGATGAGTTGATGACAGATTACATATTTGTCTTGTAAAGTTTACGCGAACCTTACATATAAATTTATAGGTACACATTGATGTTGAAACCTTTATTTCATTTGTTATTTTACCCCGACGGCAACGTTTCGACTATTTCGATCCCTATTACAGGTTCTGGACGTAATTACGTCCATGAGTCAGGTAATCTTTTGGAAGAATCCGTAGTCATAGGGAGGTGTATATTTCTTATCAATATATTGTAAAATATTAATTGATTTGACAATAAATCCATAAAATATGTTTTATTATTTACGAACAAATTAAAAAAAAAAACACAAAAAAGGCTGTTACCTGTGCGACTGCTTCTTAATAGAATTCTCCTCTCTCGTAGAGGGTTTACAACCTAAAGGTCGTAACATGTTATTATAGATTCAATTGTTTAAATAGCTTAGTATATCGAAAATCACCAGTCTTTTAAAATATTGTTTTATTAACAGCATGTTGTGAATTTACCTACAACTATAGATTTTAATTCGTCAGCTTCAAACCAAATCACTTTCAACACTGATTCTTTAATCAATGAATTAAGCATGCACTTCTCGGTGACTGCATATCAAATACAAATATTTTTTAAATTTTCATTTAAGTTCTTATAAACGTGTCTTAGGTAATTTATTACATTACGTTTCATTGCTGAAAACTCTTCAGACAAAATTGAAATATATTCAGAATCACAAAATAACGATGAAATTACAAGTACCCTTAATTGTAAGCCATCGCTTTATTTATGTATATTAGCGTTTAGTTACGTGATCGCTTATCTAACGAATGATAACATTCGAGGTGACTGACATTGTATACGGAATTCTAAAGGAATTTAATTACTTCCCACTAGCGTGTCACAGATGTTAATCCCACTTATGTTTAAATGTTCAGGTTTCATGCCACGATAATGTCTATTCAGGTTTATTATCAGCAATCTGTATCAAATGTAATATTTATTCCATCATGATTCAGATTTCAGTTACAGCAAATTCAGTATCTAAATTCTTTAACTTGGTTTATCAGTCGTAACAGAAACTTTGTCTAGTTCAATTTACATTTTTTTAGTCAATGGAGAGTAAGACACAGTAGGTGTCTTATCTATAATAATAAACCATTTTTTATTCTTGTGGGTTAAATAGGATACTTTGAAATTAATCTAAACCTCACTATTTTAGTTCAAATTGGTCACCAAAATTAATGTTCAGCATTGTCTACCGTATTTAGGACACAGGAATTGATATTATTCGTCATTCATCAAGTATTCAAACTTGTTTTAAGGTAGAATAGAATAAAATAGTTTTTTTATGTAACCATCTACGTTAATCACTTATTAGTAATTTATCTATTATCCGGATTTCAGAGACAATTTCATTGTGGTATCTTTATTGTTAGTGCAACACTACTAACTTCCCAATAAGTATTCAACTGTAGTACCTTGCAAGTCCTTTTTGCATTATTTGGCGGCAGTCCAAAAACTTTCACAATAATACTCCATTTTAATTTGTTTTAATTTAAACATTTAATAACAAACTCTGTATTCTTAAGCACAACCGACACATGTGATGTTTACTACGCGAATCTCAGACATTGAAACCGGTGAATCCCGTTTGGCTGTGATTAGGAGTTTTTTTCTTAAGTACACTTGAGCAATTCAGGGTTATCAATAGCTGATAATATAATCTTAGTGTTGACGTAAAGAGTACTTAGGTTAGATCTATCGGTTTGACTATTATATACTTTACTAAAGTAAGTAAATGTTAATAACCTTTAT
Organism: Scoparia ambigualis; assembly: GCA_963921215.1. Classification (NCBI taxonomy): domain Eukaryota; kingdom Metazoa; phylum Arthropoda; class Insecta; order Lepidoptera; family Crambidae; genus Scoparia; species Scoparia ambigualis. The sequence goes on from OY992510.1 coordinate 9,435,358, forward strand.
ACTGTAACACTTGGTAACACTGATATGAATAGGTGAAGGATACCATAATTTAAATTAAGTTATCGCTACTGTTGGTATTGGAAGAATGGACATAATCCACAGATTACCAAATGCGAGATGGTGATTATAAACCCGGGCCACACCGAGAAAGTTAAACACACTTTACCCGACCAGGAATTGAACCCAGGACCTCCTAATATCGAGTCGAGCGCTCTTCCACTCAGCCACTGAGGCGACTCTCGTTAAGTTGGTATAAAGTATCTACATTGATATTCTTTTGATGATGTTCATCAAAAAGGGAACGAATCTCACTAACATTGTAAGACAAGATAAATACTGATGAGATGTGCAAAATGCAATAAACATTTTGATAACAGAAGTTATCGATATCAACATAAAAGTAAAGAACAGATAAATACTATTACAAGTTATAGGCTATTTTACAATGTCGTCTGTGTTATTTCCTTGACCTGGAAATGTTGTTACTTAACTCCCTTAAGTTTATTAAATTAGCTCGTAGTATTTGATGTTCTATTATGTGTTAATAGGTATACAGCAACTATTAGATATTGAAACGTTTAATAAAAAATATAAAACAAAAGTGAAACTAAAAAGTTTCACTCGGGCACTATGAACGCATTAGAACAATTATTATGTGTTTGAAATTAGAGGATGTTAATTCCATGCATTTTTGTCATTATTTTAATTGTAATCATTTACAGTATAATAGCAATATTCTAAAAGTCTGCCCTTAACATGTATCTTAAATTTGTCAAAGGGCAAAATTGTAACCTCATTCGGGATTTCATCATTCTGTACTCGGTTTGGTTGGTGGTAGAGCTGTTAAGGTGGACTTAACAGCCCTACCACCAACCAAACCGAGTACAGAAAGGTACATTTTTGTATATATCCCCGCTGGGATTCGAACCCGGGAACTCTGGGTACTTATTTCTAATATTTAGTTGGTGTATATCGCAATTTTTATTGAAGCACTTATATGTGGGGCGCACTAAAAGTTTCCGAAATGAATAAGAAAAAAATACTATTAAAGGTCAAAAATTAATGTATTGTTTCTTAAAAATATTCTCATTTTTCCGTAAATGCACTTTTTCATTCGATTAAACCAATTTTGAAAACTTTTGTGCTACTCCTCCGTGGTGACCTCAGAAACGTGTTTTTCATACTCTTCGACAGCCTCTTCTGGTGATGAAAATCGTTGACCGCGTAAATGGTTCTTAATTTTTGGGAACAGAAAAAGTCACAAGGTGCCAGGTCGGGACTACATGCAGGATGGCTCATAAGTTCTACGTTTTTCACCTTTAAAAATTCGTTTGTCTGTCTGGCCGTGTGGGAACTAGCATTGTCGTGGTGCAAGATGACACGGCGTATACGGTTATTTTTACGGAGTTCGTCAATAACTTCCGGCAAAGAAATAGTCGTGTACCAGTCACTATTCACGGTACGACGATTCACTAAAGCAACAGCAGCCACGTGTCCAGTTTTATTAAAAAAAAAGAAGCAATCATCCGCTTAGATGCACTTTTCAAGCGCACCGCTTTAGTTGGTTTCGGCTCATCATAAAAGACCCATACGCTAGATTACTGCTTTGTTTTGGAATCGTAGCAATAAATCCATGTTTCGTCACCTGTTACTATGTCCTACACCAAAGGACATATTTTTTTTACTATGGGGCTTGGTACTAAATTCCAAAGTCTTTTAACTTGACGCCAATGCATAAATACTTGAAGAATACATTATTATCAACATATTTATGACCGTATTATTAATTTAAAGACCTATGTTTTTTTACATACATTAAAAACCAACATTGATTTCTACTCGAAAATGGCAACATTATAGTAGGATTGTGACACTATAAGTTATTAAAAATGAAAAAGTGACGCTTGTCTGACGTTTTATATGTCAATACGCATAGTAGACAGATGTCAGACTGTCAGCCGCCAGACGATTCCCGGCCGCGCTTTCGTTGTGTTAGTTGTGTGTATCGTTGCTAAATTGGTACTTTAAGTGTGAAAAAGACAACTGTGTTATCGATATCGTTTCTACATTAACAAAGACCTCATAGACTTACCTACCTAATAACCCTGCGTTCATTAAAATTTTTAAAAACCGGAACTTACGTTTAGAAACCTACAAAACTTATCAAAATACAGTATTCTTTAACGGAGGTAATTAAAAATCTAAAAAATATACAGAATGATAGCATTTAGTCTCTTGGACAAGGAAGTATATGAATTGTTGCAGTTAATTTTTCTTTTATTTTAGTACCAAAAAAAATTATGTCCTTTGACGCACCTTCGTTGAATCTGGTAAGCATGGCACTGCACCAAGTGACGCGGTCCGTTTTTTGAGCCTCGGTCAAATTGTGTGGGATCCACCGCGAGCACAGCTTTCTCAAATCCAAATGTTTGTGTAGGATTGATTGTATTAGACTCATGCTTATGTTTAAGAATGCGCGAATCTCATGGTATGTCACATGACTGTCTGTTTCAATCGTACGGCGCACAGCATCGATGTTTTTGTTGTTCACAGCGGTGGACGGGCGACCATCGCGAGATTCGTTACTGAGATTGACACGACCGCGCTTGAAGTCTGCAAACCAGCTATAAATAGCCGTCTTGCATGGTGCTTCATCGCCAAAAGCAGATTGAAGCCGAGCGATGCTCTGTTAAGCTGTCAAATTACACTTAAAATCGTAGAAAATCATAGTACGAAAATTTTTCAGAGTTAAATCCATGTTAATGTAGACACGCATTTTTTTAAAATGGCACCACAGTGTAAAAACAACTGACAGTCAGATGAAACAAACTGCATTCTACAGCCAAAGAGTTCTATTTTCAAATGTTGTAATTACTTTTTAAATATTGTTTATGTAAGTGGCTAGTTCCGGGAACTTTTATTACGACCTATGTACAACACACTTTTAAATAAATTGTGATGCAACTGTAAGAATATTTATTTCTTTAAACAGTTCCTTATGAGTCACGTGATCCTAGGTTAAATATGGACCTTACTGCTCTTTTCTGTAAAATAAAACAGGTTTCTATATCTGCTTTTACCCCAAAGTAGAATACTATAAGACATAACATAACACTGTGAAAGTAACTAAAATAAACTAATCAAGCAGTTTCCACAACTGTAAATTGCCTAATTTTTTTCAGGGCGTAAGCAGCTGAAGTAACTCTCCCCGCAAGAGTGCTAATATGAGGGTTCCTCTGTATTTTTGAATTTGAACCTAAGAAAACTGTTAAAAGAAAACTAAATCATTGAAAATTGAACCTCTTATTGACACTTGTGGTACCCCTACAAGCACAAAAGATTCAGATGACATGGAACCATTAACGTAAACTATTCGTATTGAATATACTATAATTATCTTTATTATTGATATTTTGTATTCACAATGCTATATAGTTAAAGGATAAAATGTTTACTAGAAAAAAAACAACCAGACTCGGGAAGCTCGAATGGGATTCAAACCCATGACCTTTGGATTGCCAGTCCACTGCTCTAACCGCTAAGCTATGGAGACCCTAGAAGACTCGTTTAAAAAAATTTAACTATTATCATTTTTATTATTGAAATTTTGCATTCACAATGCTATATAGTTAAAGGATAAAATGTTTACTAGAAAAAAAAACAACCAGTCTCAGGAAGCTCGAATGGGATTCGAAACCATGACCTTTGGATTGCCAGTCCACTGCTCTAACCGCTAAGCTACGGAGACCCCAGAAGACTCGTTGAATTCTTTCTAGTATTTGATGATTTACGCTGCAAGCTAGCGGTGTTACGTCACTGTGAAGGTTTACCTACCCCACTATAATAATTCAGAGGAGCCTTCAAGGAACAATGGACCTGAACGGGTGGTAGGTTATAAATGATTTGGAAGATTTAAAGTACTTATGGATTGAGTTTATTGAATAAATAAATTTTCAGTTTAAGTTTGAATTGCCTATCCTTAAAGACTTATCATCGCGTGGCTTTACTTTACTAGTTTCGCGGTTAATACAGTTCCATGTTGCCTTTATTTTGTTATTCGTCTTTTTATTTTTTCACTAAGTAAGTATACAAACCACTTTAATGAAATATGCACACATTATGAATATAAAAGATTGCTAATCAACGCATGATCACGATTTTATGATAATGTTTTAACTCTACATCAAATACTCCTTAATGCAAAAGTTCCAAAGCCTTTAAAAATTTAATTGGTAATGCTTGTTGAGTGGTTATCACGCAGGTTTGGCGTCATGTTTTTTTTATTTAAATTTGCTCTAGCAAATATATAACTGCCTGTTATGTCGATTAAAAATCATGGGAATGTTTTGTTATCACGAATTATTATTATTATGTCATGTGTCTGACAAAGTAGGTATTTGCCTTATTCTCACACAGATATTTATACAGGATTATTGGTTATTAGACCGGATTCATTTAAGACGGCATAGGGGAGGTCTTTTGCGACCATTTTGACCCCATATCACATTATCCAAAAGTCAAAATTTTCGTGATAATTGAATTTTTAGGTTTTTTTTAGGAAAACCAATTTTATTCGTTCTAAAATAATTTAAAATAAACGAATGATCCGATTTTAATTTTGTTTACAGTTTTATAGATTATACATTGCGGATTTTAATCACAAATTATAAAATCATAATAATTCGAATCCATACATAAAATACAGGCCGTTGTATTAAAGATAAATAAGGATTTTTGAAAACCGTCAACTAAATAGTATGTTTTCTCAAAAAAATACACGTTAATTTAGTCTGCAAATTATTGAAAAAACATCTACACATTTCTAGATATCCAACGAGTTAAAAAGCACTACTCTAGGTTACACATTTGATTAAAAAAATCGGCGGTAACAAAGTGTTCAAAACAAATGGCCACTTACGGCTGGCAACCTTTTTTGTCGTTTTAATTTATATTTGACAGACGACTGTCAGTGTGACACACACTCACGTTGGATCTTTGGTTAGGTTAAGTTTTATGTCGCGCCAATATATTGGTTTAATAACTTGGTATTGGTGATGTAGGGCACATAAACAGTAAATTCGGCGGACCGTAATCACAATAAACAGTGAAAACAATAAGTTAAAATCAGTGATTTGTTGGTTGACCCGCACACGTGTCGTGGCGGGCTAAGTGATTGTGCAGTGGTACGTATTTCTCTGGGGTTTGAGAGCTCTCTTGGGGTAGCCAACGGGAAGTTAGGGCCTTTCCATCACCATAACACCAGCCCCGAAGACGCGCGGGAGCGCGATCCACCACCACAACAGCCAGAGCAGTCGCCTGGGAGGCGAGCTACCTTCACCAACACAGCAGCGGCCTGGGCGCAGCGGACTGCACCGGGCTGAGCGGCGTGTATCAAGGGAAGAATAGTACGTAAGTCGTTTAGTTTAATTATAATTTAAGTTTAGTTAGTATATCTTTAAGTTGGCTAGAAATAGCCTGGTAGCAGGGAAGTCATTGATGTAGACTCTCTATATCAAACAATTTTTGGTAAACCAGAGCGTGGTTTTGTCTACGGACCTCAAGTAATTAGTTATTAGTTTTAGTGTTAAGATTGTTTGCAACCGCATATTAAATTGTATTCAGAATGCAATGTTGTAATATGTAGGTTTTGTTTTGTTGATTATAGCAAGTAGTGTAACAATAATTAATTTGGGTTTTGTCTCGCATTTAGAATGCGTGGATTATTTCATTGCGGAAAGTCATTGCAAGAATGCAATAATTGTCATACCTAACTTGCTATAATTGCATTTTGGTTACACATTTAGAATGTATTTATTTGAGTTAGGATATAACTGTGGGTTGTATTAAATATTATGTGGATGTGTATGATAACCGCTAATTATCTTTCTTTGTTGTTAAAAACCTAATTTAGAATTAGTCTCGCTGGGGTACTGTCGACATGTGACAACAAATAAATATTTTTGATGTTAATTTTGCATTTGTTGTGCAAACTGAATTTTAAGATTCTAGCGGTTTGCAAATAATAAAACATTTTGTTTGTTCCTTGATTGTTTGAAAACTTAATTTAGAATTTAAAGTTAAAGCATTAAAAATTGTGGTACTTTGATTTGGTTTGTTGTTTCATTTTGAAAACATATTTAAATAATGTAGGCATTTGATTCACAATATTTGTAGTTTGGTTGTCTAGCGATTGCAAAGCTGTAGACACATATATTAATATTGCAGTTTATTGCTTGTTTACATGGCGGCTATGTAACATTTATTTTGTTCCCATAAGTTGTTTCTTTCTTTGAAAATAATTTAGTTTCATTAATTTGAGTTCCATTCATTTGTAACATTTGTTTGGTAAATGATTGAGTGGCGAATGAGTGGCGTATGTAGTACTAAGGAACATTTTTATTTTATTTAATTTTCTTTGGAAATTCTTTGGAACCGAATAGATTTGTTTTGTTCTACACAGCGGCATATGTGAAATTTGGTTGGATTATTATGTAACGGTTTATACAATAATAATGGCACATTTTGTTTTGTTGGTGCCTTCATTTTTGAAAACCAATTTTAAATTTAATTAGATTATTACATTGGTTTTAACTTGATTGATTTATGCATAGGGACTATGTAATAATAATACTTGTACATTATATTTGTTAGTGCGCCTCTTGTAGCAAACACGTATAAGTTTATTTTGTACTTATTAATTTGGTTGTGCCTACATTGTAATTGAAAGGGTATGTGTGTAGGAAATATTGTTCTGCCATATTTGTGCTATTGTTGGACATATAATCTAATTCCTCGTTATTTGTTTTTTGTTGACAACGCGATGGCGGAGGCAGTCTTTGCAACGCAGCTGCGCTGTTTCGTGCATACGCAGGATCTGCTGTCTCTGAGGGGCTGCGATGATGTCATCCTCGAGCGAGCCAGGCTGTTAAGGCAGCGGGTGTCGTCGGTTGAGACCGCCATGGTGGTTTTGTCGGAAACTGCTCCAACATCCCACAAAAAGGTATGGTCGGCATACGAGGATGATTTCGACCGAATCATGGAGATTAATGATAATGTCGTCCAGGCGGCATGCGACATTAAAAGGCGACGGATAGGGGATGTCCAGCCATCCATACCGCCACCAATGGGAGGGCCTGCGATGCCTGATGGGCTTCCTACCCATCAGTTAGGAAGTTTGGGTGGCGCTGTGGAAGAGGGGTCGTATGTAGACGCACATGCGCGTCAATTGTTGTCGCTACCTACGGTAGCTAATCAGGCGGACTTAAAGACGCAACTGTTGACGCCAGTCACAGTTGCGTGTAATGCGTTGCGACAGCTAGGGTTGCCAGTAGCCGAGTGGTCGCTCCTACTGATGCATATTGTGTTGGACAAGCTGCCAACGGACGTTCGTTCCCGGTTTGAGCGGGAAACGGCAGAGAAAGGTGGGGCGGGGCTACTCTGCCGGGATTGGAGGAACTTTTAAGGTTCCTCGGCGATGAGACGGGGGTCGTAGCGACCTCCCAGCCTGACCTGCCGCCATCAGAGGCGCAGGCTTCAATGGGACGCCTGGCGAATCCCACGGCACACCCGCAGCCAGGACACACTACGTCGCGGTGGGCGGCGCGGACTGCAGCGGCCGGCATGGACCCGGCTTGTACACAGTGTGGCCAAACGGGTCATACTACGACGCGGTGCCAGGACCGACGAGGGCTGCGTGTAATGACGAGGCGGCGCATAGCAAGGCGCAGCGGCCTTTGCTTTGGCTATAGGCCTCAACGCTGCGTTGCATTTACTGGACCACACCATTTATTATTGTTGTGTGTCAACAGATCGGGAGCGGCTTCACCGACCACACAACAGCGGTGGCAGCGTTACACGGGCAGGGGTGCTCCAGCGCGGAGCACACACCTACCAGCGGACTGGAGGCCCAGTCATGCGCGAGGCGCTCCCCCACACTGGAAGGTGAACCATGCGCAGGCGCGCAAACCCGCGCCTGCAGGTTCCCATGCCGCCGGCCCGAGTGCGATTTGGGTATCACACGGGCGGAGGCCCCGACGGTGTCACGAAGGAGGGACCCATCCCTGCAACTAGCTCTGTGCGCGCCAGCGTGCAGCCACGATCGAGCTATGCCGCAGCGGTTATCGTACCACCCGCGGTATCACACTTGGGGGCCTTCTTTGGAGATTTGGGACTCGAGCAGGCCATAGCTAGCCTGCCCCTTTGCGAGAGCAAAATCACGGACGGTTTTGCTTTATACTACGGCGGCCGCGGTTTGAAAGATTTAAAGAAATCTTAAATTTGAAATTTTAATTTTGTGCGACATTGTTTGGTGGCATGCTTACTGGGTGTTTGATGGGGCAAACCCAAGTCACCCTCACATCGGTACATGCATCTGTGTGAGAATGTCAATTTCGGTAACGGTAATGAAATTCGCCCGCAGTGATAACGGCACAGACATTGGTCTAGATCGGGCAGACCCACACTTTGTCACCTGGCCCAATTGACCTACTCTTGGGCTCGGGTGTACTAGGACGGGTCCTACTAGGCACCCAGATAGCTCTGGGTCGCTCTACACTGCTGGCAGTGCCAACTATTTTTCTTGTTTCTATTATGTACACAGTTTGACGACTCGATTCCGCATAGTCTAGAGTCATTGCGTTTGTGTACCATTTCCATAACTATGCACAAGTTTGGGAAATTGAGAAACCTCCCATGGTCTACATGGTAGCCCATGCCCATGACGATTGTGAAGCCTTTCAATAGGCCAGTACGTCACGGTTGACGTCTGTTGGATGTGTTACTAGGTAACGTAATTTGTAATTTTGAATATTGTTTGTCCAAAGAGCTTTATTTGTGTAGTGCTCTTTCGGTGTTTATTTTGTCACAGTGGACGTCTTCACCCGTGCAGCCGCAGACGGGGGGTCTGCCTTCGGACCGAGTCGCTCAGTCTCGTCCGTTTTTGGGGTTTCACGCAACGGGTTCTGCTGGACCTTTCTCGGTAAAACCGATCAACTGCGCAACGCTCGGGTTGTAGGTGAATTTTTTGTGTTTTTTTTGTGCCTGGCTACTAAGGCCGTCCTCTTGGGAGTTTCTTCGTTGTCCACGGAGGCCTTCGTCGTCGCGTTGGATCGTTTCGTGTCGCGTAAGGGTCTACCTTCACTTATTCGCTCCGACAATGGCACAAAATGGCAAGGGCACGGGTGTATTTAACTGATGTTTGTAAATTTTTAGAAAATAAGCTTTGGTAAATAAGATCATTTAATATTATTTTAATTTGGCTAATTAGATTTAGTATGTTGTTGAAGGAGAATGACTTGCTCTCCTTGCTTGTAGCTAGGGCAGCATTGTAAAGTTGTTTGTTGGCGAGCATGGGACTGCGGTTCGATTCCGCGATGAGCCACAGCAGCTGTCTCTCCTTGCCCGATGGATTGAGCTAACGATCGGAGCCTTCCGATCGGGACAGGGGTCTGTTCGGAACAAATGGCCACTTACGGCTGGCAACCTTTTTTGTCGTTTTAATTTATATCAGACGACTGTCAGTGTGACACACACTCACGTTGGATCTTTGGTTAGGTTAAGTTTTATGTCGCGCGGTCGTGTAATTGGTTTAATAACTTGGTATTGGTGATTTGATGTAGGGCACATAAACAGTAAATTTGGACCGTAATCACAATAAACAATGAAAACAATAAGTTAAAATCAGTGATTTGTTGGTTGACCCGCACACGTGTCGTGGCGGGCTAAGTGATTGTGCAGTGGTACGTATTTCTCTGGGGTTTGAGAGCTCTCTTGGGGTAGCCAACGGGAAGTTAGGGCCTTTCCATCACCATAGCACCAGCCCCGTAGACGCGCAGGAGCGCGATCCACCACCACAACAGCCAGAGCAGTCGCCGGGGAGGCGAGCTACCTTCACCAACACAGCAGCGGCCTGGGCGCAGCGGACTGCACCGGGCTGAGCGGCGTGTATCAAGGGAAGAATAGTACGTAAGTCGTTTAGTTTAATTATAATTTAAGTTTAGTTAGTATATCTTTAAGTTGGCTAGAAATAGCCTGGTAGCAGGGAAGTCATTGATGTAGACTCTCTATATCAAACACAAAAGATTAAGGTAAAAAATCCAAAAATATGATTTTTGTCTCGTAACAATAAATGCGCCATCTCGCTCTAACTCACGCGCGATGGGCTCATCAAAATAATACTACCAACCCCTATCTTCCCTTGGGTATCGTAAAAGGCGACTAACGGGCTAAACACTGCACGTAAGTACATCCAACAGCATAGAGCGGCGATGGGCTTATCGAAATAATACTACCAACCCCTCTCTTCTCTTCGGTGTCGTAAAAGGCGACTAACGGACTGAAGACTGCACATACATCCAACAGCATAGAGCGGCGATGGGCTCATCGAAATAATACTACCAACCCCTCACTTCTCTTCGGTGTCGTAAAAGGCGACTCACGGACTAAAGACTGCACATACATCCAACAGCATAGAGCGGCGATGGGAGTTGTGAATATGTTTTGTTTTATTTTCCTTAATTAAATTCATACACTCAGTTTGAGATTTTACTGCCTGGTTCTCGTTTTATCACATTAATTATTCAATTATGTAACATGGGTTAGTGTTTTTACCTTGTTGGATAGCTAGAAATGTGTAGATGTCTTATCAATAATTTGCAGACTAAATGAACTAGCATTTTTTTGGAGAAAACATACAATTTAGTAGACCGTTTTCCAAAAATCCTTATTTATTTTTAATAGTACGGCCTGTATTTTCGGTATGGATTCGAATTGTTATGATTTTATAATTTGTTATGAAGAACCGGAATGTAAAATCTATTAAACTGTAAACAAAATTAAAATCGGAGCATTCGTTATTTAAAATTAATTTTAAACGAATAAAATTGGTGTTTCTAAAAAAAACCCATTAAAACTCAATTATCACGAAAATGGTTGACTTTTGGATAATATAATATGGGGTCAAAATGGTCGCAAAAGACCTCCCCTATGACCTCTTAAATGAATCCGGTCTAATAACCAGTAACCCTGTATATCATGACGACCCTATTGCCCCAAAAAGCTTTTCTTTTTTTTACTAATATTATTGCTTGTATGTTAAATCATAATTCGTAACTAACGACTTTGTGTTGCGATCTTGCAAGTTAAGCAAATCAATTTAAAGTACGGTTTAAAAGGCAGGACATGTCTTTTCTACCGTTGTTACCTGTAGTTATCGTTGAAACCTAATTTGCGTTAGGCCAGTGTGGTGGGTTATATCTCCATGTTATATTGTTTACTTTAAGGTTCCTTACCTCTCCTACTTTGTGCAATAAACACGTAACTGATACTGCTTCACGTAATTATGTTTTTAATGACTAATGAAAACCATCTTTATTATTGAAATTTTTGCATTCACAATGCCGTCTAATAGATTAATGTTTTATATTTTAGCGTTTTATTACCGCTTAAATATACTTAAGTAAAATTTTAAACACTGAAAAAAGACGACAACCTCAGGCGGGAATCGAACCACGCACCTTCCGCATTCCGGGCGGCTGCCTTAACCACTTGGCTACCGAGGTCTGGCTTTCAACCGTCGAAATTTGTCAGTGCTTGATGCTTATGTTTTTAGTCAACATTGCTTCATCTAAAAGATATCAAAGATATTTATAAGCAATAACGTCTTTATCGAATGTTAAATACTTGTAATAGTGTTTCTTTCGACTGTGTGGGTAGGTAATAACCGGTCCCTTACGTAGTTCTGCTCTAACCGCTAAGCTACCGAGACCAGAAGACTCGTTGAATTCTTTCTAGTAGTTTGTGATTAACGCTGCAAACCAGCGGTATTACGTCACTGTGAAGGTTATTACGGGTCCCTTGTAGTTTCGAATCACGTTGTAGCGAAAGGTCGTTGTGGCGAAAAACTTTTGGCGTGGTACGCTGGTGCGAAAAGTCTTTGAAGCGTATTCCACCAGGGCGAATGACACTGTAGCGACAAACTTTGTGGCGAAAAATGTTTGTAATTACATATACGCTACTTTAAAACTAAAAAAGTGAAATAAAAGACAGAAAGTAAAATATTCAGTATAATCAACAAAAAACAACAGTGAAATTCTGAGTAACTACTATATCTACGAGTATCCGTTTTTAACTAAATTAAATATTTATTAAATGTCAAAAATCTTTTATCATAGAAATAACTTTAAAAAAATAAAACTAGAAGTAGGTACTTATCTATGAATTAAACCCGTCACCAGTAGTGTAGCATTTACTTATATAAACTTACTATTTTGTAGGAGACGTACATAAGTTGCGCTTAAAATGCGACAATATGTATGGTCTATTTGCCGGTAGAAGGTATACTGAATGTCTTCAACGAGTTAAAAGAAACGATTTTTCCTAAAGAAGATGGAGCAGTCACTGATTACTTCGAAAAATATTACGTTTTGAACCAGTTCAAATCCCGTGAATCGAGTGGCAAAACTATAATATCACGTTTACAACCCCTGTTTCCACCTGCTTTGTGGTCTGTCGAACGAAATAATAATTTGCAGATACCAAGGACTCAGAATAGTGTGGAAGCATGACATAGCAGGTGGAATTCCTTACTGGACAATAAGAAACTATAAGACTGTACTGCTGTATAAAAAAACTAATTGAAGAGCAGAACACAACGGCTCATAAAATAGAAAGGATTCTAGGGAAAATCCCTCAGACACCACCAAGAAAAAATAATTAAACTACAAGGAAAAGCCATAGCAGAGATTAAAAAAAAACAAAAACACAACAAACACCGTTGATTTTATACGAGCTATAGCATTAAATACCCGATTATATATATATTTTTTAAATTATTCACTTTCTTTAATGCTCTATTAGAGCTATTTACATAAATACATACTGATGATACATGATTTTTCACATAATATAATAAATAACAATTTATTTTAGTTAAAAACAGATACCTACCTACTCGTAGAGTACTCAAAATTATTTAACTGTTGTTTTTTGTTACTTAAAGTGAAACTTTTACTTTCTGTCTTTTATTTTACACTTTTAGTTTTAAAGTTGCGTACCTATATGTAAATACGAACATTTTACGCCACAAAGTTGGTCGCTACAGTGTCATTCGTCCTGGTGGAATTCGCTTCAAAGACTTTTCGCTCCAGCGTACCACACTAAAAGTTTTTCGCCACAACGACCTTTCGCTACAAAGTCATTCGAAACTACAAGGGACCCGTAATAACCTTCACAGTGACGTAATACCGCTGGTTTGCAGCGTTAATCACAAACTACTAGAAAGAATTCAACGAGTCTTCTGGTCTCGGTAGCTTAGCGGTTAGAGCAGTGGACTGGCAATCCAAAGTTATGGGTTCGAATCCCATTCGAGCTTTCCTTAGACTGGATGATTTTTATCTAGTAAACATTTTATCCTAGTAATGAAAACCAGTTTCAAACAAATCTTTTTCTAGATATTTCCTCAACTGGAAGACCTGTGTCGCTCAGATTTCAAAAGGTAGGTATGTCGAGGTCAAAAATGTATTTTTCATTAAAAAAAATCAAACTAGTTTTAATCTTTCAGACGTTTGTTTAACATCTACCACCTACTACTACAGTTTTTCTGCCCCTTTTAAATGAGTTCAACTGCCGTAAAACCACGCACAATAGAAATTCAATTGCTATTAAAAACCTCTAGTAATCTTCGTGACAGACAAGGGGATAACCACACCAACGGATCACTAGAAACATGCGGACGTTCGAGTGTCAATATCACAAAAGAAATTTCAAATGCACCTGACTGCAAGAAATATATTTCTAAAGCTATACCTTTCAAACGCATATTGGCTAGTCGTCTTGAGCAGTAGTCTCCGATGACAACATCACTAGAAGTTTTACAACAACTGATGATGCATTGTTTTGTGTCAAATATGTAATTGTGAAGCCTCTCACCTGGTCGCTGGTTCCCATCTCCATCGTGGAGTTACTGTTTTCTTGAGCCATGTTGATGAATGTCTACGACCTCTGGAAAATGAAGAAATGTTTATTAGAAACGTAACTTAGTTTGTTTTATTTTCTTCAGACATACTTAAAATGTTGCCACGTTTGCCACATAGCATAGGTACGTTGCAAATACACTAACAAAAGTTACATTAATAAAAAAGGAAAGGCTTCGCTTGATGTTTTCATTTCTACATGTAAATGTTTTGTATCATTTACTCTTTCATTACTGAACATTAGGTGCGATAAAGGCCAAGTAGTGCTTTCCCGTCAATAAATATAATAAAACAAAAATATTTCCGATAGTTTAAACACAATATGCACTTCACGTTTAAGGGTAGATTCGACCAAACTGGAATAAGGTCTTATACCTAGATTAAACGCCGAATTTGTATAGACTAATCTCGGAGTAAGTCTTATTCCAGTTTAGTCGAATCCAGCCTAAATGACATAATTTGTAAAACTTAAAACCATACAACAGACTAATTGTAACGTGAGTAATGCCAACTATGTTCTAAGAAAATATTGTGATTACTTTTGTATTCTCTATTTGAACATCTCTATATTATGGTTAAGACTAGTAAGTCTTAACCATAATATAGCAGTAGTAACTGCTCATGAAATTTTCCCAATTAATTGAAAAATACAGAAGCAGTCGGAATCTTGTTTCATGGAGTTAGGTCAATAATAATTTCCCAATTGACATTATTTTGTATCGGTGTTATCTGTTAAAATATTTTAAAACAGCGCGTAAACGGCCAATCTGTCGATATCACTATGATATTGGATATATATATCACTATAATAATTTAATCGTATATTATAATATTATTACAATTATCTAATCTAATCATACGTGTTATCTATGTAAAATGTGAGACGTCGAATTACATCTAGGTAATTTACATTTTATGCTCATTTCTTGTAAACTTTCAATGCGTACTTTAAGATAAATGGAAACTGTTTTTAAATATTTTTAAAAATTTTGTCCTCCTTATATTTTAAACAAGAACATAATAAATAGCAAAAGATAAGTGTTTTTTAGTAATTTTAATAGTCTAACTTATTTGTTATAGTAGCTCTATATCCTACTAATATTATAAACGCGAAAGTTTGTACGTATGGATGGATGTTTGTTACTCTTTCACGTAAAAACTACTTAATGGATTTAAATCAAATTCGACATACAGACAGTTCATAACCTGGATTAACACATAGGATACTTTTTATCTCAATATTCCCACAGGAACGGGAACCACGCGGGTGAAACCGCGAGCGGCCGCTAGTAATTACTATATATCTGTGCTTCGGAAAACACGTAAAGCCGTAGGTCCCGGTGGTTGTCGTAAGATGGAGCCTTGGTGGGTTATTCCCTAATCTCCCTATGTGCTATTTTCCGTGTGGGAAGGCCTGTCATTGGCTGGTATACACTAATTAAAAGTATTAGTCTTGTTAACTACAGAAGAAAAGGGGTTATATTTTCGCACATTCAAAGATTATACATACATACATACATACGAAAAACATCCGTCACGTCCATTTCCCGGAAGCAAAACAGAGACCACAGCTATTTAAAAAGTTTACGCCATAAATAAATATGACTAAAACACCATATTATACTCCCAGAACAATGGGTTATTTTTTTGGATTAATAAACCTGATTAATCTTTTAACAGTATTGCAGCTTTCAATAAAAAACCTGATTGAGCTTATAACAGTACTGCAGCTTCTATTTTTAATATGCATTGTACCCTTATCTGACCAGCATGTCTTGTATTATTGATAACGATATATAAAAGGAAAGTACAGCCTGTACACAGGTACTCTCCCACTCCATTGCAGGGCAAAAATTAGTTTCGGGCCCGTTATCACACGCCACTAAAGATATTTTTATTTAAGTAGAAATAGGTACCTTCTTTGGACGATTAATAACTTTAAATATATGTTTGTTTTTTAATTTTTTTTTTATGTAAGTAATGGTATTTTTATTTTTGTTCCGTAAGAAAGGATCTAATTTTTTGTTATTTTACATAAAAGCACATTAACATTATTTTGTTTATACTATTTACAAGACACTACTGCACACGACTGTTCAAAAAGTCGGCATTGCGGTTCTTAAACCGTAGATATTTATTGTTTCGGCATTCATGGATAAACATAAACATGGATTAGATTAGTCGGCATAAAGGAACCAAACTCAAAGAAACTTGAAAATTCGGCATAAGGGTAATCGTTGTATGATATTTCAGTAAAGTCGACAAACAGGGAAAGTCGACAAGGGCCCTAACTTGTTGAAATCACGTCATCGCTACAATTCTTATTTTTTTTATGGAAAACGTACACCAACAGTATAATTATATCGTGCATTGTTAAATATTTTAGCTTACAATCTAAAATCTTATACTCGTACAACCTTATTTTTTCTTAATACAAAAACAATTAAGGGTGAGTTCCACCCATGAAACTGAACAACTTTCCCCAAGAAACCTATGACAAAAAAAAATCGATCTCCCATACTATTGTCGTCAGCTGATCGGACAGTTTTGTATGGGAGGTCGACATTTTTTTGTCATTTTTGCACATAGGTTTCTTTAGGGAAAGTTGTTCAGTTTGGAACACACACTTAATTGTTTTTGTATTCAAAAAAATTAAGGTTCTATATACCAATTACAGGCATACATAAGATTTGCAGTAAAAAATGTACTTCTTGAATTTGCATTATTTTGAATAAGTAATAAAACATCGTTTTTATAATAATACACAATAATACGAAGGAAAGAAACTGATAAAAATATTGACATTGACACTTATCAGGTAGGTTAGGTAGGTAGGTAATTGATTGGTACTGGACCACTTATGTGGTCTGTGATCACCACGCATGCCAAATACGGGTCGGTGATTACGAACGCGGGCAATGCATCGCGAAATCCGAAACACACTTTGCCCGAACTGGGTATTGAACCTCCGGATATCGATTCGAGCGCTTGACAACTCGTCCACCGAAGTGATGAGAATAATTGAAGCAAAAGAAGTCAGTATCATAGCAAATGGCAAGCTGTGGCCTGGGTGTGTAATGTTTGATATAAATACTTATGGTGTAACGTTCAGATAATATAATTTCATTTGATATAAATATCTAAAGAAAATAAGCGATTGTATTGAGCCGAGTAACTCGGCCGAGTACTCGATTCGGCAACCATTAAAACGAGTAATACTCGGTACTCGGTAACTCGGTAAAATCAGTACTCGGAGCATCTCTAATAAATCATTTCATATTATTTCATTTGATATAATAATCTAACGATAGAAAACATTATTCATTAAATAACTTTTGTAGCACAACTCTAACGAAAACACAACTTAATTTTTAAGACAATATTTAAAATAAATTTAGGGTTGAAATGGTATTATTATTTGTAAGTAAAATTTATATCAAATGTAGTTATACAACATGATTATTCTATCAATATAGCGTTATAGAAAAAGTTGTTAGAGAACATAAGTATTATATTAAATGAATAATATACGTCATATTGTCATAGGAAGTGTATTTAGAACAAGTAAACATTATATCCAACGAATGGTATGTCCTTTGAAATTAGTTAATTTGTCATTATATGAAATGATACGGACCCCTGTGATCTCTGCCTACCCTAGGAAACGGATGTGATGTATGTTTGTATGGACATACATTCATACATACATTATTGTAGCTGCCTTGGCAGTGTCACTGTTAGCAGTGCCATACTAACAAATTCGATTACTGTTTCGCAACTCATTAACAAAACACTGTTCAGCTTTGCACGACCTCCAAACCACGTAGTAACCTAATACTATAAGTAGATATACGAATATAACAATACAAAGAGATTACGGATTTAATGTTTTTTGTAATTAAAAAAAATGTTTACACGTATGGTGAAACAATGGCAAATTATATCAATCATGGTACACATAAAACTCACCTATTGAAAAAGATAAAAGTCGTATACCGGCCCACGGCCGACTCCACACTACACTGGGGCTGCGATAGGTTTTTAAAAAAGATAAAGATAGTTCTGATATTAACATATCAATACGAGATAATGAAGAATTTTATTACAGTCGCTGATTAAGCGGTATTAGCGATCGTTAATTGTTCACGACTAAGTCTTTTTCAGTTTGTATATATGTAACACGAGGAAACAGTCCACATTAGTCATTTGCAATACTTAAGAGAAAGACAAGGATCTTAACAGAAGTCATAGCTTAGAAATCGGCATTCAAAAAGTAATTTAACCGTCTCTGTGGACTAGTTGCCAAACCACCGGTCTTAGCCCCAGAGGTCCCAGGTTCGATTCTCAGAGAGGGGTACACTTTTTGTGTATTTGGTTTGTTGGTGGTAAAGCTCGTTCAGACGGTTTACGCATTTCGGTTTCCCATACAAACTTCCAAGTCGAAATTTTTTTAAACCAATAAGCCTATTTTGATGAAACTTTGCATGCAAAAGTAAAATACAGGGATCTAAATAGTTTGTTGAAAACATTTTTAAAAAAAACCTTTTTTTGCTGAGTTATTGCGATTTCAAGTCAATTATGGATAGTTAAAAATCGCAATAACTCAGTTAAATAAAAATGTTTTTTAAATGTTTTCAACAAACTATTTAGATCCCTGTATTTTACTTTAGCATGCAAAGTTTCATCAAAATTGGCTTATTGGTTTTTAAAAATTTCGACTTGGAAGTTTGTATGGGAAACCGAAATGCGTGTAAACCCTCTTAAGTCCGCCTGGTTAGCTACCACCATCTCGTTTAAAGTTGGTCGCCATAACAATAATGTTAATGGCATTGTTGTGTTCCGACAGTTTAGAGATACGATAGCCAGTACCTCAGTGGTCCTGGATTTTGGGTGAAACACGCTTCCACCTTCGGCCTTATCCCCACTTACCTGATGGTGAGATGAATGCCAAGAGCTTACCCGTAAAGACCCTTTGTATTGTGTTATGTAATTATGTCAACATCACAGTGACAAAGATCCAAGCGATTATACGTACACATCAATATTCTACATACGTGTTTAGATGTATAGAGAGAGTGTTCCGGATCTCCTACCCCGAGGAGCGGCGAAATGGAAAGATTGCTAAGCTTTCCTATATCCGCGCGTCTCGACCCGGCTTCCTCACTTTGCAGTAATTTTCCATGTAGTACGTACGGGTGCAATCGCAAGAGTTGTACACAAACAGAATTTCAGATGCCGAATGTTGATGCAGCTACCTTATTTATAGCGTGGAACTTAACACATGATATTTAGTAATTCAGTAAGTTTAATGTACAAATACATTGTTAGACGGTGCTTACCTTCTCTTGGGTAACTTTTTTATACCTACCTACTTAATTTTAATGCAAAGTTACGAACAAATTACAAAGTGAAAATATTGAAAAATATTCACCGAGCACAATTTGAATCTACTCCCTTCACCTGACCCGGAATGTGCAAGGTTCAAATCCCGCTCGTGGAATTTTATCAACATTTTCCAATTTACCTTGGGCAAATGTAAAATTTTTTAACTTGTAAAGTAATCATCTTCAGCCTATAAACGCCTCATAGCTGGACTCAGGCACAACCCACTACCAATTTGTTTCAATTATGATTATATTGAACCTAACTGGTTTGTTTTATTTTCTCATTAAACATCATGTAAACGAAAAAAATATAAAGTTTTGATGAAAAAAATAATTGTGTCATTATGTATTTATTAATAGGAACATTCTTCTTAAGTTTACATTGTAAATTTTGCGAAAGTAGACTTAAAAAAGTTAATGACGAAACCAATGGCGTTGCCTAAGACTGTAAAACTTGGCTCTTAGTTGTAATTCCGCTGCGTACCGTTATTTGCCCCGCGAACACTCCAAACTGATCACTCACTGTCAATACAGCTCCTTAAACATTACTGTTTAGGCCTCTTGCGTATTCTATACAGACTCTTAAATTTGGTAAAGTTCACTTTGCTAATATATTGCTACTTTTACGTACAACATTTACATCACCAAAATGCTTAAACGTTAAACGCCCAACGTTTTGTTTTCAAAACTTTCTAAGGTATATTATGTATTTCTATGACAAAATTTGAACCTGAATCCTTTGGAAATATGTTTTATAGAGAATTAGAATTGATTTTGATGGAGTTTCTATGAAAGTAAGAGAGAAAGAAAGGTAAAGGAAATGCCCCTCCTTATTTTCTTCCCGATTCTTCTCAGTACAAAATGTCTCATCATCGTAGACTTTGAAATATATTTTATAGAGAAGTAATGATTTTTAATGGAGCTTCTATGATAGAAAGAAAGAAAGATAAATAGGAAATGCCCGCTTGCTGATTTTCTAGCAGATTCTCAGTAGGAAACTCCTCATCTGGATTTTGTATCGGATCTCTTCGAAAGATCACCCAACATAATCAGTAAAAAAATGTTCACAATGTTTAAGCAAAGCATTTAAGCAATTATTGATACTTATACAATATGGAACACGGTCTGAAATAAATGATTTGAATTTGAATTGAATGTAAACTTTGCAAGAACATCTTCTCGCTCTAAGTTTCCGGTCGTACATCGCGTAGTTACAATCTGGCAAGTTTGATACTAGAGTCACTATTAATTTGAACAAGGTGGAGCTCGAGACTTCTCTTACATATTATGTAGTTTATTCCTTATATGAACTCAAGTTAAGCGAGCAAGGGAACTTCGAGCCTTGTATTTAGAATATTCCACTGTTTCCACAGAGCAAATAGGTTACTCATAACTTTACTATATTATTTCTCAGTGTCAGACTAATTTATTGGTAATAACTTCACAATTTTCAATCGCAAACGATATGACAACTTTTAAACTTCTATGATAATAAATTGTTTTTTTAAGTTTTCTACTTTTTAGTGGCCTATTGAATTGTCGTGGGAAGGACCAAAATCAAATATTTCTAACATTATTTAATGATATAAAAATTTTCAAAAATCTCAAGGAAAAAGAACATGCTG
Organism: Scoparia ambigualis; assembly: GCA_963921215.1. Lineage (NCBI taxonomy): Eukaryota > Metazoa > Arthropoda > Insecta > Lepidoptera > Crambidae > Scoparia > Scoparia ambigualis. Next base: position 9,456,337 of record OY992510.1, read on the forward strand.
TACTTACCTATAAGTGTTGATTACACAAATCTATTTTGCAAAAGTAATTCACTTTAAATATTTTATCTTATAACAGACTAAATACTGCACATACATCTAACAGCATAGAGCGGCGATGGACTCACCACCTGTCACGCTGAGCACATGTGCAGTCGCTATTTGGTGAAAAGTGAACTACGGTAGAGGACAGCAGTCTTGCTGTTCTCATTGCCTAGTCTATGACTAACCCTTCGGGGATAATAGTCGTGATTATATTATGTCCCAAGTAACAAAGTTCTCCTGTAGTGCACAGTTTACAGGCTTACAGCACTAGTACCTCTCTTTTAGTGGTTCCAGGTTTTACCACCAAGCTTATAACAGGTTACACGTAGTTCGTTTGGGTTTATAGTACACCTGTTCTTATAAGTTGACTTATAGTCGTGAATAGAACGAAATGATAGGCGCAGTAAAGGCTAAGATGGGTTATAACAGTATTGCATAGGTGTAAATACACTTGAGAAAACTTGCTCCAGTAAGTTACACTTATAATCGCCTACAAGAAGTAATTATAAATCCGTTATAAGTGTCATACGCCAGTAATAGTAATTTATAGACTTAGAACCATTTGCACTTGTTACTTGACCTTAAAGGAGTGTATAAGTCAACTTTAAGTGCCAGTGAATTAGTTCTACAGTGGTTTCTTTTAAGAGTAAGTGTACTTGGTATTATTGTGGACTTTCGAATACTGTTATAGTCTTTATTTCTTTAAAAAGGTTCTTGTAAAACTATTAGTGTCCAAAAATGTCTTCGTGAAGTCCATTTAATAAGACAATTGCTTTTAATATTTCTCGCATCTTCACGGCCATTTTTATTTCTTTTGAGTCATTGAGTTTTTATTAAATTATTACAAAAATGGATATAAACAAATGGAAATATGACCATGATAGTTCGATCAAAGTCACATCTAAAACATAAAATTAATAAACTCTTAGTTATTAAAATTAAGCAAAAGACATTTTTATGCGGAACCCTAATTCGTCACAATATGGCGCGACAATGCTGTTAGGACTAATATTATTTTTAAACACAACTTAGTAAATACGCCGTGTTCAAAAGGCGAACAAAAATTGAGATGTAAAACACAATATACTTCACCGAAAATACATACGCGTTTGCCGTGCAAACATGTATGCACGTATAATATTACGTGCAAAATACTTGTTAATACCTTTTATATAAAACAGATAAAGTTACTTTTATTTTTTATTTTTTCTCCACAACTGCACAACAAAACATCAATTCACAAATGTGAAGTGCGGAGTACGTTACAAGTCTGCCTGGTTCTATTAAATGCTCATAGTGAGCTTTGCGGGAGCAAATGGTTCTCCGGAGTCTAATTATAAGTGTATCATTGGTCTAAGTGGTGCTCGCTAAGTCTACTATGAGTGTTTTATTAGCAAAAGTACGCGTATAAAATGGGCCCTTTTCCGTGGTTATAAACTTTTACTAGCCTGTTATAGACCTGGCTCCGGAACCACTACAAGACCACATTTTGTTACTTGGGGTATGTATGTATGTATTAGGTATGTATAACGTCCCATTTCTATACTACGGTCAAATTGGATAAAGAACGTTTGTAAACAAATAAATCACAATTCTTTGGGCAAATATTAACTAGTGTTACTCGGATTTTTACATATTCTTGGGAGAGATTCACGAGAAAATAACTAACAGAAATCAGTAAAAAATCTCGTGACACAATTTGCACAGAAAAGTATAATTAATTAATTTTGTTTATTCTTCATCGAATTTGGTCTAAGTATAGGCTCACAACATATCACACCACCCTCACCCAATGAAGGTTATTAATTAGGTTTTAACCTTGCGACAACAACCGAGAACAAATGCTTTAGGCGCGTTCTGAAGCACGGAACAGCTTTAGATATTTTAATTTTGTCCTGTGACTGAATTTCGAAAATCCGTGAATTCGGGGTCACACGTCTCGTATTAAGGAATTGCGAAGAATTAGCAACCTTTGTTGCCTTAAAAGTTTGATATACTTATCTTCTACATTTTTTAATTATTGTAAGTTTTTTCTGTGAGCTGTGTGTATAGCGGCTCATTCAAAGAATACTGCTAACTCATCTCTTCCTTTGGGTGTCGTAAAAGGCGACTAACAGACTAAAGGTCGAACAATTGCAAATATATCCAACAGTATATAGAGCGGCGACGCTGTGCTGTTGTAATTTAGTGAAACATGGACTATGGCAATGGACTGCTTCTTGCGGTCTTTATTGCTTAATAGTCTTTGACTAACCTATTGAGAATAACAGTTGTCAAACTAAGTAGCAACCTTTATTGCCTTACAAGTTCGCTATCCGAACGTAAGCTCCTCAGCAAGATATACCTACCTATCGGTATATCTTGCTGAGGAGTATATATATATATATATAGGAGTATATACCCTGATCCTGGCAGGATCGCTATGAAACATGCTGGGTCTTCTAGGGTTTTGATAATTAAATAAAACACTTGTTTTCAGTACGAAATCCAGAGTTATAATGAATCTCAATTCTTAAGTTCACACGCTTTGCGGGGAGCGCGGGCGGAGAAGGGGAGTGCTGAGTATGACAAATTCAACTCTCCCGTGGGACCGCGTATGTTTACTTTATTCCACGTATGATCACGTTACACCCTGTATATTTTTTAATAATATGTAACTCTTTTCTGCCTTTCCTTCACACACAGAAATTAGACGCCTCTCCGTCGTGGTGTTTGTGTAACGAGAAATGGTGCGCCGAAACTAACGTATTTATCTCCAGGGCGCTGCCAGGCGGCAACTCGATTATCCCGCGAAACCGGCGTGCATGGATAAGTGGAGACGAAGTGAATTAAGTAATCAAGACGCACAGGGCCGCCGTCAGGGAAGGCAGGCGGCCCCGAAGCTCTGGGGGCCCGGGGGGCCTGCTATACCCTGCTTGAGACGATACACGAGACGACAAGCAACAAAAATACACTGCCGATTACTTGAATGAAATGAAGTGAAAATTCTTTAAGTAGGTATTTAATTCAGAAATAAAATATAATAAATAAATAACCTCTTACGTACACACCAATAATCCAGCCCAAGGTAAGTTTCATTAAGAACTTATGTTATGGATACTGGATAACGGATAAAATACATAAACATACCTACCTATCTTTTGTAAATACATACTTAATATACATAGGGAACACCCAGACCAAGACAAATAAATAACGAAATATTTGTCTTGTCCGGGAATCGAACCCGGGACCTGTGTAGCAGAAGCAAGGTGTCTTACCTCTGCGCCAAACAGGCCGTCAAAAGAAATAAGTAATACCTAAGATAAAAAAAAGTTATATTGTTTTGTGTTATTGCTTATAATATGAAAAGAGACTTACAAAAAATACTTGAGGTGAGAGTGAATGGATAGTTGCAAAGGAAATTCAAATTATAGCGCATTTATTCAATCTTTCTAAAAACACTGCGAAAGTGTTTTGTTTATTATTAAGTGTTTTGTTAATTAATATATTTAGTGAACCTAGTTTTGCCAAAATTATGTAAGCAACGTGTTAGTTAACATCACATTAGCTGCAATAACACCTAAAAAAGTCTTACTGTATTTCGCAAAGACTCCTACTCACTTAGAGGAATAAACCGATAATTTGAGTTTGACAAGCGTTTCGTCGTCGATTTAATGTCAAATTTCACGATAACACAATAGCTGCCTTGTGAGCTTCGGGAATTCGGGGCAGTCGTAAGTCGATTATATAGGAAGTAACAAAGTTAAGTGGTTAACCTGAAAACTAAATAATTTGTGTTTTCTGTTTATAGTGATTGTTTTAAGTTAGTAGAAATGGCAGGGAGATTGTATTTATTGGGAGTAGAAGCTCTAAGGGATGAGCGTATGGAGCGTATAAAAAATCGGAGGCGTCTTCGCGAAGCTCTTGACACTCATATCATTCCCGACGTTGAGTTTATAAGCAATTATAGACTCAGTCGGGAACTTTATGAAGAGCTTTGCCAGGAAATAGTCCCGCTTTTACCTCCAAAGCGAAATGCCCGTGGAATAGACCCGGCTACAAAGGTATGTATAGTGTTTTAGCTCAATATTATTTTATTAATGCTGTAACAACATGGAACTTTCGATTTCAGATATTAGTTGCCTTAAATTTTTATGCCCGGGGCAGTTATCAAGGTTCTGTGGGGCTAAGCACAGACACTCCGATGGCCCAGCCAACTGTGTCTCGTTGTCTGCGTGAGGTCACATTAGCAATCAATACCTCAACCATACTACAAAAATATATAAAATTTCCCCAGAATGCAGTTGATAGGAACATCATTAAGACAAAGTAAGATTTAATGTATTATTGGTAATTTATTTGAAGTAAAAATGCATGCAAGTCACCCAAAGTACACAGTAGGTAATGGCAATAAAATGTATTCTATACTATTTTATTCTAGAAAACTTGATTTTAATTTTGCGAAAATTTATGTTTGGGTTGGGATCTTTAGAAACATCTTGGTTTAAATGATTGTTCATAAAAGAAAGTTTGTGCTACCTTTGTTGTGTCCAATTACCATATCACAAATATTATACTACTTATAATAATGTATCTGATGTTGTCTAATTCAATCAATCAATCAGTCCGCAACCACCCACTGCTGGGTATAGGCCTCCCTTTATTTATGCCAGTCCCTTCTGTTTCGTGCCGATCTAATTAGCATAAGTTTTTATTTTACAAGGTCCATAAACTTGTGTGTTTGCTCTCACTCTGCCAAACATAGGGATACATGGCGACGCATCACGAGAGAAGTGGTGACGACGACCAAAACATGATCACGACCACTCATTCAAGAGTGCACGACTGAGAAGAAGAAACTTGTGTATAAGTCTATATTACTTCAATGCCATGTATTTTTTATTTTTCAGGTTTTATGAGAGATATCGTATTTCGGGGGTGGTTGGGTGCATTGATTGCACACACGTTGCAATCATAAGGCCCACTGAGCACGAAGAGAGGTTTTTTAATAGGAAACATTTCCATTCTATTAATACTCAAGTGGTGAGTAATAATTTGTATATGCTTCAAAGCTAGTTGTTAATTTACAGTCATACCTACAAAATACAAATTATTTAGCTGAAATTAATGAAACGTTGAATAAAGCTACGGGAGTTCGATTCCCAACTGATACAATAGATTTTTGGCATAATTTACATTTCAGTGAAATTTCTGTAAATTTTAGATTTATTAAGCCAAGTTATTAAAAAGTTATATGTAAACCAATATTTTGTTTTTTTTCAGATATGTGACACCGACTGTTACATTCTAAATATAGACGCTACATATGGTGGAGCAACCCATGATGCATTTATTTGGTCTCAAAGCGAGATCAAAGCCCATCTGGAGCAACTACATTCAACATATCTATTAGGTACCTACTTACAATACAATACAAAACACTTTGTTTATTATACCCAAACATAAAGAAAGGCATAGTACAGTACACAGTAAACAAAGAGCGCTTATCGCTAAAACAATCTCTGTCAAACAACATGTAGATATCGGACTTACATGTAGCTAACTAAATATTTTTGGTTTTAAACTCATAAAGGATTACAAAATGAACTCTCAATCGCGATTGTCATCATTCATACATGCTATCCTATCTACTTTAAAAACGCATAACTTTCTATTTTACAGGTGATTCAGGATATCCTTTACGGCATTATTTGCTGACACCATTGGGCAATGTTGAAGAGAACACTCCAGAGGGCCGATACAATGCAGTGCATAAACGTGCTCGTTCCACCGTAGAGCGCACGTTTGGGATATTAAAGGGTCGGTGGAGGTGTCTGTTGGCAGCGAGGGAGCTTCACTACCAACCAGAGACAGCAGGCCAAATCATTTTGGCCTGTTGTGTCTTACACAATATGTGCATTAGAGCTGGCGTGGATGCTCCTCCGCTGACCCCAGATGACCTCGAAATAGAGAATTCTCGGCAGGTCACATATCGCCCTGAAGCTTCGTCTGTAGAAGCATTAAGAAGGGGCCAAAGGGAGAGGGAAAGGGTAATAGCAATATTAAATAGATAAGAGTATAATATAATAAGTTTAATTAGGTATTTTTTTGTGATTTTAATCTTTATGCTAATATAGTCGTTAAGTAAATTATTACTAAGTAACGTTAATATTGAATAATGTATTCTGAAAATAAATTTCATTACTTATATTAAACTTAGCTAATTAAAATTATATGATGCCTAATGTATTTATTAACAAAAAAATATTATTTTTATTTTCATAATACCTGTATAATCCCAAATTAATGTACATTGTATGGAACCCTAACATTTATTATAGAAAAAAACTAAAAACTACCATTTGACTGAATATCAATAAGAAATTAAATATTTTTAAATCATTAATGGACAATGTAACTTTTCCATACATTTTTGGCCCAAAATCCGTTGATGAAACCTATACCAACTAATAGCACTTATCAGTAGTACCTAACTATCTTTACTATGGCACCATAAAAATCTAACCCAGGGGTAAAAAGTTAAAGCAATAAGAATAATAATAAGATTGTGAAATAAAAACAATGCTACAAACTTTTTATTATTCGTATTGCTGTAACTTTTTTCCACCGGGTTAGATGTTTTGGTGCCATAGAAAAAGTTGCTACAATTGGTACCGTTTGCCATAGGTTTCATCAAAGGCTGAGGTCTAGTAAAAGTTTAGACCAGTTAAAGTGCATTGTCCTTTATTTATTTAATAATAATATACAGTTTACGTCATACATAATCTTTCTAACATATAAGGCCCTAATTTATGAATCAACATCTAAAACCTAGAATATTTGCTAATAGATTATATTCACTGCCCCTTTAAGCGAGTCCTGCACGAAGTTGTAAAAATTTACGTATTTTTAAGTCACTTGTACTATGCGCTGATTCAGTTAAATACATTAAAAGAACTTATGTAAGTTAGCCTGATCATTGCACAAGGTCATGCTTTGTTGAAATTTGAAACAAATTCTTTAAAAATAAAAAAAACAATAAGTACATAAATCAAATGACATCTAAACACATATTTATTCGAAAACTCTAATAATTTTACGCATGAAACAATAATACTTTGTAAGTTAGCCTTATCTATGCACAAGGTCATGCCTTGTTTAAATTTATAACAAATTCTTTAAAAAATTACAAACAATACATAAATCTAATGACATCTAAAACATATTTTTTTGAAAACTTTCTTAATTTTACGCATGAAACAATAATTCTTACATGAATTGCTTATATCTTATATTGCTATTCAGCGGGGCACCCCCTTCTTTAAAAATAAATTAAAATTTTTAATACAAGCGCGTGATGGTTTTGCACATTTCGCAGAATAAAAACACTGGTCTAATTAAATTACTAGGTCTAAAACTTCATTCTATTGTTAATATCACTATGATTGATTTTGCTTTTAAGTTAAATGAACTTAAAAGAAGACTTATGTCTTTTTGTGCGGTCGCGCGGCACCCCCTTAACTACGTCTTTGCTGCTCCAGAAATTGTCTCGCCAGCCCACATAATTCCACTAGAGCCACCCGTATATCAGCCAAATGCACCAAGTGCGACAAATATTCATTTCGTTGCTCGTCAATGTGCAACCGAGCCTCTTCAAGTCGGAGCAAATTTTCTCGAAATGATCTATCAGCTGATTGGCGTTGAGGCAATCTTTGTTCTTGCATTCCTGCAAAAGTACATTAATAGTTAAATTTAGAGTATCTATCTGTATAGCTATTAATATCGTCATTTCGTAAGTATACTATTGAATGACCTTAACCATAAGTATTTTTATACAATTATTTATAGACAAGAGTTTTTAGCACCACTGAACAAGTAAGGGTAATTTATTAAAATACTAGTTTTGCCCGCGACTTCGTACGCGTAATTTATCTCTATACAAAATTTCGTTAAAATCGGTTCAGTAGTTTTTGCGTGAAAAGGAGAAAGACAAACAGACAATCATACATTTTAAAATCTAATGTTTTTTTTATAATGTCTATATCATGTCAGTAGTACGCAGTAATCCTTATTTTCAGATTTGGCTGTGTTACTGTTTCATTATATGTATAGATTACAGTAGTAGCAGTACACTGCAATAAAATAAATATAAGTACTACAGTAATACATTATTTACTCTATGTATTCCATCAAAACTATTTTTACTTTTAGTTTGATTTAGAAATCGCAGTTACTGAATGTTTTGGAGACATTTTTAATGATAAAGGTTAATTTAATGTAACTTCATTATAGCATTAATATCTGATATTTGAAACATATTTTGTTGGAATTTTAGTAAAATATTATTTATTGTTTTGACTGAACTTACTTGGTGTTTGAGTAGCAGTTAAAGATGGCACAATGGTTCTCTGTGTGCTTGGAGGTACACCACTTGTTCCTGCCAGATTCTCCTGGTCGGTGGGATCTCTCTCTTCTATTGGGTTTTCTGTAAAGTAAAATGTGATTTAAACACAATAACAATAAAGAAGACAAGCAAATAAAATATATTACTTACTAGCTAAATATTTCTTGCCAACTTACCTAGATAAGGCATTTCTTCTGTCTCTACCTCTTCTGGAACACTATATGGCTCCAATGAAGGTGGCTCTTGAACTGGCTGAAAATAAATTTTAATCAAAGTTTGCAAAGAAAATAAATATTATAAGTGTTGCTCTCATAAATTAAAATATATTTACATCAACAAATGCAGAAACTCTGGCTGTAGTTTGCGGCTCGCCAAATCCGTCTCCCATGATTGATACCACCCTCAACTCCCATTGCGAAAGCTGAGGAGCTGATGAGTGTCCACCACCTGTAGCAGAAGCGGATCTTCGAGCCGCTGCCGCTGCCTTTTTGGCCAAATATTTTTTATCAGTCCAAACCTAAAATATATAATCATGTTGTTGTTAAAATAATCATTTTTAAAACTTATTTCATGTAAGTTGTCAGATAATTATTTTGGTCTAATTACAAATTTTCAATCACTTGTGATGTTCCCTGTAGATACTAATCACACAAAATATGAAATACTTTACTACCTAGGTATAATTCAAAATGTGCCCTACATAACCTAAGTCAAATGGAAAAAAACAATAGTTAAGTAGTTATTTGTATGTTTTGTTAGCAGTGGCACTGCAATAACTAAAAAAATAAAATTAATGGTAGGTAATAAAAAATCAAACTTACTTTCTGCCACTGCTTTGTTGTTTTCGTGCACCCTCCCATGGCATTTAAAGTGGTGCAAATACTTTCCCATAATTGGTGGGAACGTAAGCGACCTTCCACACTCCTTAAGATGCCTCGGGCTAAATCCCGATGCTCCTCGAGGAAGTTGAATAAGGTTTCAAGCTGTTCTGCAGTTGGAGTAGACATGATGACTCGCCAAAGGTTTCTTGAATAATAAATTTCACTTCCAACAAAACTCTAACACGAAACGACATTGGGCTCACTTAATCATTCCATAATTTTAAGTTTGAAATAGTTAAAATATTTCAGCTTACTCTTGTTTTTAAGCGTTTCCCGTCGCCGTCTATTAGATTATGTTGCACTATCCACTTGAACTTAAGATTTACGGCTCTCATGAGTAGTTTTCTCAAAACCACAATCCATTTCTTGTTGGTATGCATTTTATCACTTCTTGAGTGAGAAATAATCAAAGTAGTCCAAAAAATCACAACAATAAAACTTATGTAAAAAAGAGACCGTGCCTCTTGTTTGTTTACGTATTTTGAAGTTTTTTTTTAACAAGCAAAGTATGTCTATGTTACAGTCTTAAGATTTAACGAATTCCGAATATCGTCCATTTATAGAATATCTCCCGATAAATATTTTAGAATTCTATATAAACTTCATGTTTCTTTAATTACAATATTTAATTATTCAGTAATTTAAGAGATATATTGTGTTAAACAGAGAATTTTATTGTATCGACATAAAAGTATTAAGTGGAGTAACACTAGTTGTTAATATCATTCGTTCCGAAACTCTTTTGAAGTTTGTCTTTGGTTCCGTACGAACAAGTTGAATCCGAACTTGTTTCGTAATGATTATTTTCTCTTCGTTTTTGCAGACATTTTTAATTTTTTTTTGATCACATTGAACAAGTCAAAAAAATCGTCATTATTTTAGTACGTGAATTGTCTTTATTTTGTATGTTTTGTGTAATAGACGTGTTGCGTAGCAGTGAAAGAATAATACCACCTTCCCTTTGGTGTCATAAAAGGCGACTAACGGACTGAAGACTGCACATATATCCAACAGCATAGAGCGGCGATGGACTCACCACCTGTCACGCCGAGCACATGTGCAGTCGCTATTTGGTGAAAAGTGGGCTATGGCAGAGGACTGCTTTTGCGGTCCTCATTGCCTAGTCTCTGACTTACCCTTCTGTAATTATATGTATGTATGTTGTGTGGAATAAATTGTTGTAGTCGTCATCCATACCGATTATATTGTCAGTTTCCGTCTGTATAATTAACCTAGTTAAGACACGGAACAGCTGGCGCACTTTAATCCCGAAGGCATATGGCGCTGAATTAATATGTGAGGTATATTCCCCAACTAGTAGGTTAGATTAGAAGCATTATACGAACACCTCGCGGGCATTGTTCCCGAAACTAACGGCAAGAACATCTGAATTGTATTAAGAAAGTGAGCTCATATTTAACCCCTCAAGCCCCAAGCAGCCATATTTGGCCGCACCTAAAAAAAACTCTCTATTCCGTCAGACCCCAAGCGGCCATATTTGGCCGCGCTGGCCGCGCTCTCCACTTGACTTTGTACCGTGTTTTGATACACTTAGAGACTACTTTAGTATGAACAAGGTCGATTGTTTCGGTTCTGTGGTACATTTTATGCATCGTGAATGCAAAATTTAACATGAACTGCGTGCGAGTTTTTTTTCCATTTTCCGCAAACTTAAAGTCCCGCCAAATCGCACCAGCTGTCAATTTTTTTTGACATTTCCTTGCAAAGACTGAAAAAGTCGGCACAAGGGTCCTAACTCAGGTTAATAGTTAACTTTTGTGATGTTCAACAGAATATCCTTAGCGGCCCCTGAAAAAATAATACACCTATCCCTTTCCTTGGGTGTCGTAAAAAGCGACTTACGGACTAAAGACTGCACTTTAATAGTTAACTTTAGAAGCGTTATGATGTTCCACAGAATATCCTAAGCGGCCCCTGAAAGAATACTGCCTAACTATCTCTTTCCTTGGGTGTCGTAAAAAGCGACTTACGGACTAAAGACTGCACAAATTTAATAGTACTTTAGCCACTTAAGCGTCCGAGCCCCTATATACAACATGGCGCCCATTTCTTACTAAAGGTTCTCGTACACTATGCCATAGTTTCAATTGCTCTACGGATCAATTGATATCCATACAGCCACCTCAAATTTTCTTGCGGAACTACGAACTAGGTGCAGTGGGCAACAACCATAACAAAGAACGTTGCCGTGTTTATGGCGCTTGGTCAGAAAAAAAAATTAGTTGCAATGTCACTGTCTACGAATGTAAACAAACTTATCCAATCTTTAACGATAATTAGTTAGCGATTGTTTTGATGTGCACTTATTTAGGAAATATGGTAAGTAGAAGAGTATTTCGACATTTTTAAAGACGCTTACGCTGCAAAATTCCGTTTTGGCGAACTGTCAATTTCGTCAATTTCATTATTTTTTTCTGTGAAATTTTCGGTGGCAATATATAGATTTCTTTTACTTGTATGATGAATTAGTAACCACAAAACCACCTCAAATTTTTTCACGGACCTACGTACTACGTGCTTTGACCTATTAAACTGGTGACTAAACCTACCATGGACGTTTCGCACTTTTTTTGACGGGTGACTAAAGTCACCGTGGACGTTTCGCACTTATTTTTGCCGGGTGACTAAAGTCACCGTGGACGTTTGAGTGGTTAGAAGCGTTAAGATGTTTCCACAGAATATCCTAAGCGGCCCCTGAAAGAATACCTAACTATCTCTTTCCTTGGCTTTAGCTTTTTACGACACCTAAAAAGCGACTTACGGACTAAATACTGCACATACATCCAACAGCATAGAGCGGCGATGGGCTCACCACCATCACGCTGAGCACATGTGCAGTTATAATTTGGTGAAACGTGAACTTTATTATTTTTGCAATTCATATTTTGTATTTTATGACCTGGAAACGACATATTTTTTTTAGTAAATGTCGTTGCTTCTTGGCCACAGTTAAAAAATGACGTCCTGAATAGGTGGTAGGTTAAAAAAGATTTGGACGATTCAAAGTACTTATTAATTGAGTTTATTGAATAAATATATTTTGAGTTTGAGTTTGCTCCTGCGGAGCTCATTGCCTAGTCTCTGACTAACAGTTTGGGTATAATAATCGTGTATCTACGTCCCTATGTACGTATAATTGTTCTTATTCTAAATAACGAAAAGTGGAAAAAACAAAGAACCTAATTCACCTCACGTCCATCCAGCATAAGGACCCCGTAACGTCGTGACGTAACAACCCAATGAACTAGAAAGCGCATGCGGCATTACTGAGGTATTACGTTACGAGAACGTTTGCTATCACGAATTTAGCGCGCCACCGCTGCACGCGGAGAGCGCATTCAGAATTATAATCGTTCACTAATTACGTTGTGGCGTGAAAAGTTACATTTCTTTCGATCGATCATCTGTGCAGCGCGAGGGCAAACGTATCATTTGCTTTTACTCGCCTCGGCATTCGAGTGTTTAAATGTCAATGTAGATCGCGTGGGAAAGTAGTTAATAATAACAACGGCAATTATGTTGTTGCTGTAAATCGTTGTGTTTTAACAGACACCTAATGTAAGGTAATAGTTATTAATTTAAATAAGACAAGAATTTACCCTGTAATTTTTCTACGACATTGAGAATTTTACCGTTTATTTATCCGGCTCAAAGGTCCAATTTTTTGGTTGATCATTTCTGTGCGAGCAGACAATCAATTCAGTTTTAATGACGTTTAACATTCTAACCTTCTTACAACCAATACAAAGTTGCTACAACCCCCTAAATCAAAATCGACGGTCCCTAAGTATAATCCCAGATGTGGCACATCCGTGATTTTCAGTTTTTTGTTTAATTGTCTTCTACTGATTTAACTCTATCGGTCTATGAAACAAACAAGTGAAAAAGTTTAATAATTATCTAGATTTTGAAGTATGTCAAGTACTATTACTGCAATATAAATTAAATTCTCCGCCGTAGTATGTCTGAAGTACAAGTACAAGTACAAGTACCCTAGTGTCAGTTGCGTTTAATGTTTAAGTGATTTGGAACTAATTATGTAAATAAATAAAAGCTAATTTTAACATTATACCTACATTACAATTTATTTTATTTGTCTAATACCCTATCTCTAATTAAACCAATAAGTTTTCCGAAAACAAAATCATTAAATACATACAAAATTTGACGTTGAGCAACGCCCCATGTAAAATTCAGTAAGTGCCATTTGATTTGTTATATGATTTGTATGTTCCGACGTAAAGTTCAGTAAGTGTAAAATAACATATACAACATTATAAATCAAGTTAATATATATTCAGTACATTCTTAACTTAACCTACTATTTACTTGCCTAATTTGGTAATCACAGCTTGTATACTTTTAAAGTTACTGATAAAGACACTTACAAACCGCTCTCCTTAAAAATTTGCGATTTTCACCTATGGGATTATACGTTATACGTAGGGACCGTCGAAATACGATCTACAAAATAAAGTCCCTTGCTCATAATCACTATTTAAGCATTATTTAGTTAAACATTGTTCTACGTCACGCAAACGTCATTTTGAATTTATAATAAATAATAAATAAATAAACTTTGCTACACTCACAGTTCACACCAATTATCTAGCCCAAGGGAGCTTCGTTATGAAACTCGTTAAATGGTTACTAGACAACGGAAAAACATACTTAAAATACTTAAATACCTACATACTTTTTTATACATAGAAAACACCCAGACCCGAGATAATTTAGAAAAACAATAATTTCTAAATTGACCCGACCGGGGATCGAACTCGGGACCTCAGAGATGGCGACACCATAAAAACCGGTGTACAAACTACTCGACCAAGGAGGTCGTCGTCCCTAAAACCTAAATATAATTAATGTTAGTAAGCTCAAATAAGTAAGCTTCGATCATATAAACAGATCGAAAGTCGCAAGCTTTTATCGCAAAATGAATGAAATGAATGAATGAAAAAATTATTCTCGAACAGTTGGTGGAATACTTTAACTTAAATAATCTTTTACATAGTAAGCAATTCGGTTTTACTAAGGGTCGTTCCACTACTGACGCAGGTGTAGCTCTAATAAAACATATATTTGATGCCTGGGAGAAGTCTCAGAACGCTCTTGGAGTTTTTTGCTACTTGTCCAAGGCTTTCGATTGCGTTGAGCACCGGACACTGGTGATGAAGTTAAATCACTATGTTCTCAAAGGTCTTGCGCGTAATTTGATACAGTCATATCTTAGTTCTAGAACACAAACTGTCGACGTTAATGGAACTAAGTCATCCGGTTCTCATGTAAAAATGGGAGTTCCACAAGGGTCAATTCTTGGCCCTTTTTTATTTTTGATATATATCAATGACTTGCCATTCTTTGTAGAAAACTTCTGTGATATTTGTTTGTTTGCAGATGATACTTCACTCATTTTTAATGTGACTAGATGTAAGAATAATTATGACGATGTTAACAATGCTCTCTCAGAGGTACTCAGTTGGTTTAGTGCGAATAATTTACAGCTAAACGCTTAAAAAACTAAATGTATTAAATTTATACTACCAAATGTCAAGACCGAACAAACCGATGTTAGAATGAATGGTGTTAAATTAGATTTGGTAGACTCGACAGTTTTCCTAGGGATAACCCTTGACTCAAAACTCCAATGGAATCCGCATATATCGAATTTGGCCGGCAAACTCAGTTCAGCAGCTTATGCGATTAGAAAAATTAGACAACTAACAGATGTTGAAACTGCTAGGACTGTTACTTTAGTTATTTTCATAGTGTCATACGGCGTCCTTTTGTGGGGAACAGCGGCTGATGTTAAAACTACTCGTATATTTATTTTACAGAAACGAGCAATAAGAACCATTTATAGACTGGGATCGCAAACTTCTTTGAGAAATATTTTTAAGGAAGTTGGTGTTCGTACTGTTGCATCGCAGAATATTTATAATTGTATAGTTTTTGTGCGGGGCAATATTAACACTTTTTCTAAACACGGTGATGTACACAATTTCAATACTAGAAATAAGTCAAAACTAGTAATGCCATTGTTCAGGTTACAAAAGGTTCTGGGCTCTTTCTTGGGGCAAGGTATACACTATTATAATAAAATACCAAGTACTATACTAGATTTACCTTTAGGTAAGTTTAAGAATCATGTAAAATCTTGTTTACTTAGGAAAGGTTATTACACAGTCAAGGAATTTATTTATTTATTTATTAGCCACACATAACAGAGTTACAACGGAAAATACAATAAAACAAACAAGGACAACAGTAACATTGGTATGCTGTAACTCCACGGGCATGTGCAGACAACATGTAAAGCAAGCCACAATAATTAATTAAATTATGACAATTAATAACAAAGAAAAAAAGAAAAAAAATCATTAAAATAGACAATTAATTAGAATCACAATCTTATAATATTTAGAAGACAAAACAGCCTGGTTATAGTAATATATTTACATTGTTTTTTTCTTAATCCATTATCTTTATAACTGATTGTATAATTTGGTAACGACATGTTGTTTTGTAAATGACGTTACTTCTATATTATTTTAAAGCTGTGGAGTTTCTTGTGCCCGTTCTTCTCCACAGCTAAAAGACTTCCTGAATGAATGGGGTGGGTGGGTGGGTTCCTATGCCTATCCATCCATCCATAAAAAAATAAATTTAGACCATTCAAAATGCTTAATTTAAGCTTACTGAATAAAGATATATTGATTTTGATTTTGATTTTGCGTGCGGTTTTCCGCTTTCCAGGATTAAATATTATATATAAACAGGATAAACGCCTAATTAATACTTCGTGTGGGTATGGTGAGTTGGTGATAGGTCACCAACTCAACGGCGCAAATTGATATACACTCTCTTGCTCGGAATTGATCTGGGCTTCTATGATGAGACTGGTGGTTTATAAACTGTTAAGGGCCCTATTACATTTCGACTGTGATTTTTGCGTATAATGGCCAATTTTGGCGTTCTCGATCTCAGAAACAAAAATACATTAACAGTTTTGACTTATTGAATAGTGTGGAATAGCTATTGGAATAGTTCGTAGCGGCCTCTCTTTTTGTAAATTTTGCTTAATTTTATAATTAAACCCAAAATTGCAGAGAAAAATTATCATAAAATGCGCGAAGGCACTTTTTTGAGCTCATCGATTGAACTACTGTTCTAAACAAATTAAATAAAAATATTTGAATGTTATGTCTTAGATAGTCGTATAGTGCGTAGCGGCCTCGGAATTTTCAGATATCATCGATTTTATGTAATAAAAAAATCTTTTTCTAAACCAAAAAACTTCGAAAATCGCTTTAAGTTAACCGTGAATATCTCCTATTTACGACAATATTATTGGGCAAAATTTATAGCAAAATAATTGTTACTTCATGAGGAATATAGATTTTATAATAAATTTATTATCCTATTTCGATAAAAACGATAAATACAACTGCAAAATTACTACAAAATGCAAAAATGGGCATTTTACGCGAAAATCATATTTGAGATGTAATAGGCCTCTTAATGCGTCATTAACATTTAGATCCAAATTTTTGCTAAGTTATCATTATTAATTTTGATAAAATTTGATGGCTAACTTTCGCTCAACCTATAAAAAATAAATTCAAACATACATATAATCACGACTATTACCCCCGAAGGGTTGGTCAGAGACTAGGCAATGAGGACAGCAAAAGCAGTCCTCTACCATGGTGCTCTTTTGACCAAATAGCGACTGGACATGTGCCCAGCGTGACAGGTGGCGAGCCCATCACCGCTCTATGCTGTTGGGTGTATGTGCAGTCTTTAGTCCGTTTTTTACGACACCCAAGGGCAGAGAGGGGGTGGTAGTATTCCTTTACCGTTACGCGACACGGTAAAATAAATTCAGCTCGTCTAATACGAGTATAATCTTAAGTGACGTTAAACTATGGTTACATTTATCCGTAGCCCTGTTCTCGTAGACTAACGCCGATAATTGAATTTCAAGTCCCCGGTGATTATTCAATTGGAATAAAAGACACAAGCTTGCTCCAAACCATTTGGCGACATTATCATCGTAATAAAGCCAAATATTTTTGGTAAATTTAATAAAAAATATGGTTAATAATATAGGTATTATTATTACATACTAGCCTAAGCCCAACCGCGACTTCGTCCACATGAACACGAACACGTCCTGTATCCGCGTGCGTGATACGCGTACAAACATTTCGGCAATTGATTTTTTTAAATTTATTATTATAGATTATTAAAATTCGACTAAAAAAAATTTTACAAAATAAAATAAAAATGATACGCGATTAGCCAGTAGGTACAGTACAGTTCCTGTCCGCACCTATTGTTTATGTGTGTATCAGTCAAATAATTATGAGAGGATCTTTTAAAGATGATTCATCTTTAAATTTTAATTTAAAATTTCGTTATCATTTATTCAATTTAGGCTACAATAATTGAGCACTTATTTATGTCGTTATGCCATCGGTTCGTAAGTCCTAAAAAGGGAGTTTGTTTGTTACGCTTTACGCATCATATTCATCATCATCATCAACTGTCTATAAACGTCCCACTGCTGGGCACAGGACTACCACGTGGACAATTGGGCCATAACCCACCACCCCGGCCCTATGCGAGTTGGTGGGTTTTAACGACTAGTCATCTTACGACAACAACAGGAGCCAACGGCTTAACGTGCCTTCCGAAACACGGAGGAGTTCGATATGTTTTTAATTTGGTCACCCATCCAGCGACCCGGTATTGGAAATTTGTTTAGAGGGCAAGATCGCAAGCGAAACGCGCTAACCGCTGCGCCATCGAGCTCCTTTAAACGGTGGTTCACGCATAAACCATCTTTGATGAATTTTGGTATAAGTATAGAGGCACAAAAGTGATTCTCTGAAGACGGTTATTGTTTACTTCTTGTATTAAAATCATTAAAGTGAGCGAAGCCGCGGGCAATAGCTGGTTTAACATATTTCAGAACTGTCAATGATCATGTTTTATGAAACAGATGTTGGAGGTGAAAAAGATTTGCATACGTTAATGGTTCATAATTCGAGCGGCCTACTCGTCGCACATCTGTTTGACTGCTATTTAAATATTACCGCTTCACGCGTCGAGTTATAGTCGCGTAGCCGGACAAAAATTACTTACGATAATTCTAAAACTTTTCGTTTTTGCTGAGTGGATAGAGTATGTGGATTGTGAGCTATTTTTAAAAAGTTAGAAGTTTTATGACTGTGCTTTAGGTATGGTTTAGGTATTTCATAATATTTCGTGTAACGTAATGTATATAATATTAAAGTTTGATATGTTGAGTGTTTCATAATAAGAACTATCTTATCTTTGTGTTGTAAAAAGTTTAGAAACATAATATATGTGGAACTATGAAAATCACAAAATCACTCTTTTTGTCTTTGAATAAAATTTTAAAATTTATGAAATAATATTTGAGACTTTCAGTGGTTAGTGGTACACATGTTGAACAAAGTTTAGAAAGTTAAGTGGTGTGCTTCTTTGATCATTTCATTTTTCCTTCGTAGCACACGCAATAAAAAATTAAAATTGACAGAATCGCTCATACATGTCCTTTGTAATACTACTTTATACCACACAAAAAATTAGAAACATACATACAGTGCATTTTGTTTAAATCACGAATAAAATATTTCGCTAACGTACGTTTCTTTATGCGGACGCGGGCGGTTGCGGGCCGTGCGGGCGCGGCGCGGCGGTGGCGGCGGGCAGGCGCGGGGGTGGGGGCATACCTACCTACACTCTATATGAATGATAATCCAATCGTCACTTCAGACGAGTGGATACATGGCGAACATAATACAAGAAGACGTAATGCAGAAAAAGTAAACTAAGTACCTTAACCTACTTACTTTACATCTTATGATATCAATAAAAACATTATTAAATGACTAGTTTTCAGTAGTTAGTACTTACAGATCGCGCAATTCTTCTTTCAGATAAGATTATTCTACAATCATCCGAATTGGATGAATGGGATGAAAACGTAAACACGCAATAATAAATTAAAATTTACAGAATCGCTCATCATGGCCTTTGTAATGCTATTTTATACCACACAAAAAATAGAAACATACATACAGTGCATTTTGTTTTAACACGAATAAAATATTTCACCAAGGGGGGATTCTACCAAACTGGAATAAGGTCTTATACCTAGATTAAACGCCGAATTTGTATTGACTAATCTCGGAGTAAGTCTTATTCCAGTTTGGTCGAATCCACCCTAAATACGCGATTGGGCATGCAGGACGTGGGCAGGTGGATTTGGGCATCAACTCGTTACACCAAAATTTTGTTCTAACTGGTCACACCGCTAAAAGCAGTATTATTTGTTTCAACCCGTCACAAGTTGATTTATTTCTATTAGGACACATTGTAATTTTTGTAGCTATTGCAGCTACTTACTTTATTACTGCTCTTTAATGATTTCTTGCAGTAAGCCGACGTTATTATCTTATTTGCCCCTGCCCCTTATCTGTGCATAATACCATAGAATACTTACATAATAGTACAAGTACAGAAGATTCACTCCGCAAAGTCATTTAAATAAATAGCGACTCTTGCTAAGACACAATAAAATGCAATTCAGGTCGCACACCGCTCCCTTATCTACAGTTAAATTCACCTAGAAGTTGCCTCTCTTTCTATCGCGTACTCTTATCTCTTCTAATGACTTTTGGGTTGTCTTCTTTTAAGTAATAATTAATCTGAATACTTACTTAATTTACTACAAGTTATGGTGTTTATAATGTGTACTTAAAAGTGAACAAATTACCATTTCAAATAATCCTAGGCTAGGTATGTCAGTACAGTCAACGCCACATCAGACTACCTAAACGGTAATATAATATATATTACTGTGCTACCTATACATGTTTATTTGCACCACCAGTGACACTCCGTGTACGTGAGAGCTCGAGCGCTGGTGACCTTGAGCAGAACGTATAAACACTAGCGTTTAATACCGAAATGGAATTTAGACTTTTGCCAAAGAAGACGTATGTATAATTATGTTACATAGTATGTTATGAAACGTAAAGTAGTATTAGCAGTTACTCCATTAAGTAAGTAACTACTACGGCTTGCAGTCCTGGTACTGTGGAGAAAAAAGGATTCCCGGTACTGCGCTTACTATGGTACCGGGAAAACCGGAAATTTCCGGTACTTTTTGGTACTGAATTTTTAAGCCAGATGTAACTAACGTTTGATTAATGGATCAATGAGCAAATCAAAATATTACACAAAATTTTTATAATAAAAAAATTGTTTTGCTAATTGCTATACTAGCTGTGGCATCACTTTATCGAATGGAATTGGCTAGAGGTCATTCGAGTTGAATGTTTTAAATTTAAAAGAGTCTATATACAATGGATTTTTATCATGAGTGTTTTAAGGTGAGTAAAAAATATAAATTCGTCCAAACCGAGACCGTTCAAACGGCGACAGACCCTTCTCCAACGGATGCCCTCGGCCGAGATTGTGGTATTAGGAGACTGCAATGTCCACCACGTCGAATGGCTTGGTTCACTCAAAACTGCCCACGGGTACGGGAACGGGTAGAGTCGTTCATGACTTCGCTTTGGCCTACAGTCTGTCCCAATTGGTAACAGAGCCTACGTGGATTCCAGATGTGGAGGGCCATGCACCTTTCTTATTGGACCTTCTGCTGACCTCTCACCCAGACGGCTATCAAGTTTCTATTGATGCACCACTAGGCTCATCAGACCACTGTCTGATTCGTAGCACTGTGCCTTTCACAGAAATTTTAAAAACGTCGAGTCTGGCATTATAGGTCAGCGGACTGGGATGCGATGGGAGTTTCTTTGCGTCCTACTACGAGTTTGCTTCTCACTGGATGATCTTGATGTCGCCGCCGACTTTATCGTTGATGTGATACTGCAGGGAATGAAACTTTTTAATCCAAACTCTGTAGTTCCCATTGGCGGCAGGTCTCAACCATGGTTTGGTCGTTGCTGCAAAATGGTGTCTCGCCAAAAGTCACAACATTACATGGCCTGGGCTAATGCGGTGTCATCAAAGGATGCAAACACCAGTGCGCTCAGGAAGAGGTACAACTTTGCCGCCAGGTCCTTTAAGAAGGACATTGCCAAGGCGAAGTCATCATTCATAAGTGGAATTGGCGAGAGGCTAGTGCGTCTTCCTTCGGGTACGCGTGCGTTCCGGTCTCTCGCCAAAGCTATCTTAGGGAATTTTTGTCAGCCGTCCCTACCACCATTGCACAAGACCGATGACTGCCTCACCCATATTGCAAAGGAGAAAGCCGATCTCTTGGGCACTCTTTTTGCATCAAACTCGCCTTGGACGATGGGAAAAACTCTCCACCAACCATACCGCATTGCGCTTGTTCAATGCCAAACGTCCGGTTCCTACAAAGGTCAGTTCGTAAGGCTCTTTTTTCCTTGATATCCATAAGTCGAGTGGGCCTGGTGCAGTTCCTCCCATGAGTTGGCGCTGGTTCTAACGCGCGTTTTCCGGCTCTCTTACACTACTGGCGTTGTCCCGAGCTCTTGAAAGACAGCCCTTGTCCACCCGATTCTCGAAAAAAATCGATCGCTCAGATCCGTCCAACTACAGGCCAATAGCCATCACCTCTTTGCTCTCCAAAGTAATCCCAACAAGTCCCACAGGGGTGTGTGTTAGCCCATTCTCTGTTTCTTCTGCATATCAATGACATGTTGCATAACAACAGCATTCATTGCTACGCGATTGTCAGTAAGGGAGTAACGCTCTACACTGGACGAGCTAATATTTCTCGGAAAAGCGTCATCGAGAGCCGGAATAAACTTGTGACTGACACCAAGAACATGTTAAGTCATGTCTTGAATTGGGGCCGACATAACTTAGTCCACTGTAACCCCTCCAAAACACAAGTTTGCGCATTTACCGCGAAAAAACATCCCTTTCTCGTACCTCTGAACTTTTGAGGGAGCTCTCCCTTGATACCAATCCGACTATTGGAATCCTTGTCGTCGATGTTTCGAGTGACGTTCAGTTTCGAGGTCATTTGGAAGGTAAAGCTAAATTAGCAAACAAAAAAGAAATTATTTAAATGGAATTATCAAATCATTGGAGTGCGATGACGATGAAACCGTACGGTGTAGGGTACGGGTACATTAGTTACAATTTTTTCCCCAGAAAAAGTACCGGTGACGTAACGGTTGAGAACTGTGGAGACAAAAATTTGGTAACGCTACGAAATTTGTATGGTTTTCAACTAAGAGCATTAGCCGAGGTTACCGGTAACGACTACCGCAAACGCGGAGCCTAATATTGGCGTAATTTGAAGTTATAACAAAAGTACCAAAAGTACCGAATTTCCCGGGAAACAAATTCTCAGTACCGGTACTGCGTAAAAAGTCAATTTCCCGGGAAATACCAGGAATTCCTGGGAGCAAGCCCTAGTAACTACCAACCTAGATAAGTACTTGTAAATTGTAATAATATCGGTAGGTACTTAATAATTGCAGGTGACTAGTAGAATTGATATTATAATACTTAATTAAGTAAATAGGTACCTACGTACTTATGTAGACATACAGACGCAGGGGGACTGTGTTTTATAATTAGTAGGTACCTAGGTAGTGATGAATGATTTAGTGATAATAAGAGTACCTACTTACCATACTATAATTTAGGAAATAATTTTGCATACTTACCTGAAGCTCTTAATTGATTAATTGTCAAAAAAACACGTAAGGGTTGTGGAAAAAACTTTAATCGTATGATGTGGCCCTAGCTAGATACGCAATTCTATAGCCTATTGTAATCATGCATCTTAAAAATTACTTTCCTATTATTGTGATTTGTGAACATGACAGGATGATAGATTGATTAACCAAAATGAAAAATAAACAGATACGTACTTAATCATTTGCAGTTTTTATTTTTAATTAAGAATATGTTACATACTCATCCGTTTACGTTACGTACGTTTTCATCCCATTCATCCAATTCGGATAATTGTAGAATAATCTTATCTGTAAGAAGAATTGCGCGATCTGTACTTAACTACCTACTCAAAACTTGTCATTTAATAATGTTTTGCTGTCAGCTAAGATGTAAAGTAAGTAGGCAGGTACTTAGTTTACTTTCCTGCATTAAGTCTTCTTGTATTATGTTCGCCTTGTATCCACTATTCAACTCGTCTGACGTGACGAGTGGATTATCAGTCATATAGAGTGTAGGTAGGTATGCCCCCACCCCCGCGCCTGCCCGCCGCCACCGCAGCGCCGCGCCCGCAGCCGCCCGCGTCCGCATAAAGAAACGTACGTTAGCGAAATATTTTATTCGTGATTTAAACAAAATGCACTGTATGTATATTTCTAATTTTTTGTGTGGTATAAAATAGTATTACAAAGGACATGTATGAGCGATTCTGTCAATTTTAATTTATTATTGCGTGTGTTACGAAAGAAAAATGAAATGATCAAAGAAGCACACCACTTAACTTTCTAAACTTTGTTCAACATGTATACCACTAACCACTGAAAGTCTTAAATATTATTTCATAAATTTTAAAATTTTATTTAACGACAAAAAGAGTGATTTTGTGATTTTCATAGTTCCACATATATTATGTTTCTAAACTTTTTACAACACAAAGATAAGATAGTTCTTATTATAAAACACTCAACATTTCAAACTTTAATATTATATACATTACTTTACACGAAATATTATGAAATACCTAAACCATACCTAAAGCACAGTCATAAAAGTTCTAACTTTTTAAAAGTAGCTCACAATCCACATACTCTATCCACTCAGCAAAAACGAAAAGTTTTAGAATTATCAAAACTTCTTTATGGAATTTAATGTCCCACGACCGGACTATTATGAATATTCCAACAACCTTACATGACAATACCATCAGCGCTTTATGACTTTGTAGACTGTACAAGGAAAATGAGATATTGTGGTACTTACGTACCGTACCGTATCTCATCAGCCACAAAACTACAAAATCAACCCACTCATGGCTGGGTTGATTTTGTAGTTTTGTGGCTGATGAGATTAATCTAAGTTATTTTAAATTACTTGTAACTTTCAGCAAAAAAATTTTATTTCCGATACACAAATCTTAAAGGTAATATATTAATATACTTATATTAGTAAATGCAGAAACCTGTAATTGGCTTTACTCAGGATAATTGTTAGCAGAATAAGTATACATTGTGATAAGCTGTTGGTTTCTATAAATAAATAAATAAATACCGATAATTAAGGTGATCTTCTTAAATTTTTATTATTTGCGATAAAAAACGCTCAAATAAATTTAAACATAACGTAACTTTGAAAAAAATGTCTACGTTGTAAATGCAGAGTGGTCAACGCAGCTGCTGCCCGGATTGCAGAGGACGCGGGTTCGATTCCCGCCTGAGGTAGACATTTTTTTTTCAACGTTTCGTTATCTTTGAGCCTTGAGGTGATCTTCTTTCATTTTATTTTATAAGTCAAAGTCAAGGTCAAATTATTTATTCAATGTAAAATACAGGCACTTATTGACGTCATTACTAATAAAAAATAAAAACAGTTAACTAACTTGTAGCTAAGACTTAACAACTATTCTAACGAACTATAGTCTGTGCCAGACAATCGCGCATCGCTACCCTCAGTACCACTGCACGCCGAAACGGGATCGCGTCGAACTGAAATATTTATAAGCCGTGGCGATGGAATTATGTGGGTTTGATGGCGCAGCCTGGCTCAAACTTCAATGGCGCAACGTCTGAAGAGTTCGGTTTGTGACTTGCCAGTGTAGCAACTTTTGCAATGACGAATAAGTGGATGGTTGACCAAATTAAAAACAAATAGAGCTCCCCCATGCTTCGTAAGCCACGTAAAGCCGTTGGTCCCGGTTGTTATCGTAAGGTGGCAGCCGTTAAAACCCACCAACCCGCATTGGGCCAGCGAGTGTGGTGGGCTGTAGCCCAAACTCTATTATATACAGGGTGGCCCAAACGGTGACGCTAAATTTTTTTTTGATTCCTTACATCCAGGTGTACCCGAAAATACCCAATGTATGTTCCGCGATTTTTCGTAGTTTTCGAGCTACGGTTTTTTTATTTTTGAGAATTTTCGTCTTGACCGACTTAAACATATTATTTATTCGGAAATTATGCATCTTTTTTGAATAGTTTTTAGGGTCACAGATTGGGCCACCATGTATAAAATGTAATTAAAACAATAAATATTCTTTGTTGATTGAAAGTTGCAGCCATCATAGTGTGATAGTACAATAAATATTATTTATTTTACTAACAAACATTATTCTGCAATCTCTTTATCAGCTGCTATTGAATGGGTGATAAGACAATTACCTTGGCTTGTACTCAATACACTTCTGTTGGCCGACATTGGAAATACCTATAAAAGTTTTTAATGATCTCAAAATTGTTATCTGTTCTGAAGCTGTTCTATTCATTGCACCGCACCTAGATATTTCAGGTTGAATGACAATATTTTTTATCATTCAGTCTCGCTACAGCGGATACGACCTTGACCAAGCGTGCCTTTTGAACTATTAAAACTTTCTCTTTTTTATTGGTTATTACAAAATTGACGAATGTTTCAGGTTTATTATAGACTAATTTAACCATTTAGAAACTGATTGTTACATTTTTATTTTGTGAAAAGGAGTCAAACGAGCGCTCGGTTACCTGATGGAAATTAATCACCGCCGCCGCCCATGGACACCCGCTAAACCAGAGGAGTTGCAGATGCGTTGCCGACGTTGAGGAAGGAGTAACATCGTTGAGAAAGGAGTAACATCGTTGAGGAAGGAGTAACATCGTTGAGGAAGGAGTAGCATCTTTAAAGAAAGAGTAGTAATTGTGAGGGGAAGATTAGAGATAGGCCAGTACCTTTACTCACCGGACGAAACACAACAGCAACGGGTGCAATTGTTTCACGTCGATATTCGTGAGAGGGTGGTATTACGCCGGGCGAGCCGGCCCAATTCGTGATGCAACGCAGCATGACTCTTCCACTCAGACAGTGTCACTCATTTAGCACCACACAATAGTCACGTGTAGGGTCTCAAGAGTAGGTTATTGCAAGAAGTGCCAGACGTCCCTGCGCCAGTAGAACACTCGCGCAGGAGACCATCTGCGTTAGGTCTTGACGCCAAATCACTGCCCGTCGCAGCGCGCTCTTCATTCGGTACTCATAAGACTAGTGTCTCGGGAGAGTATCCCCGTGAACACGTGTAGTTCACTGCCTATTGTCCAGATAGGTAGCCGGAGCTGTCGCGCTCGCTCACTTCTCGTTGCACGAAGGGCACAACTCGCAGTTGCCACTGCTAGGGTCGTCGACTCTAAAGTCGACTACCAAGTGTCCACCTTGGTAGCGGAGTAGTAAGCACACTCACTTCTCGGAACCCATCCTGGCGCCTAGCCAGTCCCCACGTCCTACGCGGCTGGCTGGACCGGAGGCTACGGCATCTAGGAGGCCGCCTCTTATAGTTATCCAGACTAGTACCGGAGATGTCAACACCAAGGTCCAATGAGAACCACCGGACAAAGCTGCCAACTATAAGGGAAACTCACGTTCCCCGCAGGACTTTTTGCTTCTGGCCCCTCAGAGACCGCTACTAGGCCCCGCTCGCTGTGCACGAGTTTGGAAGTCCTGGCACACAATACCAGAACAGACGAACATTCCCAAGCTCTACAGCTAACCACGAGCCACTACGAGTCCAACCCACGCCCGGATCCCGCCGGAGGCGCCGGTCAAGGCACAACCAGCGGGGGGCTTGAACCGGAACCCCGTAGTACCCCTGAAAACACAACCGGACCCGTAGTTCCAGTTGCGATACCCTATTTATTGGGGTCGGTAGATAGGCACAGAATAACTAATAGTACTAGCCATAGTTCACTTTTCACCAAAGAGCGACTGCACTGCACATCTGCTTAGCGTGACAGGTGGGGAGCCCATCGCCGCCCTATGCTATGTAATAAATAATGTATGGGTATGTGCAGTCTTTAGTTAGTTAGTCGCCTTTTACGTCACCCAAGGGAAGAGAGGGGGTGGTAGTATTCTTTCATACGGTTATACGAAACACACTTTACCCAATCTGGTAATTGATCGCTTTGCTACTGGGCTACTCGACGTTTTATATCATATCCAAACATAAAATGTACTCAATCACGCTTGTAGGATGTAAGCGTGAAATCCTGAGAAACTTTTGATTTAACGTAATAAACGTCATCCCCCGTCACTGGCGAATTTAAAATTCACCGGCGCCGGTGAATTACGGCCGACCGCGCCGACATGACGACGGTTTAATGATCGCTACAATTTCTTTACATAAATTGCTTTTGCATTGCTTGCAATCGGACTTTAAGAAACGAATATTTGGAATAAACGTTGTAGTATGTGAGATTGTTTGCGTTGCGAAATATCGTGGTTCAAATCTCCGCTTGACTACACTGACGTGAACCCAATTCTAGCTGATGATTTTGTATGAACCCCACCCTACAACGGTCATGGGATACGTGTCAATTTGTTCAATGGGACCCAAAGAAGCCTAAAGTACCTGTGTTAGTTGCAAAAAGTATTGGGTTTATTTATATCTAATAATAAAAAAAAGTTTTATTGTTTTCTTGCTTTAGTTGGAGTTGCTCGAGTGTGTAATGCTCTCTCAAAGTGTCTCTGCGGTGGTGGCATGTGCGTCGGGTCGTTACGTTCCCTAAAATATGGTTGAGCGAAGCGATGGCTGATTCACATGTCAGAACGTCACCATAGTAAAAAAATATCTATCCTACTAGGCCCTTCAAATGACACTAATTTCAAATCTGTTGGGTGGTGGGGACAAAATTTCCCATGGTCCTTCCAATCTTAATAATCCCTAATTAATAATGGCGGGCTCAGTGGCGTTTTGTACCTGCACAGCTTTTGTCTTATTCATACATTGTTGTTATTTATTATTATCTAATATAACACATGAAAAGCGCCTACCATATTTATAGAGTAATTTTCCTTGTGATATAATACTTGAGCCATGAGCCTGACATCGAAGCCTGACACAGTCAAATTAATTATTTATACATCAAGACGAAATAATACTTTCTACGTTTATGTTAACATATTATATTTAATATAGGTAGGTACTGAACTGAATACTTTATTGTTGAAAATTATTATATTACGTTTGTAGACAAATAATACATTAAAACATATTTTTCAACACAGTCAAACGGAATTAATCGCTTTTTAGGGGCTCCTACCTGGTGTATAATGTTTTGTAATACTTATTAATGAAAAAAAAATTTAGGAACAAAATATACCTACTTAAACATAAACATTCATACCTTCTCAAGAAACAATTTAGTTACTTATTTATGATTTATTAAACAAAAAGAATTACAATAATTTTTAAGTATGTACTCAAGCATCACTTACTATGGTTTTACCGTACACAGCCATTTATTATCTTTGTACCTGTATTATTATAGCCGCTGACATTAATCTATTTCTTCGAATTAACCTCAGAACAATAGGTTTAGCTATTTTATAAAGTATAAAACGTGTAACAATAAGTATTAAACACTTCTAGAATAGGAATAAAACATGTTATTAAAAATATGGTGATTAGGAAACTAAAACATTGCATGTTGTTGTTAACTTTAATAATGTATGGGCCTTCCTCATAAACATTATTTAAGCATTATTTAATTAAACTTTATTTTAAAATTATAAATATTGTTTTCTAATTTGCAACGCAAATGTTGCGAACTACATTACAAAATGGGAAATGTTGAAAAAATTTCCACGAGCAGGATTCGAACCTGCACCCTCTGACAATCCACGTCAGGTGCTCTTCCAACTAAGCTGCCGTGGACTTACCTATCCAGCCCGCCGAAATTAATCAACACTTTTTACTTTGAAAGCCAAAAGCGCCCATTCAAAGTCAACAAAAACGTTGTTTAGTCCTTCTTTTCAAAATAACGTTTTTGTTACCACAATCGTCACTTTGAATTTGAGCAAAAAATTGTGTTTATAAGTAAAGCCTTATAAAACATTTATATTTTAATGAAAAGTGGTCTTTTGGATCCCTCCAAAACTAGGACTAGGTACAACTTGATACGTCAATAATAAATTGAATCATGAAAGTCATAATGATCTAAAAGTACCAGGGAGACATAAATGAAAAGAGGTAGATAGGCGCCTTAGCGATCTTTCTTACCTTTAACTATCTAATAAAAAGAAATAAATGAGTAGGACTAGGTGCTGCAACTTACTATGTCAATAATAAATTGAATCATGACAGTTAATTTGAACTAAAAGTATGGTAGTACTATTACTTATTCTGTGCTAAAAGTACCAGGGTGACATAAATGAAAAGAGGTAGATACTCTAATAATAAACGTACGTTATTCGTTATCAAAATTTTCTGTTAGTTACTACATCTCTTTCCATATTTTATCTGCGGGTGCGCTTCGAGGAATAAAAATATAATATTTTAATTACCTATTCTGAAGCGCACCCAACGGGTGCGCTTGGAGGAATAGTTTAGGTGCGCTTGGTCTGGTGCGCTTCAAAATGGGTGCGCTTCGAGGAATACCCCAATATTTGGCGCTTTATAAGAAAGAGCAAAAAGAATTTGCACTTGTAACTTTTCCTTCCGGGTCCTCTCAGTAGTTCTCTCCCGCCCGTAGACTTATAAACCGATAGAATAGTTGTATTCATAAGTACTGCAGCCTAAACTGAATGAACTTACAGTACGCCTGTGCTCAACAGTAGGTGGATATGAGCTGAAACTGATGATGATTATGACGATGAAACTGAAAAAAAATATACCAACTCTGTGGTCAAGTCTAATGGCTAGCCCACCGGTCTCAGACCCATTGGTCCCGGGTTCGATACCAAACGGGTATCGATCTTTGTGTACTTGGTTTGGTTGGTGGTAAGGCTAAGTCCGCCTGGCAAGCTACCACTATCTTATCTAAAGTACATACATACATATTATAATCACGACAATTATCCTGAAGGCAATGAGGACAGCAAAAGTCCTCTACCCATAGTCCACTTTTTACCTAATACCGACTGCATATGTGCTTAGCGTGACATGTGGTGGGCCCGTCCTTCGCCGCTCTATGCTGTTGGTAGTATGTGCAGTCTTTAGTCTGTTAGTCGCCTTTTACGACACCCAAGGTGGTGGTAGTATTCTTTCACCGCTGCGTGACACGGTCAATCGGTTTATTACGGTTATAAAGTCTGGCACCATAACAACAATGATAATAGTTGTTGTGTTCCGACAGCTTAGAGATCTGACAGCGAGTTCCTCAGTGGTTGAGGATTCCAGTTGCAGCGCGCTTTCACCTTAGGCCTTATCGTCACTTACCATCTGGTGGGATCAAAGCCCATGTGCGAACCTGAGGGCTTACTCTCTTTCCCCGAAACGAAATTTCGGTCAATTTTCGTTTGTTATTTACAGCGGTTTCCATTCCTTTCGAAATTTCGTTTATACGAAATAGGTTTGGCATTTAGATTATAAATATTTGGGAAATTATTTGAAATTTCAAAAATAATGGAAAGCGCTTTAAATAGCAATCGAAAATCGGCAAAATTTCGTTTCTGAGAAAGGGAGTAGCCCTCCAGTAGTGAAAAAAAAGAAAAAAAACCAAGTCTTCTCATTTTTTCCTTCTACTCTTCTGCCTCACTCTCTCTTTTCTTCGTCCATAGAAAGAGTCCATTTCATCTTGACACCGCATTAATTTTACTTTATTTTCGTTTTATAAGTGTACTAGCGGCCCGCCCGCGCCTTCGTCCACGCTAACTTAGAAAGACCGCCATAGTTCAGCCATTTAAAGAAATATATCTAAGTACAAAATAAAAACAAAAACTATCCTCAGTTAACGTTCTATCTTTTAACGAAAACCGCATAAAAATTCATTGCGTGTTTTAGGAGAATAGTGCGGTGCCACAGACAGAAAAAAACGGCGACTTTACTTTATCCTATTAATATGGATGGATGTTTGTTACTTTTTCACGTAAAAACTACTCAATGGATTTGGATGAAATTCGGCATACAGACAGTTTATAACCTGGATTAACACAAAGGATACTTTTTATCCCGATATTCCCACGGGAACGTGGTTCCCACGCGGGTTAATACCGCGAGCGGCCGCTAGTAATATATAATGATGATAAGAATGATATAAAAACACACGAAGGTCTGACAATTAATAAAATAAAGACAACATAGTACAAGGGCACTGCTTATTACAGTTTCTAATATCATCTAGCACGCCCACAAAAGAAAACATTACAAACGAACGGTATAATTAAAAAGTACCTCCTATGCTGGCTAAAAAAGATTTAAATCGTTGTTTTATTTTACAACGGGGAATCTTGGCATTTCACCCGATTCTATAGTATTTTTACATACAAACATTCTTATAATCACGACTGCCTATCCCTGAAGGGTTAGACAGAGACTAGGCAATGGGCACAACAAAAGCAGTCCCATACCATAGTCCACTTTTCACCAAATAGCGACTGCACATGTGCTCAGCGTGACAGGTAACGAGCCCATCGCCGCATCGTGCAGTCTTTAGTCCGTTAGTTGCCTTTTACGACACCCAAGGGAAGAGAGGTGGTAGCATATGAGTAACTACTCATGTGGTGGTAGATTCTTTCACCGCTTCGCGACACGGTTAATAGCATTTATGTATCAGTAGTGAAAAGGTGGTGAACGAAAACTTAGATTTTATTCTCGCAAGCCTAATTACCATAGAGTTACAAATTTGCAACAAAACACAAAAAAATGAAAATATCTTCTTAAACAAACATACAAAAGTTTTACATAATAATTCACGTAAGTACCTACTTATTTTACAAGAATAATAAAAATGTATAAGTTGGTGTGTGAGGTTTTGCACTATTTCACATAAATCGTTAATGTCATAGCAAGAATGTTAAAGTTTTCTAAAATTTTCGTTATTATAATAACAGAGAGATGATGATATCACTTGCGTGGCTAATGTAAGCACCTGCATATATATTATTTATAAAGACATCTTTAAGTAGCCACTCCCATCTTTCTCACTTGAACAAATATCCGTTTCCTACATAGAGTGTATTATACTTTATTCAGTTCTTGATATAGCTAATGGAATTTATGATATATGCTACAATGCTTTTCATACGTGTAGGTTATAATAGGTAATAATAGGTACTAATAGGTAAAGCTAATTAAATTTTAAAATGTCAATCAAAAAATTAATTTAAAATACAACTAGGTAGGTACATAGCATTATTACAAGTATGTCACCAATGAGCGTGGTGAAAGAATACTACCACCCCCTATCTTCCTTTGGGTGTCGTAAAAGGCGACTAACAGACTAAAGAATACATCCAACAGCATAGAGCGGCGATGGGTCCACCACCTGTCACGCTGAGCAAATGTGCAGTCACTTCACTATTTGATGAATAGTAGACTACGGTAGAGGACTGAATTTTGCTGTCCTCATTTGCCTAGTCTCGGACTAACTCTTCAGGGATAATAGTTGTGATTATATGTATGTCACCAATGACAACGGTGAAGGGTTTCAATTATCTGCTTGGATCCTAAATGCTTCCGATAATCCCTTGCCAATTGGTATGACCACATTTTTAATTATTTGCTCTACTTTCGTAAACACTAAATAAAGATATAACGTAATAAACTAGCTGCCCACCTGCGGCTTTATTCACATAAATTCTTGTATACCCCGTGACGAATTTCCAAATAAAAACTTTGTCCTGGGAATTATAAACACAACAAAAAAAGATGGCATTTTTTTATAGTAGAAGGAGGCAAACAAGCAGGCGGGTCACCTGATGGAGAGTAATCACCGCCGCCCATGGACACCCGCAAAACCAGAGGAATCGCAGGCGCGTTGCCGGCCTTTAAGGAAGGAATAGGGTTAAGGAAGGAATAGGAATTCTGAGAAGGGGGGGGGGGGGCCTCCGGAACCCTCACTGGCCGGACGAAACACAACAGCACCAAGTGCCGTTATTTCACGCCGGATATTCGTGAGAGGGTGGTATTACACCGTTCTGAAGTGATGCTCGAACAACTTTCATGGCTACAGATTCCTATTTTTAAAGGTAATATTACATTCATAGAATCACAACTATTATCCCCGGAGAGTTATTCAGAGACTAGGAAATGAGGACAGCTAAAGCAGCCCTCTACCATAGTCCACTTTTCACCAAATAGCGATATACAGGTTGGAATTTTGTAATGCCACCTGAAGGGAAAGTACTCTTAATACTGTAGATAGAAAATTTTACTCAAAAAAAACGTTTATGTATTTTTGAAAAGAAAGAAAACTACATTCAAAATTTTTCGAAAATTCGCTTGCTACACCCGGGAATCGAACCGACTAAAACCCTGTAAAAAATCATGTACTTTTATTATATCGATCGTTAGGTTCAATTATAATGATGAAGTCTTTCTAACAAACTTGATAAATTAAATGAATGCAAACCATGAAATCTGCACTTAAAAATTAAATGGGTCAAGTTAAAGCACTTTTACTCAAAGATCCAAAAAAATGTAGCCCATTTCGAGCAACTAATTAGTTAGTTCAAATTTTTTTGTAAATAATTAAAATATAATAACATTTCATGGTTTCCTTTAATTTAATGTAAGAATCAAGTTTGTTAGAGAGATTTTATCCATATAATTGACCATAACGATCGATGCAATAAAAGTACAGGGTGTTATTTTTACAGATTAACACCTATATTATTTTTACAATTGATTTTTATTCATAAGGAGCTTTTGCGGATATTTTACATACAGATTATAGGCCGCGCCGCGGTCGGCAACGACCCACGTGTCGTTCAGTCACCGTTTTCGCTACTAGCGATTTATATGATTGCACAGGGTTGCACAGAATTTTTAATCATATTACATATAATATTAAATAATATATATGTTTGTCCTACTGCTAAAAACAAAGAATTTCAGCAAAATAGTTGCAATAGTCGAGATATAGATTTAATCTTGTTAAACGTATGTGTTTAGCGTAACTGTCAATTACGACTGTATAATACTGAACAATTTAAATGTAACAATAAAGCAGATAACTAACCTTCTACGTTTCTATGTTGTTCGTCTTAATTTTAAAATCAAATTAAAAGCATTTATTTGACCAACGTCAAACACAACTTTACTTAGGTTCTAAACTCAATCTTATACTTAATACTTTATTATTACTAAGACGAATAGGACTCCTTACTACTACTTAGCACAATTATGCTGCAGCCCTTAGATCATTTGCTACCTCAAGAAACTGCAACGCCTTTTATCACAGATGAAATGCAAAATAAATACACATAATCGGACTTAGTAAGTAATAAAAAGTAAAGTACTGTCCTACAGCTAGGAGTAAGTAGTAAAACAAATAAATGGGTCTTAGTCTAATCCGAATTGTTATTTTACAAACATAGGTAAAAGAATATACATGGCAAAGTAACATCAGGTAAGTAACACATGAAAAATTCAACCGGTAAAACCAATGTCTTATTATATAAAGTGCTAAGGTCACCAGTATGATCGAAGCTAAGGTGGCAAAGATTCACTCGAGGAAAGTACTACTACATATTTACTACTAAGAAAAATCACGATACAATGCTTATTACTACTACATATGTTATAGTAATAGTAGTATTAAGCATCGTATCGTGATTTTTTTGCTTTCGTGCTTCTAGGATAAGTTCTTCATTCAATTCTTTTTAGATTTTGTAAAGCGTAGCGCTTTTTGTTTATACTTACTTTCTATAAGAGTTACGAACTGTCATTGCCAAATAATACGCAAACCAGCGTGAAATAAACGCGTTGAATGAACGGAGCGAAACGCTGTGTCATGTGCCTTTGCAATTGACATAAAATATTGACACAAGCTGATATGAAATATTTATCTTTCTAGTCATATTTTCTACTTTGGAGCTAGGAGCTACAAAAGAAAATGGCTTCTCTTATTTTATAATGAAAAAATTATATTGACTTAAACTTAATGCTTAAATAACACGCAGCAGTCAGTGTCCGATACTGATATATACATATATCTAAATGACCGCTTTTGCTGTTTTCCTTAAATCGCATGTTTCCTTAAATGCGATGTTTCCTGTTTACAAAGCGCAACAAAATCTGCAAAAAGTTTTGGTCACAGTACCTAAGTTGTAAACTTTTCGGACTAACTTTCGGAATCTCCTGGACGTTTTATTGAGTCATCTCACCCAACATAATATATAACGCGAAACAGGAGTCAACACTGGAAAGTTCCTCCTTGAGGAACAGTTTTTCACAGTGATAAAGACAACTGACTATCTTAGAATACATTTTGTACTCTGTGCTGATTAAACAATGAAATAAAAACATATTTGAGAGAAAGAGATATTTAAATGACAGATTAAAAAAAAATAACAGAGATATTTACTCATAGATGTGTGATACTCACACACGCCTGCAGTATTCCTTTACTATAGTTAGGTTCTTTTCCATTGTTTTCTATTCAAACTAGCCTAAGTTATTAATATAAAACACCATACTTGTAAAGTTTTATAAAGTTAACACTAGTTTGGGATCCAGGGCACTGTAAACATTGTTATTTTCAATAAACGACATTTTAAATTTTATAACTGCAACTACTACGCAGCCAAAGCAATGTTACTATTCAAATTTGCGTACGTACTACAGTATCATAGCGGTTTTTTTGGGTTCCGTAGTAAATCAAAATCCTGTACATATTCGTCATGTCAATCCACCTGTTCGTCCATATGTCAAAGCGGGAAAGTGCATAGTCTTGCTTGCAGTTTTATTTGTGTTTTGCCGAATATTCATGTGAAAATATCGTGAACATGCATGATTACTTATACACAATGACGAAATTAAATGATATTCCTCCGGTTTGGGGTAAACTCGGAATGATTATGTACATACTTATAATATCAAGAACGACATGAGAATAAAAGTATAACGGTACCACCCCAACATGCAAAAAAATAATGATATTATAAGGGTAAACTTTTACCGGCAAACATAAAAGTTACTTCAAATAATTAATAGACAGAAATAGCCATGAAACCTCATGGAAGCTATCCAGATGAGTTCAGTGTTTTTTGACTAGTATTTGTTCGCGCATGTAACAACTATATTAAAAAATTTAAGGACATTGATATGTTTACTGAAATGAAGTCTATTATTACCCTATAGCGATGTACTGTATCAATGTGTTCAGTTTTTAGTTTTTAGTATATAAACCGTTGTTTTATATTGAATCTTGTTAGTCTGCTACACTTATATGGAAACAGTATTGGCATAAGCACTGTTACTTACCTTGTCAAAATATGTTTAAGAAGCTGTATGTTTCCTTTAAGAAATAAATAAATAAATATTCCTGCCTTTCTGTGCTCTTGTAGTTAGACCCCTGGGACCTTACCATCAACTCTTAGAGCAGTATTATTTTAATCTTACTATGCAAATTCTCATACTAATTTCGCAAACTAAGATTAAAGTAATACTGCTTAAATAAGGCCCCTGGTATTTGACCCAAAGGTCCTGTTATTTGATGAGGTTGCTGGTATAGTTTAATTAATTCCGCCTGACTGGCTACCACTTAATCTTAGCTATTTGCCATTACAACAATGTTAGTATCGTTGTTGTAAAATTATAGATAAGATAAAATGTAGCTTGAAGGCCTTATCGTCGCTTTTGTACTACCAGAAAAGATGAAGGCCAACACTTCCAGTTGTGACAAAAAAAAATTCCCATCTACTCGCACAAGCGTAAAAGCGTACATAAGGACACCGGAAATATTTGACAATGCAGTTCTCGTTAAGGCAATATTATCAAGTTACTGCCGCCTTCCGCTGCTCACTCCGCTGGAATTGCTAATTAGGTTTTCTCATCAGCGAGGTCGTGAGCGAAGGACGCCTAATTAACTTAAACTTTATAGTCTCTTTTATGCTATGATACCACACGAACGATGGAACTGGAGCTAAACACGAAATCTGACGAGCTTTATTGAACAGAAACATTTTATGGAATAGAGATCATCAGCTTACACAGTAAACGCTATGACGGTTAAAGTCCTAATGAAAGAGGAAAACAAAGACTGGTAAATCCACAGAAATATATTTCTGTGGGTAAACCTAACCGTGGACTTTTTGGCGGGAAGGTGAAGCGTAAGGTTTGCAATGTGTTATATTGAACGTAAAAGTGTTAAAAGAGTTAGTATCCGGTATAATTCACGGCTCTCTTAACACTTTTACATTAAGACATTAAGCGCCATGGTGGTCACCGGTGACCAACAAGCAATTAAATTTCAATTGTGTCTGGTTCTGTGGCAGTCAAAGTGTAAGAAACTAAACTCACTATAAGATTACTCACAACCCCTCTCACCTTTTATCTCATAAAGACAGATTCTCATAAGGACAGATTCTCAAAAACACAGATTGTCAAAAAACCGAAAATGGTACAGGTGCACTCACAAATTAATAGAATGAAATATCTCTACTCACAAATTAGCAGAATGAAATATCTAGCGCACTGTTTCCACAGTATTAATAAGTACTGCATATACTTCCAACAGGGTGGCCCTTCGGTTCGCCTAAAATTTTTGGTTCTAATTTCATATGGCTGAAATATGTTGGCTTCAACTTTTAACGCACAATAATTGCCTGTTAAACAGTTGTTTTCACACCATTATAGTTTTGCCTATAAATTCAAACCCCTATTTTAGAATCCCTAATATTAAATGCACTAATGTAAGGATATCATTTGAAAATATGTTATCTGTGAACGTGAGCAATTGATGTACGAATGAAGCATGACAGGTGTGAAAGAGATGAATAGATGCAATAACCTGTAAGTGTGAAAGAGTGTAGATATTAGTAACTGTGTGAAAGGGATAGAAATAGTTTTAAGATAAAGTGTAAGAAATACAGAGAATAAAGAACAGATTTTGGAAATCAACGTCCATGTTTTTCACTGTCTCTTTACATGGCATGTGTAAAAATAAATAGGTTAAAGTCATCCGTTTATGTATACGTTTAAAGTCATCAAGTGTAGTACGTTTAACTATACTGATTACCGAAATAAATTGAAATTATGTTTCGTGCATTGTCGTGATCGCCAAACACGCGGGCATCACATTGAGTTTGGGAAGATAAAAAATCGATCGGCGCGTACGCAAAGTTGTAAGTTTCACAACAACGTGCTGCAAGGTTTTTTCAGATATTTTCAGGTAAAATGGATTCAATTGATGAAATTATCTTAGAAAAGTTCACAGTCCCACAGTTACGTGAAGAACTCAAACTAAGGATCTTGCCAGTAAGCGGTAACAAAACAGAGCTAATCAAGCGAATAATAGAAGATAATAATAACAAAATCATGCAGGGCACGATGGATGCATTGAAAGAAGTGATTGATGCATTGATGAATCGTCGAAACTCTCAAAGCGTGGAGTTGGCTGAGATGCAGGAAAGGTTGAGCAGACTCCAAGAACAGGATAACTCAGGTCAGTCTAATAGTGTCTCTAATCAATGTGACCCAGACTTGAAAAATATTTTATAACAAATTGCTCGAACTCAAGGTCAAATCGCTCAAAATATGTCACCAACTTTTCAAATATTTTCTACGACTGACACATGTAACGCAATTCCGTTATTTGGTGGTAATAAAACCGATAACGCTACTGAGTGGATCAAGCAAATTGAGAGAATTGCATCTTTAGCTAACTGGTCACAGAATTTAACGCTTGTAAATGCATCAATGAGACTTAGAGGTCTGGCCCAAAACTGGCATAAAGTAGTAGGTAAAAATATTAATAGTTGGATTGAATGGAAAGAAAAGATTTCAGAACATTTCAGGAATAGAATGTCTTTCGCTGAATTTATAATGTACCAATCGCAAAGAACCCTAAGATCAACTGAAACAATATGTGATTACATTTATTTAAAAAATGCTATGTTGGAGAAATCTCAGATTAAGATTCCAGATGCTGATCGTGTGTCACTCATCCTGGAAGGTATCAAGGATTTTGGAAATCAACGTCCATGTTTTTCATTGTCTCTTTACATGGCGCTGCGGACAGGATGGTGGAAAACTCTTCGGCAAGATGTCAAAGCATACACAAAAGCATGTATTGTATGTGCTGCAACAAACAGACGCACCAAGCTGGCATTTGGACAAATGGGCAAACGTGCCATTCCAGAAAATCCAATGGAGATCATATCAGCTGATCACATTGTTGCGCTACCTCAGACAGAAGCAGGTAACACTTATATTTTTGTACACATTGACCATGCAACCAGATATGTCATAGCGAAGCCCACTTGTGGCCTGTCAGCAAAGGATTTCATTGAAACGATAGAGAATGATATTATATTTCGATATGGGCCACCCTTGACCTATATTTCAGATCAAGCACCTTGTTTTATGAGCCAAACCACTCAGAAATTTTTCAATAAATATGGAATAGAACACACACCTACTACACCATACACAGCTTAAAGTAATGGCCTAGTGGAAAAGGCAAATCCGACCATAGTTACAGTACTAACTAAAATGGCCCTAGAGAATAAAAAGGATTGGGACAAGTTACTTCCAATAGCCGTGTTATGCATAAATATAGCGAAACAAAAAACTACAGGATTTTCATCCTTTTATTTGTTACATGGCTATGAGCCTCGAATTTCACCCAAAGAATTAACGATTGGCACTGTAATATCAGATATGGAACGTAATCATCAATTAGATTATCTTTCAGAAGCCAGAAAAAGAGCACTTAAGAATATAGAAATTTCAAACATGAAAAATAAAGCCAGGTTTAATCTTCGAAGAATAGAACATGATTTTCAGATAAATGACTATTTAATGTATGAATGGCCTCAAGCAACTGATAACAAATTAACCCCAAAACGCAAAGGACCATCCAGATAACAAAGAAAATAGGATCCGTTTGTTATGAAATTAAAAATGTACAACAACCAACACAGAAGAAAGTCGTTCATGTACAATATTTAAAACCTTTAATCTCTCCCTCATACCTAGATTATTTTTCAGATATTTCAGATGATGAAAACAATTATGATGTCAATTATACTAACCATGATGATTACCAAGCTGCTAGCACCTCAGGAACCCCTGTCGAGGTATATGATGAGGATGACGATGGAAAGTACCATATATTACAAGGAGAGGACGCAACACAAGAAGACTGAAAATATAATAGTAGAAGTAAACATTTAAAATTCTTAGTACACAAAGTAACCTTTGTTTAAATTTTATTTTCTATATAAAGTGCATAACACTAATATAAAAATAATCATATATAGTTTAAATAATACCTATACTTATAAACGCCACTTGTTTTTGTTTTTATAAAGCATATTAATACATTGTAATGTAATGTTATTCAATACATAACTACTTAAACCTATATAATAATTAGTTAACTTGCATATTGTAATCTACCAGAATAATGTTGATCTCAACACCCCTTTTTAGATCTTTTAAGTACCTAATGTTTAGTTTTCATAAGGTTAAGTTTTTTTTAGTATGAAAGGTTCAGTATAAATGTTTTTAATAATACATTTAGTTAACATAATTATGTACGAAAGTAAGTGTGAAATGTAACTACTACGACTATTGTAACTAGGACATGTAAGCTATTGTGAAATTTAAAACCATATCTATTATTCATAAATATACTTTGTAAATTTCAAGGGCATGTAAGGATATCATTTGAAAATAATATGTTATCTGTGAACGTGAGCAATTGATGTACGAATGAAGCATGACAGGTGTGAAAGAGATGAATAGATGCAATAACCTGTAAGTGTGAAAGAGTGTAGATATTAGTAACTGTGTGAAAGGGATAGAAATAGTTTTAAGATGAAGTGTAAGAAAGACAGAGAATAAAGAACAGATTTTGGAAATCAAAGTCCATGTTTTTCATTGTCTCTTTACACTAAAATGTATCGGCACAACATTCTTTCGTGATTACGAAGAATACGCTTTAGTGTTGAAAGCCCTAATTTATTATTATAATTAAGTAAGTACCTAAGTTCAAACTTTAATTAATATTTTAAATATTTTTTTTATAAGACTACAGAAATGGCTGCGTTTCATTTCATATAATGAAAAATAACTAATTTCAAAGGACATAACGTTCATTGGATATAATTTTTACCTGTCCTAAATACATTTCCTATAACAACATTAATTTCCTATAACTCATATTCTCCAACAACATTTTCTATAAAGTTACATTGGTAGAATAATCATATTATATAACATAATTTGATATAATTTTGGCTTATAAATAAAAATAGCATTAAATCCAAAATCGCTTTCAAATATTGTCTTAAAAAGTTAATTGGTTGGGTTATCGTTGAGGTTGTGCTAAAAATTCAGTGACAGAAACGAATCGCAGCAAAACCGACTCCACGTAGACTTGTCTGCCCTACGCAGGAGTGTAATTTAAGCCCGCGTAGGCGTGGAGGGGCAAGGCGGCCTGCGAGCTGAGGAGCAGGTGCTGCATGCCTGCTTGCATGTTGCATGCCTGCCTGCATGTTGCATGACTGCCTGCATCCTGCATGCCTGCTTGTATGCTGCATTCTGGCTTTCATGCTGCATGCATGCTTGCATGCTACATTCTTGCTTAAATGCTGCATGCTTGCTTGCATGCTGCTTGCTTGCTTGCTTGCATGCTGCTTGCTTGCTTGCATGCTGCTTGCTTGCTTGCATGCTGCTTGCTTGCTTGCATGCTGCTTGCTTGCTTAAATGCTGCTTACTTGCTTGCATGCTGCTTGCTTATTACATGAATAATGTTTCATATAATAAGATTATTATATCAAATGTAAATGTAATATTATTTAAACAAGCAGCCGCTCGCGGTTTTACCCGCGTGGTTCTCGTTTTCCCGTTGGGAATATCGAGATAAAAGTAT
The DNA here is from genome assembly GCA_963921215.1 of Scoparia ambigualis. Taxonomy (NCBI): domain Eukaryota; kingdom Metazoa; phylum Arthropoda; class Insecta; order Lepidoptera; family Crambidae; genus Scoparia; species Scoparia ambigualis. The sequence goes on from OY992510.1 coordinate 9,498,672, forward strand.
CCTATGTGTTAATCCTGGTTATAAACGATCTGTATGGCGAATTTCATGCAAATCCATTCAGTAGTTTTTACTTGATAGAGTAACAAACATCCATCCATACGTTCCCATGGGAATATCAGGATAAAAAGTATCCTATGTGTCAATCCAGGTTATAAATCATCTGTATGCCGAATTTCATCCAAATCCATTTAGTAGTTTTTACGTGAAAGAGTAACAAATATCCATACATTCTTACAAACTTTCGCGTTTATAATATTAGTAGGATGTTCGTTATATTAAGTCAGTATTATATAAAATGAAATTATATGAAATGATATTATATTATCTGAACGTTAGACTATAAGTATTTATAGCAAACATTACACACTCGAAAGAAATACTAGCTGCCCTACTCCTGTTGGTTACGTGATAGGTTAGAAATTTAAGACAATTGCGAAGCGCAGCGGGGCATGCTACATGCTGCATGCAGGCAAGCATAATACAGCATACAACCTAACCAGCTTAGACTTGTGCTTGCATGCTGTATGATTGGTTGTGTGCATGCTTGTTTGCATGCTGTATGCTTGGTTGTGTGCATGCTTGTTTGCAAGCACGCAATTAAGTAACATGCATAGTTATTTTGCCATATAATAATGATTAGGCGTTATACTCTTGTGCGTTTAAACTCTGTGCGAATTACAATTTAGTAATTGTAAATAGCAGGAATTATGAATGGTTCCGCCTAATGTCGCATTTGGGAAGTTTAAATTCGGCGATAAAGTGTTAGGCGAAGTAAATAGGCTTAAAACATTTAGCAAAAGTAAAATTGTGCGAAAAAAATTTAAGCGTATGGTGTGTGTGCCATTGACAGGGTTGTTCCGTATTCAACCCACATGAACTCAACCTACTAATTAATTTTTCCTTACTCAACCCATTTCTATTCCTTACTCAACCCACAGCAATATTTTAATTTTTAATTCCTTACTCAACCCACATGTATTCCTTACTCAACCCACATCGAAGTTATAAAGAAAACTCCTGTTTTTGGGTACGGTCTGACCAAAAACTAATAGTGCCTGTTACTATTTTATTTTTAATACATTAATTTTAAGGTTCATAAAATAGATCATGTATAGGGTCTTCCAATAGGCACGTCCGAACTTTGACAGTTGGTAGCGGCCATCTTGCTGAAGCTATATCTGTCAAATTGGTTGTCATTTATTCATTCTGTTTTGCCAAATCATCATGGATAGCTATAGCTTTCAACAACACGTGCAAATGATAAAATTGTTTTATCAAAATGAGTGTTCTGTTCGGGCAACGCATCGCGCGCTTCGCTCATTTTACGGTCGCCATAATCGTCCTACCGAGAGGACTATTCGTCGTGTGGTGGATAAATTTGAGTCCACTGGTTCGGTAAATGATCGATCAACACCCGTACGTCAACGAAACGCAAGGTCTGCCGAAAACACAGAGCTCGATGGCGCAGCGGCTAGCACATTCGGCTTACGAACTTGCCCGTTAAGCAACTTTCGCAATGCTTGGTCGCTAGATGGGTGACCAAATTTAAAACATCTCGAGCTCCTCCGTGCTTCGGAAGGCACGTAAAGCCGTTGGTCCTGGTTGTTGTCGTAAGATGACAGTCGTTAAAACCCACCAACCCGTATTGGGCCGGCGTGGTGGGTTATGGCCCAATGTTCCCTCGTGCATTGTCCACGTGGGAGGCCTGTGCCCAGTAGTGGGACGTTTATAGGCTGATGATGATGATGATGATGATGATAAGACAGAGTGAAATCCTTATCAAGCCGTGTACATAAAAAATCACAGATTAAAACTAGTGATTAGGTCAAATATATAGAGATCATTTTAGATTTTAATATAATCTGTTTTAAACAATTAAAAACATTTTTTGTCTTTTTAAGTGAACGAACGGAGACAACTTTTAGGTGTACGTTCATATTACAATTTAGACTTTAATGCATTAATTTTACGGTAGGTACCTAAAAGAGATTAGGTAAGTACATATTTTGTTATGAAATAAAACTTTTAAAAGTAGGACATAATTATACTATTATAAAGGTCAACAATTTTTGTTAATAATCAACTTTATATAAATCAACAAAAATAAAATGAAATGAGCAAAACCTTTTATAAACATAAATGCATGCAGGCAATATTTTCATAAAAAAGTGCGCGGGTTCTTTCTACTAATAAAATATAAAATTAACTTTGATCATCACAAACATAAATATAGATACCAGTTTTCATGTTCTTCAATTTTGATACTTCTGATATGACATTGATTCCCCGATCATTTAGTGATAATAAAGTTTTTTGGTACTCGGTCGGTATGGGTTTCCCTTTAATCGACTTCACTCTTTTCTTGCATTTTTGCAAAGCTTCTTTAACAACATTTTTTTATTTCGCTTGATGTACAACAATGAGGTCCTTCTCTCAAAACATCTTGATTTAACACTTTTACACTGCCAATCCCGGTCACTTCACACAACGCCAGATTATACTTCCATCTTTATCTTTTCTTCTATAATGAAATTGGAATCCTTTAGACAACAAAGCTTGACGGTCTCGTTGTGATTCCACATAGCGTAAGTCACTTTATCGCTCTTGGTGCATCTTAAATTTTTATTGGTATATGATTTTAATTATTAATTATTTTTAGTTATGAATTTTGTCAACCAACTACCTACTTATATGGACACAATCTGAAATAAAATTATTTTATTTTATTTTATTTATTTATTTTATTTTATTTAAATATAATAAGATGAGCTTAGTCGGTCAGTTAAGGAGCAGCTGATTAAGTGACCATCTTAAGGTTTGCCCTTTCAGAACAAACAAACAATAAAAATATAGCTATCTCTATCACCATTGTTTAATACTAGAACCGAAGATAAAATAAAGATAATGCTATTTCACTCGTACTCTTTAACTGTCCAGAGACCTCCTTAACCCCTTGAGCATCGTAAAACCAGACACCATAGAAAATCGATTGTTTCGCGACCACCGGCGGTCTTATGATCTTTGACCTATTACGGTCCATAACAATTGATTTAACTTTTATTATTATTTTTGGAGAGCTTATTCGGGTGAGTGGTAACAATAGCACACCAACAAGTTCTAAGAACTTAATTTAAGAGATATATTTTAACTTAGTTGTTGATATTTATAATAATATATGGTTATGTCCCACTTTTAGAAGTTTTATTTTATAGCGGACTATACATGATCTATTTTATGAACCGTAATTAATGTACTAAAAACAAAATAGTAACAGGCACTATTAGTTTTTGGTCAGACCGTACCCACAAATAGGTGTTTTCTTTATAATTTTGATGTGGGTTGAGTAAGGAATACATGTGGGTTGAGTAAGGAATTAAAAATTAAAATATTGCTGTGGGTTGAGTAAGGAATAGAAATGGGTTGAGTAAGGAAAAATTAATTAGTGGGTTGAGTTCATGTGGGTTGAATACGGAACAACCCCATTGACAATTAGGAGAACAAAAAAATCGGCGATCCAATATAGACAACAGCGAAGAGCGGCGATGGGCCACCACCTATTACGCTGAGCACATGTGCAGTTGTAATTTGGTGAAACGTGGACTAAAGCAGTGGACTGCTCCTGCGGTCCTCATTGCCTAGGCTCTGAATAGCCTTTTGGGAATGCAAATAATTAAAACAAAATAGTGCAACTTCACTTTTTAAGTTACCTAGATCTCAAGAAGCCCGATTACGGTCTCAGTAAAATAATATATATTTACTCATGCTCAAGGGGTTTTGTATAAATGTCATTTACCAACATTCTACCATAACACATTATCATCAGCATCATCTGCTAATAAACATATAAGCTCCGTACTTACTTCGGAATTCACTTAAAGCCCGGTTCCGGTTGCAATTACAAGATGGTAGTCATTTATGCCCATTTTTTATATGTGCTGTTGTCTATGTGGAAAGGCCTGTTCCCAGCAGTGGGTCGTGTATAGGATGATGGAATGGAAAGAATATTAGGGTGAATTTCCCGGGACCAAAAATTGCGTGGCATCGATGAAATCGGTACCTACTAAAACATAGATTAAATATTGTAACATTTTTTTCCGGTTAGGTGAAATAGTAATCTGTGTGTAGCACTAAATATTTTATTAATGGGATTAATAAGTACTCCAAAAAAATTAATTAAAGCCCGAAATCTTTCAGTGCCGTGTTTGTCCACACGTCACCTTTATGTGTAAATCCTCATTGATAAAAATGTACTGGTTATTTATATTAAAACCTAGTTTTATTTGATACGTGAATAGTTTAAGTATTGTTACGGAATAAATTTATTCAAATATTTAAACAATACAACGAATGGTTAATAAAGATTTGTCCCAGAACTACCTTTCATCGCCGTGTCTTAAACATGTTTAAGTGCTCGACCTAAGTGCTCGACGTGGAGGACGTACACACATGCCTGCGTTTTTGCGCCATAAATGTAAGTATTCCATTATTATGTTACTGGACATTTTTTTCTTTCATCGCCGTAGATAGGTATAATTTATTTTTGAATAAGTTTGTCCTCTTGATTAAGCATTCGATAGAACGCCATTTCTCTCATGTTTGTTTGTAAAGTGTTTATTACTTCGAATAATTAATAGATTTATGTTATTTTATATTTTTGCCTTGATTTTCATCGCCGTGCTTTCATTGCTGTGGTCTCCGTGGTCAAAATTTGCTATGGCAATGAAAGAAAAGACACGGCTAAAAAAAAATCATTTCCATGCATTGTAAAACAGTTTAGTTTCATTGCCGTTGCCAGGTGTTTTATTTCCGTGACCTAAGTTTTTATATTGCCTTGAACGCTTGTTTCATTGCCGTGCACGCATGTTTCATCGCCGTGGCACGAACTTTTTAATCTTGTATATCTCGTTAGTTCTTAAAGTTATCTGCCATATATTATGTATGATACATACATTATCAAAAACTTTAATAACGGCGAAAAAATTTTTAAAAAAACTTGAAGATAAAGAAATCAACAGAAATGAAGATTTTAATGGACTTGTTGAAATTCACCCACTAGAGATAATAAAGAGATCATGATCACCAACCAGTTTGGCAAGCGACTACGCTTACGATTAAGCCAATACTGTTTTTATATCGTAATGTTTTAATAATGTATTTGAATGTTTTATTGTATTTCAATTTTAATTCTCAATTTTATTTTTTTTAATTCAATTCTCAATGTTTTTTTAAATTTCATTTTCAATAATCAATTTTTTTTTATTTCATTTTCAATGTTTTTTATTTTATTTTTAATGATAATTCATTTTTTTTTCTATTGTAGCTAAATTTAAATTGTTTTCATATATTAGGTTATTAGCTTTATTAGCTGTTATTAGCTTTAAATTAGTGCATGCTGTGGCTTCCTTTAAGTAAGATTTGTGTTTAGCTTTAAGTTTTGATTTTTATTTGTTCTTATAATGTATTGATACAAGTCTTGTTGGAAGTCCTTAACAAATAAATAAATAAATAATAAATAATACCCATCAATTGTAATGAAGACATTAAGAAAAGAAAAACAAAGCAAAAACCTATGCGGTAGTGTATATTCAGAAGAACAATAATTCATGGTTCGGCGAATAAGTGCGTTTATGTAGGACACATTATTTATTCAAAGTGCAAGGTGAAGCGTGCGGTAAGCCAACTTCATAGCTGCCTGTTTGAGTTCCTTCGTCGAATTCCTCGAAGGGTATATAGTCTTATTATTTTATTAGGGTAAGATGGTTCTACCTAATTCTTATGGAAACAACTATCTGATCGTATCGATAATAAAACCAGTGGCACAGAGAGGCACAGTAAAACAGACGCATAATATCAGACGTTCTACTTGTATGACTATTTCAGATTTCAGACGTTTTACTAGTAGGTCGTTTTGCTTTTATGTGACCTATGTGTTATGTTGGTTTGTTGTTATGTTTTAATGCCCCATGGGCATTTTGCTACCTAGTTTGTCCTTCTGATACGGAGGGATTTCTTAGATCGATCGGTGAAATTTTAGATAGAAAAATACAAGTACAATACACAGTTACAATTTGGCGGTCTTATCGCTATAAAGCGATTTCTTCCAGACAACCAGTCGGATCTTATACACTTTAAAGTCGGAGGTGTAAATATAATTGTGTTTTTTTACGTAAAAGCTAGTTTCAATGCAGTAAGTGGATAGCTTAATCTTAGAAATCATCATGTTGTAGTCAGTGGCTTTTTTTTAAAGTAAAGTCGACAAATTACTTGGTACACAAACTACTTACTAAGTTAAAAATAAGTATACTAACCAGTAAGCCAATCTTATTAAAACTCTACATGCTAAACGAAAACAGAGATCTCTAAATGATATTGTAAAATATAAAAAAACATTTATTAAGTTGAGTTTAAGCGATTTTAAACATACAATAGTTATGTCGCGTGGCGGTAAAAGAATAGGGACACTAAAGGTTTCTGGAATTAATAAGACAAAAATACTATTATAGGTCAAAAATGAATGTATTGTTTCTCAAAATATTCTCCTTTGCGTAAATGCACTTTTTTATTCGATTAATCCAATTTTAAAAACGTTTCTGCCACTCTTCCGTGGTGACCTCAAAAACGTGTTTTTCATACTCTTCGACAGCCTCTTCTGGTGATGAAAATCGTTGACCGCGTTGGTTCTTAATTTTTGGGAACAGAAAAAAGTCACAAGGTGCCAGGTCGGGATTGTATGCAGGATGGCTCAAAAGTTCTACGATTTTCACCTTCAAAAATTCGTTTGTCTGTCTGGCCATGTGGGAACTAGCATTGTCGTGGTGCAAGATGACACGGCGTTTACGGTTATTTTTACGGAGTTCATCAATAATTTCCGGCAAATAAATAGTCGTGTACCAGTCACTATTCGCGGTACGACGATTCTCTAAAGCAACAGCAGCCACGTGTCCAGTTTTATTAAAAAAAGAAGCAATCATCCGCTTAGATGCACTTTTCACGCGCGCCGCTTTAGTTGGTTTCGGCTCATCTTGAAAGACCCAAACGCTCGATTGCTGCTTTGTTTTGGGATCGTAGAAATAAATCCATCTTTCGTCACCTGTTATAATGTCCCACACCAAATTTGACGCACCTTCGTTGAATCTGGTAAGCATGGCACTGCACCAAGTGACGCGGTCCGTTTTTTGAGCCTCGGTCAAATTATGTGGGGATCCACAACGAGCACAGCTTTCTCACACCCAAATATTTGTAAAGGATTGATTGTATTTGACTCATGCATATGTCTAAGGATGCGCGAATCTCATGGTAGGTCACATGTCTGTCTGTTTCAATCATACGGCGCACAGCATCGACGTTTTTGTTGATCACAGCGGTGGACGGGCGACCATCGCGAGATTCGTCACTGAGATTGACACGACCCCGCTTGAATTCTGCAAACCACCTATAAAGTCGTCTTTTTTTTATGCTAAGCCCGGCAAATGACTCCACTCCACCTGATGTTAAGTGGAAATGAGGTCCAGGCGCGAGGACAACTGGTGCAGCGTAAGAGGAGACGTAGCATCAGTCACCCTCACTCTGCCGGCCCACAGAGTGCTTCTTCACGCCTCGTTTAAAGGACCCTATGTCATAAGTAGGATGGAATACGTGTGCTGGTAGACTATTCTATCTTTTGGAAGTGCGGCAAAGAAACGAGTCACCAAATTTCTTTGTGCGTGATGGAATGTTAGAAACTGTAAATTGGTGACTCCGGAGAGCAGAACGCGTACTCCTATGAAGGAAGGGAGAAGGAGAGATGAGGTCAAAGAGTTCTTCAGAGCATTCGCCATGGTATAAACGGTAAAAGACGCTGAGTGACGCAATATCTCTATGCAATTGCAAAGGCTCGAGAGTTTTAGTGACCTCCGCATTGCCGATAATGCGCACAGCGCGGCGCTGCAATCTGTCCAAGGTGAGAGCAATACTCCACGCAAGACCGCACCTGTGTCTTGTATAATAGACACAACTGATCAGGCGTGAAAAATCGCCGCACCTTGTTCAGGACACCGAGTTTACGTGAGGCATTTTTAATCACGGTTTCGATGTAATCCTTTTGGTTCACATCGCAGCGGATATCCATACCGAGCATGTTAATACTGCTCTGCAGGCCTAGAGATGTACCCTGAAGAGAGGGAAGGGGAAGGAATGGCGACTTTTTCGCTGTGAACGCGCACACCTGTGTTTTCTTGGCATTGAACTCCACCAGATTATCGGAGCCCCATTTAGAAATGAGGTCCAACACCCGATCGAGCTCAATGACAAGATTTGCTCGCTTCATTTCGGTGTTTACCCGCCCAGCCGTTGGGTGACCGTTATATCCCCCATGCACTGTGCTATCATCTGCATAGCAATGAATGTTTCCAAGAGGAAGCATGTCATTGATGTGCAGAAGGAACAGCGTGGGGGATAGAACGGAGCCCTGAGGAACACCAGCGTTCACTGACATGAACCGCGAAGCGCATCCATCCGAAAGGACACGGATTCTACGCTCATGCAGGAAGCTAGCAATCCAGGTACAGAACTGAGCGGGCAAACCGTATGCCGGGAGCTTGGAGAGAAGAGCTTTGTGCCAGACCCGATCAAAAGCCTTGGCTATGTCAAGGATAACTGCCAGTGATTCGCCACACTTGTCAATAGCCTCACCCCAGAGATGTGTGACGTACGCTAGAAGATCACCCGTTGACCGTTTTGGCCGAAACCCATATTGACAATCGTGAATTAGGGAGTGATCTTCTAGGTATCGAATAAGCTGTTTGTTCAATATTCGTTCTAGGATCTTACACAACACTGAAGTTACGGCTATAGGGCGTTAATTAGACGGATCTGACCGATCTCCTTTTTTAGGGATCAGTTGCACATTAGCTTCTCTCCAAGATTCCGGCACACAACCCGAAGAGAGCGAGAGACGGTACAGACGCGTTAACACAGGGGACAACTCTGCTGCACACATTTTCAGGACTATTGCTGGGATGCCATCAGGACCGTTAGCTTTCCGGACATCGATTGACTGCAGCTCCGCACGGACATCACACTGCCTGATTTTAATATCAGACATTGTGTGGCCACAGTGAGGAATTGAGGGTGGCTGTGCATTACAGTCATCGATCCGGGAGTTAGCCGCAAAGAGTTTGGCCAGGAGATCGACCTTTTCCTGCGGCTTGTGAGCTAAACTTCCGTCAGGGCATCTCAGTGGTGGCAGCGAGGGTTGGCAGAAGTTGGATTGCACGGCTTTGGCCAGACGCCAGTAGCTACGGCTGCCCGTAGGATGCGTCAGGAGTTCTTGGCCTACTCGTGCAACGCGCTGGGCATCCGCTCTAATGTAGGCCCTCTTACACGACTTGGTGGCATTATTATAGGCTGCTTTTAGCGAGCGAGTTTCGGGATCCCCATGAGCTTTACCTCTGATCCAAGCGCGGTATGCCGTCTGTTTGCTCTCAACAGCGCTGGCACACTCGCGATTGAACCAGTGGTTGCGTCTGCCTTTGCTGATGACATAGGAGTGTGGAATATAGTGTTCCATTCCTAATACTATCTCATCAGCAACGGCAGTAGCGCTAGCGGTCGGGTCCTTCCCACTAAAGCAGCGCTGCCTCCAAGGGACGGATGCAAAATACTCCCGCATACCGTCCCAGTCTGCCGACGCGTAGTGCCAAATCCGGCGTTTCGAAACCGCTGTTGGCGGGCGCGATGCCAAGGGCACTGTGCTGGATATCAAGCAGTGATCCGAGGAACCTAAAGGAGCTCGAATCTCCACCCGGTATCCAGCTGGGCGACTCGTCAGCAGAAGGTCGAGTAAGGAGGGCGCATGGCCAACTATGTCTGGGATCCTGGTGGGCTGGTTCACCAGTTGCGTCAGGTCATGCGTGAGAGCGAATGCGTGGGCAGTTCTACCAGCATGGTCTGTTTTGGAGAAACCTAACCACAACTCATGGTGGGCGTTGAAGTCCCCCAAAAACACCAGTTCCGCCGATGGAAACCGCTCCTGCGCATCATCTGCTACCCGACTAAGATGTTCAATTAGTCGAGTTATCTCCATGTCGCCGTTATGGGATCGGTAGACGCAGACGTAGACACGGCAATGAGAGCCTAAGTCGACGTGTACCACTAGGAGGGAGAAGGAAGGGTCCTCCAGACAGCGCAGACGGCGACAGCAAACATCCGCCCGAACGAATAAGCAAACTCCGGCTTTGGCTTTGAAGGATTCTTCAAGCACAAAGCCGGGATAGTTCAGGTAGGTGGTGTCAGCTGGGCGGATTATTTGCGTCTCCGTCAGGAACAACATTGCTGGCCGTGCCGTCTCAAGATGGTGGTGGACGGCATTGAGGAAAGACTACACATACTTCCAACAGCATAGAGCGGCGATGGGCTCACCACCTGTCACGCTGAGCACATGTGCAGTCGCTATTTGGTGAAAAGTGGACCATGGTAGAGGACTACTTTTGCTGTCCTGATTGCCTAGTCTCTGATTAACCTAACCCTTCCGGGGATAAGTCGTGATTATAATTATGTATGTACGAGTATGTAGGTGTATGTAAAAAAACAAGTTCCTCCGCGTTCTTCAAAGTCAATGCCGGAGTGCCGCAGGGTTCTGTGCTCTCACCTACTCTATTTCTTCTGTATATTAATGACATGTTGTCCTTGGGCAATATTTATTGTTATGCGGATGACAGTACGGTGTATGAGCGGTACTTGGGCATCCTGCGGCAAAGCAAGCCGATATCATCGTGAAAAGGCAAGAACTGGTTGCCAAGCTGAACCTGACCCTCGATTGTGTCTCTAAGTGGGGATTTAAAAACCTGGTCAAGTTTAATGCTAGCAAAACCCAGGTTTGTGCATTCTCGTCTAAGGTAACTCCCTTCATTACTCCTCCCTCTCTTCAGAATTCTCCGTTACCCATTTCGGTGAACCTCAGCATTCTTGGCATGGGCATCGGTCGGGAACTGAATCCAAAATGCTACATCGAGAGTGCTATTTTAACTGCCTCCCGAAAGTTGGGTATTCTCAATAAGGTGAGGCGGTTTTTCACTCCCGAGCAGCGCTGTTGTGCTGTACAAAACTCAGGTGCAATCGAATATGGAGTATTGTTCCCATCTATGGGACGGCTCCGCTAAATACTTCCTCGATGCACTTGATAGACTGCAAAGGCGAGCGGTACGCATTATTAGAAATGCTGAGGTTACAGCCTCCCTTGAGGACTTCCAGCTGCGTAGTGACATTACTTCTCTCAGTGTCTTCTACCGGAATTACTACGGAGAGTGTTTTAAAGAACTTTGTGATCTAATCTCGCCCTCTTCTTTCCTCTCCCAGACTACACGTGCTTTTCTAAGGAACCGCCATCATACTGTACAAAGTATCAGTACTCGTACCAAAAAATTTGGCAAGTCGTTCCTCTGTAAGACCATTCGGCTTTGGAATTCTTTGCCGGCGCATGTGTTTTCCAGCTTCTACAGTTCCGGATCTTTAAAACGAGGCGTGAAACGGCATTTATGCAGGCCGTCACGAATGGGTGCGCTCGTTACCGTGCTTATTCCACGGTGGGGAGCGCTCTCTTTATTTTGGACTGCATCGGCTGCTTACCATCAGGCATAATGCAGTCACTATGACGAGTTAGAAGCACCGACCGGGCACAATCGCCGGTCGCCTGTTACGAACACTGCACACCATTATAGGAAACCGTAGATGCTACGTCATGTAGCTGTCACAGCGATGTACATTTGTAAGGATTAATGTAGCTCGAGTCGGCAACTGATGACTTTTAGATACCAGAGCGCCGAGTGTAAGTTGAAAATGTGCAAACGTTACTATCGCGTTTGAGTTAAGAGTTTTGATTCTCGATCTTATTTGCTTAGCATTAAGAGCTATCTGTCAAAACTTAACTCGAACGCGATAGTAACATTTGCACATTTACAACTTACACTCAGCGTTCAGTTGCCTACACCGAACACTTTTTTATTCGCGATCGCTGTCACTGGTGGAAGCGAATGGACTTTAAAAGTCTACGCGCTTGGTCGTTGATTTTTTAATTTGAATGTATGAAAACAAAATATTTACTGGTAGCTAGTATCCGACATAAGGCACTAAAAGTATCCTTGTTTGCAAACTCAGGGCAACAAAAGATTCGTGAAGTTAGTAGTAAATAAAACTAGAAAGTCATGGCAAGAAGATTCTTAAAGTAAGTAGTAAATAAAAGTTTCACTACATAGGCAGGCACTTACATGATTGTGTAGACCAGAAGCAATCAATCTTCGACCTAGAGGAAAAAGAATTCCCATAGAGGACATTCGTAACAGTTCCTCTGACAGTAGCCAATGGCATAGAATACAATACATGCTCATCAATGAAAGGCAACTGTTTCTATTCTAATACGTTTGTTTATAAAATTACCCATTTATTTACCAAATACGCTGGCAAAATCATTTGAAATTCCGGATTACTGAGTTTATACAATAAACTTTATATTAATAATCAATGTATTTTGTTGGAACATAATCTAATGAATCAATATAATCTTTAAACATTTATTTATTTCCATCATGTATTTACAACAACACACTATAACAAATATAATGTTGAATTACATTATGATTATGAGGTATGATATGAGTTTTGACTACTTTCGAAAAAAGAAAATAATATTGCAAATAAAGCATTTTGTCTATGTAAATGTCTAATTGTGTTTGATAGCAATATTCTTTTCTTCTATCGAAGGTAGGAATGTAGACCACATTATAAATCGCTTATTATGATGGGAATGGGATTTTATTTGGGATTTTTTTCTTTCTTCCGGTACCTATAATAAAACCTTTACCATAAGTATTTTGATTACTTAGAATAATCCGTTAATAATACATCTTTACCCAAATCACTACAATTTTCCATCTAAATTATAACTTAACTTTCTGACATTCTGACCTTCTGACTCTGAACTAAGCAGCTTAAAGTAGCAATGATATTTCAGTCCGCTAAGCTGATTGTTTCAGCTACATTAACTGCTATTTCAAGATACGTAGCATTCAAGTTTGGCCGGCTCAGTTAGGTAATCCACCTCTATTGTCTTGTTAATTCTAAAATAGCTGCACGAATAGATAGATAGATAAAACGCTTTATTGCACACGCTAAAATACAGAAAACATAAAATAAGCATATTAAAACTAATGTGGGCAAAGGCGGTCTTATCGCTTATTATGAAATTTAAATGAATTGTAATTTAACTGTATTGTTTGTATAAATTGTAAAGATACTAGGTAACATTAATAATTAATTTCAGACAAAAAGTCAATTGATGTAGTTACAATTATAGATATTTGCATGCCTACATACATATGGCAGAATATTGTTGATACTTTAAATCATTGTCTTACATCTCAATGTTGTGTACATGATATTCGGCAAATAAATGATTTATGATTTATGAGTTATGATCTATAAAACTATAAAACATTAATATTGTATCTTTATTATTATAGAAATTTTTGCAATTACAATGCTATAACTATACTCCTAGTTAAAGGATAAATATTAAATGTATTAATAGAAAAAAACAACCAATCTCAGACCGCTAGCTTACAGCGTAAATCAAACTACCAGAAAAAATTTTACGAGTCTTCTGGGGTCTCGGTAGCTTAGCGGTTAGAGCAGTGGACCGGCAATCCAAAGGTCATGGGTTCGTATTCCATTCGAGCTTTCCCGAGATTGTATTTTTTTAGTAAAACGTTTTATATAATGTACTTTGTAATATATTTTACATCACTTTTTTATAACACACACATATTTCCCGCCTGTTTCGCGAAGAGGTAGGTAGAGACCACAGCTACATTTATCCTTTTTTTTCTTTGTAATAATCAAACATCAACTACGCAAGGTAGGTACTTGAATGGTAGGGCCTCTCGCAAGGTTCGTCCGGGTAGAAACCTCCCTAAATATAAATAATAGAAAGATGAGTAAGTAATAAATAACTAAGTAATCTATTTGTCTTTTTTTTTTGTTACGGCGCCACGGCGGTAAATAAAAATTGAATTGAGTTTCGAAGCAGATTCTTTAATCTGTATTCAGAAGGGGTTTCGAAAACAGATTTATTTTTCTTTTAAGACAACCTCGTTTAGAATAAAGAACAATAATTTTATTTTCACATCTGGTTTCGAAACTTTGATTTCGAAAGTGGCTGAAGCGGACTCTCCTTATGCTACGATCATAACAAACTTCTTTTACTTTACTGTAAACATACATACATAACACTCATGGCTTTTATCCCCTAAGGGTTTGTCAGAGACTTGGTAATGAGGACCGCAAAATTAGTCCTTGGCCATGGTCAACGTTTCACTAACGTCACGCTAACACAATGTGCTTAGCGTGACAGGTGGTGAGCCCGTCGCCGCTCTATGCTCTTCGATGTATGTGCAGCCTTAACTTTACTTTAGTCGCCTTTTACGACACCCAAGAGAAGAGATGGGTTGGTAGTTATCTTACCACTCAAGCCCCAAGTGTCCATATATGGACGCACCTAAAAAACTCGCTATTCCGTCAAACCCGCGCTCCCATTTGACTTTGTACCGTGATCTGATACATTTAGAGACTACTTTAGTATGAATAAGTTCGATTATTTCGGTTCTGTGGTACATTTTATGCATCGTGAATGCAAAATTTAAAATCCACAAATTTAAATTCCAGCCAAAAAAAAATGATGCACATGCTGTCAAAATTTTTAGACATTTCGATTCCAAGAATGAGAGATTAATGAGCCGCGACCACACAGTACTGGCTGTGCTGACCTTTCACTAGAACGTCTCGAAGTACGACTTTATGATCTATATCTTAACTTTTTTGAAGTTCCCTAAACTTAAACGGACCTTTTAAAAAGTTATGTTTCCTTCACCAAACATCTGAAAACTTAAACAGGCCTTCAAACCATTATCACCCTTTATTTGGTAATCTTAATTGATTGAACAGACCAACTAACCAAAACAACTGCCGCGCGTGGCGTACGTTCATAATCGTAAATGAATCAGTATCTCGGTTAATATCGTTAAACTTTTGAACTCTGATAAGTATGTGATATGTTAACTGTTGTCCTAGATAAATGAATAAACTAATGATAAGTTAACTATACGTTAAACTATAAACTTAAGTAACATCGCGGTATGTATGTCACGTCTGTTGGCGTACATAATAATATTTTATACTTGCAAATGCGTGTAATTACTAAAATTGTTTTGTAGCGTAGTGGTCTAGCTAGAGGGTTTTTGGTTTGGTGTGTCTAGTGCATGTTTCTTTCGTCTATTCGGTGAAGTGTACCTTAAATTGTACTCTAAATTGTACCCCATAGGTACAATGTAGAGTATAATTTAAGGTACAATATAACTAGATACATAGTTACATACGTTTTGGATGAGATCGAGGAGCTCGATGGCGCAGCGGCTAAGGAGTTTGGTTTGCGATCTTGCCCAAAGCAACTTTCGCAATGCCGGGTGACAGGACCAACCACCAACCTGGCCAGCGTAGTGACGTTTCATTCATGGCATTGAAGCAGCGCCTCCTGGTGTCAAAACGAGGTGAGTTGCCATTTTACCATACAAATTCACTAACATGATCGAGTGGTAAAGCACTCAGCACGCATCCTCATCAGCCTACAATCGTCCCACTGCTGAGCACAGGCATAACAGCACACTGTGAGATTGGGTCATAACTCACCATGACCCAATGCAGGTTGGTGGGTAACGACGCCATCTTACATTAACAACCGGGATCAACGGGTTTACTCAGTACTTATTGTACATACCTACATACATACATATAATCTCGACTATTATCCCCGAAGGGTTAGTTAGAGACTAGGCAATGAGGACCGCTAAAGTAGTCCTCTGCCATAGTCCACTTTTCACCAAAAAGCGACTGCACAAGTGCTCAGCGTGAGTGAGCGCGTCGCCGCTCTAAGCTGTTGGATGTCTTTAGTCCGTTAGTCACCTTTTACGGCACCAATGGGAAGAGAGGGGGTGGTAGTATTCTTTCACCGCTAAGCGACACGATTACTCATAGTATAATACAAAATAACTTACCAACGTGAGATGTCATGCTACTCACGTGTATGTACATATTAAAATGTCCTATGAATGGATCGCACAAAAACGCCTGGGGTTTTACGACGCATTGCCATTTACAAGTGTATGAATAATATATGGAGGCACTGTGTCAAAGGACGGTGTAGCCTTTTTTAGTTCTCAGTGTTTATGGACGATTCGACGCTGACGGTGCACGTCTAGGGAATACGCGCCAACGACATTTTGTGAGAACAAATGGTACGGTGTAGGGAATCGTTATATGCCCATTGTGTTTCGTTAAATTTGCATTTTAGAGAGACACATTTTGTTTCGTTATTAAATATGTAGTTAAATACATTATTTCAACAAATCGGTTTCTTCGATGTTTCAGCACTTGACAGTTATTTACACAAAGTTTTGTCGATGTCGAAATCTCTTATAGAAAAATTTTAAATCCTCACCGCAGTCTTTTGATCACCAATCACCGTTAGTTCACAGGCATAATTCGCGAAGTTTGGTCGGTGGAAGAGTTAACAGACTCAGATAAGGTATATATACATACAGCTATACCACCATCTTCAGGAAAGAAGATTAGTAACAGCAGCCAACACTTGTAGTTGAGGATGCGACATCTGGTTCGAGCAATATCCACTGCTGTTGTTTTTACAAGCTTTACAAGCTGAAATTGCATACAGGTGTAAATCGCGTGTCAATACAATATTATGACGACATGGTGCTGATCTGACGATGGAGCTGGAAGGTGGCCATAGGAACTTCGCAATGAAACAACACAACCTCAACGAGTTTGGGCTCGATTGAATCGTCTTGACTAGTAGTTTGTCTTTCAATGGTAACCAGGGTCTGATGATGGAGATGGAAGGTGGTCATAGGAACTCTGTAATGAAACGACGCAACCCCTTCGAGTTTCGGCTCGTTTCATTCGTCTTGGCGAGTACTTTGTTTTTAGATGGTTACCAGGGTATGATCTGATGATGGAGCTGGAAGGTGGTCCTCGGAACTTTGTCTCCAAACTCCATCGAGTCTCGGTTCGTTTGATTCGTCATGACGAGTACTTTTGTACTATATGGTAAACAGGGTCTGATGATGGAGCTGGAACGTGGTTATAGGAACTCAGGAATTAAGCGACACAACCGCGTCGAGTTTGATTCGTCTTAATTAGGGTGGACTGTTTTTGATGGGTGGTGAGTGGTGGTGGTGTGGTGGAAGTGAATAAATTTTAATACTAAAATATTTGTATTCAGTTAGATGAACAGATGAAAAACGTGTCCAGGAATAACTTTAAAAAATAAATTAAAAGTAAAAAACTTTAAAAAAAAAACAATTTTTATTTCAATGCGCAAAAAAAAATTACTTTTACTTTAAAACTTTTACTATCAACTTAATAAAGTCATTCAAGTCAATTTATATGATATAAAAGGTTGTCGCGAGATTTACTATAACCTATATATGTGTAAATAAACAAGTAAGTAAATTAAATTACTTAATGTGATTGATTATAACTATTAAAATTTTCAATCTAAGAAAATACGAGTACTTACTTACTTAAATCTCGCGACAACCTTTTATATCATATGAATTGTGTAACGACGTTATTAAGTTGATAGTAAAGTTTTAAAGTAAAAGTTATTTTTTTCTTTTTAGCGCATTTAAATAAGGGTTTTTACTTTTAATTTTTTGACATTCACTAGGCGTAAAGTAGGTATTCTTACAGCGACTTCACATAGTTAAAGAGTACCATTCAAAAATAAGTATTGAATCACCGGTTGATTAGAATAATAATTATTAACTGGATTTTTATTAATTTAATGCCGTCTGTAAGTATAACCGTGTCACGTAGCAGAATACTACCAGGTGATAGTATTCTTCTCTTGGGTGTCGTAAAAGGCGACTAACGAACTAAAGACTTCACATACATCCAACGGTGACCTATCTTGAATTCGAAATTTTCCTGTACGAATTTTATTTGACCGAAAACGTTTTGTTTTTTTTTGTTTACCATAATTTTCTTTTTACGGAAACACAATTGACAAACATTTTAATATGCCCATTATCGATTGTTATTTTTTTTTAAATCTTCATGTTTTGAAATCTTACACAACATTTGGCCAAAGCTATTAAAACTAGATGATTAATTTTCCAGAAACACGTTTAAAATATTATAAAAATACAACATTAATTCAAATAATTGAAATCCATAACATCATCGAACAACTACCATAGCATCAACGCAGCATGCAAGCAAGCACGCAACATGTACGCAAGCATGCAGCATGCAAACAAGCAAACAGCGTGTAAACAAGCAAGCATGGAGCATGCAAGCAAGCTGCTGTATGCAAGCAAGCATGCAGCACGCAACCAAACATGCAGCAAGCAACCAAGCATGCAGCATGCAACCAAGCATGCAGCATCATCCAAGCACGCAGCATGCAGCAGGCATGGTTTCTGAAACGGCTCCGGCGCTGCGAGGCTCCGGCGGTCCCACGCCTACGCGGGCTTAAATTACACTCTACCGTAGGGCAGACAAGACTACGTGGAGTCGATTTACCGCGATTCGTTTCTGTCACTGACTTTTGTAGCACAACCTTACTGAAAACATAAAGTATTAACATTTTACTTCACTTACCTGACAATATAAATATATGAAAAACAAAAAAAAACGAAAATCATATGAGTATGATATTTTACTTCGAATTTCAATACTTCTAGATATGAAATTTACTATAAGCAAAACATCTTCCAAAAAAAAGGTAGTTTTGATAATCAGCTAATAGTTTTTCTGGGAAATAAAACGTATGTATGATAAGTTTATGGATTATCAAAATTATGTAAAAGCAACAACCTGGTATTTAAAACTTCGTCATACCGTTTTCGAACAATTGAAATTCGTAGAAGAAAGTTTTGAATTTGATAGGTTACCACATCCAACAGCTTAGAGCGGCGATGGGCTCACCACCTGTCACGCTGAGCATATGTGCAGTCGCTATTTGGTAAAAAGTGGACTATGGTAGAGGACTGCTTTTTGCGGTCCTCATTGTAGTCTCTGACTAACCCTTCGGGGATAATAGTCGTGATTATAATGCATGTCTTTAGTAGGTATTCGATATTTCGTCACTGTTTCTTGAGCCATGCCCGCGAATTTATTTCACATACTGCATAATAATACCGTTGCTAATAATTACTCTAATGTTAGTGACCATGATACTTTAAAGTAAACGGTTGATTAGCAGAACGGCAAAGGTCTGAAATCGGTGGCGCCAAGGTCACGGCCAACGCGGTGATTCGGTGTAAACTACCATGGCTATGGTTGGTACTCGAATGGGTGATCAAAAGTTTATTTTGATTTGAGCCATTAGTCTCGGGATCTATCAGAATATCGTCTACCTACGCACGGCGAAAGCGAAGAAGAAGAAGTATAGATTGATTTCGCCTAATAAATAACATAATATTTTTTACGTACGCAAAATGTAGATGCGAAGATAACTAGTCTCTCAGTCTTCAGTCGTGGCAGGAATTTAAATTTGCGGAAATGGAAAAAAAAATTAAAAATATCGAACGCAGTTCATGTTAAATTTTGCGTTTACGATGCATAAAATGTAACAAAAAACCGAAATAATCGACCTTGTTCATACTAAAGTAGTATCAAAGTGCATCAACACACGGTACAAAGTCAAGTGGAGAGCGCGGCTAGCGCGGCCCTATGGCCGCTTGGGGTCTGACGGAATAGCGAGTTTTTAGGTGCAGCCAAATATGGCCGCTTGGGGCTTGAGGGGCT
The DNA here is from genome assembly GCA_963921215.1 of Scoparia ambigualis. Classification (NCBI taxonomy): domain Eukaryota; kingdom Metazoa; phylum Arthropoda; class Insecta; order Lepidoptera; family Crambidae; genus Scoparia; species Scoparia ambigualis. The sequence continues at coordinate 9,518,526 of OY992510.1, forward strand.
AGTGAAGCAGGAATGTGCCTAGCCTTTTATTAGTAGCCTAGTATTAGTACTTTGCCAACCGAATTATTACTGTACAGATACCACACTTTAACTTATCTCAAAATGTCGAAGTTCTTCAATACATTTTGAACTTTGTCACTGAGTAGGGTAGAAGTACCGGTTCGCCGGACACTACCACTTTCCGGCCACTTCGCACATTATTTTGAATAATAGCAGTATTATGGAACTTACTTTTTCAAATTGCGCGTCATTCGATACGTCTTAACTTCGGCATTCATTTACTGGGAGAAATAACTCGACGACTGACAATTGTGACGTCAGTTGCCATTTTAAAATTTGCTGTGCGGACGTGTGCTTAATTTTACGAAAAAAATAGTGAGTGGACTGATTTCTAAGGTAAGTTTTTCAAGTGTTACTGTCAATTAACTGGTGATTGGTTTGGTTTGTGCTTCAATAACATGTTAAATTTTAATATTCAAGTGCTAAAATTCATCAAACTTTAATTATTTGAGAAATTACTGGTGGCCGGCAAACATGTTAACGATTTACTGCAAAATTCAGCTATCGGCCGGGGGGCCGCAAACTAGTTTTTTGTGTGCCTTTTTTCTTTGCGTTTATTTCGATAAACTTAAACTTATCAACATAGAAGTTATAGTGTTTGTCAAGAACTAGATTTTTCTGAAACTGTTACTAGTGTCTGGCCGCCAGTAAGTGTTATACTTTAAAGATATGACCTCCTGAAATACTAAATATTTGACGGCCGACCACTAGTAAAATTCAAACCGTTTTTCGGCCGTAGGTAATAAAGACGGCCGTTGACTAGTAAAACTAAAACCTGTTTGCGGCCGTAGGAAATATAATATGGCCGATCACTAGTAGAAATGAAATTGGTTTCCGGCCGTCGAATATACACGGCCTATAATTGGTAAGATTAACCTGTTTTTAACCGGGTTGGGCTTGGGATGACAGCTAATTTTATTTTTTTAATTCTATATTTGTTTGTTAATTTGCGGGTGAAAAAATATAGCTGAAAGCTTTTGTATTAATAATACTAATACTTAACTCAAATGCTAAATCACTAACGATGTTTAACCCGTCAATTGTGAAAAATATGGTTTGATGCTTATGTGCTTGGTTTTGGAATTGTACTTGTCTTTTTACAGATGGCTCCTGTCACTAAAAAGAAAATAAATAAAGTTCCTTTCAGATGATTCGGTTATACCGAGGAAGCTTTAAGAAACGCTGTTTTTAATGTCCTGCGATGAAAACTGCGAAGGCAAAGAAAAGAAAAATACAGGAAACTCAATCACATATTAAATGTGTTTCCTGTAATCTTGACCTGATTAGTGATACTGAGGAAGAAGGGAAAAATAATATTAGCTGTGATGTGATTAATGCATTCGATAGTATCACCACAAATGCACAAAACTAAGAGATGTATCTTACGTATGTAAGTATGAGGCAGCTTACACAAAATATGAATGTGAGTTATGTCAAATGGCCCAAAATGTTAGAGAAGAAGTTTTGAAGACTTATACTGCCTGATTTTAATAAATAATAATTGTTTTGTTACAAAACGTTCATATTTCATTTGATTTATTACGTGAAATTATTGTTATGAGCTTTTAGTTGATTCTGTTATCAGATGTAGAAATATATAATTTTAATTATGATTTAATTTTGTGTTTATCTGTGTTTTTTTTCATTTCAAGAATGATTATTGTTTTTCAGAAAGGAAATATTAATCATACATAATATTAATCAATAATCATGGCGATCATATAAATACTTACCTTAAACGTATTATAAAATAAATCAATATTCGTTATTCTTTGTTTTATTTACATAATTGTATTAAATTAATTTTAGCTATTTTCAGACCTTACAGAAAAGAGATGTCTTTTTCAGTCCTGTATTTTCAGCGTTTAGTTTTGATATGCGTGTGTTAGAATAAACATAAGAATATCAACCCTTTGGGCTTATAACAAGATTCAATTTTGTCCTGTGAAATATGCGGCCGATAACCGGTAAACTGGTGGCCGGTAACTGATTAAAATTGCCAATGACTGGTGTTTTTGCTACTTTTGTGTTTATAGATTATTTGTAAATTACCAGCCAAAGATACGTTTATAATTAATGGGTTTTATAAAACTAGACTATATTTGGATAATATAATGAATTATTGAAACTTTTTGGTGTACATAATCATAAAAAAAATTAACGCTAAAGTCAGCAAGTCGCTTAAGTGGCCGAATACCGGTAATTCTACCCTATAAGGATGGCGCAGCGGCTAGCGCGTTCGGCTTGCGATATTGACCACGAGGAAGGCCTGTGCCCAACAGTGGGACGTTTATAGGCTGATGACGAATAATGATCAATATTCATTGGAGAAATTTGACAAATTTGGTTAGGTTAGGTAGGCTACAGACGTGTGTACTTTTAAACAATAAAACTTAAGGGGGTGCCGCGCGATCGCAATAACTGACATAAGTCTCTTTATGAACTTCAAAGCAAAATCAATCACATTGATATTAATTCTGCTTTGAAGTTTCAGACCTAGTAATTAAATTAGAGCAATGTTTTTATTCTGCGAAATGTACAAAACCATCACGAGCTTGTGTTAAAAATTAGAATTTACTTTTTAAAGAAAGGGGTGCCCTGCTGAACATCAATACAAATATTTTCATGTAAGAATTATTGTTTCATGCGTAAAATTAAGAAAGTTATCGAATTAATATGTTTTTAAAAGTCATTAGATTTATGTATTGTTTCTTATTGTTTAAAGAGTTTATTTCAACAAGGTCAATCAACTTGTGCAATGATCAGGCTAACTTACATAAGTTCTTTTAATGTATTTAACCAATTAAGCGCATAGTACAAGTGACTTCAAAACACGTACCATTTTCACAATTTCGTGCAGGACCCCCCTAAGTATTCCAAAACATGGCTTCTTTGATAGACAGCCTTGGTCGTGTACTATCTATAAGGTAAGCCGCAAAATTACGCCGCCTTAACTGGGGCACAATGGAATGTATGAATCAATGCAGTCCACCTGTACCTAGGTACTATGTCCATTAGAATGATGACGTCATGTATATGGAAGACTTGATTTTCCTGTTATTAATATGACGGTAATAAGAATTTATTGATGTTACGATAAATAAATCAATTAATAATTACTTGCACTTATCTATAAACTAAATCTAATGATTAACGCTTAATATTATTATTATAACAATCTTTTACCTATAAAACGCATGAAAATTTTTTTAATTTTTTTTAAAATAAAATGCGAACGTTCATTAAGTCAAAATATATTCATTTTTATTATTATTTTTATTATTCTCTGAAATAAACTAAATTCTTAAGTAAAGTTAAGTAAAGTTCTTTACAATATTTTATAAAAAAACATGTTTACAATATAGACACAAGCTATCAGAAGTTAGGGCTGCAGAGTAAGGAACCTCCTGACAATACGTGATGTGTCAAGGAGTTCTGCCTTTTGTATCTGACCCTTGATCCAACCTTTCAGCGAGAGCCTCTCTAGATATTGATCGAGGCTCTTTGCTATAAGACCGTTTGCAGAACCGACTATTGCTATAATAATGGTTACTTATTGTTGTTATCAATTTTACTTAAATGTCTCAACTCACAATTTAATTAAACGAAGCGTACGTATCAACAAAACCCTTGCTACTCAGTTTTAAGTTATTATTATTCTATAAAGTAATAATAAAGATTCTAATAATACAACTGAGCTATCCGCAACAAATCCACACATATGTATGCCTCATTCACTAACAGTCGTCATTAAATAATTAATCAACCTGTTGTTTTGCATATTACAGTTAAAAGTTGTACTTATGTAGGCAAATAACGAAAAACAAATTCATTACTTTTAGGACCGTAAGAAAAATAAGAAATAAACCAGTTATAAGTACACTAGCGACCCGCCCCAGCTACGCATGGGTTACTACCCATACCCGTACCTAAACAAATTATAACCTATAGCCTTCTTTGATAAATGGGCTATCTAACACTGAAAGAATTTTTTAAATCGGCCCAGTAGTTCCTGATATTAGCGCGTTCAAGCAAACAAACTCTTCAGCTTTATAATATTAAGTATAGAAAGATTACTTACAGCCATATTGAATACTCAATAATAATGTCAAGTCTATTCCCACAGTAATTTCTGATCGGTGCACGCAAGATGTAACTAACAATCGTTGCTTAGCGTAACAGCAACAAAATGACGGCACAAAAAACAAGCAGGCACCCAGTAAAAGCGAGCAGGCACGCGATAACATCCGCACCGAAATGCCTCTCGTTACCCTTGGTATTTCCACTTAGTTATAAGGCCGCCAACATTACAACGGTGAGTACCAACATCAAATCCAAAATACTTGTAATATAACTTGTTTATTCTTTATTGAAAACAAACGGACCTCTTATTTTATAAGAAAATACGAGATTTTTACCTTGTTTTAGTAGTTGATTGTGTGTCTCCGATAGTCCCGTTTTTTATAAAAATAATTTTATTGTAGTGACCATGAAAGTTTAAAATGTTATTAAACGAAGCTTTGTTATTATCTGAAATAAGTGTGGATCGGTTGAATGATGCCATTGATGCACTAAACAAAGACCTTAGCTACATTAAAACGTGGTCTGACAATTTTGGTGTTGTTGTCAACCCCGCTAAATGCCAGGCTGTACTAGTAGGTAGTCCCCGTATGATGTCCAGAGTAAATTTCAACAATCTCCATTCAATACTCTTTGACGGCACTCCAATACCTGTTTCTGAAAATGTAAAAGATCTAGGTTTGTGTATCGACTCCAGGTTGAATTGGCAGGCTCAGGTAACTAATGTTTGTAGGAAAGTAACTGGAGTGCTTCGTTACCTTTACCGCCTTAAAAACTTTTTGCCTGTCAACGTTAAGGCAATGCTTGTACAGACCTTAATTTTTCCTATTATCGACTATGGTGATGTGTACTGCCTCGACCTGAATGCAGATCTACTCAACAAGCTCGACCGTCTCTTGAATAACTGCATTCGATTCGTCTTTAACCTTCGGAAGTATGATCATGTGTCCGCATGCCGATCACAGCTTAAATGGTTGCCCATTCGGCTGCGTAGAAGTATGCGGGCCTTGACCACTCTTTTCTCTGTATTATGCTCTCCTAATTCTCCTTCTTATCTTTCTTCGCACTTTCAATATTTATATTCAAGTCACGACAAAAATCTCCGTTCTTCTTTTAATCGCTTGCTCATCTGTCCCTCTCACCACTCTGACATAATTCACTCTTCCTTCTTTATTAAACCAATCCTTCTCTGGAATTCTCTCCCTCTGAATATCAGAATGTCCAACAGTCGGTATGCGTTTAAAACGAAGTTGCGCAGCTTTCTTACAGAACAAGATAATGCTCCACATTAGCAATCGTCTAATAATTATGTGATATTGATGTTATTATTTATTATATGTGTAATAGTATGTATATGTTACTATGTATAGCGTATATGTATGTATGTGAATATACTCGTATTTTCATTTAATTAGTGCACCCTACCATTTTTTGTCTCTGCACCACCCTATGGTTGACTGGAAGAGAATGCCTAAGGCATTAAGTCCGCCTCTGTACGTTAAGTGCATAAAGTGTTTTAAATAAAAAATAAAAAAATTATAAGTATACTAGCGGCCCGCCCGCGACTTCGTCTGTGTAAACACCCTGTATCCCTTATCGAATTTCCAAAAAAAAATATTTCACAAAAACCTAGTAAAAGAGAACTACCCAAATAGGTGCAGCTGTTCTGAAGTGATGCGCGTACAAACAATGCGCCAATTGTATTTTATTAATATAGATATTTGCAACCGCCAAAAATAACAAAGAATAATATAGAAATAAAAATAAATAGAAAATAATATAGACTTCTTCTATTCAGTCCAACATGGTTGCCTGGAAGAAATTGCTGTTTAGCGATTAGGCCGCCAATTGTATGTACTATGTGTTTGTCTTTTTGTATGTTTTCTGTAGTGTACAATAAAGCATATTCTATCTTTATCTTATAGAAACGTCAGGGAGACTAAATAGATAGACAATAGTTTTATTGTAACAGTTTACATCAAACACAAAACATAAAAAAACAAGCACAATACACAGTTACAATTTGGCGGTCTTATCGCTTTAAAGCGATTTCTTCCAGACAACCAGTCGGATGGGGAGAACTTAAACACTTTAAAATCGGAGGTGCAAACATGTCAAAGGTTTTAGAGTACCCAGTACAGTAGCCCCAAATACTTGTAATTGTATGCATTTATAAGTATTTGAGATTCCACCGGTGCGTGTTTGGATTAAGGAAATTATGGAACAGTAAAACCAGTTCCCCAGTATTTGGATAGGCATTATCTATTTGTGTAGCGTTTTTGTTAAAAGGTATTTAATGTCGCAACTGGGCTATCTTATTAAATGAAGAGAAGAACTATTTGTTTGGGAACTCTGAAGTTGCAAAAAGAATTAGATTTATAAATATATAACCCCACAAATAGATTAACTACCAGTTCAAGACAAAATATGCAAATTTTTCAGGGAAGATATGTTGTAATATTTAACATATAAAGTACTAATTTTACATTCTAAATCAACGATTACCATAATACGTGATGCATTGAGTTTTGGGCTTTGCGGCTCCTAATTCAATGTTTTTTAATCCATTTGACCCACCAACGACTTTCAGTTTGACATGCCTGGGGCCTTATAGTATTACAACAGTATTACTTCAATCTTACAATGCGTAATACTGCTTTATGGCTAGTATTCTAAAACCAAACTCAAATTCAAATATATGCTTGAATACAGTTAGAAAGGAATGGCGATATATGCGATTAATAGCACCATCCGTTTCTAACTGGACTCAAGCAGAGATTTGAGTGTGAGTTGGGTTTTAGAAGACGAACCTTAGAGTTGATGGTAAGGCACCGGATTCATTCAGTAAGCCATCCTCTTATCAATCGCGCTCAAGTTCAGAGGTAAGTACCTAAGATCGTTAAGGGACTCCCCTGCCTGACACTGACAGGATTCGATAACGTCACGTTAGCAAACAGCATTGATTTTTTTAATCATTAGGTAAGTGCCTTAGGGATTTTCTCCCGTGTTCTTTTAGCAACCGGGAAAAAGATTCCGGGAGCAACACGCTTTCACCTTCGGCCTTATCGTCACTTACCTGCCATAAGGTGAGATGAAGGGCTTACCGGTAGTGAATTAAAAAAATCAAAAAAATCGATACTTCAATCGATCGGTCCGTCCGTCATCGTCAATCGGTCGATACGTCACGGAAAGAACAATATAACAGGAGTACTAACTTTTCTTTTCACTTTATTGCGGTTAAAAACCTGTGTATGTACAAAAATCATTAATATAAAAAAGTATTATCGGGTTTCTCTACCAATTACCCGTGTCGCTAACTCGTCCCTTGGGTGCCGTAAAAGGCGACCAACGGACTAAAGACTGCACATACTCCCAACAGCATAGAGCGGCGATGGGCTCACCACCACGTCACCATGTCACGCTGAGCTCATTTGCGGTCGCTATTTGGTGAAAGTGGACTATGGCAGAGGACTGCATTGCTGTAATAGTCATGATTAGATCTATGTAAATTTACTACCTCATATACTTATTAAAATAGTACACTATGTCCAACAAGTTTTGGATTAACTGCGTACAAAATGCGTAATGCTATCTGACAGGATATTTTATTTAACTTATTCGGCACTAGAAATCTTTTTAATATCACAGTGTTTCTTTTTCTACTTATAGTTATGCTATTTATATTAATTTGAAATTACATGGGTTCTAAGATGGATACGATAGATGATATTATGATAGTAACATACATACGTAGATAATTTTATGTAACCGACAACAAACTGTTGTTGTGTAAGTAATGTAGTGAAAGTAATTACGAATACATACATAATGTAACTAATACCAAATTAATTAGTACCTATCATCAAGGATATTAGAACCTTAATACGCGTATTAAATAATTATAATTATATTCGAAAATAGATTCACTCGATATTCTATATACGTGGGGAGTACCTATGGATAGTTCTTCAAAAATGATATTGAGGTTTCTCTTATCATTTTTTTCTAAACAGAATAGTTTGCGCGAGAAACACTTCCAAAGTGGTAAAATGTGTCGCCCCCCCCCCCCCCCCCCCTGTAACTTCTAAAATAAGAGAATGATAAAACTAAAAAATATATATGATGTACATTACCATGCAAATTTCCACCGAAAATTGGTTTGAACGAGATCTAGTAAGTAGTTTTTTTTTAATACGTCATAAATTAAAAAAATTAAAAAAATACACTTTAATCAAAACATCGATCAAAGTTACAACAAACTACAAGAACTTTTATATGATATTACTTGTTGCTACGAAACCCTTCATGGGCGAGTCCGACTCGCACTTGGCCGATTTTTCACTTTACTTAGTTTAGTAGCTTTGTAATGTGTGAATTATGTTGTTACAAACCAAGTCTTTTGCCGTTTGTTTTCTATTTCAACCACAGAAATTAAGTTCGTAACTTACGTACTGTTCGGAGAATCTAGGTTTACCTTAAATGAAAGAATACTTTAGTAGAAAGAACACTTCCATATTTGGGCATATGTTTGGTTACGTTTCGCTGCTGTGATACAAACGCTTTGGATAACTGCCCTACTGATTTGTCATTGTCTTCGAAACGTTGAACAAACCGATGAATAACTAGCACGTCGTTTTAAAAAATAATCGCTTGTTATATAGCAACAGCGCATGCCGAAACAGGAAAACTGACTTAACTATAATCAGTTAATTACTCAGTTATGTCTGCGAGGCAAACAGACTGTGTTCATTATCACCGGTAAACGCGATTTAGAATGTGAATTCCCTATTCCGAACTGATTTATTATTAGCTGTTTATTGTGTCGAAGCAACTGGCTTCCTCATTTTTTTTTTATTCCATAACCACAACTTGGCCTTCATCTCACCTGATGGTAAGTGACGATAAGACCGAAGGTGGAAGCGCGCTTTACCCAAAATCCTCAACCACTGGAGGAACTGGCTATCTTATCTCAAACTGTCGGAACACAACAATGCTATAAACATCGTTGTTATGGCGACAGACTTAGAAAATATGGTGGTAGCTAGCCAGGTGGACTGAACAGCCCTACCACCAACCAAACCGAGCACACAAAGATGTACGCCCAGCTGGGAATCGAACCTGGGACCTGTGGATCTAAAACCGGTGGCTTAGCCACTAGACCACAGAGGCGGCCTCATAAAAAGTTATGAAAAATATCACTTAAAAAATATACATACATTCATACATTATTTTTTAAGTCTCCAGTATCAGTGCCATTTAGAAATGCTTTAGTTCTTAAATTATCGCTGGTATTTTAAATTTTTTAAATAAAGTTTAAGTTGACTAATATTATTAAATTGTTAACCGTGTCGCGTAACGGTGAAAGAAAACTTTAACCCCCCCCCCCCCTCTCTTCCTTTGGGTGTCGTAAAAGGCGACTAACGGACTAAAAACTGCACATACTTTCGAAAGCATAGAGAGGCGTTGGGCTCACCACCTGTCACGCTGAGCACATGTGCAGTCGCTATTTGGTGAAAAGTGGACTATGGTAGAGGACTGCTTTTGCGGTCCTCATTGCCTAGTCTCTGACTAACTAACCCTTTGGGTATAATAGTCGTGATTATATGTATGTATATAAGGTGTCTACTAGAAACCGCAAGAAACTTCAAGGGCTGGTCAGTACCCCAAGCACGAACCATTATGGTACTAGTTAAGGTAATCGTATTATTTTGTATGAAAAAGGTTTAGTAACTTCATGGTTTTCATACAAAATAATACGATTACGATTACCTTAACTAGTACCATAACGGTTCGTGCTTGGGGTCAAGTGTTTTAAACATGACAAAAATGATAAAAAAGGAATTCGTGCTTTTTTTATTTTTAATGAAATAATTCATAATTTTAGTTGGATAGTCTTTGAGTATCTATCTAATTTAATTAATAGCAATAACATAATAAAAATTAAATTTTTTTGTCATGTTTAAAACACTTGACCTGACCAGCCCTTGAAGTTTCTTGCGGTTTCTAGCAGTCACCATATATAAATTTTTAAAAAATTACTGAAAGGAATGAGGTACTGAAACTATGACCTCAGATGCCTATTTTCAAATTTAAAGGTCTGCTACTAACTTTAGCTGCTCTATTTGCTTATAAAAGGAAACCCGCGCGTTCCATTTACTTAAATAGTGACGTATTTTCTACTGCGCCTAGTGATGCAAAAAACTTAGTCTATGAAGGCCTTTAGAAAAGACTCGACTAGTTTTTGAAGTCTCGCGACTAGACTAGTCTTTTAATCCTCAAGCCTTGAAGTAAAAAGACTAAAACTCAAGACTTAATTGTCCCATCTCTTCCCTTGGGTGTCCTAAAAGGCGACTAACGGACTAAAGACAGCACATACATTCAATAGCATAGAGCGGCGTTGGGCTCACCACCTATCACGCTGAGCACATGTGCAGTTGGCATTTGGTGAAATGTGGATTATAGCAGTGGACTACTTTTGCCCTCTCTGACTAACCCTTCGGGGATAATAGTCGTGAACATAATATGTATGTAAGGAATTAAAATTTAATATCAGTAATATTATTGTTAATAAATAATTTCGCTGACTGTTTTCTATAAGATACAAACCACCCAATCATAAGTCCATCGTATTTTAACATAAGAGATTATTCTGAGTGCTGTATTCAATATTAACTCAGGCGAGAGTTCTTTTAAAAGCAACTCGAGTCGTTTAAGTCTTTTTGTCCTTTAGTATAACGACTGAGGCTTAACTAAAGACTGGAAACTCTTATCTTCTTTTCGATGACTCGTGTAAAATAAAGTCGAGTTTTTGTAAAAGGCCTTAAAAGACTGAGTTTTTTGCGTCACTAACTGCACCCCCGCATTGAGTTCCCGTATTACGGTTCCCGCAAAAAACCCGTTAGCATAGCTATTTCTGATGTAAAGTAAGTTTGTCTTGCATTGCTGGTTTCTGGTAATAACTATGTGCGAGCGGAAAAATATTTTCTGCTTCCAATAGCCTCTTAACTAGCACAAGAACAACAGACAAACAAACGCAAAAAAAACCTGTCATGACGTCCAGATTCCATAAAGTTTTACCGAGTCACCCGCACTTCACACTAACTTATTAATCTTAGTTTCAAGTAAAATACGAGACAGGAAAGCCAACTTTGCTGTTGACTGGCGGCATGGTGCTAAAGTTTGAATTTAATTTTGTGTAGTGTCGTAGTAAACTCGGTCTTCCGTGAAGAGATAGAGCACTATTTATAATGTATATGTTTTAGTACTTTCTTCTTTATTTGTGGTTTGTTTTAACACAGCGCGTTGATACGCGTTGGGACACAAAAGGGGCACCTGGGGAAATACGACCTTTCGAAACGTGCTTCGCTTGGCCACAAAATGTACTTGTACAAACTACAAAGTAAGTAAAGGGTCGTTGTTTGCCGCCATATAAAAATATGTAAGTTTATAAATTCTATTATTATTTAACAAGTTGAAATAGTAATGCTAATGCAGTAGTGAATAGTTTCGGAGATCTGACGTCTCCTTAACTCACTACACCCTGCAACTACCACTTTCTTGTGTTCTGTGCTAGAACCGGATGGGGTTTAAGCTCTTGTCCTGAAGGCGAACTGGCATAGTGGCGTTTTCCTGCTAAATGAAAAATAATGGAATTTAAATATGTAGTTTATAAATTTCATTATTATTTAACAAGTTTAAATTGTAATGCCCATGCAGTAGTGAATAGTTTTGGAGATCTGACGTCTCCTTATCTCACTCCACGCTGCAACCACCTCTTTCTTCTGTTCTGTGCTGCAATCGGATGGGTTTCGTGCTCTTGTTCTGAAGGCGAACTGGCATAGTGGCGTTTTCGTACAAAAAATTCAATACGTTGATGTACGTAGTCAATTTGGCACCGCGGCTGGAGAGACTGCAGCACGGCCCATATTTTAAACGAATCAAAGGCTTTCTTATAGTCAACAAACGCTGAGCAAAGTGGCCGGTTATTCCGGTTAGGCCGGAATGTTAATTCTTACGAGAATTGTAGTTATATTATGTCTAAAATTGTCTAAAGTTTAATTAACTGTTTAATATTTTGATTTATGTTGCGCATCCTACCATTTCTTAGCCTATGAACCACCCAATGGTTGACTGGAAGAGAATACCTAAGGCTTTAAGTCCGCCTATGTACTTTTAATACGATACCTTCAAGTAACGATTGGGTATTTCTAAAATCAAATTAACAGTAAGTAACATTTTAAACAAAGTGAACCAAAAAACTAAAGACAATAGAAACATTTTAACTGTTTTACCTACACCAGGGAAGTGGAAGCTAAAATAATAAGTACTTAAGCCGCGAATAATAATTATGTAGCTATTCACATACGGATGTAGGTAAGTATTGTAGTTTCGTGTCTCATGCGCCGTGATATTACTTTTATGGCACTTAATTGTTTCATGATAAGTAGTGTTAACTCGTCAGGAAAATGAAAAATCAACATAAAAGTGATGTTTGCACATACGGACGCTTCGTTTTATTCTAGTCTTTACTTGCTTACTTGTTAGATAAGTATTTTAATTATAACTTAATGCCCCACTTATGATCGTTATTAAGCATGATAGAAAAGCCTAATTATGATAAGATTGATAAGGTATAATTTACCATTCCAATTTTTTTTCCTTTAATTATATTTAAGACACTTCTTAAGAGTTATTTTTATACTTACACGTTTAAGTAATTTATGGTTAACTTTTGTTAAAACGCTCTATGTTCTTATGGCTGGCTTGCACTTCAGGGTTTGTTGCGGCTATAAAAGTTATATTCCTTTTAATATGAAGAATCTCTTCTTAAAACCATAACGATTTTCATCGTCATTAAAATATTATTAAAAATCCAGTGATTCATAAAATTACAAAATGTTTAAATATTAATTACTATGTACAGTGGTGTTTGATTTCACTACTATTACAAAAGTAAAATGCTACATTGAAAGTGAAAAATTCAATATTTTTTTTAAAGTTATTTCTAAAATTAGTAAATTACCAAAAAAATCATTATTTTAATATAGGTACTAAAGAAACTGTATTACTTACTTATTTTGTAATGTGTGACTCTCATAAATTATTTAAAAAATGTTGTAATCGAAGACCTTGAGTATTACCAATTTTTCGTCTATTACCAAATTGTTTCGCCTAGGTCATCAGGAATAATTCTCTAATTATCCTGTTAAAAGTTATGTAAAAATATACTTGTATAACTTAACCTACCTAACTTACTTTTATAAAATGTAAGAAAATTATTATTTTTACACTCACCTCTATTTGATTGGTAAAAAGTTCAATATTTAGTTCATTTACGAGTCAATTGTTTCTCACGCCAACCATTTTCATTTCACAGCACTGCACTAACATAAAAAACAAACAAAAGCACCTCAAAAATAAACAAACGCAAAAATTCTTTTTAACGATTCAAACGTGGAACGTCCAAAACTACTAAACTTTTTGGAAACATTCACATTACGGGCAACCACTTTTATTCACGTGTGCCAATCGGCTCACAATTGCCCCGCTATTGGGCACACTACGAACGGAGGCATATTTTGTAAACAACGACGCGTGTCCGGCGTTTAGCTGAGACGAAGCCTGGCGTACGGTGCGCGCGTTTGTGACTGACTGCCGCGGTTTCCGAGGCCGGCTACTCAGATACTCACAGCCAGTCACTTGCACTTTTCAATGCGCGCGTTAACTTTACTCGTACGAAAGGCACAGTTTGATAGCCCCAGTTACCGGTGACATAACGTGTGCGTTGTAAGAAGTGATTGAAACACTTTTTTTGTATGCTCCGCTCATTCAATTGGCGGCTCGTAAAATTGTTAAAGTTTCTGTTAGTAATTTTTTTTGAACTGTTATTAATTTTAGCGATATTTTCAATAAATCAGCCTTTATAAAAACCAATAAAACCGAATTGATGTCTAATATTTTTACATTGTTTTTATTGTTGGTAACTCAAACGTTCCAAATCAGGCAGTCAAGTAGAAAGTATTAATAAACTTTCTTTCAAAGTCGGCCCATGGAAATTCTAAATATTAAGTTATTTTTTTTCCTTGAGTAACTTTTCAAGAAAATTTGTCTTTTTTAAATAAATTTCACAAATAAGTAAGTAGGTAAATGTAGCGGTAGTCATACATATATATACATAGCACACACTCGTAGAACAAGCTATGAGACCAACGAAACCGAGCACAAATTGGTATAACCATAGACAAATAAGATATTACCTACATACTCCCGCTCGAAATCGAAACTTAGAACGGTGTACCTAGTTACTACTAGTACTAGCACTAAAAGAGAAATAATAACTAGGTAGGCATTTGGTCACCAACCAACCCGTTTGCGAGCAGAATATGGCCTAAGGAGTAATATGCTTACTCAGGACATGCCTATTCACTTTCCCTTAAAAACTCTATAGCCTCCTGGTGACAAAAGAGATGAGAGGTATAGCAATTCTGCCACACGAATTCTAGTTTACTTTTCGTTTGTTCTTGACGAGGTTTGTCAGCGATGCAATGGCATAATATGTACATACAAACATACACATAATCACGACTATTATCCCCGAAGGGTTAGTCAGAGACTAGGCAATGGGGATAGCAAAAGCAGTCCACTACCATAGTCCACTTTTTACCAAATAGCGACTGCACATGTGCTCAGTGTGATAGGTGGTAAGCCCATCGCCGATCTATGCTGTTGGATGTAAGTTGTTGATTTAAGTATTAATGGATGTAAGTATTAACCACCTCTGTGTTCTTGTGGCTAAGCCACCGGTTTCAGGTTCAGAGGTCCTGGGTTCGATTCCCAGCGGGAAGTACATCTTTGTGTACCTGGTTTGATTGGTGGTAGGATGTTAAGTCCGCCTGGCTAGCTACCACCATCTTATTTAAGTCTGTCGCCATAACAACGATGTTTATAGCATTGTTGTGCTTCGCCAGTTTGGAGATAAGATAGCCAGTTCCTCAGTGGTTGAGGATTCCGGGTGAAGCGCACTTCCACCTTCGGCCTTATCGTCACTTACCATCACGTGAGATGAAGGCCAAGCGCTTACCCGACACAGAATAAAAAAAAAGTGCAGTCTTTAGTCCGTTAGAAGCCTTTCACGACACTCAAGAGGAGCCCCCTCCCCCCCTCTGGTGGTAGTATTATTTCACCGCTTCGCTACGCGGTTAGGCACGGACAATGGCACAATACATTTATTTATTTCTCTCTTGGACCTCTTTCCACCTTCTAAAGGAGTACGCCTGCTGCTCTCCGGAGTCACAGAAATACTGTCTCCAATATTCAATCGCACACAGAGAAATTTGGTAACTTGTTTCTTTGTCGCATGAATGTCTATGGCTCTTTGCGTGGAAAAGTTAACCTAACTACAAACTATGTATATAGTGGATCTTGTTGCCATTACATGGTGCTGCAACGATCCAATAACAACTGTATTCAACTTCAACTCGCTTGTCTCGATCGTATAATGAGCCGAGCCGTGTGTCTAGCGGTGTCTAACTAAAAAAATACTACCTACTCTCTTCCCTTGGGTGTGGGAGAAGGCGACTAACAGACCTATGAGGAAACACTACGTCGTCGACGTGGCATGCAAAATTGTCATACAAAACATATAAAACGACGTTTCGTGGTCCCCTGTTTCCTCATTTAGAACTGGACCAATTTTTATTACTTTTTCAGCATCGCTTAAAAATAGAGATTTTCTAAGTCTGTATGTTTGATTTTTTTGCGTTAAGTCATTTATTTAATAATCAGAAGCCTTTCAAATTTAGCCAAATCACTCCGTTTTAAGGCGTCTTCAGAAACATCAAGTGACTGGTTTGAAAAAAAAATAAACATAGACATAGAAAATCTTTTTCTTTAACCGACGATGAAAAAGTAATAAAAATTGGTCCAGTTGCGAATGAGAAAACAGCGGACTACGAAACGTCGTTTTTCTGTGTTTTGTATGAGAATTTTGCATGCCACTTCGACGTAGTATTTCCTCATAAGACAGCACTGCACTTCAACAGCATAGAGCGGCGATGAGCTGACCTATCAATGTAATTTGGTGCAACGTGGACTATGGCAGTGGACTGCTTTTGCGGTTCTCTATGTCTAGTCTCTGACTAATCATTTTGATATAACAGCCGTGAATCTATTTATGTATAACGAGCAAAATCGTGCACAGCATTCAGCTTACCTCATTTCTGGTAGCCAGAGGTCCGTACGCGGCGATATTATGTCAACATTTTGGCCAACAGAGAACTCGTTTTAAGAAAGTTATTTGCGCCTGCGCAGCGTACCGAGCTCCTTGTACCTTTATCGCGGACCACTAAGTACGGTATACGAATATAGATCAATAATTACTATTTTATTTATATCGTTTCTGATTTTATGTAATTTTGCGTCTGTGTCTTCACTATTATTATTAGCAACATTTGAAGAGAGATATTATCCATCTTTAAGCAACTGGATAGTGATATTTTGAAATCTACTCATCTATGTTTTGCGTAATGATTCGACACAAACATTCTCTAATATTTAAAATATTACAAAATGTTACCTCGTTGGGACTCAAACATGGGCCCTCTGTCTGGATATGAGACCGGTGTAGCAGTTGAAATAAAAGAGTTATATATTGTTCCATTGTTAATCAGCTAATTTATGGGGCAGCTCGGGCACAATGGCAAAACTTAGTAAAACACTGTTTGTTTTACGAGTAATAGTAGTTTCTCTGTTCACAGCTTATGAATACAACATAGTATTGTCAACGTAAACCACTCTGTATTGACTTATAACTTTAGACGTGTGTAAATTAGTTTTGAATTATGAAAGATTATTTTGTACTGACTGATGTTAGTATTTTTTTATGTAAGCTGTCGAATATTACGTTTTAATGGCACCGAGATCTAGTGATATAGACTTTTTTCTTTGGGGCCACGAGAAAGATAAGGTCTATGCCAATGCCCTACAATCGATTCTAGACCTTCAAGATGAAATTCGTGAAGTTATCGAGGAAAAACAGCCGCAAATGTGCGAATTGGTCATGGAAAATTTCTTGATGCCTCAAACGTAGCCATGGCGGCCATTTGGGTGAAATAGTTTTCAAATGTTAATGGCATACCTTGCTCTTTACAATGAAAATAAACATTCATTGATTTCTTTTTAAAAAAAACCTTTTTTTTAATATCAATATGAAACCTCTAATTGGAAAACCTCCTTTCAGTATCACTAAGTACAGTAGCCGTGTCGCGTAACGGCCCATGAAAAGAATACTACGACCCCTCTCTCCCCTTTTGTGTCGTAAAAGGCGACTAACGGACTTAACACTGCAAATACATCCAACAGCATAGATCAGCGATGGGCTCAGCACAAAACACACAAAAGTGCACTTATGGCAGAGGAGTGCTTTTGCGGTCCTCATAGTCTAGTCTCTGACTAATCCTTTAGGGATAGTAGTTGTGATATGTATGTATTTATCACTAATACGAAATAAGTCGCTACTAACAAATTGAATTAAGCACACTTCATCATCATCATCAGCCTATACCTAAATGTCCCACTGCTGGGCACAGGCCTCCCACGTGAACAATAGCACGTGGGGATATTGGGCCATAACCCACCACGCTGGCCCAATGCGGGTTGGTGGGTTTTAACGACTGTCATCTTACGACAACAACCGGAACCAACGGCTTAACGTGCCTTCCGAAGCACGGAGGAGCTCGAGATGTTTTAAATTTGGTCACCCATTAAGCGACCCGGAATTGCGAAAGTTGCTTAGCGGGCAAGATCGCAAACCGAACGCGCTAGGTACACTTGAATAAATAACTTGCAAGTTTAGTAACTTACGCAACCTCGAACTTTGGAAGTCAGTCTAAAGGGTGTTTATAACCCACCAGCCACCGTGCTACTACGGTGGACTATGGTCTATAGGTTCGGTTGGCAACACTTGCCCCTATTAGTTGTCAAAACTTAGCTTCGACTATAAAAATTAATTTTAATAAATATTCATTGCTAAATAACTATAAAATTGTGTTTAAAGTATAGCGATTTATATAAAATATAAGTACGAGTGTTTGCATCAGTGTCTATGCAATAATATTTGAATTTCGTTATATTGAAATTTTCGACTATACCGGCTGTCAACGGCCGGCAAAACTATTTATCTTATTTGAAGAAAAGTATAATTTAAGAAGAGCTGCAGAGCTGAAGATCTGCATCTAAAACCCGGGGAGTATTGTTTTCATAATTTTTCCATTAGTACATAGTTTAACTAATAAAATCATTGACCTAAATAACCTAACACTACCTAAGTACCTTCAAATAAGTTATCAATGTGAAAGTTAATTCCACTACATATTGATTGGTGTTATTCTTATTTTATGTTTCCTTTATTTGTAACTACATGTTCCTCACACTAATACATCTAACAACTTTACAAATCTCACATAATAGTGAGTATCGTCACTCCTCAATTACGATTTGGCTTGGTTAACCTCTCTTGACTTGACTATATAGTGGAAGTGAAGTTGATGGTGACATTGTCTTGCTACAGACCTTCACACACTACAACACTTTACAATCAGAACTTGACTGCACATTTAAAAGTTGTTGTTTTCTTATTAAGTAAATATTTTTATAGAAGTGACTTACCCACATCATAACAGCAAATCTTTCTTTAAGATTGTTGTATCTTTTATTTTAGTTTTTATATAGTTACAGCTGTTTAATGTTATAAAATACTTAAAGTCTCCTTGTTACAAGTATGAATAGGTATTACAAATTCGATTTCAATGTGTTAATTTATTATTATTAGTTTCTGAATTTAATTTTGGATAGGATACATTTTAAACAAATATCATTGCTTAGCTTAAATGATCTAGAATACAAGTCTTTTTTTTCCTACATAAAGTTTGATAAGTACAACGAAGAGAAAAAAATTGTAAAGTGTTTTTAACGTTTCATGTATGTTTAACGTTTTTAGATTAGTTAACTGAGTTAACTCTAAACTAGCTACATAGATTCTTTGTTCAACAAAGTTGTATTAGGCAATAAATTAATTAATCTGTTTTCAATTAAACTTATTGACTCGTTTACCGTAGGTAAGAAATAAACAAAATAACAATAACAGTATTCTTATATTTGCTCCTAATATTTCAGGTGTAAACAAAAAACTCAATATGATGACCCGCAAGACGGTAGCACAAAACACAGAGGCGAAACTTCGGCAAGTTCTCCATGAACTTAAACTATCCAAGGATACCTGCAACCAGCTACTCCGGGAAAGAGATGAAAGTGAGGAAGAAATAAAAATCATCATAGGGAAGAACACACAATTGAAAACCGAGCTTGCTACACTGCACAATGAACACTCCGAGGTGCTTCATCAACAAGACCAGCTGCAACGCACTATTGAAGCATTTGATGATTGCAACACCACCTATGAGAGGGCCCTGAATCGCATCACTGAGCTGGAGCAAGAGTTGGCAAGGGCATACAAACGCATATCTCAGCAGGATGAACAAACCCAATATAATCAAGCGGAAGTCACCCTGAACCTTTTTGACGAACTGATGGCATCACCTGGCGGATTTTCGGCTGTTTCTGCAGAGCATCAACAGCTCCCAAACACCAGTTTATCATATGTTTCACCAAAGCAACGAGTAGTACCTACCAATGATAGTAAAGTAAAATGTAATTACTTGGGTACTAACAAAATTAAGAAATATGTAAAAATTAATAGGTATATTAGGAAAACAGAAAAGCTTATTAAAAAGAATAATTGTTTTTATAAAAATATTGCGCTTAGGAAAGAACGCATGAGTTTGATGGACTCTCTAGACATTTACGATTCTAAACTAAAAGAAAGTAGACAGGTGTATGATCGAGATACCAAACAACTACAATCTGACATACAGAGATTACATGAGTCTCTTGATACTTTAAATAAAAAATACTTGTTGTCGCAAAAAGAAATTGAAGAACACATTAAGTCTGCCACAGAGTTAGTAGATCTGTGCAAGTACAATGCAGAACGATATGACTCTCTTTTGAACAATCAAGTAGATTTGTTGCCATCCGTAACACCCATAAAGAGTGTCATAAATGGTATCCCAGTGGTACCCTGTGCTACATTTGCTAATAATAATCATATATCGAGTGATAGAAAGTTAATAAAACGCAACCTACCTTTAGACAAAGATTCTTCTGTTGAAGGAATGTCTAGAAAAACTCTTATCTTTTCTGACAAGATAGGTCAGGGCCTGGGTCCGCAGCTTAAATCTAAACTCAGCCACGAGCTTATAAACTTTTGCAATCCAGGCCAAACATTCACTAATTTAGTAAGTACATTAAGCAAGCAGGAGTTGAATCATTCAACAAATGCTCTAATACTGTGTGGTGATAGTCTCACAATAAAAAAGCGTGACCTTTTAAAAAGCATAGAGAGTTTAATTGATATACAATCTAAAACTCATTGTAAAATAATAGTTTGTGCCTTTCCCTATGCCTGTAACTTATCGTGGAAACAAAACAAACAGATCTTTGATTTGAACTTACTTTTGTATAACTCCACTTATCGTCACAGTGACAGTATTGTATTTTTTGATACAAATAAATTTATATCTAGTTTTAAGTTGACTACTGATTCTATGTATTTAATATACAAAGACAGGCTACAGATAGCATCATTGCTAGCATATAATTTAAAAGACACAGTTATAAGTAGTATAACAATGTCGACCCAAAATTATCGCACTGTTAGTATTTCTACTAATGTAAATTTAGTTGATAAGTCTTGCACAACCTCTAGTTTAAACTAAGAGGTAAGACAAAAGCCAGCCCTATCCAAATTAAAATAGTTCATCAAAACATGCAGGGCCTGGCCGGCAAAGAGTTAGAAATTGAACTTTTTTTATTACATGAAGATATAAACATTTTATGTATAGCTGAGCACTGGCTTAAAGATTAACAGTAAATTTTTAATATTAAAAACTTTCAGCTTTCCAGTGCTTTTACTAGAACAAATGCAATTCGCGGCGGATCCTTAATATTTGTTAATTACAGTAAACATAAGATTACGGAACGAAAGGATGTAGTTTCCCTTTCTATTGAACGCGTTATTGAGCTGTCATGTGTCGAGTTAGAGAAATTTATAATTGTTTGTGTATATCGACCTCCTTCTGGTAATTTTAGTGTCTTTGAAGCCACTATGGAAGATGTAATTAAGAAGAAATAGTAATTTGTGGGGATTTCAATGTAAATTTATTAGACAGTCATTCAACTAGTGTAAGATTAATCTCGTTGTTTAAATCATTTGATTTGGATTACCAATTTAGAGAACCGACTAGAATTACAGCAACCACTGCAACCTGCTTAGACAATTTTTTTTGTAACTTTGCTCCTGAGTCTAAGTTCATACTAACTAATTTATCTTCAGATCACTGTGGGCAAAAAATAGCTTTTACTGAATATGGACACCCTAACTCAGAAGAAATATCTTGTAGGCCAGTGACAGAGAAACGGGTTAAAATTTTCAAGCATAACATAACTGCTAAACTTGCATGTTTACCATATAAACAGGAAAATCCAGATGCTCTTTACAAGCATTTTTTTGATCTTATAAACGGTGAATTTAATAAAACTTTCTCTATTTAAAAGTTTAAAACTAATATTTCAATGAAATTTAGGGATTGGGCTACAGCTGGTTTGCATAAAAGTAGGGCTAAGTTGTATGACTTATATGAGCAGAAAAAATATAATAATAGTCCAAGTTTTCTAGAGTATATCAAAAAGTATTCGAAAACTTTTAGGAAGGCTTGTGCATGTGCCAAGTCATTATTTATTAGTGAAAAAATTAAAAAGTCTGATAACAAAATAAAGGCAACATGGAACTGCATAAACCGCGAAACTGGTAAAATAAAGCCACGTGATACTAAGTTTTCTTTAAGAATAGGCAATAGCTTTTTAAGTGAAGACAATAAAGTTGCTGATGCTTTTGAACAGTTTTTTACAAATATACCAATTGCCACAACTATGTTACTCAACTCTTCACCAAGTAATACAGAAATTCTGCTAAAAAAGTATGTACCCATGTGTAATGAAGTGTTCAAATTTAAACACGTAAACTGTAAAGACGTACTTAAATCCTTTAAATCTTTAAAAATAAAAAACACTTGTGATTTGTGGGATATTTCAACAAAAATTATTAATAATATTATCGAGTCCACTGCGCCTTTTCTTGTAGTCATATTCAATAGCTGTGTTGACGAAGGAGTTTTCCCAGATCTCATGAAGCATAGCAAAGTTCTGCCGCTTTTCAAATCGGGTTGTAAAGATGACCCGAGCAATTTCAGGCCTATTTCGATTTTACCTACTCTTAGTAAAGTTTTTGAAAAACTTATTTTAGATCAACTCGGCTCCCACTTCGCTATAAACCACCTTTTTCACAGTGAACAGTATGGTTTTACCAAGGGAAGGTCTACTACTGATGCTGGTGTAGCTCTGCTAAAACACATATTTGAATCTTGGGAGGGATCGCAGAATGCTTTTGGAGTGTTTTGTGATCTCTCCAAGGCTTTTGATTGCGTTGAATACAACACCCTTTTAATAAAGCTAAAACACTATGGAGTGCACTGTGATGCCTTGAAATTGATTCTATCATATCTTAGCGGCAGAATCCAAAAAGTTAGCGTGAACGGATCCATATCATCCGGATCTTCTGTGCTAATGGGGGTCCCACAAGGGTCAATACTAGGTCCATTTTTATTCTTAATCTATATTAATGATTTACCATTTTATGCGGAAAACTTTTGCAATATTGTTTTGTTTGCTGACGATACATCTTTGATATTTAAGACTGATCGAAATAAAAATAGTTTTGATGACATCAACAGTGCCCTAACAGATGTGTTGAATTGGTTTACTACTAATAATCTTCAATTAAACGCGAAGAAAACCAAATGTATAAATTTTACTCTACCTAACGTAAAGAATATTATAGGAAATAAAATTAAACTGAATGGTGAACTGTTGGACCTTGTTGATTCAACAGTTTTCTTAGGTATTACCTTAGATTCAAAAATACAGTGGTACCCTCATATTAGCACCCTTGCGGGGAGACTTAGTTCAGCTGCTTATGCTTTAGGAAAATTAGGCATTTTACAGACGTGGAAACTGCTCGATTAGTCTATTTTAGTTACTTTCACAGTGTTATGTCCTATGGTATAATACTTTGGGGTAAAGCAGCAGATATAGAAACCATTTTCATTTTACAGAAAAGAGCAATAAGGTCCATATATAACCTAGGATCACGTGACTCCCTTAAGGAGCTGTTTAAAGAAATAAATATTCTTACAGTTGCATCACAATTTATTTATAACTGTATTGTTTACGTGCGTCAAAACATTACTCATTTCAAAAAAAATTGCGATATACACAAACTAAATACTAGAAATAAGTATAAACTTGTAATTCCTAAATTTCGACTTCAGAAAGTTTATGGATCATTTATGGGACAAAGTGTCATAATTTACAATAAAATCCCGAACGATGTTATAATTTTGCCCTTTGACAAATTTAAGACACATGTTAAGGACAGACTTTTAGAAAAGGGCTATTACACTGTAAGCGATTACATCAATGACAAAAATGCATGGAATTAACATTCCTCTAGTTTCGCATACATTGTTCTAATGCGTTCATAGTGCCCGAGTAAAACTTGTAGATTCACTTTTGTTTTTATCTTTTATTTTATATAATTGTTTTATGACTATTGACTGTATAATTTGGTAACGACGTATTGTTTTGTAAATGTCGTTACCTCTATATTATTATAAAGCTGTGGAGTTTGTTGTGCCCGTTCTTCTCCACAGCTAAAAGACTTCCTGAATGGGTGGGGTGGGTGGGTGGGTTCCTGTGCCTATCCATCCATCCATATAAAAAAAAAATTGACGATTCAAAACGCTTAATTTAAGCTTACTGAATAAAGTTATTTTGATTTTGATTTTGATTTTTTGATTTTGTACGGGAAGGCTTGAGCATCAGTACCTACTACGTTTGTTTACGACTGATGGTGATGATTAAATAACTTTCCCACGGTAACACTAACTATCTAACCTTCTTTCGATACTTGTTTCAATGGTTAACTAGATAGCGGATAAACTTACTTACTTATACATAGAAAACACACGACAATTAATGATACTGTTCCCGATATCACATCATAACACGCATGATTAAAGAAAAATAACCATAACCGGTTGAATCGCGAACGTCGCTATTAATAAATGTCCGTTCTATGCTTTTGCTTTGCAACTATAGCTATGGCAAGTGAGCGGCGCACTAGAGTAGTAGAATATTCATGCAATGCTAACGAACCGGGCGACGACGCGCATAAAGGGCGCAATGTCTCTGAAGGTGATCTCAATCACTTTCATGATGAATGTGAATTGCAGTGTGGTGGGGCCGAGGTCGGGCCTGGTAGCAGCGTTCCGTTTTTGTGATTGAGAAATTAGTTGGATACAATTTCTTCTCATGACTTCATGGAAGGAAAGTGAACCGTCATGTTTGCAGTTTTGTTTTCATCATCAGCCTGCTAACGTCCCTCCGTTTGGAATATGGCCTTCCGTTATGGGCAGATTGGGCCATGCCCCACCACGCTGACCCAATGCGGGTTGGTGAGTTTTAATATTGTTAAAACATCTTTATATGTAAGCTTTTACCGCCTCTGTGGTCTAGTGGCTAAGCTACCTGTTTCAGACCCAGAGGCCCCGGGTTCGATTCCCAGCGGGGAGTACATCTTTGTGTGCTCGGTTTGGTTGGTGGTAGGGCTGTTAAGTCCGCCTGGCTAGCTACCACCATCTTATCTAAGTCTGTCGCCATAACAACGATGTTTATAGAATTGTTGTGTTCCGGCAGTTTGCGATAAGATAGCCAGTTCCTCAGTGGTTGAGGATTCCGGGTGAAGCGCGCTTCCACCTTCGGCCTTATCGTCACTTACCATCAGGTGAGATGAAGGCCAAGCGCTTACCCGTAGCAAAAAAAAAAAAAAAAAAAAGCATATTACAGAGCATATTAGAGCGCAGCCAGTTTCGAGGCTCGCTATGATGCTCTGTGATCTTGCTTCTCAATATAAATAGGTGTAAGCTAATTTGTAATGTTAGCAAATAAGGTTCGATATTATATTCTTACGACATTAACCGGGACCAACGGATTTACGTCCTTTCCGAATCACGGTGGAGCTTGAGTTGTTTTCAATTGGTCACCCACCCAGAAATCCAACTGGCAAAATCCCAAACAGAATGCCTTAGCTGGTTTGTCTTATTTTTTAAAATGTGTGTGTTGTCGTAATTTTACTTAACCTATTACTTACTTAACTATTAAGTACTTACTATTTTTTATTACATGTAATGATACAAGGCTTGTTGGAGGTCCTAAATTAAAATAATAAATGTTCGTGAATGTAGGCATACAATTAAACAAAACAGTTCAACGTCACATTTTAAATTCTGTCAAGAAGTCCATGGGAGATCTCATGATCTCAGTACCTATCTACAGCTTTAGATCCTTACACCAATACACAAGGGTATGGGGGAAAATCATTTACGGCTAAACATTTATAAATACTAATAATACTAATTAAATTATACTAATTACTAATCATACCATCACGTATTATGGGGTATTTACACGGGTCGATTGTCGCCTTGCGGCTAGTCGCTTCAAACATCGCCTCATCAAGCCGCATCGCTAGCTCATTTACATAGCTGACTAAAATCGCATGCGGCTTAGTCATTTCCTTCAAAAATGTTGAACAGAATAGGTGTTCGTGCCGGAATTGAATAGTTATTCAATTATTCAAGAATTGCTTGAAGAACAAAGAGAGAAGAAGAAACAAACGGAAAAAGAAAACGTAAAATTTGGGTACGTAGATGAATTTCTCGACGTAATCACGTCTTGGGCGCTCGAATACTTTACTGGTGGAATGGAGTTTAGAAGAAGAAGTAGTGGAAAAAAATGTGCGCGAAACACTCCTTCATGCGGCGGGCGATCGCCTGCAACTGCTATGCGATTCTCTAAGCGACACATACACGCTGCGCGCATGGCTGTGATCTGCTGTCTCTTTCCAATTATATGAATATGTAAGAAACAGAGTCATTTCTCAGCGCTGCGGCAGCCGCAGCTATCAAGGCTTTAGTTTAGAGAATCGCACGGCTGATCGTTTTACACGGTCGATTCTCAATCTCAAGCGAACAAGCCACATGCGGCCCGTCGCGTCGCCGCGCGGCCAAAGTCGGACGCTACCCAACTTTGAGGCTTGCGTTGCGACTTTAGTCACTTGCGACCTAGTCGAATTGCCATTTAGACCGTCGATTTTCGCCGCGCGGCAAAAATCGTGCGGCTTTAGTTACCCGTGTAAACCCCGCATTAGCATCTAATATTATGCTTATACTATTATTTCCCTTGACACAAAGAAAAACAAAATAACTTTTCATTACAAAAGACGCTTATGCGTATATTGTTGCGTTACATAGACGAAATAACAGAATTGAATAACAACAAAATAGTAGCTGTCAGTGCTCTCATGAAATTATTCACGCTATTCTTGTTGCGCGATTATGTTAAAAATGCATATGTTTTATTGTTTTGCATTGTAGGTGTTTCTTTACCTAATTTGACAGACTGGGAAATACTATTTTTCTGCATTTCAACCTAGTTTCGGACTAGGTACTCCTTCAAAGAAACCGATTATTCCCCTTTGTAGTCCAATGCTTATTGTCATACCCACAGAACAGTTAAAGACTATAACATGGCATTCACACTCTTTTTATCAACTGGCACATTGTCAAGTGTAAAGTTCATTACATTTTTTACACATACACACATACACTTTTAACCGCCTCTGTGGTCTAGTGGCTGAGCCACCGGTTTCAGACCCAGAGGTCCCGGGTTCGATTCCCAGCGGGGGGTACATCTTTGTGTGCTCGGTTTGGTTGGTGGTAGGGCTGTTAAGTACGCCTGGCTAGCTACCACCATCTTTGCTAAGTCTGTCGCCATAACAACGATGTTTATAGCATTGTTGTGTTCCGACAGTTTGAGATAAGATAGCCAGTTCCTCAGTGGTTGAGGATTCCGGGTAAAGCGCGCTTCCACCTTCGGCCTTATCGTCACTTACCAGCAGGTGAGATGAAGGCCAAGCGCGCTTACCCGATGCAGAATAAAAAAAAGAAAAAAAACAGTATAAAAAATAGGTAAGTATACCAAAACACAAAGAAAAACAAAATAACTTTTCATTACACAAGACGCTATAAGTTGCGTTGATAATAACAGAAATTGAATGACAACAAAATAGTAGCTGTCAGTGCTCTCATGAAATTATTCACGCTATTCTTGTTGCGCGATTATGATAAGATTGCTTAAGTTAAATATTTTGCTATGGTTTCAAGATTTGTATTATTTTGCATTGTAGAGTTTCTTTACCTAATTTGACAGACTGGGAAATATTATTATGCTGCATTTCAACCTTGTTTCGGACTAGGTACTCTTTCAAAGAAAGCTATTAAGTATTCCTCTTTGTAGTCCAATGCTTACAGTTATACCCACAGAACAGTTAAAGAGTTATACCATGACATTCACACTCTTTCTATCAACTGGCACATTGTCAAATGGAGAGTTCATTACTTAATTTTTTTTAAACATTCAGACATACATAGATTCACGTCACGACTATAGTAGATAGTATAGAACAGTCAGAGACTAAGCAATGAAGACCGCAGTAGTAGTCTACTGCTATATAGTCCACGTTTCACCAATTTCAACTGCACATGTGCTCAGAGTGATAGGTGGTGGTGGAAATCCCATTGCCGGTTTATGCTGTTAAATGTACTATGTTCAGCCTTTAGTCCGTTAGTCGCCTTTTACGACACCAAGGGACTCTTCCCTTGTTGGTGCCGCCACCCCCCACAGCTCGTTTTAGTAGCATTTTAATAAAGCGTTTTTAATCTCAAAACTGTGTTTAATGAAACTTGCTACATACTCGTACGTCTAACTCAAGTTAAGTCAAGTTTAATATACAGTCCAATAGCTCGTATCACCAGTACAGTAAGTATCAAAATATACAAGCAAGGAATCCCAAGACTGCCCGGGTTGCGCCACTGCAATCACGTCCTTTGATAAGGCGCGGTACGTGAGTGAAAGGTCCCTTAACCCTTTACTTGTTAATGTACTTAAGTATATCCAACCATAAATTAAACCTTATTGCATAGGTAATAAGATTGAAAACCAATGAAAGAAGTTATACTATAGTTCCAGTCATATCGAGTTAACGCTACACGAATCGTTACGAATCGCTACTAATATCGAGCTGTTAGTAACGTAATTTTTGAATAAGCGTGAATTGATAAAACAAATGTGATAAATGTCAAAACAAAAAACAAACGATTTAGACTACAGCAACATATCATGCGCATACTTAGTGACTATGCTACATAGCTGACCAAAGTGGTCAGCAAACAAATCCACATCATGGCGCCGAATAAGCATGTCTCCCACAAGCCGCAAGGCTCGGTGCTGCTGCCTGGCCGCGTGTCTCGTACGCGTCATAGGAGAGTACAGCAGGCGCGGGCGCCGCCGCCGCGGCTCGACCATCCCCACCACATTTCGCTCCATGCATTTGGGAACGAGTAAGATAGAGATAAGGTATTTATCTAATACCGTCGGGCTAAGACAATAAAGGATACCTCTAGCAATTTATTGACAAAAGAAAAGTCAAACTGCCTTAGCATGATTGTTCATCAGAACATACAAGGTTTTTATGGCAAAGATTTGAATTAAATTTATTTTTACTTTCTTTTAAAAATTGTCATTTTATGTATTACCGAGCATTGGGTCAAACACTTAGAGCATTGGGTTGGTTGAATGCTCTAAGGGTCAAACATTATGAATTAATAACGAACTTAGAAAACTACAGTATTGCCAGTTCGTTTTGTAGAATGTCAGCCATAAGAGGCGGCTCTTTAATTTGAAAGTGAAAGAACGTAAAGACGTGGTTGCACTATCTATAGAATTATCATGTGTCGAACTAGATGAGGTTGTTGTAATATGTGTATGTATACCTTAGAGCATTCAACCAACTGAATGCTCTAAGATGTATACAGACCTCCATCTGGGAATCGAGTTAGTGCACTACTGGTCATTTTCCCTCATTCGCCAATTTCGTTAGTTCGGATATAACTAATGCTGCTGTCGCTCTCGCCGAGTCAAGTGTTGATAAGAGCGGTGACAGTTTTAGTTTTAGACATTAAACAATGACACCATTTTAAAAGCTTTTAAAACAATAAATATTAAAAATACAGAAGATCTGTGGGGTATCTCTACAAAATGTTGCTAAAACAATTATTAATTCCATAACTCAATTGGCCGATATTTTCAATACCTACGTGTCTTGAAGAAGAAACTTTTCCAAATTTAATGAAGCATGCTAAAATCATTCCCCTCAGGACGACTTCGTCATTCCATTGTTTAAAGCTGGTGACAAAAACAACCCCTCTAACTTAAGACCTTTTTCTATATTACCAGCCTTAAGCAAAGTTTTTGAGAAAATTATTTACAATCAATTCTGTCTCATTTTGCAATTTAATTGTTTATTTGAGAAACTCTATAAGTTATTAGACCCTTATTTTACAAGAGATGAAAAAAACCTTTCTGTGAAAAAAAAAGTATGGCCATGGATGTGTTTTTTGTTCAGTTTGACTGATATACATAAATGATATCTATACGAAGTGATTTTTATTTCTTATAATATTGTTATTTTCATGTAATAAATAATACCTGAAAGTCATTGGGTTTCTCAAATAAACGAAAAAAAAACAAGTTTGACACCTTAAAAGATATTAATCATAAATTATTACATTCAAGAATCATCATCATCATCATCATCAGCCTATACTCGTCCACTGCTGGACATAGGCCTCTCCAAGAACACGCCACTGAGCACGATCCGCGGCCACTCTCATCCAGCTCTTGCCAGCCACCTTGCGAAGATCGTCGCTCCACCTTGTCTGAGGGCGTCCTACGCTACGCTTGCCGATACGCGGTCTCCACTCCAGAACTCGTCTACCCCAACGGTCATCGGTTCTGCGACTGATATGGCCGGCCCACTGCCACTTCAGCTTGCTAATCCGGTGGGCTATGTCGATTACCTTGGTTCTCTGCCGGATCACCTCGTTTCGAATCCGATCCCTCAGAGAAACACCGAGCATAGCCCTTTCCATAGCTCGCTGAGCGAATTTAAACTTGTGAACCAGCCCTTCCGTCAGTGTCCACGTTTCGGCTCCGTGTGTCATGACGGGTAGGACCCACTGATTGAAGACTTTCGTCTTTAGACATTGCGGAATTGGCGACGTAAAGACTTGACGTAGTTTCCCATATGCAGCCCAGCCCAGCTGTATCCTTCTGTTGACCTCTTTCTCGAAGTTGTTTCTACTCATCTGTAGAATTTGCCCGAGATAGACGTATTCTTTAACAACTTCGAGAGCACTGCCTTGTATTGCAATCGGTTCCGGGACGACACGTTCGTTGAACATAACCTTGGTTTTGTCCAGGTTCATCCGCAGACCGATGCGTCGAGAAGAATCAGCTAGGCCGTTCAGCATGTGTTGTAGCTCCTGCAACGTTTCGGCCATGATGACGATGTCGTCTGCAAATCGCAAGTGTGAGATGTATTCGCCGTTGATGTTGATGCCACGTCCTTTCCAGTCCAGCGTTTTAAACATATCCTCTAAGGCATTTGTGAATAGTTTTGGGGATATCACATCCCCCTGTCTCACACCTCAATGTAAGTGGATATGTTTTGTCTGCTGGTTCTGTACTTGGACGGCCATGGTGGCGGCATTGTAGAGACACCTCAATACTTGGATATATCGCCAATCGACTTGGCATCGTTGCAGGGATTTAAGAACAGCCCAGGTCTCGATAGAGTCAAATGCCTTCTCATAGTCCACAAATGCAAGGCACAGGGGCCGATTATACTCTTCGGCCTTCTGTATAATCTGCCGCACTGTCAAAATGTGGTCTATGGTGCCGTATCCTCCTCGAAACCCGGCCTGCTCCGAAGGCTGAAATTCGTCGAGTCTTCACGCAAGGCGGTTTGTGATGACTCTTGAAAACAGCTTGTAGACGTGGCTCAGGAGCAAAACGGGTCAGTAGTTCTTCAGAAGGGTTTTGTCTCCTTTTTTGAAGAATAACACGACGACACTCCTACTTCACGCCTCCGGAGTTCTCCCATCAAAGAGAACGGTGTTAAAGATGTATTGGAGCTCCTTTAACACAGGTTTACCGCCTGCTTTCAGGAGCTCAGATGTAACACCGTCTTCACCTGGGGCTTTTCCGTTTTTAAGCTGTCCAAGAGCCAACTCAATTTCGCCTAGGCTGATTTCTGGCAAGTCTTCGGTAAAGTGGCGGGTCAACGTGGCTCTGGTTTCCTCATTTTCGGGATCAGGTTGAGATGCATGCGAGGCGTATAGCTGGCTATAGAAGTTTTCTATTTCCGAAAGGACGTCTGGCTTCGAAGCAACGACTGCTCCGCTGGCCGTAGTCAACTTCGTCAGGTGGCTTCTACCAAGAGACTGGACAAATACTTTAGACCCCCGATTCTGCTCAATTACTCGTTTAATCGGGCGTGTATTGGAGCATCGGAGGTCATATCGCACCATTTTGCCAATCTTCTTGTTGAGGGCCCGTTGGTCAGACGAAGTTACAGGTATCTTCGCGCCGTCTCTTCATAAGCCTGAGCGTTTCTTCCGAAAACTTTGACTTCCTGCCTTTACGCTGAACTTCGCAAAATCTCAAACCTTCCTCCCTGAGGATTTCAGACACGTTTTCGAGAGCCTGGTCAACGTCAACAGCATTTCTGGTTTCCACGGCAGCGAATCGGTTCTCGAGGTTTGATTGGAACGTTTCAGATCCCATGATGGTTTGGAGCAGATTAGGACGGAGCCTGGACTTCATTAAGCGAACGCGTTCAAGCTTAAAGTTGATATTCAGAGAGCCTCGTACAAGTCGGTGGTCACTGCCGGTATTGAACCTGTTGATCACTGAGACGTCTCTGAATATGTGCTTCTTATCCGCCATGATGAAGTCGATCTCATTTTTTGTCATAGTATCGGGGCTCCGCCATGTCCACTTCCGTTGGGGTTGTTTCTTGAAGAACGAATTCATCAAGAAAAGTCCCTCCCGCTCAAGGAAGTTGACAAGCATCTGCCCCCTATGATTCCTGCTGCCAAAACCATAAGATCCTACTACCGATTCGTCGCAATTCTGTACTCCCACTTTAGCGTTGAAGTATAATATTATAGTGGGCCTTGGTGGTGAAGTGTAAGGCCTTGGATATGTCTCCAAACATATCTTCCACTTCTTCGTCCGAGTGTGTTGAGGTCGGTGCATAAACCTGCACAACCTTGAGGTAATACCTCTCGGTTAGTTTAATAAAGAGGTACGCAACCCTGCTTGACACACTCGACACTTCCACAACGTTGTCACAGAGGGCTTTATTTACCAGGAATCCTACGCCACCTTGGGATAGCTGGTCTCCCTCTCGGAAGTACATGAGGTGACCCGATCTAAGGGTTACAGTGTCCTCCCCCTCTCTTCGGACTTCATATAACTCAAGGATATGCCACCTAATCCTCCCGAGTTCCTCTTCGAGTTGCGCCAGGTGCTCGTCTAGCCGTAGCGTGCGTCCGTTATACGTCGCCAGGGTCAGTTGTTTATGGCGGCGTTTTGTAACCCGGGGATTCTTCGCACCCCCTATCCTGCCGTTACCGTGACCGCCGCCGTGATCCGGAATAGCAGGGCGGCCGGGAACTGGGGGCCGTGGTCTTTTTTGTGTCGCCAT
This sequence comes from Scoparia ambigualis, assembly GCA_963921215.1. Taxonomy (NCBI): domain Eukaryota; kingdom Metazoa; phylum Arthropoda; class Insecta; order Lepidoptera; family Crambidae; genus Scoparia; species Scoparia ambigualis. The sequence continues at coordinate 9,551,569 of OY992510.1, forward strand.
GGAGGGTTTGCCCATAATTGCCACGCTGGGCATGCGGGTTGGCAATCGCAGTGCGTAGCTTATCGCACCGGTGTCGCTGCTGCCCGACACCAGTCTGTGCACTTATTAAGCTTACCCCTCACAAGTGTCTTCTGACTACTTTCTGGGGTAGCCCCGGTAACTTAATTGTAATTGATTTACCTGAAATAAATACATTTTTATTTTTTTTTTTTTTTTTTTTAAGCTACGCATGGGCTGTGATGGTTATCCCGCCATCGATCGGTCGCCAGAGCCTGCAGGATGCACCACGAGCAGGAGAGGTTGACTTGGGCTCCGATTGGTCAAAGATAAAACCCCGTTACACCCCATAAAACCCCGTTACACCCCATTCAAGAATCACACAATATTATATTACGTTTCGTGTTTAGACTACTGTCTCGTCTGTTTCACGATCTGTGACCGGCCTCTGGTATATTTTTTCATAAAATTCTTGTTGGTACTTCTTTCTCTTGTGGCATGTAACTTCTTAGTTTTTGTAAATCTTCAATTTTCTTTTTGTTTGTAGGAAGTTGATCCTCTGGATAAGCTTTGTCATTAGGCAAAACCAGCCTCTCCTTAATTGATTTTTTTAGATTAAACGAATGTTCAACCAGACCATCAATAAAGTCTTTTACGACCACTACTCCATCTCTTTAACGAGAATGGCAAAAGTAGCAATATTGGCTGATCTTGAATGACCACCAGCAATAAAAATACGACAGCAAAAACCTCAAAACAATGACCGACAGCTCATGACAGCTGGTTCGGATTTGCCACTCATTTATTTGAGAAAGCCCATTAGTCACTGGACTTAGGGGGTTACTCAACTAAACGAAATATTCGATCTGTCTTAATTTCCTTTCTATCGCATTGACTTGTGGGATTTCTGTATGTAATGTGTATTTACATACATAGAACACATTGCCGAAAAAAAGTTATTTTGACAAAATACCTAACTTATGGGGTTTCTCAAATAATCAGCCTTCAGCAAAGTTTTTTCAATTAATAAACTTTTTCATGAAAAACAGTTTGGTTTTCTAAAGGTAGATCTACAACTGACGCTGGAGTTGCGCTTCTTAAATACATTTTTGACGCCTGGGAGGGTAAGCAAGATGCAATATTGTGTATTTATTTGTGTATGTATTTTCTGTGATCTCTCAAAGGCATTTGATTGCGTTAGTCATAAAACTATAGTTAATAGGTTAGAGCATTATGGTGTCTCAAAAATAGCACTGAGCCTTATAAAATCATACTTGTCGAATAGAACTCAAAAAGTGGTTATTAATGGTTCTGTGTCTTCAGAAGCACCCATAACTATAGGCGTGCCCCAAGGGTCAATATTGGGACCATTACTTTTTTTGATTTACATAAATGACCTGCCCTACTTTGCTAGAAACTTGTGTGAGACTGTACTATTTGCAGATGATACGTCTCTTATTTTTAATGTAAGGCCTCTTTGGCCTTGAAAATGTTGACGATGTAAATCGTGCACTTTCAAAGGTATTACATTGGTTCAATACTATTAATTTATTTCTGAATTCAGCAAAAATAAAGTGTGTTAAATTTTCTTTACCTAATGTAAGACAGGTCAGCACACAAAGAACATTGGCGAACTCCCATACAAACTTTTATCAACTCTTTTTTTAAGTGTGTAATCCTGAACAACATGGTCTTGGTTTTGGGTGTGTAATGTTTTATATAAATACTTATGGTCTAACGATCAGATAATATAATTTCACTTCATATAATTTCATTTGATATAACCACTGACTTAATATAATAAACATTTAATATAAGTTTAGATTCTATAATTTCATTTGATATAATGTACTTTTGATACAATATACATTTGATATAATAATCTTATCATATGAAGCATTATTCATGTAATAAGCAAGCAGCATGCAAGCAAGCAAGCAGCATTCAAGCAAGCAAACAAGCAGCATGCAAACAGGCATGCAGAATAAAGACAGTCATGCAGCAAGCTGCATGCAGGCAGGCATGCAACATGCTAGCAGGCATGCAGCATGCAGGCAGGCATGCAGCATGCAAGCGGGCATGCAGCATGCATCAGGCATGGTTTCTGTCACGGCTCCGGCGCTGCGGGACTCCGGCGGTCCCAAGCGAGCTTATCGTCGCAGATGGCTTTCGCTCACCAGCACAGCTTCGGCTTCAGCCTCAGCCGCGGCGGCGACCGTTAAACCACCTGCTCCTCAGCTCGCGGGCCCCATCGCCCCTCCGCGCCTACGCGGGCTTAAATTACACTCTAGCGTAGGGCAGACAAGTCTACGTGGAGTCAGTTTTGCCGCGATTCATTTCTATCACTGAATTTTTAGCATGTTCTCGACGAAAACCCAACGTTTTAAATTTTTAAGACAATATTTGAAATCGATTAAGGGTTAAATGCTATTTTTATTGATAATGATGTTATAGAATATGACTATTCTACCAATATAGCTTTATAGAAAAAGTTGTTAGAGAATATAAGTATTATATCAAATGAATAATATACGTAATGTTGTTAAAGGAAGTGTAGTTAGAACAAGTAAAAATTATATCCAATGAACGTTATGTCCTTTGAAATTAGTTCACTTGTCATTATATGAAATGATACGCACTCCTTGGTTTTACTTCTCTAGTAAGTCTACTATTAAAGATATTCCAATTCAAAGTTTTGTAGGTTATGTCTATCATAATTGGATAAAACAAGAACTTACCTCTCGGACACTTACCTATATAGTTGTGTTATCCTTTCAAGGATTGGCCAGCACAAGCAACAGCCGCGAAAAGTGGAAAGGGGGTGGGCCTTTCCCAGCAGTGAGAAAATATAGGCTTATAATAATAACAATGTGATTTTAACTAACTAATGAATAGGCAGTATGGTCAAGCTTAGCTTGTTCCTTCAAGGAACAAATTATAAAAAAATACCTTTTGCCAAATTAAAAATAAAAACGTGGACTTCTTGGCGGGAAATTGAACCGTCATGTCTGCAGTATAGTTTTATTTTCTATAATTTGTGTTTTGTCGAATATTAATGTGAAATAATGGTGTATATTTACTGTTGAGTGTTCGTGAACGTGCATAAGTGTTGGCAAATAAAACAAAACAGTCATCATCTTTCACAAACAAACATCACTTTTCAAATTCTCTCAATAGTCTGTGTGAGATCTCATTATAGTCCCACAGCTTTATTGAGTCTTAAGGGGTTTTGGGGGAATATCATTTACTATTAAACGTTAATTATCACTCATTATCATCTACTTTATTGAGATTTTATGCAAGTAAATAAAAAATATTTACTTTAATATACTGGTTAATTGTGCTGACCGCAGTAAGCCATTATTTAAGAGAAAAAAAATTAAAAACGTCGTCATTGCCCTAAACAGAACATCATCATTTATTTTCTTGCCCTTGTCCCTATTTGGGGGCGGCGCGGTATGTTTTCTTCTTCCATTCGTCCCTATCAGCCGTCAGTTCTACGGTCACTCCTTTCTGCACCATATCATCTTTCACGCAGTCCATCCATCTTTTTCTCGACCTACCTCTCCCCTTGCATCCATCCACAGTCATGTTTAACACTCGCTTTGTCAGATGGCATTCATCTCTCCTGCCCTAAACAGAACAGCGCTAACTAGTAATTTAGTTTCTTTTAAACTTGCTTTTATTTCGAGACTTAGACAGGTTTTTCCTATGGTTTCAAAAATCTTACGAATTTATTTCATCCGTAGTTGTAATAGGGACATTTATTTATAGACGCTAAAGAATTCAATCAGCAATGATTTCGCCATTGTCCTTTAGTTGAACGATAATGAAGTTGAGTTAGTAGATTTTACTGTGTTTCTAGGCATTAAACTGGATTTACGCTTACAATGGGACCCACATATTGATACCTTGTCAGGAAGACTGAGTTCAGCTTCATACGCAGTTAAGAAAATAAGGCTTCTAACTGATGTTGATACGGCAAGAGTAGTATATTTTAGTTATTTCCATTGTGTGATGTCTTATGGCTTACTGTTGTGGGACTCCGCTGCTAATATTGACAATGTATTTATTCTACAGGAAATGGCAGTCCGTGCCATATACAACCTCAAGTCTAGAGACTCACTCAAAGAAGTGTTTAAAAAATCGATATATTAACTGTCGCATCACAATTTATTTTTGAAAACCTTATGTACACCAAGAAGTATGAAAAGACATTTGTTAAAAATTGTGATCTTCGTAACTTAAACACTCGTAGGAAAAATAAGCTTGCTGTCCCTAGTTTTGGACTTCATTAAACAGGTGGCTCTTTCTTGGGTAAATGTGTAATGTTTTATTGCAAACTTCCAATAAATATTACTGAAATGCCTTTACATACATTTAAAGCCCATGTTAAAAAAACCCTCTTGAGTAAAGGTTATTGTGGAAGATTATGTAAATGACAAAGTATGGACATAGTGCATGTACGAGCATAACATATTAGTAATTTGTATATTGTATAATTTGGTAACGACATATTGTTTTGTAAATGTCGTTACTTCTATATTATTATAAATCTGTGGAGTTCCTTGCGCCCGTTCTTCTCCACAGCTAAAAGACTTCCTGAATTCGGGTGCCCATCCATCCAAATAAATTAAGTTTAGACGATTCAAAATGCATATTTTAAACTTTGAATATTTTAATTTTGGTTAGGCAGAGACTTGGCAATGAGGACCGCAAATGCAGTACTCTACCATAGTCCACTTTTCACCGTGGTGAGCTCATCGCCGCCCAATGCTGTTGGATGTATGTGCAGTCTTTAGTCCGTTAGTCGCCTTTTACGACACCCAAGAGAAGATAGGGGGTGGTAGTATTATTCACCGCTACGCGACACGGTTAAATAATAAAAAAAAGATTAAATATTTTCACAGTTTCGTATGTCTGTTCTTATGATGTACAACTACCTATCTCGGGAAAACCCCTAACTCGACGCTCGGTGATAATTCGAGTAAGTTTATGTTATTATTAACGGTGTACCATTACTTTATTGTCCCAGGGGCATCCTCATTAGTCATACTGATATGAATGATGATGTTAGTATGTAATGACTCATTAGTATGTAAAGAACTCTGTTTCGGACTTCCCTGCTATTAGGTATAACGACAAATTTAGCTCTGGATTAACCCATAAAATACTTACATAAAATGTAAATGAACATGTTTAAGTATTTGAATATATTTTACCTAATTGACTCGGTCGGAAAACAAGCATACGGTCTGCCTGATGGCAAGAAAGTAATTTGCCCCTAACTGCAACTTTATTTTTAAATAAGAGACTACGATATATAAGGATAGGTTGTTTCTGCTACCGTAAAAGTTGTACAAAATCATAAGGTATACATAAAGTGATTGTTCTAATTAAAAAGTAAGCCGTCAAGGCAATTATTTGTGCATGCTTTGCGATAGCCGCCACGACCAACCTATCGTCCGACAGGGAAACCAAAGCCTCGGTATCATAAATGTAATGTATGTTTGGTTGTTCAAACGAGGCGTGTAAAGGTACTTTGTAGGCCGCAAGCTGAGGGCAACTGTTGCTTGGTCTTGCTAACGCTACACCAGTTGTCATCGCGCCTGGATTCCATTTCCTCTTAAGATGCCTATTACATCTCGACTGTGATTTTTGCGTAAAATGGCCAATTTTGGCGTTATGGATGTCAGAAACAAAAATACATTAACAATTATGACTTAATGAATAGTGTAGAATAGCTATTGGAATAGTGCGTAGCGGCCTCGCTTTTTGTAAATTTTGCTTAACTTTTTAACGAAACCCAAAATTGCAGAGAAAGATTTTCATAAAGTGCGCGAAGGCACTTTTTTGAGCTCATCGATTGAACTACTGTTCTAAACAAGTGAAATAAAAAATATATAATGTTATCTTTTATATAGTCGAGTAGTGCGTAGCGGCCTCGGAATTTTTAGATATCATTGATTGTATATAGGAAAAAAAATTTATTCTAAACCAAAAAACTTCGAAAATCGCTATAAGTTAACTGTGAATATCTCCTATCTACGATAATATTATTGAGCAAAATTTATACCAGAGTAATTGTTACTTCATGAGGAATAAAGATTTTATAATGAATTTATTATCATATGTCGTTATAAACGATAAATACAACAGCAACATTACAACAAAATGCGATGCGCCGGCCGTCCGAATTCAACTTATGCTCACAGAATGGAGATTTGTAATATTATGCACAAATTTATTATCCGATTTCGATAAAAACGATAAATACAACTGCAAAATTACTACACAATGCGAAAATAGGCATTTTACGCAAAAATCACATTCGAGATGTAATAGGCCTCTTAAAGGGGTGCCGCGCGATCGCAAAAACTGACATAAGTCTCATATTGAACTTCAAAGCAAAATCAATCATATTAATATTCAAAATTAGAACAATTCTGCTTTGAAGTTTTAGACCTAGTAATTTGATTAGAGCAATGTTTTTATTCTGCGACATGTACAAAACTACGCGCGCTTGTGTTAAAAATTGTATTTACTTTTTTAAGATAGGGGTGACCTGCGGAATATCAATACAAATATTTTCATGTTAGATTTATTGTTTCATGCGTACTTAATTTATTGTTTCATGCGTACTTAACTTAATTTTACGCATGACACACATGCGTAAAATTAAGTTGTCGAAAAAGAAATGTTTTAGTAGTCATTAGATTTATGTACTTATTGTTTGTATTATTTAAAGAATTTGTTTCAAATTTCAACAAGGCCACGACCTTGTGCAATGATCAGGCTAACTTTCGTGAGTTCTTTTAATGTAGGTATTTAACTAATTCAGCGCATAGTACAAGTAAATTAAAAATACGTAAATTTTCACAATTTCGTGCAGGTTCCCCTTAACATCAGTTGGAGAAGAGTTACCAGCCGTGCTACGTTTATAAAAGAAATGAAGGAACTGACGTACCTATGCATCGTGAACGTCGTGGGTTCGCGTCTAGGGCGTGCACCCGGTTTTACCCGGTTCTTTTAATCTTTAAAGAACCGGTTCTTTATATTGTATTACCCGGTTTTTTGGGTTCTTTCGGTTCTTATCAATGCCTTCAAATAAATCAATATTTTCCATTAAGTAGGTACTAGTAGGTATAAGGTATATAAATTGTTGATTTTGCATGAAAAAAATATTAGTCTATTAGTAGTTTTAAGACTGAGACATTTTATTATACTGTGATTAGGCGTGGAAAAAATATTAGACGGTTTTAATGTGCTCTGCAAGGTGTTTGTGCGGATAATTAATTCTCGGCTCATTCACTACGTTAAGGATCACTCGCTGCTCCATGATTGCCGGTATGGGTTCAGAGTCAGACCCAAGCGATCAACGGTTGATCTTCTAGCGTACGTTCCTCACGCATGGGGTGAAGCGATAAACAAGCATGGCGAATTCCTGGCAGTTAGCCTTGATATCGCCAAAGCTTTCGATAGAGTGTGGCATTGTTCCCTTATTTTCAAGTTACCGGTCTTCGGTGTGCCGCCCCGTTTTTTGCGGGATTTGTGCGAAAGTCTGCAACCCAGGCGGGTTGCACACTTTCTATAAGAGCGGAGGATTCGTGTCCTTTGTGAGGGTAGTTCCTCCGCGTTCTTCAAAGTAAATGCCGGAGTGCCGCAAGGTTCCGTTCTCTCACCTACTCTATTTCTTCTGCATATCAATGACATGTTGTCCTTGGGCAATATTAATTGTTATTCGGATGACAGTACGGTACATGAGCGGTACTTGGGACATCCTGCGGCAAAACAAGTCGATATCGTGGTGAAAAGGCAGAACTGGTTGCTAAAGTAAACCTGGCTCTCAATCGTGTTTCAAAAAAAAACAAAAATCAAAATATCTTTAATCAGTAAGTTTAAAATAGGCATTTTTAATCGTCTAATTTTATTTTTTTTATGGATGGATGGATAATCTCTAAGCTGGGATCTAAAAACCTGGTCGAGTTTAATGCCAGCAAAACCCAGGTTTGTGCATTCTCGTCCAAGGTAACTCCCTTCCTTACTCCTCCCTCTCTTCAGAACTCTCCGTTACCCATATCGGTGAACCTCAGCATTCTCGGCATGGATATCGGCTAGGAACTGAATCCATAATGCTACATCGAGAATGTTATTTCCCGAGCAGCGCTGTTTGTTGTACAAGACTCAGGTCCGATCGAGTATGGAGTATTGTTCCCATCTATGGGACGGCTCCGCTAAATATCTCCTCGATGCACTTGATAGACTGTAAAGGCGAACGGTACGCATTATTGGAGATCCTGAGGTTACAGCCTCTCTTGAGGACCTCCAGCTGCGTAAGGCATTGCTTCTCTCAGTGTTTTCTACCGGAATTACTACGGAGAGTGTTCTGAAGAACTTCTTGATATAATCCCGCCCTCTCCTTTCCTCTCCCGGACTACGCGTGCTGGTCTTAGGAACCACCAACATATTGATCAGACGATGAGTACTCGTACCAAAAAATTTGGCAAGTCGTTCGCCTCTGTAAGACCATTCGTCATTCGCATGTTTTTCCCAGCTTATATAGTCCCGGGTCTTTTAAGCGGGGCGTGAAACGGCATTTATGCAGGCCGTTGTCATGAATGGGTGCGCTTGTTACCGTGCTTATTCCACGGTGGGGAACGCTCTCATTATTTTGGACTGCATCGGCTGCTTACCATCAGGCAGGATGCGATCACTATGACCTATATTCTACAATATGATTTATAGAAAATGAATATATTTGTTTTTACTTACAGTGGATGAGTGTAATGACAGTGAAACTCTATTAATATTATAATTGACATTATTGATTATTTGATAACTTTATTGTAATTTGTTACTAGTCGATTTCTTAACTGTAATTCTTTTCTTAATTGTAAGACTTCCTATGTGAAAGCATTAGTAACAAATTAAACATTATTTTAATTTACGAACCCAAAAGAACCGAAAATAACCGGGTACCCGGTACTTCGGTAAAATGGAACCGAAAAACCCGGTTCCTAAATAAGGTCCGGTTCTGCATCCTCTATTCGCGTCCCACCTGAGGACCTTTTCATCTTGCATTTTCAAATACAATTTTGAACATTCCAGTCAGACTGCGACCACGATCGGTGCAACTCGGTCGAAACGTCTCGGCTATAGGTAGGTAGGTATGCGTAGAGAAGTAGTTTACGTTAAATCCCGTTCAAATGCTTGTGCATAATGGAACGCGAGAATTAACATAAGTACATAGATTCACGAATATTATCCCAAAAGGGTTAGTCAGAGACTAGGAAATGAAGACCGCAGACCGTCCACTGCTATAATAGTCCAAGTTTCGCCTAATTAGTTCAGTTCAGTGAGGTGAGCTCGCCGCTGTTGGATGTGTGTGCAATCTTTGCTTCGAGAAAAGGATGGTACGGCCGTGCCGCTTTATTGCTTGACTTGGCGGGGGCACTACCGTGCCCCCAGATACATATAATCACAAAATCAAAACATACATACATACATACATATAATCACGACTTAATCCCTAAAGGGTTAGTCAGAGACTAGGCAATGACGACCGCAAAAGCAGTCCTCTGCCATAGTACACTCTTCTCCAAATAGCGGTTGCACATGTGTTCAGAGTGACAGATGGTGGTGGCACATCGCCGCTCTATGCTGTTGGATGTATGTGTAGTCTTTAGTCCGTTTTTCGCTATTTAAATTAGTTAGTTAGTTAGTCCGTTATTCAAAAGTACATACATTGACATGAGGTACAGTCGAACTATGAATAATTTTATTATTGTTATTTAATATGTATCCACTTAGTACCTACCTACTAAATAATTATTATTTTAAGTTTTGCTGAAATTAATAGGTGTATATGCGTAATGAGGAAGTTTAATATCAGTTATGTAATTGATTATAATTATTTTTTAATAAATATCCATGTTTTCCAAAATATTGACTATTGTATTTTTGCCTGATTTCATAAAGTAAAAAGCACCTTCTATTTATGAAACCGTTTATATCTTATGTCTGAAAATGAAAGTTAATTGTGCGACATCAGTGTTACTTTTATTGTTGATCACTGTCACAGTGCAACTTACGACAGCGACGCATCTTAGTCAATAGATGGCGCTTTACTTTCTTAATCCTTTAATTACTGACAAACTGACCTGTATCTTAAACTAATAAGTTGTCCTTGCCTGTATTAAGATTATAAAAGAGCTACAGACGCGGGCATCGGGCAGTGGGAGGGAACGCAGTTTTCGGGAACAGAATGTTTAGTTGTTTACTTTGCCTTACCTACATAGATATCAGTTAGAGTCTCATTCGCTTAAAACTACGTCAATAACGTAGTCGCCTTTTAGAAGAGAGGGGATGGTAGTATTCGTTTCATCATCATCTTCATCAGCCTTATAATCGTCTCACTGCTGGGCACAGGCCTCCCACGTGAACATAAGCACGTAGGCGTAGGGATATAATAATAATAATAATAATAATTCTTTATTTCAAGCAACAAACAATGTACTAGATGATAAAAATACAGAGAGGCCCATATAATAAATACCTAACAGACTAACATATACTACTCTGTCAAGAAAGTACCGGGAAAAGATCATTAATACACAAAATGTTAGTTATTCATCTAAATTTAATTTATCCCCTTTAAAGTATGCTCCTTCAGAAACGATACACTTACGCCAACGAATAATCCAATCATCAAAATAATTTTTAAACGCTTTTTCCGGAATTGAGTTCAGTTCTCGCCGCGAATTCTTCTTTATGTCTTTTACCGAATTAAAACGGGTGCATGCCACGAAGTGGTAATTTGGGTTTAGGAAAAAGACAGAAGGCGGCTGGAGCCATATCTGGTGAATAAGGTGGTTGCTCCATTGAATTACGAATACCATAATATTCGTTGAGTTTTTGGTCAAACATTCGTTCACAATGATGGCCTTGTGCGAAGGCGCATTATCGTGGTGCAAAAATCCAAAAAAAATATTTCCACAAGTTTGGCCTTTTTCGTCGAATTTGCTCTCTAAACGCCGCATAATGCTCAAATAGTATTCTTTATTTACCGTTTGACCTTTCGGCAAGAATTCCGAGTGCACAACACCGCGATAGTCAAAGAAAACAGTCAACATGACTTTGACTTTTGATCGACTTGGTTTTTTCGGTATGGGTTCATTCGGAAGGCGCCACTCCGAAGCTTGTTGACTAGTTTGCATGTCAAACTCGTAAACCCACGTCTTGTCACCAGTAACAATGCGTTGCATGAATGTTGGGTCGGAATTGTTTCGTTCTAGCATGTCCTCAGCGACTCTTATGCGATTGAGTTTTTGGAGAAAATTCAGGTCTCCACCGGAGCGGAGGAACGCTCGGCGGCGGCGCCACGAATGAAGGTACGTCGTCCGGGTCGGTCTTCTTCAACAGGGTGATGATGTCCTAAAGACTCTTCTGGGTTCCATCCCTCCGGCGAGATGGCATCTGATCGACTGTCTGGAAAAGCAGCGTCTTGCCACTGCAAATCTCGTCCTCCATAAAGTTGGACTTCTAGGTCTGCAAGATGCTGACCTCGTCCTTCGTATCGATGGCGTTTTGTATAAACGCTAACAGCTCGTTGGCTATGAGTTGTTGAGAGAGAACCCATAGTTACAAACACGTGCAGCGGCTAGTGCCGCGCGAATCGCACTGCACTATCGGGCCATAACCCACCACGCTGGCCCAATGCGGGTTGGAGGGTTTTTAACGACTGCTATCTTACGACAACAACCGGGACCCGTGCCTTCCGAAGCACGGAGGAACGCGAGATATTTTTTTTTAAATTGGTCACCTATATTGATTGACACCGGCAATGCCCGATCTTGCCCACAGGCATTGCGAAAGTTGTTTACGGGCAAGATCGCAAGCCGAACGCGCTAAGCCGCTGCGCCATCGAGCTGCTCCTATTCGTTTAGTTTTACGAAAATATTAAAGTGTATAATTTTTAATATGTTTGTGCTAAGTACTCAGAAATTAAGAGTACCTAACTTCTTAAGGGGATCCTGCACGAAATTGTGAAAATTTACGTATTTTTAAGTTACTTTGTACTATGTGCTGAATTAGTTAAATACATTAAAAGAACTTACGTAAATTAGCCTGATCATTGCACAAGGTCGTGGCCTTGTTGAAATTTGAACCAAATTCTATACTTAAATAATAACAAACAATACATAAATGTAATGACTCCTAAAAACATTTTTTTTCGACAACTTTCTTAATTTTACGCTTGAAAAATATATTTGTATTGATATTCCGCAAGTCACCCCCATCTTAAAAAAGTAAATTTTAATTTTTAACACAAGCGCGTCATGGTTTTGTACATTTCGCAAAATAAAAACATTGCTCTAATCAAATTACTAGGTCTGAAACTTCAAAGCAGAATTGTTCTAATTTTAAATCAATATGATTCATTTTGCTTTGAAGTTCAATAAGAAACTTACGTTACGTTTTTGCGATCGCGCGGCACCCCCTTAATTAGCGCTCAACGCAGTCACCCGTGACGTGAGCCGTTGTCTCGCTTCGCAGTCACCCATTCATGGAGTTATGTACACACAATAAACTAGAGAAGACACCGCGAAGCAAGTTTTTGAACACCTAGGTGCATGCAGCCCATGGGCTGCAAACGCCTCAGTGATTGCGCGTGATTCAAGCGATTGTGGACCTTGCGGCTCAAACTTGCTTCGCGGTGTCTTCTCTAGTTTATTGTACCTCAATGTGTACACACGCCTGCAGATCTATCTATCAAAAACTGTCAAATTTCTCCAATCTATATTTATCCTTATCACCCTATAGATAAAGCATAAAATTCATTGAATAAATTTGCCTTTTTGTGGTAGATTGAAGTGCTGGCGTGTGTACAAGTTTGACACCACCTCGATGGCTTTGTCTTTACCCATTGACCTGGTTACGGCAAGCGCCGCTATTTTGTTGTGAGACTCTTCTAGCCACACAAAAGGTTACAGATGTGTGTGCTGGCAATATGAATAAGGTAGTTTGTAACTTGATGTTGTTAGGTAACATGTGGCACATGACATGAGTAAAGAAACGGAACAGAGACAAAGCTTCTAGGGAGCATACGAAAATTCTTACTTATTATCGTAGGGTTTGCAAAAGACAATAAAATGAAATAAACAAACTTTTATGAGCTTTTTATTAGAATTATGTTACATAACTAATAAAAAGCTCATAAAAGTTATGTAGACATTAGGAAGTATATTTACAAATTGCTTACTCTAAATATATTTTTTTATATTTTTTGGTTTCATACATACCTACCATATTTTTGCGTAAAATGGCCAATTTTGGCGTTATGGATCTCAGAAACAAAAATACATTAACAATTATGACTTATTGAATAGTGTAGAATAGCTATTGGAATAGTGCGTAGCGACCTCGCTTTTTGTAAATTTTGCTTAACTTTTTAATAAAACCTAAAATTGCAGAGAAAGATTTTGCATAAAGTGCGCGAAGGCACTTTTTTGAGCTCATCGATTGAACTACTGTTCTAAATAAGTGAAATAAAAAAATTGTAATGTTATCTCTTATATAGTCGAATAGTGCGTAGTGGCCTCGGAATTTTACCACATTTTACCACTTTGGAAGTGTCTCTCGCGCAAACTATTCAGTTTAGAAAAAAATTATATTAGAAACCTCAATATCATTTTTGAAGACCTATCCATAGACACCCCACACGTATGGGTTTAAAAAAATTGAGTTTCAGTTATAAGTATGGGGAACCCCCAAAATTTATTGTTCTTTTTTTATTTTGTGTGAAAATCTTAATGCGGTTCACAGAATACATCTACTTACTAAGTTTCAACAGTATAATTCTTATAGTTTCGGAAAAAAATGGCTTTGACATACGGACGGACAGACAGACATGACGAATCCATAAGGGTTCCGTTTTTTTGCCATTTGGCTACGGAACCCTAAAAACTATAAAAAACATAGTAAAAAAACTATGTAATGTAGTAAAATTAAACGCGAGTTAATCCGTAAAAAAAGTGTTTCATTTCAATTAATAATAATTTTATTTTATGGTGGTAATGTAATATCTACTTTGTCCTTAATGTATGCAGTGTGATTTAAACTAAGGAAAGTTAAATCAAGTACCTACGGGACAGATTTTTTTCGTGTAGATAGTTAATATTTAATTGTTGTATCCGCTGTATTAAAGTAAATAAATAATTATTATTTATTTGTCATGTGGTATAGCGACGCTCTGAAAGAATCATAAAGTTACTATACCTAGTAGGGGGTCTGATACTCTAGTTCGAATGACGTTACCTCGATGTCTCTACCTCGACGGTACACTCCACCGATGGCTCGTTACCTCGAAAGGTCAATACCTCAAAGGATCTCTTCCTCGACGGGTCTTTTCTTCGATGGTACATTTGATCGATGGGTTGTTACCTCCAAAAAAACATTAAAAGTACAGTAAATGTAAAGTATTTGTGTGTCTAACTGAAAAGTGTAAAAATACTAGTGAATTGAAATGAATATCGATATAATCATAGCGGCAACATTTATTATCACTCTGCATATAAATTTACAATTTCTTTGGTTCTTAAGACACTTTTTTATTATTTTATCAAAATGTTACTAAAAATACACAACTTCTAAAAGTCATGGCAATCATAACTGTACTTTTCATGATTTTTTTCGAGGTAACAACCCATCGATCAAATGTACCATCGAAGAAAAGACCCGTCGAGGAAGAGATCCTTTGAGGTATTGACCTTTCGAGGTAACGAGCCATCGGTGGAGTGTACCGTCGAGGTAGAGACATCGAGGTAACGTCATTCGAACTAGAGTATCAGATCCCCTAGTAGACTATATGGAAAGAATACTACCGACCGACCCCTCTCCCCTTGGGTGTCGCGTAGAAGGCGACTTTTAACCTTGTCATAATAAATTAAAAACACAACAGAAAAATAATTATTAGTCAATTATGTGCAGCCGGTCTGGAGTGGTGTGCGAACAAACATTCGTGGCAATTGATTTTTATGCCAAAAATAACGTGAAACGTTAGTGAACGTGAATGAGTGTTGAAAAATTAATTAAAATATTGTAACGTTATGTACCCTTTTTAAGTTGTCTTAAAAAGTCCGCGTAAGGTCTCAGACCTACAATCTTTACTAAAGCTCAAAGGGCTTAGAGGTAATTTATATTTTATGCGACATCTATTATCATTTCTTATGCAATGATTATAATTTTTGTCTAATAAATAACAGTTCAATTACTATTCACCACAACAAAACTAACGACAAGGTTGCATGAGCTAGATCCCTTTGCCTTATTCCTTACAGGAAAGTAAGGCAAAAATAAATGGCATTGACATGATGTGATGAATGATGGATGACAGGACTTCTTGGCGGGAAAGTGAAGCATCGAGTTTCTCCCGTGTTCTTTTAGCAACAACACGTGTTGTGAGACTCCATTTTATTTCAATCTACCATACAATACTACATATATAATAAAATATAAGTGTAACTTGAAATTGGCTTAATGCTAAACGCGAAGCCATTAAATAAGATTAGATTAGATTAGAAGTGAAGCATCATGTCTGCAGTTTTGTTTTATTTTCTAAAATTTGTGTTTTTTCGAACATTAATGTGAAATAACAGTGGATTATTAAGCCTTAAGTGTTTGTGAACGTGCATGAGTGTTGGCAAATGAAACAAAAAAGTGCATAAATCACTTTTCAAATTCTCTCAAGAAGTCCGCGTGAGACCTCAGTAAAGTCCCACACCTTTACTGAGGAGTACTCAGTGAGGACTCAAGGGGTTTGGGGAACATCATTTATCATTCATCATCATAATCACCACTCATTATCATCAAAAAAAAAGAAATAAAAAACTAATGACTAGGCAGTATGGTTCAGACCTTAGCCTGTTCCTTCACGGAACAAATAAAAAAAAATGAATGATGACATTGACACTAACAAGTAAACATAGTCAGCTGTGCTCTGCTGTTATTTAATCCGTTTTCTAACTTATTCTTAAAATATAATACGTATTCCAAATGATTTTGAATGAAAAAGCATAAAATATTATTAAATTATGAATTCAGAGGTGGCTGATCCTGTGAGTGGTCCTAAAGATTGCCTTGGATGCAGGCTGGTGGGTGGAGTAGGCTTACTGGGCATTGGAGGTTACCTTGCGAATTTAGCCTGGAAGAACAAAACTTTTGTGGGAAAACTTACGCTTTCAACGCTTTCTCTAGGTAAGTACTTACCTATTTAAAGTTTATAAATAAGTAAATAACAGTTAGCAAACCATTTTGGTCCTCATCTTTAAAACTTCGTATAATTTTTATTTGTGACCAAGTATTATGTAAATAAAATCAGTTTAGCACCAGAGAAAAATGTACCTACCTATTTACTTATTCCTTTTTATATTTTTAAACTCATATAAACATTATTAAAAGCTCTTTAATTTGTAAGTATTTGTATGAACTCAACAATACAATTTTTATTTTTTTATTTTTAATGATGTCAGTACCTATTTGCCTTTTGTATTATTATCTTCTATGTTCTTCTAAACTTTTGTTCCTTTTTATTACAGCATTTGTGGAGCTTGGTGTAGCCAGATATAGACAAACATGGCCATTTAAGAAACCAGAAATAGAATAATTTAAGTACTTACTTAACTAAATGTAGGTTCCAATGTTATCATTTCTTTTGACATAATGCATTGGGCATTGAATGTATATATATTTATTATATTATTATAAAAGGTCATGTAGATATAGTCATAAATGTTATTTTATAGATAAAAATTATCAGGGGGTCTATCGCCTAAAAAATATGGATCTACATGGGCTTCATTTGACATTTGAAGCCCATATTTCGTCCTTATATGGGCATATTATGGGCTTCAAATGTCAAATGAAGCCCATGTCGATCCATATTTTTTAGGCGATAGACCCCCTGATAATTTTCTTCATTTGACATTTGAAGCCCATATTTTGTCCTTATATGGGCATATTATGGGCTTCAAATGTCAAATGAAGCCCATGTCCATATTCATATCTTTTAGCCGATAGGGTAGCAGGACTAAAAATGTTATATTAATCAAAAGTATAATTGTAATGCTATAACAAAGACTCTGATACTAATACTTAATAGGACATTGATGTACTTAAGTGTTTAAGTTTAAACATAATAAATGTTAAAATAAATGTACGGACTCCAGCAAGTCAACCTACCACAAAATGGCTTCTCAATACATTTTGAATTTGTTGTTGTTGTTGTTGTGTGTGGTAAAATTGATATACTTTTAGACTCCTCAGCCAAGTTTCTGCCGCATCCGTCATAGTGTGGAGCTCAGTTGTACCACCTGGGCAACTTTGAACTTTATAATTAGAGTAGAAGAATTGATTGGTTAGAGATATTTCGTTTCTTACCTTAGGCACTACTGCTTGGCACTACCAGTAGTGTCATGAAATATTTTGTTTTCCCATGACGCTACATCTCTGATTGGCTCATTGGACACATACAACAAAATAACCTGTGATATACTTAATTTCCCGTGGTAATACCATCCAGTGGATTTGGATTTAAATATTAGTTTGTGAACTTTAAATTTATTTAATGAAAATGAAAGTGACTTATCTTCTATTATGTAACTAGGTATTAAGCTTACTTACTTAAATAAATAATTTCATATTGATGCGTATTATCATGCTGAAAATCTCTAAGTATCTCAATTTTTCCAACGTGTTACCAACCGATAATTCTCTGTTGATAAACTGAAGAAGAATATATCTAGATATTTGGTCAGTGGTATGAAGATAAGATGATACCCCGCGTGCCAAGGGAAATTAATTTTCCCGTGACACTACCGGTAGTGTCATGGGAAAGTAAAATTTTCCATGACACTGCTGGTAGTGCCAAGCAGTAGTGCCTACGGTAAGAAACGAGATATTTGCATTAGCGCCATCTGTGATTTACTGTAAACAATAAATTCCTCAAGTGCTAAAAGCATTCTAAATACAAAAGGACGGCATTATTCAGCAGAGATGGCTAGTAAATTATATGTTAGTGGTCCTAAATCCTAAAGCTTATTGTTATATAGCTTATAGCTGCCAAACCTGTGTATGAACTTTTGATGCCGACCGTGTTACACCGTGTTACCAGACAAGGTTTATCCCTATGACTAAAAATTTTAGAAATTTGATAAGGGATACGAGGTGCTCACGCGGACGAAGTCGCGGGCGGGCGCCAGTTCATAAAATACCGTGGTGGAATTTTAGAATTTGTTTAGCCTGTTATTCCGTCAAAGCTCCATCTATACCTAGCTAAGTGGTGCTTGCGAAAAAAACCACCAATAGGATCGCTTGCCTCGTTAAGGCGGCGCCGGCCGGCGGTGTAAAATAAAGTCATTCTATTGGTGGATTCTTCCTCACACACCGCTTAGACTAAGCGTATGCTGAGACCACTGAGTCGCAGGCGACGCAGTTCCGCGCAGTGCAGAGCAGAGGGCCTATTCTTTTTCTCCAAAACGAAATTTCGCCTGATTTTCGTGTGCTATTTATAGCGCTTTCCATATTTTTTTATGTTTTAGCATACGCTTAGCCTTAGTCGCACATTGCGCAGCTCTGGTGAAAAATAACTGACAAACTCATTTCTAACACTATTGTATCAACTTTCTGCCCTGCGTGTCGTCACAGATGCCCGTTTCACGTGACGTCGTCGTTCATGATCCGGATGAAAGTGTATAAGTGTAGTAATAGTAAGAAAGAATGAAAAAAACATTTATTGAAATCACATAAAAAACACAAATAAACATACAACAGGAACCACAAGAAGAAAATAATACCTAATTACATACATTGCGCCCTGTTAGGTATGTGATGCCAACACTGCACAGCTCAGTGTACGAAGTAAGCGGTGCCTGCTGCACTGTAGCAAGTATCTATCGGCTTCCGCATCCAACATATTGAAAGTATACAGGTTCGAATGTGCAGATCCTAATACTCGTATTCGATCAAGTTATAATTTACCACAAAATTAAATAGTAGGTAGGTATAAGCCAATAATACTAAATAATAACAAATTAGATAAAATCTAATTTGTTATTATTTAATAATACTTAATAATACTAATAATAACAAATTAGATAAAATCGTCCTTGCTGTACGGTATGGGTTTAAAGCACCGCCATCTAGGGAAGGACTTGTGAAGCTCGCACTCTTGGTGAGGTTGCTGAGCTACACTCGCTCTGAATGCTAACTTATTCCTAGAAATCCCAAGAAAGTAAGTTTAGAACGATACCCAAAAGAAAAACACCTGTCCTTAAAAGTTTGATTCTTACAAATGTTTCACAGCGCCGAATATACCTACCCATATTCGATAGCTACAGTCGCCGGGTCTTTCCTAGAAATCCCACTAAAACGGTTTAGTGGATAATGAAATAGGCACTTCGAGATTCCAATCAACTCGGCATCCCTGTCGCTTTTCCATCCCTACAGTTACCTACACTACAATTTTCTCGAGCGCTAATGCAAATGTTATTCCGTCAGATCAGAGCGGGTAGGGGCAGGGCAGGCGCGTCTGATTATTATTTCTGTTACAATTACCTTCAGGGAGTTGAGTCTTGGGGATAATCACAAGGTTGCTGGCGATCCTTTATTCAATTTACTACGTCAACGTCTAAGATATGCGGCCAAGGATAGAGGGAATTAACGTACCGCAAAATCTTAAAAATCGACGTAAGGAAACGAAGGTTTTGTTTACAAAATTTTGTAGCAAGCGTAGAACTTGATATTTTTTTAAACAAAATAATGGTACATGAAATGATACTTTACGTATACCTATGTATGTGCGGTCAGCAATTTGGTACTTACTTACCTACATGATTGTGAAGTATGTACGGTCAGCAACAAAAGTAGGTAGATACACACTTTTGACAGCCATTGACCCTTATGTCTTTAGGAATAAGAACCACGAACTGTCAAATATGTGTAGCTGCTTCTGTTGCTGACTGTACATTATAAAAGGAAACACTGCATCAGGTGCACACTGCAAAAGGTTTCGACTGTGCACTGATTGGGCTAGGATTGGGTTGACTGGGCGCAGTAGTTATGTCATTTCTATTTTTATATTTAGATTTAAGAAAAAGTAACGCTAACTGGGTTATCCTCACAGAACAGTTACTTCTTGATCTATTCCGTGGTTATCCTTATACTATGTATTAGCGTGTGACATCAGATGGTGATAAAAATTCTTCAGCTTTATTATAATACACGTCACAATCGAACAATAGTAAGAATACGGTGTTACCATGGTGATATACAGCGTGCTACTGCGATAAAATACATAAGTGGAACATAAAAAATTACACTAATAAGTTTTCATGAAGAAAAGAAGACCCTGTCGTACTAAACATCGCGGGAAACCGCTGGAAGAGAGTTTTTTGCTTAAAGTGAGTAATTTTAGAGAGACCACATCTATTTTAAGGTACTTAACTTCTTTGTCGCTACACTCTTGGCAGAGTGGTCGTGGTCGTCACTTTAGGTACTATTATTTATTCTGTGCTTTAGTACCTACCTAGTATGGCGGGTCACTAATACTGAAAACTCACAATTCGTTGCCATTATTCTCTTGCAGCCGCTTTGCCAGTACACATGTATACAAACGGCTATCCTCGGCCGCTTCAATCTGGGAACTTACCATCAACTCTTAGAACAGCAACTTAGAACTTTTATCTTACTATGCGAATTTTGCTTTAAAAAAACCTGGTAATACTGGTACTTCATAAAGAGGTCACAGTTACATCTCATCGGCGAGCGACGCACGGTGTAGGTGTAGGAAAAACGCAATCTAGTGGGATTTTATTCTAACCAAACCTCGGTGGCGGAGTGGTCACCGCCCGGATTGTGGAGGACGTAGGTTCGATTCCACCTTATCTTCGAGATTATTACCCTCTTTGCCATTTTTTATTGTTTATTTTGAGCTAGCTAAGAGATTTTCGAATAAGTATGTAAAACTAACAAAGGTTCTTAGGCCCAAATAAGCAATTCAGTTATGTCTAGAGATTGGATATTCGGATGCATAATTACCTAAAGTTTAGGTGTCGGCTATTATGGAAAGCACTTTTATAAATGAAATCTCACGATGCCAGGATCAACATATTTAAGTACAGACTCGGTGTAACAAAGTTTAGTCTCAAATCGTGGCTATTAAAGTTTAAGGGTGCAGTACTTTGTTACCACATTTTATATTATAATATGTTAGCTAAAAACTAACCTAAATATGTCACTTCATCGCAGTTGATATTTTAAATTAAATCACTACGCTAGATTGCGTTTTTCCTACACTATTCCGACATTTGCTCCGTGGTTCCGACGATGCTCTATTATTGAGGTAAGAACGCGCCGAGGCACATGCATGCCCAAAGAAAGTTAGGATGCGAGCCTGAATCCTGAATAGACGTCTGTTGATACCGAGTTCCTGAAGTATAGAGAATTTTTTACGAAAATCAGTACACGTTACCGACCATCCTTCTCTAGCATTATTCTTCATCTCGCTTTCCCGCTGAGTCCACCTCCGAGGCGTATTAGGAATATTAGGAAAACAGTGCTCTGACGAGCCGGGGTATTTACCGGGTAACAAAATACACCAAATACATATTAAATATCCTATCTCTGCCGCCAAGCAACATTGTTTTATATGGCTGCGTTCTAGTTTGAGGGGTACCTACCTACCTACGAGATGCGGGGACATTATAGGGTTTATAGGCATAACAACTGAACCTTAGAGTCACGGTCAGCAGCACGCGCGTACGCCCTCAGTGTGTCATACGCTACCATGGGCCGCGGTGGCCGTAAGTTCGTTTGCCGACTCAGTTGCACAAAAGGTTTTTTTTTCATCTGAAAAGGAGGCAAACTAAGGTACAGACGACCGCAGGGCAACTCACTAAAAATATATTTACCTACTTATTTGTTTGTGTATTGACCTGCTGCGGTCTTCTGTACCTTAGGCTTTCGATTGCGTTGAGCACCGGACACTGGTGATGAAGTTAAATTACTATGGTCTCAAAGGTCTTGCGCTTAATTTGATACAGTCGTGTCTTAGTTCAGAACACAAACTGTCGATGTTAATGGAACTAAGTCATCCGGTTCTCATGTAAAAATGGGAGTTCCACAAAGGGCAATTCTTGGCCCTTTCTTATTTTTGATATATAAGATGACTGCTAGAAACCGCAAGAAACTTCAAGGGGTGGTCAGGTCAAATGTTTTATACATGACAAAAATGACAAAAAAGGAATTCGTGTTTTTCCGTAGGTACTTGTCGCCCAGCTGACGGGGGCAACGGCCGGCCGGCCGGCCGTCTGTTGACCCGTCAACGTAGGTACTTATCGCCCAGCTGACGCGGACGGGTCAACAGACGGCCATACGGCCGTCAACAAATCTAATTTGTTTTAAAGCATACGCTTTAAAACAAATTAGATACTCAAAGACTATCCAATTAAAATTCACAAAATGAATTATTTCATTAAAAATGAAAAAGAACACGAATTCTTTTTTTGTCATTTTTGTCATGTTTAAAACACTTGACCTGACCAGCCCTTGAAGTTTCTTACGGTTTCTAGCAGTCACCTTATATATCAATGACTTGCCATTCCTTGTAGAAAACTTCTGTGAAATTGTATTGTTTGCAAATGATACTTCACTCATTTTTAATGTGCCTAGACGTAAGAATAATTATGACGATGTTAACAATGCTCTCTCAGAGGACTCAGTTGGTTTAGTGTTAATAATTTACAGCTAAACGTTAAAAAAACGAAATGTATTAAATTTATACTTACTACCAAATGTCAAGACAGAACAAACTGATGTTAGAATTAATGGTGTTAAATTAGATTTGGTTGACTCAAAAGTTTTCCTATGGATAACCTTTGACTCAACACTCCAATGGAATCCGCATAATAATATATCGAATTTGACTGGCAAACTCAGTTCAGCAGCATACGCGATTAGAAAAATTAGACAATTAACAGATGTTGAAACTGCTAGGGCTATTTACTTTAGTTATTTTCATAGTGTCATTCGTATGGCGTCCTTTTGAGGGGAACAGCGGCTGATGTTAAAACTATATTTATTTTACAGAAACGAGCAATTAGAACCTTTTATAGACTGTGATCACTAACTTCTTTAAGAAATATTTTTAAGGCAGTTTGTTTCTTACTGTTGCATCGCAATATTTATAATTGTATACCTAGTTTTTGTGCGTTGAAATATTAACACTTTTTCTAAACACGGTGATGTACACAATTCCAATACTAGAAGTAAGTCAAAACTACACTGAAAGAACAAAAAGGTTGATTTTGCACGGGTTGGCGACACATTAGTTGAATTAACAAAGCAATGGGTTAAAGCAACATGAACAAATTGTTGTTTTCACAGAAAAGTTTTTGTTGATATGAAAACAGTTGTTTTTACCCTACATGTTGGCGTAACAATTCATGCATAATTCAATAGGTAATTGTTGATTTTACTGTTCAAGTTGTTGAAATAACCATTTTTTACAAAATAAATACGTTAAAACAACAAAAGATATATGTAATAAGTTCAAATTACCGTAACTGATCAACAATACAGTTTTTGTTCATTCAACAAAACTCAAGAGTAGGTGCTATATTATCCACAAAATTTTGTTGAAATATGGTAACCCAACTAATAATTTCTTTCCGTGTAGTAATGCCACTGTTTAGGTTACAAAAGGTTCTCGGCTCTTTCTTGGGGAAAGCTATATACACTTACTACTCTGTCAAGAAAGCACCGAGTAAAGATCAATAATACACAAAATGTTAGTTATTCATCCAAATTTATTTTATCGCCCTCAAAGTATGCTCCTTTGAAACGATACACTTATGCCAACGAATAATCCAATCATCAAAACAATTTTAAACGCTTTTTCTGGAATTTAGTTCAGTTCTCGCCGCGAATTCTTCTTTATGTCTTCTACCGAATGAAAACGGGTGCCACGAAGTGGTAATTTGAGTTAAGGAAAAAGAAAAAAGTCGGCTGGAGCCATCTCTGGTGAATAAGGTGGTTGCTCGATGGTATTTGTTGAGTTTTTGGTCAAAAATTCGTTCACAATAATGGCCTTGTGCGAAGGCGCATTATCGTGGTGCAAAATTCAAGAATATTCTTATCACAAGGCTTTTTTCGTCGAATTTGCTCTCTTAAACGCCGCATAACGCTCAAATAATATTCTTTATTTACCGTTTGACCTTCCGGCAAGAATTCCGAGTGCACAACACCGCGATTGTCAAAGAAAACAGTCAACATGACTTTGACTTTAGATCGACTTTGGCGTGGTTTTTTCGGTTTCGGTTCAGTCGGAAGGCGCCACTGCGAAGCTTGTTGACTAGTTTGCATGTCAAACTCGTAAGCCCACATCTCGTCACCAGTAAAAATGCGTTGCATGAATGTTGGGTCGGAATTGACTCGTTCTAGCAGTCCTCAGCGACTTTTATGCGATTGAGTTTTTGTATAAAATTCAGTTTTTTTGGGACTAGCCGAGCGGCAACATGTTTCATACCCAAGTTATTATTTAAAATGGTACGGATCGACTCGTGAGACACAGAAAGTTCAGCGGCTATCTATCTCAAACTTGAATGAGGATTTTCAGTCACCATTTCCTTCACTTTTGCGATGTTAACTTCAGCTAAAAACGTTGATGGCCTACCAGAGCGAAGCTAATCTTTCACCACATTTCGACCGCTTTTGAACGCTTTGTACCACTCCTAAGCATGTGTTTTTGATAAAGCCGATTCACCGTAAGCCTTCTGTAACATTTTCTGTGACTCCGAACACGAAATTCCATAGGTGACGCAAAATTTAAGACAAACTCTTTATTCGATGTTTTTATCCATTATGAAATTCGCAATACACACTAGATGTAAACTAACTAAAAACAGCACTGTTTTTAATTCAAATACAAGATGTAAATCTAACTCTGCGCCAAAATAGATAACATTAACAGTTGTTGTGCCAATCTAACAACAAAAAATTTAATTTGGAATCATAAACATAAATCGTCCGTTTCCGAAACTTTTTTAAAAGAATGTAAACTATTATAATAAAATACCAAGTACTGTACTAGATTTACCTTTAGTTAAGTCTATGAATCATGTAAATAAAGGTTATTATACAGTTAAGGAGGGGGTTTTGGAGGTAAAGTTACTCGCGTCCGTAGGTTTACCTTTGAGACCCTACACGTAGCCCCTGGGTGGTGCTAAATGAGTGATACTGACTGAGTGAGCCGGTTCGCCCGGCGTAATACCACCCTCTCACGAATATCCGGCGTGAAATAATGGCACTTGGTGCTGTTGTGTTTCGTCCGGCCAGTGAGGGTTCCGGAGGCCTATTTCCCCCTCCCCTCTCACAATTCCTTTTCCTTCCTTAACCCTATTCAATCTTAAAAAGGACGGCAACGCGCCTGCGATTCCTCTGGTTTTGCGGGTGTCCCTAAGCGGCGGTGATTACCCTCCATCAGCGCCTGCTCGTTTGACTCCTTCTTTTATAAAAAAAGGAATATTTGAAAGACAACAGCCTGGTTATAATAATATATACACATTATTTTATCTTAATCCATTATCTTTATAACGAATTAATTTTACGGTGGTAGGGTAAGTGCACCAGTAATAAACCAATCCAATGAATGAACAAAACGTCGATTTTTCTAAATAATTAAAAATCCGCGTTTTTCAACTAAACTCACTATTTTTTTTGTAAATTGCAACACTTTATTACGCCAACTAGTCACACAGAAATCATCCTGAGATCAGCAGTTCTAAAATGGCGAAGGTCCAAACCGGACGCTCGATGGTGTTTTGTGGTTTGTATGGGGTCCGTAATAAGGAGTCAGGTAAGTCATAGTGTTTTGATTATTAACCTTGTAGACGTTATATGTGTGCTAGTAAAAATAAAATTATGTCACAGGATAGTAAAACGGTTGCTTTATCTAATAGACATGAGATTTTGTAGAATTTCATGCATTTATTAAAAAATTTACGGAGTTCGAATATATGACCACAAAAACAATCAGAATCCAGTGAATGAACATGTGGTTCATTCATAGGAGGTTTGTGATTTTTCAAAATCTAACAAAGGACATCATTTTTTTTGGGCCTTTTCTGAAAGTGCCGGCCAACAAAAAAAATGGTGCGTATTGTTAGAACTAGCCATTTGGAGAAATAGTTAATATGGCACAAAAGTTGTAGGATTGCTCCGAGCCAAGTTATACAAGTTCGAAGATACATCATTTTCATACATTTATTGATTCCTATTTTTTTTTTGTATGAACGGAACAGATGATGACCCCACAGCTTTTGCGCTGCAATGACAATTGCTTCAGATCATTAGTTCTAGCAGTATCTATCATTATTTTATGTTTCCCAGTTTCAGCACTTTCAGAAATCAATAAATGTATGAAAATGCTGAATCATCGAACTTGTATAACTTGGCTCAGAGCAATCCTACAATTTTTGTGCCTTATTAACTATTACTCCAAATGGCTAGTTTTAACAATACGTACAATTTTTTTTTGTTGGCCGGCACTTTCAGAAAATGCCCAAAAATGTATGGAGCCTGAATGATCTCCTTTATATTTATTATTATTAGTTATTTATTGCTTATATTGGTTATTGCTATTCAAATTGGGTCGTTTTCTGTACATAGCTCTAATTAACGGTTGGCGTATTTTAGGCTAATGTTTGAACTAGGAATTTATTTACTGATATTTTTTGGTTTGTATGAACTCTAACGTTGATTACTACGTTCGTTTATTGGTTACGTAAATCCAGTGAATGAACACTGGTAGATAATTTTAAAATAGTATGTAATTTTGAGCTGCCACTTAATTAAAAATATGAGACTGAAATCTGTTTTATTATTATTTATATGCCATTATTTTTAAAATTATGTTTTAAAATCTTTTGTAAGGTATCAATTAATTTTTCTAAGACTTTTCCAATTTAGACATTAGAACATTACTGCCCAGGGTGACGTGTGAGTGCACGCGGTTAAAGGCATTTAGTCGGTCAACTATACATCCTGAAGGATAAATGAATGAAGATATTTATTAATTGATTAATTGACTGCCTATTACTGGTATTTTTTTTTTTAATCATTTAAATACAATTCTAATTTCGGGACTTTGAAAGTGTACATAATACTTAATTATTATTTTTATACTTACCTTGATTTATAAAATACAATTAAAGTATTTATATTTAGGAAAGTTATAAATAAACCACTTTGGACCGGAAATACATTATTTTCTATCGAATTTAGCTAATTTTTAAAGATATCTTAATTTGGATGGTAGTTCATTTATTGGAATTCAGGTGGTTAATTTACTGAAGATTTTCGTTCATTCACTGGTGGTTTTGGGGTCTTTTTGCATAAATTATCCAAAATCTCTAAAAATAAGAGTTTCATTCAAAAACGGAGGAATTATATTCTTCTTTAAAATAAATTCGGAATACCAGACAATATTAATGTTTTAACTAAGATACCCAGAAGTATGTTATTTATATTTTTAAAGTTCTGGAATTCCTTAACAGCTGTTCATTTACTGGTGCACTTACCCTATGATAGCCTTTATTAGCAGTGTCTAACAGACAAAGGTAAACCTACTCAAAATTTATCTTGCGTATAAAGTTGTCTAAATGTTTTCTTGCTTTAGTTGGAGGTGAACGAGTGCCGCCTGTGGACGATGGCTGCTCTTGCAATCTTATTTTTATTTGTAATAGAAATAGTCTTTCTTTTTCTTGTTTCAAAGATACTGTAAGACATTGTTAATTTTATTTTAAATTGAGCAATATATTTTTTTGTATGTGTTGTGTTGTCTTATAATTGTTTTAAATGTTTTTTTAATGTTGTAATGGAAAATGTCCTTCTATGATAGGGAGGGCATTTTTCAATTTGTATTGACGCTGTAAATAAAAGAAAAAAAGAAATGCCCTTGCTGAGTTTCTTGCCGGTTCTTCTCAGTACAAGGCTCCCGCCCCATAGTTATATAGGAGTCCAGGGTTTTATAGTCAAGTAAAACAATCAAGCTTTATAACTGGCGTTTATTAAAAAAAAGGTAAGAAAGGCACATGGAATTCAGACAATCAAAGACTTAAGCATCGCTAATAACGTCACGATATGAACCAAAGTAATTTAAAATAGCACATTATGAATTATAGTAAAATAAAATGAGATGCTAACCTGAACTTGCTCCAGCAGTATGTCTCCTCACTGTTACTCAATAGCACGCTTTATGCTCGCTTAAGACGTCCGTTCACGACGATTGCTAGTCCACGACTGTCCGCCCCGCCCGGTATCGGACCACGAACAAGGTAAAGATCGAGTGAGTGAGTAAAAAGATCGCAATCTATCTGTCAAACGTTTAAACAATTTTATTATGATTAGTCTATGGTTTTATGATATTAAATTGAGTGTATTTATATTTATGTACGTTTTGCAATAAATTTATTAGGATGGATGTACCAGTCCCGAACCAGGTACCAGTGGTTGACCACTCGCATGTTCAATTGAATAAATTAAGAAATTCGGGCATTTTTGAAGAATCTAATTGTTTTATTAGGTTGGCCAATAATGTAACCGACCTTCCAAACATAATTTTTGCGAGAGTGAACGAAAAATATCGCTATCTTGCTCTTCTTGTCAGACCGTGTCTCGTTCACTGGTCTTCCGGCCACCATTACAGTAAGAAGTGGACGTCGACGTGGTAAGTTAAATCTAAGCTAATCACCTATTATTTCTTAAATAATGTCATGATGTTGTATTATTTTTAAAATTCAGTGTATAAGCAGGTGGAATGAACTCTAATTTTTTTTTTTTAATTTTTATCTAGTTTATATAGAAAGGTGGTTAACTACTGGAACACACTTTGTACTGGGTTCCTATTATTGACCAACTGGTTTGCAACTGGATATCTATGGTGTTTCTTTTTTTTTCTTTTTTTTCACAGTGATGGTTTGGTTTAACAAATTAGGGCATTATGCCTACCTATCATTAAAATAGTTTGTAGTGTGCTATTAATTGACCACTGGTTTGTTATTGGTACATATAGAAGTAAATACAGTGTTCCTATGGATGACCGGATTAGTTTAATTTCGCTTTCCGTTGTTTTAGATGAAAGATGCCCCCCAAAAAGTCATTTTTTAAATATACAGAAGAAGATCTGCTGAAGTGTCTTGACGAAATTAGTAAAGGCGCTCAAATAAGGCCAACATGTCGAAAATATGGTATTCCACACCCGACTGTTATAAACAAACTGAAAATGAGACATCCTGTACAGCGCAAAATGGGACCACCTACTATCTTGACCCCACAAGAAGAATTACTAATGACCAGATAGATTAACGCTAACGCTAAAAAGGGAATCCCCTTAACAAAGGAACGATTATTGGAAACAGTTAGCCAAATTATACAAGAGGACGGCCGAAAAAATCCGTTAAATAACGGGATTCCTGGCCGAAAATGGTTTAACAGTTTCCTAAGGAGACATCCGGATGTAAAACAGCGACATGCTGAATCTATAAACTCAGCGTGAAGCCGGGTAACGGAAGCCAGCCTGAGAAAATGGCACTTTGATTTAAGAGAATTCTTAATAAGTGAACATGCCGAAAATTTACTTGACGATCCTGAGAGAATTATAAATGCTGATGAATCCGGATTCAATATTTGTCCTACGTCAGGTTTGGTGCTTGGTCCTAAAGGAATGGCCAATTTGTACGAAATTCAAGATAAGGAAAAAGAAAGCATCACTGTCTTGGGAACTTTTTCAGCATCCGGAAAAGTCTTGCCCGTCCTTATCATTTACTCCTACGAAAGGATTCCTCTTGAAATAGCACGAAATATACCAGATGACTGGGCCAGCGGAAAGTCATCAAAAGGATGGATGACATCCAGAGTTTTTCATGGCTATATCGCCAATACATTACTACCAGCATTACGGAAATCTAGTGTCAAATTTCCTGTACTTTTTCTAATCGATTGTCACAAGTCCCATATAACTTACGAAGTCAGTCAACTTTGTACTGAAAATCAAATTATTTTGTATGCCCTACATCCTAATGCGACTCATATAATACAGCCAGCGGATGTGTTTTTAGGCCATTGAAAAATTCATGGAAAAAGATTGTCCACAAATGGAAATCCGACACTGGAAACAGAGTTGTAACCAGGGCTCAATTCGCTCCATTACTAAGAATCGCAATGAAATCTGCAACTTCTGAAATCATATGTAATGGATTTCGCAAATGCGGATTGTATCCGTTCAACGTTGACGCTATAGATTACACTAGATGCATGAGTAATGAAAGCAGACACAGTGCCATAGATAAACCAGCTGAAATAAGCGTAGAACACGCACTATATTTTGAATCTCTTATGTCGCAAAGGCTAGTTCGAGAGTTCCGAGCTGTCAATCCTAATGAACCGTGGGCCGGAGAAGAATTGGCAAGAGAACTTTTCTACGTATGGCGTAAAATCAGAAAGAACGTTCAAGAAACCGATGATACTGGTTCATTACGTGTTGCAGATGATCGGACTGGAGAACATGAGAACATTCCTGAAATCGAGATTTCTGGCACTCCTGCAAGTTCAAGAGAGCAACGAACACCGATTCCAATTTCTCCAAATTTATTAGAGGGAACACTTTTAACTAAAATCACATTATTTTAAAATTAAATTTACAGAGTAATTATTGTAATTATAATTATTGCCAATAACACAGCAAACGCCGGACTTAATGCCATAAGGCATTCTCTAACAGTCAACCAGTGAAGATGTACATAATTTTTTGTAGGCGGTGACATTAAAATTTAGAGAATAACAATTTAAATAAGGAAAAAAAGAAACACTTAACTTAACTAGCCTAAATATACATACTCGTACATAAATTATACACAAAATATATATAACTATACAAATACATATTATACTATATAGGTATATTTATAATTTATGATTCGAACTCGCAACCTCTTTCCTTGCTGGTTTGAATCAGAAAGTTGCCAAATTCAATTGGTAGAACCGTGAAAATATTAAAAATTGGAGAAAAGAGAAAAGACGGGCTACAAATGCGATTCAGTCGCGATTTAGCATCGATACAATCGCGGTGCAGCATCGATACAGTCGCAAATCCTTGTACCGCCTTAATAAAAGTAGCGACATAATCGCGATGCAGTCGCACGACTGTCAAACGCGCATTTGTATGGCTGCAAAAAATCGCAATGTATAAGTATCAGTATTACAGTGGCAAGAAAGGAACGGGATGCATACTTACCTAGGTATTTGCGGATAAAAATTCCGGAATAAGAAGAAATGTACTTTCTCGTGATGAACCAACATTATCAACCTACCCGAATTTCCAATAATTTTTTTTAAATGAAAATAATATGTTAGCGAATAATTAAGTTTAGGTAAATATGCATTCGATTATTCGATATCCAGTGAATACCTGTGTATTCAATGAAAAAAAAACAATGACAATGCATTTTGATTTATTCGTATCACGTTAAAAAAAATCAATGACACCCTCTCTGTATTTGATTTTGAATAATTTTCTTTTAGATTTTGCGTTGCTATTCACATTGTCCAATTTTAATTTATAATAATACCTCACTGACAAGTACTTTTCTACAACCAATCTTATTAAATTAACTTGGTGAAGCATGCCGCAGATATGATCGGTGTCTACTGGAAAAAGATTCACATCACCAAAAAATTTTTTCATCACAGTGGATACTATAATATATAATTAGTGCTTGTCATTACATAGGCCTGTAAAATAAACTGACGAATAACTGTTTCAGTGGTTTTCAAACAGAGTAGACGTCAGATGAGACATAAATCAACCCACCTTCATCTTTTATAATAACTAATTTAATTTAACTAAAACTAACAACCCATCTCTTCCCTTGGGTGTAGTAAAATGCGACTAATGGACTAAAGACTGCACATACATCCTACAGCATAGAGCGGCGATAGGCTCATCAAAATAATACTACCAACCCCTCTCTTCTCTTCGGTGTCGTAAAATGCGACTAACGGACTAAAGACTGCACTTGCAACCAACGGCAAAGAGCGGCGATGGGCTTACCAAAATAATACTACCAACCTCTCTCTTCTCTTTGGTGTCGTATAAGGCGACTAACGGACTAAAGACTGCACATACATTCAACAACATAGAGCGGCGATGGGCTAATCAAAATCATACTACCAACCCCTCTTATCTCTTGGGTGTAGTGAAAGGCGACTAACGGATTAAAGACTGCACTTGCATCCAAAAGCAAAGAGCGGCGATGGGCTTATCAAAATAATACTACCAACCTCTCTCTTCTCTTTGGTGTCGTATAAGGCGACTAACGGACTAAAGACTGCACATACATGTTACTACAGCATAGAGCGGCGATGGGCTCATCAAAATAATACTACCAACCCCTCTCTTCTTTTCGGTGGCGTAAATGGTGACTAACGGAATAAACACTACACATAGAACCAACAACATAAAGCGGCGACGGGCTCATCAAAATAAAACTACCAATCCCTCTCTTCTCTTCGGTGTCGTAAAAGGCGACTAAAGGATTAAAGACTGCACATACATTCTACAACATAAGCAAAAAGCGGCGATGGGCTAATCAAAATAATACTACCAACCCTCCCTTCTCTTCGGTGTTGTAAAAGGCGACTAACGGACTAAAAACTGCACGTACATTCAACAACATAGAGCGGCGAAGGGCTCATCAAAATAATACTACCAATCAATCTCTTCCCTTCGGTGTCGTAAAAGGTGACTAACGGACTAAAGACTGCACATACAGTCAAGAACATAGAGCGGCGATGGGCTAATCAAAATAATACTAATACCCCTCCCTTCTCTTCGGTGTTGTAAAAGGCGACTAACGGACTAAAAACTGCACGTACATTCAACAACATAGAGCGGCGAAGGGCTCATCAAAATAATACTACCAATCTCTCTCTTCCCTTCACTGTCGTAAAAGGCGACTATCGGACTAAACTCTACATATACAACCAACAGCACAGAGCGGCGATGGGCTTTCCAAAATAATATTACCAACCCCTCACTTAGGTGTCGTAAAAGGCGACTAACGGACTAAAGACTGCACATACATTCAACAGCATAGAGCGGCGATGGGCTTATAAAAAAAATACTACCAACCCCTCTCTTCCCTTCGGTGTCGTAAAAGGCGACTAACGGACTAAAGACTGCACATAGGTACATTCAACAGCATAGAGCGGCGAAGGGATCATCAAAATTATACTACCAATCCCTCTCTTCCCTTCGGTGTCGTAAAAGGCGACTAACGGACTAAAGACTGCACATACAACCAACAGCATAGAGCGGCGATGCGCTCATCAAAATAATACTACCAACCCCTCTCTTCTCTTCGGCGTTGTAAAAGGCGACTAATGGACTAAAGACTGCAAATACATTATTATATTTATATAGCGTTGACCATTTCATACTTTTATAGTCATTATCAGTATACGCCATACGCACATTTCAAATGTCATCTACTCAATAAATATTTATTAAAATTCTATATATATTATAAATATAAAAAACTCGGGAATTTTGCGTGCCCTAGGGCAGGCAACACAGAAAAATGGCGGGCTACGAATTACGGCAAAATACGCTTCGCTCAAAATTAACGATAAAACTACATTATGACAATTCAATGTTTACTTACCGATGGTAGGTGATTGTTCTAATAATAATTGTTTTATGTCGACCTTTATAATTTCTGCATATTTTTATAGCGCAAACCGTCATTTTTAGTAAAATTAAAAGGCGTGCAAAAGATGCATCTTCTGCGGCGACACAAATGGCATTGAGCGATAGGTTTGAGCATAGCGGCCAACAGTTGGCTGATATTTTTTTGGATGCCGGCTCGCGGTAGAGACTCTATCTAGACATTATATAATCAAAGACTATATCGATATTAAAATAAATCTAAACAGACTTAACAAACAAACAATGAGTTGGTAACGGATAAAATGTTAACTAGAAAAAAAAAATCAACCAGTTTCAGGAAGCTCGAGTGGGATTCGAACCCACCCACCCATTTTATTCGTTATCTATACAGCACTGAATGCAAAACTTCAATAATAAATATATGAATGAGTTGGTAAGCAAATCTCACAAAAACAAAACCAAAAACTTCTCTACATCGAACGACTTTACACCTTCTTTACACGATAATAAAAATAAGGCTATTGCAATACCTACCATTACATTTTTGAATGCTAGGCTTCATTGTATGTAATAATAGTCACCCCTTATAGTCATAATATAGAAAACTGAATAATAAAATGATTTGACATCAAACAATTTCCCAAATGGAATGACACAATGTAATGACATTTGAAACTTTTATGATCATTACAATAATTACTTTCAACAACATTAAACTGGTAAAATTCAGTTTTTCTCTAAACCTAATACAATAGAACATTCGATAAGCATATTATTTAAAATTAAACAATTTTAGTCAAGACTTATCTTACAACATCGAAACCAATTATAATAATATAATACTTTCCTACACTCACACCAATTATCTAGCCCAAGAGAAGCTTTGAAGAAACTCGTTAAATGGTTACTAGACAACGGATAAACATACTTAAAAGACTTAAATACATACTTATTATACATAGAAAACACCCAGACCTGTGACAATTTAGAAAAACAATAATTTCTAAATTGACCCGACCAGGGATCGAACCCGGGACCTCAGAGATGGCGACACCATGAAAACCGGTGTACAAACCACTCGACCAAGGAGGTCGTCAAATTTATTATTATTATAACATTCGTGCATGTCCAATAAATTAAATAGAAATATGCATTTATATTATAAACATTTTTAGAGATTAGCCATTCTCTCAAACATTTTTAGAATACTCAGGATGGTAGTCTAACGCAATAGGCAATTTATTATAAATACGTACTTACAGCAAATACATTTAATTAGATAACCAACAAGACCTCCTTACATGCTAACATGTTACATTTCTTATTCTTTAATGGTGTCGCTCCACTTAAAGGCTGCCATGGAAAACATAATTAAAATGGTAGGGTGCGGAAGGCGCCCACTGGCAAGTGTACATATCAATTTGTAATCATCTAAATAACAAAAGTAGGTAAGCAGTCAATACTAAAAATACAACAATAGCCAAACTTGTGGTAATGCCACCATTTATAATGCTATTTTCTTTAATCTACAAAACTCAGGGAGGGTATACGGATCGCTCACTCTGCCCGCTTGAGTAGGGCTTAAATAAAGGACTTAACTTCGGCTACTCTTACTGAAGGACGGTGTGCAGAGGCGAAAGCTAGGCCGCGTACCCGGGGACCGCGCCGACAGGAAATCGGTACCCGCAGAGGTAGTCACCCGCAGGACATCGGCGGGTAGGTAGACTGCGCTAGGTCAGCAGTAGGTAGGCTGCGATAGGGCAGCTGTAGTTTGCTACGGTAGGGCAGCAGTAATGGCAGCAGACCAGGGGGTGACAGGAACCCGGTGGAAGAATATCAACCTGGGTGCTGTCGTTTTGTCCTTTTGTTGTGTCCTCGCCAATTACAATTTGCACATTTAACCAATGGTATGGAGCATCTGAAAATGTGTGAACAATTTTATTAAAATTATAACATGTTACATTGCTGGTTTTACCAATCCCGAAGTAATTACTAGATATATTCTTTTGTTTTTAGATCCTCCATCTAAATCTCTGTTTTAACAACTCTTCTGTTCCTGCATAAAAATCACACGATCCGCGGTTTTTCTAAAAATGGAGCACCTGTTCAAAAATAATTAGTTGTACATTAGTATAGCTGTAAAGGTACACCAAACATTACTTTCTTGCTGAACATTTTGGGATGTAATTCAGCATAATTCAATCTTGTGGGAATAAAATTTAAAAGTTTAACTTTCATTCTATAAAATGGCATGGGGTGACGCTGACGGTAGGCCCTAATACCTGGGCTTAAGCATCCCTGGCTATGCCACATACTTACATGTTTTAGACAAACTCTTAATCAGTGAGTACTGTGGAGTCTATGCCATGTTGGTACACTGGCAGGTTCTACATTGAAATAATTTATGAATAAAACTTGTAATTTGAAGTCATGAAAAAGTAGTTAGAATGTGAAACGGGACTTGGAGAGAGAGAACAGTCTGAGGCGCAAGCATGGAATATGGATGGATGTCACATGAAGTGTTTGACTATAATCAACATTTAATTATAAAAAGTAACTTCTTTTTTTACTCTCACGCCAATAATCCAGCTAGCCCAAGTATGCTTGTTTTGAAACTTGTTTTTTTTTTGGTGGTGTGTCAAGGGATAAACGTAACCAATACTTATTAAGCATAGACAACACCCAGGCTCGGAATCAAAGTACTTAAAACAGTTATTTCTAATTTAATAACACGGAGCATCAGGGACGGCGACATCTGAATAGGAGCGCAAACTATAAAATTAAAGTGAAATATGTTGCCCGCGCCTCGAACTTCAGCGACGCACGTAGCAGTGCATGCGATATGGCACGGCTGTGCACGCAACAGTGCACGCAAGTGCACGCAACAGTGCACGCTAGTGCACGCAACAGTGCACAACAGTGCACGCAACAGTGCACGCCATGGTGCACGCAGTAGTGCGCAACAGTGCACACCATAGTGCACGCAACAGTGCACGCTAGCGCACATAGCAGTGCACGCCATGGTGCACGCCAGCACACACATCAGCTCACGCCACGGTTCGAAGCAGTGCACGCCGTAGTGCACGCCAGCGCACGCAGCAGCACACATAGCAGTGCACGCCACGGTGCATGCCATTGCAAGCAGCAGCGAACGCCACGGTACACGCCAGTGTACGCAGCAGCGAACGCCATGGTGCTTGTGCACGTCCAACCATTATTGATAACTCAAGAAAAACCTTCTTAAATAATGTGCTGAAAGTACTCGACCAATATCTAATTGTAATTTTCTCATTAAAGTGTAATTTATTGAAAACAATTATGAAGTAATGTTTGCAATGTAAATGTAGAATAATTTGAACTGTATTTGAACCATGGAATAGTTAATGTTTTGCCTCTCTTTAAAAATGCTGTCGGTGCATGTCGTATTACTTGGTGTTT
Organism: Scoparia ambigualis; assembly: GCA_963921215.1. Taxonomy (NCBI): domain Eukaryota; kingdom Metazoa; phylum Arthropoda; class Insecta; order Lepidoptera; family Crambidae; genus Scoparia; species Scoparia ambigualis. The sequence goes on from OY992510.1 coordinate 9,588,782, forward strand.
TATAATATTTAATTTGTGTCCATTTTTATGTTTTCGTTGTAAGCATTGCTAAATAATAAGTAAATAGCAAAATATAAATTATTGTAAAGGGTTTGAAACGTCAGGAATAAACAACAATGTAATGTAGTAAATTAAAAGCGAGTTTGGTCTGTAAAAAGTATTTCATTTCAATGTGCAGTGTTCGCGTAAACCTTAGAGTATCACATAAAAAAACAATTAATAAACATAACTTCTAAAAGTCTGAATTGTTGGTGTCATATACATAACAAAATACCGGGAATGTTTCCGCATAACCTTTCCATGAAATTCACGCTTAATTCATTATGTCTTAAATAGCGTAAATGTAAAGTCATAATAACGTTTGTAAAACTTCATAATTACAGAATATCGTATTCAGAGTAAACAGCCATAATAGTAACTTTAGTAAAACGCCAAGTTTTATGAGTTGGTTTTATGAAACGTTTGCAAAAACAATAAGTCAGCTAATGGTCTTAAGAAGAATTCGCTACATCGTTGGCTCGCAACTGTCGCGACATCTGGGAGCTTAGCGGGTGATTAGAACCAACCAAAGGGTTGATCCTATGTAGATAGGATCAACCCTTTGCAAATCCAAGAGTTAATGAGATACCATCTGATCGGTTACCTGGTTCATTATAAAGAACCCCTCGATCGACTTTTCTTACACACATATAATATGTATGACCCATTCTATGCGATACCAATTGTTCAGTTACCTGGTATTTTTTTTATGAAATACCCCACCGACCGAATTGACCGGGATTTATTTTATTAAAACTTTTGCATACCCAACAATCAATGCGATACTAATTGTTCGGTTGCCTGGTATAAAACCCCACGGACAAGATCACATTGACTGATGAATCGGGCTGAATAAATTAACTTTCATCTAAAAAATTCTTAATCGTATCCAACAGTTAATAGATTAGATTATGTATGGCTCTCAATAAACATAAGCAGGCCCTTATCCCTCCTTATTCCTTAATAGCAACCAACACAAAAGGTGATACCAATCGGTAGGTTTCCTGGTTTATTTAAAACCCCTTGACTAAGATCATGTCAACTGGCAGTGTAATCTAAATCTCGAATAATAATGATATGCATATGTATTCCTACGCTTAATCATAACTTATAAAAAGGGGGGGAAAAAAGTTAAGTACTGTCCCACTGCTGGGCAACGGCCTCCATTATTGAAATCAAGTCATCTGTTCCCGACGGGTGTAGTCGCCGAACAGTTTAGCCGTTGTGCTTCGATGTGGACTGTATGTTCTTCAATAAAAACTCGGTTCTTGATTAGTGCTTCTTTATTCTTCAAGGTGGGGTCCGGAGAGCTTACAAATTCTGCTCTGACCGGCCGTGACTTAAACACATTATGGGTTGGCAACTAGCAGCCTTGTGGGACAGCTGCCGGCTCATGTGGGCAGTTTTACATTTTACCATAACTAACTACCCACATGAACCGTCGTAATTTGTGCAGCTGTCCCTTTCGTTCGGACTTCTCTTTTTATCTTAAATTTATTACCTACCCTACGGTATCACTCGTAATCTGGATACCCTACTTATTTATTTTCTTAATTACATTGATATTCCTAACAATAGAAACCTACAATTACGAAAGCTAATCTCTTACTTTCCTAACTTTAATTACCTTAGAGAGGCGTAAGGCCCCTGGGCACGTATACCTGGCCCTTACCTTGTCAAAACCATTACCTGTTTAATAACTTTTACCTTTTGTTAAAATGAAACGCAAAAAATTAATTATTTATTATCAAAAAACCTTTACACATATGAGACTTAATCTACTTATGCAAATACACATACCTAAATTTAGCCGTATTATATCTAACTATATAATATCATAAAGTCGAGACTTCTGTCCGTAACAGGCTCCCCCCGGCGCAGCATCCGCGTAGCCTCTTCACTCCATCGGCAGGACAGCCAGTCTCGTCGTCGGTCGTCGGAACGTGCCGCCTTTGGTGCGCACCTCTACGTTGCGTACTTCTTTGTCAGGTCCAGGAAATGTCTTCGTGACGACGCCTCTAGGCCATACATTGCGGGGTAGTGTGTTATCCACAATTATGACCACGTCGCCCTCTCGTACGTTGCGTCGCTCGGAGTCGCGCGTGCCGCCGCGCGGTATGAGTAGTGGTAGATACTCGCGCAGCCAGCGTCGCCAGTACTCGTCCGCCAGCGCCTGCGCCGCCCGCCATGTGTTTCGGTCGGCGCGCTCGCACGGCCCAGTGGTGGGCAGGCCGCTCGAGCTACCCAAAAGGAAGTGATTTGGTGTCAGCGCTTTCGGTTCGTCGATGCTCACAGGGACGTGTGTTAGAGGCCGAGCGTTGACAGTGTGCTCGGCTTCGGCTAGTAGCGTCATAAGTACTTCTTCACGCGGTGACTTCTCGTTGAGCGTAGTGCGCAGCGCCGTTTTGACTGTTCTCACCAGCCGTTCCCATGCGCCGCCTTGGTGTGGCGCGCCTGGCGAAATGTAACGCCACTCTGTGCGTTGCGTTAGCGCGTATTCTCGTAGCGCTGGCTCCCATTCTTCGTATGCGGCCTTTAATTTTCTATCCGCGCCTTTAAAATTCGTAGCGTTGTCACTATATATAACGTGGAGCCATCCCCTCCTGGCCGCCATTCGTCTTAGAGCCATAATCGCCGAGTCTGTAGATAAGCTCGCCGTAATCTGCTGCCCGCGCGTAGTTTGCGGGATGCTTTGAGGCGGTCGATATCGTCTGCGAAGCTCTCTCGTTGCGATTCAATGGTTAGTAGGCGCTCGGCCTCGTTGATATGTTCAATTGTCATGTTACTAGCGCGGCGGCGGCATCTCTGAGTGAATAGTAGCACGTTCACCATCGTTCTCACTAAACGCTCGTAGGAAGAGAAGCGTCGAGCGTCTGGCACTACGCTACTATCACTCTGCCACGTAAGTAGTGTAATATTGGGCATTCTAGATCACTTTTCACTCCATTGATCTCACTGACGTTCGATCAATGTCGTTAAAAGTGATCTAGAATGTCCCAATATTACTTTTGAAAATTCCCAATATTCCTCCATTGATCTCACTGACGTTCGATCAATGTCGTTAAAAAGTGATCTAGAATGTCCCAATATTACTTTTGAAAATCACTGCCATTCGCTCGTATATATGTTTAAGCGCTATGCTTCAAAGTCATTTTATTGAAACTCCCGAAACACTGTGGTCAATAAGAAAACAGCTGCTATGAGATTTGTTAAACAAAAACAGTCATTAAAATTAAAATGCATTTGCCCACCATCATCAAATGAGTTAAAACGTCATGGCAACTTATTGCCGAACAGTATCCGTTGTATTGTTTGCGGCCCTTCGAATTGTGGAAAGACAAACTTAGTAATTAGTTTATTACTACATACAGATGGTCCACGGTTCCGCAACCTTTATGTTTATTCAAAATCTTTGTATCAACCTAAATACATATTTTTAGAAAAAGTATTAAATATGGTTGCAGGTACATCGTATCATAAATATAATGACAACACCGAAGTTTTGAGTCCACATGATGCTTTGTCTGACTCGATTATTATATTTGATGATGTTGCTTGTGAAAACCAAAACCACATCCGAGATTATTTTGCTATGGGACGTCATAAAAATATCGATTGTTTTTATATTAATCAAACTTATACAAAAGTACCAAAACAACTTATTAGGGACAATTCTAACCTAATTATATTATTTAAGCAGGACGATGTAAATTTGAAACACGTATATGATGAACACGTAGGGTCGGACATGACTTGGTCACAATTTCGAGAAATGTGCTCAACTGTTTGGAAGAAACCATTCAATTATCTTGTAATAAATAAGGATTGTGAACGAAACAAAGGATGTTATAGGAAGACATTTGATACGTTTATAGAATTAGATTAATGTACAAAAGCAGTTGTAATTATGCCATAAAATCACTTTCATTTGTGACTTAAAGCTGAAAGGAAACCTATTTATTGAAATGGAAAGAGATTTAAAAGAACAAATTGTAAAATCAGCATCAGCTGTTAAAAGGAAGGTAGACTTAATAAAGGATGCTAAAAATTCTAACAATGTTACCCTGGAAACAATATTTAAACCTATTGTTGACCCTCTTAACATTTTAGCGAATAGAAATGATGAAAAGAACTTACAGGAAGTAAAGCTTTATGATCCCATATCAAAAAAAAACAGGAAAAATGAAAGCGAGAAGTCGTATTCTTCTTGTGAAGAATATATTGATTCTAATAGTGTAGATGAAGAGGAATATCAAGACACACCACAAAAATCAGACAAAATCCTAACTACGTCACCTTTTAAGAACCATGATGTAAGTAAAGGTTCTTTTAAGTCCCTCCAATCATCACCAAACATTATAAATCAAGATGAGTCTTCCTCATGGTCTACGTCATCTGAAGTATTTAATGCCATACCTTTTGGAATTAGAAATGAGCGAGGGAAACTTGAGCTTGGAAACACTCGCGTTCATGATGACGGTAGAATTCTTAAAGTTGGAAACATTACTTTTGAAAAGACTCTTGGCTTAAAAGAACTATTATATAAAAAGGTACCAAATCTAGATGTTATTACAGATGACGACCTTGAAAACTACAAGCTACTACTTATCAATACTAATGCACACAGACGTAACTTTGATCCTGCCAAACCAATAAACAGCAATAAAGGGTTTAAATACATGAGTATTATAAAACCATTATTTAAATTCTCTAAACAACCTACTAGTACTGAGAGTCCTCCACAGGGAAAAGGTATCAATCTTTTTAAAAAAGTTAAAACAAATACAGATTTAGTTTATTGGGATGATCCAAATGAATTAATAGAACGATTGAAATTACTGCTTGCGTCAAAAGCTGCTGGTAACACGGGTTTGGATAATGAAATCGTTGCAATAATTGAAGAACTGCGCGAAGCGGGCATCATAAATATGGAATATAAACAAATAGCACGGGGAAAATTAAGCAGTATACTCGCAGTAAGCAAAGCTTCGAGATTATAATGAATATAGATAAATTCGGTCATCACATTCATAAACGTTTGAGGTTATCTGAATACATCGATACCATAAACGATACGTTAAAAAAGTGCGAAACGGGCGAATACGACTTAAAATCATCAAAACTTAAAGGTTTATCATCTCCAGACAAGGACGATGAAGCTGTAAATAAGGCATATTTGGATAAAACTGTACAAGATCTAAGGAATGAAATAAATAAAGTTAATAGTCGTGTAAAAATTTACATCCAGAACTTAGAATCAGCTACTTCCAATCGCTTGTCTACTATGTTTTACTCAAAAACAGAAATAGACCGTATGATTCAAGCAAAGTCAAACAAAAATGAGTAAAAGAGATATAGTAGAAGAAATTCACAGAGCGGCGAGAAGAAATTTTCCTCGCCGATGTACAATTATAAAAGGAGTAGATGATTCATGGCAAGCTGACCTTATGGATTTTCAAAAGTATTCACAATTTAATAAAGGATATAAATATGTTTTAGTAGTTATTGACACTTTATCGAAATACGTTTGGACAAATCCTTTGAAGAGTAAAGATAAAATTAATGTCACCAACGCAATGGAAAATATATTATTGAATTCGTCTCGGAAACCAAAAAATTTGCAAACAGATTTAGGTAAAGAGTTTTATAATGAAAACTTTAAAGAGTTGATGAAAAAATATGACATTAACCATTATTCCACTTATTCTGTGAAAAAAGCAGCAATTGTTGAAAGAGTAATTAGAACGCTAAAAGGTCACCTTTATAAGCTATTTAGCTTATGCGGTCAATACCAGTGGATAAATAAAAATTTGAAAAACGTGGTACAAAGCTATAATAACACTGTTCATCGTATAACAAAATTTAAACCTATTGATGTTGACAAAAGAAATCAGACAACTGTAAAGTACAACATCATCAAATCACAAAATAATAACATAACGAAAAAAAATAAGTACCGTGTTGGTGATCATGTTCGGATTAGTAAATACAAAGGTGAATTCTACAAAGGTTATACTCCCAACTGGTCAACAGAAATCTTCAACGTTGTGAAAGTTAACCATACAAATCCTGTCACATACCACTTAGAAGACAAACATAAGCAAATCATTTTAGGATCTTTTTACGGATACGAACTGCAAAGAACCCAATTTCCCGATATATATCTTATTGAAAAAGTTTTAAAGAAAAAAGGAAACAAACTCTTTGTCAAATGGTTGGGTCTCAGTGATGGTGAAAACAGTTGGGTTGACAGAAAATTATTAATGACTTAATATAAATATCGCCTGATTATGTTGTACAGTCACTTTACGAACATCAATGAAGGAAGGAAGCGGCATTGTCAACAATTTAATAGATAACATTCCGTTCGAGTTACACTTACCTGGATATCAGTTTTGTGGTCCAGGAACAAAACTTAAAAAACGCTTACTAAGAGGTGAACGAGGAATAAATAAATTGGATGAAGCTTGCTTGTATCACGATATTGCTTACAATAATAAAGATTGGAACGTTAGACAAAACGCCGATTTAGAACTTTTAAATATGGCAAAGAAAAGATTGAAATCGAAAGATGCTGGGAAAGGAGAAAAGATTGCATCATGGATAGTAAAAAATGCAATGAAAGCAAAACTTAAAGCCGGAGCAGGAGTGCGGTCATTCATGAAAGGTGTTAAAAAAATTCAAAAGCAAATGAAAAAAATAAAATGTAATGATAACCGCACGGCTATAAAATATGCGCATGCAGCTGCAAAAAAAGTGTTTTCTAATATAAAAGGAATACGCTTCCCACGCTGCATTCCTGTTCCGAAAACTGGTGGGTTGTTACCCCTCATACCAATCTTTGCTGGTTTATCAGCTCTTGGTTCACTCGCTGGGGGTGCTGCAGGTATAACAAAGGCTGTTAACGATTACAAGGTCGCTCAAAAAAATCTTCAAGAATCAGAACGACATAACAAGATGATGGAAGCTGTTGCACTTGGAAAAGGGTTGTATTTGAAGTCTCACAAAAAAGGAGCGGGCTTGTACTTGCAACCTCCAAAAAACTAATTAAACGGTTACCCAAACGAGCACTTACTAATTTAGATATATTAAAGCACTCAGTTGATATTCCATATTTTCGTGGCGTTTTTATGAGAGATACGTTACCCTCAAAACCAAGAAAAATTGAGTGTGCTATTCTTAATTTAGATAGTTCTTCAAATCCTGGAACTCATTGGGTAGCCTATGTAAAAGAAAATAATTACTGTGAATATTTTAACAGTTTTGGTAACTTAAAACCTCCATTAGAATTAATAAAATATTTGAAAGATAGGCACATAAATTATAATTACAAACAGTATCAATCTTTCGGTACTGTAAACTGTGGTCATCTTTGTTTATTATTTTTAAGAAAGTATTGGAAAAATCATTTATATAGGTTACAATTAAAATAACTTGACAGTATAAAAATGTCTTTCACTGTATCCATAACTGGGCAAGGAGCCTCATTAATAACTAACTATTCACCAACTTTAGAATTACGTGGGCAATATGAGTGCGGACTTATATACTTTTCTACTTTTAATTCTATTCCTAATATAGACGAAAGGAACAATAAGTTTTATTACGGTATCAATGAGTTCATCGAAATTCCTGAAGGATCATATGAACTTCAAGATATTTGCGAATTTTTAAAAAGCAACATTAAGAACACTGCATTAAAATTGACTTGTAATAATAATACTCTCAAAACCAAAATATTTTGTTCAGAAGATGTTCATTTCGAGAAAAATAATTCCATTGGTAGAATTTTAGGTTTTGCTAACGACACAATTAAGGCAAATATAAGTTGTGAGTCTCAGTACCCAGTCAGTATTTTAGCAACAACCATCGTACGCATCGAATGTGACGTAGTTAGCGGATCATTCGTGAATGGGAAAGCAAGCCATATTATTTATGAGTTTGTGCCTAATGTACCACCCGGTTATAGAATTATTGAAATTCCTAAAAACTTAATCTATTTTCCAGTCAATCAAAGTTCAATTAGTGCAATTAATATTAGGTTGTTAGACGCTGATAATAGACAGATTAATTTACGTGGAGAAGACGTACAACTTTATTTACATTTTAGAAAAAAATGATTAATTTTAATAAAAACCCTACCTCATCAGGTGTTCAAGTCAGTTCCAAAAGAGCAATAAGTAAAAGAACACCGTTTGACTTAAAAAAGAAGGTTACTAAAAATAATAAAGAATTTCTAAAGCTAGTAGGCTTGTTAAAATGAACATATTAAATATATCTCAGCCAACGTCATACGATAACAGTATCGAGAGTTTTGAATATCATTCGTATAAGCCGTATGTAACAAGTTTCAACAATAATGATGAAATAAGAATACCAATCAATCAGCAAGATTTGTATGTGTTGCCGTCACGCAGCACTTTGTATATTGAAGGTAAAGCTGATGTATATAACAGTACCACTAAAGAAAAGGTAACAAGTGTGCATTTTGTAAACAATCCTGCGTTATTTCTATTCCAAGATATTCGATATGAGTTAAATGGAATAGAAATAGATAAAATAAAAAATGCAGGTATCACAACGACAATGAAGTCTTATTTGTCTTTGAATGAAAATGAATCCAAAAGTGCAAAAGTTTGGGGTTGGTCTCCTGCAGGAATAACCAATGTTACAAACGGAGTTTTCTCTGTCTCCATACCATTAAATAAAATATTAGGATTTGCAGAAGATTATGAAAAAGTTTTAATTAACTGTAAACATGAGTTAGTACTGTTGAGGAGCAACACAAATGTCAATGCAATAAAATTGAGTAAAGAGCAAATAGTGGAAAATATAACAATAAATAAAATCGTTTGGCGTGTTCCACATATTAAAGTGTCAGATCGAGAGAGAATTAATTTATTAAAGCATTTAGAAAAAGATCGAGCCATTACACTAGCGTTTCGTAACTGGGACTTGTATGAATATCCGTTACTACCCAAGACACGTAAGCATACTTGGGCTATTAAAACTTCATCGCAAACAGAGAAACCTCGATTTGTTATTATTGCCTTACAAACAAACCGAAAACATAATGCTCAAATGTCAATGGCTGAGTTCGACCATTGCAATGTTCGTGACGTAAGAGTGTTTTTAAATTCATCATATTACCCCTACGAAGGACTTAACATAAATTTCTCTGACAACAAGTTTTTATTAATATACGAACAGTATGCAAGGTTTCAGCAGTATTATCACGGACGTCGATCAGAACCGTTGTCGAGTTTAAAAGAGTTTAAAGATATTGCTCCTTTATTCGTTGTTGACTGTTCTCGCCAACAAGAAATGCTGAAGGGATCAATCGACGTAAGAGTAGAAATCGAAACAGATCAAGAGATACCTGATCAGACCGCTGCATACTGCCTTATACTGAACGATTGCATATTTGAATATAAACCACTGAGTAACATTGTGAAAAAGCTATCATGAATAACGATACTATTATAGTGGATGTGCAAGGATTTAAGGATTTGAAAAATAATTTTATTGTAAAAGAGTTATCAATAGCAACTAAAAACCATACGCAGACGTTCTTAATTAAGCCACCATATGCTTTTAAAAACCTAACAGATGAAGAAAAGAAGCAAATCCGGTGGTTAGAAAGGAATCGCGGGCTCAAATGGAGTCAGGGATTCATTGATTACCGTGAATTTAGACGAATAATAGTTCCGTATTTAAGCAGTAAGAAGGTATTAGTAAAGGGATTGGAAAAAGGAATATGGGTTCGCGAGCTATGTCAAGATTGTGAAATAATGGAGTTGGAAGAAATAGGTTGTCCTAACTTTTTAAAATTATATAGTGATTACCATGTAGATGTAAATAAATTTAATTGTGAGTACCATAAAAAAATGTGTGCTTTAAAAAATGTTCTGTGTCTAAAAAAGTGGTACACTTTAAATGTTAATTGAGTTATTAATGTAATAAAGTATTTTCCTCAATAAATCAAATGTGTATAAATATCTTTTTGTTTAATTACTAAAAGTAAAAAGGGTGAATGAAACGATCTTAGTATTCAATTCAATAATATTTATTTTAGAATTTCTTAAAAACTATAACTATATCCACAAACTTTTTTTGATATATTGCTAATGATAGCCTCTGTTTGATCCATTATGGGGTCAATATGCTCTGTTACCACATACTGCGCAGATAATAATGGATCAGTATGATTTGTTTCGAAGTCCACCACTTCAATCTTAATTAATCGACGACCTTGAATCGGCGTACTTTTCATCACGTAAGAATGAGAATGCTTCAGATAACTTCTTCTTTTTCGAAGTCTCTTCTTGGTGATATTATTCACCACCTTGTTATACAGCGGGGAATCGCCTCGCCGTTCATCTGCTCTCCAATTCGGATACTCCTCTGTAAATCCCTCGAGCATATCTTGAGCGTTCTGTTCAAAAGTGGGAGATGACGGTTGTACGAACTCCTTGTTGATGCTGAGCGACACCAGGTTCTCTTGAGTATTCTAAAACATAAAATAAAATAGTTTATTACATACATAAAACCACGACTATTATCCCCGAAGGGTTAGTCAGCGACTACGCAAGGAGGACAGCAAAAGCAGTCCTTTACCATAACCCACTTTTCACCAAATAACGACACAATTACAACACAAATAAAATTAATTTATAATCATACAAAATTATTTAAACTTACCATGTTGATATTATCTAGCTGGACTACTGACGCCTTCACTTTAATAATTGAAATTGAAACTAATTTGAAACCCATTTATATTAATGTACATGATGACACAGCAAGACAATATAGGTAGTAAAACATGTAATTAATGGACATTTCAGCAAAATAAAAAGAAAGAATTGATATTATTAAAGAATGATTAACTTGCCAATAACGTGACCTGATTTGTATTAATTAGGTTTCATATTACCTTATAATCAGAAGAGTACAACCTACTCTGAATTTGACTTGTTCAAACTTGTTTGCGTTAGAATTTTCTTACTTATTTACCGTCAATGTTTTATTATACAAAGATATATAATAAATTAAATAAAAATGCAAGTTAGTCGGTTACTTTTATATTTTATTAGGTATATTAATACAGCTGGGTAGAGTAAATTTTACATTACATTTCATAATCTAAGTTAGATTTCCTATTCAAACAATAAATGAATCTGAGCAAAAGCAACAACTTACATATTTTTTAACAATTTTTATAAATCAAAATATTCATTATATGTACCTACTTAAGTATATTGAAAAACTGGTTACAATAGTTTATAAAAAGTTAATATTATTTTAAATTCAACCAATGAATCTTAGTAATGGTAATAAATAATAATACATTTTTTTATTTCTCAAGCCTTAAGTATAATATAACTCTAATATAATATATCTAAATCATAGTCATATATCTAAATAATAGAATTTAAAAACACAGTGAAAAAAATAATTGCTAAAATATATAATCCCAGTGGCCCCAAGACATAGTAGATATTTTATTTTTTAATATTACGCGTTTGTCATCATTACCTGACAAAGCTATCTTGTTCTGTTCTTGGGTAAATATTTCATGCTTTAAGGATTTAAAAATTATGTTTTTCTTTCTTAAAAAAGTATTTTTGTTTAATACGTTATTGTAATCTTCGAAATGTACGTTTTTCAAAACCTGTTTCTGTATACCTTTAGCCCTTTTTAACTCCTCTTGTACTGTTTTTATACAGTATAATTTTGATCGTAAACCAACAAATTCAGAAATTAAATTTCCACCTAGTTCATCTTTGAAAAGACCTGGTACTTTTTTGTTAAGACCAGGTATACCGTAACAGTTATTTAATGGATAATTACTAGTATCAAAATATCTAAGGAAATTCAACTTTAAATCTGTATAAAAATCTTTGCTTTCTATTGAATAAAGAAAACTGTCAGTATCCGTATAACAAAGCTTTAATTTTTCCCGATAAAAAGGTTTCATAATAGAGTAATGAAAATCAAACATATGACTTTTGGATATTTCTAATACAGAAAAGCCAATATATATGGGTTTGTCTAAAGTAATTGTCTCGGGTTTCATTTGAACAGCTATAAAATTTTCTGTAAAAATAGTAGCACTATGGAAATTTGGTCGAGCTATTAGTTGCTCAGCACCGAAACTTTTCTTTGTTATATTCTTTTCATCATTCCACTTATTAACCAACTTCACGCTGACCCTTTTCTCGGTGTCTTCTAGTGTTTTACCAAATATACTATTATTTAAAAGTTTGAAGAAATCTTGTTCAAATATAGATTTGGCCTTTTTTCGTAACTCAGTGTTCATATCAATGTACTGTTTTAAGTATGGACTCTGATTGAATTGAATTACTCTATGTATTTTTTTTAGCAATAAACCATGTTTTAGACATGTTTTCAGATGGGAAAAATGAATGACATACAAAAACTTATCGTATAAGTTTGGTATCAATTTCGAAGTTTTAGATCCTGGAGGAGCAAATTTTTGAGCACAGAATGGAAAATCGTTATGATAATTATGCAAATGGAAAGGGTATTCTAAGTCTACTTCGAGTATATAGCCAATGTCCCCGTCAATGGGTATATTATGAAAATCAATTTTTGAAATTTCTAGTTCACTTAATAACTTAAAATTTGAATGAGGTAAATAAGCGCACATAGCATAACCATAAAGATTATTACAATCAATATAAACAAGGAAGTTATCACTTTTTGCGGGGTCATAAGTTTGTAAGTACTTGTTATTGGCTTTCGAATATCTTGTAGAACATAAACATATACCACCGCGTATGCCTTTTTGTATCATTCTTATTATTTCCAAATCATTTATTAATTCTAATTTAACATCTGTTTTTAATAGCATAGCGTCAAAACTTAGGCTAGGTGCTGTTAAGTAAAAAGAAGGATCCAGTTTATAATTCGTCTTACACGTTTTTCGAAAACTTTCGAAGACGTCCGCTAGTAAGAGTACATCTGACTTAAGATATAAATCAGTGTATTCTCCAAGGCTCCGTAATTCAAAGGTTTGCCATACTCTTTTTGCGTGTTCATAATCTACTATTGATACGTTGCAATTGTGCAATTTACTAAAAAAGCATTTATAAGGAGGTATTTCTTCTTCATCATAAGAACTCCAAGTAGTGACGTATTCGTAAGGATAAACCCCTTTACGTCTAAGTAAATTAAAATGTTCCTGAGAAGGAAAAAAAAAAGATAGATGTTTAAAATCATTTGTATTTAAATTTGCAACTAGCTTCTCTAGGCTTGTGCCTAAAAATTTAAAAGAATCGACAAAACGAACAGGTATGATAGCTTCGTTACTAATTCGAAAAAATTTGGTAAACGATATGTAATTTTCTTTATTTTTTGCAATCACTTGTATCCTACCTGATAATTCTCCTAACTGTCGTATGAAAAGATGACTGTCGTAACCAGCTAAATTATGAAAAAATATGGGAACGAACTTAGGCAAACAATATTTTATATTACAATAAGAATGAGCTGCACCACGATATCGTCCAGTAAGATGACAGTGATCTTTTACTTTGTCGTCAAATAATATTTTGTTACAAAGATAACAGTTTTTAGCTTGAGCAAAATTGGTTCTATCTTTATCTGTTAAGAACATAGGGATCGATGAATGCAAAATATTATAAATTACAGTTATATCAGATAGAAGGTTATCAAAAAATTTATTCACACAGTCAGGTCCTCGATAAGACACATATTTATTAAGGGAGCTGTCGTAGGAGCATACAACGTAGTAAGCAAATGCAGCTGGTACATGCTTTTGCGTAATCGTTGTGCAACTTGTTTCAGAATTTGGTTCAACTGGCTCTAACAAAGATTCAAAGTCTGCGTATAAAACGAAAGGCATGTCTTGCATGCGTTCATAATGTTCAAATTGTATTCGAGTTCCTTGATTAGGTAAAATTGTTGCTACACCACTGCAAACGTGGGCTTCGAGTTTAAGATTGTTATCAAAAAATATCATACAATCCTCACATAAAAATATTTTGGAATGATGTTTAGTTAACTGCTTGCGAAGTAATTTAGCTAAATCTTTAATTAGACAGTAATGCGTACGTTTTCCATTTTCGAGAAAAAGCATGTTGACGTGATGTCTTTTACGTAATTCGCATTTGTACAGAGGTCCAACAACCTTACTGCTATTTTTAAGGCCATAAACATTAATACTTATGTTGGGATTATTCTTTTCAAAAATTCTTATATCTGTGAACCCTACTGGAAATGTCATATTTTTAACTTTAAGTACACTTTCAAAATGCGGATATGCGGTGGTTCGATTTGCGTTATTTTTTGCAGGAAAAAGTGATGCCATGACACACCATAAAAAGCAGTAATCATCCGAATTTTTAATGTTGATACATGCACGTTTGTTTTTTATAGCGTTAGGTAAATCTAAGTAACCTGAGGCTCTCAACGGGTTATATTTGTTTATATTTACTTCTAGATACAAGCTTCGTAAGTAAGCCCAACCACTATCTCTTTCCTCAAATTCTTCAACTTTTTTACAAATTTTATGGCTAATGTTTGTATACATAGCATCAAAATTATAACTTTTATGTAAGATAATGTTTTCAGTAGCAAAAGATTTCGTTGAAATCGAGTCATCCTTATGCAGAAAAAATTCAGAAAACAATTCGAAATTTACTTTAAGGTTTGTATAAGCCTCAATTCGGGCTGAGAGTAAAAGTTTCACGCGGAGGCGCAATTGCGATAAAAAATCTGCAGGAGCAAACACATGCATACGTTCTTCAACGTCCTCGCATTGAACACGGTACGACGCTATGCGACCGCGAAGAGCGCTATGCACTTGTTCGATACCCTCGCTCTCAATTACAGAACTATTATTTTTGTGTAAAATACTTTTTAAATGAGCAGAGAAAGCATTATTTTTAACGGATAAGTTGCAAGTTGAACAGAATATAGTCTTAACCATTATGATTTTGTTTTCACTGTGTTAAAAAATTACAAGAGGTTAAAGTAGTTTTTAAGTAAAATGTATAAAACCTAACACACATATAATATATAAGTAAAACTAGTTAAGTCAAAATTTACCGAAGAGAGTGTAACTAGTTAATATGTAGTACCTAGCTGACTGTGACTATTTTTTCTTTTTATCACTAAAGAATACCCCCTCTTCAGTAAATTTTGATTTGGCTAATTTTATGAATTTTTTTATAGTCAACAATTCAGGAGACTCAGCTTCGCCTTGTAGTCGAACCCAAATTATTGCCTTTTCACACCTTTCAAGACCGGTGAGGCTACGCACCTCCTCAGCGTCGTAGAGACGCAGCTCCGCCACCAGTTCACCGTCGAGCTTCGCAGTCCGACGCGTTACCCCGCCTGGTACTCGTCGCGTTAGTACACTGTCGAAGGTCTGGTCTGTCTTGCGTGGAGGCGGCGAAACTTCGTTATCTGACTCTGAATCATTTAACCAGTCTAAAGCGGAGCTAGACCCTTCTTGTTTTTTCACAATCGTTGTTGAAGTCTTAGGCACCGACGACGAGTACAGGCATTTCTTCTTAGAGCTAGAAAGATAAGAAATGTAATTAAAAACTAATTATTAATATTGACGATATACGAAATAACATAAAATATATTAACAGGTTTTAAAAGTAATCAACGCAAATTACCTTATGCTTTCGTTGTCCGAGTCAAATGAATTGGCTAACACACAGCTTTTCTTGGCAGAGCGTTTAACTTGCTTGCTTTCAGACCTAAAATAACAATAAATATTAGTGACATTAACATTTAACATATGACAGTAAATACTAGTACGATTAAATAATAACATTTGCTGGTCTAGGTCACTGCTCCTCTACAGACCTTCTTTAATAACTTCTTTACACATAGAGAGAGATCCGTGCTTCGGAAGGCATGTTAAGCCGTTGGTCCCGGATGTTGTCGTAAGATGACAGTCGTTAAAACCCACCGACCCGCATTGGACCAGCGTGGTGGGTTATGGCTTAATATCCCCGTGCTATTATTCACGTGGGAGGTCTCTGCCCAGCAGTGGGACGTTTATAGGCTGATGATGATGATGATGATGACATAGAGAGAACGGACCATAGCCCACCACGCACACCCACTGCGGTTTGGCGGTGCTAACGGTTGCAGATGCAGAAGGGATCAACCGTTGACATACCTTACAAAACATATACGAAGTCGAGCAAACACAACATTGCTAATAGAAAAATAAAAATATTTAAAACTTACGAACATTGTTTCGGTGTATATCTTCTGGATGATTCTCGTAGCGATTTCAGAGTACCGAAGCACTAAATATTAAAAACTTAGGCGTAGCTTAGGCGTACTAGTGGTCGATCTGACTTAGGAAGCACTGATACGACAACTACCATTTTTCGGGTATTTATTGGAGAAAAGTGTTTAACAGCAATTTTACTAAGCAGGAGTGATCAACTTTTTTTTTTTTTTTTTGCTTGTATACAATTAAACTATTAGTGCTAGTTTTTACTTTCAAGAATAACACCGTATGTAAAAACTGTTAATTCCAAATTTTTTTTTTATTATTATTGCTTTTATTACAAACCAAATAGGTACATATTGGGCTTATTATAAACACATACATTATCTAAGTAAAGCAAGCTTAATCGGTAGCGTAACCTTCTGTACTACAAACCGTTACCTATACGATGTACACATAAATGCTTGCATTCATCAAACCATTAGCCTGAGCCTTTTTCGCGTTATAGTCAAGTACCTACCTAACCACTACATTAGCTGTTATATTTTAACGAGTGTACGTTTAAGCAAAAGTAATTAAATAAGTATTACAATGTTATAAATAAATATGTGTTATTAGTAGCAAGAAAGGAAGTAATTACAAAATTGAAGCAATGTTTGTAACCTCTGTTTTTTTTAAATTTTAAGCAAAATATTTAGTTTATCGATTAGTGCGAAAACTTGCAGCGAAAGTATTTTACATTTCCTGTGTAATTGCTAACCTTTCGATAAAGCGCTGACGACGATTGTCCGGATGTGCAACATTAGGACTGTTTTCACTAAGCATGAAATTTACTATTACATTTCATCTCATGATCGTCTTAACGAGAGTTTCATAACCACCACAATCACAGATCGAGTTCACCACTAGGTACCTCATCGAGTTCCTCACACTCTAACCCTGTCATTAATAAACGTTGATTAAAGTTACACTTAGGATTAAATTGACGCTGTCTCTATCTGTCTTCTTTAACAAAAACGAGACAGCGTCACTTTAAACCGAGGTGTAACATTTGGCCATTTTTATTAATGAGACGGTAAAAGTTAAACATTTTGATGTACGTACTAAATTAAACAAATGTCTCGGTATGTTACAAGTTAGCCGCTCGGATATCGAGAGACGCGGGTTCGATTACCGTGAGGCAGTCTATTTTTATAACTTCGGTGTTTATGTACTCATATTATTCCCACAATAATTAAATCTAACCATATTTAGTGGGTACGTATTCAAATCGACATTTGCTTTATAAGTTAAACCATAATTTGAAAGGTACTGTTATGAAAATCCTATCTGATCACTTGTTGCTAAACGTGACTTCAGCATGACGTAATTAATTGTTACTTGTTGCTCTGTCTATCCCACTTGTGGGAATACGCCGTGATGTTTGTGTTTGTATGTATTATGAAAATGTATGTTTAATGCGTTTGTCAATTAAAACAGTATAGACTTAGCTTTATCTTTCTAATTGTGTTTATGTTAAAGGTTATTCCCATTCTCCCACAACAAAATGGCCCAAAGTCCTCCCCAGAAAAAATACAAATATATTAATTTTCATGCTCCTCCGTGATAAAAAATGGTCATCATCATCATCATCATCCAAAAGACGTTCACTGCTGGACAAAGACCTCCCCCAAGGATCCCCACCACGTCCGGTCCTGCGCCGCACGCATCCAGCTGCTACCTGCAATCTTCACCAGATCGTCGGACCACCTTGTTGGAGGCCTGCCCACACTGCGTCTTCCGGTGCGCGGTTGCCACTCCGATCTGCCCCAACGGCCGTCGGTTCTTCGAGCGATATGCCCTGCCCACTGCCACTTATGTTTAGCAATTCTTCGGGCTATATCGGCTGCCTTAGTTCGTCTACGGATCTCCTCATTTCTGATTCGATAATATCTTTTATAATATTTGGTCTTTGGAGGAGTATAGGAATTGATGTATGGATTTCTTATATTTTCCAAACAAATTTTTGATGGCGCTTGGGAATAACCCGTATTAAAATTGTTTTCGTTAGCATTGAAACGGGAAGTTTCAAAGTCGAACTCGTAGTTAATGTATGTGTGTGTGTTTGTGTGTGTGTGTAGTGATTGCATACGTTGTTGTTTGCGGGATTGATATAAATAAGGTAACTAACAATTCCCTGCACAGTTGTCTGCATTGACTTAGATCAAAAAATACAAGTGTTTTTTTTATGAGAACCTTGAAAATGTGTTGAGTAGATCAGAGTCGACAATGACAATTGGCAACTGATTCTAATCAAAATACACAAGTGTTTTCCTTGGATCGAGGTTGAGGTGTTTCGGCATAAAACCTTTTCTTCCAATTGTTGAAAACCTTGAAAATGTGTAGAGTAGATCGGAGTCACCGTATACTGAAATGAAGTTTGGTTTAAAAACACAAGTGTTTTCCTATGGGTCGAGGTTCAACTTTAGCAAATGTTATTCATAGTTCAACTTATTCGGGGATCCAGTCCTGGGAGACCAGGAAGCCCCATCCAGCTTAAGTTGTGCTGTAATTCCATATTGTTAAAAACCTTCGCATTCATTAGACGAAATCCTTGAAAATGTGTTAAGTAGATCGAAGTCGTTGTATACAGAAATTAAACTATTACATACTGGATTCTGATCAAAATACACAAGTGTTTTCCTATGGGTCGAGGTACTACTTTGATAAATGTTATTCATAGCACTAACTTATTCGGGGATCCAGTCCTGGGAGACCAGGAAGCCCCATCCAGTTTAAGTTGTGCTGTTATTCCATATTGTCAAAAACCTTCGCATTCAGTAGACGAAATCCTTGAAAATGTGTTTAGTAGATCGAAGTCGTTGTATACAGAAATTGAAATATGAATTCGATTAAAATACACAAGTGTTTTCTTATGGGTCAGGAATAAAATTTGACAAATGCAACTATATGATACACCTTGGAGCGTGGTGGCAAATAAAAACCGTATATGACGGATACTTAAGTTTAATAATGTGATCTCAATGATGAATCGAAACTATATTACAAAATGGCATTATAAACAATATAGAATAAATTGACCAAGCGCCTTCGGAAAGACTGAGGAGCGTAGCTGTTAATGGTATATTGCTATTTTAATCGTGTAGGCGCTTACGTCTAAACAACACTTATTCCGTACTGAGAGTTCACTAAGTCACATTCATTTATAGTTGTGCTGTAATTCCATATTGTCAAAAGCTCCTGCATCCTATGAACGAAAGACCTTGAAAATGTGTAAAGTAGATCGCAGTCGTTGTATGGGATTCTAGATCACGAGAAGTCGATTAGACATTCTAAAACACGAGAAGTCGATTGGACAATCTAAATCACTTTTTGACGTTGACTGAGCGAGTGGCAGTGATTTTCAAAAGTAATATTGGGACATTCTAGATCACTTTTAACGACATTGATCGAACGTCAGTGAGATCAATGGAGTGAAAAGTGATCTAGAATGCCCAATATTACACTACTCACGTATGCGTGTGCGTCACGCAGTGTTCACTCTCCGCGCTGTGTTCGTTGTTGATGACGTCACTCGTAGGCCATTCGGTTTCGTTTTCTTATAAAAATGCCGGTCCGACAAACCACCGATCATTCTTCGTTTTCATAATCTCACTGCCGCGCGTTACGTCGTCCGCGACATTGTGAGCCGTAGGGACCCATCGCCATTGTGACGGCATCGTCGTTTCTGTAATCTCAGTTAAGCGGTGCGCTACATAGGGGGTGTAACGCACCGTGTCGTTATTTATCCATTTCAACACTGTTTGTGAATCGGTCCAATATACGACTCTCTCAGGTTGCCATCTTTGTTCATTCAATACTGAGCTCGCTAGTCGCGTAGCTATCAACGCCGCTTGCAACTCCATTCTCGGAATACTTTGTTGCTTTATCGGTGCCACTCTGGCCTTAGCAGCGGCGAGTGCGACTTGTATTTCGCCATTTTCACCCTTCATTCTCCAATATACTGCAACGCCGTAAGCGACCTCGCTGGCGTCACAAAAAACATGTAGCTGCTTTCTCGTCACTCCCCCCGTATGTAGACGCCGGGGTAGACGCAGACTACGTGATGCCCTCAATCCGTTCAACCATTCATGGAACTCGCCGGCCTCGTAATCGGGTAAGACCTCGTCCCATTCTATTTTTAACCGCCATATGCCTTGTAAGATGATCTTCGCTCGTATAGTATAATAACTCAACAGTCCGAGTGGGTCAAATATTGACATAACCGCACTCAGCGCCTCTCGTTTAGTAGGAGCGCGCCTCATTTGCTTCACGTCGTCGTGCACGCGAACCATCTCGGTGTTAAACGCCAACTCGTCTGTAGCAGCGTCCCATAGTAAACCGAGCGTTCTGCCACATTGCTGAAAACTAGCGCCGAGCTGTCGAGGTGATGTGTCACGGCTTTCTGCTGGCAGCTCACGCAACACGCACGGTCCGTTAGAGTTATAACCGGCCAGCGTGAATCCTGCCTGCGCGTGAACCTTCGCGACCTCCTTTATCGTTTCAATCGCTTCTTGCTCGGTGTCGTAGCAGTCGACGTAGTCGTCCATATAATGGTTTCTCGTAATTGCCTCGTATGCGCGCGGATACTCGGCAGCGTGCGTTTCAGCGTTCAAATCTCTCACGCTGTGCGCTAAGAAAGGTGAACTCTTAGCTCCGAATATCATTGACGTCATCTTGTAGCGTGTAGGTGGCTTCGTTCGGTCGGCGCCCCTCCATAGAAACATCTGAGCGGGTTGGTCACCTTTAAATATCTTAATTGTGATAGCTCGTTCGCGAAATCGTAGTAGCAGGCCCGCCAGGTCGCGTAGTAAGTCGGGACCCTCCAAAAGCTCGTCATTCAGACAAACTCCGTTTGCTTCGGCGGCCGCGTCAAAGACAACTCGTAGTTTTCCAGGCTTATTCGGATTTGTTACGGCGAAGTGAGGTAAGTACCATAAATGCGGGCTCATCAAATCGCTCTCGCTACTTTCCTCGGCATAGTGTTTATCAAATAGATTCTCTATTTGATTCGTATAAGCTCGTTTGAATTCGTCAGACTTGTCCATCTTCCGTTCTATGGATTTCAATCGTCTCAATGCTGACTCGTAACTTGGCGGCAGCGTGACGTCATCACGTCGCCACGGTAATCTAACTTCGTATTTTCCGTTGACTTTCTTTGTGACGATCTCAGGCTCGGCATAGCTTCCGTAGTCAGTTGCGTAGTCGCACCACCTTGAGCGTAGGTGCGGTCCGAGCTTGTCCACCACTTCTCGCGTTAACATTGGATTTCGTAAGTACCCTCTGTTGTCGATATTATCGAGTATGCACACAATGTTCTGCAGTTTGATCGCGAACGTGTTCAATTCACTGGCCGTCGTGCCGGGACGCGGCAGTCTCTTAATGTCGTCCAGCGCTCGATCAATTATTACTTCTGGCCGTCCGAAGCATTGCTCGAGTGTTTTCATAACCACTTCCGGGTCCACGGCCGTATATAAAAGAGCGGACACCGCTTCCTTTGCTTCATCTTTAAGACAGCTTCTTAATCGTGCCAAGTTCTCGGCTTTGCTAAAGTTAAATTGTTTAGTCGTATCGCGCATCGCCGCTTTAAACGGCAACCATTCGGCCGGCGAGCCGCTGAATATAGGCAAATCCAGCGCCTGTCGTGGTACCGGTCGATTATGCATCATTTTCTCTAGTGTAAGTGCGAGCTTAACCATCCCCGTGTCGTCTTTGCTCGTTTGATCACGGTTCGCTGCCTCTTTCACTACGTTTTCGTTTTCAACATATGGCGAATCAGTGAGGTGGCGACCTCTGTCCATCTCACTTGCGCGCGCATCCTTTTGTCTTTGTCGCACATTTCCGACTTTATCTGTGTCGGGCTCATGCACGTTCCGACGCCGATCCAACCATTCATCCACTCTCAGTTGGGCAATATCGGCGGGTAAGCTCTCCGGTTCTAAATCCGTTTCTTCTTCAATAACGGCGATTTCGTATGCAAGTCTCTTCTTAATCATTTCCGTTTCCAATTGTAACTCTCGCCGACGTACTTCGGCGAGCCGCTCCTCCGCTTGAAGTTGCGCTTGTTTTACTCGTGAGGCGACGCTCGTTGTCGATCGTACCGACGGCGGCCCGGCTCTGGGCGCGTCGGGTGGGGGTGCGTCGTCGTTGCGTCTAACTTCCGTAGTGGCGGTGATGCCGCGTTCAGCGGTCTCTTGTTGCGGTTCCATTGGCGTCACGGTTGAGGCAAGGTTTGAGGGTGATGCGGGTGGTCTGTCGAACGTTCGTAGTCCCATTGTCGTCTCGGCTTGGCTTTGTCTTCGGGTGGTCGGCATCTTCTTTCTTGCTGCCCCTACTCCTAACAATCTCAAACGGGCACGCTATGTGGGGAGCCCGTCCAAGGATGGAGTTCGTGCGGGAGTGGAAAGGTAGGACCTACCCAGCAGAGAGTCGACGTGGACAACGAGGCGCTCGCGAATCGGCTGGAGTGTCCGACAGCTTAGGCAGTGCCTACAGAAAGGACCCCCGCTCCACGACAAACCGTACTGGCGTAGCCGGACTCTTAAGCGTGCCCTAAAAAGGACAAACTGACGACCCCGTCCGATAAGTCGTCCCGCCTTGAACGGCGTTTACTCAGAACGCACACCGTTTGGCACCGTTAGGTGATGTGACGTTTTGAGCCGCGGTCCGCCCGCGTTAGCACTTGTTGCAGAACACAAGTGGTGTGGTTACAATACGTTGGTGGTTACGTTGGTGGTTACGTTGGTGGTCACGTTGGTGGTTACGTAGATCTTCTATCTTCAAATGGACGAAGGCTTCAGTTCTTCAAATCCGGCTCCGAAGGTCCAAAGAAATTGTTCCCGACGGGTGTAGTCGCCGAACAGTTTAGCCGTTGTGCTTCGATGTGGACTGTATGTTCTTCAATAAAAACTCGGTTCTTGATTAGTGCTTCTTTATTCTTCAAGGTGGGGTCCGGAGAGCTTACAAATTCTGCTCTGACCGGCCGTGACTTAAACACATTATGGGTTGGCAACTAGCAGCCTTGTGGGACAGCTGCCGGCTCATGTGGGCAGTTTTACATTTTACCATAACTAACTACCCACATGAACCGTCATAATTTGTGCAGCTGTCCCTTTCGTTCGGACTTCTCTTTTTATCTTAAATTTATTACCTACCCTACGGTATCACTCGTAATCTGGATACCCTACTTATTTATTTTCTTAATTACATTGATATTCCTAACAATAGAAACCTATAATTACGAAAGCTAATCTCTTACTTTCCTAACTTTAATTACCTTAGAGAGGCGTAAGGCCCCTGGGCACGTATACCTGGCCCTTACCTTGTCAAAACCATTACCTGTTTAATAACTTTTACCTTTTGTTAAAATGAAACGCAAAAAATTAATTATTTATTATCAAAAAACCTTTACACATATGAGACTTAATCTACTTATGCAAATACACATACCTAAATTTAGCCGTATTATATCTAACTATATAATATCATAAAGTCGAGACTTCTGTCCGTAACATCATCGCTACAATTGATGGGTGTTAGCTTAATCACCACGCTTGTCAAATGCGGGTACCTAGGTAATCACAAACCCAGGCTATGCAGCAATAAAAAAATCCGTAATATACTTTGCCTGACCTGGGAATCGAACCCTGGACCTCCGGTTATTAGTCCGAGCGCTGAGCCCACAAACAAAGTTGTTGAGCTAGGCGACCACGGAGGCGTTATCATTTGCAAAACTTAAAATCTTCATCACCATTTTAACTATTGTTAACATTACTTTACACTACTACACACTAGCCTGTGATGAATAGGCCAACCTCAGGTAGTCTTGGCTGCATTAGGACAGAGAAAACCACCAAAGAGTAGCCCTGGCTATCCAGCCAAAGCCAGTATAGTATGAAATGTATATAATCTATCTAAGTCTAAACGATATATTTAATCACAATTCATTATTACCATAATTCATTTTCAAGCATTTTTCATAAAATAAGAAAGCAACAGAAAAATACTTATCGGTTCCAAGTAGTAAATAAATTGGGCATTCTGGCTCACAAAGTTGTGTCCTCACCGCTCGCCGTGCTCGCTTCGTCATCGCTCCGCGACGACGTTCGCACACAACTATTGTGCGCCAGAACGCCCAATTTTTACTACTGTCGTAGATAACAAACAAAAGTATTAAATATAGAACCGTTATAATTTTTTAGTCATTTTGTTGTAACCTTTGAAACAATGCAGTCAATTTTATTATGAGATTTGTTAAACAAAAAAAATCATTGAAATTGGAACGCATCTGTCCTACGTCATCAAACGCTCCAAAACGACATGGTACCTTATTACCAAATACTATTCGCTGTATTGTTTGCGGACCGTCGAATTGCGGAAAGACCAACTTAGTGATTAGTTTATTGCTTCATAAAGATGGTCCACGTTTCCGTAACTTGTACGTTTATTCAAAATCATTATACCAACCTAAGTAGAAAAAACTAGAAAAAACTTTGAATTTGGTAGCAGGTACGTCGTACAACAAATATAAAATAAATAAATAAATAAATAAACTTTCCTACACTCACACCAATTATCTAGCCCAAGAGAAGCTTCATTATGAAACTCGTTAAATGGTTACTAGACAACGGATAAACATACTTAAAATACTTAAATTCATACTTATTATACATAGAAAACACCCAGACCCGAACAATTTAGAAAAACAATAATTTCTAAATTGACCCGACCGGGGATCGAACCCGGGGCCTCAGAGATGGCGACACCATGAAAACCGGTGTACAATCCACTCGACCAAGGAGGTCGTCAATTTCACTATTATATAATTATAATAGTGAAATTCTAAGTCCGCATGAAGCTTTACCAAACTCAATCATTGTTTTCGATGATGTTGCTTGTGAAAATCAAAACAACATTCGTGATTATTTTGCTATGGGGCGTCATAAAAACATAGACTGTTTCTACATAAATCAAACATATACCAAGATCCCAAAACAGCTCGTGAGAGATAACTCAAACCTTATTATATTATTTAAGCAAGATGACATCAACTTAAAGCATGTTTATGACGAACATGTTGGGTCTGATATGACATGGCCTCAATTCCGCGAAATGTGCTCAATAGTTTGGAGTAAACCCTTCAGTTATGTTGTAATTAATAAGGACTGTGAGCGAAATAAAGGTTGCTATAGAATGAAGTTTGACACTTTTATAGTTATTAACTAATATACATAAGTGAATGTTCTAATATATCTGGATCATTTTCACTTTTGATTTGGAACGGAATACTTACATACTAAAATGGAAAGAAATTTAAAAGAACAAATTGTAAAATCTGCAGCAGCTGTGAAAAGAAAGGTTAAAATGATAAAAGATCTAAAAAATTCGAATAATATGGCTCTGGGTACAATATTTAAACCCATTGTGGATCCTCTAAATCAATTGGCAAACAAAAGTGATACAATTTTTCACAACGAAGAATCAGTTCAAACCCCAATGAAAAAGAAAATAAAGTACAGTGATGCTGAAGTATCGTATTCGTCTAACGATAACATTCAAGAAAGTTTTAGTGAAGAAGAAAACTCAGCTGATGATTTTTATGACAAAACTGATCAAACTCGTACTGTTTCACCACCTGATAACCATAATATCAGTGATGACTCGTTTAAATCACCCGAATCATCGCCAAGCATGAAAAATCGATCTTTATCATGGTCACTATCATCTGAAGTATTTAAAAATGTGCCTTTTGGAATAAGAACTGAACGGGATAAGTTAATGTTGGGGAAAGCCCGCGTTTATGATCAGGGTCGTATCTTAAAGATTGGAAATCGCACTCTGAAGAAGACGCCTGGTATTATGGAATTATTATTTAAAAAAACACCAAATATAGATATAATCACAGACGAGGATATGCAAAATTATAAAGTAATTCTAATTGATACCAACGCACACAGACGTAATTTTGATCCAAATAAACCTATAAACAGTAACAAAGGCTTCAAATACATGAGTATTATTAAACCCTTATTCAAATTTACTAGAAAAGTAACTACAAGTACTGAAAGCATCCCAAAAGGGGAAGGTATAAATATTTTAAAAAAAGTTAAAAAGAATACCGATTTGGTTTATTGGGATGATCCAAATGAATTAGTGGAACGACTAAAATTACTGCTTGCATCACGCGAAGCAGGCAACACTGGCCTAAACAGTGAGATTATAGCAATCATCGAAGAACTGTTTGAAGCTGGTATTATAAACGTGAAATATAAAAGGCATGTATTGAGAAAATTAAGCAGTTTAATAGCAGTGAACAACCCATAAAGACTGCAATGAATATAGATAAATTTGGACATCACGTTCATAAGCGTTTAAGATATTCTGAATTTATGAATACTCTTGACTACACGTTAGCAAAATCAGAGACTGGAGATTACGATTTGCAATCCTCAAGATTAAAAGGTTTGTTACCTCCACAAAATGATGATGAAGCTGTAAATAAAGCTCATTTAGATAAAGAAATTGAAGACTTGAAAAAAGAATTGAAAAAAGTTCTTAACGACGTTAGAGTTTATCTTAAAAACTTAGGAAAAGTTACTTCTAATAATATGAGTACTTTGTATTATACAAAAACGGAAATCGATTTTCTGATTAATACTAAGACAACCAAAAATAAGTAAACAAAACATAGTAGATGAGCTTCATAGATCTGCTAGAAGAAATTTTCCACGACGATGCAGGATAATAAAAGGAATATATGATTTATGGCAAGCAGATCTTATAGATGTACAAAAATATGCATCCTTTAATAAAGGTTATAAGTACATATTAGTTGTTATTGACACTTTATCTAAGTATGTTTGGGTAAAGCCCTTAAAATCAAAAGAGAAAGTCTGTGTTACTTTTGCGATGCAACATATACTAGCAGAGTCTACTCAAACACCAAAAAATTTGCAAACTGATTTAGGTAAGGAGTTTTACAATGATAGCTTTAAACAACTGATGAAGAAATATAAAATTAATCATTATTCAACCTACTCTGTAAAGAAAGCAGCTATTATTGAACGTGTGATAAGATCTCTAAAAAGTCGTCTTTTTAAACTTTTTAGTTTATGTGGTCGATATGAATGGTTAGGGAAAAATTTAAACTCAGTAGTACAATGCTATAATAATACCATTCATCGCATAACCAAATTTAAACCAGTCGATGTTAACAACAGAAACCAGATGTTGGTAAGAACCAACATAATTAAATCCCAAAAGCACAATACTTTGAAATGGTTAGGCCTAAGTAATGAAGAAAACAGTTGGGTAGAAAAAAATGCATTAGTGATGTAATATAAATAAAGAACGCAATACCCGCTCAATCATTTTGTGAGTATCAATGAAGGAAGGAAGTGGTATCATTAACAGTTTAATTAATAATTTACCTTTTGAATTACATTTACCTGGTTATCAATTTTGCGGTCCTGGAACTAAACTTCAAAAACGGTTACAAAAAGGCAATCGAGGTGTAAACAAATTGGATGAAGCTTGTATGCACCACGACATTGCATACATCAATAGTGATTTGGATGTACTTCATAAAGCTGATTTAGATCTTTTGAATATGGCTAAGAAAAGATTGAAATCAAAAGACGCTGGGAAAGGAGAAAAGGTTGCCTCGTGGATAGTTAAAAATGCAATGAAGGCAAAGCTTAAAGCTGGTGGTGGAGCACGTTCTTTCATGTCTATCGTGAAAAAACTACAATCTCAAGTAAAGAAATTGAAATCCAAAAGCAATAATTCAGCTATTAAGTATGCATATGCTGCTGCCAAAAAACTATTTATGAACAAAAGAGGTATACGCCTGCCACGCTGTATTCCCATTCCTAAAAGTGGTGGGTTTTTACCTTTGATACCAATCTACGCTGGATTGTCAGCTTTGGGTTCATTAGCAGGTGCGGCAGGTATAGCAAAGGCCGTGAATGATGCCAAAGCTGCTCAGAGAAGTCTTCAAGAGTCTGAACGCCATAACAAGATGATGGAAGCGGTTGCTCTTGGGAAAGGATTGTATATTAGACCTCATAAAAAAGGGGCAGGTTTATATTAAAATAATTCAAAAAACTAGTGGAACGGCTACCCAGGCGAGCATTAACAAATTTGGATATTTTAGAACACGCATGTGACATTCCGTATTTCCGTGGTGTTTTTATGAGAGATACTTTACCTTCAAAACCAAGAAAAAATGAGTGTGCTATAATTAATTTGGACACTTCTGTGAATCCTGGAACTCATTGGGTAGCCTACGTTAAGAAAAACAATAACTCTGAATATTTTGATAGTTTTGGTAATTTAAAACCTCCGCTAGAATTACAAAAATATTTAAAAAATATTCCTATAAATTATAATTATACACAACATCAAACTTTTGGCACATTAAATTGTGGACATCTTTGCTTAAAATTTTTAAAGGAATATTGGAAACACCATTTAAATACAGAATAGTAAATATATTTCTCAGTATAAAAATGTCTTTCACTGTGTCGATAACTGGTCGAGGAGCCTTTATGGCAACTAGCTATTCCCCAACCTTAGACTTATGTGGAGAATATGAATGTGGACTACTTTACTTTTCTACGTTTAATTCAATCCCAAATGTAGACGAGAGAAATAATAAGTTTTATTATGGTACTAACGAAGTTGTTGAAATTCCTGAAGGTTCATATGAACTTCAAGACATCTGTGATTATTTAAAAGCAAATATAAAAAATTGTGTTTTTAATTTAACTTGTAATAATAACACACTTAAGACCAATATTTTCTGTACAAAGGATGTGCACTTTGAAAATGATAATTCGCTTGGAAAAACTTTGGGTTTTGGTATGGAAACGGTGAAGGCTAATATAAGTAGCAAGTCACAGTATCCTGTTAGTATTTTATCAACAACCATCGTCCGCATCGAATGCGACGCAGTAAGCGGATCATTTGTAAACGGAAAAGCAAGTCACATAATCTACGAATTTGTGCCTAACGTACCACCTGGTTATCGAATTATTGAAATACCTAAGAATATAATATATTTTCCAGTTAACCAAAACTCAATCAGTTCATTAAACATAAGATTGTTAGACGCTGAAAATAAGCAAATCAATTTACGTGGCGAAGAAGTACAACTATATTTGCACTTTAGAAAAAGATGCTAAATTTTAATAAAACCCATTTACCATCCGGGAGTCAAGTCAGTTCAAAAAGAGCACTTTTAAAAGTAGCACCTCTTAAATTCAAAAAGAAGTTAACCAAAGAAAATAAAGAGTTTCTAAAGTTAATAGGCTTAATAAAATGAATATTTTAAATATATCTCAACCATCGTCACACGATAATAGCATTGAAAGTTTCGAATATCATTCATATAAACCATACGTGACAAGTTTCAACAAGAATGATGAAATACGTATACCTATTAACCAACAAGATTTGTATGTGTTGCCTTCCCTCAGCACTTTGTATATTGAGGGCAAAGTACATGTTCATGATAGCACTACTAAAGCAAAAGTATCCAGTGTGCATTTTATAAATAACGCAGCATTATTTCTATTTCAAGATATACGATACGAACTAAATGGTGTTGAAATAGACAAAATAAAAAATGTTGGCCTTACGACCACCTTAAAATCATATCTTTCGCTAAACGAAAACGAATCAAAATCTGCAAATGTTTGGGGTTGGTCTACTATTGGTACGACCAATAATGGAGTTTTTTCCGCTTCAATACCTTTAAACAAAATACTGGGGTTTGCAGAAGACTATGAAAAAATAATTATTAACTGTAAACACGAATTAGTTTTACTAAGAAGCAGCACTAATATTAATGCATTAAAGTTAAATAAAAATGAAATTATCGATAACCTTGAAATAAGTAAAATAGTTTGGAGAGTTCCGCATGTAAAAGTATCAGATCGTGAAAGGATTACTTTGTTAAAACATTTAGAAAAAGATCATTCTGTTACCTTAGCGTTCCGAAATTGGGATTTATATGAATACCCGTTATTACCAAAAACACGCAAACATACATGGTCAATTAAAACTTCAACGCAAATAGAAAAACCACGTTATGTAATTATTGTATTTCAAACCAATCGTAAAAATCAGGCGGACATGTCAATGGCTGAATTTGACCACTGCAATGTTAGTGACGTAAAAGTTTTTTTGAATTCTTCATATTACCCTTACGAAAATTTGAACGTCAGCTTTACGGAAAACAAGTATTACTTATTATATGAGCAATATGCTAGATTTCAACAGACTTATCACGGACGCCGAGCAGAACCGTTGGTGACTTTAAAAGAATTTAAAGATATCGCTCCATTATTCGTAATTGATTGTTCTCGACAACACGAGGCATTAAAGGGGTCAATAGATGTAAGAGTTGAAATTGAAACTGAAAAAGAGATACCTGATCAGACAGCTGCATATTGTCTTATATTAAAAGACTGTATATTCGAGTACAAGTCTTTAAGCAACATTGTGAAAAAGTTATCATGAAAAGTAATACAATTATCGTGGATGTACAAGGATTTAAAAACCTAAACAATAAGTTTCTGGTAAAGGAATTAGCTATAGCCACTGAAGAATATACCCATATTTTTTTAATAAAACCATCTTACCCGTTTACCGCTCTTACTGATAAAGAAAAGCAAGTGTTTGGTGGATTGAACGAAACAGAGGATTTCGATGGAGCGAAGGGTACATAGATTATAGGGAATTTCGAAGAATTATCAAAAAGTATTTAAAAGATCGTACAATTTTAGTTAAAGGTAAAGAAAAGATTACATGGATACAAGAATTATGTGATCATAACAACGTGTTAGACATAAGTAATTTAGGGCTTCCTAATTTACAAACTCTTTCTGAATTGTATTGTAAAGATGTTTTCGTATATAACTGTTTTACTCATAGGAAAACATGTGCATTAAAAAATGTACTGTGTATTAAAAAATGGTGTTTACAAAATAAAGTGATCTTATAATTTTGTAATAATTATAGTTTTATATAGGTTTTAATCATTGAATTTTATAGAACTAGGCAATAGAATAGAACTTTTTATTTTTATGTGACTGTTAAAAGTATTTTTTTTTTGTTTTTATAATGTAAGTATGTGCTTTATTACCTATTAGTTATTTTTTAATAAACATAAATTTAAATTGAATGCTGTGTTTTCTTTATTAAACTACGAGTATAATCAATATAACCGAGAGCAATAAAATGAAAAAAACGTTATTACTATTATTTAATTTTATTTAAGTTTATTATAAAGCTTATTACTAAATTTACAAAAAAATTAACAAGTTTCAATAACATTTAAAAATATATAGGTTAAATTTATTTATATACTAAAAAGAAAATTGTGTAACTAAGTATTGTACCCCTCAAAATAAGATTTTATACAATCAAAATATTTTATATATTTAAATGTGTCTCTGGAGGTTTACACGTAAATATGGAAATTACGCTTGAAACCTTTTGAGAACTTTAATTTACAAATAAATCTGCGCCTTAAAGCCTCAATAGAAGTTATAGCTATAGCCGCACAATTTTTTTGAAATGTTACTAATAACTCCTTCTGTCTGATCCATAATTGGATCAACATCATCCTCCACAACATATTGTGCGCACAACAGCTTCTCTGGAACAGGCACTCTTGATTGTAAGTCAATAACTTGAATTTTGATTAAATAGCGACCCTTTTTCGGCGCGCTTTTCAATACAAAGGAATTTTGTTTGTTGTGAAAGTGTCTTAGAAAACATCTTTTCTTTTGATGTCTATGTTTCAAATTCTTTATCTCCGGCTCCGGGTTCTGAGGTCTGAATCCATAGTGAAAGGGACCCGCTTCGTCAATTCCCTCATGTTGGCCTTGTGTGTATTGATTTAGTACTCGATCTTGGTGTTCCTCGTCAGGCAGAATGTAGACCGGTGAAGTGGGTGGAGTTTCCTGAAATAAAATAAAATAATATAAAACACTTACAAATATAAATTATGTCCATCATTTTTAAATGCATAATTCCACTTACCATGATAATAACTTTTTATTTAGAACAAAAAAATAAAAACAATTGAGACAATACAACTGCTGCTGACAACGTTCTGTCTATTAATGTAAATGAATTACATGACAAACCACGCTTTATTTATCTAGTTTACTACGACCGATAATATGTGTGCGTCGGTGTAAGTTGCTTCGTTGCATGTTTAAACATGCTTAAAACTAACCGCTGACTAGGTGTTATTTTCAACAACATGACACGTAATTATTGTGAAACGTGTGCGAATAGCATCAAATGACTTCCCATCATAATCAGCATTATATTGTCGACATGTAATGACTTGTTTAAATCATACAGTTCGGTACAATCTTTCTTAGAATTTGATAACAACTTAACAAATATAAAATATGGTGCGGTTAAAATTGGTTTAAAAAAGTCTTATGCTTTTGTATACCTAGTCCTCGTAGAGTTTACATTATATGATAATTCTTTAATTGAAATTTTACTCAGCTTTCATATTTATTACACCTAATTATGAAATAATGTAATAATGTAATGTAATGTAATTGTATAAAATAGTAATTTTAGGCACATCATCAAATAAAACCATTAATTCAAAGTAATAAAAGTAATTAGTAATAAACTAAACAAGTAGGTAAGTACTTTTAGTTTGTATAATAATTGTGCTTTGTAATAGTTAAGGAAAAAATACTCGGGCTAAGTATAAATAAAACATAAAAATTCACTTTATTGTTTATTCACGAATTAAGTAACAACAGTTTTTATAAAGAGTGTATGGATAGGTACATACTAAAATGAAAGTAACACATCAAATTGATTGTAGACAATACAAAACTTTTTTTTGTATATTATATTACAACAACATTTATTTAGTAACTTAAGAAAAACAATTATTAGACATAAACTTAAATAAAACATACAAAAATGCACTTCATTGTTATTTACAGTTTTAGTTTCAACAATATAAAGTGTAATTGGTACAGCTCAGGACACCAGAGCTAAGTTAACCCGACACTATACCGAAGATATCCCTGACATCAGCCTGTATGAGATTAGTATGGCTCTTAAACAGCTTAAAAACAACAAGGCGCCGGGTGATGACGGAATTACCACTGAACTTCTGCGAGCGGGTGGAAAACCGATACTCGTAGTCCTCCAGAAGTTGTTTAATTCCGTCATGCTCGAAGGTACTACGCCAGAAGCATGGCACAGGAGTGCGGTGGTGCTCTTCTTCAAGAAAGGCGATAACACCTTATTGAAGAATTATAGACCCATCTCACTCCTGAGCCATGTGTACAAGCTGTTTTCGAGAGTCATTACGAACCGTCTCGAACGCAGGTTTGACGACTTCCAGCCTCCCGAACAAGCCGGTTTCCGAAAAGGCTTTAGTACCATAGACCACATACATACGCTCCGCCAGATTATACAGAAGACTGAGGCGTATAATCGGCCCTTATGTTTAGCGTTTGTGGACTATGAGAAAGCCTTCGATTCTATCGAAACCTGGGCTGTGTTGCAGTCCCTCCAGCGTTGCCATATCGACTATAGGTATATCGAAGTGTTGAAATGTTTGTATAGAAACGCTACTATGTCGATCCGATTACAAGACGAGAGTACGAAACCAATCCAATTGCAGAAAGGTGTGAGACAGGGAGACGTCATATCTCCGAAACTGTTCACAAATGCGTTGGAGGACGTTTTCAAGCTCTTGAATTGGAACGGATTCGGCATCAACATTAATGGCGAATACATCACTCACCTTCGTTTTGCCGATGATATAGTCATAATGGCGGAGTCGCTGGAGAACCTCAACACCATGCTCAGCGACCTCAATATCGTATCCCAACAGGTGGGTCTTAAAATGAACATGGACAAGACGAAGATCATGTCGAATGTCCATGTTGAACCCGTACCGGTAATTGTTGGGAGCGATACTATCGAAGTTGTCGACCACTACACCTACTTAGGACAGATTGTCCAGTTAGGTAGGTCCAACCTCGACAAAGAGGTCGCCCGGAGAATCCAACTCGGATGGGCAGCGTTCGGGAAATTACGAGATATCTTTGCATCGAAGATTCCGCAGTGCCTAAAGACAAAGGTCTTTAACCAATGTGTGTTGCCGGTGATGACATATGGCACCGAAACGTGGTCCTTAACTGTTGGCCTTTTAGAAAAGCTCAGAGTCACACAGCGAGCAATGGAGAGAGCTATGCTCGGAGTTTCTTTGCGCGATAGAATCCGAAACGAGGATATTCGCCAAAGAACCGGAGTTGCCGACATAGCTCGTAAGATTTGCAAGCTGAAGTGGCAATGGGCAGGCCACATCGCTCGACGAACCGACAACCGTTGGGGAAGAAAGGTTCTCGAGTGGAGACCACGCACTGGAAGACGCAGTGTTGGTAGGCCTCCCACTAGGTGGACCGACGACATCGTGAGAGTCGCAGGCAACCGGTGGATGCGAGTGGCGAGTTGTCGGTCAGGATGGAGGTCAAAGGGGGAGGCCTATGTTCAGCAGTGGACGTCTTCAGGCTGGTGATGATGATGATGAAAGTGTAATCCATACAAAAGTGAAAAATTACACATTAAATTGATTGTAAACAAATATTTATTTTTAAATTTAAAACAAACTTAACACCAATTAATTAACTTAACATATTATATAGCTGATTTAAGGTCTTTGATTATTTAACTTTTTTTTAAACTACCTATCAGATTAAAATTAATCTTAAAAATCTATGTTTATATTTTAAATTTATCGATGACAGTAAAACATTAAATTGATAGTATAAAACGTTAAAGTTTTAGTGATTTAATCTAGATATAAACCATCATACATTATTATCACCTATGGTAAAAAACTATCTATTGCAGGATAGTGTATTATATTGTAATAGAATAATGTCCCCACGATATCGTTGACACGTTATCACCTAAAATAAAACGTTTTATCATCTTTTCTCGACAATGCCACTTTATACTGTTCTCTTGTAAAAATTTGATGCTTTATGGTTTTGAATAGAACGTTTTTACCTTTAAGATCTGTTCCTGTTGAAAGAACATTTACGTAATCAGAAAATTTTAACTTTTTAGTTACAGGTTTTTTGACTCCTTTTGCTTTTTTAACCTCATTATCAATTGTTTTAATACTGTACAGTTTGGATCGCAATCCTACAAATTCCAAGAGAAGTTTACCACCTAGTTCATCTTTGAACAAACCAGGGACTTTTTTGTTCCTTGGAATAATACTAAAGCAGTTATTACTAGAATAATTACTAGTGTCAAAATATCTCAAAAAGTGGTCTTTCAAATCGCGAAAGAAGTCATCCGTTTGAATGGAGTATAACAATCTATCAGTATCTGTGTAACATAAAGACAGTTTTTCGTTGTAATATTTTTTCATAACAGAATAATGAAAATCGTACATATGGCTTTTTGATATCTCTAAAACTGAAAACCCTATGTATATTGGTTTGTTCAATATTACTTTTTCTCGTTTTAATTGAATAGCTACAAAGTTTTCATCAAACACTGCTACGCTATGGAAGTTAGGGCGAGCTATCAGTTGTTCGGCGGGATCGTACTTGTTTGTTTTATTGCGATCGTCATGCCATGCATTAACAAGTTTTACATCGACTCTGCGCTCTGTATCTTCTAATGTTTTTCCAAAAATACTGTTATTTAACAATTTAAAAAAGTCTTGCTCAAAAGCAGAGTTAGATTTTTGTCTTAACTCCGTATTTAAATCAATATATTGTTTTAAGAACTGACTCTGCTTAAATGTTATTGCTCTGCGAATTCGTTTAAGGCGTAATCCATGATTCAAACACATTTTCAAATGAACGTAATGTATGACATATTCATATTTATCGAATAAATTAGGTATCAGTTTTTTATGTTTCGAACCCGGTGGAACAAAATTTTGGGCGCAAAATGGAAGGTCATTGTGTAAGTCATGTAAACTCTCTGGGTATTCTAAATCTACTTCTAAAATGTATCCATATTCATTTTCATTAGGAATGCTCAGTATGTTAAGCTGACTACATTCCTCCTCATCAAGTAATCTAAAGTCCGCATAGGCCAAATAGCTACACATAGCGTAACCATATAAGTTATTACAGTCCAAGTACATTAAATAACTATTAGATTGAGATGAATCAAAATCAGGCTGATATTTGTTATTTGATTGAGCATACCTTTTTGAACATAAACAAAATGCCTCCTCGAATACCCTTTTGTATCATACGAATTATTTCCAAGTCAGATAAAAGTTCCAACTTTATTTTAGTTTTTAAAAGCATTGCATCGAAGCTTAGGCTTGGTGCTGTAATATAAAAAGCCGGATCTAAATCATAATTTTTTTTGCAAGTTAAGCGGAACTTTTCGAATATATCGGCTAATAATAAAACATCATTTTTTACATATAAATCTGTATACTCTCCTAAATTTTGTATGTCAAAAGTTTTCCATACGGTTAAGGCATGTTGGTAATCAGTTAAGCTAATTGATTCACTCGTAAGACTACTGTAAAAAATTTTTATCGGCGGCAAACTAGTTTCTTCATATACCTCCCAAGCAGACATATATTCATATGGATATATACCCTTGCGACGCAACAATGAACATTTTCGTTCACTATCGCAATTTTTACGTAAATGTATAAAGTCATTAGGGTTAAGACTTTTAGCTAACTGGTCTAAGCTTATGTCCCTAAAAATTTAAAAGAATCGACAAAACGTACTGCAACGAAAGTTTTATCTGAAAGTGGAATAAACTTAGTAAAAGAAATATAATTTTCTTTGCTTTTCGGAATAACTTTGATTGAGCCTGATATTGTGTTTAATTCCCGAATAAACAAATGGCAATCGTAACCCGACAAATTATGAAAGAAAATGGGGATAAATTTAGGAATCTGAAATTTAAGATTACAGTATGAATGAGCTGCGCCTCTGTAAACACCTGTGAAGTGACAGTGATCTCTCGCTTTATCTACGACTAATAAATTTGAACATAAATAACAATAGTCTGCGCGATCAAAAGCACGCGAGTCAATATTACTAAAAATTATAGGCACTGGATTCTCTGAAGCCGACTGAATAATATCATAAATTCTTTTCACGTCTTTCTGTAAATAAGTAACAAATTTGAATGCACAATCAGGACCGCGATACTTTACTAGGCGGTTTAGAGAGCTATCATAATTACAAACAATATAATACGCAAACGCAGCGGGAATGTGCCGTTGAATGTTAGCTGTGTGTTTACTTTGACTTTCAACGCACGGTTGTAATAATGTTTCAAAGTCTGCATATATTACATAAGGTATAATTGCTTACAATGAAAATTTTTAAATTGAACCAAAGTACCTTTTTCGGGCAAAATAGTTGCGACTCCACCGCAAGAGTGATTTTTATATTTTAGATTAGACTTAAAAAACAACAAGCAATCATCACAAAAATAAAGCTTACTGTGATGTTTAGTCACTTGACTTCTTAATAGTTTAGGAAAGTTTTTTATGAGACAGTAATGAGACTTAGAACCATTCTGAACTAAAACCATATTAATATGATTTTTTTTTCGTAAAATGGTTTTATACAACGGCCCAGTAATATTACTTTTACTATCCAAACCATAGATATTTACACTTATGTTTTTATTATTTTTTTCAAATGTTTTTATGTCATTATTTGCAACTGGAAACGACATATTAATTAAGTTTAATACTGTACTAAAGTGAGGATAAGATGATACTCGACAAGCATTCTTTTTAACTGGGTACAAAGCCGCCATCACAACCCAAGCAAAACAATATTCATCATCATTTTTTATATTTACACAAGCTTGTTTTGAGTAAATTTTTTTTGGTAATTTTAGATATGATGATCCTCTCAATGGCGTATATTTGTTAATATTAGTTTCGAGGTATAAAATATCCAACATAGACCATCCACTCCCCTTTTCCTGAAATTCGTCTATCTTTTTACAAATAATTTCAGAAATGTTATTTAGTAGATCATTAAAACTGTAGTTTAAATGTAAAGAAATGTTTGCAGTTGTAAATGATTTAGTTTCCGTAGAATCATCTTTAGGTAAAATTACTTTAACAAAAAGTTCAAAGTTTACTTTTATATTTATATGATTAGATAAAGCTGAATGAAGTATTGTTAATAACTTTGAGGCAATGCAACGCAAGAAGTGCGTGGGCGAAGTAGCAGCTATTTCGCTGCCGTCAGCCAGACGCTCGCGCTCTGCCCGTATGCGATAAGACGCTATGCGACAACGAAACGCGGAACATATTTTTTCAATGCCACTATCGAGACTTACTGCACTATTACTTTTATGTTTAATACTGCGTAAATGCCCCGAAAACGATTTACTTGGTATTGACTCTTGACAAATCGAACAATAGATAGATTTACCCATAGTTGAGTGGTTATTAGTTCTGCGGTTGATTAAGCTAAGTTAAAAAAAGAAAATATAGTTTTAGAATTTATATTACCTAGATTAACCATTACATTAGTTAAGTATAAGTACAATAAAGTTTTTACAATGTAGTGAAAAAAAAAAAAAAAAAAGGGTGAATCGATGGATGAACCTATTGGCTGCCAACCTTGTCACCGTAGTACATCGCCTCTTTTGAGAATCTCTTCTTCGCTTCGGCGCACAATTTCTTCAACTCTTTCCACAGCGGATCGTCTGGTGAGACCCGCAAGCGAAGATTAGCAATCCACTTGTCCGAGCGTTCACGAGAGCCGAGATTAATGATGTCTTCGGTATTATATATTTTGACATCAAAAAATATGTTACCATCAGGCACCAATTCCACCTGACGTAACACCCCGCCCGCGACTCGCCGAGACAACGACGACCACAAGGGGCTGCTGGAGGAGCGCTTAGGCTGCTCAGACTCGTCGTCGGAGCCAAATAGGTCGGACAGCACAGAAGCCGAGCCGTTTGTTTTCGCAGTAGGCTTCCTGAAACAATTGTATTTATAAATTGTTACCGCCAATTCATGAAATCTATTTTTAGCACAGTAACTAACTCTTTATCGTAGAATTATTAAATAACTAGCGGTTGCTCGCGGTTTCACCCGCGTGGTTCCCGTTCCCGTTGGAATAACGGGATAAAATGTATCCTATGTGTTAATCCAGGTTATAAACTATCTGTGTGCCGAATTTCATCCAAATCCATTCAGTAGTTTTTACGTGCACAAGTAAAAAACATACACACTCACAAACTTTCGCCTTTATAATATTAGTGTGATTGTCTAAAACCAAAGTTTTGTCTAAAAAATTATCTTATTCGTCTATGCTAAAACTTAAAAACGTTATACATACCCACTTGACTTCTTTTTCGCAGGCTCTTTTTTCGGCTTCTTCGGAGGACTGTAAAAAGAAAAGAAAGAACATAAATTATAAACATAATAAACTTTCCTACACTCACACCAATTATCTAGCCCAAGAGAAGCTTCGTTATGAAACTCGTTAAATGGTTACTTGACAACGGATAAACATACTTAAAATACTTAAATACATACTTATTATAGGTACGTAGAAAACACCTAGACCCGAGAAAATATAGAAAAACAATAATTTCTAAAATTGACCCGACCGGGGATCGAACCCGGGACCTCAGAGATGGAGACACCATGAAAACTGGTGTACATACCACTCAACCAAGGAGGTCGTCAAAATAAGAAAATAAAAATAAAGTATTTAAAAATATGGCAATTATGGCGACATAGTACCAAAGTCTTGAGATATGCATAGCAAATAATTACCTAGAGTCTTCTTCAAAGTCAGATGACTGTTCACGGTCTGAGTCTAGGACAGCTGCGGCGGCGAGCCGTTTCTTGTACTCGTGTTCAGACCTGTAGAGACACGAACGGAAAATAAATTATAGGTCTGTATGTGAACCATCGTACAATCATTGTAAATAATACCAATAAATAAATATATTATAATGAAATGAAAAAAAAAAACAGTAAAATATTATTGACTCACGAACATTATGTCGACGCACTTGATGTGAAGAACAATGGTGACGGAAATAACACTGCAGGCAGCAATAGGTAGACGTGCTTGATGACAAGTCGATCGTAATTGATTTAATGTATTTTATGGAAACTTTATTTATACAAAAACTTGGCAAATACAGATACACGAAAAATGTGTGCAATTATGCACACATTCGTAGATATCTAAATCAGCAATAACGTGTGACCAACAATCAGTTCATCGAATTACAAATTATGAAGTAATTAAAATAAAGTGTCATCAAAATATAAATTATAAAACCAGTTACGTGTAGTAATAAGCTTAGGTAAGTAGCAGTGCTAAGTTCGATTCCCAAAAAAAACTTAGGTAGGTGTACCTACTTACTCATAAAAGTCCAAATAATAATAATATTAGTAAGTAGGTACATGTAATATTATTGTATGTTTTGTGTATGTACTTGTACTGTGTGTTATGTTTTAGCATAGAATTGAATATATTGACTTGACGACCTTCGTGGTCGAGTGGTTAGCGCGCCGGGTTTGGCGTCGCGCCATCTCTGGGTTCAATTCCCGGTCGGGTCAGTTTGGAAAAAACTGTTTTTCAAAATTGATTTCGGGTCTTGGTGTTTTTCTATGTTTATGGATATTTATAAAAAAAAATTACATCTTTGCACTGGCTATTTTACTTCTAAATGATGGAACACAACAATGCAGATAACATTGTTGCTATGCGCAAGACCTAGGTAAGATGGACTACCATCTATATACTAAGTTAGCCAGGCGGACTTAGAACAAACTATACCACCAACCAAACCGAACACAACATTGTGCCCTGGGAATCGAAACCGGGACCTCTGGGTCTGAGACCACAGCGGCTGTTATTAATTGAATATATTATTTAACAATATTTAAAAAATAATAATTAATAAATAAAACCTTGCATTGAATTGAGAACCTCATTTTTTATCAAGTTGGTTACAAGTTATTCCCACAGAGCTGATGCTTTGTTTGCACCTATGTAAAAATAGCAAGTTAATCATTATCGTTCTCATGAAATTACACCGTCGTCATTTTATAAGGCGCATTAATCGCAACGTCCACCGCAAGCTATGAAACGGCTGTGAACTATGAATGGCTATGTTATTTTGCGTGCTATACTGAGCGAAGTAAGCTAAGCTCTCAGTGTACTTCATACTTTGTAACAGTAAGAAATAAAATAAAATTTTAGTCTTCAGTGGTCGTCAACGACGATGGTTGACATTTGCATACATGGTTCGGAAACCGGGATACATCTGTTTTAAAAAATTATAGACAGTTTTGTAGAACTTTTTGCTTCACAATGAAGGATACATTGATACGTTGTTACTTGGCGATTGTGATAACAAGTGATAAATCTTCTGAAAAGTGTAATCAGGTGAGTGTTTTTCCTTAATTTTAATAACACATTCAAAAATATCGCGACCTTTGTAAGCTCTGTCAACCAACAATTAAATAACTATGTAATATAAATTTGGTTACCATTAAATTTGATTTAACAGTTAGGTATAACAAAAAAAACAGTTCGTAGATCAGAATTTTAAGAACCTCCTTCTTAAAACTGAGCATTTTTGTTTTCCAACGATGGGATGCATTGTAACTTGAAAGAAAAAATAAGACTATTGGTATACTGTATTACGTACTTTAAGGCTGATTTGTCGTGTAAGAGTCAAGTGCCCAACATTGTCTGGGATACATAAGTACATTATGTAGGGCGCCTTCACAATTCCCGACAAAGGGATGCACTTTAACTTTGAAAGAAATAACAGTGTTGAGTACTTCGTAGTTGCTTTGTTGTGAAAAGCCATGTGCCTCGCAAGTCCAGGATACATCTCAGTTTTAAGAAAATCTTAAAGTCTGTTTTGTAGGGCTCATTTCACGTTTCCCGACAAAGGGATGCATTGTAACTTGAACGAAATAATACTTAAAACTATTTAAAAAACACTATAGTGTTACGTAACCTACTTCAAGTCTGATTTGTCGTGTAAGAGTCAAGTGCCCGGCATTGTCTGGGATACATAAGAACATTATGTAGGA
The DNA here is from genome assembly GCA_963921215.1 of Scoparia ambigualis. Taxonomy (NCBI): domain Eukaryota; kingdom Metazoa; phylum Arthropoda; class Insecta; order Lepidoptera; family Crambidae; genus Scoparia; species Scoparia ambigualis. The sequence continues at coordinate 9,631,216 of OY992510.1, forward strand.
CGCTTTCACAATTCCCGACGAAGGGATGCACTTTAACTTTGAAAGAAATAACAGTATTGAGTACTTTGTAGTTGCTATGTTGTGAAAAGCCATGTGCCTCGCAAGTCCAGGATACATCTCAGTTTTAAGAAAATCTTAAAGTCTGTTTTGTAGGGCTCATTTCACGTTTCTCGACAAAGGGATGCATTGTAACTTGAAGGAAATAATACTTAAAACTATTTAAAAATACTATAGTGTTACGTAACCTACTTCAAGTCTGATTTGTCGTGTAAGAGTCAAGTGCTCAGCATTGTCTGGGATACATAAGTACTTTATGTAGGACGTCTTCACAATTCCCGACGAAGGGATGCACTTTAACTTTGGAGGAAAAGATACAGTTACCGATACCTGTTTTTTTCTTTTTAATTTATTTTATTATCGAATATTTAGTCTTAAAGTAAATTTGCTCTGAGCTTGAATGATTTACCTTGCATAAATAAAACGTTTTAGGTATATTTGATCCGTTATTGGCACTAAAATATGAATTGTAAAAGAAGTATTTAGAAATTAATATTAAAACTATAAAAATTTATAAGGAGTAATAAAATGTCGCGCTATTTTTAACTACATATTTCTTAAATCTTTTTTGTATCGATTTACTGCGGTTCGAAGTTTGTGATGGTAAATTATGTTTTATCTCGTCGTAATATAATTAGGTTTGAGTTTCCTTAGAAACTGTTTTGGAACCTTGATCTATAAAATCCCGAATGTTTTGATTTTTACAAGTTACATTTAATATTTTAAGTAGTTTATTGAAATCTGTGAAACACTGCAGTCAATTTAATTATGAAATTTGTTAAATAAAAAAATCATTGAAATTGGAATGCATCTGTCCTACGTCATCAAACGCTCCAAAACGCCATGGTACCTTATATCAAATACTATTCGCTGTATTGTTTGCGGCCCATCGAATTGCGAAAAGATCAACTTAGTGATTAGTTTATTACTTCATAAAGATGGTTTACGTTTTTGTAACTTGTAGGTACGTTCATTCAAAATCTTTTTATACCAACCTAAACATATACTTCTAGAAAAAAACTTTAAACATGGTAAGTAATACTTTTGTTTGTTATCTACGACAGTAGTAAAAATTGGGCGTTCTGGCGCACAATAGTTGTGTGCGAACGTGCGAACGAAGCGAGCACGGCGAGCGGTGAGGACACAACTTTGTGAGCCAGAATGCCCAATTTATTTACTACTGTTCCATTAATTAAAATTTACGACTACCTACTAATAAGTAATAAACATTGAAGAAGGTAGGTTTCACAGCGTAAAATGCGAATTAATATTATAGGAGGAATACCAAGGAATAGCAAAGAAAAAGCTAAGAAATAACTTAAAATATGGAAAAAAATCAACTTACACTTTGTAGGCAGAGATATCCCGCTTCTGAGATATAACGGTTGGTGCAGAAATTAAAACCTTTTCTTGATTAAATCGCCATTTTATTAATTTGAACAACTTTTACAACTTCTCACAGCAACTTCCTTCCGACACAACTTCTCAGCGCAACGTCTTGCGGACGACAGGGCCGCTGCCCGATGGCCATCTTGGTTTTGTAAAGACCATCTGACAAACCGTAGACAAAGAACTGTCTACGTGACAAAACCAAGATGGTGGCAGTGATGCCAGCTTACAAAATATGAACTAAAGTTACAAAAATACAACAGCTTGATTAAATAATTTAAGTTTGCTAACACTAACACTGTTTTTTCGGCCGAGGGTAGTTGCCAAGTAAACACCTAAATTTGTTGCTCTCTTATTTTATTTCTTTAAAAATATTTAATTAAGTTTTTTATCAGATTTTTTATGCAAATCCTGATAGCATAAAGTAGTTCTACTCGCCTGCAGTTTAACTTCTCCTTTTAAAACTCTCCACACATCACTAAACATGGATCACTCAAGACTGGAAGACAACATGAACAACATGGCCAAGATGTTCCAGACCAAAATGGCAGAGTTCCAGGCTGAGCTCAACCAGGCATCTTCACGTAAGAATCCAAATACAATTGCTGGGCTCAATTCCGAATTTCTCGCCTTCAAGGCTTTTGTCTGTAACGGACTGGCTGTACTTCGCTCAGAAATGGATGACTTGCGAAGAGGCATGGACAGGATTGAGACGCGTTTCCGAAGTAAGATGTTGCTGGTACACGGTATCGCGGAGCAGAAAGGTGAAGATACTTGCTCTAAAGTTGTCGCCACACTCACATCGAAATGCAAGGTACAAGGTTTCTCGGGTAGCAGCATTACCGCAAGTTATCGCATGGGCAAACTGGCTCCCAATAACAACAAACCGCGGCCCATTGTTGTAAAATTCTCGGATACTGCGGTGCGCGCGGCTTTGTGGAGAGGCAAAGTTGCCCTTAAGGGTTCCAAAGTCACGCTATCCGAATTTCTAACAAAGACGCGGCATGACGTGTTTATGGCTGCAAGAAACAAATTCGGCATTTCTAACTGCTGGACTGCGGAAGGGGTGATCTTCATTAAGACTCCTGACGGAAACAGGCACAGGTTGGAGTCCATGGCCGAGTTTCTCCGTATTGCTGCGGGTACCTCGTCAACACCGAGTAAATGTTAGCTACCGGTTTTCAGCCACTTAAACTTTAACCCACATAGTAATCAGTTTTTATGTACTCTAAAATTTTATAGGGTTGGAGTGTAGTTTCACTGTAATTAACCTTTTTTTTTCTCGTCGAACTCGTCGTGATCTCGTTTGTTTACATTACCTACTGTCAGGTGTCAGACTGACACTGACGGATGAATGTGTCAGTACAATAATTCACTCTTGGACATGACTAAGGGATCTGGTCTATACGGCCTAGGGTTTTCTTTTTCTAATTTTGATTTTTCTAAACCTAATTTTGTTTGTTTTTCCTTTGTTTAACTTTTTTATTTGCTGTATAGTTTAGTAAATCATTTGGTTCATTTATCTTTTTGTGTCATGTTCAAACTTCATTTTAAAGTTGTGTTTTTAGTGAATGAATGTACCTAGTAGGTAGGCGATTCTCTTCCATACTGCTGGCGGGTGGTATACCTATACCTATTTAATTTTTTATTTAGTTTTTATATTACATTTTTTTTTAATATATTTTATCTTATATTATATAGTATTTATATACTTACTTATTATGTTACAAGCGATTTTAATGATGACAATAATATTGATTCGGATGACAGGTCGGACTATCTTTCTGCTTCTTCTTTATCAGACTGTAGTTTCCAAAGTTTGCCTCAACCTCTGGACTCATTACTTGATGCTAAGTTTGCACCTTTCTCCAAAAATTTTAATGTCGTGCATATAAATGCCCAAAGCATCCCCGCGCATTACCCAGATTTGCTGACCACCTTCTGGTAACCGAAATATTCACGCCATCCTAATATCGGAAACGTTCTTAAAACCTTGTCTCCCTTCCACCTCATACTCTCTTCTCGGATTTCACCTCATTCGCAATGACAGGACTGGCAAGGGGGGTGGTGGTGTTGCCATTTTCCTCAGAGGCCACCTGCCTTTTAATATCATAAGTAAATCTCCATCTGCCTACTCTGAATCTTCAGAGTACCTTTTTATAGAAGTTCTTCTCGGTCACTCGAAGATTCTCCTAGGCGTGTTCTATAGCCCCAATCTACACATAGACTACTTTGATAAATTTGAAGCCGTATTAGAAACACTGGTACCAACAGCTGACCATACTATTATTATGGGTGACTTCAACACCTGCTTACTCAAGCGGGATTCACGGTCGACACACCTTTGTTCAATTGTGGAATCCACTAGCCTTAACATTCTCCCTTCAACTGCTACACACCATTTTCCTGGCTGCCAGCCCTCCTTGTTGGATCTTGCAATTGTTTCCTCTCCTGATCACGTGAGTTCCCACGGGCAACTTTCTGCTGAAGCCTTTTCCTATCATGATCTCCTTTTCCTATCCTATAAGATCCGTTGTCCTAAACCTAAACCGCGAGTGATCATGCAACGTAACTTCAACAATGTTGACACTGTTAGCTTTATGTCTGACCTTAGCAGTATTGACTGGGATGCGGTGTTTGATGCCCCTACTATCGATCTAAAGATGGAAATCTTCAACTCGAACTTGATCGAAATATTTGACATCCATGCCCCTCTTCGACCGGTCCGGCTCAAACATCTCCCCGCTCCCTGGCTAACTAATGACATTAAAGTCATTATGGCCAGGCGTAATGCTGCTAAGGTTCGATTTAAGAAGGATCCATCTGACATTAATCGTGGCAAATATAGGGAGCTTCGTAATCGCTGTAGTAGGCTGTGTAGGGATGCGCAACGTCGTCACATTCACTCTTCCGTAGCTAACGGTGACCCTGCTAAGGTTTGGTCATTTTTAAATTCCTTGGGTATTGGTAAGTCTAAGACCTCCATTCCTAAAAATCTTGATTTGTCCTCCTTAAACCAACACTTTTCTGCTCCTTCATGTATCCCTCATAATTTGAAACAAAGCACACTGCTATCACTGTCTTCCTCTCCTTATCCACAGCATCCTGTATTTGCCTTTCGGTCGGTCTCTGAGCGCGAAGTTGAAGACAACATCCGAGCAGTTAAGTCTAATGCCGAGGGCATGGATGGGATTGGCCGGCGGATGATCCTCTTAGGATTTGATATTCTGGTCCCTATCCTCTGCCATATTTTTAACTTCTCGCTTGATACCGGCAGCTTTCCTAGCTGCTGGCGTCAAGCAGTCGTCATACCTGTTCCTAAAACTTCGAACCCTTCCTTGCCCTCTCATTTTAGACCAATATCCATTTTTCCCTTCCTTTCAAAAATCCTTGAACGCCTTGTCCTCAACCAAATCAGTGTCTTTGTAAACTCAATTAACTTCCTTAGTCCTTTCCAATCTGGATTCCGCCCGGGACATAGTACTACCTCAGCTCTGACCAAAGTATCCGATGACATACGCCTGGGAATGTCCGATCAGCGGTTGACGGTGTTGGTACTATTGGACTTTTCAAATGCTTTCGGCACTGTTGACTTCGACATCCTTCTGGCTATGCTGAAATCTCTCCTAGTCTCGGATACGGCGCTTAATTGGTTTCGTAGTTACCTTTTCGGCAGACGGCAATTTGTCCGCGCCGATGACAAACTTTCTAGTGCTAGCGACGTCACTGCCGGTGTGCCCCAGGGCGGCGTCCTTTCTCCTTTCCTGTTTTCGATTTTTATTAACTTTCTCACACCACTCCTATCCTGTCAATTTCACTTGTATGCCGACGACCTGCAAATTTATTCTCAGGCCCCCGTTGATGATATTGAGAGGTTGATCGCCAGCCTTAACGCTGACCTTGCGACTATTCTTGAATGGAGTCGAACCCATGGCTTAACGGTCAATCCTAATAAATCGCAAGCTATCATCATCGGGGGCTCAAAACAAACAGCCAAGTTAAACAATTTATCTGTCCCTTCGCTCTTCTTTGACGGTATCTCAATAAACTACTGCGATGTTGTAAAGAATCTAGGGGTCCTTTTCGACTGTACCCTCTGCTGGGCTCCACAAGTAGCAGAGATGAGTCGTAAGGTGTTTGCTGCCTCTGGTTCGCTTAGGAAGTGGAGGAACTTGCTTCCTGTGAAGACCAAGGTCGAGCTTGCGCAATCTCTCCTTCTACCGATCTTAGACTACGCCGATGTCTGCCTTGTTGATATTAATGAGGACTTGCTTAATAAGCTACAACGCCTTCAAAATCTCTGCGTCAGGTTTATCTTCGGTTTGCGTAAGTTCGACCATGTGTCTGAATACAGGCATAGGCTTGAATGGCTACCTATTAGGTTGCGCCGTAAGGAGCATATCCTCACTCTCGTTTTTAACGTACTGTATGATCCTCGTACTCCTTCCTACAGGATGTTTTCGGTTTCTAGGGGAGGATCACAACCGTGGTCTCAGGTCAAAATCGGATAATGTACTAAAGGCTCCCTTTACCCGGTCAGGTTATTTTAAGGATTCGTTCACAGTCCAGTCTACTTTTCTTTGGAATAACTTACCCTACGAAATCCGACACTCCAAGACACTTTCTATCTTTAAATCTATGCTACACAAGCATCTATTAGCTAAGTCATCTGCTAGTAACATGTAATAGTTTGTTTAATATATATGTATGTATGTGAGTATGTATGATACTTATATCGTTGTATATATATATGTACGTCTAATTTTAAATATATTTATAAGTATATAATTATAATACCTGTTTTTATTAATTAACTATCGTGTAATTCTGTTTAATTGTACTTGCGCACTTCCTCTTTCTCTTTCTTGGGTCCTAAAACCAAAGGTTGTCTGGAAGAGATCGCTTTCAGCGATAAGACCGCCTTTGCTCATACTAGATTTAAGTTTTATATTGTAAAATTGTTCTACATGTATGTGCAATAAAGAATTTATCTATCTATCTATCTATCTATCTATCTAAAATACCCCAAGATTGAAAAGATTTTGATGGATGCACATTTTCAACTAATATAAAAATCAATCAGTTTTCCCAAAAATAAGCGTTGTTCTACGACAATGTGCAAGACATCTTGATACCCCAATAACAAAAGTTCGAAAGTAAGTATCTTATGATAGCAAAAATAAAATCGGATTGTTACAAAATACCAGCATAAAATAAAAAATAATAATAATTAAAATCAAGTTGTTACCATACACGGCTATTACCTACCAGCAATTATTTAGAAAAAATAAGTTGAGCTCCACCTATTAGCATCAGTTACGAGCTTCTAAGGGCCATAGGTATAGTGATGATAACTGTTAACTTAAAGCAACTTTCGAAAATGCCTCTGTACCTAGTACATTGTATCCGTATCGCTGTCGTCAGTTTTACAAGGTGATGTAACATAGATTGATTGAATTCCATTATTTTAAACACGTTTGATTTAGGAGAAAAATTTAAATAATTTAAAAAATTATCCATCGCAAATCAACGATCGTGGGCAGGGCAAGCGGGTAATTAGCAAAATTATCGACCGATCCCACTTCTGAACTATAGGAGTCCAGGGTTTTATAGTCAAGTAAAACAATCAAGCTTTATAACTGGTGTTTATTAAAAAAAGGTAAGAAAGGCACATGGAATTCAGACAATCAAAGAAGCATCGCTAATAACGTCACGATATAAACCAAAGTAATTTAAAATAGCACATTATGAATTATAGTAAAATAAAATGAGTTGCTAACCTGAACTTGCTCCAGCAGTATGCCTCCTCACTGTTACTCAATAGCACGCTTTATGCTCGCTTAAGACGTCCGTTCACGACGATTGCTAGTCCACGACTGTCCGCCCCGCCCGGTATCGGACCACGAACAAGGTAAAGATCGAGTGAGTGAGTAAAAAGATTGCAATCTATCTGTCAAACGATATGATGTTTAAACAATTTTATTATGATTAGTCTATGGTTTTATGATATTAAATTGAGTGTATTTATATTTATGTACGTTTTGCAATAAATCAATTACATAATTAACGTTACATAATTAACAGTTAGGACTTACGAACCGATGACATAGCGACATTCCTAAGTGCTCAATTATTGTAGCCTAAATTGAATAAATGAATTTGACTTTGACTTAGTTCTTACGGTTGTTATCTATCTAATTCGATGATATTTTCAAAAGCATATTACAGTGTTTGGGGACATACCCTCGATATATTATTGCTGCTATATGATCTTCGATACAAACTATAGTTTTCGACATGCACGGTGGGCATGCCAGGTTGAGCCTCATCCTTGCATGACCCCTTATAACTTTTGAGCGGTAGACCGACAAACTCTGATATTTGGCGATATATTTCGACATATTATCGACATACTATGTATTAAGTCAGATTTAGAGTTAGTGATGGTGGGCATGCCAGGTTAAGCCACACCCTTACTGTGGATCAGTTTGGTTTAAAGTAGAAACTAACTACACATATAATCACACTCACCTATTAAGGCAAAAAAAAACTACTATTTGTAAAGGAGCAACTCTGAATATTGCGAAAAAAGTTTATATTTGCACTTAATGCATAGGTATAATATTTTTTTTGCCATAAGATTTTTTTTTATATAAGAAGGAGGCAAACGAGCAGGCGGGTCACCTGATGGAGAGCAATCACCGCCGCCCATGGACACCCGCAAAACCAGAGGAGTCGCAGAAGCGTTGCCGACCTTTAAGAAAGGAATAGGGTTAAGGAAGGAATAGGAATTGTGAGGAAGGGGGGGGAGGGGCCTCCGGAACTCTCACTCGCCGACGAAACACAACAGCACCAAGTGCCATAATTTCACGCCGGAAATTCGTGAGAGGGTGGTATTACCCCGGGCGAGCCGGCCCAATGCGTGCTGCAACGCAGCGTGGCTCTACCACTCATTCAGTGTCAGTGATTCTCAACTGTATAATAGATAATATGTGTTTGTCCTGTTGATGGTGTTGTGGTGTACAAAATAGAATATTTATATTAATTAAATTAATTAACTAAACTTTCCTATAATCACACCAATTATCTAGCCCAAGAGAAGCTTCGAAGAAACTCGTTAAATAAATAAATAAATAATAAATAAACTTTCCTACACTCACACCAATTATCTAGCCCAAGAGAAGCTTCGTAAGAAACTCGTTTAATGGTTACTAGACAACGGATAAACATACTTAAAATACTTAAATACATACTTATTATACATAGATAACACCGTTAAATGGTTACTAGACAACGGATAAACATACTTAAAATACTTAAATACATACTTATTATACATAGAAAATACCCAGACCCGAGACTATTTAGAAAAACAATAATTTCTAAATTGACCCGACCGGGGATCGAACCCGGGACCTCGGAGATGGCGACACCATGAAAACCGGTATACAAACCACTCGACCAAGGAGGTCGTATTATTTTATCTTTAACTGGATCGATAGCCCAGTGGCGGAATCATATACTTACCTATCTAAAATTACGAAACGTTTAAAACAATTACTAGCTCAGGTTGGAAACGAAGCCACATTCTTCGCTATCCGGGCGGTTGCGTTGACTACTCCGCCACCGACCTTGGTTACTTTGGTTAGACATGTCGACGCTTTTGACCTCATCAAACCTTTTAGAATTTACATCATAAGAGATCTAAATAAAAATATTATTCATTCGAGACAGGTCTAACCAATACCTGCCTCGGTGGCGAAGAGGTCAACTCATCCGTCCGGATTGCGGAGGACCTGGATTCGATTCAACGTTTCGTTATCTTCGAGTTTATTTGAGCGTTATGTAAGGGGGGGGGGGGGGGGGGGGGGGGTGAAAACGAAATGTTGAATGTTTTCTATTAGCTGTTATTCAAAATATTTTAGATATTTCGCACTGAAATTTTCAATTTGTATTCAGCGATATATACGTTATGTATTACAGAACGTATATGTGAGGGTGACTATTTACAAAACACAAAATTTAATTTAATTGCACATTACGACCGTGTTTTTATTATAAAAAACCCTATAAAATCGAATAATAATTCCTATAAAACCTTTTCGATTTCTTGGCTGTTTTGGAATTCTAAAATTATTTTTATAAACTTTTTAATAAAAATGTGAATGGCGCTAACGAATAACCGCGGACCCCGCACCGCGCAACAACCGCCAGGGCCCAGAATTTCCGATGACCGCCTAACGAAAAAAAAGCTTGAAATATAACCATACTTATACCTATTACCCTGACATAGATATACATAGATATAGAAGCTACCTACCTATTCGATATGTAAGTAGGTTGAGAAACAACTATGAAAAGTAAAATGAGTTCAATCAACACCCCATGAATATTAAACAAGGGTGCTAGCAAGCGTGGAGAATAAATAAATTGTTGCGTGTTGCTTCGGCAGATGGAGATTTTGTTCTGCATTACAGATTCTGTGCAGGCTCGCGCGCAATCAATAAACAAATTCGGCTATGTCGCCTATCAGTCAACATTAAAGCTTAATAAAGAGTTGCCGATAAAATTACATAACAACAACAGCGAAACACAAATGTTTATTGTGTCTTAAAATAGGTTATTAATAGGTATACCTATATGCTATAGCATAAACAGTGAAATCAAAACTTGCTACTTTCACTAGAATTAGAAACCGGACATAACGCACTTTACTATACTTACCTACTGATCCAACTTAAAATATATTTTTTTTAATTAAGTAACTCTGCTCTATATAGTCGATATTTCAGTAAATCAAAATTTCGGTTCAAAAAAAAGGTTCGGGCTATTTTTTACAAAAAATGCGATATTTGTATGGAGCTAAGGTCTTTCTAACCTTGTGGCGAAACAACAGATAGGTTACTGACCCCGTCCGTCAGACGATGTGTTTGAAAGAACTTTATTTTGAAATGAGCAAAAAAATCATCTCTATTGACTAACTGTCGACTGGCTACCCTTTTCTTTTCAATACCTTTGTCATGTTCGGTTGAAAAGATATCCATCTTTCGGATATTTTATACCTAATATAATATCGTATATGTTTAGTAACCTTTGAGTAGTTTTCCCGTTCAAAACTAAATTTATAAGGAAAAGGATAAAGCACATGTATTTTCTTACTACTGGGCAAATGCCTTCAACATTTTAATGGCCTGGTTTAATCACCATCACCTAGCTTGGCAAATTCAGGTTGATGTTCCCACACCTCGGCTATGAACCGAAAAATCCGAATTACTCTTTGCCCGAACAGGAATTGAACCCAGGACCTTTAGATATCTGGCCCAGCAATTTGCTTTTCAGCCACGGGCAACTACTAGAATCGACTGCGATCATAATTATAAACAATTAGACGCACGGTCTCATACAAAATCAAACTCAACTAATGTCTTCGCGTAAATAAATACATACGTATCCATAGATCAACATAAGAAATGAGACGAGATATATAGATAAACATTTATTGCAAAGTAAACCTTAAACTTTAGGCACTAAATACAAATTCTTAAAAATATTATTGGGATTAAGAGGAATCACTACGTGGGACCAATATTTATTTCTTTTTCAGCATAGAAAGAGATTTTCAATGTCTGTATGTTTGATTTTTTTAAACCAGCCACTTAATGTTTTAGAAGACGCTTTAAAACGGAGTGATTTAACTAAATTTTGAAGACTCCTGGTTGTTAAATAAATGACATAATGCAAAAAAATTAAACATACATACCTACGTCACGGACCTGAAAAGTTCCGTGACCTACGTAGAAAATATAAAATTCATCTATGATGAAACTTATCAATAACGTCAAGCTGTCAATAAAATTCTAAAGTCAATTCTGTCAGTATATTTTTTTATATCTTCCAATTTTTTTTATTACTACTTACATCCTCTTTGCTGTCTTCTATACTTATCTCACTCACTCAATCACTTTATATGGAGATTTTTTAATCAATTTTTTACGCTTTTCCCTATTTTTTTTAATATTTTCTTTTACATAAACCTTGTACTAACAACAACACAACAAAAAAGAATTAGCCAAATTGGTGCATCCGTTCTGAAATGATGCTCATACAAATATTACGGCAATTGATTTTTATTGATATAGATTAATGTATGTGTATAATAATAATATATAAACGAGACCATCACGAAATATAGGTGTTCATGTGGACGAAATCGCGGGCGGGCCTCTAACAAGGTATAAAATATATATACAAGTTCAATCAATAGAGATAATTACCTATATATTACGTTCTCGGATTTATTTCTTTCACCACTAACTGAGCGGGAAGAAGTATAATGATGATTGGCAGTGGGAATACTGCGCGACAAGTTTCCAACATTTACACCGACAGTCCGGAGTGGTATACAGGCGGTGGTTAACACCGCAGGACTGGGGTGACCGCGCGAACGCCCGTATTGGGACAAAGAAATAGTTTTTACACGCGTACTACACTTATCTATTTTGGAAAAAGACAATTAATGTGTACCATTTTAACAAGAGCAGGATTCAAACCGCACGCTCTAAAATACAGAGTCAGCCGGTGCGGATTGGTCAACGGAGCCGCCCGGATTGCAGAAGACGTGATTTCGATTCAAACCAGAGGTAGTCAACTTTTTTCAACGTTTCAAGAAGAAAATTACGGCTAATTTAGCATGTGTCAATTAATTATATTTCCTGACTAGTTTAATGTAAATTTAATAAATTTTATTATGCTTTAAGCACATAAATTACAATATGTCGATTCTTTCAACATACAAAATAATAAGTACATTCATTATAATAAATATCATTATTACGACGTAAAGTGACCGTTTTCTTATGTCTGTGGCTCCGTTTTCTCCTTCTAAACCACGCAATGGATTTTTACTATGGTTTTCACTTATAGATATTGTTCTTTATATACATACATACATATAATCACGACTATTATCCCCGAAGGGTCAGCCAGAGACTAGGCAATGTGGACCGCAGAAGCAGTCCTCTGCCATAGTCCACTTTTCACCAAATAGCGACTGCACATGTGCTCAGCGTGACAGGTGGTGAGCCCATCGCCGCTCTATGTTGTTGTATGTATATGCAGTCTTTAATCCGTTAGTCGTTTTTTTACGACACCCAAGGGAACAGAGGGGGTGGTAGTATTCTTTCGCCGATACGCGACACGGTACTTTATGAAAAAAAAAAATGAAAATGTGTTTTATTTCAGAAAATCTTTAACAAATTAGTTGCCGGGGCTTCCCAAAAAGTAATCAAACGATACCTGTGTTAGGAAAGCCTCGCTCTTCCTAGGTGTACATAATATTTTAGATTAAAAACATTCTATTACAATTTAGCTGTGCTAAATTGTGTGTGTGTGTGGGGGTGTGTGTGGGTGTGTGTGTGTGTGTGTGTGTGTGTGTGTGTGTGTTTGTGGGGGGGGGGGTGTGTGTATGTGTGAGTGTGTGCTCAGATACGTGTATGTGCGTGCATGCATGTTAGTGTGAGCGAGAGTATGAATGAGTTAGATATACCTACTATTTCAGTCTTACCAATATATCTTCTACTTCATCATAGTTAAGAGTAGAGAGCCATTCAGTCAGAGTTTTTTTTACATACAAACAGTTGCAAAGGATAGATATTAAGTTTTCGATTTATTTTGTTGTAAGTGTAAGGGGCTTGAGCTATATATTGATTACTGGCAAAAGTTGTTCGTGCTTGGTAGGCTGGGGCTACAATGTCGCACCGTCTCTTTCTAAGTTTGGTATGGTCAAGTGGTAATGTTATGATATCTCAGTATCATGTGTAAGATATAAAGTTTCCTAACGGAGAGCAGTTCAGCTTCAGCGTATAGTGTTTTAGTCGAAAACCTTCGCGGCCTACAATACATTACGTTGATCAGGGATCTTTGTGCCCGCTCTAGATTTAGAAAGTATGACTTAGCTGCACCTCCCCATACCGAGATACAGTAAATTATCGCGGATTGGGCCAGAGCAATATATACTTCATTAAGGAGTTCAGCACTCATTACATGTCTCAGAGATTTGAATACCCACATGAGCTTCCGAACCCTCCCCATTGTTAGTTCCAGGTGTGGATACCAACTTAATCTTGGATCACGATGATTCCGAGGTATTTAACACTAGTAGCTTTTTCTATCTTTGGGCAATCACAGGTGTCAGGTAAGGGTGTACAGCAGGAATGTATTTTGATTTCAAAGTCCGGTGAGGGCTGCGAACTAATGTACGGAGCAAAGCACACAAAATTCGTTTTTTGGGTGTTAAGAGTAAGGAGATTCTCCCTAAGCCAGTGGCTAACTATAGCTAGTCCCCTCTCAGCCTGTAATTTAACTATATCCCAGGTCTTACCTGTAAAGATGATCGCAGTGTCGTCTGCATAAGACAGTATCCTCGCCCCAACGCGACTTAGATTACAAAGGTTATTAATATATATTAAAAAGAGCGTTGGGCCAAGAACACTGCCCTGTGGGACCCCAAACGTTACGTTTTCCTCGTCACTTAGAAAATTATAAAGGTTGACACTCTGATTTCTGTTTTGGAGGTAACTGCTAAGTAGGGAGAGAGCGGAGTCACGGAATCCGATACTTTCCAGCCTGCAAATAAGAGTGGGGATTGAGACGGTGTCGAAGGCTTTCTTGAGGTCAAGAAAAGCCGCAAGACATTTGTTGCCCCTATCTATTTCTTTAGTTATAACAGTAGTGAGATCTGTGACAGCATCCTGAGTTGACATTCCCTTCCTAAAACCATATTGAGAGGTAGATAAGATATTGTACTTAGTCAGGTAATTTACAATTCTTGAGTTAAGAGCTTCTCAATGATTTTAGAAATAGAAGATAGTACCGAAATAGGACGATAGTTGTTGACGTCGTCACGATCCCCACTCTTATACACAGGGGTAACAATGGAGCGTTTAAGAAGATACGGAAAGACTCCTGTGCCAAAGCACAAGTTGGCGAGGTCACAGATCAAGGGGACTAGGATATCCTTAGCTTGTTTTAGGAATAGTGTAGGAATACCGTCCCATCCTGGTGCGCTCCCAGAGTCTAAGGACATCAAGGTATTTTCTACTTCCTTGTGACAGGTGTCAGACAGCACAAAAGAGGACAAGTGATGATAGTTGTATGTGTTACTGGAATTCGAAGATACTAAACAAGTTGTAATGTTCTCAGCTAGTGTTCGCCCAATGTTAGTAAAAAAATTGTTTACGTGGTTTACAGAGGGTTGGGGAGAAGATTTTATATTAAGTAAGTTGTCATTTCGGCTTTTAGGTGGTTTGTAATGAGTAATTTCATTAATGGTTGACCACAAAGCTCTAGGGTTTTTTACCGATGCTTTGATTTTATCTTTGTTGTATTTTTTTTATAGGTTGCCACAAAAAGTACGATAACGTCTATAGGTAATTATTAAAATTTGGTTTAAGGGATTGGATTTGAGTTTTAGGTACAAAGTATTTCTTAGTCTTATGCACCGTAAAGCACCTGTGGTCATCCACGGTTTTAGTGTTCTTTTGCTGTTCGTAACACTAACATTTCTAGTGCTGGCAAGGATAGCTGTCTTGATTATTTCAATTAGGGCAAATGCGTAAGTATCAGGGTCTTTAAACAATTTAAAGAATGAAACATCGATATTGACTAGCCTCTTATAAACATTGTCATAGTTAACTACAGTTTTATACCTTTGAGGAGTTGTTTTTTTATACCTATTTACGATAGATAAAGGGAATGGTCCGTAACTGTAGTATTTAAAACCGCGGTAAAAGCTGAGTTGTTTTTGGTGTCAAGTCTCAGGAAGACGTGGTCAAGGCAGCCATCCCCCCTCGTAGTTAAGCTATGGGCCGCATGAAGTCCATGTTGTGATAACATGTTTAAGTAATCTAATCTATTTGTTCTTTCGTGTTTTTTTTCAGTTGGGGAAATAATTAAATCAATGTTAATATCACCCAAAATCATAACATTTTTACAAGTATTATTGTTAAGGTAATTATTGAGAGATGTAGTGAAATTAAATGCATTTAAAAATGACGGGGAACGGTAAATACCCAATATTGTGTAATTCGAGATTTGCAGCTCAATGCCGGTCGCATTAATAAGTTTTAATTCTTTATATTTTGCTGAGAGTTTATTTTTGGTGTATACAACTACCCCGTCACATTTATTAATAAGTTCTTTAGTTCGGAAGGACGTATAGTTCACTAGTTGAGGAATGTTTTTGTTGGGGTTAAGATGGCATTCGGTAAGGATTAAAATATCTATTTCACAGTGTAGTTGCGCCAGAGTGTGCTGCAAGTCATCAAAATTTTTGTATATACTTCTAATGTTATGTGTAGCAATGATTAAGTTCTGTGTTCAATTTACTGTCTTTAGGTTAAGGTCCTGTATGCTACACTTGAGTGATTCTGAGATTTTAACCTGATCAATTTCTTTTAGCATATTATTATCGAAACTATTCATTAATAGTTAAGTAAGGACTCTTAGGGCTGCAAATAGGGTAGGTACGTTTTATAGTTAGTTTCAAGACAGGTCGTGGAAAGTATGAGTGTATATGGGTAAATTCGAAGTAAAATGTTTTATGTAAAAATATTGTACAATATTTTGTGTGAAGTATATAGTATAGGTGTGTATATACTCCAATAGTGTTGTATGTGGCATGAGAGTATGTAGGTGTATTAATGCTTTGTTTGTGTTCTAGTTTAATTAGAAAGTGAGCGTGTAATGTGTGTGAGGTATAGGTTTGGTAGTTGTAGTTGTGTGGTAAAGGTGTGAATTTGTACATAATATGTTTTTGTAGAAACTTTTGTGTGTGTGTTTTTTTTTATTATAGTAGGTATTGAACAATTTCTTAAAGTTAGACAATTTATAAAATAGAAATAATTTAAGAATAAATATAAATATGCCTATAGTTAGTCATGGTTCTTGCATTAGAGGAGCCTTGCCGCCTTGGAGGTAAGTTGCTCAGTAATGAAGATCGGTGTGTCTTCGTGACTAGTGAAGCCTAGATGTTTGGCCTGCAATCGTGTCTTATTTTTGAAATTAAATTCCTTCGCTCTTTTTAGGAGGTCTGATCTCAGAATTGCTGACCTTAGTTCCACAATAATCGTAGGTTTCTTCTCCCCATCACCTCTAGGTTTTAGTCGGTGTATATCGTTGATATCACGTACGTTCATTTCGAGATTAATGGCCTTTGATAAGTTTACAACCATATGTAACAAGTCTTCCCTTGTTTCCTGGGCTTTTTTGGGGACATTTTTAATTTCTACGCTGGTCTTACGCGAAGTTCTTTGTAAGTCTTCGACTTTGTCCTCCAAAATGCTGATGTAATCTCGATCTTTTTGAGCCTGCATTTCAAGAAGGGCTATTTTGCCGCGGTATTCCTCATTTTGTGCAGTCAAAAGTGTAACCGCCTGATCGATTTTGACATTTGATTCAGTTATCTCTTGCAATTTGCTGGTTATTGTAGAAAGTTCCTTACTTTGAGCGCTGACGAGCGAGTTGATTAAGTCTTTTATCTCGTCCTTAAATATTGTCAGCTGGTTAGGAGAGGAAACTTCTTCTCTTGGCCGTTTGTTACGTTGAGTGATATTTTCAGTAAGCGTAAGGAAACCTGTGCTGCTGTTTACTGAACGATTTAGTGATGGGTCAGAGGCATATTGTGACATATTTGTTAAATTTATATCTGTACTCGGCGATTGGGGAGGTGTCCGTTGCAGTGCCATGTTAAAAACTTTATACCTAATAATTTGGAGATATTTTGTACAAAATGACTAGCTGTTACTGACAGTGTTTCTAAGTAATCGTGGACGAAGCTCGGGTGGGCCGGCAGTATTAATAATATATTACATTATAGTACATGGGGAGATATTGTCATTGTGAAAATCACTTAACATGTTCACTGTCCCATGAACCACATGAATGGCTCGCAATAATTGAAATTCCATTGTTTTAACCCGCATTGGGCCAGCGTGGTGGGTTATGGCCCAATATCCCCACGTGCTATTGTTCACGTGGGAGGCCTGTGCCCAGCAGTGGGACGTTTATAGGCTGATGATGATGATTGTTTTAATTAATGAACTGTGAATGTGATACTGTGAACCCGAACACTAGCCGTTTCTTATGATAAAACGCCTACTATAGGTAACTGCTAACTACTCGGCTTCTTATAATAATCGGCTAAAACATTTTCATTAGATACTGAGTCTACGCGTCGTGGGCCGATGTTAATCAGGCACAAAACGCCAACGAATCACTTCATGAAGACCTAAAATTTTGCGATTAATAAAATCTATCAATGGTTTGCTTTATTTATTTCGCCGACTCATTAAAAATTAAAAATAGGGTTGTCAATAGAAATCCTCTGAAAAACGATATACTAAATAGATATTTACATATGGCTTTTCTATTGCTTATAATTTTTTATTTAGTTAATCTATTAGGAACTAATTGTTTTCTAAACTTTTCGTGAACGTTACATACCTATTTAAAGTGGTGGCCCTTTCTTTGCAAGCACGCGCTTCGAAAGGTTAGGCTAAAATTATAATAATATGTGAAAAAGCCAGCAGATGTGTATAAAGTGATACCGTAAGACCTTGCATCAAGGAATCTGCCTCTGTAACAATCAGGTCTTCAAAATTCTAACTTATGTGGCGACCCTAATCGCGACAGAGATCGCACCAGTCGGGTAAACAAGTGCCGTAATGATAAGACGCCGACGCCGCCCAGTCGCGCGCTCCCGCCCGCCCAGCGCACGTGTCACGCGGACCGCACTAACAAAACAAAACAGATTGATGGGTGAGTGCTATCAACTGCTAATAGTTACACAACGTTAAGTAAACAAAAGAAGATCGTCACCAAAAACATAAAATAAATCATGAGCTTCCAATTTTTTTGATGGTGTTTTGTTTCGAATCCAACTTTTCGGCCAGTTTGTTGATTTTAACAGTTTTGCGTCAGTAGCTAGTGGTGACGATGTTATCTATGGTGGTGACGCACGACCTTACCCGGCAATATGCATAATGAGACAGGGCAATTCAAATTAAAATTCGATCGCGTTCTCCCCTAGAGCGTGAAAGGCTGAACGCTTAATACAGACGCATCCGTTATGCTAATGTTTACGATGTCCAACGATTTCTCGAGATTTCTTTGCCCTATAAATCTACATTTTGCAGCAGTCTGCTTTTTTATGACGTTAATAATTTGTAAAGCCAAATGTAAAAAATGTAGATAAGAAAAATATACTAGCGTAGGTATATATAAATATTAACTCATTTTATCTACGAGTATTACTTGAAACAATTAATTGTTTCAGAGAAGTGTTTGTAAAGGCGCCCCTTACATTAAAATGATGAACTTTATCGGATCTGAACTTTCGAATACTCAACTCTTCAATGTGCTTTTCAAACTCAAGTTTTCCCGCAAACAACATCGAGCACACAAACATTTCATATCAAACCCGATCGATGTAACATTGTTCTATGTAGCTAATTCTGTTATCTACAGATAAGCTGCGGGCTGGACCGAGCGCGCCCAGCGGGGCACCTTGGGGCGACTACGATAACGAAAATGAGAGAAATTACCCCGTATATGGGTCGCGTGTGGGGTTGACGCGGCCGAGAGGTTCTGACTTGAAAATGCGACCGGAAGCTTCGGATGTCGAATATATCCGACCGGAGGTTTCTGATGTCGATTATATCCGACCGCAAGCGCTTACGTCGTTTGAGCACAGCAACGCTTGGAGCGCGGCGTGGGGGGCCATGGCGGGCGCTGGGTCGGTGCTGCTGGTGGCCGCTGTTCTGTTCATGTGGAGGAAGCCGAGGAAGCGCCATGCACCGCTGCTGGCGCCGATGGACATTGGACAGAATGTGAGTTTTTTTTTTATTATACCAGTTTCAATGTTGGTGGAACAGTTTGCAAATGTGATACTGGAAAGCGGTAGGTTTTTATTTAACCTGATGATAAGTAACGATGATAATTTTCGGAATATAACAATGCTACTTTTATGGCAATAGACTTAGTGCAGATGTTGGCAGTTAGCCAAGTTTTCCGTATAAGGCACATCACGATCAGCCTATATATGAACGTCCCACTGCCAGCAGACCTGTGTTCAGGCACGACTCTTCCAACATGGACTTCCCACATCTACGTGGTTAGATAGGGCCATAACCCACCACATTCTCCTTTTGCAGGAAGCACTGAGAAGCTCGAACTGTTTTTAATTTGGTCACCCATCCAACGACCCGAAATTGCAAAATTGCTTAACTGGCAAGATCAAAAACAGAACGCCGTAGCCGCTGCGCCATCGAGCTAGAAATAGAACATAGATCTTGACACACAATCACAAAAGAAGTCGCTTCTTATTATAACTAACTATAAATACATAACATATAATCACGACAATTATCCCCGAAGGGATAGTCAGAGCTAGGCAATGAGGACAGCAAAAGCAGTCCTTGCAGTGAAACGCAAGTTTAACTTGGTAAATAAATATATTTAGAAAGACTTAGCCGTAGCAGGGTAAACAAGCAATAGACAGAACAACAAGAGTGCCAGTATATAAAAAACCGCACCTTTGCCGCACTTCCAAAAGATGGAATAGTCTACCAGCACACGTATTCCCTCCTACCTATGACATAGGGTCCTTCAAACGAGGCGTGAAGAAGCACTTTGTGGGCCGGCAGAGTGAGGATGACTGATGCTACGTCTCTTACGCTGCACCAGTTGTCCTCGCGCCTGGACATCATTTCCACTTAACATCAGGTGGAGTGGGGTCATTTGCCGGGCTTAGTATAAAAAAAAAAAAAAAACAATGTTTAAAATAATGTCATAGAGTAAAAGCATTCTAGAAAAAACTGCCAGTGTCCTTGCTGAAAGTCATAAAGTTTTACAGTCCTCTGCCATAATCCACTTTTCACAGAATAGCGACTGCACATGTGCTCAGCGTGACAGGTGGTGAGCCCATCGCCGCTCCATGCTGTTAGATGCATGTCCAGTCTTTAGTCCGTTAGTCGCCTTTTACGACACCCCAAAGGAAGAAAGGGGGTGGTATTATTCTTTCACCGCTACACGGTTAATAAATACATATAACATTATAAATACTATTATAATTACAATTGTAGTTTAGTTAGTTTGTTAGATTTGTTGTTAAGATTTAACTACGTGTTAGTTAACTGTTTTTTTTTAATTAGTTTTGACGTCAGTAAGTGCCTGTAAAGGTTTAAGTTAATTAAATCATTTGACTTTGTTAAATACTTGATCTCTTTTCACGACTCTACAACACTATACAGCATTGCATTAATTAATGTCATACTCCTTTTTTACCCATTATAAGTATTAACAAATTGATGTTGTTTTACATTTTCTTAAGAACTTAATACAAGCAGATATGTACTCACCCGTATATCAGGTTCGTATTCTAAAGGTAGACGTCCATTAACGGCGGATCGGGCCGGGGCGGATCGGCACGGGTCGCATCGCATACGTAACACTGCTATCGCGCTGCGGCCCGCCCCGCCCCGACCCGCCGCTAGTGGACGCTATTTCATAATAAATACAGGCAGGCGGATTTTTGCGTTGCGATGCGCCCCGGCCCGATCCGCCTAGTGGACGCGAGCCTTAAAACCTCACACTCAAATCTCTGCTTGAGTGCAGTTAGAAAGGGATGGTGCTATTCATAGCATATATCGCCATCCGATTTGATTTTGAGTTTGGTTTAATAATACGAACCTCAGAGAGTATAATGTACGTAGGCAGAGGCCAGAAACTACAACTTTCTATTGGCAACGAACCCATACTGATACAATTCCTAAGCTTCCTTGACTCATAACAAAATGTTCATGTACTTTGACAACGTCGCAAAATTTCTTTTTAATTAATAGGTTACGTTTAATATTATTTCGTGAACATATAATCTTTATCTTCATCACATATGATCGAGTATTCAAAGAAAAATCAAAGAAGAGTTCTCGAATTCGGTGAATTAGGTAATTATTTACGGAATCGTGACAATAGTATTATGCGAAAAAGAATTGGTTGCGATTTTGTCAGTTAAGCAATATTTGTAATTTCTGGTTACCAAATAGTCAGAAGATATATATCTTTAACATATGACCTACGTGTTGCCGTTGAACCCGTTTATTTTAGTTAAATGACAGTCGTGAAAATCCACCTACGCATCGGTAAGATAGCATAGCACAATCTCTTTATGGCATTCATAGGCTTTCTCAATGGCTGTCAGCCAGGTCTCCGTTTTGATATTTCCTCCGTTCCATTGTGTTACATTCAGTCCCTGATTCAGGGAGAACCCAATATATGCTCGTGAATACTGTAGTTGTGTACCTACGTCACGTCGTCGTCGATCCATCTAAATTCTGGTCGGCTTAAGATAGAACGCAAAAAAGTCCAAAGATTTTCATTTCATTCTTGGTATTTACATACTTACGTTCGTCAAATATACTATCGAATCGGTAAACTACATATGTTAGTTGAACACAAACTGAGATCATGAGATGACATAGATAAATCTATGGTTCTTCCTTTCAACGTAGTATAGTCCACTGCTAGACGTATGCCTCTACAATTTTCTTCTACATACATACAAAATAATCACGACTATAATTCCCGAAGGGTAAGTCAGAGACAAAAGCAGTCCTCTATCATATAGTCCACTTTTCACCAAATAGCGCCTGCTCATGTGCTCAGCGTAACAGAAAACTCTCACGCACAGTCAGCCTTAACTTAGTGACAAATTCTCGACAGTTTCATTACCCCACCTTCTGCTGCGGAGCCAAACCATATCTTCCCTTGGGTCGCGTAAAAGGAGAATAACGGACTAAATAATGCAATTACATCCAACAGCATAGAGCGGCGATGAGCTCACCACCTATCACGCTGAGTACATGTGCATTTGTTATTTGATGAAACATGGACTGTGGCAGTCCACATTGCTTAGTTGCTGACAGGTTTTATTTAGATTTGTGTTTCGATCAGTGCAAACCGGAATTTATGCATCAACATCCTTTTAAATACTGTTGCTTACCTAGGTTTATTATTACTTTCCGTTTATTTTTTTACACCTAACTAATTGAACGTCACAATCATTCACAATTGTTTTTATTAATTACTTTCTATCATCACAAGATAGCGAAATGAATATTTTGATAATAATAAGATATAACATATTGGAATACATATTACAAAAATAGAATTTAAACTGTAAGGTAACTTATACGAGTAGATATTCTTAGTGACACAAACAAACATTTTCCGTTTCGAAATCACCGCAACCGGCAAAGTGGTGAAAATATCGAGTGACACAAAGCGTCTTTGTGCCGAAGGATAGTCAGCATCAGATGTAGATTAACACTGTAGTGCCATGTCATCAATTCAAATAAAAACAAATAAATAATTACGAGCACGATCATTCACAGCGAATTGGTGTGACATTGCACACACGCCATTGTATAACCGTGTCGTGTAGCGGTGAAAGAACACTACCACCCTTCCCATGGGTGTCGTAAAAGGCGACTAATGACCTATAGACTGCACATACATCCAACACCATAGAGCGCGGATGGGCTCACCACCTGTCACGCTAAACACATGTGCATTCGCTATTTGGCAAAAAGTGGACTATGGCAGAGGACTGCTTCTGCAGTCTTCATTGCCTAGTCTCTGAATAACCCTTCGGGGATAATAGTCGTGGTAATATGTATGTATGTACAGACGCCAGTAGGCCGACCTACCACAAAATGCCAATTTCTAAAAAACATATTCACTACCGTAACCTATGAGTTTAAGGATCAAAATCGATTATAGTCCAACAACTTCGTGCGCGACCGTCCTGCGGGGTACAGACTTTGACGGGGATGAGGTAGCACGTTTTTTTATAATAGAAGGAGGCAAACGAGCAGGTGGGTCACCTGATGGAGAGTAATCTCCGCCGCCCATGGACACCCGCAACACCAAAGTAATCGCAGATACGTTGCCGGCCTTTAACGAAGGAATAGATTTTAGGAAGGAATGGGAATTGTGAGGGGGGAAGGGCCTCTGGAACCCTCACTGGCCGGACGAAACACAACAGCACCAAGTGCTATTATTTTACGCCGGATATTCGTGAGAGGGTGGTATTACGCCGGGCGAGCCGGCCCAATGCGTGCTGCAGCGTGGCTCTACTCAGTGAGTGTCACTCATTTAGCACCACCCAGTCACCACCCAGGCACGTATTTCTAGAAACCGACTACACACAGTTGCACGCTTTGCCATTCCCCGCTACACCACCCGCTACACGCTGACATCTTGGGTACTTCGTCCCCGCCACCGTCTGTCACCCCGCTTGACGATCGCGCACGAAGTTGCCGGACTGAGAAATTTGACAGTTTTGTATAGGTTGACGAGTAGACGTGTGTACTAAAGTGTGAAACAATGGTAGGATTCTACTCAGGACCTTACTGGATGGCGACCACTCTATACCTGTTTCTGTTGCCAAGCCGCATTGTTAATTTCCTACTACTAGATAACGTAACGTTGAAAAAATATCTACCTCAGGCGGTAATCGAACCCGTGTCCTCTGCAATTCGGGCAGCTGCGTTGACCACTCGGCCACTGAGGTATTGGTTAGACCGACGAAACTTTATGTTTTATAGCAACAGTGTCTTATCTAACCTCTTACAACTTACATTCTTAAAGATCTGAATGAAAATATTTTAAACATTCAGTTAGAATAAGACTGTTTTATAGATTCGTAATATTTGATTATTAGCGTTAAAAAACGCTCAAATAAACTCACACATAACGAAACGTTAAAGAGAAAATAATGTCTTCCCGCCTGAGGTACCGTAGATTGGGATTACTTTGATCAATTTTTGACTTTGGATAGCTGTGAAATCTTTAAATAAAGAGTTAAAATTATCAAAAGCGCTGTGATGAACGCTTTAGCGCTGTGATGAACGCTTTCACTTCTTGGGCTTTACTGGCTGCTTTTCATCAGGCAGAGTGAAGCCATTATGGCGTGCCACAATAAATAAATAAAAAAATATAAGTAATTGGTTTTTTATATACTTTAGACTTAGCTAATTATTAAAAGTAATTATTAAATAGTTTAAGAAATAAAAAATAAAAACCGTTAGGTCAAAGTTAAACCGCGAGTGGGGTTACTTTGATCATCCATATTTTTTAAATAAATTATTGCAATGATGATCGGAAAAATAAAATAAAAGAAATCGGCCGATTAACTTTGAAGTTATAAGTCTTTAAAGATTGGGGGTTACTTTGATCGGCTAAATAAAAGATTTTTCAGATTCAGTCTTTACTTTATCTATCAATATTATAACAATATAGCATAATGCTTAAGGAAAAATTATGATTTGAGATCAAATAGCAGTCAAAACTGACCTGATTGGTAAGTGGGACATCGTGGGGTTACTTTGATCATTGATCAATCTCACGGTTGATCAATGATACCCCCGGTAAATTTTTTATTAACTATGCGGTCGATTTTTAGGTTAGGAAGTCACATTATTTTTTCATAGATTTTAAACACATTTCTCTCAATGTAATGCAATACAATCGATTAGTATCAATAGTTAATCAGTCACAAGTGAAGTTTTGCAGGACTTTAAAAAGCATAAATAACTATTAACTTACAGTTTTATTATTTTTTGTTGAAATGAACCGACGTACACACTTGTTCTTCTGAGCGAAAGATGGCCGACTATCTGTGTTGTAAATGCTTAAAAAAAGAAATTCGCCATTGTGGGTTTAGTTTTCACAAAAATAAAATTTTATTGGCAGAGAGAAGTTCTGATCAATGTAACCACTCCAGTCAAAGTAACCCCAATCTACGGTACCTACTTAGATATTTTTTCAATGTTTCGTTATATTTGAGCGTTCTTTAACGCAAATAATCAAATATATTTAAGCTACTACTGAAGCCTACTGTACTGAAAATCCATTAAACATAGAGACACTTCGGTATAATGCCTACTTCAGCCGACAAAGACGAATTCTCAGTACCGAATGCTAAAAGATATTTCAACTTCCAACGCAAGCGTAATCAAATTATATTTCACTTGATTCAAATAAACCTTGCGGCCGTATTATTACTCGGAATTTCGGAATACAACAAAAGCCTTCGGTGTTTTTGTCTCTGAACAATTGAAATTAATGACAATTCGCTTGTTTGCTCGATCATCACTTTTTTATTACTTATAAAAAGGTACAACCACGTAAAACTTTCTTCCTTGGGTAAGCAGCTTAAAATGTATACGAGCCGTAACTCAAAAACCGGCCAAGTGCGAGTCGGACTCGCGCACGAAGGGTTCCGTACCATTATCTATACAACATTAGACATTATATTATAACTTTTGTAAATATTTCAAATTTCTACCTGTTGTCGTTATTAAGATCGTGAAAAAAACGGCAAACAAAACAACGATTGTTGTATTGTATGGGAGCCCTTCTTTTAATTTTATTTGAATTATTTATTTTTAAAGTTAATACACAACCAAATATTCAGTGAATATTTCAAACGTATACCTGTTGCCGTTATTAATATTGAGCAAAGAACGGCAAAAAAATACGTTTGTTGTTTGGGAGCCCCCTAAAATATTTATTGTATTCTGTTTTTAGTAATTGTTGTTATAGCGGCAACAGAAATACATCATGTGTAAAAATTTCAACTGTCGAGTTATCACGGTTTATGAGATACAGCCTGGTGACAGATAGACGGACGGACGGACAGTGGAGTCTTAGTAATAGGGTCCTGTTTTTACCCTTTGGGTACTTAACCCTAGAAAAAGAACTGGGTCATCGAAATGGGTGTTTGAAAGTGATGCTAGTCAAACTGGCGTTATTTATGTTATGTTATTATAACCTAGATTTTGTAAATAGTTAGCCCCCTTTTTTGCTGTGCTCTCAGATTAATACCTTCTTTATGTTTACATACATACATACATATATGTATGTAAACATAAATGACATATTACTCCCGAAGCGTTAGTCAGAGACTATTCAATGAGGACAGCAAAAGCAGTCCTCTACCATAGTACACTTTTTACCAAATAGCGACTGCCCATGTGCTCAGCGTGACAAGTGGTGAGCCTATCGCCGCTCTATGAAGTTGGATATATGTGCAGTCTATAGTCCGTTAGTCGCCTTTTACGACATCCAAGGGAAGAGAGGGGGTGGTAGTATTCTTTCACCTCTACGCGACACGGTTAACGGTCTTTATGTTTAACACCTATTTATTTGCAATAAATTTAAATTGATAGCTCAATCAATATTGAGGAGGTCAATTGTCCTCTGAAAGAACCAGGTCAGATAAACGATACCGCTACGATTGCCTAGTTGTTAGTACACCTAGCCGAAATGTCTTTCACTGGGATTTGGATTCAAATTACTCTCGTGTATTCAACAGTTCGTAAATGTATTCAACAGTTTTTCTGTGAGCTGTGTGGTGGCGCTCATTGATAAAATACTACCAACCCATCTCTTTCCTTGGGTGTCTTAAAAGGCGACTAACGGACTGGAGACTGCACATGCATCCAACAGTATAGAGCAGCGATGGGCTCAGGCCAGAAAATAGAAGCTTTTACATTTGACATTAGAAATTGAGGCTGTACGTCGATGCGGTGGTCAAAGTTGAAGCTGTTTTGCTTGTAGAATACCGATTTCATACATGAAATGTCAAAGAAGTGATTCACTATCACGCCGCTTGCAGCCATGCGGTCGAAGTGTCGAACAGCGTTGACAATTATTTTGAAGAATACCAATGGTACGCTTACCGCTGTTGCAGCCGCTGCTACCAAGGCTTTAACGATGTTTGCGCTTAGAGAATCGCACTGCAGCACCTATGTGTTGTACCTCTTTTTGAAATAATAATCGCTTTACGAGCAAAGTAATAAAAGTTGTAAAGGTGACTTTTTGTCGAAAACACGTAGTAACGTTCCCCTTATCTACTCGTACACCGTGAATGCTCTAAGACCGTGACCCCTATGAACTTTCCCGGCCGGCCGGCCGCCTGCGCCGACGACGGGGCGATGGGTAGGCGGAGCTTTTGAAGCGCCTCGGTTATTGACTTTCGTAAGATCGTACGTTCTAAAGGTTTTTAAATTTTTTATGAATATTTTTTAATGATTTTTTATGCTTATATTATTAGTTTTACATACTAAATAGCTTCTACTGATGATAAACATGAACAGGGTTTCGGCTCCAAAACCAATGAAAAATCTCGGTGTATAAATGTCTGACTATAGTCTCTGACTAACCCTATGGGGATAATTAGTCGTGAGTGTGTGTATATATGATATGTTGCCTTTTTCTGCGTGGGATTTGCTCAACCTCTCAGTAGCAGATTCATTAAACGAAGTTCCAACGGAGAACTTTTAATGAATTAGGTGGAGCCCGTCGCGGTTTGTTTGAAAAGTTTCTTCTTTTTACGTTTAAATTAATCCGAGTAATTGAATCATAGTGAAACTCACCTAATACTCTTACTGCCATTTCTGTTTCGACATTTGTCTAGCAGTGGTGCGATGTTGAACCAGTAACAATAAGTCTAAGGAGGTAATAAAACTGGCAAAACCATTAAAATGAAAGTACAAAAATGTGATATTATGTCGTAACGAAAGGAATAGTAATCATGGGTAATAAAAAGATAAGGACAGAAACAAGACAGATTTAATTTTACATGCTATGGTGGAATTGTTTGTTCGTGGTTTAGCTGCCACGTGTCAGCCTAGATAACTGTATAATAAATATCTAATCGGGCTGACACCGATTATTCAACTCTAGACTAGTAAAGCTTATACTATGAATTATAGATAACGGATAGATATATCAATCTAGTATATTCATATTAACATTATATTCAGGCTAACTTGAATACCAGTAGTTAGGTGCTAGAGTTTAAAAGTTGTAATTGTAAGGACGACTAACGGTGTTGCGTACCGATGAAAGAATACTACCACCCCCTCTCTTCCCTTGGGTGTCGTAAAAGGCGACTAAAGGACTAAAGACTGCACATACATCCAACAGCATAGAGCATCTCACCTCACCACCTGCCACGCTGAGCATATGTGCAGTCGCTATTTGGTAAAAAGTGGACTATGCCAGAAGACTGCTTTTGCAGTCCTTATTGCCTAGTCTCTGACTTAGCCTTCGGGGATAAAGTTGTGGTTATATGTATGTATGTATGTAATAGTAACGATATCCCAAGGTCAACAAGACAGCTTGAATAATAGTAAAACGAGTTTAAGATCAAAGCTTTCTCCAAAAGTATTAATCAATTTCATCATATCATCCTATAACTGTCTATCTTACAATAATAACCAGGGCCAGCGGTTCAACATGCCTTCACAAAGGGACTTGAACGATTTTAATTTGGTTACTCATACCTCATACGACGACCTGTTACCATTATCTCTTAGAGCAATATTACTTTAATCTTACTGTGACTCGTTTCTTTGCCGCACTTTCAAAAGATGGAATAGTCTGCCAGCACACGTATTCCCTCCTACCTATGACATAGGGTCCTTCAAACGAGGCGTGAAGAAGCACTTTGTGGGCCGGCAGAGTGAGGATGACTGATGCTACGTCTCTTACGCTGCACCAGTTGTCCTCGCGCCTGGATCTTATTTCCACTTAACATCAGGTGGAGTGGGGTCATTTGCCGGGCTTGCGGATTCCCATACGAATTTTGCATAGTAAGATTATAGTAATACTTACTACTCGAAGAGGTGTCAGTTGGGCCCCTAGTATTGCGAAAGTTTATTAACTGCCACAAGCCGTAGCGATAAAGGAGATCTATCTATCTATGTTAATAACACGGAACATAAATAAACAAAATTTAAATATTTTGAAGTTATTTAAAGTTGCTATATTTAAAATCTACCGGTCCTTCCTTTAAAGTTAGTAAACTAAATCTATTTTCGTTTTTAAGGGATGGAAAAATATGTAACAGGGTCAGTACCCTCAGACCAATTTATAAACATAGAACACAGGGAAGTACCCAGGGGAAATCTAACACTGTTTGATATCCCTAAATTTCTTGGGCGAGTGTTAAGATTATAAGATAGAGCTCTCATAAAATATAAAAATTACATAAACATTGAAGTAAAATATAGGTATATAAGGCATCCCATGGCTATGCCATTTAAAGTACCTTAAATATTGTACATAAAACTATTTGTTTGATGTTAAAAACAATTTGAAATGCCTCATTTTTGTTTAAATAGTTTCCTGCTTGAACCGGGAATCAAAATTGCAAAATGCAAAAACTAACAACCTGTATTTTTATGATACCGATCGAAACAGTCCATCTCAAGGATCATTCTTCTTAAGTAACATAGCATCTTAAATAAAATAAAAAGGAGACCACGAAAATTTACGTTTAATATAACATTTTGTTCGACTTGTCTCTGACTCTAACAATTTTATAAATGACATTGATTGCGAGTATCAGTTAAACGTATTTACTTTAAATTAAATAAGTAAGTAGTTTCTATTCTGTGTAGGTATATATTTTATAAATATTTCAAAATACTATAAAATGTCTTAATTGTACCAGTTCCCGGTGCTAGGTGACGAAGATACTTTTTACATATTATTCAGCCTGTGGACATACCACTTAAATCTCAAACGTTCCTTTATCAGAAAACATTTACGAAATGTCGAGTATAACAGGTGTGTAGACACATAAACATAGTCCAAATCCAAAGATGTCCAAAGGTTCTAAAGGCTATTATAGACCCAAAGACTTTCCTGCGAAATATTGACTGGAGCGAAGCTGTGGTCACAAGCTACCTATTAAATAAGTATTGAACTGAGTCAATGTCGAATCCAGTTAAAGTAATTTAACTGGATTCGATAACGATAGTTTTAACTCGACTACGGCGGCAGCGTCGTAGCATATTGCTACGAAGGAGTGCTACAGTAATACTTTTCTAAAGAGACGTCCCATTTTAGGCTACTTATATTATGTACATTATTTCAAAACATGGAGGAATACATACATATATATAATCATGACTATTATCCCCGAAGGGTTAGTCAGAGACTAGGCATTGAGGACCGCAAAAGCAGATCTCTGCCATAGTCCACTTTTCACCAAATAGCGACTGCATGTGTTCAGCGTGACAGGTGGTAAGCCCGTCGCCGCTATATGCTGTTGGATATATATGTAGTCTTTAGTCAGTTAGTCGCCTTTTACGACACCTAAGGGAAGAGAGGGGGGGGTAGTATTCCTTGGCCGCTACGCGACACGGTTATAAATACTGCTTATAGAAAAAATATAATTAACTAGCGGCCGCTCGCGGTTTCACCCGCGTGGTTCCCGTTCCCGTGGGAAAATCGGGATAAAATGTATCCTATGTATTAATCCAGGTTATAAACTATCTGTATGCCGAATTTCATCCAAATCCATTCAGTAGTTTTTCGTGAAAGAGTAACAAACCTCCATCCATACTTACAAACTTTCGCGTTTATAATATTTGTATGATTTGATATAATGCATATTTGAATGGTCATTAATTAAAAACATATATTTCCCTTTGCTACAATCTTAACACACATCCATTGCGTCACTAAAAAAAATCAAATTCAAAATTAAGCTAAAAAAAGTACGTATTTCATTGATAATTTAATGTAATAATATAAGTAGTTTTGAAATAGTATAATAATATTGTAAAATAATATTGTATAATAATTTTGTTTATTATTGTATGACGTTTTCTTGCTTTATCTTATCTTAGATTAGGTTTTTTTCATATAGATAATGTATTTTATTTTGTTTTACTTAAACTTGATCCGGCAGTCAATCCGCCTAGGCGGTTTTGCGGGACATATTGTTTTTATTTTTGTTATTATATGTACGTAATAATTAATAAATAAATAGTAATAACTAAGGCCTTTGCCACAGTTGACGGAAATTCCGACGCCGAACTTCCGTTGCGGAACGCCAATACATGTTATTGCTTAAATGGCTAATAACTGACACACTACGCGGAAGATGGGTTGCTCCGATGGCATTGGCTTTTTACCGCAACGGAAGTTCGGCGTCGGAATTTCCGTCAAGTGTGGCAAAGGGCTTAACTCTCCTAACGTTATTCAAAAGGAGAGCTAATATTTTGTTATAATATATACGCAAATTTACATATAGGTACATACATGTAATCACGACCATTATCCCCGAAGGGTTAGTCAGAGACTAGGCAATGAGGACAGCGAAGGCGTCCTCTACCATAGTCCACTTATCACCAAATAGCGACTGCACATGTACTCAGCGTGACAGGTGGTGAGCCCATCGCTTGAAAGTATGTGCAGTCTTTAGTCCGTTAGTCGCCTTTTACGACACCCATGGGAAGAGACGGGGTGGTACTATTCTTTCACCGCAACGCGACACTCGCAAGTTTCATATTCTTAAAACTAAAGCGTTAAAACCAATGGTAATATTATGTGAGCGTGATATTGGTGAAAATGTATACTGTATTTCCTCAGGTTTACGTATAAATTCAGAATAAAAAAAGTTTGTGTGACACCAGTAATTGTCTGTGATACCTACGTCATATCACAGATTGCTCCGTGGTCCTATTACTGCTACTGAATAAAAACCTTTAGATAGTAGTGTACACCTTATTAAACCAAATCAAAATCAAAATAAGCTTATATTAAATCAATGTAAGCCTTAACAAGCAAATGCAATAAAGTAAAATCTTTTTTAAAACAAAATAGTATAGTATGTTATTTACTACAGTGGCGCCACTTGTTGTTACGGGTCCTCTTAAAACTAATAAACTAGCCAACACCACCTTCCGTATTTTCAAGTAAACTTCGAGAAAAATTGTAGATGCTCGTCGGCTTTTATTTCCCCACAGCAGAAGCGCCAGACGAAAAACACAAGGACTAACCAAATAGTTCAGGAACACCGCTAGATGGCAGTACCTGTTTCGCGAAAAGCATCACCGGCAGCTCTTGTTGTACCTGTAAACGAGAGTACCTACATTCGTTTATAGCTCAGAATAATAATGCTTTAGTTATTATTCTAAGCTCTATAGTGATTAATTTTAATGTTAAGTGTTCACGTGAACTTTAAAGGATATTTATTTTTCATTCTAAGACACTGGCTTTTTAATCTTTAACTTTCGGATCACGTACAACGAATACTCATTGTTATGGCTACAGATGTATAGACAGACATTAAAGAGTCAACTAGTAACGCGGTTAACAATGAAGAAAGATTGAAAACTGTTTTTACTCAATAGATGAATATTTAAATTTATATTTTAAAATATACTTAACACTAATATCACGTCCACAATTTATGAAATTATATTTTTTCTAAGTATTTAACTCAATAATAATTTCGTTTATAATAGTTTAATACATAATTACATTATAATTTTTGATAATCATATTAATGTGTGTGATATTAATGTCATTAAGTTATACCCAACATTAATATCACGTCCCTCATTTAATTTAATTCTAAACAATATTCTAAACAATAATATTCTAAATATTATTATGTTTTTTTGATAATGCCCTCTTACATTTTTGGCATACCCAATGCTTGGGTCATTAAGTTGTAAGTACTGGCTCTAATGTTGTACACTTAATATGCAAATAAATAAATATGAAAAATATGAAATCCTGCTAAGAATCGAACCCGGCACCTCTTGGTATGAGACCGGTGGTTATACTACTACACTACAGAGGTGGCTGGTTCACACATTTTTGTGTGTTTGTATGAGAGCAAAAGGGAAAAAGAGAATATTCATTAAAATTATATTTTTATGGTTGACTAGGTTTTATTTTTATGGTTAACTAGGTTTTAATATACTAATTAGTATTATTGTATTTGTTTCACTTTTGTATTGTGTTCACTTGTCTTATTGATCTTAGATTTAAGTTGTGTTTGCCTGTAATTGTTTTTTCACTGTTCTAACTGTATTTAGAACAATGTTATATTTCTGTGTTGTAGTGTAAAAATGTTGGTAGACCTAGTTAAATAAATAAATAAATTACTATGTGAATAGTGAAAATGCATAAGTATACAAAACCTATATTTATTAACATGACTGCTTCTAAAAATCTCTAAATGCTATAACAGTATTTAAGGGAATAATAGAATTACAGGTTCATTTTCCTTAAAAGCTCTCAATTAAGGTGGTCCCTTTTAATAGGGCATCCGTAACGAAATGAGATAACCGAGCGATTGATAAAACTTTGTCACAACCGCTACAATTCATAAAAGACTTTAACTTTTGCAATATAAAGTTTAGTTTTCCTTAACAAGAAATCCTTTTTAGGACATTTCCATAATTCATATGACGCACACACTTCTACCTTCCCCGTTCTTGACCTACAAACCGGAATCCGTTCGGATTTTTTATGTTTAGCCATAACCGTTCATGCATTACGTATATATCTTTTACCTTAACACGTCCGTTTATCAAACGTTAACGTTTTACGATCGAAACAGGTTTTAATCAAACCTCCATAAATAAAACTAGTAGATGCCTGTGTTTTTGTCCGTTTTCAATTTAATACTTAAGATGTGTTGTGCTGGTAGCGACTCATTAATAGAATACTACTTCCCCATCTGTTCCCTTAGTTGTCGTAAAAGGCGACTAACGGACAAAAAGACATACATCGCACAGCATAGAACGGCGATTCTCGGCGGCTGGTCGCTGACTATGTGTAGGTATGATGTACTTAATATGAAAAAAGAAAAGGGATAGAGAGCTGATAAGAAACTAGGACGATAATGGAAGCGCACTTCACCCGGATTCCTACAACTGGGGAGCTGGCTATCTCATCTCTAACTGTCGAAACACAATATTGCCACCAACATGAATCATCATCATCATCATCATCAGCCTTTAACGTCCCCCTGCTGGGCAGATCTTCCACGTGGACAATAGCACGTGGGGATATTCGGCCATAACCCACCACGCTGGCCCAATGCGGGTTGGTGGGTTTTAACGAATGTCATCTTACGACAACAACCGGGACCAACGGCTCAACGTGCCTTCCGAAGCACGGAGGAGCTCACGATGTTTTTAATTTGGTCACCCATCCAGCGACCCGGCATTGCGAAAGTGGCTTAGCGAGCAAGATCGCAAGCCGAACGCACTAGCCACTGCGCCATCAAGCTCCTTAACCAACATGGATGGTGGAATCTATAAAAAAAATCGCTCCAATTGATGGCTTAACGTAAGCTATATTTTTTAAGATATCGTTATCTTCGAGTACCGTACATTGGAGCGTTATTTACGCAAAAAAAATAAATTATTACGTAACGTACGCTACATTAAAATAGTAAAAAGTCTCCGTGAGAAAATGGCAATTCCTTCATATCAAAGATGAGGTCGGCCCAACATATCGTAATTTATCATAAATTGCTCGAGCTGTTTCAATTTCCTGTACATTATTCGTGAACACAAAAGGCAGGTCCGTCTCATTGTTAATTTTTCTATACGCACCGTAGATTTTGATGGCGAAGTATATTTATAAAAGTAGAGCCTGCGTTGACCACTCCGCCACCAAGAAATTGGTTAGACCCACAGATATAGATTTACATATCTGTGGTTTGACCTGTTGAAATTGTTTAACGTTCTCTGACTTTATATTTTTAAAGCGACAGTGTCTCGATGCAGTCTTTTATAATAATACTAGATGACCCCTTCGATCATCTAAACACGATGATGATGATGACCCAGTGAACTTCGTATCACCTAAGTACATTATATTTGTGAAAAATATGTTTAAAACATAATAAGTACAACATTTTTTGGTAATTACATTTAGTGTCAAATTAATAAGTAATTGCTTAAATTAGATGATAATGAGTGATAATCTAAGATAACGATTAATGGTAAACGATATTTCACCAACCCCCAGACTCGATAAAGCCGTGGGACATATTTGAGATCTCACACGGACTTCTTGAGAAAATCTGAAAAGTGATGTTGCACGGTTTTGTTTTATTTGCCAAAAGTCGTGGACGTTCACGAACACTTAACAGTTATTAATCCGCCAATAATACACAATAATATTCGACGAAACACAAATTAAAGAAAATAAAACAAAACTGCAGACATGACGCTTCACTTTCCCGCCAAGAAGTCCACTTTAACACTTTTTTTTATTTCTGAAACAGAACTGTTTTTATTATTATATCTTAATTAATGGCTATGTCTCAGAACACGTGTTGTTGCTAAAAGAACACGGGAGAAATTCCCAGAACTGTTTTGTATTCCAACAAAACAGACCAAAGATATCGGAC
Organism: Scoparia ambigualis; assembly: GCA_963921215.1. NCBI lineage: Eukaryota > Metazoa > Arthropoda > Insecta > Lepidoptera > Crambidae > Scoparia > Scoparia ambigualis. Next base: position 9,666,962 of record OY992510.1, read on the forward strand.
CTCATACGTACCTATAAATATTTGACAACCAAGTGTCTATTTTTTATTTTTAAAAAGACAAAAGACATCTAATTCTTCACAGCTAGGATCATGTTGTATTGGAAAACTAAATTGTCGCTTTTAGTGTTTTTCGTTACCTTATTATTTATGTTTCTCACCGTTTATAGCTTCCCTGAGCTTCCACAAATATTTCAAAATCGAAATTAGCCAAACGGTTCAGCCATTCTCGCGTTTTAGCGAGACAAACGCACAGCTTTTTATTTTTATATATATAGATAGACGTAGGACAGTATACAGGGCGTCCCACGAATATGCCACATGGAGGGAAAGTACCTTGAATATTGTAGATGGAACATTTTACTGAAAGAAGACATTATTTGAATTTAAAAAACAATTTAAACTGCAATCCTAGATATTAAAATAATTACATGGTTGAACCGGGAATCGAACCTGTTATATGAGAAAAATAATCATCCTGTAGCTTTATCATACCGATCGAGGGCTTCAACATAAGAATAATTATTTGCTAAATAACATAGTGTCACAAATAAAAGGAAGACCATGAATTTTAACATTTTTAATACAAAATTAATCAATTTATGTATGTATTTATTTCAATGTCAGCAGTATGTCCTTACGGCAATGTCAGCTTTTCATTTTTCTAAACAAAATTTCACATCAAATGTTAAAATACATGGTCTTCCTTTTATTTGTGACACTATGTTAACTAGCAAAAAATAATCCTTATGATGAAGTCTTTCGATCGGTATGATAAAGCTACAGGATGATTATTTTTCTCATGTAACGGGTTCGATTCCCGGTTCAACCATGTAATTATTTAAACATCTATGAATGCAGTTTAAATTGTTTTTTAAATTAAAATAACGTCTTCTTTCAATAAAATGTTCCATCTACAATATTCAAGGTACTTTCCCTTCATGTGGCATATCCGTGGGACAACCTGTATAGGCCAAATATAGGCTAATTACTTCATATAAAACTACTACGTCATATAATAAATCGTAACGGTACGCAACGAACTCCCCTTTGATTATTGCGCTTCTTGCGCTGAATTCTCCGAAATGGAATATATAATGTCTAAAAGGATTGACCTTCAACCCTCAGGCAGGTTCAGGCTAATTCATTCACATCTAAGAGCGGAACAAAGTAACTTCCCTTGCAACAATATAACAGAACTCATTCTTTTACATCTTCAGATATACCTAAAGGGTAAACTCTAAAATTCAGGGTAAATACAAAATGCGAAGCTAAAAGTTTACCATGAATATATCACAGACGTCTGTGATATATTCATGGTGTTTACCTATAGTGCCATCTTAATTAGAGCTCTTATGCACCTTACACATCCATAAGAGTAATAAAAGGTAGATTTTTACAAACTTCGCCGTCAAAATAGAATTCAAACGTCCAGAGTTATAAGAGATCTCCTTAGCACTTTCATATCAGTAAAGCCGGTATACGCTTCTATAACTCTTTGAGTGAATCATAAGTGATTTTTATAGTCCGTATAGAACTTTTACAGTTAATATCCAGTTATATGCTATATAGCTGTTATAGCTATGAGATTAGAGCCTTTGCCTATATAGAAGAATTAATAACGACTACACTACCCCTTAAAGATTTAATATAATACTCTTAGCGTCCTTATAGACTTCTACTATAGTCTGAAGAAATACAATTTATAACTGCTATGACGCTCTTTTGCCTTTTTAGGTTATAAAATAAAAGCTGCCTGACACCAAAATGTTTGTTGGGTAGCTACCACCGTCCTATCTAAACTATTTCACCGTCTGGCGCCATAAAAACTTTATTAAAATAGTATTTATTTTTAGGAAAAAATGGATTAATGGAAAAAAAAATTACTTTGTTTGAGTTGATTTTGAGTTTCAGTTACTCCGTGACCATGGTGCATGCAACTGCGCCGAAATATCGGGGACTCAAAATCAACAACTCAAACATGGTAAATGTTTGCCAATGCCAAAATTTTTTCCTTAAAATAATTGTTGTTATTAAAAATGTTATTAATAGCATTGTTTGTGTTCAAACAGTTAAGCGATAAGATAGCCACATTTTCTCAGTAGTGGAGGATTCTGGGTGAAGCTTCTTATCGTCACTTACTATATCAGGTGAGATGAAGGCCAAAAGCTTACCACTCCCTCTCTTCCCTTGGATGTTGTAGAATGCGACTAATGGACTATAGACTGCACATACATGCGAAAGCATAAAGCGGCGATGGGCTCACCACATGTCAGCCAGAGCACATGTGCAGTCGCTATTTGCTGAAAAGTAGACTATGGCAGAGGACTGCTTTTGCGGTCCTCATTGCCTAGTACCTGACTAACCCTTCGGGGATTATAGTCGTGATTATATGTATGTATGTATAAAAAACTAGGGTTAAAAATTTTACGAACATAATAATTTGTATGGGATTTATGTAAAACTTTTAACTCTAGTATAGAATACTACAGATAGATAGATCGGCCTTAAGTCACCAAGTGGTGCTTCTACAATTCTCCACTGTGCTACTACTTATGGATCTCTTTTAGAGATAAGTCCGCCATTGCTCAATATTGTTTGTATTTTTTTTCGTCTATCCCCACTAGTTCAGTTGTTCAGTTCAGCTGACTGGACTAGTGAGATTTCTTTTCTCGTTTGTTCAGTTGCAAGTAAAACTAGCTTTTGCACCTGGTTACATTTATTACTTACTTTTTATTAATTAAGTAACTCGTTTCTATATGTGTGTTTATGTGCAAAAAAGAGTAATTATGGTTGAATTAAACAAACACTAAGCTCGCAATTCGAACCCAGGTGTACGAAGCTACTACAAGTTGCAACATTACTCCTCGGTAAATGCTCTGTCTATTTGCCTTCTCGTTAGCTGGCGAGCCCAGATGAGATAAACGCCCTTGGCTATGCCGACAGGCGTAATTTCAAGTGGACGCAGCGTACGTACCTACCCTAAGATAGTATTCATTATTTAAAACTTTTAAATTGTCGTATTCAGAATGCTATTTATATCGAAACTGAAAATAGCACTTAAAAATATTGTTCCGTAATAAAAACGCCTATTTGTATATTTGACGACAAGTACGTACTACACTTCCATAATGTTATGTGCACTTTTTTGTGTCTACAAAAAAGTATTATAACTAGAGTAGATATTCCATATCAAAAATGTGTTATTTTTTACACATACGTACTCGTCCCGAATCTTTTTCGTTTCAATTCTATTTTATTTTTTTAACAACCCTTACATTTATTATAATTTAAAATAAAGCCTACTGCTGAATAATAATTTTCAGATATTCTAATACTTCACTTACCTGCTTATTTGTCTTATCTTTGTTAGAACTCTATTTTCGTTTCCCCTTTTCTCTAAGCAATACGATACTACGAGTAATATGACCCACTCGTATAGTAAAGGGTCAATTACAATTACTTATCTCTTGGAACATGAGCTTCTTTATGGATGAAATCCTTTTCGTTCGAAAACTATACGCATGCTGAAGTCGCTAAAGATTTCTTGTTTAGCTACAGAGTTATAAAGTTACAAACGAGTCAGCCCTTTGTGTATATATAGGTATATACAGTAATAGAACTGAAGGAAACAAAGAAATTTGTTCACAACAATATTTTTCGGTTATAAGTACCAAGAAATATTCCTAACATTCACAGTACATTTATAAGCTAGTAATGAGAACGGTTTGCCAAATAATTAAACGAACGAACGAAGCACATTAAACGAAGCTGACTATTATGAATCAGAAACATTGCATCTTCTGGGGCAGCTCGCTCTATCGTAGACCTCATCTAGGTAACCTATCATAAATTCGAAACATTCCTGTACGAATTTCAATTGTTCGAAAACGGTATGACGAAGTTTTAATTACCAGATCGTTGCTTTTACATAATTTTGGTAATCCATAAACTTATCATACATACGTTTCATTTTCCAGAAAAACTATTAGCCGATTATCAAAACTACTGTTTTTCTTGTGGAAGATGTTTTGTTTACAATAAATTTCATATCTAGAAGTATTAAAATTCGAAGTAACTTATTCTCTAAAATATCATACTCATGTTTTTTTTTGTTTTTCATATATTCATATTATTAGGTGAATAAACTTAACTGTCTTAAAAATTAATACTTTGTTTCCGGTAAGGTTGTGTAACAAAAGTCAGTGACTGAAACGAATCGCGGCAAAACCGACTCCACATAGTCTTGTCTGCCCTACGCTAGAGTGTAATTTAAGACCGCGTAGGCGCGAAGGGGCGAGGCGGCCCGCGAGCTGAGGAGCAGGTGGGTTTAACGCTCGCTAGCTTCGGCTTGCTGGCCGGCTCCGCCGGCCAGCTCCAGCTACGGCGGTGAGCAAAAGCCATCTGCGACGATAAGCTCGCGTGGGACCGCCAGAGCCTCGCAGCGCCGGAGCCGTGACAGAAACCATGCCTGCTGCATGCTTGGATGATGCTGCATGCTTGGCTGCATGCTTGGTTGCATGCTGCATGCTTGTTGCACACTTGCTGCATGCTTGATTTCTTGCTGCATGCTTTCTTGCATGCTGCATGCTGCATGCTTGCTTGCATGCTGCATGCTGCATGCTTGCTTGCATGCTGCAGCTTGCTTTCTTACATGCTGCATGCTTGCTTGCGTGGTGCATGCTTGCTTCCATGCTGCATGCTTGTTTGCATGCTTAAACGTTGCTACGATTACAAGTTGTTCGATTAATGTTGTATTTTAATAATATTGGAAACGTGTTTCTGGAAAATGAATCGTCTAGCATTAATAGCTTCCGCCAAACGCTGAGTGGGATTTCAAACATAAAGATTTTGAAAAAAATAACAATCGATAATCGGCATTTCAAAACTTTGTAAATTGTGTTATCGGTAAAAAGAAAATTACGGAAAACAAAAAATTACAAAACGTTTTGGGCCAAATAAAATTCGTACAGGCAAATTTCGAATTTATGATAGGTAACCCCTCATCTACGCTCACCATCAGGCGAGATACAGGTCAAGAGCTGTCTTATTAAGCATTAAAAAAAAACTTAAGTTTTTTTTTTATTATGTATGAAAAATCAACACTTATGTGTTAGCCTATTAGCTACATTCAGCAATACAAACATCTTAATTCGAGATCTCCTTGACTCCACGCAGACGTCCTTACAGATTCCCATCTCTTACGAGAGTCAAAAGGGATTACTTGTTGTAAGCCTTGTTTTCCTGCTGAGTGGGCCTAAGGAGCTCCAGTAACATCATTAGCGTGCACTCAACGCTGTCACTCGCAATGACAGCTAGTAATCGATATTAAGTAAATTATAAAGAGCCACCTTGTCGCGTAGCGGCGAAAGAAAACTACCACACCCTCTCATCCTTTGAGGGTCGTAAAAGGCGAGTAATGGACTAAAGACTGCACGTACATTTAGAGACGTATGTCGATCGCCGCTCTACGCTGTTAGCAGCATAGAGCGGCGATGGGCTCACTACCTGTCACGCTGAGCACATGTGCAGTCGCTATTTGGTGAAAAGTGGATTGTGGCAGAGGACTGCTTTTGCACTCCTTATTGTCTAGTCTCTGACTAACGCTAATAACGCTATTTTTGTCTCGTACCAGGATACGTTTGTTTACACAGAATACTATGACCACGGCTTATATTTCGGTTCGACGCGATTCTGTTTCAGCGTGCAGTGGTACTGGTGGTAGCGATGCGCGTTTGTCTGGCACAGACTATAGCTCGTTAGATTAGTTGTTAAGTCTTAACTACAAGTTAGTTAACTGTTTTTTTATCATTATTAGTATTGACGTCAATAAGTGCCTGTGAAGGTTTACATTGAATAAATAATTTGACTTTGACTTTGACTTTGAAACCCTTCGGGTATAATAGTCGTGATTATGTTTATGTATATGTATGTTATAGAACCACAAGCTGCCCGCCCGCGAATTTGTCCACGTGGACACCCTGTAGCACATGACGTATTTCCAAAAAAAAAATTAATACAAACCTTGTCTTGACAATAATAATTATAAACACAACAGTAAAAAAAACCAGCCAAATACATAGGTGCAGTTGTTCTGAAATGATGTGCGCACAAACATTTCGGCAATTGGTTTTTATTATTAACTAGCGGCCGCACGCGGTTTCACCCGCGTGGTTCCCGTTCCCGTTGGAATATCGGCATAAAAAGTATTCTATGTGCTAATACAGGTTATGAACTATCTGCATGCCAAATTTCATCCAAATCCATTTTTTTTTTTTTTTTTTTTTTATTGGCAACGGGTAAGCGCTTGGCCTTCATCTCACCTGATGGTAAGTGACGATAAGGCCGAAGGTGGAAGCGCGCTTCACCCGGAATCCTCAACCACTGAGGAACTGGCTATCTTATCTCAAACTGCCGGAACACAACAATGCTATAAACATCGTTGTTATGGCGACAGACTTAGATAAGATGGTGGTAGCTAGCCAGGCGGACTTAACAGCCCTACCACCAACCAAACCGAGCACACAAAGATGTACCCCCCGCTGGGAATCGAACCCGGGACCTCTGGGTATGAAACAGGTAGCTTAGCCACTAGACCACAGAGGCGGTTAAATCCAATCCAAATCCATTTAGTAGTTTTTACGTGAAAGAGTAACAAACATCCATCCATACTTACAAACTTTCGCGTTTATAATATTAGTAGGATATAGATTCGGTAACTATGTCGCGTAGCGGTGAAAGGAAACTGGGATGTCGTAAAAGGCGGCAAACGGACTAAAGACTACACATACCTACATCCAACTGCATAGAGCGGCGATGAGCTCACCACCTGTCACGCTGAGCACATGTGCAGTCGCTATTTGGTGAAAAGTGGACTATGGTAGAGGGCTGCTTTTGCGGTCCTTATTGCCTAGTCTCTGACTAACCCTTCGGAGATAACAGTCGTGATTATATATATGTATGTAGATTTGGTGGCAGTTAATTATTAAAAGAATACTTACTAATCCATCTCTTCACATGGGAATCGTAAAGGCGACAGACTAACTAAAAACTGCTCATACATCCAACAGCTAAATCGACTATGGGCTTACCAACTATCATTGATTCTATAATTTGGTAACGAAATATTGTTTTGTAAATGTCGTTACTTCTATATTATTATAAAGCTGTGGAGTTTCTTGCGCCCGTTCTTCTCCACAGCTAAAAGACGTCCTGAATGGGTGAAGTGGGTGGGTGGGTTCCTATGCCTATCCATCCATCCATAGAAGTAATATTAAATTTAGACGACTCAATATGCTTATTTTAAGCTTACTGAATAAAGAAATTTTGATTGATTGATTGATTGATCACGCTGAGCACATGTGCAGTTGTTATTTGGTTGAAACGTTTACTATGGCAGTGCACCGCTTCTGCGGTCTCCATTGCTGCATAATATTCGTAGTATGTGTGTATGTGAGAATTGGCTACTAGACAGTTTTCGAAAAAGTATTTAAAAAAAAACAAACGCTTATTTTATAGAAAAAATAACATATTTTTATTTATTGATTTCAAATTCAGTGAGAAACGGTTGGGCACGTGACATTTTGCTCTGTGACGTCACACTTCATTAAATATAGAAACACTTGAAACCTGACAGATAGTTTTTGATAATTTTGTGAAATGTGACGTCACATGAAACTCAATTGTGGGCGCCCGTGTTTCGGGTCTTGTAATCCACAGATAAAAATCACAAATTTATTTTGTATAAATAAAATATTTACCAAATTATCTTCATAAAACAAAGTATTGAATAATTATCGTTAAATCATAAACTACTATTTCCGACATATATCATATTTTATTGTTAAAACTGTCAAATAGCCTATTTTAGTCCATCAAACGATTTGTGAAGAGGCTTCTAACGCTTCGGGGATCATAGTTCTGTATGTACGAGTATGTATGCGTATAGAAGATCAGCCGACAAATCAGTTTGGGCGGGCGGGTAGGGCGGGCGGGCGGCGGCGAGGGGCGCGGCGGGCTCGTGCGTCACTGTGATCGATGCAGCACTTGTTGCGGCGCTCAACAGGCTCCGAATATTGGGGCGCGAGCGTGCCGAGCGTACCAAGCGCACCGAGCGCACCGAGCGCAACGAGCAACCGAGCTCACCGAGCACAGCGTGGTACACGTAGCTGGTTCACTTCTTCGTAGTTATTTATGAATATATAAAGAACCGAAGATTGAACTGAGAGTAATGGCAAGCTACGTCTTGCAGTGGACTGACATGGGCTGATTATTAAATGATATTGGGCCGGCAGGGTGAGCGAGACTGATGCTACGTCTCTTACCATGCATCAGTCGTCGTCTGGTCAGTGTGAAACTGTAAAAAGGTATATGTATATGACAAATGCGCACATTTTTTGCTATTACTCTGTGATTGATATGCAATAAAATTGACAATAATAAATAAAAAGTGAAAAATGGTTTACTTTTTATAGAATACTTAGAACAGAAAAAACGAACAACTAAAACTAATTCAAAAAGGAAAGCATCGCTAAGGTAAGAAATTGAAATTACACGAAAAGGCCTTTAACAAGCTGAGTCGTTCCAACTTCGCCTTGTTATAACGTTTTCTTTTAACTGTGTAATTCTGTGCAGTTTATGAAGGATTTTTTCACTTTTTTTACCGATTTTCTTTAAAGCTAAACTGCAAGTAACGTAACGTAATTAGAATAATGTAAACACCATTTTAAAATAAATAATATTTCCTAATTTTTTTTATGTATTGAGTTAGCTCCTGCGTCTGGGAAACCCACAGAAAGGAAGAAATCTTCTGTTCTGTTGTAAAAGTCATTAAGTTACTTTTGGAATCACTTCATGAGAAAACAAATTAAGCATATCCAACAGTTATATTCTTAAAAAAAATGCTTGTACGCGTTTCAGATCATCGAGTTACTTGGTTATCACAATACTACGACGATGTTTCACACATTATGGAATATAAGTCTAGACTACGTTTTACGTACGTTAATTAATTGTAAACTTGTGGATAGTTAATCTGACCAAGTTAATATGGGCTTAAATGATTTTATTGCACTATATTGTTGCATTCTGGCTGTTGTCCCTAAATATAAAGTATATAAATAAAATATGTGACACCTTACTTACTATGGTAGCGCAGCAACCCATCTAAAATAGATGTACTAGTCGCCTAAAAACTATCTTTAATAGACTTATTGTCAATGGTCATATTGTGATGCTCAATACACGCATGATACATTACGGTTAATAATACAATACTAGAGTAGTCATTATTGGACGTCAGGTGGCGGCTGGCACGGCTGTGTCCCGTGACTGACCCTTCAAGTAATCCCATTTAGATCACATATGTTGCGTTTCGTCAGCTAATAATGTAAGGGCGTTGTGCTAAGAGAAGAAGATCTTAAGATCTTACTTAAACTTTATATTACACTCTTATATTTGAGTGATAATAACGCAAAAAACAACAAATATTACATCTTATAACCCGTCTTATCTTAACTGATAAATAAGACAAAGATATTTATTCAAAGTCGCAATATGTTATAGAATCGTTAGCGTTAATCGGCGTCTCTGCGTGCGGCAGTAAGAACCATCCTTACTCCTCGCGTTGGTATGTTGTCGTCAGAAACTTAGCAGTTGCGCATAAAAACTGACAACACAATAGTACTAATAGTTGTTCTTTAACAGGATGGCCATGTGCTCAGCGAGACAGGTGGTGAGCTCATCGCCGCTCTATGTTGTTGGATGTGTGTGCAGGCTTTAGTCCGTTAGTCGCCTTTTACGACACCCAAGGGAAGAGAGGGGGTGGTAGTATTCTTTCACAGCTACGCAACACGTAGCTATTCATCTATATATTTTATTTTCAGCTATGGTCGTCCCACTGCAAGGCAAAGGCCTCCCTTCCCTTATTTTCACTCTTCGCGATTAAGAGCTCTTGATGGCCATTATGTACCCGTATATTATCTTAAATTAGTTTTCTAACAGCTAACGTGTTATCATCCACATATAACTGTCATCGCAGTATCCAATCACCGCGATTGCTTGTCGTCGAGCGGCAATCAATCATGAAGCTCCACATAAGACAATCTCGAGTGTTCTCGCAGTACCGCATAATTGATAGGATAATGAAATACTACTGCATAACTTATATGGATGCCTGTAGTGTGTCCATTTCAATCTAACTTTCAGTATGCGTTTTATGTATAACAACAACTTGTTTGTTTCCTGTTTGTGTCTTATTTTTATTTTTTATTTAGAAATCAATTATTAATAATTATAATAATAATAATAATAATTCTTTATTAAAAAACACTTTACACAAACAATGCAAGAACTGATCCCATATAAGGTTTTACCACGTGTCATGAGATACAGGCTCCTCCTGAAAATACTTTTAGATCTGGTGTAATTTAATGTTAGCACAATGGACATGAGAAAAAAAAGAAAAATAAAAACTCTAATGGATTTGTGTTTTATATGTCCAGTAACCAAACAATAATTTTGTCCCTAATATAGTACTTACTACTAATACTGTTGTATGTAATATAATATAATAATGAGGACCTTGGTATAATTTAATATACGAGGCTAGAGATGCGTCAAGCAATGATACCGACCTCATTTGACAGCTAACGGATTACCTACGCCCAGGTAATGTCAGCATCTAAGTGAGTGAAACACAGACCGTGGCCAAAATTAACTCAGCATTGTGGTAAAAATTAGTATAATCACGTAATGTTGAGTTCAGTTTTGCTCGAATCAATAAAACATGACAGTGTTTTCAAAATCATGATCAAATCTTTGGCCACATATTAGGTACGTAATCAAAAGATCAAATAGAAAACAGCTGTTTTTGTTTTCAAGACGCCTTGCAAAATTATTTAAATGTACCAATATGACTAAATATATTTATATGTTTTAAGAGGGTTTACGCATTTCGGTTTTCATACAAATTTCCAAGTTGAAATTTTTATAGACCAATAAGCTATTTTTATTGAAACTTTGTACGCTTAAGTAAAATACAGGGATCTAAATAGTTTGTTGAAAACATTTTTTAAAACGTTTATTTGGCAGATTTATTGAATTTATTGAATCCACCATAGGAAGCAATTTGGCATATTTATTGAATCCACCATAGGAAGCTTAAAATCGCAATAACTCAGTTAAATAAACGTTTTTTTAGAAATGTTTTCAACAAACTATTTAGGTCCTTGTATTTTACTTTAGCATGCAAAGTTTCATTAAAAATGGTTTACTGGTTTTTAAAAATTTCAACTTGTAAATTTGTATGGGAAACCGAACTGCGTAAACCCTCTTAAAGCAGTTTATACTCTTCACAGAGGTTTTGCCATAAAGACGGGATGTGTTATTAAACTGGTATTTTATTATTGGGTCTCTTTTTTACGTCAAATCATGAGCATAAAAAGAAAACGTATCGTCTTAACTCCATACGTTAATCATTTAGTAGTATTAGGAGATTATCTCGTTCGATTTCTCGATATAACGAGTCAGGGCCTTGATCCTCACAACTGAAGGCTTTATTTTAAGTAATCAGCGGGCTTTATTGGCGCTAAGCTTACTCATAGCGAAAGAAAAAAAATATGATTAAATAACATTTAAAATAACCGTGCAATGTACCGATAACATTATTTACTTGCCCGTTTTCATGTCACCTACTGTTAAACACAGAAAAAAATCAAAACAGAATTAGTGCATTTTTAATTATATTGTTAACAATTTTATTAGGTATAAGTATAGATGTAGGCGCTATAAAATTCATGATTTGAACCATTCCATAGTGGACTATAAAGTCAATCGAATAAATGTTTTTACTGTTTTCTATTAACTAACAAGATCTCTGTATTTTTCATAAGTATATAAAGTTACTCAACATAATTATCATCATAAACATTTTCATCAACATATGCTCATGATGACATAAACGTATAAACGGATGCATGAGAACTGATTTATTGAAATAAAAAATATTGACCTGCGAAGTTAGGCCTCGACATATATGTATATAGGCTCTTATTACGGTTCAGTATGTCCATAATTTCACAGAATATACAATTATTTTTATTTATTATGTTTATTACTCAAACACAGAACAAATATACTTATATTGTTATCAACGGCTGGCCACTATAACCTAATTAATTTCTTTCTACGCATGTGCAATTGCATGAGTTAAGCCCATAAATTTGATTTGTCGTCGTTTGTCGTGACCCCGCATCCGTTGTATTATGAAGCGCTACGAAAAAACAACGCTACGAGAGGACGAGCGTCATCTGCTACGGTTTGCTACGGTGCGCTCCTAATGTAGATTACTACGAAAGTCACCGTATTATGTAAGCAACACTCATTTTTAGATTATGACGTATTGTGTGGAGGTGTCTTTTTAAGTATTGTAAAGTTAGTTTAGTTACAATGTGTCAGAAATAATTTACTTTTTAAAATAAAACTGCATTTTTTTTATGTTAATTATCTTTTATTTATCTTTCCCAGTAAGTAATAAAAAGCGTAGAGCTCTTTAAAGCTTTGAAAAATAAATAAAATAGTTATCTTAGGCAACTACTTACAAGTGCTCATTATAAAACTGTACGGAATTGTATGTTGTTTATAAAACCTTTGGTCCTGTTACTGATTTTCAATTAGGCACTATTATTTTTGCAAAAACAAAGTAAACCAAACAAGCAGAAGCTAAAAGAAGTAAACGCATTCTAGCACACATACCCAGCTTTAAAGTATTCCTAAGGCTCTTTACACACTGCGACTTTAGCAGCGATGCAAACGCGATACATTCGCAGTATAGAAGCGATGCAGCTGCTAGCCGTCTACTTTTACACACGTGTGCGATTCTAGCGTCGCGTCTGTATCGATACAGGGCCCTGATTCTGTATCGCAATCTATAGATTCCACACCTAAACCTTACCGCGCACAAACGTCAAACGCATACGTTTTTGGGAAGATATCGTAACATTTTAAGGAATTAACGTGGTTTTGAAACAAGGAATCGTTACAGAATAAGGGCCCAGGTGGACAATGTGCACACGCCTGCGAATCAACCTACCCAAAAATATTGGTCCTTATACCTCTTGTTACAAAGTTCAAAATGTATTAAAGAAATTTGGAATTTTTTGGAATGTTGAAGTGCTGGCGTTTGTACAATACCACTAAACTGCATCGATACAAACGCGCTGTTATATCGCTGAAAAAGCACACAAGCATCGACACAATCGCAAGTGTCGCGATACAGTCGTGCGTTTTAATAATGCGCGTTTAAATTGATACACAAAATCGCAGTGTATAAGGTCTAAGCTAGAATGACAAAATGGTTTCAAGGAAAGCGTGTTCCATTTCTCCTTATCGTCTCTCGCTATCAAGTGATAGAATCAGCCTATTTGTAACCGCAAGGAAAAGTTTTTAACACACAGCTCCATGTTTGTCAGATTACGTGGTTAACGAATAGCCTTGACAATATGGTTTATGACTTTTTATTTGAAACAAGCTTCTTTACTTATTTGTATTTAATTTCTTGGATGGAAGTGAAGAGTTGAGTTTGAGGAGTTACCAGTTTTTATTCCTTGTACTTCGTCTCGTGAATACATTAAAGTTACACTAACTATACACACTGGATCCTACATATCCTTGGATCATAAATTATATACATTGATACACGATTGCTTGAAAAACGGCACCACGAAGCAAGGCATAAATCAGAAATATGCCTTGTTTTGCTCTCAAAATTTCGAATTCAGAACTTTGTTCCAACTTGCTTGAATCTAGCTCCAATAATATTTTTATTATTTTTACTTTAAAGTTTAAGGTTTACTTTACAATAAATGTTATCTATATATCTCGTTTCATTTCTGAGGTTGATCTATGGATATGTATGTATTTAAGCGGGGACATTATTTGAGTTTGATTTTGTATGAGACCTTGGATCTATTGTTCACATGATTGAAAAGATACACAGATTTTTGGACCACAAAATACTTCATGAAATCTTATTTCAAAAACCTGGGTATTGCAATATTTTTATTAATAGAATACGACTACTGCATGCAGCTGTGGAACTCTAAGGAAGTAATAAGTCCACGGGAGTTTCTCCCGTGTTCTTTTAGCAACAACACGTGTTGTGAGGCTCCATTTTATTTCAATCTACCGTACAATAGTAAATTTACTTTAAAAATATATATCAACCATTAATATAAGAATTAGTCTACGTGAAAACGAGCCCTGCCCCATTACTACTTACGTATTGTGAATTTTCGTATTTTTAAGTTACGACACCAGCGCTAATTTGGATTCATATTGGGTGAACTAAATGGCATTGAGTTTTGTATTTTTTTCACTCAATATCCACGCAATATGAATCCATATTAGCTCTGGTGTCGTAACTTAGGAGTACAAAAATTCACAATACCAATCCGATCCAATAGCGATCGGTTTCAAGAGTAAGGGGGCTGTTCATATTGTGAAAGTAGGTGACATTAATAGAATAAAAATCTTTGCCATTCCACGCAGAAAAGCAGATGTGCTAGTCAATGATACAAATAATGCAAGGGACTCAACAACATTTTATGTACTTAAACTTTATAAGTGTATGTTAACTTTTCTGATAATCGGTTGAGTAGTTAAAGTGTAAATGCGTAACAAATAAAGTGATTTTCGCATTTATGATATTAGTTAGGATTGGTTTATGTAGTAACTACTGTTCGAGATATTTTAGTTTTTAAAATCGCACACTGTTTTTTGTTTTAACTGTTAACATTGCGACGTGTGATCATTCGTTGATAATTTTTGCACAGAAAATGTTCAGACCGTACAACCTATATGTTATTCCTCAGGACCGTACTCAAAAAAACTAATCTTAACATATTATAAAGCAAAGTCGCCGCTTTCCTTCGTCTGTGGCTTTACTTTCTCCTTCCAAACCATGCAATGGATTTTTACGCGAATTTCACTGATAGAAAGATCGTAAAAGGATGATGGTTTTTTAAACGTGATTTGTAAATATTTTATGCAAATAGCTGAAGTATGATGTCTTTCTAAGTTAGCATAGACGAAGGCGTTCCGCTAGTTTTAAATACAATTCAAAAATATAGTACAAGATTACCCTACATTATAAATTAACACATTTTTAGTTATCAACATATTTTTGTCATATTTTAATTAAAATCATCAGCACTTTTGAATGCAACCCTGGAGACGTTTCGAAATGAGTTCAACAGCTTTCATTATTCATCCGACCCGCCGCGACACACCGTCCTACAATAACGTCCCCTCTACGATACTATCCGAGCCACAACGACCACAGTTGCCGTCAAATACATCATTTGTCACGGGCCGGCTACTGTAAAGCAAATATGGCATGAAGCCTGGGCACAGTGCGTATCGATATACGTAACATAGGACTTTTTAGAGATCCGCGTTAATGTATATTAGGACGTCTATTGCAGATGGCTGATGCCTTCAGAAGTGGAAGAGAAAGATCTGTTGTGCCGATCCTAGAGGATGATGATGGATGGCAGAAAGATGATGATGAGTACTTTTAGTAAGAACTTAAATGTCCTTCTGTATTATATGACAGTCATACAACATACATGCAAATAATCACGGCTATTATTCCCGAAGGGTTAGTCAGAGACTAGGCAATGAGGACAGCAAAAGCAGTTCTCTACCATAGTCCACTCTTCACCAAATAGCGACTGCACATGAGCTCAGCGTGACAGGTAGTGAGCCCATAGCTCTATGCTGTTGGATGTATGTTCAGTCTTTAGGCCGTTAGTCGCCTTTGACACCCAAGGGAAGAGAGGGGGTGGTGGTATTCTTTTAAAGGTCTTTTTAAGGTTTAGGTAAAGCTACGCGACACGGATAATAATATATTATTTTTACAATATTAGAGAAACCTAACAGTTATTCATCAACATGTAAGCCACGGCGTCAGATCAACCTACCCTAAACGGTCAAATTTTTCCAATGAATATTGATCTTTAGTACCTAACCATAAATTTCAAAATTGATTGATACATACATCACGCCCATTTCCCAAAGGAGTAAGCAGAGATCACAGATTTCTTTTTGCTACGATCCTCATACAACGTTTTTATACTTGCTCGTCGGTTAAGTTAAGGGTCTTGGCCTGACCTTTAACGAGTTCATACTGTAAGTCAGGTGACCGTATAATTTTATTACGAGATGAATAATTCTGCATCGTCGCAAAAGTTTCATAGTTTGTACACAAATAAGTCAAGCGTCGGCAAACACTTTGTCAGAAGTGCATTTATTATTCCACCCTCTTTGTGTAGGACAGTTTCATGCAATTCGAGCTCGTGCTCTGTGCAGGTAGAGAAATAACGTTTACGTTTTACAAGCAATTTGAAAGTGAAACGTTTTAAAAACAATGTGTTTTTTGGTGGCTTTTTGAGACCCAAAAACCGTTTAGCAAAGTTTGGGTGTCTTTCGTTGTTCTTTTTTTATTAACCGATAATAGAGACAGGTATAATTATGCTTTTTTACTTTGCCAGGACCTAATTCGTGCCTGTTCTCATTCTTACCCGTAGCATTTATAAGTAATCATCAACTAAACTCCTAATGTTTACGCTTACAATAAAAATTTAAACAGTTTGACTGTACGTACGGAACCCTTGATTTGCGATTCAAATTCGCTCATAAATAGTTTTTCCCATGGCTTTTGTTACATTTCATAATGGCTCGCAGAACTCACCGATAGATACACGTATTGAAGAAGCGATGCTCTGGGCTTCATCGCTATTCGATTGAAATTGTATGGGAGGAAACTTTATTTCACTCGTTGCATGCTTTTATAATGATCTCTCATTTCGAACAATAGTGAAATGTATTTTAAGTTTTCTACAGTTACGCCAACACAACAAAAAACCCGCAAAAAAAAAAACAAATTTACAAAACTTTTGGACCGGATATTTGACATTTAATTTTGTTGTTTCAGTAATATGTGATAAAACTCACATGCAAGAAAACTTAAATATAAATACCGTACTTTGAGTTGCCGTGAGAGAAGTTCTAGATTACACCTTTCACCTTTGATCACCTATGAAAACCTTTCACCCACGGTTCAGCCTACGTTAAATTTGGTCCTTCGAACTATCCCGATAGCATTAGATGTCTTACATACATACATACACATAATCACGACTGTTATCCCCAAAGGGTTAGTCAGAGACTAGGCAATGAGGACAGCTAAAGCAGTACTCTACCATAGTCCACTTTTCACATAGCGACTGCATATGTGGTCAGCGTGACAGGTGGTGAGCCCATCGCCGCTCTATGTTGTTGGATGTGAGTACAGGCTTTAGTCCGTTAGTCGGCTTTTACGACACCCAAAGGAAGAGAGGGGGTGGTAGTATTATTTCACCGCTACGCAACACGGTTGGACGGTTCAGCCTGCGTCAAATTGGATCCTTCGTTAGATCCCGATAGCATAAGATTTCTTTCTGTGTTAAAATGTGTATCCTTAAGTAATAGTCAAGGATACACTATCTCACCAAGTCAAAAACCATCGCGGGCTCACAAAGACTTACCAAAGTTTTATCGCAGTCGTTGAATAGTATAGGAACGTATACAAGACAAGAAAGAAAGAAAGGGACAGTGTTTGAAAAGAGCAGAAGAGTTACTTGCCGGATGTCGCCTCAGCAGAAGGCTGCATTCCGATGGTGATGGAATCGGGAATACGGTGATGGAATCGTGAAAGGTGCTTTTTTAGGGTTCCGTACCCAAAGGGTAAAACGGGACCATATTACTAACACTCCGCTGTCGGGTTTTTCCTGAGAAATATGCAATTTTAGAAAAAATTGCATATAAAATAGAATAGTAATTTTTCGCATTTTTTTTTCATTTTATCGACTGATTATAGCATTAACATTAAATTAATACAAAAGGCCCCATTTTACGCGTACAATTAAAGAAGATATAGGCCTCCAAAATTTTAGAACACATGGTAATGACCATTTGCAACACGGTAATTATAGTTTAAACATGGTGATTACGTTAAGAGATATTATGGTAATGACAAATTATACCAAGGTAGTTTTTATAAGGAACGTTAATTACTCTTATTGTGTAAATTGAAAAAAAAACAATATCAATATTAATTGTTAACAAAATAATCATTTGAATTTCAGACTTAAAATTAAGAAAAAAAAACTTATTAAAACATAAATCGCAGTCTTCTAATTCAGTCTAAAATCTCTGATTTTAACGAAAACAAAGAAATCATTTAATATAAAATGACTGTTTTTTTTACAGAAAATTATAAGCCAATGGTCAAAAGGATCTGCCGGTTATGTAAGATCTTTAGACATGTCTGTAGTCATCATTGACAGTGATTTACAAGTCGCTGGTCAGACATCCTGAACAAAAGGTTTAGCACATACTTTAGAGAGGACTTCAAATTAGGTGACGGCTCAAAATAATTTTAAGATACTCGACTTGTCTCAGTAGCTTTGCATGGCCCTAATATTATTGGGACTTCGGACATGAAATTCGACACAGAAGCTTCAGCAAATACTCTTGTAAACTTTGAATCAGACGTGAGGTCCGAATGATAATGTGAAACATCAGCGTCTGTAGTCGTCTTATCTTATCTTATCTAGTGGGGCCTGCAGAGGTCTCGCTCTCGCAGTAGCACGTCGACCCATTGTGATCTTTTGTGCACCCCCGTCCTATCACTCTGCCTCCTCAGTGAATATAATTGCCATAAGCTTGGCAATGTTCTTGAGGGCGAAGAGCCTAAAATCTTCTGGTTTCGGGTAGGCCGATCCCAGAAGATTCATTATTTTCCTGGCAAAAGAGTCGCAGTCACACAGTAGGTGCTGCATGGACTCCGTTTCCCCTCCACATACCCTGCACAGGTTGTCTATTGCTAGTTGCATTTTGTGGAGCATTTGTTTTGTGGCGTCTGTAGTTAATGTGGAAGTGACATTTGTAGTAATTTTAATATCCTCCAACGTTTCAGAAGTTGCTGGTACGACATCCTGCATATACAGCTCAGCTTTGAAAGCTTCAAGACACTCACGATCTGGTATGAATTGTGCAGTTTCGTCATTTGATTCGACCCATGGATTTACACTCACACTGTCGATCATTGGTGATTTATCGCACTCGCCTGGCTGGCCATTCTTTCCAGGAGCAATCAATATATTTGAGGTATTATGGGTTTTTCTCTACCCGGAGGAATCATGAATGCATAAGGATTGATTTAGAACCACTTCTCCTCAGTCAGACTTGCAGTACTGTGTTAAGGTATTAAGGAGAGGAGTGGGACAAGTTTTCAGCTTTCCTCAAATACTGATTCAGAAATGTTCACCAGCTCTCCGGCCAACAACATTCCATGTCAGAACAGTCATTACCATGGGGAAAAAAGACACGGTAAAACGTGGTAATTACATTCATGGTAATGACGATCCATAAGTTTTTTCTACCTAGATTTGAAACGAAACGGCGTTTTTGAAAATTCTGGGTTTTAAAGATAGCACATCCCTTGGTACTTAAGTATATCAAGTAAATTATAGTTTTAAAAGCACTTATCAAGTTATGAATTCCACGGTGATGATGCGGTTTCGTGACAAACTCAAAAATCACGAATAAAAAGCAAATTTATCTACTAAAGTTGCGGGAACAAGAGACGCGCATTTTTACTGACGTGTCGGTCGGGACTGCGAGGATCGGATCGTGCATGTTCATATAAACCATTGGTCTACTGACCGAATGTACAGATCGCGACATGACTTGACACGGTAATGTCGATGTTTTCGTAGGACACAATTTAAATTACTTTTCTTGCTATATTTATGGACAAAAACATAATTAATAATGATAAATAGGTGTGTAAGGTATTGCAGTTTGATTGTGTCATTATCATGACACGTATTAAAGTGTTAAAGTGACGTATTATGTTGGACCTTGGTTTTACTGTTCAATTTCGGAGTTTGGGACACCCAAGGTAATTACGTTTTGACACTTTGAAATGAAAGTTAATTTTAAATATGTTTAAAATATAGAACTATAATTATTGTAACAGTAAGAAAAAGTCGGTCTTTGAATAATTATGCCAAAAAAAGAATAAAAATAATCATACTTTATGAATTATTTGACCGGACGCCACTTTTGCATATTTCTCAGGAAGTACCCTGTCCGTCCGTCTGTCCGTCTGACACCAGGCATCTCATGAACCGTGATAGTTAGACAGTTGAAATTTTCACAGATGATGTATTTCTGTTGCCGCTTTAACAACAAATACTAATAAAAACAGATAAAATAAATATTTAAGGGGGCTCCCATACAACAAACGTGATATTTTTGCCCGTTTTGGCTCGATATTGATAACGGCAACAGGCAGACGCTTGATATATTCACAGAATATTTAGTTATATATTCATTTTAAAAATAAATAATTAAATTAAAATAAAACATTTATTAAAGGAGGCTTTCATACAACAAACGTGATTTTTATAAACAATTGTACGGAACCCTGTGTGTGCGAGTCCGACTCGCACTTGGCCGGTTTTATAAAAGTTAGTTTAGTTGATGAAAAACTTTTGTCACTTATTGAAAAGAGGTTGCTATTGCAAGAGATTGTTTTTTCCCCTAGCAGTACTTAACTTTTTATTTTGGGGTTCATTTATAATTTTGAAATCGAACTGAGTTTTAGGAGCACATTTTTTTGCCGCGTAGTTACAACGATCATTAAAATGAGACCTGGGAAATGAGTTTCTCATTTTAATGAGATCAGGTCGGGCATAGTAGTATGTTTCGGATTTTACGATAAAAATCCGGTGCTGCATCACCAACCCACATTCGGAAACAGTGAATATTTAGCCAATACTTATGAATTGGCTACTTGACAGTTTTCGAAAAAGTGTTTAAATAATTACTAACGCTTATTTTATACCCCGTACAATATATTCTTTCTCGAAAAAGCTTTATTAATATAAAAAGAACATATTTTTCTTTATTGATTTCAAAACGGTTGGTCACGTGACATTTTGCTCTATGACGTCACATTTCAATAAATATAGATACTTAACTTGAAACCTGACAGATAGTTTTTGTATATTTTGTGAAATGTGACTCACATGAAGCTCAAATATGGCCGCCCGTGTTTCGGGTCTTGTAATCCACAAATAAAAATCACAAATTTATTTTGTAAAAATTAAATATTTACTAATTATCTTAATAAAAAAACTATTAGATAATTATCGTTAAATCATAACCTACCATATCCGATATATTTCATATTTTATTGTTACAACTGCCAAATAGCCAATTGTAGCAATAACTTCATTTTCATGATAAAGACCTTGGCCCAGTAAGGTGCCCAGTAAGCCCAATAACTAGGTAATCATTTTGTTTTCAAAATTTTTCAATATGGCCTGCTGCACACATGGACAATTATTTATTTTAATAACGCAACCAACTTTAAGGCTAGGTGTTAGTGAAAAGTTAACATAACACGTTCTTAGAATTATTTTGTGAAGTAGTAAACAGTAAAATTAAAATCTGCAAAAATTATGAAATATTGTTGAGGCTTTATTCTATAGATAATACCCGATGGAAACACGATTTGATAAAGTTGGCTTGATAGAATAAATTCACAAAGTTACATATTTTTGTGTCATTTTATCTTCTTTTCTAGGTTTTATTCTTAAAATAAGTGATTTGGTATTAAGAGTTATTTACCAAAATGAAGTTCATAGATAACTTGAGGTATTATAACCGATCGTTTTTTTATTACATCTAGCAATTTTTTTTAATATAAAACGCGCCTTTTCGTGCCGCTTCGCTGTTACCGTAGTACCGTCGAGAGAGTGAGAGAGAAGCGCTCGAAATAACTCTCCTGACAATGTTATCGTATTGCAAGTTTTTCTGAAAATTATATCTAATCTCATTTCCAACTTGAATGAACGTTCAAGCAAACACACGTCTAAATGTTTCTGTTCAAACAAAGGCTCGGGGGGCTCCGCCAACAAACCTCATTGGAACACATTTGTTACATTCGTGTAATAACCTCCACTATTCTGCTAGTTCCCTTCATTTTATACAATGTTTTCCCTAACAATGTGTAACTAACCCAAACCTAACATTTATTCACCTAATGGAAACTCATAAAATTATTTAAAACTAGCGGCCGCTCGCGGTTTCACACGCATGGTTCCCGTTCCCGTGGGAATATCAGGATAAAAAGTATTCTATATGTTAATCCAGGTTATAAACTATCTGTACGCTGAATTTCATCCAAATCCATTTAATAGTTTTTACGTGAAAGAGTAACAAACATCCATTCATACTTACAAATTTTCGCGTTTATAATATTAGTAGGATATTTACCCACTACAGATATAAACGGTTTTCATATTATTTCATAATTAAACATGCAGAAATGTTACAGGCAATGAGGACAGCAAAAGTAGTCCTCTACCATAGTTCTTTTTTTACTAAATAGCGACTGCACATGTGCTCAGCGTACCAGGTGGTGAGCCCATCACAGCTATATGCTGTTGGATGTATGTGCAGTTTTTAGTCAGTTAGTCGCCTTTTACGAAACCAATATAAGAGAGGGGCTGGTTGTATTCTTTCACCGCTACGCGACACAGTTATGTAATCCATCCGTTTGGAATAAAAGAATACCTTAGTTTTATTCAAAATCTATTTTACATATAACAAATAACAAAAAAAGGTATCCGCTACAACACTGTTTTTCTTTATTGTATATTTAGTAATTAAAAAAACTTGATTATAATTTGACTAAATTACATAACACATTTGTCAAAAAATTTATCACAGCCAACATAACAAATTAATTGTTAATTAAACAAATACCCATCAATTGAATAATATCCTTCCTTCACTCAGCAGAGGGGTAGTATATGGGTTCGTTATTTACTTTCTTTATTATGTTTATGTATTATTAACTCAAATTAAGATTTTACTTAATTAAGGTTTACAATAGCAAAGTAATCGCATAAAACTTTACAATTAAGCCGTCTACAAAATATTAAAGGAACGCATTCCTTTCCTCAACTTAGTCTCAATGCCTTTGCGGTAAAGATAAAAATGAATGACAAAACCTTGCTCTTGCTCTACTGGCCTTGTTAGAAGTGCTTCTCGGTTGTAACGTGTAATCTGCAACATAATTATGCATTTAATAAAATATTCAGTGTTACTATCTAACATCTAAAAACTAAGTTTAAAAAAATACTTAGTCCTTAAAAATAGTTTAAGTCAAATTTCTAGTAGATATTTGCGTTAATGGACGACGGCTACTTTGAATCACCGGACGAAACATACAGCAAGAAGTGCCATTGTTTCACGCCGATATTACGTGAGGGTATTACGTATTATTGGTATTACGCCGAGCGAGCCGGCCCAAATCGTGCTGCGATGGAGCGTGGCTCTACCACTCAGACTGTCATTCATTTACCACCACCCAGAGGTTTACGTGTACGGTCTCAAGGGTAAACCTACGCGAGTAACTTTAACCCCCAAACATGCATCATGCTAGATAAGCAACTTTTGCAATAAATGGGTGTCTAAATTGCAATATCTTAGTTCCTCCGTGCTTCGGATGGCACGTTAGGCCGGCGATGCCGACTTTACTAAAAAGGCGTTTGATATGCTAACCAAATTGCATTGAGCTAAAGTGGTACGTGTCAATTTTGCAATGTAAGATTAAAGTAATACTGCTCTAAAAAGTGACTGTAGTTACCTACAGTCACTTTCAGGTTACCCTGAACTCCTGACAAAAGTTAGGAAATAGAGACTTCTTGATTTGAGCAACCATCCGGTTACTTGGCATTGCGAAACCATACCCCAACCGATCTTTAAAAAACATTACAAAAGATCGCAGATCGGTTCTCCTCAATTGGACCTGATCTCAGCAGTGGGAAGTTTGTTTCATTTAATATGTTGAAACGTTGAAAAAAACTTCCACTGATGGTAGTTTTATTCAACGATTCATTATCTAACCGGCGGCATTATCTAAAGGCGACTAACGGACTAAAGACTGACTAACTAACGTTACGGGTATGGACATTTTCCACGACTCGATGGCAAAATTAAAAATTAATGTTCTGAATCTGTTCGATCATTTTGACTGAAACTGTCCCAGATGTTATTAACCTGCCTTTTAAGTGTCAATGTCGATATTTATCGAATTTCTTCTCTTCGTATTGTTGTGTATTGTTATATTAACCATGTTTTATTATTTATTCAAAATAATGCAAATGCCAGAAGTCCAATTTTTTCTGCAAATGTTGTGTATGCCCTTAGATTGTAAACTTAATAGTATTTATTATACTGTTGGTGTACCTTTTCCATAAATATAAATAAAAAATAAAGACTGCACATACATCCAACAGCATAGATCGGCGATAGGCTCACCACCGATCACGCTGAGCACATGTGCAGTCGCTATTTGGTGAAAGGTGGACTATGGTAGGGGACTGCTTTTGCTGTCCTCATTGTCTAGTCTCTGACTAACCCTTCGGAGATAACTAGTCGTGCGTGATTGTATGTTTCATTATCTTAGAATATAGTAATATTTACGCAAAACATATCAATAATATGAATTTATTTAATTTGCCAATAAATGTATGAGATGTCCCACGTTAGGCGCTAATACGTACCAAATTAATTAATTCTAATATTAAAATTAATTAATTCTATTATCTTAATATTTTTCATCTTAGTAATCGAGTGGTCAAAAGAAAAACCTTACCATAAAAGAAAAGAAGAAGAAAAAGAACAAAAGAAGAAGAAAAAAGATGAAAAAAATTGGTTGCCTGTAAAGTCGGTATACGGGCGAAAGTTTTACGTGACAACGACTTTGAGTGGTAAATTATTCATTCGTATAGTAGGAAGAAGGATGAAATAGGAAAGGGACGCGTGCCTTTCACTTTTTATGTCTGTCTCTCTCGCTCTTAGGCGGGCTAACCATGCCCGAGTGGAAGGGACGCGTGCCTCTCACTCGCTCTCATTGTGAGCGCATAACGTGAGCGGAGCGTAACGCAGTTTCTTGAAGTGTCACCCGGCAAACCAATTTATAAGACGTTGTCACGTCAAAAGATGAAAAATATTAAGATAAGAGAAAAGATAGTAGTCTATGTTGCGCGATTCTTCTTCGACTGCGAACGCGCACTAACCATCAGGCAAGACGAATACCACGGGCTTCCTCGTTAAAGATTTAAGAAGATGTAGATAAGGATGTTTCCTAACACTTCAGTACAAATTAACTTATAGTTTATTGCGTACATAGTCAACTTACATTAGCCGCCCATCAATTGATTCATAAATGATACACTCGAAATGGGCTTACGTGTGGTTGGCAGGTTTAATATCGTATTTCCGCGTTCTAACACGTCGGTAACAATACACGGCCTATAAAATTCCACGAATAAAATATTACTATGTTTTACTCGTTCGGGAAAAACATTTGATGGCAGTAAAAAGTAAAATAGAATATTTTTATTTTAATATAATGTAATCGCGGCAATTTCCCACTCTGCTGGTCCGACATGTGATATATGCGGTGCATGCTTAGATTAAAACAATGGGATACGGGAGCCCTGTCGGTCGCATAATCTCTTTCGTCATAATGTAGTTTGGCATAACAGTTTCAGCATAAAGTTTTACGTATTAATTATGATAAGCAGAGTGTTATAAACTCATAATGGTTTCATCGGCATAATTTTAACTTACTATAATTGTCTTTATCATAATTTTAATTAGCATAAATGTAAAGAACATAATTGCTATACGTCTAAATTTAATTTATCATAAAATACGAAACGCATAAGAGATGAAGCGCAGCGTAGCGATTGTCTTGAATTTCAAGCCAATTTTTTTTATTAAACAACAGAAATACTAGCTGTCCTAGCTACTCCTGTAGGTGATAGGTAGACGAAAAGGCGTTATACTCTTGTGATATTCTAAATGTTAACATTATGGTAAATACGTCTATGGGTATTCTATATGTATGACTGCCAATAAATGTTATGATTGGTAATCGTTATTGTAAAAACATTTATGCATGAACATTTGATGCTGATATACCATTATTATAAGAGAAGTAGTGGGGAAATAAAGTATGCCTAATGATTTATTCTGAATGATCGTTATGCGAAACGAAGAGAATGCCAAAAAACGTTATGCAGCCTTAAATATGCCTCTTTCATTTGTGCAACCCAATATGGACCAATGGAATACATGGCATTGGGCTATAAACTGTATAAACCACCAAGTAGGCTAAATGCGGGTAGGTGGATTATAATGAATTTTCTTACGACATGACATTCCTTACTATTGTGTCGCGTAGCGGTGAAAGAATAATACCACCCCCTCTCTTCCCTTGGATGTCGTAAAAGGCGAGTAACGGACTAAAGACTGCACATACATCCAACAGCATAGAGCGGCGATGGACGCACCACCTGTCACGCTGAGCACATGTGTAGTCGCTATTTGGTAAAAAGTAGACTATGATAGAGGACTGCTTTTGCAGTCCTCATTGCCAAGTCTCTGACTAACCCTTCGGGGATAATAGTCGTGATTATATGTATGTATGTACAACATCTACCCTAGTGGTCCTGAACTCCTGACAACCGGTAACAAATAGAGACTTCTTGATTTGGGTATCGCGTACTCCTGTTACCTGGCATTAGGAAACATGCTGACCGTACACAAACTGCCAATCCGGAGCGACATAGGGCTCTTGAAAATGCTTACTTAAAAAAATACGTAGTTACATCATACATGTGCTGTACTGGTACTCATTAATAGAATACTCCCGCCCCAACTTGGCCCTTGTGTGTCGTAAAAGGCGACTAACAAACTGCACATATATCCAACATATCCAATATATCCAGCGTGGAGCAACGATAGGTTGTGAGCCAATCGCCGCTCTATCTATTGGATGTATACAGTCTTTAGTCAGTCAGTTGGTTGGTAGTGTAGTGTAGATATTTTAGTGTGCGTATACCATACGGCTCTATCTATTATCATGACTTTCTCAAATACAATAGCCTAGCCTTTCGCGTGTATACTAGAAGCTCACGTGAAACTTACACAGCAATTTGTTAGAGTGCCTACGCTGCATTCAGCACGAGCTTCGCAAACAATCATGAGCTTAGTTACTTGTGTTGTGTATAATCTTTGGCATGCCCCCCTTGACAATGGCAAACACTCACTAACCTGTTATTCGTAATTCGTCGTTCAACGCGCGCGCGGTGCTGTATTTTTTACTAGCAATTAAGGCTGGGATTTCCGAAATTCCCGAAAATAGGGTACTTTAAATTGTGGATTACTCGCAAATTACAAATACTTAAAATTTGGAAAAAATATATGTTAATCCACAGTCTTTTATCTAGTCATTCCAACCATTAAATACTCTATTAGTGATACTTTACTGCATCAAATAAAATTTCAAACATCCGTCTAATCTTAATTCAAATATCGTATTACTTGCGTTATACTTGGTTTTAGTTAATGAAAAATATACGAAAATAATTGTCTTTGAATAGGTGAGGCATTTCGACCATTATAAGTTAAAAATTTAAAAAGAATTCTTGATTTTCAAAATTACCTACCTATTTTGCTAAGTTTACGGTCGCGAATCGTGATGTGCAATCAATCAGTCCCCTACTAGTTTCTGCGCTCGGGAATCCTAGCCTTAACACTAGTAGTGTACGACGAATCACGAATAGAGAGGGGGTATGCTATTTGTCTAGGCCCTCTGGTCAACCAGGCGTGCTCGTAAGACGCGTGACCTTACCTGTTGCTTACGCCCAGAGAAAGTGACGCGGCCGAAGTGCGCCGCCGCTCGCGGGGTTACCATCTGTAAGCGAGAAATCGCTTTTCGGGTGTTTCGGAAATGCTAAGGACACGTAGTTCAACAAGTTGGAAGATGGCTAATGTATCTGGGGAAGAGAAAGTTAATGTCGAATGGTTCTGTATTAAAAATAAACCACGACTTGTATCTAATAATTTTAAAAACTTTTTATTTAAAAAAACTTATAAATATTAATATGACCCGACCCACTAAAGTTACATAAATATTTTAAAACTGATTTATATAAATAATTTTTACTACCATTCCTTTTGTCCTCATATATTAATGTTATTTATTAAAATTAAACCAGTTAGTATTACAATAATAACACACAGGACTCATTTAAGAGAAAAGTCATACGAGTTTGTTAAAGTTCAGGTAGACTACATTAATGTTGTATGTCTCATTCCAACTCTCAGCATAGCTCGGCCTGAAGACCTTTCGCTCGACGATCCACCTCTAACGACGTGCAATTAGTCTTAACTATGTACTACGTATTGCCGTCGACCCGGCTAGTAATTATATGGATGAGTACAGTGCAAAATTGTTGCAAGCAAGTAGGGGAATATAAACTCCGTAACCCCAGATCTTTAATAAGCACATAAAGTGTACATCAAGATAAAATGGTTTATTTACAAGATTTTTATAATAATCCAGATAAAGAAATACAACAACGTTACATTTGTTAAAGAAATGTGTGAATTTAAAACAGGAAAAGAGTTTTAAGATTCATATGATTATCGAACACCGTTTTAAGAAGTGTCCATATTAAACTGTATGGTCGTCCTTCCACTGTAAAGTGGCAACACTAGAGCTCGGGCTTCACTGGCCACAAAATCATCAAGTTTTTTATAGATCCAACTCTAAATTTCTAAGCTCATTTCTAACATGTAAGCATTTGTCACAAAAGTTACATTCAGTTCAATCGTAGACAGGGACGAACAATCATATAAGAAATTGATTTCTATTATTAGGAGAGAGTCTACAAACCCTTTAATCATTAATACGAACAGCTCACAACATACAGTATTAAACTTTCGCGTACCATTAAAAACAATATATACATACATACATATAACCATAACTATTATCCCCAAAGGGTTAGTCAGAGACTAGGCAATAAGAACAGCAAAAGCAGTCCTCTACCGTAGTCCACTTTTTACCAGAAAGCGACCGCATATGTGCTCAGCGTGACAGGTGGTAAGCCCATGGCCGCTCTATGCTGTTTTTTTTTTACTGGCTGCTCCCGATTTCTGGCAGGTTTTTGTATGTCTGTTTTTTCTTTTCTTTTCTTTCTTTTCTTGGAGATTAAATAAGCTTGAGCTTTAAGAGCTCCACATTTCTATTTTTCTGTTCTTTCTTTTCTTGGAGATTAAATAAGCTTGAGCTTTAAGAGCTCCACATTTCTATTTTTCTGTTCTTTCTTTTCTTGGAGATTAAATAAGCTTGAGCTTTAAGAGCTCCACATTTCTATTTTTGTTTTCTTTCTTTTCTTGGAGATTAAATAAGCTTGAGCTTTAAGAGCTCCACATTTCTATTTTGGTTTTCTTTCTTTTCTTGGAGATTAAATAAGCTTGAGCTTTAAGAGCTCCACATTTCTATTTTGGTTTTCTTTCTTTTCTTGGAGATTAAATAAGCTTGAGCTTTAAGAGCTCCACATTTCTATTATTTTTGTTCTTTCTTTTCTTGGAGATTAAATAAGCTTGAGCTTTAAGAGCTCCACATTTCTATTTTTCTGTTCTTTCTTTTCTTGGAGATTAAATAAGCTTGAGAGCTTTAAGAGCTCCACATTTCTATTTTTCTTTTCTTTCTCTTCTCTTTTCTTTTCTTTTGCTTTTTTGATTTTCTCTTTTTCTATTTCATTTCTTTTACTTTGCTCTATGCTGTTGGATGTATATGTGTTAGTCGCCTTTTAAGACACCTAAGGGAAGAAACGGGTTGGTAGTTATCTTTCACCGCTATGCGACACGGTTAACACGCTATTGAGCTACGCTACAAACATGAAATTTTTCATAATTCCATTGTAAATAACATGTCGGATGTAAATAGGTATGCGTAGGATGCCTTTATTAAGTACCAAGTTAACGTTAATTCCCTAAATATCTAGCTCACCACTTAACATCGCGATTGGACACACACAAGACTTCACATGAGACGTTATTATTCCCAAAATTCTTACTCCAAATTCCATGTCCAAAAGTAGGACAGGACGCGTCCGGGGAATGTCGGATGGGTGGTGGCCCGGAGCGGGGAGAAAGCGGGGGAAATGGCAACACAGGCCGCCCGGGTGGCAGTACTGGCAGTCTGCGCGAGCCGCCGCGCCGACCGCAGGCACGGCCCTACGTGTGTTTAGCCCTATGTCACCTATATTCACGTGCATTAATTAAACCTTATATTTATTAAGCCTCCCTCCAAAGTGTATGTTAACGTGCTTGTGTAAAACTGTTGTAGTAATTAGATATTTTTTATTGCGCGTTATAAACGAACTAAATCGTTTGTTAATTAATAACTAGGGAATTTAAGTACTTTTTTGTTCTTAGTTTTTGTTTGTCAACCGCATAATTAATAGCACAACGATTTTACCAAAGTTACGCGTTAGTGTCAATGTATCTCCCAAAAATAATGCATGTATTTGTGTTTTAATAAAACTTTTATAATAGAATCTGAGTAGGCTTGGTTGGAAAATGAAAATTTGAATAAATACGCAATCTCATGGAGATGATCTCTCCCGCGGGATACTCTTAGCGCAACAGTTAGCCCATAATCCCGCCCGGCCCCGGCTGGCGGCTATACTACGTGTACGCTTAATCCATTTTATCGTGAGCTGTGACACCTCCCCTGCCTTATGAAAATTCAGTATTCGTTATGCAAAATTTGAAGCTCCTCGCATACTGGGCGCCAACATAGTGTATGATTTACGTGCTCAATTTCAGTTGAAACATCTCTCATGTTTATGAAGTACACGTAGAGCCCAACAAGAGTGGTATATCATTATGAAAGTCACCCGTCGCGTTTCATAAATGAAAATCCGTGCATAGCGCACCACCTTTCACGGTATGTTAGCTGTTTCCATTCGAAATTTAGGTCGAGACCTGTAATAACACTGTTTGCACTTCATACCATTACTTTCAGCTCCACGGCCGACTAATACCCGAAATACCTTTCCGACGCTAAACAAATAACACCAAAATCTATAATAGTGCTCGTATTATTTACCTACGTCATCACGCAAAGCAGCACGAAATGTCAACGTAAGTGTGAGTTTCAATCACGGCACTCATAAGTTATTCAATTGGCCTACAATAAATTGTTGCTTTGCTCCATTATTAAGACAAAGTGTAGTTACTATCTACAGTAATAAATTATTATTCATGCGCTACCGGACCCACTGATATCCACTAAACTCAACTTGGTGTTTCGACTTCAGTTCGGCAATCTTAAGAGCATTTGACAGCTCTACTTGAAGACGGAGTCAATTTTAATTAACTTCGGTGCTGTTGCGTAAATAACATTCAGTCCTACTTCGCTCGTAAAAGCACTTTCAACGAGTTATGCGGACTTAAATCGTTTAGCGCGTCCTTTCCTATCGTAAAGTACCTATTAGAAATAGAATATAATAATATTTAAAGCACATTTACGTTTACGAGTGTTTTTATTTAAAGTGGAGAAATAAAAGGATTAAAATTCATATCTTTGTTTGTAAACGTTTGTATTTACCGAGGTTAAAAGGAAACTCGGTCTCTTGTTTACCTTGATAACATCAAACAATGAAACAAACGAGCGAGTAGAATTTCATTCGTTTCGAACTAAATTTTCATTCAAAAAACAAATGCAACTAAACTTTCAACTGTTTCCCAACTCCACCCCGTCGACTGACCTATGTCAAACAGTTGAATGTGCAACTGAAACATGTTTGTGTGACGTAAGCGTACACAAACAACCGCCCACCGCGCCCCGTCTGTAGTACGGCGGCGCCCACGCACGCCCGCCCGCCCAGCTGCGAACACAGTGCGGGTCATGACCGCAGCGTTTGCGTGAGTTCGTTTACCGCTAGCCACGTGCGGTTTGCGGCGCGACATGCGTTTTCTGTGTTCAAATATAAGTGTGGTTTTGCTTACCGCCGTCCGATCCGCGCGGGCGGTAAACGCGACTCGTAAGCTATGTTGGTTTTTACTAAGCGCCATCATCATCATAGGCCGGTTACATCTAAAAAAGATAATTTAATCGATGACATTTTCTGAAGTGACTTATTGTAAGTCCAATACGGGAGCGACGCGACAGCAACAGCCGCATACTTGGCAGACGAATTGAGTACCTGGTGACGTTAGAGGAAGTGCAGCGCGTTGCTGACGTCTATTACGCTCTAAGCGTGAAGCGAGTTACTAAATAACCTTGTTTTTTGATTAATTTGCTAAAATTGATCAAAAAACCTATTCTTTAAAACAGCTATTCTTTAAAACAGCTTTAAAATTAGTTAACTAGGTAACGGATAAACATACATAAACTAGGGCTTGATGGCGCAGCGGCTAGCGCGTTCGGCTTGCGAACTTGCCCGTTAAGCAACTTTCGCAATGCCTGCTCGCTGGATGGGTGACCAAATATAAAACATCTCAAGCTCCTCCGTGCTTCGGAAGGCACGTTAAGCCGTTGGTCCCGGTTGTTGTCGTAAGATGACAGTCGTTAAAACCCACCTACCCGCATTGGACCAGTGTGGTGGGTTATGGCCCAATATCCCCTCGTGCAGTGTCCACGTGGGAGGCCTGTGCCCAGCAGTGGGACATTTATAGGCTGATGATGATGATGATGATACATAAACAAAGAAAACAACCACATACGAAATTAATTTAGAAAAACAGTATTTTTTTTCCTAAATTGCCCTGACCGGGAATTAAACAGGACTTCAGAGATGACGCGACGCCCGAACCGGCGTGATAACCACTCGGCCACAGACATCGTCTAACGATACAAGACACTCAAAGCTCGTGGCCTTCGCTGGTGAACACGTGACTGTAAAACCAGCCTTGTCCAGTACCTAAAGCAAGTAATTTTTGTCGTAGTCGAAGTACATAGCTTCGCTACGAAGCGATGTATTGCTACTCGACTTAATTGGTAGCACAAGTTCAATAATTAGGTTTAAAAATAAAAAATATATCGATCTCCTCCGTTCTTCGAAAGGAAATTTAAGCCGTTGGCCCTATTTATTATATATTGTCATAAAATAACAATCTTTAAACCCCACCAAACCAAATTTGTGAAGCTGCCAACTAATGGTGGGAAATGACCCGATATACCCAAGAGCTATTTTTCATGTGGAAAGGCCAAAGCCCAACAGTGGGACGTTAACCCTTTAGCGGTCACATCATGTTCAATTTTTTTATTGGTTTTCGACCTTATCTCAATAGCACAAAGTTCAAAATATGGTGGCAATATATGTGCCACTGCCTTATAAAGGGTTTAATAGGCTAATGACGAAGATATTCGTTTCGCAGTAAATTCGTAAGCCGCGTCGCAAACAGCTTTCATTACGGCGCTAGGTGTCTCTTGACATTGTTCTCGCTTCTTGATATATTTCTGTGTTCTCGCTAGTGAGCGACCATAGTGACCACTTTACTTGTTACGGAGTAAATACTCTTTTGTTTGTTTTTATACTTCTTATTTTTCTGCAACTTGTCAACCATCTTTTGTTTAATTTCTTGTATGCATGTTTTTCTAATTTTATTTCTTTCTTTTTATTATTATTATGTATACGCTACACTTTGCATTTTGTTTCAATACGGTAGGTACTTCAATTTCAATTAACATTTATTTTTTATTTTTTCTGCTATAGTAAAATTAATTGACCTGCTCACTCAATTTGTGTGCAACAAATGGTCTTACATACGTTACAATTTTAAACTAACACCGTTCATACATACCTTAGCTACATAACCCTCAATTAAACTAAAAAAAAACAACGACACAGAACCCAAATCTTAAATTAAGAACAATGCAACTTTCAAGTGAACTGTAGCAGTGATGGTGATGAGAATAGTTTAGCCAACATGAGCGGTCTAGGCCCGCCCGGGGTGTGGGCTGCCCACAAGAGGCTGGAGTCGTGGGCAAAGGCCGCGAGGGAGAGGACTTCGAGTGCTTCCAGCGGGCAGAGCCACAACTCGACCGACAGCTTCGGCGATGACAAGTCACACAGCAGCCCTAGCGTGAGTACGAAACTAGAACACGCCCTTGTAACACAGAGTACTGAACAAAATCGTCCTGTAACACAGAGAGTTGAAGACTTCTTGGCGGAAAAGTGTAGCATAAGGACTGCAGTTTTATTTGTTTTCTAAAATTTGTCTATTGAATAATGTCTACCAGTCACCTTCTGGTAATCTGGGCCAAGTGTACCGTATGGCTATTGTGGAGTACATCATCAGCATGTGGTTATAATTATTATCATAGTAGTCGACAGAACAAACCTTACTGCGTGATTAAAGTAAGTACCTACTCAGAGACGTCAATAAAGTTTTAATGACAATTAGTCTCTTCCTGACACTTCCTTATGTATAGTGCTTAATGGAGAAGGAAAGTTACACGTAAGTTTATTTAAGTTTGAAACGATTTTGAAAATGTATTTTTAATATGCTTTTTGACCACTTTGTATGCGCTGACTGTACACCGACTCGTGAATATTTTATCACCATCATTGACGAGTCACCCCTCAATCAAACAATCAATCATCATACCATATTTGGTAGCTAATCATTGATATTTCCGAACTTGTCAGCTACACTAAAAAACTACGTCGATTTGCTGCTCCATTTTGCCGTGAAATTAGTACTCTTTTTTATATTAGACACATTTTTTAGTATACATTATCCTTATTCATATGTACCTATATATATATATATATATATATATATATATATCCTATATACCTATATGTACCTATATATATATATATAGGTACATATAGGTACATATAAGCACGACTAGGAGCTTGATGGCGCAGCGGTTAGCACTTACGGCTTGAAATCTTTTTTTTTATTATTGTGGCACGCCATAATGGCTTCACTCTGCCTGATGAAAAGCAGCCAGTGAAGCCCAAGAAGTGAAAGCGTTCATCACAGCGCTACCACGCTATGCCGAACGCTCTCACTATGGCGGCCTGCATAAATGCTTTTTCACGCCCCGCTTAAATAACCCGGGAGAGAAAGAGGAAGGAAACACGTGTGCGGGAAGCGCATTCTACGTACGGGCAGTTCGGCAAAAGAACGATTGTCCAAACTTTTTGGTACGTGTCTTGATGGTCAGCACGGTATGAGGGTGGCTTCTAAGACCTGCACGCGTCGCTCTGGAAAGGAAAGGGGAGGGAGGGATGAGGTCAAAGAGCTCCTCAGAGCATTCACCGTGGTAAAGACGGTAGTAAGCACTAAGGGAAGCAATGTCCCTACGTAGCTGTAACGGCTCCAGACTGGTCGTAACGTCATCGTTACCGATAATACGGACAGCACGTCTTTGCAACCTGTCAAGAGCTTCGAGCAAGTACTTGGCGGATCCGTCCCAAAGATGAGAGCAATACTCCACGCAGGAGCGCACCTGAGTCTTATACAAAATACAACGTTGCTCCGGCGTGAAGAACCGCTTCACCTTGTTCAGGATTCCGAGTTTACGTTAGGCTGTGGTTATAATGCTCTTAATATAGCTCTTCGGGTTGAGGTCGCTGTGTATGTTCATACCTAAGAGACTGAGACCAGTTTGGATGGGTAATAGGTTGCTCTGGAAGGAGGGTTGGGGGAGAAATGCGGACTTTTTAGCAGTGACAGCGCAGACCTGTGTTTTTTTGGCATTGAACTGGACCAGGTTATCAGAGCCTCATTTATAAATGCGGTCTAACTCCTCGTCCAGCTCAATGACAAACTTCCGTCTCGACTCCACTACATCGGCCTGCTTTGCCGCAGGGTGACCCAAATAACGCCGATGTACTGTACTGTCGTCTGCATAGCAATGAATGTTACCCAAGGATAACATATCATTGATATGCAGAAGGAACAGCATGGGCGATATTATAGAACACTGCGGCACTCCGGCGTTCACCTGTATAAACTGTGAGGCACTGCTTTCGCAGAGTACGCGAATGCTGCGCTCATGCAGGAATCCGGCGACCCAATCGCATAGGCGAGGTGGCAAGCCGTATGACGAAAGCTTGGAGAGAAGCGAACGATGCCAAACTCGATCAAAAGCCTTGGAGATGTCAAGCCAAATAGCCAGTGCTTCTCCGTGTTTGTCCATTACTTCACCCCACAGGTGTGTTATGAACGCCAGGAGATCATTCGTTGACCGTTTCGGTCTGAACCCATATTGTCGATCATGAATCAGGGAGTGATCTTCTAGGTAGCGAATGAGTTGCCTGTTTATGATTCGCTCAAAAACCTTGCAAAGGACAGAGGTGACAGCAATAGGTCGATAGTAGGCTGGGTCAGACCTATCCCCTTTTTTGGGGACCGGCTGGACGTTCGCCTTTCTCCAAGCCTCCGGCACAATTCCAGTAGAGTACGAGAGGTGGTATAGGCGTGTCAGTACTGGAGACAACTCGGGAGCACATTTTTTAAGGACGACTGCCGGTATACCGTCAGGACCGCTAGCCTTCCGCACATCAAGTGACTGCAGCACTTCACGGACGTCACGTTGTCTGATTTGGACGTCAGGCATTGAGGAACCACAGTGAGGGATGGTAGGTGGTTCCGCGCCGCAATCATCGACACGCGAATTCGCCGCAAAGAGCTTCGCTAAGAGGTTAGCCTTGTCTAGCGGCCGATGGGCCAACGAGCCATCAGGGTACCGCAATGGGGGCAGAGAAAAGGCGCGCAAAAGTTGGCTTGCACCGCTTTGGCCAGTCGCCAATAACTTCGGCTTCCCGTTGGGTGCGACAACAGCTCTTGGCCAACTGGGCATTCGCTCTTGCCCGCTAAGCAACTTTCGCAATGCTGGGTCGCCTGATGGGTGACCAATTAAAAACGTCTTGAGCTCCTCCGTGCTTCGGAAGGCACGTTAAGCCGTTGGTCCCGGTTGTTGTCGTAAGATGGCAGTCGTTAAAACCCACCAACCCGCATTGGGCCAGCGTGGTGGGTTATAGCTCAATATCCCCACGTGCTGTTGTTCACGTGGGAGGCCTGTGCTCAGCAGAGGGACGTTTTAGGCTGATGATGATGATGGTGAAGCACGACTATTATCCCCAAAGGGTTAGCCAGAAACTAGGCAATGAGGACAGGTGGTAGTATCCTTTCACCGCTACGCGACACGGTTCCTGAAGAAGAAGAATTTATTAGTTTTAGAATTTCTAATACGTTTAACGTAAAAGTTAATGGGTCAAGTACTAATTGATGGCCGTCAACGGAAACTACTTATCAGGAGCGTTGCGCTTCTCTATGAATATTAATTAATGTGAAGCTTCCACAGATTATGCTTGCTCCACACTAAATAAAATATGAATTAGTAAATCGTATCGCGTAACGACAGAAGAATACTACCACCCCCTCTCTTGGTTGTCGTAAATGGCGACTAACAGACTAAATACTGCACATACTCCCAACAGCATAGAGCAGCGATGGGCTCACGACCTGTCACGCTGAGCACATGTGCAGTTGCTATTTGGTGAAAAGCGGACAATGGTAGAGTGCTGTTGCTGTCATCATTGCCTAGTCTCTGACTATACCTTCGAGGATAATGGTCGTGATTATAGTTTTTACAACATTTATACATATTATTATAGTATGTATAAATGTTGTAAGCCATATTTCACCACAGATCTACTCAAGTGCAGGGTGCAAGGTCTATAACCATCACTGAAATTTTTACCCGAATGCTCAAAAGGGTTGTTTCTTTTACCATTGAAAATGGTTATCAGATGCAAATCGCCTGAGACGTATTTTTGGCCATAGCTCCAAGGATTTTAGGAGCATCGAAATGGAAAATTAAATAGTACGAAGAGGTGAGGAATTTTCACGTTTGAATTTTGAAAATCGGTGGGTACCTAAGTAATTTTTTTTTGGAATTTAAATATTTAAAAAAAATATTAGTGTTTTAGGAGGTGTTTGTTTACGAAATTGTAAATATTTCGGGGAAAACCATACTCAAGAAAAAATTTAAAAAAAAATCCTAAGGTATATTAGATTAGCTACAAAATAACGAAAAAATTTTGAAAATCGGTTTATAATTGTTACATGTGGTCTTTTTAGATTTGGAATTAAAAAAACGGGTATTTCCGTATTCAAAAGTAATGTTTCATTCATCAAGCGCCTTTTTTATATAAGACCTCAGCTGTCGTAATACTACACATAATATCATTGTACTTACTACACACAATAAAAATTCAATTGTTACCAACCTCTAGGAGCCTTCGTGACAGACAAAGGGTAGATTATTACGAATAAGTATACTGGTAGCATGTAGTGGTTATAAGGATTGAACTACGACTTATTTAGGAAAAAGCGACTGACTGCTAATAAATGTAAATAATAGGCTAATAAATCTGTACCTCTACAACTCAACAACCTTCGGCTAAAATTGCTAAAATTAATACGTAACTGTTTGTTTACCTGAGCAAAACGTTTGCCACGGGCAGTCAGCAACCGCAAATTCAGGCTAGTCAATATTTTACAAAGTTACGACTAAGTATTCAGTTAGGACTGAGTTTTGGGCATTAAAATTAACGACTACTCAAAGGAATCCGTACAAACTTTTGCACATGTCATTAATTTTTAATAGCGTACGCGATATGAACGTTGCCTGAGACTACGTTTGCTTTAGGGACCAGCCCTTACCTCTGTTCAAAATACGTAGCTAATTACTAGCTAATTACGTAGGTACTCTTTTTATTTGTGAAAACAAGGCAAACGGGCAGACGGGTTACCTACATACAAACATACTTATCGTACATATAATCATGACTGTTATCCCCAAAGCGTCCTCTACCATAGTCCACTTTTCACCAAACAGCGACTGCACATGTGCTCAGCGTGACAGGTGGTGAGCCTATCGTCGCTTTATGCTGTTAGATGTGTGTGCAGTCTTTAGTCCGTTAGTCGCCTTTAACGACAAC
Source organism: Scoparia ambigualis (assembly GCA_963921215.1). Lineage (NCBI taxonomy): Eukaryota > Metazoa > Arthropoda > Insecta > Lepidoptera > Crambidae > Scoparia > Scoparia ambigualis. Next base: position 9,705,919 of record OY992510.1, read on the forward strand.
CAAGGGAAGAGAGGGCGTGGTAGTACTCCTTCACCGCTACACGACACGGGTCACCTGATGGGAGGTGGAGCGATTGGCGAGAGATGGGTACTTTTACTCACCGGACGAAACACAACAGCAACAAGTGCCATTGTTTCACGCCTGGGTACCTACACTCACCGGACGAAACACAACAGCCACAAGTGCCATTGTTTCACGCCTGGATACTTTCACTCACTGGACGAAACACAACAGCAACAAGTGCGACAACCAAGGGAAGAGAGCGCGTGGTAGTATTCTTTCACCGCTACACGACACGGGTCACCTGATGGAAAGTAACCACCGCCGTCCATGGACACCCGCAAAACCAAAGGAGTCGCAGATGCGTTGCCGCCTTTGAGGAAGGAGTAGGAATATTGAGGTAGAGCGAAGGGCGAGAGATGGGTAATTTTACTCACCGGAAGAAACACAACAACAACAAGTGCCATTGTTTCACGCCTGGTTACTTACACTCACCGGACGAAACACAACAGCAACAAGTGCCATTGGTTCACGCCTGGATACTTTCACTCACCGGTCGAAACGCAACAGCAACAAGTGCCATTATTTCGCGCCTGTAAAAAGGTTAATCATTAATTTATTTATTTATTTAAGGTAAGCATACAGCCAAATTTATTCAATATCACATAAGTGTTTAATTGTTAAATGTTTAATTTTTAAACTACACTACATACTGTTAACAATTTTTTTTCGTGACAAAAGAGCCTTAAAACTTTTAAATCTATTGCTATACAGGATGAACAATCCAAATGGTTCAGTCAGTAGGGAAAAATCACAAGCTAAAAGAGATATTGAAATCTGTTCTTATGGACCATGGCGTCGATTTTAGATTGAATAAAAATTGCATTGATTTTTTTTTGTTAAATCTCATACGTAACCGGGTGGCGAACCCGGTCTCCATCTCTGTAAACTATGTATATTATACTTTATGCAAGCTTATTGGTTGTTATTGTTGATGGTATAATAAAAAGTCATATAAGTAACACATTTTAAATGGAATCTTGTTTAAATAATTGAAAGAAATCCCAAAAATAAGATTTTTTTAAACAGTGAGATTTGATCTAAGATTTGATGAAGCAATGTTGACTAAAAAACATAAGCATCAAGCACTGACAAATTTCTCAACTCTCGAGGTCAAGAGCACGCCGTGTGAGTAGCCAAGTGGTTAAGGCAGCCGCCCGGAATGCGGAAGGTGCTTGGTTCGATTCCCGCCCTCAGGCGGTGGTCGTCTTTTTTCAGTGTTTAAAAAAAATTTACTTTAGTATATTTAAGCGTTAATAAAACGCCAAAATATATAAAAAAAACATTAATCTATAAACGCAGCTTCATCTTAACCGAATGTTCAAATATTTGTAAAAATATTTCTTTCGGATCTCAGAGGAGAAAACTTCTATGATTTGATGAAGCAATGTTGACTAAAAAACATAAGCATCAAGCACTGACAAATTTTGACGGGAGAACACCAGACCTCGGTAGCCAAGTGGTTAAGGCAGCCGCCCGGAATGCGGAAGGTGCGTGGTTCGATTCCCGCCTGAGGTTGTCGTCTTTTTTCAGTGTTTAAAAAGAATTACTTTAGTATATTTAAGCGTTAATAAAACGCTAATATATATAAAAAACATTAATAATATTTTTTTTAAAGTAAATGTAAGTATAAAATTTTCCTTGAATGAAAAATTTCGTATTCAAAACTTATAGCGTTTCGTATTTTTGTTGGATGCATCCTACATTAAGATATTTGCTAGGCTGTTGTTAAATCTTCTAAATTTCATTTTTAACATAACCCCATAGAAAATAATAGGGTGATATCAGGCGATCTCGCAGGCCATTTGATGGGGCCCTATGTACCCATCCAGATAAGTTGAAAATGATAATTTCTGTGTAAGCTCTACCTTCACAAGATTTTTTAACAAAATTTGGTCTTTATTTTTTTAAATTTTTTTTTTATAATGGCTCGTCATAGTGACTGCATCCTGCCTGATGGTAAGCAGCCGATGCAGTCCAAAATAATAAGAGCGCTCCCCACCGTGGAACAAGCACGATAACGAGCGCACCCATTCATGACTATGCTCACGGGGTCAACTATAATAACGAATACGACATTCGATTAAATACCTAAATAAATAATTTTTGCATCCAGGAAAATGGCTACTATTTTGAACATTTACCTTAACCCTAGGGGTGCGTGGTGGATAAAACTCACACGGCGTGCCTGGTGGGTCTGATGGACCCGTTAATAAAATATTATGCTTAAGTATAATTTTAAAAAATAAAAAATATAAATTATAGAATGCATTTTTTCTGTTATTTTTAATGCTATATTTACAAAAATAAACCAATTATATATATATATATATATATTAAAATACTTCATTAATCAATTCAAAATGAAGATGCATTTTGAATTATTATTTAATATTGAGATAATTTATTAGAAGAAAAGTAATAATAAAACAACAACATAACTTAATTACTTAAACAAAATTAAACTACTTACCTAAACTTAAAACTTAAGAAAATAAATCTATAAAAAAAAGATGTCCTCCAATTGTGGGCTCATGGGTACGGTACCAAGAATGCTGGCAACGTTACCTCTTTGGATTGCCAGGCTGATACGCTGGCAGAGGTAGCTGCCAGCCTTCTTGTCACCGGAGGCTTCAATGAGGCGAGTACTTAACTCTTTAACGAGCTGTTTTGCGTCCGGCCCCCATGTCACCCAATGTCTCCACCGCAAACGGAACAAATATATAGTTGCGACCTAGGTTCGCATACTTGTTCCGTTTGAGACTTTCAGCACTTACCGCAGCAGCTCCGACATGAAGCTAGGTGGCGCGTACATGTGAGGGAGCCACGTGTCTGCACAGGTCGCATCCCACACCAGCGGCATGCCAAGCTTGCCATCGCTGCGAGAGATACCAGCTGGCTCTAAGACAGCCGGTACACCAACGGTTGCAAAAGCACTGCGGATGATGCTGTTGAGTGAGGAGTGCCGTAACATACGACCAGCACTGCGAGCGCATGAGAGGCCGTGGTGGCCAAGCTCGTCAACAGCCTCCCCACACACACAACGATGAGGGTGGACTACCCTAGCGCCAAGACGGAGGCAGACAGCTAGAGTGAGGGACGGCCCGTCCAACAAGGTACCGACATTGGCAGATGGTAATGCCTGGAGCTAGTAGCCTGACTCTCTCTCGGAGACGGCATTGAGACGAGCGAGTTCTGCTGTATCAGCAGAAGTGGAAATAAGCTCCTCTAGAACTAATTTGCAAAGTGGCTCGTCCCATTGCCTCTGCGACTGTGGTAACAAAGGGAGGTCTGAATTTAGACAGGTGGATAGCCAGGCGTTTTTGGCATCCGTCACATACGACAACTCTACGGAACCCAAGAATAGTGCCATGTGTGGATTAATTTGGAATAGACTGTCTGAATTTAAATTGAATTTGGCGATGGCATCATCAATAAAAGCCGGCATGGCAGCATCGAGAAGTGGTGCGCTTAATAAAAACAATGAGTCGACGCTTCTCAGCGTCGACTCATTATGATGTTGGGGGCCAGAAGACTAAAGTCAGAAATAATTTGTGCTCTACGGTCCGGGGCCACGGTTTACACTTCGAGAAATTTAGTTTGAAACCTATGGTGCCAAACTGGATTTATTAAATTCTGTAGGTCCTCGAGAACCAGGTCGGAGTTACTCCCTAAAGTGCCGTCATCGAGGTACCAGACGTTAAATTTGGAATTATTATTTTAGGTTACGAAAATAGCCGCGTGCTTGGTAAGGTTTCTCAGAGCCAAAGGAGCACTTAATATACGTGCTACTCGGACGCGAGTGCTCTGAAGGTTGAACGGGCGGTGGCAGAATGAGCCCTAGTCTAGCGAAGCTACTCAGGGGCACCACGCCGAGTTGAAAAAGTTGAAAGAGTTGAATATTTAAAAAAATATCGATAGTAATGTAAAGTGACGGGTCTGACAGACCCACCAGGCACCCCAGTTGTTAAAAAAAATAATTGTCTTATTTTTGGGATTTCTCTCATCTTTTTAAACAAGATTCCATTATAAATGTGTTTCTTATGACTGATTATTCATATTATTAACAATACAACGAACAACTTGGAAAATTTATAACATTTTTATGAGATTTAACAAAAAAAAATTAATGCAGTTTTTATTAAATCTAAAATCGACGTCATAGTTCCTAAGAACAGATTTCGATATCTCCTATAAGTTTTGATTTCCCCTACTTACCCATTTGGATTAAGCATGCAGGCTCTATAAAGAAGTATCAACACAAACGATAAAACAGACAAGACACTATTTGAACAAAAAATTAGAATGAGGAAACAGGATACAGACTAGACGGCCCCTGGTCTAGTCTGTATCCTGTTTCCTCCTCACACTATATTTTCGAACGTGTGTCCCTCTCACATCATTTATCTATTAATTTTCGTTTTGAATCTTGTTTCTAATGGTAGACCATTGATTTTATTTCTAGACATCGGATACCTACTTATTAACCCCTGTAAACAATTAGGCCCGAAATCAACTTAGAAAAACAGTTATTTCTAAATTGACGCGACCGAGAGTTGAATCATGGGTGCGTTACTCAAGATGGCGACGACGCCAGTACCGGCGTCCTCTGTATTAGATCAGATCATTTAAATCAGTTCTGACACAAATACACTTTATTATAAAAAAGATTTTCCTAATTTACTAAGCAAAATAAATTTTAGAGTTCCACGCTGTATTCCTAGAAAATCTATTACACCTCTTCTTTGCCCCCACTTCGCCGTTCCGTACCTAGACTTTGCAGATTAGTGAACAATTATAGTAACCGTGTAGATATATTTAGTAAATTCATAAAAAGCATTAAGCGTACATTTTATGTGGCCAAGAAAAAACTGTTATTACTAAGTTAAAAAAAAAGTTAGATATATAGTTAATTTTATTATTAATTTAGTTAATAGATAAATTACTTCTTTTTTATTTGTCATGTACAAAAAACTAATTAAAGGTAGACACCCTTTAATCAGTTTTTTGTATTTACCTGTTATTACTTTTATTTTATGTATTAGTTTTAGTGAATGTTGTCGAGGGTAGGGCTCCTGGCAGAACCACGACGTCAGTGCTCCGCCAATAAGTATGAACAAAACACGAATGCAACTTATACCCCCTCGACCGGAGATTTATTTATTTGACTCACAAAACATCTATGTACACAATAGTCAATACACAATATATAACAAGGTTACACGCACATAAGGTAATACACACACACACACACACACACAGTAGGTAATACACATATGGTCATGCACACACAAAACACGTAAGGTCCATGCAAATTAAAGTCAGGCACAAAAGTTATACGCACAAGGTTATATACACGCACACACACACACAGGTACATAAATGGTCAAATCCAAGTTAGTAATTACACGTCAGTCAGATACACAAAGCACAATTTATACAGTGTTTATAAAGTTTCCCAAAATACTCAACTTCCCACACTGGCTCTAAACTTTACTAGGTATATCTAATTCTTCTTCAGTTTTCTGATTTTCCATAAGTTTCTGGTTCATTAGCTACTATAAGCTACTCGGATTGCTGCTTGAAGTGAACACACACAAAGCACAATTTATACAGTGTTTATAAAGTTTCCCTAAATACTCAACTTTCACACTGGCTCTAAACTGCTCTAGGTATATCTCAATTACTTCTTCAGTTTTCTGATTTTCCAAAGGTTCCAGCTAGTTGCTGCTCGGTTGACGCTTGAAGTGAACATGAAGACCGAAATCCCGCTCGGCCCTTTTATACAAAAAAGCTTCTAGAAGATTTGAATTATTCTAGCCAATTAGAGAGCAGAGAAGTAGAGGTACTCGCCCCTTTTCAATTACAAAAATATTCTGAATGCACATTCAGATCCACTATGAACTGACACTTTAAAATCGACTAAAATTCCATTTATATCCAAACGCTCTGATTCTAAGTTATACAACAAAATATAAGTCTAGACCTATCTTAAAATATATTTGCGTATGCGATTCGTTATAACACATCTAAGCAATTGCATATCTTAGAGCGCTAGTCTAATTTTTGCGAGAATTATTCCTAAACAATGCTACGTGCAGATTACAATAATTCCGCGCGGCTAATTTTGACTTCACCACCACGCCGGGCGTTATGTCTACCATAATTCTAGATAAACGCCATTCACATGGGCTTAGCCGTTTCGGAGGAACAATAAAATACGTTCTCCGACCATAAAACATTTACAAGTTTACCACGATCGCCATGTTAGTTTTATCTCCTATTGTTATTCTCTTCGTACTATGCTTACATTGTATGACTAATTATCATTTACAGAGGCTACTTGATAAGCTGCCCATCAATAACAATCGATAACAATAAAATTCGTGACAATTATTAAAACTTTCAAATTACGTAAATAGCAGCTTCATCTACTCATCAAGAGAGGGAGCTGTAGCAAACATGCAAATTCCTAGAAGGCGATGGTAACTTTTTTAACCGCTACGTAAATACGACGGCTAAAATTTTCTATGCTTTTCTTTTTTTTATCTCTTTCACACGCAAACGGCTATGCTTACATGGTATGAATATCTATCCTCTACAGAAGCTACTTGTTAATTTAAACATCAATACCAATCAATTTCGTAACAATAAGTAAAACTTTATATTTACGTAAATAGCAGCTTCAGTTTTTTATCAAGAGAGGGCGCTGTAGCAAACGTGCAAATTCCTAGAAGGCGATGGTAACATTTTTTATTCGTTACATAAGTACCGCGGCAAAATTTTCTAAGATTTTCTTTTATTCACATTGTATGCGTATACAATCAAACGCAAGCGGATGGTATCGCCCTATTGTTTATTAAATCAATAATTATACAAATTCCAATCCCTAATTGATTCCGAAACTAATAGTTACATTAACTTGTTCGTTCTCTACGTACCTAACCATTACTTTGATCACCGATTAATCTGTCCGTTACAAATGTATTAGTACAAAACTGTTGGTAGGCCATTTAAAATAAATAAATAAATTATTAAACCTCTCGTCTGTAAGAATACCTTAAATCTACTAACTAACAATTGAATTTCTATTGTGTCTGGTTTTATGGCATCTGACGCAGGTGTAGACGAGGATAATATATTACTGACTTATTAAACAATTCAGATGAGTAGCACCTCTCATCCCGACACGTTAAAAAGTTAAATAAAAACGTTATTTATCATTTATGATTTTTGCTCACGGCCTGTGAGTGGAGCGTGAAATATGAATAAACATGGCGGAATTATTCATAGACACCGTCTCGCTTCCACGAAATGTTTTTGGTTATATTCGGGAAAGGCGGAACTCGGGACTTACGTGGCAGGGCGTTTATGAAAAAAAGAAATATTATGTTCTCAGAGTACAATTAATATTCTAAGACTCGTGCACACAATTGAAAACAAAACTTAACTTCACTATATAAAATTCTGAACTATGTATGAAAACTAAAAACCGTATTCCTAAACACTATTGAAGAAATACCTATTTAGATATACTTACATTCTTTTGTCTACGTCACACAAACGTCATTTTGAATTTGAACAAATGAGACGAAACAATGTTTAAATCACAGATATATATTTACACTATATCTGTGGTTTAAATGCTAAAACCTTAGACACAGTATAAATATGAGCGAAAGCAGTACGGAAGCTGGGCCTGTTTCTTGTTTTATATACCTACGCGCCAATTGAGCGTTAGGGTTGTCCTCTTATTTTTGTAAAATTCAAAACGTTTTTGTTTAGTTAGAGATGTATCTCAGCTAGTTAGCGCTTTTTTTGAGATAACTAGCAAAGCTTAAGAGTTGTCACTTTTGATTTTTATAAAATTATAGGGTAATTTTTCTATTATTTATCAAAACGTTTGTTTGGGTTCTATAATGATCAAATAATCGAATGAATTGACTAGTTTACAAACAAAATTGTGTAATTAAAAAATCTTTAACATTTTAAGAAGTCTTTATTTTTCGTTAGTTAATATAAATTACTCACTGAAAAATACTTTCGCCTGCCACGACACGTTCTAAAAGCTTTATTATTAAATTATATAGTGTAAAAAAATCTCATTCTAATAAATAGCTTTTTTTAAATAAATTATCGAAAAACATGGACACGGCACTATAAAACTGATTTTGTCTACTTCTTTATAAATTAATACAGCTACTTTACAATTAATGTGTTCTCTTTAAAAACAACAACGAAAACTTTCGTCCATTTTCTCGATATATTCAACAAAATCATCTGGTGGTACAATTAGTAAACTCCGGTTAGTATCTTTGCTGTATTCTCTGTATCTCATGTAGTGACTTTCTGAACTAAAGTTCCAAATATCACCTAAACAACCAAACGATTTATTTAATAGAAAAAGCTCTTTATTTAGTAATAATAAATCATTCTTACCTTTCAACATCAGCAGGAAGTCTAAAAAACGAAAGCTCCGGTTTTGAAGCAGCCGTATACTACGCAATACACTCGCGGCATTTTTAAAAATCGCGTGCACAGCGCCCGCAATATGCAACAGTGAACACTCGGTTCGACGCCACACGCGCTACTGAGAGCACTGCGATGTCCGCTTAGGGGCCCTGTAACGACGTGCGTCTGTGGGCGTGCGTCGATTCGAGCGTTTGTACGTATCTATTGTTTTGCGACCGCCGGCGGTCTAATGATCCTTGAAGGGTTAAGATTCCTTCCTGTTTTAGCTCATATTTATACTGTGCCTTAGATGAATGATTGTCCTCGCTGCGCTCGTCTAGATACCGCGCTACCTATAAACCACAGTTCCGTAAATGCGGCAACTCATTATTGTAGTGTGTTTATGACAATATGCAATGCTGCTAGTGTGCGTGAAAAATTTGTTGCCAGCTGCTCAACTGTTACCCGAGTTAATGGGAAAAATATTTTTGCTGTGATGTATTAATTAAGTTGCCGGTTATAAATGTAGCTCAGAAAATATTTAAATATTAACAATTAAAAGCGAATATGTATCAATATAATTGTATATATTATTATGTAGGTTAGACGTAGGTTTCTTCTGTAGAAAAATGGTAGGTATGTATAGCAATGATTAGACCTCATTTTTTTAGTAGTTTTTTTTTATGACTACCAACCCCTTTCTTCCCTTGGGTATCGTAAAAGGTGACTAACGGACTAAAGACTACACATACATCCAAAAGCATAGAGCGACGATGGGCTCATTAAAATAATACTACCAACCCCTCTCTTCTCTTCGGTGTCGTAAAACGCGACTAATGGACTAAAGACTGCACATGCATCCAACAGCATAGAGCGGCGATGGGCTCATCAAAATAATACTACCAACCCCTCCCTTCCATTGGGTCTCGTAAAAGGTGACTAATGGACTAAAGACTGCACATACATACAACAGCATAGAGCGGCGATGGGCTCATCAAAATAATACTACCAACCCCTCTCTTCCCTTTGGTGTCGTAAAAGCGACTAACGGGCTAAAGGCTTACCACCTAAGCACATGTGCAGACTGTGCAGTTGTTTCTTGCTGAAGCGTGGACTGTGTGGGCGTGGTCTGTGTTGTCCATAGATTCGAATGATTACTAATTTTACCATAAACTTTAATAATAACTATCTCAAAAAAGTAGTTGATCTAAGTAAACAGTAATAAGTCGAGTCTTTATTCATGTTATTCTACAATTATGACTAAATACTTTTTCGTTTTTGTAGGCTCATTGTCATGTGACAGACAAAAATTTAAAAAAAAATATGTTACGGCGAAAGGCGTTCGCAGTAACAGCGGCGAAATAAGGGTTAGGCAGGAGGTATAAGGGAATAAAGTACTTACAGGGATGATGAGTCACAGGAACCGGGGGGCGAGCTGACCTCGGGCGGCGATGTATGTTGGGTTTCCTGGCGCACAGTCACTACACTACACAATAGGCATTTAGGCGGTCTCTTCACATTAGGTTCAGGAGTCACTATAAATAAGGGCAGGTACCAGCGCGCGTATTTTGTGGGCGTCTCGCGGTAGTTAACAGACAGACTGGTCGGCGCGGTAAATCTCACGAAGCCAGCGGCTGCGGGTCGCGCAGCGGTGGCGCCGCGGCAGATAGGCGGACGCGGTCGTCAACAACCGCCTTACCGATGGCGGTATAGTTTGAATGGCCGTCCCGGCTTTGGCGGGAACATCCTCCGGGGGCCAGGGTGGGCTCATCCAATGGGAGCCTGGCGATCCGGAATACAGGCCTCCGAAGATGTCCATTCGCGGTGTCCAGGTCCACCACCCGCACGACGCCATCCTTCCCAGGCAGGGTGCGAGCAATGCGCCCCAGTCTCCATTGGAGGGCAGGCAGGTTGTCCTCCTTGATGAGGACGAGCTCGCCAACTCGGGGAGGGGAGGATGGGGACAACCATTTGGAGCGGGTTTGGAGGGTATGAAGGTAGGACTGGGTCCACAGCGTCCAGAAGCGCTGGGAAAGGGCCTGTACCATCTGGAATCGCCTACGTGTGGAGATCGGCCTATCTTCCACGGATAGTTCGGGAAGGGCCGTTAGTGAGCGGCCTATAAGGAAATGTCCGGCTGTAAGCGGCTCAAAGTCTGAAGGATCAGACGAAAGTGGGCAGAGAGGTCTTGAGTTAAGGACAGCTTCAATTCGAGCTAAAAGTGTTGAGAATTCCTCGAATGTGAGGTGTTGTTCGCCAATTACGCGATATAAAAGTTGCTTTGTTGATTTTACGTTGATCTCATGTAACGCACCGAACCATGGTCCCTTAGGGACGTTCAACAACCAAGTAATGTGCTGACCAGCGAGCTTGTGCGCAATCGTGTCATTATTCAAGGCAAGAAAGTTTTGTACTTCGATGAGCTGATTTCTAGCGCCTACATAATTTGTACCGCAGTCCGAGCGGATGAGAACCGGGGCACCGCGGCGTGCTATAAAACGCTGTAATGCCGCGAGGAACGCTTCCGTGCTGAGGTCCGAGACCGGTTCCAAATGAACCGCCTTAGTCGAGAGGCACACGAATATACAAAAGTACGCTTTTAAGAGTTTAACATTACGTAGGGTACTAGATTTAACGAGGAATGGTCCGGCGAAATCGGTCGTGACTTGACTAAATACTGGCTGAGGCGTAACTCTATCGGCTGGCAGGTCGGCCATGAAGGGCGCTTGCGGCTGGGCCCGGCATCGAAAGCATCTAATGCATTTAAAAACTCGGTGTCTAATAATACGGCGCGCGGACAATATCCAAAATTGTTGGCGTAGGATAGCGTGTAAAGTGTCAGCGCCAGGGTGGCAGTGTATTTTGTGGTAGTGGTCAATGATAAGGTCTACAAGTGGGCTAGAGCTGGGAAGTATGAGCGGATGCTGCGCGTCATATCGGATAAACGCATGGGACAGTCGTCCACCAACTCTAAGAAGCTCATCTTTAATGAGAGGTGACAGCCGCTGGAGTCTAACGGAGCAGATTTTGCCAGTTTGAAGGCGGTGGATGTCCTCTGCAAATTCATTGTGCTGAACACTGCGCACCCAGTAAAGTAGGGCCTCTCTTCGTTCACTGACGTACAAGGGGCCTGAGCGTCGCGAATCTGGGTGGTGTCTGCAGTTGTGCAGAAAGCGTTTTAGACAAGCTGTCACTCCGACGAGCTTGTCTAGTGAACTGAACCGAGTGAGCAGGTCAAAGTCAAGACCGGGCACTGTGACCAGTGACGGGACGTGTTTGGGCTTAAGGCCGGGCAGGGCGTGATGGCCCAGAGCTAAGGGCATTGCAGGCCAAGACTCACAAGGCTGTCCAAGCCACGTGGGAGACCACCATAGGTCGTGGGCTGACAGGGATTGCGCAGACATCCCTCTGCTTGCGCAATCTGCCGGGTTGAGCTCGGAAGGTACGTGTCGCCAGATACATTCTGGTGAGCCTGAGCTGATTTTGACTACCCTGTTGGCTTCAAAGGGTTGAAGACGGTGAGGCGGTGTATTGAGCCAGGCCAGGACTATCGTACTGTCTGACCAACATATGTGTTGTTGTATACTGATATGGGCCGATAACTGAACTGACACACGGATCATGAGCTGGGAGAGTAGAGTGGCGGCCGACAACTCTAACTTGGGGATTGTGAGGCGATTCTTGATTGGTGCGACTCGCGACTTGGCGACAATCAAGTGTACCAAAGTATCTCCGGAGGCATCGAGCTCATGGAGGTAAACAACGGCGGCAAACCCGGCTTCAGAGGCATCTGCAAACCCGTGAAGCGAGTATGCAGCTGAGCCTTTGTTTGCACAAATGTGCCGAGGGAAGCTAGACAACAGCGGCAGATCCTCTGAGATGTGGTGCCACTCCGTTTGCACTTCAGAGGGAGTGGGCTCATCCCATTCCAGCTTCAGTAGCCACAATTGCTGAAGCAGCAGCTTTGCGCGGAAGATAACGGGAGAAACCCAGCCGTTTGGGTCATAAAGTGAGGCTACGGTACTTAAAAAAGACCGCTTTGTGACATGTGTGATGGGGGGCAGAGAGATGCGGTAGGTGAACTCGTCTGACTGAGGGCTCCACTGTATACCCAAGACCTTAATGGACGTGGACTCTGGGTTCATGTCGAAGTCCTTGGGCATGTCGCATTGGTTGTCGGGAAATCTCTCGAGCAGCTTAGGCGAGTTAGATGTCCACTTACTGAGCTGAAAGCCGCCTAGGTCTAGCAGACTTATCAACTCGTCCTGAAGTGCTTGGGCGGATTCAACTGTGTCATGACCACACAAGATGTCATCAACGAAGATAGACCTGCGAAGAACCTGAGCGGCTCCAGGGTAGCGATGGCCTTCATCATCAGCCAGCTGAAGCAGAGTGCGGATTGCATGGTACGGGCTTGATCTTAAGCCGTAGGTGACTGTATTGAGGGCGTAGGTGAGCAGAGGGTGATCTGGTGAGGACCGCCATAGTATCAGCTGATACCGTCTCTGGTCTGGGGCAACCAGCACATTTCTGAACATCCTCTGAATGTCAGTGCTGAAAACGACTGGATGCGTTCTGAAGGACATGATGATGTCCACAATGTCCTGTTGAAGGGCGGGGCCTGTGTGTAGGCATTCATTTATGCTGACACCATTGGAGCCTTTGCAGCTACCATCAAAAACAATGCGCAGCTTGTCCGACCCTGACTTAAATACGCCATGGTGAGGGATGTAGAAGTGAGGTTTATGGGCGAATGTATTTGGGTGACAGGGAGCCATGTGCCCTAAGTCGATGTATTCGGCCATAAAGTCGACGTATTTAGAACGCAGAGACGGGTTCGCCATTAGCTTCTTCTCAATATTGAGGAATCTGCGTAATGCGATAGGGTGAGTTTTACCTAGTTGAGGGGCGTCCTTTAGAAAGGGCAGAGCGACCGTATATCTGCCTGAGGGATCGCGTGTAGTGGTAGAGCGGAAGATTTCCTCGCATTGTTCCTCCAGGGGATCATTATGAGTGTGAGATTGAGGGAGGGGCTCCTCAGACTCCCAGAACCTTTCCAGACTCTGACGCATGTCCTGGGCTGATTCAGCTGAGTCTGGTTGTGAGCTGACGACGTGAGCTGAGTTAACCTGCTGCGCCGGCTGCGCATACAAGTCCTCAATGGGTCCTATCAACGCGAAGTCGAAAATCGTGCCGAAGGCTATGGGCTTGCCCGGGCCCAACGAGACCTTAGTCCCGTCCAACACCTGGCCAAGAACGTCCGACCCCAATAAGAGGTCGATCGGGGCTGGTGTGTGGTAAAGCTGGTCAGCCAATGGCACGGGTGGCTGGCCTAGTACGTGGGAAATGTTTGGTACCTTCTCTAAGGAAAGGTAGCCAGTGACGTTTTTTAAAATGTGAGCTGTGGCAGTAATTGTAGGAGTATCATTGTGAGTGGGTCGGCATACTATTGTTATTGCCGCCTTTGACTCATGTTTGTGCTGATTCCTAACTCCTGTAATTTTTAAAGAAGTGGGTTTTGATGGCAGGTTCAAAAGTCGTGCCATGCGTGACGTTATTAACGTCAGCATACTGCCACAGTCCAATAAAGCTCTGGCTGTGTGAAGATGGCCATGTACGTCCGCGACTCTTAGTGAGACGGTTGGCAACAAAATGGGTGTGCCAGTGGGCACAGAAGGTGAGTGAGCTGATTGGGTATCAGCTGAAATTGTATGAGCTGAGTATGTATCAGCTGTGTGGGCATGGGTTGACTGGGCATGGGCTAAATCTACCTCTTCGCTAGGGTGCTCTGTGATAGTAGGGAGTCATAATTGCTGGCGGCGTTCGCGGGGCCTACCTGGCGAACCGGACCTGGGCGGGCTGGCTCTGTGAGCAGAGCTGGGTTGCGCCTGTTTGGCATGTGCGGGTTCGTGCCGCCTGCTGTTTCTGGGACGCTCCCTCGAGTGCTCTGTCAGCTGTGGTGGGGGCACATGTACAGACGACGAATGAGCTGAGTGCGTTGGGCCGTCTGGTCGATGGAGGGACGTGTGGTGGTTCGTACTCCCACAGTTCTTGCATGCCCCCCTTGACCTGCACTCGCTCTCGTAGTGACGGCCGAGACAACGCTGGCAGCGCTCGCGTGCCTGTACAAAGTCCCAACGGCCCTGTGTTGGCTGGGCATTGTACCATCTGCACGTCATGAGCGTATGTCCCCTAGTGGCACAATAGGGACAGTAGGGCGTCGAGCGTGAGGAAGAGGACGAGGACAATGATGAGGAGCAGCTTTGCTGGTAGGCCGAGTAGACGGGGAAGGGCTGACTGCGAGCCGGGGAGGTGGATGGGCGCTGACGCATTTGCTGAGCTGGGTGGAGCGGTTGGTGAGTAGGCTGATCATAGGCGCGGTGAGGCGATGGAGCTGAGGAGCGGCCACGGTAATGGTCGGGTTGTTGCTGAGCCATCTGAGCATAAGTGCGATGGGGCAACTGTGGAGGCGCGCGGCTACGAGAAGGGCCGGGCAGGGCGTGAATGGGCTGCGGCTGGGCTATGTTGGAGAACTCTGTCTCCACACAGCGCGCGTGCTCCTCGAGGTAGGAGATGAGGTCACTCAACGTGGGCAGGGAGCTGCTAGACCCGTGTCTGCGTTCAAACAACTTGCGGAGCTCATCCTTAAGCTTTCGCACCACTATCGACACAAACACGTAGTCCTCTCCTATGGGCAGATCCAAATTACTAAGGGCTCACTGGGCGGACACCAGCGGAGTGAGGAAAAGCGTGCGTATGTTTGAGCGCGTGTGGATGCTCGGCAGCCCCAGGATTATGTCGACGAAACTATCGATGAGAACCCGGCGGTTCTCGTACCGCTTGGTGAGGATGTCCATGGCCACGGCAAAATTTTCATTGGTGACCTTTAAGTGGGACACCATACTTAATGCCTCACCGCTGAGACTTGAGAACAGGTAGTGGAGCTTGACTGCGTCCGACAGGGTCGCCATGTCGTCAGTCAAACTCCTAAACAGCGCAATGAAGGAAGGCCAGTCCTCCACTTTTGAGCTGAACCTGGGCAGCGCTATCTTGGGGAGGACGGCTGTGGGCGTATTGACGCCGAAACTGGGCTGAGCGCTATGGGTTGGGGACGACGTGGAAGAGGGTGAGATTTCCTCCCTCGCCACAAGTATCCCCAGGTATGCCCCGGAGGCTTTTGTGTGGTTCTCAGTGTACGTCCTCTCAACCCCCTCGTCTAAGTTCTCTTCGTCGAGAATGTTGTAGTACACTGAGTCCAGCTTCTCCTTTATGCCCTGTATCTGTGCGAAACGCACGTTAAATTCCGTTATGGAATGTTTGGTGTCGCCAGCAATGATCAGTGATCCCACCTCTAGGAGCTGGTGTAAAGCTTTGGCGGCCTCCCTAAATATCGCGGCTTGTGACTTGGTCGGCATCGCGATGAATAAAAGGAGACAAAAAAAAATAATAAAAAATAAAAAAAATTAAACAAATTTAAAGGCAGTAAAAGGAACAACACCCTGTATATATTCTATAGTTGGGCTGGAGGTATTTGTTTACTAAGGTAAGGGCAAATACCAGCGCGCGTATTATGTGGGCGTCTCGCGGTAGTTAACAGACAGACTGGTCGGCGCGGTAAATCTCACGAAGCCAGCGGCTGCGGGTCGCGCAGCGGTGGCGCCGCGGCAGATAGGCGGACGCGGTCGTCAACAACCGCCTTACCGATACTTTGGGGACCTTGAGGACTTTTACCGCGGGAACAAAATACTTTTTCCCTTAAGGCAAGAAAAGCTATTTTAGCCTCGCCTTACAACGCTACAATAACGGTCTTTTTGAGCAAGAGGAGTGAAAATATTATTTCAAATATTGTCTATGATTTTTTTCAGGACGAATACGTCCGTGATTTGCCGGTGGCGGCACTGACACTGAGAGCATTATCACTGACAAGTAGGGATGCGTTCATAGAGAATGTATGAAAAACACTGTGCTGGTACTGTGTTGGAACTGTGGCTTCACTGATATGTGTGAAGCAACCTTTAACCTATAATATTACCCGAATCATAAGCTATACACCTGTTCTCAGTTTCATTAAAATCCGTCCAGCGGTTTTTGTGTGATGCGCGTCAAACAAAAAGACAGACAAAAATTCCAAAAATGATTCTAATGTTCACGTATCCCGTTCATATTTTTGGGGTTAAGTTACTCGCGTCCGTAGGTTTACCCTTGAGACCCTACACGTGACCCCTGGGTGGTGCTAAATGAGTGACACCAACTGAGTGGTAGAGCTACGCTGCGTTGCAGCACGCATTGGGTCGGCTCGCCCAGCGTAATACCACCCCCTCACGAATTTTCGGCGTGAAACAATGGCACCCTGTGCTGTTGTGTTTCGTCCGGTGAGTGAGGGTTCTGGAGACCCCTCCCCCAACCCCCCTCACAATTGATATGGCAGCGAACTTTAATTTAGATTTACCCCAGAGGGGTACCGACACACCCAGTGTCGGAGAAACCCCCCCTGAGCATTCTCGCTCAGGCTGCCCTACGTATTCTGGGGAGGGCAAAAGTCCGCTCGTGCCAAGGCATGCTGCAGGCGGGAGAAACGCAAGACAATTGCACCCCCTCCTACGCTTCGTGTGGACTTCTGCAACATCAGGGGAATCCACTCTAACTTGAGCGCCGTCCATTACCACCTCGAGACGGCGAAACCGGCCTTGCTCTTCCTCACCGAGACGCAGATATCCCCACATCCTGACATCTCCTACTTGCGCTACCCGGGATACAACCTGGAACATGCATTTGTGCCACGAGCCGGTGTTTGTGCCTATGTCAGGGAGGATATGTGCGTCCGTCGCCTTGGCAATTTTGAAGATAGGGACCTTTCCATCTTATGGCTACACGTCGACTGCGGACGTCATCCTCGCATCTACGCGTGCCTGTATAGGTCCCACAGCGGTAATATCGGAACTGACCAACTTATCGAGACCGTCCAAGCGGCGACGGACTCCCTTCTCCAACGGATCCCCTCGGCCGAGATTGTGGTATTGGGAGACTTCAATGCCCATCACGTCGAATGGCTTGGTTCACGCACAACTGACCACGAGGGTAGAGCCGTTCATGACTTCGCTTTAGCCTACAAACTGTCCCAATTGGTAACAGATCCAACACGGGTTCCAGATGTGGAAGGCCATGCACCTTCTTTATTGGACCTTCTGCTGACCTCGCTCCCAGACGGCTATCAAGTTTCTGTTGATGCACCACTAGGCTCATCAGACCACTGTCTGATTCGCAGCACTGTGCCTCTCACAGAAACTTCAAAACCGCAACCAGCGGCTAGCCGTCGAGTCGGGCATTATAGATCAGCGGACTGGGATGGGATGCGAAGTTTCTTTGCGTCCTACCCGTGGTGGCGAGTTTGCTTCTCGCTGGATGATCCTGATGCCGCCGCTGACTCTGTTGTTGATGTGATACTGCAGGGAATGGAACTTTTCATCACAAACTCTGTCGTTCCCATTGGCGGCAAGTCCCAACCATGGTTTGGTCGTTGCTGCAAAATAGCGTCTCGCCAAAAGCGACAACATTACCAAGCCTGGGCTAATGCGGTGTCATCAAAGGATCCAAACACCAGTGCGCTCAGAAAGAAGTACAACTTTGCCGCCAGATCCTTTAAGAAGGACATTGCCAAGGCGAAGTCATCATTCATAGGTAGAATCGGCGAGAGGCTAGTGTGTCTTCCTTCGGGGACGCGTGAGTTCTGGTCTCTCGCCAAAGCTATTTTAGGGAATTTTTGTAAGCCGTTCCTACCACAATTGTACAAGACCGATGACTGCCTGGCCTATGCTGCAAAGGAGAAAGCCGATCTCTTGGGCTCTCTTTTCGCTTCAAACTCGACCTTGGATGATGGGGAAAACTCTCCACCAACCATACCGCATTGCGCTTGTACAATGCCAAACGTTCAGTTCCTGCAAAGGTCAGTTCGTAAGGCTCTTTTTTCCCTTGATATCCACAAGGCGAGTGGGCCTAATGCAGTTCCATCCATTGTGCTTCGGACGTGTGCTCCTGAATTGGCACCAGTTCTAACGTGCCTTTTCCGGCTCTCTTACACTACTGGCGTCGTCCCGAGCTCTTGGAAGACAGCCCTTGTCCACCCGATTCCAAAAAAAGGCGATCGCTCAGATCCGTCCCACTACAGGCCAATAGCTATTACCTCTTTACTCTCCACAGTAATGGAGTCCATTACAAAACCGCCAGCTCTTAAGGTACCTAGAAGAGAACCAGCTACTAAGTGATCGCCAGTATGGTTTTCGTCGCGGTCGTTCGGCTGGTGATCTTTTAGTGTATCTTACTCACCGATGGGCGGAGGCAGTCGAGAGTAAAGGGGAGGCACTGGCAGTTAGCTTGGACGTAGCAAAAGCCTTCGACAGGGTATGGCACAGGGCTCTTCTCTCTAAACTTCCATCATACGGGCTTCCTGAGAAATTGTGTTCATGGATTGCCAGCTTTCTCACTGGGCGTAGCATCAGAGTCGCAGTCGACGGTTCGTGCTCCGACATGAAGCCCGTGAATGCTGGAGTCCCGCAGGGGTGTGTGTTGTCCCCTACTCTATTTTTTCTGCATATCAATGACATGCTGCATAACAACAGCATTCATTGCTATGCAGACGACAGTACTGGGGATACGCTCTACACCGGGCGAGCTAATATTTCTCTGGAAAGCGTCATCGAGAGCCGGAATAAACTTGTGACTGACACCGAGAACATGTTTAGTTATGTCTCGGATTGGGGCCGACATAACCTAGTCCGCTTTAACTCCTCCAAAACACAAGTTTGCGCATTTACCGCGAAAAAACATCCCTTCGTCGTACCTCTGTACTTTGAGGGAGCTCCCCTTGATACCAATCCGACTATTGGAATCCTTGGCGTCGATATTTCGAGTGAAGTTTAGTTTCGTGGTCATTTGGAAGGTAAAGCTAAATTAGCTTCGAAAAAGCTGGGTGTACTTAATAGAGCGGGTCAGTATTTGACGCCGGCCCACCGTTTACAACTGTATAAAGCACAAGTCAGGCCGCATATGGAATACTGCTCCCACCTCTGGGCTGGAGCACCCCAATACCAACTCCTTCCATTTGACCGCATTCAACGCAGAGCTGCTCGAATTGTCGGCGACGTGGTTATTTCAGGACGGCTCGATCCACTGGCTCTTCGGAGAGACGTTGCGTCTCTCTGTATATTGTACCGTATATATCATGGGGAGTGTTCTGAGGAATTGTTCGGCTTGATCCCTGCCGCTGATTTCCTTCACCGCACTACACGCAATCGACTGTCATTCCATCCACATCACCTTGATGGATGGCGGTCTACTACTGTGCGTTTTTCAAGAAATTTCTTGCCTCGAACTACAGTGTTGTGGAACCAGCTCTCGGCGGCGGTATTTCCGGACCGTTATGACTTAGGGATCTTGAAGAAACGAGCCTATTCCTTCCTTAAAGGCCGGCAACGCGCCTGCGATTCCTCTGGTTTTGCGGGTGTCCATGGGAGGCGGTGATTACTTTCCATCAGGTGACCCGCTTGCTCGTTTGCCTCCTTCTGCTATAAAAAAAAATCCTTCATCCCCTAGATTATGTTTTTCGCAAATATTTTCAATGTAAGTACAGACACGAGAAGTTTACATTTCAGGAACATAGGTCAAAATAGAATAAAAAATAGCTTTTTCATACTTGAGTCAATCAGCTGATTGCGCATTTTGTATAGGGAAAAATAATAAATTTTCGACCCATGTTCTTTATGGAAAGTTGTTCAGTTCATCGGTAGAATCCCCTTGATAACCCCAACCCTCGCTGCCAGCACTGAGATGTCTTGACGGAACTTTAGCTCACAAGCCGCAGGAAAAGGTCGATCTCCTGGCCAAACTCTTTGCGGCTAACTCCCGGATCGATGACTGTGATGCACAGCCACCCTCAATTCCTCACTGTGGCCACACAATGTCTGATATTAAAATCAGGCAGTGTGATGTCCGTGCGGAACTGCAGTCAATCGATGTCCGGAAAGCTAACGGTCCTGATAGCATCCCAGCAATAGTCCTGAAAATGTGTGCAGCGGAGTTGTCCCCTGTGTTAACGCGTCTGTGCCGTCTCTCGCTCTCTTCGGGTTGTGTGCCGGAATCTTGGAGAGAAGCTAATGTGCAACCGATCCCTAAAAAAGGAGATCGGTCAGATCCAACTAATTACCGCCCTATAGCCGTAACTTCAGTGTTGTGTAAGATCCTAGAACGAATATTGAACAAACAGCTTGTTCGATACCTAGAAGATCACTCCCTAATTCACGATCGTCAATATGTGTTCCGGCCAAAACGGTTAACGGGTGATCTTCTAGCGTACTTCACACATCTCTAGGGTGAGGCTATTGACAAGCGTGGCGAGTCACTGGCAGTTAGCCTTGACATAGCCAAGGCTTTTGATCGGGTCTGGCACAAAGCTCTTCTCTCCAAGCTCCCGGCATACGGTTTGCCCACTCAGTTCTGTACCTGGATTGCTAGCTTCCTGCATGAGCGTAGAATCCGTGTCCTTTCGGATGGATGCGCTTCGCGGTTCATGCCAGTGAACGCTGGTGTTCCTCAAGGCTCCGTTCTATCCCCCACGCTGTTCCTTCTGCATATCAATGACATGCTTCCTCTTGCAAACATTTATTGCTATGCAGATGATAGCACAGTGCATGGGGGATATAACGGGCACCCAACGGCTGGGCGGGTAGACACCGAAATGAAGCGAGCAAATCTTGTCATTGAGCTCGATCGGGTGTTGGACCTCATTTCTAAATGGGGCTCCGATAATCTGGTGGAGTTCAATGCCAATAAAACACAGGTGTGCGCGTTCACAGCGAAAAAGTCGCCATTACTTCCCCTTCCCTCTCTTCAGAGTACATATCTAGGCCTGCAGAGCAGTATTAACATGCTCGGTATGGATATCCGCTGCGATCTGAACCAAAACGACTACATCGAAACCGTGATTAAAAATGCCTCACGTAAACTCGGTGTCCTGAACAAGATGCGGCGATTCTTCACGCCTGATCAGTTGTGTCTATTATACAAGACACAGGTGCGGTCTTGCGTGGAGTATTGCTCTCACCTATGGGACGGCTCCGCAAAGTACCTTCTCTATGCCTTGGACAGATTGCAGCGCCGCGCTGTGCGCATTATCGGCAATGCGGAGGTCACTAAAACTCTCGAGCCTTTGCAATTGCGTAGAGATATTGCGTCACTCAGCGTCTTTTACCGTTTATACCATGGCGAGTGCTCTGAAGAACTCTTTGACCTCATCCCTCCTTCTCCCTTCCTCCATAGGAGTACGCGTGCTGCTCTCCGGAGTCACCAATTTACAGTCTCTAACATTCCATCACGCACAAAGAAATTTGGTGACTCGTTTGTTTGCCGCACTTCCAAAAGATGAAATAGTCTGCCAGCACACGTATTCCCTCTTAGCTATGACATAGGGTCCTTCAAACGAGGCGTGAAGAAGCACTTTGTAGGCCGGCAGAGTGAGGATGACTGATGCTACGTCTCTTACGCTGCACCAGTTGTCCTCGCGCCTAGACCTCATTTCCACTTAACATCAGGTGGAGTGGGGTCATTTGCCGGGCTTAGTATAAAAAAAAAATCTAAAAACATTGTTTATAAGGCCTTTAACATAAATATTCTTTCTGTTTTACGATGTTATTTCGCTGGACCTTGTACCGTGGCGGCAAAAATGGGTATCCAATTGGATTCTGGACAGAATCCCACCACTTGGCATATATAAAATATAGATTTAAAGTAAATAAAATCCCAAAAGTGTTTGTTACGAAAAGCAATCCCAGGATCCGCGCGGTAGATATTAAACCTTCATTCTCTAAGCCTCTTACGGTTTTATTCACCGCAAGTAGCGGCTTTTATTTTGCAGTGGATATTACTTAATGTAGATTCTCTTATTGTATCTAAGAGTATTAGCATGTATTTGAATCAGCCAATCTATTCACGAACGTCTTTCGAAACGGCAGTGACATTGACAAACACGATATCAAAAAACTTTTACAACGAGGTTTAACGCTGACTACTTAGTCATCCTATAAGCATACCCGAAGACGTTTCGACCGAGTTGTCTTGGTCCCTGGCAGACGACTTTAAAAGTCCCAACGTATTGTTAAAAAACTTAGTAATGACTTTGTGTAACTACAGAATTTTCGGGTCTTACTTTTTATTACATACATACATTATAATCACGACTATTATCCCTGAAGGGTTAGTCAGAGACTAGTGAATGAGGACCATAAAAGCATTCATCATAACGTCATAACTCACAAACTTCCATTTTTATCTTATCTAAATTTAAGTTAAGCTCAATTTAAACTTCCAGACTTTTTAATAACGCCTTTTCCTATTTTTGTTTACAGGAAATGCTGATACCTAAGGAGCAGTGTCGGGTGCAGCCACCGAGCTGTGAACCCAGGACGGCCAGCTCGCTGCCGCACGCCCGGCTAGCGCGCACCCCCTCCATATCCTCGCAGAGCAGTTTGGACAGCGGCACTTCTAGAGCCACGGTCAAGTATAGCTGCTTTAGTTATTACGAGTATGCGGAGCGGTGGAAGAATACTACCATCACCCCCTCTCTTCCCTTGGGTGTCGTAAAAGGCATAAGAGTCGCTGAGGACATGCTAGAACGAGTCAATTCCGACCCAACATTCATGCAACACATTGTTACTGGTGAGGAGACGTGGGTTTACGAGTTTAACATGCAAACTAGTCAACACGCTTCGGAGTGGCGCCTTCCGACTGAACCGAAACCGAAAAAACCATGCCAAAGTCGATCAAAAGTCAAAGTCATGTTGACTGTTTTCCTTGACTATCGCGGTATTGTGCACTCGGAATTCTTGCCGGAAGGTCAAACGGTAAATAAAGAATATTATTCCTTCGGACAAGGCCATCATTGTGAACGAATTTTTAACCAAAAACTCAACATATACCATCGAGCAACCACCTTATTCGCCAGATATAGCTCCAGCCGCCTTCTTTCTTTTTTCTAAACTCAAATTACCACTTCGTGGCACCCGTTTTCATTCGGTAGAAGACTTATAGGAGAATTCGCGTTTAAAAAATGTTTTGATGATTGGATTATTTGTTGGCGTAAGTGTATCGTTTCTGAAGGAGCATACTTTGAAGGCGATAAAATAAATTTGGATGAAAAGCTAACAATTTGTGTATTATAGATCTTTTCCCGGTACTTTTTTGATAGCCTAGGGATCCCCTTTTTTCGCCTAATTTTTTTTGTCTTAATTTAATTTGGCATAACGAGTTAGGCATATTTTATTTTGTCATAATAATATTTTGAGAAAGAGGAGCTCGATGGCGCAGCGGCTAGCGCGTTCGGCTTGCGATCTTGCCCGCTAAGCAACTTTCGCATTGCCAGGTCGCTGGATGGGTGGCCAAATTAAAAACATCTCGAGCTCCTCCGTGCTTCGAAAGGCACTATAAGCCGTTGGTCCCGGTTGTTGTCGTAAGATGACAGTCGTTACAATCGACCAACCCGCATTGGGCCAGCGTGGTGGGTTATGGCCAAATATCCCTACGTGCTATTGTCCACGTGGGAGGCCTGTGCCCAGCAGTGGGACGTTTATAGGCTGATGATGATGATGATATTTTGACATAATTGTTTTTTGGCATACTATTTCAGTAAGCATAAATCTTTGACTATATACATGTCTAGACGGAGCATCGCGGTACAAACGCTTGTCAACATCCGCCCGGTTTTTGTATTGAATTTGAAGTGTGCGTGACAGCCGCGTATCTGACACTAGCGCGAATGGTTGCCAGCGAATGCCTAATTTCCGATAAAGTAGGGAAAAACTATGTACCTATGCACAATATAATTTTAAAATGATTCATAACATAACATTACTTTTTAAATTACGTATGTCTATCGTATATGTAGGTATAACGCATAAAATAAGCTGGTGTGTTTAGAAAAAATGGATGATTGAAGGCAAGGGCGAGTACAATAAAATAATGCGTTAATGGAAGCCTGCGTACGTGTGATATGTTTGTAATAGGGACGAAATAGAAGCAACAGGCAGGATGATTTACATTTAATACTTAATCAAAATTGATTTTTTAATTAGAAATTTAAATATTTTAAATTAAAATCATAACAATTAATGGCGTTCTCTTTGTATTTGTTTCTTAAATAATTTTCGTTTGAATGTTACATCATTTTTCATGTTCTCTAATTTCTTATTATGTTGAAACCACGAAGCAAATGGTTGAAACCTTGTAACTAGTTAAATATTTCGACAACGACTTCTTTCTACCGGATCAGTTGGAAATCTGAAAATTAAAATGTTTGCTATGTGGTCGAACAGTTGTAAAGGTTACGTAGTGTGATGACTGCTCATCAATATCCGTGAGACGAGAT
The DNA here is from genome assembly GCA_963921215.1 of Scoparia ambigualis. Classification (NCBI taxonomy): domain Eukaryota; kingdom Metazoa; phylum Arthropoda; class Insecta; order Lepidoptera; family Crambidae; genus Scoparia; species Scoparia ambigualis. The sequence continues at coordinate 9,730,841 of OY992510.1, forward strand.
AACCTACATGAGACGAGAAATATTGACCTTTTAGTTGCACAAACATACACCCGCACTTTCTCAAACATCGTCATCATCATCATCATCAGCCTGTAAACGTCCCACTGCTGGGCGCAGGCTTCCCATGTGGAGATAGCACTTGGGAATATTAGGCCATAAACCACCACGCTGGCCCAATGCGTGTTAGTGGATTTTAACAACTGTCATCTTACGACAACAAACGGGACCAACGGCTTAACGTGCCTTTCGAAGCACGGAGGAGCCGAGATGTTTTAAATTTGGTCACCCATCCAGTGACCCGGCTTTGCGAAAGTTGCTTAGCGGGCAAGATCGCAAGCCGAACGTGCTAGCCGATGCGCCATCGAGCACTGAAGCATACATACTACCATCCCCTACATACATATACTTAAACACACACTTCTTACATCAATACTTACGTACATTCCATTTCAAACATAATAATTTTTTTATTCGTTTCGAATATCGATACGATACCATACCACAATAACAATTTATAATAATAGTATTATAAAATATTATAGTAGGTATTATATTTTTTCTTGTTTTAGAACGGAACCTATAATCCAGCCAAATTCGATAACGAATGTTTGTAAAAAGATTACTGTTATACCTAGTTGCAGTAGGATTTTACTTTTTCTTGAGAGACATTCACAAGAAAACAGTTAACTATTGTGTCTTTCTTTCAAAAAACAGTAAAAATCCTACTGAAACTAGACATTTGCACAAATGACAGTAATATGTTTACAAAAATTCGGCATCGAATAGGAACCGTGACATTTATTCACGCTCTTAAAAATTAGACATCAGTTTAAAAAAAAACTTTGAAAGCATTCCAATAATAATTATATTCAATGTATTTAAGTACTTCATTTACAACAAGACCATATACTAACTTACAAGACTGATTATTTTTTATCATACTTATTATATTTAAACCTCCTTTTATATTCTGCCACCAATAATGGAAATTTTTCATTTTGATACCAGCAACACTACGCATACATGGCCGTTATTATTGTTAAACTTGAAATTTTCATTAAAATTTATCAATACTTACGGATGAAACGCGACTTTCCTTTTCGAAAAAAAAAATCTTTTGTAGTTTCGACAGAATTTCACTGAGCAAACGGTTATTTTGCGAACAATTTCACCGAAACGCGAGAGGTAAACACTGCTTGACGGCACAATGACACTGACCGCCAGGATTGCGCGATAGGCCAATTTTTGCCTATAAATTTTTCTACGTTTTTTTACGGCCAGGCTCTATCTAGACATGTATATAATCAAAGGCATAAATATGGTTTAGACTAATGTTTTTGCCCTAATTTTGATTTGAATAAAGTTATAAGGCATATTGTTTATTTGTCTAATAGTTATAAGGTATAAAGATAGTCTGGTAGATTAGACAAAACAGAAGGTGACGTTATAGTTTCAGAATCCGCTATAATTTGAATTGGGTTTTTATAAGGATTTGTCTTTGCAATATTTTTTATTTTAGTGATAGCTTTTTATTGATTTGAATCTGAATAACCAAAAGTAGGTATTAGGTATATAAAATATAAATAGGATACCGTAGTATAATAGTAGGGTAGGGTGCGGCGGGGGCGGCCCTTGGGCCACCCCTAATAGTAGGCCGGCCATGGGCAGAAAATACAAAATCTCGTAAGTAAGTTTTGTAAATACCTACAACAGGTATGGATGTGTTCGGGGTGTCCTCCAGATATCGAAACTCCTTGTTGTATAGTTCTAAAGTGGTGGAGGGGACAGCAATGACGTCATAAAGATGGCCGCCGACGGTTTTGTTTTTCTTCAATTGTGGCGCACCTATGCGGTCAATTTACTTGTGCAAGGTGTCATTTGAAAGCGCAATAAATTTATTTAAATCACTTCATATACATCTATAACAGAAACATGGTATTTACAAAAATATTTTGTATTAAGTAATTAAATTTTCGTTACCTACCATGAACTGTTTCTTCATTTTTCTCGGAAACGAGTAACTTTTTCTGGATAATATTGTTTTCTAAAACATGCAAAATTTCATGAGCTATCCACAAATATAAAGAAAATACGACTTCAAACAACTGCATTGTGTCCAATAATCTGGAGCGAGGAGCACTATCACGACGAGTCCAAGCGTGCGTGCGTGCGTCGTCGGGGGTGGTGCGGCGGGCTGCAAAGTCACATGACAGTGTGTCAGCCATGATCACATCACCTTTAGCGATTCTCCCGTTCATACAGTCAACCATACAGGAATGAGCTGCCTTGGAAAGTTATTAATCAAAAACATAAAAGTAAAAAACAGGCCAAGTTCTCGTGATACTTCTTCAGAGATCTTTAAAAAAAATAATGAAATATGAGAATTATGAACCTAAACCAATTAAAGTCCTAAGTAAAACCTAAACCAAAGGGAACGGATCCCCCAAGCATTATATTAAACGTATGGTAAGGGCGTCCGTTCACTCTGCAGATGACGGTACCGACGTACACGTACAAATTAAACTAATTCACAGATTCAACTTAGCAAGTTTTCAGAGATCCAAGCTTTCATAGCCTATCGTATTTTAATGAAACTCCTATCTTGGAAACTATTCTCTCAGAACTGCGAAATGTTCATTACTTAGTGCTTTTTATTCGGTGACCTTAAACTTCATGTAAATATTAGTCAATACAGTCGAAATGGTTCGTGAAAATATTGCACACACACAGTTTGCTCGGTTTGCTAGAAGTTGGCAGGGCGCACTCCGTGCGATGAATAAAGATTCTTAGATGAATAAATACTGGATGAAAATGCTTTTTTTACAATATACAGTAGGCCGTCTGGCACTTGACCGCCAGCCACCTGACCTGATGGGAAGTGACGATACGGCCGAAGGTGGAGCATGCCTGTCTACTTGGAAACAGTTTATTCAATATGGCCTTGAAGGAGTCCAGGTTGTACCTACTGTTAGGGGAACATACTAGCAGGCAAAGCGTTCATTCCATAGGCATTAGAAAGGTCGAGCCAAAGCGGTTTGTGCGGATAGCTGTAATATCATATGAATATAATACAATTTGTTTCTTTAAAATATTAAAATATGAGTTTTCGTGTAAATTATAGGTGGGCCGATTTTTGTGATGACCAGTGTATTATTTAGGTAAGGGTGGAACGCCTGCCCGCCCCTTGTGCCCCAAAGGCGGAAAGGGAATCTAAAACAATTTTATAGTTTTATCAATATTTTATTCTTGCAAACTCTTTTAAACAAACACTTGTTAGTTTCATGCAAAGTTAAATTAAATGGGGATCACCAAATTATATTTCATTCACTTCATTCTTCAGATATAAGCACACAACGTAGTCCTTTTATCCTACAGGCAACACTACGCACATTTTTAGAGAAGGTACTTCGATTTAATTTTGTTTTTTACCTACCGAACCTACGCGGTCGAGGCAGACCGATCAAGTCTCATTCTTTTTTCGTGCGTGGCAACTAGCACATCGTTCCATATTTGAAATACCTAGTTGATCGTTTCTATCCATCATGCCTAAGCGTAAGGCAGATAAATTGAACTATTATAAAAATAAGATCCTAAAAATTAGAAAATAAGTCTAAAAATAGACGTCGTGTTATTGTGTATTCATCTTCTTCTTCGCCAGACTCCGAAGAAAATCAAGGTAAGCGCAACAAATTCAGTTTATAGTGAAGTAAAAATATGATGAAGTGCAGCGTTAAATACGTAATATTACACATCGCTAAGTTTGTTCAAACTATCACGACAAACAAAGATGAAATAAATTACAGTGTTCAAACATCCGTTTAGAATAAATGCCAACGCATTTGTTATCATTACACCCATAAGCTTGCCTTGCATCTATCACGAAGGCTAAGCAAGGTGAATTAAGGCCTCGTAAGTTGAAATAATTTCAACGTGAGAGTAACATAAAATATGTTATAAAAATGCTCAAATAATTTAAACTCAAGATGTTTTTAAAGTAGGTAATATTTTTTACTGATTCATTATTCTCTATGAAAAATGATGAACTGGTTTGAAATAATTTTTACAATCAATTTCACTTGACATTTTTATTAAACCAAGCTTAGGCATCCATAAGCTAGACCAAAGTCTAGCGTGATGTAACTAAAGTTAGTAACAATGATATTTAAACATTTTTATGTAAAATACAAGATATAATTAATAGTAAAAATAGAAGTCATAAAAATAAAAAAGAGACAATTTTATACTCAATTTATTATTTTTTATTTCTTTTTGTAGATGTCGGAACTTCCCAAAATGAAGTAGTGAATATCACCGATACATTAATCGGCGAAAATTCGCAAGAGCTTGACGAGGGGCCACCGCCCGAGGCACATGCCTCCGATCCGCCGGTAGAGGCTCTCGAACTAGATCCAGATCTCCTTCTCGCTCTAGGAGACGCCGCTGATGAACAACCCGTTTTTGGAGAAAATATTCATCAATCCCTTGCTCAGCGATGGCTTCCAATTTTGAAAAAAGGATTAGCGAGGGAAGCGAAAGAGAAACTTCTCAAGGAATATTTGATTCCGGAAAATTGTAGTCTTCTCAAAGCCCCTACTTTAAACCCCGAGATTTCGGCGGCTGTTATAGATATCATTCGAAACCGGGACAAGAACATCTTGATGAAACAAGATCAGCTTGGACAAGGCATCGCTGCTATCAGTAAAGCGATTACTTGCCTACTCTTAGGAGATGATAAACTGCAAGCTATCAAGGTGCTCACAGACGGATGCAGAATTCTAACAGATTTACATTTCATTGAGACGCAAGTCAGATCCAAGCTTATCACACCACGTCTTGAAAAGTCTTTCTTGTTCCCCATACAAAATCAAGAACGAGATGATACCCTCTTCGGAAGTAATCTACCCGAAAAAATTAAGGCCTCCAAGGCCATCGAAAAGCAGAGTATTCAAATAAAGAAACCTACTGCATCCTACTCGTATAAGCCAGCCACTCCAAAACCAACTCCATCCACATCAAGGTCCCAGTACCAGGGAAACTGGATGGGCCCTCCTCGCTACGCGACGTCGAGCAGGGGGGGGTGGACAGCAACGGGCTTCACAACAGCGACAACGGCACCATTCTATCGCCGGCCACCTCCCGCGACACATGCGCGCCCTCATCCTGCGAGCTCCAGGGGCCGCCCGCGTGCGACCAAACAATGACTCAGGTACATGTACATGCTGGCAGATTGCAGCACTTCTATAAATGTTGACAGGCTATTACTAATAATAAGTTAATATTAGAATGGATCCGCAATGGTTACACCATACAGCTTTCACGAAAGGTTACACAAAAAGTGAGACCAGCTAATATGTTTTCAATAAGTGAAAAACAGGAAATGCAGTTAGCCATTCAAAACCTTTTAAGTTTAGGAGGAATCTCAGAATGTAAACCTCATAAAAAGCAATTTATTTCTAGTATTTTTTTGATACCAAAATCTAAAGGTAATAAGAGATTTATACTCAATTTGAAACCCTTTAACAAGTTCGTTGCAAAAAATCATTTCAAAATGGAGGACTTTAGAACAGCATCCAAAATGATCGAACTAAATTATTATATGGCTACCATAGACCTAAAAGAATCTTACCTGTTGATTCCAATTAATAATTTGCAGCGAAAATTATTGAGATTTCAATTTGAGGATAATGACCATGGTAACTTACTGTATGAATTTAACGCTATGCCTTATGGTTTGTCATCCGCACCCAGAACTTTCACCAAAATAATGAAAGAAGTAATTTCTCATCTTAGGGGTCGCGGATTTCTATCAGTAATATATTTAGATGACATTTTGTGCCTGGGCCCTACTTATCATAATTGCCTATTAAATGTTAAAGAAACTTTAAAACTATTAAAGTACCTAGGATTCGTCATAAACTTTGAATAAAGTGTATTAGTACCTAATAGAGAGCGTAAATTTCTGGGCTTTGTCTATAATTCTATTGAAATGACCATGTCCTTACCTAATGAGAAGCGTAACACTATTGCTCGTCTTGCAAAAAAGTATTTATGCCTACCTTATTGTACAATAAGGGAGTTCGCACACTTTATTGGTACTTTAACTGCTGCTTGTCCCGCCGTAAGATACGGTTGGTTATATCTAGAACGTATTATATAATATATATATATATATATATATATAAATATCATCAAAAACGTCAAAAATTCCTAATTCTTAAAAAATTACATAACTATGACGCTAAATTCAGACCATCTGCGGAAATTATACCTGATTTGCAATGGTGGGCTATTAACGCTTTGACATCGGTTAATCACATTAAATCTGTGACGTACGATATGGAGATATTCACTGATGCATCAAGGTCTGGATGGGGTGCTTATTTCAGTGGTGAACGGGTAAACGGAAAATGGACAAAAAACTAAATGAAACACCATATAAATTATTTAGAACTTAAGGCTGTATTTTTTGGGCTAAAGTGTTTTGCTAAAGATAATCGCAATTGTACGATCCTTTTACACGTTGATAACACAACTGCTTTAAGTTATATAAACCGCATGGGTGGTATACAATACCCTCATTTAAACAATTTGACACGCGTCATTTGGCGTTGGTGTGAGGTTCGAAATATTTGGTTCTTATATCAATACGAAGGATAACAAAGAAGCAGATGAAGAATCCAGAAAAATTAACCCTGACATAGAATGGTCTTTGAGCGACGAAGCGTTCAAAGTTATAGTTAACAAGTTTGGTAAACCAGATATAGATCTGTTCGCGTCTCGTACCAACGCTAAATGTTGTAGGTTTATTTCCTGGAAACCAGATCCAGACGCTCTTACCATAGATGCCTTCACAGTACTGTGGGATTCTTCCTTTTAAGCGTTCCCGCCTTTTTCGTTATTATTAAAATGTCTGCAAAAAATCTCCAGCGAGAAAGCTAACGGTATCTTAGTTTTTCCGTATTGGCCATCCCAACCATGGTTCCCATTGTTGAAAACTTTGATCACGTCAGACATATTATTCTTTGACGCCAATATGAAGTATTTAATTCTCCTTTCAGGGAACAGCACCTGTCCCATCTTACCCTGGGTGTAGCAACGCTCTCCGGGTGGCATTCTCTAGCCATGGAGTCCCACACGCTTCATTAGATTTGATGATGTCCTCTTTAGCGAAAAATACTTTGTCCCAATACAGTGTTACATATAAGTTATGGTGGCACTTTTGCGCTAATTTCAATAGAGATCCTTATGTTAGTTCTTTGCCCTCAGTACTAATATTTTTAACCGAGCAGTTTCATAACGGTGCCGCATACGGAACCTTAAATAGTCACCGATCGGCACTAAGCTTACTTTTCGGAAATGACCTTGGTTCAGAAGAACAAATAAAACGCTTATTGAAAGGTGCTTTTAAGTTAAGGCCGGCTATGCCTAAATACTCATTTACTTGGGATCCACAAATAGTTTTGAATCATATTTCGAATTGGATTCCTAATAAAGATCTGACATTAATTAAACTAACAAAAAAGCTTGCAATACTACTCGCGCTGTGTACTGCTCACAGAGTGCAAACTTTGTCCCTAATAAAGATTTGCAATATTAAAATAGACAATAATGGTATACAAATAAATATAGATGACATTATTAAGACTTCGGGCGCAGGGCGAGACCAACCCGTTCTGTTCCTACCATATTTTCAACAAAATAAAAATATTTGTCCAGCTTCTGTTTTAAAAGACTATTTAACCATAACAAATGATATTAGGTCTAATACAACACAAAATTTACTGTTAACAACGAAACCCCCGCACAAGGCAGCCACTGCTCAAACTATCAGCAGATGGATTAAGCAGGTGCTATCAGAGAGCGGCGTGGACGTGTCGACGTTCAGCGCCCACAGTACGCGTCATGCCGCCACATACACGGCGCGCGCGCAGGGTGTTTCTCTCGACCTTATAAGGAAAACGGCAGGTTGGACAGAAAACTCGCAAACGTTTGCTACGTTTTATAATCGTCCCATAATAAACCAAGGTCACTTTGCAAGCTCCGTTTGTCTAAATACGACTGATTGATATTTAATTACCTAATCTAATTTTATGTACAATTCTATCCAAGTAATAATTGTTACTGAATGTCTTGTTTGATTATTCAATAAAACAATGTGATGATTAAAAAACATTTTTTTATTATCCTTAAAAATAAGAAAAGAAATAGTTGTTTTGATTTCTGTAACAAAATTTTTTGCTCTAAACATCTACGTTGTGTGCTTATATCTGAAGAATGAAGTGAATGAAATATAATAGATGATCAAACCAACTTTAAAGTGAAGTTCGATCACTATTATATGAAGTCACTTCATTCGAAGATATAAGCTCCCTCCCTCCCTGAACCCAGCAGAAATTTTGTTAAATCTCTTCTCTAAAGAATGAGACTTGATCGGTCTGCCTCGACCGCGTAGGTTCGGTAGGTAAAAAACAAAATTAAATCGAAGTACCTTCTCTAAAAATGTGCGTAGTGTTGCCTGTAGGATAAAAGGACTACGTTGTGTGCTTATATCTGAAGAATGAAGTGACTTCATATAATAGTGATCGAACTTCACTTTGAAGTTGGTTTGATCATCTATTATACGGATTTAAGAATACCTCTTCCCCAATACGGCAAACACCCTGTATTCATTTTTGATTTTTTTAAGCACAGCCGCATCTCGCAATGCGACTGAAAGTTTTGCACTGGCAAGATATTAATTCTAAACCATTCAGAGACATTGGCTTTAGTGTTGTGTTGGAGACAATTTCGGGTCATGTAATGTCCAACCGTGTTCTGTAGGTGGTGGTAAACTTTGAATTGCCACATCTACAGTTGCCCAAATGTAATATAATTTAACTTTTCATGCAACTAACAAGTGTTTGTTTGAAAGGGTTTGCAAGAATAAATATTAATAAAACTATTTACGTTACCCTAAAACGGGTTGGTGATCGCCCGACGAATGAAGAACAGCCCCATAGTTAGACTTACGAACCGATGGCATAATGACATTCATAAGTGCTGTAACCTAAACATGGTCTAACCTGAATAAATGATATTGAATCTTGAATCTTAAATCTTGACCTGAAGGCCTACTCTCTTTCTCCGAAACGAAATTTCGACCGATTTTCGTTTGCTATTTACGGCTTCCATCCCTTCCGAAATTTCGATTATACAAAATAGGTTTGGCATTTAGATAATTAATTTTTAGAAAGTTGTTTGAAATTTTAAAAATAATAGATAAAGCGCTATAAATAGCCAAGAAAACAGAAAATCGGCCGAAATTTCGTTTCGGAGAAAGAGAGTAGGTTCTCTGGGAATTGAACCTGGTTCTATGTTACTTTGTTTTAATGTACATATGCGTATATTTCGGCTTCGTTAAGGGTCTTTTTATTACTGTAGGCAACTTCGCTCCTCTCTTCTCTCTTTCTCTTGATTCTCTTCCTATTGGCGTTTCGCGACGAAACAGAGTATAATCCTTACGTTATTTCTATTATCGTTAAGACCGCTTAGGGCCGATCCAATCCATCTGATAAAATGTTACGCGGTCAACTTAAAATGTCTTATGTAAAAAATAAAAAACAATTCCTTTTTAAAATGGTTGTCTAAGTAGTCTTTAACAGACAAATATATTTTTTCAGACTATTACAAAATCGGCCTATGCGTGCTTTAATGTTATGAGAAGGATGCAAGAGAAATGTTTTGAATCATAGCAAATGAAAAACAGTAGTATTTGGCTTGGTAAGTACCATTCCGTGAAATATATGTATTACGTGGGTCACTACGAAAGTTTTGAGATACAAAAAAAGTACTTATAAAAGTTATTCAATTTTTTTTATTACAGTTTCTCAAAGTACTCTCCATTAGCTTCTATGCATCTATTCATCCGCCTAAACCATGATTTATAGCATTCCCGGTACTCTTCTTTAGGGAGGTCTTCTACGGCCTGCAAGTAGGCATTCTGTGCATCCTCAGGACTGTTATATAGCGTGTCACGAAGTCAGAGTTTGATTTTCGGAAAGAGGAAGAAATCGCAAGGAGCTAAATCGGGGCTTTATGGAGGATGACACAGTTCTTTAATCTCTGTACTCTTCAAAAAATCCTTGGTGACAATGGCCTTGTGCGGCGACGCATTGTCATGATGCAAAAAGAGCCCCCTCAGTTTTAGGTCGTTTTTGTTTTAAATTATTAAATACAGTAGGTAAATACACTATATCAATATACCACTTAGCATTCACAGTTTTTTGGTCGTCTAAGGAAATTGTGGCCACATGACCACTTTCAGAAAAAAATGTGGCCACCATTTTTTTCCCAACACTTCGCCCGCGTTTCACCTTCGTTCGAGGTTCATCATCGGGAAACACCCAAATTGTCGATTGCCGTTTAGTCGGTGGATCATATTGGTAAATCCAACTCTCGTCTCCAGTAATAATGTTAAAAATTTACTGTCCTTCTCCGTGATCAAATTTTCTGAGCATATATTTGCACCATGTCACGCGAACTTCTTTTTGTTCTGAAGTCAGCGAGTGAGGCACCCATCGTGAACATAATTTCCTGACTCCAAACCGGTTGTTTAAAATTTCATTAATAGCTGGCGATGAAATCTTCACGACCTCTTCTATATGTTTATAAGTCACTTTTGGGTCTTCCTTAATAATTTTTTAAACAACTAGGACGTTTTCTTCTGTAACTGAAGTCGCGGGCCGGCTACTTCTTTCATCTGAAAACTGTTGCACGCGATGGTGCATAGTCCCCAAACGGCGCCCGAAACTAATCGCTCTCTGCACTCACATTCATATAATCCAAATTTATAATCGTTTAAAATCATCGCACGAAAATGTTCTCGCTTAAAATCCATAGTTGACGATGAAAGCCCGCGGAATTGAAACCAAAATCAAACTTCATTTTTTTATTTTTAAATATTTGATTAAATGGTTTTCTATGTTCGAATTACAAATAATTTGTCTTTAAAAAAGGTTCAATCTAGTTGCGTTCTTTTTATAAATTTTGAGTATCTCAAAACTTTCGTAGTGACCTTACGTATAAGGCGTACATACAATACACACATTTCTCGGATTGGTCTTAGCCTACTAATCTAAATGTTGGCGTTGTAGACCAAACGCCAACATTAAGATTAGTATGTGCACTGGACTTAAAAAATAGGACAGTTATGAGTGACCAATTTCAGTGTTTGTATGACAACAACGGAACACCACAGGTAACACCTAGTTCTGTATGCACGCAGCGGTCCAGTCCAGAGGGAATAATTAATGATAAGCTCGGAACACAGGAGCAGAAACTCATTTTGCATGCAGTTTGGAAATTCATGATTTGAATAGGATGGGCTCCACTTCAGAGAGCTTACACCCTTTGTGCCTTTTGACTAATTAGGCACATTGGATTTGGGGGAGGAATTCGTATTTTTTCACATATTAGGTAGGTACCATAATTACTTTAGGAAGTACTTCCAACACAACCGATTCGCGTAGCGGTGAAAGAATACTACCACCCCCTCTCTTTCCTTGGGTGTCGTAAAAGGCGTAAAAAACGGACTAAAGACTGCACATACATCCAACAGCATAGAGCGGTGATGGGCTCACCACCTGTCACGTTGAGCACATGTACAGTCACTATTTGGTGAAAAGTGGTCTAAGGCAGAGGACTGCTTTTGCTGTCCTCATTGCCTGGTCTCTGACTAACCCTTCGGGGATAATAGTTTTGATTATACTTCGGGTCTCAACCGAAGACGATTACTTATTACATGCAGCAGTACATGAGATGGTGCTATCTTCTTCACACTTTTAGATATATCCTAAAAAGAAATATCTTATTTCCGTTCCCTGCACTGGCAACCCCGCGTCACGAGACGTCATTACGTGTTTTTGTGTTATCGGAATCACACGTACTTTTCGTAACGAAATTAAATATGTATTTAATAAGATGGGAAAATGTTAAAGTTCGAAGTTGAGAGACAGTGATCATTACGGTATTCTTCGTAAAGTTAAGAAATCATTTTTAATTGAAAAAACGTAGGCGTTTATCATCATCGGTGTCGGTGAACAGTGATAAATGTCGTATCAACGATATTACGACACGCAGGTATTGGAACATAACGCTAATTTACCTGGAAAATTAACTATTAAGGAATGTATCATAGTTGTAAGGAACTAAGATCACTTATCATTAAAATTATCTACCATCATTTTTATTGGTTTTTCTTGGGTTCTAAAATAATGATTGTAACAAAATTAAAAGCCATTTACAACAAGAAATTCATTAAATACTAAACTACTTACTTAGACACCATTGTAACAGTGTTTAACTTACTAAACGTATGATGTGTCGAGGATATATAACTGCTCAACAGTGTTGATGCTTTATTTTACTCAATGACATTGAATGTCATTGATTTTACTCCATACAAGCCGTATCGAGGTTACTTACACCAATTAGACAGTGCTGAGGTTCTATTTTACACCACGCAAGCCGTGTCAAGGTAACTTACTCCTCTTTAACAGAGTTGAGGCTCCACGCATGCCGTGTCGAGGATACTTGCTCCACTTTAACAGTGTTGAGGCTCCACGCTAGCCGTGTCTAGGATACTTACTCCACTTTAAAAGTGTTGAGGCTGCACGCAAGCCGTGTCGAGGATACTTACTTCACTTTAACAGAGTTGAAGCTCCACGCAAACCGTGTCGAGGATACTTACTCCACTTCAACAGTATTGAAGCGCCACGCAAGCCGTGTCAAGGATACTTACTCCACTTTAACAGTGTTGAGGCTCCACGCAAGCCGTTTCGAGGATACTTACTCCACTTTAACAGTGTTGAGGCTATATCTTACTCCAAGCAAGCCGTGTCAAAGATACTCACTCCACTTTAAGAGTGTTGAGGCTATATCGATGTTGTCAATTGGTGTCAATTGTCAATTGGTACATCAAGAAAGAAAATTCCAAGTAACCCCTCTGGATTGGAAGCAAAGGAGTCGCCACGCGGTTTTCAGGTCAGACCTCAGCATTATATATACTTATTAATTGTATTAGAATAAGAATTAGACTTTCTCCGTTACACAGCGGCTACACAAGCCGTGTCGAAGATACTCACTCCACTCTACCAGGGTTGAGTGAGGCTATATTTTATTTCAAGCAAGCCGTTTCGGGAATATGTATTTAGTACATTTTAACAGTGTTGAGGCTTTATTTTGTTCCACGATAGCCGTTTCATGGTTTCTAACTCCACTTGAACTGTGTTGAGGATTTTCTACTCCACATAAACCGTGAGAGGCCATACCTATTTCACCCTAACAGTTTCACGTTTCCACGTCATCCGTGGAACAAAGCAGAGTCTAAACATTGTTGAGGACGTAAGTTCGATTTCCGCCTGGGGTGGACATGTTTTCAACGTTTCGTTATCTTCGGGTTTACTTATCATAATCAATAATGATTTGGTGAAGACATCTTAAACTATGTCATTGATGTTTACAATGACTCAACCAGTAGCGGCAGAAACGAATCTTGGCCATTCGCGCTGCTTGCAGCGCTAGCGCCTGTGCCCGTGCCAGCTGCGCCACTAAGATCTTCGATCTGTCCCCGTATATGACGGTCAGTTCGACGATAGCCTGCTTTCATTGGACACCCATGGATTCTACAATTTCTCAGAGACGAACCTCATAAAAAATAAAGGGTTACTCATAATAATAATTAACAAAAAAAAAAAGTACTTACTTACCTACTTAAATAAAGGGAAAAAAAATAATAATAATAAAAAAAATAGTAATAATGTTCATAAGCCTCGAAGCTCCAAAACTAAATTATTAAATTGAAATAATAATAATAATAATAACAATAATAAGCTCCGTTGGAGATAATGTTTAAATAAATGAATAAAATTTTTAAAACTTCACTTTCTGAGCATAATAATATTAAGACCCCTAATGCCTTAACCAAGTTTGATTCGGAAAGAAAACAAAAATCCAACGCTCTGTACAGAGTCCCGGGCTGATGCCCGGGCTGAAGTTGTGATCAACTTCGAGGTTCTTTAAACTATAGGGGGGGCACCACTGTGCGTAGTAGTATCATCAGCTATCGAGCTGCGATCAAGCCCACCAGCACCATTCACACCGCCAAGGGACTGCCGAGGTTCCGCCGGATATCTGACAGGGAGACGTTGGAATCAGAGCTCCTGCAGTCGCTTGACCTATTTTTGTGACTGAATGTCAGAAAGTGTGAGCTCAATAGGGATCGTAATGTTTTACATTGGATTCGTAAATGTAATATTCATTTTCCCGGCAAACCTATACAAAACAACTATACTTCAAAACAATGTTTGTTACTTACTATCTCATATAGATAGAAATGAATCGCCAAATGTGTTGCTAAGCGCATAAAAACGGCTCGACTGATTTGTCTGATTCTCTTTTGTTGTGTTTATAAAGGTCAGGAAAAGTTTACAAAAAACAATGTATAGGATCTCACAGATTCACTTAAAATTTAAAGCAGCTTCAAAATAATTATACTTATTTAAAAGAATCGAACTGCCCTTAAATTATTAAATCACAGCTACTCTTGTCAACAATTGATATTCAAGATGCTTATTTTTAATTAAGTATCTACTGCAATTAAAGCTGATCGGAAAAAGTTAAGGTTTAGTTTGAGGCCTCAGTTGAAATTAATGTTCTTCTGTTCGGCCTATTTGTGTTTGCGAAATTACTGGAACCGGTTCTAGAACAATTGCGCATAATATTTGAATTTTCTTCAATAATTGTTTAGTTTATGTTTTGTACCTACGCACGAAAAATAAGCTCAAATTATGACGAGTGTGTATTGAATAATAAAACTACGAGTACAAGCACCTTTTTGGAGTCATAGGGTTTGTCACAAACACTTACAAAAGCATTACTAAAAAACCGAGCAGCAGAACTTGTTATATACATAAATGTATTTGTAAGAGATTTAGATGAATTCAAGAATATTGACTACGGCATGCACAGCGGCCGTTGCGATTTGAATTACCTACCTACACCAAGTTGTTTGAACAAGAGAAATTCTTAGCATTAATTGATTTAGAAACTTTTATGTATTCGCATCCTACATCCAGTCTTGTGAAAACATTATACGAATATACTTAGATACGGAGTAGGTAACTCTCCTACCATGCGTTTTCACATATTATTAGTGAAAATGGCAAAGCCATAATTTGACCTTACAAACCCTTACAAACGCAGAATCATCACGAAATTCTGACCAAGTTATAAAAAAAAACACGTACATTTAATATAAATTGGATAAAGCAGAAGGTATTGATGTGGTACAGATTAGAATTTACATCCTTGGTATATACAATGTGACCCAAACTTGTTGTCCAAGAAAAATGTTCTTCGGCCCTAAATAATATTTGTTATACCTAATTTCCTTTCAAGGCGAGCCATCCACTTCTAGATAGCCTTATCCAGGTGGCGCCAAATTATTAGTGAATCGTTGACCAGACATGGTATACCACGAGCATCTTGAGATATATGTACATCTCTTGCAACAAAATCAGTAACATTAAATCAGTACAGTATTTAATAATATCTTGGTAGCTTTATTCGAAAAATAATAACTTGAATCTTTTCAAAGCTAATAGTTATAAAGTTATCATTTCTAACCAAAAAGTTTGAGGAAGGTTCTATGTCGTTTATACGCATAGGTCTACTTTACCTGTCATATAAGGGAAGTAATTTACTTTCCATGAATGACTGTGTTTATCACAGTTTTGTTAAGTGTACACTAACTAAGATTTATTGCTCCAAATCAAAAACACAATTCAACATGGGACACAAATGTCATATTAATAAATACTTTCCTATCCTTAGAATCAGATCATAATCAATGATTTGTCACTTAAGATTCTTACACTATATTTTCTATTGTTTCTGCTCAAAAAAGGCAGTCTATTAGTTTAATCAAAAATAATATCAATATAAAATTATGTGATTGTGATTGAAATTACCTACTTCATTTAGACTTCAGGACCCGTGTTTAGCAACCGCTCATCAGATTGTCCAATATTTGTAAGAATCCCAGTTATTTGTTGCTGGCTGTGCCAACCTCATAAAAAGGCGGTCACAAACATTTGTTGCAGATAAAAAATATAAAAAAAGGATTTTAAGACAGTGGACGACATGCCGATACGGATATTTGTCTGTATTTGGAGCTCACAGTCACGTAGTCGCTCGGCATTTACTGCTCACACTGCTCACAGATCTAGTCTGGAGGTGTTTCGCAGAGTTGTTGTGGGCTGGGCTGAGTCACTTAAATGTATTTGTTAATATTGTTGGAGAAATGTTTAGGTACAAATTAGAATGAATTTGTCAATGCAGTATTTACAACAAAATAATAATACTTAATCAAATAAATAAATGAAATTGTTAAAGTCATTGTTTAGAAAACGACCAATGCATCGATAGAAATTAAATGCATCTTTTAAGGTTTAAAGGAGGCTTACGCAACTATAAAAAACTACCTACATATTGTAAAGTTTAAATTGACATAATTTTTTATTTTTATTGTGTTAACATTACAATGCTCTGAACATCTGCATGTAATAAGTAGTCGTCTTCGGTTGAGACCCGAAGTATAATTAAGAATCAAACGAACTTACCCTGTGAAGTTTGATTCCAATTATGCGAGGGTCTCAACCGAAGACGATTACGTCAACCCATCCCTCCCAACCCAAAAAATAAAATAAAAAATTGTGAAGGGTAACACAAAATTCTCTGAAATAATGACGTCTCGTGACGCGGGGTTGCCAGTGCAGGGAACGGAAATAAGATATTTCTTTTTAGGATATATCTAAAAGTGTGAAGAAGATAGCACCCTCTCATGTACTGCTGCATGTAATAAGTAATCGTCTTCGGTTGAGACCCTCGCATAATTGGAATCAAACTTCACAAGGTAAGTTCGTTTGATTCTTAATTATAATTAATTACTATGCAAGTCAAGTCAAGTCAAAATATATTTATTCAATAAACTCAATTAATAAGTACTTTGAATCGTCCAAATCTTTTTTAACCTACCACCCATTCAGGACATAATTTTTTAACTGTGGCAAAGAATGGGCGCAAGAAACCACAGCGCACAAAAGCAACGACATTTACAAACAAAAAAAAGAGTATGTCGTTACCAGGTCAATACAAATTATGAATTTAAAAATATAAAAAAATGATGCAATACAAAATTACAATACAATGTAGTATCAATTAAATAAAGACAATTAGAAATAGCTGTTGGAGTGCTTGGAGCATTTCAGATCCAAGCTGTTTTGTCTTCTGTGTAATCTGACACTTTATAATAAGCTTTTTTATAAAGCTTTTCTTTGATTTTGATTTTAAATTTATTAAGATCTAATTTCTGAATATCATTTGGTACTTTGTAGTAAAATCTTACACACAGACCCCTAAAAGAATTATTTATTTTATGGAGCCTAGTATAAGTTACTGCTAATTTGTTCTTACTTCTAGTGTTTACATTGTGAATATCACTGTTTTTTGAAAACATTCCAGTATTTTTATGAACATAAATCAAATTTTATATATTTTATTTTATTATATTATATTCTTAAATCTCTTTCTGAGAGAGTCGCCAGCCTTTAGGTTATAGATTGCTCGAATAGCCCTCTTCTGAAGCACAAAGATAGTTTGAATGTCGGCAGCATTTCCCCACAGTAAAATGCCGTACGACATTACACTATGAAAGTAACTGAAATAAACTAATCTGAATGTATCAACGTCAGTTAACTGACGGATCTACATTACTGCATAAGCCGCAGAGCTAAGTCTATTCGACAATTTAGCTATATGTGGGCCCCACTGAAACTTGGCATCTAACGTGATGCCTAGAAACACAGTGGTGTCCACAGGATTCACATTCTTATCTTTAATTTGTACACTAGTTGTTACTTGCTTAACATTAGGCAATACAAATCTTACACATTTGGTTTTTCCCTCGTTTAATAGCAAGTTATTTACACTAAACCAGTGAACAATCTTTGAGATCGCCTTATTCACATCGTCAAAATTTGGGTGTCGTCGTTTCACTTTGAATAAAAGTGAAGTATCATCAGCAAACAATACTATCTCATGAGTGTCTTTTACAAAATAAGGTAAGTCATTAATATAAACCAAAAACAAGAATGGACCTAGTATTGAAACCTGCGGAACTCCCATTGTAACCACTGATCCCGGAGATCTTTTACCGTTAATGTCGACCTTCTGAATCCTGTTACCCAAGTATGAGATTAGAAGGCTCAAAGAAGCATTCCTAATTCCATAGTGGTTAAGCTTCCTGACCAAAGTTTCATGTAAAACACAATCGAAAGTCTTGGATAAATCACAAAATACCCCTAGGGCATCCTGTGATTCCTCCCAGGTATCAAATATTTGGATTAAAAGCTCAACACCGGCGTCAGTTGTTGAGCGACCCCTAGTAAAACCATACTGTTTACAATGTAAAAGTTTATTTCTATGAAAATGAATTTGAATTTGGTCTAGCATCAACTTTTCAAAAATTTTACTAAATGTGGGTAGCACAGAAATAGGTCTAAAATTAGAGGGGTCAGAAGTGCTACCTGATTTAAACAATGGAATTAATTTACTATGTTTCATTAGGTCAGGAAAAACACCACAGTCAATGCATTCGTTAAATATGCAAGCTAAAACTGGAGCTATTGTCATAATTACTGATTTAGCGACATCCACGGAATTACCCCACAGATCAGCAGTTTTCTTTTTATTGAGAGTGTTAAATGTTTTTAATATATCTATAACACAAATTTTTTGAAAACTGAAATTACTTTCACAATCTTTAACATTCTCCTTCAAAACAGATTCAGCTACAGTGGGGGAGGAAATCAAGGCTTTTGTAGTTGAAACTGGAATGTCAGTAAAAAACCTCTCAAATGCTGCAGCAACATCAGTATCAGAAGTCAAGGTTTTATTATCACTATTTAAATTGTACCTACTCATTATTACGACTTCTGACCTTTCCTGTTTCACTATTTATAATATTCCATGTCATTTTTATTTTGTCATTACTATTCTTAATCTTAGAACTCAGATAGTTTGCCTTGGCTAATCGGCATACTCTTTTAAATAACTTTGAATAATTTTTAACATATAATTTGAAGTCGTCGCTGGTGTTATAGTTGCGTTCACCATAAAGTTCATAAAGGTGTTTCCTACTTTTGTGAATACCAATGCATGTATGTTACTTTAAAAAGAACTTCCATGTTCGATTTATCATCGTTATTATAAAAGTATTGTCGAGTTGTGTGGTGGCGGCTTATTGTTATTAAACTACCAACCGATCTTTCCTTTGGGTGTCGTAAAAGGCGACTAACGGACTGAAGACTGCACATATTCAACAGTATAAAGCGGCCATGGGCTCACCACCTATCACAATGCGCACATGTGCAGACTGTTCTATTCTTGTATTCTATTCTATTCTATTTTACAAATGTAAGCGCTTGGCCTTCATCTCACCTGATGGTAAGTGATGATAAGGCCGAAGGAAGGTGGAAGCGCACTTGAAACACACCCGGAATTCTCAACCACCGAGGAACTGGCTACCGTATCTCTAAACTGTCGAAACACAATAATGCTATAGACATCGTTGTTATGGCGACAGACTTAGATAAGATGGTAGTCAAGGAGCTTATAATAAGCTCCTATGGTGGTAGCTAGCCAGGCGGACTTATCAGCCCTACCACCAACAAACCAAGCTACACAAAGATGTATCCTACGCTCGGGATTCGATCCCGACCGCTGGGACCTCTGGGTCTGAAACCGGTGGCTTAGCCACTAGACTACAGAGTCGGTTAAACGCTTGCTTTAAGAATGAGTTTGTTAAGGCTATGAGGACACAATTTCTCTTATTCAACCAGAGCATCTACCTTCTACTTATTCGTTAACCAGTTCGTTCGTCAACGCTGGTACAAGTTCCTTTTTTAAGAAAAGACGCACATACAACTCGCCTACACGCGATTCCAAAAGCAAACATAATATGCGCCGAAAAACGGTTACTTATCCGAAACCTCTCACTCTCATTCAATGTAGAGCTATTAATTGATCAGAATAATTAAATGCAAATGTCTTTTTATTTTATTCATAAAAAAAATAATTGGTTTAGTTGTTGTTGTCTGAGCTTTTGCGTTTTTTTCAATTACACGTTGTATAGAGCTGTAAACTTTTAATATTAGAACCACAACACATTTTCCCGCATCGAGCACTTAGCTCGGTTCAACGTCCCTCGGTAAATCGTGTTTCAAATCTGACATTAAAATGCACTCAATGTCAGCTGTATTGGAAGGATTCAATGTACTATGTCGGAAAACTGAGCAGTAAACAGCAGAGCTTGAGAAAATACGTTTTTAAAAATATAAAACAATCTGTAAACAAACAGAAGTAATTAGGGAGTTTGTTAGTTCTAACTTAATATTCATTATTTAAAATACACATGCTTGAATTAAACGGAATTATAGTACTTTTACTTACTTTTTTTTTAAATTAATTGTAAGATTATGTTTGCACGGCTTGCGTGTTCTTGTTGTTGTTAAAGTTTACCGAAAGAGGATCAAGTGGTTTTTTTTTTTATTTACCGCCGACTAATGCCGCCGACGCCTGTGTTAGCAATTTCTCATTCATGCAAGTTCTCTCATTTATTTCTCTCGCACTTTCATTCTGCATCCTACCACACATTCATACATCACCATTCATTTTATAGCGGTGGGTGTTCCGCTACTTGTCATGGCCCTGGTCCGTCTAGTCCTTATATCTGACTCTATTTATTTATTTATTTAATCTTTATTGCACATAAAAACAGCAAAAGGCGGACTTAACGCCACAAGGCATTCTCTACCAGTCTCTCTATTCTTTTTTTTATTTAATCTTATATGTAAGTACTCGGGGAAATGAGTGATAACCTTACTATTCTGGTTCATGTGTTGGGTGTTGGTCTAAAATGATGTAAAATTGGTTTGTATAGAGTTGTTAAACCCGACCAAGACACATTGGGACATGGGATATGCGTGACCCGATTACGCACTGCTTTTATTTACATGTAGAATAAATAATTTGTCGATCAATAGGATGCTAATTGTACCCACAGAACAGTTCTACTGTTCTGTGATTGTACCTATACACACACGATTTTTGTACGTACAGTCAGCCTCAGAAGTAGCTAAACACTGTAGTACCATGTTATACCAACTACTATCATCCTACCACAGACTGAAGGTACATTGTTCATGTTTCCATGTTCACATGGTTCATGATAACTAAATAATAATGGTAATGTCGGACGTACACACTCTCGCGAGACAGTACTCGAACATCGACGCACGCTTTCATGACGATATCAGGTCCACCGACCACAAAATGTCAATTCGTCAATAAAATAATGTTGCACTTTATGTTTTGGGTATACCTATATAAGGAAAAATATCGACTATGTCATGTTTATCAAAAAAATCGAATATGACAGTTTTTGGTGTGTACACAGCTCGCCTTGTCACGTCCGAGAGTGTACAGCCGATATAATAGTCTGATGTTTTGATACGGTTGCCAAACTCTCTGAATATTTAATGTAGTTAGATTATTTTTCTCAAAGTAATATTACTACTTAGGGACGTTTGTTGCAGTATTTTATTAGACTCCCATAACACAAATACTAAAACCCAGTATAATTCAAGTGTAACTGTCACTATTTGCCAGGCCCAAAAATAGAAAAGCCAGACTCAGATTCATATTTAGCCGTACATTTTGCCGTGTCCGGTTAAAGCCGGACATCTGGCAACCCTAGTCCCAATACCATTCTTAATTTTTTCTTAGCGTACTCCAAATCTCTTTCCGAATGTTTCATTGTACCGTATCAGTCTTATGCTTGGTATAACGACAACGTAAGATAAGCTGTCGTTTTCATTCTCCATTTTACCTTACAGAGTCACCGCGGTTCGTCTCCCGCCATCCGCACCTTCGCCCCCGACGGTCGTACCTTAGAAGCTGGCGGTACTGGAGTGCCAAGGTCGCCATCGCCGCTCCGAGCTGCCTCTCTGGACGTGCGAGCAGCGCCCTTAGCACACGGCTCGCTCGCCTCACTTCAGGACTCGCCAGCGCCGCCGAGTCCTAGACATTTGCCACCACGATGCCTCTCCCCTCTGCTGATGCCGCCAAGGTGAGATACTTAGATAATTAGCGTTCCTTTTTATTTTTTTTATGAACCCGGCAAATTCACCTGATGTTAAGTTTAAATGAAGTCCAGGCGGAAGACAACCCTCCGTGCTTTGGAAGGAACGTAAAGCCTTAGGTTCTTTTGGTTGTCATAAGATGGCAGTTATAACATTGGGCAAGAGGATGGGACTTTTATTAAAGTGCAGTTCCACAGTCCACGTTTCACCAAATAATAACTGCACATGTGCTCAGCGTGATAGGTGGTGTCTATCGCCGCTCTATGCTGTTGGATGTATGTGCAGTCAGGTGCAGTCTTTATTCTGTTAGTCGTCTTTTACGACACCCAATGGAAGAGCTGGGTTGTTATTCTATGAATGAGCTGCCACCACACAGCTGATCCTTACAACTACGTCAAGAACTTTATTTGCCTTGTGAAATAAGTTGTTACGAGAGATTTTCTTACATCTCGAAAGAACACCTAGAAACATCCTAAAACATTTATGTAGGTACATAAGCTAAAGGAAAGTTGTCCCCGGCAAAAATATGTCGGCAAAGCATCCGCTTCAAACGATGTGAAGGACTTTGCACATCGGCAAGGTGAAACGACAGCTTGTGACATTTTTATGCTACACTGGCCGGCGACGCGTCTGTATTTTACTTTCCACTTAAAATCGGTTACAGTCGAGTTATCTGCCGAGCTTTGATCACGTTTTGTATGAAAACAAATTTAATTATCTCACGGCTGATCCAGTGACTCTTGTTGCAGAGTGTGACTTACCTTCGCCTCTCATTACATGTCAAACTAAGATTTGATTATTATTAAATTATACTTTGTACGATTCTGTCGTTTCAATCAAAGCCTCTCCCGGTTCCCTCATTGCAATTTCGTTCCACTAAACAATTCGTTTTTATCGTTTCGACATTCAGCTGTAAGTCTAGAACGACTTAGGGCTTATGGTGGAAATCACGCAATGGAGCCATTTGTAAGAAAACTAATTTTCGATATGTGGTTTAGACGGTTCATATTAGGTGGTGAAGTAGATTTCCTATCGTCATCGTCAGTCGTCGGAAGTTTCGATTTTAGATAAGAGTAACTTTAACATCATTTTTAACCGACTTCAAAAAAAGGAGGAAATTCTCAATTCGTTGAAATAAAATTTATTTTTTTAGTTTTTATTTAAGTATGTTCACTAATTACTTAAAGACGCTTGGACTCATCAGTTCAGGATCTGATGATGGGTTCTTGGAGAAATCGAGGGAACTCTTCAAATATTATAGGCACACCTAAAGCGATTTAGGTATTATTTGCAATAACCTGGGCACTTGTCCTCGGGAAGCACCACTTGGTGAAGTGGAAGTGATGATGAAGACCACAGACGGCCACCGGAACTACTAAATATAATTTACAGTATTTGGTGTTTGCTATACGATTACAACTTTAATGTGGTTGCTAAGCAATTTATGCTCGCCACATTGCATCATGGTCAAGTGAAGCAAATGGTAAACAACCAAGAGAACCCCTCAAGAATTAACGTCCCTGCATATCGGAGAAAACAATATTTTGTACAAAGTGATAAGCAATTGACATTAGGATATTGTAAATTGAAAAAAAAATACTAACCAAGCCAATAAATGTGACAAATAAATAATACTACATATAACATTACTTACTACTACTACTACTTTTTTATTTTTTTGTGTAAACGTAGGTACAGTGACATAACAACAGTTGTGAATAATCAATTATTACGAGTAGGTAGATAGGCAGTATTCTTCAGCGGCAGCTGAACCCGGGTAAAATTCATCATCTTATTAACACCTACCATCAAGTGAGACACAAACCAAGACTTATTATTATTTAAGCTAATTTTTTATGAAAAATTAACGTGATTAAGGCGCGACGCGGGCAAAAGCTATAGATGTCCATAATTTCAACGTTTTAGTGTAATAAAATTTATCATTCAGTATTCTTATTGCGTTTTGAAAGCTTAGGTAATAGATTACATACATACATTTATAATCACTACTATTGTCCTCAAAGGTTTATAATAAATAATAAAATTTCTTTATTATTCCTTCACAAACATTACAAAATTACATAGGGTCTTATAATACGAAGTAACCTAAACTTGTGAAGGACTGGTGCCTGAAATGGGTTTGCAACAAAAACCACAGGTCACAGGTCACCACCAGGCCCCTCCCGCAGAAAGGATGCAGAACTAATTTGTGACAGGAGTATTAAAATTCAAGGGAGAGATGATGTTGAATTAAATTATTCAAAAATAAAAACACAAAAAATAAAACTCAGGTAGAGTTATACAATAAAACTAATTTAAACTAAAGCTAGCCAAACCATAGAGTACCAATAATTCACCAAAAAGCTACTCGCCAATCGCTGCTCTATGCTGTTGAATGCATGTGCAGTCTTTACTCCGTTAGTCGCCTTTTACGACACCTAAGGGGGTAGTTAGCCGCTACGCGACACGTCGATAATATTATTAAATTGTCACACAGACAAAATAATCTGAAATAGGTAAAAAAACAGGTAGTTTTCGGTTCTATTTACTCGTTGCAAAGATAATTTAAACGTAACGTCTGTATGAAAGTTGTGTTGATTAAATAAACCTTTCGACAGTTTTAGAAATATCAACAAACCCCCAACTTTCGTTCGGTTAACTTATACGAGTAGGTACGCTAACGTAATTTGGTCTGACTTTGCCGCTTTAAAGGGAAGGTTTCGCTGACTACATGTTCAATAGTTTTGGTCGATGGATAAGTTTAATAAAGATTGTTTACTAAAGCATGTTTACTATTTTACAAGACGTTTTTATATCATTATATCAATATAGTTGATTTTTTTCTTGCGTGTGTGTGACTTACCTAACTTCAGAGGTTTTAAGCATTTCGATTTCCCATACAAACTTTCAAGTAAGTACAAAAATGTACAAGCCAATAAGCCAATCTTAATGAAACTTTGCATGCAAAATACAGTGATCTAAATAGTATTATGCGATGCCGATGAAGTAAGTAGGTACATCCGTAATCATAACACATGCTCTAAAAAGAAGAAGACCTCTTTCTTTCCTTATGTGCACATGCTAAATACTTTTCCAAAATTTATAAAACCCAAACACATGGAGTGTTTGGGTTTTATAAAATTTGAAATATTGTAAATGGCAGGAGGCTCATTATTATTCTAAAAATAGATATTCTAACGCACCCTACGAAATTGATTAAAAGCTTTCCGGCAGTGACTAAGGTTTTTATATTATAGCTGTTGCAATTAGTAGTAATTAGTAAAATTTTGCCGCTGCGGACAGCCGGTTGTAAGTAGGTAGGTATATCTGCAGAGCTGAGGGCTGAGGGTTCTTGAGTAGATACCTCAACCTTGCCTCGGAAAAGTGTACCCTTATCTCGCATTTAGGGAGGGCAAAGGGATCTAGCCTTTACAGTCTCCACATAGAAAGTTTTTGTTTTTTGATAGTGTTAGGTGATGATGAAAGATTGAATAATGATGAACGAGAATCGATGTGCGATAAACAAATAATGATATTCGATCCGACCTCTTTAGAGCTTCAGTAAATTTTGTAGTTTCACTGGAATTGTTAAGAGAAATTAAAGTGACGTATCATCATCATTCGCCTGCCCTGTTCCCATGTTATTAGGGGTCGGCGCAGTATATTTTTTCTTCCATACAACTCGGTCATTCGTCATCAAATCATCCAATCCCTTCTCATTCATGTCTTCCCTCACACAATCTATCCATCATTTCTTTGGTCTTCCTCTTCCTCTACCTTCAACACTCATATTCATCACTCTTTTTGTAACATGGCTTTCGACCCTTCTCATTACATGTCCATACCAAAACAAACGGATGCAAGTGACGTATCCAACGCTTTTATTTCAACATCTAGAACGCTCATGCATGTACACGATAACTTAATAACGAGTGCATGTCCACCTAATGGTGTCCACCTATTCATGTGTAGCTAATAATTTAGCTACACATGAATATCCGACTAAGCACATCACATTCACTATCGCCTATTTACAAGCATTTCAAAGTTAAAATTTTAACCCAAATTGGTAAACCGCAAAATTAGAAGCCATCAAACGCACCAGTATTCGTGATACACCGATACTCGATATAATGTTGCTGAAACATGAGCTGTGTGTCGTAACTGATTCAAGATAATGTATTAGCCATCTCTCTCATTCTCATGGAACACACATGATAAAGGTTATGGAAACAATCTTATGCCCACAACGTCTTATATTAATCATCATCACAGCTTTCATATTTATGTTGTCTTTTTTCGGACGCAAGCAAAGACAATGAGTAATACTTCAATAATGTTGGCCGACTTAGGCTGCATGTCCACTGGGAGAGAGATGGGATTGCAAGGAGGAAAGGAGCTGTACACAATTCATCTAGTCTGCACTTGCACGACTCCGCAAATTCCATACAAATCGATTGCTAACTATTTCTGCAAACTTAAGGTGTCCTGTTTACATGCCCTTGATATGTTCTAAAAATCTGTAAGTAGGGTTTGCCTTATTTAGGGTCTCCAGCGTTACTCCATGCATTATGTAATAGTTTACGATTCCATTTTATTCCATAAACAAGTTTCACCATTGTGGAATAAAAAAGTTACAATGAGGCGATAACGAGACGATCTGGGGCCTTACCACTTACCATCAACTCTTACTGCCGTACTCAGAGACGTCAATTAAGTCTTTTGCTGTCACTTTCTTATGTATAGCGTTAAATAGAGAAGGAAAGTTTAATTGTCATTTAAACTTAATTGACGTTTCTGAGTACGGCAGTTAGTGTAGTATTAATGTTAAATTAATACTGCTCTAAGAGTTAATGGTAACCGCTGAATGCGAGCAGCACACTAGAAGAGGACCTGTCGTGGGGGAGGCCTTTGTCCAGCAGTGGACTTCTTTCGGCCAATGATTATAAAACCAAAATCAAGCAGGTGCAACATTGTATCAGGTTAAGTATTTGATGTGGCAATCTTGCTTTTTCATTCTCAACGGCATTCAGTATTTCGATGCCGCTACAACACAACCCCTGCCTATAAATTTAATCATTGGTGTTCACTAACGAACGCACGCTCTAGGCTGAAGCCGGGGAATATCATGTTGGCGTATACTGCAGCCGCCGAATCGTATTGTTTGGTTAATAGTCATGCGAACTGGCGGATTTGTAATTGCCAATTTTAATTGGATGTTCTCTGAGAATGCTCGTGTTTACTATTCGAGCGTATGTACTATACTATACTATGTACTTAACTCCAAAGAGCATCTGCTGCTGGTTAAGTATTTTTGTAGTTTTTATAGGTAACATCATTAAAAGGATAAA
This sequence comes from Scoparia ambigualis, assembly GCA_963921215.1. Classification (NCBI taxonomy): domain Eukaryota; kingdom Metazoa; phylum Arthropoda; class Insecta; order Lepidoptera; family Crambidae; genus Scoparia; species Scoparia ambigualis. Next base: position 9,758,430 of record OY992510.1, read on the forward strand.
ACCGTAGTTTTTCGGTTTTGTCAACACAAGTTTGCGATACTCGCTTGCGCTCCATTCCGACCGCGCGTATGTACAGTCACCAGCATTAAGATGTGACTATTGACGGCCTGCAAAAATATCTGATTATTGGTGGACGGCCTGTATGCCTATTATATGTACATATGCCTTCCACCAATGATCAGATACTTTTGCATCATCTCATCTTAATGCATAAATGACTGTACGTACAAAGTATCTCTCTTTCTTCGAATCGAAATTTCGGTCGATTTTCGTTTGCTATTTACAGCGTTTTCCATTCCTTCCAAATTTTCGTTCAAACAAAATAGGCTTGGCATCTAGATTTACTTAGAGAAAGCGCTCTAAGTAAATAGCAAACGAAAATCGGCCTAACGGACACCGTCCACTTCATATAGGTCCTTGGGCCTACATATGAACAGTTAAATATTTTAATGTTATTGATTGTTTTGAGTAGCTTATATTATGTAGAAAACATAAATAAATAAAGTTTTGTATCAAGTTGGTTAAATAATACAACTTAAGTTAAAAATCGAAGAACACAAACAGTACAAACGAATTCAATTCAATTTCTTATTTGATGGCTTGCTATGATATAGCCAGTGTCTATCTAGGTTTTGGGTAGACAATGTGGTTTAGTTTTTGTTTGTGACTCTGCTTTAAACTTTAAGGCGTTAAGCTCATACAAGAGGAAGACCGTCAAAGAGTAAGATTTAATTTTGAGGGACTGTCAGTACCTTAGAGCATTCAACGTCAGTACAAACGAAACGAGCGGGGATGAATGACATTGGGGCAGCAGGATGACACATATTATCATAACAGTGTTGCTAGGGTTGCTAGAGTATAAAATAACTTATTTTGAGACACTACTATTTATTATTTTTTATTAATATGTTTAAGCTCTTAGGAATTAAAGACGTAAAAAGTAATAAAGGTAAATAATACAACAAGTAGCTATTATTTTAAAACCAGGATTTACATTTTCAATCGCTTTTCACAACTTGGCTTCTTTTCAAGTCAAGTCAAGTCAAAATATATTTATTCAATAAACTCAATTAATAAGTACTTTGAATCGTCCAAATCTTTTTTAACCTACCACCTACCACCCATACAGGACATAATTTTTTAACTGTGGCAAAGAATGGGCGCAAGAAACCACAGCGCACAAAAGCAACGACATTTACAAACAAAAAAAAGAGTATGTCGTTACCAGGTCAATACAAAATATGAATTTAAAAATAAAAAAAAATGATGCAATACAAAATTACAATACAATGTAGTATCAATTAAATAAAGACAATTAGAAATAGCTGTTGGAGTGCTTGGAGCATTTCAGATCCAAGCTGTTTCGTCTTCTGTGTAATCTGACACTTTATAATAAGCTTTTTTATAAAGCTTTTCTTTGATTTTGATTTTGATTTGACCCCTAAAAGAATTATTTATTTTATGGAGCCTAGTATAAGATACTGCTAATATGTTCTTACTTCTAGTGTTTACATTGTGAATATCACTGTTTTTTGAAAACATTCCAGTATTTTTATGAACATAAATCAAATTTTATATATTTTATTTTATCATATTATATTCTTAAATCTCTCTCTGAGAGAGTTGCCAGCCTTTAGGTTATAGATTGCTCGAATAGCCCTCTTCTGAAGCACAAAGATAGTTTGAATGTCAGCAGCATTTCCCCACAGTAAAATGCCGTACGACATTACACTATGCAAGTAACTGAAATAAACTAATCTGGATGTATCAACGTCAGTTAACTGACGGATCTTCATTACTGCATAAGCCGCAGAGCTAAGTCTATTCGACAATTTAGCTATATGTGGGCCCCACTGAAGCTTGGCATCTAACGTGATGCCTAGAAACACAGTGGTGTCCACAGGATTCACATTCTTATCTTTAATTTGTACACTAGTTGTTACTTGCTTAACATTAGGCAATACAAATCTTACACATTTGGTTTTTCCCTCGTTTAATAGCAAGTTATTTTCACTAAACCAGTGAACAATCTTTAAGATCGCATTATTCACATCGTCATAATTTAGGTGTCGTCGTTTCACTTTGAATAAAAGTGAAGTATCATCAGCAAACAATACTATCTCATGACTGTCTTTTACAAAATAAGGTAAGTCATTAATATAAACCAAAAACAAGAATGGACCTAGTATTGAACCCTGCGGAACTTCCATTGTAACCACAGATCCCGGAGATATTTTACCGTTAATGTCGACCTTCTGAATCCTGTTACTCAAGTATGACATTAGAAGGCTCAAAGAAGCATCCCTAATTTCATAGTGGTTAAGCTTCCTGACCAAAGTTTCATGTAAAACACAATCGAAAGCCTTGGATAAATCACAAAATACCCCTAGGGCATCCTGTGATTCCTCCCAGGTATCAAATATTTGGATTAAAAGCTCAACATCGGCGTCAGTTGTTGAGCGACCCCTAGTAAAACCATACTGTTTACAATGTAAAAGTTTATTTCTATGAAAATGAATTTGAATTTGGTCTAGCATCAACTTTTCAAAAATTTTATTAAATGTGGGTAGCACAGAAATACTCGTAGGTCTAAAATTAGAGGGGTCAGAAGTGCTACCTGATTTAAACAATGGAATTAATTTACTATGTTTCATTAGGTCAGGAAAAACACCACAGTCAATACATTCGTTAAATATGCAAGCTAAAACTGGAGCTATTGTCATAATTACTGATTTAGCGACATCCACGGAATTACCCCACAGATCAGCAGTTTTCTTTTTCTTGAGAGTGTTAAATGTATTTAATATATCTATAACACAATTTTTTTTTTAAATGAAATTACTTTCACAAACTTTAACATTCTCCTTCAAAACAGATTCAGCTACAGTGGGGGAGGAAATCAAGGCTTTTGTAGTTGAAACTGGAATGTCAGTAAAAAACCTCTCAAATGCTGCAGCAACATCAGCATCAGAAGTCAAGGTTTTATTATCACAATTTAAATTGTACTCATTATTACGAATTCTGACCTTTCCTGTTTCACTATTTATAATATTCCATGTCATTTTTATTTTGTCATTACTATTCTTTAATAATTCACTAGGCAACACAGTTAAGTCATAGATGACCGCACCTTTTAAAGGAAGTCAATTTTAAATCGGGTAAAATTCATTTTTATTATAATTTATTTTGATATTCCCAAATAGTCATCAATAATCAATAAATATTTTTATAACACATTTGATCGTAAAGTGGCTCTTATTTCTCCGATTTCAGCATCGTAATGTAGCTTATTACACAATAGTGCGGTAATGTAGTTTAAAAAATAGCATCTCGACCAGAGCGAAGAAATAATAGCATTTCTTCCACTAGGGAAAACAGTATTTTTTTAAATTTTTGTCTGTTATTTGACAATGAGCCTACAAAAACGAAAATGTCTTTAGTTTTTATATGTAGAATAATCATGAATAAAGACTCGACTTATTATTGTTTACATATTTCAACAACTTTTTTGAGATATTTATTTAAAGTTTATGGTAAAATTAGTAATAATTTGAATCTATGGACAACACAGACCACGCCCACATAGTCCATGCTTCAGCAAGAAACAACTTCACAGTCTGCACAAGTGCTTAAATGGTGAGATTTAGCCCGTTAATCGCTTTTACGACACCCAAGGGAAGAGAGGGGTTGGTATTATTATTTCGAAGAGCCCATCGCCGCTCTATGCTGTTGGATGTATGTGCAGTCTTTAGTCCGTTAGTCGCCTTTTACGACACCGAAGAGAAGAGAGGGGTTGGTAGTAAGTATTGTTTGATGAGCCCATCGCAGTTCAATGCTGTTGAATGTATGTGCAGTCTTTAGTCCGTTAGTCGCCTTTTACGACACCGAAGGGAAGAGAGGGGTTGGTAGTATTATTTTGATGAGCCCATCGCCGCTCTATGCTGTTAGATGTATGTGGAGTCTTTAGTCCGTTAGTCGCCTTTTACGACACCTAAGGGAAGAAAGGGGTTGGTAGTATTATTTTGATGAGCCCATCGCCGCTCTATGTTGTAGGATGTATGTGCAGTCTTTAGTCCGTTAGTCGCTATTTACGACACCCAAGGGATTGGATGGAAAGACTTCCTACCTTTCACATGGGTACCTATATTTTGTCGATTCAAACAGCGGCTTCTTGTTCAATACTTATTACTTTGAAAGTTTAAAAATAAAAACCTATGTCTAATTTTAGTAAGGATGAAGAACTAAATTTACAGTCTACACCACCGGAAATAATAAGTGAAGCACAAAATGTTATTGACAGCCTATTACCATCTAAGTCCAAAGAAAAATACATGTTGGCTTACCAAAGATTTATACACTAGAAAAACAACAAAAACAGGCAGTCATTTTCAGAAAATGTGTTTTCCTCGCAAATATGTTATAAAACGTCGTATGACATACGTGCGCTTTGATAATTACCGCAATTATATCATAAATCAATTTTACGAGCTAACACATTAGTAGGTAGTTATTGGGCATTCTACCCCACCTTCATTCGTTCGGGCTCGTGCCGAGCCCTCACTCACTGCGGCGGGGTAGAATACCCAATAACTCATATTGGTGATCCCTTTCTTATATACAGGACTGTTTAAATATTGTAGAAATATACTTTAAGCTCATTTTATTGAAACACACTAAACACTGCGGTCGGTTTCATACTTTGTAATGAAATTTGTGAAACAAAAGGAATCATTAAAATTAGAGTGTATATGTCCTCCGGTTTCAAATAAGCCAAAGCGTCATGGTAATTTATTACCAAACACTATACGTTGTATTGTTTGTGGTCCATCAAACTGTGGGAAGACCAACTTAGTTATAAGTTTGCTATTACATGAAGATGGTCCACGCTTTCGTAACCTTTACGTGTATTCAAAATCTTTATATCAACCTAAATACATATACCTAGAAAAGGTGTTGGGTATGGTTGCAGGCACATCTTATAACAAATACAGTAATAACAACGACATTTTGAGTCCACACAAAGCTATGCCAAATTCAATTATTTTATTCGACGATGTTGCTTGTGAAAATCAAAATAATATTAGAGATTATTTTGCGATGGGGCGTCACCAGAACATTGATTGTTTCTATATTAACCAAACTTATACCAAAATACCGAAGCAACTGGTAAGGGACAATTCTAACCTAATAATATTATTTAAACAAGACGATATTAACTTAAAACATGTTTATGATGAACATGTAGGGTCAGACATGACATGGTCTCAATTCCGTAAAATGTGCTCAACTGTTTGGAATAAACCTTTCAGTTATCTTGTAATCAATAAGGACTGCGTACGAAATAATGGATGTTACAGAATGGCTTTTGATACATTTATTGTGCCAGATTAAAATACATAAATGGCTGTTGTACTGATATTGCACCACTTTCATTCATGATTTGGAACCGAGTGGAATCCTACTAAAATGGAAAGAGATCTTAAACAAAAAATTGTAAAATCTGCAAAGGCTGTAAAAAGAAAGGTTAAAATGATAAAGGATTTAAAAAATACAAGTGACATGACCTTGAAAACAATATTGAAACCCATCGTTGAACCGCTTAACCTGTTAGCAAACAAAAACAATGAGCAGCATCATGAAGAAGGTTTGAATAATGAAATTGTTCCAAAAAAAAGTAAAAGTAATGAAAGCGAGGCATTACACTATTCTAGCGATGATTTTAATGAAATTAGCACTGAAGAAGAAGATGATACTGATAATGAATTGTATCAAAAATCTAACAAAACCCTAAGTGTACCTTGTGATGAACACAATGTAAGCGAAGGATCGTTTAAATCTCTTCAGTCATCACCCAACGATAAAAATCAATCGCTGTCATGGTCTACATCATCTGAAGTAATGAAAGACGTACCTTATGGGATTAAAAACGATCGAGGAAAACTGATGCTTGGAAAAAATCGCGTTTACGACGATGGTGACATTTTGAAAATTGGGAACCAAAGCTTTAAGAAAACTCCTGGCTTAAAAGAATTATTGTACAAAAAGAAACCTAATTTAGATGTTATCACAGACAATGACTTACAAAATTACAAAATGCTACTAATCGATACCAATGCACACAGACGTAATTTTGATCCATCAAAACAATTAATTAGCAACAAAGGATTTAAATACATGAATATTATTAAGCCAATGTTTAAATTCTCACGAAATGCAGCTACTAGTCTCGAAAGTCTTTCACAGGGAAAAGGTATTAAGCTTTTAAAAAAAGTTATGAAAGACACTGATTATGTTTATTGGGATGATCCAAATGAGCTAGTTGACCGGTTAAAACTATTATTTGCATCACGAAATGCAGGTAACACTGGTTTGGATAATGAAGTTATTGCAATAATCGAAGAGCTTTATGAAGCTGGCATCATTAACAAAAAAAAAAATATAAGTAGCATGCAACTTTAAATTTCAGCAGTTGAATTACAGTACACAGCGTATAAACACGGTAATGAATTTAGACAAATTTGGCCATCACGTTCACAAGCGTTTACGACTAACAGAATACATTGATACTTTGAATGATGCGTTAAAAAAATCAGAAACGGGTCATTACGATTTGAAATCTTCAAAATTGAAAGGTCTGACGTCACCAGAGAAGGACGATGAAGCCGTAAATAAAGCATATATGGATAAAACTGTTCAAGAGCTCAGAAATGAAATAAATAAGGTTCATAGTCTTGTTCAAGTCTACATAAAGAACTTAGAAACAGCAAGTTCAGAACGTTTGTTTACTACGTTTTATACAAAGTCTGAAATAGATTACATGATTAAGACAAAACAAAGTAAAAATGAGTAAAAAGGATATAGTCGACGAACTCCACAGAGCGGCAAGAAAGAATTTTAGTCGTCGATGTACAATAATAAAAGGAATAGATGATTTATGGCAAGCTGATCTTATAGATTTCCAAAAATATTCACATTTCAATAAAGGATACAAGTACATTTTAGTAGTAATTGATGCATTGTCAAAGTATGTGTGGGTGTATCCTCTGAAATCAAAAGCGATGAATTGTGTTTCGAATGCAATGCAAAATATATTAACTAATTCATCTCGAAAACCTAAAAATTTACAAACAGATCAAGGCAAAGAGTTTTACAATGTTATCTTTGAACAATTAATGAGAAATTATAATATTAATCACTATTCCAGTTATTCTACAAAAAAAGCATCTATAGTAGAACGAGTAATAAGGACATTGAAATGTAACATTTACAAACTATTCAGTTTATGTGGTCGATATCAATGGATTGAAAAAAATTTGAATCATGTGGTGCAATGTTATAATAATACTATTCATCGTATCACAAAATTTAAACCTATTGATGTTAATAGAGCAAACCAGATGGTTGTTAAATCTAATATTATTAAATCACAAAGACATAAGATAAATAAGAAACCGAAATTTCAAATTGGTGATCATGTGCGTGTTAGTAAATACAAAGGAGATTTTTACAAAGGTTACACTCCTAACTGGTCCACAGAAATATTTAGGATAGTGAGAGTGAATCATACGAACCCATCGACTTATCATTTAGAAGATACACATAAACAGAAAATCTTGGGATCTTTTTACGAATATGAATTACAGAGAACAAATTTTCCAGATCTTTATTTGATCGAAAAAGTAATAAAGAGAAAAGGAAATAAGCTTTTTGTGAAATGGTTGGGTCTTAGTGACAAAGAGAATAGTTGGATTAACAAGAATGAATTGGTTTTATGATATAAATTATGCATTCTATCTGTATGCAATCAGTTTGAAAAAATCGATGAAGGAAGGAAGTGGTATTATTAATAACCTCATAAATAATCTACCGTTTGAGTTACATCTACCGGGATACCAATTTTGTGGTCCTGGCACAAAACTTCAGAAACGCTTACTGAGAGGTGATCGGGGTGTAAATAAGTTGGATCAAGCTTGTATGCACCACGACATTGCCTACAATAACAACGATTTGAATATTCGACATAAAGCAGATTTAGAACTTTTAAATATGGCTAAGAAAAGATTGAAATCAAAGAATGCTGGAAAAGGAGAAAAAGTTGCATCATGGATTGTAAAAAATGCGATGAAAGCAAAACTTAAAGCTGGTTCTGGAGTACGGTCGTTTATGTCAAAGGTGAAAAAAATAAAAAATCAGTTAAAAAAAATCAAATCTAAAGACAACCATATCGCTATAAACTTCGCATATGCTGCTGCAAAAAAACTATTCACTAATAAAAAAAGTACACGCTTGCCGCGATGTATTCCTATTCCGAAAAGGGGAGGCATTTTGCCTCTTATTCCAATTTTCGCTGGATTATCAGCCCTTGGTTCACTTGCTGGAGGTGCGGCAGGTATAGCAAAAGCTGTCAATGATTACAAGGTTGCTCAAAAAAACCTTCAAGAATCTGAACGACATAACAAGATGATGGAAGCTGTTGCTCTCGGAAAAGGACTGTATATCAAGTCTCATAAAAAAGGAGCTGGTTTATACCTTAATCCTTCAAAAAACTAATTCATCGGCTACCTAAACGAGCTCTCACTAATTTAGATATTTTAGAACATGCTACCGACATTCCATACTTTCGAGGAGTTTTTATGAGAGATAAATTACCTTTGAAACCAAGAAAAATAGAGTGTGCTATAATAAATTTAGATAGATCTGATAATCCTGGAACTCATTGGGTAGCCTACGTTAAACAAAATGACTATTGTGAATATTATGATAGTTTTGGTAATTTAAAGCCACCATTAGAATTGATAAATTACTTAAGAAACATGTCTATGAACTATAATTATGTACAGTATCAAACATTTGATACAGTAAACTGTGGTCACCTTTGTTTAAAATTTTTAAGAAACTTTTGGAAAAATCATTTATAATAAGTATGAAATAAAAAACTTTGTCAGTACAAAAATGTCTTTCACTGTGTCAATAACTGGTAGAGGAGAATCCTTGATAACAAACTACTCCCCTACTTTACAATTACAAGGAGAATATGAGTGTGGACTCTTGTATTTTTCTACTTTTAACTCCATTCCTAATATTGATGAAAGAAATAATAAATTTTATTATGGTAAAGATGGAGTTATTGAAATACCTGAAGGATCATATGAACTTCAAGATATTTGTGATTTTCTTAAAAGTAACATCAAGAATGCTGTATTAAAATTAACTTGCAATAACAATACATTAAAAACAAGAATTTATTGTACTGAAGATGTTCGCTTCGATAAAAATGACTCCCTAAGCAAAATTTTGGGATTTGGTATGGAAACAGTAAAGGCTAATATAAGTACTGATTCTCGGTATCCTGTCAGCATTTTATCAACAACTATCGTGCGCATCGAATGCGATGTAATCAGTGGATCATTTGTGAACGGAAAAGCAAGTCATATAATTTATGAATTTATACCAAACGTACCACCAGGTTATAGAATTATTGAAATACCTAAAAACTTAATTTATTTTCCAGTCAACCAAAGTACAATAAGTGCAATTAATATAAGGTTGTTAGACGCTGAAAATAAGCCAATCAATTTGCGTGGTGAAGAAGTACAGTTGTATTTACATTTTAAAAAAAAATGATAAATTTTAATATAAACTTACCTCCATCTACTGTTCAAGTCAGTTCTAAGAGGTCATCTCCTAAAGGAACAACGCTCCGTATAAAAAAGAAGCTAACTAAAAGTAATAAGGAATTCCTTAAATTAATAGGCTTGTTAAAATGAATATTTTAAATATTTGTCAACCAGCGTCATATGATAACCGTATTGAAAGTTTTGAGTACCATTCGTACAAACCATACGTGACAAGTTTCAACAAGAACGATGAAATACGAATACCCATTAATCAGCAAGATTTATACGTTCTGCCTGCACTCAGCAGTTTGTATATTGAGGGCAGAGCGGATGTTTACAAATACAACAGCACTACTAAAGAAAAAGAAAGTGCGACGAATGTGCATTTTGTGAATAACCCAGCGTTATTTCTTTTTCAAGACATCCGATATGAACTCAACGGAGTAGAAATAGATAAAGTTAAAAATGCAGGAATTACTACAACTATCAAGTCTTATCTTTCGTTGAATGAAAATGAGTCCAAATGTGCAAAAGTTTGGGGATGGTCTACTACAGGTACAAACACTGGCAACAATGGAGTATTTTCCACATCTATACCATTGAATAAAATATTAGGTTTTGCAGAAGATTATGACAAAATTGTAATGAACTGTAAACATGAGTTAGTACTTTTGAGAAGCAATACAAATCTTAATGTTTTAAAATTAAATGCAGGTGAAGTTGTGGAGGATATTGTAATAAGTAAAATCGTTTGGCGAGTTCCTCACATTAAGGTGTCAGATCGTGAAAGAATAAATCTATTAAAGTATTTAGAAAAAGATCGTCCTATAACCGTAGCATTTCGTAATTGGGACTTGTATGAGTATCCATTACTTCCCAAAACCCGTAAACACACTTGGTCTATTAAAACTTCGTCACAAATAGAGAAACCACGATTTGTTATTATCGCTTTACAAACGAACCGTAAACATAATGCGGTAATGTCGTTGGCAGAGTTTGATCATTGCTTAATACGTGATGTAAGAGTATTTTTAAATTCATCATATTACCCTTATGAAGGACTGAATATCAATTTTGCAGACAATAAGTTTTCATTAATATATGAACAGTATGCTAGATTCCAGCATTCTTATCACGGACGTCGGCCAGAACCGTTGATGAGCCCAAAAGAATTCAAAGATATTGCACCCTTATTTGTTGTTGACTGTTCTCGCCAACACGAAACGCTAAAAGGATCAATTGATGTGAGAGTTGAAATCGAAGCAGATCAAGAGATTCCTGATCAGACCGCAGCATATTGTCTGATATTGAACGATTGTATATTTGAATACAAACCTTTAAGCAATATTGTGAAGAAGATATCATGAACGGTAATACGATAATCGTGGATTTGCAAGGATTTAAAGATTTTAAAAATAAATTTATTATTAAAGAGTTAGCAATAGCAACTAAAGATCATACACAGACATTCTTAATCAAACCTCCCTATACTTTTAAAAAACTCATAGTTGAAGAAAAAAAGCAAGTAAGATGGTTGGAAAAAAATCGTGGACTCACTTGGAGGGAAGGATTCATCGATTATTATGAATTTCGAAGGCTAATTGTTCCGTATTTAAGTGGAAAAAAAGTGTTAATCAAAGGATTGGAAAAAATTGAGTGGATTCGAGAGCTATGTCAAGATTGTGAAATAATAGAACTAGGAGAAAAAGGTTGTCCCAAGTTTTTAACGTTATTTAATGATTATTGTGAAAAGGAAAATAAAACTTTGAATTGTGTCCATCATAAAAAAATTTGTGCATTAAAAAATGTGTTGTGTCTAAAAATGTGGTATTCTCATAACTATAATGTTCTTTAAAATGTAATTATAAGTTTAAATAAAATTTGCTTTTATAAAATAAAAAAGTATTTTTTAAATCATAGGATAAGACTAATTTAATTTTAAAATGCAAAATGTACCTTTTCACAGTTATCGTTTGAAAAATTGTAATAAATAATAATTTAAATAAAAAATACTAATTTTGTTTTTGTGTTTTTATTTTTAAACTTAAATAGGTAATCATTAATGAAACAGTACAATCTTATTTAATTAGATTTATTCCTGAAAAATAAGAAATACATGAAAACTTACTAAACTAATACATTAAACATAATTATAGCCGACTTTTATTATCTATTTTGTGATATATCATAACTCTATTAATAAAATGTATCTCTGTAGACTTATACGTAACAAAATTGTTACGCATAACGTTTACTTGAGAAATTTAATTTACAAATAATTGTCTAGTGATAGTTTTAAAAACTATAGCTATACCCACACAACTTTTTTGAGATATTGTTTATAACACTCTCCGTTTGGTCCATAATTTGGTCCACGTCATCGGTTACCACATATTGTGCACTAAGGAGAGTATTATTATCGTCCGACTCACTAGACACTTGTGATTCTAAGTCTATTATTTGGATCTTTATCAGCCGCCGTCCTTTAGTTTTATCACTTTTTAAAACAAACGATTGCTGCTGCCCATGAAAATTCTTCAAAAAGCTTCTTTTCTTCGGTTGCCTTTTGGAAGCCGTTTGTTGTTTGCGAATCTTATGAAGTAACGGTGAATCCGGTCGTTCTACCAACCAAGGCGGGAACATTTGGCTGAATCCCTCTAGCGGGTCTTGCGCATCTTGCAAAACCGGAGAAGGTGATCGTTCAAGGCCTTTGCTTGTCACATGGAGCAAGCTTTGGCTTAGCACGATGTCTTGGGTACTATTGCCTTGGGAATTCTGAAAAAATAAAAAATAAAAATGAGTTATTTACTGTAAATCTACTATAGAGAAGAATAACATTTTAATCATCACGTTGAACTTTTTAAAATAACTTACCATGTTATTGAAACGCTGCTTTGTTGCTGTTTACTCCGATGTTTTTATGTAAATAAATTTGTATTTCAATATGATGCTATTTTATACTCTAAGTAAGTACTTATATAGGCATTGACTTAGGTGTGAGTGTGTATGTAAAATAACTCCTATTGCTGAGACAGCAGCAAACGCATGCCATGAAACACAAACTTGTCAGGACTCGAACTCGTTACCTATTTTCAACTACAGAGTGAATTATTGATATCGTAATTTAATTGCACAATATGCAGTTTTGTTAGCTATTGACTCACACATCATTACAGATTTATTGGTGTGGTTCTTATTACAATGATGCATGTTTGTGTCGCTGTGCAGTTCACGTTCGCACTTGTCTTTATAGCATTCTTGATATCATGAAAAAACAATAATTGTGTAGATGATGATTAGAACCTAAATTTTATAAGGTAAGTAGAAAGGTTAAGCAACTTTGCAAAGTAGGTCGTCTGATGGGTGACCAAAAACTTATAATCTCGAGCTCCGCCGTGCTTCGGAAGGCTTGTTAAGCCGCTGGTCCCGGCTGCATTAGCAATAATCAGCAACCACCAATCCACAATTGACCCGCGTGGTGGTTTGACCCGTTTTCCCTATCCATCCATAGGGAAGAATCATGTCCCAGCAGTGGGGACATAAATGAGCTGATGATGATGAAGTATTAAGGTTTTATAAAGAAAACAAATATTAATATTACATGAATTTTATTAGGTACGTAATATTGATGTAGCACAATTACATTATATTTTATACAAGGCAAACTTAAATTTAATTAATATAAAAAAACATAGGTACAGATTTACATAAAACACTAATAAAAGTATACATAGAGAAAACTAACAGACAATCAAAACAACCATTGGCAGAATGTACCAGATTCCTTAACCTATATGAACTGTAGTTTGAAAAATACTGTTATGTCATTTTGTTTTCTTGTCCATGGACTCTAAGCTTAACATTTAATACGTAATGTAATGATTACATCCTCACAATTAGTGGTCAGAAATCAATGCGTTCCATACACAAGCCAAAAATAACAATTCTACATAATTGCTCACTCGTTCCTTGGTTTTATGTTGTTAAAAACTTGGTGAAGCTAGCAACAACAATGATATTATATTAAATTGTAACATCATTGAGCAACAACGTGTTACGAAACGGTGGACATTTCCAGTAAGTGAAACACATAAATACCCTTAAAATTACTTGAAATAGGTCTAAACAGTACAGATAAGTACACATATGAAAAACTATTATGCCGTTAAACAATCATTAAACAGCGCTTGTCTATTTCCAGGTTTCACCACTCGAGGAAAGCGATATTTACCATACAAGACAAACTTATGTTCTATTAATATTTTATGAACTTTAGTAGGTACGTATGATGTAGCATAATTACATTATATTTTAAGCAAGACAAACATTATTATTCTATTAATAATTTATAAACTTTATTAAAGCATGTAGCACATATTAACATATCATTGAAGATATACTCGCACTTTGAATTTACTAATCTAAGACATAACATATCTTTTTTAAATTTACAAATATTAAATATAACTCAACAATTAAAAAATTTATAACAAGAAAAATGTTAAAAATTCAATATACTTGTATGTCCCCATGCTTTAGTAGAAACTTTGTCATTTGATATTAACCGCTTATCATCATCGCTAGATAGGGCAATTTTATTCACAGCACATGTAAAAATTTCGTGTTTAATTGTTTTAAACAGAATATTTGTTCTACGAACAATGTCTCCATTAAAAAGTGTTTTTTCATAATCCGTGACATTGAACTTACGTACGATGTTTTTTTTAATACCCTTTGCTTTCTTAATTGTGCTGTCTGTAGTTTTAATGCAGTATAGCTTTGAGCGAAGCCCTACAAATTCAGATATAATTTTTCCTCCCATTTCATCTTTAAATAAACCTGGAACTTTTTTATTTTGAATTGGTAAGGCAAATTGATTCGTTTTACAATAATTACTTGTATCAAAGTAAGGTAAAAAATTATTTTTTAAATCTTTATAAAAATCATCTGTTTGTATGTGGTAAACAAAACTGTCGGTGTCCGTGTAACACATCCGCACATTGGTGTTGTAAAAAGGTTTAATAATAGAATAATGAAAATTATACATAAGGCTTTTTGATAATTCTAAAACAGTGAAGCCAATGTATATTGGTTTATTCATAAATATTTGCTCGGGTTTTAACTGCACTGCTACTAAATTTTCTGTAAATACCGAGGAGCTATGAAAATTTGGACGTGCAATAAGCTGTTGTGCACTTTTTCGTTTTTTAGTTACATTGTCCTGATCTAACCACTGATTAACTAAATGAACTTTGACACGTTTTTCAGTATTTTCTAATGTTTTTCCAAACACACTATTATTCAAAAGTTTGAAAAAATCTTGTTCAAAAGTTGATGAACTATTTTGCCTTAGTGTTGTATTTAAATCAATGTATTGTTTCAGATACGGACTTTGTCTGAAAGTGATAACCCGATGAATTTTCTTCAGTATCAATCCATGTTTTAAACAAGTTTTTAAATGAATATAATGTATAACATATAAAAATTTGTCATATAAATTAGGAACGAGTTTATGATTTTTTCCTCCTGGTGGAATGCATTTTTCTGAACAAAATGGTAAATCGTTATGTAAATTATGTAAATGCTTTGGATATTCTAAATCCACTTCAAGTATAAAACCATACTCTGCCTCTGTTGAAATTTGACAAACATCTAAATTATCAATCTCATGTTGATCTAGAAACCGAAAACTGTTCAATGGTAAGTATTGAGACATACTATGACCATACAAATTATTGCAATCAATATATGTTATATAAGAACTAGGTACAGAATTGTCATAATCTGGTAAAAATACATTATTTGCTTTAGCATATCTATGAGAGCATAAACAAACACCACCTCTGATACCACTCTGTAACATTCGGACCATAGCTAAATTATCAATAAGTTCGAGCTGTATCCCTGTCTTTAATAACATCGCGTCAAAGGATAAACTCGGCGCGGTTAAGTAGAAAGCTGGATCTAATTGATAGTGACGTTTGCAAGTCCGTCTAAACTTTTCGAAAATATCTGCTAATAAAAGCACATCAGTTTTCAAATATAAATCCGTGTAACTTCCTAAATCTGAAATATTAAATGTTGACCAAATTAAATGTGCATGACGGTAATCATCTTCAGAAATATCTTGATCAATGAGTGAACTATAAAAATATTTTTTTTCTGGAAGTGACTGTTCTTGATATCGTTCCCAAGAGTTCATATATTCATATGGATATATGCCCTTACGAGTGAGCAGCTTTAATTTAAGTTCACAAGGAAAGTTTTTTTTTAAATATTTGAAGTCTTCTGGTTCTAAAGTATCTGCTAATTTGCTTAAGCTGGTTCCCAAAAACTTGAATGAATCTACAAAACGAAGTTGAAAAAACTCGTTATTTGAAACTGGCACAAACTTTGTAAATGAAATATAATTTTCTTTAGTTTTTGGAATTATTTTTATGCTTCCAGGAGCCTCACCTAACGCTTTAATAAATAAATGGCAGTCGTATCCAGCTAAATTGTGAAAAAATATAGGAACAAATGAAGGTCGTTTATATTGCAAATTGCAAAAAGGATGGGCTGCTCCGCGAAATCGACCAGTCACGTGGCAGTGATCGCGAACTTTATCAGAAAACACAAAATTTTGACAAATGTGGCATCGTGTTGCTTCATTAAAATCGGATTGGTCCTTGTCGGTAAATATCATCGGAGCGTTTGAACTTACTATTTCATATATTTTTTTAACATCTTTTAGTACTAACTCTACAAATCGCATAACACAATCAGGTCCTCGATGTGATACGTAACGATTATAACTCGAATCATCACAACAAACAATATAATATGCAAACGCTACAGGTACATGGTGATGTAACGTTGTCGTGTTACTAGTAGAACAAGTGGTATCAGAATTAGTTTGCAACATTGATTCAAAATCAGCATAGATACAAAATGGTATATTTTGTTTACGGTTATAGTTTTTAAATTTAATAACCGAACCTTTATCGGGTAATACTGTCACTACACCGCTACACAAATGGCTATCGACTTCTTCTGAAGTATTGAAAAATATAAGACACAAATCACAGAAGTATAACTTGTTGTGGTGGGAAGTGATTTGACTTCTAAAAAGTCTGGAACGGTCTTTAATCAAACAGTAATGAGTGTTACTACCATCTTCGAGAAACAATAAATGTATAATTTTGTTTTTGCATTTCATATCAATGTCTGATTTATATAGAGGACCTATAATTGTTTTATTATTTTTTAAGCCATAAATTATAAACTTTATATTTGGATTATTATTTTCAAAGATCTTTATATCGCGAAAAGTAACCGGAAAACACATTCCAGAAATATTAAACAACTCACGATAATGAGGATAAGATGAAACTCTTTCTGCATGTGTCCTAGCTGGGTGGAGAGCAGCTGTCACGCACCATAAAAAACAACACTGATCTTTATTAGCAATATTAAGACATGCCTTTTTTAATTGAATTGATTTAGGCAATGGAATGTAACTTGAGCCTCCAAGTGGCTGATATTTGTTAAGATTGACCTCAATATGCAAATTGTTTAAAAATGTCCATCCACTATCACGATCTTCAAATTCTTCAATACGTTTTTTTAGGTAATTAACTGCCTCAGAGTACATATTTTCAAAGTCGTAATTGTAGTATAATATTTTATTTTTCGTTCCGAACGATTTAATTGATTGTGAATTATCTTTAAATTGTAAAAATGTTGCAAATAATTCAAAATTTATTTTCGCACATGTATGTTTTATAAGAAATTCATCTAAGAGCGACTTTAATTTGTTACGTATTCCATCTAAAAACCTATCCACTGACGTTAACTGAAAATCTTGTATGGCTACTATTTTATATGTTACGATACGATTGCGAAATGCGGATGTAACTATTTCAATACCTTCACTATGTTTTATTGACTCACAATTTTGCTTATGCAAATTACTTCTCAAATGACCCACCCACGATTTACTATGGATTGACGTGTTACATGTCGTACAGAAAGGCATTTTAATTACGATTAAAATATATTTTAACCGATGAGTTAAATGATCAATCAATGTCTTAACCAAATGAATATATTACTTAAATATAGTATGTGCTACATTCAGAGTTCGGACCTAATAATAATAATAAAATAAGTACCTATAACCTATAAAAATTATAATATTATTTAAAATTAATTTTATCAGAATAGTAAACCGGTTCCGAATTCTCAAATACCTCCCAGGCTTGTGCCAGGAAGCCCTGCAGTGCTTCCCAAGACGGAGAGGTGTCGTCACACTGCAACCTTACCGACGCTAGCGCTGTCTTGTATCGAACCTCGACGGGGTTTGACACGTAGTCACTCGTTTTGTAGACCTTCAGGTCTACAAAAAATTCACCGCTGCTCACTGCGGTGCGACGAGAAGTTCCTGTCGAGACCCGGCTGGCAAACGATGATGTTGCTGTTCCAGCACTCGGCTTCGGTCGGCTGCTAGCAGTTTCCTCCGACCGCAAAATATTGAAGAGGTCACGCTTCGGCTGTTTTCTGTAAATTATTATATGAGTATATTAGATATAAGTAAAGTATTGTTCAGCCCGGTGTCAGACAGCGACGACAAGGACATGTACTTGAAGAGGTCTATGACCCACTGCTAGGCAAAGGCAAAAAAAATCCGAAACACACTTTGTCTGACCTGGGAATTGAACCCGGAACATTCAGGTATCGAACCGAGCGCTTTGCCACTCAACCACTGATGTGTTGACGAAAGCATTGTTCTAGAAACATTTAATTTCATAACACTGTACTGTGGCAAGGTACTAAATATATATAAATATATATATATATATATATATATATATAATTTGGACTTATTAAAGTTGTATTATTTTTTATTTTTATGAATTCTTTTGAATGTAGCTAATGTTATTTTTTTTTTGTTAATTAAAGTAATTGGTTTTTACTGTTTTAATTAAATAAATAAATAAATTATAAAGAACACAGTTGAGTTGTTTTCATAAGTTACTACTAAACCAGACTTGGAGTTAATAATGATAAGTAATAACAAATTTACCTGCGGGAGCCAGAGACAGTCTCATGAGGCGAAGTCTCACAGGTTTTAACAGTTTTGCGTTTGGTTGTGGCTGGCGAAGACTTGCTCTTCTTTTTAGGAGGAGGTACCTCCGAAATCACAGAAGATGCTTCGTACTCGGAGTCAGACCTATGAAATAAATAAATTATGTTTTAGACTACACTCGAACCTGTAAGCTTATTTCGCGTGGTACACCTATTCAAACGGATAAACGTAACAACAAAGTGTTTTCGTTGGCTAACTGGTTGGTATACAAGTTTTCGTATTTGATAATTAATGCAAATTGACTATCGAAAACACAAACTTATACGCAAACACAACTCGCTGTAAAAATATAAATATTTAAAGGTTTTATTTTACTTACGCACATTGTTAAATTGATGAAGATATTCGCAGAATAACACTTAAACACACTGTTGAACCGTTTAAAAAATAGACTTTATATTTATCACTAAAATCGAATTAAAATTATAACTGTGTAACAAGCACACCCAAATTCATGAAAATTATAATGATTTTTTTTCGATGCCAGTGGTTTTATGCAGAAAAAAGTCCATTGTCAGCAAAAAGTGGTCAAGCGTGAGTTCTAATGACGTAAAAATAATATTTATTGTATTTTTAAAATGTGTATTTTTATCCTAAGAAATAAGACAGCACTTAGTCATTATTATAAATTAAAAATATATTTATGACTTGTTGTTGACTGTGACTTCGTTCGCGTAGAAACTATGTGACTATGTAGGTACTACATAAAACTTTCTAAAAATGTAATCTAGAATAAGCCTTATAATATAATATCAGCTATCTGCTAGTCAAAGTATCATCAAAATCAGTCCAACCGTTTCAGAGATTAGCTGAAACTAATAGACAAGAGAAGCAAACCCTGGAAAATTATTATATTGAAATGAAATATACATAATTAACATTTTAAATGCTTCACATTATTCTATTAAACTTAATTATATTTATGACTTGCTGTTGACTGTGACTTCGTTCGCGTAGACATTAAGTAACTATGTAGGTACCTACTACATAAAACTTTCTAAAAATGTAGTCTAGATTAAGCCTTATAATATAATATCAGCTATCTGCTAGTTAAAGTATCATCAAAATCAGTCCAACCGTTTCAGAGATTAGCTGGAACAAATAGACAAGAGAAGCAAACCTTGGAAATATTATTATATTGAAATTAAAATATACATAATTGACATTTTAAATGCTTCACATTATTTTTTACTACTTTGCAATATTATTCGATCAAACAATCGTCTTTGTAATATTATCGCAGCCGCTGTTTGTGTAATTGCTGTCTTTGCAGTATAACTAGTAGAGACGTGTTCCTACGAGTTTTCGATAATAAACATCGATTTGTATGTAGGTCATACCTATTTACTTTTCATACTAATACTTGTTTTTAATTGAGTTATATATCGGAGTTAACTTCAAAATATAGCGCCGATAATTTTGTATACTTACATATTATTATGTGTTATTTATTATTAAACAGTTCTATAAGTTCATGAAATTGTGTTCTTTTTTAGGTAAGGTAAGTATCTATCATTTTATCTTATCTAAACGAAATAGAAATAACAAGAAAGATACTATATTTTGATAGGTACTGATTCTCCTTTTTATGTAGACTAGTTTTGTTATTATTTTTAAATTTCATACTAATTGATTGATACTTCAAATTTGAAATATAGATTACACAACATCGATTTATGTTTGAGCATCGATTACTCGGATGTGATCTAAGCAAGAAGCAGCTCTAGTGCAATGCGTGGGGTTCATATTCGTTTCATTCGCTTCCCACGTTTTGAACCATTATGCGACGCGCAAGGCACCGACACGCTACGCTACGTAACGTGTGTTTCATCATCATCATCATCAGCCTATACTAGTCCACTGCGGGACATATGCCTCTCCAAGTGCATGTGTTTATAAATCTATAATTAATATAGAAAGTGTCTTAATTCAACTAGAACTATATGAATTGTAAAAAGAAGAAAATCATGTAAGTACATACATAATAAGATAATTTTTTTCGTCTTAAAAAATGTTTAACATATCAAAAATATTGTTTAAACACTTTTGTTTATTCATTGAATCTAGAAAAATCTTACAGAATAAATGCTTCGAGTCGTAGTATTATGCAAAGCTAATAATTTTCGTTGCCTTGTTAGTAATTTTAATATAAAAATGGTTTTTACTTTTCACTTTTACTCGATGTTTCAATGATTGAAGTATCTATAATGTACAAGAATAATTTCTCATAATAAAATTCTCATCTAAGGAGAAAATTCACTGGCATTGATAGTATTTTCCTACCAAGCTTTTTGAAGTTAAATTGTTGTAAAACCCATAAAATGTATTTAAATCTTTTAGGAAGTTTAATTTTACAGTACTTACCATATTTTTGTGTCCGTCACAAATGATTTTAATGTCCATGTTTTATTTTAAGGTCCTGGAGAGTGGAATCTTTTCAACCTATGTGCAAATATTTCAACCAAGTGGAAGCTCATCTTATAATTTGTAAGTTTTTGAATAAATAAATATTGAACAATATCAGACATATTTAATTACATAATTAAACATGTTTTTTTTTTTTTTTTTTTTCAGATGTTGATGGATGAACCTGCTATCGGCGTGTCTCGTTGAAGAAAAGATAAAAATTTATATTTTATGAATGTTTGTATGACTAATATTTATATAAATTAATTAATAAATACAATACAACCCATCCCAAATCCTTTAAAGGTAGGCTATCACATACTAAGTTTACATACAAGTATGTGGTAGCTGAGGTAATGGTAAAGTTATACTTGGTACGGTTGGTAAGGTTGGTATTTGGTAAGGTTATGCTAAAGGTAAAGTTTTTTTTTTTTTTTTCTGACCATGTATTGCTGTCTATAGACAGAAGTAGATTCGTTTAAGCAAGTAGCAGTTTAGCTTTGTCTCATTAGGTAGGTTGGTGTTCGGTGTGTGATCTTACCACGGGCTCGCACCGTCGCCTGATAGGAATCTGTTCGGTGCGTGATCTTACCCACGGGCCGCAGGGAGTTACTTACCATGGTTTCCCCCAACCGAACAGTTAGGAGGTGTTCGGTGTGTGATCTTACCACGGGCTCACACCGTCGCCTGATAGGAATCTGTTTGGTGCGTGATCTTACCCACGGGCCGCAGGGAGTTACTTACCATGGTTTCCCCCAACCAAACAGTTAGGAGGTGTTCGGTGTGTGATCTTACCACGGGCTCGCACCGTCACCTGATAGGAATCTGTTTGGTGCGTGATCTTACCCACGGGCCGCAGGGAGTTACTTACCATGGTTTCCCCCAACCAAACAGTTAGGAGGTGTTCGGTGTGTGATCTTACCACGGGCTCGCACCGTCACCTGATAGGAATCTGTTCGGTGCGTGATCTTACCCACGGGCCGCAGGGAGTTACTTACCATGGTTTCCCCCAACCGAACAGTTAGGAGGTGTTCGGTGTGTGATCTTACCACGGGCTCACACCGTCGCCTGATAGGAATCTGTTTGGTGCGTGATCTTACCCACGGGCCGCAGGGAGTTACTTACCATGGTTTCCCCCAACCAAACAGTTAGGAGGTGTTCGGTGTGTGATCTTACCACGGGCTCGCACCGTCACCTGATAGGAATCTGTTCGGTGCGTGATCTTACCCACGGGCCGCAGGGAGTTACTTACCATGGTTTCCCCCAACCGAACAGTTAGGAGGTGTTCGGTGTGTGATCTTACCACGGGCTCACACCGTCGCCTGATAGGAATCTGTTTGGTGCGTGATCTTACCCACGGGCCGCAGGGAGTTACTTACCATGGTTTCCCCCAACCAAACAGTTAGGAGGTGTTCGGTGTGTGATCTTACCACGGGCTCGCACCGTCACCTGATAGGAATCTGTTCGGTGCGTGATCTTACCCACGGGCCGCAGGGAGTTACTTACCATGGTTTCCTCCAACCGAACAGTTAGGAGGTGTTCGGTGTGTGATCTTACCACGGGCTCACACCGTCGCCTGATAGGAATCTGTTTGGTGCGTGATCTTACCCACGGGCCGCAGGGAGTTACTTACCATGGTTTCCCCCAACCAAACAGTTAGGAGGTGTTCGGTGTGTGATCTTACCACGGGCTCGCACCGTCACCTGATAGGAATCTGTTCGGTGCGTGATCTTACCCACGGGCCGCAGGGAGTTACTTACCATGGTTTCCTCCAACCGAACAGTTAGGAGGTGTTCGGTGTGTGATCTTACCACAGGCTTGCACCGTCACCTGATAGGAATCTGAAAGGGATCACCAATATGAGTTATTGGGTATTCTACCCCACCGCAGTGAGTGAGGGCTCGGCACGAGCCCGAACGAATGAAGGTGGGGTAGAATGCCCAATAACTACCTACTCACATTGGCCCTTTATAGAGTGTTTTAGAGTAAAACAAATGTAGGAAAAACAAACGTATATATAACTAAAACATATAACAATAAAACACTATGGTGTAAATAAAAAGGATAGTTATCATAGTAAGAATGCAAAGTTTCATAAATTTTGGTTTAACTGTTTTGAGTATATTTAGGTGAAATGGAGGGACCCCCAACAACATGTTGGAACACATTACACAAAAATGAAATAACACTTTCAAGATATTTCGATAGATGAATTCTAGTGACAGAATCCTACTCCGCGCATCGTACAATTGTTTTCATTATAAACATGTATTTACAGGCGGATAGACCGAAGCAACTCGCTAGTAGAGAGCAGCAGCGGTCTGGGCCCCTTGAGTCCCGGGGCAGGGGCCGCCATCAGCGCCCTGGGGGCACTCCAGCCAGACCTCTACACGAAGCGGGAGGCGCCCCTGGTCATCGAGCTGGAGGGCGTGGGTCCCTCGCTGGGCCGCATCCACCTCCGGCTGAAGTATGACTTCGATAGGTCCGACTTGGAAGTGCATCTCATTGAAGGTTAGTTAGTTTTATTTTTAGAACGATTTTTTTTATAAGTAGTTATTTATTTCTTTTAGGAAAGCTTACAGGCAAATATTCTCATAAATTAACAACTTAATTTCTATATTGCTAATTACAAGCTATCACATTTTAACGTATACATAACATGATGATTTTAGGGTAAATCTTATACTGCACTGAAATAATCTAGATGCGTATAGGTACGCCAAGACAACAATAACAAAATAATCATTTAGAATATTACTTATAAGTATACATTTTCACATACATACTTACACAATATAATATGTATACACACACATGCATAATAAACCATATATAAACAAATAATTCAGATAAGTAACAACACTTAAAATTACACAACCGATTAATGGCATAAAATGGTATTCAGAACATTAACTTGTCGTATGTTATCTCACGACACGAGCCGTGTCGCGTTCATTAGAAGAATACCTACTACCACCCCCTTTCTTCCCTTGGGTAAAAGGTGACTAACGGACTAAAGACTGCACATACATCCAGCAGCATAGATCGGCGATGGGCTCACCACCTTTCACGCTGAGCACATGTGCAGTCGCTATTTGGTGAAAAACGAACTATGGCAGAGGATTGCTTCTGCGGTCCTCATTGCCTGTACCTGACTAACCCTTCGGGGATAATAGTCGTGATTATTATGTATGTATGTATATTCTCTCATATATCATACTTACAAACTTTCGCGTTGTAACAATTAATCATGTATTTTATTAGTTTATGAATCTAATTAGGAAGATACAATGGGGCTGGCACATCCACGTGGACAAAAGTCCTAAACTAAATAAAGAGAAAAAAAAAACAATGCTATTCCATTATCCAAAGATATAGTATAGTGTGCCCTCTTTGCCTATCGGAAATCTATTCCTGAACAAAATTAAATGAGCTTTTAATAATATTAGTAGGATATTCAGCAACTTGATCTAAAGCTTTCACCTTTAAAGAAATTGGGTTATGGCAGTGATTTTCACTAATGAAGATGAAGTTTATTTATAGGATGTTGTTGCACAAAAGACGCTGGAAGAGGCATGTGCAATTAACCTCCTACAAGGTGGTCCGACGATCTAATGAAGGTTGCCAGTAGCCGCTGGATGCGAGTAACACAAGCCTGCTCGTGGTGGAGTTCCTTAGGGGAGGCCTATCTCCAGCAGTGGACGTCGAGGTTCTACTGCGAGCGTACTCCTCGGCAGGTCCTAATAAGACAAGATAAGAGTGTAATATAGGTGCTGTGCAGCTGTGAGATTCTCTAAGCGGCACATAGACGCTGCGCGCATTTTTGTGATCTGCTGTCTCTTTTCAATTCTATGAATATGAAAGAGACAGAGTCAATTCTCAGCGCTGCGGCAGCACTGACTGAGATACTGAATAGCCCCGCTGGAAGCGGCTCATTAATAGAATACTACCGTCCCGTACCCTTCCCTTGGGTGTCGTAAAAGGCGATTAACGGACCAGTGGACTGCGGCAGTAGATTGCTTTTGCAGTTCTCATTGCCTGGTCTCTGACTAACTGTATGTAAGTATGTAAGCTTGTAAAAGTCTTCTCCTTTCCAGCGCACGACCTAGCCGGGTACGAGGCCGGCGGGTTCAACGACCCGTACGTGCGCGTGAGCCTCCTGCCCGAGGTGGACACGCGCGTGCGCCAGACGCCTGTGCACAGGAACGAGGCCAACCCGTTCTTCGACCAGCACTTCAAGTTCCCGGTGTCACACGACGACTTGGGCGACAAGACGCTGCTGCTGCAGGTGTTCGATTACGATAGGTAAGTCGACATCCACTTTGTCTCCTGCTTCGAGAGATGCGTGCTCTGCTGACGATTTTGTAGTCAGGATGACTTCGATACAGTTTTTAAGGGAGCGGCAGATGCCCGTGCACGCAGGTAAGGTCATCCCTTTTTCCGACCAGCACTTCAAGTTCCCGGCGTGTCGCACGACGACTTAGGTAAAAAGACGCTGCTGCTGCAGGTGTTCGATTACGATAGGGAAGTGGTAGATATTGTACCCTGCTCCAAATTATTTCAGATCTGCGTTGCGTGCTCTGCTGACCCTTTTTTTTCCTCTTAAATAATAGCTTTGTGCTATCAGCACATTTAGCTAGTGTCAAGTAAGATATATTGACAATATGTGGATGATAATAAGTGATAATGAACGTTTAATGGTAAATGATTTTCCCCCAAACCCCTCGAGACTCAACAAAGCTGTGGGACTTTATTGAGGTCTCACACGGACTTCTTGAGAGAATTTTAAAAGTGATGTTGCACTGTTTTGTTTTATTTGCTAACAATAATGCACGTTCGCTAACACTTAACAGTAAATAATCCACCATTATGTCACATTATTATTCGACAAAACACAAATTATAGAAAATAAAACAAAACAGCAGACGTGACACTTCACTTTCCCGCCAAGAAGTCAACCCTTTTTTAGTCAAGACGACTCAAACATTTTTTTATTGCGACTGGCACATGCGCGTGCACAGAAACGAAGCCAACCCGTTCTTCGACCAGCAACTCAAGTTTCCGGTGTGACTTGGTGGTACAATCTTACACCCTTCGCTTCATATGTCCACAGGTGCCTTCAAGATGCTGATTAAGGGTTTTTAATCACATTATTACATTTTTCAGATTTTCCCGCAATGAGGTGATGGGATCGGCTAAGGTCCCTTTGTCACGCGTAGAGGTAGCGGGCGGAGCGGAAGTGTGGGCGGAACTGTCCCGCGAGCGGCGTCCACCCGAAGAGCTACAGGAGCTATTGCTGTCTCTGTCATATCTGCCGTCAGCGGAAAGGCTCACTGTTGTCGTGCTGAAGGCACGGAATCTACTGCCACCGCAAGAGGGCAAAGATGCGTTAGGTAAGTCGTGCGCAAATAACAGAGGGTTAACTGAAGTGCTCTTATCTGAGGAGCAGAAGCTACTGGCTACCGCTGTCTTTGTTTCCTCTTACGCTTAACTACGAGTTTAAACTTAGTTAAAAGAATAGTAAAACATACTAATAAAAACATACAAAGATACAGAGATAGATCTTTGTCTGAAATGAAAATAAAAATTATAAATATAAAAGGTACAGCGGTTTGTTAACTGCCAGACATTATGCCCTTAGATAGGATGTGGTTGGAACCTTGATAGTTACACGTTCTTAATTTTTATAGTACTTACTTGTCTTTTTCAGATGTATATGTGAAAGTGTATTTACTAGTGAACGGAAAACGTGTGAAAAAGAAGAAGACCAATAGGAAAGAGATAAACAACCCCGTCTGGAACGAGGCTCTTTCGTTCAGCCTACCGTCCGCAAATCTTCAGGAGGCTTCCATTGAGGTAAGACATAAGTTGATAGCCAGCGGTTGCGCGGAGCGGCGCCGGTGAGCGGATTCTTTGACCATTGCGCCGTTCCCGTTGTACCTACTACGGAAATCTCAGTCAATAGTCATAGAAAGAACGCAATGAACAAAGTATCCGCTTGCCGCTCCGCTCTCAGCGGCACTGCAAGGCCGTGGCCGAGCCGCTACGCTTTCCTAAAAACCTCCACTCCTCCACACCTCCACATAGGTGTTATATATCTAATAATCAAAGTGACCTTGCCCATTTTCATGAAATCTTTTATCAACATTGAGAACCAACACAGAAATAAAATAGGCAGGCCGTAGTACCTACCTACTTAGTAGCTGTGAACTCCAGCTGAAGTATTCGGCCTTGTAATCACTGCCATCGTGAGATGAAGTTTAGAATGTCCCCAATAAGCAATTAAATAACTTTATAACGGCCCAAACGGCCAAAATTCAGTACTTAATCATCATTAGCCTATAAACATGGCACTGCTGCGCACAGGCCTTACTCACGTTTTAACCATCTCCGTGGATAAAGAGGTCCCCGGTTATACGTTACCCGGATCTTTGTGTACTTGGTTTGGTTGGTGGTAAAGTAAGTAAGTCGTGTTAAGTCGCCCTGGCTAGCTACCACTATCTTATTCTAGTCTGGCGCCATATCAACAATGTTAGCATTGTTGTGATCCGAAAGTTTAGAGAGAAGATCATAGCCAGTTACTCAGTGGTTGAGGATTCCGAGTGAAGCGCGCTTCCACCTTCGGCGTTATCGTCACTTAGGTACCATCAGGTATCGATTCGATTGGGAAATTATGCGAATGGAAAAATGGCTTGCAGTGAAATTCGATTTTCGGAAAGTCATCGCCACACTCACTCCGGTCAAGCGCTTGGCCTTCATCTCACCTGATGGTACCTAAGTGACAATAACGCCGAAGGTGGAAGCGCGCTTCACGAGTGTGACGATGACTTTCCGAAAATCGAATTTCACTTCTAGCCATTTTTCCAATCGTATAATTTCCCAATTGAATCATTTCCTGATTTTTTTTTTCCGGAGGTTGATTTTTTCAGAAGCTATTTTTCTTTTCGTATTATTTACCAATCTAATCTTTTCCTGATAGTTTTTTTTCCGGAGGTTGATTTTTTCTGAAGCTATTTTTCTTTTCACGTAGGTAATTTTCGAAATTTGATTTTGTTTTTTTTTTTTTTTAGATAATGGTTATTAATCGTCTAATCAGCAGCTTGTCTTACATTGGATCTCAGCAGCATCATCTTTTAGTCCCCAAATTCCCGATATTACATTAGTTCTATTTTGTGGTTATATGACAGTAAAAATGTTACCTACTTTTTATTTTAAATACTTAGCATAGAAATTAGAATGGGAAAAATTGCTAATAGTGATCAATTAAGCGAATGTGTAAATTACGTGACTAGGAATATTTGAGAATGAATGAAAAAAAAATTACCCTCCAGGGAAAAAAACGCACAGAAAATTAAACATTTGGAAATTATGCGAATGTAAAAATCGCTTGCAGTAAAATTCGATTTTCGGAAAGTCATCGCCACACTCCCGGGAGTAAAGTATATAGCCTGTAATATACTGTCCCACTGCAAGGCAAAGGCCTTCAAACGTACTGTTGCATGGGGAAATTAGGCCATAACCCTAATCCACCATCTATTCTAAGGCTGTCGCCATAACAACGATGTTTATAGCATTGTTGTGTTCCGACAGTTTGAGATAAGATAGCCAGTTCCTCAGTGGTTGAGAATTCCGGGTGAAGCGCGCTTCCACCTTTGGCCTTATCTTCACTTACCATCAGGTGAGATAAGGCCAGGCGCTTCCCGTAGTAGAATAAAGAAGAACCCAGTGCGGGTTGGTGAGTCTGCTGCATTCTGTGGTAATAGTTGAAATTCCTTCAGGTGTGCGTGGTGGCGGGCGGCGGCGGCCTGGTGGTGGGCTGGTGCTGCGTGGGCGCGGCGGAGGCGGGCGCCGAGGGCCGCCACTGGGCGCAGGTGGCCCACGAGACGCGCAAGGCCGTCGCCATGTGGCACACGCTCAGGTAGACCTGACGTCACTACTCGCAACTCACGCCGCGCTGCGAATATCCAGCGTTCTACAACTCGTCAGGCATTTGTTTAAGAACACCGAATATCCAGCATTCTACAACTCGTCAGGCATTCGTTTATTAAGAAGACCGTAACTTCCATCACTTTATATTACTAAGAGAGTAAGTAGAGGAAATCGACCTGGCGACGTCACGTCAACACTCAGCGTACAACTCGTCAGGCATTTGTTTATGAAGACCGACCGAAAGCACGCCGCTGGCTTTTGTCTAAGGCTTTTGTTCACTGAGAAGACCTGTTTTGTTTTATATTACTAAGTGGTGTGAACATCCAGCGCACAACTCGTCAGCCATTTGTTTATTAAGAAGACCGACCGAAAGCACGCCGCTGGCTTTTGCTAATAAGAAGACCGTGTTTTGTTTTATGTCGATAAGAAAGTAGAGAGGAAGTCGATTTGGTTTTGTTAATTAAGAAAGAAGACCGTGTTTTGTTTTATGTTACTAACAGACACTGCGAACATCCAGCATACAATTCGTCAGCTATTTGGTTTAAGAAGACCGACCGTTACTTTCACCATTTGAGAGCACGTCGTCGGCTTTTGTGAAGTAAGAAGACCGTGTTTTATTTTGTATCACGAAGATAGTAAAGGGGAAGTCGACCTGGCGACGTCACACCTCGAACACCGCTCTGCGAACATCCAGCTCGTCAGGTATTTCTTTGTTAAAGGCGGTGCGCTGGGTTAGTTTAACCATTCTAAGGGGCCGTACTTACGCATTAATCCAGTGATGTTTTTTTACCATTTTTTAAGTCTCCCTCTCCCTTGGTGATACGTGGTGAGGTTCAAGACTAACCCCACCCCCGCACCCAAAATCACGTGTATTTTTCAGTACCTATACACAGAATCTTAGAATTTTTAGAATATTTTCTTTATATACAGGTATAAAGTAAGTATAATCTAATTTGATTTTAGAACCAGGCAACGGCGCCGCAGAATAAATAATACTTAGTACCTACTTACACGGCGCGGCGTGTCAAAGTCACACACATAACGCCGCTTTCAGTTTAGAAATCGCGCGTTTGACGAGAAAAATAAATTCACGTGATATCTTACTACTCCCCCCCTCCCCCCTTGTGATATTTCATGATTTTTGCCGAACCCCCTCCCCCCCTTTCGAGCCTCACGTGATTAATGGACGGCCCCTAACGAGTCGCCCAACCGAGCTGGATTCGACGATATAAAGCAAATAGGAATCTGGTAGGTACCTACAATGTTTCATAATTGTATAACCAACTTGTAAATGCTTCGATGCCAATACAAATTTAAATTTACTACTCTAAATAATAGTTGACTTTAAAGTAGGTAATAAGCTCTTTATGAATACATCGTTCACTGGGAATTTCCGTACCTAATACTGGGAACCACGGCAGGCTCGGTGAGCGACAATATTTGGTTTTCAATTTAAAAAAAACAGCATAGATAGGTAAAGAAATACCTGTTGCACAAGGACTACTCGACAACATAGCTACAAGAGCTTTGTCAACGATATTACAGGGCCTAAGGTTTTGTATGATTTATAGAGTGTCTATTAAAGTAATTTCACATATTTTAAGCACCAAGGTAGGTATGCCCAAGATTGTCTAGGTCCCTACTGTCAACGGAGAAGTTAATTTCTGTAAAAACACGAATATTTTTTTAAGAAATTCTCTGAATATCTGTAAAATATTGACCTTGTAAAAGTAGTAAAATGTTTATAAGTACTTATGTAAGTGTGTATATGTATAAATTGGCGTGCCTCCATCTGCTTAACGTCACACGCCTTGCTGATGTTGTGAGCTAAAAACTATCTAGCCCAGACAAGGGCAAATGTGGCCATCAATTTACATACATAGGTAGCCATAAAACCCATTGCACATTCACGCCACAGTAAATAGGTAGACCTTCCATCCTTCCCTCCTTCCATAGACGTAATAAGTAAGTATTATTATAGAACGGACAGGTACAGCAGCGGTCGCCGCGTCTTATTAGCATTATTTCTATACTTAGGGTGGATTCGACCAAACTGGAATAAGACTTACTCCGAGATTATTAGTCTAATACAAATTCGGCGTTTAATCTAGGTATAAGACCTTATTCCAGTTTGGTCGAATCTACCCTTAGTAGGATACTTAAATCCGCCGCTAAGTCTACAGTCAGTTTGTAATTTTTTTGTGCATTTTCATTTAAATAAATGTTCTGCTATCTCGAGCATACTGTTTTCTACCTACTAAAGGTATCTGCGCAAAAACCACAATGAACAATAAACTGGACACAAATGAAAAGCAGCTGACTAGGTACCTACCTAATTTGATAATCTCCAGATATAAAAAAGTCCATAAAATGTCTAAATTAATGGCGTTACTTGAAGATTAATATTCAATAACGTAGTATAGTATGTATTTTGCCTTATGAATATTTATAGGTAGAGAACCTTCAGGAAGACAAAACTCCGTAAGTATTTAAAAGTGACCATATCATAGCTAGTGTGAGGTCACCCTCCACTGTGGACTCACGTCACGTCTACATCTAAGTACTATCTTAGTCCGGCAACTTCGTGCGCGACCGTCCCGATGGATGACGACGAATCGTGGTGGGGACGAGGTACCTACCTACCCAAGATGTCAGCGGGTAGCGGGCAGGGACTAAAATATCGATAAAAAAATATATCGATATTAAAATTTATCAGTTAAAAATATTGATTTTTCTGTTAACGTTAATTATATCGAAAAAATATCGATAATTAATAATCGATAAGGCTTTTGTCGCGTCATGCATTGTTGCCAAATTTACGTTTTGATATTGTCTGGTGGCTAGGCTCGCGCGCCGCGCCGTTGCTGTTATTTATCGTTTATTTATTATTTATCGTATCGTTCTTTTTGCGCAATACCGTTTCGTAAAGGAAAGATTTGATTGTTTGTTTTTATTGAACAGGCTCCGAAACTACAAGACCGATTTAAAAATTTTTTTCACCGTTGGGTAGCTACACATCTCCGGTTGACATAGGCTATATTATATTTTCAAAAAATTAGGAATCCTTACTAAAACTCTAATAAATTTCTTACATCGCGTGTGCTACGAAAACTATTGATGATAGAACAAATGCGATGTA
Organism: Scoparia ambigualis; assembly: GCA_963921215.1. Classification (NCBI taxonomy): domain Eukaryota; kingdom Metazoa; phylum Arthropoda; class Insecta; order Lepidoptera; family Crambidae; genus Scoparia; species Scoparia ambigualis. Next base: position 9,790,648 of record OY992510.1, read on the forward strand.
GGCGTCGTCACTGGGGTACGGGAGGGGAGTCATTTTGAAAATTCGTCACGGGGTACGGGGTCCACGCGAACGAAATCGTCGGCGGTCTGCTACTAATTAAGTATATCAATGTTGTTTTATAATAAGTGATTGACATAAGTTAGAAAATGAATCCTTATAACCGAATAAAGGAAAATAGAGGAAAATTGCTGTACCGTGTACTATATGTGGGTTCCAGATAACGAAGAGTCACAGTCATTGATATCATCACGTAAGAAGCGTCAAAGCAATAAAATTTTAGTTTTAGAAGCCAACTCTGTAATTTATTCTGATGATGATCTTGACATACCGGATAGTCAGCCATTGTTCACTGAAACTGAAAAGTGCCTTGTTTCGGATACATCAAATGGTAGGTCAAGGTCAGACGTATCATCACATCGCTGTACGTAATGTAAAATGGCGAATCCTACAATCCGACGGCGACATGAATACCTGCACTACTGTTGGCTTTTCTTTTATATTTTGGCAGTGCGTTTGACACGTCATGTAGTTTGGCATTGTGTAACCCTGGATTCGCGCGAGTGTTGAGGCGAATAGCGAGGGCGGTCAGGCAAATATCAACCTTCCGAGCGTAGAGCGAATAGCACTTATGTCTACACGCGGAATGTCGCTATTCGCCTGATCGCCTTTCCGTTCGCTTCGCGCGAATGTGTAGACGCAGCAGCTAAAGCATAATAAAGGTATACCTACCTACTAGTGATGTAAGGAATATTTGCATTCGCGAATATCATCTGTGATGGTTTGGAGGGGTGTGTCTTACGAAGGCGTGACAAAGCTCCATTTTTGTGAACAAGGGTTGAAAACACGAGTAACTAACTACCAAAGCGATATTTTAGAGAAGGTGGTTAAGCCACTAAGTAACACTGTGTTCGCTAGTAAACAATGGATATTTCAACAAGATTTAGCACCAGCGCACAAAGCGAAATAAACCCAGCGCTGGTTAGACGTGAATTTAACGAATTTCATCGCCTCTAATGATTGGCCCCCTGCAAGTCCTGATCTTAATCCTTTAGATTATTGCTTATAAGCCTGCCTCAACCTCATCGAAATATCGAGTCCGGTTGTTTTCCGGTTGCCACTGTCTGCGTGTCTCTGCAACAACTTCTTGGCTCTTACGATTCTCTGTGGTACCCCACTCCATGTTTACACAGCTATGTGTTAAATCGAAATGAATAGAATAAAACCTACTTAATATAATGATATCTAATAACAGTACTACCGTCATATTATTTATTTTAAAATACCCTCATTTAAGGTGGGACAGAACTTATGGCAAGACTAGGTATGTATGTACGTTTTAGTTTTCTTCATTTTTAAAATTCGCGCTCATTACGGTCATCAGAAAACCTAACCCATAAAACCCCTCCGCACCACACCACCTCTTACGATAGCTCCTTTATCGTCCAAGCTGTTCGTCTCTGGAACTCGCTCCCAATTGCGATCAGGCGTGCGCAATCTGTTTACACATTTTAAGGAGCTCATGAAAAACTTCTACCTATCCACTTAACCATATCCTGCTGCAAAGCTGCTGTTATTCACTTTCTACAAATGTTAAATCAATTTTTTTTGTCTGTTGTATTAATGAAAAATTTCATTTCAATTAAGTGAAATGTATTTGAATAATATTAAATATTTTAATACCATGAGAAATATTTTAGTTGAGTAAAATTTTCGTCTTAATTCCGAAGTTGTATCAATTTAAGTAAAAATAGAGCCATTGTTAAATGACTTCAAATTTAAAAGTGAATATTCGCATTCGCAAAAAATTAAGGGGGTCCTGCGCGAATTTGTGGAAATGTACGTATTTTTAAGTCACTTGTACTATGCGCTGAATTAGTTAAATACGTTAAAAGAACTTACGTAAGTTAGCCTGATCATTGCACAAGGTCGTGGCCTTGTTGAAATTTGAAACAAATTCTTTAAACATTATCAAACAATACAATACATAAATCTGATGACTACTAAAAACATTTTTTTTGACAACTTTCTTAATTTTACGCACGAAACAATAATAATTATTGATTTTACATTGATTGTATTTGTATTGATATTCCGCAGCCCCTTCTTTAAAAAGTAAATTTTAATTTTTAACACAAGCACGTGATGGTTTTGCACATTTTGCAGAATAAAAACATTGCTCTAACTAATTTACTTAGTCTGAAACTTCAAAGCAGAATTGTTCTTACTATAAATTTCAAAAAGATTGATTTTGCTTTGAAGTTCAGACTTATGTCAGTTTTTGCGATCGCGCGGCACCCCCTTAAAATCGATATTCATTACATCATTAATACCTACATACCTAAGTACTTAAGTTTTCGTGTAGTAGGTAATGTAGGTAGGTACTTTCTATTGATTTTCTATAAACTAATTAAACGAAACATGACATCAGGTGACGGAAACTTGCCCATAATGAAGTGTAAAACACAGGTCATTTATTTTTGTAGCGAGTTTTCAACAGTTTAAAGTGTTTTATTTGGGTTTTAAAACGGCAACATTTTATTTTAAACGTTTTAAATCCGTTGTTTTACATTTATCTATACACTTCACATAATACATACTTATCTAGGTAATTCTCCCCAATTCATAATTTAACTAACAATAACAAACAACAACATAATATGAATGTGAATAAGGAGGTAAGTATGTAGGTAGAAGTAGGTATTTACTTTTAAAATCTTGAAATGAATCACTTTTTTACGAATTAATTCGCGTTTAATTTACTATTTACAAAGTTTTTTATACTATCCTGACGTTTCGAACCCTTTACAGGGTCCGTGGTCACAAGGAGACCGTCAAAAAAAGAAGATAAACGTCAGGATAATATAAAAAACTATGTAAATAATATATAAAAAAATATGTAAATAATCCGTAAAAAAGTGTTTCATTTCAATGTGTAGTGCTCGTTTTAAAATCTTATTGCACATTGTACATCTTGATGTACCATCATCGTGCAGGTTATATCTTCTTTATACACTTTTAGTTTTTCTTCTTCCCATTTTGCACCACAAATAAATAGGAATTTACTAAAATATGCAAGGAACGTACAACTGCCGCTTGCCAAAATGCAAAACAAAATTATAAGTAAAAAACCTTTTTAACAAACAAGCTTTTATTTAAATGCGCTAAAAAGAAAAAAATTACTTTCACTAAACTTTTACTATCAACTTATAACGTCATTACACAATTTATATGACATAAAAGGTTGTCTCGAGATTTAAGTAAGTAATTTTATGTACTTAACTTGTACGTAACTTGTAGTTTTTTAGGTTTTAATAGTTAAAATCAATCACATCAGGTTATTTAATTTACTTGTTTGTTTACACATATACTCAAAGACTATCCAATTAAAATTCACAAAATGAATTATTTCATTAAAAATGAAAAAAACACGAATTCCTTTTTTGTAATTTTTGTTATGTTTAAAACACTTGATCTGACCAGCCCTTGAAGTTGCTAGAAACCGCAAGACGGTTTCTAGCAGTCACCTTATACAGTAAATCTCGCGACAACCTTTTATATCATATAAATTGTGTAATGACGTTATAAGTTGATAGTAAAAGTTTGTTTTTCTTTTTAGCGCATGTAAATAAAAGCTTGTTTTTTGAAAAGGTTTTTTACTTTTAATTTATTTTTTACTTTTTAGTTATGCCTAGACACCTGTTTCATCTGTTCATCTCACTATACACAAATATTTATATAACTGTACAAAATTTATTCACGTTTACCAAATCACCACCACTCACCACCCGTAAAGACGAATCAAACTCGACGCGGTTGTGTCGCTCAATTACTGAGTTCCTATGGCCACCTTTCAGCTCCATCATCAGACCCTGGTAACCATCTAGCACCAAAGTACTCTCAAGACGAATCAAACGAGCCGAGACTCGATGGGGTTGCGTCATTTCTTTACTGTGTTCCTAGAACCACCTTCCAGCTCTATCATCAGATCAGACCCTGGTAATCATCTATAAATAAAGTACTCGTCAAGACGAATGAAACGAGCCGAAACTCGATGGGGTTGCGTCGTTTCATTACAGAGTTCCTATGACCACCTTCCAGCTCCATCATCAGACCCTGGTTACCAATGAAAGACAAACTACTCATCAAGACGATTCAAACGAGTCCAAATTCGATGAGGTTGTGTTGTTTCATTGCAAAGTTTCTATGGCCACCTTTCAGCTCCATCATTAGATCAGCACCATATCATCATAATATTGCATTGTCACGCGATTTACACATGTATGCAAAATTTCAGCTCAATCGGTAACCGGGAAGTGGATCAAATTTAAGTTGCAAGATTTCGTTTGAACAAACATACATTGCAAGATAAATACCTACAAGCTAAAAAGCTTGTAAAAAAAACAAACACTTGTCGGTGTCGCGTCGCTCCGCCGGCAATCCCAAACATCTACGCCTGCTAAAGCTGGCAACGTCGCACTCGTCAGTTTACAATATCGATATTAAAATATCGATATAATTATCGATATTTTTAACGCTTTTTCGTATCGATATCCAACTATCGAAATTTTATTGAAATATCGATATTTATAAAATATCGATTAAAGTCCCTGGTAGCGGGTGGTGTAGCGGGGAAGGGCAACGCGTGCAACTCGTGTTTTAACGTCATTCTATGAGTTCTATGATGACGTGCCGTGCTACCTCGTCCCCGCCAACGTCTGTACCCCGCAGGACGGTCGCTTCGGTCGCACGAAGTTGCCCGACTATAAAGTAGACGACAGGAAGGAAAAATATCCAATATACTTATTTAATTTGACTTTAATCATTTCCTTCGCCAAAAATGTCGTCAATGTGGCAGTTGCAAAATTGTGAACTTGTATGTAGGTAGATACCTACTTGTGCACCTATGCACATATTATAGGTATACCTACTACTTTGTAAGAATAACTTCTAACCAGTCTCGGCTTGTACTATTTTGTATTCTGTGGTCTCGGTAACATTCTAAGGAACAAATCTGAATAGGCCCTATTTATGCTCACTTCCAATTAAAAGTTGTTAAGCAGGCGGGTTCATTAAGAAGAGACGATAGTATATAATAATAATTAAGTATACCTACTACTACTTCATGGTGATAAACAATAACTTTTCTATACCTTCCTCTCCTGTATAAATACTACTGTCCAATTTTAACTGTGGGCAACTTTCATACTCCATACTTACTTAGTCTTAGGTCTAGTTTTTATTGGTCCAGTTACAGACGCCATGTGCATATTCAATGCTACTACCTACACACCTAGATACTTACACACAGATCTGTGTACTTACACCTTCTACTGGACCATGTCACCGTACTTGTTGCAGACGAGTATCTTCTCATACTTATCTACGTTTTCAAGTTTGTATGAAGGCGTCGGTTATACATTACCTCAACTCATCTCGTTAGAGCAACTGTCGCTAGTTATTGGCACAGTCGTAATTTCTGCCACTGTCGCCAGTTCCTGGTACAGTGGCCAGTTACTGTTGCCATTTGTGTCCATGTCTACAGCTTCCTCATTCGACATAGAGAAATTCTAAGCATGCCATATTTTTGTGCATATTATGTGCAATCAATCGTGTCAGTCCTAATTTTTGTGCCACCACAACTTCGTTACTATGAGTTGTTTTATGTGTGTAAGCTGGAGACACGTGTCACCAGTTCGCACACGCCCGTTAAGACAAACCAGTGAGGATAGGGTTTTAGACTATTGCCAGAAATTTTGTGCATAATTTGTGCACTAGGAACAAAAAAAACTAACCATCATACTCAAATACTGTTGAAACTACGATCATAAAACTGTGTGCGAGCTGGAGACACGGGTCTCTGGCTTGCACAACTGTATCTTCGTAATTGTTTAATAAGCTACGGTTATGAATTATACCTCAAAATTTTGTGCCTAATTTGTGCATAAGGCACAAAAAATTTCAAAACTTTAACTCAAAAGGTTTTTGAGCTACGAACCGATAAGTATGTGTAAGCTGGTGACACGTAACACGGGCTAACACATGGTGAATTACTGTAACTGTATAAGATAGCGTTTCGTTTTAAAGATCAACTAATACGTTATAATTTGTGCAAACACGAGGCAAAATTTCAAATCTCTGGGCCTCTTAGTTTAAAAATTATAATTGTTGTACCAAAAACTGTTTTCCCGCCAAAAAATTCAAAATAATGGCTCGAAAGGGGCTAAGCGCGCCGTTGCCGTTCCGTGCGCTACACGATTGCAATCGAGTTTGAACTTAAGAGCTAGCAATATTTAGAGTCATTTTAATTTGCGCTCTCGATTGTTTTAATTTATGTACCGAGAATTTTAGACTAGGAGCCGTTTGTTAAAGCGATGCGCGACGCGACTAATTTAGTTTCACTATAGGTACCTAACTAACCTACCCTACTTTTTATTTTAAGGCCCCAGTACATTAGATTTACAATACTCACTTGATAGTATCGAAAATTCGTCGATAGTTACTAATACTATCGATAATATCGCAACGTTCGATAGTTTATAGATAGTATCAATACTATTGATAGTATCGTATGTCGATAGTATCGACCATGTTCAATAGTATTACCCAATTTTCACCATCGATAGTATCGATAGTATCGCAGCATTTCGATATTTTCGATAGGACTATTCGCGCTATCGACTATTTTTCAAGATCAACTATCGATAGTGAAACACTAGTACTGGGGCCTTAAAATAAAAAGTAGGGTAGGTTAGTTAGGTACCTATAGTGAAACTAAATTAGTCGCGTCGCGCATCGCTTTAACAAACGGCTCCTAGTCTAAAATTCTCGGTACATAAATTAAAACAATCGAGAGCGCAAATTAAAATGACTCTAAATATTGCTAGCTCTTAAGTTCAAACTCGATTGCAATCGTGTAGCGCACGGAACGGCAACGGCGCGCTTAGCCCCTTTCGAGCCATTATTTTGAATTTTTTGGCGGGAAAACAGTTTTTGGTACAACAATTATAATTTTTAAACTAAGAGGCCCAGAGATTTGAAATTTTGCCTCGTGTTTGCACAAATTATAACGTATTAGTTGATCTTTAAAACGAAACGCTATCTTATACAGTTACAGTAATTCACCATGTGTTAGCCCGTGTTACGTGTCACCAGCTTACACATACTTATCGGTTCGTAGCTCAAAAGCCTTTTGAGTTAAAGTTTTGAAATTTTTTTGTGCCTTATGCACAAATTAGGCACAAAATTTTGAGGTATAATTCATAACCGTAGCTTAAACAATTACGAAGATACAGCTGTGCAAGCCAGAGACCCGTGTCTCCAGCTCGCACACAGTTTTATGATCGTAGTTTCAACAGTATTTGAGTATGATGGTTAGTTTTTTTTGTTCCTAGTGCACAAATTATGCACTAGGAACAAAAAAAAAAATTCTGGCTATAGTCTAAAACCCTATCCTCACTGGTTTGTCTTAACGGGCGTGTGCGAGCTGGTGACACGTGTCTCCAGCTTACACACATAAAACAACTCATAGTAACGAAGTTGTGGTGGCACAAAAATTAGGACTGACACGTTTGATTGCACATAATATGCACAAAAATATGGCATGCTTAGAATTTCTCTATGTCGAATGAGGAAGCTGTAGACATGGACACTTGCCATTTACTTCTTCAAAGCCAGTGACTTTAAGAGTTCCTGCGACTATCGCTGGATACCGCAACTGTCGCAATTTACTATCCCCGTGTTACGTTATTTTAACAGCCATTATACTTTTAATGTCGATCAAAGAGTTCATTACCGCGCTTTACTTGCGATTTTCACAATCGTACCTAACTTTGCCATGCCACAATAGATTAACTCTAAATGTACCTATTATGTCAAACCAGTACCTACTGGTTTAAACGACTTTTGAATAATTTTGTTTACATAAAGAAAATGAACAGCGAATAGTAAAGTAAGTTGACCATGATATGCAAATGTTAAAATAAGCCACTTATTTTTATATATAAGGACAGTAATCGTTAAACAATATAAATTCTGAGGCGTGTTATAGTCATAGAGTTCACTGTTAAAATTTTATTGAACTCTACTGCACTCATGACTTGTATAAAAATGTCTCTGAATCTCTGAATATTTTATCAGAGTACCTACTTTATATAGTTCGATTTGTAGAATTTGTGTACCTAGTTTATATCACTGGCGAGCGGCAATATTTCCAAAATAAGACAAGGACTTACATAAACTTATATAATTATGTAATTGAGCTTGTAAAACACCAAACAAATCTTATGAATGTATAGAATTTTATATGTGAACATTTGTTTTGAAAAGAGACAATGTTATTGGGAGTCCAAAATGTATTTATAATAAGTAATTATTCCGAATGCGAACTTAACTGTGCTTATACTGTGTGCCCACAGTTATTCTGTCGTGTTGATAATATTTATTATCATTATTGTGTACCTAATCTATAGTGAAAATTGCAATGTGTGATCATCACATTTTCGTTTGAAGGTTTTATAAAATATATCAATTTTATTCAGAAAATATACGTAAGTACATAATTTTATCTAAGTGTATGTATCTGTGTGGAAGAAAAAGTATTTTACTTAGTATTTTCTTTACAATGTCTAAATAAAATGTCTATTTGTAAAACTATTTGATGTTTCATTTCCAATTTTAGGGTGAAAACGTTTTAATAAAACCAACATTTACAATAACTTAACTTTTTTATTTATTTATACTTTTTACACAGTGTACATTGTTTTAAAATACGTTCAAAATTTTATTTGTTTACCATAGAGTGCCGCAGTCCAACCGCGTGTGTCCCAACACAAACAGTCAATGAGGAGCACTACTCACTAAAAAAACTCGTAACTTACCACTGGCGCTGCGCGGAGACGGGCGGGCCGGGCGGGCCTGGCCGACCACCAACTAAAATTGCATAGTGACATCACATTAAAATTTGGCTAAACTACTTTCGATGCACCGCAAAAAAAACAAAGTGGGACCTACATCTAAATTTAAAGCTATATACTGGGATATACCAAATAAAACTTACAAGAGAAAACAAACTGAGAAATTGCTAACTATTAAAAACTATCACATAACAGAACTTAAATATTTAAACAAAAAAAAACATATTTTTATGTGCCATACAAATACCAATAAAAATGATAATAAAATAGATTAAAGAGAAATATATCTAGTATCACATTCACATTCTATGGCTGACGTAAAAATGATAACGCCATTCGAAGATAGATAACTGTTGTGGTACGAATTAAAATGAATAACAAGGCTATGAGGATTATTAATAATGATGACAAACGATATGCATAAATAACAAATTGACAAGTTAGGTATGTAAAAAAAATGTTTGCGTCATATACTTTACATAATCATTGTAGACTCCTTAAGCGGTCGGAGGAAGAGGGGGATAGGTAAGTATGTTCGTCGGACAAGTAAATGAGTGCGGGTGTGTGGCAGTGGTTTTTGTATGAAAACGTGTGTGTCATAGGTCTGAAGGGATTTTGGGATGTAAGTTTTTGCAGTCGGGATCCTTGCAGGTGCCGCCGACTTCGAAAGGGCAGAGAATACTATTCGGATCCTCCGCCCAGCTGAAAAATATCCATTTTAAAGATATTATGCAATTTGTTAGTTGCAGGTGGACAGTATGAATGCATACTTACATCGCACGGTACGATGTGTACGCATTGTCCATCCAAGTTTTATTTGAATCGACGATTTTCTTTATGTAAACATGCACATTCTCTTCTACAATAAAACCTACTGAAAAGTCATCAAAAAATGCCCACTTCGATTATTGCATTTTCGATTAAATCACAACATACATAGTTACTTTAATGAACATTTAAATTTGAGACAAGACGAGACAACATCAAGATGAGCTAGTTTCGAAAGGGGATAACACCTTTAAGGTCATAGTCATCCTACCGCCATTATATTGTTTTTGAAAATTAGGGCGCACCGCCAACTAGTATAATACCTACTGATGACAGGACATTTATCCAAGCATTATATATGAGTTAGGCTGGATTCGACCAAACTGGAATACGACTTACTCCGAGATTAGTCTATACAAATTCGGCGTTTAATCTAAGTAGGTATAAGACCTTATTCCAGTTTGGTCAAATCTACCCTTAATCTATCATCCGAACTCTAAATACCTGGAAAATTTAGAGTTAAAAATTTGTCCTCGATTTGTCCTGTATTGTCAATAGATTGTTTAGCCTTCTAGAAATAATGTCAATTTTATCACTCTAGTAGGCTAACCTATCTGTATCTATAAAATAACATCGGCCGCAGGAGGACTATGCAACAATCTATACAAAAATGTACAAAATCCCTTTTTAATACATAAATTGACAACGAAATAATGACCTTAACATTGTTTGCTCTAGATTTATTTCTTGAGCTTGTAAATAAATACGTCTTATGTAAATAATTATTTATCACACTTACGTTGCCGCATGAAAAGCTCCTAGCGGTGATGTGTAATCATCGACCTTCTTACACTTTCCAATATCGTTGTCATTCGCATCGATCATTGCTTTGCTATTTATTGACCCCCCACCTCTTTCAATCACAGGGTGAGCGATGCCGCCCATTTCTTCAATATTAACAGTTTCACTCATGTTCTCTACATTAAGATCAACAGTTCTTGCTTTTGAAGTATTTTTTGGCATTTTCACTATTTTCTTATTGCTACTAACATCTACTTGAACAGACAATCTTGGATTTGTCACAGTTCCTTCTTTCAAATCATTAACAACACTAACTTTAACCGATTTTAAATGGTGGGGGTTTTTATATTCTTCTTTAGTGGGATTATTTTCTTTTTGTAATTTAGTAGCTGATATACTTTTACTATTAGGCCGATTTACAAGTGGCACGCTTATTTTGGAATGTTTATTGGAAGGCGATCTGAAAAAAGAAAATTCAAAAGAGAATCCAAAAGCAGGTATTGTATGTTTTTAATATTAATTTACTTTCTGGTTCATTAATAATAAAAACTATATTAAATGAGATGAAATACCTTTTAAGAAGCATTTGGTGTTTACTTCTTATAGTTGATAGCTTATTTTGTACTGTTTTTTGTTGTTTTTTGTTAAAGGTAATGGCAGTTGTGATATTCCGTAACTCAGTTGCAACAATTTTATACTTTTGAGACAGTTTTGTTGCTTCTTCTTTGAGTTTTAACATTTTCAAAGATTCCTCTGCAATTATTTTCCTGTAATTTTGTTTCAATTACTATAGTAATGTCACACATCATTACACATGAACATGAAAAATTATGTTTATAGTTGGTGATACAAATACCTTGATAAAGCTATTTGGTCTTCAATATTATCAACTATACTATTTTTTGCAGCTTCTATTGTTATATTACGAGGTTTTAGAGTGTCTTTAGCTTGCACAGATAATTTACTAATGTTCATTAAAGATTGTCTTGTTTGTTTTATTTTCTCTAACTCTGCCATCCTCTTTACTAAATTCTTGTATTCAATTTGTTCACATTTGGGTAAATGTTTTACAGTCTAAAACAGAATGACATCATGATGAAAAGTATTACAGATGAACAACAAACCACAGAAAATAAAAAGGCTGACCTTTGCTACATATTTTTGAGCAGGTTTTGGGTGTTCAGATGGTCCTTGAACAACATCAGGCAGTTCTTTCTTTTCTACTTCCATACGTGTCGACTTTAGGAACAAATCTAATTTCTGTTGAAAATCTATTTGCTCTGATAGTTTCATATGCATTTTTGTTAAGTTTTTAGTTGCCTCATGTTCACCTTCTGAATCCGATTCACCTAGCTTAATAATTAATGGTTTTGGGTCTGGCAAAGTTGTGTTTTTGTTATTTTTTACTTCTACATCCGATTTATCAGGATTTTGAATTTCATTTATGGTTTCAATCATATTTGGATGTATTAAGTTAGGTAAATTTTTACTCAGAGAAGTCAACAAATTCGCACGCAACAGGTCTTCATCTTCCTCTACTTCATCTTCCTTTGTTGAAGTAATACTTGAAAATTTTGTATCTTTTTGTAAAATTGCATCGCGCTTCGTTTCTTCAATAATGCCATAGTCTTTCAATTTCTCATCGCCATCAGATCCCATGTCCATGTCGACAGACTCTATGTCGGTATTATTATCGACTTCAATAACGTTCATAGACCAATTCTTACCTTCAGGGTCAAAATCATCGTGAAAAGAATGTGATAATCTTTTTCTTAGCTTTTGCTTTTGTTTCATTTCAATGGCTTTCTTCAATAGAGCTGATTTAAGACAAATTAATCTCAATTCAGCTGTATCACTATCTTCATCTTCAGAAAGGATTAGAGTTTTGTTTTCTGATATTTTTGTGTCTTTATCAGAACTAACTTTTTTGGTTTTAGTAGCCTTACTTTTAAGAGCATGCTCCCTTAACAACTCCAAGTCATCATCGGAATCTTTGTTTAAATTTTCAGTAACTTCTTTCTTATTATTTTCTACAAATACCGAATCTACACAGTCCTGCCCCGTTACATCATTGACATCATCATCTTTACACAAATCAATTAATTCATATACTTGAGTGGAAATGTCTAAATCTTCAATAGTAATTGGTTCATCGCAGAGTTTTTTACTGGTATTTTGGGTATTATCAGAATTTCCTGATGAATTAAGTGACCAATCAAGGGATTTAGCCGTAGTTGTAGCTATATGGTCTTCTTTTCCTGCTTTAATTTTGTTTTGATTTTTAGACAACATCTTCTCAATTCTGGCTTTCAATGATGATGCATTATTTTTGATAACATTGGAAGTCACATTATCTTCTTTTCCTGCTTTGTTTGGTTTATTGTTTTGATTTAAACACAAAATCTTTTCAAGTTTTGCTCGCAATATTGATGGGTCATTCTTAGCTACATTCATAGTTAAATTATCATCTATCCCTGCATTGATGGCTTCATAGTTTTGATTTGGACATAACATTTTATTAAGTCTCGCTTTCAATGACGATGTATCATTATTTTCCTTTGTAACTGAAACCGCTTCGGCAAGTTTACGACGTTTATTTCTATACTCGTCTTCAGATTCTTCACTTGATTCAATTATTACTTTTGGTATAGGCTTTTTCTTAGGACGATGTGCCTTTCTTTTGTGGTCCTTATGTTTTCCAACATTGACTACAACAATATCTTTTTTCTTTTGTTTGTGTTGGAGTTTCGAATTCTGTGGCTTGCAGGTTTTATTATCAGTAACTTGTGAAAAATTTTCTTCATTTTCTGATATTTCTGACAATTCTTGTAACGAAGCATTTTCCTGGGGCTTTTTTCCTAAAAATAGATAATAGTTATTTGTAAAAATACAAAACAATAGTAGAAATTATCTGTTTAAATTTGTTCTCATTTAGTGGTCAAACTAGTGACTCAAAAACTCAATATTTTAAGGCCTCTAAGAAAGACTTAACTCATTTTTATAAAAGTTTATAAAATTTTAATGTAGAGTGACGGTGGGTATAATTCACCATGCATAGGTAATTGACCAATTTTGAACTTGATCGCGAATATTAAGCTTCCCAACTGACGGTTCGTTCTCTTTGGTCTTTTTAATTATGTTAGCACTACTGAGTGACAAACCAAACATAGTAAGGAGCAAGGTATGTTTTTTTCAAATCCACATAAATCTATGTACTAATATTCTTTTGTTATATGCGCAAACTTAATGTTTAAAATATAGAGAGATTTGTGTAGATTGTGTTTTTGGAATGTGGTTATTAATTCATGACATTCAGTGGTGGTCAAATATAGAAACATGAAATGGTCGGATTTGTAGTAATTGACCAAATGGTCAATTAATAAAATTAAGGCTTTTTTCGAACTTTGTACGAAAATGAGTCGTATTTGATTAGTAATTCGATTGTGTACAAATTTACTTTTCTTAACTGTCTTGTAATCAGTTAATGACCAAGTGGTCAAGTACTGGGTACCTTGAGCATTATTTTTGCCCGCCAGTGTTTGACCAGTTTAGATTGAATAATTTAAGTACTTATTTTATATATTTACATATTATAAAGATATATGTTATATATTTTTATATAAGTTTCTAAGACTTATCTAATACTTAGAGAGAGCTAATAATTAGAGATAGGCTGTTTTGATCTCACTAAATACTTATATATATTTTAATATTTATATATTATAAATATATAGGTAGGTATGTTATTATAAGTTTTATATAAGTGTATAGATGATGATAAGTAAGACTTAAAGATACTAAAATATAAAAGCATCTAAGGCTTTTCTAGCGTCATTTCTGAATAAGGTATAATGTTGATTGAAAATTAGTAGGTAATAGGTTAATTTATACTATTACCTAGGTAATATATAATATAACGTTTGTCTAGTGTTCAACTATCTAAGACTGTAAATTATTAAAAATATTAAAACTGATTGTGCAATATATGACATTTTCTAAATAATCTGTTTAGTCTTATTCACATGGTTAACTACTAGAACATCAACTGGTCAAACAGTGAAGTCTTCCGGTCAAACTTAGAAACACAGCAACATTTTGACAACAAAAAATTGTAGGAAATGGTATGTAAGGAAAACCTTAATAGTTGTTTTTTTCGATTATACATCTAAATGGGATTATACATCAAAATAATGAACATTGTATATCATTTTATTTTTGAGAAAAAAAAATTGTTTCTAAATCCGCCTTAATTGGTCAATTATACCCACCGTCTCCTTTATGACAATAATAACTAATAAAAATATTGCATTAATTACATGATAATACTCAGACATTTACCTTCAAAAAAATGACTTTAGTAGAAAACAATTTCTTGTAAAATTACTTAAGTAAAATTTTAATAACTTACACATCTATAAAATTAATTTAATAAAATAAAGTATTGTTTGTTAGTAAGCGCATCACTTGAGACAAACTGGAACGTTTTGTTTCATTTTTATTTAAAAATGTTCTTAATCATCCAAATTAGGTTCTTACAGAAAGTAAAATTGGAAAAATTATTTATAATATCTTTGAATTACAGAACAAACCACTTTTATTCTAAGGGATTTTTATATGATCTTAATCTTATAAAAAAATATATATTTTATAAAATCACCATAAAACAGCATACATTTTATAAATTTATATACAGCTTACCTTTGCTGAGAATCAAACTAACTAATAATGCAAAAATTACACATTGACACATATGGTGCCTATCAATCGGGTCAATTTTAAGGATAAAATATTTCCAATAAACGTTACTAAAAATAACTGTTGTGTGAACTACTTCATCTAATAAATCAAACTGCGGTTTGAATGCACTATTCGTAATGAGTAAAATAGTGACCTTCCAGACTCTCTGTCATTTGTAGAGAGCTTTAAAATAAACTGTTCAGGTTGAAGTTATTTCCAAAACATTTTTACAGGATATTATTTAGAGTAAAACTTATAATACAGGAGTAAGTACTTAAAAATCTAGCAGATATAAATGCAGTTAGGTTTGTTTTAATTAATCATTTTTTAACAATAATTTTCTAAGTTTCTTACTATTCTGTTAAGTAAACTCTAGTAAAAAGAAAGAAAGATAAATAAAAATCAAACTAGTAGATGTCAAAAAACACAAAGGTACCTAGGTAATTAAAGCTTTCAGTTAACATTTGCTTGTATGCTATTGAACATTTAATATGTAAATGCTTAAATAGACACAATTATTTATTCTTAGAATGCAGAAAACGGCTCAGTATTCCAAAGGGAGCCATCGAATTTTGAGGTGATTTTTTTTTTCGCGGCGAAGCGCCAGAAACGACGTTTTTGTATGTGCGACGTTTTTATACATACTCTTTCCCCTTTCCCTACCTAAAGGGGGATTTTTAGATAACAGAAATACTAGCTGCCCTACAGCTTAGTAGCAATTTGAAAAATTGAAAATTCGATTAAAAAAAGTATGCGTTTCCGATTTTAGCGTATACCCCCCTACCCTTACCCCCTCCCCTCCCCCTCAAATTCGGGGGTATCCTTTGGAATTTAGAACCTGTTAAAAGTACCTAACAAAATTATAAATAAAATAATTTGCGGTGTTTCTCCTAACAATCTTATAATTTATAATATGTATGCAATGTGTCAAATCAAAATTATTTAAAAAATATTTTACAAATATCCAAAACATTTTTTTAAAGCTAAATGACAAGAGTTCTCAACAACCTTGATAAACCAACAAATAATAATAACTTACCAAGTTCACAATTTGAATTCTTGGCTTTCTTTCTTTCTAGAACATTGTTATAATTTTCTAACACTTGTAACCTTTGACGGAGCAAAAACTCTTCTTCTGATGATATATCAGAGAGATCATCTAAATCGTCCACGATTTCGCCTTCTTCCATTTCAGAGTCAGCATTAGCTGGTAGTACATTTTGAATGCATGTCACCATAGGTGTGGGGAGGTGCCTACTGCAAAAAGAAAGCATAGTGACAACGTGAAACCGCTTACATTATAATAAGATCGTAAGTGATTAATTATTACCTTGATATCTTATTTTTTATTGAGTATACCAGTCCCTCA